>OZ012735.1:612209218-614744218 GCA_963859935.3 Lathyrus sativus | reverse complement strand
AGCTATACATGATATGTGTTGCTCTCTTTTTATTGGCTGAATTATGAAGAAAAAAAAGTAGTGTTCAAGATGTCTTGGTTTAGAAATGACACATGTGGAACCTGATGTTCCACCATATGTTCAAGGCGTTTTGTGAAGAAAGGACACATGTGGAAGTATTGAAGATTCGTGTGTTAGGTTTTATCTTTTGAGTATTTGTGTGTGTTATTGTTTATGCATCACTCTAGGGTTTTCATTCATATCTTAAAGCATAGAGTTTGGTTTGTTTAGTTGAGTTGTAATTCAACAATTATTCTAATGTTTTGTAGTAATCACTTGGGATTAGTGATTGAGAGAAAGTGAGAGGGGTTCTCATATTTAAAGGAAAGCCTAAATAGAAAGTCACTAGGATTAGGAAGAGGCATTAAAGAACATGGAGTTGTTATTTCTATAAGACTAATTGTACTAATTCAAATAGTGGATTTCCTTTCTTAGGTTGGAAGCCTCTCATATGTAGGTGACGTTGAACACCTTCGCTTAAGCATCTAGTCCAACATTTTTCGCATTAAGAACAAAATTCCAATTGACATCAGAGTAGACACCATGTTCTATTTCAGTGAGCTCCAGGGAAGGTATTGTATGTTTAAATGGACAACATTAAGGATGAGGTTCTGTCGATAGACCACATGCACTGAATGACACCAATTATGTCCTACTTTTCTAAAGAAATTGAAAAAGGATTGTAAATCACTTGTTCTGATTTTGACAATGAAAGTGGAGGAGAAAGAGCTAATAAGGTAATGAATTTCACTCAAAAATATGACTGTTGTAGTGAGTCTAGTGATGAAGATATCTTGGAAGAAAATTTAGTTGAAAGATATAGACTTTTTCTCACTCAGTGGAAGGAATCTTGCTTGAGATAATAGAAACAAAAGAAGACCATAAGTGCCATAATTCTTGAAAAAGAGATGTTTGGCTCAACCAAACATGATAATATGACAAAATATATACGTATGTTTCAAAATGATTACGATATGTTAGGTGAGACCTTAGAAGTTAGGGGAGAAGTCCAGGAATATGAAGGTTATAGGGTTTGACTACAGTTGCATGAACAAAAAATTCAAAAATTCCACTAAAATTTTTGTTTCTCCTGAGAAGAAAGCTGAGTTTCTGATGAAGGACCACATGTCTCAGCGTCTAGCTCAACATGCGTATCCTCATAATAGAGGCAACAAGAACTCTTCTTGGAGGTCTCACCATTGTGGTAGATATGGACATATAAAACCCATTGTTCTATAGAGTGTATGGATATCCCCAGTCCTATAGTCAGCCAAGGTGCAACAAAAATAAAGGGGAGAAAGCTCAAGCAAAGAAAGTGTGGAAACCCAATGAAACTATCACTTGTCTCATAGCTCATACAACTCTTAGATTTTCCTCAAGAGAATATTGGTATTTTGATAGTGGGTGCTCAAGGAAAGTAAGTGGTTATAAAATCTATCTTGAAGAGTTAAAGCCCTACTCTAATAGTTGTTACCTTTGGTTATGGAGCTAGAGGAAGAATCAAAGGCATACAGAAATTGGTTAGTCCATGTTTTCCTTGTCTTGATGATGTGCTGCTGGTAGAAGGATTGACTACAAACTTGATCAGCATCAGTCAACTATGTGATCAAGGTCTGAATGTGAACTTCAACAAGTTTGAATGTATTGTTTCCAACAAATATCAAGAGGTTTTAATGAAAGGATCCAAATCCAAAGACAAATGTTACTTGTAGATATCTCAAAACAAAAGTCAGCCCTTAACATGTTTAATATCCAAGGTATATGAGAGTAAGCTTTGACACCAAAAACTTGATCATCTCAAAATCAAGAGTATGAGAAAGATCATATTGGAAGATGCTATAAGGGGAATTGCCAAAACCTAACATTGAATAAGGGTAAATATGTGGTGAATGACAAATAAAAAAGCAAACTAAGATGTTCCACAAGAAGCTCCAGCATCTTGCCACCACCAAAGTTTTAGAGTTACTTCATATGGACCTCTTGGGGCCTATGCATGTTGAAAATATGGGTGGGAAAGGATAAGTCTTTGTGTGTGTAGATGGTTTCTCAAGGTATACTAGGGTCAAATTCATCAGAGAAAACTCTGACACTTCTAATGTTTTAAATGAGTTTTCTCTCTAGAGAAAACTCTAGAGAGAAAAGGGAGTGGGATAGTGAAGATAAATACTGACCATAAAAAAGAGTTTGAAAACTAAAAATAAAATTTTGTTCCTTTGAAGGAATCAGCCATGATTCTCTGTACCTATCTTTTGCATCTCGAAAAATACGAGGTCGCGAGTATTCACGCGCTCACGGAAATGATTGAACAGAGTTGTCACCGAACTTTATTTATTTCAAACAAAAAAGGAAAAACATCGATAAAACCCTTAAAAAAAAATAGAAGATGGTCGTCACAACCACATTGAAAATGGTAAGACTTTGAGTTTTTGAAAGTATACGTGGTTGGGAAAGGGAAAGCTTTCAATGTCTACCCGAAATTATTTTTATGCGCAGAATGTCATCCTTTAAAGGTAGTAGACACGGGGCATTGGAATGGTCAAAGTTGGGGTTTTTTCAGCTGGAACCCTCACTGCTACAGCTCAACTTCAGCGGCATAAATAGGCCGAAATTCTGACCGGAATTCCTTTATCTTCGCAGCATGAAGATGAACTCATTTGATGCCCGGATCCGAAAGGATTCTCTGCGGAATCTTCAAATTCCTAACACATTTCTCATGTTCAACTGACATACATTATAGAATATTCTACCTCTAAAATCGGAGCTAGCACGTAGAAACCTCTTGACAATCAAACATGACTTGGTTTGTGCTCACTGTTTTGCTCATAATAAGGACAAAGATCACAGGTTTCTATTTTGTCTAGTGGCAATGAATTTATGGACATCGATTTCTTCATGGTTGGAATTGGATTTGGTGGTGATGATTAAAAAAAACCTCAATCAATAGGTTAAATTTATAATCTAACAATACAATCCTAACATTTGTTAAAAGATAAAAATTAAAGATACATACAATAAATTTAATA
Source organism: Lathyrus sativus (assembly GCA_963859935.3). NCBI lineage: Eukaryota > Viridiplantae > Streptophyta > Magnoliopsida > Fabales > Fabaceae > Lathyrus > Lathyrus sativus. The sequence continues at coordinate 614,741,156 of OZ012735.1, read as the reverse complement.
TGTCTTTAACTTATTCTTATTTTTTAGCATTTAATTTGGCTGGCATTCAAAAAAATATCAAGAGGTGTCTCCATGTCACTTGCTCTACTCCATTGTTCAATTCACATGACAAATTACATTCCATAAATGCAATTCGAATTCAATGAACCAATATAAATTTCTTGCTGCAACACACATTCGATGACCTAACCATTCACATTAATTCATGACATAACCAATATAAATTTACATTCAGCAACATAACCATATAATCAAAGAATGTAAATTTTATGATATAGCTCACCCTCCAAAAAATTATCATATATTTTTTACTCTATGCATTGTTTAAGTTTTATGATACCGTTAACATTAATTCATGAAGTTTACTATTTAAATAGCATTCTTGCCCATTAACTTTTTATCAAAGAATAAATAAATACTTTTGTAAGAAATGATCATTTACGAGTTTATAGAATTGTTTTTTTATATTTTATAGCTTCTTCTTTTTATATGTAATTTTAAAGAGTATTGGAATTTATAGTATCATTTTTTTTCTCTTATTAATAAAAAATAATTTTTTAAAATAATTTTATATTATTTTATATTTATCAATAATTTACCAAAAATATTGAAACTTTGTGATTAAACTTTGTCATGAGGTTAATATTGAAACCATTCAACAACCGTTATATATGTGTAATGTGATTAAACTTTGTGATCGTTCGTGGTCAATATTTGTGACAATTTTTATAGACAGTTTCAAACCAGGTCAAAAATAATTGTAACGATTTGCAATAAACAAAATAACAATTTATTAATATCAAAATTTTAAATAGGTTTTCTCACGATTTTGTAACTGTATTTTTAGTAATTATATATTTATTACAAAAACAAAATTAAATTATTGATTAATTATATCAACTAATTCATAAGTTAAAACTTTGGATTTTATATAAAACTATTTAATAAAACCTAAACCAATAATAGGTTATTGTTTTTTTTAATTCATTTGTGATTGGTTGTGTATAAATAGCTGAATTTAAAAAGGAATTGAATAGATTTGAAAATAAGATAAAAGGTAAAAGTTAAGTTTTTTTTTTAAATTTAATTATTAATTACTGAACTTCCTGTCAACTTTCTTGCACTATCAATATGTTTAATATCTTTTTCGTTCCCTTATTTACTCTTTCGGTCTATTTTGATCCTTTTATTTTAAAATACTTTGTTTGATTTTTTTATTTCTTCTAACTATGTCATATTTATTATTTGTGGCACCTTAGTCATCATCTACTTAGTTTTTTCTAAACCCATGAAAATCTTAAATTTTTCAAATTCAGAAAAAATCATTATAATAACATTAATTGAGTAGAAGACATTCTAAAAACAAAATTATTATCAATTAAAAAATTAGTTTTATAATCTCTTCTTTCTAAATGTGAATCTGAATAGTGAAAGAGTGAAAGATTAGTGCGAGATCTGAGATCTGGATGATAGTGTAAACAACTTTAAATGGCATCTCTTTCTTTTTGAATCTCTTGCAATCAACATTCTCGAAAAAAACTATTACATGGATTAAGAGACCTTCTGAATGGAGTGTAAATTTTGACAATCAACATTCTCGAAAAAAACTATTACATGGATTAAGAGACCTTCTGGATGGAGTGTAAATTTTGATTCTGATTTACTGATCAACCAAAACAATTATGGTCATTTCCCGATCAAGCAAACTGGTGTATTTTGATTCTGACTTCAAATATGAGTTTCCATTGAAGAAATATTAAGGGTTAATATTTACTATTTTTTTTGTTGCCTTTCATTTGAAAGATGAAATGAAAAGTTGAATAAATATTAAAAGTTAATGTTTATTTTTTTTGTTTGCTTTCATTTGTTTTTCATTTTTTTAATATTTTGTTTTTATAATCAAAATATCATATAGAATGGATATAAGGGAATCATAACCCAAAATATTAAATGAGTTTAAATATCCTAATTAGACTTAGCCAATGCACAATAGGAGTAACCTATAAAATACCCAAGTCTATTATAAGAAATCCAAAGGATTTTTTTACCATTTCATAGTAATTAGGTTTATTAGAATAAGGAGGATCTAACCACCACCAAGAGAAATGAACAATTAAATGGAAGACCTCTTTAGGGACTGCTACGACATCGTTGAAGATAACTTGGTTCCTTGTCCACCATATGCACTAGCAAGTTGACAATCAAATCAAGCAAGTCTTTGATTTGGATACTTTCCAATTACATTTAGGAACAAAACAAGGAGGTGATCGATCGAATTCATGACAGATGGAATAGGAAGCCCTAACCAGATTCCAACCTCAGTCCACACTAACTTAGCTTTAGGACAGTTGACAAATACATGGTCAATATCTTCATCTTCAAGGAAACAAAGGAAGCACACTTTGTCGTGAGGATTTGAGATAACTCCTCTGTACGCAAGATTTGAACACGAAGGCAAGCCTTTCAATAATAACCTCCAGCCAAAGACTTTGGTTTTCAATGGACAACAAGTGGACCATAAAAGATCCAAAGCCATTTGCGCATCCTGTCCCAAATCAAAAGCACCTGAAATGCAATGAACAATATCATTAAAAGATTTCACAGTATATATATTCATTGCTCCATAGGGCCAGCCAATAATATACTATATGTAAAGGTTACAGCTGTATATGGGACGACCAGAAGATGTTGCCCAGCAAATCCTCACCCCAGACGCTTACCACGCTCATATTGTCTGGCCTGGGGACAAGTCATTTTATCTTGGGGAGAATATTGGTGCAGAAGCTGCATCTGGTAGTGGAAATACTGAGCAAAAAGAAGAAGAAGAAGAAGAAGAAGAAGAAGAAGAAGAAGAAGAAGAAGAAGAAGAAGAAGAAGAAGAAGAAGAGGAAATGAATGAGGATTAGACTGACATGTGAAGAAAGTGAAAGCTCGCCAAACAAAAAGTGAAAACATTTTAAAGCTTTCTGTCATTTCCGTGCTATCATTTCCTTATGTTTTGATTATTTTGAATTCTCAAGTTTTTTTATTTTGTGGATTCCTATTTTGTGTATTTTATTTTAATTGGTGTATTGGGACAAAGTTTGTTTAAGTTTAATATTAAGTATTATGTTTAAAGTATGTGTTTCAAGTTTTTTTAATCTTTTGGGTTGTTCAAACAAAAATCTCTCAACAGAGGAAAAACTTCATCATGGGCATGAAATGCTACTTGTAGTATCATGGACAAAATTAACATGTATGGATGGTTGAACAAGCAACAAAACGGAAGTGAATGGTAATGATAAGAATCAAGATGAAAATCGAGCAAGGTACATGTTTACTTACTTTGTAGAATGTTAGCATGATCTTGGATTTTGTTTTCTTGTATAAATTCATATCATGTCTCATTTTACATTGTACGTACTTGCTTGAATCATTAGCAAAAACCACAAAAAGTGAGAAGAATTTCCATTGTGTATGTAACGCCTATTTTAATTATTTCGTGTTTCTGTGTTATTTTGTTTTTCGGCGTGTTTGTGGGAGTGTTTGAGTGTGATCGTGTGTATCCCTTAAGTTGGAATTAATTGATAATTTTGGACTTTAAGATTAATAATAAATTATTAATGATGATGATGAATTATTAAATAATGGTAATATTATTAATGTTATTATTATTAATATTATTATTATTGATATTATCATTATTATTAATATTATTATTAGTAAATGGAATAAAAGAATTGGGATAATTGGAATTAAGGGGTATTAAGGGCTGTTTGGGAATTTGGGAAAAAGGGAATAGAAGGAAACACGTTTGGAAGAAGAGAAGAGAAGAAACACGGTCAAGAGAAGGGAAAATTGAGGAAGAAGAACTAGAGGAATTGGAGCAAGAAGAAGCTAAGATCATCATCAGAGCAAGAGTTTTCAGCATTCGAACGAGTTATCGAGGTAAGGGGGGGGGGGGGGGGAAATCGGGTCAATTTCGGTAGTTGCATGAATATTAGGTAGAAGGGGATTTCCCTAACCCCATTAGGTTTTGATGATGATGTGGTATGAATGTTTAATTCTGAGTTGCTGATAGTGTGTTGATTCTATTGCATGTGATGGAGTGTGATTGTTCGGGTGATTTGGGGGTTCTTGGTAGTTCGAAGTTTTAAGCCGAAAGTGATTATTTTGGTATAGCCGAGAGTGTATCGGGTGAAATCGAGAGGAGACTCTGTAATTGAATTGTTGCATGTTGTTCTGATATTATGGGAACTGAGTTGAGGAGAATCGGATGAGTTCGGAGAGTTTCGCCAACTCTGAGCAGCAGATTTGTTGAGAATTCGCAGACGCTCGCCAGCTGCTTCGCTGAGCGAACGAGGTAGCGACTGCTTCCAGAATGCCTCTGGTAGGCTTTACTAGGGTTCTCGCGGAGCGAGCGTGTAGCGAGCATTCGCTGATGCTTCGCTAGGCGAGGGATCCAGCGAGCATGACAGTATTTTGTGTTTTATGTTGTCCTGTTCTATTTTCTTATGTTTTGGGACCCTTGCTGGCCGTGCTTGAGAGTGAGCTTGAGTTTGGTTTATGGAGTGTATGTGTGATATTGGAACGTGATTTCCATGATAATTACGTAATTATAAATATGTGAATTAGTGTGTATCATATATGTATGATGTATGTATGTAGTGATGTGTGAAACATGTATAAGGTATAAAATATGATCAGAGGATCGTATGCACGGTGTGTGCTTGTGTTTGCTGTGTGCATTGGTGTATACATGTCATGATGCATGTTTATGTGCTCAGGGAGAGCATGGTAGGGATAGATCGTTACTCGGATGGAGTGTATGCGATCTATCCTGAGTTTGATTTATGATGTGCTCCTGTGTGGAGGGTGATGGCCAGGTGCCCATCGATTGCGCTCGGGGGAGCGTGGTAGGGATAGATCGTTTCTCGGATGGAATGTATGTGGTCTATCCTGAGTTTGTTTATATGTGCTCAGGGGGAGCATGGTAGGGATAGATCGTTGCTCGGATGGAGTGTATGCGATCTATCCTGAGATTGGTTGACAAACCATTGAGTCGGTATCGCATATCATGCGTTGAGTTGCATGTGTTTGCATTGTTGTATATGATGTGTTGGCGTGGGACAGTAGGTCCGGGTTGATGTGTGTGAATTGATGATTCTGTGTTACTTCCTTTTATTCATGTACGTATATACCATTATATTTTGATCGTGATTTCTCATTCCTTGCTTTTGTTGTGGTATGTGCTTCTTCGGAAGTACAGATAAACCAGATGTGTAGCTAGCTTGGATTGTGGCGAGTCGAGTCGTAGGGATGCTCTGATATGTAACACCGGGGATTTTTGGGAGTTTACTATTTATTTGATGATTTTGTGTGCCCCTGTGGCGCATCATGTTTGATGAATCTTTTGGGTGAATCTATCTTGTATATTTTGGGCGTTGGCTGTACATGATGAATATGACGTTTATGTATGTGATGTGAATATATGTATATACTTCCGCTGTTTAATTATTGAAAATCATTTAATGAAAATGTTTGGAGCAGTTTCTTCTGTGACATCCCGTTATGTTTGTGATGACTCTGATATTTGTTTACTTTAATTGAATTTTTTTTTGGTATTTTGGGAAACGGGGTGTTACAATATGATATCAGAGCAGGTCGGTCCGTCCGGCCAGTGTAGTGTTTTGAGTCTATCCTTAGGATAGAGGTTGTGTGTCTTTTGACCCAGTGTTGTTTTGGTTGAGCAGTATGGCATGGAGGAATGACGTTGCGTTGGCTGCAGCTATGCAAGCGATGACGCAGGTGGTTGCTAATCAGAACCACGTTGCGGGTGCGCAATTCAGGGATTTGGTGCAGTTTCAGAGTAACAAGCCGCTGACGTTTCAAGGAGAAATTTTGGACCCTGAAGCGGCGCAGAAGTGGCTTAAGGCAATTGAGAAGATTTTCAGGACGATGGGTTGCAGTGATGAGCAGAAGGTGAGATTCGGTACTCACATGTTAGAGGGAGAAGCTGAGGCTTGGTAGGACAACAGTCGCTAGAGGTTGGAGACTGCAGGGACTCCAATTACTTGGGATGTTGTTCGCACTGGTTTTCTGGAGAAGTATTTTCTAGAGGATATCAGAAGTGCTAAAGAGATAGAATTTCTAGAGCTGAAGCAGGGCAATATGACAGTGGCAGAATATGCAGCTAAGTTTGAGGAGCTAGTGCAGTATTGTCCCCATTACGATACTGATGGAGCGATGACCTCTAAGTGTTTGAAGTTTGAGAATGGGTTGCGTCCTGAAGTCAAGATGGGAATAGCTTGTCAAAAGATCAGGGATTATCCTGAGCTGATAAGCCGAAGCAGAATTTATGACAATGACAACAGGGCGAGGATTGCGTATTACAAAGTTGCTAATGACCGTAAGGGTAAGCAAAGGTTTGATGGTACTCCTTACAGTGTTCCTACTGATAAGGGGAAGTTCAAGGGTGCTTATGATAAGAAGCCTAGATAAGGGAGATCGTTTGATGGTGGGAAGTGTTTCCGATGCGGTGGCACGGGCCATCAGGCCAATGATTGTTCTTAAAAGATGAAGAAGTGCTTCAAGTGTGGTAAGCCAGGCCACGTGAAGGCTGATTGTCAAGTTGTTATGCCTACTTGTTATAAATGTGGTGAGAAGGGCCACATCAGTATGCATTATGAGAAGCCGAAGTAGTCTCAGGTGCCTCAGACCAGTGGCAAAGTGTTTGCGGTGGTGGGAACTCAAGCTGCGATTGAGGATCGTTCTATCCAAGGTACTTGTTTCATCAATAATGTTCCCTTGTCTGCTATGATTGATACGGGTGCTACCCACTCGTTCATCTCTGTTGATTGTTTGAAGAGGTTAGGTTTGGTGCCAACTACTCTTGAGCGGTGGATGACCATTGAGACTCCCTCTATTGGTTCAGTGACTAATTATTTAGTGTGTTTGAAGTGTCCGCTGACCATTTTCGATAGAGATTTCAGTGTGGATCTGATTTGTTTGCCTCTTGGTAAGTTGGATGTTATTCTGGGTATGAACTGGTTGGAGTTCAACCGAGTGTATATTGATTGTTTTCGGAAGGTGTTGTTGTTTCTTTCTCTAGAGGAAGAAGCATTGGCGGATTCTTTGTCTGGTAAGGAGTTGAGGATTTTGTTGGAGGATGAGGCTAAAATGTTTGCTCTATTTGCAACATTGTCTGTTGACAGCAAAGCGTCACTGGAAGAGTTAGCGGTGGTGAATGAATTTCCTGAAGTGTTCCCTGATGATATTACGGAGTTACCTTCGAAGAGAGAAGTTGAGTTTAGCATTGATCTTGTACCTGGTACGAGGCCTATATCTATGGCGCCGTACAGGATGTCGGTGTTGCACCCTAAAATTTGACCAACCGGGTCCCGTATCTGGCTCTATGTTTCGATGCATGATCGCGTTCGCATCCGCATATCGCATACAGTGCATTTTTTCAGTTGTATTGATTTTATCGGGATCACAACCCTCTCCTCGCATGTTAGGTGTTTTTAGCAGTTTAGATAGGTAGAATCGTATTTTTGGGAAGTCGTGCTCTTCCCGGTGTTTTCAGCTCGTGCTGTTGTTTTTAGGAATATTTCGGTGTCCATTGATTTTTACCGGCTATTTTGTTGCGCTCTCGCAGTGTTATTTGTCGTTCGGTGCTATTTTTGTTCCCTCTTGAATTTTTGTGAATTTTCTGGATTTTCTGGATGTTATTAGGGCTTTAATAGATTTTTTAATCATTTTAGAACAGTATAGAATATTAATAGATTTTTTTTATAGCTTTAAATTTTTTTTTAGAGTTTATAGAGTTTTTAGGTTTTGATAGTTTTTTTTATATAGTTTTAATAGAATAATAGCTTTTCTTTTAAATAAATAATATAGGTTTTATTAGAGATTTAATAGAGATTTAATAAAATTTTAGATTAATAGAGAATTATTAGAGTTTTTTAGATTAGTGGAATTATTAGAGTATTATTAGTTTAGAAATTAATTAGAGTTAATATAGATTTTAGGTTAGTCCTCTTTCTTAGATTTAATTAGGATTAGTTAGAGTAATTAGATTTTAATCATTTAATTAGGTTTTAATTGAGGGTATTAATTAGATTAGATTTAATTACCGTTTTAGTTTTCAGTTTAGCTTAATGGTAGGTTTAAGTCTTTAATCAGGGTTTTTTAATGGAGTTTAGTTCAGTATTATCCATGTCATTAGTCCAATTAATTCAGTTTCTTTCGTTGGGCCCTTGTGTGTGAAGGCCCAGTTCGCAAGGCCCAGTTCATTCTTTTCAGTCCGATTTCCAATCCCCATTTCAGTCCAAGATCATGCCAGCAATATAAAAAGGGTTCAGCCACGTGTAAAATAGAAGAGGACGCAACATATCATAACTCACTTCACCAGTACACGCCACCTCACACTTTCCCTCTCTCCCCATCTCACACGTAACCCACACATGGCTTCACGCATGCAACTCCCTCTGCCACCCATCGCCACGCGTCCTCACCGGAGCTCCATCGGTTGCATGGCCGGCGGCCATGCAACTCCCGTCCCCAACTGTTTCCGGCCACCCTCAACCAACTCCGGCCACCACCGTAACTGAATCCCTCCGCCGCAGACTTCGCCGGAAACCTAATTTTTGCCCAGAAATCCGTGAATCTTCATCTTTCTCCTCTCGCCTCCGTCCTCTGATCAACATCATCATCAACATCGAGGATCATATTTTTCCAGATCATCAACAAGGTTCTTCACTAAGCTTCAACATCACCATAAAATTCCCAGAAAACTTGAAGAATGTTCCTCAATCTTCATCGGAGATTCCACCGAGTTCATCGTTTGTTCTGGAGAAAATCGTACCCACATGCATCAGCGGATCTTCATGTGATGTTCTTCGTCAAGATTGTTCAGGTTTCCAGATCCACAGAGGCCTTCATCTTCTTCGATCACACTCCAAAAGGTTTCCAGTTGTTCATCGACCTTCGTCCGCTCCCAACAACTTCAAGATCTGCAAAGATCTTTGAAGATCTTCATCTGCAGCGCCTTTTTTTTCCAGAATTTCATCAAATCTCCCAACACAATCCAAGATCCAGTTCGTGTTGTAATCTCCATCGCGTTCATCACCTGAGATTCGTGTTCATCCAATAGCACCATCACCGATCTTCAATGATTTCCGTCAAGATCCACGAAGAACAGCTTCATCCAGTTCATCCTTATTTCTCCTTCAGAGATCACCGAAGATTTTCAACCTCGTTCATTAATCTTCATCATCCAGATTCTATTCATCTTCGTCGTTTTTCCAGAAAGCGTCAAGAATGATTCATATCTTCATCTACCCGCGGCACCTTATCCCAGATTCCTCAATGATCATCAAGAAATCTTCTCGGGTCTTCCATGAATAACTTCACGCCATGATTTCGGTGTGGTTGATGGGCCGTTGGCAGTTATGAGATTCAGATTTGTTTTGATTTGAGTTTGAAGGAGGATGTTTGTGAGACTGAGATTGGAGATGTGGTTGATAGAAGTGAAGCTATGAGAGAGAGTGAGAGATTCTGAGAGAAGAGAAACGGCGCAGCCGTGAACAGTGACAGGAAGGAGAAAAGGTGATCTAGGGTTTTCTTTTTCCTTTGGTGAAATTGAAGGAGTGGGCCGAGGGAGGTTGTGGGCTCTGGGGCCTAGTTTCTCCAATTCACACCCCCAATTCTTTTCCTTCTCTCCCCCTCCCCAGTTTTTTTTCTGTTTGTTATTTTTTCTGGGCTGGGCCCAATGTGTTTTACTACTTGTATACCCCCTGTAACTGTTGTACCCCCCTCCCCTTGTATTTTTTTCATTTTCATTTTAGTTACTTTCTTTATGAAAAAATAATATGAAAAAGAAATGAGAAAAAATATTGAAAAAGTATATTGGAAAAAAGAAGAAAAGAATATTTGAAAAGAAAAGAAAAGAAATATTGAAAAAGAACATTTGGGAGAAAAATAAAAGAAAAGAATAAAAGAATAGAGAAGAGAAATATTGAGAGAAAATATTTGAGAAAAAGAAATAGTGAAATATGAGTATAGGAAAATTGATAAAAAATATTAGTTCATACTTTTAATATTTTCTTTTAGGATACATTTTTTCATAGAAATTCTTTTACATCTTTTTAGAGGTAGTTTAGACGTCCACTTGTTAGGGGACTTTTCCATTTGATTTTCCATGATAATAGGATAGTTTTTAGGAGTTTATTTCCCATATTCAATCGTTGTAACCATTTTTCAGAATATCAATAAAACGAGATTTGAGCTGTGGTCCCGAAGTAGCCGAACTACAGCTGCTCTGATTTCTCGTACCAGACGAGAATATGTAGGCATAGGATGCGATATCCTAGCGAGCACACTAACGACTAACCTTTTGTTCTCTCGCTGCTGTGCAATCGAGACTTTCCCGCTGACGACTGATTGTTACCCTTTTTCTCTTGCCCGAGTGCATTTGAGACCAGACCGTAGTTTTTCCCATAGGTTCCCATACCTCTCAAACCAGTTTGATTTCTCACTGCTGTGTGAGAACACCCAGTTTAGCCGTAGTTAGCCTGAACTACGTAAGCTCTGATCTTCCATGCAGTGTGGAAGTACGTAGGCACAAGACGCGAGGTCTTGGAGAGCCAATTCCCCGTAGTCCCGAACTACGTTGACTCTGACTTTCTCTCTTGAGAATACGTAGGCATAGAGTGCGATGCTCTATCGAGTCAGTTTCCCTTCCGTTTAGATTTAGCAACCGTAGATAGATTGTTTTGCATCCTTTAGACAACCCAAACAAGCGTGGATCCCGTCGAGTACGACGGACGTGAGGGGTGCTAATACCTTCCCCTTGCGTAACCGACTCCCGAACCCAGGTTTTGGTTGCGATGACCATACCTTTCCCGTTTTTTGCGAGGTTTACTTCGAGCGTTTCATTTCCCTCCGTTGGGATAAATAACGCACGGTGGCGACTCTTCTGTCAGCCGGCGCGGATTTTCGCAGTAGCGACAGTCGGCAGTGGAGTTGGCCGAATTGAAGTCTTAGATTGGAGAGTTGTTGGATAAGAAGTTTATTAGGCCTAGCGTGTCGCCATGGGGAGCTCCAGTGTTGTTGGTGAAGAAGAAGGATGGTAGTATGCGTTTGTGCATCGATTACCGTCAGTTGAATAAAGTGACCATCAAGAAGAAATATCCTCTCCCAAGGATTGATGATTTAATGGATCAGTTGGTGGGAGCTCGTGTGTTCAGTAAGATCGATTTGAGGTCGGGTTACCATCAGATTAGAGTGAAGGAAGGTGATGTTCAGAAGACGGCATTTAGAACTCGATATGGACATTACGAGTATGCGGTAATGCCTTTTGGAGTGTCGAATGCGCCGGGAGTCTTCATGGAGTATATGAACCGAATCTTCCATTCTTATTTGGATCAGTTTATTGTTGTGTTCATCGATGATATCCTGATTTATTCTAAGTCTGAGGAAGAGGATGCCAGACATTTGAGGATTGCTTTGCAAGTGTTGAAAGATAATAAGTTGTTTGCGAAACTGTCAAAGTATGAGTTCTGGTTGAAGACGGTGAGTTTCTTGGGGCATGTTATTTCTGGTGATGGTATTTCGGTGGATCCATCCAAGGTGAGTGCGGTGTTGCAATGGGAACCGCCAAAGACAGCGACGCAAGTTACAAGCTTTTTGGGTCTGGCAGGGTACTATCGAAGGTTTATTGAAGGTTTTTCAACTTTGGCGTTGCCATTGACTCAGTTGACGAGAAAGAATCAAGCTTTTTTGTGGGATGCTGCTTGTGAATAGAGTTTTGTGGAATTGAAGAAGAGATTAACTACGACACCAGTGTTAGTGTTACCGACTCCGAATGAGCTGTTTTTGGTGTATTGTGATGCATCTAAGATGGTTTTAGGCGGAGTTCTTATGCAGAATGGTAAAGTGGTGGCGTATGCTTCGCGGCAACTGAGGATGCATGAGCGGAATTACCCTACTCATGATCTTGAGTTAGTTGCGGTGGTTTTTGTGTTGAAGATCTGGAGACATTATTTGTATGGTTCGAGATTTAAAGTGTTCAGCAATCATAAAAGTCTGAAGTATCTGTTTGATCAGAAAGAGCTGAATATGAGGCAGAGGAGATGGTTAGAATTCTTGAAGGATTATGATTTTAGCCTAAGTTATCACCCGGGAAAGGCTAATGTGGTAGCCGATGCTTTAAGCAGAAAGGCGATTCATATGTACGCCATGATGGTGAAAGAGATGGAGCTTATTGAGCAGTTCAGAAATTTGAGTATGGTTTGTGAGACTTCAGCAGATTGCATGATGTTGGGCAAGTTGCAAGTGAACAACAATTTCTTGGATATGATTAGAGAAGGCCAGAAGCTTGATGTGAAGCTAGTAGATTTGATGTCTGGAGTGGGGAGAGACTCCGATAGTGATTTCAAGTTTGATGGTTCAGGTGTGTTGAGGTTCCGAGGTAGGATTTGTGTGCCGGATAATGATGAGCTGAGGAAGTCGATTCTGAATGAAAGACATCATAGTAACTTAAGTATCCATCCGGGTGCTACGAAGATGTACCATGATTTAAGGAAGATGTTTTGGTGGTCGGGTATGAAGAGAGATATAGTTCAGTTTGTGTATGCCTGTTTGACGTGTCAGAAATCGTAGATGGAGCATCAGAGGCCTAGTGGATTGATGCAACTGTTAGAGATTCCGGTTTGGAAGTGGGATTGTATCACCATGGATTTTGTTACGGGTTTTTCGTGCACAGCGAGAGGATTTGATGCCATTTGGGTAATTGTGGATCGGCTTACAAAGTCTGGACATTTTGTGCCGATTAGTATCAGTTTTCCGTTGGAGAAGCTGACAGAGATTTATGTTTGGGTGATTGTGAAGCTGCATGGTGTGCCGTCGAGTATTGTGTCGGATAGGGATCTGAGGTTTACTTCAGAGTTTTGGAAGAGTTTGCAAGGAGCTTTGGGTACTGAGTTGAAGCTGAGTTCAACTTATCATCCGCAGACGAATGGGCAGTCGGAGAGAACTATTCAGACGTTGGAGGATTTGTTGCGGGCTTGTGTGTTGGAAAGAGGTGGTGCGTGGGATACTCATTTGCCATTGATTGAGTTCACGTACAACAACAGTTACCATTCCAGTATCGGGATGGCACCGTTCGAGGCTCTTTATGGTAGGAGATGCAGAACTCCTCTGTGTTGGTATGAGTCAGGTGAGAATGTGGTTTTGGGGCCAGATATTGTGCAGCAGACTACTGAGACCGTTCAGATGATTCGTGAGAAGATGAAAGCAACTCAGGATAGGCAGAAGAGTTATCATGATAACCGGAGGAAAAAGTTGGAAATCAGTGAGGGTGATCACGTGTTCTTGAGAGTTAACCCAGTGACCGGTGTAGGTCGTGCGTTGAGGTCTAAGAAGTTGGATCCGAAGTTTATTGGATCGTATCAGATTCTGCAGAGGATTGGTGTTGTGGCTTATAGGGTGGTGTTGATGCCTGAGCTTTCGAATTTGCATGACGTGTTTCATGTGTCGCAGCTTCGGAAGTATGTTGCGGATCCGTCTCATGTGATTCAGAGAGACGAAGTGTAAGTACGAGAGAATCTTACTGTTGAAGCGATGCCGTTGAGGATCGAGGATCGTAAGATGAAGCGACTCAGAGGGAAAGAGATACCCTTGGTGAGAGTGGCTTGGGGAGGTGCTGCAGGAGGCAGCGAGACCTGGGAGTTGGAAAGCAGGATGCGGGATACGTATCCAAAATTATTTCCATCAGGTATTTTTGAGGACGAAAATAATTAAAATGGGGGAGAGTTGTAACGCCCATTTTAATTATTTCGTGTTTCTGTGTTATTTTGTTTTTCGGCGTGTTTGTGGAAGTGTTCGAGTGCGACCGTGTGTAGCCCTTAAGTTGGAATTAATTGATAATTTTGGACTTTAAGATTAATAATAAATTATTAATGATGATGATGAATTATTGAATAATGGTAATATTATTAATGTTATTTTTATTAATATTATTATTATTGATATTATCATTATTATTAATATTATTAGTAGTAACTGGAATAAAAGAATTGGGATAATTGGAATTAAGGGGTATTAAGGGCTGTTTGGGAATTTTGGAAAAAGGGAATAGAAGGAAACACATTTGGAAGAAGAGAAGAGAAGAAACACGGTCAAGAGAAGGAAAAATTGAGGAAGAAGAACTAGAGGAATTGGAGCAAGAAGAAGCTAAGATCATCATCAGAGCAAGAGTTTTCAGCATTCGAACGCGTTATCGAGGTAAGGGGGGGGGGGGAATCGGGTCAATTTCGGTAGTTGCATGAATATTAGGTAGAAGGGGATTTCCCTAAACCCATTAGGTTTTGATGATGATATGGTATGAATGTTTGATTATGAGTTGCTGATAGTGTGTTGATTCTATTGCATGTGACGGAGTGTGATTGTTCGGGTGATTTGGGGGTTCCTGGTAGTTCGAAGTTTTAAGCCGGAAGTGATTATTTTAGTATAGCCGAGAGTGTATCGGGTGAAATCGAGAGGAGACTCTGTAATTGAATTGTTGCATGCTGTTCTGATATTGTGGGAACTGAGTTGAGAAGAATCGGCTGAGTTCATAGAGTTTCGCCGACTCTGAGCAGCAGAGTTATTGAGAATTTGTAGACGCTCGCCAGCTGCTTCGCTGAGCGAGCTGGTAGAGAACCTTCTCCAGGGGTTCGCTGAGTGAACGAGGTATCGATTGCTTCCAGAATGCCTCTGGTTGGCTTCTCTAGGGTACTCGCGGAGCGAGCGTGTAGCTAGCATTCGCTGATGCTTCGCTAGGCAAGGGAGCCAGCGAGCATGACAGTATTTTGTGTTTTATGTTGTCCTGTTCTGTTTTCTTGTGTTTTGGGACCCTTGCTGGTCGTGCTTGAGAATGAGCTTGCGTTTGGTCTGTGGAGAGTGTAGGTGTGATATTGGAACGTGATTTCCATGATAATTGCGTAATTATAAATATGTGAATTAGTGTGTATCATATATGTATGATGTATGTATGTGGTGATGTGTGAAATATGTATGAGGTATAAAATGTGATCAGAGGATCGTATGCACGGTGTGTGCTTGTGTTTGCTGTGTGCATTGGTGTATGCATGTCATGATGCATGTTTATGTGCTCAGGGGAGCATGGTAAGGATAAATCATTGCTCGGATGGAGTGTATGCGATCTATCCTGAGTTTGATTTATGATGTGCTCCTGTGTGGAGGGTGATGGCCAGGTGCCCATCGGTTGCGCTCGGGGGAGCGTGGTAGGGATAGATCGTTGCTCGGATGGAGTGTATGCGATCTATCGTGAGTTTGTTTATATGTGCTCAGGGGGATCATGGTAGGGATAGATCGTTGCTCGGATGGAGTGTATGCGATCTATCCTAAGATTGGTTGACGAACCATTGAGTCGGTACCGCATATCATGGGTTGAGTTGCATGTGTTTGCATTGTTGTATATGATGTGTTGGCGTGGGACAGTAGGTCTGGGTTGATGTGTATGAATTGATGATTGTGTGCTACTGCCTTTTATTCATGGACGTATTTACCGTTATATTTTGATCGTGATTTCTCACCCCTTGCTTTTGTTGTGATATGTGCTTCTTCGAAAGTACAGATAAACCAAGTGTGTAGCTAGCTTGAATTGTGACGAGTCGAGTCGTTGGGATGCTCTGATATGTAACACCGGGGATTTTTGGGAGTTTACTATTTATTTGATGATTTTGTGTGCCCCTGTGGCGTATCATGTTTGATGAATCTTTTGGGTGAATGTATCTTGTATATTTTGGGTATTGGCCGTACATCATGAATATGATGTTTATGTATGTGATGTGAATATATGTATATACTTCCACTGTTTAATTATTGAAAATCGTTTAATGAAAATGTTTGGAGCAGTTTCTTTTGTGACATCCCGTTATGTTTGTGATGACTCTGATATTTGTTTAATTTAATTGAATTTTTTTTTGTATTTTGGGAAACGGGGTGTTACAGTGTACATAAACTGCGAAATCCTTATGTTGGACTTAGTTGATTCATGTTCAACGCAAAAGTTTCATTTGAACTATGTAAGGTATAAAGAGGATCAAGGCAATTCTTTGATTTTGGGAAAAACCACCAAAGCCAAAAAGGAATCTCAATCAAAAAAGCCAGTGAGTGAGTACTTGTGAAACCCTTTTGAAACCAAACTAATTAAAGGATGGATCAAAAAAATTTGAAAAGACAAAAACCACTAATAAAACCACTTAGTGAAGTTATGATCCATTCCAAAATCTTTTGTCACACAACTTGAACCATGAAAAGATAAAATGCACTCATGAAAAGAAATAAGTTGGGGAGAAAATTGATGAGATTGCAACATAGAAAAGAAA
Source organism: Lathyrus sativus (assembly GCA_963859935.3). Lineage (NCBI taxonomy): Eukaryota > Viridiplantae > Streptophyta > Magnoliopsida > Fabales > Fabaceae > Lathyrus > Lathyrus sativus. Next base: position 614,724,783 of record OZ012735.1, on the reverse strand, counting down.
ACAAAATATATATAAAAAGATCCAATTGGTATCATAAATAGAATTAGAAGATTGAAAAGAAAAGAAAAAAGACATGGTGATAAAGCAAATGAGTGAAGCAAGTTAAGCTGCAAAAAGTGGACAGATTTTTGAAAAAATTAGCTTTAGAAGAAAAACCATCTCTTTATATAACCTAGCCACATTACAACCTTAACAAAGTCCTATGTGATTTATGTCTTCATATGCTCGAATTACGAAACCATGTGGATGAAAACATGAATCGACCCAAATATTGACCAAGTGATTCAATTTGAGAGTTATCACACTCCAAAAGTAAAGCACATGGCAAAATATTCATTCTCTTGTATGAAGAAGAGCGTTAGGAAAAAAAATTCAAAAAAATACGTCATTATGATCTTGAGTATATGATGTGATTTGTGTGAGAGAGAACTTAATTCCATCTTCATGCTATGATCCTACAAAATTAATTGAACATGTTTCTTTCTTGATAAGTAGTTAATTGAACCATTCAATTCTCAAAAGAGTTTTGTCAAATACTTGATTGAAAAAATTTTAAACGTCATGCTCTTAATCGAGGACAATCAAGAAACTAAGTTGGGGAGAATTTGATGAAAGTCCATTAACTGTAGCATCTTTGATAGAAACTTAAACAAGAAATTACTTTCACCGACTTTTAGATATAACTTGACTAACAAATGATCTCAAAAGATACTACTATTGAATGTTTATGGTTTTGCAGGATTTAGCAAAGGAATATAATAGCTACAAGCAGAGAAAATTCATGCCCTGCAACTTTTGCATAGCGAGCAAACACTTTGCATAGTGAAGGGTGCTATGCGAAGATGAAGCGAGCAATAGCGAACAGAAACAGAAGAAAAAGGTCCCAAGTTCGCTTGAAGCGAGAAGAAGCAAGGAACTTTCGCATCGCGAGTGTCATATCCTAATTTTTGACACTAAGATTCTGTTTTTTGTTTTGTATCATCTACATAGCATATCATACATTTCATCTTGCATAGTGTCCAAAATGTCAGTCAAAATAAATTTGTTGGATTTACAGACAAACCGGTCTAAATTTATTTCAAAATCTTACCAAACGCTATATTTTTCCAATATGTTTATATCGCGCTGGTTATTTTGGTGTGTTCATTTTATTTTTCGAGCACTTTTCTGCCCGACTTTTTATTTTATTTTTTAATCATTTTTATTTAAATAATTATTTAATTTATTTAGATTTAATTAGATATTTAATGTAAATTTTTATTTTTATTAATTGATTTTATTTTTAAAAAACACAAAAACATAATTTTTAATTCTTTTTATTTTTGTCTTATTATAAAAAACACAAAAAAATGATTTTTTTTAAATTCTTTTTATTCTTGTCTTATTATAAAAAACACAAAAACATAATTTTTAATTCTTTTTATTCTTGTCTTATCATAAAAACCACAAAAACATTATTTTTATTTCTTTTTGTTCTTGTCTTGTCATAAAAAAACACAAAAACATGATTTTTAATTCCCTTTATTCTTGTCTTATTATAAAAAACAAAAAAAAATATTGTGTTAATTGTTATTATCATTCTTGTCTATTTTTTAGTCCTATATACATGCATTAGATAAAACAAAGAACACAAAAAAAGAGACAACAAAAAAACATTTGTCCCCTCATTGCTCCCCCTCTCTCTCTCTCTCTCTCTCTCTCTCTCTCTCTCTCTCTCTCTCTCTCTCTCTCTCTCTCTCTCTCTCTCTCTCTCTCTCTCTCTCTCTCTCTCATTAAAACAAAATAAATAAATAAAAAAGAGGTCATACTTCATCTTCACAAAGCACATGAATAACAACAACAAAGTCGTTTTTCTTTCAAGCTCATAACAAATCCGCAAAGCACCGTAAAAGTCTCTACATAACAAACCGAAACATCTGCAATCATGCACACCTTCAGCACCGTTCAACCTCTGTTTGTGGTAGCTTTCTCTTATCCCTTTCGTTTTATATTCATAAATTTTTTTATTGATTTTGTTTATTTTACTTTTTAGAAATCTTTTTATTAATATGTTAGGTGTTTATAACTTTTTTTCTCTTTTTATCAAAACAAAACTTTTTTTAAAATAAAAAAATCGACAAAATTTAAAAATATATATATAATAAGCATTTTATCTTAATTTTTGTGATTGATTTTTTTTTACTTTGTTTATATAGATTTATGTTGGTTGTCTAATTTTATTATTTATTTGTTTTGTTTGTGATTGTTTAATTATCTTTATTGCTTTTATTTCCCATTAGCTAAAAAAAGTAATTAATTAAATAATAGATAAAATACACTAAAATTTTAAAATCAACTCTTTTTTTTTTTAAAAAAAGAATAAAAAAGAATAAATGCATGACCCAACTTCGAGACACTTTTTCTCAAGTCAAAACCAACGAGCTCATTTTATTTTCGTGCTTGCGCTTATTTCTTTAATTGAGTTTACTTATAATCTTTTTATTTCATCCACATCCGATAAAATGTAGCCCGTTCCCATTATGTGTAATAATTTTATCACTTTCATCTTGATTATATTTTAATGTTTTATTCATCTCTCACTTACACGCTCAAACCATTTTCATACTAATTCTCGATTCAATATCGAGCCCTTTTTCAAAACACCTTTGTAAGTCGGTTGCTTCTACGATCGCCATCAACCAAACCCAAAATATTATTGATTCATATATTAAGTCATACCCTAACTTGTAAGTCGACTGCTTTTTAGCATCGTTATCAACCTCATGCACACACTTGCACCTTTTCTTTGGTTGTGGTTTTGTTTACTAGAAGCACCCTTAGGGACTAGGAATCGACCTAACTTTTTCTCAAACCCTTGATCAAACGTCAAGTGGTTACTTCCCTCATAAGTCAGTTTCCTTTTGCAATCGTCATCACGCAAATTCAAACTTCGATCTTTTATCGAGTATTTCTTTTCTTAAAACTAAAATCTCTTTCTTTTCTAAAAAAATATAAAAATAATTTAATCATATTTCTAATATGTTTCAGAAACCTTAATAAAAACACTTACCTCCCTTTGAACCTAACCTTAAGTTTAGAGTTTCTTAACTCTATGTAGGTGTTCTACCATAGACACTTAACTCTCCCTCCTGGAACCTTGACCATAGTCAAGAGTTCCTCACCCTTATTAAGGGGAACTACGAATGCTCTGTTTCCATTCCCATCAGGATACGTAGGCATGAGATGCGATGTCTTGGCGAGCATACTTAGAAATAACACCTTAGGTCTCCCTTTTACCTTTTCATCCTTTAGCAGACAAAATAAAAAATAACACAATTAAACAAGAGGTTCTTGTAGAGTACTACAAATTCTTAGAATGCTAGCATCTTCCCTAGGTATAACCAACCATGAACCTTAGAATCTCTTTTGCTTTGTTTTTGTGTTGCATTTTTTGGGTTACTCGTTCTTTTTCCCTTCCCTTGGATAAATTAAAGATCGGTGGTGAATTAAGATTTTTGATCCAAGTTAATCGATAGCTTGATATCTGATTCTCATAGCGATAGAAATGACGACTTCACTGGGGAAGCTTTCGAGGGTTTCCCCTAACTTGTTTTATATGTGTTGTTTGTTGTATAGTTGTGTGTGTGTGTATATATATATATATATATATATATATATATATATATATATATATATATATATATATATATATATATATATATATATATATATATATATATATATATATATATATATATATATATATATATATATATATATATATATATATATATATATATATATATATATATATATATATATGTTTGCTTGGGCTTTTCTGTGTGTAGGGAGACCTTTTGAGTAGTGAGATAAGTCCTAACCCAAACTTGAGTGCACCTATGATAGGAAGGTGGTATATTCAAGGAGGCTTATAGGGTGTTGATTCCCGACCAAGCTAACTTGAGAAAACACCACTCAGTTGAGGCTCTCTTGGGAGTAGTATTTGTTGAACGAGTAGTCGTGAAAATATTACTACTTTCGACCTAGGAGCATATGACATTGAGGACCTTTAGTTACCTTTAACATCACATTAGCCTTCTTAGGACGTAGTGCGGTGACTATGAGGGAGTATTCCCAAAATATTTGATACGCGATACTACACTCAAAAGAGGTTCTCTTGAGAATATTGTTAACTACTGAGTAATTGGAAAATTGATAACATCCGAAAGATGGACTGATGACTTTGGGAACTTGTTAGAACCTGTTGTACAGGTACAAATAAATAAATAGTACATACCATTTAAGATTCGCATCAAGAATCGAGAGATCGTCCTTGATGCAAATTCATATCTAATTCTTCCTTTTTGTACAAGCTACCATGACAATAGATAGCTAAACCTCTTCTCTTGTTAGGGTTAAAAGGAGACCACCGTAATCGTATGTATTATCATTACTTTATTCTTTAATGAAATTTTGTTATTCACAATTATCGATTTAATCTTTGTTTATCATTTTAAACCCTTTGAGTAAGAATTTTATTGAAAAAATACATTCGTATTAAAGCTAAGGATTATCATCAGTTAAACACTTTGTTCTAGACATAGAACTAAGGATTTAACTTTCATAAACGAAATTCGGTACGTAATGCAATTGTTTAGTTTACTTGATCAAGAAATCATTGGTTAAACTAAACCAATTGAATTCTCAACAAGCATATAGGCATATATGTTGTTGTGAGCGAATTCAATGAAGATAAAATGAACAACAAGTTTCTTTAAAGAAGTATCGACCGAAAGCATACGTGCACGGTGGTGGAATTTCAATTCTAACAAGATATTTATCATTTAAACCTTGTTTTCATATAGTTTCAACTATATTCGCTATTACTTTAAAACAAATGAATACTACAAACTTTACTTAAAAACAATATCAATTATTGTAACGTTGCTAAGATCGCGCTGATTTTTGTGGATATGATATTCAATACTTTTTTTATTTACTCAACAGTCAGTAATCCAATCCACTCTTTATTTAAACCTCAAATATCCATTATATGGTGAGCTATCCTTTACCTTGATACACTCGGTACCATGCAAACAATGTGGATGAAACATACTATTTTATTTTTTCAAGATAAAGCTAGCTCAAAGAATAAATATGACATTGGAACTCTAAATAGACCATTTTTAATTTTATCCTTAAACTTTATTCCAGCATTCGATTATACAAGTCTAATCCAATGAAAAAATCAAGAAATGATAAATCATAACATACCCTCAATATAGATGACATCTCCAAAGTTATTTTAAGATAGATTATTGCATAGGTTACTACTTCATCATGATGGCTCTTTTGTGTCTTTGGCTTATATCTTATTGTTTTAGCGTCTGAATGAATAAGAGAATAGTCAAAAAAATGCATTTTATGAGCTTTTTTAAACATAATTGAGTCTATAAGACAAATAAGTTACTCATTCTTAGTGTGCCCTTTCACTAGCACTTGTCTTTCTTAATTCTTACCCATGATTTTATTCAACATGTCCATAAAACATACAGTTGAAACTTTAAACTAAACCTATATACCTTCAAGGATTATACATAAATAGTTTTAAATGTAAATACCTTATTGTTGCAAACATTTTGTAAGAGTACAATAAAATCTGGCAGAGGGCAAAACATTACTTCTAAATGGGCTCACAATGTGAACTGTTCAAAAGAACATTAATATAAGAAGAAAAAATTCCAATTATAATAGCTAACGTTGTAATACCCACGTTCCCTTGAATCTAAATTAGTATCTATTAATTGGTAACTTTGTGAAATAAATTAGATCAATATATTTGAATAGGTCTTAATAAAAACAAGTAGGTTTACGTTAGCAAACACACACATACACGCACAAACACACACATACACACACATGCACACACACATACATGTGTGTGTGTGTGTGTGTGTGTGTGCGTGTGTGGTTGCTAATGTAGACCTACTTGTTTTTATGAAGGTCTATTTTAGAAAAGTTTAACTAAAAAATGGTTAAATGCATCCTAAGGTGCATGTTGCTAAAACACACCTTCATACAAAACAAGTGGGTCAAGCATTTTCACATTAATGCCTTGAGTGAAGGTGCGAAAAAACACAAGAAAATGGAGTTTGAATTGGGTTTTAAAAAACAAACACTTTTTACAAACTCAAGAAAACTCAACACAATCAAAAGATCAAATAGAGAAAGACACAAGGATTTTTATCCTGGTTTGCTTGAAATCAAAGCTACTCTAGTCCACCCGCCAAGGTGATTTCCCCTTTTATACAAGAACTTAATCCACTATAACCAAACTAATTATAAAAATTACAAAGAACAACTTTCTTTGTATTTTCAAGGATCTGAATACAAATTAGTCTCCTTAAGGAATCACAAACAAACAAGTTTGAATATTGATTTTCTGTTACAAGTTGCTTCTACACAAACAGATTTTTACACAAATGAAATACAATAACTTAGAAAATTATGCACAAAGTTGAGAGCTTTTCACGTAGAAACAGTCTTGTAAAATGTTGAAACTTTCTTCAAGTCTCGAATTCCTACTTATATAGCATAAGAAAAGGACTATTGGAGGGAAATCGGGGATACCAAAAAAGCAGTTGTCCACTAGCAGATTAGTGACAAGTGTGATGAATAGTTGTCGCAACTGTGAAAAAGAGGCCGACAAACTAGACAGAAGAGTTGCCACTGAATATTATTTATCCCAAAGAGAGGGAAAGGAAACGATCGAAGAAAACCTAGGAGAAAGGAAAAGAGAAGGTCATCGCAACCAAATCTAAGGTTCGGGAGTCGTTTAGGCAAGGGGAAGGTATGAGCACCCCTCACGTCCATTGTACTCAACTAAATCCACGCTTGTTGTCTAATCTATGGGTGAAAGCTATCTAAAAGCTGTTAAACAGGGGTGAAAGGAAAAGAACAGACTCGATAGGACATCGTCGCCCTATGCCTACGTATTCCCTCGTGCAATGGGAAAGTCAGAGTCAACGTAGTTTGGGAAACTACGGGGGATGGGGGGAAGGTTGCTCGCCAAGACATCATCGTCTTGTGCCTACGTGTCCTCATCTAGTATGAGAAATCAGAGCAAACGTAGTTCGGGCTAACACGACCACTGGTTGGTTCAAGTGTTTTAATGAATAAGATTAAATATCCATTCTAGCAGTTAGGGATGACGCCTGTTTGCGGTAGAACATAAATTTAACACACTCTTTCTGAAAATTAGGTTTGCAAACAATCCCGAAGGATGAAAAGGTTTGATTTTGTTTGTGTTTTTTAGAGAAGAAGTGAATTGAGTTAGTTTGTAACTTATGTTGCACTAGAGACTATGACATAAGAGCGAATGCATCGCATATTTCCCAAAGGGCATACGCTAAACACTCTAGACAATGTGAGAGGAGGCCCTCCACTTATCATTTCTCATGTACTTAAGGCTCGTAGCGTACAACACTTGTTATCCTTTATTAAGTGTCTTAAGAAGTTCTGATATGAGAAGAGAAGACACAAGACTCTAAGGGAGACTGATAAACCCTAATATTAGCATGCAATGTGATCCTAAAGTTGGAATTGAAAAGGGAACTACCTAGTGTTATCATGAAAAGGGTTGAAAGTCTAATGTCTCTCCTACTCCCATCTTAAACAGAGGGACTAGGAATCTAAGGGATCATAGCAAGAAGCACAAGTAAACACATAGCAATTTAATCACAAAATGAAGATAAAATGAAGGTGACTTAAACAAGTCAATGCAAGATGAAGAGAAATATGAGATACAAACATAAATTCAAACAAGACTCAAACACAAGAGAAGACTCAAACACAAGGGAAGACTTAAACAAGTCAAGAGGGATGAGATGAAATGGGAGAAGTAAACTCCTACAACCACAAACATGTAAGAATGTAAGAATGTAAACATGGAATGAGGGAGGAAATTGGGGTAGGGCAGAGACCACCACAAGCTCATCTCAACCTCAAAAAACAATATGAAATATGCAAGAGAAGGAATGACAAGAAAATGCACCAAAGGAAACTCACAAGTGCACTAAAATGGGATGAAATGGCCTAAACCAAGCAACATCAACCATAAAGCACAAAACCAAACACAAATGAAAGGTAAACAAAACCTAAAACAAAGTGAGGATGGGATATCATATGAGGACAGCAAGGAACTCATATAGACACTCAACTATGAGCATCACAAGCAAAATACCAAGAAGCATAAAGAAATCACCAAGAAATGTCCTCAAAGATTCCATCATTTTAGGTATGCTTCAAGTACCTCCAAAGGAGGGACCAAGCCACCTTAAATGACACTCCTAGGTCATTGGTTAGAAAGGGACATAAACTAAAAGCTCTCAAAAGCCAAAGCAAAACAAAGCACAAAGGAGTGCAAGTCAATTCCCAAAGGGAAGCACACATGTTTCACAAAGAAACCCTAATTGAAGGCTCAAAAGTAAGCAACTAAAAGAACAAGCTAAACACAATATAATGACCTAAAAATGAACAAGCATCATCCTTAACATGTTGGAAACATGAATCAAAAGGCTTTGAAGGTTCAAAGGATCCAAAAATGTCATATCCAAAGCAAACTAGGTCAATGTGTTTGTATGGACCTTCCTTTGAATAGCTTGACTTGCAAACTACCCTAAAAATAGGAAAATGATCCAAAAATTATCAAATAAAATGAAAGAAGACCATAAATGTATTGGCAATCAGTGGCCAAAAGAACTCAATCAAATTCACTTCACAACATCACCATAGAAATTGATTCACAAGGGTGCTCCATTGTGAAGGAAGATTGCTTAGGGACAAATGTAAGGCAACTAAAGTCAACTCAAAAGTCAACTAACAAGGGCAACATGGTCCTCAAAAATTCATCAAATAATCCTTGACATGAGGATTGAATCTTATTCATTGGATCAAAAATGAAAGGAAGAAATAAATTCAAGAACAAAACATGTTAAAAATTAGGTCAAGAAAGACACTTCCAATGGTAAATTCCTTTGTTAAATGAAAAATAAATCATAAAATAAAATAAAAATATCCTAAATTTAGAGGACATCTCAAGGAGTCCAAAATATTATTTTGTGGAATTTTATCACCATTGGAACTATTTTATTTGACTTAAATTCAAAACAGATGCAAAAAATAAAAACAAAAGAAAAAAAACAAGGAAATAAATAAACTGTTGGTGCCAATGGCAGCCCAACATAGTGCAAAAAGCGCCTGGGCTGAGTTCTATAAATCCAATCAAGGACTTATAGTACTTAAAAGAAATCTAAGAACACACTCTACAAGTTTCATGTTGGTCAAAAGTTGAGATGAGACTTGTATCTTGAGATTGGTGGTCTTGAAGTTAGGCACTGAACAAGGGATTTTACCTTGAGAACCCTAATTCAGTCACTCCTCATACTCTTGATTATTGATGAATTGATCTTGAAATGATATCCCATGTATCTTAACATAACATTCCTTGACCATAAAGACTTGGAATTGAGTCTTAATCTCCTTTAATCTCACAGTTGACCTAGGGTTGATCAGATGAAAACCCTAATTGCACAAACTTCAACTGTGGCCATTAGCACTTGGTGTAAATACTTGAATGAACTCCACAATGACCCTCAAGGCCTCATATGAGCTTAAATGATCATTTCTCTTCATAACCATGGGCTTGTGATCCTCTGATGGTCTTCAAATGGCCTCCTAGACAGGAGGTAAACCACATACACTTATCTGCTTATCTAAAAGGCTCTGCCTTATCTCTAATGATGATAATCTTCTTGTTGACTTGAATACAATCTCTTGATTAGGTTTAGAACGTTTGGCACATCTCTCTTGTTGCACACACATATCTTGATCCCCTGTAAAAATGAAATGCAAAATGCTATGCAACGCAATATGCTAGAACAAATGAAACATAAACCAAGTAAAGAAAAGGTTGGGCAAATTTTGGGGTACAATAGTTGCCCCTATTCAAATGACTTAGACCTAAATGAGTGGAAAGCGAACGAATTTCACACCATCAAGGTAAAAGACGGTTGAATATCAAAGAACCCAGAAATTTTCCGATCGCAGAAAGAAACCTCCAACATCGTCGTCAAGAGCCTATATCAAGTAGAATATCTGACTTCGCCATCAGTCACCAATCATCTGACTTCGCCGTCATTCCTCAAAGTAATAAATATCTGACCTCGCCGTCATTCATTAAAACAATTTGACCTCGCCGTCAGAACTCCATATTAAATCTATAAGGTACCTGACCTCGCCGTCGGAACTCCACATAAAATTGGTGAAACACTTGACCTCACCGTCAGTCCTTAAAACCACCCGACTTCACCGTCAACTTCCAAAATAACCTAACTTCGCCGTCAACTCCTTAAAACAACTTAACTTCGCTGTCAATCCTCAAAATAATCTGACTTCGCCGTCCACTCAAAACAATTGTCTGACTTCGTCGTCATCTCTCAAAACGACTTGACTTTGCCGTCATTTCTCAAAACGAATTGACTTCGCCGTCAAATTCAATAATAATCTGACTTCGCTGTCATATTCAATAATAATCTGACTTCGCCATCAACTCTCAAAGCAACCTGACTTCGTCGTCCATTCAATAATAATCTGACTTCGCCGTCAACTCTCAAAGCAACCTAACTTTGCCGTCCATTCAATAATAATCTGACTTCGCCGTCAACTCTCAAAGCAACCTGACTTCGCCGTCCATTCCTAAAATAACTCGACATCACCGTCAATCCTCAAAATAATCTGACTTCACCGTCAAAAACAAACATCCAACATCGCCGCTGAAAAAAAACCGAATTACTTGACATCGCCGCCAAAAACAAACATCCAACATCGCTGCTGAAAAAACCGAATTACTTGACATCGCCGCCAAACCTTCGCTAAATGAAAGAGAGCATCAAGATCCAAATGAAATTAGGATCATCCATTGATGATAATCACAAAATAACTCCGCTGGGGAAACAGCATGAGCCAGAGTCTAGCCAACATACGGGCAAAGATACTAATCATCTGCGAGATTCACTTGAAACAAAGAGATAATGACCTGGTTTATGTTTCAAATGCACATGTTTGAATATGGCTTAATGCTCCATACTAAATGGAAATGCTACGCGTTTGGGAGGATGCTATGCGCGATCCAAATGCAAAGGAACCACATCAACAAAACAAATGCTGAAGAGAGGGAAACAATTCCGCTGGGGGGAAAACTGGGCACGTCTAGTGCCTACAGGCTCATGCTGGGGAATACAAGCCTTAGATGGCCTCCGAGAGGACTTCCGGGTAAAACTGCTTTGCTAAGCATAAATCCACTCCGCTGGGAATCAAAATCAAACTCTGCTGAGGATGGAGAATAAACAATCTCGGGGGAGAAAACCAACCCACTGACTTAGCTGGGGATTAGGTAAGGAGGGAATCGATATCAACCTCTGCTTGGGGAAAATGAGCACAATACTCAACAATATCGACCTCTGTTTAGGGAAATGAAACAATGTCCCGGACTCTGAGGGGACAGGACCTAATTGTTCAGACTTTGTGGAGGAAACAAAATTCTGCGTTCACTACACCACTAGGGATAAATCCTCATCTAACTGTTGGAAACGATCCTACTCTGCTGGAGACATCAATCTCAACTTGCTGAGGATGACCTTAAATGTATGAAGTTTTGAACTTCCGGGGATGTGAGCATGCTCAGCTTGCATATTTCCTTTAGATGAGAGACCTCTGGAAAGGTTTCGAGGATGGGTGTCCTGCAAATGACAACCAAGCAAATATGTTTGGTGCAGCAAGCGTCATCTTACTTATCACCTGTGACATTACTCAAGTGAAAAAACATTGTTTTGATTATGGTTGGCAGCGCCCACAAAGTTACGTATGCAAAGTTTTATCAAAAAAATTAGGCGTCTTTTGCAAACAAAACGGTAAAAGCTGAATCAAAGACGAAGGTTTTTCTGAATAGTATGTTTTATTGATAAATAGCCTGTAAATAGGCAAATTTACAAAGGGACGCAACTCCTGAAATGAGAAAGTTGCGTAAGCAAAATACAGAAATGCACAAGAATATAAAAATGTCGGCAATATGGCACAGACAACCATCATAGAACGACTTAACTATGACTCGCGTGACTTCGACGCCTTTCCGATGCTTCGTCTTCTGAAGAGATTGATTTGGACGGATGATTCTCGATTCTTCCCATAATCCACTATGCTTGGAGGATCTACGCGCGGACCGCAGTCGTTTGCTTTTCAAATCCCTAACTTTTGCCTGAATCGCCCTTGCGGGTTTTCGATTCACCGGGATACCCATTTTTGCCAAAGTTGCCTTTTCAGGTTTTCAACTTTGCGGGTTTACATTTTTTCTTTTTATCCCTCATTTTTGCCCGAACCTATCCTTTTATGGTTCGCCGGGATGCCCCATTTTTGCCTGGATTTTCTTTTTCTTTCCAGCGGGTCTATTTATGCAAAGTATTTTTTGACTGCGTCCGCGTTCACAGGGGACGTAAAATCTTCACCATCCATGCTTGAAAGTAGCAAGGCTCCTCCGGAGAAGACTTTGCTCACAACATACAGAACTTCATAATTGGGAGTCCATTTGCCCCTATGATCATTCTGTGGTGGGAAAATCTGTTTTAACACCAAATCACCTGCCTGAAGGCCTCGAGGACGTATCTTCTTATCGAAGGCTTTCTTCATCCTGCTTTGGTATAGACGACCGTACGCGATGGACGCCAACCTCTTCTCGTCCATTAAACTAAGTTGATTCAACCTATTCTTCACCCATTCTGCTTCATCCAGTTCGACATCAGCCAGAACTCTCAAAAAAGGTATCTCGACCTCTAATGGTAGGACAACTTCCATACCATACACCAACGAGAAAGGCGTTGCCCCGGTTGAAGTATGAACCGAGGTACGATATCCATGTAAAGCAAAAGGAAACATCTCGTGCCAATCCTTGTAAGTCATAACCATCTTCTGCACTATCTTCTTTATGTTTTTGTTGGCCGCTTCCACAATGCCATTCATCTTCGGATGATAAGGAGATGAGTTGTGATGCTTAATCTTAAAGTTATGGCACAACTCCTTCATCATCTTGTTATTCAGACTGGAGCTATTATCCGTAATGATCCTTTCAGGTATCCCATAACGGCAGATGATGTCCCTTTTGATGAACCGGGCTACCACTTGCTTTGTGACATTAGCATAGGAAGCTGATTCGACCCATTTGGTGAAATAATCGATGGCCACTTGGATGAAACGGTGCCCATTAGATGCAGTCGGCTCGATCTTTCCAATCATATCAATTCCCCACATGGAGAAAGGCCATGGAGATGACATGACATTCAAAGGACACGGCGGCACATGAATCTTGTCGGCATAAATCTGAAACTTGTGGCATTTCTTGGCGTACTTGAAGCAATCAGACTCCACAGTCAACCAATAATACCCTGCTCTCAACAAATTTCAAGACATGGCATGCCCACCTGCATGTGTTCCAAATTCTCCTTCGTGGATCTCTTCCATAAGTAGATTCGCTTCTTTTTCGTCCACACATATTAGCAGCACTAAGTCAAAGTTCCTTCGATAGAGCACACCGTCTGGATTCAAGTAGAAGTTACCAGATAACCTCCTCAAGGTTTTCTTATTCCAGTCCGATGCCCCAGGCGGATACTCTTGGTTCTTGAGAAAGTTATGGATGTAATACCATGGCTTGCCATCAGGAGCTTCTTCTATTGCAAAAACAATTGTTGGCCTATCGAGGCGTGAGATAACGATTCTTGGTGCATCGTTCAAAAAGTTTACTTTGTACATTGAAGATAAAGTAGCCAAGGCGTCTGCCATCTGATTTTCTGCTCTCGGCACATGGTGAAACTCCACATGATCGAAGAAAGGTAGCAATCTTCTTGTGTAGTTCATATAAGGGATCAGATTTGGTTGGCGCATCTCCCATTCTCCTTTGATATGGTTTACTACCAAAGTTGAATCACCATAGACATCGAGATTTTTGATTCTCAAATCGATTGCTTCCTCGATACCCATGATACACGCTTCATATTCGGCCTCGTTGTTTGTACAGGGAAATGTCAACCTAGCAGTGAAGGGTATATGCGTCCCATGGGGGGTTGTAATGATTGCCCCAATTCCACTGCCGTAGGAGTTAACAGCACCGTCAAAGATCAATTTCCACTGGGAACCCAACTCAGGACCTTCGTCAGGAAACAGCTCATCACAATCTTTCATCTTCAAGTACATAATTTCTTCTTCGGGAAAATCAAACTTCATCGGCTGATAATCGTCAATGGGTTGTTCTGCGAGATACTCTGACAGAACACTCCCTTTAATAGCTTTCTGAGACACATACTGAATGTCGTATTCTGTCAGAACCATCTGCCATCTAGCAATCCTTCCTGACAGTGCTTGCTTTTCAAATACATACTTAATCGAATCCATCTTTGAAATTAACATGGTTGTATGGTTTAACATATATTGCCTTTGGCGTTTGGCGGCCCAAGCCAGTGCACAACAAGTTTTCTCCAACATTGAGTATCTGGACTCACAGTCTATGAACTTTTTACTCAAGTAATAAATTGCATGCTCTTTTCTTCCAGTCTCGTCATGCTGACTGAGAACACAACCCATTGAATTCTCAAGAACTGTTAAGTACATTATCAACGGTCTTCCAGCCACCGGGGGCATCAGTATTGGAGGTTCCTGCAGATACTCTTTTATTTTCTCAAAACACTTTCTGACAATTCTCATTCCAAACGACCGCCTGATCTTTCTTTAATAACTTAAATAATGGCTCACAAGTGGCTGTGAGGTGAGATATGAACCGAGCGATGTAGTTCAATCTACCTAAGAAACTACGAACTTGTTTCTCGGTCTTTGGTGCTGGCATTTCTTGAATTGCTTTGATCTTTGCAGGATCAACCTCTATACCTTTCTCACTGACGATGAACCCCAATAACTTTCCTGACCGTACGCCGAAAGTACACTTGTTTGGATTCAGCCGAAGTTTGAACTTCCTCAATCTCTCAAACAGCTTTAGAAGATTCACCAGATGCCCTTCCTCCGTTTAGGACTTTGCGATCATATCATCGACATATACTTCAATCTCATGATGAATCATATCATGAAAGAGAGTCACCATAGCTCGTTGATAAGTTGCCCCTGCGTTCTTCAAACCAAAAGGCATCACTTTATAGCAGAACGTCCCCCATGGCGTGATGAAAGTCGTCTTCTCCATATCCTCCGGCGCCATCTTAATCTGATTGTAGCCCGAAAAACCATCCATGAAAGAAAACACTTAGAATTGTGCGGTGTTATCAACAAGCACATCAATATGAGGGAGCGGAAAATTATCCTTTGGGCTTGCTCTATTCAGGTCTCTATAATCAACACACATCCTGACTTTGCCGTCCTTCTTAGGTACGGGAACGATGTTTGCAACCCACGGAGGATAATTGGTTACAGCAAGAAATCCGGCGTCTAACTGCTTCTGGACTTCTTCTTTGATCTTCACTGCCATATCCGGCCTAATTCTTCTCAATTTTTGTTTCACAGGATGACACTCTTCTCGAAGAGGTAGGCGATGAACCACAATATCTGTGTCGAGTCCAGGCATATCTTCATATGACCAAGCAAAAACATCCTTGTACTCTTGGAGTAACTCAACTAGTCTTTGCTTGACATCACTTTGCAGCACGGCCCCTATTCTGACCTCCTTCTTATCTTCCTCAGTTCCTAGGTTGATGACTTCAACTTCCTCCTGATGAGGTAGGATGACCTTCTCCTCTTATCTTAATAGTCTGACAAGCTCTTCAGGCAGGTCTTCATCTTCATCAATCTCTTCTTCTGCTTGAAAGATCGGATTGTCAAAGTCACACCGAGTCATAGGTGAGTCTGAGTCGATGGTATCTAAAATGTGTAACCTGCAATGATGATGATTTTATGCTTAAATGATATGCAAACAAACAAACACAAACCACATTGCCATTTTATTGTTAGAAAATAAAAATAAGAAAAACAAGGATCACAAAATTTTGAATGAAAAAAGACGCCTTTTTGATTGATAATGATAAAAGATTGTTTGCGCACATAATAGATAAGGCCCTACAAAATAAAGACCACTATGCTCCGGGCAGAACATAGGGTGATACATTAATCAAACATAGCTATTACTCTTCATAGGTCACAAAGACGACTTCCTCCACAGTCCAATTCTTCAAACCCTGGCCAGGGACACATGGCTTGATCCATGCATCCATGTTGCAGTCGCTGTCTCCTTCCTCGTCAGATACGGCGTTGATTCTTTCGAATACCACCCCGCCACTGGTGAACTGAACAGGTCCTTTGTAACGTGGAGCGTCTTGTGAAGAAGATGCATGCGGGTTGTACCCTAATCCAAACTTATCTTGTTTGTTGGGGACGCTTACCACTTTCCCCCATCCTTGTGCTGCTCCAGATTCCACTACGGCTTGGGCTTCCTTGTATGATGACATGGCAACTTCTGGAGTTTTGGCCTCGATTGGCGCCTTTTCCTTGATTTGAACAGTTTCAAAGGCCTGACACAATGCTTCATGAATCCCACCATCTACCTCCACATACTTGAACAAGGACAGATGGCTTACCATGATGTCTTCTTCTCCAGAAACAGTCAGAATATTCCCATCCACCATGTACTTCAACTTCTGGTGCAACATCGATGTTACAGCTCCTGCCGAGTGTACCCAAGGCCGACCCAACAGACAGCTGTAGGCAGGCTGAATGTCCATGATGTAGAAAACTGCTTCAAACACCTCCGGGCCTACTTGGATAGGCAGAGTTATCTCCCCAAAAACAGATCTTCGGGTCCCATCAAAGGCTCGCACGATCAAATCACTAGGCATACAATAAAGACCCTGATGATCTATCTTCACCAATGCTTTCTTTGGCAACACATTCAAGGACGACTCCGTATCGACAAGGACGTGCGACATCACTGTTCCTCGGTACTCAAGTGAAATATGCAAAGCCAAGTTATGGTTTCTTACTTTCGGCGTCAAATCATGATCAGTGAATCCCAACCGGTTACCTGCATTGACATGGGCCACCACTCCTTCCAACTGATTCACGGATATCTCTTGAGGTACATAAGCATTGTTCAAAACCCTAAGCAAAGCATTCCTGTGAGCTTCAGAACATAATAGCAACGACAAGATGGAAATCTTTGAAGGAGTCTGTTGCAAGTGATCCACAATTTTGTAGTCACTCTTCCTTATCAAACGCATGAATTCCTCGGCGTCCTTCAGGAAAGACTCCTTTTCTCTAGTCTGAGAACTTTCTTCAACCACTACTTTCCCTTTTCCTCTGTCGGTTCTGTCTGCATTTGCCTCGGGAGGTGCAAACACTCTTCCACTTCGAGTCATTCCTCTAGTTCCCACAAAATTATCAATCTAGTCCAACGGAGAATTCTTTAATTCCTGCTTCTGCCCATTGCAATAAACCTCGGTCCCATAGTTCTAAGGGATTGCTTTAATGCTCTCATAGGGTACAGGCTCTGCCTTTGTGAATATAATAGTTGGCCTCGCCGGTGGCGCATAAATTGTAATTGTTTTGTACGGTTTGGAGATGGTGGCCACCTCGTCCTTATCTTCAATGACTACCTCTTTAACATTCTTCTCACAGATTCTATCAAATTGCAATAGACTGTCATCCATCATGCGTTGTATATGGTTCTTTAGATTCTGGCATCCTTCGAGACGAATCAAACAGTCTTCACAATCCTCTCCACAGCCCGGGAACACACCTCCTTCTAACAACTTGCTCTTCACAAAACCTAACGGTGTCTTCAAATTCTCCACATTGGACACCAAGTTCAGGCCTTCTTCACTGTCAATAGCGTTCACACCACCACCCCTACCATGATTAGGCATGGCAATTTGATCCACATTTGGCGCATCCTGATTGAAGTTGATAGCCTTACTATCAACAAGGTCTTGTACCTTGTGTTTGAAGGCTTTACAATTGTCGATGTTGTGGTCGGGGGCGCCAGAGTGGAATTCACACCTAGCGTTGGCGTCATACCTGGGAGGTGGTTGGCTAGTTAGAGGTGCCATTGTCCTTTTCTGGACCAACTGCAGCTGAATTAAGTGTTGTAATAACTGAGCGTTGGGCATCGGTGGTGTGTCAAAATGCCTATCCATCATCCTTCTCCGATCTTGGAGCTGTCTCGGTGTATAATTTTGTTGTTGAGGTCGTTGTTGTTGCTGTTGTTGACATGGTTGTTGTTGAGGTTGTACCTCCGGAATGGCAATACTAGCCACTTGTGGAGGTTGTTGATAATACGGTCGTTGCTGACGCTGATTCAGATATCTATTTCGATTGTCAAATCCGGACACTGCATTTGTCTCGTTATCTCTCTTCTTCGCACCGAACATCTTTCTTCCACCTCTAGATGATGTCCCTTCTCCCACTTGTATCTTTCCCATCTTAATACTGTTTTCAACCCTCTCGGCGGTAATAATTAAGTCCGAAAAGCTTCCAGACATGCTACTCACTAATTTATCGTAGTAAATTCCTGGTAATGTTGCCACAAACAGATCAATTAGTTCTCTCTCCACCATGGGAGGTTGGACTCTAGCAGCAAGCTCTCTCCATCTCTGTGTGTATTCTTTAAAACACTCGTTACCTCTCTGCAATAAATTTTGAAGTTGCACTCGGTTTGGCGCTAAATCACTGTTGTATTGGTAGTGTTTAACGAAAGCCTCTGCCAAATCTTTCCAACTTCTAACCTGAGTAGGTTCCAGTCCCATGTACCACTCGAGTGATGGTCCAGACAAACTGTCCTGGAAGAAGTGTATCAACATCTTTTCATCACTTGAATACACAGAGATCCTTCGGTAGTAGGATCGCACATGAACCCTCAGGCAAGTATGCCCTTTGTATTTGTCAAACGTGGGAACTTTGAATTTGAGTGGCACCCTTAAGTCAGGAACCAACCCTAGATTGGCCATTTCCAGCCCCATAGAGTTCTGATTAGAAAGGTTCTTCATCTGTTCTTCCAACAACTTAAATCTTCTATCAGCTTCATCGGACATTTCATCTTTCACCGAGAAAAGGTCTTCCTGTCGATCTTCAAGCCATGGCTGATACAGATTACCCTGGTTGACTCCATTAAATTCATGCTCGCCCCCATTTCCTTGACCGATATTTCCAGCGTTCCCTGCATTTTGGACTCCAATATTACCAACTCCAGTGTTACCAATTCCTCCACTGACATTACCATTGGTTTCAAAATTTCCATTATCATTCCCAGTTGCGTTTACATTTCCAACACCATTTCTGTTTCCGTTCCCGCCAGCATTGGGGATAACATTATTAGCATGTTGAGGCTCAACATGAGGTGGGTTGGTAGCTGTCCCTCCATGTAATACATCATCGTCGTCAACCCGTGCAATTAAAGGTTGCACAAAAGTACTAAGTTGGTCTTGCCCACTGGCTACAGTTTGCATAACTTCCATGAATTGAGCCATTATATCTCTCATTTCCTGCATCTGCACTTGCATTTGTTCCATGATTCTTCTCTGATTGCCTCTAGTTGCGTATCGTGACCTGCTTTATCAGCAATTCTGAAACAAACTAAATGTAGACAAGAGATAAGAAAACAGTTCTGATGCATCTGCAATGCGAAAAAGATGCTAAATGCAGACATGTATATATGCAACAAGGAGATTTCCTCCTCAATTCTAGTTTCCAGAAGAAGAAACAACCACGGAGAATCCCATAGACAAAGCGAATAGAATCATAACTCCTCATATAATAACAGGCCAACGGACAGTGTGCATACATCAATTGAGTACAACATAGACATGACCCCAATCAATAAGCCTGATGATGGTCGATATACAAGCGAAACGAACAAGATACAAAGAAAAGGATAAGGACAGTCACGCTGGACGGCGAGTCCGGAAATCCACAAGTAGCTTTATTGTCACGGGATGATCAGGTCTGACGAGTAGACCCTGTATGAGTTGCTCTCGCCGATCAATGGTGCGTTGTAGACTTTCAACGTGCCCGTCCCAGGCTTCTTTTCCAAAGCATGCTTCAAGTCTGCTTCTCTTGGTATCTGCCCTCAACCTACACTCCTTCAAGTCTGCGATAACTTGGATCAATTTATGCTCGTTGTGATATCTGAGAGCTTCTTCCGCTGAGATCTTCTCATCTTTTGCTCTGAGTTGACTCTTCAATTTGGCGATTTGTTGTTTCAGTTTGTCCTCGCGCTCTTTATTGTTAGTGAGCGTGGCATTCCACAAAGATTCAAATTTAGAGATCTTTGAGTAAGCTCTGTCTGGATCCTCTTTTTTGGTAGCAAGCACACCATAGACAACATTCAGATCTCGGCCTGTGCACTCTCTATCACTAGTCTCATTTGTCAAATCCATACCTAGCCTATTAACAAGTTCAGTCTGTCTTTTGAAGGCATGAACAACATCAATCTTCTCACTTCGAATTTGGATAATTTCTTTCTCTAACTCGTCATTTACTCTCTTCAGCTCTTCTTTTTCACGCAACAGTTGGTTGTACTTCTGAATATTCACAGTAGTAGGTTTTTCAGGTATGACGGGGTACAAGGGCACAACTGAGGGAAATGGCATTAGAGACTTGGTAGCTCTATCCTTGATCCAAACCACGTAGGGGTCATAAGCTCGATTGTTTCTCTTTCCTAACATTGCCTTACCTCGTCTATGAATGTTACTCCATGCATACTCCATTCTGACCAAAGCATCGGCTTTTAGCAATCGTGTGAGATATAGAGATTCATGTATCTCTTCTTCCTTAGGAGGACTCTTCAAAGCATATCCAAATTGTCTAATCAACAAAGAGGGATTATAGTTAATACATCCCTTTCTTCCGACCAATGGAACATTCAAAAAGCCACTGCAACTATATACGATTTCAGTGCCAAGTATGTCATGATCAAACCATACGATGTTTTCTGCAGATAAACCCATCAACCTAGCAGATCAATCTGAGGTGCTAACAGTAGCAACAAACAGACCTTTCTTTGGAAGATGACTGAAGAACCACCTATACAGCAAGGGTACACAGCAAGACACATTTTTACCTCTTCACTTTTCATTCTTGTAATGGATGGAATGGTAAACATCTCCTAACAATGTTGGCACTGGATTCCCTGAAGCAAGAATATAGAAAGCGTCTGTATCCACAAAGTCAGGCAAGTTGGGAAACAAAATGACACCATATATACACAGAGCAATAATGGCGTTGAACGCAATCCAACAACCGTCTTTTGCGCACTGTAAAGCCTTGTCAACCAGAACAGATAGGGGAAAATCCATACACTTCATTCAGCTTGGTCAATCTTCCTGAGAACTCTGAAGCGCCAAGATGAATAATTGCAGCAAGCTTATCTAGGTCAGGCTCGGTATCAACATGGTAAAAAGGCATCCGATCCAATATTGTAACACAGCGTACTCTTCCAATGTCGGCGCCAGAACGTAGTCAGGAAAAATAAAACATCTCAACTGAGGGTCGTAAAACTGGAACAGAGCATATAAGCCATTCAACTCGAGCACTGAAGGCTTGCACACCAAACTGAGTAACTTCCCATAGGATTCCTTGAACTCTGCTTTCACCTT
Organism: Lathyrus sativus; assembly: GCA_963859935.3. Lineage (NCBI taxonomy): Eukaryota > Viridiplantae > Streptophyta > Magnoliopsida > Fabales > Fabaceae > Lathyrus > Lathyrus sativus. The sequence goes on along the minus strand of OZ012735.1, from coordinate 614,703,118 downwards.
CTGGTCTGCTAAAGCAACCAAACTCAACAAGGAACTGATGTCAGGAGAAGGGAGCTTGTAGGAAACTGTCTTCTTCAAGGTCTCCATGTTAGAAAAGGAACAAAGATCACTAGAATCGGGGAGGAAAAGTACACCTGAAACACAGATACATATTAATGATATGCAAATGAAAATGCAAAATGCACATGCAAACAGGGGATCAAGATTGTTGTGCTGTAGTTTGAGACGACCGGCGCTTCGCTTTAGTCATAACCACACACTGACATTAGGATCCCTTGATATCAAGAACATAAATCCAAACTGTAAAGAACCGAGTAGTCTGAAAGCTAGAGTTTCCTGCACCCCCATCCCTCTCACAGGTAAGGACCTATCCACTGGCAAGGTTTGGCATCCTATGCGTTCATCAGCGTCACAGACTTTCTAGAAATGATGATATGTTCACCATTCCTGGTTTGGCATCATCATCTCCTGAAGAGGCCTCACTTAGCAGACTCACAAGTGATCGGTTCCTAGGGTCGACAATCCTCATATCCAAAATCCCTTCGAGCCCAAAGGGCCAGAAAGAAAATTGTCAAAGAGAATCTCGTATGAGCGCGAATTTCATGGCTAGCTGGTGCATGCAAGGCATACAGGCTCACCACTACTTTCCACTTCTAATGCTAAGTATATACTCAAGCCTAGGTCTGGCTTATCTCTCAACAGAACAATCCCTCCCCACAGCACAGCAATATAGATATATGATGCGGAAAATAAAATGCGGAAAGCGAATAAAGATAAAGCACCTATGTACACGCCCCAAAAATAAACAAACAAGCGCTAGGATTGACTTGCATAGGGGATATTACTGTCCTCAGCAGAGTCGCCAGCTGTCGCTACTGCAAAAATCGAGGCCGGCAATGACAAAAGAGTCGCCACCGTGCGTTATTTATCCCAAGAGAGGGAAAGGAAACACTCAGAGAAATCCTAACGAAAAGGGATAAGATCGGTCATCGCAACCAAATCTCGGGTTTGGGAGTCTGTTACGCAAGGGGAAGGTATCAGCACCCCTCACGTCCGTCGTACTCGACGGGATCCACGCTTGTTGTCTATCTAAAAGGGTGATTAAAACTATCTAGCTACGGGCTTGAGGACAAAAGAAAAAGAAATGACTCGGCAAAGCAACGACGCTTTGTGCCTACGTAACTCATCTAAAATGAGAAGTCAGAGTCAACGTAGTTCGACTAACTATGGATGAAAGGTGGGAAGGTTTCTCGCCAAGACATCGCGTCTTGTGCCTACATACTTTTATCTGGTATGAAAGATCAGAGCAGACGTAGTTCGGGCAACTACGGGGAACACATGTTTGTTCAACTGCTTTTAAACGAGTAGGGTTAACAAGTAGTTTTAGCAGTTGGTGTATGCAGCTCGAGCATGGGAGACTTAGGCGTTACCGTTTGCGATAGAACTAAGAGTTAACAATACTCTTTCTATGAAAATGGTTTTCTAAAGATTAAAGGCCCCAAAGGGCAAAAAGAAGTTTGAATGATTTTGTTTTTGTGTTTTTTAGAGGAGAAGTGTTTTTGAATTGGTTTGCAATTCATATCGCACTAGAGACTATGACTTAGGAGTGAATGTGTCGCATATCACCCAAAGGGTGCTATACTAAACAATCCAGCCATTGAAAGGAAACCCTTCAACAACCATTTCCCAAGTAGCTTAAGGCTCATAACGTACAATATTCATTAACCTTTATTAGGTGTTTTGGATTGTTTAGGAGATGAGAAGAGAAAGGCACAAACTAAAGAGGGACTAAACCAAACTTAAAGTTATCATGCAAAGGTGATCCTAAGATTGAGATAAGGGAATTCTACCTAATGTTATCATACATGGTTAAGATCCTAATGTCTATCATAACCTCTCTTGAACAAGAGAGATTAGAATCCCTAAGGGAAAAGAGACAAAAAAGAGGAAACAAGACCAACATAAACATGTAAGAATGTAAACATGGAATGAGGGAGGAAATTGGGGTAGGGCAGAGACCACCACAAGCTCATCTCAACCTCAAACAACAATATGAAATATGCAAGAGAAGGAATGACAAGAAAATTCACCAAAGGAAACTCACAAGTGCACTAAAATGGGATGAAATGGCCTAAACCAAGCAACATCAACCATAAGGCACAAAACCAAACAAAAATGAAAGGTAAACAAAACCTAAAACAAAGTGAGGATGGGAGATCATATAAGGATAGCAAGGAACTCATATAGACACTCAACCATGAGCATCACAAGCAAAATACCAAGAAGCATAAAGAAATCACCAAGAAATGTCCTCAAGGATTCCATCATTTTAGGTATGCTTGAAGTACCTCCAAAGTAGGGACCAAGCCACCTTAAATGACACTCCTATGTCATTGGACAGCAAGGGACATAAACTAAAAGCTCTCAAAAGCCAAAGCAAAACAAAGCACAAAGGAGTGCAAGTCAATTCCCAAAGGGAAGCACACATGTTTCACAAAGAAACCCTAATTGAAGGCTCAAAAGTAAGTAACTAAAAGAACAAGCTAAACACAATATAATGACCTAAAAATGAACAAGCATCATCCTTAACATGTTGGCAACATGAATCAAAAGGCTTTGAAGGTTCAAAGGATCCAAAAATGTCATATCCAAAGCAAACTAGGTTAATGTGTTTGTATGGACCTTCCTTTGAATAGCTTGACTTGCAAACTACCCTAAAAATAGGAAAATGGTCCAAAAATTATCAAATAAAATGAAAGAAGACCATAAATGTATTGGCAATCAGAGGCCAAAAGAACTCAATCAAATTCACTTCACAACATCACCATAGAAATTGATTCACAAGGGTGTTCCATTGTGAAGGAGGATTGCTTAGGGACAAATGTAAGGCAACAAAAGTCAACTCAAAAGTCAACTAACAAGGGCGACATGGTCCTCAAAAATTCATCAACTCATCCTTGACATGAGGATTGAATCTTATTAATTGGATCAAAAAGGAAAGGAAGAAATAAATTCAAGAACAAAACATGTTAAAAATTAGGTCAAGAAAGACACTTCCAATGGTAAATTCCTTTTTAAATGAAAAATAGATCATAAAATAAAATAAAAATATCCTAAATTTGGAGGACATATCAAGGAGTCCAAAATATATTTTTGTGGAATTTTATCACCATTGGAACTATTTTATTTGACTTAAATTCAAAACAGATGCAAAAAATAAAAACAAAAGAAAAAAACAAGGAAATAAATAAACTGTTGGTGCCAATGGCAGCCCAACATAGTGCAAAAAGCGTCTGGGCTGAGCCAGAGGGTGTTGATAGCAAACGTGTTCAAGGCCCAATAGAAAAAATAAAACCAGCCTGGTAATTACATGTGCAACGGTCAACTAATGAGCATGGTGGAAATCAAATCAGGAATGCATGATTAAAAGTCAACACATCCAAGGCCTCATATTGTGCCAACTCATTTAATGAGTTTTTAAAAAGGGATTGTGTGTAGCAGGTCAAGTGAAGAGCACCATGTTTCTTAATCATAACTGTGGAAAAGAAAAGAATAAGGATCCAACGCATGAGGGCATCACACGTCATCATCTCCCTAAAGCCAAAAGAGAGGGAAACCAGACGGGGGCCGGAGCCACCTTCGGTCATCCCTTACCTCTCGTCCGGCCACCCTGGAAAACGCAGGTCCCATGAAACCTCACCAAAAATGACAAAGCTCATATCAAAATTGATCTACTCGTCATGAGGATCAAGAATACACTATTATTTTTCAAAAATAATGCTTGAATAAAGAAAAACGAAGAGAAATAAAAAACATGCTCAAACAAAAAAGTTCACAAACAAACACCAAATGATATCAGAATCCATCTATGCAACAAGAGGATCAATAATATGTAAAAAAAGGCGCAAGAACAATGGTTAAACAATGAGGAAATTTGAAAAGAAAGAAACCTAAAAACAAACTCCCTCAGAGCTCAATGAGTGGCAAAAGCTTGTAATAAACTTCCCAGAATCGTTCAATGAAGTTCAAGAAATGTTTTTGGATGTTTATTTAGGGTTAAAACTTAGTGAAACTCAAAATAAGATTTTGACTTGCTCACCACTTTTTCTCAATGCTCTCGAACTCAAAACCCCACCAAAGTCAACTCTGAGGATTGGTAAATGATCCTGGGATTATGTATGTTGGATTCAGATCAAGAGAAGGCCCAATGAAAGCTCCTTAAGCCCAAATCAAATTTTACTTTTTCACTTTTTGGCCACTTACAAAGTACACGAATTTGTACTTGCAAAGCTGTCAAAATGACATGACTGACTTGCATAATGTCAATGCTGATCCAAGGGCTGAGAATTGCCCCTTGGTTTGGTCCCATGGCAAGTTCTTGATATGTTGCTTATCATTGAAGTAATCTTGAAAATGGCCACCAAGATGCATTCTAACCTCTAATCCAAGGATGGCGTTGTATTTGAAATGTCATTGGTACTCAAAAAAATGCACAAAGTTGATCCAAAATGTTTCCAAATGAATTAATTATGAATTTCCCTTTTTAAAGCCTTTTTCATGGAAATTGCATTGGGGATTCTTCAATCCAAGCCAAATCTTTGATACGTTGATGTTTGAAAATGAAAATGACCCTATTTGGAGCAAGTTTAATGTTGGAAATATTTCCATTTGAAGTGTGCAAAATGGTGAAATGGACCTATAATGAAAATGACCTGTAATCCTTCTTTCCCAAAATACCCCTGCCTTGCAAGCCTCATAACATGAGTTCTACAAATCAGATGAAGGACTTATAGTACTTTTTAGAAATCTAAGACCATGCCCTACATAACATTCCTTGACCATAAAGACTTGGAATTGAGTCTTAATCTCCTTTAATCTCACAGTTGACTTAGGATTGACCAGATGAAAACCCTAATTGCACCAACTTCAATTGTGGCCATTAGCACTTGGTGTAAATACTTGAATGAACTCCACAATGACCCTCAAGGCCTCATATGAGCTTAAATGATCATTTCTCTTCATAACCATGGGCTTGTGATCCTCTGATGGTCTTCAAATGGCCTCCTAGACAGGAGGTAAACCACATACACTTATCTGCTTATCTAAAAGGCTCTGCCTTGTCTCTGATGATGATAATCTTCTTGTTGACATGAATACAACCTCTTGATTAGGTTTAGAACCTTTGGCACATCTCTCTTGTTGCACACACATATCTTGATCCCCTGTAAAAATGAAATGCAAAATGCTATGCAATGCAATATGCTAGAACAAATGAAACATAAACCAAGTAAAGAAAAGGTTGGGCAAATTTTGGGGTACAACACATACCGCAGTCATTTGCTTTTAAATCCCTAACTTTTGTCTGAATCGCCCTTGCAGGTTTTCAATTCACCGGGATACCCATTTTTGCCAAAGTCGCCTTTTCAGGTTTTCAACTTCGCGGGTTTACACTTTTTTTTATATCCCTAACTTTTGCCCGAAACCATTATTTTTATGGTTCGCCGAAATGCCCCATTTTTTCCTGGATTTTTCTTTTTCTTTCCAGCGGGTCTGTTTTAAGCAAAGTATTTTCTGACTGCGTCTACGTTCACAGGGGACGTAAAATCTTCACCGTCCATAGTTGATAGGAGTAAGGCTCCTCCAAAGAATACTTTCCTTACCACGTATGGACCTTCATAGTTGGGAGTCCATTTGCCCCTATGATCAGTTTGTGGAGGGAGGATCCGCTTCAACACTAAGTCATCTGCCTGAAAGCTTCGAGGGCACACCTTCTGATCGAATGCTTTCTTCGTTCTGCTTTGATACAATCGGCCATGGGCAATGACTGCCAATCTCTTTTCGTCAATCAGGCTAAGTTGATTTAACCTAGCCTTCACCCATTCCTTATCATCAAGCTTCACATCAACTAACACCCTCAGGGAAGGAATCTCGACTTCCAATGGTAGGAAAACTTCCATACCATACACTAGCGAGAAAGGAGTTGCCCCAGTTGAAGTACGTATCAAAGTACGATATCTGTGAAGAGAAAAATGCAACATTTCGTGCCAATCCTTATAGGTTACAACCATCTTCCGCTCAATATTCTTGATGTTCTTATTGGCTGCCTCAACAGCACCATTCATCTTCGGGCGGTACAGAGAAGAGTTGTGGTATTCGTTCTTGAAACCCTAGCACAGTTCCTTCATCATCTTGTTGTTCAAATTTGAACCATTATCAATAATAATTCGTTCCGGCACTCCATAACGACATATGATGTCCTTCTTGATAAAGCGTGTTACAACCTGTTTGGTCACGTTGGCGAAAGAAGTTGCTTCTACCCACTTGGTGAAATAATCGATGGAAACCAAGATGAAGCGATGTCCGTTAGAAGCAGTCAGTTCAATCTTACCGATCATATCAATGCCCCACATAGCAAAGGGCCAAGGAGATGCCATGACGTTCAGAGGACCTGGCGGCACATGCATCTTATCAGCATAAATCTGACATTTATGGCACTTCCTGGCGTACTTGAAACAATCAGATTCCATGGTCATCCAGTAGTAGCCTGCTCTCAATAATTTCCTAGACATTGCATGTCCTCCAGCGTGGGTACCGAAAGAACCCTCGTGGATTTCTTCCATTAGCAAACCTGCTTCATTTTTATCCACACACCGCAATAACACCAAGTCGAAGTTTCTTCGGTAAAACACATCGTCTTTGTTCAAGTAGAAGTTTCTAGACAATCTCCTCAGAGTGTTCTTATCCCGGCTCGATGCCCCAGGCGAATACTCCTGATTCTTGAGGAAATTATTGATATCAAAATACCACGGTTTCCCATCAGACGCTTCCTCTACTGCAAATATAAAAGTTGGTCTATCGAGGCGCGAGAGAATGATCCTTGGAGCATCATTCTAATAATTCACCTTGTACATCAAGGATAAGGTCGCCAAAGCATCTGCCATCTGATTCTCGGCCCTTGGCACATGATGAAACTCTACTCTGTCAAATAAAGGTAACAACCTCCTTGTATAATTCATGTAAGGTACCAGGTTGGGTTGACGGGTCTCCCATTCTCCTTTAATTTGATTGACGACCAAAGCTGAATCACCATACACATCAAGGTTCTTGATTCTCAAATCAATAGCTTCTTCAATTCCCATGATGCATGCTTCATAACCAACTTCGGTATTGGTGCAAGCAAACGTTAACTGGGCGGTAAACGGTATGTGGGGACCGTGAGGCGTTGTAATGATTTCCCCAATTCCGCTGCCATAAGAATTAACAGCACCGTCAAAAATTATATTCCATTAGGAGCCTATCTCGGGACCTTCGTCTGGTAAAGGCTCTTCACAATCCTTCATCTTCAAAAACATTATGTCCTCGTCAGGAAATTCAAATTTCATTGGTTTATAATCCTCAATCGGCTGCTCTGCGAGATATTCTGACAAAACACTTCCCTTAATGGCCTTTTGGGAAACATATTGAATATCGTATTCTGTCAAAACCATCTGCCACCTAGCAATTCTTCCTGAAAGTGCATGCTTTTCAAACACGTACTTGATCGAATCCATCTTTGAAATCAGCATGGTTGTGTGATTCAACATATACTGTCTTAGGCGTTTGGCTGCCCAAGCGAGTGCACAACATTTTTTTTCTAACATTGAGTATCTGGACTCACAATCTGTGAACTTCTTACTCAGATAATAGATGGCATGTTCTTTTCTTCCTGTCTCGTCATGTTGACCGAGTACACAACCCATGGAGTTCTCAAGAACCATCAAGTACATAATCAGTTGTCTCCCTACCACTTGAGGCATCAGTATCGGAGGTTCCTGCAAGTATTCTTTTATCTTTTCAAATGCTCCTTGACAATTTTCATTCCAAACGACTTCCTGATCTTTCTTTAACAGTTTGAATATTGGTTCACAGGTGGCTGTAAGATGAGATATGAACCTTGCAATGTAGTTCAATCTCCCTAGAAAACCACAAACCTCTTTTTCTGTTTTCAGCGCTGGCATTTCTTGTATTTCTTTTACCTTTGAAGGATCTACCTTGATTCCTTTTTCACTAACAATGAACCCCAATAGCTTTCCTGACCTCACTCCGAAGGTGCACTTATTTAGATTCAACCTCAATCTAAATTTCCTCAACCTTTCAAATAGCTTCAAAAGATTAACCAGATGTTCCTCCTTCGTTTGTGACTTTGCTATCATGTCATCAATATAAACCTCGATCTCATGATGAATCATATCATGAAAGAGAGTCACCACACCCGCTGGTAGGTTGCCTCTGCATTTTTCAATCCAAAAGGCATCACCTTATAGCAAAAAGTCCCCCACGGCATGATAAAGGTTGTTTTCTCCATGTCCTCTAGGGTCATCTTGATCTGGTTGTACCCGGAGAAGCCATCCATGAAAGAAAACACTGAATATTTAGCTGTATTATCAACTAGCACATTAATGTGGGGGAGCGGGAAATCGTCTTTCGGGCTCGCTCTGTTCAAATCTCTGTAATCAACACACATCTTGACCTTTCCATCCTTAGGCATAGGAACGATGTTAGCAACCCATGGAGGGTAATTTGTGACGACCAGAAAACCTGCATCCAACTCTTTCTGGACCTCTTCCATAATTGTAACTTCCATGTCTAGCCTGGTTCTTCTAAGCTTTTGTTTCACAGGCGGGCACTCCTCCCGAAGGGGTAAACGATGCACCACGATGTCGGTATCCAACCCTGGCATGTCTTCATATGACCAGGCAAAGACGTCTCTGTACTCTTGGAGCATTTCAACCAGTCTTCTCTTGACACCGTCTTCCAAAGCAGCCCCAATTCTGACCTCTTTTCTATCTTCTTCAGTGCCCAGATTGACAACTTCGATATCTTCTTGATGAGGCAGAATGGCCTTTTCCTCTTGTCTCAGCAGTCTGGCAAGATCTTCAGGCAGATCTTCATCTTGATCAATCTCTTCTTCAGCTTGAAAGATAGGATTGTCAAAGTCAAACCGAGTCATAGACGAATTTGAAGCAGTGGCATCTGTGATGTGAAACCTGCATGATTGATGTTTTGACGCTTAAAATGATATGCAAACAAGCACAAACACATTGCCATTTTATTGTCAAAATAAAATAAGAAAAACAGGGATCAAAACATTTGAATGCAAATAAACGCCTTTAATTAATGATAAAAAGAGTTCAAACATAAACAAATAGGGCCCTACAAAGCAAAGCCACTACGCCCTGGGCGGGACGCAAGACCATACATAATCAAAACAAAGATAAATTTCTATTCAAAAGACACTTGAACAACTTCCTCAATAGTCCAATTGCAAAAGCTTTGACCAGGGACAAACGGCTGAATCCACGCATCCACGTCACAATCACTATCCCCTTCGTCTTCAGATACCGCATTGATTCTGTCAAAGATGACTCCACCACTAGTGAATTGCACTGGTCCTATGTACCTCAGCACACTCTGTGAGGAAGAAGGGTTGTATCTCAATCCAAATTTATCCTGCTTATTGGGGATACTGAGCACTTGACCCCATCCTTGTGAAGAACTAGACTCCACCACAACTCGAGCTTCTCTGAAAGAAGACATTGAAATTTCAAGAGTTCTGTCCACAACAGGAGGCTTCTCTTTAATTTGAACAACTTCGAACGCCTGACACAGAGTTTCACGGATCTCTCCATCCACTTATACATATTTGAAGGACGACAGGTGACTAACCATGATATCCTCTTCACTACACACCGTGACGATCCTTCCTTCAACCATGTACTTCAGCTTCTGATGCAAGGTCGAAGTAACTGCTGCTGCAGAATGAATCCATGGTCGACCAAGTAAGCAACTGTACGTTGGCTGAATGTCCATAATGTAGAAAACAACATTAAAGATTTTCGGGCCCACTTGAATTGGGAGAGTAACTTCACCAAACATTGATCTTCTTGTTCCATCAAAGGCTCTCACCACTAGATTGCTGAGAGTGCAAATCACACCTTGGGTATCCAATTTCATCAAAGCTTTCTTGGGCAACACGTTAAGTGATGACCCAGTATCGACCAATACGTGCGACAAAACAGCCCCCTAAGCTCAATGGAGATATGCTAGCTCCGTTCTTCCACAACTTTCTCCTTTCCTTTATCAGTTCTCTGCACACTGGCCTCTGGCGGTGAAAACACCCTGCCACTTCTAGTTAATCCACCAACTCCGACTACATTGTCAACAGATGAACTTTCAGACGACGGTCCTATCAATTATTGCTTCTGGCCGTTACAAAATACCTCTGTCCCATAATTCCATGGGATGGCCTTGGTACTTTCGTAAGGCACTGGTCTAGCTTTAGTGATTATCACAGGAGATGGCCTTGGCGACGCTGATATATTAATAGTCTTGAAAGGGATCGAGATCATGGCGATCTCCTCCTGATCACTGTTAATCTTCTCCACATCTTTTCTTTCCTCAATCCTGTCAAACTGCAATACACCTTCATTCATCAGACATTGAATATGATTCCTCAAATCCACACAACCCTCAGGGTCAACAATACAACCTTCGAAAATTTCCGCACAACCTGGAAAAACTCCTCCTTTCAACAACCTGCTTTTAACAAAGCTTAATGGTGTTCTCAACTCTGCTACGTCCGTTATCAAATTCAGCTTTTCTTCCTCAATGATGGTGTTAACTCCGACTGCCCCATGATTAGGCATCAGGTTCTGACCCACATTAGGGGCATCATTGGTGAAGTTAATTGCCTTGTTGTTAAGAAGGTCTTGCACCTTGTTCTTAAAAGCCTTGCAATTATCTATGTTGTAGCCTGGAGCGCTTGAATGAAACTTGCACCTTGCATTCGCGTCATAGCCCAGAGGTGGCGCGCCAGTAAGCGGTGCTAGCTTCTCTTTTGAATCAACTGAAGTTGAAGCAAATATTGTAGAAGTTGAGAATATGGCATAGGCAGAGTATCAAACTGCCTATTGATTGTTCTTCCTCGGTCTTGAAACCAGCTTGGTGCATAATTTTGTTGTTGTTGTTGAGGTTGAGGTTGAGGTGCCGCTGGAATAGTTATGCTGGCCACCTGTGGTTGTTGCTGAGACTGGAATTACTGTTGGTGTTGAGCTTTATTCCTGCTCCTGTTTCTATATCCTATAACTGCATTTGAATCACCTTCTCTTTTCTTAACGTTACCAAACGTATTCCTTCCTCCACCTGATGTGGATCCTTCTCTTGCTTGAATTTTACCCAACTTGATACCATTCTCCACCCTCTCACCGGTAATGATTAAGTCAGAAAAACTGTCAGACATATTTCTAATCAACTTTTCATAATATATTCCTGGCAACATTGCCACGAACATATCAATCAATTCCCTCTCCACCATCGAAAGCTGAACTCTCTGTTGCACCCCAAAATTTGACCAACATTTCCTTACCTAGCTTATGTTTCATTTCATTCACATTAGCATTATCATTTGCATTTCATTGACATGTATGCAGGAGATCAAGAGGTATGATTACCAACCAAGAGCTACCCAAGACTATGAAGGTAGCTAAGAAGGTTATTCAAGTGTTCAATGGTTGATATCCTTGTCAGGGAAGTTAAAAGAGCCTCAGAGAGGGTGATTGAAGCCAAGTGTGTAGGTCTCCTAACTTGAGAGTTGTGGGAAGTCATCAGATGATTCTGAAGCCATGAAGTTGGACTTGAGGTCTTGAGATAGCTCATGAGAAGGTTTGAAGATCACTTTGAGGCCTAGACAGGTCATTGTGCAAGATTAAGAAGCCTTAGCCATGATTGGTGCAGCTAGGGTTTGACTGGGTCAACCCTAAGTCAACTGAGGATTTGAAGGAGGTTGAGACCTAATCCAAGAGCCATGTGATCATGTATTGATACATTGAGATGTTATAAGGATGATTCCAAGGGTAAATCATCATGATTGAAGAGTTTGAGAAGTTTCAGGCTAGGGTTTCTAAGGCTTGACAGTGTAAAATCCCCTAGTTTGACCCCTATCTTCAAGGCAATTTAGCTCAAGATGTGATTGTCATATCATCTTACCCCTTACATGATTGTTGTAGATCATGATCTTAGCTTTAATTTGAGTTCTAGAAGTCCTTGATAGGATTTGTAGAACTCAAGTTATGACTTTGACAAGTTACAAGTCATCTGAGGAATGTGAATTTGGAGCTTGAAAGTTACCCAACTTGCATGAAACTTTTTCCCTAGAAGGATGATTCCTATGAACTTTTGGTTAACATTAATGTTGTTTCTTATCCTCTTAGATTTCTAGAGATTACTAGAAGTCCTTGATAGGATTTGTAGAACTCAAGTTATGGCTTTGACAAGTCAAGGGTATTTTGGACATTTGGTGATTATAGGTCATTTGTGATCATAGGCCATTTTCACCAACTTAAAGGCTTCAAATGAAATTTTGTTTAACTAGAAAGTTGCTCAAAATGGGGTTTTAACCTTGACCATGCATCAAGGAGGCATTGAAATGGCTCAAGGAGAGACTTGGTTCAAGAAATTTTGAAATAGGAAGAATTAAAAGGATTTAATGGTCAAAAATTCAAATAATTCATTTTGTGACCAAATGAAACAAAATTATAGGTCAAATTGATTGGAAAAATGATTTTAGAAACAATGGCAAGGTTAGAATTTTGATTTGAGGTCATTTGAATGGCATTCCATTTCATTTCTTCATGGTGAAGTAACATAATCCACACATGCCTTTGGCTTGCAAGCAAGGAAAATAACACTCTAAACCAATTCAAAATCTCATGAGAAGATGATTACACACATAGGCATGCCAAGAAGGAGTCAGAATGATGGTTGCCATGGGTGATATTTTGAAGAGAAATTGAAAATCCAAAATCTCATTTGGATGGATCCAGAAGTTTCTAGATGAGTCTAATCATTTCTATATAAGCTAGTGAGTGAGCTCAGCCATTTTTTTGGAAGGAATTGAAGATGGCAAGAGAAGGAGCCATTGAAAATTTGGAGGTTCAAGTTGAAATCGGGTTTTCAATTCAAAAGGGAATCAAGCCAAATCAAGGTGTGCAAAGGCTTGGAAATTGAATTTGGAACGTGTCTGCATCATCTTGGCAGTTGAAGTGAGCAAAAACCACCTCTGTTACCTCTCTGAAACCAGGTTTGTATATTTCATCATTATGCATGATTTAGGAGGAGAAACTTAGAAATATATATGTGGTTAAGATCCTTGTAACCTGTAGTTGGATTTAGGATCATAAGTTGGTGAATTAGAGACAAAATAGGTGTGTGACCATTTTCTGTTGAGGATGATTTCTCACGATTCTTGAAGGGTTATTCATGGCTAGATGGTGGAAATTGATCAGTGAAGAGTGAGGATTAATTTGAGACCTTTAATTTAAAGAATGGTGAAAATCAAGATTTGAGTGAACTCTGAAAATGGCATCGTGTTTTGATTTAGAGATGGAATTAGAGAATTCTGAGAGTGGATTCGTGATCAGTATCAAATTTGGAGTAGGATAGTGATTGGTTTGGTGGTTTTGGATGACCTGTGGAGGTTGGCTCACTGGAGAAGACGGTGGCGCTGTAACTCAGGCCACCGTCTGAAGGGTTCCCTCCATCTGAGTTTAAATCTGGGACGATGACGCATGCTCGTTGGATGTAGGTTTGACCCTTGACTCAAGCATGAAATGGAAGGCCACGATCTGTTTGAAAGTTCTGAAGAGAGACATTAGAATGAAACACATCGTTTCATTAATTGAGTTGCGTTGGGCTTAGCACTCTGATTGATATCAACACCCCCCCCCCCCTTGGCCCAATCCAGAAATGAACTGAGTATCCTTGCTATTTGCCACGCTTGTTTATCAATTTCCCTTATTTTCCTTTATTTTTCTCCATTTCATATTGACTTAGTAAATAATTCATAAAAAAATTGAAGACTAACTCAATTAATTCCATTCTTTTTTCCATTGATTCATGATTGAATCTAGAATTTTTTAGATAAAAAATATTAATAATTCATGCATTTTTTATTTTATTTGCATTTGTTGAATTTTAAATGATATTAAAGTAACCATGGTTGATACCTTGTTTTGATGAATTTGGTTTGAGCATTTGGTGATGATTCTTGCCTTGATTTTTTGTGTATAGCTAGCATAGAGATGCATGCTCCCCTTATATTTTTTTCACATTTTTGTGATGAGTGTAGGTGGTAGTTTTAAGTTGAAACTTTAGGTGTTCCATTTTTAGGGTTTATGGTTAGTACCTTATGATTTAGGATTTATTTCTAGGACTTGGTGGATGATTCAACCCCTGGAATTAATATGGTAGATTCATGATTGAATTAGGGCCCCTTAGGAATTTTTGTAGGAATTTATAATGTAGTTCACTATTTTAGTTTGATTTTAGTTTAGGTGCTAACTTTAGATGATTCTAATGCACTAATTTGACTAGATTAACTCCTTAGGCTCCCTTAGAGTAAACTTGTGTTGTTTTTGCCCTTGGTTGAAGATGAAGGCAAGTTAAAGATACCATGGAGTGCTTGAAGAAGTATGGCTGTGAAGATCTTCCCTTCTTTTGGTGTAGTGTTGATTAGGTGTTAAGATTAGGGTTTGTAGGCAGAGCTTCTAGATAGATTCTCTTCCTTCATAAACATGGAAGGTGTTGATCACTTCCATTATTCCCTATGATGTAAGGTCCCCTTGTAAAGGCCTCATCCCTCCTTTGGTAGGATGTGTGGCTCTTTACAAGTTGGTAGAACCTTTGAGGGTTCCTTTCTCTGATAATGGAGTGCTTAGTGGTGACCTTTGGTTTTCACTCTGCTGTCCACTATCCAAACCTTGCTCTTGTTAGATGAATCTTTCTCCCTTGCTAGAATATTGAAGATGCTAGAAGTTGCTACTTCCCAGTATTTGAAGACTACCATTGGAGCTGAAGCTTGAAGACCAAGAAGAACAAGTTGACACTTGGGAAGAAAAGCCAATTGGGATTGAATGAAGAGCTGAATGGAGAACAAGTTAATACTTATGTTTGATGTATGAGAAGCCTGAAGAGGCAAGTTGACACTTGCTATTAAAGATGAAAGACTTGAAAAGTAGTTGAGGACTGAGGACTGAACTGCTGTCAGAGGGTTGCTTTGCTGTAAAGCTGTGTGGGGCTATTGATCTGCTTTCTTTTCCTGTCTGTTTTCTTCCTGTGCAAAGGTATTGATGTGACTTGTGTGATTTGCTTGATGCATTAGAATAAGTTCATATCTAGACTGATTTAATATAGGAGCATGATTGCACTAGAGGTTGAGTTGCTCCCTCTGCTTGTACTTTTACTGTGTGGCTTTGCTTGCGGGTATTCGGTAGAGCCCAGCTCCCTTGCTTGTGTGGTTTGTATTTTGCTTGATAGCCTGTTATTTCCTCTGTATAATTACAGTTATTCATATCTGGCTTGAGGTTGAGATGAGCTTGTGGAGGCTGATGCCCCACACACATTTCCTCCCTCACTTGCATTGCATGCATTTTACAGTTGTTTACTGTTTACTGTTTAAGCTGATGCTCTATCTGTTTCTGTTTATCATTGACATGATCCCCTAGGAATTTCATTTCCTTTGATAAGGAAGTGATGATAGAACTTTAGGTTGAAACCTATGCATGATAACTTCTAGGAGTTCCCTGGTTTGAACTTCAACCATAGGATGAATCCTTGGCATGACAACATTAGGACTTGATAGTCTCCCCTTAGTTGAACCTGTTCGTTCTCTCTTCTCTTCTCAAAACAAATTAAAATACCGTAATAAAGGATAACTGATGTCGTACGTTACGAGCCTTAAGCTATCTGAGAAAGGATTGTTGAAGAGTTTCTTTTCAATAGTCCGGATGTTTAGTATGACACCCTTTGGGTGACATGCGACGCATTCACTCTCAGGTCATAGTCTCTAGTGCAATATTAGTTGCAAACAAACATAAAAAACAGTTCTTTCGTAAAAGACAGAAAACAAACTTCAAACCTTTTTGCCCCGTGGACCCATAATTTAAAGGAAGCTTTTCTGAAGAAAAAAGTGTCGTTAACTCTCATTTCTACCGCAAACGGTAACGCCTAAGTCTCCAAGGGTCAAGCCGCGTACACCAAACTGCTGGAACTGTTTGTTAACCCCACTTGATAAAACAGATGAATCTGAATTCCTGTAATCCGTATTATCCTGAACTACGTAAGCTCTGATCTCTCATACCTGTTGAGAGTACGTAGGCACAATACTGATGTATTGGTGAGCCACCTTCCCCATAACCCGTAGTTAGTCGAACTACGTTGACTATGATTTCTCATTCTCTGATGAGAATACGTAGGCATAAAGTGCGACGCTTTGCCGAGTCATTTTCTTTTCTTTTTAAGCCAGCCTTGATAGGTAGATAGATATAACCAACCCGTCAGATAAACCCAACAAGCGTGGATCCCATCGAGTACGATGTACGTGAGGGGTGATAATACCTTCCCCTTGCGTAACCGACTCCCGAACCCAGACAATGGTTGTGATGACCTTGTCTTATACCTTTTCGTCAGGTTTTTCCGATTGTTTCCTTTCCCGTTCCGAGGGATAAATAACGAAAGGTGGCGACTCTCCTCTTTTGCCGGCACCTTATTTTCGCGGTAGCGACAGCTGGCGACTCTGCTGGGGACTTCTGATAGTTTCCTGGGATCCAACGTCCCTTATGCGAGTCAGTTTGGGGATCCAACGTCCCCTGCGAGAGTCAATCCTAGCGCTTGTATGATTACTTGTTGGGTTGTGTTTATTTATCGCATTTTATTTCCCGCACTTTATTTTCAGCATAATATAATTATCTGTGTTGTTGTGGGATGGGCATTCTGATGAGTGAGAAGCCAGATCCAGGCTTGAGTGTACTTAGCCTTAGTTGTGGAAATTAGTGAGCGCGTGCTTGCTTTGCAGGCACTAGTGTCTCATGAAATCCACGCTCAGACGAGGTTCTCCCGGTTGACTTCTTTTCCCGCCCTTTGGGCCTGAGGGGTTGTTGGATTGTCGACTCTGGGGACCGATCACTTGGAATTCAGCTAAGTGAGGTTGCTTCAGGAGACGGTGATGCCACACCTTCTGGGTATCGTATCACCCCTCTTGAATGTCTGTGACGCTGATGACCGCATAGGATGCCGAACTTGTGTCAGTATAGGTCCATACCTGTGAGCAGGGTTGGGTTTGTTGCAGGAAGCCTTAACCTTCAGACTACCTGGTTTTCTTGATAGTGAATCAGCTTTGTTGGTATCAGAGGTTCTCATCATCAGATATATGATTGTTCTTGATAGAGCAGATTTTGGGTCCTGTATCAGAGGTCCTTATTATCAGATGTGTGTTTGTTCTTGATAGAGCAGATTTATGGTCCTGTATCAGAGGTCCTTATTATCAGATGTGTGTTTGTTCTTGATAGAGCAGAATTTATGGTCCGATATCAGGGTTTTCTTCTCATCAGAGATATGGTTGTTCTTGACAGAACAGTATTATGGTTTTGTTGATACAAGATCTTCACCTTCATCACTTTAACAACACAGTCGTCCTGATCTCCTGCTGCATGATTGCATTTTGCATTGTTTCGCATATTCATTTGCATTTCATTGACATGTGCCTGTGTTGCAGGTACCGTCTCCCGCGGTCCGGGTTTTCTTGCCTTCTATTGTGCTATTATGGGTTCTCTGAGGAAGACCGTGGCCTATAAGCTCCCCACTCCTGATGTTGTTCAGCTGACTGGTTTGATTGCTTTGGCAGATGATTCTGTGAGAGGTGAATTCAGAAAGGCTTATGGGAAACTGCTCAGCTTGGTTCGTAAACCTTTTGTGTTTGAGTTGAATGGGTTGCACGCCTTGCTGCAGTTCTATGACCCTCCTTTGAAATGCTTTACCTTCCAAGACTTTGTTCTCGCACCCACACTAGAGGAGTATGCTGATTTGTTAGGTGTGCCTATCAAGAGTCAGATGCCCTTTGTTCATATGGATGCAGAGCCTAATCTGGCTAGTCTAGCTCCTTCACTTCATCTGGATGCCTCCGAATTGGTCTTGTCTAGTTAGAACAGGGTTCCCGGTTTCTCCTTGCAGTTCTTAGTGGGAAAGGCCCAGAAATGTGCCAAGGACGATTTTTGGATCGTGTTCAATGCTATTCTTGCTCTGTGCATATATGGCATCATTCTGTTCCCCAATATGCCCGACTTTGTGGACTTCGACGTCTTTCACATCTTTGCATCAGGGAATCCAGTCCCTACATTGATTGGAGATGTTTACCATTCCATCCACTACAAAAACAAGAACAGAAGGGGCAAGAATGTATCGTGTTATGTACCCTTACTCCGCAGATGGCTTGACAGTCACCTACCCAAGAAGGGTCCATTTGCTTCGTCTGCAGCCACAACTGAGTGGTCTGAGCGCCTGATGAGTCTGTCAGCGGAGGATATTGCTTGGTTTGATAGAGATAGGTTGGGTACTAAGATTATCTTTAGCTGCAGTGGGTTTCCGAATGTGCCTTTGATAGGCAGGAAGGGCTGTATCAATTATAATCCGTCTCTGCTGGTCCGGCAGTTTGCTTATGCTTTGAGAGCTTCGCCGAAGGATGAAGAGGTGCAGGAATCTTTGTACCTCACTGGTCTTCTAGAGGGGGATATGTTATCCAAGCTTCAACACGCTTGGAATGGTATCAGTAAGCGGGGAAAACCATTGCTGGGAAAAAGTAATTAGCAAGCCTATGCTCCGTACGTGACCTGGATCAGAGCCAGAGCAGATATTATAGGGATGCCGTTTCCACCTGCCCAGCTAGAAAGCCCTCCAGTGATTGAAGAGCCTACCACTGTGCCTATTCAGCAGCATAATTAGGTGTTAGCTGAGAGAGATGAGTTGAAGAAGGCAAATGAAGAACTGGAGAAAGAATTGGCTCAACTCAGAAGCGAGATAAGCGAAGTCGTCCATTCCTTCAAGAGGCAAACGGAGCTGGTGAACTAGTTAGGGACGGATTTCACTAAGCAGATAGCTGAGCATGAGCGTTTGGGTCGGGACTTCAAAGCTGTCAACGACGTACTGGCCACTAAGAAGCAGCACTTGGATGAAGCGTACTGGAGGATATCCAAGTTTAATCAGCATTGGAAGGCCACCCTAGCCAACGGCAAAGAACGGGAGGATAAACTGAAATAGCAGATCTCCAAGTTGAAAGCCCAGGTGAAGGCTAGTGAGAAAAGGTTTGATGAAGAAACCGCTCGCAGATATGCCGCTGAAGGACTGCTCAACAAGGCTCTTTCTAACCTGAAGGAGTGTAAGCTGACGTTTGAATCCAAGAAGCGGAGGTTAGAAGATTGTTTCGGCGAAGGAGCATGGGAAGAATCAGTTGAAGGTCCTCAGTACACTATTACGCAGAGGGAGTTACTCATCAAAGGGTTGCTCACTCGGCCTGATCACCCAGAAACGAGGGATCTGTTAGAAGAGTTCCGCGCCCGTGGCCGTGCTTGATTATATTCGTAATCCTTTGTTTTTGATCATTGTTGTATGCTGACCATCACCAGGCTTGTTGGTCGAGGTCATGCTATTGATTCTGCCTGTGCTCAGTGACGTTGTGTACCGCCTTGATGGGCTTTCTTTATATATGAGATGTTATCGGACTTCTCATTATCAGCACTGGCACTCAGGCACTAGGATCGGGGGATACCTCCCTAACGCACAGACACACAGTTGCATTTGCATACCCTTTGTGTATACAGGTTATTCCAAGTTGTTCCAGGATTGATCAAAGACCAATCCACCGCTATCCGACCAGAGCGAATCAAGCTAGAGCAATGGAACAAGTGCAGACTGGCGTTCAAGAACTCCGAGAGAGGATGGACCGTTTCATGGAGCTCATGCAAGTGGTTGCCAACGGCCAAGACCAACTCAGAACATTGGTCCAGCCTCTCATTTCAAGGGTTTATAGCAATGGTGTACTCCATGGTGGGAATGTTCCAACCCCTCCACCTGTTGAAACTCCTCAGGGTGGCATCCCCGTGATCGGGGGGAATGGCAGTGGCAACGGCAATGTGATCGCTAACATGGGGCTCAATGGTAATACGACGGGCGTCGGTAACGAAAATTTTGAAGCTAATGTCAATGTTGGACTGGGCAACGGCAATACGGGTGTTGGAAATCTGTATGGGCCTCAGCCATGGTTAGAAGACCGTCAGGAAGATTTGTTCTCATAGAAGGGTGCTGAAGGAGAGCTGATTGCTGAAGCACGTCTGAGGTTTAAGGCACTCGAGGACAAGATGAGGAATTTCGAGAACCTGAACACTATGGGTGTCGACATGTCCAAATTAGGATTGATTGCTGATTTCAAGGTGCCTCCCAAGTTCAAGGTACCCGACTTTGAGAAGTACAAAGGCACCACTTGCCCTCGCGTCCACCTAAGGTCATACTACCAGAAAATGTCCGCTCACTCTGAAGATGAGAAGTTGCTGATGCACTTCTTTCAGGATAGCTTGTCCGGGCCATCCCTGGAATGGTACATGAGTTTGGAGCCTACCAGTGTGCGCACATGGAAGGAACTTGCTGAGGCATTCGTGCCCCATTACCAGTATAACAGTGACTTGGCTCCGAACCGAGTTCAACTGCAGAACTTGTCACAGAGGAACAACGAAGGGTTCAAGGAATATGCCCAGAGATGGCGTGAATTAGCAGCTAGAGTTCAGCCGCCGATGGTTGAACGAGAGCTTGTCGAGATGTTTGTAGCCACCCTCCCAGGGGTTTATTACGTGAAATTGGTCAGCAGTATGTCCGGAAGCTTCTCAGATCTCATCATCACGGGCGAGCACGTTGAAAATGGGATCAAACTGGGGGAAATTCAAGGTGATCTATCCTCAGCTGGAGGAGGAAAGAAACCATATGGTGGAAAAAGGCGGGAAGGAAAGATGAGCGTCGTGTCCAACGCTCGAAGGAAGGGTAAAGGCCCTCACCAGCAGGTGGCCAGCATAACCATCATTTCAGTTCAACAACCCCAGCCGCAGCAGCAGCAGCCAAATCAGCAAGGGTACAGGAAGTATCAGAACAGGGCACCTCTGTCGAGTCGTCACCTTGAGACGCCGCCCATGTCTTATGCTCAGCTGTTACAGACTCTGCTTCAGTTACAGCTAATCCAGAAGAGAACCCTAGCTCCCTTGACAGGGGCACCTCCGCCAGGTTATGATGCGAATGCAACTTGCGAGTTTTACTCAGGGGCACCAGCCCACACGATAGAAAACTGCAAAGCCTTCAAGCACAAGGTGCAAGACATGGTGGATGCTAAGATCATCAATTTCTCAGATAATGTGCCAAACGTCACAAAGAACCCTATGCCGAATCATAGGGGAGGTGGAGTAAATGCCATTATTGAAGACGAGAGCTTGGATGTGTTGACTGATGTCAAGGATCTGAAGACACCGCTTAGCTTCATTAAAGCCAAGCTAATGAAGAGAGGTTTCTTTCGGGGTTGTGGAGAACTGTGTATGGGTTGTGCGATTCGTCCCGATGGATGTGAACCGTTGATGGAAGGGATTCAGAGCCTGATGACTGAAGGAATCTTGCAGTTTAGCCGAAGGGCCGAATGTGGATCTGGAGAGGTAATGCTGAAGCAGGATGATGAGGTTGCTACCGTCACCATCCCTCGCCGGACGATAACCATTTCTGCACCCAGACTGCCCACGATTACCATCACCAAGGCTGGGCCGATACCTTTCGAAATCACCAACGTTGTCCCGTGGCATTATAGGGCAGACGTTTATTGTAATGGACAGAATTTAGAATTGGAACCTTCGGGGCAATCTGTGGATAACCTAGTGGGAATTGCCGGAATCACTCGCAGTGGAAGAGTGTTTGCTCCACCTGAGATTGTGGTGGACAAAACGGACAAAGCTGATGTAACCAATAAGGGAAAGGGTAAAGTCGTTGAAGAAACCCCTCGTGGGGTAGAGAAAGACTTACTTGTCAAGGACGCTGAAGAGTTCATGAGGTTGATCAAGAAGAGTGACTACAAGATCGTGGATCACCTCCATCAAACACCCTCGAAAATCTCCATCCTGAATTTGTTGCTGTGTTCGGAGTCACATCGCAACGCGCTGTTAAGGGTTTTGAATGCCACGTATGTACCGCAGGAAATATCGGTCAACCAGTTGGAAGGGGTCGTAGCCCACGTGAATGCTGGAAACGGGTTAGGGTTCACTGACCTGGAGCTGACGCCGAAGGGAAGAAACCACAACAGTGCCCTACACATCTCGATAGAGTGTAGAGGAACGATTATGTCTCATGTGTTGGTAGACACGGGGTCGTCACTCAATGTTCTTCCGAAGAAAGCATTGATGAAGTTAGATACTCGAGGATTGATTTGCACACCCAGTGATCTGGTTGTGAAAGTGTTCGATGGAACCAAACGTCATGTTTTCGGGGAGGTGACGCTACCAATCCAAGTTGGGCCGGAAACTTTCAACGCAGTCTTTTACGTTACGGACATCATGCCCGCCTACAGTTGTCTCCTAGGCCGGCCATGGATCCATTCTGCTGGCGCCGTGACCTCCACGTTGCACCAGAAGCTCAAGTATGCTGTTGGAGGTAGCATTGTAATTGTTTGTGGCGAGGAAGATATAATGGTGAGCCATTTGTCGTCCTTCAAGTATGTTGAGATGGATGGAGAAATCCACGAAACCCTATGTCAGGCGTTCGAAGATGTTAAAGTCAAGAACGTGGCTCCTGTAATGACTGAAAAACCATAGATGACTCTCTCTTCCTTCAAGGAAGCCTGGGCCGTTGTTCAGGCCAGATCTACCCCAGGCTGGGGGCAAGTTCTAGAAATACCTAACAAACAGGACAAGTTCGGGTTAGGATACTCTCCTACGGCTGAAGCCTCCTCTTCTCACAGTGCGTCACGAGGTAAAGGGCCGATCCGGTTTACCAGTGGCGGAGTGATATTTGAAAGCGCCAACGCGGTGTCTGAAGACGGCGAAGACAGCGACTGCGATCTGGACTCTTGGATCCAGCCAACCAAACCAGGCGAGAGCCTCAACAACTGGTCCATCAGAGATACCATCCAAGTGACAGGCAAAGAGTAATGATTTACTTTCTCCAATCATTGTACAACCCTATGTCCTACCCGGGGCATAGTGGTTTTATTGTCAGGGCCCTGTTTGATTATGTACATGCATTTTACCAATAAATCAAAAGGCGTTTTTCTTCGTATTCAAATGTTGTGATCCCTGTTATTCCTGTTTTATATTTGTTTTGAAAAACAACAAAATGGCAATAGGGTTTGTGCTAACCTGCATATGCTTGTCTTAAGCTTAACCCTTGTTATTGCAGGATCCACATAACAGATGACATCGACTCTGGACCTTCTACTACTCACTTCGACTTCGATTGCCATATCTATCAAGCCGAAGAAGAGATTGATGAAGACGAAGACCTTCCCGAAGAGTTGGCCCGCTTGTTGAAACAAGAAGAGAAAGTCATTCTGCCTCACGAGGAAGAGATTGAGATTGTGAATCTAGGTTCTGAAGAACTTGTCAGGAACGTTAGGGTAGGAGCTGCATTGCAAAATGATGTCAAGCAGAGATTGGTCGAGATGCTGAGAGAGTATAGTGACATCTTTGCTTGGTCATACGAAGATATGCCCGGACTTAATACTAACATCGTGGTCCATCACTTGCCGCTGCGAGAAGATTGTCCGCCCGTTAAGCAGAAGCTTAGGAGGACACGACCGGATATGGCCGTTAAGATCAAAGAAGAAGTGCAAAAGCAGTTTGATGTTGGCTTGTTAGCGGTCACTACTTACCCTCCGTGGGTCGCCAACATAGTGCCTGTACCGAAGAAGGATGGTAAGGTGCGAATGTGCGTCGATTACCGGGATTTGAATAGGGCGAGCCCTAAAGATGACTTCCCGCTCCCTCATATTGATGTGTTGGTCGACAATACAGCTCAGTTCTCCGTATTTTCGTTCATGGATGGCTTCTCCGGTTACAATCAGATCAAGATGGCGCCGGAGGACATGGAGAAAACTACGTTTATCACCCCTTGGGGGACATTTTGCTACAAGGTAATGCCTTTCGGTCTGAAGAACGCAGGGGCCACTTACCAACGAGAAATGGTTACTTTGTTTCATGATATGATTCATCATGAGATTGAAGTCTATGTTGATGACATGATTGCGAAGTCCCAAACGGAGGAAGGACATCTGGTCAATTTGCTGAAGCTTTTTGAGAGGCTTAGGAAGTTCAGGTTGAGGCTGAATCCTAACAAGTGTACTTTCGGAGTACGGTCGGGAAAACTACTGGGGTTTATTGTGAGTGAAAGAGGCATCGAGGTTGATCCTGCGAAGATAAAAGCAATACAAGAAATGCCAGCGCCAAAAACAGAAAAAGAAGTTCGTGGTTTCCTGGGTAGAATAAACTACATTGCAAGGTTTATCTCTCAGCTCACGGCCACGTGTGAACCGATGTTCAAACTGCTAAAGAAGAATCAGGCGATTATCCGGAACGAGGATTTCCAGAAGGCATTTGATAAGATAAAACAGTATCTACAGGAACCTATAATCTTGATACCCCCAGTGGCCGGACAACCCTTAATCATGTACTTGACAATTCTTGAGAATAGTATGGGGTGTGTTCTCGGTCAGCACGACGAGACGGGCAGAAAGGAGCATGCCATTTACTATTTGAGTAAAAAGTTCACAGATTGTGAATCTCGTTACTCAATGCTGGAGAAAACGTGTTGTGCATTAGCCTGGGTTGCCAAACGTTTACGACAGTATATGCTCAATCACACAACCATGCTAATTTCAAAGATAGATCCAATCAAGTACGTCTTCGAGAAACAAGCGCTTTCGGGCAGGATTGCCAGATGGCAAATGGTGTTGACGGAATATGACATTCAGTACGTTTCCCAGAAGGCCATCAAGGGAAGCGTATTGTCTGAGTACCTTGCCGAACAGCCGATCAAAGATTACCAGCCGATGAAATTTGAATTCCCTGATGAGGATATCATGTTTCTCAAGGTGAAAGATTGTGATGAACCGTTGCCCGACGAGGGGCCAGATAGGAAATCCCAATGGAAATTGATATTTGACGGGGCGGTTAAATCTTATGAAAGTGGCATTGGGGCGATCATCACGACTCCCCATGGATCCCACATCCCGTTCACTGCGAGACTGACGTTTCCGGTCACCAATAATGAAGCGGAGTACGAAGCATGCATCATGGGTCTAGAAGAAGCAATTGATTTGAGAATCAAGAACCTAGATGTATATGGTGACTCGGCACTCGTGATTAACCAGATTAAATGGGAGTGGGAGACTCGTCAATCGAATTTGGTGCCGTACATGAATTATGCCAGAAGGCTACTTCCGTTCTTTGATCGAGTGGAACTCCATCATGTGCCCAGAGCTGAAAATCAGATGGTTGACGCCCTAGCCACGTTGGCTTCAATGTATAAAGTCAATTTTTGGAATGAAGCTCCAATAATTGTCCTTTCTCGTCTTGATAGACCTGTATTTGTCTTTGCGATCGAGGAAGCCTCCGATGGCAAGCCATGGTTCCATGATATCCAGACCTTCCTTATGACTAAGGAGTATCCTGCGGGAGCGTCAACCCAGGACAAGAAGACTCTGAGGAGGCTGTTTGGAAATTTTTATCTCAATCCTGATGGAGTTCTCTATAAAAGAAACCACGATCTCGTGCTACTCAGATGTGTAGATGAGAAAGAAGCGAATATGCTCATGGAAGAAGTCCATGAAGGCACATTTGGTACGCACGCCGGCGGGCATGCTATGACAAGAAAGATCCTGAGAGCAGGATATTACTGGCTGACGATGGAGTAGGATTGCTTTAAATTCGCGAAGAGATGTCATAAATGCCAGATTTATGCTGATAAGATTCATGTGCCGCCGTGCCCGTTGAATGTCATGTCCTCCCCATGGCCGTTTTCCATGTGGGGCATCGACATGATAGGCAAGATCGAGCCCACTGCATCTAACGGTCATCGTTTCATTCTAGTAGCTATCGACTACTTCACCAAGTGGGTGGAGGCAGCCTCATATGCTAATGTGACCAAGCAGGTGGTGGCTAAATTCATAAAGAGGGACATCATCTGTCGTTACGGAATCCCCGAGCGGATCATTACTGATAATGGTTCGAACTTGAATAAGAAGATGATGAAGGAGCTGTGCC
Organism: Lathyrus sativus; assembly: GCA_963859935.3. Lineage (NCBI taxonomy): Eukaryota > Viridiplantae > Streptophyta > Magnoliopsida > Fabales > Fabaceae > Lathyrus > Lathyrus sativus. The sequence goes on along the minus strand of OZ012735.1, from coordinate 614,676,977 downwards.
AGAGTTTCAAGATTGAACATCACAACCCATCTCCTTACCGGCCAAAGATGAATGGCGCCGTTGAAGCGGCCAATAAAAACATCAAGAAGATTGTGCAGAAGATGGTTGTGACCTATAAGGATTGGCACGAGATGTTGCCATTTGCATTGCACGGTTATCGTACGACGGTACGTACATCAACCAGGGCAACTCCGTTCTCACTAGTGTACGGTATGGAGGTTGTCCTACCGTTAGAAGTCGAGATTCCCTCTTTACGAGTTTTGGTTGACGTGAAACTCGATGAGGCAGAATAGATTAAGAACCGACTAAACCAACTCAGCCTGATGGATGAGAAGAGGTTAGCATCGATTGCGTATGGTCGTCTGTACCAAAGCCAAATGAAGAAAGCTTATGATAAGAAGGTGCGCCCTAGAAGCTTTTAGACGGGTGATCTCGTCTTGAAGAAGATTCTTCCTCCACACTCCGATCACCGGGGCAAGTGGACTCCCAATTACGAAGGTCCGTACGTCGTCAGCAAGGTCTTCTCGGGAGGAGCCTTGTTGTTATCCACAATGGATGGTGAAGATTTTGCATCCCAGGTGAACGCGGACGCAGTTAAAAAATACTTTGCTTAAAAAATGACCCGCTGGAAAGAAAAAGAATATCCAGGCAAAAATGGGGCATCCCGGCGAACCATAAAAAAGGAAAAAAGGTTCGGGCAAAAATTAGGGATATAGAAGAAAAGAATGTACACCCACAAAGTCGAAAACCCGGAAGGGCGACGTTGGCAAAAAAGGGTATCCCGGTGAATCGAAAACCCGAAAGGGCGATTCAGGAAAAAGTTAGGGATTTGAAAAAGCAAATGACTGCGTTCCGCGTATGGACTTTCATTGTTTAGTGGTTTGGAAGACTTGAGGTCCGTTTATCTGAATCAATCTCTTCTGAAGCTGAAGCGTCGGAGAAATATCAAAGTCGAGTGGGTCATAGAGGGATCAACTCATGGTGTTCATCTACACCTCATTGCCGACATTTGTGTATATACTGATGTATATTTATGTTTTATTTTTGTGTAGCTTCCTCATTCCAGGAGCTTGCATCTGTTGTAAAACATTGTTTCCCATTCAGGGGTTCGTCATCAATAAAATATAGACTATTCAGAAATTTTGTTTGTTCGTTTAGCATTTATCTGTTTTGTTTGCGAAAAGAACGCCGATGTTTTTGATAAAATGCGCATACATAAACTTACTGACCTAGGCCACTGATTGTTAAAACAATGAATTACTTGAACATTGTCACAAGATGATGACCTTGATAGGTCCCTTTGAGAAGGGTATCTTGTCTGTTTGTTTGTGTTGTCACAGGTAGCATATTCCAGGCAGTACGCCATATGTTTCCCAAGCAGGATGATTCCTTCTTCTCCAGCAAGTTCAGCAACACCTCCCCATGGAGTCTGAACATGAGATCGAAAGCATTGGTATGTTTCCCCAAGCAGAGAAGATTCTCTCCCCAATCAGATGTATCCTGAAGGATCGTCATTTCCCCGGCTGAGTCATATACTGAAGTGTGCAGTACTCGATAGTGCAAACCGAAGTCTTCAGCAGAATTGAAATTCCCCATAGAGTTGTACTCTCCCCAGTAAGCAGGATGATTCCTTCTTCCCCAGCCGAATTTGCAGTTCCCTAAGAGAGCCGAGTCCTTGGAAGCCGTTTGGGCCATGATTGGTTTTCCCCAGTAGAGTGTTGAATAGCTGATGCTGTATTTCCCCAGCGGAGTCGGTACCTCCAGGAAGGTTTAGCCGCGAAGGCTGTGCAGTTTATTTCTGCGATGGACATCGTTTTTCCTCAGCAGGATGATTCCTTCCTCCACCAGAGTGGCTCTTTCTCCTTGACAGGAGGATTCTTCCTTCAGCATTTATTTTGTTGATGGCGTCGTAGCATCTTGCATGATTGCATAGCATTTACCCTAAAAATGCGTAGCATTTCCACCGTGTGGAGCATTGCGCCATAGTCAAACATATACATATGAAACATGAGCTAGGTTGTTACCGTTCTTGTTTTGCAGGTGTTCCTCTGCAGAATGGCTTGCTCAAGATGATTCTTGAATTCCCCAGCAAAGTTATGTGTTTAAGATGATTCTTAAAAATCCCCGGTGAAGTCGCCAGAGTTGGTTGCTCAAGTTGATGCTTAGAGTCCCCGGCAGAGTGTTTGCTCAGGATGATTCCTGAAATCTCCAGCAGAGTTATTGGTTCAGGATGATTCTTGAAGTCTCCGGCGGAGTTATTTGTCCAAGATGATTCTTGAAGTCCTCAACAGAGTTGATTCACCCAGAATGATTTCTGGATCCCCGAAGCAGAGTTACTTGATAGTTCTCCAGAATCCCCATCGGAGATGTGTCATCCCCAGCAGGTTTTAAATAGAGAAGTCGAAACTTCCTTGAAGACTTGATGATTGAAGTCCGACAGCGGTGCTAAAACCCCAGACTTACTGATGAAGTCTAACTGCAATGTCAAAGCAGTTCTCCTAGCTGACGCGGAGTGCCTGACGGCAAAAGATTGTATATCCTTAGTTGATCCGTGAATAACTAAGGATCCCATTTCCTGACTTACCGATGAAGTCCAACTACCAGGTCGAAGTAGTTCTCCTAGCTGACGCGGGGTGCCTGACGGTAGAAGAATAGATATCCCTATTGGGTTCATGATTGATTGAGGATTCTGTTTCCGACTTACTGACGAAGTCCGGCTGACGCCCGAAAATTCCTTTGAATGCCCGACGGTGTTGCACCCCAAAATTTGACCAACCGATTCCCACACCTGATTTACGTTTCAGCTCATTTTGCATTCGCATTCGCATACCGCATGCATTGCATTTTCTCAATCATACTGTTGATATCGGAATTACAGCCTGATTTTCATCTGTCGGACGTTTCAGACCAGTCCAGATAATCAGAGTTGCATTTTCGGGAGGTTGCGTGCTCCTTAGCGTTTTCAGCTTATACTACTGTTTTTTAGGGTATTTCGGTACCCGAGGTTTACCGTTTAGTCCAGTCCGGTCTCGTGTTCCTTTTATCAGAGTTGTTTGCTTTAATAGCATTTTTTAGGATTTTATAGATTTTTTTTCTAGGTACTATGGGTTTTTTTTTTATTCGCATTTTAAATAATAGTTTTTGCATTAAATAGAAATAGAATAGTTTTAGAGTTAATATAGATTTTTAATATAGTTTAGAATATAGTTCTTTTTAGATTTTTAATAGACTTTTTTTAGATTTTTTAATAGTTTTTAATATAGTAAATAAAAAGAATATAATAATGTTAGATTTTAGTCTAATAGAGTAAATAGTTTTTTAATTGGTTAGCTTTAATATAGTTTTAATTGTTTTACAGTTTTAATAGTTTTATTATTTGTTTGGTTAATCAGCTTTTTAGTTCATTTTTTGTTTTAATTAGCTTTTAATTGATATTTTCGTTTTTTATCATTGGTTAATTAGGGTTATTCTTTTTTTTTTTATTAGCTTCATTAATTAGCGTTTTTTCATTAATTGATTAGGTTAATTAGGTTGTTAATCCATTTTATTTTCCATTTTATTTCGTTAATCATCATTTTAGTCACGTTAATCAAGTCCAAGTTTTAATCTGATAGCCATCATTAAGTGGGCCATTATCCAGTCAGAATTCAGTCAAAAGCACAGTCAGAGAGAGTCCAAAACTGCCAAGTGTCCTATAAATATTCATGCCACGCGTGGGTTCTTTTTTTCAGCCACCTCACAGATTTTGCCAGCACTACGTTCCACTATCCCTCTCCCTTCCACGTTTTTCTTCCTCACTCTCTCTCAGTGCCACGCGCCCCCTTCTGATTCAACCATCGCCACACCTCACTGCATGCCGAACACGTGTACTCCACTCACCAACCCTGACCGGAGTACATGCAGCCACCGCCAGAAACACCCTAACCATCACCGGACCACCGCATCTCCGCCGCAACTGTCGCCGGAGTCTGTTAAGCTCACCGGAAAACTCATCAAAACCTGCATTTTTTCCAGATTTACCAGCGATTCACAAGAACATCCATCTGACTCATCAACTCGTTCAAGACAAATTCCTAGAAATTTATCGCTGATCTTCATTCGTATTTTCCTTTCAGCATCATTTTCCCTCATCATCGTTCATCAATAGTATCGTCCATCCCCGTTTTTTCCAGAAAACCTTCAACGAGCAAGAACATTCGTCGTCTTCATCTCCAGATTTCCTCCAAATTTTCCAGAAATATCAAGAACCTCATCAATCTGCAGGCGTCTTCGCCAAGAACATTCATCAAGATCACTCCAGATTTCAGTTCTCTTTAATATCTTCACAGATCCTCGCACATTCAACAGAGATCTTCAACAACGATCGTTCAACTCATCAAATCGTTAGACCTTCATCTTGAATCCTCCAGAACTTCGATAGCTTCAACGATCTTCAAGTGTCCTCCAAGCCATTTCCAGAAATCTACACCTTCACAACGTCTCCAGGTTTTTTTCTTCTTCGCTCTAAACTTGTTAATCTTCGTAGTTTGTTTGTAGCTGAAGAGTTAGGTTAATTTGTTGCGTTAGATGGTGAAACGAGATTAGGATAGGAAGACAATCCGAACTGAGATGTCGATTGGTTTAGCTTGTGATAGATGGATTGATGAACATTTTTGTGGTGAGGGAATGTGAACAAAAGTGGTTTGTGGTTTGTGTCTGAGGAGTTTCATTGAGAGAGAGGTTGGAGAGAATGGCGAGCGGCGCTTAGGGTTTGGGGGAGGATGATGAACAGTGGAGAAGAGTGTAGTGACTTAGGGTTTTTGTGTGCTGATAGAGGTTGGGTTGGATTCGGGCTTAGGCCCATTGTGTTTATTTTGCTGAACGTCACACTCGTTTTCCCCATGGCACCCCCCTCTCTGTTGGTTTTTTCATTTTGGGCCCTAGGCCAGAATTGTTAATCGCACCCCCAATTGGAGGCCCATTCAGATTAACAAGGCGAAATAATTGCTATTCGCCACAGCTGTTTTCCATTTTCCTTGTTTTTTTCCATTTTGTTTTCTAATTGGGTTGGGCCTAGCAGTGATTGATATCTGCACCCCCTCCTGAGCCCAATTGTTATTTTGAACTGCCTGAAATTGCTATTCACCACGCATATTTCTCATTTTTAATTGATTTTCATTTCATTTCATGTTTGCATAGGATTAGTAAATAATTCACAATAAATTGAAAAATGATCATTTTAGGATGGGATTTTTTTCCCTAGTTTCCTTAGGACCTCTAGAAAATTGTAAAATAACAAAAATATTAATTTCATGCATTTTATATTTTTGGTATATTTTACAATATTATTGCTTTTATTTTGCATTTGTTTAGTACTTAATTTTTCTGAATTTAGTATGAGAGATTGGTGCATGATTTTTGTTTGATTCTTGTGAGGTTGATTGTATTAGGGAAGCATGTACCCTTAGGAATTTTGTCATATTTTTGTGACTAAAATTTAGATTAATTTGAGAGGTAGATAGGAGAGGTATCAGAATTAGGGTTTCACAACACTTAGGTGTAGTTTAGGGCATAGTTTTGGGGTTTTAAAATTGATTTAGGTCTTGGGATTTATATGGGGTATAGGGTACATAGTTAGGATCCCTTAGAAATTAATCTAGGATTTTATAATGAGTATTACTATTTTACCTAATTTTTGCAATGTGGTTGATATTGGTGTGTTTCCCACTTGGGATGTTGTTTGTTTGTTGGGTTTTGGGCATTTCAATTGGGCTTGGGGCTTGAGTTTTGCTTGTTGAGGCTTATGAAGACCTTGGATGATGATTGAAGACAAGGAATAGAGCTGGATGCATGAGGATTCCTCTCCTTGAAGATGGTTTGTTGAAGACATAGGAAATAGGAGAAATAGGAAAGAGCTTTAGACTTAGAATGATTTCTTTCACAAACATGGAAAGCATCTTGTGCTTCCATTCCTCCAAATGACTAAAAGTCCTTCTAAGATATTCACATCCCTCCTTTGGAGGGATAAGTGGCTTATCTTGGAAGTAGAACTTTGAGGGAACCAGTCTCTTACAATGCTAAACACTTATAGGCTTCCTTTGGTTGTCAATAAGTTGTTTTAGCATTCCAACTTATTCTGTTAAGTGATTCTCTTCTGAGTGCTTGCCTTGAAGATTGGAAGCCACTGAAGATGGAGATGAAGAATTTCATTGAAAATTGATGAAGGAGAAGCTTGTGCATGTCAAAGCTGCTCAACTGTTGAATTAGGGTTTTGATGCTGTTTGAAGCTGTTTATTTGTTGGGGTTCATTGCTTGCCAGAGCTGGGGTACTTTTGAAGACAGGAGTTTATCTAAAGCTTAGGGATCATTGAAGAATGAAGATGGGGTCTTGCTTGAAGTTGTTACTGTTAACTGTTTGTTGTTAATCAACTGTAGCTGTCAGAGCTGGTGCTGATTGAACTGCTTACTGTAGGAGCTGGTGTTGCTGTCAGAGCTGGTGTTGGGTTTTCTTTCCTTTTCCGTATTGTTTGTTGTCTTGTTCAGATTTCCCCTTAGGTTTGAAGTGAAGTTGTTTCACTTTGCCTATTGTTTTCCCAGGTTCGAGGTTGAGTGGGGCTCCCTTGCCTCGCTTGTATTGCTGCATCTCATGCATTTTACTGCTTACTGTATATCTGCTGTTTCTTTTCCGTTTATCCCCTAGGATCTCTGTTTCTCTCTGTGCAAGAGAGAAATATGACAGACATTAGGTGTTAACCCATGCATGATAACATTAGGACAGTTTTATCCCCTTTTCAACCATAGGATTTTAGAGCGTCGTTTCTCTTCTTATCTCAAAACAACTCAAAAACACAATGATAAGGTTAATCGATGTTGTACGTTACGAGCCTTAAGCTATTTGAGAAAGGGTTGCTGGAGAGTTTCTTTCCAGTAGTCTGACTGCTTAGTGTGGTACCCTTTGGGTGACACGCGACGTAGTCACTCTCAAGTCATCGTCTCTAGTACGTCAGAGATTGCAAACATCATAAAAAGCAGTTCTTGCGTAAAAGACTGAAAACAAACATCAAAGTGTCATTTTTGTCCGCCTGGACTCCTAATCAAAAGAAAACCTTTTCAGGAGGATCTAAAAAACAGTTAGACAAATCTGTGTCTTCCGTAACCCGAACTACATTTGCTCTGATCTTTCATGCTGTATGAAAGTATGTAGGCATAGGATGTTGTATCCTAGCGAGCAACCTTCCCCTCCTTTCCCGTAGGTATGCGAACTACGTTGACTCTGATTTCTCGTTCCAGACGGGAATACGTAGGCATAAAGTGCGATACTTTGCCGAGTCATTTTCTTTTCTTTTAACCCTTGACCTTTAGAGTAGATATAATAACAATCCGTACTAGAAAACAAGTGTGGATCCCGTCGAGTACGACGAACGTGAGGGGTGCTAATACCTTCCCCTTGCGTAACCGACTCCCGAATCCAGGATTTGGTTGCGATGACCATTCCTTTCCCGTCTTTGCGTTAGGTTTACTTCGAGCGTTTCCTTTCCTTCCTTTGGGATAAATAACGCACGGTGGCGACTCTTCTATCATATCCGGCGCCGATTTTCGCAGTAGCGACAGCTGGAGACTCTGTTGGGGACTCCAACGGTTCCCTACGCGAGTCAATCCTAGCGCTTGTTTTCCCCGTCGTGGGTTTTGTATGGACTTATATTTCTGTCTTTACCTTCCACATTTTATTGTCAGCTATATATTGTTATTGCTGTTATGGGGATGGGGTGATCTATTGAGAGATAAGCCGAACCTGGGCTTGAGTGCACCTAGAATTAGTTGTGGAAAGTAGTGGGCGCGTGCATGCTTTGCATGTACTAGTGTCCCGTAAAATCCACGCTCGGACGAGGTTCTTCTGGTTGACTTCTTTTTCAACCCTTTGGGTTGAGGGGGTTGTTGGTTAGTTGGATTTTCGACTCCGGGGACCGATCATTTGTAAGTTGGCTAAGTGAGGCCTCTTCAGGACATGATGATGCCACACCTTCTGGGTATCGTATCATCAGTCTTAAAAGTCTGTGACGCCGACGACCGCATAGGATGTCGTACCTTGTGTCAGTTATTAGGACACCTACCTGTGAGAGGGGTTGGGGCATGCAGGTAACTTGACCTCCAGATTACCAGTTTTCTTGATTGAGGTTCAGTGGTGTTTGAGGACAGTGTTATTGGGTCTGTTGAGACCAGGTTTTGAGTAGTTGGTGGGTCTATTTGAGACCAGCATGGTGGATTGGGCTTCTCAGTCATGTGCACTTGATCCCTGTTGCATACTGCATTGTTGCATACTCATCCTGCATATCATTAACGTATGTCTGTGCTGCAGGTGCATTTTTATACCTTTGATTCTAGTCGCCCGGATTTCTGTCTGCTGATATTATGAATACCCTGAAAAAGACTGTTGCGTACAAGTTGCCTACTCTAGATGTTTCTGCTTTGCTTGGTATGATATCTTTAGCTGACGAGGATGTGAGGAGAAGCTTCAGGAAAAGCTACGGGAAGTTACTTAGATTGGTTTATAAACCATCCATGTATGAGCGTAACGGATTGTACGCGCTGATGCAGTTCTATGATCCCCCGCTGAGGTGTTTTACCTTCCCTGACTTCATTCTGGCTCCGACTATGGAGGAATATGCTGAGATCTTAGAGTTGACCATTCAGAACAGGGTACCTTTCATTCACATGGACGCTGAGCCCAAACTGGAGGATTTGGCTGCTGCCTTGCATTTAGACTCTTTAGAGCTGTTGCTGACCTCGTGGAATGGAGTGTCTGGTTTTTCTCTCAAGTTCTCGGTTGGGAAAGTACAAGAGTACGCCAAGAGTGGATGTTGGACTGTGTTTAATGCTATTCTTGCTCTGTGTATCTAAGGTATTGTACTGTTCCCGAACATGCCTGACTTCGTTGATCTGGATGCGTTCTATATATTTGCTTCAGGAAATCCTGTGCCTACTTTGATTGGAGATTTCTATCACTCACTGCATTATAAGAACGAGAACAGGAGGGGAAAGAACGTCTCTTGTTGTGGGCCTTTACTGTATATGTGGTTTGAGAGTCATCTTCCCAAGAGGGGTATCTTCGCTGAGTCTGTAGGTACGGTGGATTGGTTTGAGCATCTGATGGGACTTTCTTCAGAAGACATTGTCTGGTTTAATAAAGATTTGCTGGGATCTGTGATCATCTATAGCGGCGCTGGATATCCTAACGTTCCTCTGATCGGGAGAAAGGGTTGCATTAACTACAATCCTTCATTATTGATCAGACAATTCGGGTATGCTTTGAAAAACCCGCCAAAAGAGGAGGAAGTACAGGAATCTCTGTACTTCACAGGTGATTTGAAGGGAGAACTACTATCCAAGCTTCAGCATGCTTGGAGGAACATCAACAGAAGGGGTAAGCCATTGTTGGGTAAAAATGATTGTCAAGCCTATCCCCCGTACAGAGCCTGGATCCAAGATAGAGCAAAGCAAGTGCGAATGCCGTTTCCTGCAGTCTTACCTCCTATTTCCCCCGTGATCGAAAAGCCAACTATTGTGCCTGTTGAGAGGTATGAACAGGTTGTGAAGGAGAAAGAAGAGCTGATGAAAGCCAACGAGAAGCTGGAAGAAGAGCTAATGCAACTCAGGAGCGAAAGGAATGAGGCCGTATATTCCTTCGAGCAGCAAACGAAGCTGGTGAATCAACTAGGCACAAAATTGACTGAGCAACGAAAGAAGCGTGAGCGATTGGGGATAGATTTCAAGAGCTCTCATGATATGCTAGAGTCTAAAAAGAAAGCATTTGATATAGCCTACTGAGAGATCTCTGCATTCAACAAAACATGGAACGCCACGCTGACCGGCAACAAGGAAAGAGAAGGTAAACTGAAGCTGCGGATCTCTGAGCTGGAAGGTCAGTTGAAAGCTAGCCAGAAGAGGTTAGAAGAAGAGGTTATGCGGAGGTATGATGTCCAGAATTCCTTGAACAGAGTTATCAAGCGCAAGAAAGAGTCTGCATCCCAGAAACGGAAGCTAGAAGATTGCTTTGGGGAAGGTGTTTGGGAGGAATCCATTGGTGATCTCCAGCGCGTTGTCAGGCAAAGAGACTCGCCCGTCGAAGGGTTGCTTGCTCAGCCAAATCATCCCAAGACTAAGAGATTATTAGAGGAGTACCAGACATATGGTCGCACTTGATTATCTCATGTATTGATGTGTATGCTTTATTTGCATTGTGTTGGCCATCACCAGGGTTGTTGGATGAGGTCATGCCTTCCTATTGTATGCTCAGTAATACTGTATTCCTGACTTGACGGGCTTTTCTGCAATATATGAGATGTTTTTCTATGATTGGGTTTCGAGCTTCTTATTGTTATCACTGTCACTGCACTGACACTTTGGCACTAGAATCAGGGGTTGATCTCCCTAACGCACAGACACATATTGCATTTGCATATCCATTTTGCATTACCAGTTACTTGTTGAACTTGTATCTCATTTCCTGCATCTCCAGGTTGTCCAGGATTGACGAACAAAGAGTCCACCGCTACTCAACCCGAAACAACTACAAGAGAATCATGGATCAAGTCCAAGTGGAGATGCAGGAAATCCGCGAGAAGTTGAATCTGTTCATGCAGGCAATGGAGAACATCGCTAAGGGCCAGGAGAGCCTCCAGACTTTGGTACAGCCGCTGCTGACGCGGACTAATGGGAATGGCAACAATGACCATAATTCTACGCACGTTGAGACTATTCCGGAGGATGGGCCCCCCACGCCCGTGGTTCCACCTGTAGTGACCCCACCTGTTGTGGTTGTAAACGATGGCGCTGGCGCTGGCAACGGCAGCGCAGGGAATGGAAATGAGACTGTTATTAACCATGTTGGATTTGGGGACGCCAACCAAGGCAGTGGTAATAACAATGGCGGTAATGGTTTCGGCAACAATGGTTTCGGCTACAATGATCAGGGATTTGATCACATCAATCAGGACGGGAAATTCGGATTCAACACTTAGGGTTTCGGTTACGACGGTTTTGGTAACGCTAACCAGGGGTATGGTGGATTTGGTAATATGAATGGTGCTGGGGTGATTCCTGTCAACACTGGGTTCGGACCTGTTAGAGTCAACCAGGGTTTCGGTAACAGGGGACGAGGTCCCATGATCAATCAGAAAGGGTTTGGTCGCAACACTAGTTATGACGGATATGGAAACGGAAATGTGAATTGGGGCGAAGACTGCCAGGAGGACGCCTTTTCTGGAAGAGGTGGGGGATTTGAAGGACCTGTTGATCCTGTGCAGAGGATCAGAATGCTTGAAGAACAGATGAAGGGGGTAGTGAATCATAACTCCACCGGTTTGGATATGACTACAATGGGCTTGGTACCAGGGCTGAGGGTGCCGTTGAAATTCAAGGCTCCCACTTTTGACAAATACAAGGGGGACACCTGCCCTAAGGTCCATGTCCGCTCTTACTACAGAAGGATGTCTGCGTATTCATATGACGAAAGGATGCTCATGCATTTCTTTCAGGACAGCTTGTCAGGACCTTCGCTTGAATGGTATATGGGGCTGGAGCCCACGCAGATTAAAACATGGAAGCAGTTGGCTGATGCTTTCGTGACACATTACAAATACAACAGCGATCTGGCGCCAAACCGGGTCCAATTGCAAGGTTTGTCACAGAAGAACGGTGAAAGCTTTAAAGAATACGCGCAAAGGTGGCGCGATATGGCAGCGAGGGTGCATCCTCCTTTAATTGAAAGGGAGATGAATGATATGTTCATTGGGACATTTACGGGGTTGTTTTACGAAAAATTGTTTAGTGTGTCATTGAGCAGTTTCTCAGATTTGATTCTTATGGGGGAAATGATTGAAAATGGGATTAAAGTTGGAAGGTTCCAAGCAGGTGAGTCTACTTCAACAGGAGGTGCCAGAAAAGCATTTGGTGGTAGACGACAAGGTGATTCTAGCGTCGTGTTTGGTGGCAGGGGTAGGGGCAGAGGAAGAAATCAGTATGTTCAGCCGCAACAGATAGCTAGTGTCACTATCCCGCTTCCTCAACAAAGACAGCCACAACAACAACAGCCACAGCAGCAGCAAGGACAGAATCTTGGTCAGAGAAGGGTACAAAATGCGAGACTGAAAAGAGTGTTCGATGCACCTCCTTCCACGTATGCAGAACTCCTCCAGACCCTGCTAGGGTTGAACTTGGTCGAAAAGAGGACTTTGGCACCGCCTACTGGGGCAGTACTTCCTTACGGATATGATGCCAACAAGCATTGCGACTTTCATTCCGGGGCACCCGGGCATGATATAGAAGCTTGTCAGGCATTTAAACACAAAGTTCAGGATTTATTGGATAGCAAAGCTATTAACTTTGGACATGCAGGTCTAAATATCGTACAACAGCCTATGCCCAATCATGGGGCAAACGCCATCCTGACACTGTTGGGTGAGATTAAAAGCAGGCTGTTAAGAGGGGGTGTATTCCTGGGGTGTGATGAGTTTTGCTTGGATTGTTGGATACAGCCAGAGGGTTGTAACGAGTTGAAGCAGGGTAATCAGGCTATGATGGATGAAGGTATATTGCAGTTTGATAGAACCGCGGTTGAAAAGCCTGTAGAGGCATTGTGTGATGAGCGGAACGACGTTGCAACATTGACGATTTCGAGGAAAACAATAACGATAACGGCGCCCGCCAGGCGGCCGACGATCACAATTACCAAAGCAGGACCAGTTCCTTTTGAGTGTACTAAAGCAGTGCCGTGGACTTACGGGTTGGAGGTCTATTGCGATGGTAAGAAAATTGAAGTCAATGGACAACCAGTTGGGGTTGTAGATAATATTGTCAGAAAAGGGGGTATGACCAGAAGCGGAAGAATCTTCATGTCACCCGAGGTAGAAGCGGAAAGATTAGCCAAGGGTAAGGCTAAGGCAACTGAGAGTGGTCCTTCTCAGTCGAATGAAAAGGAAACGCCACTTAAGGATGTGGAGGAGTTTATGAGGCTCATTCGTAAAAGTGATTACAAAATCGTTGAGCACCTCCAGCAAACGCCGTCAGAAATTTACATCCTATCATTGCTGTTATGTTCCGAGGCCCATCGGAATGCTTTGCTGAAGATTCTAGACACGTCGTTTGTTCCCCAAGAAGTTTCTGTTAATCAGTTAGAAGGGGTGATAGCGCATGTCAATGTAGGGCACAGTTTAGGCTTCACAGACTTTGACTTAACTCCGAAAGGGCGAGAGCATAATATGGCATTGCATGTGTCAGTAGAATGTCGGGGCACGGTTATGTCCCATGTTTTAGTAGACACTGGATCTTCCCTGAATGTGCTACCGAAGAAAGGCTTGATGAAGTTGGATATCAGGGGGATTATCTGCATGCCCAGTGACTTAGTGGTGAGGGCGTTCGATGGAACGAGGAGGTCAGTTTTCGGATCAATAACATTACCATTGTAGGTGGGGCCGAAAATATTTGAAACTGAATTCTATATAATGGACATCCAGCCAGCGTATAGTTGTCTCCTTGGACGCCTATGGATCCATGCTGCCGGGGCAGTCACGTCCACGTTACACCAAAATCTGAAGTATATGGTGGGGGATAGTGTCGTCACGGTTTGTGGAGAGGAAGATATTCTGGTTAGCCATTTGTCTTCGTTCAAGTATGTTGAGGTCGACGGCGAAATCTATGAAACACCCTATCAAGCCTTCGATGGGTTGCGAATTAAAGACAAAGCTCCGGTGCCAAGTAAAGTATCAGATGTGGTAGTGTCATCCTACAAAGAGGCTCAAGCTCTAGTGCAGGAAGGCAAAACCAAAGGCTGGGGGCAAGTGTTGGAAATTCCCGTGAAGAATGACAGGTTCGGGCTTGGGTATCATCCTTCGTCATCAAAATCCTCTTCAGGAGCGCCCAAGTTCAGAGGGCCGATAACCATCACACCAAATGGGGTGAGCTTCGAGGCTATCAATGTTGTTTCCGATGTGGAAGAAGGAGATAACGACTGTGACATGGACGCGTGGATCAAGCCAAGCGTGCCAGGACAAAGTCTCTGCAATTGGTCTATCCGGGAAACTGTTCCTGTGACAACTAAACAGTAATGATTTGTTTTCTTAATTGTTGAATAATCCTGTGTCCTACCCCGGGCATAGTGATTTTGCTTAGGGCCATTTGGTTATGTACATTACATTGTTTAATCACGAAATAAAGGCGTTTTTTCATATACAAATGTTGTGATCCCTGTTTTTCCTGTTTTTATCTTTTACAATAAAATGGCAATGTGGTTATTTGCTTTGTCTGCGTTTTGAAGCATTTAACCATTTCCTTTGCAGGATTACTATTTCAGATGACATATATGAACCTCCTATGACTCACTTCGACTTCGAGCTCCCGGTATTTCAGGCTGAGGAAGAGATTGTTGAAGGTGGCGATGTGCTAGAAGAGTTGACCTGGTTATTGAAACAAGAAGAAAGAATCATTCTGCCTCATGAGGAAGTCATTGAGATTATCAATTTAGGGTCGGAAGAGGTTGTGAGAAACATCCGTATAGGGGCCGCGCTGCAGAGCAACATCAAGCAAAGATTGGTTGAGATGCTCAAAGAGTACAGTGATATTTTTGCTTGGTCGTACGAAGATATGCCTGGGTTGGATACAGACATGGTTGTTCACCGTCTGCCACTGCGAGAGGAATGTCCGCCTATTAAGCAGAAACTCCAAAGAACTAGACCGGACATGGCTGTGAAGATCAAGGAGGAAGTTCAAAAACAGTGGGATGCTGGTTTCCTAGCTGTTACCAAATATCCCTCATGGGTCTCTAATATTGTGACAGTGCCGAAGAAAGACGGTAAAGTGCGAATGTGCGTAGACTACCGTGATTTGAACAGGGCAAGCCCGAAAGACGACTTTCCCCTTCCTCACATCGATGTGCTGGTTGATAACACTGCTCAGTTCTCCGTATTCTCCTTCATGGATGGCTTCTCGGGCTATAATCAGATCAAAATGGCGCCAGAGGACATGGAGAAGACTACTTTCATTACTCCTTGGGGAACATTTTGCTACAAAGTGATGCCCTTCGGATTGAAGAACGTTGGGGCAACATATCAACGCGCTATGACGACTCTCTTCCATGACATGATGCATAAAGAGATCGAGGTTTATGTTGATGATATGATTGCCAAATCCCAGACGGAAGAGGAGCATTTGGTTAATCTGCTGAAATTATTCAAGAGGCTTAGGAAGTTCAGGTTGAGACTGAACCCTAACAAGTGCACCTTCGGGGTGAGATCGGGTAAACTAATGGGGTTTATTGTGAGCGAAAAAAGAATAGAGGTTGATCCTACGAAAATAAAAGCAATACAAGAAATGTCGACGCCTAAAACAGAAAAAGAAGTACGTGGATTCTTAGGGAGGTTGAACTACATCGCCCGGTTCATATCTCACTTAACTGCGACGTGCGAGCCATTATTCAAGTTGTTGAAAAAGGACCAGGTTGTGACCTGGAATGAAAATTATCAAAAGGCGTTCGACAAGATAAAAGAATACTTGAAGGAACCTCCTATTTTGATACCCCCAGTGGACGGGAGACCGTTAATTATGTATTTGACGGTTCTTGAGGAAAGTATGGGTTGTGTTCTCGGTCAACACGACGAGACTGGGCGTAAAGAGCATGCGATTTACTATTTGAGTAAGAAGTTTACCGACTGTGAGTCCAGATACTCAATGCTCGAGAAAACGTGTTACGCGCTAGCCTGGGCCGCCAAACGTTTGAGGCAATACATGCTAAATCATACAACCCTGCTAATTTCAAAGATGGATCCAATCAAATACGTGTTTGAGAAGCAAGCACTCTCCGGAAGAATTGCCTGATGGCAGATGGTGTTAACCAAATACGATATTCAATATGTCTCGCAAAAGGCTATTAAAGGTAGTGTTCTGTCGGAGTACCTTGCGGAGCAGCCTGTTGAGGACTACCAATCGATGAGGTTTGATTTTCCTGACGAGGATATCATGTACCTGAAAATGAAAGATTGTGAAGAACCGTTGCCGGACGAAGGACCAGAATTGGGTTCCAAATGGCAGTTAATATTTGACGGGGCTGTAAATTCCTATGGTAGCGGAATAGGTGCGATTATTACTACTCCTCAGGGGTCGCACATCCCCTTTTTTGCCCGATTGACCTTTCCTGTTACCAATAATGAGGCTGAATATGAGGCTTGCATCATGGGTCTGGAAGAAGCTATTGATTTGCGAATCAAACATCTAGACGTATACGGAGACTCAGCTCTAGTGGTGAACCAGATTAAAGGAGAGTGGGAGACACGTCAGCCCAATTTGATACCATATATGAATTATGCAAGGAGATTGTTGCCTTTCTTTGACAAGGTGGAATTGCATCATGTGCCGCGAGCAGAAAATCAAATGGCTGACGCCTTGGCGACATTGTCTTCGATGTATAAAGTTAACTTCTGGAACGAGGCTCCCCGGATTGTTATCTCTCGGCTTGATAGGCCTGCATTCATATTTGCCATTGACGAGGATCCCGATGGTAAACCCTGGTACTTTAACATCCAGAATTTCCTGAAGAACAAGGAGTATCCGGCTGGGGCATCCAATCGAGATCAGAAGACTCTCAGGAGATTGGCTGACAATTTCTATTTGAACCCGGACGGTGTCCTATACAAAAGAAACCACGACTTGGTGTTGCTACGTTGTATAGATGAGAATGAAGCAAAGTTGCTCATGGAAGAGATACATAAGGGTATTGGTACACATGCTGGTGGGCATGCTATGACGAGAAAACTGCTGCGAGCAGATTATTACTGGCTAACTATGGAGACAGACTGTTTCAAGTTTGCAAAGAGGTGTCATAAATGCCAGATTTATGCGGATAAAGTCCATGTGCCTCCGAGTCCTCTGAACATGATGTCATCACCGTGGCCATTCTCGATGTGGGGAATTGATATGATTGGTAAGATTGAGCCTACGGCATCCAACGGACACCGGTTCATCTTGGTGGCAATCGTTTACTTCACCAAGTGGGTGGAAGTAGCATCATATGCTAATGTCACCAAACAAGTGGTCGCCAGATTTATCAAGCGGGATATTATCTGCAGATATGGAATCCCTGAGCGGATTATCACCGACAACGGTTCGAATTTGAATAACAAGATGATGAAAGAGTTGTGTCAGAATTTTAAGATTGAGCATCACAATTCTTCTCTGTATCGACAAGATGAATGGTGATGTTGAAGCGGCTAATAAGAACATAAAGAAGATTGTTCAGAAGATGGTTGTGACGTATAAGGACTGGCACAAGATGCTACCTTTTGCTTTGCACGGTTATCGTACGACGGTACGTACCTCAACCGAAGCAACCCCTTTTTCTTTGGTATACGGAATGGAGGCAGTGTTAGCGTTGGAAGTAGAGATTCCTTCCTTGAGGGTTTTACGAGATGTCCAACTGGACGAGGCAGAATGGGTTAAAGATAGACTGAATCAACTCAGCTTAATGGATGAGAAGAGGCTAGCTTCTCTCGCATACGGTCGGTTGTATCAAAGCCGGATGAAGAAAGCATACAATAAGAAGATATGTCCGCGAAGCTTTCAGACGGGTGACCTTGTGCTGAAGAGGATTCTCCCGCCACAAACAGATCACAGGGGCAAGTGGACCCCTAATTACAAAGGCCATACGTTGTCAGGAAAGTCTTCTCTGGAGGAGCCTTGCTACTATCTACCATGGATGGTGAAGACTTTACGTCTCCTGTGAATTCGGACGCAGTTAAAAAATACTTTGCTTGAAAGTGACTCGCTGACCATAAAAAATGAATAAAAGGTTCGGGCAAAAGTTAGGGATACAAAATTGAAAAGATGTACACCCGCGAAGTCGAAAACCTACATTGGGCGACTTCGGCAAAAAAGGGTATCCCGGTGAATTGAAAACCCGTAAAGGGCGGTTCACGCATAAGTTAGGGATTGAAAAAGCAAATGACTGCGGTCCGGATCTGATACTACATTGCTTAGTGGTTCGGGGATATCCGAGGGTTCGTTTATCCGACACGATCTCTTCCAAAAATTGAATACCGGGAAAGCGCCAGATTCAGGCGAGTCATAGGAGGATCAGCTCACGATGGGTGTCTGCACCACGTTGCCGATATGTATACAAATATTGTTTTGTATTTTATGCTTCCTGTGCGTATATATATGTGTGTGTGCATAACTTCCTCTTTTCAGGAGTTACATCCGATGTACAAAAATTTGCCTATTCAGAGGCCTGGTGTTAATAAAACATGTTATTCAGTATTTGATGTTTGTGTTTTACTGTTTTGTATGTGGAAAACGCCAATGTTCCGATGAACTTGCATGTGCATAACTTTGCTGGCCCTTGCCAATGATTGCTAAAACTTCGAATTGACTGAAGTAATGTCACGGACACTAACCCAAATAGATTTGTTTGTATAGATTTGTGTTGTCTCGTTTATGTTTTGCAGGATTCTCACCTTTGAAGCAAACGATCAGAAAATTGTGGCCCTAGCCGGAGGCTCGTGGTGAAAGACTTGACTTTTGTGTGACGCTAACCCCCATGCAGGTTGCATCTCATCCCCAGAAGATGAAATGATTTTATCCCTTACCGAAGAGGGATCACTCTCCCCAGCTAGTCGCACCTCACCACCAGAGGTTGAGAAGATGTCATCCCTTGCCGAAGGAAGGATTATTTTCCCCAGAAGAGTATCCTCATGGAAGTGTCCACAGGAGATCCACAGCCAGACAGAATCAGTGTCCCATGCAGAGTTTATACTCCCCAGAGAGCTGAAGATGTGCGCATTCAATCCCCAGTTGGAAGGATTACCATGGCGCATAACCAAAATAGTAAGTTCGGAAGGAGTATCCCCATCGAGGATGGTTTTCTTTCTCCCCGTAGGTCGTCATGCCTTCGTCATGATGATTATCCCCAGCTGAGTGGTAGTTCCGAGTTCGTAAACTGTACCCAGACAGTTGTCTCCCAGAAGGATTTCTTCTCCCCCAGTTGAGTTAGTCTTCCTAGCAGGTGTTATTCTTTCCTCCCAGTGGAAATCGATGTGTAATCTCTCCCCGGCAGAGTTGGTTGTATTTTCGGCATTTATTTTGCCAGAATACTTCGCGATATCCGTTCGTCCCCAGCAAGGCGGTATTTGTTCTCAGCATTCCGTGTTGATGAAGCAAGCTTATCAGAGCTCCCCAGCAGTCTGAATCTGCATTTGCATTTGCAAACAGTATCATGTTTGCATCTACCCACAAGCGCGTAGCATCTCCATGCCGTATGGGGCATTGCATCATTACCAAACATATGCATTTTTTGAAACATAAATCAGGTTGGTCAACCTTTTGCTTTCAGGTGTGTTTCTCAACAGGAGTATGGGGTTCTATCTCAGATCTATTACTAGACGATCGAGGTCTCACCGTGAGACATGTGATGATATAGTTCTTATTATTATCCCCACAGAGTTACTGGCTGAAGTTTCTCTTATCCGACCAGCGGAGGGTTTTTCTTCAGGTTTGCTGTTGCGACAGCATTTCAGGGTTTCAGGAATCAGAATTTCAGAAGAGATGGGTGTCGGGCCGTTATTTTCAGAATATCCCCAGTGGAGTTAGCTACTACCGCGAACAGGCTAGGAAGCTATATCCAAGGTTATATTTTCCCGTATGGATCAGGCGGAAGAACTTTCCTGTATGAACCAGGCAGATGTGTTATGATTTTCCCGTATGGATCAGGCGGAAGAACTTTCCTGTATGAACCAGGCAAATGTGTTATGATTTTCCCGTAAGAATCAGGCGGACGAACTTTCCTGTATGAACCAGGCAAATGTGTTATGATTTTCCTGTAAGAATCAGGCGGACGAACTTTTCTGTATGAACCAGGCAGATGTGTTATGATTTTCCCGTAAGAATCAGGCGGACGAACTTTCCTGTATGTATCAGGAAGATGTGTTATCTTTTCCCGTATGAAGCAGGCGGAAGAACTTTCCTGTATGTATCAGGCAGATGTGTTATCCTTTCCCGTATGAAGCAGGCGGAAGAACTTTCCTGTATGTATCAGGCAGATGTGTTATCTTTTCCCGTATGAAACAGGCGGATGAACTTTCCTGTATGAATCAGGCAGATGTATTTTCCCGTACGAATCAGGCGGATGAACCTTTTCCTGTATGAATCAGGCAGATGGAGTTTCCCGTATGAAGCAGGCGGATGAATCTTCCGGTATCCAGACAGATAATTCTCCCGTGATAGACAGAGTGTGTGAATTGTGTTCCGACATTTGACAAAAGTATCTTTCCCCAAGGAAGTCGCTGTGATTTCCTCGTGTTACTATCCCCAGTAGAGTCCTCTTCGATGTCGTTTTTGGGTTGAGACCAACGGAGTTGGCTACTGCAGAGGTAGGCAGAGAAACGGTATTCAGATAATTTTCCCGTATGAAGCAGGCGGATGGATTTTCCTGCAATCAGGCAGACGACTTTTCCCGTACGAAGCAGGCGGATGGAGTTTCCTGTAATCAGGTAGATGAATTTTCCCGCATGAAGTAGACGGATGGGGTTTCCTATGGTTAGACAGATGATATGCCTGCAGGGATAGGCAGTTGAGTTCCCTGTGATTAAACAGAAATGTTTCCCCAGCGAAAGCGCCGAGAGTTTTCCGTAATGTGAAGTCGTGACGTAGTCAAGATTGATTACTCTTCAGGGACCAGTTATCCCCTGCAGATATCTTCCTTCGTATTGGCGAAATTTAGGTCCAAATGTGGATAAGGTTACTCCTGTGACGACAGATTCTCTACTCGTGTTGACAAATTGATTTCTCTTCTGGTGTTGATAGGGTTAGCCCAATGGTGGACGGAGGTGTTTTTGCGAAGATAGTTCAATACCTGTGGCGTCACTCAGGTGGTTGAGGTTGAAATTAAAATTGTATCAGATAATTGACCAGTTGTTGCCGTAACAACCAGACTCATTTCATTGGACGTTGCCTCTCAGGCAGTCTTGTAGTTTATCTCCACGGTTGGCAAATTTCAGGGTTTCTTTGGTATTCAATCGTCTCGTACCTCGAATGTTTGAAGGCAATTCGCTCTTCACCCAGTCGGGTCCAAGCCGTTTGAATAGGGGCAGCTGTTGCACCCCAAAATTTGACCAACCGATTCCCACACCTGATTTATGTTTCGGCTCATTTTGCATTCGCATTCGCATACCGCATGCATTGCATTTTCTCAATCATACTGTTGATATTGGAATTACAGCCTGGTTTTCACCTGTCGGACGTTTCAGACCAGTCCAGATAATCGGAGTTGCATTTTCGGGAGGTTGCGTGCTCCTTAGCGTTTTCAGCTTATACTACTGTTTTTGAGGGTATTTCGGTACCCGAGGTTTACCGTTTAGTCCAGTCCGGTCTCGTGTTCCTTTTATCGGAGTTGTTTGCTTTAATAGCATTTTTTAAGATTTTATAGATTTTTTTTCTAGGTACTATGGGGTTTTTTTATTCGCATTTTAAATAATAGCTTTTGCATTAAATAGAAATAGAATAGTTTTCGAGTTAATATAGATTTTGAATATAGTTTAGAATATAGTTCTTTTTAGATTTTTAATAGTCTTTTTTTAGATTTTTTAATAGTTTTTAATATAGTAAATAAAAAGAATATAATAATGTTAGATTTTAGTCTAATAGAGTAAATAGTTTTTTAATTGGTTAGCTTTAATATAGTTTTAATTGTTTTACAGTTTTAATAGTTTTATTATTTGTTTGGTTAATCAGCTTTTTAGTTCATTTTTTGTTTTAATTAGCTTTTAATTGATATTTTCGTTTTTTATCATTGGTTAATTAGGGTTTTTTTTTATTAGCTTCATTAATTAGCGTTTTTTCATTAATTGATTAGGTTAATTAGGTTGTTAATCCATTTTATTTTCCATTTTATTTCGTTAATCATCATTTTAGTCACGTTAATCAAGTCCAAGTTTTAATCTGATAGCCATCATTAAGTGGGCCATTATCCAGTCAGAATTCAGTCAAAAGCCCAGTCAGAGAGAGTCCAAAACTGCCAAGTGTCCTATAAATATTCATGCCACGCGTGGGTTCTTTTTTTCAGCCACCTCACAGATTTTGCCAGCACTACGTTCCACTATCCCTCTCCCTTCCACGTTTTTCTTCCTCACTCTCTCAGTGCCACGCGCCCCCTTCTGATTCAACCACCGCCACACCTCACTGCATGCCGAACACGTGTACTCCACTCACCAACCCTGACCGGAGTACATGCAGCCACCGCCAGAAACACCCTAACCATCACCGGACCACCGCATCTCCGCCGCAACTGTCGTCGGAGTCTGTTAAGCTCACCGGAAAACTCATCAAAACCTGCATTTTTTCCAGATTTACTAGCGATTCACAAGAACATCCATCTGACTCATCAACTCGTTCAAGACAAACTCCCAGAAATTTATCGCTGATCTTCATTCGGATTTTCCTTTCAGCATCATTTTCCCTCATCATCGTTCATCAATAGTATCGTCCATCCCCGTTTTTTCCAGAAAACCTTCAACGAGCAAGAACATTCGTCGTCTTCATCTCCAGATTTCCTCCAAATTTTCCAGAAATATCAAAAACCTCATCAATCTGCAGGCGTCTTCGCCAAGAACATTCATCAAGATCACTCCAGATTTCAGTTCTCTTTAAGATCTTCACAGATCCTCGCACAATCAATAGAGATCTTCAACAATGATCGTTCAACTCATCAAATCGTCAGACCTTCATCTTGAATCCTCCAGAACTTCGATAGCTTCAACGATCTTCAAGTGTCCTCCAAGCCATTTCCAGAAATCTACACCTTCACAACATCTCCAGGTTTTTTTCTTCTTCGCTCTGAACTTGTTAATCTTCGTAGTTTGTTTATTAGCTGAAGAGTTAGGTTAGTTTGTTACGTTAGATGGTGAAACGAGATTAGGATAGGAAGACAATCCGAACTGAGATGTCGATTGGTTTAGCTTGTGATAGATGGATTGATGAACATTTTTGTGGTGAGGGAGTGTGAACAAAAGTGGTTTGTGGTTTGTGTCTGAGGAGTTTCATTGAGGGAGAGGTTGGAGAGAATGGCGAGCGGCGCTTAGGGTTTGGGGGAGGATGATGAACAGTGGAGAAGAGTGTAGTGACTTAGGGTTTTTGTGTGCTGATAGAGGTTGGGTTGGATTCGGGCTTAGGCCCATTGTGTTTATTTTGCTGAACGTCACACTCGTTTTCCCCATGGCACCCCCCTCTCTGTTGGTTTTTTCATTTTGGGCCCTAGGCCAGAATTGTTAATCGCACCCCCAATTGGAGGCCCATTCAGATTAACAAGGCGAAATAATTGCTATTCGCCACGGCTGTTTTCCATTTTCCTTGTTTTTTTCCATTTTGTTTTCTAATTGGGTTGGGCCTAGCAGCGATTGATATCTGCAACCCCTCCTGAGCCCAATTGTTATTTTGAACTGCCTGAAATTGCTATTCACCACGCATATTTCTCATTTTTAATTGATTTTCATTTCATTTCATGTTTGCATAGGATTAGTAAATAATTCACAATAAATTGAAAAATGATCATTTTAGGATGGGATTTTTCCCTGTTTCCTTAGGACCTCTAGAAAATTGTGAAATAATAAAAATATTAATTTCATGCATTTTATATTTTTGGTATATTTTACAATATTATTGCTTTTATTTTGCATTTGTTTAGTACTTAATTTTTCTGAATTTAGTATGAGAGATTGGTGCATGATTTTTGTTTGATTCTTGTGAGGTTGATTATATTAGGGAAGCATGTACCCTTAGGAATTTTGTCATATTTTTGTGACTAAAATTTAGATTAATTTGAGAGGTAGATAGGAGAGGTATCAGAATTAGGGTTTCACAACACTTAGGTGTAGTTTAGGGCATAATTTTGGGGTTTTAAAATTGATTTAGGTATTGGGGTTTATATGGGGTATAGGGTACATAGTTAGGATCCCTTAGAAATTAATCTAGGATTTTATAATGAGTATTACTATTTTACCTGATTTTTGCAATGTGGTTGATATTGGTGTGTTTCCCACTTGGGATGTTGTTTGTTTGTTGGGTTTTGGGCATTTCAATTGGGCTTGGGGATTGAGTTTTGCTTGTTGAGGCTTATGAAGACCTTGGATGATGATTTAAGACAAGGAGTAGAGCTGGATGCATGAGGATTCCTCTCCTTGAAGATGGTTTGTTGAAGACATAGGAAATAGGAGAAATAGGAAAGAGCTTTAGACTTAGAATGATTTCTTTCACAAACATGGAAAGCATCTTGTGCTTCCATTCCTCCAAATGACTAAAAGTACTTCTAAGATATTCACATCCCTCCTTTGGAGGGATAAGTGGCTTATCTTGGAAGTAGAACTTTGAGGGAACCAGTCTCTTACAATGCTAAACACGTATAGGCTTCCTTTGGTTGCCAATAAGTTGTTTTAGCATTCCAACTTATTCTGTTAAGTGATTCTCTTCTGAGTGCTTGCCTTGAATATTGGAAGCCATTGAAGATGGAGATGAAGAATTTCATTGAAGATTGATGAAGGAGAAGCTTGTGCATGTCAAAGCTGCTCAACTGTTGAATTAGGGTTTTGATGCTGTTTGAAGCTGTTTATTTGTTGGGGTTCATTGCTTGCCAGAGCTGGGGTACTTTTGAAGACAGGAGTTTATCTAAATCTTAGGGATCATTGAAGAATGAAGATGGGGTCTTGCTTGAAGTTGTTACTGTTAACTGTTTGCTGTTAATCAACTGTAGCTGTCAGAGTTGGTGCTGATTGAACTGCTTACTGTAGGAGCTGGTGTTGCTGTCAGAGCTGGTGTTGGGTTTTCTTTCCTTTTCTGTATTGTTTGTTGGCTTGTTCAGCTTGCTCCTTAGGTTTGAAGTGAAGTTGTTTCACTTTGCCTATTGTTTTCCCAGGTTCGAGGTTGAGTGGGGCTCCCTTGCCTCGCTTGTATTGCTGCATCTCATGCATTTTACTGCTTACTGTATATTTGCTGTTTCTTTTCTGTTTATACCCTAGGATCTCTGTTTCTCTCTGTGCAAGAGAGAAATATGGCAGACATTAGGTGTTAACCCATGCATGATAACATTAAGACAGTTTTATCCCCTTTTCAACCATAGGATTTTAGAGCGTCGTTTCTCTTCTTATCTCAAAACAACTCAAAAACACAATGATAAGGTTAATTGATGTTGTACGTTACGAGCCTTAAGCTATTTGAGAAAGGGTTGCTGGAGAGTTTCTTTCCAGTAGTCTGACTGCTTAGTATGGTACCCTTTGGGTGACACGCGACGTATTCACTCTCAAGTCATAGTCTCTAGTACGTCAGAGATTGCAAACATCATAAAAAACAGTTCTTGCGTAAAAGACTGAAAACAAACATCAAAGTGTCATTTTTGTCCGCCTGGACTCCTAATCAGAAGAAAACCTTTTCAGAAGGATCTAAAAAACAGTTAGACAAATCTGTGTCTTCCATAGCCCGAACTACGTTTGCTCTGATCTTTCATGTTGTATGAAAGTACATAGGCATAGGATGTTGTATCCTAGTGAGCAACCTTCCCCTCCTTTCCCGTAGGTAGGCGAACTACGTTGACTCTGATTTCTCGTTCCAGACGGGAATACGTAGGCATAAAGTGCGATACTTTGCCGAGTCATTTTCTTTTCTTTTAACCATTGACCTTTAGAGTAGATAGAATAACAATCCGTACTAGAAAACAAGCGTGGATCCCGTCGAGTACGACGGACGTGAGGGGTGCTAATACCTTCCCCTTGCGTAACCGACTCCCGAATCCAGGATTTGGTTGCGATGACCATTCCTTTCCCGTCTTTGCGTTAGGTTTACTTCGAGCGTTTCCTTTCCTTACTTTGGGATAAATAACGCACGGTGGCGACTCTTCTGTCATAGCCGGCGCCGATTTTCGCAGTAGCAACAGACGACATAATTAACTTGATTGTTAAAAAGTTCCTAATGACCTGATGAGTCCCGAGGAATCCTTCTGCCGCAGTGTCGCAGAATGCCTGACGGTAATATCAGCTATGTATCGCCGGTTACCGAGTGACCAGTGATCCCTTGACGACTTAAGGAAGAAGCTGCAGCGAAATCTGATTATCATCCCGAAGGAGATTTGAGAATAGCCCTTCACCGGTTACCAGATAACCGGTGATCCCGTATTGACTTACTGATGAAGTTTGACGAAGATGTTGTCGACGTTCCTAGCGACATGATGAGTCTATAGGCGACGATAAGGAATTCTTCTGTTATAATATAGAATGCCTGACGGCATAATCGACCATCCATTACCAGTTACCGTGTAACTGGTGATCCCTTGATGACTTGAGGACGAAGATCTACGGCAAAATCAGATGATCATCCTGACGGAGATTTGAGATCAGACTCTTCACCAATTACCGTGTGACCAATTCCCCCAGCAGAGTTGCCATGCAACTGGCATGCTCAGTTTTTGAAGATGTTCCTAACAATCAGAGTATCGTTTACCTGTGTGTGGTTGGCAAATCGTCAGTTACCACGTAACCGGGGACCCCTCAATGATTTGAGGATGCAATGATATCAGATAAATCAGAGAATCATCCTGACGGAGGTTCAGATCATTATTTCTCCAGCTAGTTGCCGCGCGACTATTATTTCAGTTTCCGAAGATTTGTCCCCATCAGAGTACCGTGTACTGGTGCAGTTGGCAAATTTCCGGGTTTGTTGGTATTCAACCGTCTTTCACCTTGATTGTTTGAGAGTCGTTCGCTTCTCACCCAGTTAGGTCCAAGTCGTTTGAACAAGGGCAGCTGTTGCACCCCAAAATTTGACCAACATTTCTTTACCTAGCTTATGTTTCATTTCATTCACATTAGCATTATCATTTGCATTTCATTGACATGTATGCAGGAGATCAAGAGGTATGATTACCAACCAAGAGCTACACAAGACTATGAAGCTAGCTAAGAAGGTTATTCAAGTGTTCAATGGTTGATATCCTTGTCAAAGAAGTTAACAGAGCCTCAGAGAGGGTGATTGAAGCCAAGTGTGTAGGTCTCCTAACTTGAGAGTTGTGGGAAGTCATCAGATGATTCTGAAGCCATGAAGTTGGACTTGAGGTCTTGAGAGAGCTCATGAGAAGGTTTGAAGATCACTTTGAGGCCTAGACAGGTCATTATGCAAGACTAAGAAGCCTCAGCCATGATTGGTGCAGCTAGGGTTTGACTGGGTCAACCCTAAGTCAACTGAGGATTTGAAGGAGGTTGAGACCTAATCCAAGAGCCATGTGATCATGGATTGATACATTGAGATGTTATAAGGATGATTCCAAGGGTAAATCATCATTATTGAAGAGTTTGAGAAGTTTCAGGCTAGGGTTTCTAAGGCTTGACAGTGTAAAATCCCCTAGTTTGACCCCTATCTTCAAGGCAATTTAGCTCAAGATGTGATTGTCATATCATCTTACCCCTAACATGATTGTTGTATAGCATGATCTTAGCTTTAATTTGAGTGCTATAAGTCCTTGATAGGATTTGTAGAACTCAAGTTATGACTTTGACAAGTTACAAGTCATCTGAGGAATGTGAATTTGTAGCTTGAAAGTTACCCAACTTGCATGAAACTTTTTCCCTAGAAGGATGATTCCTATGAACTTTTGGTCAACATGAATGTTTTTCCTTATCCTCTTAGCTTTCTAGAGAGTACTAGAAGTCCTTGATAAGATTTGTAGAACTCAAGTTATGGCTTTGACAAGTCAAGGGTATTTTGGACATTTGGTGATTATAGGTCATTTGTGATCATAGGCCATTTTCACCAACTTAAAGGCTTCAAATGAAATTTTGTTCAACTAGAACGTTGCTCAAAATGGGGTTTTAACCTTGACCATGCATCAAGGAGGCATTGAAATGGCTCAAGGAGAGACTTGGTTCAAGAAATTTTGAAAAAGGAAGAATTAAAAGGATTTAATGGTCAAAAATTCAAATAATTCATTTTGTGACCAAATGAAACAAAATTATAGGTCAAATTGATTGGAAAAATGATTTTAGAAACAATGGCAAGGTTAGAATTTTGATTTGAGGTCATTTGAATGGCATTCCATTTCATTTCTTCATGGTGAAGTAACATAATCCACACATGCCTTTGGCTTGCAAGCAAGGAAAATAACACTCTAAACCAATTCAAAATCTCATGAGAAGATGATTACACACATAGGCATGCCAAGAAGGAGTCAGAATGGTGGTTGCCATGGGTGATATTTTGAAGAGAAATTGAAAATCCAAAATCTCATTTGGATGGATCCAGAAGTTTCTAGATGAGTCTAATCATTTCTATATAAGCTAGTGAGTGAGCTCAGCCATTTTTTTGGAAGGAATTGAAGATGGCAAGAGAAGGAGCCATTGAAATTTTGGAGGTTCAAGTTGAAATCGGGTTTTCAATTCAAAAGGGAATCAAGCCAAATCAAGGTGTGCAAAGGCTTGGAAATTGAATTTGGAACGTGTCTGCATCATCTTGGCAGTTGAAGTGAGCAAAAACCACCTCTGTTACCTCTCTGAAACCAGGTTTGCATATTTCATCATTATGCATGATTTAGGAGGAGAAACTTAGAAATATATATATGGTTAAGATCCTTGTAACCTGTAGTTGGATTTAGGATCATAAGTTGGTGAATTAGAGACAAAATAGGTGTGTGACCATTTTCTGTTGAGGATGATTTCTCACGATTCTTGAAGGGTTATTCATGGCTAGATGGTGGAAATTGATCAGTGAAGAGTGAGGATTAATTTGAGACCTTTAATTTAAAGAATGGTGAAAATCAAGATTTGAGTGAACTCTGAAAACGGCATCGTGTTTTGATTTAGAGATGGAATTAGAGAATTCTGAGAGTGGATTCGTGATCAGTATTAAATTTGGAGTAGGATAGTGATTGGTTTGGTGGTTTTGGATGACCTGTGGAGGTTGGCTCACCGGAGAAGACGGCGGCGCTGCAACTCAGACCACTGTCTGAAGGGTTCCCTCCATCTGAGTTTAAATCTGGGACGATGACGCATGCCCGTTGGATGTAGGTTTGACCCTTGACTCAAGCATGAAATGGAAGGCCACGATCTGTTTGAAAATTCTGAAGAGAGACATTAGAATGAAACACACCGTTTCATTAATTGAGTTGTGTTGGGCTTAGCACTCTGATTGATATCAACACCCCCTCCCCCCTTGGCCCAATCCAGAAATGAACTGAGTATCCTTGCTATTTGCCACGCTTGTTTATCAATTTCCCTTATTTTCCTTTATTTTTCTCCATTTCATGTGACTTAGTAAATAATTCATAAAAAATTGAAGACTAACTCAATTAATTCCATTCTTTTTTCCATTGATTTATGATTGAATCTAGAATTTTTAGATAAAAAATATTAATAATTCATGCATTTTTGATTTATTTGCATTTGTTGAATTTTAATTGATATTAAAGTAACCATGGTTGATACCTTGTTTTGATGAATTTGGTTTGAGCATTTGGTGATGATTCTTGCCTTGATTTTTTGTGTATAGCTAGCATAGAGATGCATGCTCCCCTTAGATTTTTATCACATTTTTGTGATGAGTGTAGGTGGTAGTTTTAAGTTGAAAATTTAGGTGTTCCATTTTTAGGGTTTATGGTTAGTACCTTATGATTTAGGATTTATTTCTAGGACTTGGTGGATGATTCAACCCCTGGAATTAATATGGTAGATTCATGATTGAATTAGGGCCCCTTAGGAATTTTTGTAGGAATTTATAATGTAGTTCACTATTTTAGTTTGATTTTAGTTTAGGTGCTAACTTTAGATGATTCTAATGCACTAATTTGACTAGATTAACTCCTTAGGCTCCCTTAGAGTAAACTTGTGTTGTTTTTGCCCTTGGTTGAAGATGAAGGCAAGTTAAAGATACCATGGAGTGCTTGAAGAAGTATGGATGTGAAGATCTTCCCTTCTTTTGGTGTAGTGTTAATTAGGTGTTAAGATTAGGGTTTGTAGGCAGAGCTTCTAGATAGATTCTCTTCCTTCATAAACATGGAAGGTGTTGATCACTTCCATTCTTCCCTATGATGTAAGGTCCCCTTGTAAAGGCCTCATCCCTCATTTGGTAGGATGTGTGGCTCTTTACAAGTTGGTAGAACCTTTGAGGGTTCCTTTCTCTGATAATGGAGTGCTTAGTGGTGACCTTTGGTCTTCACTCTGCTGTCCACTATCCAAACTTTGCTCTTGTTAGATGAATCTTTCTCCCTTGCTAGAGGATGGAGTTCCTTGCTAGAAGATTGAAGATGCTAGAAGTTGCTACCTCCCAGTATTTGAAGACTACCATTGGAGCTGAAGCTTGAAGACCAAGAAGAACAAGTTGACACTTGGGAAGAAAAGCCAATTGGGATTGAATGAAGAGCTGAAGCTTGAAGTTGGAGAACAAGTTAATACTTATGTTTGATGTATGAGAAGCCTGAAGAGGCAAGTTGACACTTGCTATTAAAGATGAAAGACTTGAAGAGCAGTTGAGGACTGAGGACCGAACTACTGTCAGAGGATTGCTTTGCTGTAAAGCTGTGTGGGGTTGTTGATCTGCTTTCTTTTCCTATCTGTTTTCTTTCTGTGCAAAGGTATTGATGTGACTTGTGTGATTTGCTTGATGCATTAGAATAAGGTCATATCTAGACTGATTTAATCTAGGAGCATGATTGCACTAAAGGTTGAGTTGCTCCCTCTGCTTGTACTTTTACTGTGTGGCTTTGCTTGTGGGTATTCGGTAGAGCCCAGCTCCCTTGCCTGTGTGGTTTGTATTTTGCTTAATAGCCTGTTATTTCCTCTGTATGATTACAGTTATTCATATCTGGCTTGAGGTTGAGATGAGCTTGTGGAGGCTGATGCCCCACACACATTTCCTCCCTCACTTGCATTGCATGCATTTTACAGTTGTTTATTGTTTACTGTTTAAGCTAATGCTCTATCTGTTTCTGTTTATCATTGACATGATCCCCTAGGAATCTCATTTCCTTTGATAAGGAAGTGATGATAGAACTTTAGGTTGAAACCTATGCATGATAACTTCTAGGAGTTCCCTGGTTCAAACTTCAACCATAGGATGAATCCTTGGCATGACAACATTAGGACTTGATAGTCTCCCCTTAGTTGAACCCGTTCGTTCTCTCTTCTCATCTCAAAACAAATTAAAACACCGTAATAAAGGATAACTGATGTCGTACGTTACGAGCCTTAAGCTATCTGAGAAAGGATTGTTGAAGAGTTTATTTTCAATAGTCCGGATGTTTATTATGGCACCCTTTGGGTGACATGCGACGTATTCACTCTCAGGTCATAGTCTCTAGTGGCGATATTAGTTGCAAACAAACATAAAAAACAGTTCTTTCGTAAAAGACAGAAAACAAACTTCAAACCTTTTTGCCCCGTGGGCCCATAATTCAAAGGAAGCTTTTCTGAAGAAAAGAGTGTCGTTAACTCTCAGTTCTACCGCAAACGGTAACGCCTAAGTCTCCAAGGGTCGAGCCGCGTACACCAAACTGCTGGAACTATTTGTTAACCCCACTCGATAAAACAGATGAATCTGAATTCCCGTAATCCGTATTATCCCGAACTACGTAAGCTCTGATCTCTCATACCTGTTGAAAGTATGTAGGCACAATACTGATGTATTGGCGAGCCACCTTCCCCATAACCCGTAGTTAGTCGAACTACGTTGACTCTGATTTCTCATTCTCTGATGAGAATACGTAGGCATAAAGTGCGACGCTTTGCCGAGTTATTTTCTTTTCTTTTTAAGCCATCCTTGATAGGTAGATAGATACAACCAACCCGTCAGATAAACCCAACAAGCATGGATCCCATCGAGTACGATGGACGTGAGGGGTGCTAATACCTTCCCCTTGCGTAACCGACTCCCGAACCCAGACAATGGTTGCGATGACCTTGTCTTATACCTTTTCGTCAGGTTTTTCCGATCGTTTCCTTTCCCGTTCTGAGGGATAAATAACGAAAGGTGGCGACTCTCCTGTTTTGCCGGCACCTTATTTTCGCGGTAGCGACACTCTTGCAGCTAGTTCACACCACCTTTGGGCATACTCTTTAAAACCCTTGTTACTCCTCTGAGAAAGATTCTGCAACTAAACTCGATTCGGTGCCAGGTCACTATTATATTAATAATGACAGACGAAGGCTTCTCCAAGATCCCTCCAACTCCTAATATGGGTCGTCTCCAGGCCCATGTACCATTCTAGTGAAGGTCCAGACAAACTATCTTGGAAAAAGTGCATCAACAGCTTTTCGTCATCTGAGTAGGCAGACATCTTCCGATAATATGATCTGATATGTACTCTGGGACAAGTTGTCCCTTTGTACTTGTCAAAGTCAGGCACCTTGAACTTGGGTGGAATCTTCAAACCTGGAATCAGCCCCAAGTTAGACATATCAAGCCCTAGAGAATTCTGATTCTCCAGATTCTTCATCTTCTCCTCAATCATTTTAAACCTCTTATCCGCATCAGTCTGAAGGCCTACACCCAGATCTCCCATAGAGAAAACATCATCATGTTCATCCTCCTCCCATTGAGGTCCGACATTTCCATGTGCAACACCCGCTGCACCTGCCACATGAGCTCCAGTTTGATGCCTCCGCCCGGAAGAATAACAACTGTAGGAATAGCACTAGCTTGAGGAGTACTCCCATCACCCGGGGGAGGAATGGCAGTGGTCCCACCATGTAAAACTCCGCTACCATCCACCCTAGCAATCAAAGGCTGGACCAGTGTTCTTAGCTGCTCTTGGCCATTGGCAACCCCTTGCATAAGATCCATGAACTGAGCCATACGATCCTTGAACTCTTGCAATTCTAGCTGTATCTGATCCATAGCTTTCTGCTGATTCCCTCTGGTCGAGTATCGGTGAATCGTCCGGTCTGCTATCCTGAAACACTGCTGAGAGAAAACCATAGAGAAAAGGTTAACGAAACCAGGAACACCTGCAATGCAAAAATGAGGATGATGATGCAAAATGAAAGCATGTAAATATGATTCAGGGAAATTCTCCCATTGATTCTAGTTCCACAAATGAACAGGAGACTGAAGCAACAAATGGAACCACAAAATCCTCTCATAAATAAAATGAGAGCAATTGTTAGCTTACGCAACATATCCATAGGGAATACAACAGGAAATGATCATGACCCCATCCAACAAGCATGGTGATGGTCTGAATACAAGATAACAACAACATCAAAAGAGCAGAAGAACAACGAGAAAAACTGCATCAAGTAACTCTCCCCTCAGCCACGGTAGCGAGTCTAGAATTTCTCTAACTACGCCTTTGTATCCGGATGATCAGGTCTTGCAACCAGCACTTGAATGAGAAACTCCATTCTACTTATGACATCCTTCAGATCTTGAGCATAATCCTCCCAAGCGTCTTCGAGTCTGGGTCTCTTCAATTCTGCTTTCATCTTGTATTCTTCCAATGTTGCCAGAGCTTCTCATAACTTACGGTCCTTTTCATGCTAACGAGATGATTCCCCTGACGCTTTCTCATCTTTAATCCTGAGTTACGTCTTCAACCTGTCAATCTAATGATGGAGTTCATCCTCCCTTCCCTTATTGGCAGTTAGAGTTGCATTCCACTGATTATTGAATTCGGATATCTCCAAGCGTGCTCTTTCCAACTCTTTCTTCTTGTCTTTGACGATATTGTTGGCGCTCTTCATATCTTGACCTACTCATTCCCGGGCACGAATCTCTTCGGTCAGTTCTCTCCCCATCTTGTTCAAGGTTTCAGTCTTCATCTTGGACAAATAGGCTGCTTCATTCTTTTCGCTTCTCAGCTGAATAACCTCCTTTTCCAGCTCTTCATTAGCTTTTGCGTAACTCTTCCTTCTCATCCTACAGTTTATTATACTTCTGTATATCAACTGTTGTTGGTTCTTCAGCTACCAAAGGATATAAAAGCTCTCTGATTGGGAATGGTAACAGTACCCTTTCAATCCTCTCCTGGATCCACTCAACATATGGTCTATAGGCCCTACAGTCACCTTTACCCAAAGAAGATTTTCCCTTCTGGTGGATTCTTCCCCAAGCTTTCTCCAATCTGGCCAGAGTCTCACTATCAGCCGCTCTTGTGAAATACAGAGATTCCTGTATTTCCTCCTCCCTCGGGGGTCCTTTCAGAGCATAACCAAATTGCCTAACAGTGAGAGCAGGGTTGTAATTGATGCCACCCTTCCTTCCTATCAGAGGAACATTGGGAAAGTTTGCATAACTGTAGATGATCTCCTTGCCAAGCAGGTCTCTATTGAACCACATAATATTCTCCGACGCCAAGCCCATGAGCCTCTCTGACCAATCAACTGAGTCTGAGGTATCCATAAAAGGTCCAGCCTTAGGAAGATGTGACATAAACCATCTGTAGAGAAGTGGCGCACAGCAAGAGACATTCTTCCCTCTTCTGTTCTCATTCTTGTAGTGGACAGAATGGTAGACATCCCCTAAGAGAGTAGGCACATGATTCTTAGAAGCGAAAATATGGAAGGCGTCCAAGTCAACAAAGTCTGGGATATTAGGGAACAAGACTATTCCATAAATGCAGAGAGCCAAAATAGCATAGAAAACTGACCAACATCCCTCCTTAGCAAAGTGTTGAGCTTTACTCACCAAGAATGACAATGGAAAACCAGGGACTCCACCTCTCCACACCAACTTACCATCCAACTCAGAGATATCCAAATGAAGAGCACTAGCCAGTTTGGTCAAATCAGGTTCTGCTTCGGAGTAAATGAAAGGCATCTGCTCTAGGACCATAACTCCTATCAATATAGCAAACTCTTCCAAAGTTGGCATCAGGACATAACCCGGGAAAGTGAAGCAACGCAACTGAGGATCATAAAACTACAGCAGGGTGTGGATACCTCCTAACTCATATCTTGAGATCTTGCAGACATAGCTCAAAATCTTCCCATAATCCTTCCTGAAGTCTTCCATGACACTATGATCAGCTACAGAAGTGAGACTAAGCAAGGGCCCTATATCCGGCGTCGGGAACTTATAGACGACAGTCCTCTTGAAACCATGCTCTATACTAACGGTGGATTAGATTACTAGAATCAAAGGGAAAATATGCACCTGAAACACAAATACATGCAAATGTTAAAATGCAAATGACAATGCAGATGCAAACAGGGGATCAAGACTATTGTACTGCTGACTGAGCTGAACCAGAATTATGCCTCGGCGAGAAAATACCAGAACATTAGAATACCGAAGCAATAGAACCCCATAATATCAAAGATCAAAGGTCCGTACTGATAAGAATCTAGAAATCCTGGTAGGTTGAAGGACAAGTTTCCTGCATAACCTTCCCACTCACAAGGTATGGACCTAATCTAATAAGGTACGACATCCTATGCAGTCGCCAGTGTCACCGACTTTCGAGGAACGATGATACGTTCACCATTTCTGGTTTGGCATCATGGTCAAACGAAGAGGCCTCACTTAACTGACTTCCAAATGATCGGTTTCCAGAGTCGACAATTTTCAGATCCAACATCCTATCAACTGTCTAAAACGGACTGGAAAGGATGTCGTCAAAGAAAATCTCGTCTGAACACGAATTTCATGAGGACTAGTGCATGCCAAACATACAGGTCCTCATTACTATCCACACTAATGTTAGGTGTGTACTCAAGCCTGGGTATTGGGCTTATCTATCAATGGTACAATCCCACCCAACAACACAGCAACATATAATAACAATAATGAAGTGCAGGAAATAAAATGCAAATGCAATAAAATACAGATACAACACATATACACATATATACACATCCACAAAAATAAACAAACAAGCGCTAGGATTGACTCGCATAGGGGATGGGAAAGTCCCCAGCAGATTCGCTAGCTGTCGCAACTGCGAAAAAGAGACCGGCAAACTAGACAGAAGAGTCGCCACCGAATGTTATTTATCCCAAAGAAAGGGAAAGGAAACGGTCGAAGAAAACCTAAGAGAAAGGGAAAGACAAGATCATCTCAACCAAATCTAAGGTTCGGGAGTCGGTTACGCAAGGGGAAGGTATGAGCACCCCTCACGTTCGTTGTACTCAACAGGATCCATGCTTGTTGTCTAATCTATGGGTGAAAACTATCTAAAAGCTGCTAAACGGGGGTGAAAGGAAAAGAATAGACTCGATAGGACATCGCCACCCTATGCCTACATATTCCCTCGTGCAATGGGAAATTCAAAGTTAACGTAGTTCGGGAGACTACGGGGGATGGGGGGAAGGTTGCTCGCCAAGACATCGTCGTCTTGTGCCTACGTATCCTCATCTAGTATGAGAAATCAATGTAAACATAGTTCGGGCTAACACGACCACTGGTTGGTTCAAGTGTTTTAATGAGTAGGGTTAAATATCTATTCTAGCAGTTAGGGACGATGCCTGTTTGCGGTAGAACAGAAACTTAACACACTCTTTCTGAAAATTAGGTTTGCAAACAATCCCAAAGGATGAAAAGGTTTGATTTTGTTTGTGTTTTTTAGAGAAGAAGTGAATTGAGTTAGTTTGTACCTCATGTTGCACTAGAGCCTATGACATAAGAGTGAATGTGTCGCATATCGCCCAAATGGCATACACTAAACACTCTAGACAATGTGAGAGGAGACCCCCCACTTATTATTTCTTATGTACTTAAGGCTCGTAGTGTACAATACTTGTTATCCTTTATTAAGTGTCTTAAGAAGTTTTGAGATGAGAAGAGAAGACACAAGACTCTAAGGGGGACTGATAAACCCTAATATAAGCATGCAATGTGATCCTAAAGTTAGGATTGAAAAGGGAACTACCTAGTGTTATCATGCAAAGGATTGAAAGCCTAATGTCTCTCCTACTCCCATCTTAAACAGAGGGACTAGGAATCCTAAGGGATCATGGCGAGAAGAACAAGTAAACACATAGCAATTCAATCACAAAATGAAGATGAAATGAAGGTGACTTAAACAAGTCAATGCAAGATGAAGATAAATATGAGATGCAAACATAAATGTAAATAATACTCAAACACAAGAGAATACTCAAACACAAGGGAAGGCTTAAACAAGTCAAAAGGGATGAGATGAAATGGGAGAAGTAAACTCCTACAACCAATTACCATCAAACATCAAAGGAGAAAGGTGCTACATAAAGCACAAGCAAATAAGTGAGGGAGGAAAGTGTGAGGGACAGCCACCACAACATAGTCAACTCAACCAAACACTTGCATAAAGATCAAGCAAAGAAAAGCAAACAAACAATGCAAAAGAAACATAAATGTTCATGACAAACTCAAAGTGGAATCATCATCACCAAATCATCATGAACAAGTATCCAAACCACTAGGGCAGAAGTTAAACACAAATGGAATAATCCAAATTCAAAGTCAAAATGAAAGG
This sequence comes from Lathyrus sativus, assembly GCA_963859935.3. Lineage (NCBI taxonomy): Eukaryota > Viridiplantae > Streptophyta > Magnoliopsida > Fabales > Fabaceae > Lathyrus > Lathyrus sativus. Next base: position 614,639,548 of record OZ012735.1, on the reverse strand, counting down.
CAGACACAAGAATGATCATGGCACATTGTAGAACCAAAGCTCAAGCAATTATCTCACACTTCAAACAACTGGAAAAGCATGATCAAAAGATAACTTGTGGCACAATTTACACACAACGTTGACCTCTAACAAGAAAGGCAGCACCTCAAGCATGTTAACAAGGGTTTACAAGGCTTAAGAGGTGCTTGATCGGTAAAATAACAAGTGTACTATTTTTATCGATGTAGTAATAAGGGAAAAAGTCCCAAGTATCGATCTCAAGGACTGCGTAGTAATCAACAATTTTTTTAGTATTCAAAGGAACAAAAATACCTTGGGGTTGTTTGGTAACAAATTATAAGAACAAGTAAAATAACAATAGTTTAGAGTAAAAATAAGAACGATGCTAGGGAAGTGGATAAATTGCTAGTACAGATCTTTCAAGAGTCATTTGTGAGATATTCGTTTTCAACCTTAATAAGTCAAATTTCAAAATCAATTTTTCTTAATTCCTTAATGAAAAACCCTTTGATACTTTTCCTACACACTAATTCCTTAGTTGCACAGAAAAATTATCAAGCAATAGTTCTGACATAAAAAACACGTTGTTACAGGATATCCCCATTCCTAGGCAATATCAACCGTAATATTATTTTGCAAAAGCATTAGGTTGACTTTTCAGCCTGAAACCTAATCGTTACTCAAATTCTATTTTCCAATATGAATTCGCATTAATATCGTTGCAAAACAAAATATATAAGATGAACAACGTAAATCTCATAGAATAATCCCAACAAAGGTCAATACATTGCAATTTAGGACCACCCCTTAACAAATGGGGGTTTAGCCACTCATGTTCTTAATCAAAACAAATACACTTAAAAATAAAAGAGAGAAAGTCATTACAATAGGAATTGAGCTTCTTGGATCATCAATTGCTTTCGCTTTTGATCGATCCTTGTTCTCCAGAAATATCTTTCTTCCGTGTAAAAACTTGATCTCCAAAATTCCAGAATGAATCAGTCTTTGCCAAAAAGCAGCTAATATATCCAAATTTAAATTACATCAAGAAATGCCTAAAATGGCCTTCGAGACAGCTCAGCCAACATAAAAACAGGAAAAAAACAAATTCACTATCAGTAGCCCTGACACGGGCCGTGTCATGGGACACGGGTGGTCGTGTCAGGCTGCTGCTCGAGGGGGCGAGTTCATCTTCTTCAGGGGCTACAACACGGGCCATGTTGTGTGACACGGGCACCCGTGTTGCACTTCTGTTCTCCCATTTTCCACTTTAAGCCTTGGTCTTGTCCCTCCATATGACCCTCCTGACACGGGCTGTGTCAGGCGACACGGGCACCCGTGTCAGGCCTCTGATTTCCACTTCTTTAGCATTCTTTGTCCCCGAAACGGCACAGATATTGGATCATCACTTCTTGATGAAAACACACTAGAAAACAACCAAATCACACGCACCAGTGGCATAAAATAATACAAACCTCAAAGTAAGACCTTCTCAAAGAAGATTGAAAATAATGATTAAAACATGAACAAAAGACTCGAAAGCAGACAAGCATAGAAAAACAAACGACAAATCCAGTTTGAAATACACAACTAAAACCCATTGATCAAACTCCCCTGAACTTGAACTTTTGCTTGACCTCAAGCAAAAAGCTCGCCAAACAATTTTTTTCTCGCACAAATGAACCGTCTCAAGAACAGCGAGTTACGATGGTGATACTCATACGTGAGTTTCTCGTTCCAAGTCACTCGAGGATTAATCTCAGCACTACTCTGTCAACATAGATATCATACCAACACTGCACTGCGGCGAAACCATGGACCTCAATCTCCCGATCGGTAACCTCTCCGACTATGCTTTAGACTTAAGTCTTCTTTTTTGATTTTCAGCCCTTTTCATTCGAACAATCAATTTAAGGCTTTTAAGATTTTTCCTCGTATGCACAAGATTTATCAGAAAAAATTTCTGGCACTGTTATTTTCTTTGTCCACTTAGGGACGGCTTTCAGGTTCGACCACCGTTGGGTTGAATAACTGGGTGAGGGTTACCCAACTTAGAAAGATTGGTCGTCTAATTGCCTCTATTTTCACTTTCTTCTTTTCGGTGCCTTTTCTCAATACTACTCTTTTTTTTAAATCAACTTCGCACACACGATTCTTATAGATTAAGCCTGACTATCTAGATAAACTACTATGGGCGTACTTCTCAGATTAAAGTACTATGGTACAAATCTACACGTCGGACTCGTTCCTTAATCGGGAAACTCAGGGTGTTAATACTTTACCTACATCTCAGGATTGTTCCAATCTCCTCCTCAAGGTTCTTTTCACTGAGCATTCTATATACTTTCTCATCACTTCACTCGCAAAACAGCTCTCTATAACAATTTTTATCAGCTCAAATACAGGGGGTTTTCACTAAGGACCTTCAATCATGCTTTCAAACTGAACTTAACACACGACAATACACTCAAAATAAATGACATCATAATAAAGAAAAGCAAAAACACACAAATAAATACCCCCACACTTGAACTCAACAGTGTCCCTACTGTTGGCGCACAAGTAGAGGAGGTGACACACAGAGTTCATTCGTGAGAAGGTTGGTCCCACAACATCATCTGTCACATCCATTCGTGCATTTGTCCTATCAACCTTCCTTGGTGGATCTACTCGTTGCCTTGCCGCGTTTTCTCTTCCCCTTGACTCGTCTGCTTTCCCGGAGGTAACGTACCTCATTCTCCATCCAATCCCACTCTTTCTATGACAAGCTCCAAGAGCCGGAGCCAGACTCCTGATGGGGGAGAGACTCGAGTAGTCGGTATAGGGGCTTCTTCTATCGGATCTCCTTCCTCATCAAAAACATTTGTACCTGTACCATCATTGAATTGGTCGTCATCGTCCTGCATCATGTTCTCATACAACCAATTATTCACATTTTGAATACTAATAAAGTCAGGAGCAGGTAAGGCTATGAGGTGACTATTGCAGCTTACCAACGAGTAATAATTATCGAAGACTTGTATCATACCTTGGATGGTGAGGGTGGCTAAGTTTATCTTAGTCTTACTTACGATTGTACATTCCTCCATCAGCAGAGTACCGTACCCAAAGTGGTTTGCAATCTGAGTTATCATCCCGCCGGCACTTATCTCGCCTGAAGCTGCGTTTGCAACACGCTTCAGATGGTCAGCTGCAAAGGCAGCTACATTTATGAGCTCCTGGTTAGCCATGCCATACAGAAAGTATAGCTCCTTCTGAGTCGCCACGCCCGTACTGTCACCCCTGCCAAACAGTGTATATGCCATCCCTTTTTGCGCATACCTGAAACACGGGTTATGAATGCAAGAGGCTTTTGCCGCCTTCGCGGCATAATCGGCTTTACCTGTAATGGCCTTCCAAAAATCACCTGCACTGAAATTATCCGGAGGTGCTCCGGGTCCAAAACTGGGGAGCTTCATAATATTTCCCAATTCATCTACCGTCAGACTGTGATCGGTATCAAACAGACGAAATTTCAGCGTACCATAGTATTCCTCCTCAGTACCTGTCCACCGATGCTTAAGCTGAAATTCTAAAGTACTCAGAAATTCAAATGTTATACGCTCATAGGTAGGTGCTTCGAATTGCATAAACTCAAGCATACTAAGAATGTGAAACATTCTGTGTACTTCCATACTCGACCCTAAACTATCTAGGGTATCATTACAGATATACCTGGTCGGGATGAGCTTACGCTTTACCAATGATAAGTACTTCGTTTGGTGGGCCGGTTTGTCGAGTAAGATGTTATGAGGATTTGCCATGCGGTGTGGTCTCTTTTTAGGACGAGAAGTTTCAGCCACAGCTTTACCGACATCTCTACGAGGAGGCATGATTTATCCTGTAAAAACAAGCACTGAAAATTCGAAATGACAGTTAGGGAAATGTGTCACCGTAGATGTGACCACAGTGATGAGAGGAATGTTTTTCGTGAAGGGGGAAGATGCTTTTGAGGAGTGGGTGTTGGTGAAATTTGAGCTTTTGTGGAGAGGAGGCTATGGAGTTTTAGTTTTTGTTAAGGAGTAAGAGGATAGAAGATGAAGACGATAAGGTAAATGAGATAAATGATAGGGTGAAAAGAATATAAGTGAGATGGGGCCCACATGGGAAAATAATTTTTTTGACAGCCGCGCTTGCAACACTGGTCGTGTCATGGGACACAGGCACCCGTGTTGCGCCTACTGGTACATTGGTTTCTTTTTAAGACTGGTACTTGTGACACGGGCCGTGTCATGGGATACGGGCACCCGTGTCACACCACTGATTTGCCCCCAAAATTTATTTGCTTTTCCTTCTCCTGACACGGCCCGTGTTGTACAACACGGCCACCCGTGTCAGGCTTCTGATCTTCCAATTTTTTCACTTTTTTCCCGGTTTCCGACATCCTCCTTTCACTGGTGAACTGTAAGCCAATACAACCTATAAAGAAAAGAAAAAGAATGAAAACATTAGTATAAAATGTGTGGGTTGCCTCCCACGAAGCGCTTCGATTTACGTTGCATGGCTCGACAGTCCTTCATCTTATCCTGTGAGATGAACGACTTCACTTCTATCCCTCTGTTGACCATCGTGGTAGGGTTTTAATCTCTAACCATTCACTTTAAAAGTGTCCCCATTTGCCTGGTTTTTTAGTTCTATTACTCCGTGAGGAAACACCTTGTGTACAATAAACGGTCCCGACCATTTCGATTTAAGCTTTCCAGGAAAAAGTTTTAACCTGGAGTTGTATAAGAGCACTAACTGCCCTTCCCAAAATTCTTTCTTTTGAATTCTCCGATCATGCCATTTTTTTGTTTGATCTTTGTAAATCTTGGCATTCTCATACGCCCGATTCCGGAATTCCTCTAACTCATGGAGTTGGAGAATTCTAGAGTCTCCTTCTTTGGTGAGGTCTAGATTGAGAAGTTTTGATGCCCATAATGCCTTGTGTTCCAACTCTAGAGGCAGATGGCACGCTTTACCATAAACTAGTTATTAAGGGGACATACCGATGGGTGTTTTATAAGCAGTACGGTACGCCCAAAGAGCGTCATCCAGCTTAACTGCCCAATCCTTACGGGAGGCACGCACTGTCTTCTTTAGGATTTGTTTGAGTTGTCAATTCGACACCTCTACTTGCCCATTGGTTTGAGGTGGTAAGGGGTAGCTATTTTGTGCTTCACATTATACTTAAGGAGTAACCTTTCCATGAGATGATTCAGGAAGTGAGTTCCCTCCTCGCTTATAAGAGCCCTCGGTACTCCAAACCGAGAAAATATGTTCTCCTTCAAGAACCTGACCACTACCTTCGCATCATTCGTTGGTAGCACCACTGCTTCTACCCACTTCGAAACGTAGTCAACCGCCACCAGGATATATTTCTTTCCAAAGGATGGTGGAAATGGCCCCATAAAGTCAATCCCCCAAACATCAAACAATTCTACTTCCAACATGGAATTTTGCGGCATCTAGTTCCTTTTGGAGATGTTTCCAGTACGTTGACATTTATCGCATTCCTTTACTACATCCTGGGCATCCTTGAACAAGGACGGCTAATACAACCCTGATTGGAGCACTTTGGCTGCGGTGCGGTCACCAGTGAAATGCCCTCCATAATCCGAGTTATGACATGCTTCGAGCACATTCATCTGCTCATCTTCAGGAACACATCTTCTGACTAATCCATCCACCCCTCTTTTGTAGAGGAACGGATCATCCCATAAGTAAAACCGGCAGTCATGAACAAACTTTTTTCTCTTGTTATCAAATTCGTCAAGTATGATACCCCCGACCAAATAATTTGCGTAATCTGCAAACCACGGAACCTTATTAATAGCTAGGATGTGTTCATCAACAAACTCATCCTTTATAGGGCGCTTGTCCTTGTTCTCTTCAATCGGTGATAATCGCGAGAGGTGATCAGCTATGGTGTTTTCACACCCTCTCTTATCCCGAATCTCCACATCGAATTCCTGGAGGAGTAAGATCCATCTCAGGAGCCTGGGCTTTGATTCCTGCTTAGCAAAAAAATATTTTAAAGCAGCATGGTCAGTATAAACAGTCACTTTGGAACCCAATAGATATTGCCTAAATTTATCAAAGGCGTACACCACAGCTAACAACTCCTTCTCGGTAGTTGCGTAATTCATTTGTGCAGGGTTCAAAACGTGACTAGCATAGTAAATAACATGCAACAACTTCTCTTTCCGCTGTCCCAACACAGCCCCCACGGTGATGTCGCTGGCATCACACATGATCTCAAACGGTAGAGACCAATCGGAGGCAATCACAATCGGTGCTGAAACTAGTTTATTTTTCAGCTTTTCAAACGCGTCAGCACACTCCTCATTAAACACAAACGCTTTGTCCTTGATCAATAAGGAAGTCAATGGTTTAGCTATCTTGGAGAAATCTCTTATGAACCTACGGTAGAAACCCGCGTGGCCTAAGAAACTTTGAATACCTTTCTCGTTCACCGGTGGTGGTAACTTGGATATCACCTCCACTTTGGCTTGATCGACTTCGATCCCCTTGTGCGAGATCTTGTGACCAAGGACAACGCCCTCTCGTACCATAAAATGGCATTTTTCCCAGTTTAGGATCAAGTTACATTCCTGACATCTCTGCAAAATAAGTGAAATGTTAGTTAAACAATTATCAAACGATGAGCCAAAAACAGAAAAGTCATCCATGAAGACTTCCATATGCTTCTCGAGCATATCACCAAAAATTGAAGTCATGCATCTCTGAAACGTTGATGGGGCATTACATAACCCGAATGGCATCCTTCTGTAAGCAAAGACATCGTACAGGCATGTAAAAGCAGTCTCCTCTTGATCCTTCGGTGCAACCGCAATTTGGTTGTACCCGGGGTATCCATCCAGAAAACAATAGTAGTCATGCCCAACCAATCTCTCTAACATTTGGTCGATGAATGGTAATGGAAAATGATCTTTTCTTGTGGCTAAATTTAGTCTCCTGTAACAATGCACACCCTCCAACCTGTAACCCTTCTAGTAGGTATCAACTCATTCTTTTCATTGGTTACCACAGTTGTATCTCCTTTCTTGGGCACCACATGAACAGGACTTACCCATGAACTGTCGGATATAGGATAGATAAGTCCTGCGTCTAACAACTTCACGACTTCCTTTCTCACTACCTCCTTCATAACGGGGTTCAGTCTCCTTTGGGGCTGCACAACCGGTTTGTGGTCTTTTTCCATAAGAATTTTGTGCATGCAAACTGTAGGACTTATACCCTTGAGGTCTTCAATTTTCCATCTAATAGCACCTTTAAACTTTTTCAGAACTCCAATCAACTTGTACTCTTAGACACTTTTCAAACTAGAGCTAATGATAGCGGGACATTTTTCTTCAGTGTCGAGGAAAACATACTTGAGATTCTCAGGAAGTTGTTTTAACTCTGCATTTTTTGGCTTTTCTGCATCACCTTCCAGCACTATAGGTTGCCTTAAGTCTTCCCAACGATGTGGTCGGGATCCTCTTTGAAAAGGTTGAGTCTCCAACATCTCTACCATTTCCATATCGCTACCATCAACATCTTTGTCTTCCTTAAAGATTGACATGCTCAACACTCTCGAGAGAGGCAATTGGGTCACACTCTCCAAATGTTCACTCTCTAGCACTTGTATGTTCCTACTTGTGCCAAAATCCTCTTTATGCTTCATGGTATTCCTAACATCAATATTTAACTCCTCGTCATAAACTTTCAAGGTAAGGGTACCACCTTCCATATCTATCATGACTCTCCCGGTTTCCAAGAATGGCCGACCTAAACTTAAAGGGATCTCTTCATCTTCTGGCATTTCAAGCATCACAAAATCAATCGGAAACACAAATTTATCTACTTTCACAAGAACATCTTGGACTACTCCATAGGGCCGCTTAACCGAATGATCTGCAAATTGGAGAGTCATCCGAGTATCTTGAACAACACCAATACCCAACTTTTTGTAGATGGACAAAGGCATGAGACTAATACTTTCCCCCAAATCTATTAAAGCTCTTTTGAAAGACCTATCACCAATAGTGCATGGAATAGTAATAGCTCCACTATCTTTTTTCTTCACCGGGATCTTCAAACCCTGCAAAATAGCGCTACAAGTTTCGGTTAGAATAACAGGTTCGGACTCACTGATCCGCTTTTTAGCGATGATATCCTTCATGAATTTAGCATAGGTGGGAATTTGCTCTAGCGCCTCCAATAACAGAATGTTCTGCTCTAGCTTTTTAAACAACTCAAGGAACTTCTCAAAATTCTTCTCCTGCTGTCCTTTCTTTTTATTCCTTGAAGGATAAGGGAGCTTAAGCACCGGTTTCGGTTCTACCACTTTTTCTTTAGTTACCGGTGTTGGTGTTACCACTTCTTCTTCAACTACATCATTTTCTTTTATTTCCAGTTCCACTTCAATCATATGATCATTTAACTCAGTCTCTTTTTCCTCCACTTCCTTAGACTTACCACTTCTTGTTACTACAACCTTAACTTGGTGGTGATCTTTAGGATTTGGTACTATAGCACTTGAAAGTGTACCCGGCGCTTGAGAATTTGCAAGTTGTTGAGCAATCTGGCTCATCTGAACTTCAAGATTTTTAATGGATGCACCAGTATTCCTTAAATTGCTCCTTGTCTCTTCTTGAAATTATGAACTTTGGGCAGCCATCTTTTCAATGGCGACCTCCCAATCAGCTTTTCTCGGGGCTTGTTGTTGAGTTTGTTGATATTGAGGTTGGTATGGTGACTGCTGATATTGTTACTGCTGTGGTTGGTACGGTTGTTAGCCTTGAACCGGTTTCTGCACATTTCCTTGTTGATCTTTCCATGAGAAATTGGGGTGATTTTTCCAACCAGGATTATATGTGTTGGCATAAGGATTGTTCTGCCTTAACATATTAATTTGTTCCACCTACTCTTGAGTTGCTACACAATGCACGGTAAAGTGCGGTCCACCACATATTTCACAAGGTGGCGCTTGAATTGGTTCAACTTGTGCCACTGTCTGAGTTCCAATATTCATCTTCTTTAACCTTCTCTCTACCTCAGCGGTGATTTGATCCTCCATTTTAACAACCTGATCAGCCAACTTCAAATCAATCTTACCCTCTGGTTGGTTCACAGTGCGATCATACAATTCAATATGCTCGTTGGCGGCTATAGCTTCTATGATCCTCTTGATACTAGTGGCTGTTGAGAAGTTGGTTGAGCCACCGACAGCAATGTCTATAAGTTGTCTCATCTTGAGTCGTAATCCATTCACGAAGTTCTGCATCTGCTCAGTGGCATCCATGTTATGAGTGGGACATGCCGTCAGACACCTCTTAAACCTCTTATATGCATCTTTTAGAGATTCCCCTTCTTTTTGTTTGAAGTTGACAATGTCGTATCTTTTTCGAATAAACACTGAAGCAGGGAAATACTCGTTAAGGAACACATTTTCCATCTCTTGCCATGTGGTGATACTCCCAGCTGGAAGTGAGTAGAACCATTCTTCCGCATCATCTGTCAGTGTGAACAGAAACATAACAAGTCTCTTGGCCTCTTCGGAATGGCCTTCTATCTTCAAAGATGTGGTAGTCGTTAGGAATCTCTGTAGATGCTTGTTTGAATCTTCATTGATTCTTCCTGCGAAAGGCTTGCTCTCCAACTGGCGAATAGTGGAAGGATGTAGCTAAAAGTGTGCCATATTCACCGGTTGATTTACGATAGTCATCCGGTTTGGTTGAGCATTGGCCCCTCCATAGTCTCCCAAAAGTCTTTCAGGCTGAGGTGGATTCCCAGCCATTTGATCAGTTTCGGGTGTTGTCTCCCTCTCAACTTCTGAATCACTATGCACAATTACAACCTCTTCTCTTTCTAGCAACAGAACATCGGAGCCTGAACTTGACCCTGCCAGTCTTTCAACTCTAGCTTTTCTCAGTCTTTCGTGCAATGCTCGCTCTAGTTCTGTATCAAAAGAATATTTAGCTGAGGCCTTACCTCGCATACACAGTTAGACAAACGTTAGATATTTTGAGCACAGAGATAATACCGTGAAAAATTAAAAAATTTAGTCGCAGAGCAACAAAATTTCTTTTGAATCTTAAAAACAACGTTAATTTGGCAGTCCCCGGCAACGGCGCCAAAAACTTGATCGGTAAAATAGAAAGTGTACTATTTTTATCGATGTAGTAATAAGGGAAAAAGTCCCAAGTATCGATCTCGAGGACTGCGTAGTAATCAACAATTGTTTTAGTATTCAAAGGAACAAAAATACCTTGGGGTTGTTTGGTAACAGATTATAAGAACAAGTAAAATAACAATAGTTTAGAGTAAATATAAGAACGATGCTAGGGAAGTGAATAAATTGCTAGTAAAGACCTTTCAAGAGTCATTTGTGAGATATTCGTTTCCAACCTTAATAAGTCAAATTTCAAAATCAGTTTTTCTTAATTCCTTAATGAAAAACCCTTTGATACTTTTCCTACGCACTAATTCCTTAGTTGCACAGAAAAATTATCAAGCAATATTTCTGACATAAAAAACACGTTGTTACGGGATATCCCCATTCCTAGGCAATATCAACCGTAATATTATTTTGCAAAAGCATTAGGTTGACTTTCCAGCCTGAAACCTAATCGTTACTCAAATTCTATTTTCCAATACGAATTCGCATTAATATCGTTGCAAAACAAAAGATATAAGATGAACAACGTAAATCTCATAGAATAATCCCAACAAAGGTCAATACATTGCAATTTAGGACCACCCCTTAACAAATGGGGGTTTAGCCACTCATGTTCTTAATCAAAACAAATACACTTAAAAATAAAAGAGAGAAAGTCATTACAATAGGAATTGATCTTCTTGGATCATCAATTGCTTCCGCTTTTGATCGATCCTTGTTCTCTAGAAATATCCTTCTTCCGTGTAAAAACTCGATCCCCAAAATTCCAGAATGAATCATTCTTTGCCAAAAAGCGGCTAATATATCCAAATTCAAATTACATCAAGAAATGCCTAAAATGCCCTTCGAGACAGCTCAACCAACATAAAAACAGGAAAAAAATAAATTCACTATCAGTGGCCCTGACACGGGCCATGTCATGGGACACATGTGGCCGTGTCAGGCTGCTGCTCAAGGGGGCGAGTTCATCTTCTTCAGGGGCTACAACACGGGCCGTGTTGTGTGACACGGGCACCCGTGTTGCACTTTTGTTCTCCCATTTTCCACTTCAAGCCTTGGTCGTGTCCCTCCATATGACCCTCCTGACACGGGCCGTGTCAGGCGACACAGGCACCCGTGCCAGGCCTCTGATTTCCACTTCTTTAGAATTCTTTGTCCCCGAAACGACACGGATATTGGATCATCACTTCCTGCTAAAAACACACTAAAAAACAACCAAATCACATGCACCAGTGGCATAAAATGATACAAACCTCAAAGTAAGACTTTCTCAAAGACGATTGAAAATAATGATTAAAACATGAACAAAAGACTCGAAAATGGACAAAGCTTAGAAAAACAAACGACAAATCCAGTTTGAAATACACAACTATAACCCACTGATCAGTGCTCAAGGGATCACTCATGATCATATCCCAAAAACTAGGTCAAGATTAGTATGTGTAAACATGATGAAATCAATTTGAATTTGCAAAACCCATTAAAAATAGAAGACAAATCCAATAAATGCCAAATAAAATACCCAAAGCAAGATGGATCAATCACAAAACAGCAAGCTAAAGCTCATGGCAAAAGTTCACTCAAAGCACCACCAACTAGGTCAATTAAGACAAGGTGTTCCACTTATCGAGTGTTTATCGAGGGTCCACAAAAAGCCAATGAGAAATGATTGAAAAATGATCATGAATACCTCAAACCAACCCTCAAAAATTCCTCAAATCATCACCTAAGTGTGAGAGGAATTTTGGACCTAGGGGGTTTTGAATGAGGGCAAATGATCCATTTCAAATTAGGGTATAAACCATAAAACACATTTAATCTTAAATTCAATAAAATATATCAAAAAAATTATAAAAAATAAAAAATAAAAATGTGGAAAAAACTCTCAACACATTAAAATGTCAGAAGATCAATTTTTGGGATTTTTATGATGCATAAAACTATTTTTAAAACAATTAAATTGAAATAGTAAAAGAAAAGAAATAAACAAATGGAAGGGGTGTATCATCAATTGGGATTTGAACTGAATCCCTTCAATATGCGTGCGTGGGCTCAAAATTGGGAGTGTGTATAGCAATTGGTAAGGCCCAAATCAAATGAAGTCAGCCACCAAACATGAAACGCATCGTTTCATTTAAACACCTCAGATTCAAACCCAAAGTCAAATGACACGCTCGCAAGGTCCACTGTCCACATCAGCTTCACCTTAAAATCAAACCATACGCCGGAGCTAGGGCTCCGGTCGTCTTCTTCGGGAAGGGGCCATCGGAGCTCATCCAAAACCACCATAAAAATCTCAATTTTTTTGTACCAAAACAAAGCCCTAGTCACATAGAGTAAGAATATGCCTTCCATTTTTAAAAAAGGTTCATGAATCAAAGAGAAAACATGCCACGAATTTTTAATGTTCAAACTGAAAATGAATCAAACACTCATGATAACCAATCAAACATTGCCTATACTAGATATGACTTTAGATGCAAGCCAAATGATCCTAAAAAATGCCTAGAATGAGATGTTTGAATCAAAGAAGGTTACCTAACGGAGCTGCTCCGTTGGCTCTTCAAACTGGTTGTAAGCTTTGCTATGACGATGCTAAACCACTCCTTGTTCTTTGGTGAAGAAGAATTGAACCAATGCTTGAAGAAATTCCCAAAGAATGTTCATATTCGAAGAGAGAGAGTTTGGTGAAATGTTTGAGTGAATCTTTCCTTTCTGCGCAGCAAGCCTCCTTCTGATGCCCTAGAGTTGATTTGAAGCTTATATATGAGGGCTTAATACATTCCATGCAGGCCCGTGTTGGATGTTTATGAGGTATTGTACATCCCTTTTAGGGTCAGCAAAAGAACAAATGTGGTGTGTTAAAATGAAATGGGGTGGTTTGAGTCATTTAGAATGAGATTGTACCAAGTTTTGTGCCATGACTTTTTAAGGTTTGATATGTGAAAAAGTGGCATGAAAAATCGTACAATGTTGGTCCAAATGAGGTAAAGTATATCAAAAGCAATGTGTGATGATATTATGATGCCAAAAGTTCCAAAACATCTTCATTTAGTAGCTTGAGATGAAAGATAATCATTCTAGGTCCAAAAACCAAGTTTTCATGTCCATCATGACCTAAATGACTTCACAATTCATCAAACATCATGGATTTTGGATTCAAGATAAAGTTAAGGCAATGTGACACAACCTTCATGTTCATTGGATTTGGATTAGAGGTCATGAAGTTCATGGAATTGGTCATTGAAATGAAAGACCTAAAGTGAAGTTTCCAAAAATACCCTTGTCTTGTGAAGACCATAACTTGAGCTCCACACATGAGAATGATGATTTCTAGGACTTTTTGGAAAGATAAGACAATGAGGAACAACTTTTATATTCATTGGAAAGTGATGAAGAGCTTGGTTCCATATGAAACATTCCTTAGAAGTGAGTTGACTTTGAGTACCTCAAAATTCTCTTCATCTGATGACACCAACTTGTTGACACCATAACTTGAGATGTACAAACCCAATGGATGAGTTCTTGTACTCAAACTAAAGCTTTAAAGATGATGAATAAGTATCATGTTTGTTGGAAAAGGATATTGAACTTGCACCATAGTGAAAATTGTCCTTGAAGTTAGGCACCAAAGAAGAGGATTTTACACTGGAATCAACTGAAACCCTAATTTAGTAACTCCTTGAACTCTTGAATCTCCTTGATTTGATCTCAACATGACATTCTAGATGCTTCATGATGACTTTAAATGGCTCCAATGACCTAGAACCAAGTTTTGAGTCCTCTCAAGTCCATAGTTGACTTTTGGTTGACCAGATGAAACCCTAACTTCACATCTATTGACTGAGGCTCTTGCAAATGAATTGAATGACCATACAAACTCCATAAAGACCTCTCAAGATGAAAATTGACCTTTTGAATCATGCCTCATCCAAATAGGTAACATCATGACCCTCTGATGATCCTTAAGATAGGAGATGACACCCATACACAAATCTCTCCCCTCAAGGAGCTTTGAGATTTCTCTCTAATGATGATGAACCCTTGAGGACTTGCAAATGATACCCTTGCTTGAGCTTGGGCAAGAAATCTTTTCCTTTGAATGGAAAAAAAACCTCTTGATCCCGTGTCTAGAACCAAATTCTATGCAAATGCAAATGCTAAATGATATGAAACAAAAGCCAAGTTAGAAAAGAAAAGGTTGGTCAAATTTTGGAGTGCAACAATAGTATTGTCCTTCTCCCAAGTTTTCAGGTAGTGGAAGGAATAGTTTGAATTTTACCATGTACTATTTGATCACATGTCCTCTTTAATCTTATCTTCAAATCCATTGGCTTCTAATAAAAAGCTGATGAAGCATGAAAAGAAGAAACACTTGGCTGAAATTAGAATCTTCAATCAGAACCTTGACAGCGTGTGACTTGAGATATTCAAAGTCTTCAGCTAAGTAACAAAATTTAAGAAGTTTTCCAGTCTTCAGAAGTTTTATGATCAAAGTCACGTCTAGAAGCAGAAGCGGAGAGAATATTGCAGCAGCAACATAGCGTCTTTCCAAAACTTTTCAGGAGTGAACCAGTGCAGAAGCTAATTTTTTTCAGAACAAATAATCAGAAATTGATGATGTTGCACGTCATAAACCCAGAATCAAAACTGACTGTTAAAGAAACAAAATAAAAAACCATTAGGGTACCAAAATTGTTTTCTCACAAATACTACGTTGTTATCATCAAAACTTAAAGGTATAGATGCAGAACCAAATCTTGTTCTAACAATCTCTCCCTTTTTATGATGACAAAACCATGTAATTTGATGAACAATTTATATAGGATAATCATAGAAAGATACATCAGAAAGAAGCACAAAGACCTCTCAAGATGCACATTGAGCTTTTGAATCATGCCTCATCCAAATAGGTAACCTCATGACCCTCTGATGATCCTTAAGATAGGAGATGACACCCATACACAAATCTCTCCCCTCAAGGAGCTTTGAGATTTCTCTCTAATGATGATGAACCCTTGAGGACTTGCAAATGATACTCTTTCTTGAGCTTGAGCAAGAAATCTTCTCCTTTAAATGGAAAAACAACCTCTTGATCCCCTGTCTAGAACCAAATGCTATGCAAATGCAAATGCTAAATGATATTAAACAAAAGCCAAGTTAGAAAAGAAAAGGTTGGTCAAATTTTGGGGTGCAACAATAGTATTGTCCTTCTCCCACGTTTTCACGTAGTGGAAGGAATAGTTTGAATTTTACCATGTATTATTTGATCACATATCCTCTTTAATCTTATCTTAAAATCCATTTGCTTCTAATAGAAAGCTGATGAAGCATGAAAAATAGAAACACTTGGCTGAAATTAGAATCTTCAATCAGAACCTTGACAACGTGTGACCTGAGATATTCAAAGTCTTCAACTAAGTAACAAAATTTAAGATGTTTTCCAGTCTTCAGAAGTTTTATGAACAAAGTCACGTCTAGAAGCAAAAGCGGAGAGAACATTCCAGTAGCAACATAGTGTCTTTCCATAAGTTTTCAGGAGTGAACCAGTGCAGAAGCTAATTTTTTTCAGAACAAATAATCAGAAATTGATGATGTTGCACGTCATAAACCCAGAATCAAAACTGGCTGTTAAAGAAACAAAATAAAAAACCATTAGTGTACCAAAATTATTTTCTCACAAATACTACGTTGTCATCATCAAAACTTAAAGGTATAGATGCAAAACCAAATCTTGTTCTAACAATCTCTCCTTTTTTATGATGACAAAACCATGTAATTTGATGAACAATTTAGATAGGATAATCATAGAAGGTTACATCAGAAAGAAGCACAAAGACCTCTCAAGATGCACATTGAGCTTTTGAATCATGCCTCATCCAAATAGGTAACCTCATGACCCTCTGATGATCCTCAAGATAGGAGATGACACCCATACACAAATCTCTCCCCTCAAGGAGTTTTGAGATTTCTCTCTAATGATGATGAACCCTTGAGGACTTACAAATGATACCCTTGCTTGAGCTTGAGCAAGAAATCTTCTCCTTTGAATGGAAAAACAACCTCTTGATCCCCTGTCTAGAACCAAATGCTATGCAAATGCAAACGCTAAATGATATGAAACAAAAGCCAAGTTAGAAAAGAAAAGGTTGGTCAAATTTTGGGGTGCAACAATAGTATTTTCCTTCTCCCACGTTTTCAGGTAGTGGAAGGAATAGTTTGAATTTTATCATGTACTATTTGATCACATATATTCTTTAATCTTATCTTCAAATCCATTGGCTTCTAATAGAAAGCTGATGAAGCATGAAAAAAAGAAACACTTGGCTGAAATTAGAATCTTCAATCTGAACCTTGACTGCATGTGACTTGAGATATTCAAAGTCTTCAGCTAAGTAACAAAATTTAAGAAGTTTTCCAGTCTTCAGAAGTTTTATGATCAAAGTCACGTCTAGAAGCAGAAGCGGAGAGAACATTGCAGCAGCAACATAGCGTCTTTCCATAACTTTTCAGGAGTGAACCAGTGCAGAAGCTAATTTTTTTCAGAACAAATAATCAGAAATTGATGATGTTGCACGTCACAAACCCATAATCAAAACTGTTTGTTAAAGAAACAAAATAAAAAACCATTAGGGTACCAAAATTGTTTTCTCACAAATACTACGTTGTTATCATCAAAACTTAAAGGTATAGATGCAGAACCAAATCTTGTTCTAACAATCTCTCCCTTTTTATGATGACAAAACCATGTAATTTGATGAACAATTTATATAGGATAATCATAGAAAGATACATCAGAAAGAAGCACAAAGACCTCTCAAGATGCACATTGAGCTTTTGAGTCATGCCTCATCCAAATAGGTAACCTCATGACCCTCTGATGATCCTCAAGATAGGAGATGACACCCATACACAAATCTCTCCCCTCAAGGAGTTTTGAGATTTCTCTCTAATGATGATGAACCCTTGAGGACTTACAAATAATACCCTTGCTTGAGCTTGAGCAAGAAATCTTCTCCTTTGAATGGAAAAACAACCTCTTGATCCCTTGTCTAGAACCAAATGCTATGCAAATGCAAATGCTAAATGATATGAAATAAAAGCCAAGTTAGAAAAGAAAAGGTTGGTCAAATTTTGGGGTGCAACAATAGTATTTTCCTTCTCCCACGTTTTCAGGTAGTGGAAGGAATAGTTTGAATTTTATCATGTACTATTTGATCACATATCTTCTTTAATCTTATCTTCAAATCCATTGGCTTCTAATAGAAAGCTGATGAAGCATGAAAAAAAGAAACACTTGGCTGAAATTAGAATCTTCAATCAGAACCTTGACAGCGTGTGACTTGAGATATTCAAAGTCTTCAGCTAAGTAACAAAATTTAAGAAGTTTTCCAGTCTTCAGAAGTTTTATGATCAAAGTCACGTCTAGAAGCAGAAGCGGAGAGAACATTGCAGCAGCAACATAGCGTCTTTCCATAACATTTCAGGAGTGAACCAGTGCAGAAGCTAATTTTTTTCAGAACAAATAATCAGAAATTGATGATGTTGCACGTCATAAACCCAGAATCAAAACTGGTTGTTAAAGAAACAAAATAAAAAACCATTAGGGTACCAAAATTGTTTTCTCACAAATACTACGTTGTTATCATCAAAATTTAAAGGTATAGATGCAGAACCAAATCTTATTCTAACAATCTCTCCCTTTTTATGATGACAAAACCATGTAATTTGATGAACAATTTATATAGGATAATCATAGAAAGATACATCAGAAAGAAGCACAAAGACCTCTCAAGATGCACATTGAGCTTTTGAGTCATGCCTCATCCAAATAGGTAACCTCATGACCCTCTGATGATCTTCAAGATAGGAGATGACACCCATACACAAATCTCTCCCCTCAAGGAGTTTTGAGATTTCTCTCTAATGATGATGAACCCTTGAGGACTTACAAATGATACCCTTGCTTGAGCTTGAGCAAGAAATCTTCTCCTTTGAATGGAAAAACAACCTCTTGATCCCCTGTCTAGAACCAAATGCTATGCAAATGCAAATTCTAAATGATATGAAACAAAAGCCAAGTTAGAAAAGAAAAGGTTGGTCAAATTTTGGGGTGCAACAATAATATTTTCCTTCTCCCACGTTTTCAGGTAGTGGAAGGAATAGTTTGAATTTTATCATGTACTATTTGATCACATATCTTCTTTAATCTTATCTTCAAATCCATTGGCTTCTAATAGAAAGCTGATGAAGCATGAAAAAAAGAAACACTTGGCTGAAATTAGAATCTTCAATCAGAACCTTGACAGCGTGTGACTTGAGATATTCAAAGTCTTCAACTAAGTAACAAAATTTAAGAAGTTTTCCAGTCTTCAGAAGTTTTATGATTAAAGTCACGTCTAGAAGCAGAAGCGGATATAACATTGCAGCAGCAACATAGCGTCTTTCCATAACTTTTCAGGAGTGAACCAGTGCAGAAGCTAATTCTTTTCAGAACAAATAATCAGAAATTGATGATGTTGCACGTCATAAACCCAGAATCAAAACTGGATGTTAAAGAAACAAAATAAAAAACCATTAGGGTACCAAAATTATTTTCTCACAAATACTACGTTGTTATCATCAAAACTTAAAGGTATAGATGCAGAACCAAATCTTGTTCTAACAATCTCTCCCTTTTTGTGATGACAAAACCATGTAATTTGATGAACAATTTATATAGGATAATCATAGAAAGATACATTAGAAAGAAGCACAAAGCTCCCCCCTGAGATGTATAATTCCAAAAAGATAAAATCAGAATGAAATAGAAACCTTTTTGCAGAACCAGAATGATCTTCTATTAGAATCTGGTTTATCTTCAGAAGCTTCTTGAACTTATCCAGAATACTGGTTGTCAATGTCAACACTCTGATGAACTTTACTTCAGAAGCTTGGTTGAAATCTTTTTGAAAGAGCTTGAGAGCCTGCCTAAAACCTAGTTGAATTAGACCTAGTTAACATGGAATTCACAATTCCTTAGAACTTGATGCCTGGTTGGAAGTCTTTCTCAAATGGTGAAGTTAAAACTTCAGAATCAGAGAGTAAACCGTTTCTGCAGAAACTGGTAACTCAAGTTCTGTTATGAAAAACTTTAAGACTTTTGATTGTCTTGACTTTCCCCGAAAACCAACTAACAAAATATTCTTCGAAGTAGTTGTTAGCAGAAACATTTAAAAATGTTTGGTTTCTAATTCACGAACATAGGTATATCAAAATCAATTACGTTTCTCCCCCTTTGTCATCAATCAAAAAGACTTAAACAATAAAATATAATAGAGAAAAAACATGATTTCATTAGTATTTCCAGTAGGCACAATAGTACAAAACAAATATGAATAAAAGAAACATAAACACTTAGACAAAATAAAACAAAAAATTGCACAAACTATTTTGAAAACTAAGGGTTAGGATTTTTAAACGTGGGAGGAGGCGGAAGTCTAAAGAGAATCATTTCAAACAGAAGATCTTTCTTATCCAATTGTTGTCTGAAAAGAGCACTTTCTTCCTTCATTTCAGCAAGTGTCTTTAGAATCACTTCAGGAATCGTCCCAGAAGAAGTTCCACTAGCATTTTGATTCTCAAAAACAACAATTTGTTATGTTGGTTCACTATCTTGATCTTGTTGTTGATCTTCTTGGACAATCTAAGCAGAAGTTTCTTCCATGACAACCTCTAGATGCTCAAAAGCTTTCTCAGTCTACTTCGTTACTTCTACAATTTGAGGAGCAGGAAGATATAATGGAACACACAGTAATTGTAAAGCTACCATTACAGGTATGGACCTTGAAAAAAATTCCTTTCAGAAATTTTGTATCCAAAACTGTTTAGCTTCGAAATCTTTGAATTAACCCATCTCCTATAAAATTCCCAAGCATCATCACTTTCTTTTGGATTGGCAGAGAGGACAGTCGTCCACATAGCAGTGTGAAGGCACCTTTGCGAATCTGATTCAAATTTCTTCAGAATCTTACCCATATTAGGTTGTTTAGGTTTTGGTTGGCTAGGATTTCTTATAGACATATCAGTGATGGTACGGTGAGGATCAGGGCCATAAACACTGGGAAGAACAAGAGAGGAAGGGTTTGTTTCTTTTTTTGGTTCAGAATCAGAAATATTATGGTCAGGTTCATAGTTGAACATGCTTTGGGTAAACCTTCAGACATATAGTCATCAAAACCTGTCGAAAGGGAGTTTCTAAGTGGTTTTTCCTTTAGGTTTTATGGTTGGGAAACATTAGTTATGAATAATGAAATGAGTGATGATAGAGTAGATGGATGGGGTTCTATAGTGGTTATATAACCTGATTTTATTTATTATTCACAATGTTGTTATTGAGATAACTGACTCTTAGAAACTATATGAGTTTTTTTATTGGTTCTAAAGTTGTTGACTTTGGAATTGAGGAGGTGATGTTATGAGATGGAGGTGGACGTGATAGTGTTGGTAAGACACTTTCAGAAACATTAGTATCAAAAACTAAAGGAGTTCCAGCCATAGGAGACTTACCAGGAATTGGTGCGTCAGAGGCCTTGGATGATTGTTGGGCAATACCAGAAGTATCCATCAAAATCATAGCTTTATGGCGCTCACTAAGAGGCACCCCATTTTCATCCAGAAACAATGCCACCTTCTTCTTCTTCTTCTTCTTCTTCTTCTTCTTTTGCGGTTCAGAAGTTCCTTCTTTCTGAGCATCTTTCTTCTTACTGCTTTTCTTTCTCTTCCTATAAGTATATGGGTGAGTGATTGGAAGGTTGAATGGGTCAACCAATAGGTCAGTTCCTTCTTCAATGCTGCTAGTAATGTAGTATGCTAGAATATCTATAGGATCAGCCTTAGAGAATATTGGGAAATTAGAAACAAGAATCCTTGTTCCATAGATATCTTCCTTAGTAGGAACGTGTTTTGGCTTAACAACTTTGGAAATGAGACCCATGCTTTTCAGATTATTTTCCCCATAATATTTTCCCACCATCCTTGACTAACACAATAGTTAATCCATTTAGCATAAGGTCTTAAACAAGACCATTCTCCACCGAAATGTATGAGATTAATCTACAATTAGAAATAAACTTCCCCTTTTTGGAAGAACTTCCAGTTCTAGATTCTCTTATCTAATCCCTGAGAAACCTAAACAAGATTGTTGGAAGTGCCAACTTGATGCCTTTTTCCATAAAGAATAACATAAACTTCTGAATGGTGTAGATATAGTCAGAAGAGTTGGTGTTGGGCATGTGAAAATGCAACCTAGGATGATTTTGAACCATACCCTCAAAGTATCAGTCAAATATTTGGCACTTGGACCCTTTCCATCATAAAACTTTGTTCCTTCTTTGAAGATGGTTCATGCTACCATGACTTTTTTCCTTGCATCAGTTTTAATATTAAACATCTTTTCCCACAACCATTGTGTGAAATTAGATCTACGATAGACTTTTACGTAGTCAAAATATTCTTGTTCATGATGTAGGAAGTGAGTGTGTCTTTTTCAGCAACTGCATGAATCCATAATTGTTTAACAAGAATTGGGTAGACTGGACCCGTCAGTCTCGCAAAGAATGAATTCCAACATTGAATTTCAGAGTTTCTGTTAGGTCAAAACCATTATCATTTAGGTTTTTGAAATCTACTATGGTTTCACTGAGAACCATTAGTTCTTCGATTGGAGTGTTGAGAGTGATTTCAGGAGTCCCATCCATTTGGGTGTTTTATTTCACAACTGGGTGGTTTTCATCAGCACTGGAGTGAAGACAAGATTGTTGTTGTTGATTCTCAGCCATTGAAGAGAATTGAAAGAGATGAACAACTGCAGAGATAGTTTGGAGGTTTGAAAGAGAGAAAGCATGGGAATAATGTGAGCGTAATGTGAAATGTGAGTGGAGTGGGTTTATATAAATTTTTTAGCAATGATTAAAACAATAAATGCGCAATTATAGGGGAGGCGTAAAAGTTTAACCTAGTTCTAAGAATACTTAACCCAATGTGTCACGTCATCATTACGCATGCTCAGAAAGTGGGACAATTGTTACCATTAAGAACCACATGACACCAAACGAAATGACAACGATTAAATGTAGTAACTATTCAAAATCAAGAAGACAAATTGATAAGATTGCTTTTGATCAGAACCTTTCTGATTCATGAAACTTCCTCACTTCAGAAAGCTCATGTCCCAAAATGAAACAATCAACTAATAGATTCTTAAAACCTAATCAAGAGTTCTGGAAGCTTAATATTCTAATAACATCTTTTCATTCTAGACAAAAGTCCATGTACAAAATTTTCAAAATGAAAACAAATCTATCCTTAGGAAGGGGTTTTCTGAAGATATCAGACCATTGATGGTCTGTATCAACAAATTTTAAATGGAAAATACCCTTCTGAACATAGTCACAAGAAATGATGTTTAATCTCAATATGTTTAGCCCTAAAATTCAAGATAGGATTCTTGGGTAAACAAATAGCAGAAGTATTATCACAGAGAATAGGAATGTTACTCTCAAGATCTGATAGTCTTCTAGTTGACTCTTCATCCATAGTATCTGAGAAGCTACGATATACGTAGCTTCGGTTATTGAAAGCACAATTATTGATTGTTTCTTGCTAGACCACGAGATCAGACTTTCTCCCAGAAACTGACAACTTCCAAAAGTACTATTCCTCTATATTTTGTCTCCAATATAGTCAGCGTCACAATAACCTACTAACTTGTATTCACTTAATTTTCTATAAAACAAACAAAGATTTGTAGTACCTTTCAGATACCTAAAGATTCTCTTAACAGTAGTTGAGTGAGTCTCCCTAGGGTCTGGTTGGAAGCGAACACAAAAATAAACATTGAATAAAATATCAGGTCTAGAAGTTGTTAGATAAAAAAGAGAACCTATCATACCTATGAATAACTTATGATCTACCTTAACACTTACCTCTTCTTTCTTTGTAATGCATGTAGGATACATTAGAGTTTTTGCTTGCTTCCATTCTGAAAGTCAAACTTCTTCATAAGTTCTCTTTTATACTTGCTTTGGTGGATGTACGTTCCTTCTAAATGTTGATCAATTTGAACCCCCCAGAAAGAACTTAAGTTCTCCCATCAGACTTATTCCAAATTCTGCCCGCATTAACTTAGCAAAATCCTTTCACAACAAAGCATTAGAAGAACCAAATATTATATCATCAATATAAATTTGCAAAACCAGAATATCATTCTTAAAGGTTTTACAAAAGAGCATTGTGTCCACTTTCCCTCTGGTAAAATCATTTTCCAAAAGGAATTTACTTAGTCTTTCATACCAAGCTCTAGGAGCTTGTTTCAGACCATTTAATGACTTTTTAAGTTTGAAAACAAAATATGGGTTTTGAGAACTTTCAAAACTTGGGGGTTGATCCACATACACTTCTTCATAAATCTACCCGTTCAATAATGCATTCTTAATATACATCTGATACAGAATGATGTTTTGATTTACTATAAACAAAACTAAAAGACGAATAAACTTTAACCTAGAAACTGGAGCAAAGGTTTCTGTATAGTTTATCCCCTCTTGCTGACTATAACCTTGTGTTACCAGTCGAGCCTTATTTCTGACGACTTCACTCTTCTCATTGAGCTTATTTCTAAACACCCATCTGGTTCCAATGATACAGACACCTTTTGGTTTCTGAACAAGATCCCAAACTTTGTTTCTAGTAAATTGATTCAGTTCCTCTTGCATAGCCAGAATCCATTCATTATCCAAAAGAGCTTCTTAAATAGATGTGATCTCTATCAAGGATACCAAACCCATAAGAGTTTTTTCAGAAGGTTTGAACGAAGATCGAGTTATGACTAGTGTGTCTTTATCTCCCATAATTAGTTCTTCAGGATGAGAAGTTCTTGGTCTACTCTTCTTTTGATGAGTTGGAACAACGATAGCTTCTGGTTGAGTCGTTTCTGATTCATTTTCTTCAGTGTCTTTAGATTTTCCTTCTAAGCCTTTATCTCCATATTCTTTATCCTTGGATTCTGAGAAAGTGATCTTCATATCTACAAAATTCTCAACTAGCTTTGACTTTTCAGGGTCAAGCTTATCATTGAATCTAACATGATTTGACTCCTCAATAATTTGTATCTCAGTGTTAAAGACTCTGTAGCCTTTTGAGTGTTCATAATATCGTAACAATAAGCACTTATGTTCCTTAAAATCAAACTTTCCAAGACTCTCCTTAGTGTTAAACATAAAACAATCAAAGCCAAAAGGATGGAAATACGAAATGTTGGGCTTTCTATTCTTCCATAATTCATAAGTAATCTTACCCAGAATAGTTCTAATAGAAATCTTGTTCTGAACATAACACGTCGTGTTAACTGCCTCTGCCCATAAATGCTTAGCCATATCAATCTCTTGGACCATGGTGCGGGCAATCTCTTGCAAAGTCATATAATTTCTTTCTACAACCCTATTTTGCTGTGGAGTTCTAGGGCAGGAGAAATAATGGGAAATTCCATTTGCATCAAAAAGGTTTTCAAAATGCTTATTTTCAAATTGGCCACCATGATTACTTACGACTTTGACTATTTTGCAATCCATATCTATTTGCACTTATGAGCAGAAGGTAGAGAACACAGAATGTGACTCATCTTTGTGTTTCAAGAAATTTACCCATGTCCATTGGCTATAGTCATCAACGATGACCAATCCATACTTCTTACCAGTAGTAGAGGCAGTTTTCTCAGGCCCAAACAAATCAATGTGCAAAATCTCTAACAGTTTATGGGTAGAAACAACATTTTTCGCTTTGAAATAAGTTTTAGAAAACTTGCCTTTCTGACATGCTTCACAAAGAGCATCTGAAGCAAACTTCAAGTTGGGTAAGCCTCTGACTAATCCAAGCTTATTTAGCTGAGAAATCCTTCTCATGCTAACATAGCTCAAACGTCTATGCCATAACCATTGCTCCTCATTAACATACATTAAGCATTTTACGTTTTAATCCTTAAGATTAGAAAGTCTGATCTTATAAATGTTGTCCTTCCTCTTTCCATTAAAAAGGACTGTGCCATCTTTCTGACTGACAACCTTACATGATTTTTGATTAAAAAAAATGATGTCATAACCATCGTCACTAAGCTAAATGATAAATAATAAGTTATGAATCAAACCATAAACCAAAATAACATTAGTAATAAAAGGGAGGTTACAATTATCAATAGTTCCCAAGACAATGATCTTCCCTTTTTGGTTTCCTCAGAAACCAACGAAGCCTCCAGGCTTAAGTTCCAAATCTTGGACATATGTCTTCTTCCCGTCATGTTTCGCAAGCATCCATTGTTCAGATACCATAATTGGTGTCTCAAATGAGCTGTTAAGGATGTCTGCAACATAAATGATCTTATCCTTAGGTACCCACTTTCTGAGTCATCTTTTGTTAGTTCTCCCAGATTTTTTTACAACCTTGGGTTTTTGTGCAGCATCATAATCAAGAGGAATTTTTGCATGATACTTAGGTTTCAGAACTGAGTTCTTCTTCCGTGTTTGTGCAGGCTTCTGTGTCTGTGCAGAAGAGACAAGCTCGATGCCAGCAGAAACTAAATGCTCATTGAGAGGTTTCAGTTTTACCTTCTGACTTTCTTCAAGTTTTCCAGTTTCTATACAACCTAGACCTTTCTTGCCATTTGTGCCTACTCCATAGATCATGGAAGCCATTTTGCTTCTAACTATGCTTTTAGCCATAAAGTACTGGAATGACCTGTCATATCTGATGATGTAATCAGTACCAGAAGCTTTTGGGAGTATTTCTTCCTCCAATTTTGAAATTTTTCTTTTCAAAGCAGAGTTGATACTTTCACTTTCTAAGGAAAACAAATTTTTAGGGAAGAAATATCCTTCTCAAGCTCACTGCGAGTTTCATAAGCAATTACTTGGACTTGTTTAAGGTCCTTGTACCTACTATGAATATTTTGGTACTTTTCCAGCATTTCAGAGAGACATGACCCTAAATCAGAATGAGATAGTTTAGAAAATACCTCATCAGAATTGGAGTCTGATTCTGACTCTGACAATACCTTGTCTTCTGGTTCTTCAGAACCTTTAGAATCAGTTGTAGTTGCCATCGATGCAACATTGGTCTGTTCCTCTTCAAGAATCTTTTTCTTCTGATTCTAAGTTGTCCCATGTATCCATAAGCCCCTTCTTACCTTTAGAAATTTTTTTCTTAGGCCTTTTGTCTTTCTTTAGCTTAGAACATTCATTCTTATAGTGGCCTGGATCCTTGCACTCATAGCAAATAACCTCTTTACCAAAACCTTGCTTCTTTGTTCCAAATAAAGAATCAGAACGACCAGTAACCCTCCTAGCTCCTCTGAACTTTCCTTGTCCATTCTGCCTGTGCCTCCAGAGTCTGTTGACCGTCTTGGAAATCAAGGACAACTTATCATCATCTTCCAAGTCTTCATTAGAATCTTATGATTATTCCTCAGCTTGATAAGCCATTGTCTTCTCAGGTTTGGACTTCAAGGCAACATATTTACCTCGCTTCTGAGGTTCATCTTCCTCAAGTTCTATCTCATGGCTTCTTAAAGAACTAACCAGTTCTTCAAGACGGATATTGTCCAGGTCCTTTGGAAACTTCAAGGTAGTTACCATAGGTCTCCATTTTTAGGGATAATTTTGATGATTTTCTTGACATGGTCAACCATAGAATACCCTTTGTCCAGAACCTTGAGTCATGCGACAAGCATTTGAAATCTTAAGAACATAGTCTCAACAGTTTCATCGTCTTCCATTCTGAATGCCTCATATTTGTGGATTAAGGCCAAATTCTTTGTAACCTTAACTTGAGCATTCCCTTCATGAGTCATCCTCAGAGAATCAAAGATCAAATTAGCAGAATCTCTGTTTGTTATCTTCTCATACTCAGTATAAGAGATAACATTAAGCAATATTGTTCTAGCCTTATGATGATTCTTGTAATCCTTCTTTCGTTGATCTGTCATAGCTCTTCTTTCTACTTTGTTTCCTTTATCATACACTGGATGAAGGTAGTCATCGACTACAAGATCCCAAAGATCAACATCATATCCCAGGAAAAAAACTTTTGATTCTGTCTTTCTAGTAATCAAAATTTTCACCATCAAAGACTGGTGGTTTAGCGTTGTAGTAATCTTTCTCGTTGTTATTAGCATCGAACGTTGTTTCTCACACATAAATTGGATTGGTATTGAACAAGGTTAAGTGTTGATAAAACTTTATCACAATCAGAACTGCAAATCTAATGCCAATTGAAGGTACGAAAAACACATGAAAGGGGGGTTTGAATTGGCTTTTAAAAAAAGAAAAGTTTTTTACCAACTCAAAAAAACTCAACACAATCAAAAGATCAAAGAGAGAAAGACATGAGGATATTTATCCTGGTTCTCTTGAAATCAAAGCTACTCCAATCCATCCGCCAATGTGATTTCGCCTTATACACAAAGACTTAATCCATTATAACCAAACCGATTACAAAAATCACAAAGAAAAACTTTATTTGTCTTCTCAAGGATCTGACTACAACTTAGTCTCCTTAAGGAATTACAAACAAACAAGTTTGAATACAAATTTTGTGTTAGAAGTTGCTTCTACACAAGCATATTTTTACACAAATGAAATACAATAACTCAAAGAAAAGTATGCACAAAGTTGAAAGCTTTTAACGTAGAAACATTCTTGTAAAATGTTGCAACTTTCTTCAAGTCTCCAAGTCCTACTTATATAGCATAAGAAAGGGATTGTTGGGGAGGGGTGGGAGGGACGGACGGGGATACCAAAGAGCAGTTGTCCACTAACGGGTTAGTGACAGGTGTGATGAATAGTATTGTCCTTTGCTCACGTTTTCAGGTAGTGGAAGGAATATTTTGAATTGTACCATGTACTATTTGATCACGTATTCACTTTAATCTTATCTTCAAATTCATTAGCTTCTAATAGAAAGTTGATGAAGCATGAAAAGAAGAGAAACATGGCTGAAATCAAAATCTTCAGTCAAAACCTTGACAACATCAGCGTCTGGCTTGAGATCTTCAGAGTCTCCAGTTAAGTAACAATTTAAGAAGCTTGCCATTGTTCAGAAGCTTGATGATCAAAGTCACATCCAAAAGCAGAAGCAAAGAGAATATTGTAGTAACAACATATCGTCTTTCTAGAACTTCTCAGGAGTGAATCAGCACAGAAGCGAATTTTTTTCAAAACAAATGTTCAGAAACTGATGACGTTGCACGTCATAAACTCAGAATCAGAATTAGTTGTTAAAGTTACACAATAACAAACCTTTAGGGTACCAAAATTGTTTTCACACAAATATTATGTTGTTATCATCAAAACTCAAAGGTATAGATGCAGAAGCAAATTTTGTTCTAACATTGAGCATTTTGAATGAGAAGCAAGTTGGAAATATTAAAGGAGAAGCTTGAGGAATATGAATCATCTTTTTCATCTCATCTCTTTCTCCAACTCGGGTTCTAAAGCAATTTTTATGGTGGGGTTATTAGGATTTAATTGGAAATAGAACCACTAGGAGCTATGCCTGATGGGGTTAGGATTAGAATCCATGATTTACATGCTTATTTTGTGTGATTCCTTATGAAAAACATGTTATGATTATGATTTCTTTTATGTGAATGCTTGAATTTTTTAGTGAAATTTTTATCATGACTATAATTGATGTTATACCCTACAAGTACTGACTTGTGACAGAAAAAGATGGGAAAACATGTGAATAGTAAAAAATAAGCAATGGTAACCGATTATAGTCAGTCAATACCAAGTTGCCTCTATAAATTTCTTTAATCCTTTGTTTACCTCATTCCTTGTGCTTTTAGTTGGTAAACTTGAATTGGCTAAGTGTTTCCATATAATTATGATATGTTTCATTGGTAATGGAACTATAATAGAATGTTTTTACCTATAATTGAATAATGTGTTATGCTTCAATATTAAAGAAGCGGAAATAGTGTGAAATTCACTTAAGTTAACTAAGTAGAATAAATTTAATAAAAAAACCAGATTGATGTATGTGTTGTTTCCGTAATGGATTAAATGGAAACAACTAAATAATGTGAGAAAACCTAGGATCATATTGGAATCCAATGGTAAGTAACACTTGGAAGTGTAATGACACTTCGAGTACTTATAATATAGATTCCGGAAGCAATCGAGTGTAATGAGTATATTGATACGTGAACATAATCCCAATAGAATTGGTTTAGTTCTAAAAACCTAATGGCCGAGGGGACATATGGTTTAGTAGGACTTCACTAAGATAGTAATATCTCACCCATTATTGTTGTACATTTTTCAAATAAGCAGTTGTCACACAAGGGTAAATGATGGTTGGCTTTAAGAGAGTGTCACATCTATGTGATCTATTTTGTGTTTTTTGTTGTTCATTATGTTATTAGTATCTCTTTGTATAAGATATCTATTTTGTATATGCATTATGGTTTAAACCTTGTGTTGTATTAGATGTCATTAGATACTTTTTTTATATTCAGTACCATGTTTTAACTTTCTGAATATAAGGACAAGGACGGATCCACATGTACCAAATAGGGGGTACTTTCCCCACTAGCATATACTAATTTGTTATATTTTATTAATTTTATTACTATTTTTTATATTTATTTCTACTAAAAATTTATTATGGCCCCATTAAAAATATTAAATTATTTTATTTATGTAAATGATGTGAAAAATAAATTATATATAATTATGTGAGCAAATAAACATAAAAATATATATTTGATAGCTTAAAAATAAAAATAAACCGCATAACAACTATAAAAAAAATATATGGTCAAATTTAAATAACAGATGTCGAGGTATCTTTATTAGTTTCAGGTATAAAATAATATGTTTTTTTATTCTTCAATTAACCAAACTATTATTATTATTATTATTATTATTATTATTATTATTATTATTATTATTATTATTATTATTATTATTATTATTATTATTATTATTATTATTATTATTATTATTATTATTATTATTATTATTATTATTATTATTATTATTATTATTATTATTATTATTATTATTATTATTATTATTATTATATCACTTATGTATTTATATAATATTCTGTCTCAAACTCAATCAAAAATCATTTGGATTCTTCCCTATCTGAATATTATGATTCTAGATACATATTATATTATATTTGAGGTGTCATAAACACATCACTGAAATTCCAGAATAGTTGGTTATCATCAATGTCATTGCAAGATGCAAATACGGTTTTTTCACTTCTGTACCCTCATTTGAACAAGAAAATTCCATAATACCTTATTTTTAAAATTATTTACAGAAATTCCCTCTTTTTTATACAAGTTCGTCCATCCAATGAACGAGAGGGTGTAGAAATTTTTTTTGAATTAGAAGTTCGTCCATTCCAAGGGCGCGCTTGTGAGAATCAGTTTAGAACAGACTAGTTCGTCCATCGAACTTATGAAACGTGATTTTTTTATTATATAATTAATATAATTAAATACCATAAATAAATATCAGATTTTAATTAATATAATTAATCAATCATTAATAAATTATTTTTATAACATAATAATGTTTGAATGATTTTATTTACAATAATACTCTCAATTTAAAATACGTTATGTTCTCAATTATTTTTCATTTGTATTAGCTTTGTCATTTATATATACTAGTAATATATTTAAAATAATGTTAGCTCTCTCATTTACATTATATAAATTATATAATTAATATAATTAAATACCATAAATAAATACCAGATTTTAATTAATATAATTAATCAACTATTAATAAATTATTTTTATAACATAATAATGTTTAATTGTTTGAATGATTTTATTTACAATACTACTCCCAATTTCTCAATTATTTTTCATTTGTATTAGCTCTATCATTTATATATACTACTATATATATATATATATATATATATATATATATATATATATATATATATATATATATATATATATATATATATATATATATATATATATATATATATATATATATATATATATATATATATATATATATATATATATATATATATATATATATATATATATATATATATATATATATATATATATATATATATATATATATATATATATATATATATATATATATATATATATATATATATATATATACTAATATATTTAAAATAATGTTAGCTCTGTCATTTACATTATATAAATTATATAATTAAATATCATAAATAAATATCAGATTTTAATTAATATAATTAATCAATCATTAATAAATTATTTTTATAACATAATAATTTTTAATTGTTTGAATGATTTTATTTACAATACTACTTCCAATTTAAATTACGTTATGTTTCCAATTATTTTTCATTTGTATTAGTTGGCCCAAACTGATTCTACCATAATTAAATAAATTTCAAGCTCGTCCAATGAGTGGACGAATTAGTCTGTTCCAAATTGATTTTTACAAGCTCGCCCTTAGAATGGACGAACTTCTACTCCAAAAAAATTTTCTGCACTCTCTCGTCCATTGGATGGACGAACTTGTATAGAAAAGAGGGTATCTCCGTAAATAATTTTAAAAATAGAGTATTATGAGATTTTTTTTTCAAATGAGGGTATAGCAGTAAAAAAACCTGCAAATACACTACATGGATCATCACTTATCAAATCAACACAATCCAGGTGGTACCAAAATGGGACTAAAATATGTACAAAAAGAAACAAAATTTTCATATTAGTGAATTTTGAATGAATTATATACTTGCTATTAGGGGTGTGCATGGTTCTAAAACCAAACCAAATTAAACTAAATATATGAATCAGTTTGGTTTTTAAAACCACTTTTATAAAACTGGTTTATTTTTTCAAAACCAGTTTATGTTTGGATCGGTTTGGTTAATAACTGTTTTGCACTAAAAAAATCAGTTTTTGTTTGGACCAGTTTTAAAACCAAATTTTCCTCAAACTTATTTCGACTAAAACTTAATTTTTAATCCAACAATTTATTCTCAACTCCATCCAATCATTTTTAAAATTAATAACCATTCATTGGCAGTAAATTGAATTGAATTGAAATAATTAGTAATAATTATGAAAAAAATGCTAAGGAACCGTAAAAAAAAATAAAAAAAAATTTCAATCAAAATTGAGTAATTACAAAATACTCAATCTCTTTCACATACATATAATTTTCTCTCATTTATATAAAAATTTCTTTTTTTTCACCTTTTCAAAAAAATGTTCTCTAGATATATAAATTTTATTTATTACATATACATTACCTTAATTGTCATTTATGACCCTGAAACAAAAACAAGACAAAAAACACATTATGTTTGAAAAGTGGATTAACCATGGTTTTAAAAAGTGGACACTGGTTTTTAATGGTTTTAGTAAAATGAATTTGGACGGGTTTTTAAACCAAATAATATGGACTTTTGAAATAGGTGCACCATATTTTTAAATTTGGTTCTTACTTGGTATGGTCAAAATGGAATTTACATAATGGAAACTAGCGTTCAGACAGGCACTCTCGTGCTCGTCTGTCTGCTTTTTTAATATTCAGACGTTTAAAAATATAAATGTATTTTTTGTGTGTTTTTATTTTTTTTAATTTAAATTTTATATAATAAAATTGAATGAAATAGTTGTGCAAACTACCATATACCAATTAATAAAAAAAAGTTATTAAAAGAGAAGTTGAATTTTAAAATAAAAAATGAAAGAGTATAATTGAAATAAAAATATGCTACACCCAATTCTAATTTTCTGTTTATATATGTTACGATGTAGATATAGATATTTAAAAAAAAAAATTATATGGACGAATGTAAGATTTGTGGAAAACAAAGATGAAAATAGAAACTCCCTAATAACAGATATCGAATACGGAAATGAAAAATGAATTTCGTTATAGAGACAAAGATGGGGAAGTGTCCCCGCCCCATTGACCTCCCTAAATACAAACACAATTAATTTAAGAATAAAGACTTCATTCAATCACCAATTAATTTAGAACATAGGCATCAAAGAGTAATCTATAAATAAAGAATTTCAAATGACATCTAAAGATAAAAAATTTGAATTTCTCTCGTTCTATATAATATGAATATAAATTGTATATTATTTGGTCTTCCAAATTCAGCAATAATCTCTCTCTAAAATTGAAACTGCCAAAGAATTTATAAAAAATTATTGTGAGAGAGAGTTATATGCATAAATGAGAACTCTCTTCTAGAGTGCATTATATAATTTATTTATGCAATAATGAATTAGATAGTTAACTACAAAAATATGAATTATTGTAAATGTGAAACATATCTAATTAGATAAAGTAGAAGGATAAAAAGGTTAAACCAAAAACACATATTCTTTTTTATCTATAATTATAGATTATATATAAATGGAAGAGAAAAAACTCTAAAATGAAAACAATAAAATAGAATTATTTTTGAAAAATATAATTTAAAAATATAGCAACAATGTATACAACTCTTTTACAACACTTTCTCCTTAAAAACTAAAATGAAGAAAATAAATGATCAAACTATAGCAATAATCCAAAAATAAAGTGAAAAAAAAAAAAACATAACCAAAAAAGAAGTAAAATTAAATGCAAAATTATAGATCTTGTTGTTATAGAGAAGAAGAAGAACATGACAACTTTTCATATTCTCGTTTTATGCATAATTATTGTTTGGTTTCTTTTTTGGCACTGAAACTTAACAACGGGAAGACTTAAAAATAAGGTGAGTGATATTAGTGAATTGTTTTTTTAATGTCCAATTAATTTCAAAAGAAGAAGCGTAAAAAAATTGGTCGTCATTTGTCAATAAGATTATGAAAATATATAACTACTCTTGTTTGTTTCACCCATTCCCTTTAAAGGGTAAAATGGAAATGAAAAAATGCAAGACCAAAATTCCCTATTCCCTTTATAGATAGTTATAAATTACGAGTATTTTAATTAAAATTTTAGGTATTTAAATTTATGGTATGTGTATTTAAATATAGTTTTTAATGAAAAATTAAAATTAGTTTTTTTTTTCAATAACTAATTACTTTCACTTGTGTACAATATTCAAATATAAAATGGGGGAACAGTTAATTTTTATTTGTATAACTTCTACAACTTCTAAATAGTTTTGAAGGGTAAAATAGGAAAGAAAATATACTACACCAAAAAGATATTTTGCATTTATATATTGTTATAGACTAGTGTTCAAACGGGGACTCCATGCCCGTTTGTCCACTTTTTTATTGCGCTAACGCGCACAATTTTTTTAATGGTGTTTTTGACATATATTCCATTAAGAATAATATTACTTAGGAACAATTATTAAAAAAATATAAATATAATGATACATATTAACTTTAATATATTTTAGTAATGTCTTCAGACCAATTTAGTACTAAAAAATTATCTTTAGACCAATTTAATAATGCAAATGTCAACTTAAAATTAACTTAATAATCTAAAGAGTAGAATGTGAAAATTAAAACTTATCAATAAATTAAATGTTACATAAAATAATATTATTTACATAATTAAAAAAAAATAAAAGTAAGAAGACAATCAATGTATATTGTTTAATGTCTTAAATTTTTAATAATATCACAATGTAGAAATCATACAAATTATAAATGAATATAAAATAACAAAAAAATAATATTCACATATTTTACAATAAAGAGCATTAATAATGTTACTATTATTTTTCATGCTCGATGTTCGGTTCAATAAAAAAAGGCATATTTAGAAAAGAAAATAATGTGGTAGCTGTTATTTATTTTTGTGACTTACCCCTTTCTTATAACTTATCTGTGGATGTTGCCACTAATATGTGTTTCATCTCTCTCTCTTTTTCTCACTTTCTCTTCGTATCTCTCTAACTCTTTTTTTATATCACTCATCAGTCTCTCTCTTTCTTTGTTCCTCTTTCTTTGTTTTGTTAAGTAGTTAATAACTGGTTATCATTAAACGAAAAATCATGATGAAAATATAAACACAAATACATTCAATCTTTAAACGATATTCAACCCTTAATATTATTCATAGCATTAGACTTGACATTATACAAACAAAAAAAAACTCTAAAACCTATATTTTCCATTACTGTAATTTTATTTATGAATGTGAGTCTTATAGATGACAAGATTAGAGATTAATCTCAATAACAACCTACACATTATAATTAAGTATCATATATTTTTTTAAATATTTTTAAAATGATCAATTATTTTCTGATGCATTGATAAAAAAAAATTTAAATATATATAGTTCAAGTTTGTATTCCTGAGGAGTTGAATGATGGTATATTAAATGACTTGATAATTGGTCAAATATAGAGTGATATACAATGGTTTGTAACAACTCTAACTTTCTACAAAACCTTTTTTTTTTATGTTTTTAATGTAGGTAATCACAAAAACACATTGACAGTACAATTCACACAATTCAAAGATTCAATAATAATGAAAGAAAGACAAAATTGCATGTGAAAGAGAATTTAGTAGAAATTAATAATTCATGAGAGAGAGAAAAATAACTTGCAAGTGAAAGAGAGATAATTGTTTAGGAAGTTAAAGATAAGGATGATAAAACATTGTTAAAGTTTTAAATTGAGAATGAAACAATTACTATTTACTAAATTTATTTTGTATATGTGGTTGGTTTTAAAATAACAGTTAAAGGTCAAATATCTAAATAGTCCGAAATGTTATTTCGTCTTTATCTAAAGGTATAGATAAGTATAGATTAATGTTTGCGTCACATTGTAGAAATTATACAATTTAAAAATTGAAATATTGTTTATATTTTAAAAATTTTGCAAATTACACAGGTAAAATTTGAACAATAATAGATAACGACTCAAGAGAGAAAACCAAATTTTAAAAAATTTAATAAAAATAGTCATTCTTATTTGATCATAGAAATTAGAACACACTTTTTTTTTCCGTAAGAGATAATAATTCATTTTACTTCTACAATGGAGAGAAAAATTAAAGTATTAGACATTAAAAAAAATCAATAATCTCAATTTTCAAACCCTAATTTCACATATGGAATTGTTTTAACAATAAATGAAAATAAATAAAAAACCAAATCAAAAAAATAGATTGAAGAATCTAAATGCCCTAATAATTAACTGTAACAGAAATCATTGTGTGATTCACAATCCATATTATGGCATCTGCAAATTGTAGATTTCTCTTTTCTATCATCATCATGAACATTGTCTGGATTTCAATTTTCCTCATGCAGTCTTCCTTCTTCTCCATTTTTGACTTCTATGAACCTAATGAGTTAGAAATGAAAGACATAACTTATAAGGAGAAGCTATTTAAATATGGTTTTTAATTAGAAGTTAAAGGGAGTTTTCTTTTCAAATAACTAATTACTTTGTACAATATTCAAATATATATGTTGTGATGTTACACTTATGTTGAGACGTCCTGGGGGTTCAACCCGACCCTAGGTCAGGTCTCGTTAACCGAAAACGTACTTGAGACCATCATTATTACTATCCGAAGATCACTTACTCCCGCAGGACTATGACCTTCCACTTTTTACTATGCCAAAAAAGACCTTTAGTAGCGCTTAAAAGCACTGTCTAAAGTGGCGCTGCTGTAGGTAAAGGCAATACTTTTTTTTAAGGAAAAAGTGTTGCTGCTAAAGGTCCCCTTTAGGCAGCACTTCTTTATAACAGTGCTCTCTAAGGTCACCTTTAGGCATCTCTTTTTCATGAAAGCGATCTCTCCCCCCCCCCCCCCCCCCCTTTAGGAAGCGCTTTCTAATATATTGGTTTTAGCAACGCTTTTAAATGAAAAACACTCTCTTTTCCCCCCTTTAGCAGCGTTTTCTAATGTATATTTTGTTGAGGTTTTAGCAGCGTTTTTTTGTAAAAGCGCTGCCTTAGGTCCACTTTTGGCAGCGCTTTTCTTAAAAAGTGCTTTCTTTTATTCACGTTAATGGATGTTTTCAAAAACACTTTTTATGGAAGTGTTTTTTTGTTAGAAGCGTTGTCTATTGTACATTTTTTTAAGAGGCGTTTTTTGTTAAAATCGTTGGCATAAGTCTTATTTTTTACTTATAAAATGGAACCACAAACCATATAGGTCTTATATACCTTTATAATTCAACACATAAACCTGCTTATAACCATTATAATTCAACACAAGCCTTTATTTCAACACATAGACTATATACCATTATAATTCAACACATAAACTTGCTTATAACTAATAATTCAACACATCTTTATTTCAACACATAGTCTTAATATATATACCATTATAATTCAACACATAAACCTTCTTAATTCAACACAAACCTCATAATTATTATAATTCAACATATAAACCTGTTTAATTCAACAGAAACCTCATAGCCATTATAATTTAACACAAACCTCAACACAAACCTCCATAATTCTAATAAAACATATCCACTTCCAAAACCTTTAACTTCTAAATATTCATTATACATAATTACAAGTTCCATCAACTCACAACAACTTCTAGAAGTATATATACAACAACTTGCAAAACTATACAACAACTTCCAGAACTATTCCTATTCAGTAGTACATAACATCACAACAACTAAAATATCTAAAGATCATAAACTTCACACAAAATAAAGAAATACAATATATACATTATATAATTCTCGTCTCAAGAATGTATTGACACAAATCCCCCTTAATTTCTTCCAGTTTATCTTTCGAGTAAGTAGCACACTTGAATTCATCAAAGTACTACATAATATAACATGATACGCATGACTTAGTTAAAACTAATTAATATTAGATGAAATATATATCCGCTAAGTATTAAAATAAATCCTAACTTATAAATCCATATCGTGTTTAGAATCTCTATTTGATCCAAATGAAGAGTTTCCTTCATAAACCTCAATACAAAATAACTGCAATTTATACCATTATGCTGACGAGGACACTACACATAGAAAAAAAAAAGAAAACGAATATATATCAGGATATATAGTTTAACTTGTTTTATCAAGTAGCGTCACTATTATAATCAAAATTGTGAAAATATATTTGCACTCTGATCCATGTATTGTTTGCTTTACTCTTTGGTACTCGAGCTTGTCTCTGTGATCGGAATATTTGTATCGATCTAACATAATATAAACGAATATTTAGAACAATCTCACATAATAAATAAATATACACACGAATATTCAGAACAATCTCATCACTTACGTATCAACCATCTTCTTCATATCTGGGTATTTTGTTTGATCACCATCTAATAATCCAAATAATATACTATTTCTCTTATCGAATTAATCGCAACTAACAATCAGTGTCCACTGCAAAATAATACAAAAGTTTAGATGGAAATTTTCTATACAGCGGCAAAAAACGAATAATTATAATAAATGAAATTAGAATGAATGTTAACCCATGGCCAGTATTATATGGCAAAAACGTCTAAAACAAGAACAAATAAACAGAGATCGGGGTAACGGGGTTGGTTACGCAATGGAAAGATGTTAGCACTTAAAACGTCTATAGTACTCTATAGGAGCCCTTTGAAATATTTACGCTTTTTGGTTTGAAAATGGTTTGTTTGAAAATAGATTGGGGAGATGAGAAGAGAATTATTTTTTTAAGGTTTTTGTGTTTGGAGAGACTCATCGCCTCATGCCTACGTACCCACAAAGTGCAATATAGGATCAAAACCTCGTAGTTCGTGGTACAAATAACAAAAATTTGTTGGTTTTGATTGATTTTAAATGTAAAGACAAGTTGTCATTTTAAGGAGAAAACTACGACTAGTCGCCCACAAGTATAAGACAACATTTGCATCATCTAAAGATGGAGGATTTGCTTGGATTATCAACAAGTCTATCACTCAACATCAAAATGGTAAATGTCAAAATCTCAATACTATGGGGAAGAGGATAATTATATCTCAACTATAGAAATGACTCATGTCTAAACTTTATAAAAAGTTTTAAAATGAAAAGTGCACAAAAGGCACAAAAAGTTTGAATGAGATTGATATTTTTTAAAGTATTTTTGAAATTTGTCAAAATATGATTAACATTGATTGACATTTACTAAAAAAAAGTTTGAAAATCAACTTGACAAAAGTCAAGGTTTTGTTATGAAAGTGGTTTTGAAGTTTGAAAACAAGAAGGTTTTGAAAGAGGGAGAAGATTTTGAAAATTTAAGAAGGGGAGGAGATGAAATGACTACCCTAGAAAGCAAAATAAAAGCTAGAGATAAGAAAGATCTAACCAACTTGTAGCACACTCCATAGCAAGCAAAAAGAATTCCATCCATCTTGAGCATAAGCAAATAAACAGGCCAAATAAAGGCAAAAATCCATAATACTCCAAGCATAGGTATAGGGTCCTAATTATAAGTCTAAGGGTCCAAGAATAATCCAAGAAGTTCAAGGTCTAAGAATAGTCCAAGAGCATAGCCACAAAGTTAAGAGCACCAAGTCTTTTAGAGGTTTAATCCTTTATTAGTATTTTGAACAAAGTGTGGTCCAAATGGACAAAAGAAAAATGGCGGAAACATAAACATGTGTCCCACGGACAAAGGAAAAATAACGGAAGCATAAACAAAAGTATGATATGAAATGATAATAATGGAGCATAAAAATAAAAGAGAGATAGGGAGCAAGAAGGAAACATAAACAGAGTTAGTACAACAAAAATGTTAGTGAGTTAGTAGTTAGTACAAATGATCAACGACGATTAATTCTTGCACTTAGACCAGGGTTAATGAAAACTCATTAGAGGATTGATAAGACCAAAGCCTTCTAACAACAAGTTTCATAGATGATGGACTTAAGATAAATAATCAACCATACTTGGACTTTCAAACATAGGTTTGAGCCACTAATGATCACTTTTCCGATTACGTGACAATGTAGCGCTATGTTAAGCAATCGTAATTGGGTTTATGTAGAAACCACGACTATCTAAGGTCGGTCAATACAATGTTAGTGCTAATGCATGCTAGAGAAGTGATATGTAGATCACTCTCCGAAAGCAATACCGCACAAAAAGAAAAGAGGTAATGATCTCATCTTCATCAAGAACTTGAAATAAGTTCAAATGATATCAAAGATTTTCATCGATCAAAAGAAAAAGAGAAGAGGAGAGGGAATGCCAAATTGAATTACAAGTTCAAGATCATTCCATATTTAAGTTCATCCACTCATCTTGGTGGATTAAAGCACTAAACATATCATTAATTCAAAGCACCTAAAATGAATTGAACAATTCACTTTAAAGATAGATTTGAATTGATGAATGTTTATCCAACTTCATCTACACCCTAAGTCCAATGAATTTAAAGAGGAAAATGACCTTTAAAAGTGTATTTCATGGCCAAAACCAAAAGGAAATGAAAGAGAAAGAAGTGAGAACCAAAACAGTCCCAAAACAGAGCCAAAAACACATTATGTACAGGTGCAATCGATTGCACTGATACAACAATCGATTGCACAGCAAAAAATTAGCATTCGGCGCAAATATAGCATTGTGCAATCGATTGCACTAATACATCAATCGATTGCACACTGACAGACAACAGCAAAAACAACATATACAAGGCAAAATCCTGCTCAAACATTTCTCCAAACACCTCATGATCAAGGATGTAATTGAGCACGAAAATTCCAGTGAAATAATAGTAAATAGCACCAATGGAACATGATTTGCAAGATCCAAAGATCAAGCAACAAGAATTAACAATAGATCACATTGTGGAAGATGGATCAAGCATAACAATGGTGGAAAAAGGGTTTACCACTTCAAATCTGAAAATTCTTCAAATCAAACTCCACAAACACCACTTTAAAGCTTTGATCTACAAGAATTGAGGATGAAATAGTGAATGGATGAAGGTTAAGCTCAAAGATTAGCAAATTCTAGTGATGAACTTACTAATCTTTCAAAGAGAGGAAGAGCTTTGGTGAATTTGGTAATTGGAGAAAATTGAAAGTCAAGAAAGAGTTTGACAAGGTAATTTTGGCTATCAAAAGCTTGAGAAATGAGAGAAATGAGGCCTCTATTTATAGGATTTAGGCTTGGAAATTTTGGTAGGTTGGAATTTGGTTTGGAAGCAAAATTAGGCTTGGAATTTGAATTTGGAGGGAAATTCACACTATGCCAAAAAAGACCTTTAGCAGCGCTTCAAAGCGCTGCCAAAAGTGGCGCTGCTAAAGGTAAAGGCAGCGCTTTTTTTATGGAAAAAGCGCTGCTAAAGGCTCCCTTCAGCAGCACTTTTAGCAGCGCTTTTATAGCCCTTTAGCAGCGCTTTCATAAGCGTTGCATATTCCCCCCAACCATCCCCCCTTTAGCAGCGCTTTCACAAAGCGTTGTCTTAGAGACCACCTTTAGCAGCGCTTTTACAAAGCGCTGCCATAGCCCCCCCCTTTTAGCAGCGCTCTTTAGAAGCACTGTCTTAGACCCCTCCCCCCCCCCCCTTTCCAAACCTATAGCAACGCTTTTGTAGCGCTATGTTTGTAACCTTTAGCAGCGCTTTTTTGTAAAAGCGCTGTCTAATGTCCCAGATTTTAAAAAAAAATTTAAAAAAAATATTCACCCTGTTTTGTATATTTACCAACAACCTGCTTATATTACACAAACCTGCTTATAATTCAGGCCTTTATTTCAACACTTTGGTCTTATATATACAATTCAAAACTTTGGCCTTAAATATACAATTCAAAACTTTGGCCTTATATATACAATTCAACACTTTGGCCTTTAAGTATACATTGTAACTAATCATTTTGTCCATAATCATTTTAATACACATAAACCTGCTTAAATATGTTACAACAAAATCCGATCCTCAGAATTACAACATCACAAATACATTCAATTTACATATAATTACAATTCTTCCAATCCGATAAATTTATACAATTCTCAACCCAAGAATAAATTGACACCATTCCTCTTTAATTTCTTCCAATTTTGCTTTCGTGTAAGTAGCGCACTTGAATTCATCAAAATACTACATAATATAACAGAACATGCAAGATTTAATTTTAAAACTAATTACTCAGATGAAGTATCGGATAATTATCAAAATGAATCATATAACTTATATAATGAATTGATCTATACCATGATTGGAATCTCAAGTTGACCAGAAAGAATAATTTCCTTCATAAAGCGCAATACAAAATATCTGTAGTCAATACCATTGCGCTAACGAGGACACTGTAAATGGAAAAAACAAACGAATATTTATCAGGATATATAGTTTAAATAGTTTTATCAAGTAGAACCACTATAATAGTCAAACATGGGAAAATATACCTCCACTCTGATCCAGTTGATGTTGTTAGCCTTGCTTTTTGGCACCGTTCCATCTCTTTGTGCTCTGAATATTTGTATAACTCTAACATAATATAAACGCATATTTAGAACAATGTCACATAATAAATAAAGATATATAATTAAAGACAACAGTATATCCCATCACTTACGTATCAACCATGTTCCTCAGATTTTCATATTTTGTTGTATCGCCATCCAATGAATCTATATAATACACTATTTCTTTCCTCGGATTAATCGCGACCAACAGCCATTGTCCACTATAAAATAAGACAACAGTTTAGACGGAAATGTTATATAGAAAGGGAAAAATCAAACAATTATAATAAATGAATTTAGAATAAAATCTAACCTATGGCCAGTATTATATGGCAACAAGAACAACTTCTCCGTAGTCGCGCCCATAAATCTCTGCACTGTGTACTCTTTGACTGTATCTGGTGTCTGGTCTATTATCTGTGAGTTGACACAACTAGCAGATAAGAATGCGAATACTGAAGTCAATTCATTCGGGACCAACAACTTGTCATACAAGAACCTAAAAAAACATAATCAACATTAGAAATATTTAGTTAAACGAGCAAATTTTAAAATGTTCAATTATTTAATTAAAATGGATCGAAGTACCTGATGTATGAATGCATAACACCGACGCCCAATTCAGAATGGTTGAAAACCTGATCAAAATCCTCCTTAGCAATTATTTCGGGATATTCAAAACCGAAAATACCTCCGTCCATATGTATTTGACAGATGCCACCCTCAGGCACATCTGATGTTCCCACATATGTTTCAAGGCACATCCTAAATCGAGGAATAAATGCTTTTCTGGACACCTTGGAAGTTTCAGGCATCTTACCCTTGCTGACTTGTTGCGACTGCTGATCATGAACCTAAAAGTCATATATAAGTTCAGTAATTAATGTATAACAAGATAATCATGTAACTGTTGTAGTACCTATTTCTTTGATGCAGGTGAATCGGTATCCCGCATAATAATTCTATCATCTTTTAATTTGGATTTTGTAGGAGTCTAAGATCATCATGTAAATAAGAAAATGTAAATGTAAGAATAACTTTCATGTCTGGATCATAAAACATTTGAGTATTAAAAGGTTCAACCTACCTCATCATATATGCAAATGAGATTTGTCGGTCATGCCACATACGCTCCTATTGCGTCTCCCACCATTGTTGCGCCTGAAATATCATCTGGTATAGGCAACAACGTACCCCCTCTAACGCAATATTAATAGATACTTTCAAAAATACAGAAGGGAGCGGTTTATGGTGAAGTAAGTCTCCCAGAAAGTTATGCACCTTTCCCTTGCCAACCATTCGATGAGTCGGTGACGATAAATATAGCCGGCAAAGTGAAATGCCCTAAATAAATAATGATCAGTTAATGTGTCAATTAAGTAAACTGTGCTAAATTAATTTCAATGTAATATATACAATTACCTCTGGAAGCTTCTGTGGACAACCGATACTATCTTTGTCACTAGTAGCTTTACCCTCTGGAGCGCGTCTTTCCGACATGTATCTCTCCTTGTCCTTCTGTAATTCATGGATCTGCGCTTTCAATTCCTCCAAAGTATCCATCACTTCTTTATTGGTTGGATTTTTTTTCTTTGGCTGCTTATACAGTTTGGATGGAGTGACACCAAATCCCTTACCCCTCACACGCCCAGAATACTCAGGAATATTCAACACCCGGCTCAGTAAGCTCCTGCAATCATCAT
The DNA here is from genome assembly GCA_963859935.3 of Lathyrus sativus. Classification (NCBI taxonomy): domain Eukaryota; kingdom Viridiplantae; phylum Streptophyta; class Magnoliopsida; order Fabales; family Fabaceae; genus Lathyrus; species Lathyrus sativus. The sequence continues at coordinate 614,595,209 of OZ012735.1, read as the reverse complement.
CCTCAGCGGGAGTTATGGTCTGGGATAAAGTCTCCTGAAATATAGATAAAAACATATATAAATATATTATACACTTTTGATCAGTTACTGACAAAGATAACGTTGTACTTACACATTGTTCAAAGACTTGTTGAACTTCTTCCTGAACGACTCCATCTCTTCCCACACGGGCAGCCTTCCATACAACATGGTCCGGAAGAGATGTCGCACCACTCTTCTCCTCTTCCAACTACGCATTAAGACGGATAATAAAGCATTATATCCTATTATATATACTTACTATTTTTTGTAAATATATCATATTAAAGCGTTTATATGTACTTACTATTTTTTGTTCTAAGCGTGCATATCCCAAACGCCCCTTTCTGTATGGTTATGCGGGATTTGATGCCCGTTGACGATTTACGCCACTAACAACCTGAAAAAACAAGTTTATCAGAACTCTTGTGGAAGAAGTATATATATTATACATAGTTCATGATAAGTTGTACTTACTTCAAATTCTTTTGTTCTTCGCTTTGCAACAAGCGTCTCCCATTCTTCCTCCGAAATTAAATCTGCGTACTTCATTGGACGCTCCGAGTCAACAAAGTTTCCTTCAGAATCTTTTAGAAACTTGTTTGTTAAAAACGCTCTAAATCCCCTCAAGCGTTTTCCGGCCAATTGAATACAATATTTTCTCATACGATCTTCAATATTAAAAGATCTCTGCAAACAAACACACATACATATAACATGTTAGTATAATTAATTTAAAGACGTAATTGTCAACATAATTAAAAATAATCAAATATCATACCTGAATCTCGCTCCAAATTTTATCTTTAGCCGGTTGTAATGAAAGAATTCTCCAATTATCGCAAGTAATCGGAACTTACGAACGTACAAGTGCTCCAATGTAACTTGTTAGCAACGCACCGTTAGGCTCAACTAACTGATCTCTTTCATTCCAATGGACATCATACTTTACTCCTTTATCTCTCGCATGGATGATTTTTTTCATAATCGTTATGCCTCTTTTAATATCGCCTTCCACGTCTTTTGTTGTTTGTTTTCCATCATGTGATGTTTCCTCGTTGCTGGCCATAATATATATACCTGTAATTTAGAAAAACCAAAGTATCAAATGAATGACATGCAAATATGTAAATAAAAAATATATACATAAGAAATGTATAAATAAGAAAAACATGGTATAAATAAGAAATAATATGTTACAAGTACCTTTAACATCTCTTTCTTTTTTTCGTTTTAACGGGGTTTACTTGTCTCTTAACAACACGGACAGATGGATTGATTCAAATTCCCTCGTTATGATCATTTCTAATATATGATTCGTCCGCTTTAATATTCTTATCTGGATCATCTATAATATAAGATTAATTCTCAACATCAACATCCCCCTTTTCTCCAATGTTATCATCGATTACTTTGTTGGAAAAAAGAACTATAGACCATTTCGTACTTGTCGGATCAGTGACATAGAACACTTGTTTAGCTTGCGTGGCTAGAATAAAAGGCTCATCTTTGTACCCTACCTTATTAAGATCCACTTTCAAAAAACCTGATTTATCCATTCGTATGCCACTATTATTTTCAACCCACTTGCATCCAAAGATAGGAATCTGAAACTTCTCATAATCAAACACCCAAATGCGCTCGATAACCCCATAATACGAGGAAATGTGCATTGTTTCGGCAAGCACGGTGACACCACTATTTTGCATTGTACTTTTATCATCTTGTTCCTTGGTATAAAATGTGTATCCATTAATTGCGTATGCGATATAAGAAAACACATGCAAACTTGGACCATATGTGATCGCGACTTTCTATGTCTAATACAACTTAACTACAAGTGCACAGTCTATCGCGTAGTAATAAAAGATATCGATCCCACAGGGACTCGTAATCAAACTAGTGTTCTCGGGAGTTACTATGTTTAGCTAGGTAGATAATGTTTAAGGGAATAAGATTGTCACTAAAGGGAACTAAAAATGTTACTTAAATTATAATTACGTGAATCGATATGCAGTAATTATGTTCTTCGGGGATTTGACAAGTTACCGGTATATGAAGTATTTTTCATAGTTTATTTAAGCAGAAAATAGTGATCTGAAGACTCTCGTCTCACGATGGTTGTTGACACTAATCATAATTCTAAGGGTCAAATGTACGCTTTCGTGTCCCATTCGGGGTTTAAACTATTTTTTGGAAATCTCTAAGTTCTAATTCATGTTAAAGTGCTTTCGCTGTTATTAAAATAAATGACTAGTGTTTACTATCTGGTCTTGCCACAGCTTTCGCTTGTTGGTTCGTACCTTAATTAATTTCCCACTTTCGTGGCAAAACTACTTTTAAATAAGTTCTCGCTTTCGCGACGAAGTTTATTCAGTAAATAAATTTAAACACTCAGACCATAAACAACTTTTAAAAAGAAAGTTTTCAACCGGTTATTATCAAATCCCTTCCGAATTATTATTACATATCAATTACTTTAATTTAGCTAGACATGGATTTGGGAAAGGCAAAACATAAATAAAAACAATGAATAATAACATGCATCATAATGAAAACGGAAATTACGATTAAAATTAGAAACCTGTAAATATTCCAATTGACCTTTGGGCAGATCCTCCATAAATGTTGGCAGGATTCTAGTCTTTATGCCAATTGATCGTACAAGGGAAATAGGAATTACAGAAGAAATGAAAGGCAACAAAAAAATAGAAAGAAATAAAACTGAACTTTTGCTCTGGAAATGAAATTGGGCAGCACTTCGTTGTCTGAATGCGGCTCCCTTTCTCAGCTCCCCTTCTTCCCTTTTTATAGAAATAGAATTCTAACGGTTATAACTTGAAGAAGGTGGACTTTGAGGCAGAAATATCAGGGAGTAGTGGTCCACTATTTGGGACTTGAAACTGCATCTTGCACGTGCATTTAAAGTTGGGCGTTTTTGCCTGCATGACGGTCGTCACGGTGTGTGACGATCGTCACCCGTGTGACGGTCGTCATGGAGCTGTGACGGTCGTCACAGCAGCAAAATATGCATTCTGCGTTTTTCATGTTGTTTTCATCCGGTTTTCGTCCATATTTCATCTGTGATTGCTTCTTTTCTTCATATTGCCTTGTTTAGACATGATCATCAAATACCTGCAAAATATCAGACAAATAACACGGAAAGAACCCGAAATCGGATCGAAAACAGTCAAACATCAGTTGAATTATGCATCAATATATATATATACGATTTCGTGTTATCAAACTCCCCTAAGCTTGAATCTTTGCTTGTCCTCAAGTAAAACAGGAAAAAGTCGGCAAGCAAAAGGCAGCTTCTTCGTTCGCAAAGTTGGGAAAAACCGAGATTCTTAGTAAGAACAAAACGAGTATGGTGACGACACTGGACTATACGTCTTCGGAGGTCTCCTTCTTATGCAAATCGGTCCCAGTCATGCTACTGTAGCGTGGTGTCAAGGTTCTCGCGTCAAGTTCACCCTGTTTGTTCTAGCACAATCACATTAAGCCCGTTGTCCATACACTTTCATGGCAAGTCGACCTGTTAGTGAATATGATCTCATTTCTGTTTTGATCTTTTTCATTGCTTATAAGCTTATATCATTGATTTTTCACTGAGTTTTCGTACCGTTGGGCTAAATGCTCGGGTGAGGAGCACCTAACTTAGAGGGAACGCGTCTTTATATTTTGGGCTAAATGGCTTTCTTTTCATGATTTTTCATCTTTTTGGAGATCATACACTTATTTGCATCGGTCGCTCGCTTAGAAGTGTTTTAGGATGGTTCTGACTGCTAGTATAAACTACTTGGGGCTGAGTTTGCGTAGACACTTGAAAGTTTGGTACGCGTAGGTAGTGAAACCGAATCGCATAAACCGGAGATCTAAGGTATCAGGACGGTACTGGTTTTGTTAGAATTGTCGTCTCCTTGGAGTTTCAAAACTTGGTTTGAACTTGGGCGCATTCTCGTGATGCTTTTGCTTTTGAGGAACGAACGAAAAAATTTTGTTTACGTCGAATAGAGTGGGGATGTTTGCGTAACGGGAAAAAGATATATAAAAGAGCTTTTATTTGCTAAAACGTGAAAATGTTCGAATTGAAATTACGAAATTCAAAGTACAATGGAATGGGAAATAAACGCTCCGCTCCCACACTATCTCAATCAGTGTCCCCACTGATTTGAAAGAATGCGAGGGAAGTACAAGTAAATGAAAATACAAAGAAACTGAAAATATAGTAAACAAATAAGGAAAATGGTAACTAATCACGGCCTCTGCCTCGGTCACGTCCTCGCTCGCGTCCTCTGGCTCTGACTTGGTTGGCTCGGTCCTTAAAACCCATTGCTCCGGTGTGGTAGACATAGTCGCGGAGTCCTTCGAACTGCAAGGTCAGATTCGCCAAGTTCTCAGTAATGGTTTCTTGGCCGGTTTGTAGTTGTTGCATTTGGGTCCGATGCCAAGCTTCGAACTGCTCTGCTCGCTGATTCTACTGCTGCATTATAGCGAGTATCTGGGCCTGCTGGTCGAGAGAACGGCGAAGGTCTTCTTCGGAGTAGTCGGGCTCTGGACGATGGCGGCGGCGGTAGGATGTACCTTCGGAAGGAAGTGGTTGCGATGCCTCCGGTTGCTCAGGTCTGTCCAACTCATCTTGGATTTCGTCACCAGAATCTTGGGTGTGAGTCTGAGTTGGAGCAGCGGCAGCAGGAGGGGCAGTGAGGTCAAATAGCCAGTTGGTACGATCCTCTGGGTGCATCCGGGTGCGTGATGGAAGGATGATGCTTCGGACGGTTTTGCCACGCACTACCGGGTGGTACTTGCCATCGGCTCTGGAACGGATGAGGTGAGAGGCTCTGCAGTGGTCGGTGTCGAGGAACACCGAGGGAATGGCATGGAGGTGCTGGAGGCGGTCACCGAGGTTCAGCCCAAGTGCAATGGCAGTGACAATCCCGCCAAAGTAAAATGGCTTAGAGCCACGGTTACAGTTGGTATGAATATAGGCCAGGAGGAACGGAGCGGCGTTGATGGGCTCGTTATTGAAGACACAGCGGAGAAAGAAGAGCTCTTTCGAGTTCACTTTATGGTTGCTATCCCGGGCGAAGATGGTGTTGCTCAATGCTCGGTGGAAATACCGGATGGTCGGGTTGTGGATATGCGTTGCGTGCAGAGAATCCCAACCATCGGCGTTGATGCCGGTTAACTGGTACCAGAGCGCGAAGGCTTCGTGCTGGAATTGTTCGGTGAGGCGGCGGTGAGCATTGTCGCCGCGAGGGAATTGTAAGATGGCGGCAATCTGGTTCTGGTTCACTTGATAGTTCGTGCCGAACATCCGAAAGCACGCGGCACCAGAGTGTTGGCTGAGGTCGCCGCTGGAAGTGACATAGGTGAACGAACTTAGGAACTCGAGGGTGAGTTGTTCGTACGTCGGCAGCGGATTGGTGCAGAGGTTCCAGATGCCGGCTCTTTGAAGCATCCAAGTGACGCCGTCAAGGAGTCCGAGCTCCGTGAGCGATGGGATATGTGGATAATGGGTCGGCTGTAGCGACCGTTGGTGGAAGGCGATATAGTTGGCTCGCTGTCTCTCTCCGGAGTCGCCGTCACTGAGCACAATGTTGCTGAGGTCTGGGGTTTCATTGTTTCTCGCCATTGTTGGAGGATACTGAGGAAATGTGGATTGAGGTGGTTCTGTGGAGTGGAAAAGTGTGACAGAAGTGTAGTAGGAAGTTGAGATGGGAGTTGGAATATATGGTGCAAGGTGGGGAAAACGAAAATTGGGAGTGGGGTGTGAGTTTTTGATGATTGGAAGTTGAAAGGAGATGAGTGGGAGAGAAAACGCAACCCCTGTTATATCAAATAACATTTTTGGGCTCGTGACGGTCTTCACCCGTGTGACGAGCGTCAGGCTCCTGTGACGGTCGTCACACCAGCAAAATCTGCAGAACGCAGAATTTTGCTTTGAGGGTGTTCTTGCAATGATTTTTAGGCCTATAAATGATATGGCAATGTATTATATCGGCCAATAAACAAAGAATAACGTAAAAACAGAATAAATGAATAAAGACTATAATTGAAATAACAAGTAATTAGAATGATTGTAATGTAATACATAAAGAAATTAACAATGCAAAAATCAAAATAGTTGAAAACGGACGGAAGGTAGAGAAACTAAACTAAACTAAATCTAATGCTAATATCTAGTCTTTTCGTGCCTTCAATTCATCAAACTTTCGGGCGTAGTAGTCGAGCTGGTCACAGACTAAGTCCATGAAGACTACGAGTTCGCTGTGTATGCTTGTGATGTCGTCTTTTATAGTAGTCAGAGCTGCGTCAACGTTGTCTAATCGGTGCAGAACAGTATCCATTTTGTTCGTGGTCTCCTCAGGAATGGGCTCAGGATAGGTGTTGTAATGCGGAGGAGTCGTAGGGTCTACTTCAGCTTCTGATACAGCATCCTCATAGTACATATAATCGTGTGCTTCAGAGATGTGATCACTGTCGTACATGTAGTTCTGTGGTGTTGATTGAGGTGAAGGAGGTCCCATAGGCTCATCCAATTCATAAAGCCAGTTGTCCTTGTTGTGGATACTTGTCATCTGATGATTTGGCAATGTGAATAGCTGGACAGGTTTTTCATTGATGAGGTACTCGTAAGGTCCAGGTCCCATAGTTCTTAAAATGCGCCTGTTAAAGCAGAATTGGATATTCATGGGTCGGATGGTGCCAAAACTAGTGCTCGCATTTAGGTGGAATCTAAGGCCAAGCTCGTGGGCAATCATTGTCACGAGGCCTCCTATTAGAATAGGTGATTGTGGGTCCTGAGTGAGGCGTCTGAAAGATCTCATCATAAACGATACTGCATTTACTGTACGGCCCTGAGAAGCACAGAACATGATAAATAACTCTTCTTTAGATACTATAGTAATATTTTCTTCTTTCCCAAAAAGGGTATGAGCTAGTATCTTATGAAAGTATCTGAAAGCTGGGTTATGAATCTCATCATTATACATTCTGTCTGGTTCAGGGTGATAGTCGCCTGTGATTCTACCCCAGAATTGATTGAGTTCAAAATCAAGATCATCATCTTCTGCACTGATGAACACATGCAGTCCGTTAGGAAATCCTAGGAGGTTAGCTAATGACATCCGGCTATGGGTTTGGTCCATTCCAAACATCCTAAAGGTGATCAGCTCGGTGTTGGATCCAAAACCATAGTTGGGTAGGTACCTGAAGGAACTAAGGAATTCGTAGGTGAGGTCCTTATAGGTAGCAAAACGGGTTTTCAAAGCAGTGTTCTCCCAACCCAATTGATTGAACAGGTATTGGATGCTATCAGTGATTCCTAGTTTCTCCATGGTAGACTTATCATAATACAGTGTTAAGGCTATTTCTCTTTCAGTTAACGCTTCAAATCTTGCCTTTTGAGCTAATTCTCGAAAATGAACCTTTGTGAAGTCGTACGCGGCCATACTCGCAGGTAAGTCGCAGAAAAACAGGAGGAAGGTTTTGAAGACTTTTAAAATCCTGAAAAGTTTAAAACATAAATTTGAAGTCAGGATTTTTAAAAACTAAAGGCGGTAAAAACAAAAGATAAAAGAGAAAAATAAAATAAAAATATGAAAATAAAAGAAAGTAAAAATAGTGGCAATTTTTAGTTTAGAATTTTTGTTAAAGTTTCAAAAATAGAAAAATAAAAAATGAGAATGAAATACAGTAACGAGGAAAAATGCGGGAAAATTGAATTGCCTCCCAGTAAGCGCTGTTTTTAACATCTAAAGCTTGACGATAGCTTGGTGACAAGCTATTCGGGTGTTTGAGCTGGAAGCTCAAGCAATGCTATACTGCAGACTTGAGGGTTGTTTTCGTTCTTATTATAATGTTTTAGACGTTGCCCGTTTACGATAAACGGTGCATTCGTCTTATCGGTAATTTCAACAGCTCCACTCTGAAGTACTTTAGTCACTTCATAAGGTCCGGACCACCTAGATTTTAGTTTACCTGGGAAGAGTTTTAATCTTGAATTAAATAGCAGTACGATGTCTCCCACACTGAATTGTTTCTTGACTGAACGTTTATCATGCCATTTTTTAGTTCGTTCTTTGTAGATACGGGCATTTTCGTAAGCGTCTAATCGAAGTTCTTCTAATTCGTGTAAGTTTAAGATTCGTTTCTCTCTTGCCTCAGTGTAGTTGAAATTGAGTGTCTTGATGGCCCAAAAGGCCTTATGCTCTAATTCTACAGGGAGATGGCAGGATTTACCGTAAACTAATTTGTAGGGTGTAGTACTTATTGGTGTCTTAAAAGCGGTCTTATAAGCCCATAAAGCTTCATTTAGCTTTGACGACCAATCTTTCCTTGAGGTAACGACAGCCTTTTCCAATATCTGTTTTATTTCCCTGTTCGAGACCTCTACTTGGCCGCTAGTTTGCGGATGATAGGGTGTAGCTACTCGGTGTCGGACTCCATATTTAGAAAGAAGTTTATCAAAGATTCGTGATATGAAGTGAGATCCGCCGTCACTAATGACGAGTCTAGGTACACCGAATCTAGGAAAGATTGTGTTTTTGAAGAGTTTGATTACTACTCGTGCGTCATTTGTTGGAGCAGCAATGGCTTCTATCCATTTAGACACATAGTCTATAGCGACGAGTATGTAGTTATTACCAAAAGAAGGTGGGAATGGTCCCATGAAATCTATTCCTGATACGTTGAAGATTTCTACCTCTAAGATTCCTTTCTGAGGCATTTCATCGCGTCGTGAGATGTTGCCAGTTTGTTGGCATCGATCACATTTTAGCACAGCGATGTGAACGTCTTTCCAAAGGTTAGGCCAGAATAAGCCGGCTTGGAGAATCTTAGCGCACGTCTTGGATGTACTAGCATGACTACCATATGGTGCTGAATGGCATTGGGAAATGATATTTTCTATTTCTTCCTCTGGGACACAACGACAGTATATGTTGTCGGCCCCTCTTTTGAAGAGTAGAGGTTCGTCCCAATAATAGTGTTTCAGATCGTGGAAGAATTTCTTCTTTTGCTGATAAGTGAGATTTGGTGGAAGCACGCCTGCAGCTAGGTAATTAACGATGTTAGCATACCAAGGTAATGTGACTTGGGCATAGACGGCTTCTGCGGCTTTTTCGAATTCTGGATCTTCCGAGATTGAGTTAGGCATGTCACTTTCTAATTTGGCTATCAGATGTTCGTACGGGAAATCGTCATTTATCGGTACTGGTTCATGTTTGATGCCTTCTATTCGGGATAACTGATATGCAACAACGTTCTCGGTTCCTTTCTTATCTTTGATTTCTAAGTCAAACTCTTGTAATAACAGGATCCATCTCAATAATCTTGGTTTGGCATCCTTTTTGCTTATTAGGTACCTAATGGCAGCGTGGTCTGTGTATATGATAATTTTTGCTTCTACTAGGTAAGAACGAAATTTGTCAAGCGCAAATATAACTGCTAGAAGTTCCTTTTCTGTTGTGGCGTAGTTCATTTGGGCAGGATCTAAAGTTCTACTGGCATAGTAGATGGCATGGAGTTTCTTGTCCTTCCTTTGTCCTAGAACTGCGCCTACGGCATAATCACTCGCATCGCACATGATTTCGAACGGTAGTCGCCAATCGGGTGGTTGCATAATCGGTGCGGTGATAAGGGCTGATTTTAATGTTTCGAATGCTTTTAGACATTCGTCGTCGAAGACGAACTCAGCATCTTTCATCAACAGGCCGGTCAAAGGTTTTGTGATTTTTGAAAAACCTTTTATAAATCTTCGGTAGAAACCGGCATGTCCTAGAAAACTCCGTATTTCTCGTACGGATTTTGGAGGTTGGAGATCTTTTATAATCTCTATTTTAGCTTTGTCGACCTCAATTCCTTTATTTGATATGACATGTCCTAGAACTATTCCTTGTCGGACCATAAAATGGCATTTTTCCCAATTTAGGACGAGGTTCACTTTCACACAACGTTCTAATACCATTTCTAAGTTTTGTAGGCATCCTTCGAAACTTTGTCCACATACCGAGAAATCGTCCATAAATACTTCCATGATGTCGTCTATGAAATCTACGAAGATTGCCATCATGCATCTTTGGAAGGTTGCTGGAGCATTACAGAGTCCGAACGGCATTTGGCGGTAAGCAAAAGTACCATAAGGACAGGTGAATGTAGTCTTTTCTTGGTCATCAGGATGAATGGGAATTTGGAAAAATCCTGAATAACCATCTAGATAGCAGAAATATGAATGTTTGGCTAATCTTTCCAACATTTGGTCTATGAAGGGTAACGGGAAGTGATCTTTTCGTGTGGCCTTGTTAAGCTTCCTATAATCAATGCACATCCTGCTTCCAGTCACGACTCTTTTTGTTATTGATTCTCCTTTTTCGTTTTTAACTACTGTGACTCCTCCTTTCTTCGGTACGACATGAACTGGGCTAACCCATTCACTATCGGAGATTGGATAGATGATTCCTGCATCTAGCAATTTCTTTACTTCATCTCTGACTACAGTGCTTAGGATGGGGTTCAGTCTCCTCTGATGCTCTCTAGAGGTTTTAGAGTCTTCCTCTATTGTAATTCGATGCATACAGATCGAAGGGCTTATACCTTTTTGATCGCTTATGTTATAGCCTAACGCGGTGGGGTACTTCTTTAGGACTTCTAATAGTTTTATGGTTTCTGGTTGTCCTAAGTCGGCGTTGACTATCACTGGTCTTTTTAGTTCATCGTCTAGGAATTCATATCTAAGGTTTTTGGGTAGTGTTTTAAGTTCTAAAGATGGGTTCTTCGGACCTGGCATATGGTTTGGAGTCAGTGCTAAGCTTTCGCTTAGGCTGTCGTCTTTATACGGTTTACGCCAATCATCGTCTTCAGAAATATCGGGTATTTGAATCTTTATTATTTCTGAATACGTGGTCTCTTCATTTTCAAGTTCTCTTATGCATTCGTCAATTTCGTCTACTAAATAGCAGGTATCGTCTATGGCTGGTGCTTGTAAGAACTTGGTGAGAATGAACTCTATCTTTTCTTCTCCTACTTCGAATGTTAGCCTTCCTTTCTTCACGTCTATAATAGCTCCGGCTGTAGCTAGGAACGGTCTTCCTAGGATAATTGGGGTAACATAGTCCTCTTTGATGTCCATGATTATGAAGTCGGTTGGGATGTAGAATTGTCCTATGCGTACTGGAACGTTTTCCAGTATTCTGACGGGATATTTTACTGATCGGTCAGCTAATTGTACGGACATTTTGGTTGGTCTTAGGTCTCCCATATTCAGCTTTTTGCATATAGATAAGGGCATAACACTGATACTGGCTCCTAAATCGCATAGAGCTTTGTCTATTACGAACTTTCCTATGACGCAGGGTATGGAGAAACTACCTGGGTCTTTTAATTTAGGAGGCATGCGGTTTTGAATTATAGCGCTACACTCTGCAGTAAGTGTAACTGTCTCGTTATCCTCAATCTTTCTCTTATTTGACAGGGTTTCTTTGAGAAATTTAGCGTATGACGGCATTTGAGTTATTGCTTCTGTAAAAGGAATAGTGATATTCAACTGTTTTAGGAGCTCTACAAATTTCTTAAACTGTCCTGAAGTTTTAGAGTTTATTAGTCTTTGAGGATAAGGGATAGGTGGTTTATATGTCGCTGGAGGTGCTTGAGTTTTTTCGCTTGCGGTATCCTCCTTCTCGTTGTCTTCCTTCTTCTCTAACTCGGATTCCTTTTCTGCTTGTTCAGTTGGTTTTTGTTGCATGGCTGAGTTGTCGGTCCTTGGATCGATCGGTTCGTCCAATTCTTTTCCACTTCTTAATATGACAGCATTTGCTTGACCTTTTGGATTCTGTTCGGGTTGTCCAGGAAATGTGCCAGCGGGTGCGGCAGCAGAGGCTTGTTGTTGAGCCACTTGTGATATCTGTGTTTCTAACATTTTATTGTGGGTGGCTAAAGCGTCTAATTTTCCGGTCAACTGTTTAATTTGCTCGCTAGTGTGTATGTTTTGATTTAGGAATTCTTTGTTTGTTTGAGCTTGAGTAGCTATGAATTTTTCCATCATTAACTCGAGGTTTGATTTCCTAGGTGCAGTCTGAGCAGCAGCTGGTTTCTGATATCCTGGCGAAGCAGTAGGCATTTGCAATGCATTATCGCTTTTGTAAGAAAAGTTTGGATGATTTCGCCAACCTGGGTTGTAAGTATTTGCGTAAGGATTTCCTTGAGCATAATTTACTTGGTCTGGTGGGATTTCGGCTAGCAATGGGCATTCGGGCGTATTATGAGTGGTGCTTCCGCATAACTCGCAGTTTGGAGTTACGGCAGCGACGGTTGCAGTGGGGTTAACGGTCAGACTGTCAATCTTCTGTGCTAGAGCATCTACTTTAGCGTTGAACTTTTCAAGGCTACTGATCTCGTACATCCCACCTTTCGCTGTGGTTTTCTCTGTTGGAGTGCGTTCACCTCCCCATTGGCAGTGGTTCTGAGACATGTTTTCGATTAGTTGATAGGCTTCGTCATATGGCTTATCCTTAAGTGCACCGCCCGCGGCAGCGTCTATTGTCAATCTGGTATTGTATAAAAGCCCATTATAGAAAGTATGGATTGTCACCCAGTCTTCTAGACCGTGGTGAGGACATGTTCTCATCATATCTTTGAATCGTTCCCATGCTTCGTAAAGAGATTCAGTATCTTTTTGTCGAAATCTGTTGATTTGAGCTCTAAGCATAGCAGTTTTGCTTGGCGGAAAATATCTCGCTAAGAAGACGTTCTTCAATTGTTCCCACGTTGTAACGGAGTTGGATGGTAAGGATTGTAACCATGTCCACGCTCTGTCTCTAAGAGAGAATGGGAAAAGACAAAGTCTTATCGCGTCTGGAGTCACTCCATTTACTTTCACTGTGTCTACGTATTGTACAAACTTCATTAAATGTTCGTTTGGATCCTCAGTTGCATTTCCTGAGAATTGGTTTTGTTGTACAGCTGACAGCAATGATGGTTTCAGCTCAAAATCGTTTCGAGTAATAGTTGGGGCAGCAATGCTACTTCTAGGCTCCATCTGAGAAGGTGTAGCGTATGCCTTCAGCGGTTTGTTTTGAGGTGCTTCAGCCATCTTTGATTCTTCTTAGGATTTGGGAATGGGAGTGAGAGGATCGGGAATGTTATGTTTGAGTTGGTACTCAATGATTCAACTTCTTAAATGTAAGAAGCGCTCTAGTTCTGCAACTGAAGGTTTTAAGATATCGCCTTGTGAGCGATTACTTGGCATACAATCGACAGCACTAGTAAAGGAAAAATGAAATTGTTAACCTAGTCTACACGGCGTAACAGAAGGTTACACTATTGACTAAACGGGTCCCTGGAAACGGCGCCAAAAACTTGATCGCGACTTTCTATGTCTAATACAACTTAACTGCAAGTGCACAGTCTATCACGTAGTAATAAAAGATATCGATCCCACAGGGACTCGTAATCAAACTAGTGTTCTCGGGAGTTACTATGTTTAGCTAGGTAGATAATGTTTAAGGGAATAAGATTATCACTAAAGGGAACTAAAAATGTTACTTAAATTATAATTACGTGAATCGATATGTAGTAATTATGTTCTTCGGGGATTTGACAAGTTACCGGTATATGAAGTATTTTTCAGAGTTTATTTAAGCAGAAAATAGTGATCTGAAGACTCTCGTCTCACGATGGTTGTTGACGCTAATCATAATTCTAAGGGCCAAATGTACGCTTTCGTGTCCCATTCGGGGTTAAAACTATTTTTTGGAAATCTCTAAGTTCTAATTCATTTTAAAGTGCTTTCGTTGTTATTAAAACAAATGACTAGTGTTTACTATCTGGTCTTGCCGCAGCTTTCGCTTGTTGGTTCGTACCTTAATTAATTTCCCACTTTCGTGGCAAAACTACTTTTAAATAAGTTCTCGCTTTCGCGACGAAGTTTATTCAGTAAATAAATTTAAACACTCAGACCATAAACAACTTTTGAAAAAGAAATTTTTCAACCGGTTATTATCAAATCCCTTACGAATTATTATTACATATCGATTACTTTGATTTAGCTAGACATGGATTTGGGAAAGGCAAAACATAAATAAAAACAATGAATAATAACATGCATCATAATGAAAACGGAAATTACGATTAAAATTAGAAACCTGTAAATATTCCAATTGACCTTTGGGCAGATCCTCCACAAATGTTGGCAGGATTCTGATCTTTATGCCAATTGATCGTACAAGGGAAATAGGAATTACAGAAGAAATGAAAGGCAACAAAAAAATAGAAAGAAATAAAACTGAACTTTTGCTCTGGAAATGAAATTGGGCAGCACTTCGTTGTCTGAATGCGGCTCCCTTTCTCAGCTCCCCTTCTTCCCTTTTTATAGAAATAGAATTCTAATGGTTATAACTTGAAGAAGGTGGACTTTGAGGCAGAAATATCAGGGAGTAGTGGTCCACTATTTGGGACTTGAAACTGCATCTTGCACGTGCATTTGAAGTTGGGCGTTTTTGCCTGCATGACGGTCGTCACGGTGTGTGACGGTCGTCACCCGTGTGACGGTCGTCATGGAGCTGTGACGGTCGTCACAACAGCAAAATATGCATTCTGCATTTTTCATGTTGTTTTCATCCGGTTTTCGTCCATATTTCATCTGTGATTGCTTCTTTTCTTCATATTGCCTTGTTTAGACATGATCATCAAATACCTGCAAAATATCCGACAAATAACACGGAAAGAACCCGAAATCGGATCGAAAACAGTCAAACATCAGTTGAATTATGCATCAATATATATATATATATATATATATATATATATATATATATATATATATATATATATATATATATATATATATATATATATATATATATATATATGATTTCGTGTTATCAATATGCTAAACATCTCAACCTTTCTGTTATTGAAGTGGGACCAGAATAAAACTTTGAAAAAATATGCTCCTTGAACCATGTTATAAAACTTCGATTGTGCTCACGTACTATCCAATTTTCATTTCTATTCAGATTTAAACCTCAGAGAACATCCTTTTGCATTTCAACATACGGCTCAACCTCAATGTCATTGTGCAGAACATACAAATGCACTTGCTCCCGTTCATCCCTTGAAACTGTCACAACTTTATTTCCAATTAACTATTTACCTACTATTTTTTCAACAACATGAAATTTTGGAGGCCAATGGATTGAACGTTGGACAAATATTCAGTACAAAACTCAATAGCTTCTTCAACAATGTATCGTTCAACAATACATTCGTCTGGTCGACTTCGGTTTTTCACATACCCTTTCAATATTTTCATATAACATTAAACAGGGTACATCCATCTCATATAGGCAGGTCCACAGAGTTGTGTCTCTTTCACAAGATGAACAACTAGATGCACCATTATGTCAAAAAATGATGGAGGAAAATACATTTCAAGCTCGCACAAAGTAATAACTATTTCTCTTTGCAATGTTGGTAAGATCGCAGGATTTATCACCTTACTACAGATTGACCTAAAGAAAAAACACAATTTAGTTATTGCGCCTCTCACTTTTTCTGGCAAAATAGAACGTATACCTATTGGTAGAAAGTGTTCCATTATAACATGGCAATCATGTGTCTTTAAACTCTTTAACTTGAGGTCTTTCATAGAAACAAGTCTTCTAATATCTGAAGAGTATCCTTCTGGAACTTTAACTTCACTCAGAAACTTACACAGTATCTTTTTCTCCTTTCTAGATAAAGTATAAGCAGCAGGTGGTAGATATGTGCGGTTTCCTTTCTTCAAGGGTCCTAATTCATTTCTTATTCCCATTACTACCAAGTCCTTTCTTGCTTTAAGACCATCCTTAGACTTTCCTTGTATATTGAGTAACGTACCAATAACACTTTCAAATACATTTTTTTCAATATGCATAACATCAAGAAAATGTCTTACATACAACGACTTCCAATTTGGCAACTCACATTTTTCCAAACTTAGTACTCACATCTTTCACCTTTTCAAAAATTTGTTCGCCGGTCAATGTAGGTGGAGCTTTACGTTGTTCTGAATTTCCATTGAATGCTTTTCTCCACCCACGGTAGTGATGATTAGAATTTAAGAATCTATGATGACCAAGAAAGACATTCTTCTGACCAAATTCCAACCGTGTCCAATCTGTGTTTTCTTCACAAATAGGACACGCACATTGACCTTTAATGCTATACCCCGATAGATTTCCGTATGCTGGGAAATCATTAATTGTGCCAAACAACATTGCCCTCAAATTGAAACTTTCTTTCCTATATCCATCATAAACCTCCACACCGTTCTCCCACAAACTCTTTAAGTCTTCGATTAAAGGTGTCAGGTATACGTCTATGCCATTCCCTGGTTGTTTAGGGCCAGAAATTAACATAGATAACATCATGTACTTACGCTTCATACATAGCCATGGAGGTAGGTTATAAATCATAATAATTACAGGCCAGGTGGAATGTGAGATACTCTGCAGACCATGCGGATTCATTCCATCAGTCGATAATGCCAAGCGAAGGTTTCTAGCTTCTTCTCCAAAATTAGGATAATCATTATCAATTTTCATCCACTGTGGTGAATCTGTCGGATGTCGATACTTCCCATCTACAATTCTATCATCTGCATGCCAAGTCAGGTGTTTTGCATCTGTTTCACTACGAAACATGCGTCTGAATCTCGGAATTATAGGAAAATACCATAATACTTTTGCTGGTGACAATTTTTTCTTATACCGAGATACACCGCATTTAGGACACTCGTTTAATGATGTATATTCATTTCGAAACAAAATGCAATCATTTGGACAAGCATGTATCTTATCATAGCTCATGCCAATAGAGCATAACATTTTTTTAGCTTCATAGGTTCGATTGGGAAGAACATTATCCTCCGGAAGCATCTCTTGAAGTAGGGCTAACAACTTTGTGAAACTTTTATCCGACCATCCATTACCCGCCTTTAAATTATGCAACTTTAATACCACGGACAATCTTGTGAAAGTAGTGCAACCTTTATACAACGGTTTCTCTGCATCGCTTACCAACCTCTCAAACATCTCTGGACAATCTTGAAGATCTTCTTCAAGTGTTTCTGCAATCTCTTCGACTCGATCACAATCATATGTATCCCTGCCATTTTCCTTTGAAGCACATGTCGTATTATTCCAGGGTTCAACATTCTCGTTACTTATCTCACCATGTAATGTCCAACATGTGTAACTTCGATCAATTCCATGTCTCATTAAATGAGATTCCAACTGAACGGCGTCAACTCAACGCCCATAACAGCATCCTAAGCAAGGACATGTGATCCTACTAGGGTCTTTAGCGTGTTCAACAGCGAACTTAACGAACTTCGATACCCCATTCTCGTACTCTTTTGACAATCGATTACCAGACATCCATTTTTATCCATACTAATTGAGTAATCTACACTAAACTATGAAAGTTAAACAAAACAGAGAATACCTGTAAAGAAATCACTAACTTCTAAGAATGCTACACAGTAGGATGCTTGGAAACGATCATAACTTTGCTCTTCACAGGTAACCCCTATAGCAGAAAAAATATAAATTTTATTAAAACCATATTAATAATTAACCAAAACAAAAATACTAGATAATCCACCAAAACAAATCATATTAAAAATACTAGATAATCCTTAAACCAAAATGACACCCTTACTAAACATTGAGAAATCCTAACTAAACATATAAAACCATAATAACATATCATATAAACATTGAGAAATCCATAATAACATATCAACATATAAAACCATCAACATATAAAACCATAATAACATATAAAACCATATCATATAAAACCATATTCATGTTGGCTACTCTCTTAAAAAATACGAATTTCTAAACTATTAAAAAAAATGCTCTATCAAGTTACATTAATATTTTTAGCCATCATTATCTAATATTTTTGTTATATTCAAATTAGAAGAAAACTCATTTGTATGAGTGGTGCTAGATGAATTATCCATCTAAGTTCAAAATAGCAACAAAATAAAAACAACAATAACATTAAAAAAAACATCAATCTCAATCCCAAAATAACAATAGAAAAACAATAACACATAAAACATTTTGAGTTTAGGCTTTTAACAACAAAAACAACAACAAAAACAATAGTATACGTAACATATCTACACAAACCCAACAAGATTAGTGTTAACATCATATCAAATATCATACTTGAACTCAAATTTACTTGCATGTCCTCAAACCTTCAATGCAAAACAACACTAAAAACCTTCACTAAACCTTCAATAACTCAATAAAAACAACAATAACAACAATAATATTAAACCTTCAATGCCTCAATAACAACAAACCTTTGCATTGCAACAACTATATCAAACCTTCAATATCTCAATAACACAAAACCTTTAATATCTCAATAACAACAAAGAGACAATAACACATAAATGCTTAACTCAGCAAACCTTTAAAGAATTTGATCAATACATATAACCACTATAACTCAGCAATGCCATATACATATACCTTCAATATCTTAATAACAACAAAGAGACAATAACACAAAACCTTCAATATCTCAATAACACAAAACCATCTATATCATCAGAACAGAAAAACCATCTATATCTTCAAATACCAACAATGGTGAAAAGATAAATAAACAAGAAAACCATAGTAAAACTTCACATACCGTAACAATGGTGGAAATGCAATGCAGGCGGACGGATGCACTCGAAAACGGATGGTGAACGGCGGCGAAATCCAACGGAAGAGGGCGACGGTCGGACGGAGGATGACGGAAACTATAGGGCAACGTTCGTTCGTTCGTTCTCCAGAGAAAGAAAGAAGAAAAGAAACTACGCGACTATTCTGTTTCTCTTAAAATTCTAGAGGGTATTTTAAAATTATAATACTAATACCTATAGCAGCGCTTTAAAAAGCGCTTTCATAGGGTGCCTTAGCAATGTCATATAGCAGCGCTTTATAGAAAAAGCGCTTTCTTAGGGTCCCCCTTTAGCAGCGCTTTTCAAAAGCGCTTTCTTAGGGCCCCCCTTTAGCAGCGCTTTTTAAAAGCGCTTTCTTAGGGTCCCCCTTTAACAGCGCTTTTTAAAAAGCGCTTTCTTAGGCTCCCCCTTTAGCAGCGCTTTTTTAAAAGCGCTGTCTTTGGTAGGCAAATTTTTTTCTTTTTTTTTACTCACCCTTTAGCAGTGCTTTTTTAAAAAGCGTTGTCTTTGTATGCGCTGCTAAAACTCATTTCTGGCGTAGTGTCAAGATCAAAGGGTGATTAATGAGGGTGTATGGTGGGAATTAATTGTGATGAGGTAGTGGAATTATTTTTGGGTGATCTAGAATATTCTCAAATAATGAAATTGGTGCCAAATGCTTCAAAATTTGAAAAATGCTGAATTTGGCCAATTTTGTCCTTGTGGAATTGTGCATTGCTGAAAACTTCAAAATCTAGGCAAAATATGCAGGGTGCAATCGATTGGACCAATAGTGCAATCGACTGGACAGTTGAAAATCTTGAAAAATTCCCTGTTAGATGGATTGTGCTGGCTCTGGCTCGATTCTTTTCTTGTCAAAGAAGGCATGGAAATAAACACATGAACCTTGGAGTCTCTTGAATAAAAGTCAATCAAAACTTGGGAGACTCTTGATCAGATGATTTTGAATTGTTTGCAGAGCAACTTTGAATTTTTTCAAATGAATTTCATTCGAGCGGAGAGACTAGTATTTGATATTTTTGATCCAAATCTTCCTGAAAAAGTTAGTAAAGAGAAAACAAACATATTTTTGGATTTTAATCATTGGTTAGTAAACGCAAACATAAACAAATATCAAACAAGCCAGAAAACAAAGGTGCCCGGTGATCTCTCAAGAACAAACCTGCCGAGAAAAGCAAGAGAACCAAAGCTTGCAATCTTGTTTGTGGGATGAGATGAAAATGATATGTGGGATCTTAGGGGTAAAAATTAGGTTATTACACCTGCTCCCCTAGGAAATTAACTAGAAATCCTCAAATGCTTTAAGGTCATCTAGGTTAAGGTACTGTTTCTCAAATGCATCCCAATAAAGCATATCTAGAGAGCTCCCTTGATCTATTAAAACTTTTCTAATTTCCCAATCATTGCACCTCACAATGATAATCATGGGGTCCTCATTGTGAGGGTGGATACATGCTACATCTTTCTTTGAAAAATAGATCTCGACCTTTGGCATCTTGGTTTCTCCTTCCTTCAGTCTCGTGGGAAGATCCCATATATTTAATATTTGGTTGTAATATCTTCTTTGGGTGGAGTTATTATTTTTGGCCACAACACGCTCTTGCAATAGTATTGAGTGTATGGCGTATGACATTGTCACCCTTTTTTTATGGTTCCTTTCCCTTTCTAGATCTGAGGCTACATGTATCATCACGCCCACAGGAGTTAGACCCTCTTGACCCTTGGGAGAAATCGCTTTTGACATACTTCTTAAGGTGTCCCTCTTAGATCAGATGCTTAATCTCCTTCTAGGGATGGTAAAAGTCTTTTGTTTGGTCTCCTTTAACTTTACAAAACTTGCACCATCTTCCAGTATCACATCCCAAAACATCCTCTTTTAGGGGTGAAGGCGCAGGGATATCATCCAAGTGGAGAACCAAGAACGAGACTTTTAAAGGGTGATCTCAGAAACCAAATAAAGGTTTTGTTGGAAAACCTCCACAACCAACCAAGAGAGACTTCAATAAAATCATACTCTTAATAAGATAGTTGCACACCGATACAGCTAAAATCTCATAAAAGTATTTCCTTCACAAAAGCACTAAAGCAACTTTAAGTGAAAGAAATAATATAAATAGAAAGGTTAAAAGAGAGAAGAATTACTTAAAATTAAATTGTGGTGTGTAAAATAGTTAAGAGGCTTCCTTCTTATATAGGACAAAATGTAGCTTAAAAATGAAAATGATCGATGGGCTTTTTAATGCTCGTAATTAATTATGTGTGTGTCCAATAATTGACTATGTAGTTTAAAAATAGAAAGTTTTCAATTGTACTATTACATGTCGTCTATAAACCATAATAGTTAATTATGAGGTGAGATAATCGATCAAAGGATAATAGATTATCCAAAGTGATTTTCTCTCACACTTGATTTTTTGGACTTGTAATCAATTCTATATGTGAAAAAACTTTTTTGTGATTTTATCGAAGATGAAGGGTTCCTAAAAATATTTTGTGAGTGTGTAAGAGTTTCCTTAGTAACTTGTGAGTTATTCTACCTTTTTACAATACTCTGGTCACTCAAACACTATGTTAGCACATGATCGACTAGGAAAACTTTCACATTTCTTCTCTTTCACAAATTTAAAGCATCAAAATCCTTTATTTATCATCTTTAACTTTAGCAATCCATGGAATCTTAAATCGTCTCTGATATGAGGCTTGAGACATCTTCAGATTGAGCAACATGATCAGAGACAATGGAAAACACATAGATCCTCAAATTGATCTTCCAAAACAATTACTTGGTCATCATGTTAAGTACCATCACTTGATTAGCAACATGCCAAACACAATAACTTGATCATATCAAGCACTACCACTCAATCATATCAAACACCATTACTTGATCATATCAAGCACCGTCGCTTGATTAATATATTAGATGATATCATCTGAATCAATTAGGCCTTGAATAGCAAGACTGATGAAGACTTCTCTTAAGAGTGTTGTCAACATCAAAACCAAATCAACGGTTTATTGTAGTTTCATACTCATAAGCACATAGATTCGTAGTTGATGTGCCCATCACTGAATAAGGGACCTAAACCATTATGTTTCAATAATTGTTGGCTGAATCATAAGTTTTTTTTGCCTTTTATCGAAAAGGTATGGAAGGAAGATGAATTTCATGGTAAAAGGGTTTCATTTTGAAAGAAAAAATCAAGAAACTTAAAGAGTTATTGAAAATTTTGAACTCAGAAATCTTTAGGATGGTAGATTCAAATTTGAAAATTTGGTGGAGGATCTAGACGCAATTGACAAAATATCCTCTATAAGTGCAAGCATATCGGGTGATCCAAGTCTGTAAAAGTTGATATCTAATCAATTCCGGAAGCAATTTGTCACAAAAAGAGTCTAGTAAGACAAAAACCAAGGTTGAAATGGACCATGGAAGGGAAATCTAATACAAGGTATTTCTTTCCGTTTCTAAGGAGCAGAAATAGAGCAAATCCACGTTACTACTTTGAAAAAAGGAAACAAATGGATTGAAAGAGTTAGTAACACCAAGGCTAAAAATAAACCACACTTCTCCAACTGTTTTGGAGAAACCAAATGCAAAAGGCTGTTGTTTTTTAGAACTCATATTTAAAAAATATCTCAAGGAGATAACAATTATCTCATGATACCTTTCTTAGAGGAAGTAATAAAATAATTTGTGTGGATTTGTGATCGCAATGAAAGTCCCAGGATCGGACAACTTTATCCTTAACTTCATTAAAAGATGTTGGGTCATTGTGAAAGGAGATGAAATCGAATTTATTAAATAATTTCACAACGGAGGTAAGCTTTTTAAGGCAATAATAATGTCTTTTTTAGAACTCATCCCTATAAAAAAGAAAAGAGCATTTACAATACTTGAATTTGTTTTGATCACAAACGATAACTTTCAACAAATAAAGATTGAGAAAAGGAGTTCTTCGGTGAACAATGAAACAGTTAGAACAAAGACAGAAAGAAGAGAGGATAAAAAAAAAGAAGGATTGGGGAAAATTATTTACTATACACTTTCTCATTTAGGGTTTAAAAATGATTACAAATGAATAACAATTGGCCTCATTCAACAATATGAGTGATTTAGCTTATTTATAGACTAACTAGCTAACTTACAATACAAGCTAACTAAACAATTGGATCCTTAACACAAGGCCCAATTCGACATAATAAGTCAATAATATATTTCGACATTACATACTAGAACTAGCTTCGATTATAATATGTAACCCTTCAACATCAGCATGTGACCCATCTTCGACTTCATGCTTGTCTTCTATCGAAACACATGAAAGCTATTCCTCAACAAAGCTAGAGTTCGACTCAAAATCTCACAAATCTTCACCTTGGATCTAACTCTACAATAACAGGGAATAAACTAGATTTCATCATGAAGCTTTATCAACTGCATATAGTGGAAAACTTGCAACTTGGCAACGTCTTGGTGATCATATCAGCAACATTGTCATCATTCGAAACCTTCAGCACCTGGACTTCACCACACTCGATTTTCTCTCTGAAGAAGTGCAACCTCACATCAATATGCTTGGTTCGCTCATGATAAGCCGAGTTCTTCGAAAGATATATTGCACTTTGACTATCACAATTAAAAGTGATACTTCGGCCTTGAAGTTTCAGCTCCTTTGCAAAACCTTTAAGCCATAATGCTCCTTTGCAATATATTTTGCTTTAGTGGTTGATAAGGCAACAAACTTATGAATCGTGGCTTTCCAACTGATTATTATGCCGAATACAGTGAAAACATATCCATAAATAAACTTTTTGGAATCCATATAACCTGCATAATTAGAGTCGACAAACCCTTCAATTTCGACTTTGCTATCATCACCACAGGCTCCACCATAAATTAATACTCTTTTTAGAGACTCATTTATGTACCTGAGAATCCACTTTACAGCTTGCTAGTGCGCCTTTCTAGGATTGGCCATATACTTACTTACAAGGCTCACACCATACGCTATGTCTAGCCTCATACAGACCATAGCATACATCAAAGAACCTAATACACTAGCATATAGAATGCTACTCATATAGATTCTTTCAGCTTCAGTACTCGGAATTTGAGTAGTACTAAGCTTAAATTGAGAATTTGTTGGAGTCACAACAGGCTTTGAATTCTGCATACCAAACTTATCGAAAAACTTTCGTAGGTATATCTCTTGAGATGAGCACAACTTTGACTGCTTTCTATCTCTCTAGATGTCAATTCCAAGTATTTTGGTGGCAGCTTCTAGATCCTTTATTTCAAACTCCTTGCTAAGTTCAACCTTCACCTCCATTACATTCTTGACACTGTTGCTACCTATGAGAATATCATCCATATAGATCAACAAAATAACAAGTGAATTTTCAGGTCAAAATTTGAAGTAAACATAGTGGTCGAACTGGCTTCTAGTGAAACCAATGTGTACCATGAACTTATCGAATCTCCTATTCCACTGTTGAGGAGATTATTTTAGGCCATATAAAGACCTATCTAGCTTGCACACATAATCTTCCTTATGTTACAACAGAAATGTTGTCTAGGTCACCATACAGAAATGTCGTCTTCACATCCATTTTCTCAAGTTCCAGGTCGAACTTCGCCACCATGGCTAAAAACATTCGAATGGATCTATATGTTACAACATGTGAGAACACGTCATTGAAGTCGACACCTTCTTTCGAAGTGAACCCCCTAGCAACCAATCTTACCTTAAAGCGCTTCGACATTACTCATTTGATTCCTTCCTTGACCTTGAAAATCCACTTACAACTGACTAACCTTGCTCCTGCAGGTTTCTCAATCAATTCCCAAGTGTTATTATCATAAAAAGATTTCATCTCGTCATCCATGGCTTTTTTCCATTCAGTCTTCTTTCAAATCATCATAGCTTCCTTGTAATATCTAGTTTCTTCCTCAAGTACTTCACTTGCAGAGATTAAGGTAAAAGATATAAGTTCTGCATAACCAAGTCACTAAGGTGGCTTACTGACTCTTCTTTACATATCTCTAGTCAGTAGGTAGTCATCGAAAGTTTCCTCAGTCTCTTCAGCATCTTGCTCTTGTTCTTCGACTTCATCTGGGTTATGCACTTCAGCATCACTATGCTCCACCTCAACAGGAATCTATACCTATTCCAGCTCCTCTTCAGAGATTTCTGCACTTCAACCAGCATCACCAGTTTTCTTGAATGCCATCTCGACTTCATTAAAAATTACATCACAACTTGTGATATATCTTCTGTGACCTAGTTCTAGGCACCACAGCCTTAACCTTTGACTCCTTCAGAATATCCAAGGAATAAGCATCTCAGAGCTCTAGGTTCGACCTTGTCTTGCCTAGTATGAGCATAGGCTAAACATACAAATACTCTTAGTTTGTTGAGATCTTGTGGTTGACCCGACCAAACTTTTTCAGGTGTCTTCGTTCCCAAGGCAGTCGAGGGACGTCTATTTATCAGATAAGCTGCTGTCAAAACAACCTTCACCCAAAACACCTTCTTCTATCCAGTACAAACCAACATGCATCTAACCCTTTCAAGGATTATTTGATTGAATCTCTCAGCTAAGCCATTTTATTGAGGAGTACCTGCTACAGTATTACGCCTTTCAATCCCAAACTCGACACAATAATTGTCGAAAGCTTCATTGTAGAACTCAAGGCCATTGTCAGTCCTCAACCTCTTAACCTTTCTTCCAGTTTGAGTTTCGACTAGAACCTTCCAACTTTTGAAATTCTAAAAAGTTTCACCTTTAGTCTTCTGAATGAATATCCATACTTTTCTAGAATACTCATCAACTATGGATAAGAAATACCTTGCACCTGAATGTGAGAGATTCCTTGAAGACCCCCAAAGATCAGCATGGATGTAATCAAGGGATACATGTGTTCTTTGTTTACCTTTGTTAAACTTCATCCTACAGGATTTTCCAAATACACAAAGTTCACAAAACTCCAACTTTTCGACTTTATCACCACCAAGTAGGTTCTGCTTCCCCAATTCGACCAAGCCTCTTTCGCTGACATGGTCCAATCTCATGTGCCATAATATCATCTTCGACACCGTTTTCATGGATGCAAAATCTGTTGAACCACTTACAACCTCATCCTCAAGGGTATACAAGCCTTGTTTCTTCATGCCTCTCAAGATTTCCTTCGACCCCTTCATGACTTTCAGGATACCTTGCTCTCCTTTGAAGACATATCCTTTCTTTTTGAATTCACCAAGAGAAATTAAATTCCTTTTAAGGTCAAGTACATACCTAACTCTAGTCAATGGTCTTATTGACTCATCATGGAGCTTGAACCTTACAGATCCAATACCTGCAATCTTGCAAGCCTTATTATTTTCCAACAACACAGATCTACCATTTTGATCACATAATTCTTCAAACACATCCTTGTTTGGAGTCATATGCCAAGTACATCCAGAATCCAGAATCCACTCTTTGCAAGAGTTGCTGCTTGACACCACAAGGACATCAAATGATTCATAATCATCTTGCACAATAGTTGCATTGTGATAGTCCTTACCTCCATGATTATTTAGGCGCTCAGGACACATCTTTCTTGTGTGACCCTCATTCTTACAGTGATAACACTTAATCCTAGAAATATCACCACCATAAGACTTCTGCTGAGTTTTACCTTTCTTTTTCTCAAACCTACCATCTTTCTTCAAGGATTTCCCCTTTCACGGATAACCCTTTGCTAACTGATAATGACGATTTATGCTCCTTTCTTTTGTTTAAGTGTAACACCCCAAAATTTAATCGGAATATTTTAATTAATTTATTTAATTGAGAATATTCATATTTTGGTGTTTTCGGTGGTTTTGGGAATTATTGAGGAATTATGCATATTTGGAGTATTTATTTTGGAATAATAGTATGTAATATGAATTTATTAATATTATTATGAATTAAAAAAATATAAGAGGAATACGGGTAATTTGGGCATTTGGAGGAGTTAGTGAGGGTAATGAGGGAAAAGCCCAAGTTGTGATGCCCAAGACTAGGTTTGGCAAAATTGAGTTCTGAAGGGAAATTAGAATTCATTTGTGTTAAAGGTGAAAGTTTGGTGGCCAGAGCTCTGAAGGAAAGGTTGGAGGCAGAAGATCCCAAAGTTAATCGTGAAAGCTGCGAATCGACTAAGGTATGGGGAGTATCGCTTTTCATGATTTTCTATGTATGCCTTTCGATGTGTTTATAGTTGGTTTGAGGGTTTTAGGGAGAATTATGGGAAAAAAGGGATTTTGGCCTTGTGGCCAAAATCTATCATTGAGACTTTGACCGTGATAAGATTAGAAGGTTATGCGAACAAGTGATCTATGGCCTTCATGGCCTAGATCTATCATGGAGGTGGTAACCGTAAGGATTCCAAGGGTAGATGGGAAATAATGATCTTTGGCCTTCGTGGCCTAAACCTGTAATTGCAAATCTAACTGTGAATTGATTGTGGGAAAATAAGGGAAACTGATAATGAAACCTTGAGGATTGTGGGTAGTGGTTAGTATTCTTGACTGTTTGATGTGAAACAGGAGAAGTAGGAAACCTTAGGCCTTTGTGGACAAAACCTTAGATTATTATATGTCTGACCATATGGAATAGGAATATTTGATATTTGAAATTATGACGCCTTCAGAGCAATTGTAGGGAAATTGTGATTTAGGACATGAATAGGTCCCGGAATTGGCCTAATAAACCGAAGGTTTTGTACCTTTATCGTTGTATGGCCTTAGGGATGATTTAGAGATGTTTTGGGGGAATTGGGTAAGTGAATCGTATGAGTATTTGGGTGAAAATCAGTTCTGGTGCGTAGCAGATTTTTGCTGTCATCGCGTTGTTCGCCTAGCGAAGACTTGCCCAGACTCGCCTAGCGAGCATGCCAGCGAACGTAGCAGAGTTTCGCGAAATTTGATCGTGTGCAGCGACGCCTTGATGTTTGATTCTGAGATTTATGAGATGAGTTAACACGAGTATGACAGTGAGGAATTATGTGATTGATAGGCGATAGTGTGAGGATTACCGCAAGTGTAATTTGACGAATTAATATGAGATAACATGGGGTAATATTATGAATTAATATGAGATGACATGGGGTAATATTATGAATTAATATGAGATGATATGGGATAATATTATGAATTAATATGAGATAATATGAGATAATATTATGAATTAATATGAGATAACATGGGGTAATATTATGAATTAATATGAGATGATATGGGGTAATATTATGAATTAACATGGGATAATATGGGATAATATTATGAATTAATATGAGATAACATGGGGTAGTATTATGAATTAATATGTGATAATATGATGGGCTAATATGAGGATGATTATGAGCTAATATGTGATTTGTACGTGACTATGTGACGATTTCCATGATGTGTGATGATGACGATTTATGTGATGATGATTATTATTATGACAAATTATGTGATAACATGAGATATGATGATTTATGTGATGATGATGATTATTACGATGAATTATGTGATAACATGAGATATGATGATTTATGTGATGATGATGATTATTATGATGAATTATGTGATAACATGAGATATGATGATTTATGTGACGATGATGATTATTACGATGAATTATGTGATAACATGAGATATGGTGATTTATGTGATGACGATGATTATTATGATGAGTTATGTGAGATATGACGATTTATGTGATGATGATGATGACTATGTTGATGAATATGATGAATGATGATGCACCTATGATGTTATTATGAGGATGATTTGTGACGCGTGCATCATGCATTCATGTGCATCCGGACTTTGGTTCAGGACCTCGATTACTTTGGCTTCAATTCCACTGTGCGGATGTGAAGTATTTTGATGTGCTTCGGTTCTCAAGTAGAATCAATCCTATTGATGGGGATCTATGGAGGGTTGATGGCCCAATGTCCATCGTGCTGTGATGATTGGTACCACATGCATTGAGTCTATGTTGCATTTCATTTATGAGTCTTTGGGTATAAATTATGACATTGTGGCCTTCGAGGCCTATTAAAGGATATGGATGTGTTGAATATGAATATGACGTCGTTTATGCATTAACTGTTATACATTGATTATTATGAATTGTTTTACTCACCCTGCCTGTTTAAATGTTACCTCCACGTGAGTAACGTGCGAATGACCAGGTTTAGCCGTGGACGCCGTTGAGGACTTTTGAAGTGTTGAGTTGTTAGCCTTCGGTTAACTTAGAGGGTCTTGCTCTGATAGTGTAACATCGGGTTGGGGTTTATGTTTTACTTGATTTATTTTGATTATCTTTCCGTATAAGGAAAACTTTGGATATGCCTTTTGAGTTCCGCTGCTTTGTGCAAATTGATGTATTTTGAGAAAACCCGTGTTTTACGGAGTATTGACTTATGTCGAGACATTGAGAAATATACGCCCTTTTGTGGCTTTTTATGAAAGTTAATATTTTACTCTGAAATCCATGTTATTTTGCCGTAATATCTTTGGGGTAGAATAAGGGTGTTACGTTAGTGGTATCGGAGCAAGTCGGTCCGTCCGACCATGTTGTCTAATGTTGTTTGTTCCCTTGTATGCGACATGTGTGTGAAGACACTATCAGTACAATTTATTTTCTAACCTTTGTTGCTTCTCCAGGATGCTGCAAGTGTGAAGTGGTGGCTCAATGTATGGTTGGACACTCTTATAGTTTGGTAAAGATGGTTTATACTCCATCATGAATTTTGGCTGTCTATTGACAAATTGAGGAACTTATCAGCCTTAATCTGTTGTTGATAGTGGATGGGGTCATGTTGGATGGGATAGACATGCCTTGCAAGCTTAGATGGCGTGAGCAGTGAATTGTTTTAAGTTAAGCTAAGTGCTTAAGAATTTTTTTGATGAGTTGGTGCAAGAAGGTGAGAAGATGTTTATTTGGATGAAAACTGTGAGTGTTGATGAAAGTGGGGAAGTTGGTGGTTTTCCAGTTAATTGTGATTGTCTAGAAGTTTTCCTGACGAGATAGTGATATACAGCCAGAACGTGAAGTGGAGTTGTGATCGACTTAGTTATGGAAACTAGTCTGATATTGAGGGCTCCATAGTATATGTTTGTTTGGATGGTCAAGGAATTAAATTGATTGAGTAGTTTTGAGACTTGTGTCTGGTGTGTGTGCTAAAGCAACAGATTGTGAGGTCGAGTATATTAAAGGGGACAATGATTTTTGGTGATTATTAGAGGAAGTCAGATGTGGAATGAAATATTGGTATAACTGGGTTTTAAAATATTTCAAAAATTGGAAGTGTGTTGAATGACTCCTTAAGTGTGAAATTGTTGTTATGCGTTGGATTCCGAGATCACAACTTTTTATGGAATCGAAATCAGACACCCGGAAGTCATTTAATGATCGAAAATGGAAATTCGGACTGTCAGGTTCGCCGGGCGAGCAATATCCTTCGCCTAGCGAATAGCTCCAGGAGGAATTGGCCGCTCACCACTGTATTCGCCAAGCGAATATGTCCTGGGGCAAAAGAATGTTGTTTTCGTATTTTATTCGTAACGGGAGAACCGTAACTCGGAATAACACACGGTTCGAAGCGTTGGAATGCTATTTCAATGCTCTATTCGATGGGGAAGTAGTGGCATAGAATTAAGTTATTTATTGATGGACCATGTTTGGATTTTGTAGTAAGTGCGGAAAGTGCAGTTCGTGTTTCTGTCATAACTCACAAATTGAGTGCCCGATTGGCATGAAGCTTCAGAAGGATGATGGATTTGGGTTGGGTTACCATTCGGGTAAAGCGGACGGGGTAGCTGATGTATTGATTTGGGATTCTTTGCATATACCGGTGTTGATGGTAAAAGAGTTAGAACTTATTAAGCAATTTCGTGATATGAGTTTGGTTTGTGAAGAGACTTCGTATGGAGTTAAGCTTAGCATGTTGGGGCTTACTAGTGGTACTCTTGATGAAATTCTAGAAGGTCATAAATCTGGTTTGAGTTGGTAGATTGGTTGAATTTGATGAATTAAAGTTGAAGAATTGCTTTTCGGATTAATGGAAATGGTATCATGAGATATCGTGATAGAGTTTGTGTTCTAGATATTGTTGAGTTAGAAAAAGAGTATTATTGAAAAAGGACATTGAGGTAGATTGAGTATCCATCCTGGTGCTATGAAGATGTAACCAGATTTGAGGAAATTGTTTTGATGACCATGGATGAAGAGAGAAGTGGTTAAGGAGGTATATGCTGGTTAGACTTGTCGAAATCGAAGATTGAACATCAGAGACCGTTGGGTCTGATGCAGCCGTTCAATATTCCAGAGTGGAAAGGGAATAGTATTTCTGTGGATTTTGTGTTGGTTTGTCGAAGACTGTGAGAGGGATATGATTCAATTTGCATGATTTTGGATAGATTGACTAGATCAGCTCATTTTATATCAATGAGGAATGATCATTCTATGTTGAAGCTAGTTGAGATGTATATTGAGGAAGTTGTGAAGTTGTATGAGATGTCGTCGAATATTGTACCAGATGGAAATCTGGGATTTACATTGAGATTTTGGGAGAGTTTGCAGATGCTTTGGGTACCATGTTGAAGTTGAACTCTTCCTACATCTGCGGACAGATGGATAGACAGAGAGAACTATCCAGTCTTTAGAGGATTTGTTGAGGGCTTGTGTGTTGGATCAAAGTGGATCGTGGGATAGTCATAGTCGTTGGTTGAGCTTACCTATAATAACAGTTATCATTCTAGTATCGGAATGGCACCGTATGAGGCTTTATATGGTAGGAGGTGTAGGACTTCTTTGTGTTGGTATGAATCAGGCGAGAGTGTTGTACTCGGACCCGAGATGGTGCAAACGACAAATGAAAATACCAAGAGGGTCTAAGAAAATACGTGTTTTGAGAGTTACGATAGTAACTGGTGTTGGCCGAGATTTTGAATCTCGGAGGCTCACACCATGTTTTGTTGATTTGTATCAGAGTAGCACAGCGGAAGCGTGGGAGAAGTACCATGTTAGACTGTTTTACCGCTGTCGCTTGTGAAATTTCATGATGTATTTCATGTGCCTAAGTTGAAGAAGTACATTGATTCAGATGGATGGTGTACAAGTGAGAGGTAATTTGACTGTTGAGGTGTTGCATGTTCGGATTGATGAACAAGAAGCAACTTCGAGGTAGAGAGATTCCTTGGTGAAGGTAGTTTTCGAAGGACCAACTAGAGAAAGTTGAAATTGGGAACATCGAGATCAGTTGAAGGAGTCATGTCCGACTCTGTTTTCTTGAGGTAATTTTCGAAGGCGGAAATTCTTTTAAGTGGGGGAGAGTTGTAACACCCCAAAATTTAATCGGAATATTTTAATTAATTTATTTAATTGAGAATATTCGTATTTTGGTGTTTTCGGTGGTTTTGGGAATTATTGAGGAATTATGCATATTTGGAGTATTTATTTTGGAATAATAGTATGTAATATGAATTTATTAATATTATTATAAATTAAAATAAATATAAGAGGAATAAGGGTAATTTGGGCATTTGGAGGAGTTAGTAAAGGTAATGAGGGAAAAGCCCAATTTGTGAAGTCCAACACTAGGTTTGGCAAAATTGAGTTCTGAAGGGAAATTAGAATTCATTTGTGTTAACCGTGAAAGTTTGGTGGCCAGAGCTCTGAAGGAAAGGTTGGAGGCAGAAGATCCCAAAGTTAATCGTGAAAGCTACGAATCGACTAAGGTATAGGGAGTATCGTTTTTCATGATTTTCTATGTATGTCTTTCGATGTGTTTATGGTTGGTTTGAGGGTTTTAGGGAGAATTATGGGAAAAAGGGATTTTGGCCTCGTGACCAAAATCTATCATTGAGATTTTGACCGTGATAATATTAGAAGGTTATGCGAACAAGTGATCTATGGCCTTCGTGGCCTAGATCTATCATGGAGGTGGTAACCGTAAGGATTCCAAGGGTAGATGGGAAATAATGATCTTTGGCCTTCGTGGCCTAAACCTGTAATTGCAAATCTAACTGTGAATTGATAGTTGGAAAATAAGAGAAACTGATAATGAAACCTTGAGGATTGTGGGTAGTGGTTAGTATTCCTGACTGTTTGATGTGAAACAGGAGAATTAGGAAACCTTAGGCCTTTGTGGCCAAAACCTTAGATTATTATATGTCTGGCCATATGGGATAGGAATATTTGACATTTGAAATTATGATGCCTTCAGAGCAATTGTAGGGAAATTGTGATTTAGGACATGAATAGGTCACAGAATTGGCCTAATAAACCGTAGGTTTTGTGCCTTTATCGTTGTATGGCCATAGGGATGATTTAGAGATGTTTTGGGGGTATTGGGTAAGTGAGTCGTATGAGTATTTGGATGAAAATTAGTTCTGGTGTGTAGCAGATTTTTGTTGTCATCGCGTTGTTCGCCTAGCGAAGACTCACCCAGACTCGCCTAGCGAGCATGCTAGCGAACATAGCAGAGTTTCGCGAAATTTGATCGTGTGCAACG
Source organism: Lathyrus sativus (assembly GCA_963859935.3). Classification (NCBI taxonomy): domain Eukaryota; kingdom Viridiplantae; phylum Streptophyta; class Magnoliopsida; order Fabales; family Fabaceae; genus Lathyrus; species Lathyrus sativus. The sequence goes on along the minus strand of OZ012735.1, from coordinate 614,561,916 downwards.
ACGCCTTGATGTTTGATTCTGAGATTTATGAGATGAGTTAACATGAGTGTGAGAGTGAGGAATTATGTGATTGATAGGCGATAGTTTGACAATTACCGCGAGTGTAATTTGACGAATTAATATGAGATAAGATGGGGTAATATTATGAATTAATATGAGATAACATGGGGTAATATTATGAATTAATATGAGATGATATGGGGTAATATTATGAATTTACATGGGATAATATGGGATAATATTATGAATTAATATGAGATAATATGGGATAATATTATGAATTAATATGAGATAACATGGGGTAATATTATGAATTAATATGATATGATATGGGGTAATATTATGAATTAACATGGGATAATATGGGGTAATTTTTATGAATTAATATGAGATAACATGGGGTAGTATTATGAATTAAATTGTGATAATATGATGGGCTAGTATGAGGATGACTATGAGCTAATATGTGATTTGTACGTGACTATGTGACGATTTTCATGATGTGTGATGTTGACGATTTATGTGATGATGATTATTATTATGACGAATTATGTGATAACATGAGATATGATGATTTATGTGATGATGATGATTATTACGATGAATTATGTGATAACATGATATATGATAACTTATGTGATGATGATGATTATTATGATGAATTATGTGATAACATGAGATATGATGATGTATGTGATGATGATGATTATTACGATTGAATTATGTGATAACATGAGTTATGGTGATTTATGTGATGACGATGATTATTATGATGAGTTATGTGAGATATGACGATTTATGTGATGATGATGATGACTATGTTGATGAATATGATGAATGATGATGCACCTATGATGTTATTATGAGGATTATTTGTGACGTGTGCATCATGCATTCATGTGCATCCGGACTTCGGTTCAGGACCTCGATGACTTTGGCTTCAATCCCACTGTGCGGATGTGAGGTATTTTGATGTGCTCCGGTTCTCAAGTAGAATCGATCCTATTGATGGGGATCTATGGAGGGTTGATGGCCCAGTGTCCATCGCTCTGTGATGATTGGTACCACATGCATTGAGTCTATGTTGCATTTGCATTTATAAGCCTTTGTGTATAAATTATGACGTTGTGGCCTTCGAGGCCTATTAAAGGATATGGATGTGTTGAATATGACTATGACGAAGTTTATGCATTAATTGTTATACATTGATTATTATGAATTGTTTTACTCACTCTGCCTGTTTGAATGTTACCTCCACGTGGGTAACGTGCAGATGAGTAGGTTTAGCCGTGGACGTTGTTGAGGACTTTTGAAGTGTCAAGTTGTTAGCCTTCGGTTAACTTAGAGGTTCTTGCTCTGATAGTGTAACATCGGGTTGGGGTTTATGTTTTACTTGAGTTATTTTGATTATCTTTCCGTATAAGGGAAACTTTGGATATGCCTTTTGAGTTCTGCTACTTTGTGCAAATTGATGTATTTTGAGAAAACCCGTGTGTTACGGAGCATTGACTTATTTCGAGACATTGAGAAATGTACGCGCTTTTTATGGCTTTTTATGAAAGTTAATATTTTACTCTGAAATCCATGTTATTTTTCCATAATATCTTTGGGGTAGAATAAGGGTGTTACATCAAGTCCTTCGAATATAAGGCTGCTTGAACTTCTTCAAAGGTTAGGGGCTCTCTTTCATACAAGAGGATTTATTTGAAGTGAGCATGTGACTTAGGTAAAGAACACAACAATAATAATGCTTGATCTTCATCATTGATGGTAACATCAATATTTTCATGATTAAGAATCAGCTTGCTGAACACATACAACTGCTCCGTCAACGCTTTATCTTCATTCATCTTGAATGAATACAATGCTTGCTTCAAGTACAAATGACTCACCAAGGGTTTTGTCATACACAATCCTTCGAGTTTCAGCCAAACACCAGCTGTCGTCGTCTCCTTTGAAACATGCCTAAGAAAATTATCACCAAGACTTAGAACAATTGCATTGTGGGCTTTCTTGATCATCATTGTCTTTTCCTTCTCCGTCAATGCAGCATCCATGGCATTTCCTCCCTTTAACGCTTCTAGCAAACCCTGTTGAACAAGAAGGGCTCGCATCTTCAAATGGCATAAACTGAAGTCATTAGCTCCGATGAACTTCTCAATTTCAAACTTTGTTGATAACATCTTCTCCACACTCACCGCACCAGTTTGTTGTGATCACAAACGATACCTTTCAACAAATAAAAATTGAGAAACAAAGTTCTTGGGTGAACAATGAAACGGTTAGAACAAAGAGAGAAATAAGATATGATAAAGAAGAAAGAAAAAGAAGGATTTGGTCAAATTGTTTACTATTCACTTTCTCTTTTAGGGTTTACAAATGATTACAATTGAATAACAATTGGTCTCACTCAACAACCTGAGTGATCTATTCTATTTATAGACTAACTAGCTAAACGGTTTAACGGGTCCAACTAATGTTATTGGGTGATTAAACTAGTTTTAAATGGATGGGCGGGGTAATAAAGTCTATAGTGTAGGTACCCTGATATGTCCGTAATATCATTTACTAAATTCTTAGGTACCTGATCTGCCTGTAATATCATTTACTAAATTCGTAGGTACCCTGATCCGCCTGTAATATAATTTACTAAATTCATATATTTTAATGTATGCATTGCTTTGTCCCATCCACTTTTTCTTTTTTTTGATATGGATGAGGGCCAAAAGGCCCAAAAAGAAAACCACTCCAAAGAACACCTTCCTAATGTAACACCCTATTTCCCTCGCACATGATTATACAATAAAATCATATTATTTGCATAATCAAATAGGATGTCACACATTCTCTTTTCAAAACATATATGCCCTGTAACACTATATCTAATAAAATTACAATTAACACATTCACTTAGGGTATGATTCATGTTCTCTTTCACTTAGGGTAACATCATAGTGGAATTTCTCATAATAAAGCAAGCATTAACTAAATCATTTAAACTTCAAATTCACTTTATGGTATAATCAACTCATAAATGATCAAAACATAGAAATATGAAACGTGAGAGTATACATTAATTCTCTAACGAAAAGATTAAACAAGACTCGCAAAATGTTTTCAGTGTTACACATCAGAGCAAGTAAATTAAACCCAGTGAAATTCTGGTAGTCAGACACCAGATGTCGAGTAAGATGTCACGCCACTGGGATTAGGACAGTATGACACTATGCAGTTAAAGTAAATGGTTGAATGTAAATAATACAATCAATTGTTAACCTAGTTTGATGCAACATCACCTACATCTGAGGACATCCAAGCCAGTAAAGAAATCATCTATAATAGTATTAGTTTGAAGTTCTAAACAACCTCTGCTTTTACCAACTTCGCACCTAATCACTAACCATGCTATTTCTATCTAAGAACTCCTAGATATGAGACCCCTCTCACTCCCCTCAATCACACAGCAGTGATAAAGACCAAGAACAATGAACAATATAAGACACACTTCCAATGATACAAAATCCACTCTTGCTTAAAAGCTTATGCGTGATTATAACTCAAACACAGTCCAATTCAAACATCTAAGAGATACATGAATGGCTCACAAATGATACAGTCCAACTTAGATATTAAAGTGATATAGGAATGAATCACAAATAACAAAAACACATTAAGCCCTAAAAACTCTTATTTTTAGTACACGACTTCGATGATGCATTAGGTTTAAAATAACCCTTTAAATATCTTTTGATCAGCATGAGCTTGGACGCAAATCCAAAACAGTAGCTGGAAATAATCTACACAATCTTTTGCATAAAATAGAAATAAAATAGAAAGTTTACTAAAAAGTCTTCAAGATCCTTTTTATGAAACAAATGCACTTCTGGCATCAAACCCGAGTTCCTAAAATAACCTTCCTTGAATTGCGATAGAGTGTGAACTAAAACTAAATAGAATCTCACACTTTAAGACTAAATCTTCTAAATAAGTACAACCTAAATCTTCTTGTATAACATGTAATGACACAATGTCACGAAATCGTACTGACCATCAATGATGTCTGACCAACATGTCAAGACATCTTGCTCAACATCCTGTTGCGATACTTGTTTTATCAAAATTGCTGCCAATCCCAAAATTACAGAACTTACAATCTCCCCCCTTTAGAAAATTTTAGCTAAAACAACCTTTGCATGAAATACTGGAGAAATAGAAACAGACATAACAACAGCAACCCAAAAGAACCAAGAACCACACGTAAACAAAAACACCAGAAAAAGAAAATAGAGGCACACACAACTGAAATAAGGTAGAACCCCAGCCTCACAGAAAACAACACCCAGAGAGAAATAAACTCACTTGCCAGGAACCTTAAAAAAAATTGAAAAACAATGTTAAGACATCCTGTCTGGCATCACAGCAGCAAACCAGCAAACCTATGCACATGTCAAGATATCCTGTATGACATCACAACAGCAAACCTATGCACACAAAACACCACACTACCATACTCCTTTGGATTGCATGGTTATCAATTCAAATACAGATAACACTCTCCATGTCACATAGAACCACATATACTCCCCCTTAAGAGAGCAGCCAACACACTTTCCACTCAAAGTAAAACAAGCACAAGTACACGGGTGCTATAAAAAAATTTGTAGAGACAAATAAATTTTCCCATACAAGATATGATGTCAAGACATATAATAAAACATCCCAAATCCACCAAAAACAGACTACTCAGAAGAAACCACATAATAAGAGAAGTCATACTCATGTTCCTCCCCTTCATACACCATCTTAAAACAGCAACAACTGAAATTGAAATTACTACTACCACAACCAACCAAATAACCATTATTACTCCCCCTTTCTATCCATAAATTAGACAACAAGAAAAACATTTGAAATATCAGCATCGACACCTTCCTCTTCCTTGTCTCCTACACAAGCAAGGCTAATTATATAATTCTTCAAAAATGCGAATTCCCACTTCACCCCTTAATTTTTCAAACTGGTTTACATCCAAAGCTTTGATGAAAATATCAGCTAGTTTCTTCTCAGTGGCCACATGTTCAAGAGTAACAATTTTTGTCCTCAACAAGATATCTAATAAAATGATGACAAATGTCAATATTCTTTTTCCTTCTATGTCGAACGGGATTTTTAGAAATGTTGATAACACTCAAGTTGTCACAATATAATGTCATGACATCTTGTTTTATATTATACTCTTTTAAAATCTGCTTCATCCAAATCAACTGAGAGCAGTTGCTTTTTGCAGCAATATACTCAGCCTCAACAGTATATAGAGACACACAATTTTGCTTCTTGCTGAACCAAGATATAAGATTGTTCCCTAGGAAGAAACATCCCCCATAAGTGTTTTTCCTATCATCAACACTACCTGGCCAATCAACATTACAATATCCAACAAGCATTGCATCAGGAGCATGAGAATATAACATACCATTATCACTTGTACCATTGACATACTTCATAATCCTCTTTAATTAATTTATGTGACTAGTTTTAGGCTCAGTTTGATATCTTGAAAAAACACCAACAACAAATGTGATGTCATGTCTACTAGTTGTGAGGTAAAACAGGCTACCAATCATGCTTCTGTACAGACTTTGATCCATATTAACACCATTTAAATCTTTAGAGAGCTTCAAATGAGTAGGTGAATGTGTCCCTTTGGGACTAGCACTCTCCATTCCAAACTTCTTCACTATGTTCATGGCATACTTACTTTGAGAGATGAAGATAAAATCATCCATCTGTCTCACTTGAAGTCCAAGAAAATAAGTCAATTCACCAACAAGACCCATCTCAAATTCAGATTGCATCTGTTTGACGAAATGTTGGACCATCTGGTATAACATCCCACCAAATACAATATCATCCACATATATTTGAGCAATTGTGATTTTTCCATCCTTTTCTTTAACAAACAGAGTCTTGTCTATTCCTTCTTTCCTGTATCCATTACTGACAAGAAATCTTGTTTGCCTTTCACGCCAAGCCCTAGGGGCTTGTTTTAGTCCATAAAGAGCTTTCTTTAGTTTGAACACATGATCTGGAAAAGTAGGACCAATAAACCCCTTTGGTTGTTTAACATATACTTTTTCATTCAACTACCCATTCAAAAGGGCACTTTTCACACCCATCTAAAATAGCTTGAACTTGAGTAAACATGCCACTTCTAGCAGAAGTCTTATTCAAGACGAGCAACTAGAGCAAAGGTCTCATCAAAATCTACTCCTTCAATTTTAGTGTATCCGTGAGCCACAAGTTTAGCCTTATTTCTAGTGACCACTCCATTTTCATCATACTTATTCTTATAGACCCACCTTGTACCAATGATATTTGTTCCTTCAGGCCTAGGAACGAAATCCCAAACTTCATTCCTCTTGAACTGACTTAATTCTTCTTGCATGGTATTGATCCAGAACTCATCAGTTAAAGCCTTCTTCACATTCTTGGGTTTAATTTTAGAAACAAAATAAGAGTTGGATACCACCTCTCTTGATCTAGTGATAATTCCTTCATTAGGATTTCCTACAATGAGTTCCTTAGGATGATCTTTCTGAAATATGACAGAGGGACCTTTGTTGGCTTGACTGTTATCATCCTCGGTATCTGCAGCTTCATTGTTGGTCTCAACATCAACCACATTTTCTGAAGTATCATTCATATGAGATGATGTTTCAACATCGTCTTCAACATCTGGATTTTTTTCTATGGTTGAATCATAAATCACAACATTAATAGACCCTATCATGACTTTGGTTCTGGTATTTAAGACTCTATATGCTCTGTTGTTTGTAGAGTAACCCAATAATATTCCTTCATCACACTTGGGATCCATCTTCCTTTTTTCCCCACGATTAGCCATGATGTAGCATTTACTCCGAAAAACATGAAAATATTTGATAATAGGCTTTCTTCCTTTCCATAACTCATAGAGTGTAGTTGAAGTAGCTGTTCTCAAAGTAACTATGTTATGAATATAGCAAACAATATTCATTGCTTCAGCCCAAAAATGATATGGTAAATGTTTAGCATGAAGCATGACTCTAGCTTATTCTTGAAGGGTCTTATTCTTGCGCTCAACCATTCCATTTTGCTAAGGAGTGATGGGATAAGAGAATTCATGGATAATACCTTCAGAGGATAAAAAAATCATCAAATTTTCTATTTTCAAACTCCTTTCCATGGTAACTTCTAATCCTGACAATATTACTTTCCTTTTTGCTTTGAAGCTTTTGACATAATTCTTCAAAGACATCAAAAACATTTGATTTTCCCCTGATGAATTGTATTCAAGTGAATCTTGAAAAATCATAAACAACAACATAAGAATACGTCTTTCCACTAAGGCTTTCAACTTGCATGGGGCTCATCAAATCCATGTGAAGAAGTTCCAAAACTCTTGAAGTAGTCAGATGTTGGATCTTCGTGTGTGACATCTTGGTTTGCTTTCTAATTTGACACTCACCACAAAATTTTCCTTCCTCTATTCCGAGCTTAGGAATGCCTCTGATCGCTTATGTAGATACAATTTTTTTCATCCCTTTCAGATGGAGATGACCAAGCTTTTAGTGCCACAACTTGACTTCATCTTCCTTAAACGTCAAACATGTGAGGGAACACTTTGTTGATTGAGGTGTCCATAAGTAACAATTCTCCTTAGACCTGACTCCCCTCACCAGTACTTCATTCTTCTCAGTGACCAGACACTCAAACTCAATGAAATTTACTTTTAGACCTTGATCACACAACAGACTTATGCTTAATAAATTAGAAATTAGTCCTTTCAGAAGGAGAACATTATCAAGACTAGGGAATCTTATGCAGACTAGTCTTCCAGCTCTTTTAATTTCACCTTTGGCACCATCACCAAAAGTGACATAACTGGTGGAATGAGATTTAATGTCCACAAGGAACTTCTTTACTCCAGTCATGTGTCTAGAATCCCCACTGTCAAAGTACCAATCTTCTATAGCTGAGGCTCTGAGAGTGGTATGAGCAATAGTGGAAGTAGTAGCTTTCTTGGGTATCTATTCCTTTTTAGTTTTAACTAGTGCTTGATTAACCCTATGTAGTGTTAGACCGTTTGGATAGCCATACAGTTTGAAACAGAAAGACTTCATATGACCAATTTTATCACACTAATGACATCTCCAATGCAAGGCCTTACTTCCAGCTTGAGTATTCTGATGTTTGGCACGATGTTGAAACATTTGATTAGACATCATTTGCTCAGGCTTCTTTATAAGAGAAACAAAGTTTGTTACATGGGTGTCTACTAAGTTGGTATTCATTAAACGAATGTCAAAAATATGAATCATGCTAACCTGGTAATCATCCCTTCCATGGTAGTCTTGGATCCATCCTAGATCCATTTTATGCTGGAAAGCTTTTTGTATGAAGGAACACCTTTGATTGTCTCTTGAGCAAATTGAGCAAGAGTTTAGTCGTGCAACAGTAGATTGTGATGTTTACTTTGTCTTGAGTGCATTGTCACTAGATTGACATTCATTGCACGGATGTCATGATTTTGAACAGTGCCTTTTTTCAGAGATTGATAATCAAAGCCTATACCTTTTAAGTTTCCAGCCTTTTTCCAACTTGAAAAATTTCATCTAACATATCAGAACCATTGTTCAACATTCTTACAGACTTAGTCATGTTTTCAAGCTATGAAGTCAATAGGGTTACCTCATTCTGCAGAGAACAAATAATGGATAAATATTCTTCATTTTCAGTTTGAAGTTGAGAAAGGTTTTCCTTCTGCTTGTCACTTCTGATGCATAAATCTTTGTAAGAGGCAGCCAATCCATCATACGGAGTTTCTTCACGACATGAGTCTTCACCAGGAGCCCACCTTCTAGTCAAGGTAGTTACAGGTTTAGCAGATTCATCCTCAGGTTCACTTTCATCATCATACCAATAAGTTGACATTCCCTTATGTTATTTCTTTAGATAGGTAGGGCATTCTGCTCTAATGTGCCCAAAGCCTTCACATTTATGACACTGAACCCTTTTACTTGAATTAGGCTTTTCTTTTGTTCTTTCTTTTCTTTGAGAATCATAGTTCTTGCTGAAGTCAGATACAATGTTCTTGATATTTCGTCTTGACTTCTTGTCCAACCTCTTCAGCACCTTGTTGAATTTCCTTCCAAGAAAAATAATGGCATTAGACATTCCTTCATCAGTGCCCATGTCACATTGATCCTCTTCATCTTTAGTGTTAGAGAAAAAAACTATGCTTTTGTTCTTATTTTCAGTTCTATCATTAATAGTCAATTCAAAAGTTTGAAGTGACCCAACAAGTTCATCTACTCTCATGTTGTTGATGTTTTAGGCTTCTTAAATAGTTGTGACCTTTATGTCAAATCTCTTAGGAAATGATCTGAGCATATTCCTAACTAGTTTTTCTTCTGATATCTTTTCTCTCAAAGCACTAAAAGAGTTTTCAATTTCAAGGACATTCATGTGAAAGTCATGAACGCTTTCATATATTTCATCTTTAGATTTTCAAATCTGGTAGTGAGTAGCTGAAGTCTAGACATTTTCACCTTATATGTGCCTTCATGAGTGGTCTTGAGAATTTCTCAAACATCTTTGGCCATAGTACAAGTGTTTATTAACCTATACGTGTTTTGGTTAACTCCATTGAATAGGGAATTCAGAGCTTTGGAGTTTCCAAGAGCAGTTTCATCTTCTTCCTTAGTCCAGTCCTCTTCTGGCTTCAAAGTCTCCTTACCATATTTGTCCTTAATCGTAGGATGTTCCCAACCCTTAATGATAGCTTTCCAGGATTTTCTATCCATGGATTTTAGAAAAGCCACCATACGTGCCTTCCAATAGTTATAGTTGGTGCCATCTAAAACTGGGGGGTCTATTAACATTTCCTCCTTCTTCCTTTTCCATTGTACCATAATAAAACTTCCCTAGAGCTCACCTTAAACAAAACAAGATGCTTGCTCTAATGCCAATGGAAATTCTTGTAGTCAGACACCATATTTCGAGCAAGACGTCACGACACTTGGATCAGGACAGTATGACACCACAAATAATTATGCAATTAAAGTAAATGGTTTAATATAAATAACACAATCAAGTTTTTACCCAGTTCGGTGTAACATCACCTACATATGGGGGCATCTAAGCCAGGAAGGAAATCTATTATAATAGTATTAGTTTAAAGTTCTAAACAACCTCTAATTTTACAAACTTCGCACCTAATCACTACCTGTGCTATTTCTATCTAAGAACTCCTAGATATGAGACCCTTCTGACTCCCCTCTATCATACAACAATGATAAAGACCAAGAACAATGAACAATAGAAGACACACTTCCAATGATACAAAATCTACTCTTACTTAAAATCTTATGAGTGATTACAACTCAAACACAGTCCATTTCAAGCATCTAAGAGATACATGAATGACTCACAAATAACACAGTCCAACTCAAATTTCAAAGTGATATAGGAACGGATCATAAATAACAAAAACACACTAAACCCTAAAAACTCTTATTTTCAATAAACGGCTTCGATGATGCATTAGGTTTAGAATAACCCTTTAAATATCTTTTGATCAGCATGAGCTTGGACGCAAATCCAAAACAGTAGCTGGAAATAATCTGCACAATCTTCTACATGAAAATAGAAACAAAATAGAAAGTTTCCTAAAAAAGTCTTCAAGATCCTTTTTATGAAACAAATGCACTTCTGGCACCGAAGCTGAGTTCCTAAAATAACCTTCCTTGGATTGCGACAAAGTGTGAACTAAAACAAAATAAAATCTCACACTTTAATACTAAATATTCCAAATAAGTAAAACCCTAATCTTCTAGTATAACATGTCGTGACATCATGTAACGACATCGTGTTGAACATCAATGATGTATGACCAACATGTCAAGACATCTTGCTCAGCATCCTGCTGTGATATTTGTTTTATCAAAATTGTTGTTAATCCCAAAATCATAGAGCTTACATCCAGAAAGAAAAATGAAGAAATAATCTTACGCCTTCCTCCAACTCTAAAGCTTCTACTCAGTTACCTGTTTATCTATACTCCGAATATGAAAACATACCACACCAACAACAATAAAGGGGTGAGAAATCACAAACAATAATAACATGCATATACTGCATGGTAGGATAATAACACAACATTCTCTACACAATATCATTCATAATATATCTCAACATAATCTCACAACCAAACTCATCAATCCATCACAACTCAACAATTATGAATATAACTCTATGCATATGCATATTTTAGTGGGGAAATTCGTGAGTGTAAGTTATTGATTAACTTAACTCAAAAATGCAAGAGTCGCCATTGCACTTTTATTTTATCCAAAAGGAAAGGAAAAAGAGAGAACAAAACCTAAAGAGTTCTAAAACGAGACCAAGTAGATAATGGGTAAGGGGGTTGGTTACGCAAAGGGAAGATGTTAGCATCCAAAACGTCTATAGTACTCTATAGGAACCTCTTCGAAAAATCTACACTTTTTGGTTTGAAATGGTTTGATTAAAGGAGATTGGGGAGATGAGAGGAGTGTTGTACTCCAAAATTTGCCCTTTTGTTTTAACTTTAACTGGCTTTTGTTTCATTTTCATTTTCTTCATTTCTACATATCATAGCATTTGTTCTTGAGGCAGGGGATCAAGGTTTTCTCGTGGCTCAGGCTTCTTTTTGTTGCAAGAGACCAAAGAACGAGCATCAGAGGCTCCGACATTTGTTTTGCCCAACGATCGAGCAGTCGATTTTATTTTATTTTGCAGGATATTTTCAGCTCAGGAGGCACCATTCAAGCTATCTCAAGCATTCTCATGGTTGTAGTATTCAAGAGCAAGTTTCAGAGGATGGACAAGGCTTAGAACGGTTAAAAACGGACAATTGTGCATGTTTCCCCCAAGAGGCGCCAAAATTCAAATTTTTAAGGTGTTAACCGATTAACCAATGCAAAATCAGGTCAAATTTGAATTTTTGGAGGTGTTAATCGATTAACCCAAATGGTTAATCGAATAACCAAGGCAATTTTCTGCTTTGCACGTGAATTTTCAAGTAAAGTCACTTTGGGGTCCATTTTGATCACATGAGAAATTGATTTCACACCAGAAGAAGGATCTAGAGCCACTTCAAATTTTGGATTAGTTTTCAAATTAATTCAATTCCCTCCAATTTCCCATTCCTAATCCCATTCCAATTTTCACAAACCACACTCCAAACCACATTTGGATCCAAACCAAGAGCATATTTAAGTGATTTGCTCCAAACCTCACACACAATCCTCATAATTCTATTTCATTTTTCAGAATTCACTCACTCTTGAATTTTGCTCTCAATTTTTCCATCTCCCAGACTCCATTAAAGTTCTTCTCACCTTGAATTCTTTTATTCTTCATTGGAATCATTGAATTCTAGAGCTAAAACCTTTATCCTTCATCCTCATTATCTCCATTTCTCCATTCAATTTTCGTGCTATTGTGGATCTGATCTTGGAAGCTGGTTTGGAAGAGCTTATTTGGATTATTCTAGCTTAATTTTGGTGGATCTTCATTTCTACTACAAGCAATCACTTGGATCTTGAAGGATTTCCGAATTCCTAGCTTGGATATGCTCAATTGAAATTGAATCAACAATTACCAAAGTAATTTTCCGCTTTGTAGGTTGAAATTCTAGATCCGATGATATTTTGAGCTTATTTTACATATTCGATGTGGATCTTCATTTTTGATTGACTTTTGGTTGATTTTATCCGTGTGATTTGTGATCTTGTTGTTTAAATGTGTTTACATGTTGTTGTCATACCCTAAATTTGTCCCTCCCGTTCTGTAAATTTTTTTTGCATTTTTTATTCTTTTTTTATTTTGCATTGCCTGCTTAATTTCATGCCATTTAGACACGTGCCCACCCACGATTGGGCGTTTTTCAAATCTCTGTTATTTCGTCCAATGAGAGCGTGACATGTGGTCAAAGGGTATTTTTGTAAATATTAATTTCATTTTTTCCCTAACTTTTTCTTTTCAAATACTAACATTTTGTGCATACTTTGTTTGTTAATAGAATTTAGGTAGATTTTTAGTCCTAGGATTTAATTTAGATTCTTAGAATAGTTAGAAATAGGTTTTTTTAAATAGAATTAGAATTTTTATAGAAATTTAGTTAGAATTTTTATTAGAAATATTTTTTTCTTATTTAGAATAGAAATAGATTATTTTTATAGCATAGAATTAATTTGTTTTTAGAATCATTTTAGTATTAGAATTAAATAGATTTTTTTATTAAAATAGAATTTGAATTAGGAATAGATTTATTTGTTTAGAAATTATTTAATTCCTTTTTATTATTTAGAATCAAATAGAATAGAACTAGAAAATATAATTAAAATTTTATAATTAATTAGATTTGATTTAATTTAGGATTATTTTAGGTTTCTAGATTTAAGTTAGTAATTTTAGAGATATTTTAGGATTTTAGATTTAAGTTAATAATTTTAGAGATATTTTAGGATTTTAGATTTAAGTTAGTAATTTTAGAGATATTTTAGGATTTTAGAATTAAGTTAGTAATTTTAGAAATATTTTAGGATTTTAGATTTAAGTTAGTAATTTTAGAAATATTTTATGATTTTAGATTTAAGTTAGTAATTTTAGAATTGTTATTAGGAATTAGTTTAAAATTAATTAGAATATATTTTGTTTAGAATTTATTTAGAATTTCAATTAGAATGTTTAGATTAAAATTTTTTTTAATAGAATATGTTCCGGTATGGGCCTCACCTCGGCAGGCCCAATACCAAAGGCGGCCCAGCAAGCGAACTGGACGCCCCCGGCACGCGCCTTCGGACGAGCAGGGCTGGACGGACGGGCTCAAGCTACCGCTCCATGTCCCTTTTGGGCGTCCGTCACGCCGGACGAGCAAGACCACCCCGGGCTCCCTCCGCGGGAGAATAACGTGCTCGGCGCACGTTCTCCACGTGCTACCCTCCGCGGGGACACGTCATCGGCCAACCGCCCACCTCTGAAAGAGCAGGTCAAACCCACTTTCCGGAGACCTAGGAGCGGTTGAACTAGGGCGAAGACCACGTCCTGGTCTTCACTACGCCACGTAAGCCCTAGCAGTCATTAGGGTTGGGCCAGGTCGTCTGGCCCACCTCGAATGACCGTTGGCCCAGCGCTGGGGTCTCTCTATAAATACCCTCTTCTTCAAGAGGGTCAGGTAACTCTTCTTGCCCCTTTTTCTGTACTACTGCTTCCTCTCTGTCCAACTTCTTACTTGGGCGTCGGAGTGCTTTGCAGGTACACCCCCCTCCTCGTTCTCACAGACGGCGCCACTGATCTGACCTGATCAGGAGGAATCACGGACTGGCCACACACCGTTGCGAAGCCTCGGCGGTACAGTCGTCCCTAGCGCGCAAGGCCCTACGCGCAGGCTACTACTGGCCGTCAATGCAGTCCGACGCGAAAGAGCACGTCAAACGATGCGATAAGTGTCAACGACACGGAGACATGCACCTCGCCCCCCCAACCGACCTCACCTCCCTCTCATCTCCATGGCCGTTCGCCTGGTGGGGGCTGGATATCCTCGGACCCTTCACCCTCGGTTCATACCAGAACAAGTATCTCATCGTGGGAGTCGACTACTTCACCAAATGGATCGAGGCTGAAGCTCTGGCCAAAATCACCGCCCACAACATACTCCGATTCTACAAACGCAACATCCTCGCCAGGTTCGGGGTACCGCTCGCCATCGTCACCGACAACGGCACACAATTTACAGACAAAAACTTCCGCGACTTCGTCACCAACCTCGGGACCAAACATCACTTCGCCTCGGTCGAACATCCTCAGACGAACGGCCAGGCGGAGTCGGCGAACAGAGTTATACTCAGAGGACTCAGACGACGCCTCGGAGACGCCAAACGAGCATGGGTCGAAGAACTCCACAGCGTCCTCTGGGCATACCGTACTACTCCTCACTCAACCACAGGGGAGACCCCATTTCGCCTCACGTACGGAACCGAGGCCGTGATACCGGTCGAAATCCGCGAACCGTCCAGACGAACGGAAGCTCCCCTGGACACCGACGACAACGATGGCTCCCTCCGAGAAGAGCTCGACCTCGTCGAAGAAATCCGCGCAGGAGCAGCTCTCCGGGAAGCCCGGCTGAAGCAACAAGTCACACTTCGCCATAACCACAAAGTCATAAAACGCGATTTTCAAACTGGCGACCTAGTTCTACGCAGAAACCAGAAAGACTCCCACGAGGGCAAACTGGCGGCGAACTGGGAAGGCCCGTACCGAGTCCGGGACAAAACGGAGCATGGGGCCTATTACCTCGAAAACCTGCACGGTGAACAATTAGCTCGACCATGGAACGCCGCGAAGCTTAAGCAGTACTACAGTTAACACATTGCCCGCGACGACCCATCGTCCCGACCACTGGGGGGGCGACATGGTACCACCGCACACCCCCGCGTTCACCAAACGACCAAAGAAAGCAAGCCCTGCCTCTCGTGTGCGCGGGCAGAAGGCCTTGCTCGGCAGGGAATACCTCGACCGAGGCTCCTCGCCGCCGTACCAAAACAGGCAGGACACCCAGCTCGCGATGGGCCGTCCACGCCCCGGGGAAAACTACCCCCGAAACGGCCCGGCTACATCCCCGGCCAAACCGGCCAGTCCCCTACACTACCGGTAACAAATTGTCGAGCTAAACACACCGAGCGAACACTTAGAAAATCTACAAGAAATGTCATACACATCAAAGGCATTCGAACAAATACGAAAAACGAGCATAAAACAACATGCAAATAACGAGCGCACACTTAGAAAATCCATGATAAATATATTTAACAAAAGCGGGCACCAGCCCAGTAGTCAATAGTACAAAAACGAGCACGCAGGCCCAAAGCAAAAGATAAACACCGGCACGCAGGCCACAAAAACAACGAGCACGCAGGCCCGGCAACCTATGCTTCCTCGTCCGCTCGGTCAGCAGCCACGGTTTCCTCCTCGGGGATAACAAAATAAGGATCGATCACCCTCCCGTCAACAATCTCGTGGTACGGCCCTATCCCGTCCACGACCAGCTCGACACCAGGGTTGGCGACCTGAATCTGCTCGACCGCATTCTTGAACCCGACCTCAACGGCTTCCAGACAATCGCTCTCCAACACCCGAATACGGGCGATCAAGTCAGCACGAGTAATCAAACGCCGATCCCCATCAGTCTCGTCCTCGGCCGGACGAACAGCGCTGTCCAAAACCTCCGTACGAACCTTCAGCGCCTGCACCTCGGCCGTCGCTGCCCCCAGCTTCTCCTCCAGCAAAGTCACCTTCCCCTCAGCACCCTCTGCCCGTTTCCGCTCCCCGGCAGCATCCTTCTGGCTCTTCTCCAACTCCTCAGTGAGCTTGGCCAACCGCGACTGCGTGAAAGTGAGATCCCCTTGCAGTTTGGACAGCTCAGCAGCGGAGCAGCCCTCCTCGTTCAGCACGAGAGCCGTCGTAAACGTCCGCATCATCGCGGCCAAGTCCTCAGCCAGGACACGTCGACGGGCCTCCCGATCAGCCTGGCGAACAGCCTTCACCTCCCCGGCGGAAACAGTGGGGGAACGGGCACCATGAAAATAGCCCGGGTGCTGGTGGCAGGGAGGGACAACATAACCTTCCTCGACGGCGCCGACCGTCAGATCCACCACCCGAGGCTCCTCGGACCTTTGCCTCTTCGACATTCCTTGAGACACAGGGGATTGGCTCTCTTGAGGCGACGAGGACGAAGTTTGCCCCCCGTGCGTCGCGACCTCTTGACCGACCAGCTGACTCACCCTCGTCCTCGAAACCCCGGCACTCCTGGCAGCACGCAACTGCTTCACCCGCTCGTCGACAGTAGACATGTTCGCTGCAAAAACAAAGAAACAGGTTAGCGACGATCAAAAACCCCGACCACGAGGGAAAACGAACATCCCTACCTAGATAATCCAGAGCGGCCGCCCCGGTCGCGCAGCCGAGCAAAGTCTTAGTATTTATCAAACGCTTTTTGGTGCGTATGTTCCCCTGGGCATCGAGGATGTACCGACCGTCGGGCGTCACCAGCTTCGACGGGGGAAGCGACCGCACAAAGGCAATTATTTTCAGATAAGCGGCCATGTCCTTCTCCTCGAGGGTTCCCGCCCGGACGATATACCTATCCGTCCCTCGACTGAAATGCTCCGAGGTCCACAGTAGATGTATCTTAGGAAGCCACGCACGGAACCGCTGGCCATCTACCGTGCGCTCTCCCTCATCAAAGAGAGTGTCCGAGCCATGCTGCGTGATCGGTTTGACGAGGTAGAACCGACCTTTGAAGTCTTTGACAGAATCGCTATACGCTTTGAAAATTTTGGTCGATTGTTTGAAAGAGACCCATCCGTGACGACCTCGCACCGTCTGCCGCTGCAAATGAAAGATGCGGAAGAATAACGGCACCGTCGGCTCCACCGAAAGGTAGAAACACACCACCTCGAAAGCCCGGATGAAGGCCAAAGCATTTGGGTGCAGCTGAGACGGGGCAAGACGCAGCCAGTCAAAAAGCCCCAGATGGAAGGCGGAAAACGGTAACCGGAGCCGAGCTTCTTTAAAATAAAATTCATACATCGGGAACATCTTCCGCCCATATCGCGAACAGATCCGGTGGTGCTCTTTCGGGCGGTACACCTGCCAGTGTTGCGTTTCTCCTATCGGCGTGTCCTCGACCGTGGCGTACACGTCGGACGGGTCGACCACAAAGCAAGAGGGGATGGAAAGTGGCTCCTCGGCCGCCCACTCCTCGGGCGAGGCGATACGCCCGTCGTCATACTCCGGGACCTCGGGCTCATTATCTTCAACCATTATCCCCGGCACCAGAGCCGACATCTACACCTGAAAGCAGAGGACATCGGTGAATTCGATAGCCAGGATCAAATCCACCCTTCCACCGCAAGTCAAGTGAAAGGGCGACAAAGGCCGAGGAGCGACGAGCAGACATTCGCTCCCCGTCTACCCTCCTCGGGGATCGAAGAACGACCCCTCAGCCCCTTCGGGACGGCCGTCGGAGAAGATACTTCTCCCCGGAACATTCATCAGAAAAAGCCCCCGTCCTCGGGGCATTCATCGGAGAAAAGCCCCCGTCCTCGGGGCATTCATCAGAAAAAACTCCTGTCCTCGGGGCATTCATCGGAACTAGCCTACCGTCCCCGGGACATTCATCGGAAGACTCGCCAGACGCGGCGGAACTCGCGTCCCTCCTCGGGGCGTTCATCCCGCCCCGACCACAAGTTCCAGTTAGACGACGGAAATAAAAAGAGAGGGAAAAGAGGAACTCACTTGTAACGGCGGCGGACGGAAGAAAAGAGCAACGGCACGGCGGCGATCGGCGGCAGGCGGGGGACGAGCAGAGACGATAAGAGATTAGCAGAAAGAAAAGTAACAGAATGAACGAGGACCGCCATATTTATAACCCGGCGCGGGACTCGAAGCGACTCTAGGCTCATTAATGACATAGGCTAGCCGCCCCTACGACCGCTTAACACAAGACACATGGAGGCAACCTGACAGTCGCGTCCCTTCACCTGCCTCTTCCCCGTTCTACCAACGACCAGAGCCCTTCATGCGAGTCCCCACTCCGGACGCGACGACATTAAGTCCTCGCTCTTCCCCAGAGCTTCGACTTGGGGGGCTCCTGTTCCGGTATGGGCCTCACCTCGGCAGGCCCAATACCAAAGGCGGCCCAGCAAGCGAACTGGACGCCCCCGGCACGCGCCTTCGGACGAGCAGGGCTGGACGGACGGGCTCAAGCTACCGCTCCATGTCCCTTTTGGGCGTCCGTCACGCCGGACGAGCAAGACCACCCCGGGCTCCCTCCGCGGGAGAATAACGTGCTCGGCGCACGTTCTCCACGTGCTACCCTCCGCGGGGACACGTCATCGGCCAACCGCCCACCTCTGAAAGAGCAGGTCAAACCCACTTTCCGGAGACCTAGGAGCGGTTGAACTAGGGCGAAGACCACGTCCTGGTCTTCACTACGCCACGTAAGCCCTAGCAGTCATTAGGGTTGGGCCAGGTCGTCTGGCCCACCTCGAATGACCGTTGGCCCAGCGCTGGGGTCTCTCTATAAATACCCTCTTCTTCAAGAGGGTCAGGTAACTCTTCTTGCCCCTTTTTCTGTACTACTGCTTCCTCTCTGTCCAACTTCTTACTTGGGCGTCGGAGTGCTTTGCAGGTACACCCCCCTCCTCGTTCTCACCCCGGCGAACAGATAACAGCCCAACGGTGTGTGGCCAGTCCGTGATTCCTCCTGATCAGGTCAGATCAGAATAGTTTAGAATAACTTAGAATAGAATTTTAGTATTTGTTTTTAGAAAATTTAGACTGAAATTAATTGGAATTAGTTTAGAAAAATAGATTTAATTAGAATTTAGAATTTTTATTTAGATTAAATTAGAGATAGTTTTAGAATTAGTTTTTTTTTAATTAGAATAGGATTTATTGATTATTAGAATTAATTTTAAATTAATTAGAATATTTTATGAAATAGTTTTTAGAATATAACTAGAATAGATTTTTATTTATTAAATAGTCTTTTTAGGAAATATAGTTTTTTAATTTTTAGAAATTAGATTAATTGTATAGTGTAGAATTATTTAATTAACATAGATTTTTATTAGATTTTTTAGTATTTATTTAAATTAATTAGTTTAATTAAAATTGTTAATAGAATAGATTTATTTAAATTACATTATTAATAGTTATTATAGTCAGATTAATTTTTAATATCATTTAAAATTAGATTATTATTAGAATTAGTATAAGATTAGATTAGTTAATTTATTAGGAATTAAAACAAAAAATTAAAAAAAAATTAAAAAGAAAGGAAATGTCACGTGTCAATTTATGAGTATATATGGCACTATTCATCATCTTGTTGAAAAAACCCTAAAAACGTAAACGCATACGCCGCTGCCTCCATCTTCATCAATTTCCAACTCCATCTTCTTCCTCATCAACAACCATCTCCTTCCATCTCTAAACAAAAACCCATTCAAATCTCCATCACCTTCATCTTTTTCGTTCATACAAAAACCTTAAACCTCGATGTAGAAACCCATTTCTTCTCCTCCACCATTTCCGAATCCAACTTCCCTCATCTCCCTAACCTCACGAGCGAAACCCATACGAACTGCATTCCTCAATCCACCTTCAACCACACCTACTCCCTCTCGCGACCTCCCATCGCCTCTTTCTTCTTCAAACTCTTCTTCAGAAAACAACCAAAAACCCATTTTTTCTGTCAAACCCTCTAACCTAGATTCATGATTCACAAACCAGAGAAAAATGAACCCAGTAATTGTTGATGAAGAGAAATGGACTATTTGAAAAAAGCAGAAATCGAAAACGAAATAGTGAGAGAACTATTGATTCAATTTTAGTTTGAATGAGACAGAAAGTTTTGAATGCATTGCCATTTGGGGAGCTTTTTTGGACTGTTTAGCTTTTATTTCTTTTTAATTTGAACCGCTTCTATTTCCCTTTTGATAGATGAATGGGCTTCTTCAAAGCCCATAATGATTCTACCTCTGTTAATTATTTTGAACCCCATTTTTTCTTTTAATTTTTAGTGTAATATATTTTTCTTTTACATGTACATAGATTATTATTATATTAATCCCTTTTTCTAACCGTTTATTGTTATATTTATATTTTATAATTAGTCTTTTTTTTGGAAATTGTATTATATTAGTTTTTTTAAATAGTTAGTAAATTTATAATATACTTTGTTTAAAGAATTTCTAGTTTATAAGTATTTTCTTAGAAGTTTATATTATTTTCTTTTAAATTCTAGAATATTTCTTTTAGAAGTTTATAAATATTTTCGTAGAATTTCAATTCATTTCTTTTTAGAGTTAGATTTTATTTCTCATTTTTATTGGACCTTTTATCCCATTTTCATCTGTTTTAATCGATGACTTCATCTGTTTTGGTCAATGACGAGACTTCCGTAATTCATTACCAGTCAAATTATTGATGAATAATGTTGGATCCGAGACCCGCCTCTTTTCCTCGCCTCGTATCTTCTTCATTTCAACTTTTATTTTCAAACCGATTAAGTCTCTGATTCGTCAAACGTTGATCTTCGAGGATGTTGGAACCTTCGTTATTTTAAATCTAAGGAGAATGATCATTTGGGTCATTTTCTCTACTTTGAGATTGCGAGAGGTTCCCTTCGATTAATTAACATGAAGTTTGCGATTAAGACGAGGTTTGAATTTCTTTGACCTTCTCCATTTCACTGATTACTAACTCTCGACTTTAATATTCTGTTAATACTTCATTGTTTTATATTTCTAAACATATTTTTTTTGTTTATATTTTCTATTAACATTATCTTGTTCATATGATCATCATCGTTCATACTTCATACTGTCATATTGTGCATACTATCATCTAACCCCCTTTATTTGTATATTTTCTCAAAACACTTAATAAATATTGAAACCATAAAATCCTAATTGGTGGACTGTTGGTTATCTGTATCCTGTGTATATCTGTCTCCGTTTTTCATCTCTTTGGCAGGTTCTCAAAAATCTCTTCAATAAAGGAATCAAGTTCTCTTTGTATTGAACTAAAGAGATAGGATTAAGTGTAGCCTTCTTCCTCTCCGAGTGTCGAAATGCTCACTGTACTGTGAGTGGTTTCGATACTCGTCTTTCAATACGAAGACATTTTCTCTTTACAACTTCTCTCCGCAACTTTCTCCCCTAAAACCTCAGTCTCGTACCGAGTACATTTTCAAACTCTTTTTCATAACAAAAACACGAATGGTCGTGGAGTGGTCAGGCGTAGGCCTTCTCCTATCCCGAGTGCTTGACATTTACCGTAGGGTTTATAGTCGCAAAAGCACTTACCATTCAAAATCAAAAACATTCTTAATAAGAGAACGGAGTTCTCTTTGTATTGAATTAAAGAGAGAGGATTGAGTGTAAACTTCTTCCTCTCCGAGTGTCAAGATACTCATTATAGTGTGTGTGATTTTGATACTCGTCTTTCAATACCAAGATGCTACGTTCGCCACACCATTTTCATAACAAAAACTTTGAGATAAAGAATTAGGTACTACCCGTAAGGGGTTACTATCCGATGACATATTTCATCATCAAAAACAACTCTCACAAACCAAATGTGACATCTTGCCTCGCATGGTGAAAAACTCTCTTTTCAAAAAGGATATGTTGCGTCTGTTCTACCACAAACAGGTAACGCCTAAGTCTCCGAACGAGTGAGAAGCAAAACACCTAAACTGCTAGAATGCGCATGATAACATCATCCACAAAAACACCGGTTACCCGTAGTATCACAAACTATGTTGCTCTGATTTCTCTTGCATGTTGAGAATACGTAGGCACAAGACGGCGATGTCTTGGCGAGCACTCTTCCCTCTTTTTCTGTAGTTAGCACGAACTACGTTGCTCTAATTTCTCATGCATGTTGAGAATACGTATGCATAGGATTGCGATAATCCTAGTGAGCACCCTTTTCTCTTTTCCACCCTTTCCCCAGAAAGACATGTTACATCTGTTAAGATCAGAAGTTGCTGAGCTAAAAGAAAATAATTTAAAAATGAAAGCAAATTTTGAAAAAGCTCAACAAAACTTTGAATCTAAAAGCAAGTCTAAATGCAAAAACATTTTAGAAGAATGTGACTTCAGCTTTCCGAAGTTTCTAGCTAAAAGCATAGATAGAAGCAAGATGGCTTCAATGATCTATAGAGTTAGCAGAAACAACAGGAAGGGAATTGGATATGAATCTTCCTCTGGAAAGGATTTAAATCCAATGTCTGTTGATAAACTTGTTATTAAGAAAACTTCCTTATACTCTCATTTCAAGTTTGGTCATCTGAATGACATTAAACACACACGTTCTGATTAGAACGTTCTTGTGTTTAAGCCAAAAGTAAGTCAGAACAAAACTGTTGTAAAAAGACAGAAGTTCAGACCAACTTTCAAGGCAACTAACCAAAAAGGACCCAAAAAGATCTGGGTACCTAAGGATAAGATTATCCCTGTTGTAGATGTATTTAGCAGAAAGGTCAAGACGCCAGTCATGGTACCTGGACTCTGGCTGCTCACGTCACATGATGGGAGAAAGGTTTATGTTCCAAAGTCTGGAGCTTAAATCTGGAGGAGAAGTGAAGTTTGGAGGAAATCAGAAGGGCAAGATCATTGGCTCTGGTACTATTGGTAATGGTAACCTTCCCTCTATATCTAGTGTTCTTCTTGTAGAAGGATTAAAGCATAATCTATTGTCCATAAGTCAATTAAGTGACAATGGTTATGATATAATCTTTAATCAACAATGTTGCAAAGTTGTTAGTCAGAAGGATGGCTCAATCCTGTTTAATGGAAAGAGGAAGAACAACATTTACAAAATAAATCTTTCAGAACTTAAGGTTCAAAATGTTAAATGTCTTTTGTCTGTTAATGATGAGCAATGGGTTTTGCGCAGAAGATTGGGACATATTAATATGAGACGTATATCTCAGATTAATAAACTCAATCTGGTCAGAGGACTTCCTAAGTTGAAGTTCAACTCAGATGCTCTTTGTGAAGCATGTCAAAAAGGAAAATTTTCAAAATCTTCTTTTAAATCTAAAAATGTTGTTTCAACCTCAAGACCATTAGAATTCCTTCACATTGATCTGTTTGGACCAGTGAAAACTACATCTATCAGAGGCAAGAAGTATGGGTTAGTCATTGTTGATGACTACAGCAGATGGACATGGGTAAAGTTTCTAAAACACAAGGATGAGTCACATTCTGTGTTCTTTGACTTCTGCAAACAAGTCCAGAATGAAAAAGATTTCAAAATTATTAAAGTCAGAAGTGATCATGGTGGTGAATTTGAAAACAAATATTTTGAAAAATATTTTAATGAAAATGGCATTGCTCATGATTTCTCCTGCCCTAGAACTCCACAACAGAATGGAGTTGTAGAGAGGAAAAATAGAACTCTGCAAGAAATGGCCAGAACCATGATCAACGAGACTAATCTGGCAAAACACTTTTGGGCAGAAGCAATAAACACAACTTGTTACATTCAGAACAGAGTGTCTGTAAGACCTCTTCTGGAAAAGACTCCCTATGAATTGTGGAGGAACAGAAAGCCCAACATTTCATATTTTCATCCTTTTGGATGTATTTGTTATATGTTGAATACTAAAGAGAATCTTAACAAGTTTGATTCTAAAGCACAAAAGTGGTTCATGCTTGGCTATTCTGAACGCTCTAAAGGCTACAGAGTATACAATACTGAAACACAGATTGTGGAGGAATCTATACATGTTAGATTTGATGATAAGCTTGGCATTGAAAAGCCAAAGCAGTTTGAAAGTTCTGCAGATAGAGAAGTAATTCTCACAGACTCTGAAGGCTCAGAGGCAGACAAAGATCAAGTAAAGGAACCAGAAGCAACGCCAGATGCAATTCCTTTAGCTTCTCAAATGAACAACTTGAACATTTCTGAAGAATCAACTGTTAGAGGATCATCTTCAAGAATCAAGGCCTCTCACCCAGAGGATGTGATCATTGGAAAGAAGGATGACCCTATAAGAACAAGATCCTTCCTCAGATCATTTGAAGCATCATTATTTGGGTTGGTGTCAGTTATTGAACCAACTTCTGTGGATGAAGCTCTGCAAGACAATGACTGGATAATTGCCATGCAAGAAGAGCTCAATCAGTTCACAAGAAATGATGTTTGGGACTTGGTTTCAAGACCAAAAGGATTCAACATAATTGGAACTAAATGGGTCTTCAGAAATAAGTTAAATGAGAAAGGAGAAGTTGAAAGAAATAAGGCAAGGCTTGTTGCTCAAGGTTACAGCCATCAAGAAGGAATTGATTATACAGAGACTTATGCTCCTGTAGCAAGGTTAGAGTTTATTCGTTTACTTATTTCTTTTGCTGCACAGAATAACATCACTCTATATCAGATGGATGTTAAAAGTGCCTTTCTAAATGGTATTATAGAAGAAGAAGTTTATGTTCACCAACCTCCTGGTTTTGAAAGTGAAAATTTTCCAGAACATGTTTTCAAACTAAAGAAATCTCTTTATGGTTTAAAACAAGCTCCCAGAGCTTGGTATGAGAGATTAAGCAATTTTCTTCTGGAGAAAAATTTCATCAGAGACAAAGTGGATACAACTTTTTTTTGTAAAACATTTAAGAAAGATCTTTTAATTTGTCAAATATATGTGGATGATATTATATTTAGATCTACCAATGTTATGCTGGGAAAGGAGTTTGCTCAATGTATGCAGGCAGAATTTGAGATGAGCATGATGGGAGAATTGAGATTCTTTCTGGGAATTCAAGTCAACCAGACTCCAGATTGCACTTACATTCATCAGACCAAATATGTTAAAGAGCTTCTGAAGAAGTTTAACATGACTGATAGTAAGATGGCAAAGACTCCCATGCATCCAACAAGTACACTTGGTAAGGAAGAGGTAAGTAAGAAAGTAGATCAGAAACTCTACAGAGGTATGATAGGATATCTTCTCTACTTAACTGCTTCTAGACCTGACATTTTATTCAGTGTATGCTTGTGTGCAAGATTCCAATCAGATCCTAGAGAATCACACTTAACAGCTGTTAAGAGGATTCTAAGGTATCTTAAAGGTACTTCAAATATGGGTTTGTGTTACAGAAAATCTGATGATTTCAAATTAGTTGGATTCTGTGATGCTGACTACGCTGGAGACAGAGTGAAAAGAAAAAGTACTTCTGGAAGTTGTCAATTTCTAGGAAGAAATTTAATCTCCTGGTACAGCAAGAAGCAACCTACAATTGCACTTTCAACTACAGAAGCAGAATATATTCCTGCTGCTGGATGTAGCACGCAGATGCTCTGGATGAAAAGTCAGCTAGAAGACTATCAGATCTTTGAGAGTAACATTTCTATATTCTGTGATAATACTTCTGCTATATGTTTGTCTAAAAACCCTATTTTACACACTAAGGCAAAACATATAGAAATTAAACATCACTTCATCAGAGACTATGTTCAGAAGGGTATTATAAATTTAGCCTTTGTTGATACAGATAATCAGTGGGCTGATATTTTCACAAAACCCCTTGCTGAAGATAGGTTCAAGTTTATTCTGAAAAATGTTGGTATGGATTTTTGTCCAGAATGATATTTATCAGAAGCAAACCTTTCAGATGCAAAATGTTTAAAACTCTGAAGTATTTCATCTGTCAATTATTTGATTATTTGATTTATTATTATTTGTGTGTATCTGAACTAACAAGTCTTAGAAGATCTGAACGTTGGCTAATGTTTCATTTCTCAAGAGAATTCAGAAGCACATGCAAGCAAACACGTGTCACTCTGAATCTGAAAAGATGGCGTGTACACTACTGAAGAGACATTTGAGGTATTGTTTGAATAGTGAAAATCTTGATTTTCCCCCCAAATTGTCAGAATCAATTAATGCTTTGAAATGATTTTTTATTCTTTTCATTAAATGCCATTAATTGCTAAGTGGAACGTGTTATTTGTGATTGTTTATGTGCCCTCTCTCTTTCTCTATAAATACCACATTTCACATTATTTCACACTTTTCACCTCACAGACATTTTATGCATTTCTGTCTTCTCTTCGCTCTTCACAAAAACCCTAAACCTTCATCCAAATCATCTTCATCTTCATCAATGGCAACATCATCCTATACATCAGCTCAGTTTCAATCATCTATGGCTGCAGTTACGTCAGCAAATATAGGTGTTACTCCATTTAAGGAACTAAAAAGGACATTGTTAACCCCTGCGGACAAGCTTGAAGTTCTTTGTGAATCCATGGTGGAATTTGACTCTCTGGCTGAAAATGGGTTTGAGTTACGTTCTATTATTGATGCACAAGGCTGGGTCAACCATTTTGACAGTTTATTTGGACCAGTGTACCCACATCTTGTGAAGGAATTCTGGATTCATGCTTCTGTTTATCCAAAATTCATTCTCTCTTCTGTTCTGGGAAAGGAGATCATCATCACTGAAGATCTCATCAGGAAACTCATAGGGTATGAGGAGACTGATGGTGTGTGTCATCTGCCAGCTGGGCGTGTGGATATGGAAGAAGTCTATGAGGAAGTCATTACATCTGGACAAGCCTCCAACAAATTTAAGGATTTGAAACCTGACTATAAAATCTGGGCTAAGATTTTTCTGGGATGCATCCATCACAGAAAATCCACCAATTATCCAGATTATGTGAATAATGAACAACTTTACTTTATGTATTGTTTGAGTCAGAGTACAAAGGTAGATCTCCCATACATTCTCTTTATGCATCTGTGGAATCATATCAATGCATCAAGAGAATCTGTAAAGGATAAGGGACAGAAGATCAGGACGTGGATTCCCTTTGGAAGATTGATCTCAGACATTCTGACAGAGAATGGTCTGGTAACTGCTCTTTATGAAGCTGGTGTTAAAGATGAGCTTGAATCAATTGTTGGAAAACCATTGAATGCAAAGAGTCTTCAGAGGCTAAAGATTGTGGATGAACTCACAGCTGTTCCCAAGAAGCTAAATGTTTCTGAAGTTAGTTAGAAGAGGATTTCAGTTAAAGATTTTCCACTCTTTGGTACTGAAGAACTTAGGGATACTATTGTTAGGTATATTGATGTGTGCAAAGCATATGGAACACATATTCCTGCAGATATTCTAATTCGTGCTAGAGAACCAATGCCAGATGTGTATGATGAGAACATGAGGAAAAGAAAACAATTAGAGGCAGAAGAAGCTGATGCTCAGAAGAAATAAGAGTTGCTGAAAATCCATAGAAGCAGATCAAGAGAAAAGCTTCTGGAGAAGTTCCCTCTGTTCCCACCAAGCGCATAAAGACAAAAGGTACTAAATCATCTTTACCTTCTATTCCTAAAATTGTTGTAAATGTATCAACAATTAGTTCTGTGCCTGAACCCCCTCCCACTCAAAATCAAACAATATCTGCTCCATCTCAAACCTCTGAACCACAAAAAATTCCTACACCACCAAAATCATCTGATCCTGTTTCCACTACACCACTAAAATCTTCTGATATTCCACAATTTGAACCAACAACAACACCAGCAGATCAAATACCAACACCATAAACAAAACCAACAGAGCAACCTACATTACAACAACAACCTGAAATTCAACAACCAGCTCCATCTGAACCCATTCAATCTGATCCTGTTACATCTAAAACAGTTACACTTGAACCTGTTGCACCTGAACAAGTTGCATCTGAACCAGTTGTATCTGAACCACCTACATTCAAACCTTCTGATATTCAACCAGAACCATTCAATCCTCTTGAAACAAATATACCTGAGACTGAGGTTCTAAACATTAAACCTCTCAAGACTGTATTTGAAGTTTCTTCTACATCTTGTACCCCAACCACCTCATCTGAATTTGATATCCATCCTGATGTTATATCACCTCCCTCTCTTAGAGTATTTGAATCTAACAAACCAAAACCACCTGTTTCATCTGAAACACTCATTCCCAAAATCATTCCAAAACCTAAGCCAAGGAGATCTGAGTTTGTATCCTTTGCTTATTTTAAACCATTCCCCTCTGATCCACTTCCCTCTGGTTTCAAGTTTAAAAATTTCTATGACAGAATTGAACCATCTGACTCTACCACTCCTTTTAAACCTAAAATTTCCATCATTCTACCATCTGTTCTACAAACATACTTAAAAGAACTACCATAAATGATTTCATCAGAACCCCTTTTGTCTGATAAATCTGTTTTCACTCCTTACACTTCCATCTCATTTGATGTTGTTTCCTATGCATCACGTGCAAAACCATTTCTGATTAATGCCTTAACCCGATCCAAAACTACCACTTCATCTGACCATCCATCTATTCCTTTCTACCCTCGTCCTCTGATCATCATTCCATACTTTACCATTCCACCTCCACCTCAACCCAAGCCATTCACCTTGGAAACCCTTCTGAAACCAAAAACTAGGCTAAATGTTGATAATTTATTTGCAAATTTTACGAAAGAAATAAATGTCTGTCTACCATGGATGCAAATGAATCTGATGCTATCTGGAATAGCTTTATTAACAGATTCAATACTGTAGCCTCAAATTTGAAGAATATATGTTCTGATGATGCGAAGCTCAGATTTGCTGAGACTGTCAGAAGTCTGAAGACATGGCACAATGGATGTCCAAACAAGATCAGAAGAATGAGAAAATGGCTAAATGGATGACAAAGCAAGAAGAATCTTCATCTGAGGTCACTCACCTGTTGAAGATGATTCTGTCCAAGCAAACCTAGTTTATGTTTTTTTTCTATATCTGATGTTTGTGCACATGTACTTGAATTTATCTGATGATTTGTCTATTTTTGAATATGAATGAATGACTCTGCTGTTTTCTCTACATGAGTTTATCTTTTCTGTATTTCATTTTATTTGTCTTTAAAAGTTTTACTTTTTGATTATGACAAAAAAGGGGGAGAAATGGATCTGACGGTTCAAATAAACTCTACCTAAAATGAAATTTCAGACATACCAATTATAACTAACGTGAACTCTTAATATTTCAGATCACTTGAAAATTCTGACAAATTCTTTAAAAGTAACTCTGAGACTCCTAGATCATACTTAACCAATCAGGCTCTGATTCTGAAATGTTTATCCAAGTCAAGATCTAATTTTTGGAACAATCAGGCTCTGATTCTGAAAAGAATACTCATGCAAAAAGGGAAGTTTCTAATTCTTCTAAGTATTCAATTCAGGGGGAGATTCATAATCTCAGGGGGAGTTATAATTATATTTTCAATTGAACAAAATTTCTTATGTTTTTATCATCATAAAAAAGGGGGAGATTGTTAGAACACAGATTGGTTCTTAATTATATCTCTATGTTTTGATGATAACTCTTATGAAAATTTTGTATTTAAGAATTATATACTCTAAAATTTGTTTGAGAATTTTTGCTGCAGATACTAAAGTGAATATTAATCTGGAAGCAAATTAGATCTGAACATGAAAAATATGCAAGGCTCTGAAGCGTCAGAAGCATCTCTTAGAAGATTTTGAATGCTGCCTACAGAAGATTCTGAGCGCTGTCTACAGAAGAATCTGAAGCAGAAGTTACAGAAGAATCTGAAGCAGAAGCCAGAAGCATCTGAAGCATTGAAAAATTCTGTATAAAGAGTTTCAAGCTTAGTTTATTTTAGAAGACTCTGATAGTACTACGCTGCCAGTACTGAAGATCAGATCCCAAACTCTGCTCTGAACAATTACACGCTGAAAGCACACATACTGCAAAGACTCTGATTCAGCAAACTCTGATGAACATCAGAAGACTCTGACCAATCTAGACTCTGATGATATTTGTTGAAACTTGTTGAATAAGAATTCAAACTTATGTTCGTTGGTATGGCCAAACGACTCTTTCCTTATTAATGCTAGACACAAAAACACAGACAAAAAGGATTTCTCTGTGCATTCTATTTTTAGGAAAGGTCATGTGATGTGAAGACAAAAAGGCTCAGACCTTTTAGTACACAGCCTTCAACGTGATAGCTACTTGGACCTCTTTGCCTATAAAAGGAAGACTCCATTCATCTTCTTCAGTTGACGAATCATTGAAAGAATTCAAAGAAAGCTCTCATACAATTTATACTCATTTGCTGAATTTATTTCATAGTTCTTAAATCTTAAGTGATAAATCACAGTTGTGATAAAGCTTTATTAGAAGCAATTTAAACACTTGTATATTTCTTACATTTGATTGTAAAAGAACCTTAAGAAGATCCAGTTAGGATCAATAGTTCTTGAGAAGACTTAGAACAGTTGTTCTTAGTGCTTGCTATTGTAATCAGTTGATTATATAGTGGATTAAGTCCTTGTTTGAGAAAAGCAAATCACTCTTGATAGGGTGGACTGGAGTAGTTAAGTTCAACGAACCAGGATAAAAATCCTTGAGTTTTTATTGCTAAGTTTTTCTATATACTTATTCAACCCCCCCCCCCCCTCTAAGTATTTTCTCACCTTCACCTGTGAGCATGTAGCTTAGATAGATTAACACCCTTTTAGATAGACAACAAGTGTGGATCCCGTTGAGTACAACGGACGTAAGGGGTGCTCATACCTTCCCCTTGCGTAACCGACTCTCGAACCCAAGATTTGGTTTCGATGACCTGTCTTCTCCTTTCTTCGTAGGTTTTTTCTGATCGTTTCCTTTCCTTCTCTTTGGGATAAATAACGAACGGTGGTGACTCTTCTGTCTTCCGCCGACCTTTTTCGCAGTAGCGATAAAGAGAAATACTTTTTTTTAAGATTTTGTGTTTGGAGAGACATATCGCCTCATGCCTACGTACCCACAAAGTGTAATATAGGATCAAAACCCCGTAGTTCATGGTACAAATGACAAAAAAAAAAGGTTTGTTATGATTGCTTTTAAATTTAAATACAAGTCGTCATTTCCAAGTGAATAATTCCACTTAAAGAGATGAATCATATCTAAACTTATGAAAAAGTTTTAAAAGAAAAAGTGCACAAAGGCACAAAAAGAGTTTATGAGTTTTTATATTTTTATGTCTTTTTGAAATTGGTCATAATATGATTAATATTGATTGACATTTATTAAAGAAAACAAAGTTTAAAAATCACTTGACCAAAGTCAAGGTTTTATTATGAAAGCAGTTTTAAGTTTGAAAACAAAAAGATTTTGAAAAAAATGAGAAGATTTTGAAAATTAAAGAAGGGGTGGAGAAGAAGTGACTATCCTAAAGCATAAAGTAAAAAAAATAAAGATAAGAAAGATCTAACCAAATTGTAGCACACATCATAGCAAGCGAAATAAGAATTTAATCTGTATTGAAGCATAAACAAATGAGCAAGCCAAATAAAGGTGAAGATTCATAATACTCTGAGCATAAGGAAATAGTCCTAATTCTAAGTCCAGGGGTCTAAGAATAATCCAATAAGTATAAGGTCTAAGTCCATCCATGAGTATAACCACAAAATTAAGAGCACCAAGTCTTTTAGAGGCTTAATCTTTTATTAGTGTTTTTTGGTCCAAATGCACAAAGGAAAAAGAATATAAACATAAACAAATGGTCCAAGTGGACAAAAGAAAAATGGAAGAAGTATAAACAATAATATGATATGGGATGATGATAATGGAGCGTAAAAAATAATAGAGAGATAGGGAGCAAGAAGGAAACATAAACATAATTAGTACAATGATATTGTTAGTGAGTTAGTGATTAGTTATTAGAGCAAATGATCAACGATGGTCAACTGATGAACTTAGGCCAAAGTTAATGAAGACTCATTAGAGGATTGATAAAATCAAAGCCTCTAACAAAAAGCTTCATAAGTAATGGATCTAAGACAAGTAATCAATCATACTTGGACTTTCAAACATAAGTTTGCGCCACAAATGATCATTTTCTGATACGGGACAATTTAACGCTATGTTAAGCAATCATAATCGGGTTTATGTAGAAACCACAATTATCTGAGGCCGGTCAATAAAAATGTTAGAGTTAATGCATGCTAGAGAAGTGATATATAGATCACTCTCCGAAAGCAATATCGCACGAAAAGAAAATAGGTAACGATCTCATCTTCGTCAAGAACTAAAACAAGCTCCAATGATATTGAAGATTTTCATCGATCAAAATAAAATGAGAAGAGGTGAGGGAATGCCAAATTAAATTACAACTTCAAGATCATTCCATCTTTAAGTTCATCCATTCATCTTGGTGGATTAAAGCACTAAACATGTCAATAACTCAAAGCACCTAAAATGAATTGAACAATTCACTTTAAAGATAGATTTGAATTAGTGAATGTTTAGTCAAATGCATCTACACCCTAAGTCCAATGAATTTAAAGAGGAATAGGACCTTTGGAATTGCAAAATAAGGTAAAAATCAAAAGAGAAAGGAAGAAGAAGAAGAAGAAAGAACCAAAACAGTCCCAAAAACAAGCAAAGAACATAAATTTGCCACTACTTAATCGATTAACCATTTGCTAGTGCAAATGTATTAATCGATTAACACTGCTAAGACAAAAAAAAATTGAAAAAAAATTCAGCATCCATGATCCTACCATTTCTTCAAACACCTCATGATCATGAATAAGAATTAGCACGAAAATTTAAGTGAAACAACATATAATCAATAAAACACAATTTACAAGATCCAAAGATCAAGCAACAAGAATCAACAATAGATCATATTATGGAAGATGGATCAAGAACAACAATGGTGGAATGAGGGTTTACCACTTCAAATCTGAAATTGCTTTAAATAACTTCAAGAACCACCCTCCAAAGCCTTGATATACTGAAATTGATGATGAAAAAGTGGATGGATGAAGGTTTAAGCTCAAAGATTAGTAAGTTCTAATGATGAAATTACTAACTTTCAAAAGAAGAAAGAGCTTTGGTGAATTTGGTAGTTAAGAGAATTGAGAAAAAATTTAGCAAGGTGAATTTGGCTATCAAAGCTTGTGAAATGAGGCCTCTATTTATAGAATTTAGGCTTAAAATTTTTGGTGGTTTGGAACCAAAATTAGGCTTGGAATTTGAATTAGGAGGCAAAATCAAGATCAAATGGTGATTAGTGAAGGTGTATGGTGGGAATCAATTATGATGAGGTAGGGGAATTATAATGAGGTGATCTAGAATATTCTCATGATGAAATATTTGAATTTGGTGGCAAAAATGATGCGGAATTTGAATTTGCTATATTTTCAGGAAAAAAATGCAATGGTTAATCGATTAACCATTTGCATGTGCAAATGTGTTAATTGATTAACACGGTGAAAATTGTGAAAATTTACCTTTTTGATGTGATGTCTTGGCTCTGGCTCGATTTTTCTGACTTGTCAAAGAAGGTATGAAAATAAACACATGAACCTTGGAGTCTCTTAAATAAAAGTCAATCAAATCTTAGGAAACTCTTGATCAGATGATTTTGAATTGTTTGCAGATCAACTTTAACTTTTTTCAGTTGAATTTCAATTGAGCTGAAGGACTGTTGATTGGTATTCTTGACCCAAATTCTCTTCCTGAAAAAGAGTTAGTAAAGAAAAAAAACAAACATATTTTTGGATTTTAATTATGGTTAGTAAACATAAACATGAACAAACACCAAACATACAAGAAAACAAAGGTGCCCAATGATGTCCCTTATAGACAAACCTGCAGAGGAAGACAAGAGAACCAAAGCTTATGATCTTATTTGTGGTATGAAATGCAAATGATATGTGGGATCTTATAGGTAAAAATTAGGGTATTAATGTTGTCCTATTTAAGTTTCTTCTATTCGGAGATATGAAGATTGACATCTTTGTCTCGACCAGATAGAAAAGACTTAAATATAATAAGTAAATCCAATTTTTGGCCCTAAGAGACCAGAAAATGATATGATTATACTCATGGTATGCAAACACAAGACCTCTGTGGGGAAAACAAGTCACAAGAGACAAATAAACTGATGGAGAACAAAATAAAAGAAAAGAGACTTCGCAGGAGAAAACAAAAGAGTAAGATTCTATCCCAATAAGGGAAACGAGGTAAAAAAACTTCTACCGAAGAATTATCATCTACCGGTTACTAGGTAGACAAATAGATGTATTACTTATTACCGGTTACTCGATAAAAAGTAATCAATCTGACGAGAGATAATCAACTACCTGTTACTGGACAGGAAAAGAAATATTGTCAACTGCTGGTTACTGAGTAGCTTAACTAGAGTAATAGACCTGAAGGAAAAGGTTACCAACTATCGGTTACTGGATAGGGTAAACAAAATATCAACTACCTGTTACTAAAAGGAATATTCCTATAAGGAAAGATTATCGAGTACCGATTACTGAGTAGAAAATAACGGTAACTAACCAAAAAGGGAGACAAATGCTACCTACTACCGGTTACTGGGTAGAAAAATAAAGACAACAAGCTCGGGAGGAAGGATTACCTTTTACCGGTTACTGGGTAAAAATAAGGATAATCAACTAACAAGAAATGAGAAAAATCACTTGCTACCAGTTACTGGATAGAAAATAAAGGCGATATACTAAAAGATGAAGAAACATTACCGGCTAACGGTTACTGGATAAAAAAATAAAGCCAATGAACTCACACTGAAATATTACCAACTACCTGTAACTGGGTAGGGTAAACAGAACTCAACTACCTGTCACTGGGTAGGAGAAAGAAATAAAGGTCGACTATCTGTTACTGGGTAGGACAAATATACTCGACTACATGTCACTAGGTAGGAGAAAGAAATAAAGGTCAACTACCTATCACTGGGTAGGACAAAACAAACTCGACCATCTATTACTGGGCATATATTCTCTCCACATAAATTTTTTAATTTTTTTTACTCAATCTTTACATTTTCTTCTAGTTTCTCTCCCTCAAAATTCTCAAACAAAACCTTAATTTAAGATAGTTAAATACTAAAATATTTGACTTGTAATTCAGTTTGACAAAAATGTCATATAAGTTGTTATTACTCTATTTATCACTGAATTTGATCGTAGGTTTGAAAATGTTTATTAAAAAATAATAAATTTAAATAAATTTTTACATTTTTATAATATTTAGTAAAAAAAAATTTATTTAATTTATTTATCTTTTTTTATATTAAAATATATTTTTAAAAGACGAATTTTTAAACTATGTGTTTGACTTATACTTAATCTTATGAAAGAATGAGAAGGTTTGTTAAGAAGAAAATGTCTCAAAGATTCTATCTTTACGATTTGGTTTGCGACAACGTGGAGTATCTGAATTGTGCGCAGTTAAATTATTTTTGAAAATGTCATAGGCAATCCAACGGATTTGACTAATAGAATAATTGATCTTTCTTGAACTTGGTTAGTGATTAAGTTTAATAGGTCCTTTTATTGTAATTTGTACGAGTGGTATAAATGCCCTCTCGATTTTATGTAAATGAAGTAGTATTAACTGTGTTAGTTGTAACACGAATTATCGGGTTGGAGCACCCTTAGTGCTCCATTAGTAATTTATTTCATTTACTTATAGAAAAATCTTGTGATATTTAGGTTGGCTCAAATTCAATAACATATAAGAAATATCTCCAAGTGACTTGCGTAATTTCTTTATTTTCAAACTTTGAATTAGGATAAGTCATCACATTCTTAATTTCCATTATAAAATTCACATGAGAATTTTACATTTCTATACATACAATTCTAATTCAATGAACCAATGTAAATCTTATGCTACAACACACATTTAATTAATCACATTTACATTCAATGATATAACCATATAACTAAAGAAATGAAATTTTATGATATAGCTCACACTCTACAATACGATTATATATTTCTCATTCAATGAATGAATTTTATGATATCAGTCACACTAATTTTTTATTTCTACGATTTATATAGCATTCATACCATAATGTTTTCTCAAGAATAAATAATAATTTTTCAAAACCTTGTGTTGCAAAGGCTCTATTTGATAGTGTCAAATAGTTTTTACATATGAGAAAATCTTTATTTTATATTACATCATTCTACGATATATATTTTCATGCGATTAAATTAGATTATCTTGGTAATGAATATTCATTTCAGAGTGTATAGTTTTTTCTCCTTCTAGTTTATAGTGTCTTTTTTTCTTATACAACTTAAAAAAGTGTTTGAATTTATTACACTTTTTTTTGTCTTATAATTTAATAAAAATATATATTTTCAAATGATTTTATATTTAAAAAATAGTTTAACATTAATTTTATAAAAAAACATCAAATTTTATATGTTAGTCAATATATTATTAGTTATATCATCAACTACAAAATATCGGCTAATGTATCAATCACATGTTATTCACTACAGCAACATAAATATATTTTTCAACCGTTTTTATGGGAGGTTCGTCAAAAACATAATATTTAGACACTTCAAAAGCAATTGTAGATAGATGTATCATGAGTATGTTTTGTGACATATTAAAAACTTATTAATACAAAAACTTCAAATCGATTTGTTTTCCCGCAATTTTTTAACTATATTTTGAGTAATTATATTTGTATAACAAAATTAATTTAAGTTTTATATTAAATATATAAATCAATTCATAAATTAAATAAAAATGTCATATAAAATGAATCAATAAAAGATAACTAAATTATAGAATAATTTTTTTTTAATTCATAATTGATTGGTCATGTATAACAAGCTCAATTTAAAAATAAATGGAATAGATTTAAAAATTAAATGGAATTGATTTAAAAATTAAATGCAGAAAGTGAGGGTAAATTAGTTTTCATTTTTATTCTAATCACTTTAGAAATATATTAAACACCTCACTTCATTTAGAGATAAAATCATTTAAATAATCATTTTAAACAATTTAAATTATTGAGGTAAATAGTTGTTGGAGTGAGTATGCAATAGTCCGATGGGCTTGAATTCTCGTATCAAAACGTGAAGAATTCTTTGTTGAAGCTTGCTGGAGATGATTGGATCCT
Organism: Lathyrus sativus; assembly: GCA_963859935.3. NCBI lineage: Eukaryota > Viridiplantae > Streptophyta > Magnoliopsida > Fabales > Fabaceae > Lathyrus > Lathyrus sativus. Next base: position 614,524,315 of record OZ012735.1, on the reverse strand, counting down.
TGATAGCTCTTGAAACTGCCTTGAATCCAACTTCGATTTCTCACTTTGTTCCTTGAAACTTCAATGGCTACCTCAATCCAAAAATGGTGAAAACGAAAATGACTCAATTTCTTGCCTTGGAAGCTTCTAGTAGCTTGCATAATTCACCTTGAGTGTAGTTGAATGAAGTGGAGCTTTCAATTTAGCCTTGTGAATGATTTTTGGTGTGCTCCATGAATTATAGGTCAAATGAAAAATCCACTAATTTCATTCTTCTTAAAATGCAATTTCTGATTAAAATGAGTATTCATTTGGATTTTTTTGGACTCATATCAATTAAATTGAATTTGTCACCATTTAATGCTTTTTTAAATCTTCTTTTTCAAACCACTTCAAACCAATTCTTGCCATTAACCAATTCAATGCATCATGAACATTTGGTCGACCTAAAAATCACATTTTGAGCAAGTTTCATGTTGGACAAAACTTCATTTGAAGTGTGCAAGTTGGAGATTTCGACCTATAATTGAAAATGGTCTATAATCTCACTTTCTCAAAATACCCCCGCCTTGCAAAGCCTATAACTTGAGCTCCACAAATCAGAATGAGAACTTCTATAACTTTTTGGAAAGCTAAGATCATAAGGAAAAACTTTCATGTTTATCAAAGGGTCAGATGAAACCTCCTTCTAGGTCAAAAATAACTTGGAAGTCAGATGATTTTCACAGACAAATTTCAGAGGCATCTGAGGACCTGTAACTTGTCTGGCTCATAACTTGAGTTCTACAAATCATATGGATGACTTCTAGTACCAAAATTAAAGGTATGAACATCCTCTAAAAGTCTCATGCATGGCCCAAAGTCATATGAGGCTTGTATCTTGATTTACATGGCTTGGAAGTTTGGCACTAAACATGGGATTTTACCCTAGGAACCCTGACTTAGCAACTTCAACCACTCTTAATTCTTCTCAACTTGATCTTGAAACAACATCTCATATGATTCAACATATCATTTCATGATCTCAATGACCTAGAAGTAGGCTTTGATCTTCTTCAATTGCTCATTTTGACCTAGGATTAACCAGATGAAACCCTAGCGACACCAACTTCCACTATGGCTCTCGCACTTGATACAAACACTTGACTGAGCTCTATCATGACCCCCTAGGCACTCCATGAGCTTTATCCACACATCACATCCATGATCAAGGCTTCACAACCCTCTGATGATCTTCAAATGACCCTCAACTTAAGAGATGAACCCCATACAAGCAATCAAACTTCTCAAGAGCATGGACCACCTCCTGATGACTCTGGTGACTTCTCAAGCTTGAACAATACCTCTAAATAGGCTTCTCTTGATATAGAACACACTTGATCCCCTGCTAAATGAAGGATGTTATGCAATGCAAATGCTAGAACGATGCAATGCTAAATGCAATGAAACATAAACCAGTTAAAGAAAAAGGTTGGGCAAATTTTGGGGTGCAACAGCTGCCCCTATTCAAGCGGCTTGGACCCGGTTGGATGAAAAGAGAACGGCTTCCAAACAATCAAGGTAGAAGACGGTTGAATACCAAAAAACCCGAAAATTAAATTTAGATATTGATATATCTAAACATAGCACATTTCATCCTATTTTTTGTGGTTTGGTAAAAATATTGGTTGATTTGTCCCATCTGCTTTTACTTTTTATCAGCAACGTAACACTCTGTTTTCCCCGCGCATAATTATACAATAAAATCATAGTATTTTCACCATCAAATATAATGTCACATATTATCTTTTCAAAACATACATGTCTTGTAACACTCTATCAAATAAAATTACAATCAACACCTTCACTTAGGGTGTCATTGTATGCTCATCTTCACTTAAGGTATCATCGCAGTGGAATTTCTCATAATAAAGCAAGCATTAGCTAAATCAATTAAACTTCAAATTTACTTTATGGCATAATCAATTCATAAATAATTTCTCCTCAAAACATAGAAATATCAAACGTGAGAGTATACATTAACTCTTTAACAAAAAGATTAAACAAGACTAGCAAAAGATTCTGGTGTTACATATCAAAGCAAGTAAACTAAACGCAGAAAGAAAAATAAAGAAACAATCTCATGCCTTCCTTCAACTCTAAAGCATATACTGAGTTACCTGTTTATTTATACCCCAAAGAGGAGCACATACTACAACAACAACAAATAGGTGAGAAATCACAAACTATTTTAACAGGCATATACTTCAAGTTAGGATAATAACACAACATTCTCTACACAATATCATTCGCAATATATCTCATGACAATCTCATATCCAAACTCATCATTCCATCACAACTCAACAATTATGCATATAACTCATTATGCAGTGCAAATCGACTATACAACTCTATACATATGCTTGTGGTACATTCTTAAGATTTGGTTCTTCACATGAACCAGATTCCAATCTCTACGAATCCCAAGCCCCTCCTCTGAGCTTGGGACAAGTCACTAGTCCTCTTTCTGAAGTAGCACACATGTCTTTCAACATAACTCTTATGATGCATGATCATATCATCAAATCATTGTGTTAAGACCCTTATCTGATCCTACCATAAATGCATTGACAATTCAAGTAATCCCCTCTCTGGATTATTTCACACCAAAATCACAAAATGCACATTGTTAATTAGTAGTGCAACACAAGCATGCTAATAATTCATCTAAATATGATTATATTTTGAACATGCAACAATATAACAAACATAACTCAAAATAATCCATATTCACAACATTCTCATATTTCATACTTATTCTCAACGCTTAACATCTCGTCATAGCAAATATATTCAAACATTTCCATAAATCATAAAACATATTCCTCAAACTCACACAACTCGATATTTACCCGATCAAATAAGTTTTAATAATCGATCTCATCAATTACTCATGTTATCATAACACATTCAACCTCTAAATTTATTACTAATTGAAATTATTACCCGTTAGCTTTCAAACGCTTCAAACCGCGTCTCAAACAGAGTCACATATCTCCAGCTATGAAAAAAAAAAGAGAAACAGGTCAATTGCATAAATCGCCACATCATCACTAGTGTCCTGGAAGAAAACGGCACCCCTCCATAGGCTGACGCCCTTCATACCTCCCATGATCATCTTCTTCAGCGTAATGACAAGTTCGTTCTCAAACCCGGTGATTTTAGTGAAGAAGAAGGTCTGCACATGGCAAATATGCATTGATTATCACGCTTTAAATAAGATCATTGTACCTGACAAATTCCCTATACCGGTGATCGAAGAGTTGTTGGATGAGTTGCATGGAGCAAAGTTCTTTTCGAAATTGGATTTAAAATCGGGATACCACCAAGTGAGGGTGAAGGAGTCTGATGTGTGAAAAACAGCGTTCAGTACACATGAAGGGAATTATGAGTTCCTTGTGATGCCGTTCGGACTCATGAATGCTCTGTCAACGTTCCAAAGCCTAATGAATAATGTTTTTCGTTCCCTATTGAGGAAACATGTATTGGTCTTCTTTAATGACATCCTCATCTATAGCAAGAGCAGGGAAGCACATGTGAAGCATTTAGAGGAAGTGTTGAGTTTGCTAGCTAATCACAGTCTCGTAGCTAACAAGAAAAAGTGTTTTTTTGCCCAGCAGAGTGTGGAGTATTTGGGACACTTGATCATAGAGTACGGTGTAGCTGTAGATCCTGGAAAGGTGGCTAGTGTGATTCAATGACCACAACCTAAGAATGTCAAAGGGGTGAGAGGGTTCTTAGGACTCACAGGATATTACAGGAAATTCATAAAGGATTATGGAAAAATTGCTAGACCATTAACTGAGCTTACCAAGAAGGATAGTTTCAAATGGGGAGTGGAAGCTCAATAAGCCTTTGAAGAGTTGAAGGAGAGGCTTACGCCAGCACCGGTGTTAGCCTTACCGGATTTCTCCAAGAGTTTTCTAATTGAGTGTGATGCTTCCGGAGGAGGAATAGGGGCGATCTTGATGCAAGATAAGAATCCAATAGCTTATTACAGCAAGGCCCTTGGTTTGAAAAATTTAGCTAAATCTGCATATGAAAAAGAATTGATGGCAGTAGTTTTAGCAATCCAGCACTGGAGACCATACTTATTGGGAAGAAAACTTGTAGTATCAAATAATCAAAAAAGCCTCAAACAGCTACTACAACAGAGAATTGTAACTACAGAACAGCAGAACTGAACTGCTAATTGTTGGGTTATGATTTTGAAATTATGTACAAGCAAGGTAAACTGAACAAGGGAGCGGATGCCTTATCCAGAATTCATGAAGGGGAGTTAGCTACCATGAACTACCAATGGAGATGGCTTCAAGAAGAATAGATTAAAATAGAAAATCAACAAGATGAGAGGTTGCAGAGGATAATAGCAGGGGTTCGACAGGAGGCGGAGGCATGGCCTGGTTATGAGTACAAACAAGGTGTCTTGATGTATGAGGGTAGGTTGGTGATTTCCAATAAGTCCTTGTTAATTCCTACATTGTTAGAGGAATTCCATTCAACACCCCAGGGAGGACATTCGGGGTTCTACAAGACTTATAGAAGACTCGCTAACAATGTGTATTGGATAGGCATGAAAGGAACCGTACAAGACTTTGTGAGAAGGTGCAACATTTCCCAAACACAGAAGTACATAGCTTCATCTCCAGGAGGGTTGTTACAACCTCTACCCATTCCTCATCAAATTTGGGAAGATATATTGATTGACTTCATCACCGGGTTGCCAAAATCAAAAGGTTTTGAAGCTATTCTGGTGGTGGTAGACAGGTTGTCAAAGTACTCTCACTTTATTCCTCTGCGGCATCCGTATACTTCTAGGAGTATCGCCGAGGTATTTTGCAAGGAGGTGGTCAAACTTCATGGCATACCTCTTTCCATAGTGAGTGACAGGGATCCCATTTTTATGAGCAGTTTTTGGAGGGAGTTGTTCAAACTGCAGGGGACTAAGCCGAAAATGAGTTCCGCATATCACCCCGAATCGGATGGTCAGACAGAAGTGGTTAATAGGTGTTTAGAGACCTATTTGAGATGCTTCATTGCAGATCAACCTAGGACATGGGTATCTTGGATACACTGGGTCGAGTATTAGTTCAATACAACTTGTCATGCTGCCACCGAGAGGACACCATTTGAAGTAGTTTATGGGAGACCACCTCCAAAACTAATTCAATGGACTCAAGGAGATACTAGAGTAGAAGCCGTGCATAGAGAATTGTTGGACAGAGACGAGGTTGTGCGACAATTGAGGAACCAATTGTTGAGAGCACAAGAGAGAACGAAGAGTCAAGCTGATAAGAAACGCACTGACAAAAGTTTTGTGTGTGGGGAGTGGGTGCTTGTCAAGCTTAGAGCTCATAGGCAGCAGTCGGTAGTGACCAGGATTAATGCTAAATTAGCAGCAAGATACTACGGTTCTTACCCCATTATTGAGAAGATTGGAGCAGTGGCATACAAATTGAAGTTACCTGAGGGGTCCAGAGTGCATCCTGTTTTCCATGTGTCATTATTGAAGAAAGTTGTGGGAAGTTATCATGAAGAGGATGAGTTACCATAATTATTGGAGGAACAGACTGAAGTATATGAACCAGAGGCGGTACTAGCTACTAGGAAGGTGAAACAACAAGATGAAGAAATCAGACAAATCCTGGTACATTGGAAGGGCAAGACAGCAGAAGAGGCAACTTGGGAGGATGAGATAATGATCAGAAGCCAATTTCCAAAGTTTTCCCTTGAGGACAAGGCCATTGCGGAAGGAGAGGGTATTGATAGGACCCAGCTAGTTGAGAAAGAATTGCCACGTGAGCAGCTGATTTACAAAGAATCAAGTGGACCCCAAACTTGGAAAGTTTATTCTAGAAGGAATGGTAAGAAGGGAATTGGTGGCTAGTTAGTTACAAGAATTATGACGTGGCTTGAGTGGAGAAAGCACCATGCATTCCGTTTCCACAATATAAGGAATCAGAGAGAGAAAGAGTAGAGCTTATCTTGGATTATAGTGATTTAATAGTATGTATAGGGGGCTCTAGCTTCCTATTAGGAGCATAGCTCTTGTCAGATCTAGGGTTACATTCCCCTTTCTGTACCTGTTTCCATTTCTATTCAGTATAATAAAGCTTTCTTACCCTCTATTTGCTTGTGTGTACTGTTACATTCCTAATTTCCATTTCTGGTTCGTATCAGTCTCTCACTAGTCAAGAAGCTCAACTTTGCAGCCACTAAGAGGGAGGCAAAATCCTAGTTTTTGGAAAGCTTTCAGATATCTATCAGATGTTGGAACTTGGTAAGCTACATTCTGGATCAACCAACTATTCATAGAAGCAACATAAGACATTGGCATTTTCTTTTGACAGGAGCATACAAGTTCCAGTTTCATCGGTTATGTCAGGTTATATAGCTACGCCAATACATCCTGCTGATGTTGCTCCCTATCATCTCACTTGCATGTGAATGGTCCAACAACACCGATGAATAACATTGAAGAAGATATACTTACGCTATTGATACTATCGGGAATAATGACGCTTCAGACAATAGATTGGGATGCTGAAATAATCAATCATCTTACACTTTCGCTTTTAATTACTGAGATGATGATTTGAAAAAGGAAGCTTGTGGCTTTTTGCACAGCGACAAGAAGTACACTCATGTGAGGCCGGAAGCTTTATTGGTAGATGATGATTGTCAGTCAAGTGCTTTATTATTTTGAAAGAAGGATGTCCTAATTTATGATGCCATGTAGATGTAGAAGGAATGCTTGTATGCAATGCTTGCGGTGGACTGGATGAACGAAATGCATTGGATATATGATAAAGATCATGTTTAAGTGGTCCTTGAAGCAGTGGTTGACCCGAGGTCAAGTCCTTGACAACAAAATGATTTGTAAAAAATTCAACAGAACAACTATTAGATTGACATAACTTGGAGACAGACAAAAGGTTAGATTGAATTTTAGGAACACATAAGACTTGTTTAAGATGAAGAGGTTGGACAGAAGTATTAATAACAGAGTTACCAGTGTGAGTAGTTTTCAAACCTGTTCCATCACCAACAATCACCCGATCTGCTCCAGGATAGGAATTTGTTAAGGTAAGCTGTTGTAGGTCCTGAGCAATATGATGAGATGCTCCTGTATCCATGACCCAGTTACCATGTTGTGTTGCAGCCTGATTTTGAGCAAAGTTCGTTGTTGGTTTAGGGTCGTTTCGTTTAGGAAATCCCTTAATTCTGTAGCAAACCTTAGCAGTGTGACCTGCCTTGTCGCAAAACTGACAGACCACCTTATTTTCGCCATTCCGCAAAGTTGGTGAAGGGCTGCGATTATTGTTGTTTTTGTGGTGATAGTTTTTTGTTCTTGTGGCTGCATTGGCAGTGGCAATCACATTGTCAACTGCAAGTGAATCAGCTTGATGATGAATTGTTTCAAAATCCATCAATTTTTCATGAAGTTCAACAGATGCAACAGGACTTTCTCTGCTTCTAAGTGCAGCAGAAATTTCACGATACTCAGCACTCAAACCATTGAGAGTGTGAATAACAAGATCAGTTTCATCAAGGGGATGATCAATGATTGAGAGTTCATCCAAAATTGTCGTTATCCCTTGTAGATATGTAGCCATCGATTGATTTCCTTTTTTGAAATTGGAAATCCGTTGTTTGAGCGCAATAATCCGCACTCTTGAGCGGCCTGCATACATGGTTTTAAGGATCTCCCATGCTTGATTGAAACTTTTGACAGTTCCTAAGTGTGTGACCACTATTGCAGCCACCGAAGATACAATACCATGTAGAATGAGTTGATCTTGTTGAACCCAATTCGTGAAGGCTGGATTGACAGCGATGGTATCATTTGCGAGTTGTTTTGATGGACAAGGCTTAGTTCTATCAATATAACCTAGAAGATCATAGCCTGTTAAAAGAGCCATGAATTGAATTCGCCAGGCAGGATAATTGTCTCCATCAAGTTTAATGGAGAGTTGAGAACCAGCATTCAAGACAATCAGTTTGTCGGCTGGTGATGACATAATGGGCGTCGGTTCAGGTTCAGAAGGCATAACAAGGATCGGGAAAAAGAAATTGCTTTTAAGCTTTATGTTCTGAATACCATAAAGGGAATGATTCTTTTATATATTATTCCAGCCATAAATGTTGAGTATTTATAGCTACAAATGATACTTGAGTGTATAACTAATTTCTAATCCTAAGGGAACCCTATTGTTGATTCCTAGTATTAAGCAATGAATAATTCAAACTATACCAACTCATATGCATAGTAATAGAAATGGTTGGTTACACTTAATTATTGGAACAACTTATTCTTATCTATTATTAGTATTTTAAGTTGAGCCAATAGGTGGTATTTTCTCGCTCTTTGCTACGGTGCAGCCAGAAACAACGAAGCAGTCTTGAACCTTTTGAAGGTCTGAGGTAGTACTGAATCAAAACATATACCTCATTTTGCTTCATATTTGTTTGGTGTAAACTGTGTTCTCAGTAACTTTGATTTCTTATGGTTTCACATTCACCAATCCACTTGCTGTCACAGCTTTCCAGGATCTATACAGGAGCTTAAACAACCCTCAAGAGGGCACGATACTAATCCATTCTTGATTGGTAGTGATAAAAGAAAGGCTACATTCAGGTTCAGTTGATATTGATACCCTTGTTTTTGATATCATGGTGAAAGTTTATGGATTTATGCCAAGTGTGGGTCATGCTTCTTACACTGTTGATATGCTGGGTCACAGTAGTTACTTTGACGAGGCAGAAAGAGTAATTGTAGATGATTATTTTGGAATACACTCCAATGTGTTCTGATCATTGTTCAGTGCTTATGCAGTACATGAAGCAGCTCGATACTGTAACTCTACACGTGCTACTTTTCATGCCAAAGCAAAGCCAAACTCCACTGCCAGCGACTAGTGACTGAAACATAAAACATAAATTAAAGCGGCTGCAATTTATCATCTGGCTACTGCTTTTTGTTAAGTCACACTATGGAATGTTGGTGGCCTTTCTGATGAGAAAATTCCAAATCCATGGTTTCTTAGTGATATATGTCACTAATTATTTGAGAATGAGTTCAATAATGTAGAACCTGACAATATCATCACCGACTATCCGTGCAACGAATCTGTATCCGTCTCAACCACCCTTTGAATTTAAAGTTCTGCAGTCCTAAAAGAAGCTATCGAATGCGTTCCAGTTTTGCCTATGGTTTTTAACCAGTTTGGTAGTGCGCAGAATATCAAGTTTAATGTGAACCTTGAAGAGCACAATGGGATCAGGTTGCAGGAAAATTACTACTGGCTGGACAAGATTTTGCACAGCTATAAATCAAGAGTTTATTCTACAAATATAGTGACACCAACATTGCAACAAAAGATGCTGGTAGAATTGTTGGTCTTGACGTCCAAAGAATTATCAATGAACCCACCATAACTTCACTTTCATATGGCATGAACAATAAGGAGGGTGGCATTGTCGACTACTGTAAATATGTGCGAGAAGCTTCCTTTTGATGCAGCTGACTTTGTAATGGAAGTTATTCCTCTTTTGACAGACCTTCTTCAGTATCATGATTCCAAGGTCCTGGAGCATGCCTTTGTTTGTTTGACTAGAATAGCTAAAGCATTTGCATCATCCCAAGACGAACTAGATAAATTATGCACTCACGGACTGGTGGCACAAGCCGCTTCTGTAATTTCTACTGGTAGTTCTGGAGGTGGATAGGCTTGTCTCAGCATGTCAACATATACTGGCTTGATATAACTTCTTTCCACATATGTTAGTGTGTCCTCTGTTGGAGCTAAAACATTGTTTCTCCTTGGAATTAGTGGCATTCTTGAAGATATACTATCTGGTTCTGGAGTTTTGCCCAATGCCTCTGCTCCACCTGCATTAAATAGGCCAGCAGATCAGATATATGAGATTGTGAACCTTGTAAATGAACTTCTACCCCCGTTGCCTCAAGGAACTGTGTCTCTTCCACATGTATTGACACCTTCCTTGCAAATTGCTGAAATTCCATGCAGCGGACCTACTTATTTTTCCTGGAATTTCAACCAATGTCTCAACACAAGCAAAGATACTGATTTTATACCAGGAGCATCATCTCGCGTTAGGTGTAATCGGCGACGCTCTGGCAACTCCAATCCTGATAGAAATCCTTTAGATGATATCAAGAGTCCAGTTCCAATAAATGTGAGTGTGCCACCATGTTCTGTGGATCTTAAATTTTGAAAATGATTTTGTTAATCTCAATGGACCATGGGCTTTGATAGGAGAAATTTCAAATCTGTCAAAAGAGGTGGTTGATATTAATGACTGTTTAATCGAATTAAGATTCATTTTGATTCACTTTCTTCTTCTTCTTTTTCTATTGATCGATGAAATCTATGGATCATGGGTTGTTAGTTGTCAAGGATGTTTAATCTTTATTATTTGAAATCTAGGGACGAATGATCATTGAGATAATTCTCCTTACTTTGGAATAGTGATAGATTACTTTTGATTAATCGATAAAAATCTTGATTATGATGAGATCACTACCTCTTTTCTTTTTGTGTGGCATGTTTTAGGAGAGTGATTTACATATCACTTCTCTAACATGTGTTAACACTAACATTATTATCGACCGGTCTCAAATAGTCGTGGTTTCTATATAAACCTCGTTACGATTGCTTAATATAGCGCTAAAGTGTCCCTTAAATCGGAAAATGATCATTCGTAGCTCAAACTTATGTTTGATTGTCCATGTATGGTTGGTTTCTTGTCTTAAGTCCACTATCTATGAAACTCATTGTCAGGAGGCTTTGATTCTATCAATCCTCTAATGAGTTTTCGTTAACCTTGGCCTAAGTGCAAGAATTAACCATCGTTGATCATATGTTCTAACTACTAATCACTAATTCAATAACTATATCTTTGTATAATTTTGTTTATATTTCCTTCTTGCTCCCTATCTCTTTACTTTTATGCTTCAATATTATCATTTCACATCATATCTTTGTTTATGTTTATGTCATTTCTCTTTTGTCCACTTGAACCATATCTTATTCAAAGCACTAATAAAAGATCAAAACCTCTAAAAACTTGATGCTATTAACTTTGTGGTTATGCTTTTGGATCATTCTTGAACCATTGGACTTAGATTTAGGACTTTGTCCATATGCTTGGAGTAAAGTGGATCTTGGCCTTTATTTGACTCGCTCATTAGCTTATGCTTTAAATCGGATGGAATTCGTATTTCGCTAACTATGAAGTGTGCTACAATTTGGTTAGGTCCTTCTTGTCTATAGATTTTATTTTGCTTTCTAAGATAGTCACTTCATCTCTTCTCCTTCTTAAATTTTCAAAACTTTCTCCATCTTTCAAAATCTTCTTGCTTTCAAACTTCAAAAACCGCTTTCATAATAAAACCTTGACTTTTGTCAAGTGATTTTCAAACTTTATTTTTTTCTTAATAAAAGTCAATCAATGTTAATCAAATTTTGACCAATTTCAAAAAGAGATAAAAAAAACACTTCACCTCATTTAAACTTTTTGTGTCTTTGTGCACTTTTCTTTTTAAAACTTTTCATAAAGTTCAAATATGAGTCATTTTCATAGTTGAGATATAATTCTCCTATTCCCCATATTATTTAAGATGTTGACATTTTCCACTTAGATGTTGAGTGATAGACTTGTTGATTTTAAACCAAGCAAAATCCTCAATCTTTAGATGATGCAAATGTAGTCTTATACTTGTGGGTGACTAGTCGTAGTTTTCTTCTTAAAATGACGACTTGTCTTTACATTTAAAATCAATCAAAACCAACAAAATTTTGTTATTTGTACCATGAACTATGAGGTTTTGATCCTATATTGCACTTTGTGGGTACGTAGACATGAGGTGATAAGTCTCTCCAAACACAAAAATTTAAAAAAAATTATTCTTTTCTCATCTCCTCAATCTATTTTAAAATAAACCATTTTCAAACCAAACAGTGTAAATATTTCAAAGGGCTCCTATAGAGTACTATAGACGTTTTGGGTGCTAACACTTTCCCATTGCGTAACCAACCCCCTTACCCAGATCTCTGTTCTTTTTCTTGTTTTAGAACTTTTTGATTTTGTTCGCTCTTTTTTCTTTCCTTTTTGGATAAAATAAAAGTGCGGTAGTGACTCTGACATTTTTTGAGTTAAGTTAATCAATAGCTTACACTCACAATTTTACCGGTACAGATCTAATGTATCATAATAGAACCTTCAAGATTGAGCTTAATGTGATGGAGCATAAGTGCCTTGCAACTGCAGCAAGCAGTGATGAATGAATATGACATTATAGACTTGATCATCTCAAATTCAAAGATATCAGATATTTGAAGAGAAGAAATATGGTTTCAGGATTACCAGAAATTGACATTTCAAGTGAAGTGTGTGAAGAATGTAATTAGGCAAAATACCACAAGAATAGCTTCAGCAAGGATGCAGGAAGCAAGTCGAAGGCAATTCTTAAAATCATATACTCTAATGTATGTGGTCCTATCTAGGTGGATTCGATTGGATGTAATAGATACTTTGTCACATTCATAGATGATTTTAGTCGAAAACTATGGACTTACTTGATCAAGAATAAAAGTGAAGGGATTGAGGTATTTGCCAAATTTAAATTTACGGTCGAAAGACAAAGTGATCGAAAGTTAAAGATTCCGAGGAATGGTGGTGGTGGAGAGTATGTGTCAAAAGATTTCGATGCATTTTGTGAGAAAGAAAGGATTGTGCATGAGGTGGTGCCACCCTACACTCCACAGCGGAATTGAACTACAGAATAAAAGAACAGAATCATCATAAATATGGTGAGAAGCATGTTGAAAGGCAAGCATCTATCCAAAGAATTATGGGGAGAAGTTGTATCGACTGTAACATACATCTTGAATAGATATCCGACGAAGAAGCTAAAAGAAATCATACCAGAAGAATGTTGGTATGGTGTCAAGCCTAGCCTAAGGCATCTGAAGGTGTTTGGATCTATAGCACATAGACATGTGCCATATCATTTGAGAAGAAAACTTGATGACAAGTTGAGTCAAATGATCCTAATAGGATATCATTCGACTCAAGGATACAAGTTGTTCGATCGAGTGAACAAGCAAGTTGTGATCGGAAGGGACGTGAGCATATATGAGCTTAAAGAATGGGATTTGACCGAGAATGTTAAGAAGGATTTAGTGAGTATCTTATGTGAAAAATCAGCTAGTGAAGTTGAACGAAAAGTTCGACAAGAAGAAGTCAGAGGTAAAGCCGGTCCAAGCAGGCCTTAATGAACAAGACACATGCCTGCAAGGTTGCAAGAATGTTTGATTACATCAAATGATGTAGTCGATGATGAAGGTGAGATGGTATATTATGCTTTCTATATAGATGTCAAACCAGTCAATCCAGCTGAGGCATTGAAATATTTGAAGTGGAAGAAAGCAATGAATGAAGAACTAGAGTCCATCGAAGTTAACAACACCTGGTCACTTGTTGAATTGCCTCAACGCAAGAAGGAAATTGATGTGAATTGGGTATACAAGGTAAATTTGAATCCTAAAGGACAAGTAACTCGACACAAGACAAGACTTATAGTAAAAGAATTTCTTCAGAAAGAACGAATGGACTTCGACAAAGTTTTTGCACCCGTTGCTAGGATCAAAACAATCAGGTTGGTTGTTGGTCTAGAAAACATGAACAACTGGCAGGTATGTCAGATGGATGTGAAATATGCATTTCTGAATGGCCCCTTAGGTGAAGAAGTTTATGTTGCTAACCAATTGGGTTTATGAAACAAGGCGAAGAAAGAAAGGTGTACAGGTTGCACAAAGCCCTTTATGGACTTAAGAAAGCTCCAAGAGCTTAGAATAAGAAGATAGATAGCTTTCTAAGGGAGAACGAATTTATAAAGTGCACAACTGAGCATGGAGTATACGTAAGAAGAAGAAATAGTCAATTGATTATACTATGTCTCTATGTCAATGACCTGGTGATAACAGGAAGTTGCAAGAAGGAGATTGAAGATTTCAAACATGACCTAAGTAGGGAGTTTGAAATGTAAGACTTAGGAAATCTCTCATATTTCCTTGGCATTGAGTTCTACAAGAGTGTTAGAGATTTGATGATGCATCAAAGAAGATATGCAGGCAAAATACTCAAGATATTTGAGAGGCAAGATTGCAACCCAACTTCGACTCCAGCTGAGCCCAAAATGAAACTGTCAAAAGACACAGATGAAGATGATGTCGATCCAACCCAATACAAAAGACTCATTAGATCACTTTGATAGCTTTGTCACACAATGCCTAATCTAGCATACAATATGGGTATGACGAGTAGATTTATGCAGAAGCCAAAGGTATCACACCTAGCAGCGACGAAGAGGATACTAAAGTATCTGAAATGAATTCTCAACTACGACATTTTATTTCCTGCAGTTGATGAAGGAAAAGAATGCAAGTTAGTGGGATACACTGACTCAAGTTGGTGTAGTGATGCTGAGGATAGAAAATTCACAGCTGGCTATATGTTTATCTAGGAAGTGCACCAGCTGCTTGGAGTTCGAGAAAGGAGCCAATAGTGACATTGTCGTCGTGCGAAGAAGAATACATAGCTGCTTCTCTATGTGTATGTCAAGCAAAGTGGATGGTGAACCTGGTCGAAGAGATTACAGCGAAAAGTCATGGATCAATTACCATGAAGATCAACAGCATGTCAGCTATTAACCCGGGAGAAAATCCGATAGCACATGGACGAAGCAAACAAATCGAAATGAGATTCCATTATCTTCTAGATAAGGTAGCAGAAAGGAAGACGAACTTGGAACATTGTAGGACTGAGAATCACATTGCAGATATCATGACGAAAGGAGTGCAATTCAAAGTGTTTAAGAAGCTAAGGTTTATGATGAATATAGATAGCTTAGACACAATAAATTAGGTGGTGTGTTGAAAATGTAATTCCTTGTGTCGAAGCAGGTGTAGCTCGATAGAAATAAGGATGTGTCGAAATTAGCCTAGTGTTTGTGTGTCGAGTAGGGTTAGATGTCGAAGTGTGGAAGTAGGTTGCTTGACATAGAATTTCGACTTAGACCAAAATAGAAATTTTGGGCTTTGTGCTTTTGGATTTTACCTTGGGAGTAAAGTAGCTCAATTATAAATAGAGGGAGTAACCCCTATTTTTATAATAACTTGAATTCACAGAAATTTGCAGTTGCAAAGTGAATAAGAGAATTTTCACAGTTTGTGGACAGAGAGAAACTCTGCAGAAAATCATCATCTTCTCCAATTTTCGTCAAACCCTAACTTTCTTTCTTATTCAATTTTCTTTCTTCTTCCATTAACAATTGTTGCGCATAATCATTTTTGCAATCAAGATATGATTGTTTTACTTGAATAAAGAATGAAGAATAAGAGATTTCGATCAATTGATTGAATCTTATTCATCAAGATTAATTCGAAATTCTCAAATTTTTTGGTTAATTCCAATAAATAAAAAATAGTCAAACAAACATTTAGACGAGGGAGAATCCTTGTGAGTATATATCGACCTTATTATAACAACAAAAAATAAATTTTAGATAAATGAAAAGAAACGTATATGAATATATATTATAATTTAAAATGATAATGAAATTGGTGGTGTCGACAAATTATTTATTGTGTATCCAAACACATTAATTGAATAAAATGAAAATATTTTCACAAAGGTTTTAAGAAACTATAATATATAGTGTTGAATATGATTACATACACTTCGAAAGATGTTTCTAAACATGAATGCTTTTGGACAAACCCAACATAACATTTGAGAGATTTTCCAGAAATTAAGGAGGTGGATTCAAAATTAACCATAAGAAAATTTTCATGTGATTGTAAATCCTAACTCAACTGAAAACTGATATTGTTAAATTTGACATTATCATTAGGGTTTGAACACTAGATCATAGTTATGTCGTGTGTATAAATTTCTATAAAGGCCCTATAAATTTCTCTTACTCCATTCTATTAAGAAGTTAGAGTCAATTACAATTAAGTTATACTTTTAACTATTTTGTCTCATTTAACTAGAAATTGAAACAATAGTAATAGTATTATATAAACTTGTATACTCTTGTATAATCATTAAAATAAAACAATATTATCAATGAGAATGCTCATTCCACAATCAATTAAAAAAAAATAAATCAAATATGGTATCATTGAACCTTTTATTCTTTTGAAATTTGTGAGAACTCTTAACCCTTTTTTTCCTTAAAGCTCTAATGTTTGTCTCTTTTCTCTTAAAGCTATTCAGTTTTCATCTTTTTTGAAGTTCTATGATCTGCAATTATATGGTTGCAAGTGCATGATTATATCAAATAATAATAAAATTATTTTTCCGAAGACTTATGTTAACTACCAATTTTTTTTCTATGCTGATCAGCTAATGAGTAGAAATTTGTTGGATTTATTTTTATATGAAAAATAACAATATCGAATGAGAATATAGACTATAAATTATTTAGAGGGGTGGTGAATAGACATCTCAAATTAAAAATTAATTTTAAAATAATTTTTAGCAGAGTTTCAAAATACAAATGGTTTTACATGACGGAAGCAAATTTAATATAAAATTAATTATGCTTATCGACTCACCAAATGGATAAACTAATTAAACAATTACACATAAATGTTATTGAACAATTTGCAACACAAATAAGATTCTACAACTATAATCTTCTAGTTTAATCGATACTAAGACAAGATTAAATTATCAATTTTAACAAAACCTACAACTTATACAATAAATCACTACTAGAATAAAATCCTATAAGCATGTAATTCTAAAAAAACAGCAAAAACAACCTAATCATGTGATCAACTACGAATTTTGTGTGTGTGTGTGTGTGCGCGTGCGTCTGTGTGTGTGAGAGAGAGGGAGAGTACACCATGATTTATAGTGTTTTGGCATGTCTGCCCTCACTTTATGCTTAATACACCCTCCAGTAGTTACCCTTTAAAAATTCGTTGGTTTTCCACTAGAATTTGTAACTAAATTAAAAGAGTTCGTACAATCACTATTTTAAAATAAATGTTGAAAAATAAATTTCTTCTTTCTTGATCTTTTACTTGTACATAACTCTATGAACTGAACTCTATGAAAAAACTTTACTCAAATCCGCCTCTTGAATCTTCCAGTCCCATCAACCTTGCTCCTAAGTTTTAGCCTGTAGCAATTTCCACATAATTTTGCTGGTATCTTGAACATTAGTCTGTACGAATATTAGAAACAGCTATTACCCTATCTGTAGGCTTCCACACAACACTACCAAGGTCAAACTGGAGAGAAAAACCCTTTTTCTTTTTCACAAGAATTGTCAGAACTAGACACAACACCACACACTCTTGCAAGTGTCTAAAATCTTTTAAAAAAAATCTACAAAGGCACATTATGCTTAAAAAGTGAATCTCCTTAGTCAATTACAAATCCTCTAAGAAAAAATTCAGATCCATGCAGTAATGGAAAAAGAATGAGATAAAATATGAAAGAAACTGTTTGCAAGTGTTAATGAAAGATTTGAAACTCTTTTGAAAATGAGAGAACAAGTGGTTTGTGAGTTTCAAATCATTAATGGAAATATGTGTTTTCTAACATTAAGGTTTAAGAGTACAAATGATTTATAAGTCTGAGAGAACAAACAGTTTGAATCGTACATGCTAAAAAAATGGATCCAAAAATCAATCCTTAAAGATGTGCAATCAAAGAAGATACTCAATAATATAAGACTAAAAGAATAAATTAAAGTTTAAGAGACAAGTAACAAAACAATAGGGCAGAGACACATAATCTACCCGAGACATACAACTACAAATAATATTATAAGTCTTTGTGATATTATTATGTTTTTATT
Organism: Lathyrus sativus; assembly: GCA_963859935.3. Taxonomy (NCBI): domain Eukaryota; kingdom Viridiplantae; phylum Streptophyta; class Magnoliopsida; order Fabales; family Fabaceae; genus Lathyrus; species Lathyrus sativus. Next base: position 614,506,390 of record OZ012735.1, on the reverse strand, counting down.
CTTTTATTATTGTAGCGGGTAAAATAAGTTTTTTTCAAACAAAGTATATGTGTCTGTTCTTAAAACTATTTTCATGTGTTAACCATTTTTTTTAATAATGTGTTAGGTAATTGAACTTATCATTTTGGTTATTCGTTTGATTATTTAAGATTATGTGATTGTGCACTTATAAAAGTGAAATTCGCTAAAACTAAATTAAAAACATTTATCTATAATGATAAGAATTAAAATGGATTTTATGAGATTTATCATTTGGGTCATCAAAATTCCAAGGCTGATGACTACTCAGACATACTAAATAGAATTCAAAGTAAATAACCATAAGGTAAATCAAAAAATAATCTAAAAAGAACCTGAATATATTACTTAAATCAAAGTGTATAAAAAACAAGAATAAGATTATAAAAAATATATGATTATAAGATGATACAATGATAAGATGAAATGATTGCAAATGCAAAACTATATTACGTAATATAAAAAATTATATCCCATAGGGATTTATTAATGATTACTGATTTTTAGAATTTCGGTAATTAGGTGAACAAATAAAAAATTGTTAGTTTAGTTTTTAATGAAAACAGTAATAATAATAAAAGTTTTGAGATAGCAATTTTTCACAATGACATACCTATATTTCTATTTTCCCCCTTTTGTTATCTGTATAAATCATTAAAGAGCGATTATAATTTATTATAGTTTAAGTCTCTTTTTGAAGTAGGTAAATTTACTTTAGAATAAGGCTCTATGTTTTCATTCTTGACATATATCAAAGTTTGTTAATTGTAAGTGTCCTCTAAAAACTGGTCTTATGATGGTTTAAATTAGTATCATGTGTTAATCATCTTATTTAGTCTTTTTTTATAGGCAAATTTGATTAACATGAATACACAAAATATTCAGCAACAACAATTACACTTTTTCCACTATGAAGTGATCTAACTTAGAACACTATCCACCATAATAAATTCAAATTAAAAAATTAAAAAAAAAAACTAATGGATGTTTAAACCAATCATAGTAGTTACAAATCAATCTATTATTAGTATCTAAACCCAACAACCACCATGAATATAAGATAATTTTATGAAGAATATCTTCTACATAAACAATTCCATCATTAAAAATGTCTTGATTTTTAACCCACCATATACATCAACATGTATAAAATCAGATCAACAAAACTGTTTTCTTTGAAATTTTTGTAACCAACTTTAGAAACCACTCCAATAAGTGATCACAAAAACTTCCACTATCACACGAAGGCACTCCGACCCATTTCGAAATAGCTTTCCACACTAATATAGTTTTAGAGCATCCAATAAAAATATGATCATCATATTCAATATCATTGAAACACAAAACACAAACAATATCGTAAACATTGTAAATTACCCCCTGACCGTCAGATTGGATCGAGTTGGTAACCTATTCAATAAAAGTCTCCAACCAAAATATTTAACCTTCATTGAAATCAAAGATTACCACAACAAATCTAGTGCAATCTTGAAATTAATTTTCAATTCAACCAAACCTCTAGCTCTTTATGATTTAACTAAAAATTCACTGGAAACCTTATTAGGCCATGAGTAACAATCTTTCATAAAGCTCATACAACTCACCCTTAATCTTTTTGCATTTGTCTTCACTTGTTGTATTGTCAATTTTTTTATATGCAAAATTCAAAATTTTGATTTTTCTATTTGATCAAGAATGACACCAAAGGCCAAGATAAGATTATACTCCCTCCAATACTTGTCAAATTTTTCCCTCATTTTTGTAGACATGTCTTGAATCAAAAAATCTTCACTTGTCAAATAAGAATTCAAAAGACACTTTATCTTCCATATTTTTCCAAAGTACAAATTAGAAGTAGGATAAGAAGATCTGGAGATCAAGTTTGTAATGTTGTAGAATGGCTTCAAGAGTTCACACACTATTTCAGATCTTGCCCACTCTTCACATGAAAGACAACACTTAAAATTTGAATCTTGCAAACTCAAGCTATAAAAAGCACGAAGATAATTAATTGCACTCTTGAGCATCATAAAAGTGAAGTTCCATCTAGTAGTACAATCCGATCTTAATTTAATTGTTGTATCAATTTCACCAATATTACTAACACATTCATGAAATTGTAGTGTTCTACTTTCGGTTACCTTTACATAAGCCACACTTTGTCTAATTTTATGCAATGCATCACCAACTACCTTCAATCCATCTTGAACAATGAGATTCAAAATATTTGCGCAACAACCAATATGAAAGAAATATCCCTTAAATAGCAAGCTATTTGGTAATCCTAAGTGTTCTTTCAATAATCTTTGCATGCTATCATTTGAAGAGGAATTGTCCAAAGTGATGGAAAAAATATTCTTCTCTATACCTCAATCACTTAACATTTCCAACACCTTTAATGCTAATTCTCACCCAATATGTGGGGGTGTCATGTGAGCAAAAGCTAAAATCTTATTTTGCAACTTCCAATTCACATCAATATAATGAGCAGCTAGGAGATATAACCTTCGTTAGTGCATGTAGTCCAACAATCAGAAGTCAAACAAGCTCTCCCCCTAATTTGAGTCAACTGTGACTTAAGCTTTCATTTCTCATCCTCATAAGATTTCATAACATTGCTGGAAGAAGTATTTCTAGTGACAAAGGTACACTCATCATTCAAATTTTTTGATATTTCCTAAAAATCCTATATTCAACAAAGTTAAACGGTACACCGTGTCTAATCATCATTTCAGCTAATATCTCACGGTTAACCTTAGGATCAAATTTTTTCTTTCTCAATCTTCCTTCAGCATCAAGTATCATATCACTAACATCGTGAAATTTTGGGATAAGCTTACAATTGTTCACATGACGAGTTAAATGAGAAGTTCCATTAGTTGCAACATAACTCATTAATTTTTCACAACCCTTACATTTACATTTCTCTTTACCATCTATAACCCCAACCTTTAAAAAATGTTTCCACACTTCAGATATAAGGGCCTTTTGTTTTTTGATAGTTGGTTCATAAGACTCTTCTTGGTTAATTCTAATGTCATCAAATAATGGCACAGATGGAGTTGCCCTAACCTCACTATCACTATTAATTTCCATTGCTATAGTATACACAAATTACAATTCCTACATGTAAATCAACATAATACCAACAGCAAGCATCAAATTCATTATTAAAATTCCTATAATATTCTAAGGTATCAGTAATAGAACATCAATAGAACAAGAACTCAGCAATAAAATAGAACATCGTTACTACATGAATAGAACAACATTACTGCAGGATGATAGAACAGCAATAGAACAACAGAACAACATTAGAATAACATTAGAACAACATTAGAAAAACAGTAGAACATCATTAGAACAACAATTCAACAATAGAACAACATTAATAAATCAGAATTGAACAATAATTAATAAATCAACAATTCAGCAATAGAACAACAATTAATAAATCAACAATTCAACAATAGAACAACAATTAATAAATCAATAATTCAGCATTAATAAATCATCAATTCAGCAATAGAATAACAATTAATAAATCAGCAATTCAACATTAATAAATCAGCAATTCAGCAATAGAACAACAATTAATAAATCAGCTATTCAACATTAATAAATCAGCTATTCAGCAATAGAATAGAACAACATAAACGGGTGATTAAAGTCATAAACAGAATTGACATAAAATAAGGATCAGGTTTATACCGAGTAAATAAGGGTAATTGAAATAGATTTAATCAATAAATCAGTCAATTAGAGAAACAAAGGAAATAAATCAAACACAAACATATTCCATATTTAGGTCTAAAACAAGTACTGAAATAAATCAACAACAAAAAACAGCAGTAGAACATCAATTGAAATCAAAATGAGTCAAATAGAACATCAATTGAAATCAAAGCTTAAAATGAGCAAAACAAACAGCAGCAGGACATATCAATGCCTCGTGTTATAACATAGAAAAATGAGTAAATAGAACATAAATTGAAATTAAAGCTTAATCCTAATAGACCTATACATAAAGAAAACCAATAGATTCATTTAGCTAAATTAAATCAAAGCTTACAAACATACAAATCGAACAACACTTACTTGAAAGGAAGAACAGCGGTGAGTAAACAATGGAACATCCGAACACGGGAGTACGAAGCAGCACAAACGATGAGCCATGAGCGAACAGTGGCGAGCGAAGAACGATCGAATGAAGCAAAATCTAGGTCATAACGAACGAACAACAAAGAACAGCGAATGAATCGTGGACGTGGAGTATGAACCGAGTTTGGGCCAAAATTACCTTTACAGTGTGTAATAATGTATCCAATTCCAAATTTTTCTGTGAGTGTGGACCGAGTGTATTCAATTCATTCTTTTGGGCCAAATTATTTATTTAGGTCCAATTAAATATATTATTTAATTTATATTATGGATCAAGTAATTAAATTAATTCTTTTAAATTTTTGTATGGATCAAAATATGTCATTTTTTTTATAGAGATTAAAAATAAAATGTGAGATGTTTATAGAGACCAAAAATATATATTTAACTATTTAGAGTTTACCTCACATTTCGATAATGTCTCTGATGCACTTGTTGTTGATTGAATAATCTCTAAGCTTTGTTGTTTGATTTGGGAGTTGATTGAGATAAAACACATTGAGAGAGTTTGAGCAAAGTTTTTTTAAAAATAAGGATGGAGAAGAGATCTAGCGTGATTTAAGATCAAATACCTTTTGGAGATGAATATTTAAAATATATTTAAAGATTCATCTCCAAAATAAGTTTGAAGATGCATATCTAAAATATTTTAACGTTAAATTAAAATTTAGTACATCCGAAGACATATCTCTAAAATCTAAAAATATTTTAATATTTTCACACAATACTCTAAAAAATATATAAAATACATTAAAAAAATTCCGAAAATAACAATTAAACTCAAGTCTTCATCTTGGTCTGGTCCTGTATTAAGCCTAGTAAGTGATGGCCCGCGAAATCTTTTGTATATAGGTTATGTCGCATACTTTATTGCGTGAGGCTACCCTCGTACTTTTAATTTTATGTTGGTCTAAAATTTATATATAGATAAAAAAAAAAATATATATATATATATATATATATATATATATATATATATATATATATATATATATATATATATATATATATATATATATATATATATATATATATATATATATATATATATATATATATATATATATATATATATAAAATCAAATAAAGCAACTACATGAAACTCCAAGGATAAAATTTATCAAAGATGAAATATAGTTTTTATAACAAGTCCATCAACCATCAAATCCAAAAATGTTATCTAAAATGTTGAAAACTTTTCAAAATCTTTTTCATTCCAAGCAAATTACATTACTAAGATTATACATCAAGATCTATAAACTAATAAACACAATGTTCCAGAAATTGTAATGCTAATTCTTTTGCCACTGTGACTGAAATTTAATTTAAAATAACCTCTTGTCAAAGCAAGCATAGTGCATGCACTTTGATTTTTGAATCAAATTCTATTAGTTGCTTGCCAATGAGGCAAAGTTACCAAGAAATGCAATTCAACCAAGCAAGCTTTTTCCTGCATAAAGAGACAAACAGTCACATATAGATATACCCTTCCTCAAGGATCATCACCCAACAAAGCAAAGTTTATGCATGTGAAAGCCATTATGGACATAGGTGTAGGTCCCAAACGCCAGCTCGGCTGATTGAGCCTGTTCCATACTACAAGCAATTAAATTTGTGGGGAGCATGTTGTCTATAAGAGTCTTAGACCTCCCGAAATAGTATGTTCTAAGGAATTTTCATTCGGCTAGAAGATAAAGGACTATTTGTTTTAACTTTAAAAAAATAGTTTTTTTTAATAAATATTTTGTAAAATATTATAAATTTTTTTTATATTTTTTTTAGTTGAAAAATTAATTTTGATATCATATAACGTAAATATATTATTATATATTATTGAATATCAAAATATAGTTGAAATCACAATTTTTTTAAAAACTTTTAGTTCAAAAGTGATTTTTGAAATGGCTTTAAAATTACGTGATTATTTAAATTTTTTATATTCAAAAAAGTTTTAATAAAATAATAAAATATTTAAAATAACATTTTAAAAATAACTATTCAAATCAAATTTTTATTTAAAATTATATAACACTATAAAAATTATTTAAAAACAAAAAAACAAAACAAACCAGCCTAAAAGTATTTGTGATTAGATTCGATTTAACTTGAGTTGATTAGTGGAATATTTAAAAAGTAAATTTTAAAATTTTATTAATATTAATATTTTAAAAATATTACAAAATAATAATTTTAAAATAATATACAATGTATATTAAAAATTATAAATTATAAAATAAAATAATAATAATTTTATTTGAAACAAATGAAATATTAAAACTAAATAGATAAATTAAACTACTAGTATTGTTTCGTTCAGGAACAAAAAATAGATGTGGTTGGTGAACTGGATATCTTGAACTGGTGATGTTAATCTTCTTACGGCGGCGCGGGGTGGACCTGAATGGTTAGCACTTCAACGACCAAGTCAGTTTAAGATTCAAGATGAGTATAGTGAAAAGAGGATATCAGAAATTGTACATTGCTTTCTCGTGTGAATTGATTTTATACCTTGCACCAAGTGGCGCGGATTTGAGATGATCATTTTGAAAACTTTTCCCAATTTTTGGCATTCAAGTTTATTCACATACACTTTATGGACAGACACTTTCGCATATTCCTTCCCGTGAACATTAATCAGGATGATTATAGTTCCTTGACTAGAGTTTCTACGCTTCATCAATCTCACACAACAAACAATCATGTACCCTCCTCAACTCAAACTTTTATCTTTTAGCATTTCTTGTTTTCTAGTCAGGATGAATGATTGTACAATTAATTCAGTGAGTGATCATGAAAGTGATACTTCAACTGCCTCGAGAGTAGGGGTATCTCATATTCTTATCTCCCTCCTCTTGATCATGATTGCCTAGAAACATAAGTAATACCTTTATCTGACTGAATCATTAGAAAGGGCATACGGGGATTCCCTAGAGGAAGAAGATTCTTTATTCAATTCATTAGAATCCTTTTTATCAAATATCGGCGGAGAGGTGAATCGTACCGAGGTCCCTATGCCTTTTTCCATCTTAATCGAGGAGGAAATACAAGCCAACTGGAAGATTAGAGAACGTGCTAAAAGTTTCATCCAGTTTTTCTTGAGAACCAATAATTGTGAACCCAATGACGCAAAAGTAAAGGCTAACTTAGATCATTGAGTCCGACCAAATGCAATGTCTTGGATCATGCCCGATGAATATTCTAAGCTCGGTTCTTTAGATTTAAAAGGATTGATGCTAGTGGCATTGGCTAATGCAATAAATTATGGTTGGATGGAGGTCGAGGTGGTAGGTACCCTGTCTGTTTTGAATACTGAGTCATCAATAGAAGTTATTGGCCTCATGGATGGAGATCCTCGGGAACGGTTGTTGAATTTCAAATATAACTTAAATTGAACTAATTTTATTTGCATTTTTCAACTCTTTATTTGTGTTTTAGATTATTTTCTCCATGATTTTGTGTGAATTGCTAGAATAATTGGATTTTCCCTTGGATTCCTTTATTTGTGTGTTATTGTGCAGGAATTAGGTATGAATCTCAAAGAAAGAGGTACAAAAGAATCAAAAAGGAAGCCAAAGAAAAGTTGAGAAAAATTAGCTAGCTCGCTGTGCGAGCTCTCAGCGAAGGGAAAACAAGGTCGTTGTGTGACCTCTTGGCGAAGTGAAAGCGAGGAAAAATAGAAATACGGCAGTAGCTAAAATGTGTTATGGTCGTTGTGCGACGCCTGGGAGAGAAAACTCGTTGTGCGAACTTAGAATTTTCCTAGACATACAACATTTACTTCGAGGAAAAACCCTAAAAACATCATTTATTCATCCAATAGGTGATCTTCGTCAAATAGGAGCTGGATTCGCATCCATTATCAATTCTTCATCTTAGATGCGTATTCATCTCTTTTCTTTCCTTGTGAAGCAAGCTACCATGGTTTTTGGTATTTAAATCCTTTGTACCAAGGGTATATGTAGTCTTCCTTAAGCTTGTATGCATTTTTTAATCTTTTATATGTGAATAAGTTGATGATCAATGTATGATGAATATCTTTGCTATTAATGACATATATTTGATTTGAATCACTATCGAAAGGTATTTTTCAAACCTTGACCTAAGTTATTCATCTATCGATGAATAAACTCTAGACATAGATTTCTGGGTTGATATTCACTTTGTATCGATCTTTAAGTTTATTGTAGTGATTGTTAGCAGTAGACACCATCTAGCGATTAATATGATACTACTAATAAAATCGCTTTAGACGTAAACGGTATTGAGAGGATACATGATTATATTGATCGAAAACAAATTCACATGCTTGATTGATAGGATACAAGTGAGTTAGGTTGATGAAATTTATTCTTGATATGTATTTTTAAACAAACATCTTTCAAACTTTAATCTTTGCTACAAAACACTTGTGATATTTATGATACCAAACAAAACTCTTTTGAAACCCTCACTTAAAACTCTTTAAACTGTAGAACGACTATGATATCACAATAATCCCTATGGAGACGATAAAATTATTACCCACCTATTATACTTTCAACAAAATGGCGCTGTTACCGGGGATTGTTTAATGATATTGAAATAGTTTATTCTGTTTTAAGTTTTATATTATTATCTCTTACCTCAGTTTATATTCCTTGTGCTTGTTAATTTGTTTAGTTAGTGTTTCATATATCTATTTATGTGAGGAAGTATACTCGCATACCAACTTCTATTTGATCCTGATATTGATAGAACTATGCGGAGACTTAATAGCAAAACTAGAAGACGAAGGCAACTAGATAAAGAAAGAAGGGAGCGTGAAGGAACTTCTTCAAGTAATCTACCAACTACCCTCATTGTTACACCCATCATGGCATAAACAAATCCACCTCCACCTCCTCACAAAGGTCCCTGTATCAATAGTCTATGATATAATGCTTAGTTTACTTGCAATGTAAACAAATGAAGGCACTTGGAGATGAAAATGGGAATTGTTCAACTCTTATATTCAAATCACTTTGTCAGGCTAGATCATGAAGACTCGTTCACTCATCTTACAAATTTCAACGAGATTACGGGAGCAACGGGAGCTCTAGAAGCTGAAGAGGAACAATTGTTCAAGAGGATATTCCCCCACTCATTGATAGGGAAAGCGAAGGAGTGGTATATTGATCAATCTAATCAAGTAATGACTGAATGGAATTTATTGGAAGAAAAGTTTCTTGAAAGATTCTTTCCTCACTGAAATTTTAGTATGTAGATCTCAGCTGTCCTAAGAGATGTCGAGACACTTGATCTCTGCTAAGAATAATGACAAGAAGAAGCACAATAAAAAATTTCAGAAAGTAAACGAACACACAACAATTGTTAACCCAGTTCGGTGTATAACAACACCTACGTCTGAGGGCTACCAAGCCTGGAATGAAATCCATTAGATAGTATTAATTATAAGCTAAGTAACCTCTGGTTTACAACTTATTACTTAATGACTACTCGTGCTTAATTTCTACCTAAGAATCTCCTAGGTATGAGACCCTTCTCAATTCCCTTTCAATCACAGCAGTGACAGAAATTACAACTCAATGCAAATAGTCCAGCTCTAGTATCAACACGATACAAGAGAGGCTCACAAAAAAAACAAACCCTATAACTCACTAAGAAACAATGTATTTTTCTACACTTTGATTAAGTTAAATCCATCCTATTTATAACCATAAACTAGACTGGATTTGAGCTTAAAAATGCAGCAATTCTGTTACACAGAATCCGCAACTTATTCTCCGAAAGAATAGTTTCTTCAATTCAAAGTTTTCTAAAATGTCTCCACATTTAGAAAATAGCATCTTCAGATTCCAACAGAATCTTTGATTCCTCAATCTTGAACACCACCTAGGATAAACAAATATTCCAATAATATTCTGAAATCTGGAAATAAAATAATTGTATTCAAAACTACAAAGTAATAGACAAAGATGTTGAATCATCATGATAGGACATCTTGTCCAACATCTTATTCTTCAGTAGGTTCTTCATGTTATGACATCTTGTCCAACATCTTGCTGTCAAGTTAGTTTTACCAAAATTAACGCCAATGTCAAAAGTTTGGACTTATCAATCTCCCCCTTTGGCAGATTTTGGCTAAAACTAACTACATAGCCCTTGCATCAATCAGAGGCAAAAATCAGAACAACAACGAAAAAAGAATTATAGTAGCCTTCCCCTTAAACTCCCCCTCAAACATTCTGCAGCAAGTAGTTAGCTCTCCCCCTCAATTAGAAGCCAGAGATTAGCAGTTAGTTAAGTTAGTCTTACTCCCCCTTTTTATCCATAATATGACAAAGGTAGATAACTAACAAAACAACCAAACAAGAACATAAGCAAAATAATAGTTTAAAGTACAAAACCAGCACATGAAGTGCTAACAATATCCTGGGCATTCAGCCCATACAAAACAAAACCACAAAAAACAAAAGAGTAAAGCTAAAATCAAATATCATCTTCAGTAGCCTCATCATCCTCATCCTCTTCTTCTTCATCATCAAGGTCATCATCATCTGACGCACCATCTTCATCAGTAACACCATCATCAACAACATTTCATGTTGCATCCTTTTTCAGCAGTATCTGTCCCATCAACAACTTCAGTAGCCTTATCATGTTTAGCAGTCAAAGCCTATATCAATTGTTCAAGCTTTGACTTCCTAGCAGTGCTAGACTTGATGATAGCATCTAGGTCCTTGCATGTTTCCTTCAGCTGAGTAATAGTATCATACTTTGAGATTGTAGGAGCAGATGTTTGAACAGATGTCGAAACAATATATGGGACATGATCCTCAACAAACAATTTATAATGCAAAGTCAAAAGAGATTCCCTTTTCATTGCATAACCAACAGACACCAGTATACCAGGATGCTGATCCAAGATAATACCACAAATGAGAGAAGGAAAGTAGATAGGCATCTTAGTGGCAGTTGATGATGCTTGCTTTATAATTTGGTCAAATATGTAGGCACCAAAATCAAATTTCCTCATTTTACCAACAATATATATGAACTTCCTAAGCCCAACAGAGATGGTTGATGTATGGTTTGTAGGAACCCAGTTGATAGTACCAATTCTATGAAGAATTGTATACTTCACATTAAGCTTCCCAACTGAAAGTTTCCCTTTGCTAGGCCAATGCTTCATAGCATTATAGGTGATCTCCTGACACACCTGATCATCAGTATCTTCAAGTTCAGGTTGAGGATCTTCAGATCTTCCTAGAAACTTATTGATCATTTTGGGAGAAAATGTCACAACATTTCCCCTCACATACACCTTCTTGTGTTCTTCACTGTTTACATCAGCACAACCTTCAGGAATGTTCACCACAAATTCCTTGACTAGCTTCTCATAGCAAGGACCAAATTTTGTGACAGTCTTTATTAAGCCAGCAACTTCATAACATCTTTGCAATTTAGGGCATTCTTCCCTAACTCCCTCTCCAAGAAAACCCTCATTTGATACACGTATTGCCACCTTTCCACATTTTCAGCAGCATGAAAGGACACATTGTTCAAAGGAGCCTTAGGGTCTGTTTGGCTAGGAAGAGAAATTAATAAGAGAGAAAAAGGTGATAAAGAGTATGAAAAGAGAGAAGTATAGTAGATTTGATATATTAATTGGTAAAAGAGAAAAAAGAGAGAAATAGAAGGGAAAGAGATGTATATATTTTGTAAAATGACAAAAATATCCTTCATATAATTTTATGTTATTATTTAAAGATTTTTTTTTTAATTTTAGTTTAGTTAATATAATTTTAAATGATTATATAAAATACACTATTATATATATATATATATATATATATATATATATATATATATATATATATATATATATATATATATATATATATATATATATATATATATATATATATATATATATATATATATATATATATATATATATATATATATATATATATATATATATATATATATATATATATATATATATATATATATATATATAGAGAGAGAGAGAGAGAGAGAGTCAAACTATAATTTTATAATTAAAATTATAATATAACTCATTTAATTTAATCTATTTAATACTCATAAGATAACACAGTACATTAATGTTGTTATTATTATAATAAAAAAAGTTGCAATTAAATTTGAATGTGCTACTGTTATCCATATAAATGAAAAAAAAAATCAATGTTTAGTTGACACATTATTTCTTGCATTAGTTAAAAGGATATAAATGGAAAAATTAATATCAGTGCTCCTTTCTTCGCATAGTGGAGAGAACTTTAAAATGAGTGGGACCCACATGATTTTGTTCTCTCTGCACTAATTATGTGCTCCTCCGAAAAGAAGAAATGCTCTGTCTCTCCCTTAATTCTCTCTCGTCTATTTCTCTCGCTTCAATTTCACTTATTCCAAACGAACCCTTAGGAATTGCAGTAAACTTCTTTTTAGGAGCAGATTTCTTGACTTGAATGATGTCCTAGACGTCTTTTTCAACATCATAGTGTAACTCTTTGTAGGACAACACCTTTCTCTTCTTGGACACAGTCACAACCTTGCTCCAAGCCTTAGGAGGACCAACAGCAGGTTTCTTGGTGCTCTTGGTAGGGGTGTTCTCCATAACCACAACCTTGCATTTTCTACTCTTCAGCCTCTTTGTAATAACCTCATTATCAAAGGACAAGTCATCTACATTGATAACCTGATCATCATTCTTCCTACTGTCCTCAATAATATCCTCTGAGGATTGACTCTTAGGCTGAGATTCCTTAACAACAGGAGATAGTCTAACATCTATATCAACATCTCCTACAACAGAATCATCAAGAGTGTGTAGATTCCCCTTTGACCCTTCATGATCAAGAACTCAACCCTATCTTTTTTCAACCTCACTCTCAACATCAGCATTCCTCTGGTTCAGAATCGGGAACACTGGTTATAGGAAGAATTTGAGCAAGGGGTCTAGTAATCCCAACAATATTAAGATGACCCCTACATTTAAGGTTTTAGCTACCAGCTTAATGATTCTCTTATTATTGTCAAATTTCTCTTTCTCAGTCCTATGGTTAGGAAAGGAATCAGAGGTCTTTGAAACATTACCTATAGGGAGGTTCTTTGATCTTCTCACTGGGAGTTTGTCAGGCTTGCACTGAACTATGGCCAAGGGAGCAACATCAATAGCATCTCCAATAGACACCTTCGTAGACTTAGCCCTAGAAGCAGATGACGAGACATCATCCTTCCTTGATACACCCTTTGAAAATTGTTTATGAGACATCTTTGAACACTTGAGAATTGAAGAAAAGTAAGCAAGATTAGGTCTGAGTTTGAGGAGGGAGATGAAGCAGTTTGTGAAGAATGACACAGTATGAATGAAGCGTGTGTGAGAGCGGTTTAGGTATATTTGAAACGATTAAATTTGAAACCCTCTCTTTATTTATTGGGAACACTCATTCACTTGAATAGTATTCCCACAACAAATTAATTTCTATAAATTCTCAGTCAAGTAAATCCCTATTTACCCCCTTAACACTTCAAAAAAAATTTTGGAAATATTGATAATACTCAAGTGGTCACAAAATAATGTCATGACATCTTGTGTGACATTTTACTCAGTCAGCATTTGCTTCATCCACATCTTTTGGGAACAACTGTCACATGTTGTTGTGATTGAGTCATCCATAACAACATATGCACACCTCTTTCCTCCAATATTTCCCACCTGCATAGGTCCCATCACATCCCTATGCAGCAGTTCCAGAATCCTCGAAGTAGTCAGGTGATGTAGCCTCTTGTGTGACATCTTGGTTAGCTTTCTAATCTGACATTCACCACTGATTCTTTCTTTATTTATCTTCAAATTAGAAGTATCTCTGACCACTCCATTTGACAAGACTTGCTTCATCTTCTGCAGATGACCAAGTTTCTGATGCTTCACTTCATGTTCTGTGGATGAACACTTTGTCTCTAGAGGAATCTACACATAGAAATTATTCTTAGATCTGGATCTCTTCATGATAACTTCATCTTTATCATTTGTTACCAGACACCTCATTTTTATAAATTTAACCTTAAAACCTTGATTGCACAGTTGACTGATACTCATTAAATTTACAGTCAGACCTCTGACAAGCAACACATTATCAAGACTATGCTTCCCATTAAAGTCCAGCCTCCTAACACCTTTTATTTCACCTTTGGATCCATCTCCAAAAGTGACATAGCTAGTGGCATGTGGTTTAATATCCATCAAAAAATTCTTGACACCAGCTATATGTCTAGAACAACGACTATCTAAGTACCACCTCTCTCTAGTAGAAGCTCTTAGAGAGGTATGACCTATGAGAGCAACAATGTTATTCTTGGGAGTCCACTTATTTTCTGCTTTGCCAACAACCTGCATTTTTTTGGGTTGTGAAGCAGACTTGGGACATCCATGCAACTTGTAGAAGTAAGTGTTAAAACACCGATTGGTTCTTAATAATATCTCTATGTTTTGATGATAACTAATATGAAATTTTATGTTTAAGAATTATATACTCTAAAATTTGCTTGAGAGTTTTTACTGCAGATAGTAAAGGAATTAACACTCCAGAAGCAAATCAGAATTGAACACAAGAAATTAACTAGACTCTGAAGCGCTAGATGCATCCATTAGAAGATTCTGATTGCTGCCAACAGAAGATCCTGAGCGTAGCCTCCAGAAGGATCTGAAGCAGAAACTCCAGAAGAATCTGAAGCAAAGAAGAATTTTGTATGAAGAGTTTTTCAAAGCATAGTTTCTACAGAAGATTCTGAAAGTACTAAAGCTTCTAGTACTGAAGCTCTGTATCAAATATGCTCTAATCTTAAACACGCTAAAAGCACACCTGCTGCAGAAGACTCTGATTCAGCAAAACTCTGATAATCATCAGAAGACTCTGACTCAATTAGACTCTGATGAATTTGCTGAAAATTGAAGAAGAAATATTCAAAGATTATATTCGTTGGAGTAAATCAAACGTCTCTTTCCTTATTTATGCTAGACACAAGAACACAGAAAAAAAGGATTTTTCTGTGCTTTCTTCTTCTAGGAAAGGTCACTTGATGTGAAGACAAAAAGGCTTAGACCTTTTGGACACTCTTCTCAACGTGAAGCTCACCTTGGATCAGCTGCCTATAAAAGCAAGACTCCACCAAATTCTTCAGTTGACGCATTATTGAAAAGAAATCAAACATTCAAGCTCTCATACTATTCATATTCATTCTAAGAATTTATTTCTTTGTTCTAAATAGTTAAGTGAAATATCACAGTTGTGATAAAGCTTTATAGAAGCAATCTTAAACACTTGTATTGATTCTACATTTGATTGTAATCCTTAAGAAGATCCAGTTAGGATCAGTAGTTCTTGAGAAGACTTTGAATTGTTGTTCTAAGTGTTAACTATTGTAATCAGTTGATTTAATAGTGGATTAAGTACTTGATTGAGAAAGGAAAATCACTCTAAGAAGGGTGGACTTGAGTAGTTGAGTTCAACGAACCAGGATAAAAATACTTGAGTTTTATTTCTAGTTTTAATCTTCATACTTATTCAACCCCCCCCCCCCCTTCTAAGTATTTTCTCACCTTCAGTTGGTATCAGAGCTCCGGTTCTGTGTGTGCTACCACTTAACAGTGTCAGTAAAGATCCAGAGAGAAATACTTTGATATATATTTTGTTGTTACTATGGCTGAAAATACAATGTCTAACATTAACAATAAATATGAAGAAAGGGATAGAATCAGCACCAAACCCCCTATGTTTGATGGGGAGAAATTTGACTATTGAAAAGACAGAATAGAAAGTTTTTTCCTTGGATATGATGCTGATTTGTGGGACTTGGTCATTGATGGCTATGAACATCCTACAAATGAGGATGGCAAGAAAATTGATAGAAAATCAATGACAGAAGCCCAGAAGAAGGATTTCAAAAATCACCATAAAGCTAGAACAATATTGCTTAATGCAATCTCTCATACTGAGTATGAAAAGATTACAAACAGAGAAACAACTCATGACATGTTTGAATCTCTAAAAATGACTCATGAGGGAAACTCTCAAGTCAAGGAAACAAAGGCTCTGGCTCTGATCCAGAAGTATGAAGTCTTCAAGATGGAAGACTCTGAATCTGTGGAAGCTATGTTCTCCAGATTTCAAATACTCACAGCAGGTCTAAAAGTTCTGGACAAGGGATACTCCACATCAGATCATGTAAAGAAAATCATCAGAAGTCTACCTACCAGATGGAGACCAATGGTGACTGCCTTGAAGATGGCTAAAGATCTGAGCAAGATCTCTTTAGAAGAACTCATCAGCTCACTGAGGAGTCATGAAATTGAGCTTGAGGAAGATGAACCTCAAAAGAAAGAAAAAGGTAAATCTATTGCTTTAAAATCTAATAAATCTGCTAAAGCCTTGCAGGTAATAGAGGAAAGCTCTGAAGAATCATCATCTGAAGATAAAGATGAACTGTCCATGCTGTCCAGAAGAATAAATAAACTCTGGAAGCACAAGGGAAAGAAGTTCAACAACTTCAGAAAATCTGATCATAGAAAGGAATCTTCTGGGCACAGAAGATCTGGCAAGAAATAAGTTGTATGCTATGAGTGCAAAGAACCTGGGCATTACAAGAATAAATGCCCTAAACTTCAAAAAGAAAAACCCAAGAAGAAGTTTGACAAAAAGAAGAAGGTTCTGATGGCAACATGGGATGACTCAGATGAATCTGAATCATCTTCTGAATCAGAAGAAGAATGTGCTAATGTTGCACTGATGGCCATCAAAGATGATCAGGAAGAGGAAAAATCAGGATCTGAAGCTGAATCAGACTCTGACTCTGAAGAGGTATTTTATGAACTATCCAGAGCTGAACTTGTTGAGAGCTTGTCTGAAATGTTGGAAAGTTACAACAAGATCAAACTCAAATACAAGAAGCTGAAATGCAGTCTTGAATCTGAGATTAATCTTCTGAAGACAGAACTTGTTGAGCAAAAAGAAATTAATCTAAAAATCAAAAATGACTTTGAAATAGCTCAACAAGAATCTGAATCTGAGACTAAGTCATGTGAAAACATTTTAGAAAAATATGACTCTAGCTTTCAGAGATTCCTTACTAAGAGCATAGACAGAAGCAAGATGGCTTCTATGATCTATGGTGTTAGTGGGAACAACATAAGAGGTATTGGATATGAATCTTCCTCTGGAAGCAATCCAAAATCTGTTGACAAACTCTTCATCAAGAAGACACCTCTGTACTCTCAATTTAAGTTTGGTCACTTAAATGACGTTAAACACACAAGCTCTGAGAAGAATACTTATGTGTTTAAACCCAAGGTAAGTTAGAATAAACATTATGTTGAAAAACAGAAGTTTAGACAAACCTCTAGAACCACTAACCCTAAAGGACCCAAGAAGATCTAGGTACTTAAAAGTAAAATAATTCTTGTTGCTGATGTTCTTAGCAGCAAGGTCAGGACGCCAATCATGGTACCTGGACTCTGGATGCTCACGACACATGACAGGAGAAAGGTCTATGTTCCAAAGCCTAGAGCTTAGATCTGGAGGCGATGTGAAATTTGGAGGGAACCAGAAGGGTAAGATCATTAGATCTGGCACCATTGGAAATGGTAAACTTCCCTCTATTACTAATGTTTTACTTGTTGAAGGGTTAAAGCATAACTTATTGTCCATAAGTCAATTAAGTGACAATGGTTATGATATTACCTTTAATCTAAAATGTTGTAAAGTTATTAGTCAAAAGGATGGCTCTATTCTATTTAGTGGAAAAAAGAAAAATAACATTTATAAAATAAATCTTTCAGAACTTAAGGTTCAGAATGTTAAATGCCTCTTGTCTGTTAATGAAGAGCAATGGGTCTGGCACAGAAGATTGGGCCATATTAATATGAGACGTATATCTCAGATTAATAAACTTAATCTTGTCAGAGGACTTCCTAATCTGAAGTTCACCTCAGATGCTCTTTGTGAAGCATGCCAAAAAGGGAAGTTTTCAAAATATTCTTTTAAATCAAAAAATGTTGTTTCTACTTCTAGACCACTAGAATTACTTCATATTGATCTGTTTGGACCAGTGAAAACTGCATCCATCAGAGGCAAGAAGTATGGATTAGTCATTGTTGATGACTATAGCAGTTGGACATGGGTAAAGTTCTTAAAACACAAGGATGAGTCACATTCTGTGTTCTTTGACTTCTGCAAGCAAGTCCAGAATGAAAAAGATTTCAAAATTATAAAAGTCAGAAGTGATCATGGTGGTGAGTTTGAAAATAAATTTTTTGAAAAATATTTTAATGAAAATGGCATTGCTCATGATTTTTCCTGTCCTAGAACTCCACAACAGAATGGAGTTGTAGAGAGGAAAAACAGAACTCTGCAAGAAATGGCCAGAACCATGATCAATGAGACAAATCTGGCAAAACACTTTTGGGCAGAAGCAATCAACACAACCTGTTACATTCAGAACAGAGTGTCTGTAAGACCTCTTCTGGAGAAGACTCCATATGAACTGTGGAAGAACAGAAAGCCCAACATTTCATATTTTCATCCTTTTGGATGTATTTGTTATATGTTAAATACTAAGTAAAATCTAAACAAGTTTGATTCCAAAGCACAGAAGTGTTTTATGCTTGGATATTCTGAACGTTCTAAAGGCTACAGAGTATACAACACTGAGACACAGATTGTGGAAGAATCTATTCATGTTAGATTTGATGATAAGCTTGGCAATAAAAAGCCAAAGCAGTCTGAAAACTCTGCAGATAGAGAAGTAGTCTTCACATACTCTGAAGTTCCAGAAGCAGACAAAGCTCAAGTGAAGGAACCAGAAGCAACACCAGATGCTATTCCTTTAACTTCTCAGATGAACAATCTAAACATTTCTGAAGAATTAACTGTCAGAGGATCATCATCCAGAATTAAAGTTTCTCATCCAGAGAATGTCATTATTGGAAAGAAGGATGATCCCATCAGAACAAGATCCTTTCTAAGATCATCTGAAGCATCACTATTTGGACTGGTGTCAGAAATTGAACCATCTTCTGTAGATGAAGCTCTGCAAGACAATGATTGGATTATTGCCATGCAAGAAGAGCTAAATCAATTCACCATAAATGATGTATGGGATCTAGTTCAAAGACCACAAGGATTCAATATAATTGGAACTTCAGAAATAAGCTAAATGAAAAAGGAGAAGTTGAAAGAAATAAGACAAGGCTTGTTGCTCAAGGGTACAGTCAACAAGAAGGTATTGATTACACTGAAACTTATGCTCCAGTGGCAAGGTTAGAATCTATACGCCTTCTTATTTCATTTGTTGTACAAAATAACATCACTCTGTATCAGATGGATGTTAAAAGTGCACTTCTTAATGGTATTATAGAAGAAGAAGTTTATGTCCACCAACCTCCTGGTTTTGAAAATGAAAAATTTCCAGATCATGTTTTCAAATTAAAGAAATCTCTGTATGGTTTAAAACAAGCTCCCAGAGCTTGGTATGAGAGATTGAGCAATTTTCTTTTGGAGAAAAATTTCATCAGAGGCAAAGTGGACACAACACTCTTTTGTAAATCAATTAAGAAAGATCTTCTAATTTGTCAAATTTATGTGGATGATATAATATTTGGATCTACCAATATTATGCTGGGAAAGGAGTTTGCTAAATGTATGCAGGCAGAATTTGAAATGAGCATGATGGGAGAACTCAGATTCTTTCTAGGAATCCAAGTAAATCAAACTCCAGAGTGCACTTACATACATCAGACCAAATATGTTAAAGAACTTCTGAAGAAATTTAACATGACTGATAGTAAGTTGGCAAAAACTCCCATGCATCCAACTAGCTCACTTGGCAAGGAAGAGGTAAGTAAGAAAGTAGATCAGAAGCTCTACAGAGGTATGATAGGATCTCTTCTGTACTTAACTGCTTCTAGACCTGACATATTGTTCAGTGTATGCTTGTGTGCTAGATTCCAATCAGATCCTAGAGAATCACACTTGACAGCTGTCAAGAGGATTCTAAGGTATCTGAAAGGTACTTCTAATGTGGGTTTGTGTTACAGAAAATTTGATGATTTCAAATTAGTTGGATTCTGTGATGCTGACTACGCTGGAGACAGAGTGGAAAGGAAAAGTACTTCTGGAAGTTGTCAATTTCTAGGAAGAAATCTAATCTCTTGGTACAGCAAGAAGCAACCCACAATTGCACTTTCAACCACAGAGGCAGAATATATTGCTGCTTCTGGATGTAGCACTCAGATGCTCTGGATGAAAAGTCAGCTAGAAGATTATCAAATATTTGAAAGTAACATTTCTATCTTCTGTGATAATACTTCTGCTATATGTTTGTCTAAAAATCCCATTTTACACTCTAAGGCAAAACATATATAAATTAAGCATCATTTCATCAGAGACTATGTTCAGAAGGGAATCATAAATTTGGCCTTTATTGATACAGATCATCAATGGGCAGATATTTTTACAAAACCCCAGGTTGAAGATAGATTCAAATTTATTCTGAAAAATATTAGTATGGATTTTTGTCCAGAATGATATTTATCATAAGCAAATTTTTACAGATGCAAAAATGCCTAATGCTCTGAAGTATTTCTTCTGATTGCTTATTTATTCTCTTCAATTATTTTTGTGAAACTCTGAACTAACAATCCTTAGAGGTTCTGAACGTTGGTTAACGTTTCATTTCTCAAGAGAATTCAGAACACATGCAAGCAAACACGTGTCACTCCAAATCTGCAAAGATGGCGTGTACACTACTGAAGAGACGTTTGAGGTGAAGTTTGAATAGTGAAAATCTTGATTTTCCCCCCAATTTTTCAGAAGCAATAAATGCTTGAAATGATTTTTATTCTTTTCATTTAATGCTTTGTTCAAACGTGCCATATTTCTGACTGTTTGTATGCCTACTTGTTTTAGTATAAATACATCTCTTCTCTTCACATTCACATTTTTCACATCTCAGACATTTTATGCATTTCCATCTTCTCTTCTCTCTGCATAAAAACCCTAAGCGTGTGACAAAACAATCTTCAATGGAAACTTCATCATCAACTGCTGCACAATTTCAATCTACAATGGCTGCAGTTACAACTGCTAACATGGGAGTTACTCCTTATTCTCCACCAAAAAGAACATTGCTCACCCCTGTTGAAAAGCTGGAAGTTCTGTGTGAATCAATGGTGGAATTTGATTCACTTGCTGAGAATGGTTTTGAGTTTCGTTCTATCATAGGTGTTCAAGGATGGGTGAAGTATTTTGATAGACTTTTTGGACCAGTTTACCCCCTTCTTGTGAAAGAGTTCTGGATCCATGCTTCAGTTTACCCTAAGTTTATTTTATCCTCTGTTCTGAGCAAAGAGATTATAATTATAGAGGATCTGATTAGAAAACTTATTGGCTATGAGGAAACAGATGGAGTTTCACACTTGCCAGCTGGGCGTGTGCATATGGATGAAGTGTATTAAGAAGTGATGACTGCTGGGCAAGCTTCTAACAAGTTCAAGGATCTGAAGCCTGACTACAAGATCTGGGCTAAGATCTTCATGGGATGCATTCATCATAGGAAGTCAACAAACACTCCAGACTATGTCAATAATGAATAGCTTTACTTTATGTATTGCCTCAGTCAGAGCACCAAGGTAGATCTTCCATATATTCTCTTTATGCATCTTTGGAATCATATAAATGCCTCTAGAGAGTATGTAAAAGAAAAAGGTCAGAAGATCAGAACCTGGATTCCTTTTGGAAGGTTAATCTCAGATCTTCTAACTGAGAATGGACTTGTTACTGCTCTGTACGCTGCTGGAGTTACAGAAGAACTGGAATTCATTTTGGGAAAGCCTCTAAATGCCAAAAGTCTTCAGAGACTTAAAATAGTGGATGAACTCACAACAGCTCCCAAGAAGCTGAATATTTCTGAACTTAGTCAGAAGAGAACTCCTTTAGATGATTACCCTATGTTCTATGCTGAAGAACCTAGGGAAATTGTTGTAAGATACATTGATGATTGCAAGAAAGAAGGAAAGCCTGTTCCTGCAGATATTATAAAGAGGGCAAGACAACCACTGCCTGTTGTAGCAGAAGAAGAACCACCAAGAAAGAGGACTCAACCAGAAGCAGAAGATGCACCTGTTCAGAAGAAGCCCAAGATTGCTGAAAATCCTTAGAAGCTGTTAAAGAGGAAAGAATCTGGAGCCAACCCTTCTGTACCAGCTAAAAGAATCAAGATCAAAGGTACTAAAACTTCTGTATCTTCTGCAAAACCTTTTGTTATAAACGATTCTAATGTTAAGTCTATTCCAAAACCACCTTCTACACAAAATACATCTGTCACTGCTCCACCTCATGTTTCTACCCCTTCACCACAAAAATCTTCTACTCCAATTCCATTTCACCTGAAAAACAATCATCTGTTCCAACTCCAATAACAACAAAAACAATTCAGACTCCAAAAGTCTCTGTACCACTTACAACACAACCAGAGGTTCCAACCAAACCTTCTGCACCACAAAAACAACCCACAGAACAACAACAAACTTCAACACCATCTGAACAACAAAAACAACATGAAAAACAACCAGAAAAACACTTTGAACCTTTACCAGAAAAAGACTATGAACTTCAACCACAAAAATCATCTGAACCTCAAACACAACAACAAAAGAAACAACCACCATCAGATAATCCTCCATCCACCACATCTAAACCCACTGAATCTGTACCAGTTTCATCTGAACCAATAAAAATTTCATCTGATCCACCAACTTCAAAACCTTCTGAAACTCCTTCAGAATCAAACCACCCATCTGGAATCAACATACCTGAGACAGAGGTTCTTAATGTTACACCTCTAAAAACTGTGTTTCAAGTATCCTCTACCTCCTGCACACCAACCACCTCATCAAACTCCTCTGAATCTGACATTCACCCAGATTTTCTAATCTCTCCATCTCACAGAGACTCTGAGGTAAACCAACCAGAACACCCTATACCATCTAAAGTTCTTATTCCAGATCCTACTCCCACACCCAAACCATCATCTGAAACCCTCATTACAAATCCTATCCCAACATCAACACCTAGACCATCTGTAATTCCTGCTTCTTATAGAAATATCTCATCTTGTTTTCAAAACCTTTCTTATGGTTTCAAACTCAAAGATTTCTATGACAGAGTTGAACCATCTGACCCTATCATTCCCCTGAAAACCAAACTCACAATGGCTCTTCCATCTGTGATTCTCACATATATCCAATCCATGTCAGATGTAGGATCATTATCAACAATTTCATATTCTGCTAAATCTGCCAAAGTTGTTGCTTCAGATAAACCTGTATTATCTGATAAACCTATTGCTTCTAATAAACCTCCAAAATCTGCATTCCAACCTTACTCAAATAAACCCTTTGATGTGGTTTCCCATCACACCAAAGCAAAACCAAATCTGTTAAATGCTTTAAACAGATCCAAACCTGATAAACCTGAAATTCCATTTTTCCCCTACTACCCTCCACCTCTGATTTCCATTCGTGAATCCTTATTTCCACCTACTCCCCAACCAAAACCAATAACATTGGAGACTCTGTTACATCTCAAGCCTAGACTTAATGTTAATCCTTTATTTCAATCTTTTTTGCAAGAAATACAGTTGTATTTAGGTACTGTACAGAAGAAATGTTCAGCAACAATGGATGCCTAAGAATCTGATGTCATCTGGAATAGATTCATCAGCAGATTCAAAACTGTAGCATCAAATCTGAAGAACATTTGTTCTGATGATGCAAAGCTCAGATTCGCTGAAGCTGCAAGAAATTTGTTCTGGACAGTCAAGAGATCTGGACCACTGCTCCTTACAGATGCTCCTCCATCTTCAGAAGAAACTACTGAACTTGCATCTGTGGACAATCCTTTGGCCATGACTTTGGTAGACCTTCCTTCTGGCTCTAATGCTCCAGACTCTACAGACCCCATGGAATTGACTCTGTTCAAGCTCTACAGAATGATCAACCCTCTTCATCTGAGATTAAGAAAGAACATCCAGATTTTGAGGATAAAATTGCTGCTCTGGAAGCTGGTCAATCAGAGATCAAGTCTTGGATGGCAAAACAAGATAAAAAGTCTGAAGACATGACAAAGTGGATGTCAAAACAGGATCAGAAGAATGAAACAATGGCTAAGTGGATGACAAAGCAAGAGCAGTCCTCCTCTGAGATCACAGATCTGTTGAAGATGCTTTTGTCAAAACACTCTTAGATTTTCATTTTCCTTCATTCTGATGTTTTTGCATCTGATGTTTGCTTATGTATTTTTTTTATGAAATATCTTCTGATGCATGTTCTCTTGTTCTGAACTCATTGAATGAATCAAAGCTTTCTCCACTAAATTATCTCATTTGTTGTTTCCTTTATTTGCCTTTTTAAAGTTTTTACTTTTTGCTTATGACAAAAAAGGGGGAGAAAATATAGATCTGAACTATTTAATTTAACTTCACCAGAATGAAACTTCAGACATATCTATTCTATCTAACATTTAATCTGAGTATTTCAGACATTTGATAAGTACACTCTAAAAGAAACTCTGAGTCTCTCAGATCATTTGACTATTATCAAACTCTGAATCTGATATTTGCAAGACATTATGACTTTCAAATGTTAAAAGAACAATCTAGATCTAACTCTGAAGATTACTCAAGACAAAAGGGAAGTTTCTATTCCTTAATCTGTATTTAACTCAGGGGGAGATTCATCATCTCAGGGGGAGTTATAATTTTAATATTTTCAATTAAACCAAAATTTCTGATGTTTTTGTCATCATCAAAAAGGGGGAGATTGTTAGAACACAGATTGGTTCTTAATAATATCTCTATGTTTTGATGATAACTAATATGAAATTTTGTATTTAAGAATTATATACTCTAAAATTTGCTTGAGAGTTTTTACTGCAGATAGTAAAGAAATTAACACTCCAGAAGCAAATCAGAATTGAACACAAGAAATTAACTAGACTCTGAAGCGCCAGATGCATCCATTAGAAGATTCTGATTGCTGCCAACAGAAGATCCTGAGCGTAGCCTCTAGAAGGATCTGAAGCAGAAACTCCAGAAGAATCTGAAGCAAAGAAGAATTTTGTATGAAGAGTTTTTCAAAGCATAGTTTCTACTAAAGATTCTGAAAGTACTAAAGCTGCTAGTACTGAAGCTCTGTATCAAATATACTCTAATCTTAAACACGCTAAAAGCACACCTGCTGCAGAAGACTCTGATTCAGCAAAACTCTGATAATCATCAGAAGACTCTGACTCAATTAGACTCTGATGAATTTGCTGAAAACTGAAGAAGAAATATTCAAAGATTATATCCGTTGGAGTAAATCAAACGTCTCTTTCCTTATTTATGCTAGACACAAAAACATAGACAAAAAGGATTTTTCTGTGCTTTCTTCTTCTAGGAAAGGTCACTTGATGTGAAGACAAAAAGGCTCAGACCTTTTGGACACTCTTCTCAACGTGAAGCTCACGTTGGATCAGCTGCCTATAAAAGAAAGACTCCACCAAATTCTTCAGTTGACGCATTATTGAAAAGAAATCAAACATTCAAGCTCTCATACTATTCATATTCATTCTAAGAATATATTTCTTTGTTCTAAATAGTTAAGTGAAATATCACAGTTGTGATAAAGCTTTATAGAAGCAATCTTAAACACTTGTATTGATTCTACATTTGATTGTAATCCTTAAGAAGATCCAGTTAGGATCAGTAGTTCTTGAGAAGACTTTGAACTGTTGTTCTAAGTGTTAACTATTGTAATCAGTTGATTTAATAGTGGATTAAGTCCTTGATTGAGAAAGGCAAATCACTCTAAGAAGGGTGGACTGGAGTAGTTGAGTTCAATGAACCAGGATAAAAATAATTGAGTTCTATTTCTAGTTTTAATCTTCATACTTATTCAACCCCCCCCCCCCCCCCCCCCCCTTCTAAGTATTTTCTCACCTTCAATAAGGCTTTATGTGACCAAACTTACCATAATGATGGCATTTCTAGTCTTACTTCTTGCTTCCCGAGGAACTCTTCTGAGGTCTCTGATGGTGTCGAGACATCTTTCTTGACATCTTTCGATTCAGATTTCTTTTAGGATGATCAGAATTCAATGTTGGCTCTTTTCCTTTATTCACCACCACTTGATTATTATAACCGAGTCCTTTAACGTCTCTAGCCCTTCTCCTAAATTAAAGAATCTCATCTAGCACAATATAACTGCTATTGAGCATTCTTACAATTTTAGTCATATTGTCAGGTTTAGAATTGAGCAATATAACTTCCTCTTCCAGGTCAAAAATAACAGCCAAGTGCTTCACTCTGTCATCATAAATTTAACCAATAAGATTCTGTTGGTTCTTTCCTAGTTGACAAACTTCAGCACTTCTGATACACAACTCCTTGTACGAGGCAGCCAGTTCACCATAACTGAGATCTTCAACATCTGATTCTTTATCAAAATCATATACTCTAGTGAGAGCAGAAACCTGTTTAGCAATATCTCTTTCACTTAAAGAATCATCTTTAGACTAAGAAATAGACAAGCCTTTCTTCTCCTTCTTGAGAAATGTTGGACACTCAGATTTGATATGTCCAAATCCTTCGCACTCATAGCATTGGATTCCTTTACCTTTGTTAGCTTTCTCTTTAGTTTTGTCCTTTCTTCCAAAATCCTTCCTTTTGTTGATGTTGGATGACTGAGTCTTGACATTTGATCTTGACTCCCCATCCACCCTCTTTAACAATTGACTGTACTATTTTCCAAGAAGCACAACAGCCTTAGACAATTCTTCCTTGGACTTAGGATCACATTCACCTTGATTAGATACCAAGGTTATGCTTTTCTTCTTTTCAGATTTCTCACTAACTGCCAATTTAAAAGTCTAAAGAGATCCCATGAGTTCATCCACTTTCATGGTGTTTATGTCTTGGGCTTCTTCAATTGCAGTCACCTACTTGTCAAATCTCTTTGGAAGAGATCTTATAATTTTCTAGACCAACTTAGCTTCTAGAATCTTTTCTCCTAGATCACTTGAAGTATTGTCTATATCAATAATGTTCATGTGAAAGTCTTGAATACTTTCATCCTCCTTCATCTTCAAGTTCTCAAACTTAGTTGTAAGAAGTTGAAGTCTTGATGATTTCACCTTATAGGTTCCTTCACGAGCAGTCTTCAAGATCTCCCAAACATCTTTGGCAACAGTACAATTCTTTATCAATCTAAAGATGTTTTTGTCTACTCCATTGAATATGGCATTTAATGCTTTGGAATTTCCCTGAGCTAGCTTGTCATCTTTATCATTCCAATCGTTCTCTGGCTTTATTGTATCAGTAATCTTACCTTACTGGTATTTAACCTTTGATGGATCCCATCCTTTGACCATAAATTTCCAAGATTTACCATCCGTAGACTTAATGAAGGACGCCATGCGCACTTTCCAATATTCATAATTGGATCCATCAAGGATGGGGGGTCTGTTTAATATTCCTCCTTCCTTGTCCATTGCACCAGAAAGTAACTTCCCTGAATCTCACCCAGATACAGAGCAGGATGCCTTCTCTGATACCAATTGAAATTCAGGTATGTAGATCTCAGATGTCCTAATAGAGGTCGAGACACTTGATCTCTGCTAAGAACAATAACAAGAAGAAGCACAATAAAAACTTGCAGAAAGTAAACGAACACACAACAACTGTTAACCCAGTTTGGTGTATAATAACACCTACGTCTGGGGGCTACCAAGCCAGGAATGAAATCTACTAGATAGTATTAGTTCGAAGCTAAAAAACCTCTGGTTTACAACTTATCACTTAATTACTAATCGTGCTTAATTTCTGCCTAAGACTCTCCTAGGTTGAAACCTTTCTCAATTCCCTTTCGATCATAACAGTGAAAAAAATTACAACTTAATACAAACAGTCTAGCTCTAGTATCAACACGATACAAGAGAGGCTCACAAAATACACAAACCCTAGAACTCACTAAGCAACAATGTATTTTTCCACACTTTTATTAGGTTAAATCCGTCCTATTTATAACCATAAACTAGACTGGATTTAGGCTTCAAAACCGCAGCAATTTTGTTACACAAAATCTGCAACTTATTCTCTAAAACAATAGTTTCTTCAACCCAAAGTTTCTTAAAATGTCTCCATATTTAGAAAACAGCATCTTCAGATTCCAACAGAATCTCTGATTCCTCAATCTTGAACGCCACCTAGGATAAACAAATATTCCCGTAATATTCTGAAATTTGGAAATAAAATAGTAGCATTCAAAACTGCAAAGCAACAGACAAAGATGTTGAATTATCATGATAGGATATCTTGTCCAACATCTTGTTCTTTAGTAGGTTCTTCATGTTAGAACATCTTGTCCAACATCTTGCTGTCAACTTAGTTTTACCAAAGTTAATGCCAATCTCAAAAGCTTGGACTTATCACTCACAATAGATTCATGGAAGCGAAGATGAAAATTTGTGTGTTTGCTCAGGGTGGTAATGAATCTCTTAATGAAGCTTGGGAGAGGTTCAAATCTATGTTGCAAAAGTTTAAAGGCCATGGGTTTGATGATATTACCCAAATTCACATATTCATAATGGACTTCAACCGGTTCACAAAACTCTCTTAGATGCTACTTTGGGTAGTTTTTTGATGGCAAAGAGTGTAGAGGAAGCAATTGGAATAATTGATCGAATGACACTCAATGACCATCAAGGTCAACACAACCAAGGTACATCATAAAGGAAGCCAGGAATGATCAAATTGGGTACTAATGACGTTATTCTTGCACAAAACAAGTTTCTATCCTAACAAGTGGAGTTGTTGACACAAAAAATATCAAAACTTCCATAATAAATAAATGAGGTGCAAGAAATTCCCAACAAAAATCAACAATTTATGAGTTGTGAGTTATGCAAAGGAGACCATGCTACCGGGTATTATCCTCTGGTGGTAGAGGAAGCGAGTTACATGGGGAACCAAAATAAAAATAAAGGTTACTAACCGAGACAAGCTCCTTATCAAGGCAACCAAGGTTACCAACCAAGAGGTAATAACCAAGGTTATCAACAAAGATGGAGGCAAGATGCCAGAACTTCCAATCGTCAAAGTCAATATCAAAACTACACTCAACCTCCACAACCTCAAGGTGGAACCTCAAAAATGGAAGATATACTCACTCAATTTATGCAAATGTCGATGTCAAATTAAAAGAATATGGATGCGGCTATAAAGAATATTGATACTCTAGCCGGGAAATTGCCTAAACAATTAGCTGACCAACACAAAGGGACTTTTCTGGCGAATACTCAAGTGAATCCAAATGAGCATTGCTAAGCTATTCTTACTCCAAGTGGAAGAACAATTGATATGGGCATTAGTGAGGAAGTCGTTGAGTAAGAGGACTTAGTTGAAAAAGAAAATGAGATTGATGAAAGCGAAATAGAAAAAAGTGTAGAGGGAGACTTAGTTGAAAAGAAGGAAAGAGAGATGGAAGAAGTAGAAAAGAAATTGAGAGAAGATAAAATGAAAAATAATAAGGGAAAGGAAAAAGTGATTAACATACTAATTCAAAATCTACGTTAACTGCATGCTCCTAGCAAAAAGGATAATGCGAGGCACTATGCTCGGTTTTTTGATATTTTTAGTCAATTGCGAATCAATATTCCATTCTCCGAGGCATTAGAGAAAATGCCTACGTATGCTAAATTCATGAAGGATATTCTCACAAAAAAGAAACCGTACACGGATCAAGAAACAATAATGATTGATGCTAGTTGTAGTGTGATCATAGAACAAACTCTTCCGCATAAAGAAAGTGATCTGGGAAGAGTTACCTTATCGGTGACAATTGGGAATGTTTATGTTGGTAATGGGTTGATTGATTTGGGATCTAGTATTAATTTGATACCGCTATCCATTGTGAAAAGTTTGGGACACATGGAGTTAAGGGAAACAAAAATGACTTTGCAATTAGCTGATAAATCTACTACCCGTTCTCATGGTGTACCGGAAGATGTTTTGGTGAAAGTTGATAAATATTTGTTCCCCATTGACTTTGTTGTAATTGACATGGAAGAAGATGATGATGTTCCTTTAATTCTCGGTCGGCCTTTCATGAACACCACGAGAATGTCCATAGATATGAATGATGGGCTCATGAAAGTAAGAGTATAATATGAAGATGTTTGCTTCAATCTATTTGAAGCCATGAAGCATTCTAAAGACAAGAGTGATTATTTTCAACTTGATGCAACGAATGAGGTGATAGAAGAGGTAAAAAGTCAAGTACATGTTTATATACCCTTAGAAAAAGTTCTTACTGATGCTCTCCAAAGTCTTAGTGAGAATGAAGAAAAAAGAAATTGAGAAGTCGTTGTGAGAACTTGAGGAATTAGAAGAAATTCCTCCATTGGAAGAACGAGTGGAAACTTTGAAAAAAGAAAAAAAATGAAGAAACCAAACTTGAGTTGAAGTTGTTGCCCTCTACTTAAAATATGTGTTTCTTGATGATGGAGAGCACAAACTGGTTATCATAAGCAATGCACTGACCAAGAATGATGAAGAAATGTTGATTGTTGTGTTGAAACGAAATCAAAGTGCTATGGATTGGACTTTTTCCTACTTGAAAGGAATAAGTCCATCCTATTATACGCATAGAATATTAATGGAGGATAACTTCAAACCAGTAGCTCAACCTTAACACCACTTAAATCCTACCAAGAAAAAAGTGGTTAGGAAAGAGGTGGTGAAGATGTTAGATGCTAGGATGATATATCCTATCTCTGATAGTCCTTGGGTTAGTCTGGTGCAAGTGGTGCCAAAGAAAGGTGGAATGACGATTATTCAAAACGAGAAGAATGAGTTAATACTGACTAGAACTGTGTCCAAGTGAAGGATGTGCATCGATTATCGTAGGCTGAATCAAGCTACACAAAAAGATCACTTTCCTTTACCTTTAATGGACTAAATGCTTGAAATATTATCTGGTCAAGAATTTATTGTTTTCTATATGGTTATTTGGGTTACAACCAAATCATTATTAACCCGGAGGATCATGAGAAAACCATTTTCACATGCCCATTCAGAATCTTTGCTTATCGAAGGATACTATTTGGTTTTTGTAATGCACCAACTAATTTTTGATGGTGTATGCAAGCGATCTTTTCCAACTTGATTGAGATGTCCATTGAAGGTTTATGGATAATTTTCAATTTTTGGACCTTCATTTGATGTTTTTTTTAATGAATTTAGATGTTACGTTGGGAAGATGCATCAAAACAAAGTTGGTGCTTAATTGGGAGAAATGCAACTTTATGGTTACATAGGGAATTGTGCTTGGCCATAAAGTTTCCTCAAAGGGCCTAGAAGTTGATCAAGCTAAAGTGGATGTCATCGAGAAGTTGCCACCACCTTTGAATATGAAAGGAATAAGAAATTTTCTTGGTCATGCGAGATTCTATCGAAGGTTCATAAAAGACTTTGCAAAAATTGCAAAGCCTTTGAGAAACTTGCTCAACAAAGATAAGTCTTTCGAATTCGATAATTCTTGCTTGATTGCTTTTAATTCTTTGAAAGAAAGTTTGACTACCGCACCCATAATCATCACGCCCAATTGGAAACTAGATTTTGAACTAATGTGTGATGCAAGTGATTATGTTGTTGGTGCGGTACTTGGTCAAAGAAGGACAAAAAAATTTCATGCAATACATTATGCAAGTAAAGTTTTAAATGAAGCTCACATAAATTATGCCACAACTGAAAAAGAGCTTCTTGCAATAGTGTATGCATTGGATAAAGTATGGTCCTACCTCATTGGTTCTAAATTGGTTGTCTACACGGACCATGCGGTGATAAAGTATTTACTAACCAAACTTGATACAAATACGTATTCGATGGGTCCATTTGTTGCAAGAATTTGATCTTGAAATTCGCAACAAAAAGGGTTCCGAAAATTTGGTAGCGGATCACTTGTCTCTTCTTATTAATGCAGAGGAGACCAAACATGAATTAAGGTTAAGGAAGAATTCCCAGATGAAAAGTTGTTAATGGTTCAAGTTAGACCGTGATTTGTCGACTTTGCAAATCACAAAGTCATCGAATTAATACCGAAAGGTCTAACTTGAAATCAGAAAAATAATTTTTTTTCGAATGCCAAGTATTTTGTGTGGGACAAACCTGATTTGTTTAAACTTGGTGTTGACAATATTTTGAGAAGGTGTGTTACGAAGGAAGAGTCATAAAGAATTCTTTGGCACTGTCACAACTCACCTTATGGTGGCCACTTTAATGGGTTAAGAACGGCAACAAAAGTCCTTCAATCGGGCTTATATTAGCCTTCGTTGTTTAAAGATACGAATTTAAATGCTCAAAGTTATGATAATTTCCAAAGGAATGGAGGAATTAGTAAAATAAATGAGATGTTTTTGCAAAATAGGTTAGAAGTGGAAGTATTTGATTGTTGGAGAATTGACTTTGTTGGCCCATTTCCACCATCGTTTTCTTGTGAATACATTTTGGTTGTTATGGACTATGTCCCCAAATGGGTGGGAGCAATAGCCTGTGCAAAAGCTGACAGAAAAATCGTGATCAAATTTCTAAAGAAAAACATTTTTTAACGTTTTGGTACTCAAAGAGTGTTGATAAGTGATTGAGGATCCCACTTTTGTAACTCTCGGTTAGAAAAAGCTTTGGAGCATTATGGTGTAAAACACAAAGTTACAACACCATACCATCCACAAGCTAATGGTCAGGCGGAGGTATAGAATCGTGAGAATAAAAGAATTCTTGAAAAACTATTTCTTCTTCTATAAAAGATTGGTCCAACAAACTTGATAAAGTGTTATGGGTTTATCGTACCGTATTCAAGGCTCTGACTGATCTCACACCTTTTAAAATAATATATGTGAAAACTTGTCACTTACTGATATAGTTGGATCATAAAGCTTTTTGGGATTTAAAATTCTTGAATTTTGACCAAAATTTGAGTGCAAAAAAAAGGAAAGTGCAACTTCATGAGATGGATGAATTGTAACTTCAAGCTTATGACTCTAACAAACTCTACAAGGTAAATGTAAAAAATTACCATGATCAGAGGATTGTCAACAAAGATTTTAAAGAAGGGCAATTGGTCTTATTGTTCAATTCAAGATTAAAATTGTTTCTGGGTAAGTTGAAGTTCAAGTGGTACGGTCCATTCCGAAATAAGGAAGTCAAGTATTATAAACTAATTATTCTCGAAGATCCCTTGAATAATGAAAGTTGGAAATTCAATGGTCAAAGACTCAAAATATACCTTGGTGGCGATGTTGATCAAAGTGCGGAAACAATTCCTTTTGCCGATCTTTGAGTCGCTTTGGATCGTCGATCTTAAACAACGTTAAACAAAACGCTAGTTGGGAGGCATCCCAACATTGTAAGTATTTATTGTTTTATGTAGTTTAGAATTGTTAAGGATTTGGCAAAGTGTTGTGGAGGGCTAAG
This sequence comes from Lathyrus sativus, assembly GCA_963859935.3. Lineage (NCBI taxonomy): Eukaryota > Viridiplantae > Streptophyta > Magnoliopsida > Fabales > Fabaceae > Lathyrus > Lathyrus sativus. The sequence continues at coordinate 614,472,640 of OZ012735.1, read as the reverse complement.
TGGAAGTATACCAAAACCAGAATTAAAAAAAAAATTGTCATGCTCGCCTTCAGTTCACTGTGTGGGCTCGTCTTCAGCTCGATGTGCGAGCACATGAAATTTTGGACAAATTTGAAGGTCTGCCACATCACTTTGAAGTTAAACTTTTTTTAAGCATTAAGGGAAAAAATGTATGGGCCCAGTTGAGTAGTTATCATATTTGGTGGGGTTACATTCCCCCTCTCTCACTTTTCCATTCACTCTTTCTCACACTCAAAAAGAAAAACACTCTCATTCTCACTCTCTCTTAACTGTACCAAGAGAACAAGAAAACAAGTCTCTCAAGTCTCCATTTTCCTGTTCTTTTCATCTCATTGCTTTAACTCCAGATTTGATTTTATCTTAAAACTCTTTTGCTTGCATTAGAAGGTCACGTGAGGTTAGGGTTTTGAGTTGATTTTTGAATAGATGCTGACATTTCTAGGTATTGGGTTGTTGTTGTGTTTGCATGGCTTCAATTGGGTTGTTGTGAAGTATGGTGAAATAAATTTGAAATAGTTTGAATGTGTATAAGTTTAATGTGGAAATTGTTATGATATTTTTCTCTACAATGTTGTTACATAAGGTGCTGTTATTTGGTGTGTGTTACAATGTTGTTGCTTAGAATGTAGAAGTAGGATTGAGTATGTTGTTTCTCTGTTGTTCAAGCCATGAAAATTGCTGAATTTCTCAGGCTCACCTTCAGCTCGCAGTGTGAGATTAGATGAGCATGACAACAACATCAGTTTTCTATTTTGTGCTTGACATGGTTTCTTTTCTCATTTGCCTTGTTATTCTAACTTCTTTGTTTGCTGGTGGTGGGTTTTGTTTTGTGTTGTTATTTTCAGATGGCACCTAAAATCTGAGCTTTGAAAAAGCAAAAGAAGATGGGAGGGAGCTTCTCTCGTCAACCAAGACAATATGACAACACCCGTTTCAGAGGTGCTACTCAGGCTGAGAGGTATATGAGACTTGAGAAAAGGATAAAAAAATCTGAAAGGGTTTTCAACATTCATCTTAAAGGACCCTTTTGTGCAACCTAGTCAGTTTTTGATAACAAGAAGTGGGATCATCTGATCCATCCATATGAGATTTTTAATGTGGGTGTAGTGGGGGAGTTCTATGCGAACGCCCTCCCTAATGAGGAGGAAAACTTCAGATGGGCCACTATGGTGAGCCGTCGGGAGAGATTGATGTTTATCATTTGCAGTTGAAGTGGCATAGGAGTTTTGAGGTTATGTTTGTTGCTCTTCTGTTGGAAGGGAAAAGTGTTATATGTAATGCATATGGACTTCCAATTAGATACAGGAGGGAGGGCATGTGTCCTATAGCACATCTGATGTTACTTCTGGTCCTACATAATATCAAACCTAGGATGCATTCTTCTACAGTTCCGATTGATCTAGCACACTTGGTACATAACATCCTGATTGATACTCAGATGGATGTGGCCCGCATTATCATTGATGAAATACAGATGGTGGTGGATAGTTGTGTGAAACTAGGGGCTAAAGCAAATTGCCCCTTTGTTTTTCCATGTTTGATTATGTCTCTTTGTATGCACCAACGTGCAAAGGTACCTGCTCGCCGCCATGTGACCCTTACTATTGACATTGATGATGCTTATGTATCCAGGTTTTGTAATCCGAAGAGGAAGGCTAGAGCTTCAGTTGGAGAGTCTTCGGGTTCAGGAACGGGTACTAGCTCTAGAGCAGTTGACTTCCAGATTTGGGACCCTTATCAGAGGGAGATCTGCAAATTTAATTAGGATTAGATGTAGGCCACTCAACAGGTTATTATTTTTGTTCATGACTCTATGTAGCAGTTACAGTTGCAAGTGAAGGTGAGAAAATACTTAGAAGGGGGGTTGAATAAGTATGACAGAAAATAATCAAAGATAAAAACTCAAGTATTTTTATCCTGGTTCGTTGAACTCAACTACTCCAGTCCACCCTTTTCAAGAGTGATTTGCCTTTCTCAACAAGGACTTAATCCACTATTCAAATCAACTGATTACAAATAGCAACACCTAAGAACAACTGTTCTTAGTCTTCTCAAGAGCTACTGATCTAACCTAGATCCTCTTAAGGAAAACTTCCTTTACAAATTAATGTAATACAATGTAAGAGTAATAAATTGCTTCTATGAAAGCTATAAACACAACTGTGTTATTTCTCTAAGTTTAGAACAAAGAATGAACTATAAAGAATATGAGAGCTTGAGAGTTTCTTCGCTTGAGAGTAAGTTTTTCAAAATTGGTCTTCACTGAAGAAAGTGCTATGATATCCTTTATATAGCCACTTGAATATTGGAGAGAATATAATACCGTTGGAGAAGATATTTCCAATATCAAATAGTACTGTCCTTTGTACTATTGCAGCAGAGAGACGGCGCACAAAATGTGGGTGTAGCAATTGTCTGCTGAGCTGTGAATTTACCATATATGGAATGTATCAGAGGAATAATCTTCTTGCAGAGATTTATGTCTATCCCAATTAAGGAAAGATTTGCTGGCATATTCCAACGGATATATTAAAATAATCTTCTTCAAATAGTTCTTCAGATAGTTCAGATCAACAATCAATATCAGAGTCTTCAGTCTTCAGAATCTTCTGGAAACTTCAGAGCCTAAGATGTTCTTCAGATGTTGCTGAATCAGAGTCTGGTGCAGCTGTGTGCTTGAAGCGTAACATGCTCTTAGATCAGAGTCTTCACTCAGATCAGAGTCTTCTCTCATTCAGAGTCTCTTCACTCAGAGTCTTCTTTCATTCAGATTCTTGATAATATATGCAGCGTGTTGTATCTTCAGAATCTTGATGACTAAGCTCTTATACTTCAGATTCTTCTAATCTTCAGATGCTCTTGAGCCATTCAGAATTTATTGTTCACATCAAATTTGCTCTTTAAGATTAAAATCTTTTGTGCCTGTAGAAAACAGTTTAGAACAAATTTAGAGAGTATAGTTCTTGTATACAAATTATCATTAATGTTATCATCAAAACATAGAGATATTACTAAGACACAATCTGTGCTCTTACAATCTCCCCCTTTTTGATGATGACAAAACATGAGAAATTTGTTCAATAAAAATATGAATTAAAATTACTCCCCCTGAGATTAACAATCTCCCCCTGAAATGAATACTCTAATGGAATTAGATACTTCCCTTTCTGGTTGAGTACATTTCAGATTCAGAGCCTGATTGAAGCCTGGTTGACATATGTTTGACTTCTAGAGTCAAAGCTTGATGCCATATTAAAGCTTGATGCCAGATGAACAACTTCAGAACACCTGGTTGTTTATCTTGCCATTTCCTGTCTTGAGTTATCTTTTAGATCATAGTACTCAAGGTTAGATATCAGAGTCTGGTCTACTCAGATTTAGCTATTTTTGATCAGGTTCTGAAAAGATAGATCTCAGGAAAAACTTCAATGAAATTTGTCAGATTTTTTTAATAATATCTGGGACACTTAAATTCAAAGAATGTTAGTAACATGTCTGACTTAGTTCAGATAATTGCTTATAGATTTGAATAATCAGATTCTATTTTGTTTCTCCCCCTTTTTGTCATAATCAAAAAGAATTTTAAAAGACAGTAAAGATGCAGAAGAAACACATATCCAGATAAGCAAAAAGATCATTGTCAGTAAGTCAAGAGAACATCCAGATTCAGATAAAAGCATACAAAACATATCAGAAGAAAATCAAAACAAAGCAAAACATGAAAAACTTGTGCAAAACATCAAGTAGGTTTAGCAGATGAGGCTTGTTGAGAAGCAATGAGTTGCAGCAGTGCTGTAATCCTTTCTGAATTTTCATCTTGCTTAGCCATCCAAGTTTTCATTTCTTCATTTGTTTTCTTTTGATCAACCATAAAATCCTTAAGTTCTTTGACATCCTTCTGAAGATCTGTAGATTCTGAAACAGTAGATTCTGAAACAGTCTGAGTAACATCAGGTGCAGGAATTTCTGGAGGTGGAGGAGCTTCTAGAAGAAGAATAGGAGGAGTGTTTCTCTTAATCCGTTTTTGATAAGCAGCAAACCTTACTTTTGACAATCTAAGACATTGAGTCCTGATTTTCAAAGCCTCCCTATTCAGTCTGTAAAGATATTTCTTCCAAACAGCGTCAGCAGCCTCTTTGTCCATAGTAGTCATGTAAACATCCATAATGTCAGCAAAGTCTGAGACATTATCCTTATCAAAATCTCTTAACAGAGTATAAACACGTGATCCCAATTCTGCTTCATCAGGGATTCTGGGTTTTCTTGGTTGGGTTAGTTGTGTTTGTGGTGTTTGTTCAGAAGGTTGAGGTTGTGAAGATGGATGTTCAGATGTTTGTGGTTCAGAAGGTTGAGGATTGATTTGTGGTTCAGATGTTGGTTGGTTGGTTTGTGGTTCAGATGTTTGTTGGTCAGAATGTTGTGGTTGAGGTATTGAGGGAATTGGTTGGGTTTCTGTTGGTTGTGGAGTGTTTTGGATTTCAAGAGGTTGTGGAGTGAGAGTTTGAGTTGGGGAATTTTGTGGAGAAGGTGGATGTTCAGAAGTTGAAGATAAATTGACAGACTGGTTTAAAGGTGTGACATCTAATATCTCATCAGGATCAATGAGATATTCAGGTTGGTCAGAGTGTTCAGGGTGAACATCCTCTGGAATGGTATATTCTGGGATAGTGTTTTGTGGTTGTGGTGTTGTTTGTTGAGTTTGTTGTGGAATTTCTGTTTGTATGTTTGTTGGTTGCTTGGATTGTGGTGTATGAGGGGGGACAGAAGATGGTTTAGAGATAATAGTTTTAGAAGGTCTGGATCTTCTAAATCTAAGTGGGGAGTCAGAGGGTGTGGGGGTATCAGAATGATGAACAGGATTAGAATCAGTGTTAAATACCTGTTTCAGAGTATTTCTAATTTCTTCAAAAGTTGCTGCAGGAGGATTTGGTTGAACCTTCTTCAGCTTCTTCCTTTTCTTCTTCTTTTCAGCATCTGAATGCTTCCTTTTCTTCTGATGACCTTCACTATCAACTTTTCTCTTACGTCTTCTTTCCCTTGTCAAATCAGGAAGAACTTGGCCTTCCTTCTGCAAAAGATTGGCAGGAATCTCATCACCATCTCTTAGGCAGCGAGCAATATACTCAGCAATAATTTCTCTAGGTTCATCTGAGGTGAATAAAGGAAAATCCTTAACAGGAATCCTTCTTCCCCTAACTTCTTCAGAGTTAGTTTTCCTTGGTTTCTCAGATAAATCATCAACCAGTTTCATCCTTCTCAGAGTTAAACCGTTTATTTCAGAGCCAATGATATAAGTCAGATCTTCTGTCAACCCAGCCTCTTGCAGATGCGCCACAAGTTGGTTTTCTATCAGAATATCTGAAATCAGCCTCCCCATAGGGATCCATGTTCTGACTTTTCCAGATTTATCTCTGGCTGTTTCCCTTGTTTCCTTGACGTGAGACACCAGATGATTAAACAACAAATATGGAAGATCAATCTGAATGTTTTGGTGTAAACAATACATGAAGTAAAGTTGTTCAGCATTAACATAATCAGAAGAGTTTGAAGAGGGTCTGTGAAAGATGGTGCTCATGAAAATCTTAGCCCATATCTTGTAAGTGGGTTTCAAGAACTTAACCTTCTTACAAGGTTCACCAATAGTACAGATTTCTTGACATACATCTTTCAGGTCTTCACGCGCAGAAGACAGAGAGGTTACTCCATCAGTTGCCTTAAAACCTATGAGTTTCCTTATCAGGTTTTCAGTGATAACTATCTTTTTTCCCAGCACAGAGGAGTGAATGAACTTTGGAGTAGCATATGCATGGATCCAGAACTCCTTCACTAACGTTGGATACACAGGACCCATAAGCCTGTCAAAGTAACCGTCCCAGCCTTGTGCTTTGATTGAAGAAATCAGATCAAACCCATTTTCAGCAAGATCTTCTAAGTCCACGAAACTTTCACACAGTACTTCTAGTGAATCAACAGCAGTTAGGAGAGTGCGTACTGGTTCTTCGACAGTGGTAGCATTTTTGGTAGTAACAGCGTTTGAAGTAGATGCCATTGTTGACGATGATGAAGAAGATGAAGGTTTCTGAGTTCTTTTAGGGTTTGCAAAGAGAGAGAACAACAAACAAAAGCGCATATGTGTTTGAGAATGTGAAAAGTGTGAATGTGTTATGAGAATGGTTTATATAGACAAATAAAGCAAGCATGGGAAACACAACAGACACACATAGGACACATACGCACGTTTGCATTAAATGAAAAGTAATCATTTTTAATTATGATATGACATTTGGGGGAAAATCAAGACAGATTGAGATTTTCAAAGCAATACCTTAAACGTCATAATCAGTAGGTGTACTCCATCTTTTCAGATTCTGAGTGACACGTGTTTGCTTGCATGTGATTCTATAACTCTTAAGAAATGAAACGTTTTCAACTTTCAGATCCTCTGAGATGGTCAGTTCAGAGTTTCACACAAAAAAAAAATTCACAGATAAATTAAACAAGCAAGACAGATGAAATACTTCAGAGTGTTAAACACTTAGCATCTGAGAAGTTGACTCTGAGAAATATTACTCTGGACAAAAATCCATACAAATATTTTTCAGAATAAACTTAAACCTATCTTCAGCAAGGGGTTTTGTGAAAATATCTGCCCATTGATGATCTGTATCAACAAAGGCTAAATTTATTACACCCTTCTGAACATAGTCTCTGATGAAATGATGTTTAATCTCTATATGTTTGGCCTTAGAGTGTAAAATTGGATTTTTGGATAAACATATAGCAGAAGTATTATCACAGAAGATAGAAAGATTACTCTCATAGATTTGATAATCTTCTAGTTGACTCTTCATCCAGAGCATCTGAGTGGAACATCCAGCAGCAGCAATGTATTCTGCCTCTGTGGTTGATAGTGCAATTGTTGGTTGCTTCTTGCTGTACCACGAGATCAGATGACTTCCAAGAAACTGACAGCTTCCAGAAGTACTTTTGCGCTCAACTCTATCTCCAGCATAGTCAGCATCACAGAATCCAACTAGTGAATATTCGTCAGATCTTCTGTAACACAAACCAACATTAGCAGTACCTTTCAGATACCTTAGAATCCTCTTAACAGCAGTTAAGTGTGATTCTCTAGGATCTGATTGGAATCTAGCACATAAACAAACACTAAACAGAATGTCTGGTCTAGAAGCAGTCAAATAAAGAAGAGATCCTATCATACCTCTGTAGAGTTTCTGATCTACCTTCTTACTTACCTCTTCCTTACCTAGAGTGCTTGTAGGATGCATTGGAGTCTTTGCCATTTTGCTATCCAGCATGTTAAACTTCTTCAGAAGCTCTTTAACATACTTGGTCTGATGTATGTAGGTGCACTCTGGAGTCTGATTTACTTGGATTCCCAGAAAGAATCTCAGTTCTCCCATCATGCTCATCTCAAATTTTGCCTGCATACATTTAGCAAACTCCTTTCCAAGCATAATATTTGTTGATCCAAAAATAATATCATCTACATAAATTTGACAAATCAACAAATCTTTCTTAATGGTTTTACAAAATAGTGTGGTATCCACTTTTCCTCTGATGAAATTTTTCTTCAGAAGAAAATTACTTAACCTCTCATACCAAGCTCTGGGAGCTTGTTTTAGTCCGTAAAGAGATTTTTTCAGTTTGTAAACATGATCTGGAAAATTTTCATTTTCAAAACCAGGAGGTTGGTGGACATACACTTCCTCTTCTATAATTCCATTAAGAAAAGCACTTTTAACATCCATCTGATAAAGAGTGATGTTATGTTGTGCAGCAAATGAAATAAGCAAGCGTATAGACTCTAACCTTGCAACAGGAGCATATGTTTCTGTGTAGTCTATGCCTTCTTGTTGACTGTAGCCTTGAGCAACCAGTCTTGCTTTGTTCCTTTCAACTTCTCCTTTCTCATTAAGTTTATTTCTGAAAACCTATTTTGTTCCAATGACATTGAAACCTTTAGGTCTTGGAACCAGATCCCAGACTTCATTCCTTGTGAATTGATTCAGCTCCTCTTGCATAGCTAAAATCCATTCATTATCTTCCAGAGCCTCATCAACAGATGTTGGTTCTATAATTGACACTAAGCCACAGAAGGAAGATTCAAAAGTTCTGAGAAATGCTCTTGTCCTTATTGGATCATCTTTCTTTCCAATTATCACATCCTCTGGATGAGAAGCTTTCATTCTGGAAGAAGATCCTCTGACTGTTGGTCTTTCAGAAATATGCAGATTGTCAAGTTGGGAAGTTAGAGGCGTAGCATCTGGGTTTGCTTCAGAGTCTTTGTCTTCAGTCTTGTCTGCCTCTGAGCCTTCAGAGTCTGTGAGAATAACTTCTCTATCTGCAGAACTTTCAACTTGCTTTGGCTTTTCAGAGCCAAGCTTATCATCAAATCTAACATGAATAGATTCTTCCACAATCTGTGTTTCAGTATTGAATACTCTGTAGCCTTTAGAGCGTTCAGAATAACCAAGCATGAAACACTTCTGTGCTTTGGAATCAAACTTGTTCAGATGATCTTTAGTGTTAAGCATATAACAAATACATCCAAATGGATGAAAATATGAAATGTTGGGCTTTTTGTTCTTCCACAATTCATAGGGAGTCTTTTCCAGAAGAGGTCTTACAGACACTCTGTTCTGAATATAACATGCTGTATTTATTGCTTCTGCCCAAAAGTATTTTGCCAGATTTGTCTCGTTGATCATGGTTCTGGCCATTTCTTGCAATGTTCTATTTTTCCTCTCTACAACTCCATTTTGTTGTGGAGTTCTAGGACAGGAGAAATCATGTGCAATTCCTTTTTCAGAAAAATATTTTTCAAAATATTTGTTTTCAAATTCACCACCATGATCACTTCTGACTTTAATAATTTTGCATTCTTTTTCAGTCTGGACTTGATTGCAGAAGTCAATGAACACAGAATGAGACTCATCCTTGTGTTTTAGAAACTTTACCCATGTCCATCTGCTGTAGTCATCTACAATGACTAACCCATACTTCTTGCCTCTGATGGATGCAGTTTTCACTGGTCCAAACAGATCAATATGAAGTAATTCCAATGGTCTAGAAGTGGAAACAACATTTTTTGGTTTAAAATGAGATTTTGAAAATTTACCCTTTTGACATGCGCCACACAGAGCATCTGAATTGAACTTCAGATTAGGGAGTCCTCTGACCAGATTGAGTTTATTAATCTGAGATATACGTCTCATATTAATATGTCCCAATCTTCTATGCCAGACCCATTGCTCATCATTCACAGATAAAAGGCATTTTACATTTTGAACTTTAAGTTCTGAAAGGTTAATTTTGTAAATGTTGTTTTTCCTCTTTCCACTGAATAGGATTGAACCATTCTTTTGACATACAGCTTTGCAACATTTTTTATTAAAGATGATATCATAACCACTGTCACTTAATTGACTTATGGACAATAGATTATGTTTCAATCCTTCAACTAACAGAACATTAGAAATAGAGGGTAGGTTACCATTACCTATTGTACCAGAGCCAATGATCTTGCCCTTCTGGTTCCCTCCAAATTTCACGTCCCCTCCAGATCTAAGTTCCAGGCTTTGGAACATAGACCTTTCGCCCGTCATATGTCGTGAGCATCCAGAGTCCAGGTACCATGATTGGTGTCTGGATTTTTCTGCTAAGAACATCTGCAACAGGTATTATTTTACTTTTAGGTACCCAGATCTTCTTGGGTCCTTTGGGGTTAGATGTTCTGTGGTTTTGCCTAAACTTCTGTTTTTCAACATAGTGTTTATTCTGGCTAGCCCTTGGCTTAAACACATAAGTACTCTTTTCAGAGCTTGTATGTTTAATATCATTCAGATGACCAAACTTAAAATGAGAATACAGAGGAGTCTTCTTGATGAAGAGTTTATCAACAGATTTTGGATTGCTTCCAGAGGAAGATTCACATCCAATGCCTCTTCTGTTGTTCCCACTAACACCATAGATCATAGAAGCCATTTTGCTTCTGTCTATGCTTTTAGTGAGGAATCTTTTAAAACTGGAGTCATATTTTTCTAAAATATTTTCACTTGACTCTGTTTCAGTATCAGATTCTTGTTGAGTTGTTTCTAAATCATTTTTGAGTTTTAAATTTATTTCTTTCTGCTCAACAAGTTCTGTTCTCAGAAGATCAATCTCGGATTCAAGATTGCTTTTCAGCTTCTTGTATTTGAGTTTAATCTTGCTGTAGCTTTCCAACATGTCAGATAAACTTTCAACAAGTTCAGCTCTGGAGAGTTCAGAAAATACCTCTTCAGAGTCAGAGTCTGATTCTGGCTCAGATTCAGATGATGACGTTCCTTCATCTTGATCATTTGTGTTGGCCATCAGCGCAACATTTGCACATTCTTCCTCAGATTCAGAAGATGATTCAGATTCATCTGAGTCATCCCATGTAGCCATCAGAACCTTTTTCTTTTTATCAAACTTCCTTTTGGGTTTTTCCTTTTGAAGTTTGGGACATTCACTCTTGTAGTGTCCAGGTTCTTTACATTCATAGCAAGTGACCTCTTTCTTGCCAGATCTTCTGTGTCCAGAAGATTCTCTCTTTTGATCAGATCTTCTGAAGTTGTTGAACTTCTTCCCTTTGTGCTTCCAGAGTTTGTTGATCCTTCTGGACAGCATGGATAGTTCATCTTCTTCTTCAGAAGAAGATTCCTCAGAGCTTTCTTCATTTACCTGCAAGGCTTTAACAGATTTGTTAGATTTAAAAGCTAAGGATTTACCTTTATCTTTCTTCTGGGGTTCATCTTCCTCCAGCTCAATCTCATGACTTCTCAAAGAACTGATGAGTTCTTCTAATGAGATTTTGTTCAGATCCTTGGCCAGCTTCAATGCAGTCACCATAGGTCTCCATCTGGTAGGAAGACTTCTGATGATCTTCTTGACATGATCAGATGTTGAGTAGCCCTTGTCCAGAACTTTCAACCCAGCTGTTAGAATCTGAAATCTGGAAAACATAGTCTCAATGTTCTCAGATTCTTCCATCTTGAACGCTTCATACTTCTGTATCAGTGCCAGAGCCTTTGTTTCTTTCACCTGAGAGTTTCCCTCATGAGTCATTTTGAGAGACTCAAACATATCATGAGCAGTGTCTCTGTTGGTAATCTTCTCATACTCTGTATGAGAGATTGCATTAAGAAGTATGGTTCTGGCTTTGTGATGATTCTTGAATTCTTTCTTCTGCTCCTCAGTCATTGATTTTCTATCAATCTTTTTGCCATCCTTAGTAGGATGTTCATATCCATCAATGACTAAATCCCAGAGATCAGCATCATACCCCAAGAAAAAACTTTCAAGTCTATCTTTCCAATAATCAAATTTTTCTCCATCAAACATTGGAGGTTTGGTGCTGAAGGTGAGAAAATACTTAGAAGGGGGGTTGAATAAGTATGACAGAAAATAATCAAAGATAAAAACTCAAGTATTTTTATCCTGGTTCGTTGAACTCAACTACTCCAGTCCACCCTTTTCAAGAGTGATTTGCCTTTCTCAACAAGGACTTAATCCACTATTCAAATCAACTGATTACAAATAGCAACACCTAAGAACAACTGTTCTTAGTCTTCTCAAGAGCTACTGATCTAACCTAGATCCTCTTAAGGAAAACTTCCTTTACAAATTAATGTAATACAATGTAAGAGTAATAAATTGCTTCTATGAAAGCTATAAACACAACTGTGTTATTTCTCTAAGTTTAGAACAAAGAATGAACTATAAAGAATATGAGAGCTTGAGAGTTTCTTCGCTTGAGAGTAAGTTTTTCAAAATTGGTCTTCACTGAAGAAAGTGCTATGATATCCTTTATATAGCCACTTGAATATTGGAGAGAATATAATACCGTTGGAGAAGATATTTCCAATATCAAATAGTACTGTCCTTTGTACTATTGCAGCAGAGAGACGGCGCACAAAATGTGGGTGTAGCAATTGTCTGCTGAGCTGTGAATTTACCATATATGGAATGTATCAGAGGAATAATCTTCTTGCAGAGATTTATGTCTATCCCAATTAAGGAAAGATTTGCTGGCATATTCCAACGGATATATTAAAATAATCTTCTTCAAATAATTCTTCAGATAGTTCAGATCAACAATCAATATCAGAGTCTTCAGTCTTCAGAATCTTCTGGAAACTTCAGAGCCTAAGATGTTCTTCAGATGTTGCTGAATCAGAGTCTGGTGCAGCTGTGTGCTTGAAGCGTAACATGCTCTTAGATCAGAGTCTTCACTCAGATCAGAGTCTTCTCTCATTCAGAGTCTCTTCACTCAGAGTCTTCTTTCATTCAGATTCTTGATAATATATGCAGCGTGTTGTATCTTCAGAATCTTGATGACTAAGCTCTTATACTTCAGATTCTTCTAATCTTCAGATGCTCTTGAGCCATTCAGAATTTATTGTTCACATCAAATTTGCTCTTTAAGATTAAAATCTTTTGTGCCTGTAGAAAACAGTTTAGAACAAATTTAGAGAGTATAGTTCTTGTATACAAATTATCATTAATGTTATCATCAAAACATAGAGATATTACTAAGACACAATCTGTGCTCTTACAGCAAGTACGAGAGCCTCTATTGATCATTTTATTATTACCAGGGAGCAGTTCCTAGCTCATGCAGGTTAGCCTGAGGACAGGCCTTTTGACAAAGAGGGGACAGGTGTTGCTGCAGATCATGATGCTGCTGATGAGGATGCTGGAGATGGTGATGATGTAGATGCGAGTATTGACTCCAAGTTTATAGATTATAAGGAGTAGTTACTGATGTTTTGAGCATGATGATAAAAGCTTACTTCCTTATTTCGACAAAGTGAAGTTTCTTGTTTATCTTTTTTATCATTGTTATGTTTTGATGTTGTTGTAGTTTATTTCGGTTTATGTTTGATATTATGTTGTTCTTTTGGTTGTGCTTTAGTTGATAATACTTTTGTTGGTGTTTACACCATAATAATATTGTTATATGAATCAAATTTTTCAGCTTTTGAATGTTCAATTAGTTTTTTTGTGATCGATAATTTGTACAGAGTTTTATACTTCTACAATGAGTGGGATGTTGAGAACTTCAAATATTGGTTATTATTTTGCTTTAAAAGTATCCAATGATGATTCTACCAAGTTTGGATGGTGATGATAGGAATTTTAATATGATGAATGCAAGCAAGGTACATGGTTACCACTTTTTAGAATGATAGAATGACTAAGAATTTTGTGCTTTATGCAAATGTCCATTCTTGTTTCACTTTGCAACTTGTTTAAATGCTTGAGTCACTTAGGTCCAAAAATCACAAATTGTGAGAAACCTTCATTGTGCACTAAATGCTTTGGATGACTGATAACTTTGTTTAACTCGTTTATTTCATGCTTAATCCTTTCATTATTGTGATTTGGTGGAAGTATAAGAAATGATCAAGGCGCTTTGTTGATATTGAGCACAACCATTACCAAAATAGTGACTTACTATGTGATTAGTGAGTATTCATTAGCCCCTTTGAGCCTTAAAATATTAGAACCTGTTTTGATGATGAACTTTTATAGTGTACATAAAGAAACTTGAAAGATTGGTTCACCATTGAATTTTTGTGGGATTCTAAAAAAAAATTCTTGAAACCTTTGAACTTTGATCATTGCTTGAACTAATATCCTTACCATAAAAAGTAAGGAACATTCACTTAAGGTTTGATTGTATTCAAGTTGGGGAGAATAAAGGAAAAATGGTAGGGTGCTAAAAAATTTGAAAAAGAAATTTTTTTGAACAAGCAAAGAAAATTGGTAATATGATTGTGAAAAAGAAAAGAAAAAGAGAGCTTGTTTGAAAGAGAACAAAAAAAGGATGAAAAATAATTGTGCTAATGATGTTTGACAGGGTAAGCAATAGAGAAAAGAAACGGGTGAAAGAAGTTGTGATGTGTAAATACCTTGTTTAGTGAATGTTTCTTTTGCTTGACAACTTTGTTTCAATAGCCTAAGAAATGACCCTTTATTGTGAAGCTCGACCAAGCTACAACCTTACAAGCGCTTAGAGATCTTTTGCTTCCATGATTTCTAAAATGATTATTTGATGAATGTATGAATTGATTTTATTGTTAGCATTGTTATTTCTTCATACATTAATTGAAGAGGAGTGTTAGAGTGATTCAAGCATGATAATTTAGTTGTTTTGTGAGTGCAGTGCATGATATTTGTTTTAAAAACTAAATTCTTTGTTATTGTTTGATTCTAGAAACTGGTGAGCGTTGCTTGTGAGCATTCGTATGTTGAATTTGAACTGTTAATCATTTCTTGGTAAATTTTATGCTTGAGCAAATCATCTTATTTTTATGAGAGGCATTCTTTGCTTGAGGACTAACAAAGATCTAAGTTGGGGAGAGTTTGTTGAATCTCAAATATAACTTAAATTGAACTAATTTTCTTTGCATTTTTCAACTCTTTATTTGTGTTTTAGATGATTTACTCCATGATTTTGTGTGTATTGCTAGAATAATTGCATTGTCCCTTGGATTCCTTTATTTGTGTGTTATTGTGCAGGAATTAGGCATGAATCTCAAAGAAAGAGGCACAAAAGAATGGAAAAGGAAGCCAAAGAAAAGTTGAGAAAAATCAGCTACCTCATTGTGCGAGCTCTCAGCGAAGGGAAAATAAGGTCGTTGTGCAACCTCTTGCCGAAATGAAAGCGAGGAAAAATAGAAATATGGCAGTAGCTAAAATCCGTTGGTTGTTGTGCAACACCTAAGCGAGAAAGCTCATTGTGCGATCTCAAAATTTTCCTGAAGGGCAGTTTAACATTTTTGAGGCACTTGAAGTGCCTAAAATGGAGGCTCGCTGTGCGAACCTGAGCTCGCTATGCGAGCTAGCGCTGACTTGGTTTTATGTACTTTTTCTTGATTTTTGGACATACTTCCTGGACACACAACATTTCCTTAGAGAAAAACCCTAAAAACATCATTTCTTCATCCAAGAGGTGATCTTCATTTAATAGGAGTTGAATTCGCATCCACTATCGATTCCTCTTGGATGCACATTCATCTCTTTCCTTTCCTTGTGAAGCAAGCTACCATAGTTTTTGGTAGCTAAATCCTTTGTATCAAGAGTAGATGTAGTCTTCCTTAAGCTTGTATGTATTTTCTTTAAAACCATGGTAACTTAGGTTAATGAGATTCTAAACGATGCCTAAAGTGCTCTCGTTGTTTTTAGGATAGATGCCTAGTTTCCACTATCCAGTTCATTCCTCACACTCTCGCACTATCATCCTGAAACTTTAATTTATTCCTCACTCTCGTGTCAAAATAATAAATCATACAATTTGGAAACTAAAACCAAAACTATCATACAATCATAAGTTCGCACCTAAAGCTTTCTACTGAGTCTCGTCGGTAACGAAGGTCCTCATATGCCAGTCTCAATTAAATTTAGCCAGACATAATATTAGTTACAACTAACTTGTTCATACATATCAAATTTAAAGTTATCATGTTAAACAATAGTTAAAAGCAATAACAAGTAAAAATGGGAAATAGTAAAATCCTGTAAAATAAATAACGGAAAATTGTATTGAAAAACGCCTGCAGGCATTGTTTGCGATCCAAGAATATAGTACAACAAATGGAAAAGGAAAAGAAAGTAAACAAGTGCGACAATCCCTTGATGTGAGTTATTGCCGCTTTTACTAGTAGATTTTTGCCTTAGAACTAATCAAAATTTCTGCAGCGCTTCTACACGTCTTGGATGTCTCAGAATGTTTCCCAGAGGCCCTATATATAGAGAAATATGGCCCTACAACTGCTCTATTCATGTATGAGAGTGGAGGGAAAAAAAGAAGTTAACAAAACTGCATTCTACGCACCAATGGCGAATGCCATTAAGGCATGGCGAACGCTATTACCTTCTTCTTTTAATTGACATGGCAGGCTTGGAGATGGCGAATGCCATATCATCAATAGAGGCAGAAATGTTTCTTTTGCTGCGCTTTTTCTATTCTTTCACTCTTTTTCCAATTTTCTTCTGAATCTGCAACGGATGAACCTGATATCGGCAAAACACAATAAAACAAAGTAAAATGCAACAAGACTCGATAAAATACAAAAAACAAATACGCGCAATGAGCCTAAAAACATGATATGATTTCTCATTATCAAACTCCATCACACTTAGACCTTTGCTTGTCCTCAAGCAAACTCCCAATGCAAATGAAAAACAGTAAGCATAACATCTGAAACATAGGCACGACATCACTCTAAAATGTACGCAGCTGCCAGGCTAATGCTAAACAGATAGGTAGTAAATATCGATAGCAAGGACACTGTAATGACACATATCTGTATTTGCGGATAAAGACTCCCCCTATGCAATACCAATCCAAATCATGCCATTGTGACTCGACCTGCATTCTTCATTCTTTTTCACCTCTTTTTCATTCTTGTGCCATCACATTAAGCTTATTATCCCTGTATTCACATGGTAAATGAACATGTTAGTGTTTATGATCTCATTATTCAATTTTTGCACTTTACTTCTTTTCTCTCTCTTTTTTTCTTTTCAAATTTCAAGAATCTGATCCGTGGGATAAATGGCCGGGTGAGGAGCACCTAACTTAAAGGGAACGTATTTGACCAGTAAAATTAGCAAGTGTACTATTTTTAACCGATGTAGTAATAAGGGACAAATTTCCCGAATATCGATCTCGGGGACTGCGTAGTAATTATAAGTTCTAGTTTTAATAGATTGAAGAAAAATAATTGGGTTTTTTTTAAAGGAACTTTATAATATAATTTGACAGCAGAATAAAATAACGATAAAATGAAAAACCTTTAGACAACTATGAGAAGGCATGCTAGGGGAGGTGTATGAACTTTTCCTTCTAATAACATCAGGCCTAATTTTATGAAATCACTGCTTAATTTGATCATTACCGGTTTTAAAGGTTAGTTGACTCTAATTCCTTATCAAGAAAACTCTTTGGTATTCTCCCTATACCCCAATTCCTTGGTGGTATAGGAACAATATCAAGTAATATGATTTATCTAAAACATTTCGGTTATGATAGTGTATCCTTATTCCTAGGTGATAACACTATCGATTCATCGTATAAAAATATTAACTGTGTTTTTCTAAACCTACGGTCAACCCTAGAACAAATCCCATTTTTCGATAAGGAAAGTGTTAAGATAATTATACGATAACAATGATTTTCATAATACAGTGAAACTCCAATCTAGAAAAGGATAATGTTATTACACGATCAATTCAGGGACACCCCCTAGCATTGGGGGGTTTAGCTACTCATAGTGTTTACAAAAGAATCAAAATACAAGATAAAATCAGACATTACAAGATAGTTGATGAGAGTTTATCTTCAATTGTAGATGCTCTTGAAAATTTCTCCTCCTCCAATTCTTGATCGCATCTACTCTTCTTTTCGTTCCAATCTTTGCACATCCAAAAAGTCCCCTTTTTCCTTTCTGAAATCATCTCTTAATAGTATCAGATCAATCTTTTCCATGCATAAAGTCCAAACTATCCTTCATGCATTAACACTGGCCAGAATTCAAAAACATCAGAAATATGGTCGCTTTTCTTAACACGGGCCGTGTCAGGTGACACGGGCACCCGTGTTGGCCCACTGGACAAGAATTTCAACATTGTAATCTACATGCCTGCTGACACAGACCGTGTCAGCTGACACAGACCGTGTCAGCTGACACGGGCACCCGTGTCAGCCCACTAGTTGCTCTTCTTCGTGTGCTTTCCTCTTCCCATCCTGACATGGGCCGTGTCATATGACACAGGCACCCGTATCAGGCCTCTGATCTTGAGGAAAATCCTCCCGAACTCAGCCGACTTTGCATTTATTCCTCTGATTACTTCCATGGACCTCAAATCACCAACACTACCAGACCAAGACTTCAAAAGTATTTTATTTAACATAATTTAAACTAAAACAACTGAAACAGACCAAATGCGAAAACTAAATCAATTAAAGGAAAACGACAAAGAAACAAACCAAAGTGTTACCGATTATCATGACTTTTTACCGAGTAAATGAGCGAAAACTCATAGAGTTGGTGACTGCTCACAATCCCAAACTTATCTCATTACTTGTCCTCAAGTGATGCTCGAGACTACAAGACATCTTCCCTCGAATTATTTGTTGCTTTTACCATAACACCGCTAAGATCTTTCACGATTCATCTTTACGCTCCTTTCAACAATTTCCTTCTTCTCGACCATTGACGTTCTACCACACTCCCACATCAAGGCACTTTTTCACCTGTCAGCTTTTCACACTCTCACCAAATCTCTCAGGTTAAAGTGTTTACGCTAAAACATCACAGCATGTAGAGTCTACTCATCAACTTGAATAACATCTATTTTCCGTTTCATAAACACACAATACATACTTTGTGAGAGCTTTATAGGTTGTAATGTGGCTAGGGATACGGTGGATAAATCAAGGAAACGGGAAAAACAAAGGGTTTTTTTTTCCGGCTAGGGTACAATGTCATCTTTATCCTTACCGTGTACTTTTTGACTTTTTAAACTCAAGGGGTTTCGATACACTATCTTTTGGGACTAGGTACGCACCTTCTTTCAAATATTTTTTTCTTTCTTTTTCTTTTCTTTCTCTATTTTTTTCTTTTTTTTTTCTTTTTTTTAAAAAAATACTTCCCTATTTTTATGCAAATGTATCAACCCCAAACTTATGATTTTACACAGCTCACAGATCAATAATACTTATCCGAGCAGGGTGAAGGAGTGTTTGGGCTTATATATGTGGTTAATTAACAAACAAAAGGGAGAGTGACTCGAAGGGTTAATCAAGGGATAACATACAGGGTTGGCTTGAAAGGCTCAGGGCTAAACATAAACAAAATGCCTCAGTCTGTAGATGTATGCATATAAACAATCCACAGACGAGTACACAAGCTAAGAGTGACAAAGACATACCTGATACTCTCATGATGATAAGGTGTTTGGCTTTATGGAATCCTCACCATGTTGGGTTTGCTAACAGTTTCCAAGGTACCTCTCGTATGGTGCGGTATCATTTCTGTATCGAGTTTAAGTAATCTCGTATCAGTCTCGTTCTAAGAAATCACGTCTGATCATCTACTTTAGAAGTATCCACTTCCGGGGGTTTCTTGGAGACTAAGTCAGGGTTTTATTTTATCACCCACTCAACTATAAGTTTCTCTATTCATCCGGCATAAAGTTTCTAATCTGTTAACACAAACAAAACACACAAGCAAAATTTTAAACAAATCAACACTAACAGCAGTGACATACCATAAAAAACGATAAAAAAACACTAAACAGGAAATAACAGAAAAACAATAACCCCCCCCCCCCCCCACACACACACACACACTTGAACTAAACATTGACCTTAATGTTTAAGAATGCATATGAGAGGGGACCCACAGGGCCTCACTGAGAAGGAGGAAAACGCAACGTCAACTGCTGCATCATGTTGTGCATGTCGTCCACAAACGCCCCTTGGCGAGCTTGCTCATCCGCTTGACGAGTTTTCTCAGCCCTGAGATGTCCAATTTCTCCATGCACTCACGACTAGTTTTCGTCCGTAGTGGATGAGCTTCTTATGCCAGTATACACGTGCTCCTCCTAAAGAGGAACAAACTGTTCAAATTCGGGCACGTCTTCTTCTTTTGGTTCACCTGCAGAAAAAGGGTCAGGATGATACTCGTCCTCATCATGGACGGTATTGTCATATATCCAATTATTTGGATCAGAAGTACTGACTATATTAGGAGCAGGGAGGGCAATTACCTACCTGTTACGACTCATTACACCATAATAATTTTGAGTAATTGAAATCATACCCTTTTGAACCAGGGCCGCCATATCGAGCCTATTTTTACCTAACACCGGTGTGTCACATAACTCAGCAGGGTCATAGCCAAAGTCATTAGCTATCTGGGTTATCATGCCCCCCACAGAGATTTCCCCTTGAGTCGCCCATCCTACTCGCCCCAAATAATCCGCTACAAAAGCGGCACCACTTACCATCTCAGAGTTAGCCATAACGTACAGGAAGAACAACTCCCTTTGAATGGCCACTCTTGTGATATCTCCCCTCCCGAATAGAGTGTACGCTAAAGCTTTTTGTGCATACCTGAAACAAGGATTCTGAATACCAGATGCCTTTTCACCTTTCGAAACATACTCAGTACTACTTGTTATCGCTGTTCAGAATGCTTTCGCATCAAAAGTCTCTAGGACAGCTCCTCGGCCATACAGTGGAAGTCACAGGATACCTCCTAGCTCTTTCACACTGAGCTCATGGTCAGCATTAAACAGTATAAATTTCATTGTGCCAAGGAAATAGTTCATATTGTCGGTCCATTTTTTTCAAATGAAATTCAATTGTACTTAAAAACTCCAACGTGATGCATTCATACGTTGGAGCTTCTAAATGCATGAATTCTAACACTTCCAGACTATGAAACATTCTATCTATTTTGATGTTCAGGCTTAATTCAGAAAGAATGGTATTGCACATATACCTGGTTGGTGTAATCTTACGCTTAACATGACATGTGTAACGCTTCTCGTGTTCGGGCTGTTCAAACATAATGTCATGTGCGTTCAGCATTCGACTTGCGCATTTTCTTAGCCTTGCGATTTCATTATCCGTCTGCTTTTCTCTAACTACCCATCTTGGAGGCATTTTCGCTTTGTACCTAATAATTAGAGAAAAAAAGATGAAAAATGAAAGTGAGCGTTCAGTGAAAAAATTACCGGGATAGTGTCGAGGATGATGAGTTGAACGATTTTTGTGAAGGGAGTATGATGTTTTGGTGCGAGAAAATTGAAAAGTTTGGAGCTTTTTGATGTTTGGTAATACAGGTTATGAGTTTAAAGAAGAAGATGAAGGTGAAATATGTGATAGAAAGTGAAAAAATATGAAGAGATAGGGGATAAAGGGGTTTAAATGCATGGGTCCCACTAAGAGGGAGATGAGAAGTAAAAAAGAATTCACACTCAGCAGGGCTGACACGGGCCGTGTCAGCCTGCTGTTTTTCATCTTCACACATGTTGTTCCCAGTGGGCGTGACACGGGCGTCCGTGTCAGCCCACTGTTTTACTTCCAAAACCTACACACACAAAAATTTGACACCTTCCTGACACGGGTCGTGTCAACTGACACGGGCGGCCGTGTCAGGCCCCTGTTTTTTCATATTTTACTATTTTTTTCCGTTTTTTTTCGATATCTCACGATCAAACTTGATTATGTATCCTTTTCCTCTAAAATACCACTCTTTGGGGTGACCTCTCCATTTCTGTGAGAGCACTGCAAGTCGACAAAACCTAGAAACAACGAGAAAAAAACAAAAAACATTATAATAAAAACGCGTGGGTTGCCTCTCACAAAGCGCTTAGTTTAACGTCGCATGGCTTGACAGTCATTCATCTTATCCTGTAAGATGAACAACATCATTACACCCCCTTTCTTGACCTTGATAATAGGGTTTCAGTCTCTGTCCATTAACTTAAAAAATATCCCCCATTTGCTTGATTTTTCAATTCTATCGCTCCATGGGGAAACATCTTGTGTACGATGAACGGTCCTAACCATTTAGACTTCAGTTTTCCAGGAAAAAGTTTCAACCTAGAATTGTATAATAGCACCAACTGTCCTTCACAAAAATCTTTCTTTTGAATCCTCCAATCATGCCATTTCTTAGTTTGATATTTGTAAATCTTAGCATTCTCATACGCCCGATTCCGAAATTATTCTAACTCATGGAGTTGGAGGATTCTAGAATCTCATGCTTTGGTAAGATCCAAATTAAGGAATTTTGAGGCCCACAAGGCCTTGTGTTCCAACTCGAGTGGTAGATGACATGCTTTCCCATAAACCAGTTAGTACAGTGACATACTTATGGGAATTTTGAAAGCAGTACGGTACACCCACAAAGTATCGTCCAACTTCACTGCCCAATCCTTACGAGAGGAATGCACCGTCTTTTCTAGGATTTGTTTGAGTTTTTGATTCGACACCTCTACTTGCCCATTGGTTTGTGGATGGTAGGGAGTAGCTATTCTGTGCTTCACATTGTATTTCAAGAGTAGCCTTTCCATGAGATGATTCAAGAAGTGAGTTCCCTCATCACTTATAAGAGCCCTTGGCACTCCAAACCGAGAAAAGATGTTCTCTTTCAAGAATTTGATCACAACTTTAGCTTCATTAGTTGGTACAGCCACGACTTCTACCCACTTCGAGACAAGGCCAACTGCTACCAAAATATAATTTTTACCAAAAGAGGGAGGAAATGGGCCCATAAAATCGATGCCCAAAACATCAAATAACTCAACTTCCATCATGGAGTTTTGTGGCATTTGGTTTCTCTTTGAGATATTAACTGTCTGTTGACACTTGTCACATTCTTTGACTATGTCTTAAGCATCTTTGAACATTGACGACCAATACAACCCTGATTGAAGAACTTTCGTTGCGGTTCGATCACCATTGAAATGCCCTCCATAATCTGAGTTATGACATGATTTAAGAACATTCCTCTACTCGTCTTCAGAAACACATCTCCTGATTAATCCATCTAGGCTTCTTTTGTACAAGAAAGGATCATCCTACAAATAGAACCTGCAATCATGTAAAAACTTTTTCTTTTTGTTAGCATCAAAATCGTCGGGGATGATACCGTCTACCAGATAATTCGCATAATCTGCGAACCAGGGGACACCAATAACAACGAGGATGCGTTCGTCAGTAAACTCATCATTTATTGGGTGATTGTCCTCAGTTTCTTCAATTGGCGACATTCGAGAGAGATGATCAGCAACAGTATTTTCACATCCTCTCTTGTCACGGATCTCCACATCAAACTCCTGCAGGAGTAGAATCCACCTTAAGAGCCTTGGTTTAGAAATCCTGTTTAGTAAACAAGTACTTTAAATCGGCATGGTCAGTATACACAATAACTTTTGAACCCAACAGATATTGCCTGAATTTATCAAAGGCATAAACTACTGCTAATAACTCCTTTTCGGTAGTTGCGTAGTTCATCTGTGCGGGGTTCAACACATGACTAGCATAGTAAATAACATGCAATAATTTATCTCTTCGCTGTCCTAAAACAACCCCTACTACAATGTCGCTAGCATCACACATGATCTCGAATGGGAGAGACCAGCCGGGGGCAATCACAATCAGTGTCGAAACTAATTTATTTTTCAATTTTTCAAACGCCTCGGCACACTTTTCATCAAAGTCAAAAGCCTTATCCTTAACCAAAAGAGTGGTTAGAGGTTTGGCTATTTTTGATAAGTCTCTTATGAACCGACGGTAGAAACCCGCATGGCCTAAGAAACTTCTTATACCTTTTTCGTTCAATGGAGGTGGGAATTTTGATATTACTTCAACTTTGGCTTGGTCCACTTCGATTCCTTTGTGAGAAATTTTGTGACCCAAGACTATTCCTTCACGTACCATGAAGTGGCACTTCTCCCAGTTGAGGATTAAGTTGCTTTCCTGACATCTTTGTAAAACAAGAGAAAGGTTAGTTAAACAGTTATCAAAAGAAGAGCCAAATACTGAGAAATCATCCATGAAGACTTCCATATGTTTTTCCAACATATCAGCAAAAATGGAAATCATGCATCTCTGAAACGTGGCAGGAGCATTACATAACCCAAATTACATTCTTTTGTAAGCAAAAACACCATACGGGCATGTAAAAGCCGTCTTTTCTTGATCTTTCGGTGCCACGAAAATTTGGTTGTAACCGGAGTAACCGTCAAGGAAACAATAATAATCATGACCAGCTAACCTTTCCAACATTTGATTAATAAATGGCAAAGGGAAATGATTTTTCCTTGTAGCAAGATTTAACCTTCTATAATCAATACATACTCGCCAACCCGTTACCGTTCTTGTCGAGATCAACTGGTTTTTCTCGTTCTTGATGACGGTCGTACCCTCTTTCTTTGGTACCACATGAACCGGACTCACCCAAGAGTTGTCGGATATAGGGTAGATAAGACCTGCATCTAACAACTTCACTAATTCTTTTCTGACTACCTCTTTCATGGCCGAATTAAGTCTTCTTTGAGGTTGCACTACTAGTTTATAATCATCTTCCATGAGAATTTTGTGCATGCACACCGTGGTACTAATACCTTTCAAATCCTCAATAGCTCATCCAATAGCACTCTTATATCTTTTGAGAACATTGACCAACTTGTCTTCTTGGATCGTTTTAAGGTTAAAGTTTATAATAGCTGGACATTTACCGTCAGTGTCAAGGAAAACATACTTAAGGTTTTCAGGAAGTTGTTTCAACTCTGTACTCTTTTTTGTCTCATCATTCCCTTCCATAATATGAGGTTGTCTTAAATCTTCCCACCGGTGTGATCGAGATCCTTTCAAAGGGGGTTGTGCTTCCATCATGGTTAGCACTTCCACCTCTCTTTCGTCAATTGTTTCGTTTGGTTCAAAAATATACATACTCAACACTTTTTCTAAAGGTGAGAAAGATACACCTTCAAGATTCTCATTTGTAACCACTTGATCAAGCACTTCTATGTTGTTACTTGTGCAAAAATTATTTTTGTGCTTCATAGTGTTTCTCACATCAATCTTCAACTCTTCATCATAAACCTTCAATGTCATCGTACCTTCTTCCATGTCTATCAGCACTCTACCAGTCTCTAAAAATAGCCTTCCAAGTATAAGGGGAACATCCTCATCTTCCGGCATCTCTAGTATAACAAAATCCACTAGAAACACAAATTTATCAATCTTCACCAGTACATCCTCCACTACCCCATATGGTCGCTTCACGGAGTGGTCCGCAAATTGAAGTGTCATTCTTGTATCTTGCACCTTAACAATTCCCAACTTGTTGTAGATAGATAACGGCATGAGACTAATACTTGCTCCCAGATCGATAAGATCTCTATTGAAGGATCCATCCCCAATAGTGCATGGGATAGTAACAGAACCTCGATCTTTCTTCTTCACCAGAATCTTCAGACCCTGCAAAATAGCACTATAAGTTTCAGTTAGAATAATCAGCTCTGTTTCGGTGGTTTGCTTCTTTGAGATAATGTCCTTCATGAACTTGGCATAGGTTGGCATTTGCTCGAGTGCCTCCAAAAATGGGATATTGAGTTCAAGATTTTTAAACATTTCAAGAAATTTTTCAAAATATTTCTCTTGTTGCCCCTTCTTCTTGTTCCCCTGAGGATAAGGAAGCTTAATCGGTTTGGGCTCAATGACGGTTTTCTCTTTAACAACTTATTTAGGTACCATTACTTCTTCATCAACTACCTCGTTTTCTTTGATCACTAAATCAACTTCAAGCAACTGATCTTCTAATTCATAATTTTTCTCCGGAACTTCCTTAGATTTTCCACTTCTTGTGATCTCTAGGATTTGTCACAGTTGCACTTGTAAGAGCACCTGGTATTTGGGATCCTGACAATTGTTGTGCTATTTGACTCATTTGTACTTTAAGGTTCTTTATAGAAGCACATGTGTTCCTCAGATTACTCCTTGTTTCTTCTTGGAATTGAGAGCTTTGAGCGACCATCTTTTTAATGGCAATTTCCCAATTCGCTTTCTTTTGTACATGTTGTTGTTGTGGTTGATATTATGGTTGGTAAGGTTGTTGCTGTTGTGGTTGATACGGTTGCTGTTGAGGTTGGTATTGTTGTTGGTATTAGCTTGACTTTGTTTAGGAGCATTCCCTTGTTGATCTTTCCATGCGAAGTTTGTATGGTTTTTCCAACCTGGATTATAAGTGTTTGAGTAGGGATTGTTCTGCTTCAAAAAGTTTATTTCCTCAATCTGTTTTGCGGTTGCAACACAGTGCATGGTGAAGTGAGGACCCCCATAAATTTCATAATTCATTGCTTGAACCGGTTGGACTTGTGCCTCAGTTTGAGTATCAAGACTCATCTTCTTTAACCTTCTTTCCACTTCTGCCGAAATCTGATCTTCCATCTTTACCACTTACTCAGTAAGTTTCAAATCAGTGGCCTTTTCTGGTTGACTTACACTTCGACCATACAATTCTAAGTGCTCATTTGCAATGATAGCTTCAATAATTATTTTGATACCAATGGCTGTTGAAAAATTAGTTGAACCACCGGTTGCTGTATCAATGACTCTCACTCCTTCTGTTTAAAATTTACAATGTCGTATCTTTTTCTGATATAGACGGATGCAGGAAAGTATTCATTTAGAAATGTGGTCTCCATCTCTTGCCAAGTGTTAATACTCCCAGCAGGTAAAGAATAAAACCATTCTTCGGCTTCATCAGATAAGGTGAAGGGAAACATAATCAACTTCTTCGCTTCTTCAGAATGCCCCTCAATCTTTAATGAAATGCTCATAGTTAGAAACCTTTAAAGATGTTTATTTGTATCTTCATTGATTCTCCCCGAGAAAGTGTTAGAACACATATTGGTTCTTATGAATATCTCTATGTTTTGATGATAACTCTTATGAAATTTTGTATTCAAGAATTATATACTCTAAAAATTGTTTAAAATTGTTTGCTGCAGATATTAAAGTGTATATCAATCTGGAAGCAAATTAGATCTGAACATGAAAATTATGCAAGGCTCTGAAGCGTCAGAAGCACCTCTTAGAAGATTCTGAATGCTGCCTACAGAAGGTTCTGAGCACCGTCTATAGAAGGATCTAAAGCAGAAGCTACAGAAGAATCTGAAGCAGAAGCCAGAAGCATCTGAAGCATTGAAGAATTTTGTATGAAGAGTGTCGCTTGCGCGAAAATAAGGTGCCGGCAGGACAGAAGAGTCGCCACCTTTCGTTATTTATCCTTCAGAGCGGGAAAGGAAACGATCGGAAAAACCTGACGAATAAGGGTAAGACAAGGTCATCGCAACCATTGTCTGGGTTCGGGAGTCGGTTACGCAAGGGGAAGGTATTAGCACCCCTCACGTCCGTCGTACTCGATGGGATCCTCGCTTGTTTGTTTACTTGGACGGGTTGGTTATAATCTATCTACCTATCAAGGCTGGCTGAAAAAGAAAAGAAAAATGACTCGGCAAAGCATCGCACTTTATGCCTACGTATTCTCATCAGAGAATGAGAAATCAGAGTCAACGTAGTTCGGCCTACGAAGGATTATGGGGGAAAGGTTGAAGGTTGCTCGCTAGGATGTCGCATCCTATGCCTACGTACTCTCATCTGGTATGAAAGATCAGAGCAAACGTAGTTCGGGTAACTACGGGTTATCTCCTAAAAGAAGTGTTTTTTTATTGTGTTTGCGATTTCCACCGCACTAGAGACTATGACCTGAGAGTGAATGCGTCGCATGTCACCTAAAGGGTACCATACTAACATCCAGACTATGGAAAAGAAACTCTCCCACAATCCTTTCTCAGATAGCTTAAGGCTCGTAACGTACGAAAGAAATCATTCATGATTACTGTATCTTAAACTGCTTTGAGATGAGAAGAGAACAGGCCCAACTAGGAGGGAGACTATCAAGTCCTACTGTTATCATGCCATGGATTCATCCTATGGTTGAGGTTTGAACAGGGAACTCCTAGATGTTTTCATGCATAGGTTTCAACCTAAAAGTCTATCATCAAATCCTCATCAGAGGAAATGAGAGTCCTAAGGGATCATGTCAATGATACACCAAAACAGGCAAAAGCATCAGCTTTAACAGTAAAATGCATGCAATGCAAGTGAGGGAGGAAATGTGTGTGGGGCTTCAGCCTCCACAAGCTCGTCTCGACCTCAAGCCAGTCATGAAATAACAGTAATCATACTGAAATAAATAACATGCTATCAAGCAAAAACAGTAAACTGTAATCATACAGACAAAAGAACTGAAATGCTATCAAGCAAAATAAACACATGGGCAAGGGAGCTGGGCTCTACCGAGTACCCGCAAGCAAAGCCAAGCAATAACAATACAATCAGATGCACTCATGCTCTTAGACTGAACTTATTCTAAATGGGCTTAGTCTAATGCAACAGACAAATCAGACAAAACACACAATACATCAAAGAAAACAGAAGAAAGCCTCAGCTCCTCCAGCAGCAACCCAGTCTTCAGACTTCAGAGATCACTTGCTTTCCAGGTATCATCCTACAACATGAGTATCAACTCATCTTCTCCCTTTGAGCTTCAGCTCCTTTGATCAGTTCTACCTTCAGGCTTCACTATCTTCAGGGATCTTCAGGCATCAACTTGATCTTCACAGAGTCTTCAGGCTTCAATAATCTTCAAGGAATCATCCTCTTCAAGGCCTCAGCTTCTATCTTCAATGGCTCCAATGCTCCAGCAAACAAGATTCAGTCAGCAAGATGAGTGGGGGATGTTACAGTACTCACTGACTTCCAAAGGATGCCATTGAGGACTTAACATCAAAAGAAAGGCTCTCTCAAAGTTCTACCTTATAGGGCAGGGTCACTAATCCCTCCAAAGGAGAGAGGTGAATACCCTTGAGGGACTCTATGTCACAGAGAAGAAAGGAGGTGAACAAGACACTCCTTGTTTATTGAACAAAATATCCTATCTAGGGCTCTGCCTATGCACCTATAAACCTATAAACCAAACAACAAAAGCTATGCTAAACTCCTCTACAAGGTCTTCAAAGCTTCCATGATGATCCACAGGGTCTTCAACTCAATCTTCAAAGCTCACACACTCAACAGAGAAGGAAAGAAAACACAACAATACAACTTATGTCTTTAAGCAACACACATACTATCCATACATCCAAAAATCAATGAAAAATACTAAAACACCATGCAATATTCTAGTAAAATTCTAGGGGATTCTATACATACTTACCCTTAACCCATATATTCCCCATACACTAATTTGGCCTATAAACCCCAAAAATAAAATGTTGAAGTTCAAGTATACTACTTAAAACCCTAACTAGAGCACCTAAATGTCTAACAATCAAACTACATCAAATTTAATTTCTAAAATCAAGGGATAAATCCTACATGAAACTAGGGTTCAATATCTAATTACACAAAAAAGAATGAATTAAAAAACCTAAGGGAAGGTCCTAAAACAATTCTTGCAAGATAAGGTATCAACTAAAGGAAAGAAAATACACCATTTAAAAGAAAATATCACTAAAAATTCTACATTAAAAATAAAATTTCATTTTTATTTTTATATTTTTCTACACAAAATTATCTAATCATAGAAAAAAGAATGAGTAGAAAATCATCATTTATCAATTTTTTATGAATTTATTAAGATTGCAAAAAATATAAAACAAAATAAATAAAATGAAATAAGGAAAATGAGGGAGGGGTGAGAAAAGTAAAGCGCCACAGTTGATTATTCATGTGGGCCAGATATGGTGGGGTGTGGATAGGAATAAGTTGCTGAGCCCAGTTTCATTAGCGAACCAAAACGGTGCGTTTGGCTAAGTGCTACGCTGCGTTTCGCAAGCTTCAGACTTCCCTCCATTTTGAATTCAAACCATGGCCGTTGGATCATGAGAATAAGTCAAGGATCTGGAACAATCTGACGGTTGGAGTTCATCTTCTCCAAACAAACCCTAGGGTTTTCAGAAAACCCTAATTTCGAACCAGAATTTCCACTCGATCGTTCTCACTGATGGCTGGGTGAAATCAAGAAATTCCAAAAGCAATCTTGCTCCACTAGTTATCCTGAACACAATGATATCAATATTTATCCATGAAACCTTCTGAATCACCCTAACAGAACACACGAATGCTTGGGTTCCACCATGATTCTCTGCCATCAACCTTAACCAAACTTCAATCTAATGATGTAAATCTGTT
This sequence comes from Lathyrus sativus, assembly GCA_963859935.3. Classification (NCBI taxonomy): domain Eukaryota; kingdom Viridiplantae; phylum Streptophyta; class Magnoliopsida; order Fabales; family Fabaceae; genus Lathyrus; species Lathyrus sativus. The sequence goes on along the minus strand of OZ012735.1, from coordinate 614,442,783 downwards.
CCACATGTTATCCTAGCCATTCTAAACCTCATCATATCCATTAATCTATCTTACACAGCTTATTAACAATCTTGCAAGAAATGGTACCCTGCCACGAAACCTCATGGATCTTCCTCTAATTCTCAGAAAACCTTCCTCTAACCTAGCATGTTGATCTTACACCTAAGATTCTAACAGAATGCTCATAATTAAGGACTTCTAGATCAAGATACCAACCTGTTAAGCTTCAATGGTGAGGGGTGTTAGGACTTGATTCAGCACTTGAAACCTTCTCCAAATCTTCCTCCAATAATGAACACCTTTCTGTTTGCAAGAGTTGAGGTGGATGAAGCTTGTAGAAGAAGGAATTGCACCTTACTTGATCTTGAAGAAATCCAACAATGGCACTTTCTCTCTCACTCTCTCCACTAAACTCAGCAACTTTCACCAACCTCTTCCTCCTTGTGACTCACTCTTTTTATAATGATGGATGGAAACAACTAGATCATTCTAGAATCATCTAGAAAAGTCTTGGAATCTCATGTGAGGGTAAGTTGGAAATCTCATGCATCATGCCTTAAACCTTGCAAAATTGGTGTGAAATTCTCCTTATGTGAGATATTGAGAAGGAATGAGTGAAAATCATGCCTTTCCTTGCCTTGTGCTATGATTTCCAAGGGTGACTTCAAATGCAAGTAACAAAATAACAAAGCATCACCCATTTTAAAGCTTCAAATCAAAATTCTATCTAAACCAATGTTCTCAAAATGATGTTTCCAATCAAAATGATATATTGGATGACCCATTTTGGATTTCTAGATCCTCCAAACCAATTTCCAATTTCAACTTTTTAAATTTATATGCCATTTTTAGTTCATTTTTGACCAATCATGCAACTCCATGCTATGAGCTTTTCCAACAATTCATGACCTTCTTTCTAGACTTAAAATCACATTTTGAACAACTTTCATGTTTTGAGTTTTTCCATTTGAGGCTTGGAAATAGGAGATATGGCATTTGCTTAAAAATGACTTATAACCGACAAATTACCAAAATACCCCTGTCTTGTTCAAACCATAAGTTGAGTTCCACAAATCCTATCAAGGACTTCTACCACTCAAATTAAAGCTAAGAAGATTCCCTCCAACATTCATGTTGACCAAGAGATCATAGGAATCATCCTACTAGGGCAAAAGTTGTCTGCAAGTTGGGTGACTTTCAAGGACCCAGATTCACACACCTCTACTGACCTGTAATTTGTCAAAACCATAACTTGAGCTCTGCAACTCCTATCAAGGACTTATACCACTCAAATTAAAGCTAAGAACAAGCTCTACAACATTCATGTTGTGGGGAAGATGAGATATCAATCCCATCTAGAGCTAAAACTGCCTGGAAGATAGGGATCAAATTAGGGTTTTTTCACTGACAATCCTTGGGGACCCTGACTTGAAACTTCTCAAACTCCTCACTCATGATGAGTTGGACTAGGAATAATCTTTATATCATCTCTATGCATCATTCCATGATCTCATGGCCCCTGAATTAGGTCTCAACCTTCTCCAAATTTTCAGTTAATCTAGGGTTGACCCAGTCAAAACCCTAATTCTACCAATCATGGTTGAATCTTCTGAGTTCTTGCCTAATGACCTCTCTGGGCTTCATGATGGCTATCAAGACATCTCATAGGCTTTCTCAAAACATCAAGTTCATTCTCAAAGTCTCAGAATCATCTGAGGGGTACCCACAACTCTCAAGCTATGAAGCACACAACCCTGGTTTCAATCCACTTCCTCTGAGGATCTCTTGAACTTTCTGATGAAGGTATCCATTTTCAAACACTAGATGGATAAATAATTGTTGGTCAAATTTTGGGGTGCAACAGCTGCCCCTATTCAAACGGCTTGAACCTGACTGGGTGAGAAGCGAACGGCTCTCAACCAATCAAGGTACGAGACGGTTGAATATCGGTAAACCCGAAAATTTGCCAACTGCACGAGCACACGGTACTCTGCGGGGAGCAAATCTTTGAATACTGCAACACTAGCCGCACGACAACTAGCTGGAGAAATATCGATCTGACGTCACCGTCAGTTACCCACATTAAATCCTTCTGACGTTGCCTTCAGACAACCACAACACCCAACGTCGCCGCTGGAGAAACACATCTGACAGAATACCCCGCATCGCCGCTGGAAAACTGAATCTGCCATCGCCGTCTGAAACAAACATCCTCTTAGAGACACCCGACATCACCGTCGTACAAACATCATCTCTGATGGGGATTTAAAGAGTCTGACATCGCCGTCGAATCCAAACGTTCAACCTCGCCGTCGAACAAACATCCAACCTCGCCGCCGGATAAATGATGATCTGACCTCGCCGTCAAATCCAAGCGTTCAACCTCGCCGTCGAACAAACATTATCTGAACAAATCCGACCTGGGGTTCACCCCTGGTAAAGTACACTTACATATTTGAAACTACTCCGCTGGGAATGAGAGACTTAACCGAGCACACTCTGATCTGGGGGTCACCCTCAGAACCACAACGAACGTCGGAATACTGCTGCACACTGCCTGCCGTAGAACCTCAACATTAAAGATACATGAAACCCTGGCCCCTGGCCATTTCCAGCTTCAGCTAGAAAAAATCTTCAAATATTTCTGAAGGTAAATGGATCCCTGGCCCCTGGCCACTCCAGATCCGCGGGAGAATCTTCAAGTATTTATGAAGAAGGATGAAACCCTGCCCGTCGGCTATTCCAGCTTCAGCTAGAAAAACATCCTTGGCCTTCAAGGATATAAACTTTGCCCGTCGGCAACTCTGCAGGAGGCATCTTCGACTTCAGTCTAAAGAAATGGTCCTTGACCTTCAAGGATATGCCTTCAGGCAACTCCGCCTCTGCTATAGAGCATCCGAGACTTCAGTCAGGGATACACTTCGGCCTTCAGTCCGAAAAATGAATCCTAGGTCATTCATGACCTCGGGGATAACCTTGCCCTCAGGCACCTTCGCTTCAGCTTGGGGAATCTATGACTTCAGTCAGAGAAATGGTATCCTGAGCCATTCATGACTCTACGGGGATTCAAACACTTTGCCTTCAGGCAAAACTCCGCTTCAGCTGGAGAAACATCTTCGACTTCAGTCAGAAGAAAAACTCTTCACTTGATCGCAATCAATCATCACCTCAGGACAACTGACTTGGTCTTCAGGCCAACACGGATCTCCTTGTTATATATACAAACTTTGGAACCTTGTATTCAGCCACCCGCTGATTCATCAACACGGAAATCTGAATCCACAGGAACGTACTGGTACCGCCTTCAGGCGCTTGCGAAATTCATCCTCAAATTAGACATCACTGTTGGAGCAGACATATCACGCTGCTAAGGACTTCAAGAATCATCTTGAACAAACAAATCCGTCAAGCACCTTCAAGAATCATCTTGAACCGATAACCATTCTGGAGACTTTATTCTGCGGGGTATTCCAGGAACCTTCCTGGGCAACTCTTGCTGGGGACGCTACTGTGGAGCTCAAGAATCATACTAAGCAAACAACTCGGGAAACTGCACTGAGATCTTAAGAATCATCTTAAGCAAACGGCCCTGCTGAGGAATTCAAGAATCGTCTTGAACTGAAGACTTCGCTGGGGATCTCAAAAATCATCTTGAGCGAGCGACTGTGGGGATCACACCGGGGTCTCGGGAATCATCTCAAGGAAGCGACCTTGTTGGGGAGAATATCAGGGATCGTCCTGAGCAACTGGTCTCTTGGTGGAACACCTGTAAGGCAAGAATGATGATGACCTAGATCATGTTTATGATGCATATGCTTCTGCGCCATGTCCCACACGGTGGGAATGATATGCATTTATGCCAAATGCTGTGCAATCATGCACAATGCTATACAATGCTATGCACAATGATGCAATCCCGTCAGCAAAATAAATGCTGAGGGGAGATTCTCCTGTCAAGGAGAAAGGAACTACTCCGGTAGAGGAATCATCCTGCTGAGGAGAACGTGGGCACGCCAATATCAATCAGGCTCTGTCTGGGGAACTGATCTTCCACGGACTGCGGCAGGGCAAACAACTTCAGCTGACTGCTGCAGGGGACGAAGCTCTACGAGAACCCGAACCTGCTGAAGGAAAACGATGTCAATCGCGGGAATAAACTGCGCGGCCGCCTCGACTACTCTTCTGGGGAGGATAACTCTGTGGGGAAATAACTTCAGCTGCTCCACACTCCACTGGGAAAAACCAATCATGATCTGATCAACTTCCAAGGACTCGGCTCTCTCGGGCATCTGCACACTTGGTTGGGGAAGGAGAAATCATTCTGCTTCGCTGGAGAGAGTGCGACTCTGGGGAAACACAGCATTAGCTGCCCCACGCTCTGCTGGGGAAGAAAGAAACATCCGACTTCGGGGAAGAGAGTACGACTCTGCAGGGGAATATAACATCAGCTGTTCCACTGCTCTACTGGGGAAGACCAATCATCCCATCTCAGGAGAGAATACGGCTCTGGTGCGGAATCTCAATTCCACTGGAGACTTCAGTCTGGCACCATCAGTTACTGCATCCTTCGGCATACGAACAGCTTCCTACGAGACCTGCACTTGTGACCCGGTGCTGGGGGAGACACCTGCTTCGGCGACTTTACTGGGGAAAACACGAGCTTCGGCCCTTGACTCAGCTGATGAGGTGACGCTCCTTCAGGATGCGTCTGCCTGGGGAAGAGAATCATCTCTGTGCGAGGAGACATATCAATGCTCGCCATCTTGCGTTCAGACTCTATGGAGGAGAGATTACTGAACTCTGCTGGAGAAGGAGGACTCGCCCTGCTTCGGGGATATCAATCCTGGTCTGCCGAGGGTAATCTTGACCTTAATCTGATAAGGGATAAACGCCATCTCAATTTGCTGCAGTCTCAAACTGTACAGGGGGAACAACCTCAAATCGTACATCTCTGCCGAGAAACAATCCTGGTTCAACAACGTCAATACAGGGAACACAAGCTACCAATCATGGAACCAAGTAACTGGTTAGGCTGTAGGATAACAGTCCAATGACAATAAGGCTTCTTCAGAAGGCTCAGGTTTTGGCAGGGTAATGACACGATTCCCCGATGCTCAATTCTTGCTAGGGTGAACAAACTCATTTGAACAACTTGCCCCCAGCGCAGTTCAACTTGCCCCAATCCGACCTTTGGGAATAATTCATTCTGAACCGGAAACAACTGGCAACAAGATAATCTTCAGAGGGCTTGCCCCAGCATCTGCACAACGGAAGGATTCATCCTCCACTAATCTACTCTCAGCATGGTCGGCTTCAATATCTCTGAAGTAGCTTGCCCCTGAACGAGCGATGAGCGACTCAACGTGCTCTGATTGAACACTGGAGGGATCTCCTCAAATCGCAAGAATTCTGGATAACTGCCCCTGATTGGGGTCTCGAGAAGATTCACTTCCGATCAACCGCTTCTTGCTTAAACTGTCCCCTATAATCAACTGATACTCCGGGACTTGCCCTCAGACAAACTGATTCCAAACTCACAGGAAGTCAATGCCCCGGATTTGCAGGGTTTCACAGCATACCATTCTGATCCAGACTTCTGACGATTCAGTCCTGATTGACTATTCCCTGTTGGAGTTCCTTCGTATCAACTACTGACCTGCAATTAAAATTGTCTATTCACGAATGGTAATTTTAATGCAGTGTTCATGCAAATTTCGAAAAAATGTTGTACTGTCACTCATTTACGTGTCATGCTAGTGAGTGACGAATGAACCAAAGGGTTCAAACGTAGTGCTGATGTGATCAGTGAAAAATACAGTAAGGATATGTAAGCAAATCATGAAGGAGTCAGGTTACTCAACCTTATCGTAATGCGCTTTCAGAATAAACCCTGCCTCAATTAGGTCTTTTAAGGGTTGTATCGTGGTCGGGTTCACGGTTCGTGAAACAAAGGATATTTGGCTCAAATTATGATTTGTACCCACCCCTTCTACGTGATGATCTCCGATCCTAAAGTTCAGCTAACTTAGCTCGAGTGCTCGCCTCTTCGAGAGGTGTGTTGAACATTGGGAACAACTGGTTAAAGGATTCACAAGGTGTTTCGGAGTGACAGTTACTCCTTCTTCATTTTCGGTGTCTGTATCTACACGACTTTGTCCTTGTTTGAGGATTTTTCTCTTTTTTTTTTATATCCTTTCTTTTTCATTCATTTTTTTTGATTCCCTAATTTTTGCCTGGACTGACTCTTCAGAGTTCTTTTCGATTTTTCTTTTGAAGTCCAGCGGGACGCCCTGATTTTTGCCTAAGTATTTGCTTTCTAGCTTTTTCTTTTTACTTAGCGGGCTTTCTTATTTCTTTTTCTTTTTCTTGGAACAAGTCGTGTGACACTGGATGTCTTGATTGCTCCGAAAGGATTATAACTGTCTCACTCCTGATTGGTGAGGTTTAACCATTGTGGTTGATGACGTACGACCTCTGGAGAGGAATATGATGTGATTGGTCCTCGAAGGACAACACTCCTCTATAAGACTTGAACGCTCGATCAAGCTAACCGACAAATACCCTGCCCCGGGTTAAGATGTGAGGGTTAAAAAGTCCGAAAGAAACTCCTACTCCTCGGCTCGAAGTGGTTAACAAGGGATTCTCTTCCTTATCTCTCCGGTGTTTAGGGGATTTGAAACAATGCCTTGTACGTCATCGGCAAAGTTTTATCTGAACGCAATACGATCATTGGTTACGAGTATTCAGTTTCATCATCCTCCCTCCAATCTTTGCTAATCATAGTGATAAAGTGGGGTGAATAAAATGCAAGTGTCAGTGCAATGCAGTAAATGAGTGACAACGACATAACTAATTCAGAAGAAGTGCATAGTCACTTTATTAACATTACCATTCGAAACATACAATGTTTAACAGCAAGTAGTAACTAACAGAAAAGAAACTACAAATGCAAATGGTAAAAAAAATTCGAGGACTGCCAATGCTGAGGACGTCTGCCTGTCTGGATCACTGGCTTCTGGAAATAACCCTCTGAATCTGCGAGCTCAAACAGCCGAGAGGTTGTCACGTACCACCAAGACCCCGTCCGGAAAGGAAATACACCCTTGGTCGATCAATTGTTGCACTTTCGCCTGGAAAGCCTTGCAATCTTCAGTTGAATGCCCCGGAGATCCACCATGGTAACCGCACTGAACATGAGGATTGTACCCTGGAGGGTAAGGCTCTGGCGCGGGCTTGCGAGCTTTCGGTTCCACCAAGGAATTCTGAATCAATTGCGGAAGAATCTGGCTATACGGCACAGGCACTGAATGGGAAGAAGCATTCCTTCGTTCCAAGTGGTTGCGAGGTCTCTTGTGATCCTGGTGCTGGTATTCCTTCCGCCCAAGAGTAAGAGGTCGTCGTTTCTGAATGGCGACGGTCTCTCGTTTAGGCGCTTGCGTCCTTGAACTTGATCCAGGTAGAAACTGCGGGCGAGGCGATTCAGTCACCAAAAGTCGCGGGACATATTCAAGATCTTCCTCAGCTTCAGGCAAAGGAGTGGAATCACTCACCTCTCCTACAGGGTATGGGATGAACTTTCCCGATGCTCTTATGCCGCCCGGCACAAGCCTAATTGCCCTTGAGTCAATAAAGTCTTGAATCTTATTCTTGAGAGCCCTACATGTTTCAACATGGTGCCCCGGTGCTCCTGAGTGGAAATCACAACGTATGCTGAGATCAACGTCTGGTGACACATCATCTGGCGGATCTGAGGTCCGAAGCTTGAGAACACGGTTCTGAACCAACAGTGGCAACAGCTGGGCATAACTCACAGGTATTGGGTCCACAGCTCTATCAAGTAGCTTCTTCCTTTGATTATGACCTTCCGGGTTATTCTGAGATGCCTGGCGCGGCTGCTGACGAGACAGGCCTCGAGCTTCATGCTGTGTAGAGGATCTATGCGGTCCACTTGGCTTCGGCACAGGTGGCACTGACAGCAATGGGGGAAGCACTTTGGTCTCCTCCTTGGGTGCTTGACCACTCTCCTTATTTAGCATACTCCTCACCACTCCCATGAGAAAGCTCAACTGATTCTGCAGCTGCTGATTCTCTTCTCTGAGTACCTGCTGGTCCAGACGCACTGCCTGTATGTCATTCATGACCTGCCCCAGCTGGCTTTGGATTTTCCCCAGTTCAGCTTGTATCTACTCCATTAGTCTGAGCTGCTCGATTCTGAGTCAAACCTGCAAACACAAGGGTTAGAAGACAAGCCCCGGCTTCTATCATGCAAGATGAATTATGGGTGTCTGTACGTTCAGGAGATCACCCCTGATTCTGGTGTCAACGTGCCAACATAGTGTTAATGCAGTGATAAGACTGGATCCATTCATGGAAGAAAATATCTCATATTGCTCGGGGCACCAGACTCAGGGTACGAAACGTGCCTGTAGCACAGACACATGCTAATGGAATGCAAACATGAATATGCGAGCTAATGCAAAATGCAGGGATGCAACAATATATCCAGGTGACTGCTGTGGAGGTTCGGTATCAACAGTCTCTGATGAGAAGGAAACCCCGGTGTAAGGCCACTAATCTGATCTGCTGAGAATAACCATCTGATAGGACCGAGATCAAAATTCTGCTCTGACAAGAATAAGTGACTAATAACAAGGACCCCGTGTCGCTACTGCGAAAATCGGCGCCGGCATGACAGGAGAGTCGCCACCGTGCGTTATTTATCCCTCAGAGCGGGAAAGGAAACGCTCGAAGTAAACCTCGCAAAGACGGGAAAAGGTATGGTCATCGCAACCAAAACCTGGATTCGGGAGTCGGTTACGCAAGGGGAAGGTATTAGCACCCCTCACGTCCATCGTACTCGATGGGATCCACGCTTGGTGTTTATAGGTAAAAGGGTGTGTTATCTATCTATGCTACTGGCTGGTCTGGAAAGAAAATAAAAGGACAGGACTCGACAGAACCTACGGGGTTCTGGGCCTACGTATTCCCTCGTGCAATGGGAAAGTCAGAGTCAACGTAGTTCGACTGCCTACGCCTAAACGGGGAAAAGGTTGCTCGCCAGGACATCGCGTCCTGTGCCTACGTACTTTCATCTGGTATGAAAGATCAGAGCAAACGTAGTTCGACTAACTACGGGTAAACTGGGCGCTCTCACACAGCAGTGAGAAAACAAACTGGTCCTAAAGGCTCGGGAACCTACAAATACGATCTGGTCTCAAATGCACTCGGGCAAGAGAAAGGGATAACAATTAGTCGTTAGCGGGAAAGTCTCGATCGCACAGCCGCGAGAGAACAAAGGTTAGTGGTTAGTGTGTGTCGCTTGCGCGAAAATAAGGTGCCGGCATGACAGAAGAGTCGCCACCTTTCGTTATTTATCCCTCAGAGCGGGAAGGGAAACGATCGGAAAAACCTGACGAATAAGGGTAAGACAAGGTCGTCGCAACCATTGTCCGGGTTCGGGAGTCGGTTACGCAAGGGGAAGGTATTAGCACCCCTCACGTCCGTCGTACTCGACGGGATCCTTGCTTGTTTGTTTACTTGGACGGGTTGGTTATAATCTATCTACCTATCAAGGCTGGCTGAAAAAGAAAAGAAAAATGACTCGGCAAAGCGTCGCGCTCTATGCCTACGTATTCTCATCAGAGAATGAGAAATCAGAGTCAACGTAGTTCGGCTAACTACGGGTGAAGGGTTGCTCGCTAGGATATCGCATCCTATGCCTACGTACTTTCATCTGGTATGAAAGATCAGAGCAAACGTAGTTCGGGAAACTACGGGTTAAATTGCTCAACTAGGAGGGAGACTATCAAGTCCTACTGTTATCATGCCATGGATTCATCCTATGGTTGAGGTTTGAACAGGGAACTCCTAGGTGTTGTCATGCATAGGTTTCAACCTAAAGTCTATCATCAAATCCTTATCAAAGGAAATGAGAGTCCTAAGGGATCATGTCAATGATACACAGAAACGGACAAAAACATCAGCTTTAACAGTAAAATGCATGCAATGCAAGTGAGGGAGGAAATGTGTGTGGGGCTTCAGCCTCCACAAGCTCATCTCGACCTCAAGCCAGTCATGAAATAACAGTAATCATACTGAAAATAAACAACATGCTATCAAGCAGTAACCAGATAAAGGAAATAAAGTGCCATCAGGCAAACAAACACACTTGAGAAAGAATCAATCTACTCTCTAATCCTAACCCTAAACACAGAGTCTAATCAAATCTAAGCACTACAGCAAGACCCTAAACAAGAGGAATCAATCCCAGTCTTCAAGCTTCAGAACAAGCTTACCAAAGAAAGGGAGCTAAGCAATCAGACTCATAGTGTCTTCCTCAGGAAAGCACTAAGAGGTGTATACTCAGGAGTCATACCCTATGTGGCTCAACCACTGTGATCAGTTTACATTCCTCCTCAGGAGAAATTAAACTCACAAGCAGGCTCCAACATCACTGGATATTTGAGAAATCCTATCTGAACTAGTGGAACTAAATGAACAGACTCATAGGACCTTCCTCAGGAAAGTACTAGGAGGCTTCCACTTAGGAGTTGTATCCTATGTGGCTCAACAACTGTGATCAGTTTACATTCCTCCTCAGGAGAAATTAAACTCACAAGTTGGCTCCAACATCATTGGATACTTAGGAAATCCTAGATAAACTAATGGAACTAAATGAATAGACCCATAGGACCTTCCTCAGGAAAGTACTAGGAGGCTTCCACTTAGGAATTGCATCCCATGTGGCTCAACAACATGTGATCAGTTTACATTCCTCCTCAGGAGAAATTAAACTCACAAGTTGGCTCCAACATCATTAGATACTTAAGAAAGAGGTGAGAAGAAAGAATGAAAGTCATTCATAGTGCCTTCCTCAGGAAAGTACCATGAACTTCCTTCAAACTTCAGGATCTCAAACCTCACAGACAGGGGACAAGCCAAGCTCTGGGTCTCTGAATCTTGATCTACAATCTTCACTTCATGATGCTCTCCATCAAGGTCTTCAAGGCAACACAAGCCCCACAACAAATTCCTCAGAATGAACCCCAAAGATGAACAGATAACCACAGGGGAGACAAAATCAACAGGCAACTTCAGCAAATACCTAAAAATACTAAACTAATGGGGAAAAATCTAACAATTATTCACAAGGGTCCTCAACACCTACTCATAACATCTACAAAGGTCTCTACCTAAAAATCAAGATAAGACTCAATCAAAGAAAGGGATTCATCCCCTAAACACAATTTAAACCCTAATCAGGATACCCTAAATCTACCCTAATTAAACTAATCAAAATTAATTCTAAAAAATCTAGAAAAAATCCTATGGGGAACTATGATTCATCATCTAATTGCACAAAAAAGAATGGATTAAAAAAACCTAAGGGAAGATTCTAAAACAATTCCTACAAAATCAAATACCAAATTAAGAATATTAAAAAGCTATTTATTAGGAAAATCTATTAAAAATATTAAACCTAAAAATAAAATCTCATTTTTATTTTTATAATTTTCTACACATTTTCATCTAATCATAGAAAAAAGAAGAAGTCAAAAATCATTTTTTATCATTTTTTAATGAATTAAACAAAACAGAAAAAACATTAAAAGAAATAAAAGAAATTAAATTAATTAAAAGGGAGGGGGGGTTAGAATAGCAACGCACGCTAGTTCAAAATAACTGGGCCAACAAAAAGGGGGGGGGGGGGGGCGGATAGAAAACTGGGCCCAGCGCTGGTTTAATGAAACGCAGCGTTTGGGATTATTTGAATTTTCCCTCTCCTTTCTCAGACTTAACCACAGCCGTTGGATTGGACGAATTTGTCAACATTCTGAGCTTGATCCAAGGGCTCATCTTCATCGTCCCAAATGGGACCTAGGGTTTTCAGAACCCCCACCTCTATGCGCCAACCTTCGAGCTCTTCCATCTCCTTGCTCAGGCCACGGCTCAACAAGATTCCAAAACGAAAATTGATCTATTACTCAAGCTCTACACAACCCTACGTACACTTTTCATTAATTCGCCCTAGATAGCCCTAACAGAAGGCTTAAACATCCGGGTACCACCATGCTCAACTGACATCAACCTCCACCAAACTTCAGTCTAATGGCCTACAGATGCTCTACATGATACCCTAGCTATTATACACTAATTCATGTTACCTAAAACTCATTAAACAGCCAATTCTTGAAATTTAAAGATTTATGCACCTGCCATGGAACTCAATGAATCGTGCCCTAATTCAAGGGAAAGAATCCTCTACCCTAGTGAATCATTTCTATGCCTAAGAAACTAACTAACACTGCATAATTAAGATGGAAGAAGGTGAAGAAAGAACCTGTCAAGAAAATGAGATGAGGTGATGCTGAGCACGATCCAGAGCTTGTAACCTCTCAACAATGCCCTACTAATGGTGGAATATCTTCTGTATGCACTTGTGATGGTGGAGATGGCTTGTAGTGGAAGAAAACTCAAGTTGCTTCAACTTGAAGAAACCTCTCCAATGGCAATGTATCTCTCTCTCTCCTCTGACTTGGCTCAAGTTTCACCAACCTTAGACTCTCCACAATGCACTCTTTTTATATTGATGGTTGGATGCTTCTAGATTCATCTAGAAAAGTCATGAACTTCTCCTTAAATGAGACTTTGAAAATCTCATATCCCTTGCTTCAAGCCTTCAATTCTATGCCAAATTGTCCTTACATGAGTTATTGAGTGATAAGGAATGCAAATCAGCCTTTAGTTTCACTTGTGTAGGGTTTTTCAATGTTACCTTCTTTTGCAAGCAACAAATTTCCAAAGGAACCTCATTTTTTAAGCCTCAAATGAAAAATCTATTTAAACCAAAGTTCTTAAAATGGTTTTTCCAATCAAAATGATATATTGGATGACCTATTTTGGATTTGTGGATCTCCCAAATCACTTTTCAATTTCAACTTTTCAAAGTTATAAGTCTTTTTTAGTTCATTTTGGACCAATCATGTAATCTCATGCTATGAGCTTTTCCAACAATTTGTGACCTTCTTTCTAGACTTAAAATCACATTTTGAGCAACTTTCATGTTTTGAGTTTTTCCATTTGAGGCTTGGAAATAGGAGTTTTAGGCATTGGCTAAAATGACCTATAACTGACAAATGACCAAAATACCCCTGTCTTGTTCAAACCATAAGTTGAGTTCCACAAATCCAATCAAGGACTTCTACCACTCAAATTAAAGCTAAGAAGATCCTCTTCAACATTCATGTTGACCAAGAAACCATAGGAATCATCCTACTAGGGAAAAAGTTATCTGCAAGTTGGGTGACTTTCAAGGACCCAGATTCACACACCTCTACTGACCTGTAATTTGTCAAAACCATAACTTGAGCTCTGTAACTCCTATCAAGGACTTCCACCACTCAAATTAAAGCTTAGAACAAGCTCTACAACATTCATGTTGTGGGGAAGATGAGATATCAATCACATCTAGAGCTAAAACTGCCTGGAAGATAGGGATCAAATTAGGGTTTTCTCACTGACAATCCTCAGAAACCCTAACTCAAAACTTCTCAAACTCCTCAATCATGATGAGTTGGTCTAGGAATCATCTTTATAACATCTCTATGCATCATTCCATGATCTCATGGCCCTTGGATTAGGTCTCAACCTTCTCCAAATTTTCAGTTGACCTAGGGTTGACTCAGTCAAAACCCTAATTCTACCATTCATGGTTGAATCTTCTGAACTCTTGCATAATGACTTCTCTGGGCTTCATGATGGCTATCAAGACATCTCATAGGCTTTCCCAAAACATCAAGTTTCTTCTCAAAGTCTCAGAATCATCTGAGGAGCACCCACAACTCTCAAACTGTGAAGCACACAACCCTAGTTTCAAACCACTTCCTCTGAGGATCTCTTGCACTTTCTGATGAAGGTATCAACTTTCAAACATTCAATGGGAAAATAAATGTTGGTCAAATTTTGGGGTGCAACAGCTGCCCCTATTCAAACGGCTTGGACCTGACTGGGTGAGAAGCGAACGGCTCTCAACCAATCAAGATACGAGACGGTTGAATATCGGTAAACCCGAAAATTTGCCAACTGCACGACCACATGATACTCTGCGGAGAACAAACCTTTGAATACTGCAACACTAGCTGTTCAACAACTAGCTGGAGAGATACTGATCTGACATCGCCGCCAGAAACAAACATCATTCTGAGAGACACTCGACATCGCCGTCGTACCAACATCATCTCTGCTGGGGATTTAAAGAGTCTGACATTGCCGTCAAACAAACATCCAACCTCGCTGCCGGAAACAAACATAATCTGACCTCGCCGTCGGATAATCAAAATACCCAACCTCACTGCTGGACAGCTATATCACTGAACAATTCTGACCTGGGGTTCACCCCTGGTAAATGGAACAAAAGGTACACTTGCGTATTTGAAACTACTGTGCTGGGGATGAGACTTAACCGAGCACACTCTGATCTGGGGTTCACCCTCAGAACCAAAACGGACCTCGGAATACTACTGCACAATGATCCCACTGTAGAACTTCAACATTAGAACTATATGAAACCCTGGCCCCTGGCCACTTCCAGCTTCAGCTAGAAAAGATCTTCAAGTACTTCTGAAGATAAGCATCCTTGGCCTTCAAGGATGGCAACTCTGCAGGAGGTATCTTTGACTTCAGTCTAAAGCAATGGTCCTTGATCTTCAAGGATACATGAATCTGCCTTCAGGCAACTCCACCTCTGCTATAGAGCACCCGAGACTTCAGTCAGGGATATACTTCGGCCTTCAGTCCGAAAAATGAATCCTAGGTCATTCATAACCTTGGGGATAACCTTGCCCTTAGGCACCTTTGCTTCAGCTTAGGAAATCTGTGACTTCAGTCAGAGAAATGGTGTCCTGAGCCATTCACGACTCTACGGGGATTCAAACACTTTGCCTTCAGGCAAAACTCCGCTTCAGCTGGAGAAGCATCTTCGACTTCAGTCAGAAGAAACACTATTCACTTGATCGCAATCAGTCATCACTTCAGGATAACTGACTTGGTCTTCAGACTCACACGAGTCACTCTGTTGTATCTACAACCCTGGAACCTTGTCTTCAGCCACCCGTTGATTCTTCAACACGGAAATCTGGACTTACAGGAACCTTCTGATACCGCCTTCAGGCGTTTACGCAGCCAATCTTCAGATTAGACAACACTGTTGGAGCAGACATATCATGCTGTTGAGGACTTCAAGAATCAACTTGAACAAACAGATTCGTCGGGCATCTTCAAGAATCGTCCTGAACTAATAACCTTTCTGTAGCAAACATTCTGTTGGGTATTCCAGTAATCTTCCTGGGCAACTCTTGCTGGAGGCGCTATCGGGGAGCTCAAGTATCATACTTGGCGAACAACTCGGGAAGCTGTACTGAGGTCTTAAGAATCGTCTTAAGCAAATGGCCCTGCTGAGGGGTTTGAGAATCATCTCGAACTGAAGACTTCGCTGGGGATCTCAAAAATCATCTTGAGCGAGCGACTGCGGGGATCACACCGGGGTCTTTAGAATCATCTAAGAAAACAACCTTGCTAGGGAGAATATCAGGAATCATCCTGAGCAACCGGTCTTTCGGTGGAATACCTGTAAAACAAGGATGATGATGACCTAGATCATGCTTATGATGCGTATGCTTCTGCGCTACGCCCCACGCGGTGGGAATGATATGCAATTATGCTAAATGCCATGCAATCATGCACAATGCTATGCAACGTTTAAACGCTACGCAGTCATGCACAATGCTATGCAATCATGCACAATGATGCGATCCCATCAGCAAAATAAATGTCGAAGGGGGAAATCCTCCTGTCAAGGAGACAGAACCACTCAGGTAGAGGAATCATCCGGCTGAGGAGAACGTGAACACGCCAATATCAATCGGGCTCTGTCTGGGGAATTGATCTTCCGCGAACTGCTGCAGGGGAACAACCTCAGCTGACTGCTGCAGGGGACGAAGCTCTATGAGAACTTGGATCTGCTGATATCAATCGCGAGAATGAATTGTGCGGCCGTCTCGGCTACTCTTCTGGGGGATGACCACTCTGTGGGGAACCAACTTCAGTTGCTCGACACTCCACTGGGGAAAAACCAATCATGATCTGATCAACTTCCAAGGATTCGGATCTCTTGGACATCTGCAAACTCGGCTGAGGAAGGAGAAATCATTCTGCTTTGCTGGATAGAGTACGACTCTGGGGGAAATACAGCATCGGCTGTTCTACGCTCTACTGGGGAAAATTGATCATGATCTGATCAACTTCCAAGGATTCTGCTTTTCTGCGGACTCAGCCGGGGAGAGAAATCATTCTACTTCACTGGAGGGTACGACTCTGATGGGGAAACTCAATTTCGCCGGGGAAGAAAGAATCATCTGACTTCGGGGGAGAGCCTGACTCTGCCGGGGAATACGACATCAGCCGTTCCAACACTCTACTGGGGAAGAGGGAATCATCCAACTTCAGGAGAGAACACGACTCTTGGTGGGGAATCTCGATTCCGCTGGAGACTTCAGTCTGGCACCATCAGTTACTGCATACTTCGGTATACGACTGGCTTCCTACGAGACCTGCACTTGTGACCCGGTGCGGGGGAGAACACCTGCTTCGGTGACTTTACTGGGGAAAACACGAGCTTCAGCTTCCCAAACATTTCTATGAACTCTGCACTTGTGACCCGGTGCTGGGGATAATCATCATGCTTCCGTGCTTGACTTAGCTGATGAAGTGACCTACCTTCAGGATGCGTCTGCTTGGGGAAGAGAATCACCTCTATCTGGGGAAGACATATCAATGCTCATTGTCTGATTCCGATTCTGTGGAGGAGAGACTACTGAACTCTGCTGGAGAAGGAGGACTCGTCCTGCTTCGGGGATACGCACGGCATATCTTCCGGCGAGGAGCTACACCTGCAACAACACAAACAAACAGACAAGATACCCTCCTTAACGGGGCCTATCCAGGTTATTATCTCGTGACAATGTTCAGTTAGTTAATTGTTTCAACAATCAATGGGCTTAGGCCCGCAAGTTTATGTATGCGCATTTTATCCAAAAACACATCGGCGTTATCATTCGCAAACAAAACAGATAAATGCTGAACAGACAAGTAGAATTGCTGAATAATGTGCATTTTATTGATGATGAACCCCTGAATGGGCAAAAATGTTTTACAACAGAGGCAAGCTCCTGGAATGAGGAAGCCGCGCAAAAAGAAAACATAAATATACATCAGTATATACAAATGTCGGCAATCGAGGCGTAGACGAACACCATGAGTTGATCCCTCTAAGACCCACTCGACTTCGATACTTCTCCGATGCTTCAGCTTTGGAAGAGATTGATTCAGATAAACGGCCCTCAGGTCTTCCGAACCACTAAACAATGAAAGTCCATACGCGGAACGCAGTCATTTGCTTATTCAAATCCCTAACTTTTGCGTGAACCGCCCTTCCGGGTTTTCAGTTCACCGGGATACCCTTTTTTGCCGAAGCCGCCCAGTGTAGGTTTTCGACTTCGCGGGTGTACATTTTTTCAATATATCCCTAATTTTTGCCCGAACCTTTTATTCTGTTTTTGGTTCGCCGGGATGCCCCTTTTTTGCCTGGACTCTCTTTTTTTTGTCCAGCGGGTCGCTTTCAAGCAAAGTATTTTTTAACTGCGTCCGCGTTCACCGGGGATGCAAAATCTTCACCATCCATCGTGGATAGCAACAAAGCTCCTCCCGAGAAGACCTTGCTGACGACGTACGGCCCTTCGTAATTCGGAGTCCACTTGCCCCGGTGATCGGAGTATGGCGGAAGAATCTTCTTCAGGACGAGATCACCCGTCTGAAAGCTTCGAGGACGCACCTTCTTATCATAAGCTTTCTTCATTCGGCTTTGGTACAGGCGACCAAATGCAATCGATGCTAACCTCTTCTCGTCCATCAGGCTGAGCTGGTTCAGGCGATTCGTCACCCATTCTGCCTCATCAAGTTTCACATCAACCAAAACTCGCAAAGAGGGAATCTCCACTTCTAGCGGTAGGACAACTTCCATACCGTACACCAAGGAGAAAGGAGTTGCCCCGGTCGACGTACGCACCGTGGTACGATAACCGTGCAAGGCAAACGGCAGCATCTCGTGCCAATCTTTATACGTCACAACCATCTTCTGAACAATCTTCTTGATGTTCTTATTGGCCGCTTCAACGGCGCCATTCATCTTCGGCCGGTAGGGAGATGAGTTGTGGTGTTCAATCTTGAAGCTCTGGCACAGCTCCTTCATCATCTTATTATTCAAATTCGAACCATTATCAGTAATGATCCGCTCAGGAATTCCATAGCGACAGATGATGTCCCTCTTTATGAACTTAGCCACCACCTGCTTGGTCACATTAGCGTACGAGGCTGCCTCCACCCACTTGGTGAAGTAGTCGATAGCTACCAGAATAAAACGATGACCATTGGATGCAGTGGGCTCGATCTTGCCTATCATGTCAATGCCCCACATGGAGAACGGCCAAGGGGAGGACATGACATTCAAAGGGCACGGCGGCACATGAACTTTATCGGCATAAATCTGGCATTTATGACATTTCTTCGCGAATCTGAAGCAATCCGACTCCATAGTCAACCAGTAATATCCTGCTCTCAGGATCTTTCTCGTCATGGCATGCCCGCCGGCGTGCGTACCAAATGTGCCCTCATGGACTTCTTCCATGAGCATACTTGCTTCTTTCTCGTCCACACATCTGAGTAGCACGAGATCGTGGTTTCTCTTATACAGCACTCCATCAGGATTGAGGTAAAAGTTTCCAGATAGCCTCCTCAGAGTCTTCTTATCCTGGGTTGACGCACCCACAGGATACTCCTTAGTCATAAGGAAGGTCTGGATGTCGTGGAACCATGGCTTGCCATCAGTGGCACCCTCGATTGCGAACACATATGCTGGTCTGTCAAGACGCGAAAGAACAATGCTTGGAGCTTCATTCCAAAGATTGACCTTATACATTGAAGCCAACGTGGCTAAAGCATCAGCCATTTGATTTTCAGCCCGGGGTACATGATGAAGTTCTACTCGGTCGAAGAACGGAAGCAGCCTCCTGGCATAATTCATGTACGGCACCAGATTCGGTTGACGAGTTTCCCACTCCCCTTTGATCTGATTGATTACAAGCGCTGAGTCACCATATATGTCTAGATTCTTGATTCTCAAATCAATTGCCTCTTCTAGACCCATAATACACGCTTCATACTCGGCTTCGTTGTTGGTAACTGGAAACGTCAGTCTCGCAGTAAACGGGATGTGGGATCCGTGAGGAGTCGTGATGATAGCCCCGATACCACTTCCATAGGAATTAACCGCTCCGTCGAATATCAACTTCCACTGAGACTTCCTATCTGGCCCCTCACCGGGCAATGGCTCATCGCAATCCTTCGCTTTGAGAAACATAATGTCCTCGTCAGGGAATTCGAACTTCATCGGCTGATAGTCTTCGATCGGCTGTTCGGCAAGGTAATCAGACAATACGCTTCCCTTGATGGCTTTCTGGGAGACGTACTGAATATCATATTCTGTTAACACCATCTGCCATCTGGCAATCCTGCCCGAAAGAGCCTGCTTCTCGAAGACGTACTTGATCGGATCCATCTTCGAAATTAGCATAGTGGTGTGATTGAGCATATACTGTCGTAGACGTTTGGCAGCCCAAGCTAATGCACAACACGTCTTCTCCAGCATCGAGTATCGAGATTCACACTCAGTGAACTTTTTACTCAAATAATAAATGGCATGCTCTTTTCTGCCCGTCTCGTCGTGCTGACCGAGAACACACCCCATACTATTCTCCAGAACTGTCAAGTACATGATTAATGGCCGTCCAGCCACTGGGGGTATCAAGATTGGAGGTTCTTGAAGATACTGCTTTATCTTATCGAATGCCTTCTGGCAATCCTCATTCCAAGTAATCGCCTGATTTTTCTTTAACAACTTGAACATCGGTTCACAAGTGGCCGTGAGCTGAGAGATAAACCTTGCAATGTAGTTTATTCGGCCCAAGAAACCACGAACTTCTTTCTCCGTCTTCGGCGTTGGCATCTCTTGGATAGCTTTTATTTTCGCAGGATCAACTTCAATACCTCGTTCACTAACGATAAACCCCAATAACTTTCCGGACCGCACTCCGAAAGTGCACTTGTTAGGATTCAGCCTCAGCCTGAACTTCCTAAGCCTTTCAAACAGCTTCAGCAAATTGACCAGATGCTCATCCTCCGTTTGGGACTTTGCAATCATGTCATCAACATAGACTTCAATCTCATGATGAATCATATCATGAAACAAAGTTACCATTGCTCGCTAGTAAGTGGCCCCTGCGTTCTTCAGACCGAAGGGCATTACCTTGTAGCAAAACGTGCCCTAGGGGGTAATAAACGTCGTTTTCTCCATGTCCTCCGGCGCCATCTTAATCTGATTGTAACCGGAGAAGCCATCCATGAACGAAAACACGGAAAACTGGGCTGTATTGTCGACCAACACATCGATATGAGGCAACGGGAAATCATCCTTAGGGCTCGCCCTATTCAAATCCCGATAATCGACGCACCTGCGTACCTTACCGTCCTTCTTCGGTACAGGCACTATGTTGGCGACCCACGGAGGGTAGGTGGTAACGGCTAGAAATCCTGCGTCCAACTGCTTCTGGACCTCTTCTTTGATTTTTACAGCCATGTCTGGTCTCGTCCTCCTGAGCTTCTGCTTGACTGGAGGGCAATCTTCTCGCAACGGCAAGCGATGAACCACGATATCTGTGTCAAGTCCGGGCATATCCTCATATGACCAAGCAAAGACGTCACTATACTCTCGAAGCATCTCGACCAGTCTATGCTTGACATTGCCCTGCAGCGCAGCCCCAACTCTGACATTTCTGACAAGCTCCTCAGAACCCAGATTTATGATCTCAATATCCTCCTCATGAGGCAGAATAACCTTCTCCTCTTGTCTCAACAAGCGGGCCAATTCTTCCGGAAGGTCTTCGTCTTCATCAATCTCATCCTCGGCTTGATAGATCGGGCAATCAAAGTCGTAGTGAGCCGTAGAGGGTCCAGAGTCGATGTCATCTGTTACGTGGATCCTGCAATAACAAGGGTTAAGTTTAAAGCAGGAATATGCAGGTTAGCACGAACCTCGTTGCCATTTTGCTGTTTTTCAAAACAAACATAAAATATGAATAACAGAGAACACAATATTTGATTACGAAGAAAAACGCCTTTTATTTATTAACAAAATGCATACACATAATCCAACAAGGCCCTGACAGTAAAACCCATATGCCCCGGGCAGGACATAGGGTTGTACAAAGATTGTAAAAAGCAAATCATTACTCTTCACTTGTCAGCTCGATAATCTCCTTGATGGTCCAATTGTGAAGGCGCTCGCCTGGCTTGCTCGGTTGAATCCAGGCATCAAGATCACAATCACTGTCCCCGCTGTCCTCTGACGTAGCGTTGACACTCTCGAAAATTACTCCTCCCTTGGTGAATAGGATCGGCCCTTTCCCACGAGACGAGCTACCAGAAGAGGATGAAGCTTCAGCTTCAGGAGAATATCCCAATCCAAACTTATCCTGTTTGAATGGTATATCCAAGACATGCCCCCAGCCTGGGGTGGAACCAGCTTCGACAACAGCCCTAGCTTCCTTAAACGAAGAGAGGTTCACCTCTTGCTTCTCTGCAACAACGGGAGCTACCTCCTTCACCCTGACGGTTTCAAACGCTTGGCAAAGAGTCTCATGGATCTCGCCATCCATTTCGACATATTTGAAGGACGACAGGTGGCTTACCATGATGTCCTCCTCTCCACAGACTGTCACTATGCTGCCCCCAACAGCATATTTAAGCTTCTGATGCAACGTGGACGTCACGGCACCAGCAGAATGGATCCACGGCCGACCTAAGAGGCAACTATAGGCGGGCATGATATCCATAATATAGAACACCGCATTAAACGTCTCTGGTCCAACTTGAATTGGCAGGGTCAATTCTCCAAAGACGTGGCGCTTGGTTCCGTCAAAAGCCTTCACGACCAGATCACTGGGCGTGCACAACAGTCCCCGGGTATCCAACTTCATCAGTGCCTTCTTCGGAAGCACGTTTAGCGAGGAGCCCGTATCCACTAGGACATGTGACATAATCGTGCCTCTGCACTCTATCGAGACGTGCAAGGCATTGTTGTGATCTCTTCCCTTGGGCGTCAGCTCCAGGTCTGTAAAACCCAGCCCATTACCAGCATTGACATGGGCTACTACTTCCTCAAGTTGATTAACTGATATCTCCTGCGGCACGTATGCAGCATTCAATACTTTCAGCAACGCGTTGCGGTGCGCTTCAGAACACAGCAACAGGTTAAGAATCGAGATCTTCGACGGAGTCTGGTGAAGATGATCTACAATCTTGTAGTCACTTTTCCTGATCAGTCGCATGAACTCTTCTGCATCTTTAACCAACAATTCTTTCTCTGCCCCTGCAGGAACCTCTTCAACAGCTTTACCTTTGCCCTTGTCCACAGCGTCAGCCCGGACTACCTTCTCTGCGGCGACCTCTGCCGGCGCGAACACTCTACCACTTCTGGTGATACCACTGACTTCAGCCAGATTCTGCGCAGTTGATCCGGACGGCTCCAGCTCTACTTTCTGACCATTACAATACACTTCGGCGCCATAATGCCATGGGACGGCATTAGTGCTCTCGAATGGGATTGGTCCGGCCCTGGTGATGGTAATAGTAGGCGGACGAGGTGCAGAAATAGTGATAGGGTGGCGAGGAATGGTAATAGTAGCTACTTCGTCCGCCTGCTTCAGCATGACTTCCCCTGACGCATTCTCAATGCTTCGACTGAACTGCAAAATACCCTCGGTCATCAGACTTTGGATACCTTCGGTCAACTGCTCACACCCATCAGGAAGTGTAGCACAAGCCATACAAAACTCCCCACATCCGGGAAAGAAGCCTTTCTTTAGCAGCTTAGCTTTAACAAAACTCAACGGCGTCTTCAAATCTCTGACATCAGTCAGCAAGTCTGAATTCTCTTCAGCGATAACAGCATTTACTCCGCCCCCCCTATGATGAGGCATTGGATTCTTGGTGACGTTGGGCACGCTGTCAGAAAAATTGATCACCTTGGCGTCAACCAAGTCCTGGACTTTATGCTTAAAAGCTTTGCAGTTCTCAACTGTATGGCCAGGTGCCCCAGAATGAAATTCACAAGTAGCATTAGCATCGTACCCCGGTGGCGGTGCCCCTGTCAAGGGAGCCAATGTCCTTTTCTGAACTAATTGGAGCTGAAGCAGCGTCTGCAGAAGCTGTGCATATGACATAGGAGGAGTTTCCAAATGACGGTTTGCCAGGGGACCCCGATTCTGATACCTCTTATATCCCGGATTATTCTGTTGCTGGGGCTGCTGCTGCGGCTGCGGGGGAGCAACTGGGATGTTTATGCTAGCGATCTGAGACTGAGGGCCCTTGCCCTTTCTCCTAGCATTAGTGACAGCACTGGCATCGCCCTCTCGACGCTTGCCAGTATAGGGTTTCTTGCTAGCTCCTCCAGA
This sequence comes from Lathyrus sativus, assembly GCA_963859935.3. NCBI lineage: Eukaryota > Viridiplantae > Streptophyta > Magnoliopsida > Fabales > Fabaceae > Lathyrus > Lathyrus sativus. The sequence continues at coordinate 614,419,162 of OZ012735.1, read as the reverse complement.
TGAGGATGATTCACCCTGAATCTTTCCGATCTTTATACCATTTTCAACATGCTCGCCCAAAGTGATAAGAGCCGAGAATGTCCCGGACATGCCACTGATCAGCTTCTCATAATAGACTCCGGGAAGGGTAGCCACGAACATTTGTACCAACTCACGCTCAACCATTGGCGGTTGAACCCGAGCAGCCAATTCACGCCACCGCTGGGCGTACTCCTTGAAGCTTTCATTGCTCCGCTGCGAGAGATTCTGAAGCTGAACTCGGTTGGGAGCCAAGTCGCTATTATACTGATAGTGGAGAACAAACGCTTCAGCGAGATCTTTCCACGTTCACACAGCAGCAGGTTCCAAACCCATATACCATTCGAGCGATGGGCCAGAAAGACTATCCTGAAAGAAGTGCATCAGCAACTTCTCATCATCAGAATAAGCAGACATCTTTCTGTAATAAGATCGGAGGTGAACACGGGGACAAGTAGTGCCTCTATACTTCTCAAAGATAGGCACCTTGAACTTGTGAGGTACTTTAAAGTCAGCAATCAACCCGAGTTTGGACATGTCAACACCCAATGTATTCTGATTTTCTATGTCTCTCATTTTATCTTCCAGCGCCTTGAACCTGAGTCGAGCCTCAGCAGTCAACTCAGCCTCTACACCTCTTTGAGAGAAAATGTCGTCCTGATGGTCCTCCAGCCACGGTTGAGGCACCACCATATTTCCTGCACCAACATTGCCGTTGACCGGCCCCACGGTAACATTGGCTCCCAAACCACCATTGACGGCGCCCGCCGCGTTAAGTCCGAGATTAGTCATAAGATTGCCGTTAGCACTACCGTTGCCCCCGGCAGCAGGAACAACGTTCTGAGGAGTATCCCCTTGAGGAGGAGTAGGTACGGCCCCGCCGTGAAGTATTCCATTGCTGTCAACCCTGAAGATGAGAGGTTGAACCAAAGTACGAAGCTGGTCTTGCCCATTCGCAACTACTTGCATCAGCTCCATAAAACGATCCATCCTTTCACGAAGCTCCTGAACATCTGACTGTACTTGGTCCATGATTCTCGTTTGATTGGCGCGAGTTGAGTAGCGGTGGATGAATCTTTGATCAATCCTGGAGATCGAAAGCAGCTCGGAACCTGAGTACCTGAAAAACCTGTCAACATCAAGGGTTAGGAAAAGGTAACAGAATGTATGTCATGCAAGAATGCTTCATGCAAATGCATGCGTGGGTCCGTGTGCTTGAGAGATTTCCCCCGATCCTGGCATCTGCTGACAATAATAAGGAGAGGAATCTGGGCCCAATCATGGAAATAGTAACCTCACATAGCAATAGTCAGATTCGACACATCAAGGACCGAGAACTCATACGCAACAGTCTTTCTGAGAACAGCTGCAGTAACACAATGAGAGATCTTGGATCGGGGAAACGGTACCTGTCACAGACACACGCCAATGGAATGCGAATGATTATGCAAGCTAATGCAAAATGCAGGTATGCAGCAATATATTCAGGTGGCTGCTGTGGAGATTCGATGTCAACAGTCGCTGATGAGAAGGAAACCCCGGTGTAAACCCTCTGCTCTGATCTGCTGTGAATAACCATCTGGTAGGATCGAGATCAAACTTCTGCTCTGTCAAGAACGAAGGCTTGATAATAAAGACCCCGGATACAAGATCAAGGAATATCTGTTGATGAAGTCTTCAGACCCCCAAATCAAAAATCTGCCCTCTCAAGAACAAATACACAGCTGCTGATGAGATCTTCAAACCCCACTCAAAATCTGCCCTATCAAGAACAAAATAACAACTGCTGACGAGATCCTCAGACCCCACTCAAAATCTGCTCCATCCAGAACAAACCACTGATAACAATACTCTGATCAAAGCCTGCTCTATCAAGAACAGACAAACACCCGATGATAAGATCCTCTGATCAAACTCTCGATCTGTCAAGAACATATCTGCAACTGAGAACCCAACATAACTGATTCACTGTCAAGAAAACCAGGTGGTCTGGAGGTCAAAGTTTCCTGCAATATCCCAACCCCACTCACAGGTATGGACCTAATCCACGGACAAAGGTACGGCATCCTATGCGGTCATCAGCGTCACAGACTTTCATGAGTGACAATACGATTCCCAGAAGGAGTGGCATTATCAAGTCATGAAGAGGCCTCACTTAGCTGACTTCCAAATGATCGGTCCCCAGAGTCGACAATCCTCACGTCTGGACTCCCCTCAGATCCTCAGGACCGGAAAGGAGCACCTCTGCAAGAATCTCGTCTGAGCGCAGATTTTCGTAGGGAACTGTGCCTGCTCAGCAGACAGGTTCGTCTACTACTTCTCCGCAACTATATCTAGGTGTGTACTCAAGCCCAGGTCCGGCTTTTCACTCACAGTAACATCCCTCTCCCACAGCAGCACAGATAATCATATCGAACTGGAAATAAAATGCGGGAAGTAAAGTGCGGGAAGTAAAGATGCGATAAATAAACGCAACCCAACAAGCAAACACACAAACGATAGGATTGACTCGCGTAGGGGATGGGAAACGGTCCCAGCATAAGGGATGGGAAAAGTCCCTAGATGCTATGAAGTCCCCAGCAGAGTCGCCAGCTGTCGCTTGCGCGAAAATAAGGTGCCGGCATGACAGAAGAGTCGCCACCTTTCGTTATTTATCCCTCAGAGCGGGAAGGGAAACGATCGGAAAAACCTGACGAATAAGGGTAAGACAAGGTCGTCGCAACCATTGTCCGGGTTCGGGAGTCGGTTACGCAAGGGGAAGGTATTAGCACCCCTCACGTCCGTCGTACTCGACGGGATCCTCGCTTGTTTGTTTACTTGGACGGGTTGGTTATAATCTATCTACCTATCAAGGCTGGCTGAAAAAGAAAAGAAAAATGACTCGGCAAAGCGTCGCGCTCTATGCCTACGTATTCTCATCAGAGAATGAGAAATCAGAGTCAACGTAGTTCGGCTAACTACGGGTGAAGGGTTGCTCGCTAGGATATCGCATCCTATGCCTACGTACTTTCATCTGGTATGAAAGATCAGAGCAAACGTAGTTCGGGAAACTACGGGTTAAATGGCTCAACTAGGAGGGAGACTATCAAGTCCTACTGTTATCATGCCATGGATTCATCCTATGGTTGAGGTTTGAACAGGGAACTCCTAGGTGTTGTCATGCATAGGTTTCAACCTAAAGTCTATCATCAAATCCTTATCAAAGGAAATGAGAGTCCTAAGGGATCATGTCAATGATACACAGAAACGGACAAAAACATCAGCTTTAACAGTAAAATGCATGCAATGCAAGTGAGGGAGGAAATGTGTGTGGGGCTTCAGCCTCCACAAGCTCATCTCGACCTCAAGCCAGTCATGAAATAACAGTAATCATACTGAAAATAAACAACATGCTATCAAGCAGTAACCAGATAAAGGAAATAAAGTGCCATCAGGCAAACAAACACACTTGAGAAAGAATCAATCTACTCTCTAATCCTAACCCTAAACACAGAGTCTAATCAAATCTAAGCACTACAGCAAGACCCTAAACAAGAGGAATCAATCCCAGTCTTCAAGCTTCAGAACAAGCTTACCAAAGAAAGGGAGCTAAGCAATCAGACTCATAGTGTCTTCCTCAGGAAAGCACTAAGAGGTGTATACTCAGGAGTCATACCCTATGTGGCTCAACCACTGTGATCAGTTTACATTCCTCCTCAGGAGAAATTAAACTCACAAGCAGGCTCCAACATCACTGGATATTTGAGAAATCCTATCTGAACTAGTGGAACTAAATGAACAGACTCATAGGACCTTCCTCAGGAAAGTACTAGGAGGCTTCCACTTAGGAGTTGTATCCTATGTGGCTCAACAACTGTGATCAGTTTACATTCCTCCTCAGGAGAAATTAAACTCACAAGTTGGCTCCAACATCATTGGATACTTAGGAAATCCTAGATAAACTAATGGAACTAAATGAATAGACCCATAGGACCTTCCTCAGGAAAGTACTAGGAGGCTTCCACTTAGGAATTGCATCCCATGTGGCTCAACAACATGTGATCAGTTTACATTCCTCCTCAGGAGAAATTAAACTCACAAGTTGGCTCCAACATCATTGGATACTTAAGAAAGAGGTGAGAAGAAAGAATGAAAGTCATTCATAGTGCCTTCCTCAGGAAAGTACCATGAACTTCCTTCAAACTTCAGGATCTCAAACCTCACAGACAGGGGACAAGCCAAGCTCTGGGTCTCTGAATCTTGATCTACAATCTTCACTTCATGATGCTCTCCATCAAGGTCTTCAAGGCAACACAAGCCCCACAACAAATTCCTCAGAATGAACCCCAAAGATGAACAGATAACCACAGGGGAGACAAAATCAACAGGCAACTTCAGCAAATACCTAAAAATACTAAACTAATGGGGAAAAATCTAACAATTATTCACAAGGGTCCTCAACACCTACTCATAACATCTACAAAGGTCTCTACCTAAAAATCAAGATAAGACTCAATCAAAGAAAGGGATTCATCCCCTAAACACAATTTAAACCCTAATCAGGATACCCTAAATCTACCCTAATTAAACTAATCAAAATTAATTCTAAAAAATCTAGAAAAAATCCTATGGGGAACTATGATTCATCATCTAATTGCACAAAAAAGAATGGATTAAAAAAACCTAAGGGAAGATTCTAAAACAATTCCTACAAAATCAAATACCAAATTAAGAATATTAAAAAGCTATTTATTAGGAAAATCTATTAAAAATATTAAACCTAAAAATAAAATCTCATTTTTATTTTTATAATTTTCTACACATTTTCATCTAATCATAGAAAAAAGAAGAAGTCAAAAATCATTTTTTATCATTTTTTAATGAATTAAACAAAACAGAAAAAACATTAAAAGAAATAAAAGAAATTAAATTAATTAAAAGGGAGGGGGGTTAGAATAGCAACGCACGCTAGTTCAAAATAACTGGGCCAACAAAAAGGGGGGGGGGGGGGGGCGGATAGAAAACTGGGCCCAACGCTGGTTTAATGAAACGCAGCGTTTGGGATTATTTGAATTTTCCCTCTCCTTTCTCAGACTTAACCACAGCCGTTGGATTGGACGAATTTGTCAACATTCTGAGCTTGATCCAAGGGCTCATCTTCATCGTCCCAAATGGGACCTAGGGTTTTCAGAACCCCCACCTCTATGCGCCAACCTTCGAGCTCTTCCATCTCCTTGCTCAGGCCACGGCTCAACAAGATTCCAAAACGAAAATTGATCTATTACTCAAGCTCTACACAACCCTACGTACACTTTTCATTAATTCGCCCTAGATAGCCCTAACAGAAGGCTTAAACATCCGGGTACCACCATGCTCAACTGACATCAACCTCCACCAAACTTCAGTCTAATGGCCTACAGATGCTCTACATGATACCCTAGCTATTATACACTAATTCATGTTACCTAAAACTCATTAAACAGCCAATTCTTGAAATTTAAAGATTTATGCACCTGCCATGGAACTCAATGAATCGTGCCCTAATTCAAGGGAAAGAATCCTCTACCCTAGTGAATCATTTCTATGCCTAAGAAACTAACTAACACTGCATAATTAAGATGGAAGAAGGTGAAGAAAGAACCTGTCAAGAAAATGAGATGAGGTGATGCTGAGCACGATCCAGAGCTTGTAACCTCTCAACAATGCCCTACTAATGGTGGAATATCTTCTGTATGCACTTGTGATGGTGGAGATGGCTTGTAGTGGAAGAAAACTCAAGTTGCTTCAACTTGAAGAAACCTCTCCAATGGCAATGTATCTCTCTCTCTCCTCTGACTTGGCTCAAGTTTCACCAACCTTAGACTCTCCACAATGCACTCTTTTTATATTGATGGTTGGATGCTTCTAGATTCATCTAGAAAAGTCATGAACTTCTCCTTAAATGAGACTTTGAAAATCTCATATCCCTTGCTTCAAGCCTTCAATTCTATGCCAAATTGTCCTTACATGAGTTATTGAGTGATAAGGAATGCAAATCAGCCTTTAGTTTCACTTGTGTAGGTTTTTCAATGTTACCTTCTTTTGCAAGCAACAAATTTCCAAAGGAACCTCATTTTTTAAGCCTCAAATGAAAAATATATTTAAACCAAAGTTCTTAAAATGGTTTTTCCAATCAAAATGATATATTGGATGACCTATTTTGGATTTGTGGATCTCCCAAATCACTTTTCAATTTCAACTTTTCAAAGTTATAAGTCTTTTTTAGTTCATTTTGGACCAATCATGTAATCTCATGCTATGAGCTTTTCCAACAATTTGTGACCTTCTTTCTAGACTTAAAATCACATTTTGAGCAACTTTCATGTTTTGAGTTTTTCCATTTGAGGCTTGGAAATAGGAGTTTTAGGCATTGGCTAAAATGACCTATAACTGACAAATGACCAAAATACCCCTGTCTTGTTCAAACCATAAGTTGAGTTCCACAAATCCAATCAAGGACTTCTACCACTCAAATTAAAGCTAAGAAGATCCTCTTCAACATTCATGTTGACCAAGAAACCATAGGAATCATCCTACTAGGGCAAAAGTTGTCTGCAAGTTGGGTGACTTTCAAGGACCCAGATTCACACACCTCTACTGACCTGTAATTTGTCAAAACCATAACTTGAGCTCTGTAACTCCTATCAAGGACTTCCACCACTCAAATTAAAGCTTAGAACAAGCTCTACAACATTCATGTTGTGGGGAAGATGAGATATCAATCACATCTAGAGCTAAAACTGCCTGGAAGATAGGGATCAAATTAGGGTTTTCTCACTGACAATCCTCAGAAACCCTAACTCAAAACTTCTCAAACTCCTCAATCATGATGAGTTGGTCTAGGAATCATCTTTATAACATCTCTATGCATCATTCCATGATCTCATGGCCCTTGGATTAGGTCTCAACCTTCTCCAAATTTTCAGTTGACCTAGGGTTGACTCAGTCAAAACCCTAATTCTACCATTCATGGTTGAATCTTCTGAACTCTTGCATAATGACTGTCGCTACTGCGAAAATCGGCGCCGGCTTGACAGGAGAGTCGCCACCGTGCGTTATTTATCCCTCAGAGCGGGAAAGGAAACGCTCGAAGTAAACCTCGCAAAGACGGGAAAAGGTATGGTCATCGCAACCATAGCCTGGGTTCGGGAGTCGGTTACGCAAGGGGAAGGTATTAGCACCCCTCACGTCCATCGTACTCGATGGGATCCACGCTTGGTGTTTATAGGTAAAAGGGTGTGTTATCTATCTACGCTACTGGCTGGTCTGAAAAGAAAATAAAAGGACAGGACTCGACAGAACATACGGTGTTCTGGGCCTACGTATTCCCTCGTGCAATGGGAAAGTCAGAGTCAACGTAGTTCGACTGCCTACGTCTAAACGGGGAAAGGTTGCTCGCCAGGACATCGCGTCCTGTGCCTACGTACTTTCATCTGAAATGAAAGATCAGAGCAAACGTAGTTCGGCTAACTACGGGTAAACAGGGGCTCTCACACAGCAGTGAGAAAACAAACTGGTCTCTAAGGCTCTGGAACCTACAAATACGATCTGGTCTCAAATGCGCTCGGGCAAGAGAAAAGGATAACAATTAGTCGTTAGCGGGAAAGTCTCGATCGCACAGCCGCGAGAGAACAAAGGTTAGTCATTAGTGTGCTCGCTAGGATATCGCATCCTATGCCTACATATCTTCGTCTGGAACGAAGAATCAGAGCAGCTGTAGTTCAGCTAACTACGGATCAAGCTACTCAAAAGCTCCTACAGAAAGGAAAAGGAAACCCTAGAACTATAGCTGAGAAACAGGGGAATCTACCTACTGCTACCACACCTGGTTGACCATCCTAATGGCTATCATAACAACTCCGCAGCGGAGAAGTCAGGGCTCCTAAGGGATCACGGCAACAGGATTAAACCACAAACAAGAAACTGCAACGTAAAGGAATACTGAATATATGCATGAATGCAACAACTAGACGAACAAGGCACAAAGGCCGCAAACCACAAAGGCAAGGGAGCTCAGCTCTACCGAATACCAACAAGCAAAGCCACGCAATAACAAACAAGCAGAAGGAGGACCACCTCAACTTCTCATGCACACAAAGTCTACTTCTAAGATGCACTTATTCAAAACTATCTAGATGAACACCTAAGTCTAATGCAACACAATATCACACAAGTCAAACAACACAAAGAGACTAACCCTGAGCAGGGCCTCAAACAAACCTGAAACAAGCTCCTAATCTAGCTCTAAACAGAACTTTATGCCACACCTAAGCAAAGCTCTAAGCAACAACCTAATCAAAACCTAAGCAGGAGGAATCAATCCCAGTCTCCAAGCTTCAGAATAAGCTTACCAGAGAAAGGAAGCTAAGCAGACAAGCTCATGGTATCTTCCTCAGGAAAGTACCAGGAGGTTACTACTCAGGAATCATATCCTATGCGGCTCGACAACTGTGATCAGTTTACATCCCTCCTCAGGAGAGATTAAACTCACATGAAGGCTCCGGCGTCACTGGATATTTGGGAAAGAACCTATATGCACTAAGGGAACTAAGTGAACAGACTCATAGGACCTTCCTCAGGAAAGTACTAAGAGGCTGACACTTAGGAATCGTATCCTACGTGGCTCAACAACTGTGATCAGTTTACATCCCTCCTCAGGAGAGATTAAACTCACAAGTTGGCTCCAACATCACTGGATACTTAAGAAATCCTAGACAAACTACTGGAACTAAGTGAATAGACCCATAGAACCTTCCTCAGGAAAGTACTAGGAGACTTCCACTTAGGAATCGTATCCCATGTGGCTCAACAACATGTGATCAGTTTACATTCCTCCTCAGGAGAAATTAAACTCACAAGTCGGCTCCGACATCATTGGATACTTACGAAAGAGGTGAGAAGGAAGGATGAAAGTCATTCACAGTGCCTTCCTCAGGAAAGTACCATAAACTCCCTTCAAACTTCGGGATCTCGAACCTCACAAACAGACACCAAGCTCCTAGACTAAGCCTCAATCCAATGCATCTCTGCAAGCTCCAACAGGACTTCAATCAGCTCCCACCTTCAGGAAGAATCCACAGGCCAACAAACTACAAAAGACTATCTCTGAAGTTCAACCACAGTTGAACTCCAAAGTCAGAAGTCATCAAGACTTCCCCTATCTTCAGGCTCAGACAAATCACAGCAGAACACCCTACAAAAATCTATCAAAAATCTACGGGGAAACCTACATGGCTCTAGGGTAACATACTAAAAAATCAGAACAAAATTCAACACCAGATGAAAGAAATAAAATCAGCAACACAGATATATCCACAGACCAATTATTCAAACATCAATAACAGTGGAAAAAATGCAATTAAAATGAAAATGCATGATTGAGCTAATATTTTTGTATTATAAAATTCTACACTGAATCACGAGTCTACAGAAAAAAGAACGGAATTATTTGACCAATTCTACCATTTTTTATGAATTTTTTAATGATATGCATGCATTGAAAATATTAAAAACAAATCAATTAATTGAAAAATATGCAAAATATAACAAACAAAAAAAAAAAATGTCCCTTTTATTTTTATTTAATTTTCTAAACATTTTTCATGAAATGGATGGAAAAAGAATTATTAAAAAACCACAATTATTTACATTTATGATTTATTTACATGTATTAAAATATAAAAGAAAAAATCAAAATAAAAGAAAGTGACATGGAGGGTGCAAACAGCAGGATATTCAGGTTGGTTCTACATTGGGCCTATGCTGGGGGGTGCCAACAGCAGTTGGTGCGCAGGCCCATGTTATTATCCAGAAAAAAAACAAAAAAACTGAATCTGAGCGCAGGGGGTGCAGCGCTATCAACTTTCTCAGTTGATTTCCATTATGGGCTACGCCCAGGGGGTGTTAACAGCAATTGGGGCTTAAGGCCCAATTCAATCCACTCAGACTCCATACGCTAGGGGGGGTGATTAGCAATTTGGGGTGTTAGCGTAGCAACTACGCTTGGGCCTAAGCCCGATCCAAACCCTAAACCCAGACAAACCCTAATCAAACTAACTACTCCTAATTCCTCTCAGGCACTGTTCACCTAAACAGCTAGCCGTCTTCCTCATCTCCTTCCTCTACGCTCTGCAACTCAATTCCAGGAAGAATAAACAATCACGCCAAAACCTCACATGCCTCACCACACTCGAACGAAATCAACGCCACGACCTCAAACTCATAATCCTCTCACACTCAACACAAATCAAGCCTACCTTAACCAATTATTTCGCCCTAATTGCAATGAGGATCTAGCAGAGAGAAGGCAAACCTGGATTAACACGAGTGGAGCAAGAGATCTTTGAAGATCTATTATGTTGTTGAAGAAGGTTGTTGACGCTATGATGAAGTTCTGAGTAACTTCTGGAAAAACTCACGATCTGGAAAACCTGAATAGCGATGCAGATCTTTGAATGATTTCTGGAAAGATTTGCTTGAGTATGAAGATGATCTGGAAAATCGTTGATGGAGGATGAAGATTTAGGGTTTCTGGAGAAATTTGCACGAAGGTTGTTGAAGGTTGGATGAATTGATGGAGTGGATTCTGGAAAAAGATTTGAGAACGATGAAGATTGAGTTTCTGGAAAAAATTGTTGTATGAAGGTTTGAAGGTTTAGTGGCGTTTCTGGAGAATTGATGGCGAACGAAGATGTTTCTGGGGAAAAAATTGATGATGACGATGAAGGTTCTGGGGAATTTGGATGAAGGTGGTGGCCGGAGTTAGTTGAGTCGCCGGCGGTTGGTTGCTAGGGCGTTTGCATGCCCGGCGGTAAGGGGGCTCCGGCGAGGCTCCGGTGAGTGATGGCTGGGTGCCAAGTGTCTCACATGCGCTGAGAGAGAGAGAGGGAGTGGGACAGGTGTGGACCACGTGGCGTGGATTGGGAGTGGGTTCTGAGTGGTGGTGGCGCTCTCGAGGCGAAACGCGTGGGGCCTCGTGCTGCGCAACACGTGTCCGCTTTATACCCTTGCAGTTGCTGGAGGCTTCTGGATGGTTCTGGAAATTTGGACTGTTTGGACTTCTGAATCATTTTGTGAATTGGGCCTTTGCAAAAAACGCCTCACTGGGCCCATACGAAAAATGAATCAAAAAAAACTGTAAAAACTAGATTAAAAAAAACAGTTAACTAAACCTAATTAACTCTAATCAATTATTAAAAGTCTAATTAACCCTAAATCATCTAATTAAATCTAAAACATGATTAACCTAATTAAAACTCTAAAAAGTCATTAACCTAATTAATTCTGAAAAATTCAATTAATCCTAATTAAACTCTAAAAAATGATTAAAAATCTAATTAATTCTATATTATCCTAATTTTCTATTAAAATTCTAAAAATGATTTAAAAACAATTAAACCTATTATTAATAAAAGAAAACTATATTATTTTCTATAGAAAAATTCCTAAAAATGATTTAAAAGAAAAACCATATTATTCTAAAATGATAAAACTATTTAAAATCTTATTTAAAATTCTACAAGTGATTAAAATCTATTTAAAAATCTATAAAATCCTAAAAAAGAGATTAAACTATAAAAATGTTCTATAACCTATTTAAATTCCAGAAAAAATTATAAAGCCTATTAAAAATTCCCAAAAGCCTATAAAAATCCTAAAAATGCAGATGAATGCAAATGACCCCCATAAAAGCGCACGAGACCAAATCGAATCGAACGGAGATCCCCGGGCATCAGAATATCCTCAAAATCACTGAAAAATCACCGAGGAGCGCACAATTTCCCGAAAATAAAACCCTGGTTATCTGGACTGGATCTGCCATATCTGATAGACAAAAATCAAGCTGTAAACTCTGATATCCCCTGCTTGTGCACAAAAATCATCTGTCTGAGCTGTGAATATGAAATTGAACCATGAGTCAGATAGGAGAATCGGTTGGTCAAATTTTAGGGTGCAACAGCTGCCCCTATTCAAGCGACTTGGACCTGAAGGGTTTGAAGAGCGCTCAGCCTTCAAACATTCAGAGGTACGAGACGGTTGAATACAAATAAAACCCGAAAATTTGCCAACCGCGAGCATATACTGTTAACTGCTTGGAGAATAAAGTCCAGAAAAACTGAGTCCAGTCATTACGGCACCAAACTGATTGATCATCTGATAAAGAACTCCTGATTGAATACCCGTTGCTTGTGATACCCCATGTAACAAACCCTGATGGTTGCAACAACATACTTGATTCTTTCACATTGCCTACTGATAGGCAGGAAGAAATATACTCACATCGCCCAAAGATGGACGGGAAGACACCTTGATTGAATACTCACTTCGTCTAATGATAGACGGAAAGACAACATTAATCTCCATATTCGCATCGTCTAAGGGTAGACGGCATCATCCTGATTGATGAACAACTCATTATTCTCATCGTCTAAGGGTAGACGGTATCATCCTGATTGATGAACAACTCATTATTCTCATCGTCTAAGGGTAGACGGCATCATCCTGATTGATGAACAAATCATTATTCTCATCGTCTAAGGGTAGACGGGATCATCCTGGTTGATGAACAACTCATTATCCACATCGTCTAAGGGTAGACGGTATCATCCTGATTGATGAACAACTCATTATTCTCATCGTCTAAGGGTAGACGGCATCATCCTGATTGATGAACAAATCATTATTCTCATCGTCTAAGGGTAGACGGTATCATCCTGATTGATGAACAACTCATTATTCTCATCGTCTAAGGGTAGACGGCATCATCCTGATTGATGAACAACTCATTATTCTCATCGTCTAAGGGTAGACGGAAAGTCACCATAATCTCCACATTCACATCGTCTAAGGATAGACGGGAAGACACCATTATCTCCATGTTCACACCGTCTAAAGATAGACGGGAAATCACCATAACGCAATTCAACACCATCCTTTGAATTTCAGAATCCTTCTGTCTACGGGAATTGATGGAGAAGTCAATATCCTTGAAGGGGCCACATCGTCAGTATGGACTAACGGGAAGAAAAACCACCTTTTAAGAAACATGTCGTCAATAAGAATCGACAATCACGAAAACTGAACATTCTTCGAAGAGCTTCGACATCAATAGGGATTGATGGTCAGAAAAGTCTCTCTTAAATGTCATCATATCCAATAACCAGAAAGAGAACCGATATTCAAAATCATTTTGAAACCCCTTAACAACTAAGGATAGCCGGAGAAGACTCGCTGGGGAAACACCTCATCATATGTATGATCTGGCAATAAGAAACCTGCTGAACAATAGCTCGAAACTTCACATCGTCTGCTGCCAGACGGAAAGGAAGGCCACTTACTAGAAAAGCTCTATTTTGAACTCCATTGAAGATTGCCTGAAACTTCACATCGTCTACTGATAGACGGTAAGGAAAGCATATCCTGGGAGAAACCCCTTCTTGAAATCTTACTGCGATCACCCGCAACTTCACATCGTCTATGGATAGACGGAAAGAAAACCACATTCGTACTCCAGACGTCTAATGCTAGACGGAGAAATCCACTTATTGGGGGAACACATCGCCAATATGAATTGACGGGAAGAAAAGCTTGTCAACATCAGATGACTGACTGATCAAAGCATAATCGCTGTATGATCTGAGATACAAATAATCCGCTGAACTGTCTGAATACTGTTGCTGGATAAATGCCCCTGATCACAGAGTAATTCACGTGCCATATGAGGCTGATAGAAAACCTGACTTATGCTTTGTATGCATATGCAAATGCTTTAATCTTTCTACAGCGTAATGCTCCATCCTGGATGGAAATGCGACGCATTCTGACAATGATATGCAAGTATGATGCAAGTATGATGATGCATGCAATATGCTAGCAGGCTCGAGCTGCCGGAGAAGGCCGGGTACAGAAAACCACTTCAGCAAAATAAATGCTGAAGGCGAGGCCAACTTTGCTGGGGATAACCCGGATATCACTGAATCGTCCTAGCAAAATAAATGCTGGGAGAGTGAAATCAACCATGCTGGGGATACCGGGAACTTAACCGAACACTTTGACGAAGTAATACCCTGCTGGGGAATGTAACTCCATTGTAAAATAGCAGACGTGCTGAATATGATTGGACTTCTCTGGGAATAGCTTACCCGTACCAATGACCAATTGGACTTTGCTGGAGAAAATGGAGGGAGTCCTCCCGCGTACTGACGAAGCTCGGATCTGGAAATTGATGCACCAACACGGATGGTCTTCACAGTAATCGCAAACATGGATTTGAGCTCTTAAGCTTATCTTACTGGGTCAGATACAACTGCCGCTGGAAAATATTCTTCCTGAATACACAGCCTTGAAGAGTCAAGGGATGGTGACACGACCTCCCGCATTCATCTCGCTCTCGAAAATTGACTGCATCTGCTCGAATAACCCTGAATGGCCTTGCTGATACAGAGAACAACAATCCTTTCGCTTCTGATATGCCTCAGCCTACGGGACCTCTGTGGGGATAGTCCTTGAAAGGAAATCTGCAAATCTGAGCCCTGATGGTCTGATATAACGTGCCTCAGCGTTCTGAACTTCTGAGATATACTTCACCTTGAATGCTTCTCGCGCAACCTTTGCGTGCTTAAAATGGTCTGCCCCTGACTGCAATGACCTTGCCCCGATTATCTGATTCAGAGTAGTACCTCCTGACTGCGGCGTATTTCACCAGACCTCAACCTGATTGCCCCAGGATAACTGACTTCGAAAGGCTGACCTGACTGGGAATCACAATAAAGCTTGCCCCTGCTCTCGGAACATTCGGGCGCTCCACATTCTATCTTGACCATACTTTCCATTGTAGGAAGCTGTTCTGCTGTCAAGCGCTTACTCGCAAGTAAAACAAGTTGTTCTGCATAAATGATGTATTAATGCAACACATATGACAGCTTTGACATCCAATCTGTTCACTGGGAAAAGGAAAAACAGTTTATGGCATATAATGCACAAAACATTTATCAACATCAGTACCAACATGGTAAGAGGAACCTTTTAAGGAGTCAGAATCGACGCGACCTTTACCGGAGTATGCTTTCGAAACAACCTGCTTCAATTAGGACTTTTGAAGGTTGTAATGTGGTCAGGTTCATGGTTTTGAAAGAAAGGATAAAGGCTCAAAGTTTACTTTAACCCACCCATTCTCCTTGATGTTCTCCGATCCTATGTTCAGCTAATTTGACCTTAGCGCTCACCTCTCAGAGGTTGAAAGATAGGAATGATAGTTCGAGAAACTTTTGGATTTTGGAGTGACAACCACTCACTCTTCGTCTTTGACACTTGAGGTCACACGACTCGTATTTCATTTGAGGATTTTTCTTTTGATCCTTTTCACTTTTTCTTTTCATATCCCTAACTTTTGCCTGGACTGACTCCTTTTGAGTATCTTTTGATTTTTTTAAGTCCAGCGGGATGCCCTCATTTTTGCCTAAGTCATTTGTTTTGAATTTTTCTTGACTTAGCGGGCTTTTGATTCTTTTTCATTCTTCTTTTTTCGAACAAGTCGTGTGACATTGGTTGTCTGACTCTTTGGGAATGATGTGGCTGTCCCACTCTTGATTGAACCATTGTGGTCTTTTAGGCACGACCTCTAGGGGTGTGATTGATCCTTGAACGGACACTCCTCTTGTAATTTGGACGCTCGGTCAAATTAGCTAACACCTACCCTGCCCCAGGTTAAGATTGAGGGTTTTTCGTTTTCAGAAAGAACTCCTACTACAAGGCTCAAAGGGGTTGACAAGGGATTATCTTCCTTATATCTCCGGTGTTTAAGGGTTTGAAACAATGCCTGTACATCATCAGCAGGTTTTATTTCAAAAGCATACAATATCGGAATTTGCATGTCGGTCATTTTCGTCATCCTCCCCAAATTCTTCTTAACCAAACGTTGGACCTTTGTAAAAACGATTAGTGAACACGACTGGATTCAATCAAAACATGCATATTTATTTCATTATCATCAATTCGAATGAAAACAACAAGTTTTACAAACAAGCTTACAAATTCAAACAGGAAAGCAATTACAAATGTAAAGCAATGACAAGCTAAAACAAAGAAAATATGCTAGCTTCTGAGAATCGGGCTTTCACGTCTGCCCTGCTGCTGAACCAGCTATCTTTATTAAAGGTAATTTGACGCTGTCCTGATCTGCTTTCAATGACTCAAACAAATTATAGAGCCCTTTCTCCTTCATTCAGATGATTTGGGGACCTCTCTGCCCGAAGCTGATTGCTGCACTGTCAAGCAAATCCTGCACTTTGTGCTTAAAAGCGTGGCAGCCTTCTATATCGTGACCCGGGGCTCCAGAATGAAACTCACAGTGCTTGCTTGCGTCATAACCAAACGGGGGAGTTCCCGTTATTGGTGCCAGAGTTCTTGTCTCTACCAGATTCAATCTCAACAATGTCTGCAACAACTCGGCATATGTTGAGGGAGGCTTCTCAAACACTCTTCTCGACTTGCCACCCTGGAATCGTCGCTGAGCCTGCTGTGCCCCCTGCTGAGGTTGCTGCTGCTGGTATCGGGTTGACCCTTGAACACCCTTTGTATCAAATGCAACATTGGTTTCTTGACCTTCAATATACTGAACACTCTCCTTATGCTTAACCATTTTCTTTCTTAGATCTGCCCCAGGAATAGGCAACAGTTGTGGGCCTGGAGATTCTGACACCATGGAGTCCAGGATACGCTTTTGACCCACTGCAGCTTTAGAAACATCTGTCATTTTAGCATCGACTGAGACAGGAGCAATATGCACAGCTACGCCGCCCGGCGTGAATTCAATATCGTGCGAGTCAATCAGGTCTTGAACATTGTGCTTGAAAGCATGACAACCCTCGATGTCATGTCCGAATGCCCCGGAATGAAATTCACATTGCTTATTGGCATCGTATCCCTGAGGAAATGCTTTTGTTGGTGGCGACAACGTTCTTTTCTCCACCAGATTAAACCTCAATAAGATCTGCAAGAGTTCCGCATATGCCATAGGTGGTGCCTCAAATATTCTCCTTGGCTTCCCTTCCTGGATCCTCTGTTGAGCCGGATGCATCTTCTGTTGCTGCTGCTCAGGTTCCACATGCACAGGCGGCGCGAGCTTCTTCATTGCGGCTTCGAATAGCTGATCGTCTTCTTTCCTAAGCACATTCTTGACTACTTCCATGATCAAGCTCACTTGGGTCTTCAGCTGACTGTTCTCCTCTTTGAGAATCTTCTGCTCTAGACGCATCTCTTGCATGTCTCTCATCATCTGCCCCAGCTGGCTTTGGACTTCGCTCAATTCAAATTGATTCTGTTCCATATCTCTGAAGGAATTCCTGCAACAAACTGGATGCTGAAGAAATAAGACCCACGGTTCTGATATACCTGTTAAAAAATAATGCAATGCGTAGCAAACAAACACACATTCATAACGCGACAAAGAGAAACTCAAACTATAAGCACACAGACGAATATCTCCCACACATGTACAACCAACAAAATCAGCAAGTAAGCACAACTGAGTCTGAATATAACGACCCCAGCCAACAATCCTGGTGGTGGTCGACAAATACTGATGCACAAAAGCTAAACGGGTTAAGCAGAGAAAACAGATGCGGCATCCGACGCGAAAACCTCTAGAAATTTCCCCCATATTCAACTGAACTCTCTGATTGACAATCTTCAGAGCACACACTTCCTGTGGAGCCTTCCATGATATTAACTGACGAACCCCCACAACTGGAAGATGGAAAATCATTAATCTGAACACAACCTTGAGGAGTGATGCAAATACGGCTAGAGTCTAACAGATCCTGAATCTGACTTCTAAGCACTTTACAATCATTCGTTGAATGCCCCTGTGCCCCAACATGGTACTCACAGCGGGCGCTGGCGTCAAAACCTGGAGGATACGGTGGAATCACCGGCTTAGTCTCTTTCGGCACTATCAATCCACTTATGACCAGATCTGGTAACAACTGACTGTACGACACTGGTAGCTGAGTAAACTGCCTTTCAGGCTTCCTTGGTCTTCGTGGAGCATGCTGACGCGATCGACGATAGGATGACCGTTGACTTGAAGTGTCTGAAAACTGATCCTGAGATGCTAGAGATTCTGAGGTGACGTCATCTCCTTCCCATTCTTCTTGAGAACTGACAACTGACTCAATCTTATTAACTGGGACGTAAGGAACACCTCGAAACTTTCCACTCCTGAGTCCTCGCTCAACAATCTCTCCCAGCCTCATCAGGCTCACAAAACTTGTGCAACTGAACAATTTGTCAAAATAATGGCCTTTCAGAGTACCCAAGAAGATGTCAACCAGTTCCCTTTCCGGAAGCGGTGGTCGAACACTAGCAGCTAATTCCTTCCATCTTCGCAAATATGCTCTGAATGATTCATTCTCCGCTTGAGACAATTCTTGCAGATCTACGAGACTAGGAGTCAAATCCAAGTTGTAATCGTACTGCTTCATGAAAGCTCTGGCTAAATCCACCCATGATCGAATCCGATTACTCTCTAATTGCACATACCATCTCAGGGATGCCCCAGTCAGGCTATACTGAAAGCAATGGATCATCAATTTGTCATTTCGCACAAACGAAGTCATCCTTCGACAGAACATCATCAAATGCAACTTCGGACAGCTATCTCCCGTGTATTTTTCAAATTCCGGCATTTTGAACTTGTGCGGTAACACGAGGTCAGGGACCAAACACATGGCTACAGCATCCAGGTTAATAACATCTTTCGCTTCCAAGGCTTTCATTTGCTCTTCCAACGCTCGGAGTCTTCTACCATAGTCAAGAGCTCTTGGATCTACTAACCCGGTCATTGGAATATCTCTCCGGTAATTCATCACAGGGAAATCAACACATTGATTGTTAACGGGAGGATATCGCTCATTTTGGGCAAGAAACTGCTCATGCCGATCTCTGTTCTCAACAGCTGGCTGTACAACTTGGTCTGCAGTTAGATTGTTCGCTTGCGGGAAGTCCTCCATAAAATCATACTGATGGTTGGACGCCACAGTAAACCTTGCCAAGGTGTTAGGAGACTGGAAATTGCCTTCAGACATAGCTACCGATTACCTGTAACGGACTATGCTGCTTGATTCTGCTCAAATTTGCTTCAGCCCCTTGGTCGTCTCCACTCTTGCCTCAAACAATTCCCCTAGAATCACCTTCTGGTGAAAACAAAGGCTGGATAAGTGCTCTGGCCTGCTAGAGAAATGCTATGCAATATGATTTATGCAAACAGAAATACAAAAATGCTAACGTGCATGTGTGCATTGGAGATATTTTCCCTCCAATTCCAGTGTCAGTGGTAGCAAGACGAGATAAACCATAAAGACAACATTTGGAAAAACCCTCATATATTGATTAGCATAACAGTCTTGTCAAGAGGTTACATAACTATGCTCCATACAGCTGATATGACAATGAAGATCCCAGCCAACATGCCTGGTGGTGATCTCAACATACAGAATACAAGAGAAATCAAATACGGGTACGGTTGCGGAAGTCCTCGACCATCTTCTTTGTCTCTGCGTGATCTGGTTGATAAATCAAACCTTCTATCAGTCGATCCCTCTTCCTGACCGTCCCCTGGATGTCTCTGACAAAGTCTTCCCAAGCCTTATCATTAGCACCATCCCCAAGTTTGGGTCTCTTGGCATCTGCTCTATGCTGGAAATCTTCCAAGTTCTTTATGGCATCTGCTAACTTGCGCTCGGCTTCGTATCGGCGACAGGCTTCTTCTTCAAGCTCTTCGTTCTTCACTTTGACCTGTTCTTCTAACTGAGCAATCTGTGTCTTCAGCCCTTCTTCTCGCTCCTTGCGCTTGGTCATAGTGAGATCCCAGTGTTCTCTGAATTTGGCTAGCTTTGTGTAGGCCCTTTCCAGCTCTTGCTTCTTGGTGGCCAACACACTACTAACGGAGTCTACATCTAACTCCAGACGCTTCTTGGTTTCAGTCAATTCCAATAGCGTAGTCTTCAGATGTTTCAGAGTTTCAGCCTGTTGCTTAGAAATATACCCTGTTTCAATATTTTCATGCCGAAGCTTGGCATTCTCCTGCTCTAAAGCCTCTTTAGCCCTCGCTAGCTCTTCTTTCTCCGCCATTAGCTGCTTGTAAACCTGAATGTCCACAGTGGTAGGCTCCTCTACCGGAGGATGCAATGGCTGAACCGCTGGATACGGCATAAGGAACTTCACAGCTCGCTCCCGAATCCATTCTTCATATGGGCTAGGACCTCGAGTATCCCCTCTGCTACCTGAAAGCTTCCCTCTCTTGTGCAAGTTTTTCCAGGCTTTCTCAAGTTTGGTCAGCATCTCTTTCCCTATTGCCCCGGTGAGATACAGAGATTCCTGTATCTCCTCGGGCTTTGGCGCTCCTTGAGGTATGTACCCAAATTGCTTGATCAATAAGGAAGGGTTATAGTTGACACAACCTTTCCTTCCTATTAACGGAACATTCGGGAATCCTTCGCCTTTGAGTATGACTTCAGCTCCAAATACTTCTTTAATGACCCATACCACGTTCTCAGCAGTTAATCCCATTAAGCGCTCGGGCCATCCTAGAGAATTGATAGACGTGACAAAAGGGCCTGACTTAGGCAAATGACTGGTGAACCACCTGCATAAGAGAGGTACGCAGCAAGACACATTCCTTCCTCGTCGCTTTTCATTCTGGTAGTGAGTTGAATGGTGGATGTCTCCCAGCAAAGTAGGGACTGGGTTTCCCGCAGCCAAAATATAGAAGGCATCTGAATCAACAAAATCAGGAATGTTCGGGAATAACACGATGCCATACACACATACAGCAAGAATGACGTCAAAAACATCCCATTTACCCTTCTGGGCATACTCTCGAGCCTTATCCACTAAGACATCCAACGGAAACCCCCATACGTCTCCCCTTCTGATCATCTTCCCAGACAACTCAGACTCTTTCAAGCACAGGATGGCAGAAAGCTCAGCCAGCTTAGGCTCAGCGTCCGTACGATAAAAAGGCATCTGCTCACGGATCGGTATATCCAGAAGTGCAGAGTACTCCTCCAGGGTAGGAGCCAAAACGAAGTCGGGAAATACAAAACACCTGAGCTCCGCGTCGTAAAACTGTAACAGAGTATAGATGCCGCTGGTTTCGTAGGCAGATGGCTGATAAACGTATGTCAGAATCCTCCCATATCTCTTTCTGAAGTCACCCATTCCTCTCTTCTTGGCAATAGCAATCAATTCTAACAATAGACTGATATTCGGCGACGGAAACTTATAGGGCAATACTCTCTTCAGGTTTTCCATGTCTTGCTAGGAACAAACACCAGAACTGGAAGGGAAAATATGTACCTGCAATACACACACGTTAGTTGAATGCAGATGGTAATGCAATGATGCAATATGATAAATAATGCAATCTGCGAACACAAGGGCTATGCTGTAGCCTGAAGAGGAATATCTCTGTGATCAAGAACAGAAAACCATCACGGTCATCAGAATCTCAGGACACTAACTATCATCTGATACTCAAAATATCAATCCCCTGGTAAGAAAACCATCTGAACCTCTGTATCTGACGAAAATACCATCTGATAATAGCCTCAACCTCAGATAAGAAACCCATCTAACCCAGACAACACACCTGGAGATGAATCAAGAATACCATCTGATAAAGATAATGAATCATGGTTTCTGAAGGCCAGTTTTCCTGCAATAACCCAGTCCCTCTCACAGGTAGGATAAACCTAATCCACGGACAAAGGTACGGCATCCTATGCGGTTATCAGCGTCACAGACTTTCATGAGTGACGATACGATTCCCAGAAGGAGTGGCATCATCAAGTCATGAAGAGGCCTCACTTAGCTGACTTCCAAATGATCGGTCCCCAGAGTCGACAATCCTCACGTCTGGACTCCCCTCAGATCCTCAGGACCGGAAAGGAGCACCTCTGCAAGAATCTCGTCTGAGCGCAGATTTTCGTAGGGAACTGTGCCTGCTCAGCAGACAGGTTCGTCTACTACTTCTCCACAACTATATCTAGGTGTGTACTCAAGCCCAGGTCCGGCTTTCCACTCACAGTAACCTCCCTTTGCCCACAGCAATAATCACAATAATGTAATGCTGGAAAATAAATGCGGAAAGGTAAAGGTACAGAAAAGTAAAGTGCAGAAAAGTAAAACACAATATACACAACACCCAACCAATAAACACCCAAGCGCTAGGATTGACTCGCGTAGGGGATGGGAAACGGTCCCAGCATAAGGGATGGGAAAAGTCCCTAGATGCTATAGATCCCCAGCAGAGTCGCCAGCTGTCGCTACTGCGAAAATCGGCGCCGGCTTGACAGGAGAGTCGCCACCGTGCGTTATTTATCCCTCAGAGCGGGAAAGGAAACGCTCGAAGTAAACCTCGCAAAGACGGGAAAAGGTATGGTCATCGCAACCATAGCCTGGGTTCGGGAGTCGGTTACGCAAGGGGAAGGTATTAGCACCCCTCACGTCCATCGTACTCGATGGGATCCACGCTTGGTGTTTATAGGTAAAAGGGTGTGTTATCTATCTACGCTACTGGCTGGTCTGAAAAGAAAATAAAAGGACAGGACTCGACAGAACATACGGTGTTCTGGGCCTACGTATTCCCTCGTGCAATGGGAAAGTCAGAGTCAACGTAGTTCGACTGCCTACGTCTAAACGGGGAAAGGTTGCTCGCCAGGACATCGCGTCCTGTGCCTACGTACTTTCATCTGAAATGAAAGATCAGAGCAAACGTAGTTCGGCTAACTACGGGTAAACAGGGGCTCTCACACAGCAGTGAGAAAACAAACTGGTCTCTAAGGCTCTGGAACCTACAAATACGATCTGGTCTCAAATGCGCTCGGGCAAGAGAAAAGGATAACAATTAGTCGTTAGCGGGAAAGTCTCGATCGCACAGCCGCGAGAGAACAAAGGTTAGTCATTAGTGTGCTCGCTAGGATATCGCATCCTATGCCTACATATCTTCGTCTGGAACGAAGAATCAGAGCAGCTGTAGTTCAGCTAACTACGGATCAAGCTACTCAAAAGCTCCTACAGAAAGGAAAAGGAAACCCTAGAACTATAGCTGAGAAACAGGGGAATCTACCTACTGCTACCACACCTGGTTGACCATCCTAATGGCTATCATAACAACTCCGCAGCGGAGAAGTCAGGGCTCCTAAGGGATCACGGCAACAGGATTAAACCACAAACAAGAAACTGCAACATAAAGGAATACTGAATATATGCATGAATGCAACAACTAGACGAACAAGGCACAAAGGCCGCAAACCACAAAGGCAAGGGAGCTCAGCTCTACCGAATACCAACAAGCAAAGCCACGCAATAACAAACAAGCAGAAGGAGGACCACCTCAACTTCTCATGCACACAAAGTCTACTTCTAAGATGCACTTATTCAAAACTATCTAGATGAACACCTAAGTCTAATGCAACACAATATCACACAAGTCAAACAACACAAAGAGACTAACCCTGAGCAGGGCCTCAAACAAACCTGAAACAAGCTCCTAATCTAGCTCTAAACAGAACTTTATGCCACACCTAAGCAAAGCTCTAAGCAACAACCTAATCAAAACCTAAGCAGGAGGAATCAATCCCAGTCTCCAAGCTTCAGAATAAGCTTACCAGAGAAAGGAAGCTAAGCAGACAAGCTCATGGTATCTTCCTCAGGAAAGTACCAGGAGGTTACTACTCAGGAATCATATCCTATGCGGCTCGACAACTGTGATCAGTTTACATCCCTCCTCAGGAGAGATTAAACTCACATGAAGGCTCCGGCGTCACTGGATATTTGGGAAAGAACCTATATGCACTAAGGGAACTAAGTGAACAGACTCATAGGACCTTCCTCAGGAAAGTACTAAGAGGCTGACACTTAGGAATCGTATCCTACGTGGCTCAACAACTGTGATCAGTTTACATCCCTCCTCAGGAGAGATTAAACTCACAAGTTGGCTCCAACATCACTGGATACTTAAGAAATCCTAGACAAACTACTGGAACTAAGTGAATAGACCCATAGAACCTTCCTCAGGAAAGTACTAGGAGACTTCCACTTAGGAATCGTATCCCATGTGGCTCAACAACATGTGATCAGTTTACATTCCTCCTCAGGAGAAATTAAACTCACAAGTCGGCTCCGACATCATTGGATACTTACGAAAGAGGTGAGAAGGAAGGATGAAAGTCATTCACAGTGCCTTCCTCAGGAAAGTACCATAAACTCCCTTCAAACTTCGGGATCTCGAACCTCACAAACAGACACCAAGCTCCTAGACTAAGCCTCAATCCAATGCATCTCTGCAAGCTCCAACAGGACTTCAATCAGCTCCCACCTTCAGGAAGAATCCACAGGCCAACAAACTACAAAAGACTATCTCTGAAGTTCAACCACAGTTGAACTCCAAAGTCAGAAGTCATCAAGACTTCCCCTATCTTCAGGCTCAGACAAATCACAGCAGAACACCCTACAAAAATCTATCAAAAATCTACGGGGAAACCTACATGGCTCTAGGGTAACATACTAAAAAATCAGAACAAAATTCAACACCAGATGAAAGAAATAAAATCAGCAACACAGATATATCCACAGACCAATTATTCAAACATCAATAACAGTGGAAAAAATGCAATTAAAATGAAAATGCATGATTGAGCTAATATTTTTGTATTATAAAATTCTACACTGAATCACGAGTCTACAGAAAAAAGAACGGAATTATTTGACCAATTCTACCATTTTTTATGAATTTTTTAATGATATGCATGCATTGAAAATATTAAAAACAAATCAATTAATTGAAAAATATGCAAAATATAACAAACAAAAAAAAAAAATGTCCCTTTTATTTTTATTTAATTTTCTAAACATTTTTCATGAAATGGATGGAAAAAGAATTATTAAAAAACCACAATTATTTACATTTATGATTTATTTACATGTATTAAAATATAAAAGAAAAAATCAAAATAAAAGAAAGTGACATGGAGGGTGCAAACAGCAGGATATTCAGGTTGGTTCTACATTGGGCCTATGCTGGGGGGTGCCAACAGCAGTTGGTGCGCAGGCCCATGTTATTATCCAGAAAAAAAACAAAAAAACTGAATCTGAGCGCAGGGGGTGCAGCGCTATCAACTTTCTCAGTTGATTTCCATTATGGGCTACGCCCAGGGGGTGTTAACAGCAATTGGGGCTTAAGGCCCAATTCAATCCACTCAGACTCCATACGCTAGGGGGGGTGATTAGCAATTTGGGGTGTTAGCGTAGCAACTACGCTTGGGCCTAAGCCCGATCCAAACCCTAAACCCAGACAAACCCTAATCAAACTAACTACTCCTAATTCCTCTCAGGCACTGTTCACCTAAACAGCTAGCCGTCTTCCTCATCTCCTTCCTCTACGCTCTGCAACTCAATTCCAGGAAGAATAAACAATCACGCCAAAACCTCACATGCCTCACCACACTCGAACGAAATCAACGCCACGACCTCAAACTCATAATCCTCTCACACTCAACACAAATCAAGCCTACCTTAACCAATTATTTCGCCCTAATTGCAATGAGGATCTAGCAGAGAGAAGGCAAACCTGGATTAACACGAGTGGAGCAAGAGATCTTTGAAGATCTATTATGTTGTTGAAGAAGGTTGTTGACGCTATGATGAAGTTCTGAGTAACTTCTGGAAAAACTCACGATCTGGAAAACCTGAATAGCGATGCAGATCTTTGAATGATTTCTGGAAAGATTTGCTTGAGTATGAAGATGATCTGGAAAATCGTTGATGGAGGATGAAGATTTAGGGTTTCTGGAGAAATTTGCACGAAGGTTGTTGAAGGTTGGATGAATTGATGGAGTGGATTCTGGAAAAAGATTTGAGAACGATGAAGATTGAGTTTCTGGAAAAAATTGTTGTATGAAGGTTTGAAGGTTTAGTGGCGTTTCTGGAGAATTGATGGCGAACGAAGATGTTTCTGGGGAAAAAATTGATGATGACGATGAAGGTTCTGGGGAATTTGGATGAAGGTGGTGGCCGGAGTTAGTTGAGTCGCCGGCGGTTGGTTGCTAGGGCGTTTGCATGCCCGGCGGTAAGGGGGCTCCGGCGAGGCTCCGGTGAGTGATGGCTGGGTGCCAAGTGTCTCACATGCGCTGAGAGAGAGAGAGGGAGTGGGACAGGTGTGGACCACGTGGCGTGGATTGGGAGTGGGTTCTGAGTGGTGGTGGCGCTCTCGAGGCGAAACGCGTGGGGCCTCGTGCTGCGCAACACGTGTCCGCTTTATACCCTTGCAGTTGCTGGAGGCTTCTGGATGGTTCTGGAAATTTGGACTGTTTGGACTTCTGAATCATTTTGTGAATTGGGCCTTTGCAAAAAACGCCTCACTGGGCCCATACGAAAAATGAATCAAAAAAAACTGTAAAAACTAGATTAAAAAAAACAGTTAACTAAACCTAATTAACTCTAATCAATTATTAAAAGTCTAATTAACCCTAAATCATCTAATTAAATCTAAAACATGATTAACCTAATTAAAACTCTAAAAAGTCATTAACCTAATTAATTCTGAAAAATTCAATTAATCCTAATTAAACTCTAAAAAATGATTAAAAATCTAATTAATTCTATATTATCCTAATTTTCTATTAAAATTCTAAAAATGATTTAAAAACAATTAAACCTATTATTAATAAAAGAAAACTATATTATTTTCTATAGAAAAATTCCTAAAAATGATTTAAAAGAAAAACCATATTATTCTAAAATGATAAAACTATTTAAAATCTTATTTAAAATTCTACAAGTGATTAAAATCTATTTAAAAATCTATAAAATCCTAAAAAAGAGATTAAACTATAAAAATGTTCTATAACCTATTTAAATTCCAGAAAAAATTATAAAGCCTATTAAAAATTCCCAAAAGCCTATAAAAATCCTAAAAATGCAGATGAATGCAAATGACCCCCATAAAAGCGCACGAGACCAAATCGAATCGAACGGAGATCCCCGGGCATCAGAATATCCTCAAAATCACTGAAAAATCACCGAGGAGCGCACAATTTCCCGAAAATAAAACCCTGGTTATCTGGACTGGATCTGCCATATCTGATAGACAAAAATCAAGCTGTAAACTCTGATATCCCCTGCTTGTGCACAAAAATCATCTGTCTGAGCTGTGAATATGAAATTGAACCATGAGTCAGATAGGAGAATCGGTTGGTCAAATTTTAGGGTGCAACAATGACTTCTCTGGGCTTCATGATGGCTATCAAGACATCTCATAGGCTTTCCCAAAACATCAAGTTTCTTCTCAAAGTCTCAGAATCATCTGAGGAGCACCCACAACTCTCAAACTGTGAAGCACACAACCCTAGTTTCAAACCACTTCCTCTGAGGATCTCTTGCACTTTCTGATGAAGGTATCAACTTTCAAACATTCAATGGGAAAATAAATGTTGGTCAAATTTTGGGGTGCAACAGTGTGCTCGCTAGGATATCGCATCCTATGCCTACATATCTTCGTCTGGTACGAAGAATCAGAGCAGCTGTAGTTCAGCTAACTACGGATCAAGCTACTCAAACGCTCCTACTGGAAGGAAAGGGAAACCCTAGAACTATATCTGAGAAACAGGGGAATCTACCTACTGCTATCATGCCTGGTTGACCACCCTAATGTCTATCATAACGACTCCGCAGCGGAGAAGTCAGAGCTCCTAAGGGATCATGGCAACAGGACTAAACTACAAACAAGAAACTGCAAAGTAAAGGAATACTGAAAATATGCATGAATGCAACAACTAGACAAACAAGGCGCGAAGGCCGCAAACCACAGAGGCAAGGGAGCTCAGCTCTACCAAATACCAACAAGCAAAGCCACGCAATAACAAACAAGCAGAAGGAGGACCACCTCAACTTCTCATGCGCACAAAGTCTACTTCTAAGATGCACCTACTCAGAACTATCTAGATGAACACCTAAGTCTAATGCAACATAACATCATACAAGTCAAACAATCCAAAGAGAAGGCTAGCTAACCTGACAAGCCTCTATCTACAAAACGAGAAACTACTCCTGGGCAAGGCCCCTAACAAACCTGGAACAAGCTCCTAATCTATCTCTAAACAAAACTCTATACAAAACCCTAAGCAAAGATCTAAGCAAAAATCTAATCAAAACCTTAAGCAAGAGGAATCAATCCCAGCCTCCAAGCTTCAGAACAAGCTTACCAGAGAAAGGGAGCTAAGCAGGCAAGCTCATAGTGCATTCCTCAGGAAAGTACCAGGAGGTTACTACTCAGGAATCGTATCCTATGCGGCTCGACAACTGTGATCAGTTTACATCCCTCCTCAGGAGAGATTAAACTCACATGAAGGCTCCGGCATCACTGGATACTTTGAGAAAACCTACATGCACTAAGGGAACTAAGTGAGCAGACCCATAGGACCTTCCTCAGGAAAGTACTAGGAGGCTGACACTTAGGAATCGTATCCTACGTGGCTCAACAACTGTGATTAGTTTACATTCCTCCTCAGGAGAAATTAAACTCACAAGTTGGCTCCAACATCACTGGATACTTAAGAAATCCTAGATAAACTAATGGAACTAAGTGAATAGACCCATAGGACCTTCCTCAGGAAAGTACTAGGAGGCTTCCACTTAGGAATCGTATCCCATGTGGCTCAACAACATGTGATCAGTTTACATTCCTCCCCAGGAGAAATTAAACTCACAAGTCGGCTCCAACATCATTGGATACTTAAGAAAGAGGTGAGAAGAAAGGACGAAAGTCATTCATAGTGCCTTCCTCAGGAAAGTACCATGAATTCCCTTCAAACTTCAGGATCTCGAACCTCACAAACAGGCAACAAGCTCCTAGACTAAGCCTCAATCCACTGCATCCTTGCAAGCTCCAACAGGACTGCAACCAGCTCCTATCCTTAAGAAGAACCCACAGGTCAACAAACCACAAGAGACTATCTCTGAAGTTCAACCACAGTTGAACTTCAAAGTCAGAAGTCATCAAGACTTCTCCTATCTTCAGGCTCAGACAAATCATATCAGAACATCCTACCAAAATCTATCAAAAATCTATGGGAAACCTACATGGCTCTAGGATAACATACTGAAAAATCAGAACAAAATTCAACACCAGATGAAAGAACTAAAATCAGCAACACAGACATATCCACAGGCCAATTATTCAACATCAATAACAATGAAAAAATGCAATTAAAATGAAAATGCATGATTAAACTAAGGTTTCTGCACTATAAAATTCTACACTGAATTACGAGTCTACAGAAAAAAGAACGGAATTATTTGACTAAATCTACTATTTTTTATTAATTTTCTAATGACATGTATGCATTAAAGAATATTAAAAGAAATCAATTAAATGGAAAATACACCAAAAAATAGGGAATAAAAGTAAAGTGACATTTTTATTTTTATATGATTTTCTAGACATTATGATGAAATGGTAGAAAAAAAGAAGAATTAAAAAATCCATCATTTACATTTTATTATGAATTTTCTAACATGAAAATATTAAAAAGAAATTAACAAAACAAAAATTGAAATAAACTGGAGGGGGGGTTCAAACAGCAAGATTTATGAGTTATTAATGCATTGGGCCCTAAAGATGGGGGTGCTAACAGCATTAGGGCGCAGGGCCCAGTCTCAGAAATCAAACAAACAGAAAAAAAACGTATGGGGGTGCAGCTAGCAGATTTTCCAGTTATTATTTCAATGGGCTTATGCCCAGGGGGGGTGCAGCTAGCATTAGGGCCTAAGGCCCAAACTAATTCACTCAGACCTCTCAAACGGGGGGGGGGGGGGGGGGGGGGAATTGAGCAAATGGGGGGTGCGGCTTCAGCAAACGCGCTTGGGCTTAGCCCAATACCCTAACCCTAAACCAATTACTCAGTTGAACAAAACTAATCCCTCTCCCAAACCCTAACACTGTTCACTCACCTCTATCCTAGCCGCTTCGTTCGCTCATCTTCTCTCTGCAACTCGTCTTCCATTCTCACACCATTCCCAGAAAAAAAGAACCCCAACAAGACTTCACACATCTCACCACACTCAAACGAATCAGCACAATAATCTCACTGTTCTCTCAGTTAAACACAAATCAAATACAACCCTAACCGATCGACACTCATGGTAAAATAACTGAAGCTGAAGCTGCGTTATCAACATAGGAGAACATGCAGCAAGATTGGAGCGATGCGTACCTGGATGAACTAAGAACCGGCTGGAGGCGTTCTTGAGTCTCGTTGAAGGGAGACGTTTAAAGATCGTAATAGATCTTGCATAAACCTGAAGAATCCGAGGGGGAAGCTGATGGAGAAGCGATTTCGCTGGGAAGACGATGAACGCTCAGATGTTCTTGACCAGGAAGCGCAAATGATGAACGTCTATGAAGATCAACGCGAT
The DNA here is from genome assembly GCA_963859935.3 of Lathyrus sativus. Classification (NCBI taxonomy): domain Eukaryota; kingdom Viridiplantae; phylum Streptophyta; class Magnoliopsida; order Fabales; family Fabaceae; genus Lathyrus; species Lathyrus sativus. The sequence goes on along the minus strand of OZ012735.1, from coordinate 614,388,652 downwards.
TCTGGGTTTCTCGTTGAAGAAGGATGAAGGTTTTGGGTGGTTTCTGGGTTTCTCGTTGAAGAAGAGTGTTGGCGTTCTGGAAACCTTGAAGAACGATGAAGATCGTTGAATGTGTTCTGGAAAACTTCTGGCAAAACGATGAAGGCCTGAGCGAGCTCTGGAGAAGCTATTCTTGAGATGCGACGAGGATGAATGGATTCTGGGGATTTACTTGAGGTTTCCGGCGAGTATAATCTTTCCGGCGAGGTACCGATGAAGGTGGAAGGTGGAAGAAGATGAAGCTCAGAGCGTTTCTGGGGATTCTGGGCGTGAAACGAACTCCGGCGAGCCGTTGCGGTGGCCGGAAGACGTTGGGGTGACCGGCGGTGGGCGGTTATGGCGGATGCATGGCCGCCGGTGGTTTTTCTGGTGAAGCTCAGGCGATGGCTGGGGAGGTGACAAGTGGCGCAGAGGAGTGGCTAGGTGGTGACACGCGTGAGAGCATGCACAGAGAGAGAGAGAGAGAGTGGGGGCCAGCTGGGGGGCACGTGTGTGAGTGTGAGAGAGTCTGAGTGTGTGGTGGGTCCTCCTGAGTGGGACGCGTGTGGCCTTTTATATGCTGACAAGTGTCCCTTTTTTGGGCAGAAACCTGAACTTTGGACAAAAAAGAACCTTCTGGGCCTGCGAATTGAGCCCATCAGACCTGCAAAAACTCATACAAAAAACTCACACAAAAAATGCATTGTAATGGATTAAAGCTAATAATAAAAAAAACCTAATCCTAATTAACTATTAAAAATTCAATTAACTACTGAATATTAACTAATAAATCTCTAATGAAACTACAACTAATAGAAACCTAATCATATCTAAAAAAATCAATTAACCTAATTAAACTCTAAAAAGTGATTAAAAGTCTAATTAATTCTATATTATCCTAATTTCTTATTAAAGTTCTACCATTATTTAATATCTATTAAAATCTATTATTAATAAAAGAAAAACTATATTATTTTCTATATTATCTAAAAAACAATTAAACCTATTTTAAAATCTATAAAATTCTAAACTATTAACATCTATTAGTAATAAAAGAAAAACTATATTCCCCTTTTTCTTTATTATTCTAAGAACTATTTAAAATCTTATTTATTCTAAAAATCTATTTAAAAATTCTATAAAATCCTAAAAAGAGAATTAAACTATTAAAAAATACAAAAACCCTATTTAAATTCCAGAAAAATCTGTAAAGCCTATTAAAAATCCGCAAAAGTCTATTAAAATCCTAAAAATGCAGATGAATGCAAATGACCCCCATAAAAGAGCGCACGAGACCAGATCGAATCGAACAGAGATCCCCGGGCATCAGAATATCCTCAAAATCACTGTGCAAGCTAAAAATCACCGAGGAGCGCACAATTTCCCGAAAATAAAACCCTGGTGATCTGGACTGGATCTGCCATATCTGATAGACGAAAATCAAGCTGTAACCCTGATATCCTCTGTTTGCACAAAAATCATGTGTCTGAGCTGCGAATATGAATTTACGCCACGAGTCAGATAGGAGAATCGGTTGGTCAAATTTTAGGGTGCAACACCCCGGGTGCAAGATCAAGGAACATCTGTTGAAGTCTTCAGACCCCAAATCAAAATCTGCCCTATCAAGAACAAACACACAGCTGCTGATGAGATCTTCAGACCTCACTCAAAATCTGCCCTATCAAGAACAAATAACATCTGCCGATGAGGTCTTCAGACCTCACTCAAAGTCTGCTCCATCCAGAACAAACCACTGATGATAATATACTGATCAAAGCCTGCTCTATCAAGAACAGACAAACACCCGACGACAAGATCCTCTGATCAAAAACCTCTTGCTCTATCAAGAACATGCCTGCAACTGAGAACCCAACATAACTGATTCACTGTCAAGAAAACCAAGTAGTCTGAAGGTCTAAGTTTCCTGCAATAAACCCAGTCCCACTCGCAGGTATGGACCTAGACTGACTCAAGGTACGGCATCCTATGCGTTCATCAGCGTCACAGACTTTCAAAACTGATGATACGATTCCCAGAAGGAGTGGCATCATCAAGTCCTGAAGAGGCCTCACTTAGCTGAATCACAAATGATCGGTCCCCAGAGTCGACAATCCACTAAACCAGCAACCGTCTCAACCCAAAGGGTTGAAAGTGAAGCCAACCGGATGAACCTCGTCTGAGCGTGGATTTCATGAGACACTAGTGCCTGCAAAGCAAGCACGCGCCCACTAATTTCCACTCTAAGTCTATGGTGCACTCAAGCCTGGGTCTGGCTTCTCACTCAATCAGAACCCCCATCCCACAACAGCACAAATAATCATATTATACTGGAAATAAAATGCGGGAAATAAAGTGCGAGAAGTAAAAATGCGATAAATAAACGCAACCCAACAAGCAAACATACAAACGATAGGATTGACTCGCAGGGAACCGTTGGACTCCCCAGCAGAGTCGCCAGCTGTCGCTTGCGCGAAAATAAGGTGCCGGCATGACAGAAGAGTCGCCACCTTTCGTTATTTATCCCTCAGAGCGGGAAAGGAAACGATCGGAAAAACCTGACGAATAAGGGTAAGACAAGGTCATCGCAACCATTGTCTGGGTTCGGGAGTCGGTTACGCAAGGGGAAGGTATTAGCACCCCTCACGTCCGTCGTACTCGACGGGATCCTCGCTTGTTTGTTTACTTGGACGGGTTGGTTATAATCTATCTACCTATCAAGGCTGGCTGAAAAAGAAAAGAAAAATGACTCGGCAAAGCATCGCACTTTATGCCTACGTATTCTCATCAGAGAATGAGAAATCAGAGTCAAAGTAGTTCGGCCTACGAAGGATTATGGGGGAAAGGTTGAAGGTTGCTCGCTAGGATGTTGCATCCTATGCCTACGTACTCTCATCTGGTATGAAAGATCAGAGCAAACGTAGTTCGGGTAACTACGGGTTATCTCCTAAAAGAAGTGTTTTTTTATTGTGTTTGCGATTTCCACCGCACTAGAGACTATGACCTGAGAGTGAATGCGTCGCATGTCACCTAAAGGGTACCATACTAACATCCAGACTATGGAAAAGAAACTCTCCCACAATCCTTTCTCAGATAGCTTAAGGCTCGTAACGTACGAAAGAAATCATTCATGATTACTGTATCTTAAACTGCTTTGAGATGAGAAGAGAACAGGCCCAACTAGGAGGGAGACTATCAAGTCCTACTGTTATCATGCCATGGATTCATCCTATGGTTGAGGTTTGAACAGGGAACTCCTAGATGTTTTCATGCATAGGTTTCAACCTAAAAGTCTATCATCAAATCCTCATCAGAGGAAATGAGAGTCCTAAGGGATCATGTCAATGATACACCAAAACAGGCAAAAGCATCAGCTTTAACAGTAAAATGCATGCAATGCAAGTGAGGGAGGAAATGTGTGTGGGGCTTCAGCCTCCACAAGCTCGTCTCGACCTCAAGCCAGTCATGAAATAACAGTAATCATACTGAAATAAACAACATGCTATCAAGCAAAAACAGTAAACTGTAATCATACAGACAAAAGAACTGAAATGCTATCAAGCAAAATAAACACATGGGCAAGGGAGCTGGGCTCTACCGAGTACCCGCAAGCAAAGCCAAGCAATAACAATACAATCAGATGCACTCATGCTCTTAGACTGAACTTATTCTAAATGGGCTTAGTCTAATGCAACAGACAAATCAGACAAAACACACAATACATCAAAGAAAACAGAAGAAAGCCTCAGCTCCTCCAGCAGCAACCCAGTCTTCAGACTTCAGAGATCACTTGCTTTCCAGGTATCATCCTACAACATGAGTATCAACTCATCTTCTCCCTTTGAGCTTCAGCTCCTTTGATCAGCTCTACCTTCAGGCTTCACTATCTTCAGGGATCTTCAGGCATCAACTTGATCTTCACAGAGTCTTCAGGCTTCAATAATCTTCAAGGAATCATCCTCTTCAAGGCCTCAGCTTCTATCTTCAATGGCTCCAATGCTCCAGCAAACAAGATTCAGTCAGCAAGATGAGTGGGGGATGTTACAGTACTCACTGACTTCCAAAGGATGCCATTGAGGACTTAACATCAAAAGAAAGGCTCTCTCAAAGTTCTACCTTATAGGGCAGGGTCACTAATCCCTCCAAAGGAGAGAGGTGAATACCCTTGAGGGACTCTATGTCACAGAGAAGAAAGGAGGTGAACAAGACACTCCTTGTTTATTGAACAAAATATCCTATTTAGGGCTCTGCCTATGCACCTATAAACCTATAAACCAAACAACAAAAGCTATGCTAAACTCCTCTGCAAGGTCTTCAAAGCTTCCATGATGATCCACAGGGTCTTCAACTCAATCTTCAAAGCTCACACACTCAACAGAGAAGGAAAGAAAACACAACAATACAACTTATGTCTTTAAGCAACACACATACTATCCATACATCCAAAAATCAATGAAAAATACTAAAACACCATGCAATATTCTAGTAAAATTCTAGGGGATTCTATACATACTTACCCTTAACCCATGTATTCCCCATACACTAATTTGGCCTATAAACCCCAAAAATAAAATGTTGAAGTTCAAGTATACTACTTAAAACCCTAACTAGAGCACCTAAATGTCTAACAATCAAACTACATCAAATTTAATTTCTAAAATCAAGGGATAAATCCTACATGAAACTAGGGTTCAATATCTAATTACACAAAAAAGAATGAATTAAAAAACCTAAGGGAAGGTCCTAAAACAATTCTTGCAAGATAAGGTATCAACTAAAGGAAAGAAAATACACCATTTAAAAGAAAATATCACTAAAAATTCTACATTAAAAATAAAATTTCATTTTTATTTTTATATTTTTCTACACAAAATTATCTAATCATAGAAAAAATAATGAGTAGAAAATCATCATTTATCAATTTTTTATGAATTTATTAAGATTGCAAAAAATATAAAACAAAATAAATAAAATGAAATAAGGAAAATGAGGGAGGGGTGAGAAAAGTAAAGCGCCACAATTGATTATTCATGTGGGCCAGATATGGTGGGGTGTGGATAGGAATAAGTTGCTGAGCCCAGTTTCATTAGCGAACCAAAACGGTGCGTTTGGCTAAGTGCTACGCTGCGTTTCGCAAGCTTCAGACTTCCCTCCATTTTGAATTCAAACCATGGTCGTTGGATCATGAGAATAAGTCAAGGATCTGGAACAATCTGACGGTTGGAGTTCATCTTCTCCAAACAAACCCTAGGGTTTTCAGAAAACCCTAATTTCGAACCAGAATTTCCACTCGATCGTTCTCACTGATGGCTGGGTGAAATCAAGAAATTCCAAAAGCAATCTTGCTCCACTAGTTATCCTGAACACAATGATATCAATATTTATCCATGAAACCTTCTGAATCACCCTAACAGAACACACGAATGCTTGGGTTCCACCATGATTCTCTGCTATCAACCTTAACCAAACTTCAATCTAATGATGTAAATTTGTTCCACATGTTATCCTAGCCATTCTAAACCTCATCATATCCATTAATCTATCTTACACAGCTTATTAACAATCTTGCAAGAAATGGTACCCTGCCACGAAACCTCATGGATCTTTCTCTAATTCTCAGAAAACCTTCCTCTAACCTAGCATGTTGATCTTACACCTAAGATTCTAACAGAATGCTCATAATTAAGGACTTCTAGATCAAGATACCAACCTGTTAAGCTTCAATGGTGAGGGGTGTTAGGACTTGATTCAGCACTTGAAACCTTCTCCAAATCTTCCTCCAATAATGAACACCTTTCTGTTTGCAAGAGTTGAGGTGGATGAAGCTTGTAGAAGAAGGAATTGCACCTTACTTGATCTTGAAGAAATCCAACAATGGCACTTTCTCTCTCACTCTCTCCACTAAACTCAGCAACTTTCACCAACCTCTTCCTCCTTGTGACTCACTCTTTTTATAATGATGGATGGAAACAACTAGATCATTCTAGAATCATCTAGAAAAGTCTTGGAATCTCATGTGAGGGTAAGTTGGAAATCTCATGCATCATGCCTTAAACCTTGCAAAATTGGTGTGAAATTCTCCTTATGTGAGATATTGAGAAGGAATGAGTGAAAATCATGCCTTTCCTTGCCTTGTGCTATGATTTCCAAGGGTGACTTCAAATGCAAGTAACAAAATAACAAAGCATCACCCATTTTAAAGCTTCAAATCAAAATTCTATCTAAACCAATGTTCTCAAAATGATGTTTCCAATCAAAATGATATATTGGATGACCCATTTTGGATTTCTAGATCCTCCAAACCAATTTCCAATTTCAACTTTTTAAATTTATATGCCATTTTTAGTTCATTTTTGACCAATCATGCAACTCCATGCTATGAGCTTTTCCAACAATTCATGACCTTCTTTCTAGACTTAAAATCACATTTTGAACAACTTTCATGTTTTGAGTTTTTCCATTTGAGGCTTGGAAATAGGAGATATGGCATTTGCTTAAAAATGACTTATAACTGACAAATTACCAAAATACCCCTGTCTTGTTCAAACCATAAGTTGAGTTCCACAAATCCTATCAAGGACTTCTACCACTCAAATTAAATCTAAGAAGATTCCCTCCAACATTCATGTTGACCAAGAGATCATAGGAATCATCCTACTAGGGCAAAAGTTGTCTGCAAGTTGGGTGACTTTCAAGGACCCAGATTCACACACCTCTACTGACCTGTAATTTGTCAAAACCATAACTTGAGCTCTGCAACTCCTATCAAGGACTTCTACCACTCAAATTAAAGCTAAGAACAAGCTCTACAACATTCATGTTGTGGGGAAGATGATATATCAATCCCATCTAGAGCTAAAACTGCCTGGAAGATAGGGATCAAATTAGGGTTTTTTCACTGACAATCCTTGGGGACCCTGACTTGAAACTTCTCAAACTCCTCACTCATGATGAGTTGGACTAGGAATCATCTTTATATCATCTCTATGCATCATTCCATGATCTCATGGCCCCTGAATTAGGTCTCAACCTTCTCCAAATTTTCAGTTAATCTAGGGTTGACCCAGTCAAAACCCTAATTCTACCAATCATGGTTGAATCTTCTGAATTCTTGCCTAATGACCTCTCTGGGCTTCATGATGGATATCAAGACATCTCATAGGCTTTCTCAAATCATCAAGTTCATTCTCAAAGTCTCAGAATCATCTGAGGGGTACCCACAACTCTCAAGCTATGAAGCACACAACCCTGGTTTCAATCCACTTCCTCTGAGGATCTCTTGAACTTTCTGATGAAGGTATCCATTTTCAAACACTAGATGGATAAATAATTGTTGGTCAAATTTTGGGGTGCAACAAAGAGTTTCAAGCACAGTTATTCAGAAGACTCTAATAAGTACTACGCTGCCAGTACTGAAGATCTGATCCCAAACTATGCTCTGAACAATTACACGTTGTTAGAACACATGCTGCAAAGACTCTGATTCAGCAAACTCTAATATACATCAGAAGACTCTGACTGCTCAAGACTCTGATGTTCCTTTGCTGAAACTTGTTGAAGAAGAATTCAAACTTATGTCCGTTGGTATGGCCAAACGACTCTTTCCTCTTTTATGCTAGACACAAGAACACAGACAAAAAGGATTTTTCTGTGCATTCTACTTCTAGGAAAGGTCATGTGATGTGAAGACAAAAAGGTTCAGACCTTTTAGTACACAGCCTTCAACATGATAGCTACTTGGACCTCTTTGCCTATAAAAGCAAGACTCAATTCATCTTCTTCAGTTGACGAAACATTGAAAGAATTCATTACAAGCTCTCATACAATTTATTCTCATTAGTTGAATTTATTTCATAGTTCTTAAATCTTAAGTGAAATATCACATTTGTGATAAAGCTTTATTAGAAGCAATTTAAACACTTGTATTTATTCTTACATTTGATTGTAAAAGATCCTTAAGAAGATCCAGTTGGGATCAGCAGTTCTTAAGAAGACTTAGAACAGTTGTTCTTAGTGCTTGCTATTGTAATCAATTGATTTAATAGTGGATTAAGTTCTTGTTTGAGAAAGGCAAATCTCTCTTGATAGGGTGGACTGGAGTAGTTGAGTTCAACGAACCAGGATAAAAATCCTTGAGTTTTTATTGCTATAAGTTTTTCTACATACTTATTCAGCCCCCTTCTAAGTATTTTCTCACCTTCAGTTGGCATCAGAGCTCCGGTTCTGTGTGTGCTACCACTTCACAGTGACAGAAAAGATCCAGTGAAAAAAACTTTGATATATATTTGGTTGTTATTATGGCTGAAACTTCAACATCTAACAGTAACAACAGGTATGAAGAAAGGGATAGAATCAGCACGAAACCCCCTATGTTTGATGGGGAGAAATTTGATTATTGGAAGGACATGATAGAAAGTTTCTTCCTTGGTTATGATGCTGATTTGTGGGACTTGGTCATAGATGGGTATGTTAATCCCACTGATGAGAATGGCAAGAAAGTAGACAGAAAATCTATGACTGAAGCCCAAAAGAAGGAGTTTAGAAATCACCACAAGGCTAAACCAATCTTGTTAAATGCAATATCTCACACTAAGTATGATAAGATCACAAATAGAGAAACTGCATTTGACATGTTTGAGTCCTTGAAGATGACTCATGAAGGAAACCTTCAAGTTAAAGAGACCAAGGCTCTGGCGTTAATACAGAAGTATGAAGCGTTCAAAATGGAAGAATATGAGTCTATAGAAACTATGTTCTCTAGATTCCAGATCCTTACAGCTGGTCTAAAAGTTCTGGACAAAGGCTACTCAACTGCTGATCATGTGAAGAAGATCATTAGAAGCTTGCCTATCAGATGGAGACCTATGGTCACTGCTCTGAAGCTTGCCAAGGATCTGAACAAGATCACTCTGGAGAAGCTAATCAGCTCACTAAGGAGCCATGAAATTGAACTTGAGGAAGATGAGCCTCAAAAGAAAGGTAAGTCAATTGCCTTAAAATCTAACAAATCTGTGAAAGCTTTGCAGGTGTTAGAAGAAAGCTCTGAAGAATCTTCTTCTGAAGAAGAAGATGAATTGTCCTTGCTGTCCAGAAGAATCAACAGACTCTGGAAGCACAAGCAGAGGAAGTTCAAGAACTTCAAAAAGCCAGATCAGCACAAGGAGTCCTCTGGACCAAAAAGATCTGGAAAGAAGGAAGTTGTTTGTTTTGAATGCAAACAACCTGGTCATTACAAAAATGAATGTCCAAAGCTTCAAAAAGAAAAGCCCAGAAGAAAGCCTGAGCACAAGAAGAAAGTTCTAATGGCTACATGGGATGACTCTGATGAATCTGGATCCTCATCAAAATCTGAAGATGAATGCGCCAATATGGCTCTGATGGCAGGCATTGAAGATCAGAATGAAGAATCATCTGGATCTGAGTCTGATTCTGAATCTGACTCAGAAGAGGTACTTTCTGATCTCACTAGGGAAGAGCTTATTAAAGTCTTATCAGAAGTCATGAAAAATTACAATCAGATTAAGCTCAAATGCAAGAAGCTTAAGTGCAATCTTGGCTCTGAGAATAATCTGTTAAGATCAGAAATTGCTGAGCTAAAAGAAAATAATTTGAAAATGAAAGCCAATTTTGAAATAGCTCAATAAAACTCTGAATCTGAAAGTAAGTCTAAATGCAAAAACATTTTAGAAGAATATGACTTTAGCTTTCAGAAATTTCTTGCTAAAAGCATAGACAGAAGCAAGATGACTTCTATGATCTATGGGGTTAACAGAAATAACAGGAAAGGAATTGGATATGAATCTTCCTCTGGAAAGGATTTAAATCCAATGCCTGTTGATAAACTTGTTATTAAGAAAACTCCCTTGTATTCTCATTTCAAGTTTGGTCATCTGAATGACATTAAACACACACGTTTTGATCAGAATGTTCCTGTGTTTAAGCCAAAAGTAATTTAGAACAAAACTGTTGTAAAAAGACGGAAGTTCAGACCAACTTTCAAGGAAACTAACCAAAAAGGACCTAAAAAGATCTGGGTACCTAAGGATAAGATTATCCCTGTTGCAGATGTTTTTAGCAGAAAATTCAAGACGCCAGTCATGGTACCTGGACTCTAGCTGCTCACGTCACATGACGGGAGAAAGGTTTATGTTCCAAAGCTTGGAGCTTAAATCTGGAGGAGAAGTGAAGTTTGGAGGGAATCAGAAGGGCAAGATCATTGGCTCTGGTACTATTGGTAATGGTAACCTTCCCTCCATATCTAATGTTCTTCTCGTAGAAGGATTAAAGCATAATCTATTGTCCATAAGTCAATTAAGTGACAATGGTTATGATATAATCTTTAATCAACAATGTTGCAAAGCTGTTAGTCAGAAGGATGGCTCAATCATGTTTAATGGAAAGAGGAAGAACAATATTTACAAAATAAATCTTTCAGAATTTAAAGTTTAAAATGTTAAATGCCTCTTGTCTGTTAATGATGAGCAATGGGTCTGGCACAGAAGATTGGGGCATATTAATATGAGACGTATATCTCAGATTAATAAACTCAATCTGGTCAGAGGACTTCTTAAGCTGAAGTTCAACTCAGATGCTCTTTGTGAAGCATGTCAAAAAGGAAAATTTTCAAAATCTTCTTTTAAATCTAAGAATGTTGTTTCAACCTCAAGACCATTAGAATTACTTCACATTAATCTGTTTAGACCAGTGAAAACTGCATCCATCAGAGGCAAGAAGTATGGGTTAGTCATTGTTGATGACTACAGCAGATGGACATGGGTAAAGTTTCTAAAACACAAGGATGAGTCACATTCTGTGTTCTTTGACTTCTGCAAACAAGTCCAGAATGAAAAAGATTTCAAAATTATTAAAGTCAGAAGTGATCATGGTGGTGAATTTGAAAATAAACATTTTGAAAAATATTTTAATGAAAATGGCATTGCTCATGATTTTTCCTGTCCTAGAACTCCACAATATAATGGAGTTGTAGAGAGGAAAAATATAACTCTGCAAGAAATGGCCAGAACCATGATCAATGAGACTAATCTGGCAAAGCACTTTTGGGCAGAAGCAATAAATACAGCTTGTTACATTCAGAACAGAGTGTCTGTAAGACCTCTTCTGGAAAAGACTCCCTATGAATTGTAGAGGAACAGAAAGCCCAACATTTCATATTTTCATCCTTTTGGATGTATTTGTTATATGTTGAATACTAAAGAGAATCTTAACAAGTTTGATTCTAAAGCACATAAGTGTTTCATGCTTGGGTATTCTGAACGCTCTAAAGGCTACAGAGTATACAATACTGAAACACAGATTGTGGAGGAATCTATACATGTTAGATTTGATGATAAGCTTGTCATTGAAAAGCCAAAGCAGTTTGAAAGTTCTGCAGATAGAGAAGTAATTCTCACAGACTTTGAAGGCTCAGAGGCAGACAAAGCTCAAGTGAAGGAACCTGAAGCAACGCCATATGGAATTCCTTTATCTTCTCAGATGAACAACTTGAACATTTCTGAAGAATCAACTATTAGAGGATCATCTTCCAGAATCAAGGCCTCTCACCCAGAGGATGTGATCATTGGAAAGAAGGATGACCCCATTAGAACAAGATCCTTCCTTAGATCATCTGAAGCATCATTATTTGGGTTGGTGTCAGTTATTGAACCAACTTCTGTGGATGAAGCTCTGCAAGACAATGACTGGATAATTGCCATGCAAGAAGAGCTCAATCAGTTCACAAGAAATAATGTTTGGGATTTGGTTCCAAGACCAAAAGGATTCAATATAATTGGAACTAAATGGGTCTTCAGAAATAAGTTGAATGAGAAAGGAGAAGTTGAAAGAAATAAGGCAAGGCTTGTTGCTCAAGGTTATAGCCAGCAAGAAGGAATTGATTATACAGAGACTTATGCTCCTGTAACCAGGTTAGAGTCTATTTGTTTACTCATTTCTTTTGCTGCACAAAATAACATCACTCTATATCAGATGGATGTTAAAAGTGCCTTTCTAAATGGTATTATAGAAGAAGAAGTTTATGTTCACCAACCTCTTGGTTTTGAAAATGAAAAATTTCCAAAACATGTTTTTAAACTAAAGAAATCTCTTTATGGTTTAAAACAAGCTCCCAAAGCTTGGTATGAGAGATTAAGCAATTTTCTTCTAGAGAAAAATTTCATCAGAGGCAAAGTGGACACAACTCTCTTTTGTAAAACATTTAAGAAAGATCTTTTAATTTGCCAAATATATGTGGATGATATTATATTTGGATCTACCAATGTTATGCTGGGAAAGGAGTTTGCTCAATGTATGCAGGAAGAATTTGAGATAAGCATGATGGGAGAATTGAGATTCTTTCTGGGAATTCAAGTCAACCAAACTCCAGAGTGCACTTACATTCATCAGACCAAATATGTTAAAGAGCTTCTGAAGAAGTTTAACATGACTGATAGTAAGATGGCAAAAACTCCCATGCATCCAACAAGTACTCTTGGTAAGGAAGAGGTAAGTAAGAAAGTAGATCAGAAACTCTACAGAGGTATGATAGGATCTCTTCTCTACTTAACTGCTTCTAGACCTGATATTTTATTCAGTGTATGCTTGTGTGCAAGATTCCAATCAGATCCTAGAGAATCACACTTAACAGTTTTTAAGAGGATTCTAAGGTATCTGAAAGGTACTTCTAATATGGGTTTGTGTTACATAAAATCTGATGATTTCAAATTAGTTGGATTATATGATGCTGGCTACGTTGGAGACAGAGTGGAAAGAAAAAGTACTTCTGGAAGTTGTCAATTTCTAGGAAGAAATTTAATCTCCTGGTACAGCAAGAAGCAACCTACAATTGCACTATCAACTACAGAGGCAGAATATATTGCTGATGCTAGATGTAGCACGCAGATGCTCTGGATGAAAAGTCAGCTAGAAGACTATCAGATTTTTGAAAGTAACATTTCTATTTTCTGTGATAATACTTCTGCTATATGTTTGTCTAAAATCATATTTTACACTCTAAGGCAAAAATATAGAAATTAAACATCATTTCATCAGAGGCTATGTTCAGAAGGGTATTATAAACTTAGCCTTTGTTGATACAGATCATCAGTGGGCAGATATTTTCACAAAACCCCTTGCTGAAGATAGGTTCAAATTTATTCTGAAAAATATTGGTATGGATTTTTGTCCAGAATGATATTTATCAGAAGTAAATTTCTCAGATGCAAAATGCTTAAAACTCTGAAGTATTTCATCTGTCATTTATTTGATTTATTGAATTATTATTTTTTTTTTTGTGTATCTGAACTAATCAATCTTAGAGGATCTGAACGTTGGATAACGTTTCATTTCTCAAGAGAATTCAGAAGCACATGCAATCAAACACGTGTCACTCTGAATCTGAAAAGATGGCGTGTACACTGCTGAAGAGACATTTGAGGTATTGTTTGAATAGTGAAAATCTTGATTTTCCCCCCAAATTGTCAGAATCAATTAATGTTTTGAAATGATTTTTATTCTTTTCATTAAATGCCATTAATTTCTATGTGAAAACATGCTATTTGGGACTGTTTGTGTGCCCTATCTCTTTCTCTATAAATACCATATTTCACACCAATTTCACACTTTTCACTTCACAAACAATTTTATGCATTTCTGTCTTCTCTTTGCTCTTCACAAAAACCCTAAACCTTCATCCAAATCATCTTCATCTTCATTAATGGCAACTTCATCCTCTACATCAGCTCAGTTTCAATCATCTATGGCTGCATTACGTTAGCAAACATGGGTGTTACTCCATTTAAGGAACCTAAGAGGAAATTGTTAACTCCTGTGGACAAATTTGAAGTTCTCTCTGAATCCATGGTAGAGTTTGACTCTCTAGCTGGAAATGGGTTTGAGTTACGTTCTATAATTGATGCACAAGGCTGGGTCAAGTATTTTGACAGGTTGTTTGGACCAATGTACCCACATCTTGTGAAAGAATTCTAGATACATGCATCTGTTTATCCAAAATTTATTCTATCTTCTGTTCTGGGAAAGGAGATCATCATCACTGAAGATCTCATCAGGAAACTCATAGGGTATGAGAAGACTGATGGAGTGTGTCATTTGTCAGCTGGGCGTGTGGATATGGAAGAAGTTTATGAGGAAGTCATTACATTTGGACAAGCCTCCAACAAATTTAAGGATCTGAAACCTGACTATAAAATCTAGGCAAAGATTTTTCTGGGATGCATCCATCACAGAAAGTCCACCAATTCTCCAGATTATGTAAATAATGAACAACTCTACTTTATGTACTGTTTAAGTCAGAGTACAAAGGTAGATCTTCCTTACATTCTCTTCATGCATATGTGGAATCATATCAATACATCAAGAGAATCTGTAAAGAATAAGGAACAGAAGATCAGGACATGGATTCCATTTGGAAGGTTGATCTCAGACATTCTAACAGAGAATGGTCTGATAGCTTCTCTTTATGAAGTTGGAGTTAAAGAGGAGCTTGAAACAACTGTTGGTAAACCATTGAATGCAAAGAGTCTTCAGAGGCTAAAGATTGTGGATGAACTCACAGCTTCTCCTAAGAAGCTGAATGTTTCTGAAGTTAGTCAGAGAAGGATTCTAGTTCAAGACTTTCCAATTTTTGGTGCTGAAGAACCCATGGAGATTATTGTTAGATATATTGATGCGTGCAAGGAAGATGAAACTCCTATTCCTGCAGATATTCTGATAAGAGCAAGAGAACATATGCCATATGTGTATGATGAGAACATGAGGAAAAGAAAGCAATTAGAGGCAGAAGAAGCTGCTGCTCAGAAGAAACCAAAAATTGCTGAAAAGCCTCAGAAGCAGATTAAGAGGAAAGCTTCTGGAGAAGTTCCCTCTGTTCCCACCAAGCGCATAAAGACTAAAGGTACTAAATCATTTGTATCTTCTTTTTCTAAAATTGTTATAAATACATCAACATTTAGTTCTATGCCTGAACCTACTCCCACTCAAAATCAAACAATTCCTGCTCCATCTCAAGCTTCTGAACCACCAAAATCATCTGATCCTGTTTCCACTACACCACATAAATCATCTGAAACTCCTCCATCAGAATCACAAGCAAAACCAACAGAACAACCTACAACACAACAACCACCAGAAATAACACAACCATACATTCAACAACCAGCTGCATCTGAACCCATTCAATCTGAAACAGTTACACCTGAACCTGTTGCACCTGAACAAGTTGCATATGAACCAGTTATATCTAAACCACCTTCATCCAAACCTTCTGAGATTCAACCAGAACCATCCAATCCTATTGAATCAAACGTACCTGACTCTGAGATTCTGAATGTCCAACCTCTCAAGACTGTATTTGAAGTATCATCTACATCTTGTACCCCAACAACTTCATCTGAGAATCTGATGTGCATCCAGATATCCTTTCACCTACCTCTCTCAGAGATTTTGAATCTAAACAATCAGATCTACCTGTTTCATCTGAACCGCTCATTCCTAAACCCATTTCAAAACCTAAGAGATCTGAGTTTGTTTCATTTGCTTCTCTTAAACCATTCCCCTCTGATCCACTTCCTTTCAAGCGTAAAAATTTCTATGACAGAATAGAACCATCTGACTCTACCACTCCATTTAAACCTAAGTCAACCATCATTCTACCATCTGTTCTTCAAACCTACTTAAAAGAACTGCCAAAAATGATTTCATCAGAACCTCTGCTGTCTGATAAATCTGCTTTCATTCCCTACACAACCTCTACATTTGATGTCGTTCCCTCTACATCACATGTAATTATCTGGTTCATGCTTTATCCAAATCCATGATTATCACTTCCCATCTACCCATTACATCTGATACTATAATTTCTGAACCAACACTAACAATTAAACAAAAACCATCAGCTTTTGTTCCTTATTTTGATAATCCAAAAGTTGTCATTCCTTCCATTCGCAGAATCAAACCATTCTTTCGTATTATGCCAGCTCAGAAGAAACCAGCCTATCCTAGCCCTCTGATCATTATTCCAGAATTTGTCATTCCACCTCCACCTCAACCTAAGCCATTCACCTTGGAAACCCTTCTGAAACCAAAAACCAGACTAAATGTTGATAATTTATTTGCAAGTTTTATGAAAGAAATAAAGATGCATTTAGGATATGTTCAGAAGAGATGTTTGTCAACAATGGATGCAAATGAATCTGATGCTATCTGGAATAGCTTCATCAACAAATTCAATTATATAGCCTCAAATCTAAAGAATGTATGTTCTGATGATGCGAAGCTCAGATTTGCTGAGACTGCTAGAAGCATGATCTGGAGTGTGAAAAGATCTGAACCTTTCCTTCTTGAAGATGTTCCTTCATCTTCTGAAGTATTTGCTACAGAAGTGACTGTTGAATCTGCTTCTGAAGAAAATCCTCTGGCTATGATAATTGTGGAAAATCCCTCTGGATCTGTTGCTCATGACTCTGCCTCTCCTATGGAAATTGACTCTGTTCCTGCTTCAGAATCTGCCCCACCTTCACCATCTGAGATCAAGAAAGAGAATCCAGATTTGGAAGACAACATTGCAGTTTTGGAAGCTGGACAATCTGAGATTAAGTAATGGATGGCCAAGCAAGACCAAAAATCTGAAGACATGGCACAATGGATATCCAAGCAAGATCAGAAGAATGACAACATGGCTAAGTGGATGACAAAGCAAGAAGAGTCTTCATCTGAGATCACTCACCTGTTGAAGATGATTCTGTCCAAACAAACCTAATTTATGTTTTTTTCTGTATCTGATGTTTGTGCACATGTACTTGAATTTATCTGATCCTATGTCTGTTTTGAATATGAACGAATGACTCTAAGTTTTTCTCTGCATGATATATATTTTCTGTATTTCCTTTTATTTGTCTTTAAAAGTTTTACTTTTTGATTATGACAAAAAAGGGGGAGAAAATGGATCTGACTGTTCAAATAAACTCTACCTAAATAAAATTCAGACATATCAATTATAACTAACATGAACTCTCAGTATTTCAGAACATTTGAAAACTCTGACAATTTCTTTAAAAGTAACTCTGAGTTCTCCAGATCAAGTTTAACCTATCAGGCTCTGATTCTAAAACGTGCTTCCAAAGTCAAAATCTAATTTTTGGAACAATCAGACTCTGATTCTGAAAAGAATACTCATGCAAAAAGAGAAGTTTCTATTCCTTCTAAGTATTCAATTCAGGGGGAGATTCATCATCTCATGAGGAGTTATAATTATATTTTCAATTGATTCTTAAAATTTTGTCATCACCAAAAAGGGGGAGATTGTTATAACACAAATTGTTTTTTATGAATATCTCTATGTTTTGATGATAACTCTTATGAACTTTTGTATTCAAGAATTATATACTCTAAAAATTGTTTAAGATTGTTTGCTGCATATATTAAAGTGTATATCAATCTGGAAGCAAATTAGATCTGAACATGAAAATTATGCAAGGCTCTAAAGCATCAGAAGCACCTCTTAGAAGATTCTGAACGTTGCCTACAGAAGGTTCTGAGCGTTGTCTATAGAAGGATCTGAAGCAGAAGCTACAGCAGAATCTGAAGCAGAAGCCAGAAGCATCTGAAGCAATGAAGAATTTTGTATGAAGAGTTTCAAGCACAGTTATTCAGAAGACTTTGATAAGTACTACGCTGCCAGTACTGAAGATCTGATCCTAAACTATGCTCTGAACAATTACACGTTGTTAGCACACATGCTGCAAAGACTCTGATTCAGCAAACTCTAATGTACATCAGAAGACTCTGACTGCTCAAGACTCTGATGTTCCTTTGCTGAAACTTGTTGAAGAAGAATTCAAACTTATGTCCGTTGGTATGGCCTAACGACTCTTTCCTCTTTTATGCTAGACACCAGAACACAGACAAAAAGGATTTTTCTGTGCATTCTACTTCTAGGAAAGGTCATGTGATGTGAAGACAAAAAGGTTCAGACCTTTTAGTACATAGCCTTCAACGTGATAGCTACTTGGACCTCTTTGCCTATAAAAGCAAGACTCCATTCATCTTCTTCAGTTGACGAAACATTGAAAGAATTCATTACAAGCTCTCATACAATTTTTTCTCATTAGCTGAATTTATTTCTCAGTTCTTAAATCTTAAGTGAAAAATCATAGTTGTGATAAAGCTTTATTAGAAGCAATTTAAACACTTGTATTTATTCTTACATTTGATTGTAAAAGATCCTTAAGAAGATCCAGTTGGGATCAGTAGTTCTTAAGAAGACTTAGAACAGTTGTTCTTAGTGCTTGTTATTGTAATCAGTTGATTTAATAGTGGATTAAGTCCTTGTTTGAGAAAGACAAATCACTCTTGATAGGGTGGACTGGAGTAGTTGAGTTCAACGAACCAGGATAAAAATCCTTGAGTTTTTATTGCTATAAGTTTTTCTACATACTTATTCAACCCCCCTTCTAAGTATTTTCTCACCTTCAGAAAGGTCTACTCTGAAGCTGTCGGGTGGTTGATGGATGTAGCTGAAAGTGAGCAACAGTCACTGGTTGATTTACTATAGTCAAACGCCCTGTTGGAGAATTTTCTCTTCCGTAATCTCCCAGCAGTCTTTCGGCTGGAGGTTGATCTCCGTTCATAATGTTTGTTTTGGGCTCTGTATATGTGTCTGAATCCGTATGCTTGAAATGAATCACAACTTCTTCTTCATTGTCTGAAATTTTTGTTCCTGAGTTTGAAGTTGTCAGTGTTTCACGCTTAGCTTTTCTGCGTCTGGTGTGCAGCAATCTTTCAGGTTTTGAGTCAAAAGAAATAAAGCTGAGGTCTTACCTCACATACACAAGTTAGAAAATTATTAGTAATAATAATAAAAAATTAATAAAAATAACGTTTTGCTGAAAGATAAATTTTGATTGCAGAGCAACAAAATTTCAATCGTATTAAGAATAAACTTATAATTTGGCAGTCCCCGACAACGGCGCCAAAAACTTGACCGGTAAAATTAGCAAGCGTACTATTTTTAACGGATGTAGTAGTTAGGGACAAATTCCCCGAATATCGATCTCGCGGACTACGTAGTAATTATAAGTTCTAGTTTTAATAGATTGAACAAAAACAATTGGGTTTTTTTAAAAGTACTTTATAATATAATTTGACAGCAGAATAAAATAACGATAAAATAAAAAACCTTTAGACAACTATGAGAAGGCATGCTAGGGGAGGTGTATGAACTTTTCCTTGTAATAACATCAGGCCTAATTTTATGAAACCGCTGCTTAATTTGATCATTACCGGTTTTAAAGGTTAGTTGGCTCTAATTCCTTATCAAGAAAACCCTTTGGTATTCTCCCTATACCCCAACTCCTTGGTGGTATAGGAACAATATCAAGCAATATGATTTATCTAAAACATTTCGGTTATGATAGTGTATCCTCATTCCTAAGTGATAACACTATCGATTTATCGTATAAAAATATTAACAGTGTTTTTCCAAACCTACGGTCAACCCTAAAACAAATCCCATTTTTCGATAAGAAAAGCGTTAAGATAATTATACGATAACAATGATTTTCATAAAACAATGAAATTCCAATCTAGAAAAGGATAATGTTATTACACGACCAATTCAGGGACACCCCCTAGTATTGGGGGGTTTAGCTACTCATAGTGTTTATAGAAGAATCAAAATACAAGATAAAATCAGACATTACAAGATAGTGGATGAGAGTTGATCTTCAATTGCAGATGCTCTTGAAAATTTCTCCTCCTCCAATTCTTGATCGCATCTACTTTTCTTTTTGTTCCAACCTTTGCACGTCCAAAAAGTCCCTTTTTTCCTTTTTGAAATCACGTCTTAATAGTATTAGATCAATCTTTTCCATACACAAAGTCCAAACTACCCTTCATGCATTAACACTGGACATAATTCAAAAACATCATAAATATGGTCGCTCTTTCCAACACAGGCCGTGTCAGCTGACACGGGCACCCGAGTTGGCCCACTGGACAAGAATTTCAACATTGTAATCTGCAGGCCTATTGTCACGGGTCGCGTCAACTGACACGGGCACCCGTGTCAGCCCACTGGTTGCTCTTCTTCATGTGCTTTCCTTTTCCCATCCTGACACGGGTCATGTCAGGTGACACGAGCACCCGTGTCAGGCCTCTAATCTTGATTAAAATCCTCCCAGCCGACTTTGCATTTATTCCTCTGATTACTTCCATGGACTTAAAATCACCAACACTACCAGACCAAGACTTCAAAAGTGTTTTATTTAACATAAATTTAAACTAAAACAACTTAAACAGACAAAATGTGAAAACTAAATCAATTAAAGGAAAACAATAAAGAAACAAGCCAAAGTGTTGTCGATTATCATTTCTTTTTACCGAATAAATGAGCGAAAACTCATAGAGTTGGTGACTGATCAGTATCCTTTCATTCTCTTTTTCTGCAAAACTATTCAATTTAATTTTTTTAATATCATACACGTATTTGCATCAGTTCATTACTTAGTGTGTGCCTTAGGATGGTGCTGACCGCTAGTATAAACTACTCAAGAGGCTAATACAAAAACTCGAAAATTAAGGTCTCGACATAATGGTTATTTAAATCGATGTCACATACTTAAGGAATCTAGGGTGTCATGACGGTAACAATATTATCAAAACTTTCCTAAGTCTACTTAACATAGCCTAGATATGAAAAACAACCTATACTCTCAGAGTGTCATGCCATTGAATTAGAACAAAAAAATTTATTGGGGGTCAATTTTTAGGGGAATTCTATAACAAAAGAAAAAGTAACATATAATAGGACTTAACGACACGCATAACACTCAACAAACAAACAAAAATCAATTTAATAGAAAACTAACTAGAAAACATAAAAACAACGGAAAAAGTAAAAAGAAAGCAGTAAAGTTCCTCCCTCACACTCGAACCAAACATTGTCCTCAATGTTTCAGTACAAGGTGAAAGAAGGAGTAAAGAAACCTGGTGTGAGGCTCAGTGGTGACGTCCAAATCCTCTACCAAGTGCATGGTATGGGACATGTTGCGTGAACTTTCTCATATTCGATAAATCTGTCCTCAGTTCCTCCATATGCTCAATAAGGCCACCCATGTCGTGTTGAGTCTTGTCAGCAAAATCAACCTGCTACTGGCTGGCCTGGTCGATGGAAACTCGCAGCTCCTCTTGCTGCCTCTGCATGCTCTGAAGCAGTGGATCACGCTCTGCCTCCCTATCATTTTGATGCATAAGCTCGGACAGAATATCATCAAGTGTTCTCCGGATGGAAACTACTCATACTCCTCGCAGGGCTGGTAGGTACCTAAAAATTGGTCCAAAATAATAGGTGTGATGTGTGCGCTGGTACTAGGCCCTAGAGTATCAGCAGCTTGGGTACGAGTGCCAGTATGAGGAACATTATGCCCCATAAGGTCAACATAGGCCCTGTTAACCGTCTCTTCCTCACGATCGGGGGCCTCAATGTCAAAAAGCCAGTTAGTGCTAATACGCACATTGATGAGTGTGACGCATGGTAAAGTGACGCTTCTAACCTCCCGATTACTAATCATCAAACAATATTTGCCGCTAGTTAGAGTCTTAATAAGGCGCATGGAGTGGCAATACTCCAAATCAGCAAAGGGTATGAATAACTGATCAAGAGTAGCCAACTCAGTATTTAAGCCTAAAGCAAAGGCTATAGAGTTAATCACTCCTCTAACACAAATATGACCACCGACTCTATAGGCGGTTGATGCAAGATGCGATAAAAGGAAAGAGGTCGGGTTAACCTTAATTTTAAAGAGTGCACAATGGATGAAGAAAAGATCTTTGGAATTCACATTCCCCGTATTTCCCAGCCAAAAGTGGTGTTAACTAAGATGCGGGGAAGCTACCTAATGGTTGGGTTATGAATGGTGGTGACTTTAAGACCTTCCCAAGTGGTGGAGGTTTTGCTAGTAATCTGACGCCAAAAGCCTAGATCACTAGACTAACACTCACTCTCGAGAGGTGCTTGGCAAGAATATGCCTTTTCGCTTGGGAACTAAAAGATTGTGCCTATTCGTTCTTGGGTGAGTGTGTAATCCCTATTAAACATCATGAAATTTATGCAACCAAAACTGTAGGACAAGTCGGTGGAATATTGAAAAGAACTCAAAAACTCATAAGTCAACCTAGTATATGTGGGGTTAGGAAGAGAACAGAAGTGAGACATACCTAGGTTGTTTAGTATTCAGTTGGCGCTATCGAATAGCCCTAAGTTGCGGATATTATCAATATTAGGATACCACGTTACGACAACAGGTATTTTGCAAAGCTTGTGGAAGTTGGTTCTTTGATTTTCACCAATGATGCCTTCTGCGAATTCAATACCCATGTAATTGATATCTATAGAAATTTTTGGAGGCGTGATGGAGATTGGATGATAATGAGAGGGTTTGAAAGATTTTGGGTGAAGATTATGAGAGAAATAGAAGAATGGTAGTGATAATGGTGAAAGAGTAATTTTTTGGTGTTTTATAGAGAATGAGAAGAATTTTGATGGTCGGGGGTTAAGATAGGAGTTAATAGAGGTTAATGTGGGTGGTTATGGTGCGGTTTAGGTATTTGAAAAAGTTTGTATAGGGAAAGCACGCAAAAAGGAATTGAAAGCGCGCAAAACTGTTCTGACGTTGTGATGTCGAACGCCATTAATCACATGGCGAACACCATGTGTACTGAATGTTGGATTTTCAAATTCATAGCCAATGGAGAACGCCATTAGCATAATGGCAAATTCCATTAAGCTAAATTGCGGATTTTTAAAAATTCAAGTCCAGGAACAACATGTGGGGTATTTCTAAAAGCCAAACTACTGCTAATAAGAGTATAGGTGCAGAGGGTCTATTTAGAAGTTCTAAAATGCATTAAAAAAATAATAATAGATAATAATTAAGAATAAAAATAAACAACAGAAAGGGAAATCACATTAAATTAAATAACAGTAACAACATGTCTTCGTCGATAACGCGACGGTATAGTAAATGCAAAACAACAATGAAGGGAAATACAATGATAAACAAAAACAATTCAAAAGAAACAAACAAACAATGGAAACAACGATACAAACCATCAACATCAACCAATATGGCACCTAAATGAGTAAACTTGCTGGTATAAGTGATCGAATTTCTCATTGGAGAAATCCATAAAACAGATAAGACCTCCTCGTATAGAAGTGATCTCGCGCCTAAGAAAATCCACCTCAGACTGCAAAGCAACAATAGCGGTGGAAAAGTCCATAGGAGGATAAAAACGACTAGCTCCAGAGACGCGAGAAACATTATCAGGAGGAATGACATCCCGATTTTCATAAGGTTGAAGGTTATCTGGTGAATTTGGCGACTCACTTTGTTCTTCTAAGTCATAAAGCCAATTATCCTTGTTGTGTACATTGGTTTTCTCATGGTTGGGCAAGGTGAAATTATGGACCACTCGATTATCAATCAGAAACTCAAACTCAGCAGGTTCTAAATTAGCAATAATACCACGGTTAAAGCAAAAGTTCAGGTGTATGGGAAGGATACCTCCAAAAGCATGAATACGATTAACTTGGTATCTCAGGCCAATGGCATCAGCAATCATGGTGACTAATCCTCCTATGAGAATAGTACCTTGGGTCGCATGGGAAATTCTATTCAAGTTTACTAGCATATAGGTGGCGGCATTCACATGCCTTCCATGAGAAGCACAGTGCGTGATAAATAATGCATCCTTTGACACAGAAGTAACATTCTCATCCTTACCAAACAGTGTATGGGCTAAAATCTTATGGAAATAACGGATGGAAGGGTTATGGATATTCTCAGAGAACATGGTATGAGGCTCAGAGTGATAGTTACCGGTTATAGTCCCCCAAAAGTAATCAGGTCAAGGTTGGTAAAGGCATCATCAAGAGTTATGGTATAAGCATCACGTCCATTGGGAAGCCTAAAAGATTATTCATCTTGTGGTGGGTGAAGCGATATCTGGTTCCTAAAAAATCTGAAAGTAGCTAAGCCTCGGCCAAATCCAAAACCTCGGTTAGGATCATAGTAAAGGGAACTCAGAAACTGAAGGGTGAGCCTATGGTACGGGGTAAATCTCTTTCTCACGACAAAGTTAACCCAACCTATTTGATTGAGAAGGTACATCACACTGTCTCTAAGTCCTAAAGTAGTCAAGATAAGTCCATTAGGGTAAATTGGTAATGCCATTTCCCTCTGATCTAGAACATCAAATCAACGTCTCTGAGCTTCATTCCTAAAAATAACCTCCATGTCATCAACGGGCTCCGTACTCCAAAGTCAGTGATTAGCTATCCTAAGATATGTTAGCCTGAAATTAGACAAGGATTATGCTATTAATGGATTGTATCATAAGGAAGAGTTAGAATAAATAATAATAATAATAATAATAATAATAATAATAATAATAATAATAATAATAATAATAATAATAATAATGAAAAAAAATGAAAAAGTAAATAGTTTAAAATAGAAAAATAAAATAAAAATAAAAGAGAGAATAAAGACTAAAGATCGTAGGTTGCCTCCCACGCAGCGCTTTTTTAATGTCGGTAGCTCAAAATTAGATCGGAGTCAGGCTATTTCTTTGAAAGAGTGGGTAGCTCTTCTAACTTGCAACTTATGCGGAAGTCCTTGTTTTCTATGTTATGGTAATCCTTAAGTCGCTTCCTGTTTACAATGAATCTCTTATTGGATTTTCCTCTTATTTCTATGGCTCCACTTTGGAGAACTCTTATAACTTCGAAGGGACCAGACCATCTGGAACAGAGTTTTCCTGGAAATAATTTAAGTCGATAATTAAAGAAAATGACTATGTCACCCTCGTTGAATTCTCGTCTCATTATTTATTTATCATGCCATTGCTTAGTTCTTTCCTTGTAAATCCTGGCATTTTCATAGGCATCTAGTCTAAGTTTTTCTAGTTCATGGATATCCAAAATTCTCTTTTCTCTTGTAGGTGCGTAATTCATATTCAGAGCCTTAATGGCTCAATAAGCCTTATGCTCAAGTTCGACATGCAGGTGAGATGATTTACCATAAACTAGTTTGAACGGAGTGGTTCCTATAAGAGTTTTGTAAGCTGTCCTATAAGCCCACAGAGCTTCATGAAGTTTCGCAGACCAATCCTTCCAGAGGTTAAAACGGTTTTTTCTAATATCTACTTAATTTCTCTATTAGAAACCTCAACTTGTCCACTTGTTTGGGGGTGATAAGGTGTTGTTACTCGGTGTCGCACTCCATATTTGAGCAGCAGTTTTCTAAAGATATTTGAGATGAAATGGGATCCACCATCGCTAGTGACAATTCTCGGCACACCAAATCTAGAAAAAATCACATTCTTGAAAAGTTTGATGACTACTCGTGCATCGTTAGTAGGATAAGTTACTGCTTTGATCCACTTCGACACGTAATCAACTGTGATGAGTATGTATTTGTTGCCAAAAGAAGACGGAAAAGGACCCATGAAATCTATACCCCAAACATCAAAGACTTCTACTTCCAAAATACCCTTTAGTGGCATCTCATCACGTCTAGAGATATTTCTAGTGCGTTGGCACCGGTCACAATTTATAACCCCGATGTGGACATCCTTCCAAAGGTTAGGTCAAAATAGGCCAAATTGCAAGATTTTTGCACAAGTTTTCGAAGTACTTTCATGCCATCCATAGGGTGTAGAGTGGCAGTGAGATATGATGTCATTTACTTCTGATTCAGGGACACATCGATGGAAAATCCCATTGGCGCCTCTCTTGAAAAGTAGGGGCTCATCCCAATAATAATGTTTAAGATCATGGAAGAATTTCTTCTTTTGTTGGTAGGATAAGTCTGGTGGAAGCACCCCAACCGCTAGGTAGTTGACAAATTCAGCATACCATGGCAGTGTGGTTTTGGTGTGTTGCAGTGAGAATTAGATATCAAGAACTTGAATCACAAATCAGTATTCACCACCGGTCTTTAATTTGTCTAAGGGAATGGAAAAAGATCGAAATAACCCATGAGTATGCAATGCAATGCAAAGTTAGAGAGTCTAAAGTTCGGGGGATGATTATACCTAATGAAGGTGCTAGAATCCTAAGCATCTGTAGTACTCTATAGAAACCTCTTTTTTATGTGTTATTATTGTCTACTAAGGGTAAGAGACCTAGGGGGTTTATTTCTAAGTATGCTCGCCAAGAAATTGCATCTTGTGCCTACATATCCGGAAGGGGATGGAATCAGAGCATTCGTAGTTCCTCTAAAGGGATTATGGAACTCTTGACCATGGTCAAGGTTCCAAAGGGAGAGGATTTATTGATTGATTCTAGGAGAAGAGATAAGTCATCATCTTGGGGGAGAATACTCGACTTAAACCACCACAAACAAGTGGAAGACGGTCATTGCTTCACATTGAGAGAATGGCTCTAACTCGGATATATACTCTATGCGTATGCCACATACCTCTCTCAAGCGGAAAAGATTCTACATCTTTCTCGACTATGTTATGGGGTAGGAGAATTATATCTCAACTACAAAGATGACTAATGTCTAATTCTCTTGTACGAGAATAGGGGATCAAATTGTGAGTTATCTAAATTAAAAATCCTATGGGAATCTATCTGAGGGTATAAGGATGTATATCTTAAGCTGATCAACCTGAAAGGAATCAGGGATCAAGTAGGGGAAATGGTGTAAGTGACAATGCAGTGTGTATGACTTATGAAGTCACACACAAATTCTTCCCTTGGATATGGACATATGTGAACATATTATTTAAAGGAGAACAGATAGAGGCAATAAGTTTTAAAGTTAAAATCATGTTTTTAAGTCGAGTATTCTCCCTTAAGATGGCAACTCGTCTCTTCTCCTAGAATAATCAACAAACCTTCTCCCCCTGGAAATTTGACCATAGTCAATGGTTCCTCAGTCCTTTTTAGGGGAACTACGAATACTCTCTAGCTTTACATTTGCATTGCATACTTGTGGGTTTTTCTTTCTTTAACCTTTCCTTCGGATAAATCAAAGACCGGTTGTAAATTCAAATATGTGCGATTCAAGTTAATTCAATAGCTTGGTATTTGATTCTCACTGCAACAGTAGGAGCCGACATTTCTTGAATGGCTTTAACCTTTTCAGGATCCACTTCAATACCTTTATGGCTAACGATGAAACCCAAAAGTTTCCCTGACTGCACACCAAATGTACATTTGTTAGGATTCAGACGAAGTTGGTATTCTCTTAGTCGACGAAACAATTTTAGCAAGTACTTAACATGGTTATTCTCAGTCTTCGATTTGGCTATCATGTCATCTACACAAACTTCGATCTCCTTATGCATCATGTCATGAAAAAAGTGGTCATAGCTCTCTGATATGTTGCCCCGGTGTTCTTCAGACCGAACGACATGACTCTGTAGAAAAAGGTGCCCCAAGGCGTGATGAATGATGTCTTATCTCTATCTTCAGGAGCCATCATAACCTAATTGTAACCTAAAAATCCATCCATAAAAGAGAAAATCTCATGTCTCGCGGTGCTATCCATTAGTATGTCAATATGAGGCAGCGGAAAATCATCCTTTGGGTTGGCTTTGTTCAAATCTCGGTAGTCGATGCACATACGGACTTTTCCATCTTTCTTCAGAACAAGTAGAATATTAGCTAACCATTGTGGGTATTCAAAGGTGACAAGAAAACCTGCATTGATTTGTGTCGTATCGCTGCGAAGAGGGGCTGACAAAGACAGAAGAGTCGCCACCGCTTGTTATTTATCCCAAAGAGAGGGAAAGGAAACAATCAGAGAAAACCTACGGAAAAGGGAAAAGACAGGTCATCGCAACCAAATCTTGGGTTCGGGAGTTGGTTACGCAAGGGGAAGGTATGAGCACCCCTCACGTCCGTCGTACTCGACGGGATCCACGCTTGTTATCTATCTAAAGGGTGTTAATCTATCTAAGCTACATGCCACAGGGACAAAATAAAAGAAAAGAGACTCGATAGAGCATCTCCGCTCTATGTCTACATATTCCCTCGTGCAATGGGAAAGTCAGAGTCAACGTAGTTCGGAAAACTACGGGCAAAGGTGGGGGAAGGTTGCTCGCCAAGACATCTCCATCTTGTGCCTACGTATCCTCGTCTGGTACGAGAAATCAGAGCAAATGTAGTTCGGGCTGACACGACCACAGATTGGTTCAAGTGTTTTAACCGAGTAGGGTTAAACCTTAGTTCTAGCTGTTAGGTGTATTGTTGCTCGACCATTGGAGACTTAGGTGTTACCTGTTTGCGGTAGAACCAAGAGTTAACAACACTCTTTTTATGAAATAATTTTCAATTAATCCCGGAGGATAAAAAGGTTTGATTTTTGTTTAAGAGTCTTTTTATGAAGAAGAAGTAAATTGAATTGTGTTTGTAATTCATGTTACACTAAAGACTATGACTTAGAAGCGAATGTGTCGCATATCGTCCAAAGGACATACGCTAAACACTCTAGACATTTGAGAGGAGGCCCCCAAACATCATTTCCCAAGTACTTAAGGCTCGTAGTACAACACTTATTATTCTTTATTAGATGTTTTGAAGAAGTTTTGAGATGAGAAGAGAGAATACACAACTAAGGGGAAGCTAACTCAACCCTAATGTTATCATGCAATGTGCTCCTATGATTGAGATTAAGAGGGTAAAATCTACCCTAATATTAGCATGCTTGGATTGAACACTTAATGTCTCTCCTACTCCCCAAAGGGACTAGGAATCCTAAGGGATTATGGCAAAGGAACCGAGAAAACACAAGATAAATCAATCACAAGTGAAAGGGAATAAAGGGATGCAAACATGAAATGCAACACAAAGAAAAGAGGGAGGAAAAAAGTGTGGGCAGCAACCACCACAAGCACATCTCAACCTCTTGAATGCAAGCAAATAGATGCAAAACAAAACAAAATGCAAGCAAAAAGATGAACACTCATCACTTTGAACAACAACTACAAAAGTATGCATTCAAGTGGAAGTCGAACACGCATGTTGAAGAAATCATGATTAAATAATCAAGAACAACATCACAATATCCAAAACATCCCACTCCTAATGCATCATACTGATCCACGAGAATTCGAAGTGGAATGACACCAAAACAACCTCGAAAAATAATAAAACAGGCCTGCTGGCACAATGTTAATCGGTTAACACCAAGGGTTAACCGATTAACCAGTTGAAAATGTTTGAAAATTTGAATATTCACACTGGTTAATCGATTAACCAGTTTGCACTACATCTGGTTAACCGATTAACACTGTACCAGAAGCAGAAAACAGCAGCTCAAAAGCACTTTTCAGCAATTAATCACTTCTCCAATAATCCAATTGATCACGTAATCAATTATGCACGGAATTAACACCAGAAAACAGTGATCCAACAACATGTAAACACATTCAAACAGCAAGATCATAAATCATATGGATCAAAAATTAACAAAATCAATCAAAAATGAAGCTTCTCTAGATCAACTTCAAAATTCAGATCCACAATAGCACGCAATTTGAATGGAGAGTTGGAGATGAAAAGGATGAAGGATGAAGGTTTTAGCTCTAGAATTCAATGATTCCAATGGAGAATCAAAGAATTCAAGGTGAGAAGAGCTTTTAGTGAAGTTTGGGAGATGGAGAAGTTGAGAGAAAAATTCAAGAGTGTATGAATTCTGAAAAATGAAATGGAATTATGAGGATTGTGTGTGTGAGGTTTGGAGCAAATCATTTAAATATGCTCTTGGTTAGGATCCAAATATGGTTTGGAGTATGGTTTGTGAAAATTGGAATGAGATTAGGAATGAGAAATTGGAGGGAATTTGAATTAATTTGAAAGTTGATTAAAATTCAAAGTGGTTTTAGATCCTTCCTTTGGTGTAAAATTAATTTCACAAATGATCAAAATGGACCCCAAAGTGACCTCTAATGAAAATTCACGTACAGAGGCAAAATTTGTCTTGGTTAATCGGTTAACCATATGGGTTAATCGATTAACACCTTCAAAATTTCAAATTTGACCTGATTTTGACTTGGTTAATCGGTTAACACTTTAAAAATTTGAACTTTGGCGCCTTTTGGAGGGAAATATGCACATTTGCCTTTTTTCATCTATTCTCAGCCCTGTTCAGTCTCTGAGACTTGCTCTTGAATACTACAACCATGAGGATGCTTGAGATAGCTTGAATGCTGCCTCTTGATCTTAAAATACCATGTAAAATGAAATAAAATCAACCGCTCGATCGCTGGGCAAAATAAATGTCGGAGCCGATGCTCACTGTTTGGTCTCTCGCACTAAAGAAAACCCTGAGCCACACGAAAACCTTGATCCTGTGGCTCAAGAAAAAAATGCTATGACATGTAACAATGCGAAAATGAAAAGAAACATAAGCCAAGTACAAGAAATGGTTGGTCAAATTTTGGGTTACAACAATTTGCTTCTATAATTCCTCTTTGATCTTCAAAGCCATGTCGGGACGAGTTCTTCTGGGTTTCTGTTTGACCGACGGGCATTCTGGTTTCAAAGGCAAGTGATGTTCTACTATAGTAGTGTCGATCCAGGCATATCTTGATACAACCAAGCAAACACGTCAACATACTCTTTGATTAATTCAATCAGCTTTTCTTTCACGTCAGACTTGAGCAGAGCTCCAATTTTCACCTCTTTACAGATTTCCTCTGTACCCAGATTAATAACTTCCACAGGCTCTTTGTGAGGTTGAATGGCTTTTTCTTCATTTTCAAGCAATCTGGAAATCTCTTCAGGGATCTCTTCTTCTTCTTCTTCTTCTTCTTCTTCGGCTTCAAACACAAGAAACTTGAAGTTTGGAGAAGGAAATGGGTCAATATTCCTGATGTTTTGTTCGTGCAATAATCTACGCATGTGATATGATTTTATTTTAGTTTTTTGAGGAGTGAAAGTGTGTGTACGCAAAATGATTATTGCTTATTATTATCATTTTCTAGAAAAAGCGAAAAGATAAAAGAAAAGGATATGAATACAAAACAATGCTTTTATTAATGATAGAAAATTTCAAACAACATTCCCTAACAAGATCACCTTTGCCTTAGGCAGAGCAAAAGGAATTATTTAAAATAAGCCCATACAATAAGTGTTTTGCCTTTGGCAAAGTGAAAAATAAAACAAACAATTACTTTGATATATAGATAATGACAGGTACATCAACCAGACTCCAATTTTGGGCGACTGCTCCAGGCGTCACAAAGTTGGGTAGCTCTTCATCAGAATCTTCTCTAGTGACAGTGTTGACCTCAAAATAGCACTCTTTACACCTTGATCTAGGAGAATAGAAAGGCACATATGTATATTCAGTTTCAGAATCATAACCAGGATCCTCCAAGTAAGGCTCATAGTCTTGATAAGGAATGGAGAGGCTTTTAGAACCATCTGATATGTAACCCTCAGATTCATCTTCAGATACCACATTGACATGAGGAGGGTGAATAATCCCTCCGCTGCGGAAAACTTCTTCGATAGATGGAACAAAATAACTTTTAGCGACTTGCTTGATGGAGTTGGCAGCAAAACCAAGACCTTCCCTATTCTTGTTCTCAGGTAGAGATAACACCTTTCGCCATCCATCTTAGGAACCACTATCCACGACTTGTTGTGCGTCTTTGAAAGACAAAATGGAGACCCCATGCTTCCGGGTATCATTGTCAACAATTGAGAGTGCTTGGAACTGAGTTCCAACTTCCTCCTTTGCATCAACATAAGAGAATGAAGAGAGATGGCTTACCACCAAGGCTCTATCCCCACAAACCGTGACTATCTTTCCTTCAAAGGTATACTTCATTGTTTGGTACAGTGTAGAGGTAACTTCCCCAGCCTTATGTATAACAACTATAGGCAGCGCGAATGTCCATGACTTGAAATGTAATTAGAAAAACCTGCAATCTAATGGTCATCGGCCGATCCACTTCACCAATTACTATCTGCCTAGATCCATCAAAAGCTCTAACAATGAAATTGTTTGGCCTAATAGGTCGCCCTTGGTAAGATAATTTTGCGAGAGTGGTTCTAGGAATTACATTCAGCGAGGACCTAGTGTCAACCAGGCACATTAATTATCAGGGGAGTTACGGAAGGTCTTCTACTGTCATATGTGATTTCAATGCATTCCACCTCCTTGAAGTGGGGCACTATAACGAATACTTCTTCATCTTCTTCCATAGGAACAGGATCCCTGTCAAACACAACTATAATAACTCTTCTATCCAGTAGATCTTAAATGTCTTCTCTCACAAGGCAATAGCCTCGAAAGTTTATAGAACAAACGGGACAAGCAACATAGTTATGACGCTCATGATTAAAAAAAACTATTCTTGTTAAACCACCATGCATTCTTACTAAGGATTCTCAAATATACTTCAAATCAAATACGACATACTTTCTTGGGCAACCTTGAACCATATTTACAATGGATGAACCATGCTGAGGCAGGGGACTATCTTGCACATTAGGATTAAAATCCTTAAAATATAAGATTCTACACTTAACCAACCTTTGAACATCTGCTTTCAACCCATAGCAATTCTCAATATCATGACCCGGAGCACCCTGGTGGTATGGACAAAATTTATCTGCTCTATACCAATATGGAATGTTTTTGGGTACCTCTAGAAGAGCCTTGGTCTGGATATGTCCCTTGTGTAACAAAGCTGGGGATAATTCTGTATATGTCATAGGAATAGGATCAAAATCCAGTTTTCTATACACACGACCCTGAATATTGCACTGTGGTCGATTTTGTTGAGGGGATTCCTGATTCTGCTGGCGCTGTTGCTGTGGAGCTCGGGGAGCTTGAAGTGGTTGATATGGTTAAGCAAACTGTGACTGGTAGGTCGGAGTATTAATTATTGGTGTCACGACAGCAACTTGTTGAGGTTATTGGTACCTCCTTCTAGGTCATCCCTGATGCACGACACTCACATCTTATTCTTTCTTCTTGAAAAAGTTACTTACATATTTTTCCGTATTGTTAGGAGTACTTCCTTCCTTAGCTAATCTTCCTTCACGGATTCCTTCCTCTAAACGCATACCCATATTCACCTTTTTAGTGAAGTCACTAATCTCTCTAGCTACCATTCTCTTGTAGAAAAACGAACCCATTGTTTTCAAAACGATCTTGGTCATTTCTTTCTCTTCCAACGGTGGTGTAACTTGAGCGGCTAACTCACGCTAGAGCTAGGCGTACTCTTTGAAATTTTCCTTGTCTCTTTGGGTCATGGATCTTAGTTGATCTCGATCAGGTTCCATGTCAACATTGTATTTATACTGTTTGATAAAAGCTTCGCAGAGGTCATTTCTTTCTCTTCCAACGGCGGTGTAACTTGAGCGGCTAACTCACACTAGTGCTAGGCGTACTCTTTGAAATTTTCCTTGTCTCTTTGGGTCATGGACCTTAGTTGATCTCGATCAGGTTCCATGTCAACATTGTATTTATACTGTTTGATAAAAGCTTCGCAGAGGTTGTTAAATGTCTGAATCTTCATGTCGTCTAACCCCATATACCATTTGAGGGTTGCACCAGTCAAACTGTCTTGAAAATAGTGGATGAGTAACTGGGTATTATCTGTTTGTGCCGACATCTTTCGGGCATACATAACGAGATGACTTTATAAACAAGTGTTGCCTTTGTACTTTTCAAAATCTGGAACCTTAAATTTTGGAGGGACTTTGACATTTGGGACCAAACATAGGTCAGAAGCACTTTTCCTGAATAATTCTTTTCCACGGAGAGCTTTCAGTTCCTTCTGGATTTCTGAGAATTTGTCCTGAAATTCGTCCATTCTTTCATCAAATCCTATAGTCTCACTAGGCGCACCATGATACACTGGTTCTTCTAAGACATAGGGAGTAGAACTTACATATAGTGGTGGCATAGTCATCACAACAGTAGTGGCAGGAATGGTAGTCACAGCAGGAATGGTACTAATAGCAGGAACTTCGGGGACTGGAAGACGGTATCTGGATGGAGTGAAAAAAGAGGCATCCCCCATGTTGCACCTTAAAATTTGCCCAACCTTACTCCTTGGGTTTATGTTTCAATGTCATTAGCATTTGCATATAGAGTCATGTACATAGTCTAATCATCTGCATAGCATAAGCATAACAAGTCATTCAACAGGGGGACCAATCATTATTCTCATCTCTAGAATCCTATCAAGAGGATATTATCCCAATTCAATCCTATTCAAGTCACCAGGAAAGAATTTGAAAGCAAAGAGTTCAGCAGATCAAGCCTTGAGTCCATCTCCTAGTTGAGGGTATCTGAGGGTCAACAAGAGGGTTGTGAGCTGTGAAGTGAAGGCATGGAGAGTATCTAGACATTATGAGAGACTTAGAAAGTCATTTGGAGAAGGAGACAAGTCATTGATGAGAGCACAAGAGCTATAGTTGAAGGCAGTCAACTAGGGTTTCATCTGGGTCAACCCTAGGTCAACCCTAGGTCAATTGACTGATTTAAGGGGCATTCAAGTCTAGTGGAGAGATGTGGGGTTCATCATTGGACATATAAAGAAGGATATGGAGATATGCCAAGGAGAATTCAAGAGAAATCAAGGAGAAGAGGAGTTTCTAAATTAGGGTTTCTGTGTAAAATCCCCTAGTTTAGGTCAAATTTCCAAGCAAGATAAGTCAAAATGCTAGCTTCAAATGGCTTCTTGGCCAACATGAAACTTGTAGAGGATCTCAATACCTTTAATTTGAGTGGTGGAAGACATCAAGGAGATTTATAGAACTCAAGTTATGGTCCTTGCAAGTTACAGGTCATCTGAGGTATCTGAAATTTTGCCTGTGAAAGTGACTTGACTTCCAAGCAATTTTTACCCCTCAAGGAGATTTCAAATGAATTCTTGGTCAACATAAGAATTATTCCTCATTGTCTTAGCTTTCTATAATGGTATAGCATGCCCTCATATGATGTGTGGAGCTCAACTTATGGTCTTGGCAAGCAAAGGGTATTTTGGGCATTTGTGAATTACAGGTCATTTTAACCTATGTCTAAAACTCATACAAGGAGGCCTCAAATGGAAAAACTTACAACATCAAACTTGCTCCAAATGGGATTTTAAGTCTAGAAAGAAGGTCACAAATTGTTGGAAAAGCTCATAACATGAAGTTGCATGATTGGTCCAAATTTGAACTAAAATGACTTATAACTTGAATAAAGTCAAAGTGGAAAATGGTTTGGGAGATTTATAAGTCCAAATGGAGACTTCCAATATATGATTTTGAATGGAAAAGACATTCTAAAGACAATGGTTCAAGCACTTTTTTGAGTTTAGTGGAAGATTTCAAAGTTATCCTTGGTTACTTGCATTTTAAGAAACATAGCCAAAATGAATCAAAGTTGGAAGGCAAGGGAATGTGTAAGAGGGATCTAGAAGTTACCATTGAACACTATATATTCATGAAATGAAGATTGATCAAGGGTTGGACTCATTTTTCACCAAGAATTTCCCAAATTCTCTCATTCTTTCTCATTGCATTTTCACTTCAATTCCTCAAATTCTTCACCAATCACCATCAAAATCAATTTCATCATACTGATTCATCATCATAGATCAGAATTCAACCAAGAACAAGGTGTGATCAATCCAATTTCGTGCACTTCCATCAAGAACACACAAATTGCAATTTCCATTGGACAGCAAGATCCAAGCCAAGTTTCATCCAAATATTGCAAACAGAATCAAGTACATCAAGAATGGATCAAGATTGAAGCATACAAGAGCCTGGATCCACGTGATTACTCAGCCCCCATTAAAGCTTGCTCAAGGTGCAAATCTTTCTAACTTATGCAATCTAGGGAGATTTAGGTAGTTTTACTAGTATATTCATGGTCCATGCTGTTAGAAGGTTAGTTTAGATGAATTTGAGGCTGAATAGAGACAATTCATAGCAGGTGCACCAAACTGTTAGGGCTTGGAACTTGTAGTAGAGTGCATCATAATCTTAGTTTGATAGATCAGAATGATAACCATTAGTCATGGAAGAGATTAGTCTAGGTTTGATGGAGAATTGTGTTGGTAAGTTGCAGAGTATATTCATGGTAACCAGAACTTGTCTCGATCGGGTTTGTTGATTTGTTGAGTTTCAGAGCAATCAAAGACCATAGGCGTATAGAGGGAGGAATGTAGAGTGATTTTCATGTTTATAGCGTGGCGTTTCATGGATTGTAGAGTGAGAACAGATTGGTAGAAGTTGGCTCGTGCATGGCTGCCATGGAGAGGAAACCCTAAGTGTTTATGATCAAAGGTAGGAGACGAAATCTGGAGCGTCCGTTTGGTGCAAGACCTTTGACTCAGAAGCCCATCGTGTGGCTGAGATTTGATTCTGAGATTTGGAGGGAATTAGTTAGGTGCCCTAAACGCACCGTTTCATTAATTGAAACGGGCGGGCCTAAGATTGCTGTGCTATCCCCACCCCCCAGCTGCCAGGCCCAATCAGTTTTGAACGTGATCCTATGCTATTCTCACCCCCCCTGCGTCCTTTTATTATTCCATTAATTCTGAAATGGTTCTGGGCCTGATATGAAATGCTACGCGCACCCCCTGTTTGCTGGCCCAATGGATTATCAACTGAGCGTGTTTGCTCATTGAACCCCCCTGGCTATTTCTCTATTCTTTTTTATTATTTTCTTTTCATGTTTTTTTCATTCATTTTGAAAATTCATAATAAATACATAAAAAATCATTTTCAATTCATTCTTTTTACACTATTTTCTTTAGGATGTGTAGAAAATTGTCATTAAATAAAATTGCATTTTTATTTTTATTTGATATTTTTTCCATATTTTCTAAATAAATGTCATTTTAAATAGCTTCATTTCATGCATGATTTTATTAATTTTTGTTCTATTAAATGC
Source organism: Lathyrus sativus (assembly GCA_963859935.3). NCBI lineage: Eukaryota > Viridiplantae > Streptophyta > Magnoliopsida > Fabales > Fabaceae > Lathyrus > Lathyrus sativus. Next base: position 614,351,696 of record OZ012735.1, on the reverse strand, counting down.
TTTCATATTTTTTGTTCATTCTTTTTATGTTGTTTAGATTAGATATTGAAATTGTAGATTCAATTTAGTTCCCATTTTTAGAAATTAATTTTAGGTGTTTAGTTTAGGTGTGAACAACATGAACAAACTAGGGTTTTAGGTGATTACTTAGGAGAATCAATTCATTTCCCTTAGGACTTAGGGTTTGACTAGTTTAGTTATGGGACTATAGGGGCTATGGGTAGTTATTAGATCCCCTTAGAAAAGTCAGGATTCCCCTACTGCTATTAATACTGTCTGTATATCTGATTGACTGGTGTGGTGTGCCCTCTGGGGATTATTGCTTGCTTGCTTGGGTATTGGGATTGTCTGGGGACCTGGGGAAGCTGAAGTCTTGTGAAGATGAAGACCATTGGAGATCCAAAGATTGAAGATCAACTGCCAGAGTTGAAGAGAAGAGTCTTGCTAGCAGATGCTGAGGAGACTAGGGTTTAGGAGTTAGGCAGAGCTCTAGGTTAGAAAGTTTGTTTCTCAAACATGGATTGCCTTGTCTGCATCCATTCTTCTCTGTGATTCAGAGTCTCTCTAAGACACTCACCCCCTTCCTTTGGAAGGCTTGGTGATAGTGTCTAAGAGATAGAACTCTTGAGAGAAAATGTCTCTTGTGTTAGAAGCAGTCTGTTCACCACCCTTGGTAGTCAACTGATTGCTTAACACCCAATTCACTCTTGTGACTGATCCCTCATCCTGGAGGTTTGAGCTTGAAGAAAAGCCATTGCAGATGGAAGATAGATGATCAAAGCCCTTATCTGAAGGTCATGAAGATGGATATTGATGCTTGTTGAAGCCTGTAGCTGATTGGGGATTACTTGAAGCTAGATGTTGATTCAGAGCTGCTGATGCTGTTTCTTTTGCTGTTGTATTCCATTTGTTGATGTATTGATTGGTTTTCCGGACTGTATTGTTTGCTGTTTACTCGGCTGGGTTGAAAGTGAAGCCTGTTCACTTTCGCCCATTGTTTTCTAGGTTCGAGGTTGAGTGGGACTCCCTTGCCTCGCTTGTATTGTTGCATCCATGCATTTTACTATTTTACTGTATATATCTGCTTGTGTTTCTGTTTCCGTCTATTCCCTTAGGATCTCTGTTTCTCTCTGTGCAAGAGAGGAGCATGATAGACACTAGGTCTTAACCCATGCATGATAACATTAGGTTAGTTTGATTTCCTTCGCAACCGTAGGTTAGAGTTCTGTCTCTTTCTTTCTCAAAACAAACAGAAAAACACATAAAGATTTCAAACACAATAAAAGACACTTCTTCCGTAAAAGAATGTGAACTCATCAAAACGTCATTTTTGTCCTCTTGGACTGTTAATCAGAAAAACCTTTTTCAGAAGGAATAAAATCAACCAAGACAAGCTTGTGTCGTACGTGGCCCGAACTACGTTTGCTCTGATCTTCCATGCAGTGTGGAAGTACGTAGGCATAGGATGCGACGTCCTAGCGAGCAACCTTCCCCTCCTTTCCCGTAGGTAGGCGAACTACGTTGACTCTGATTTCTCGTTCCAGACGGGAATACGTAGGCATAAAGTGCGATACTTTGTCGAGTCATTTTTATTTTCCTTTTATTGTTCTTTTAACCCCTGACCTTTAGAGTAGATAGAATAACAATCCATACCCGAAAACAAGCGTGGATCCCGTCGAGTACGACGGACGTGAGGGGTGCTAATACCTTCCCCTTGCGTAACCGACTCCCGAACCCAGGTTTTGGTTGCGATGACCATACCTTTCCCGTGTTGTGCGAGGTTTACTCTGAGCGTTTCCTTTCCCTCCCGTGGGATAAATAACGCACGGTGGCGACTCTTCTATTCAGCCGGCGCCGATTTTCGCAGTAGCGACAGCTGGCGACTCTGCTGGGGATCCAACGTCCCCTGGCTGCTAAGGACTGCGATGGTTCTTATGCATTTGGGATCCAACGTCCCTTAAGAGAGTCAATCCTAACGCTTGTTTTCCCGTCGAGGGTTTTGTATGGATTTATATTTCTGACCTTTATTTTCAGCATTATATATATTGTTTATTATTGCTGTACTGGGGTGACGGGTGTTCTGATATTGAGAGATAAGCCGGACCTGGGCTTGAGTGCACCTAGAATTAGAGTAGAAATTAGTGGGCGCCCGCTTGCTTTGCTTGCTTTGGTGTCCCATGAAATCTACACTCAGACGAGGTTCCTCTGGTTGGCCTCCTGCCCCTTCCTTTGGTTGGCGTGGGTTGCTGGTTAGTTGGATTGTCGACTCTGGGGACCGATCATTTGGAAGTTGGCTAAGTGAGGCCTCTTCAGGAATTGATGATGCCACTCCTTCTGGGAATCGTATCATCAACCCTGAAAGTCTGTGACGCCGACGACCGCATAGGATGCCGTACCTTGTGCCAGTTATAGGGCCACCCACCTGTGAGGGGATTCAGGGTTATGCAGGTAACTAGACCTTCAGACCACCGGTTATTTCTTGATCAGAGATCCTGGGTATTTATGGAGAGTTAGGAGGTCTGTCAGAGACCATTTGGAGATGTGTTTTGAGGTCTGCCAGAGACCAGTTGGAGAGTTCTGAGGTCTGTCAGAGACCAATTAGAGATGTGATTTGAGGTCTATCAGAGACCAGTTGGAGTTATGGTTTGAGGTCTGTCAGAGACCAGTGTTGGAGTTTTATTTTAGGTCTATCTGAGACCAGGGTTTGATGACTTCTGGATGGTCTATCTGAGACCTTTCTTGATTGGGTTCAGGCTATTCAGCTACAGCTTTGGTCCCTGTTGCATGTTACTTGCATTGCATTGCCTGCATATCCATTACCATTTGCATTTCACTAACGTGTGTCTGTGCTGCAGGTGCATTTGCATTTCCCTAGTTCTAGTGCCCAGACTTCTGAGTTTTGATCATGACTAGCTTAAGGAGAACGGTTGCTTACAAATTGCCTACTCCTGATATTGTTCCTTTGCTGGGGTTGATCTCTCTTGCTGATGAGGGTGTTCGTAGGAGCTTCCGGATGAGCTATGGTAGACTACTGAGATTGGTGTGCAAACCTACAGAGGCAGAGTTAGATGGGTTGTATGCTTTGATGCAATTCTACGACCCTGCTTTGAGGTGCTTTACGTTCTCTGACTTTATTATGGGACCAACCCTGGAGGAATACGCTGAGTATGTTGAGCTGCCCGTGCAGAACCAGGTCCCATTCATTCATTATGGCGCCAAACCCAAGCCGGAGGAATTGGCAAAAGCCTTGCATGTTGATGCTTCTGAACTTGTGACTACTATTTCCCGTGGAGTTCCAGGCTTCTCACTCCAATTCTTAGTTGGTAAAGCCCAAGAGTATGCCAAGAGCGGGTGCTGGATCGCTTTCAATGCCGTGTTGGCTTTGTGCATTTATGGCATAGTATTGTTCCCCAATATACCGGATTTTGTGGACTTTGATGCTTTCTACTTGTTTGCCGCTGGTAATCCTGTACCTACCTTACTCGGAGATCTCTACCACTCACTGCATTACAAGAATGAGAAGGGAAGAGGGAAGAATGTTCATCTGTGTGTACCCTTGTTGAGTAGGTGGTTTGAGAGTCACCTTCCTAAGAGAAGATCTGCTGCAGAGACTACAGTTCCAGTTGGTTGGCCAGAGCGCCTGATGAGGCTATCGTCGGAAGATATGGAGTGGTTTGATCGAGACCTGTTGGGATCTGAGCTCATCTTCAGTTGTTCTGGGTACCCTAATGTGCCGCTGATAGGAAGAAAAGGGTGTATCAATTACAACCCTTCTCTATTCATTCGCCAGTTCGGATATGCACTGAAGAATCCACCTCAGGAGGAAGAAGTACAGGAATCTCTGTACTTCACAGGGGATTTGAAGGGGGAGTTATTAGCCAAGCTGCAACATGCCTGGACGCGTATTAACCGCAGAGGGAAGCCGTTGTTAGGAAAGAACGACTGTCAGGCCTATGCACCTTACAGAGTTTGGATTCAGGAGAGGGCTAGTCAGTTGAGGATGCCGTTTTCAGATGCACCAATTCTTGTTTCCGTTCCGGTAGCAGAGCCAACTACTGTTTCTAGGGAAGTCTATGAACAAGTTGTGAGAGAAAAAGAAGCCTTGATGAAGATTAATGAAGGGTTAGAGCAAGAGTTAGCCCGAGTACGCAGTGAGAAAAACAAGGCCGTATATGCTTTCCAACAACAGATCGAGCTGGTAAACAGGTTAGGAGCCGAGTTGACTGAGGAGAAGAAAAAGCGCGAACGTCTGGGGCAAGAGTTCAGAAGTTCCCATGACATGCTGGAATCAAAAAAGAAGGCGCTCGACGCAGCACACCGAGAAATCTCCTCTTGCAATAAGACTTGGAACGCTACACTCACTAACAACAAGAAGAGGGAAGATAAGCTAAAGCAGCAAATTTCCGACCTCGAAGAGAAGTTGAAGTCTAGCATCAAGAAGTGTGAGGACGAAGTGATGACCCGGTATAGTGTCCAGCATGCACTGAACAAGGCAATCAAATCCAGAGATGAAGCAGTGTCTCAGAAGCGAAAGTTAGAAGATTGCTTCGGAGAAGCAACATGGGAAGAAACTGCTGAAGACGTACGCCGTGTCCTTAAGAGGAGAAACCAGCTTGTTGAAGGGCTGCTTGATCGACCAAGCCATCCGGAGACCAAGAAGTTGATAGAAGAGTACCAGACTTTTGGGAGGATTTGATCATTTCATGTAGTAACTTGTATGCTTTATTTGCATAGTGCTGACCATCACCAGGATTGTTGGGTGAGGTCATGCCTTCTTTGTACTCTCAGCGATATTGTACCCTGGGCTTATTGATTCTCTCTGCAATATATGAGGCTTTCTATGATTCAGCTCCGATATTCCTATTGTCAGCACTGTCACTGCACCGGCACCTTCGCACTAGAACTGGGGGAATGAACTTCCCTAATGCACAGACACATTGCATTGCATTCATATTCATATTGCATTACAGGTAATCTTTGAATGGTGTCTTATTTCCTGCTCTGCACCAGGTACCTTTCAGGATTGCAGATCAGCATCAGCACCGCTATTCTACACGCTCCAATTGTCGAAAGATCATGGACCAAATGCAGAACGAAATGCAAGATGTGCGCGAGAAGCTCGCCCTCTTCATGCAGACCATGGAAGCTATAGCAAAAGGGCAGGAGAATTTGCAGGCCATGGTCCAGCCTCTGTTGGCCCGAAACGCTGGTCATGGTAATGAAGATCATCAGTCCGTCCGGGTTGATACTGCTCATGGAGACGGCACTCCCACGCCAGTGGCTCCGCCCGTAGTCAATATACCTGCTGCTAATGTCAACAACGCTACCGCTGCTGTGAATGGTAACGTCGGAGTGGGGAATGAGACTGCTGTCCATAATGTTGGGCTGGGTGATGTCAATTTGGGAGATAATCTAGGAGGCAATGGCTTTGTCAATACTGGGTTCGGATTCAACGATCAGGGATTCGATAACACTGGGAAGTATGGCTTTAATGCTCAAGGCTTTGGGCAAGATGGTTATGGTATGGTCAATCAGGGTTACGGAGGCTTTGGAAACGGAAATGGTACTGGATTTATGGCTTTTGGTCTTGCTGGAGGTGTTCAAGGGTACGGCAACAGAGGCCGAGGTCCGGGGATGAATCAGATCAGAGCTGGGCGTAATAATGGATATGATGGGTACGGAGCTGGAAACGGTCTGTGGCAAGAAGATCAGCAGGAGGACGCCTTCTCCGGAGGAGGTTTTGAAGGGCCGATGGATGATTCCCAAAAGATAAGAATGCTGGAAGAGCAGATGAAGGGAGTCTTAAATCAGAGTGCTGTGGGATTGGACATGGCAACCATGGGCTTGGTACCTGGCTTGAGGGTGCCAATTAAATTCAAAGCTCCTGCGTTCGACAAGTATAAAGGAGACACATGTCCGAAAGTGCATGTGCGAGCTTATTACAGAAAGATGTCTGCATACTCCACTGATGAAAGAATGCTAATGCATTTCTTTCAGGATAGTCTATCGGGCCCTTCCCTAGAGTGGTACATGGGGTTGGAGCCAACGGATATCAAGACATGGAAGCAATTAGCAGAAGCATTTGTAGCCCATTACAAGTATAACAGCGACTTGGCACCCAATCGGGTCCAGTTGGCCGGGCTGTCGCAGAAGAAGGGGGAGAGTTTTAAGGAGTACGCACAAAGGTGGCGCGATATGGCTGCCAGGGTCCGTCCTCCGGTAGAAGATAAGGAAATGAATGATATGTTTGTCGGCACATTCACCGGGCTGTTTCATGATATGCTGTTTCATACGTCTCTGGCCAGTTTTTCAGACCTGATTCTGATGGGGGAAAAGATTGAGCGTAATATTAAGCAAGGAAAGTTCCAAGTCGAGGAATCAACTGCGTCTGGCAGTAATAGGAAAGCTTATGGTGGGCGCCGTCAGGGCGAAGCTAGCGCGGTATTTGGAGGCCGAGGCCGAGGCCGAGGCAGGGGACGAGGTCAATATCGTCAGCCACAGCAGGTGTCGAGTGTTACTATCCCATATCAACAACAACCACTCCAGCAACAACAACCGGTTCAGCAGCAACCAATGCCACAGCAGCAGCAGCCTCAGCAGGGGGCACCGCAAGCTCAGCGAAGATTCCAGGGCAGTAAACCGAGAAGAGTGTTTGAGAAGCCTCCCTCAACATATGCCGATTTGTTGCAGACATTGTTGGGATTAAACCTGGTAGAGAAAAGAACTCTGGCACCGATAACGGGAGCTCCCCCGTTCGGCTATGATGCAAGCAGGCACTGTGAGTTTCATTCTGGGGCCCCGGGTCACGATATAGAAGGTTGCCATGCTTTTAAGCACGTTGTGCAGGATCTTTTAGACAACAAGACTATCAATTTTGGAACGGCAGGTCCGAATATAGTCCAGAAACCCATGCCTAATCATGGGGCGAACGCCGTTCTGACTGAGGTAGGTCTGAATCTTATCATGAATGTTGAAGATTTGAAGACGCCGCTGAGCGAGATAAAGAGCCGACTGTTACAAGGAGGTGTCTACCCAGGATGTAACGAGTATTGCTTAGATTGTTGGACCCTACCTGGGGGGTGTGAGGATTTGAAGAAAGGCATTCAGGCCTTAATTGATGAGGGCATATTGCAGTTTGATCGAGCGGCAACTGACGAGCCTGCAGGGGCAGTAGTGGATAATCGGAGTGATGTGGCCACAGTAACGATTCCCCAGAAGACGATCACTATTGCAGCGCCAGCTCAGCGCCCACCGATTACCATAACTAAGGCCGGGCCAATCCCGTACGAGAGCACGAAAGCAGTCCCATGGTCGTATGGGTTGGAAGTATATTGTGACGGGATAAAGATTGATGTTAACAAGCAGTCAGCGGAGATTGTGGATAATGTCGTTGGCTCAGGAGGCATGACGAGGAGTGGCAGGATCTTTATATCTCCTGAAGTGGAGGCTGAAAGACTAGCGAAAGGAAAAGGGAAAGTGGTCGAAAATGTTCCGGTACAAGCAAGTGAAAAAGAAGCAGCATCGAAGGATGTAGAAGAGTTCATGCGCTTGATTCGGAAAAGTGACTATAAGATTGTGGAGCATCTGCAGCAGACGCCGTCCAAAATATCTATCTTGTCATTGCTGCTGTGTTCGGAAGCTCACAGAAATGCTTTGCTGAAAGTCCTGGACACTTCTTTTGTACCCCAGGATGTCTCCGTAAATCAGCTAGAAGGAGTATTGGCACATGTGAATGCAGGCCACAGTCTGGGCTTTACTGATTTTGACCTGACTCCGAAAGGGAGGGATCATAATATGGCATTACACGTGTCTGTGGAGTGTAGAGGATCGGTAATGTCGCACGTATTGGTTGACACCGGATCATCTTTAAATGTGCTGCCCAAGAAGGCGATGATGAAGCTGGATGTTCGAGGGATTTTGTGTACACCCAGTGATTTGGTAGTCAGAGCATTTGACGGCACGCGTAGAACAGTCTTCGGATCGATTACTTTGCCTCTGCAAGTGGGGCCAGAAGTGTTTGCAACTGAGTTTTATATCATGGATATACAGCCTGCGTATAGCTGCTTGCTTGGAAGACCCTGGATTCATGGGGCAGGGGCCGTCACGTCCACCCTGCATCAGAAGTTAAAATATATGGTCGGAGACAGCGTAGTCACCGTGTGCGGAGAAGAAGACATCCTGGTCAGCCATCTATCGTCGTTTAAATATGTGGAAGTCGACGGGGAGATCCACGAGACACCATGCCAGGCATTCGAAGGTTTGCGCATCAAGGACAAGGGTCCCGGGCCGAGCAAAGTGCCAGAGATAGCTGTCTCATCGTATAAGGAAGCTCAAGCTCTAGTGGAGGCAGGAGAAGCAAAGGGCTGGGGCAAAGTGCTGGACATTCCTGTGAAGATGGACCGGTTCGGACTGGGGTACCAACCGTCGTCATCAACTCCTTCCGTGGGGGCCCCCCATTTCAGAAAGTCAATCACCATCTCTGCCAGTGGAGTATGTCATGAAACTGTCAATGCTGCTTCAGAGTCTGATGAAGGGGACAGCGACTGTGATATGGATGCCTGGATTCAGCCAAGCACGCCAGGACAAGGACTGTGCAACTGGTCTATTCAGGAGCTTGTTCCTGTGACTTTTAAACAGTAATGCTTTGCTTTATTAATTGTTGAATAATCTGATGTCTTGCCCGGGGCATCAGGATTTGCTTAGGGCTGTGTTGTTATAAACATTGCGTGTTAATCATTAAATAAATGGCGTTTTTTTCATGTGCAAATACTGTAATCCCTGTCTTTCTTGTTTTATATTTTTCAATAAAATGGCAATGTGGTTATTCGCTTTATACGCATTTTGAAGCACTTAACCATTCCTTTTGCAGGATAACATTTTCAGATGACATCCTTGAACCACCTATGACTCGTCCCGACTTTGAGCACCCCGTGCTTCAGGCTGAAGAAGAGGTTGTCGAAGATAGCGACGTTCCTGAAGAACTGTCTTGGTTAGTGAAGCAAGAGGAAAGAGCCATTCTGCCTCACGACGAGGTCATCGAAATTATCAATTTGGGGTCGGAAGGGGTTGAGAAGAATATTCGTATCGGAGCCGCACTGCAGAGTGATATCAAGCGAAGACTGGTTGAAATGCTCCGAGAGTATAATGATGTATTCGCTTGGTCATATGAAGATATGCCGGGGCTCGATACTGATATGGTTGTGCATCGCCTGCCACTGAAAGAAGATTGCCCGCCGGTCAAACAAAAGCTTCGCAGAACTCGACCAGATATGGCAATGAAGATCAAAGAGGAGGTTCAGAAACAGTGGGACGCTGGTTTCCTGGCTGTGACGAAGTATCCTTCATGGGTTGCCAACATCGTACCAGTGCCAAAGAAAGATGGCAAGGTTCGAATGTGCGTGGATTATAGAGATTTGAATAAAGCAAGCCCAAAAGACGATTTTCCACTTCCTCACATTGACGTGTTAGTTGATAATACTGCTCAATACTCTGTATTCTCCTTCATGGATGGCTTTTCAGGCTATAATCAAATTAAAATGGCGCCAGAGGATATGGAGAAGACTACTTTCATAACGCCGTGGGGAACATTTTGCTACAAAGTGATGCCCTTTGGTTTGAAAAATGCTGGGGCAACATATCAGCGTGCGATGACGACTCTTTTTCATGACATGATGCATAAAGAGATCGAAGTTTATGTTGACGATATGATTGCCAAATCCCAGACGGAGGAAGAGCATCTGGTGAATCTGTTGAAGTTGTTTAAAAGACTTAGGAAGTTCAGGCTGAGGCTGAACCCTAATAAGTGCACCTTCGGGGTGAGATCGGGTAAACTGCTGGGGTTTATCGTAAGTGAAAGAGGAATAGAGGTCGATCCTGCTAAAATAAAAGCGATTCAAGAAATGCCGACGCCTAAAACAGAGAAAGAGGTGCGCGGGTTTTTAGGGAGGTTGAACTACATTGCTCGGTTCATATCTCACCTAACGGCCACGTGTGAACCATTATTCAAGCTGTTGAAGAAAGATCAAGCTGTAACGTGGAACGAAAATTGTTAAAAGGAGTTCGATAAAATAAAGAAGTATCTGCAGGAGCCTCCTATTTTGATACCCCCAGTGGCGGGTAGACCCTTGATCATGTATTTGACGGTTCTTGAGGGAAGCATGGGTTGTGTTCTCGGTCAACACGACGAGACGGGGAGAAAAGAGCATGCGATCTATTACCTGAGTAAGAAATTTACAGACTGTGAATCTCGATACTCAATGCTGGAGAAAACTTGCTGCGCGCTAGCCTGGGCCGCCAAACGTTTGAGGCAGTACATGCTGAATCATACAACCATGCTCATCTCGAAGATGGATCCTATCAAATATGTGTTTGAAAAGCAGGCGTTGTCAGGTAGAATTGCCCGTTGGCAGATGGTCTTGACTGAATATGATATTCAATACGTCTCGCAAAAGGCTATAAAGGGGAGTGTGCTGTCTGAGTATCTGGCGGAGCAGCCTATTGAAGAGTACCAATCGATGAGGTTTGATTTTCCTGACGAGGATATCATGTACTTAAAGATGAAGGATTGCGAAGAACCGTTGCCAGACGAGGGACCAGAGTTGGGGTCCAAATGGAAGATGATATTTGACGGAGCTGTGAATGCTTACGGTAGCGGAATAGGGGCGATTATCACCACGCCACACGGGTCGCACATCCCGTTTACTGCCCGATTGACCTTTGTCGTTACCAACAATGAGGCCGAATACGAAGCTTGTATAATGGGGCTTGAAGAAGCCATTGATTTGCGAATCAAACATCTAGACGTATACGGAGACTCGGCTCTGGTAGTGAATCAGATCAAAGGGGAATGGGAGACACGTCAGCCCAATTTGATACATTACATGAATTATGCAAGGAGATTGTTGCCTTTCTTCGACAAGGTTGAATTGCATCACGTACCGCGGGCAGAGAATCAAATGGCTGACGCCCTTGCCACTTTGTCTTCCATGTACAAGGTCAACTTCTGGAACGAAGCTCCCCAAATCACTATCTCTCGGTTGGACAGGCCAGCTTATGTATTTGCTATTGATGAAGCATCTGATGACAAACCGTGGTATTTCGATATCCTTAATTTCCTGAAGAATAAAGAGTATCCGGCTGGGGCATCCAGTCAAGATCAGAAGACTCTCAGGAGATTAGCGGGTAATTTCTATTTGAACCCGGATGGCGTCTTATACAGAAGGAACCACGATTTGGTGCTGTTGCGTTGTGTAGACGAGAAAGAGGCAAAGCTTCTCATGGAGGAAATACACGAAGGTACCTTTGGTACGCATGCTGGTGGGCATGCTATGACGAGAAAGCTGCTGAGGGCAGGTTACTTTTGGCTGACGATGGAAACTGATTGTTTCAAGTTCGCGAGGAAGTGCCACAAGTGCCAAATATATGCTGACAAGATACACGTGCCTCCGAGTCCTTTAAATGTGATGTCATCTCCATGGCCATTCTCGATGTGGGGAATCGATATGATTGGGAAGATCGAGCCGACGGCTTCTAACGGGCATCGGTTCATCCTAGTAGCAATCGATTATTTCACCAAGTGGGTGGAAGCGGCGTCTTACGCGAATGTAACGAAGCAAGTGGTGGCCAAGTTCATCAAGAGAGATATCATTTGCCGATATGGGATTCCCGAGCGGATAATCACGGATAATGGTTCAAATCTGAACAACAAAATGATGAAGGAGCTCTGTCAGAATTTCAAGATCGAACATCACAACTCCTCCCCTTACCGACCCAAGATGAATGGAGCTGTCGAAGCGGCCAATAAGAATATCAAGAAAATCGTCCAGAAAATGGTGGTGACTTATAAAGATTGGCATGAAATGCTACCTTTCGCTTTGCACGGTTATCGTACGACGGTACGCACATCAACCGGGGCAACTCCGTTCTCGTTGGTATACGGAATGGAAGCGGTATTACCATTGGAAGTTGAGATCCCTTCTCTGAGGGTATTGCGAGACGTTCAGCTGGACGAGGCAGAATGGGTAACGAATAGATTGAACCAATTGAGTTTGATGGATGAGAAGAGGCTAGCTTCTCTGGCATACGGTCGTTTGTACCAAAGCCGAATGAAGAAAGCGTACGACAAGAAGATACTTCCGCGAAGCTTTCAGACGGGCGACCTTGTGCTGAAAAGGATTCTCCCGCCGCAAGCAGATCACAGGGGCAAGTGGACCCCCAACTACGAAGGGCCATACGTTGTCAGAAAAGTCTTTTCAGGAGGAGCTTTGTTGTTGTCCACCATGGACAGAGAAGACTTTGCGTCACCTGTGAATTCGGACGCAGTTAAAAAATACTTTGCTTAAAATAGACCCGCTGGGCAGAAAAAGAGAGTCCAGGCAAAAATGGGGCATCCTGGCGAACCAAAAAACAGAATGAAAGGTTCGGGCAAAAGTTAGGGATAAAATTGAAAAAATGTACACCCGCGAAGTTGAAAACCTACACTGGGCGGCTTCGGCAAAAAAGGGTATCCCGGTGAACTGAAAACCCGTAAAGGGCGGTTCACGCAAAAGTTAGGGATTTGAAAAGCAAATGACTGCGGTCCGAATTTGATATTGCAATGAGCATCAAGGCGGGAGAATACATTTGAGGAGTCAGTTATCGGATACAATCTCTTCAGAAGTGGGGATACCGGGAAAGCATTAGAGTCGGACGAGTCATGGGGGGATCAGTTCGTGGTGTTCATCTGCATCCCGTTGCCGACATGTGTACAAAATTTAATTTGTCAAAATATTCATGCTTCTTGCGCATACTTATGTATTTGCTTTGCGTAGCTTCCTCATTTCAGGAGTTACATCCCGTGTACAAAAACTCCGCCCATTCAGGGGCCCAATCAATGAAAATATGTTATTCAGTACTTGATGCTGGTTCTTTACTGTTTTGTGCATGATAAAACGCCTAAGTTTGATGAAACTAGCATGAGTATAACATCACTGGCCTTTGCCAACAATTGCTAAAGCTTTGAATTAACTGAGTGTAACGTCACTAACCTGAATTGATTTGATTGCATAGGCTTGTCTTGTCTTGTTTGTGTTGTTGCAGGTTACATAACCATACGAGGAAGATGATCAAAAGATCGCGATAACGAAAGACTTGATCCCCGCGCAGGTCATGCATGTTCTTCCTGAAGAAGGATAGAATTCCCCAGCTAGCCGTATCTTATCCAAAGGACGTGCTCCAGAAAAGTTATTCGTCCTCAACAGAGTTTGGCGATTCCAAGATCATAAGGCTGTATTCGGACAGGTTCATCTTTCCCCGCAGGGTCATGCACTCTCCCCCAGTGGAGTCAGTGGATTTTCCCCGAGAGAATCATCCCATCCCCAGCGGATCGAAGATTAAGACTATCCAAAGCAGAGTTGATGGTGGGTCCTGTCATTTATTTTGTCAAGGATGCGGTGTAATATCAGTTCACGTTCCAGCAGAAAGTCCGATCGAACTATGCGCATCTGCTATTCCCCAGCAGAGTTATATTCCCCAGCAGGGGGGTACCGCAACAGGGGGTTTGGTTTGAGTTCCTAATTTCCCAGCTGAGTCGACTTCACCCTTCCAGCATTTATTTTGTGGGAATAATTCTGTAGCATCTGGTTATCCCCGGCGGAGTCGGCATCATCCTTCCAGCATTTATTTTGCTGAAGCAGTTTCTGTACTCTAGCAGTTCAGGTAGAGAGAATTCTTGCTCAAATGGATTACCAAACATTCAAGATCTCGGCATGAGACATCCAATGATAATGTCAGTTTCGGCAGTATTCCCCCACCGAGTTAGCATGATGAGATTCTCTTTGTCTCTAACAGAGTCGTTTATGCAAATGTCTCTTATTTTCCCCGCCAGAGTTACCAGGATAAGTTTCTCTTTATTCCCAAGCAGAATTAGTTGTCATCAGGGGTTCCATGAGTCAGAATTCCAGAGGCCACCGCTGGTTATCAGAACAGGCGTCCGATAGTTTGGTTTCCAGACATCCCCAGTAGAGTCCGTCTCAAAGTCGCTGTCACGTCAGTGCTAAGAAGTTTGTGGGTGAGGATCATTGGAGAACTAAGTCCTGACGCGGACAATTTACTCCTAGATTGACGGGATTTCTTCGGAAGGGGGCGTCCTAACGTGGACAGGTTTATTTCCCTGGATTGGTGAGTTGTGTTAGTCCTATCGTGGATAGATTCGAGTTCTCGAAATTTGTGGAAGGGGAGGTCATGACGTTGACAAAAGTGATTACTCTTTGTGTTGGTGTCCTGACGCGGACAGATCAGACAAGGGTGTGAGTCCTTACGTGGACAAGTCTTATTTCCTCAGCGGGTCGAAGACGCCTGAGTCCTAACGTGGACAAATCAAGACGATATCGGTATCCTGACGTGGACAAATCCAAAGAAATTATTATTCCTAACGTGGAGAAATGGGTCCTAATGGGGACGATGTAGTCCTTACGCGGACATATCAAGTTGGATTCCTTACGTGGAAAAAGATAGTTTCCTTACGCGGAAATGACAGTATTCCTAACGTGGAAAGAAAGCGTGTTCCTTACGTGGGAGAGAAAGAGAAGTTTCAGTTCCTGACGTGGAAAGATTGAGATTCCTTACGTGGAAAGAGGTGATTCCTAACGTGGAAAGAGTGAAGTCCTTACGTGGACAGATTAAGATGGCATTCCTTACGTGGAAAAATGTAGTCCTGACGCGGACAAATCGGAAAGAAAAATGGTTTCCTTACGTGGGAAGACGAGTTTATTCCTTACGTGGAAAGATTGAGTCCTCACGCGGACATATCAAAAGAGGTGATTCCTAACGCGGAAAGAGTGGAGTCCTTACGTGGACATATCAAGGGCATCCCTCGCGTGGAAGAAAAGTTGATTCCTGACGTGGAAAGAAAGTTGAATTCCTTACGTGGAAAGATTGGGGTCCTTACGTGGACAGATTCCAGAAAAGTTGATTCCTGACGTGGAAGAATGATGTACTCCTTATGTGGAAAGCTGAGCCCTGACGTGGATAGGTTCAGAACCAAAGTTGAATTCCTTACGTGGAAAAATTGGAGTCCTGACGCGGACATGTCAAGTGGTATTGGAGTCCGTACGTGGACAGATTGATATAGTTCTCCTCACGCGGAAAGAAGATTGCTTCCTGACGTGGAAAGATGAAGGGGTTAGTCCTGACGTGGACAGATACAGAAGAAATGATTCCTAACGTGGACAGGTGTTACTCCTAGCGTGGAAGAGTTTTATTCCTAACGTGGGCGATTCAGTTTATGGAAATGCAGACGAATTATCCCCAGCGGAGTTGCCGAGATTTTTCTGGGTTAACAGCAAGTGGAGTCCTAACGTGGACAGGTTTTAATTGAGATTTCTTCGTAGTGATGACAGACAGAGTCCTAACGTGGACGAGCAAGCAATCTGTTATGACAGAATCCTTTTCAGAACGATGAAGACAACCCCCAGCACAGTCGCACGAGATCAGTGGGTTGCTGTAGCAGTCAAATTCAGCTGATGAATGTCATTCCTCAAGCAGGAGCGCAATTTGGTTTTGCGGTTGGCAAATTTCTGGTTTCACTAGTATTCAACCGTCTCGTACCGCGAATGTCTGAAGGCTCCGGGCTCTTCACCCAATCGGGTCCAAGCCGCTTGAATAGGGGCAGCTGTTGCACCTTAAAATTTGCCCAACCTTACTCCTTGGGTTTATGTTTCAATGTCATTAGCATTTGCATATAGAGTCATGTACATAGTCTAATCATCTGCATAACATAAGCATAGCAAGTCATTCAACAGGGGGACCAATCATTATTCTCATCTCTAGAAGCCTATCAAGAGGATATTATCCCAATTCAATCCTATTCAAGTCACCAGGAAAGAATTTGAAAGCAAAGAGTTCAGCAGATCAAGCCTTGAGTCCATCTCCTAGTTGAGGGTATCTGAGGGTCAACAAGAGGGTTGTGAGCTGTGAAGTGAAGGCATGGAGAGTATCTAGACATTATGAGAGACTTAGAAAGTCATTTGGAGAAGGAGACAAGTCATTGATGAGAGCACAAGAGCTATAGTTGAAGGCAGTCAACTAGGGTTTCATCTGGGTCAACCCTAGGTCAACCCTAGGTCAATTGACTGATTTAAGGGGCATTCAAGTCTAGTGGAGAGATGTGGGGTTCATCATTGGACATATAAAGAAGGATATGGAGATATGCCAAGGAGAATTCAAGAGAAATCAAGGAGAAGAGGAGTTTCTAAATTAGGGTTTCTGTGTAAAATCCCCTAGTTTAGGTCAAATTTCCAAGCAAGATAAGTCAAAATGCTAGCTTCAAATGGCTTCTTGGCCAACATGAAACTTGTAGAGGATCTCAAGACCTTTAATTTGAGTGGTGGAAGACATCAAGGAGATTTATAGAACTCAAGTTATGGTCCTTGCAAGTTACAGGTCATCTGAGGTATCTGAAATTTTGCCTGTGAAAGTGACTTGACTTCCAAGCAATTTTTACCCCTCAAGGAGATTTCAAATGAATTCTTGGTCAACATAAGAATTATTCCTCATTGTCTTAGCTTTCTATAATGGTATAGCATGCCCTCATATGATGTGTGGAGCTCAACTTATGGTCTTGGCAAGCAAAGGGTATTTTGGGCATTTGTGAATTACAGGTCATTTTAACCTATGTCTAAAACTCATACAAGGAGGCCTCAAATGGAAAAACTTACAACATCAAACTTGCTCCAAATGGGATTTTAAGTCTAGAAAGAAGGTCACAAATTGTTGGAAAAGCTCATAACATGAAGTTGCATGATTGGTCCAAATTTGAACTAAAATGACTTATAACTTGAATAAAGTCAAAGTGGAAAATGGTTTGGGAGATTTATAAGTCCAAATGGAGACTTCCAATATATGATTTTGAATGGAAAAGACATTCTAAAGACAATGGTTCAAGCACTTTTTTGAGTTTAGTGGAAGATTTCAAAGTTATCCTTGGTTACTTGCATTTTAAGAAACATAGCCAAAATGAATCAAAGTTGGAAGGCAAGGGAATGTGTAAGAGGGATCTAGAAGTTACCATTGAACACTATATATTCATGAAATGAAGATTGATCAAGGGTTGGACTCATTTTTCACCAAGAATTTCCCAAATTCTCTCATTCTTTCTCATTGCATTTTCACTTCAATTCCTCAAATTCTTCACCAATCACCATCAAAATCAATTTCATCATACTGATTCATCATCATAGATCAGAATTCAACCAAGAACAAGGTGTGATCAATCCAATTTCGTGCACTTCCATCAAGAACACACAAATTGCAATTTCCATTGGACAGCAAGATCCAAGCCAAGTTTCATCCAAATATTGCAAACAGAATCAAGTACATCAAGAATGGATCAAGATTGAAGCATACAAGAGCCTGGATCCACGTGATTACTCAGCCCCCATTAAAGCTTGCTCAAGGTGCAAATCTTTCTAACTTATGCAATCTAGGGAGATTTAGGTAGTTTTACTAGTATATTCATGGTCCATGCTGTTAGAAGGTTAGTTTAGATGAATTTGAGGCTGAATAGAGACAATTCATAGCAGGTGCACCAAACTGTTAGGGCTTGGAACTTGTAGTAGAGTGCATCATAATCTTAGTTTGATAGATCAGAATGATAACCATTAGTCATGGAAGAGATTAGTCTAGGTTTGATGGAGAATTGTGTTGGTAAGTTGTAGAGTATATTCATGGTAACCAGAACTTGTCTCGATCGGGTTTGTTGATTTGTTGAGTTTCAGAGCAATCAAAGACCATAGGCGTATAGAGGGAGGAATGTAGAGTGATTTTCATGTTTATAGCGTGGCGTTTCATGGATTGTAGAGTGAGAACAGATTGGTAGAAGTTGGCTCGTGCATGGCTGCCATGGAGAGGAAACCCTAAGTGTTTATGATCAAAGGTAGGAGACGAAATCTGGAGCGTCCGTTTGGTGCAAGACCTTTGACTCAGAAGCCCATCGTGTGGCTGAGATTTGATTCTGAGATTTGGAGGGAATTAGTTAGGTGCCCTAAACGCACCGTTTCATTAATTGAAACGGGCGGGCCTAAGATTGCTGTGCTATCCCCACCCCCCAGCTGCCAGGCCCAATCAGTTTTGAACGTGATCCTATGCTATTCTCACCCCCCTGCGTCCTTTTATTATTCCATTAATTCTGAAATGGTTCTGGGCCTGATATGAAATGCTACGCGCACCCCCTGTTTGCTGGCCCAATGGATTATCAACTGAGCGTGTTTGCTCATTGAACCCCCCTGGCTATTTCTCTATTCTTTTTTATTATTTTCTTTTCATGTTTTTTTCATTCATTTTGAAAATTCATAATAAATACATAAAAAATCATTTTCAATTCATTCTTTTTACACTATTTTCTTTAGGATGTGTAGAAAATTGTCATTAAATAAAATTGCATTTTTATTTTTATTTGATATTTTTTCCATATTTTCTAAATAAATGTCATTTTAAATAGCTTCATTTCATGCATGATTTTATTAATTTTTGTTCTATTAAATGCTTTCATATTTTTTGTTCATTCTTTTTATGTTGTTTAGATTAGATATTGAAATTGTAGATTCAATTTAGTTCCCATTTTTAGAAATTAATTTTAGGTGTTTAGTTTAGGTGTGAACAACATGAACAAACTAGGGTTTTAGGTGATTACTTAGGAGAATCAATTCATTTCCCTTAGGACTTAGGGTTTGACTAGTTTAGTTATGGGACTATAGGGGCTATGGGTAGTTATTAGATCCCCTTAGAAAAGTCAGGATTCCCCTACTGCTATTAATACTGTCTGTATATCTGATTGACTGGTGTGGTGTGCCCTCTGGGGATTATTGCTTGCTTGCTTGGGTATTGGGATTGTCTGGGGACCTGGGGAAGCTGAAGTCTTGTGAAGATGAAGACCATTGGAGATCCAAAGATTGAAGATCAACTGCCAGAGTTGAAGAGAAGAGTCTTGCTAGCAGATGCTGAGGAGACTAGGGTTTAGGAGTTAGGCAGAGCTCTAGGTTAGAAAGTTTGTTTCTCAAACATGGATTGCCTTGTCTGCATCCATTCTTCTCTGTGATTCAGAGTCTCTCTAAGACACTCACCCCCTTCATTTGGAAGGCTTGGTGATAGTGTCTAAGAGATAGAACTCTTGAGAGAAAATGTCTCTTGTGTTAGAAGCAGTCTGTTCACCACCCTTGGTAGTCAACTGATTGCTTAACACCCAATTCACTCTTGTGACTGATCCCTCATCCTGGAGGTTTGAGCTTGAAGAAAAGCCATTGCAGATGGAAGATAGATGATCAAAGCCCTTATCTGAAGGTCATGAAGATGGATATTGATGCTTGTTGAAGCCTGTAGCTGATTGGGGATTACTTGAAGCTAGATGTTGATTCAGAGCTGCTGATGCTGTTTCTTTTGCTGTTGTATTCCATTTGTTGATGTATTGATTGGTTTTCCGGACTGTATTGTTTGCTGTTTACCCGGCTGGGTTGAAAGTGAAGCCTGTTCACTTTCGCCCATTGTTTTCTAGGTTCGAGGTTGAGTGGGACTCCCTTGCCTCGCTTGTATTGTTGCATCCATGCATTTTACTGTTTTACTGTATATATCTGCTTGTGTTTCTGTTTCCGTCTATTCCCTTAGGATCTCTGTTTCTCTCTGTGCAAGAGAGGAGCATGATAGACACTAGGTCTTAACCCATGCATGATAACATTAGGTTAGTTTGATTCCCTTCGCAACCGTAGGTTAGAGTTCTGTCTCTTTCTTTCTCAAAACAAACAGAAAAACACATAAAGATTTCAAACACAATAAAAGACACTTCTTCCGTAAAAGAATGTGAACTCATCAAAACGTCATTTTTGTCCTCTTGGACTGTTAATCAGAAAAACCTTTTTCAGAAGGAATAAAATCAACCAAGACAAGCTTGTGTCGTACGTGGCCCGAACTACGTTTGCTCTGATCTTCCATGCAGTGTGGAAGTACGTAGGCATAGGATGCGACGTCCTAGCGAGCAACCTTCCCCTCCTTTCCCGTAGGTAGGCGAACTACGTTGACTCTGATTTCTCGTTCCAGACGGGAATACGTAGGCATAAAGTGCGATACTTTGCCGAGTCATTTTTATTTTCCTTTTATTGTTCTTTTAACCCCTGACCTTTAGAGTAGATAGAATAACAATCCATACCCGAAAACAAGCGTGGATCCCGTCGAGTACGACGGACGTGAGGGGTGCTAATACCTTCCCCTTGCGTAACCGACTCCCGAACCCAGGTTTTGGTTGCGATGACCATACCTTTCCCGTGTTGTGCGAGGTTTACTCTGAGCGTTTCCTTTCCCTCCCGTGGGATAAATAACGCACGGTGGCGACTCTTCTGTTCAGCCGGCGCCGATTTTCGCAGTAGCGACACCCCATGGGAAGCCCGACGGTATGCTGTACAGAGGTTCAGTAGTTGTAGACACCACTGGGATTAGTGCTAATATGATTTCAGAAATAGCAGTCCTCTGAGGATTCTCTTGAGAATTATGCAATGACTGACTCGTCAATGCTTCAACCAATTCATTAAGCCTTTCCAAGCTATCTTTCAAAATAGTGACTTCATCACGGAGCATTCAGTTCTCTTTCTCTAGTTGACCCATTCTTTGATGTTGATTGGCTGGAGTGTTATATCAGTGATTCAGCTTGTCCGTGAAAATGAAGCAAGAGTAAGAACTTGGAATGCAAAGGATGACATGCTAATGCATATGCATATGCACAAATGCAAATGGAACTTCAAGAAACTCAAAAAGTGTATTTGTAAATATTGTAATAATAGGACATCAGGATAATCGAAAAAATCATTTTATTAATCAAATTGAGGAGTTATTACAAAGCGAAAGGTACTCCTTCAAGAGTCAATACATAAAAAGTAATGTAAAGAAAGCAAAGGAAAACTAAGAGTATAATCCTCTTGATTACGGTCCCTTCTTTCCATAAAGTTTCTCCCTAAGCTGGTTGATTTGTTCTTGCATCTTCACTTCTTCGAGGATGAGCTTGTCTACATACTATTTCCAAGCTACTGAAGTTGGAGGAATATCAGAGCTATTAGTTGACCCTGACAATGCACGAGAGGAAAATAAATCCTCTTGCACTTTCCGTTTCTTCAAAAATTCTTCTTCCTTCTTTTGTTGTTGTAGCTTTTGCAGTTTTTCGTTCTCTAGACTGAGGATGTAGTACTTATTCTTCCAAGCATTCTTTTCCTTCTCAGCCTCTTCCAAAGCACTTTTTAGCTTCCCATCTTCACTTGTAACAGTTCAGGTGGAATCCTGAAGAGTTAACATCATGGGTTCATGAAAAGGAAAATGCATCTTCAGCTCCAGAGCCCTTTCTCGTATCCATCGCAGAGAAGTTTCTGAGACGGTACAGTCAGGATACCCTAACACAGTCATCCCTTTTTTGTGAATGTGACACCACGCTTGCATGATCCTAGCTTTGAGTTCCGAATTTTCTCCCTCCTTGAGAAGAATTCCTTCTAGAAGAGTCTGGTTCGGCTTCTCTTTCATCAGATGTCCAAGTTGTCTACGTGCCAGAACATGATTATAACTAATATATCCTTTTATTCCAATAAGGGGTATATTGGGGAAATCTCTGCAGCTATTAATCATTCTTACTCTACCGTACATAGGGTCATATCACATGATGTCAGAATGAGTAAGAGACATGACAAATTCCGACCAGCAAGGTGCATCCTTTGGATCCCAAATAGTTGTAAATCTTAACAAGCGAGAAATAAACCACTTGTAAAGAAGAGCAGTGCAACAGGTTATCTGACCCCCTCCTTCAGAACTCCTTAAGTGGATGGAATGATAGGTGTCAGCTAGTAAGGTGGGAACATGATTCTTGCGTATGAAGATCTTGATGGCGTCCATATTAATAAAGTTGTCAATGTTTGGAAACAAGAAAATCCCATAGGCTAATAGCGTGAAGGTGGCTTCAATTACTTTAGTGTTCTTCTTATCAGCGTGATAACGAATCATCTCTATCAAGAATTCCGCCAGAAATCCAAGGACTCCTTCCTTAGTAGTCATGTGAGTTTGAATGTTAGACAAACTTAGGCGCGTAGCTTTTGCAATCTCATGACCTCTAGGTATGTCTTTGGTTCTAGAGAATAGAAGTCGAGACATGGCAGTTAATCCCAACAAAGCAGAATATTCCTCTAGAGTAGGCATCAATTGGTAATCTGGAAAGGTGAAGCAGTGGTATAGAGGATCATAGAATTGGACGAGCGTGTCTAGTAATCCATCAATCATCTTGAGTCTGAGTAGCGAAAAGATGCTTCCATACTCATCTGAGAAGGTTAAACGATTATCGATTAGACTTCCTAGTTCCCTTAGGCTTTCAATCTTTGGACTCTTGAAAGTGTATTTCAGCGCTTTTCTTCTTCCGAAATCCATTTTCACAATATCTGCAAAACAATTTGGGTTTCTTGAAGGGTTAGAGAAAAACAAAATGCAAAGATGCGAATGTGAAAGGTTTCATGGAATTCGAGTATTTACGAACGTCATAGGATACCAAAAGAAACTCATTTAGTATTCAATAAAGGATTACAAATAAATATGTCTTAAAAGAGTCTTAAAATAACAACTAAATAAAAGCTAATAAAGTCCTAAGAAAGTCTTGTATTATGTTCCTTAATCTGCTCCTTTGACTGGCCTTCTCGAAGATAAGCTTGTCTATGATCAACTTCCAAGGAGTATTCTGAGGGCTAGAGGAAAATAAATCCCCCCACGCTTTTATTTTCTTGCAAGAAATTACTTCTTCACTCTTCAGCTGTAATTGTCTTTGGAGTTCAGCGTTCTCTTCCACGACCACTTGATACTTATTTTTCCAAGCCTCTCCTTCTTGTTATGCTTTGCTAAGAGCAATATTCAATTCTTCTGCTTCAGTCATGAAAATCAGAACAGGTTCCTTCTTCGAAGGCATATGCTCTTGTTGGGGATAAGACATCTTCAATTTGATAGCCCTATCTCAGACCCATTGGAGATAAGGTTCTAAGGAAATATAGTTAGGTTTCCTCAAACTTTCTTTTCCTCTTTTGTGTAGATGGTGCCATGCAACCACAATATTTTCCTGAAGTTCCTGGTTATCTTTAAAGAAAATGTTTTCCACGTGAGCACTCTTGGGTTTATCTTTCAGAGGATACCCTAACTGACGGCGAGCTAGGATAGGATTGTAACTAATTCCTCCATTAATGCTAAGGAAAGGCACATTAGCGAAGTCTCCGCAGCTGTCAATGATCAACACCCCATTATAGACACGCTTGTACCAATCAATATCCGAGTGGATAAGAGCCATAATCTTCTGTGACCAATGACTTTTATTGAGATCCAAAAATAAACCACTTGTACAATAAGGGTACACAACACGTAATCATTCCTCCACCATGGAAGTTTCTGAGATGAACCGAATGGTAAGTATTAGCTAGCAAAGTTTGATAGCATTAAGGTCAAAAAATCCCTCAAAGCTTGGAAAAAGGAATAATCTATAGATAAGTAAGGCAAAGATTGCCTCAAATGTGTTCATGCTTATATATTCAGCGTAATATTGGGCTTTGTTGATCAGAAAATTTGTGGTTAATCTAAAAATTCCACCTTTAATAGTTAGATTAGCTTTGATATCAGATAAATTCATATATATATATATATATATATATATATATATATATATATATATATATATATATATATATATATATATATATATATATATATATATATATATATATATATATATATATATATATATATATATATATATATATATATATATATATATATATATATATATATATATACATATGTATACATACACACACACACACACACACACACACACACACACACACACACACATATATATATATATATATATATATATATATATATATATATATATATATATATATATATATATATATATATATATATATATATATATATATATATGCATGTGTATATAGCGAAGCAGGATCGGATTTTTAGTAAAGAAAAGAGGAGTATAGAAGATTGTGAGACAATATTGCAAGAAAGTTCAAACTTGTTATTCAAAGGTGTTCCAAGGTGTAATTACAAATGAAACTTAAATCCCTTTATATAGGGAAGAAAAGGCTTACTATTTAAGCCGGTAACTAAAACTTACAATAGCCGGTAACTTGTATAATTATTGTCGGGTACACTTGGGGCCCCATCGTCACAACAATTAACAAGAAACTACAAAAATCAAATGCATGCCTAAAAATTATTAAAGACAAGATAAGATTCTTTTTCCCTTGTATTTTACAAAAGATAGAAAATGCATGTAATTATGCCTAGAAATTATTAAAGACTAGATAAGATAAGATTCTTATTCCCTTGTCTTTTACAAAAGATAGAAAATGCATGCAATTATGCCTAGAAATTATTAAAGACAAGATAAGATTCCCTTGTCCTTTTGCTTTTGGAAAGATTCTTATTCTATTATTTCTTGTCCTTTAACCTTTGTCTATTGATTCTTACTTCATTATATTTAGACAAGATAACAAATTAATTCTTTGCTTTTCTTTTTTCTTTCAAAGATTGAATCATTGCATCCCAGAAATCTTCTGCAGTAGCTTCATTCTGCTTGACCTTCTCCTGCTAAACCTTCAAAATTATGGGAATCCATTGATCCCATGGAAGAGCTTGTCTTTATAGATGAATCCTCATCTTTTTATGCTTTTGATGGAAAAGTAGAGAAGAATTGGTTCTTCATATGATCCAAAATTCTGACCATAATTTCGTCTTCTGATTCATTGGGATATTTTCTCTTGAAGAAGTTCTTCAAGTTTTCCATAGACATTTGTTGGGAGCTTTGTTCCTTGACCTTTTTATTCTGGTCTTCAGCTATTGCTTCTTCAATTAATTTAATTTTATTCTGGACATCCTCTGAACTCATCTTATTCCACCATTTATAAAAGAAATTTCTTTCTAAAATGGGAATGTTAAATTTGTTTCTTGATATTGTGATTGTCCATCTCCATATCCATGGAATCTGAAATTTAATAAAGAACAATAATGGACATTGTCCAGTGATTAAATTATCAGATAAATTTTTTACAATAAGTGGACTATTATCACACCATGGATTATATAAGTTAAGAATTTCTTTAGGAAGAATTTCCAAAGATGAACCAAATTTAGTCCACCATTCATAAAACCAATTTGGTATGGGTTTATTAACCATCTCTTCATTAATAGAGAAAAACCAAGAATGCTTGTTCTTGGGATTTTGGTAATAAAAGGCTTGAGTGAAAGCCTGGACATAGTCCCAATAATTAAAGTAAATATACTTTCCTTCCGCAATTCTTATTGCCTTTTCAGCATTTGGGTTGAGACCCCATTCTCTTGGTAACAAAATTTTGTTAATGTGACATTTACTGAAGTTTATAAAACTTTCAGGATTATTATTTTGGTAATGGTGAGTAATTGTTACCGATTCAGTAACAGTCAGAAGAATTTCTAGGTTGGGCCTAGATTTTCCATGAAGACCTGGATATCCTCTTGATTCGAGGTATCTAGTTTTGATAGACCATCCATCATTTGGATTTATCTTTATATCTTCATCATCAATATACATGATTTTCTCAGTTACTGGATTTTCAAAATAATCCATTTGTTCTTGAGGTGGGTTATTAACCGCAACTTCCTTGTAGGATGTAGTTTTATTAGAGGAAGAGGAAGCAATATCTTCCCTTTTTGCTGAAGATGCAGGTAATTGCTGCATTTTTCTACCTTTGTAGACAGTAGTCCAATCCCCTATTAGAGAAATGTTTGATTCTGGCTGGGGTAACATATTGTTACTCCCTCTCCCACAACGGCCATAACCGCGGCCTCTACCCCTATATGGGGTCATCATTTTTTCCATGCAAAAATTCACGAGTTAAATAATCAGCAAGTGAATTATTTTCACCTTTAATGTGTTGAATATCAAATTCAAACATAGATAATTGCGATTGCCAACTAGCAAAAATTTGCTTAGCAACAAGATTTTTAACATCTTTTTCAATAATTGATTTAGCTGAGCTACAATCAATTTTTAATAATTTTTTTTATTAAGAATATCATCTTGAAATTTTGAAATGCATCTTATAATAGAAAGCATCTCTTTCTTGATAGTTGAATATTTTGCTTGTGTTGGATTCCATTTTCTAGAAGTAAATATAACCAAAACTTCTTTTGAGGTTTCAGGTATTATTTGTTTAAGGATTCCTCCATAGCCTAAGTCTGAAGCATCAGTTTCAACAATTTTGAAATACTTAGGATTAGCAAGAGATAAACAAGGCAAACATTTCACCTTATTTTTAATTCTTTGGACTGCCTGAGAATGTTTTTCAGTCCAAGGGCCAGGATTCTTTTTAAGCCTAGCATGTAATATTGTCGTATCTTTAGCTAGATTTTCATAATAATCTGCTATGTAATTAAGGCTACCAAGAAACCTTTGTAATTATTTCTTATCTGTAATAATATTAGGGAATTTAGAAGTAAATTCAATACTTCTTTATATAGGAATTATAGTTCCTTGGTCAATTTCATGTCCTAAAAATCTAACCTTTGTTTGAAAAAGTTTCATCTTAGGACTAGATATTACTAATCTATTATGCTTAATTAATCCTTTGAATATTTTCAAATATTTTATATGTTGATCTATAGTTTTTGAAAAAACTAAAACATCATCAATATAAATAATTATAAATTCCGTATAAGGATTAAAAATATCACTCATAATATTTTGAAATTCAGAAGGGGCATTTTTAAGGCCAAAAGGAAGGACATTCCATTCATAATGTTCAAAAGGTACGGTAAAGGCTGTTTTATACTTATCAGATTCATTAATCTGAATTTGCCAATAACCAGATTTCATATCAAATTTAGAGAAGATTAAAGCATTGTTTAATCTATCTAAAAGATCTTTTTTATTAGGAATAAGATATCTAATCCATTTTAACACTTTATTAAGTGGTTTGTAATTAATAACGAGTCTAGGAACTCCACGTTCCTTTTCTGCAACGTTATTGACATAAAAGGTTGTGCAACTCTAAGGAGATTTGGATTTTCTTATTAATTTTTTCTCCAAAAGAGATTCTATCTCTTTTTTGCATAAATCCAAATACTCATGATTCATTTGAGCAGGCCTAACTTTAGTGGGAATTTGTCTTTCATTAAAGTCATCAAGATAAGGTAAGGAAATAACATGTTTCTTTCTATCCCAAAAGGCATTAGGTAAATCATTGCATATTTCTTCTCTAAACTGTTGATCAATTAATTTAATTTGATTTTGAATTTCAGGATTTTTAAGTTGAGAAGTGATGTTTAATAAACTCATTTCTTTAAGAAAACAAATTTGTTTTTCTTTTTTAAGAAGAATATCTTTAACTTCATTAATCATCCTAGTATGAGGACCAGTAATAAATTCAAAAGTAATTCTTTTATTATTAATAATGGAGGTAATTCCCTTTTGATCAACATTAATTAGAGACATAATTTTATGCAGAAAGGGAGTTCCTAATATAATTCTATGAGTTAAGTTTTTCACAAGAATAAAGTGAGTGGGTAAACAAATATCTTTGTTACAAACATAAGCATTAGACAGTTTATAATTAACCGTGAGTTTATCTCCTCCAGCTTGTGTAAGAGATTGAGTAGTTTTATCAAAATACTTAGTGGTAATAATTCCCTCTTGAAGGCAGTTTAAATCAGCGCCACTATCAATAAGGGCAACTTCATTTTCTAATATGAAATTTCTATTAATCACTAAAGTTATTCTAACAAACCATTTTTGGGAGGTCACTCTATCAATGAGGGAAAGGAAATCATCACTAGGTGAAGGATTACTAGTTGAAGCTATTTCTTCAACCCTTGAATTACTGGACTCTAAAAAAGTGAGCCTTTGAGATGAACCATAGTTTTCTTTTTTAATTTGAGCTATCTCACTTTTTAAGAGATTTATTTCTCTATTTAAATCCATAATAGAAACAGGAGTTTCACGAATGTTAGACTGTCTAAATCTAGACAAAACCTCACTTAATTGGTAAGGTGCTTCTATAATAATAGGAGATTCTCTTTTAGAGTTTTCTTGGATTAGAACCTCAAGCATTTTTCTTTTAAGATTTTTATCAGAAATAGACTCTATAGCCTTTATAGCTCCATCCTGTTCTGAGGTTAAAACATTTAACCCATTCATATCCACTATTGATTTCCAGTAATCTAATTGATTACATTGACAATTATTATTGACAATTATTATTGGCAGTTAGTCCTTTCACTAGCAATACATTGTCCAGGTTAGGTACTCCAGGGCAGTTCAGTTTCCCAACCCATTCGATCTCTCCTTTTGCTCCATCACCAAAAGCCACATAACTAGTGGAATGAGGTTTAATGTCCACCAACAGATTCTTTATGCCAGTCATGTGTTTAGAACAACCACTATCAAAGTACCGATCTTCTTTAGCTGACACTCTTAGAGAGGTGTGAGCTATCAGACTAACCTCCTTTGCCACCCATTGTTGCTTCTTGGCAGGAGCCCTTTGATGAGTGTGACTAGGATATCCATGCAGTTTGAAGCAAAAAGGTTTTAGGTGACCAAATTTTCCACAGTAATGACACCTCCACCTTTGGAACTTTCTTCTTGTCTGATTCATGTTCTTGTTCCTCTGATATTGTGACATTGGTCGTGACATCTGGTTTGACCTCTGATTTTCAGACTCTGGTCTATTGAACCCCAAGATGGGTTTTTGTTCACCAATAAACCCTAGTCCAGACATGTCTCCTGCTATCTGACCACTCTGTAGAATTTTTTCAAGAGTGTCAGTCTCATGGTTTAGAATCTTGATTGTTGCAAGATGTTCCTTCTTCTCAGCCTCCAGCTTCTTAATGATCCCTTTCTGATTTTCTCCTTGTTGGCATACCTCTGCACTTCTGAAACAAAACTGTTTGTATGAAGCTGCAAGCTCATCAAAAGTCAGTTCATCCTCACTTGAGTCATCATCAAATGAACTTACACTGTTTAGAACAGTGACATGCCTGGCATACTCCTTTTTTGATCCACTTTCAGCGTATTCATCAGACCAGGTGACAATTAGGCCTTTTCCCTTCTTTTTGAGGTATGTAGGACATTCCTTTCTGATGTGTCCATATCCCTCACACTCATGGCATTGAGCTCCTTTGCCTTGGTTAGAATTTTCCTCAGAGTTATTCTTTCTGCTGTTGTCATAAGAGGTGTTCTTGGCATAGGGCTTTGATTTATGATCTATCATTTTGATCAGTTTATTGAGTTGTCTTCCAAGCAAGGCTATTGGTTCTGACAAATTCTCCTCTTTTTCACCACCCTCTTCTTCTGAATCCTCAACAGTGTTTGAGACAAGAGCTATGCTTTTGCTCTTTTCTCTACAGTTTGATCACACATGCCCATCTCAAATGTTTGGAGAGAACCTATGAGTTCATCCACTTTCATGTTGCATATGTCTTAGACTTCTTCAATGGTAGTTACTTTCATGGCAAACCTTTTAGGTAAGGACCTGAGAATCTTCCTTACAAGCTTCTCTTCAGCCATCTTTTCTCCCAAGGCTCCTGAGGTGTTTGCAAGTTCAAGAACATTCATGTAAAACTCATGAATGGTCTCATCTTCCTTCATTCTCAGACCTTTAAATTTGGTTGTCAGCATTTGAAGTCTTGACATTTTGACCTTGGAAGTTCCCTCATGAGTAGTTTTGAGAGTGTCCCAAACATCCTTGGCTAGTTCACAGTGGTGTACCAGTCTGAAGATGTTTTTGTCTATACCATTGAAGAGTGCATTTAATGCTTTAGAGTTCCCAAGAGCTAAGGCCTCTTGCTCTTTGTTCCATTCCTCTTCAGGAATTAACATATCTACTCCATCCTTGTCAGTCTTCACAGGATGTTCCCAGCCAGAGTTTGCAGCTCTCCAAGCCTTACTGTCTAAGGAATTTAGGAATGCAATCATCCTAGGTTTCCAATAATCATAATTAGAACCATCCAGAATTGGAGGTCTATTAGTGAATCCTATATCTTTATCCATAGTATCAGAATTTATTTCCCTAGATCTCACCCAGAATAAACAGGCAGGGTGCCTGCTCTGATGCCAATTGAAATTCTGGCAAGCACACGATGGATGTTATTACCAAAGTTATAACATCCACTGTGACATTGACTACTGTACTAACTAATTAAACTGTAAGTAGAAGCAGTAAATAACACAACAATTATTCACCCAGTTCAGTGTCAACAACACCTACATCTGGGGGCTACCAAGTCAGGGAGGAAATTCACTATCAGTAGAATTAATTCAGAGTCAAACAACTCAGTTTGCACTCCTCACTTAAAACTTACCCAATGACACTTCAACCTAGACACACTATAGACCTCAGTATTCCCACTCACTCCCCCTTAATCACACCACAGTGATATCCAATTACAGTTACAAAATAAAGATGAAGAAACACTTCATACACACCTTGATCTTGCTTCAAAGCTTTGATCAAGGAACACACACACTCTTGCTAAAAGCTTTGAGTGAGACACAGCTCAGAATCTACCTAACCAATGCAGCAGACAGTTGCTTGGTAAACAAGTATTCCTAAGACTCAATTCACACGTGAAGAACACACTTTCTTCACTCACAATACTCACGTGAAAAACAATCTTCTTCACTCACAAGGACTCTTAATTTGCACTCTCTAATCTTCTGTCAAGAGCTGCTCTTCTAGGATTGCTCCTTCTGATATTTATAGCAGCAGTCAGTCCTTTGGGTCTTGGTGCACACAGTTAGGTTTAATCATAACAAACCCTACTCTTCAATCATCTGCACACTTGCCATTTAATTCAGGAGCATTTGTTTCGCTTTAGGGCTTCTCAAATGTCTCCTGTCTTTCAGCTTGAGCTCCTGATTTGTTTCCTGATTTCTAGATATCAGAAAAACTAACCTGCTCGCTGGATGTCATACGGTCAGTGTCATGACATTCAGCTTAACTTATAGTTAACTTACCCTGCACACACATCATTATGTATGTCTTAACATTCAGTATGACATACATGCAAACTCTAATGTTTTGCCACAAAATACAGCCAATCAAGAGTACTTACAACATGAATGTGTTTCAGTTGAGTTTGAATCAATTTCGTAAAATCAATTCAAAATTCGATTTAATACGAACAATTTTTATAAAAGAGAATCCAAACACATTCAAAAATATTTTTTATAAGACAATAAAATTAACTTTTAGCTCTTTCTTTTTAATTTTTTTATTTAATAACTGTTTTTGAACTTCTAGCTTTTACCTTCTATTTATATCCTTAGTATTTTATCTAAAATCTCTTCGTTATCCTTCACACATATCTTTAGTTGGAATCCAAAGCTTTAAATTTGAATAGTTCAAAATGGCATTGTGAATTATGAAAATAGAAGCATAAATGTACACACAAATACACAATTGACCTAACTTTCATTGTAGCCTTAAAAGAAAAAAATAGTTTGTGTCACTGTA
This sequence comes from Lathyrus sativus, assembly GCA_963859935.3. Classification (NCBI taxonomy): domain Eukaryota; kingdom Viridiplantae; phylum Streptophyta; class Magnoliopsida; order Fabales; family Fabaceae; genus Lathyrus; species Lathyrus sativus. Next base: position 614,320,158 of record OZ012735.1, on the reverse strand, counting down.
ACTTTGATCTTAAAAAACGTGACTGTCTAATATATTTCAAAAAAAAATTGGCTCCTTAATAAATATATATCTATATATCCTTAACATTGCTGTTGCATAGTGTATTTCACTTCACTTCTCAAGTCACCGACTTCGTTTCTCATCAAGGTACACAAACTTTAGATCTCATTTCTTTATTGCTTTCCATTTAGATCTACACTTCTGTGTTTTCATTATTTATGTTTCATTGGTTGTTTTATACTTTACGATGATATTGTTTTTTTTGGTTTGATTTACTTCAATGTCTGTTTGGATTAGTTTTTGTCTATTATTTTAATTGTGGGGTTTGGTTTCTTTCTTTTTTCAGATTTGATTTGTTAATTTATTTATTTAGTTTGGATGATGATGTTTTGAAATGGTGGGGTTTGGTTTTTTAATTGGATGTTAGGATTAATGTTGTTGCATGATGTATTTGTATGTGTTTTTCATGCTTAATTGTCCAGAGTTGTGGATCTGGAGATTTTGAATTCGATTCGTGATCGGAACAATTATTGATCTAATGTTACTTTCTTGGTTTCATTCAACACATTGACGACGATAATAATTTGAAAAAGTAGAAGCAATTGAATGTAACTACGCGTCTGTGTCAGTGTCGGACATCAGGCAAACCTTCAATGTGAAGTGTCGGATATGTTTGTTTTTTGTCAAATATTTCTTAGTTGAAGAGTCTTGCAGTTTGAAGGAAAAAAATGTGATATTGCTATGTAGGTTTTGCCACACGAGCTTTGAAAATGGGTCGTGGTGTGAGTAGCGGCGGTGGTCAGAGTTCCTTGGGTTATCTCTTCGGTACCGGAGAGCCGACCAACAATGCTCAGCGTGCAAATACTCAAGTTGAACCTTCAAGTGGCGGGCGTTTGCAAAATGCTACCGTTGCTCCACCAGCTACTATTGCTTCACTAGCTGGTGTTGCTTCACCGGTTAGGGTTGCTTCACCACCGATTGACAAGGAAACTCCAGCTGGAATTCCTGGGTGTCTCAAGAACAATTACCATCGCGCCGATGGACAAAACTGCGGCAACTTCCTTACTGTATGCCCTTGTCAATTAACTTCGTGTTTTCTTGATTCTTTTTAACCACTAGTAATACAATGGTTTTCTTTTGGGTGCAGGATCGACCTTCGACAAAAGTTCACGCTGCCCCGGGTGGTGGATCTTCCTTAGATTATCTCTTTGGCGGCCCTTCTCCGAGTAGTAAATAATTTACCACTATGACAGTAAAAAATTGTTTTTCATTCAAACCTACCAGTGTAAAGTAGATGTTATTGTTGTTGCTTTATGTTTAGATCAGTGGAGTTGTTTCTTGTGCAAGTGAAACTTTGACATTGTTGGAGTGGCTTAGTGGAATGAACTAAGCTGATTCATTGGCCTTTTGTGCAATTATGTTGGTTTCTGTTAATGGATTTATATTGTATGTATGAGCTTTAGTAGCTCAGAGTTATTCTATTATCTTTATGTGTGTTAATATCATAATGTTGACTCTTTCAATCTAATGTCTTGACCATGTTTTCTGTCATTTCTGTGATCTTGCATGAAATTTTAACTATTAGTTACTAGTTGCTAGTAAAATTTAATGAGTGGAAAAAATTCATTTTTTGCTATGGTGTCAACAAGTGGAGTTTGTAATCAAAGCTCATAAATTGCAGTTATTTTCTACTCAATTTTTATATTCTTGTGAAGTGTCTCACTCTTGAAGAAATGATGGATTGCATCAAACACTACACCTACTTCAGTTACTCTGCATATTCACATGTCTGAATCAACTCATCCACCTTTTGATAACACATAATTCGTTTCATATCCCACTCATGGTGGTCGTGGTGGTAACTGTTCAATGTGGTGGTAACTGTTCAATGTAGTAGTGTGTTGGAAACATTGCCACATATGGCTTCAATTTGTTATCACAAGTTCAAGATAGACTATGCTCCCTCCATTCCTCATGATGACTCTTGGGTTTACCCTAATTTCACCCCTCCCAATCACGAGCTCTAACTCCATGTATGTGCCTACTTAGCACCTTTACTTTGGCCTTACTCAGCATGGAGTCTATTTGAACCTTAGCACCATGTTATGCATCCCTCTCTATCTATATATGGCATGGCTTCTCCTATTGCACACATCCTATGACACCTTCGTTAAGACCCCAATACTCTCGATCTCAACTTTGAAGTCAGGACCTCCACTAATCGGTACCTTGACTCAAGAGCTTCACATCATGCCACCTTCAATGATATGAACATTCATCAACACTCTCTTCATTTGAAGGACTAAATCAAAATTTCATTGGCAATGACCAAGTTTCGTCAGTCTCTTCCATTGGATCTTCAAATGTCACTTCATCATTCAAGCTACACTTACACAATTTACTACATATATCTATTATCATTATGAATCTATTAAGTGTGTGCCAGTCTGCAAAGGATAATTGTGTATTTATTAAATTTCACCTTTGTTGTGAATCGATGTTATTAAGAATAAAGTAAAATATAAGAAAAAGATTGAGTTTTTTGAACAAATACAAAAAAATTTATTAAATTTTACGAAAGAGAGAGAAAAAAGAAGAAGAAGAATTTGTTAAAACTATTTTACTATTTACTTTTTCAATAGAGTTAAAGATTACAAATTAATACCAACAATTAACCTCTCTCAACAACCTAAGAGATCTAGTTTATTTATAGACTACTAAGCAAACTTAGGCTACAAACTAATTTAACAATTAGGCTTACAAGCAACACCCAATTCAACATGCTTTATACAAAACATATTTCAACAACATGCTGAAATAGACTTCGACTATAACTTGCATAACTCATGTCGAACCATGAAGCTACCCTTATCGACACTAGAGTTTGACCCAAATACCACAAATCTCTATCTTGAAACAAACTCTACACTAACAAGGGAACAAACTAGCTTTTATCATGCAGCTTTATCAACTACATACAGTGGAAAAACTTGCTACTTGGCAATGCCTTGGTAATCATATCAGCATCATTGTCATTCGTTGAAACCTTTAGCACTTGGAATGCTCTACGCTTGATTATCTCTCTGACGAAGTGCAACCTCACATCGATGTGCTTGGTTCGCTCATGATAGGTTGAATTATTTGACAGGTGTATTACCCTTTGACTATCACATTTAACAGTGATAACTCGACCTTGAAGTTTGAACTCCTTAGGAAAACCTTCAAGCCACAATGCTTCTTTCACAACTTCAGTGACGACAATAGACACCCTCCAGTGGTTAATAAGGTAACAATCTTATGAAGAGTTGTTTTTTGATTGATTGTCGTGCCAAAAATAGTGAACACATTATCCCAAAATATATTTTCTAAAATCCATACAACCTGCATAATCAGAGTCGACAAATCATTCCATTTCAACTTTGCTATCATCACCACAGGCTCCACCATAAATTAGCACTATGCTCAGAGACCTCATTGATGTACTTTAGAATCCACTTTAATGCTTATCAGTGTGTCTTCCCATGATTGACCATATGCCTGCTTACAAGGCTCATTTTGTACACTATGTCTTCCTCGTACAGACCATATCATACATCAAAGAACCTACTATACTAGCATATAGAATGCTATTCATATAGGCTCTTTTGACATCATACTAGGACTTTGAGTCATACTTAACTTGTATTGAGGATTAGTCGGTGTTAGAATAGACTTTGAATTTTACATACCAAACTTGTCGAGAATCTTTTTTAGGCATGTCTCTTGAGATAAGAATAATGTTGACTGCTTTCTATCTCTCCTAATGTCAATCCCAAGAATTCTGGAAGTAGCTCCCAAATCCTTCATATCGAACTCCTTATCGAGTTCGGTCTTTACCTTCATAACATTTTCGACATTGTTGCTTGCTATGAGGATGTCATCCACATAAAGTAACAAAATAACAAGTGAATTTCCAGCTCAAAATCTGAAGTAAACACAATGGCTGAACTGGCTCCTAGTGAAACTAATGTATGTCATGAACTTGTCGAATTTCCACTCCATTGTCAAGGAGATTGTTTCAGGTCATACAAATACCTATTCAGCTTGCACACATAATCTTCCTTTCCCTTTTCTGCATATCCTTCAGGTTGCCTCATCAGGATTGTTTCATCTAGATCACCATACAAGAAGGCAGTCTTCACATCCATTTGTTCAAGTTCTAGGTCAAACTTCGTCACCATAGCTAACAACATTCTAATAGAAATATGCTTTACAACAGGTGAGAACACATCATTGAAGTCGACACCTTCTTTCTGGATGAACCCCCTAGCAACCAACCTTGCGTTAAAACGCTTCGACATCACTTCTTTGATTCCTTCCTTAACCTTGAAGGTCCACTTACAACTGACTAACCTAACCCCTGCAGGTTTCTCAATCAGCTCTCAAGTGTTACTATCATGAAGAGATTTCATTTCCTCATCTGTGGCTTTTAGTCGTCCAGTCTTATTTTGACTCCTCGCAACTTCCTTGTAATCTCTAGGTTCTTCATCAAGAACCTCACTTGCAGAGATTAAGGAAAATGTTATGAGATTTGCATAACCAAGTCTCTGGGGTGGCTTGATGACTCTTCTCGACATGTATCTTTCCAGCAGGTAGTCATTATCAGACTCCTCATCTTCAATGCAGCTTCTGCTTCTTCTTCGATTTCATCTGTGTTATTCAATTCAACATCAATATGCGCCACCTCAATAGGAATCTCTTAATGTTCTATATCTTCTTCATAGATCTTGGTACTTTGATCAGCGTCATTAGTTTTCTTGAACGTCATCTCAACTTTATTGAAAACTACATTTCGACTTGTGATACACCTCTTGTGACCTGACTCTAGAGTTTTGTGCAATTATGTTGGTTTTTGTTGATGAACTTATATTGTATGTATGAGCTTTAGTGGCTTAGAAATATTATATTATCTTTACGTGTGATAATATCATAGCTGATTGTTTCAATCAATTACACCCTCTGGTCATATTTATAAGAAAAAATCAACTCTTTAGATTCGTTAAATAATTAATGTATCTGGTCCTTTATAAAGTTCACATACGTTAGTTATTCAATGAACCTAAAAATTGAATTTTCTCTTATAAATAAGACCAGAGATAGTATCATTTTCCATATTGCATGTTTTGAAATCTAATATTATCTTTCATGAACTATTTCCTCGATTTCAAGAACTAATTATTTTCTAGTTAGTACTGTGAGTCTATAAATAGGCTACACTCTATAAATCATTCATCAAAATTTAAAACATATTATATGATATACTTAATTGAGATTTCTCTTAACAATTATAAAATTTGTAAAACTAAAATTTTAATATGGTATTAGTATATGTGCCTTTTATTCCTCATGCCATTATCATCCATAATTAATCTTGTGCGTTGATCCTCCATCACTAATCTTGTGCATTGGTTCATCTTCTTCAACAAGTAAATAGTCATTTTCTGCAATCTCTGAAAAACTTGATTGAGTAAATTTCCTACTATGGTTGTTGTGTGGAGTTTGTGATCAAAGTTAACAAATTGCATTATTTTCTACTCAATTTTTATGTTATTGTGAAGTGTCTCACTCTTGAAAAAGCAAACAATATCATTTCTCCCGTGTTTGAGGTATGAATCAACAAGACCAAATCCTCCTTGTGTGGTTGCAATCCATCATTTCTTGTGAAATGTTTACTCATGGTATTGGATGTGAGAGCTCATAGTATTAATGGGACAAAATTCACGCACACTTTCAACAACACATAAATGCAAAGCTTTTCCAATTATGATATGAGCTCTATCAAGTGTGCATATAGAACTGTAAGAATTTTATTTATGAATTTCTTCTTTGTATTCAAATCCTAACTAGCTTGACTAACGCCATTGGATCACATATATTGTATGATCCGAGCTTGTTACAAATATAATTCACTCGACAACTCTTGAGAGACTTGGTAAACATATCAACCAATTAATCCCCAGATTTGACAAATTTTGTTGTTATTTCTTCTGTCAATACCTTGTCTCTTACATAATGGGTCTATTTCTATGTGCTTGGTCCGTTCATGGAAAACCGAATTGGATGAAATGTGGAGTGCCACTTGATTTTCGCATATGAGTTTTGTGGCCTGAAGGTATCCCAACCTAAGTTCTTTGAGAAAATTACTAAGCCATGCAAGTTCCTTTGAGGCTACTGCTATAACATGATATTCAACTTTAATACTAGATAGTGCAATTGTGTTTTCTTTCTTGCTTCTCCATGATATCATATTTCCTCAAATAAGAACACAATATCTGGAAGTGGATCTCCTATTCGATGGCGATCCTGCCTAATCTGCATCAGAATAATAAGTGATTTTAGCATTACCCTTATCTTCATATAATAGGCATCTTCCTGGTGCATTCTTTATATATCTGAGAATCCGAATAATTGCATTACAATGAATATCACAAGGAACATTCACGAATTGACTCACAATGCTCACTGCAAAAGTAATATCCAGTCTGGTGACAGTAAGATAATTGAGTCTACCCACTAGACGTCGATATCTTCTCGGGTCTTTCAACAGCTCCCCCTAACCCAGAAGAAGCTTGACGTTAGGATCCATAGGAGTATCAATCAGATGACAGTTAAGCGTACAAAACGTAGTAAAAAAAACATGCTAAAGATGAGAAAACAAAACCAACGAGTTCAATATAATTTGTTTGAATATAAACCATACAAAGTAAACGAATTCTAATGAGATGTCAAAATAAAACTTGACTAAGGAATTTTATCGAACACTTAGTGTGCAGTCAAAACATCAAACACTTGGTGTGCAATACGCCAAGCTTAATTCTCTTTATGTTGAAGGTGTAGCAATTTAATTGCAATTTTTTAGATTGCAATAGTTTCACAAAACAACTTAAGACACTTCAGCGCAACTAGAATTATCAGCAATTCAAACTACACACTAAGTCTTACCAAAAGTAGAGAAAGGGGGGACACCAAGATTTGTTTAGGCAGCTCCCCAATTTTTCGTATTATGGGTACGTATGCCCTCAATTCAAAATCAAATTGAGATATTGACCTTTCCAATATCAATTTACAAGAGACGTAGTAGCAATTTAAATCCTCAAACCCTATGTTTGATGTTGATCATAGCTTCTTCTCTTCCCTTAGTCTTAGCAAGATCAAGTCACACAAAACCTCCAATTTGATCCTCCGGTTACCGCTACTCCTTTGACCAAGCCTACGTTCTTCAAAGATTCCACTCGATTGAATCCAAATTTTGAAATATTGCCCCAAGTCTTTCAATTGATCATCCGTTTATAGCTACTCCTTTGTAAGAACCCCCATTCTTCAAAGCTTTCACTCGGTTGAATCTAAGTTGCAAAGACTTGTGAACCCAAGCTCTCCAAAACAATCCTCTGGTTACTGCTACTCCCTTGATAGAACTCACCGTTCTTCAAGGCTTTCACACGACTTAATTCAATCTTGCAAGACGTTTGTCAAAAAACCCCAAGTCAACCTTTGATCTTAGAGGAAAAATCCTAAAGGTTTTATCAATGAAACCCTAAAAAATTCTCAACCCAATTAAGATTTACAAATCCTAACTTGGACGTTATCACTCTCAATCTAGATCACTCAACAAGAATTATTATGTGTAAATGTTGAATGAATTTTATGAAGAAGAATGAAGATGAAGAGCAATTTTTGTATCTTTTAGGTTTTAATGTTTTGAAATGAGATGCACGAATGTATTTATATGTATGTGTAAAAGTGAAAATGTAACAGAAAATTCGTGCAAAGAATAACAAACATTTTTTCAACAAAATGAGCTATGATTTGACTCATAAAATTTATACATCGACGTATGAAGGACATCGAGCAAATGATTTGTGAAAGCATGACCTATGCGTTGACCTGTAGGGCTATGTGTCGACTCATATAAGAAATTTTCTTCTATGCATCAACCTATGGCATAGGTGAGTCGGTGCATACTATCTAATGAGCTTTCTTTTAAAATTTTATCTTTATGCACTGACCCATGCATCAACCTGTAGCTCTATGAGTCAATGCATACTGAATGAAAAGTTTTTATGCACCAACATGTAGCAACTATGAGGTGATGCATGCTGAGTGGAAAATTTTTACGCACCAACATGTAGTAACTATGAGTTAATGCATGTTGAGTGGATATAATTTCCCACATTATTTGTACAGTATGAGTTGACTTGTAGCATCTATGAGTTGATACATAAAATGCATTTTGATACAGAACCTTATCTTTGACTTAGTAAATAATTCCAAACGGATAAGGATGATTGTGCACTCCAAATTATGAAAATGCACACCTAGATAAAGAGGATACTCATAATCATGAAAATGCATACCTAGATTAAAAGGATACCTTTCAATGTACACAAATACTAAGTGTCCTAGTTTTAACATCAATCAAAACATATTATTAGAAGGGAAATGCACTCACAATATAGTCATACCAAACTGTATCAAGGCTGAGCTAAAGCGACCAAACTAAGCACGTGGAAGTTGTTTCAGCCCATAAAGAGAGTGATGAAACCGAAAAACAAGTATTAAATTACTAGGAACAGTAAAACCTGGAGGTTGATCCATATACACTTCCTTCTCCAATTCTCCGTGTAAAAAGGCATTTTTAATCTCCAAATGATGAAGCGACCAATGATTAATAACACCCATTGCAAGGAAGAGACAGACTGAACTAATCTTGGCCACTGTAGAAAAAGTCTCACCATAATAAAGGTCAATTATCTTTGTGTATCCCTTGGCAACCATACAATCTTTGAAATGATCAATCTGACCATCTGGTCCAACTGTCACTGTATAAACCCATCGACATTCCACTATAGTTTTGTTTGAAGGTAAAGTAAAAATTTCCCAAGTGTTATTTGAATGCAACACATCCATTTCTTCTATCATCGTCCGACGCCAATTGGGATCAGTCATAACTTCACATGTAGACTTAGGAATAGACACTGAATCTAAAGCAGACACAAAAGAAACATAGGAAATAGAGAGACTGTCATAATTTAAAACACAATCATATTTAGGATTTAGATTATGAGATTGAATACCTTTTGTGATGCTATTAGAAGGTCAAGTTCGGGTGACGCAGGTGGAGGAACAGTTGGAGCAGTAGATGGTGCTGGTGGATCAATATTATCTCTAACTTCCAATGGATGGGGTGTTCATCATTGGTAGACCTGCAATAGAGGTTTAATGGGTGTGGGGATGAAATAAAGGATATCTCTAACATCTAAATTACAAATCTCATCGGGTGACACAGAGGTAGAAAAAAAAGGAACCTTCAAAGAATGTAACATCGGAGGAAACAATGTATCGTTGAAGTTGAGGAAAAAAACAATGATATCACTTTTGTATACATGAGTAAAATAGAAAAATACATTTGATAAATTTGGAGAAAAGTTTGTCTTTACCTGAACTACGATCATGAATAAAGCATGTGCAACTAAAATCGTGAAGAGGTGTGGGGTAAAGATCATATTGCGGATTCAAGATATAATATGGAATCTGATATTGAATTATTGATGAAAGAATTTGGTTGATAAGGTGACATGATGTGAGGAGAGCATCACCCCTAAAATGAGAAGGCACATTATGGTGAAGTAAAAGAGTCCATGTGGTTTCAACTAAATGACGATTCTTCTGTTCAGCAACATTGTTCTGTTGTGGTATATGAGCACATGATGATTGGCGAATAATTCTTCGTGATGTTAAAAAAAGATTGAAACTAGGATGACATATATTCATGAGCATTATTAGTGCGTAAGTTTTAATGAAAGTGTTAAACTGGTTTTTAATTTTAGCATAAAACTCTTGGAATATACGAAAAACATCTGAATGATTTTTCACTAGAAATAACCAAGTGCATCATGAGAAATCATCGATGAAAGTTACAAAGTAATAATATCCTAAAGTAGACTTCACATGACTAGGACCCCAAATATCATAGTAAACTAAAGTAAAAGGTGAGGCAATACTTTTATGTACTCGTTGAGAATAAGTATTATGAGTATGTTTACCTAATTGAAAGGAATGACACTCAAAATATGAAAGCTTAGAAAAACTAGGAAATAAAAGACGCATTCTGTTAAGATTGAGGTGACCCAAACATTAATGTGTAAGGTCTTGAGAAGCAATAGAAGCACATTCCACCGATGAAGATAAATGATATGATCCTCCAGATTCACTCCCTGCTCCAATCGTCCACCATGCACGTCGATCTTGAACATAAACAAAATTATCATTAAAAAGGACCGAGCAATCGAGAGATCAAGTAAGCTTGTTATTAGATATTAGATTAAAAGGACAGGCTCTAAATACAACTTTGGAAGTGGATGCGCCTAACTAAGGCCTTAAACTTTGATTTTAGAGTCATCCACCACAGTGAGAGAAGGCAAAGAATCAGAATAAGACAAGTGAGGTAAAAGGTATTTATTACTAGTCATATGATCAGAGGAATGGAGTCAAGGACCCAAGGACCAAGAGAAGATGTAGAAACAAGGGTTACAGGAATACTCGACTGAGAAATAGCAGCAAATGATGATGGTTGATGGACTGCTTTGAATTGAATGAAATCATTATAATCAGCGACAGGAATAATAATGTCTTTAGTGATATTCGGTTAAGCAACAATACCGATATGTGGTTGTCGTTGTTGTTCTCTTGCCTTTGTACGACAATCGACTTCAACGTGAGCATGATGATTGCAATAGTTACAATGTATACCATGACAATGTCCATCCCGTCCTCCGGTTCGTCCACCATGACCATGATAGTGGGAAGCAAGAGCAAATGATTAAGTGGGAGATGGAATAGAAACCAGTCCAAAAGCATGAGGTGTAGCCAAGCACAATAGTTGTTAACTAGCTGCTTCGTAGTAAGGAATATTAGATCCTGATCAAATGTGTTTCTGAATGGAATCAAGTTCTGATGGTAGTCCAACAAATGCCACGATCATGAAATACTTACGTTTTTATTCAACATAAGTTGTTGCATCTTTTGTAAAAGGAATTAGGGTTGTGAAATTTTCCTTTAACACATCAAGCTTACTCATATAGGCTTGCATATCCATATTCTCCAATTTCAAAGAGTTAAGTTTGGTGATGAAACTATAAAGATTATGGACATTGTAGCAGCAAAGATTGTGAGTGTAAGCTATTGATTAACTTAACTCAAAAATGCAAGAGTTGCCACTGCACTTTTATTTTATCTAAAAGGAAAGGAAAAAGAGCGAGCAAAACCTAAAACAAGTTCTAAGGCAAGAACAAATGAACAGAGACTGGGTAAGGGGGTTGGTTATGCTAAGGGAAGGTGTTAGCACCCAAAACGTCTATATTACTATATAGGAACCCTTTGAAATATTTATGCTTCTTTGGTTTGAAAAGGTTTGTTTGAAATGAGATTGGGGAGGTGAGAAGAGAAGTATTTTTTAAGATTTCTATGTTTGGAGAGACTTCATGAGCCTCATGTCTACGTACCCACAAAGTGCAATATAGAATCAAAACCCCATAGTTCATGGTACAAATAACAAAAAAAGTTTGTTATAATTGATTTTAAATGTAAAGACAAGTCGCCATTTCCAAGCGAATAGTTCCGCTTAAAGAGATGGCTTGTGTCTAAACTTATGAAAAATATTTTAAAATAAAAAGTGCGTAAGGCACAAAAATAGTTTGAATGGGTTTGAATATTTTTTTATGTCTTTTTGAAAAGAGTCAAGGTATGATTAACATTGATTGAAATTTATTAAAGAAAATAAAGTTTGAAAAAGCACTTGACAAAAGTCAATGTTTATTGTGAAAGAGTGACATACCCCAAATTTTGACCCGTAGATTCCATTATCATATTAGAGCATCAAGAATTATTTCATAACCCTAACTTTGTTTCAAGCTTGTTGTTGTTGAAGTTCATCTGAATAAGGGTTTTGCACCTGTGGAATCAAGAGGACTATTGCTTGATCAGTTAAAGTTTTGTATTTATCATCATCAAATCAAGTTCCCATAAATTCAATAAGCTTATATTCAACAAGAATAAAGTTCTAGTTGATCTCACTACAAGTCAAGTGAAGCCCAATTTCATTTGGCCCTAAATTAGGGTTTTATCCGGAAAAGTCAATTGTGCCTTTGACTTTTGGTCCAAGCATGATCCCAAGCCTTGAAACATGAGTCCATATGTTCATGTACATATTTGGAGCCTACCTATGTTGTTTGAGAATGTCCCAAGAGGCAAATTCATTAAAGATCACACAGTTGAATTCATCTGATTCAAAGTTCATCTGACAAAGTCAACTCTTTGACTTTTAGGTTTTTGGTTCAAGTTGGAGCATCCAAGCCAAATTCATCAAGATATGTTTAATAAATGAGTTTTATCATGAGAAATCAAGATTTGAGAAGTTTCTTGCAAAAGAAGAAAGCTTAGATAAACTTGAAATTTTTTTAAGTGTGGAAAAACCCTAGTTTTCATGCTAACTTTGAAAAGCCATAACTTCTAATCCACACATCCATTTTGTAAGTTCCGAAGATCAATTTGTAGACCTTCTCATGTACTACAAAAGTGTCCTAGTTACCTATAAGAAAAATATGCATGAATTTTGAGTTATGAAGCTTCAAAGTTTGGAAGAATTTCAAACACTTAGAAAATTTTCAAGACAACTTTATTACTCCATTTTTCAGTCAACTTCAAGGCTAGTTTTCATCATGATCCCTTTTGATTCAAGAAATTATTAAAACATGAAAATTGTAGGGCATGTTTAGAGCTTTTTAAAAATTATAAGAACTATTTCATATCATTTGTGAGCTAGGAGTTTCTAAGAGAAGAAGTTGAGGTCCAAATACTTGAAATTCAAGGTTCTAACTTGGCATGACATGATGCATAATCAATATTTTGCTGCAAACCTTGGTGTTTTAAGTTGCTTAGTGGCAAGATACTCCTTGATCAAAGCGTTACACAAAATTTCATGTGATTACACAGTGTTTTAAGGCATGAACCAAGAAAGTTTTCCACTTATGACATAAGGTGCACACTTCCACTTTGGTAAAGTATGGCTTTTCCTTTAAATATGCCTTAAGTCATTCCCCTACCTTCCTTTTACACTCCAAAGTAAACTCAATCTGCAGAAGCATGCTCTCTACCCAGCAACTCTTGTACTTGATCCCTTGAACCAAGAGAAATCATCATCACATGTAAGTTGAGTTTCAAGTGGGCAAGTTTGCAAAAAATTGGATTCTGACCAGACCATAAACCCTCCACTTCTCCTATAAATAAGACATCAATCCTCAATGAAAACAATCACAAGATACCCTAACAAAACCTCTGAAAACCTCTTGCAGACTCATAACCACTTTTTCTTGCAAAACCATCCAAATTTGCAAGAACACCCCAAAGACTCAATTTTCTCGTGCATTTGGTAAACCAATATCACAAAACTTCTCTAGAAACTCCATAAAATTCATTAAAATCCTTGAATCCTTGTTGTAACATCTCAAACAACATGCACCATCTTCAATCCTCATTGTTGCAAGAAGGACCGTATTCTGTTTTAGAAGCCATGTCCAGCTTGTTCAATCATTCAAGCACACTCCAAAAGGCTTAACAAGATTGTGAAGGTTATTATCTTACAACTACAATTGCTGAGAATAAGCCTTGTACTTTCTCCAAGAGGTAAGCTTCATGTTCCTTGAACCTCATGATTCATGCACCATTAATGATTCATTTGTGAAGCAAACATGTAGATATCATCATGTGCTAGATGTTCCAACCACTATTTATATTGTATGAGTTGAAAATTTAATGTTTTTACATGTGATATTCTTGATGTATTGCACTGTTGTTGGATAATTTGTGAGTTACTCGGTCATTTTTAGGACAAGATATTGTTATATTCTCGATCCTTGCAAAACATGCTCCAACTTTGATCTTTATATCATTGAAAATGGTTGAGAGATGAAGGACTTATGGAAGGTTGAAAATCTAGCCATGGATGATGAAACTAGGGAACGAGAGAGAGAGAGAGAGAGAGAGAGAGAGAGAGAGAGAGAGAGAGAGAGAGAGAGAGAGAGAGAGAGAGAGAGGTGAAGAAGAAGAATGAGAAGCTGACTAGAAGGTGATATGACATGATGTGGCGCTGAGGTGTCCATTTTGGGTGATCATTAAAATAAAAATAATTAGAAGCCTATTATAATTGGATGTAACAGCCACCCTAGTGGTAGAACCTTGCCTTGTCGTGTCTTTGTTTGCCTTGTGTACCTGGGTTCAATCCTGCTGATCAACCCTTTTGCTATTTTCTCATTTTTTTGAAGCTTATTTTACACATATTGTTTTGCTCCCATTATTGAATCACAATGCGCGTACAGGTCAGATGGCTAATTTTTTGAGCCAATAACCCTAGTGGCGTTGGTTCAAACCCTTTTGAGGGCATCTCCTATTTTTTTAATGCTTGGTTTTTATGTTTTACTTCACAAATTGAATTAATCATAACTTCTTTGATTTTTATCATTTTGATACCACTCATTTTGCTAAATGCTCATGAAAATGTCTATTTTTGTCTATATAAAGAAAAACCCAAAAAGTATTATTTATTTGTTACTTGTGTATGTTCAAAGTTTGTGACGTTTTTTAGGGTTTCTTAGGCTTTCTTGATCTTCTTGATTGATTCCTTTGATTCTCTTTGCTTGTATGCACCTAATATAACTTGTATGAATCCCACTTGATGTGTGAATTTTCATACCCTTGTAGTTACATGTTTTGTTATTTCTTTTTTTCAAGTTCATATACATATGTGAATGCATGTTTGAATGTTATAGAAACCTTGGTTGTTACTTCGCCCTTGACATGTGATTCGCTTCTATGAGCAATGGATTTGAATGTGCATATGCTTCATATCTATCACTTTGCCATAAATGTTCCTAAACACTTGTTGCATTGTTTAGTATACATGTTGATATGAATTCCCTTTGAGATGCTTCTCATGGTTGCTTGCAAATCCATAATTGAATTTCTTTTACATGTTTGGTTGTTACCTTCTTGTTTAACATGATTCACCATAATTCACATGTTGCTGTCACACCCTTGTTCAAAGATGTTTGGTTGTTACCTACCTTGACTTGTATACATGCTTAAATATTGTTATGATTTATGCATGTTAACCTTGAGCTTTAAATTTTGTTATAAGTAACGTTTTGACTTATCCACAATTCTCTACTTTTATCCATGCTTAAATATTATTATAATCTATGCATGTTGACCTTGATCTTTGAAATTTGTCATGATAAGTAATGTTTTGACTTATACATGACTCTCTTGATTTATATCCATGCTTTAAATATTGTTATAATTTATGCATGTTGATCTTGAACTTTGAGCTTTGCCATGATAAGTAATATTTTGACTTATAAATGATCTACTTATGCTTCACCTGTGATATTTGGTATTGTAAGAACCTCATTTCATAGCCATTTAGATGTTGTAACATCTATGTTTACCTTTGTAACCATTTGGTTTGATTCCCAAACTTCTATAGATGAATACTTGGTTGTAACCTTGTTATTTATTTTGCTTGATGTTGTCACATGCTTGCTCTTATCTCTCTTGATTGTTACCATGATTTTTATATCTTCATCATTTTTGAATGAATATATATGTATGCTTAAGCTTTGATAATTTTCCCCAAGTGATGTAGCTTGTTAGCTCTCATTCTCAAAAGTTTCCTTGTGTTCCTATGTCCATAGGAAAATCTCTCTATTTACTCAATGTCATAGATAGCTCATTTATTCTAAACCTCCCTTTTACCTTGTTAGAGTCATTAGGACTTTCAGCTTAGTCTTAAGTTACAACCTGTCGCTATTCGAAAATGCAACGACGGAGAGGAAAAAATGGAAGAACAGAAGAGTCGCCATCGAACTTTATTTATCCCAAAAGGGAAAGAGAAAACATCGAGAAAACCCCAAAAAAGAAACGGATAAGATGGTCTCACAACCAAGAGAAAGGGTTCGGAAGCCGATTATGCAAAGGGAAGGTATTAGCACCCCTCGCATCCATCGTACTCGATGAGAACCATTTGCTTGTCTATACCTGAAGGTATTTGCTATAAAGAGTGTTCCAAAAGGAGAGAAAAAAGGTTGGAAACAGGGAAAAGAGACTCGGTAGGACCTCGCGGTCCTATGCCTATGTATTCTCAACAGGTATGAGAAAGTCAAAGTCAACGTAGTTCGGAGAACTACGGATAAAAGACAGGAAAGTGCTCAACAAGGATTCGGGCTCTTGTGCCTACGTATCTTCACTTAAAAAGAAGTGAAGAATCAGAGCAGTCGTAGTTCGGCCTACGGTTAACTGGTATTTTTGTGGATGATGTTAGTGTGCGCATTCTAGTAGTTAGGTGTATTGCAGCTCGCTTGTGGAGTCTTAGGTGTTACCTGTTTGCGGTAGAACGGACGTAACATGTCCTTTTTGAAAAGAGAGTTTTCACCATCGAGGCAAGATGTCCCATTTGATTTGTGAAATTTATTTTTAAGGGTGAAATAGGTCCTCGGATAGTAACCCCTTGCGGGTAGTACCCAATTCTTTATCTCGAAAGATTTATTATGAAAAAGGTGTAGTGAATATAGTCATGTCTTCATATTGAAAGACGAGTATCGAGACCGCACACTCTAAAGTGAGTATCCTAATACTCGGAGAGGAAGAAGTCTGCACTCAATCCTCTCTCTTTAGTTCAATACACAGAGAACTTCATTCTCTTATTACAGATGTTTTGATCTTTAATGGTAAGTGCTCTACGACAGTGAACCCTAAAGGTAATGTCAAGCACTCGGGATAGGACAAGACCTTCGCCTAACCACTCCACAACCATCCAAGTCTATTAGGAAAAGAGTTTTGAAAATGCACTTGGTACGAGATCAAGGTTTTTAGACTCAAGGAGACAAAAGAAATGTAGAAAAGTTTAAAAAGAAAGGGTGGTGAATGGATCGGGGTAGGTTGATGGCGATGCACGAAGTAATCGACTTACAAGGGTTAAGTACATACAAGGTTAGTGGTTTGATGAAAGAGATATGGAAAGAGAGTGGGATACCCTAAGGTGGTCCAGTTTGAAATGAGTTTGAAAATGACTTAATGTTGGATCAAGCCTCATTTGTTATTTATTTTGAAAATGTGTTCTAGCCTAATTCATTTTTATCTTTCTTAACAAGTAGCAAGCAAGCATGAAAAGACTTAAGCTATTACACTGTAACGGGAGGGGGATACATATAAAGTACAAGGGATTACAAGAAATAAATGGGGTCATTGTCAGGTAGCCCAAGAGGAATCCGTGTGTGTGCGAGGTGTCCTAAACTAAACAACATAGAAGAATTCAGACAAAAATATCCAAACTAGGGTTTACGTACAAGGTCTAAACTTCAATACCCAAGATAATGATCAACAGTCCTCCAATTAATCATTTTTAGGGTTTCAATAATTTTATTGTGTTTTTGGTATTTTTTAATGAGATGAAAAAGAAAAGGGTTAGATGAATAAGATATGAATAATATGGCAGGATGAATATGAACAATGATAATAAGATGAATGATATAATGAGCAAGATAACAAGCAAAATCATGTCAACAATAATATAAAAAAAATATGTGCAAGAGTATATAAACAATGATATAATGACTGAAATTAAATCAAGGGTGTATTTGACTGAAAAGTAAAACAATTGTATATTGAACAAAAATTTAAATCAAGAATTAATGATTGATTGAATGAAATGGGTCAAAATGTAACGCTAAACCATCGTAGTTCGACTTATGACGAAAGTCGGACTATAGGAGGTCGCGTAAATCAATATTCGTGCTAAAAACAAGATAGAGAAATGATATTGAGGATCATTCTTCGATTTAATCATGTCGCACGGAACAAAAAGAGTGGGATCTCATCTTAATCATAAACTCGTGTCGATTAACTGAAGGATCAAATGATCCAAATGAAGATTTTCTACAGATTTGAAATAATGAAGATTATCGATTTCGATAAGTCGACATTTACAAATATAAAGACTTTATTGAACGATAAAATAAAATAAAATCGAGATGAAATTGAAAGTAAGGTCAAATCTCGTCTTAATCACAAACCTTATGTTAATTAATTGAGGGTAACCTCTCACGATCCCAAAGTATAGAAAAATGATCCAAATGATCATATTCTACAGATTTGAAATAATGAAGGTTAACAACCTCGAAAAATAAAGTTCGTGAATCAAAAGACTTCATCAATTCGAAAGAAGAAATAAAGTCGAGATAAAGAAGAAAATGAGAATAGCAAAAGAAAATCGATCTCGGATAAATCGCTATTTATCAATAATTTGACCAATAGCAATTTTGAGAGGTCTCGTCATCGACCAAGAGAAATAAAATGAAATAAAATAGAAGATGATGAAAATGTGGCAAAAATTCTAATAAAGACTTTTAGAAAAAATTAAAGAAATTATTAATAAAACTATTAACAACATTTAGATAAACAAGATCATTAAAATATTAACAAACATGATTAATAAAATAAAAGTTGGGGTGAGAATTAATAAAGAGGTGAAAATGTGAGATCAAATGAGGATCCTATGGGTTGAAGCCCATCACCTTTATAATACTGAAAAAAGGTCCGGTTGGAATAAAAAGAAAATGTGCCAGGTGTGCTGAAAAAACAGGGTGGGTAGTGAGAAGTGAAATCCAAAAGGAATACCAATACGGTCAGGAAAAAAACGAGTCATCTATCATCATTGAAGCAGTTTTGGGGAAGAAAAGAAAACGACAATCAAAGTTCCCCAATCATATTATCAGCAAAAACCAAATCGGTCAACATCTCATCATCATCCTTAGAACGATTTTCTACCTTTTTTGTGATGAAGGTGTTTCGCCTATCCCTCTCTCGGCTTCGTCTAATGGTTTTGTTTTGGTTCTTCTCAAATCTTTCCTTGGTTGCGATTGAAGTCTGGTTCGTTTTAATCTCCTTCTTCTCGGTTTCGTCTTTTTTCTGTTCTTTCATTTCTGTTTGGTTTTATCATTCTGGGTTTGGTGTCACTGTCAATGGGTTTTGATGAAAACCATTTAGAGGTGTTTATTTAAGAGATCTGTAGGTTGAGTGGCGTGGTTATTGATTCGGAAGAGTTATGAGGTTGAAAGGTTGAAAGAGATTGATGCAGGACTGGTGTGTTGGAGCGTAGTAGCAGTAGTCTGGCACGTTATTATTGTCTTTTTCATCCCAGGAAGTTTTTGGCCTTTTTATGCAGGTTCGTACATGTAGTGGATGGTTTTGCCTGTGGTTTGTTGGTTGTAGCGTGTGTATGGTTTATGATGCAGACGTTGTGTTGTGATTTTTGCAGGTATGTAAGTTGTATTGATGTTGAAGGAAGGATGTTGTTTGTACGGTTTTGCAGTTCTTTGGCAAGGTGAGTCCTTTTCAACATTCAGAATTTTTTCTTGTGTTTAAATATCTACCTCTCCCTTAAATTAGCTCCAGAATCTGACTGTTGTGAAATTGTTGTTGTCATCATGGTTAGTGAGTAGTATCTTTCAAGATGCATGGCAAGGCTATCGTGTTGTAGCAGTGGTCGCGCATGGCTTATGTTTGGGGGCTTATCGCAGGGAGGTACGACTCGCAGGCTTGGATGTGGGTAAAACGTACGAGTTATGCAGAACTTTGGATGATGGTTATTGCAGGAAGATTGTGACAAGGGTTTAATTTTGTATTTTTCGTGACTCTGTTACAATAGACAATGTCTTCTTATGTTAGAATCCTGGTCCTTAAATCATGGTGTGGATTGTACTATGTCACTTGGATAAAAATGTTTTGTCTATTATTTATTTTTTAAAATATTTTTTTAGCAAAAGTCCTTATGTTATGGGCTTAATGATAAAAATAAAACATAGGTTCATGGGCCTTGTCGATTGAATTAATGGAATGAACTTCTCTTTTTTGTATTTTGATTATCTTGCACCTCCATTTCACACTTGAAGCACACTTTGACAGATCTAAACATGATAATTTTGAAAAGAATTATTCTTGGTTTGAACCAAAAAAATTGAACTTCATGTGTAATAACTTCCCAATCTTGGAGGCAACCAATACCAAAAGGATGCAGGCTAGGTTGAACTGACGAGTTTCAGTTATCACCAAAAGAATGATAGTAAGGAAATTGACAAAAGGCCAAGTTTGTTGGAGACAACTCACTAGGGGACGCCCAAGAGGAAGATTGGATTGAAATAAATCAACGGGGAACGTCCACTGACTTGCTTGAAGTTCACAACTTTGACCACAAAAGATTGAAATAATTTCATGAGGAACGCCCATGAACTTTGGAGAAGATGCCTCTGACTGGACTGAGTTTTGCTTTAAAACTCTTGATCTTGGTTAACAAAAGGTTGAACAACTTCGTGATGAACTCTCATGGCTTCGAAGGAGATGCCCATGACTGGGCTGAACGTCGCTTCAAAACTCATGAATTTTCCCAATAAAAGGTTGAACAGCTTCATGGGGAATGCCCACGGTCTTGCAGAAGATGCCCCTAGCTGGGCTGATGGTTGCTTTAAAGCTCTTGAGTTTTCCCAACAAAAGGTTGAACAACTTCGTGGGGAACTCCCACGGTCTTGAAGAAGATGCCCCTGGCTAGGCTAAACCTTGTTTGAGAAACAGATCAATCACAAGGTCGAAATAACTTTGTAGGGAACGCCCATGATCTTGAATAGTAAACCCCTGACTAGGCTGAAAATAGTCTTGGAAATCTCGATATTGATCCTAGACCTTGACTGCGTATGCTAATTCTTGATGATAATAATGTTCCATAATGAATGGAAATGCAAATGAAAATGGTGGCATGTGGAGATGCAAGAGCTGGGGAAGTATGATATGGTTCATGTATGCATATGATGTAAGATGTATGCATAATGATGGGGATACGAGATATTCTAGAGTGATAGTCGCGCCAAGCATGGTTGGGCTTGCTAGGGAACGGAGATACGTAAGGTGAAAGGTAACAGTCAGAGGTGGTTTCACAAAGAAGTGCCTGCTAAAAGTGGCTTCAAAACAAAAAAGGTACCAAAGATGATTGGGCTTTGGACCGGATGGAAAACAAGCTCGACTTCTCGACATCATTTCTTCATGATGCAATCAAGTTTTAGAGATGCTAAAACTCCCAATTTAATGCCAGTTTCTTCTGGGTTAAATGATTCGTCTCGGCCAAGTCGCCTCGTGGTTTCAAACGGTGTTCCTACATGTTTCTTGGAGTCGTGGTCACCCTTTAGTTACCCTAAGAGAGTAAGTAATCCCTTAATTTCTTTCCACCACAATGTTATTATGTGCAATACTTATCATCAATAAAACAAATCTTGCAAACATATGGTAAGAAAATAGAAGCAAAACTTTAATGAACGTGATTTTTATTGATGAAGACCCATAAATGGGAAAATTACAAAAAAAAGGCAATTCCTAAAAGAGGTAATTGCTTTGAGAGAGAAATGAAAATACAACGGCAATGTTGAAATCGATTTCTGTCAAGTTTCCATTCTGTTATGACTCATATATCTCTGAAGACCCTCTATGCCTTGCTTTTGAGTGCAACGATTGAATTGGTCTCTTCCAGTCAGAGCTCAATAATCATGGAGGAAAGTTCACATGTCTTTTTAGGATGCAGTTTTGCCTTTTGAGTCCCTAATTTTTTCCTGGACCTTTTCTTTCTACATGGTCCACCAGGACGCCCATTTTTGCGTGGATTTTCTTTTTGGTCCACCGGGTCTATCTTTTAGGCATAATATTTTTTACTGCATCTGAATTCACATCCATCTGAATTCATAGGGGATGGAAGATCATCGCCGTTCATGGTTGAGAGAATAAAGGCTCCTCCGGAGAAAACCTTTTTCACTATATATGGACCCTCATAGTTCAGTGTCTGTTTGCCCTTTGGGTCAATGTGAGTTGGCTGAATTTTCCTCAGGACCAAATCTATTTCTTTGATGTGTTGTGGGTGAATATTCTTGTCAAAGGCCCTCTTCAATCGCTTTTGGTATAGTTGACCATGGAAGATGGTCGTCATGCGCTTCTAGTCGATGAGATTAAGTTAGTCGAGTCTTTCTTGTATCCACTCAGCTTTGTCTAGCTTGACGTCTGCTAAAATCCTCAGGGAAGGAATCTCTACTTTAATAGGAAGCACTACTTCCATGCCATACACGAGAGAAAATGGGGTTGCCCTAGTGGAAGTGCGCACTGAAGTGCGGTAGCCATGCAGGGCAAATGGCAACATCTCGTGCCAATTTTTATAAGTTTTTACAATCTTCTGGACGATCTTCTTGATGTTTTTATTCGCCACCTCAATAACTCTATTCATTTTTGGGTGATATGGCGTTGAGTTATGGTGTTCAATCTTGAAGATTTCATATAACTCCTTCATCATTTTATTGTTAAGGTTCGAACCATTATCAATGATGATCTTATTTAGAACCCCATATCGGCAAATGATTTCTTTCTTGATGAAGAGAGTCACCACTTGCTTAGTGACGTTAGCATAAGATACGACTTCCATCCACTTGGTGAAATAGTCAATGGCCACTAAGATGAAACGGTGTCCGTTGGAAGCGGTTGGCTCGATACGTCCGATTACATTTATGCCCCATGTGGCAAAAGGCCAAGGAAAAGTCAACACATTCAAAGGAAGTGGTGGGGCATGAAATTTGTCAGTGTGAATCTGGCACTTGTGACATGTCTGGACATGGTGATAACAGTCTGTTTCCATTGTCATCTAGTAGTATCCTGCCCTCAAGATCTTCTTAACCATAGTGTGGCCACTGGCATATGGCCCAAAAGACCCTTCATGCACTTCGTTTATGATGCATTTTGCTTCGTGTCCACGCATCTGAGCAGAACTGAATCATAATTTTGTTTTTATAACATATCACTGCTGAGGAAGAACTTTGACGAGAGCTTCCTAAGATATTTCTTGTCAGTGATGGTAATGCCTTCTGGATATTCTTGTGTTTCTAGATACCACTTGATATCATAGAACCAAGGATGATCCTTAACTTTAAGCTCCACGACATCAGTTTCCAAGCAATATGCAGGTTTATCAAGGTACTCTAAACGGATGAACGGTGCCTCATTCTTCCATTTGACTTGAAACATGGATGCTAATGTTGCTAGAGCATCATCTGCCAACTGGTTTTCTGCTCTGGGGATGTGATGAAAAGTGATCTCATCAAAGTATGGGATTAGCTTTAAGACATGCTCTCTGTAAGGAATCAACTTGACATCAAGTGTTTCGTATTATCCTTTAATTTGACATATGACGAGCGCAAAATCTCCATAGACTTCTAGAATCTTGATCCTATTATCAATGGCAGCTTCAATCCCGAAGATACAAGCTTTACTCGACCATATTATTAGTACACTTGAAGCACAATTTGGTAGTGAATGGTAGATGAAATCCAGTTGGGGAGGTAACAATTACCCCAATTCCATAACCTTTAGCATTTGCGGCACCATCGAACACGAGCATCCATCGCAATCCTGGTTCGGGTCCATCGTTTGGGCCTAATGTTGTATAGTCTCTGGCAAACATAACGTCTTTGTCAGGAAAATTGAAGCGTATAGATTGGTAGTCGTCCACAGGTTGGTGGGAAAGATAGTCATAGAGCACACTTCCTTTGATAGCCTTCTGCATGACATACTGGATGTCATACTCTGTCAGTACCATTTGCCAACGAGCCACTCATCCTGTGAGAGCAGGCTTCTCAAATATATATTTGACAGGATCCATCTTAGAAATCAACAGAGTTGTATGGGTGAGCATATATTTCCTGAGGCGTTTTGCTTCCCAAGCCAATGCACAACATATCTTATCGATCCTTGAGTATCTCGATTCACAGTCGTTAAACTTCTTGTTGAGGTAGTAGATTGCATGCTCCTTCCTACCGGTTTCATCATGCTGACCCAACACACATCCCATGGATCCCTCTAGCACCGTTAAGTACATGATCAGAGGTCGTCCTGGTACTGGAGGCATCAAGATTGGTGGTTCTTGCTGATAGTCCTTTATTTTCTCAAAGGCTTTCTGACAATTATCGTTCCACACAACAGCTTGACCTTTTTTGAGCAGTTTAAAAATGGGTTCACAAGTGGCCGTTAAATGAGATATGAATCTGGAAATGTAATTCAATCTCCCAAGGAAACCTTGAACTTCTTTTTTGGTTTAGGCGCCGACATGTCTTGGATAACTTTGACTTTATCTGGGTCGACTTTAATCCTCTTTTGGCTTACAATAAAACCTAACAGTTTACCAGATCTTACACCAAAAGTGCATTTGTTGGGATTTAATCTCAAGTTGAATTTTCTCAGTCTTGCAAAAAGCTTTTCCAAATGGATGAGGTGTTCTTCCTCAGTCTGGGATTTTGCGATCATATGGTCTACATAGCATTCAATCTCTTTATGTATCATATCATGAAAGAGAGTGACCATAGCCCACTGATATGTCGCACCTGCGTTCTTAAGTCCAAACGACATAACCTTGTAGCAGAAAGTTCCCCATGGGGTGATGAAATTTATCTTTTCCATATCTTCTGGCGCCATTTTGATCTGATTATAGCCAGAAAACCCATCCATGAACAAGAAGACAGAGAACTGGGTTGTATTATCTACTAGCACGTCAATGTGCGGCAGAGGAAAATCATCTTTTGGGCTTGCTCTGTTGAGGTATTTGTAATCAACACACATTCACACCTTCCCATCCTTCTTCGGTACTGGAACAATATTTGCTACCCATTATGGATAGCTGGATACTGCTGGGAAACTAACGTCTAGCTGCTTCTAAACTTCCTCTTTGATCTTAAAGGACATCTCTGGCTTCGTTCTCCTCAACTTTTGCTTCAACGGTGGGCAATCTTCTTTGAGGGGTAACTTGTGCACCACAATGTCTTCATCCAAACCGGGCATATCTTTGTAGGACCAAGCAAACACATCAGCATACTCTCGCAGCAACGCGACCAACTTCGTCTTCACCTCTGCTTCCAAGGTGGCTCCTATCTTGATCTCCTTGGCATCCTCGTCAGTTCCCATGTTGATGACTTCAATCTCTTCTTGATACGGTTGAATGACCTTTGACTCTTGCTTTAACAGTCTAGCCAGCTCTTCTGGGAGATTACAGCCTTCCTTGCAGTCTTCGTCAGCATGGTAAATCGGGTTATCAAAGTCATATCGGACCATAGCAGAATCGTTATCAACAGGAACAGGGGAAGATCTGCACGATGAATGATTTCATGCTTTTATTTTAAGAAAAATGAAGAAGAAGAAAACAAAAACATTGCCTTTTAAAAATATTTGTATGTGCAAAGAGTAAAAAAATGAAAGAAAGGGAGTGCAATTGGATGCAAAAGTTTATTCATTGATGATAAGTCTGTGCTTTAAAAGCAAAAAGCCCTACAACATGATCCATATGCCTTGGGCAGAGCATAGGATTTTTGGAAAAACAGAAAAATAGAGAATTACTCGTCTACTAGAATAACTTCGAGAATTTCCACGATACTCTAGTTGTTCAATGTCTGGTTGGGTACCCTAGGGTACACCATGCATAGTTCTTCATGACCACCGTTTTCAGTCTCCAGAAATGTGACTTGAACATCGATGAGATGACCTCCACTAGTAAAAACTAATGGAGTTCAAAGCCCTTTACCTCTATCAGAGGTGTTCTCCTCTTGTATTTTCTGCTTATAACCCAGACCGGCTCCATTCTTGTTGACAGGCAGCTCCAACATCCTACCTCATCCTCGAGGGTGACCTTCTCCTATCACTGTCTTTGCATCTTTCCAGGTTACGATTGAGGACACAAGCTTCTCATGAATAATTTCAACATTGATCACTTCAAAGGCTTGGAACGGAGCCTCATGCACTTCGTCTCCTACCTCAGCATAGTGGAAAGAAGCAAGATGACTCACAAGAACATCTTCTTCGCCTTCAATGATAACCATCTGATTGTTAATCATGAACTTGAGTCTCTGATGAAGAGTTGACGTTACGGCACCAGATGAATGAATCCATGGGCGGCCAAGAAGGCAACTATAGGCGAGATATATGTCCATTACATAAAATGTAATGATAGAAGTATGTGGCCCAATCTTAATTGGGAGATCGACCTCACCAATTATAGTTCTCCTGGCTCCGTCAAAAGCCTTTACAATAGTCTAACTTGGCTTCATCACAAGCCCTTCAATTGACAACTTACACAACGAGCTTTTAGGTAGTACGTTCAGCGACGACCTGGTATCGACTAGCACTCGTGAGAACACAATATCTACACATTCCACATAAATGTGCAAGACCTTGTTATGATTTTTACCCTCAGGAGGTAAGTCACTATCATTGAAGCTCAAAATATGATCTGAAGTTATGTTCCCTACCACTTCTTCAAACTGTACCACCGATATTTCTTGAGGCACGAGAGCGGCCTTCAAGAATTTCAATAATGCTTCCTGGTGAGCCTTCGAACACATCAACAATGACAACATGGATATTTTTGAAGGAGTTTGATTGAGCTTGTCAATCATTTTTTTGTATGATCCTTAAAAACTCCTCTGCTTCATCATTAGAGACAACCTTCTGTTTGGAGGACTGCCCCTTTTCAATGGTGCCTTGTTTCCCAGTATCTTTGTTTGCATTGCCATTGTTGTTGACGGATGATGTTGTTGGTGCAAAAATCCTACCGCTTCTGGTGACGCCACCAGCTCCCACGATATTTTCCACAGTCTTCTTTTCCTCTAGAATATCCTCCTCTCTAACATTCTGTCCATTGAGAAAAACAACCTCATCATATAACGAAGGAACATCGTTCGTGCTCTCATAAGGAAACGAAGCTGGAGTTGAGATGACGAGCTGGTTCATTGAGGGTGGAGACATAGGTATCTCAATTTGATCATAAGGTATACTTAGAGGTTTTTCATATTGACCACAAGGGAACACATATGATTCATCATAAGGGATCTATAGAGGGATATGAGTCTGTCCATACATATTGTCCAAATCTTCTTCATCGCACGGTATTGTTAACGGAATACGAGTCAAACTATTGGAAGGGTTCCATGATTCGCTTTCATCGTCACACGGTATTTCCAACGCCTCAAAAGGAATATCAAGAGTATCGACTTCTTCAGCCTTCGAAATTTGTTCTGCCACTAATATGCCCTAATCAATCAAACATTAGATGTCTTTCTTCAGTTCAGTGTATTCTTGAGAATTTCTCACACAAATGTGACAATCAGCTGGACAACCAGGATAAATACTCCTCAACAAGAGCTGCTCTTTAACAATGGAGAGAGGTGTCTTCAGTTTATCAATGTTCGAAATTAATTGAATCCCTCTAGAGCTCTCAATCATATTTGTGGAGTGATGATGAGACGGCATTGGATTT
The DNA here is from genome assembly GCA_963859935.3 of Lathyrus sativus. NCBI lineage: Eukaryota > Viridiplantae > Streptophyta > Magnoliopsida > Fabales > Fabaceae > Lathyrus > Lathyrus sativus. The sequence continues at coordinate 614,292,692 of OZ012735.1, read as the reverse complement.
GTTTTGATATTTGGAGTGTTTCTGGTGAAGTTAATTGCTTTTGAATCAATAAGGTCTTGGACGACATACTTCAAGGTCTTGCAGTTTTCAATGTTGTGGCCTAGGGCGCTAGAATGGAATTCACAGCATGCATTAACATCATAACTGGGGGGAAGGACTGTTGGAGGATCCCTCATTTCCCTCAATTTCACTAAACCTCCTTTTAACAGGTACGGAAGTAGTCTGGCATACGTCGATGGGATCGGATCAAATCTTCTCTCTGGCCTTCTTTGTCTTTGTTGGCCCTGATACTGGTTTGGTCTCAATTGGTATGGTTGTTGTTATTGGTTTTGTTGTTGAGTAACATGCTGGCTAGCGGGAATAGAAAGTGCTTGTTGAGGTGTAACGACGGCAACATGATGATAACCCTGATGAGTTTTCCCTATTTCTGTGGAAGCGGCACTAGCTTCTCCTTCCTTCTTCTTGATGAATCCCTGATACGGCTTTTTGGGCCTGTTCGAGGATCCACTAGCATTTTAAATCTTTCCGGATTTCATCAAGCTCTCTAATCTTTTACCAGCCATGACGAGTTCGGAGAATACCGGGGAAGTGGTAGACGCTAAACGTTCAAGAATTGGACCTTGCAGAGTCCCCATGAAGATATCAGTCAGCTCTCTCTCCAACAACGGGGGTTGTACTCTTGCAGCTAGCCCTCTCCACCTTTGTGTGAAGTCTTTGAAAGACTCATTAGGCTTTTGGGTCAGACTTTGTAGTTGCGTACGGTTTGGAGCCATATCAGTGTTGTACTGATAATGCTTTACAAAATCCGCCAACTCTTTCCAACTTTTAGCATGGGAGCGCTCGAGCTGCATATACCACTCCAAAGAAGCCTTAGTCATACTATCCTGGAAGAAATGGATTAGGAGCTTCTCATTGTTGGAGTAAGCGACCATTTTCCTTCAATAAGACCTTATGTGGGTCTTGGGACAGCTGTTACCTTTGTACTTCTAAAAAATTGGAATAGTGAACTTTGGAGGTATCTTAACTCCTGGTACAAGGCATATTTCTGCAGCGTCCATTCCTAAGACATCAGGGCCTTGAATTTCTCTAACTGTCTCTTGTAGAGCATTGAATTTCTTTTCCAACTTAGTGTTATGTGGCCCACACGCATCCACCGTCGAATCATCATAGAGATCCTCATGATCATCGTAATGAACTAGAGGTGGAAGCGTACCGCCAAGAGGACGGACTACGCCAACTGGTGGATGAACTGTGCCAACAGGGATAGGTACTGCACCAACGGGGGTAGGAATTGCACCAATAGGGGTTGGAACTGCGCCAGCAGGAATCGGGATCGCATTGCCTGTGTTTGGAACTGCGTCAGTAGGGGTATGATTAGCATTTCTTTCTGCTGCTTATCTCATCTCTTCTTGGCTTCTGGCCATGTTCTGAATTACTTCCATCAGCTGAGTGATTTGTGTCTTCATGCTTTGCATCTCCTCCCTCATAGCATCTTGATTCTGTTCTAGCTGGTCCATGATTCTTCTTTGATTACTCCTCGTAATGTATGGATGTTGTGAAGTCAGCTTGCTCTACTGCAGAAAGGGCAAGTAGTGCGTGAGGTCGGGTTTTAGGGAATGCAAAAAATGATGTGTAGGTATATGCAATGTTCGAATGATGTTCAAGAGACTTCTGAGACCTTGTGATTATCATTGGTATTATAGAACTATGAATGAACAGTAAGAATGCACAATTTCGAGACCAAAAAGCAACTTTTTCATTAATTTCAAAGGAGGATCCAATACAAATGATTTAACCATTGCTCCAACAGGCTGAATACAAAAGTTTATGCAACAAAAGAAAGAACTGAACAACTAAAAAGTCTTCTTTCGGAGACGTTATTCAAGCTTCCTCGACTCAAACATGAATCTGCCAATCATCTGATCGTAGAGCTGGATGAATTGATGGACTGAAGGAGGGACGTTGTTCCCTTCCAAGTCTTGAATTTCACTTTCCAACCTCCATGTCATATCATGAATCCTGAGGTTGCAATGCTCCACTAGATCATTAGACTTAGCACAATACATGTCTAGAGTCGGCTGATAATACCGGAGGGAATCCACATGTGTGTCCCATAATTTGTTGAGTTGAGCTTCTTTCTTGAGCCATTGTGAACTATCCCTTTTGAGAGTGTCAAAGTGATCCTTCCATAGAGTGGTTGTTTCTTGAGCAGTCTCTGACTCTAAGCACTTTTTGTTCCATATGCTAGGAGTGACATATGAAGCTCTTAACGCTTCTTCTTTGAGTTGACGTTCATCTTCAGCTAGAGTCAAGGCACTTCTCAATTGCTCTTCGAGATCATCAATGCCAGCCTCAAGTTTTTCCCTTGTCATCTTCTTTTCAGCAGAAGCTAGCTCAAAAAAATGCCACGCTCTCTCACAATATTCTTTGGCTTCCTTCAAGCGTTGTCGCAGAGTCTTGACTGATGCATCAGCCTCTTCAAATCCATTTTGATACATGACTCTTAGATATGTCTATAGCTTCAAGTTCTTACTACTTTTAGCTACTTGGTCTTGCTCAACCTCCATTTTTCTCTTGAATTGGCCATTTTCCACACCAGCTTGGTGGATTTCAGCTTGAAGATCTTGGTTTTCTTTGGTCAACCTCTCCACTATTAGCTTTAGCTTCTCATATTCTTCTATGGATACATGAGGGAGATGTCATACCCTAAATTTGTCCTACCCTTTTCGTAAATATTTTTGCATTTATTGTTTCATGTCGTTTAGACACGTGTCCATCCGAAATTGGACGTTTTTAAAAAAAAAATCTTTTTCCTTTTAACCAATTAAGGCGTGACACGTGGCTTAACAACCTTTTTTGTGCATATTATTTCCTTTCTTAATTTCCTAAAACTTTTTTCTTTTTAAAATATTATTAATAATAAATATTTTGTGTACATATAGCTCTTTTATTTGTAAATATTAAATTTCGTAATTTTTGTTGGTGTTACATATATATTTGTTAGTATCTATTATGTTTATTGTTAATGTTTATGAATTAAATATTTGTTAAATATATTATTTAGTTATTATATTTAGTAGTAAGTACTAATTGCTGAAAAAAAAAAAAATAGGAATGAAGGGAGGCCCATATGCCACGGCCCGTTAGGGTTTTAGAATCACCAAGCATTTAAGAGGTTGGTTTCCATGAGTAAAGGGGAAGTCGTTACTGTTCACCTGGCCAAAAGAAAAAACTCAGAAAAGAAACCCTAAGAACTGTTGATCTCCCTTCTATGTGAAAACGGCCGCCGCCCCACGATCTCTCGCCAAACCCTAGCCGCCGGTGAGTCTTCCCCATCTCCCAAACCCTCACCGTCGCCACAACCCTAACCAAATCCTACGCATCATCATCATCCAAATACTCTCCACCTGAACCATCCGGTTTTGTTTTTCCGCCGTCAAACTTCCATTTTTTCCGCCACCATCATCATTTTGAATAACAAAACCTTTCACCGATTTCTCACCAACATAACCCTCACCGTCATGCTCGCAATTCACTTTAAAACAATCTCTTACCTTATTTTTCGGCCACCTTGCGAAACCGTTTGTGCACCATAAAATCGCCTTGAAAGTGTTGAGTTGTTGTATCTATCTGGTTTTTTTTTTGCAGGTACTGTTGTTGTTAGAGTCTGAGATTATGATTCACAACCCTATCTCGCACAACAATAACATCGCATCCCTCTATCGCAGTTCAAGCATCGCGGCAAGAACCGAAATAACCACTTAGTTTCACTTCACACCAACAACAACTCGGTTTTGCTGTGTTGTGTCGCAATGATAGCTCATCACAAGCGACGGCTGTGAGCGTTGCAACAACTCTCTCCGCGGCTAATTCCTACAAACGACCACATCACTGCAACTTCGAGTAAGCAACCTTTCAGCCAACAACAAAAGCCACAAATCTACGACAAAGATACAAGGTCCCAAATCGTGTTAACTTTATCGCATCTGAGGTAATCGACTTTCGGTGATGGTTGTTTTCAATCCGCTAGCTTTATGTGTGTACTTATATATAAATTAGTTTATGTTTAACTATGTTCTTCTTCTCCTAATAATTGTTGTTATGTTAAGGTGGATTCATGCCCATGGCTTCGACTTTGAATGTGTGTCATTATGCTCTTAATGTAATATAATCAACTGGATTCAGTATGAACACTTTATGTTGTCATGATTATTGAAACTTGTCCACCGGTTTAATGTCAGATTTTAGTTTGGTTAAAAGGTTTGCTTGCCATGTTCTTTTGCGAATGTTTTAGTGGTGTATATGCTATAGCTGCGACTCACATCTGTGTCGATGCCGGTTCCGATCTTTAGGTTCAATCAAGGTTTTGTGACCTGTTCTGCTGTATGTGTGTTTTTGCCATGGTCTGTAGTTCAAATGCATGATTACAGTCGTTTAGTCTAACATTGACAATGTAAGTAACTCGATGTGATGTGTTTTCGAAATAATTTCGTTTTGGTTACTGTCATAGTGATTAGAAATATCTTCCACACACATGGATACAAGGATATTAGGCTCTCGTTTTAAGTTCGAATCTGCATGTGCAGTAGCTAATGTTGGGCAAGATTGGATTGATGCTCTAATTTATCAGCTTTCAGTCATGTTTATCAAACACCATGTCTGTGATGTTTTTTTTGTTTTTTTTAAACATTGTTATTTTAATGTTAAGAGGTGGGTGGATTATGGTTAACTGCACCTATTTGTGATCTAACCTGTGTAACTAAAATCCTTCAAGTTCATCGTGCTATAGGTTTTTTTTTGTTTCTATATTATTTAGACTTAGTTAGAAACTTATCCTTATATATACTTGTGCTACGTCTTTTTCACCATTTATAATTTGATTTGTTTTGTAAATAATATTGGAAGTCGTTGCTATTTAATCTGCATTGCAGCTAAACTGTATTCTAGAGTCGTGAAGTTGGTAATTTGATACCATTACGCCATCATTTTTTTTACACCTTAATCGAATAATGTTTGATAATTAATTAGGGTTAATCTAATTAAGTTATTTAATAATTTTTAACCATTTAATTTTGTTAAATAAATTGGGCCAAGATAGAAGGATTTGATGACTCGATTCACTTTTATTCGTATACACTTGTTTTCGCGTCAATTCCTCCCCATTCAACAAATGTATCCCATTCCCCGTAAATGTAATAATTTTCGTCAATGTTTCCCTACTAATGCCTTAATGCATCAAAATCATTTTTTTTCCTCATAAAGCAATTTCAAAATAGATTTTATTTTAAAGTCTTTGAAGCAATATTATTTCTTAAGCATGGTTAATCAAATCATTTTTTTTAGATTACAAAAATTAAACTCTTGAAGTCTAGCACTTTTTGGGTTTTCGAATGGATGTTATTGAGGTGTACACCTTAAATAATGTTTTGTTCAACTTTCCGCTCTTTAAGCGCACTCTTTTCTTTAGACAAAGAAATATCATAGGGATCTAGCATCCTGTATGATATTTCCATTTGTTCATCCAAACCCAAATCGAATGGAAAAAGTATCGTCGAGATCAACCATCTCGATAATACTTCGGTTAATTGGTTGTGAGGCTGACATCTCATTTATCAATTAATTATCACTTCTCCTAAATCATTTTCAAATTCAAATTCATATCCTTACCTCATACATTCACAAATTATTTTCATACCCCATTTCATTTCAAATTATTTTCAAAACATTTTCTCGATTAAAACTTCGAAAGAAGGAGGTTCTTGGAATCCATCATTCCTTGGATCTTCGAGTGAATAATTCTTGAGGCACGCTCTTGAGTTATTATTCACTCAACCTTTTGACTCTTTCAGATTCAATCATTTTCCAAACATTCTCCTAAGTCGAATGCTCGTCCGCATTCGCAACCCACATTTCATTCACAACTCCTCTGGTTTCGATATTAGGGGCACCCTCAGGGACTAATATCGTTTCTCACAATCCTAACCCTTGACACGTCGTCAAGTTGGTTTCATTTCCAAACAAATCCTCGATACGTCGTCGAGCTACTTCAAAACAACTTCCTTTTGGCCTCGCATGCCATCTTTCGATTCGATCTTTTTTCACATACGTTTTTTTAAACTTACGAAAGAGGGATGTTCTTAGAATCTAGCATTTTTTTATTCAAATGAGGAACTCTCGAGGCGCACCCTTAAGTTGTTATTAATTCATTCTTTCGATTTCAAAACATCCAACTCTTTATCTTCAACTCAATTCAACCCAATTCCCGAAAGAACTGAGTTCTTGGAATCTCGCATTCTTTGAATTCTTGAGTGACAAGCTTTTAAGGCGTGCTCTTGGGTTGCTTGTCAGTCACTCTTTCGTATCTTACTCAAACTTCCAACCCATTCAACCTCATCTCTTCGTGGTTGTTACCACGAACTACGGACGCTCTGATTCTTTATTCATTCTTGAATATAAGATACGTAGGCACAAGATTGCGATGATCTTGGCGAGCACACTTCTATCCATCTTCCGTTTCCCCCATACTTTCCCGTAGTCGAACTACGATGCTCTGATTTCTCATTCTCGTCCGAATGAGCATACGTAGGCACAAGGGCCCCAATCCTTGGCGAGCACCCTATCCTTTAATCACCCATCTCTCCTTTGCGCCTTTAACCTTTTAACCTACCAATTCTACCTTTAATAACGAGAAGAAAGAAAATAAACCTACACAACACTCCCCACATTTACCTTAAGAGGTTCTCGTCGAGTACGACGAACGTGAGGGTTCTAATACCTTCCCCTCATGTAACCGACTCCCGAACCCGGAACATGGTTGCGACAGCCCTGTTCCTATCCTTTCACTTTAAGAGGTTTTCTCGATATTTTCCTCTCCCGTTTATTCGGGATAAATAAAGTTCGGTGGCGACTCTGTCGAACCGCATTTCCGCGCCTTTCGCGCGAGGGTCGTTTCTCCGAAATGTCTCCGTGATTTTTCGAGGTGCGACAGTTGGCGACTCTGCTGGGGACATTCTTGCTCCATGCAAAGAGAGAGTCGAGCCTATCTTTTGGTTTGTGAGAAGTGTTTGTTTTTTATTTGTTTTCTTTTTGTATTTGTTCTCTTGTAGATTTTATTCGTGCTTGTTATCTGGGTTGCCTGTTGGTTCTTGGGATGACATCATGAGTAAAGCTCTACACCCGAGCTTTGGTAAAAGCAGAAAGAACACGTAGTTTAGAATTGGTAGTCGAGTAGTGTTAGTCACCAAGGATTCACTCCTTGTGTGCCTAGCATGAAAGCTCCTCCAGAGGAGACCTATTCGTAGATCTTGTTATAACACAGCTAGCCTGTTGCACGACTTGATTAATGAAGGGTCCGTGATTCTGGGAACCTTTTATTAGCACCAGTTCCGATATTGGTGGTCGTGTAGTGTTAGTCTCCAAGGACTCGCTCCTTGTGCGCCTAGCATGAGGACCCCGCTCAGGAGAGACCTTATCGTCATTATCGTCGTAATACAGCCAGCCTGTTGCGTGACGCTAATACGACTAGTGTCCGTGATCCTGGGAACCAAACATAGAAACCATCCCGTGAGTGGGTTTATGGGTAGAATGTTTAGATCTTCCCACATAGGTCGTACCTGTCAGTTTCTTTGATCGGAAATTATGGTTACTTCTCTGTTACAGTTACCAGCTTCAGGAGCTGTTTAAATTGTGATCCTGTGATCCTGGATCTTGTATCTTGCATTGCATCTTGCATATCATTTGCATTGCATTTCATATGTTGTGCATTTTGCATCTCCAATCCTTCAGCAGAATCTCATGTCTTCATTCCTTCTTCTCCAGTAAATCAAGTTGATTCCTCGACACCAGTATACAACTAGAGCCAATACAAGACGAACGATGGAGCAGATTCGGCAAGAACAAGTTGCTATCAGGAAGGAACTGGAATCCCTCAACAGAAAGATGGATCAGATCTTCGAAGCTCTCTCCATAATTGGAAAAGAATCAGAACAGCGAACCGTTCAACGACCGCGTCAGCAAAATCAACACAGAACATGGAAGCCAGATAGAGTATTTGATAGTCTCCCAATGACATATGCAGATATCTTTGCTCAACTAATGGAGAAAAAGGCTATCGTTCTGAGAGATCTAGCTCCCCCAACTGTCCTTCCTGCTGATTACGACGCGAATGCTCATTGTGAGTTTCATAAGGGCGCTCCAGGTCACAACATTGAGAATTGCAGGTTTCTCAAGCACAAAATTCAAGACCTGATTGACAAGGAAGCTCTCACCTTTGATGGGAAGTATCTCAGTGCCATCAATAACCCGATGCCGCCAGCCAACTAGTACTAACATCAGATCAAGTCAAGTCAAGTTCATTTCTCAAAGAAGGCCGTCATGTCGCCATTTCATATTACGCATTTCTTATATTTGTCTTTGTTTGTTGAAATACGTATGCTTTGAACAATTGCCATTCGTATCTGGTTTCATTAATGTATCGTTTATGCATGTTTTGAATTAGTTATGTTGTATTCACTCATTTTTCACTTATCATCGACACGTTTATTCACTCCACTCTATTCACTGTTGTTTAGCATGATTTGAGGGAGGATGATGAAAATGAGATACCCATAATTGCAAACCGTATGCTTTCAGATAGAATCTCGTCAATGATGTACAGGAATTGCTTCAATCCCCCAAACACTGGAGATATAAGGAGTTAATCCCTAGTAAACCACTTCGAGCCTAGAAGTAGCAGTTTCCTTCGGATATTTAAACCTTTTACACTCAACCTGGGGCAGGGTAGTGTTCAGTTAATCCCGCACTCAAATCAAAAAAAGGTAAAATCCAGAAGACGGTCGTTCATCAATGACCCATGCTACGACAGTCACAACAAAATAAAAAAAAAGATCAAAAGCCTGCTAAGTCGAACACCTCAAATGGAGACTTAGGCAAAAATCAAGGCAATCCCGATGGATCTGACAAACAAAGTCTATCCATGCAAAAGTTAGGGATCAAAACAAAAGCAAAAGAGGACCCTGAAACCCTCAACAAAAAAACAAAAAAGGATTCAGTGGCCACCCAGATCAAAGGGGAACTGGCATCCGTCAAAATAAGATGACTGTCACGTCGAGCAAACCTTGAACCATCAAGTTTATACCGTCAAGACAAGTGTAGAATTAACTGAGCGCAGGACTGGAGATCATTAAGAAGAAGGGGTGGGTACAAATCATACTTTGAGCCTAATATCCTTTGTTTCATAACCGTGAACCAGACCACGTTACAGCCCTTGAAAGACCTAATTGAGGCGGGGTTTATTCTGAAAGCATACTATCGTAAGGTTGCGTAACCTCACTCCTAACGTAATTTCTAATCATCAATATTGGCGTCATTTTCGCTTGCTATATCTTTCGCACCAATCAAATTAGCACAAAGTTCGGACTAACAGTCCATTCGTCTCACTATCACAACACTTCAATAAATGATACTTTTTCAAACTTGCATCGAACTTTGCATTAATTATTACCATTTGTGAATGTACAATTTTAACTGCAAAACAGTGCTAGGTATCCAAAGATATTTCAGCAAAGGGCAATCAAGGAGGAACTTGACTTTCAGTGGTTGGCACAAAGCAAGACTACCTCAAAACCCACAGACTAGGGAAAATCGCTCAAGAGCTCGAGCAGGGGCAAACCATTACCATGTTCAGACTGGGGCAAGACCAGGTCGTCCTGACCATCAAGCAAAGTTGCAACCTTCTCTGAAGGAAATTCACAACAAATCACCAAATTCCCATACTCGGGGCATATAGAGTATCCTCGTCTGCTTCAATCATGGCATCTTTAACAAGCTGCGTGTCGAGGAAGTCAATCCCTCCCACCACCCGAAGACCAATCTGCATTGGCAACTACCAAAAGTCCACCACGCTGGCGTCTCCACCTGCATTTCCAATTACCCGTCTGCGTCATGTGTATCATAAGCATCACATTCAACATCATAAGCATCTTACATCATATGCATACTCCAAATCATGTCATACTTCCCCAGTTCTTGCATCTCCGCGCGTCAGCATTTGCATTTGCACGTCCACTCATATGGAATATTATTTATCATCCAGCATTCATATATGCAAGTCAAGGTCCAAGATCAACCTCGAAGATTTCCAAGACTGTTATCAACCCAGTCAGGGGCATCCTCCGCAGGATTGTGGGTTTGTCCCATGATTTTCAAGAGCTTCAAGGCAATCATCAGCCCAGTCAGGGGCAATCTTCTCCAATTGCGGGTTTCTCCCATCAAAATTCGAAGTTGTTCAAAGCATGATTCAACCCAGTCAGGGGCATTTTTCAAAGACCATGAGCGTCTCCCATGACGTATTTCAACCTCGTGGTTGATCAGATATGCAAATCTAGATTCAGCCTAGTCAGGGGCATTTTTTTCAAGACCATGGGTATTTCCCAGGACGTATTTCAACCTCGTGGTTGATCAGATCTTCAAGTTAATATACATCCCAGTCAGGTGCGTACCATTCAAGACCGTGGGCGTTCTCCACGAAGTTGTTCAACCTTTTGTTGGGCAAATCTAAGAAGTTTAATGCAAGATCCAGCCCGAGCAGGGGCATCTTCAGCAAAACCATGAACGTACCTCATGAAGTTGTTCAGCCTTTTGTTGAGCAAGACAAGACATCAAGACAAACTCAGCCCAGTCAGGGGCATCTTCTCCAGAATTCATGGGCGTAACCATGAAATCATTTCAGCAAAACTATGATCTCCAAGCAAAGACGGTGGGCGTACCCCGTTGACTCATTTCAATTCAATTTTCCTCTTGGGGGTCCCCAATGAGTTGTACCCAGCAAGCGTGATCATTGTCAATTGCCTTACTATCATCCTTTTGGTGATAGTCGAACTTCGTCAGTTCAACCTAGCCTGCATCCTTTTGGTGTTGGTAAATTTCAAATTTGTGTTGTCCTATTATCCTTTTGGTGATAGCAACTTGTGTGTTGTGTTTCGCTCCGTCATCCTTTTGGTGGTGGGTCTGGCATTTCGTCGATGTCAGATTGTGCGATTGTGTTTTCCCTATCATCCTTTTGGTGGTAGTGGCCGGTGTGAGTCTCGCTCCGTCATCCTTTTGGTGGTGGATCTGGCATTTCGTCGATGTCAGATTGTGCGATTATGTTTGCCCTATCATCCTTTTGGTGGTAGTGATTGGTGTGAGTTTCGCTCCGTCATCCTTTTGGTGGTGGGTCTGGCATTTCGTCGATGTCAGATTGTGCGATTGTGTTTTCCCTATCATCCTTTTGGTGGTAGTGGCCGGTGTGAGTCTCGCTCCGTCATCCTTTTGGTGGTGGATCTGGCATTTCGTCGATGTCAGATTGTGCGATTGTGTTTGCCCTATCATCCTTTTGGTGGTAGTGGCTGGTGTGAGTTTCGCTCTGTCATCCTTTTGGTGGTGGGCCTGGCATTTCGTCGATGTCAGATTGTGCGATTGTGTTTTCCCTATCATCCTTTTGGTGGTAGTGGCCGGTGTGAGTCTCGCTCCATCATCCTTTTGGTGGTGGGTCTGGCATTTCGTCGATGTCAGATTGTGCGATTGTGTTTGCCCTATCATCCTTTTGGTGGTAGTGGCTGGTGTGAGTTTCTCTCCGTCATCCTTTTGGTGGTGGGTCTGGCATTTCGTCGATGTCAGATTGTGCGATTGTGTTTGCCCTATCATCCTTTTGGTGGTAGTGACTGGTGTGTGTTTCGCTCCGTCATCCTTTTGGTGGTGGGTCTGGCATTTCGTCGATGTCAGATTATGCGATGCGTGTTTGTATTTGTCCTACCATCCTTTTGGTGGTAGTGACTGGTGTGTGTTTCACTCCGTCATCCTTTTGGTGGTGGGTCTGGCATTTCGTCGATGTCAGATTGCGCGATTGTGTTTGCCCTATCATCCTTTTGGTGGTAGTGGCTGGTGTGAGTTTCGCTCCGTCATCCTTTTGGTGGTGGGTCTGGCATTTCGTCGATGTCAGATTGTGCGATTGTGTTTTCCCTATCATCCTTTTGGTGGTAGTGGCCGGTGTGAGTCTCGCTCCGTCATCCTTTTGGTGGTGGATCTGGCATTTCGTCGATGTCAGATTGTGAGATTGTGTTTGCCCTATCATCCTTTTGGTGGTAGTGGCTGGTGTGAGTTTCGCTCTGTCATCCTTTTGGTGGTGGGTCTGGCATTTCGTCGATGTCAGATTGTGCGATTGTGTTTGCCTTATCATCCTTTTGGTGGTAGTGGCTGGTGTGAGTTTCGCTCCGTCATCCTTTTGGTGGGGGTCTATCATAGTCATTAATGCCAGATTGTGCGATTGTGCTTTTGCTCTACCATCCTTTTGGGTGGTGGTAGCTGTGTGTGTTTCGTTCCATCATCCTTTTGATGATGACGACTCTTTTCCTATTATTCACAGTTTACTCAGAGGTTTACCTCGTCCAGCATTTTCAACTCTCAAGCATCTTTTTTTTTCTTTCGGACAAATTCAGGGTCTTTTTATATTTAATTGACTTCTACCTCAGGAATGTGAACGCCAATGCAGTTCATTTTTCTAGGTTTAAGCCCATTAGATAGGGGCATCTGTCATACCCTAAATTTGTCCTACCCTTTTCGTACATATTTTCGCATTTATTATTTCATGCCGTTTAGACACGTGTCCATCCGAAATTGGACGTTTTTAAAAAAAAATCTTTTTCCTTTTAACCAATTAAGGCGTGACACGTGGCTTAACAACCTTTTTTATGCATATTATTTCCTTTCTTAATTTCCTAAAACTTTTTTCTTTTTAAAATATTATTAATAATAAATATTTTGTGTACATATAGCTCTTTTATTTGTAAATATTAAATTTCGTAATTTTTGTTGGTGTTACATATATATTTGTTAGTATCTATTATGTTTATTGTTAATGTTTATGAATTAAATATTTGTTAAATATATTATTTAGTTATTATATTTAGTAGTAAGTACTAATTGCTGAAAAAATAAAAATAAAATAGGAATGAAGGGAGGCCCATATGCCACGGCCCGTTAGGGTTTTAGAATCACCAAGCATTTAAGAGGTTGGTTTCCATGAGTAAAGGGGAAGTCGTTACTGTTCACCTGGCCAAAAGAAAAAACTCAGAAAAAAAACCCTAAGAACTGTTGATCTCCCTTCTAAGTGAAAACGGCCGCCGCCCCACGATCTCTCGCCAAACCCTAGCCGCCGGTGAGTCTTCCCCATCTCCCAAACCCTCACCGTCGCCACAACCCTAACCAAATCCTACGCATCATCATCATCCAAATACTCTCCACCTGAACCACCCGGTTTCGTTTTTCCGCCGTCAAACTTCCATTTTTTCCGCCACCATCATCATTTTGAATAACAAAACCTTTCACCGATTTCTCACCAACATAACCCTCACCGTCACGCTCGCAGTTCACTTTACAACAATCTCTGACCTTATTTTTCGGCCACCTTGCGAAACCGTTTGTGCACCATAAAATCGCCTTGAAAGTGTTGAGTTGTTGTATCTATCTTCTTTTTTTTTGCAGGTACTGTTGTTGTTAGAGTCTGAGATTATGATTCACAGCGCTATCTCGCACAACAATAACATCGCATCCCTCTATCGCAGTTCAAGTATCGCGGCAAGAACCGAAATAACCACTTAGTTTCACTTCACACCAACAACAACTCGATTTTGCTGTATTGTGTTGCAATGATAGCTCATCACAAGTGACGGCTGTGAGCGTTGCAACAACTCTCTCCGCGGCTAATTCCTACAAACGACCACATCATTGCAACTTGGAGTAAGCAACCTTTCGGCCAACAACAAAAGCCACAGATCTACGACAAAGATACAAGGTCCCAAATCGTGTTAACTCTATCGCATCTGAGGTAATCGACTTTCGGTGATGGTTGTTTTCAATCCGCTAGCTTTATGTGTGTACTTATATATAAATTAGTTTATGTTTAACTATGTTCTTCTTCTCCTAATAATTGTTGTTATGTTAAGGTGGATTCAGGCCCATGGCTTCGACTTTGAATGTGTGTCATTATGCTCTTAATGTAATATAATCAACTGGATTCAGTATGAACACTTTATGTTGTCATGATTATTGAAACTTGTCCACCGGTTTAATGTCGGATTTTAGTTCGGTTAAAAGTTGTGCTTGCCATGTTCTTTTGCGAATGTTTTAGTGGTGTATATGCTATAGCTGCGACTCACATCTGTGTCGATGCCGGTTCCGATCTTTAGGTTCAATCAAGGTTTTGTGACCTGTTCTGCTGTATGTGTGTTTTTGCCATGGTCTGTAGTTCAAATGCATGATTACAGTCGTTTAGTCTAACATTGACAATGTAAGTAACTCGATGTGATGTGTTTTCGAAATAATTTCGTTTTGGTTACTGTCATAGTGATTAGAAATATCTTCCACACACATGGATACAAGGATATTAGGCTCTCGTTTTAAGTTCGAATCTGCATGTGCAGTAGCTAATGTTGGGCAAGATTGGATTGATGCTCTAATTTATCAGCTTTCAGTCATGTTTATCAAACACCATGTCTGTGATGTTTTTTTGTTTTTTTTAAACATTGTTATTTTAATGTCAAGAGGTGGGTGGATTATGGTTGACTGCACCTATTTATGATCCAACCTGTGTAACCAAAATCCTTCAAGTTCATCGTGCTACAGTTTTTTTTTTGTTTCTATATTATTTAGACTTAGTTAGAAACTTATCCTTATATATACTTGTGCTACGTCTTTTTCACCATTTATAATTTGATTTGTTTTGTAAATAATATTGGAAGTCGTTGCTATTTAATCTGCATTGCAGCTAAACTGTATTCTAGAGTCATGAAGTTGGTAATTTGATACCATTACGCCATCATTTTTTTTACACCTTAATCGAATAATGTTTGATAATTAATTGGGGTTAATCTAATTAAGTTATTTAATAATTTTTAACCATTTAATTTTGTTAAATAAATTGGGCCAAGATAGAAGGATTTGATGACTCGATTCACTTTTATTCGTATACACTTGCTTTCGCGTCAATTCCTCCCCATTCAACAAATGTATCCCATTCCCCGTAAATGTAATAATTTTCGTCAATGTTTCCCTACTAATGCCTTAATGCATCAAAATCATTTTTTTTCTCATAAAACAATTTCAAAATAGATTTTATTTTAAAGTCTTTGAAGCAATATTATTTCTTAAGCATGGTTAATCAAATCATTTTTTTTTTTAGATTACAAAAATTAAACTCTTGAAGTCTAGCACTTTTTGGGTTTTCGAATGGATGTTATTGAGGTGTACACCTTAAATAATGTTTTGTTCAACTTTCCGCTCTTTAAGCGCACTCTTTTCTTTAGACAAAGAAATATCATAGGGATCTAGCATCCTGTATGATATTTCCATTTGTTCATCCAAACCCAAATCGAATGGAAAAAGTATCGTCGAGATCAAACATCTCGATAATACTTCGGTTAATTGGTTGTGAGGCTGACATCACATTTATCAATTAATTATCACTTCTCCTAAATCATTTTCAAATTCAAGTTCATATCCTTACCTCATACATTCACAAATTATTTTCATACCCCATTTCATTTCAAATTATTTTCAAAACATTTTCTCGATTAAAACTTCGAAAGAAGGAGGTTCTTGGAATCCAGCATTCCTTGGATCTTCGAGTGAATAATTCTTGAGGCACGCTCTTGAGTTATTATTCACTCAACCTTTCGACTCTTTCAGATTCAATCATTTTCCAAACATTCTCCTAAGTCGAATGCTCGTCCGCATTCGTAACCCACATTTCATTCACAACTCCTCTGGTTTCGATATTAGGGGCACCCTCAGGGACTAATATCGTTTCTCACAATCCTAACCCTTGACACGTCGTCAAGTTGGTTTCATTTCCAAACAAATCCTCGATACGTCGTCGAGCTACTTCAAAACAACTTCCTTTTGGCCTCGCATGCCATCTTTCGATTCGATCTTTTTTCATATACGTTTTTTTAAACTTACGAAAGAGGGATGTTCTTAGAATCTAGCATTTTTTTATTCGAATGAGGAACTCTCGAGGCGCGCCCTTAAGTTGTTATTAATTCATTCTTTCGATTTCAAAACATCCAACTCTTTATCTTCAACTCAATTCAACCCAATTCCCGAAAGAACTGAGTTCTTGGAATCTCGCATTCTTTGAATTCTTGAGTGACAAGCTTTTAAGGCGTGCTGTTGGGTTGCTTGTCAGTCACTCTTTCGTCTCTTACTCAAACTTCCAACCCATTCAACCTTATCTCTTCGTGGTTGTTACCACGAACTACGGATGCTCTGATTCTTTATTCATTCTTAAATATAAGATACGTAGGCACAAGATTGAGATGATCTTGGCGAGCACACTTCTATCCATCTTCCGTTTCCCCCATCCTTTCCCGTAGTCGAACTACGGCGCTCTGATTTCTCATTCTCGTCCGAATGAGCATACGTAGGCACAAGGGCCCCAATCCTTGGCGAGCACCCTATCCTCTAATCACCCATCTCTCCTTTGCGCCTTTAACCTTTTAACCTACCAATTCTACCTTTAATAATAAGAAGAAAGCAAATAAACCTAAACAACACTCCCCACATTTACCTTAAGAGGTTCCCGTCGAGTACGACGGACGTGAGGGGTGCTAATACCTTCCCACACGTAACCGACTCCCGAACCCGGAACATGGTTGCGACAACCCTGTTCCTATCCTTTCGCTTTAAGAGGTTTTCTCGATATTTTCCTCTCCCGTTTATTCGGGATAAATAAAGTTTGGTGGCGACTCTGTCGAACCGCATTTCTGCGCCTTTCACGCGAGGGTCGTTTCTCCGAAATGTCTCCGTGATTTTTCGAGGTGCGACAGGGGAACAAGAGGTTTCTCTTGCATGGGAGATTCTGGAGGAAATGGTAGCAACTTTTCAGCCACTCTAGCTAACAACCATCTATTGTACGACTCTTTAGCCACACAGTTCTTCGCTTTCAGCTCTTTCCTTCCCTTTATATGGATTTTGGTCCATGCCCTAGCAATTTTCCTAACAAACCCATGATCTTTTGTCTTGGTGAGCAAGAAAAAACTTTGGATTTTCTCCCTTTTGGGCTCGTCTTCCATAGTATAACCTAACTGACACAATGCCATAATTGGGTTATAATTAATGCAGCCAGCTCTCCCAATCAGAGGCACGTTACCAAATTCTCCACAGCTAAAAATAATCTCCACATCATAGTATTCATGGGAATACCAAGCAATGTCGTCGGCTACCAGAGACATAATGCGTCTAGACCATTTCAGCTTTTCTTTGTTTTCCATAAACGGTCCTTCCTTTGGCAAATGGGAGGCATACCACTTGAACAGCAAATGAGAACAACACTTAACCATCCCTGTCTTCTTCTCACTCCTCTAATGAATGAAGTGGTAAGTATCAGCAAGGAGGGTAGGGATAGGGTTCCTCTGAATGAAGAGAGTGATGGCAGTGATATCTATGAAATTGTCTATATTTGGGAAGAGAAAAATCCCATAGATTATCAAAGCAACAACCACACTAAATCTTTCCCAATCCTCATCAGTCTTGTATGTTAGAACACATATTAGTTCTTAGTTATATCTCTATGTTTTGATGATAACACTTACGAAATTTTGTATTAAGAAATTATATACTCTAAATTTGTTCAAGTATTTTTGCCGCAGATATTAAATTTAATATCCTTCTGAAAGCAAAAATGGATATGAATGTTGAACTATGCAAGGCTCTGAAGCGTCAGAACCATCTCTTAGAAGAATCTAAGCGCTGCCTACAAAAGGATCTGAAGCAAAAGCTACAGAAGCATCTGAAGCATAGACTGAAGACTTTGTATGAAGAGTTTCAAGCATAGTTTTTCAGAAGACACTGATAGTACTGTATGCTGCAAGTACTGAGGATCTGATCCCTAAACTCTGCTCTAATGAATCTCACGCTAAAGCACACTTGCTGCAACACTCTGATACAACAAACTCTAAAGACATCAAGACTCTGATCACTCAAGGCTCTGATGTTAATTGCTGTGAATTAGAAACTTGTTGAAGAAGATTATTTGAAGATATATCTGTTGGTTACACCAAACGACTCTTTCCTTTTTTATGCTAGACACAAGAACACAGGCAAAAAGGATTTCTTTGAACGTTCTACTTCTAGGAAAGGTCAAGTGATGTGAAGACAAAAGGCTACAACTCCTTTCAGTACACGGTATTCAAGCTTGCAACGTCTTGGACTTCTAAGTCTATAAAAGAAAGCCTTCAACAACTTTCTTCAGTTGACGAACATTGACGAAATTATCCAAATTCATTGAAAACTCTCTCAAAGCTCTCATACAAATTATTATTCTTTGCTAAATAGTTTTCATAAGTTCTTAAACTTAAGTGTAAATCACAGTTGTGATACAACTTTCTTAAAAGCATTCAAACACTTGTTTAGTTTACATTTGATTGTAAAAGTTCCTTAAGAAGACCAAGTTGTGATCAGTAATTCTTGAGAAGACTAAGAACAGTTGTTCTTAGTGGTTGTTATTGTAATCAGTTTGATTATAATGGATTAAGTCCTTGTAGAGAAAGGCAAATCACTCTTGATAGGGTGGACTGGATTAGTTGAGTTCAACGAACCAGGATAAAAATCATTGTGATTTTATTGCCATAATTTTTTCTATACTTATTCAACCCCCCCTTCTAAGTATTTCTCACCTTCAGTTGGTATCAGAGCCTGGTTCTGTGTGTGATATCACTTCACCGTGAACAGAAAAGATCCAGTGAGAAAACTTTGATATATATTCTTGGTTGTTATTATGGATGAAGCTTCAACATCTAACAGCAACAACAGATATAAAGAAAGGGATAGAATCAGCACAAAACCCCCTATGTTTGATGGGGAGAAGTTTGACTATTGGAAGGACAGGATAGAGAGTTTCTTCCTTGATTATGATGCTGATCTATGGGATTTAGTCATTGATGGGTATGTTCACCCCACTGATGGGGATGGCAAGAAAATTGATAGAAAATCTATGAATGAAGCCCAAAAGAAGGAGTTCAGAAATCATCACAAAGCTACAACAATCTTATTAAATGCAATATCTCATACTAAGTATGAGAAGATCACCAACAGGGAAACTGCATTTGATTTGTTTGAGTCTTTGAAGATGACACACGAAGGGAACTAACAAGTTAAAGAGACCAAGGCTCTGGCGCTAATCCAGAAGTATGAAGCGTTTAAAATGGAAGAATTTGAATCTATAGAAACTATGTTCTCTAGATTCCAGATCCTCACAGCTGGTCTAAAAGTGCTGGACAAAGGCTATACAACTGCTGATCATGTGAAGAAGATCATCAAAAGCTTGCCTATCAGATGGAGACCTATGGTCACTGCTCTTAAGCTAGAAAAGGATCTGAACAAGATCACATTGGAAGAACTGATCAGCTTACTGAGGAGCCATGAAATTGAACTTGAAGAAGACGAGCCTCAAAAGAAAGGTAAGTCAATTGCTTTAAAATCTAACAAATCTGTTAAAGCGTTGCAAGTGTTAGAAGAGAGTTCTGAAGAGTCTTCTTCTGAAGAAGAAGATGAATTGTCCTTGCTGTCCAGAAGAATCAACAAACTCTGGAAGCACAAACAGAGGAAGTTCAAGAACTTCAAGAAGCCAGATCAATGCAAAGAATCCTCTAGACACAAAAGATCTGGAAAGAAGGAGGTTGTTTGCTATGAATGCAAGGAACCTGGGCATTACAAGAATGAATGTCCAAAGCTTCAGAAGGAAAAGACTATAAGAAAGCTTGAGCATAAGAAGAAAGTTATGATGGCTACATGGGATGATTCAGATGCATCTGAATCTTCATCAGAGTCAGAAGAAGAATGCACCAACATGGCATCAATGGCTGGAATAGAAGATCAGGATGAAGGATCATCTGGATATGAATCTGATTCTGAATCTGACTCAGAAGAGGTACTTTCTGATCTCTCTAGGGAAGAACTTATTAAAGTTTTATCAGAAGTCCTGAAAAACTATAATCAGATTAAACTCAAATGCAAGAAGCTTAAATGCAATCTTGAATCTGAGAATAATCTCTTAAAGTCATGAGTTGCTGAGCTCAAAGAAAACAATTTGAAAATGAAAAACAATTTTGAAAAAGCTCAACAAGACTTTGAATCTGAAACTAAGTCAAAATGCAAAAATATTTTAGAAGAATATGACTTCAGCTTTCAGAAGTTTCTGGCTAAAAGCATAGATAGAAGGAAGATGGCTTCAATGATCTATGGAGTTAACAGAAACAACAGGAAAGGAATTGGATATGAATCTTCCTCTGGAAAGGATTTAAATCCAATGTCTGTTGATAAACTTATCATTAAGAAGACTCCCTTATATTCTCATTTTAAGTTTGGTCATCTGAATGATATTAAACACACACGTTATGATCAAAACGTTCCTGTGTTTAAACCAAAAGTGAGTCATGTCGCTTTTGCGAAAATAAGGTGCCGGCACAACAGAAGAGTCGCCACCTTTCGTTATTTATCCCTTAGAACGGGAAAGGAAACGATCGGAAAAACCTGACGAAAAAGGGTAAGACAAGGTCGTCGCAACCATTGTCTGGGTTCGGGAGTCGGTTACGCAAAGGGAAGGTATTAGCACCCCTCACGTCCGTCGTACTCGACGGGATCCATGCTTGTTGTGTTTACTGGACGGGTTGTTTTTATCCATCTACCTATCAAGGCTGGCTTAAAAAGAAAAGAAAAATGACTCGGCAAAGCGTCGCACTTTATGCCTAAGTATTCTCATCAGAGAACGAGAAATCAGAGTCAACGTAGTTCGACCTACGACGGGTTATGGGGGAAGGTAGCTCGCCAATACATCAGTATTGTGCCTACGTACTCTCAACAGGTATGAGAGATCAGAGCTTACGTAGTTCGGGCTACGACGGTTTGTTTTCTGTTTTTTACGAAAGAAGTGTTTTTTATTGTGTTTGCAATTTCAATCGCACTAGAGACTATGACCTGAGAGTGAATGCGTCGCATGTCACCCAAAGGGTACCATACTAAACATCCAGACTGTGGAAAAGAAACTCTCCCACAATCCTTTCTCAGATAGCTTAAGGCTCGTGACGTACGAAAGAAATCATTCATGATTACTGTATCTTAAGCTGTTTTGAGATGAGAAGAGAACAGGCTCAACTAGGAGGGAGACTATTAAGTCCTACTGTTGTCATGCCAAGGATTCATCCTATGGTTGAGGTTTGAAACAGGGAACTCCTAGAAGTTGTCATGCATAGGTTTCAACCTAAAGTTCTATCATCACTTCCTTATCAAAGGAAATGAGAGTCCTAAGGGATCATGTCAATGATACACAGAAACAAATAAAGCATCAGCTTAACCAATAAACAGTAATACGGTAAAATGCATGCAATGCAAGTGAGGGAGGAAATGTGTGTGGGGCTTCAGCCTTCACAAGCTCATCTCAACCTCAAGCCAGAATGAATAACAGTAATCATACTGAAATATAAAACATGCTATCAAGCAATACAGTAAAATGCAATTATACAGAAGAAATAAAATATGCTATCAAGCAGAACAAACCACATGGGCAAGGGAGCAGGGCTCTACCGAATACCCGCAAGCAAAGCCACACAGTAACAGTACAAGCAGAGGGAGCAACTCAACCTCTAGTGCAATCATGCTCCTAGATTCTACTTAGTCTAGATATGAACTTATCTAATGCATCAAGCAAGTCAAATAAAACACATCAATACAGAAAAGAAAAAGATAAGAAAGCAGATCAACTCCTCTCTCAACTCCAAGCTTCAGCTCTTCCAACAGCAATTCAGTCTTCAGACTTCAATCACTCTTAACAAATTGCTTTTCCAGGTTTCAACCCTTCAACATAAGTTTCAACTTATCTTCTTCAAGCTTCAGCTCCTTAATCAGTTCCACCTTCAGGCTTCACCATTAACCACAAGTATCAACTGGATTCCTTCAGGATCTCCAAGCATCAAAAGTAAGTATCAACTTCCTTTGTTCTTCAAGCTTCAGCTCTTCAGTCAATCTCAATTGAATCCTCTTCCTAAGTATCAACTTAGTCTTCAAGCTCTCAAGGTCTTCTTGCTTTATCAGTCTCAACTTGGTCTTCTCCTCCTGCAAGCTTCAGCTTCTCAGAGTAACCTTTAATCACTTAGAAGTATCAACTTCATCCTTCAACCTTTAAGCCTGAGCTCTTCATTCAGTCTTTACTGGATCTTCATTGGGTCTTCAAGTATCAACTTGCTCTTGTTCTTCAAGCTTCAGTTGGAATGGAAATGCTCAGGGAATCATCCTCTTCCACACTCTTCAATGAAGTCTTCATCTTCACACTCAAGCTCAACATCTCTCAAGATATTCAAACCTGAGGAAATCACTTAACTAGATAAGCTGGGGTGTCAAACTGCTTATTGACCACCAAAGGTGACCTATAAGGGTTCAACCTCAAAGGAATGGTTCCCTCAAAAGTTCTACTTCCTAGGTACCATCACTTATCCCTCCAAAGGAGAGAGGTGAATACCATGGAAGGACTTTGAATCATAGGAAGGAATGGAGGTGAAAGATACCATCCATGTTTGAGAAAGGACCCAACTAGGTCTAAACTCTTCCTAGTCCCTAACCCTAAAACAACAACAAAACAAACAAGATTCTAAAGCTCTCAAGCTCCCCAATCAATCCTCAAGTCTTCTACTATGCTCCTCAATGCTCCTCAAAGCAAGACCAAGCTCTCCAAGCCCACAAAGCAAAGCAAACAAAAATACAAGCCCACAAGGGCAACACAAACAATCATCAACTACAAAAATCACTTAAAGATAGTATACTACTATATTAAAATCTAACATAATTTCTAGGGGATCCTATATACCTACCCTTAATACCCTATATGTCCCAATATCTATCTTGACCTAGAAACCCAAAATTCTAGTGTTATTGTGGACCTATGTTAAGGATTGACCTAATTCTACACAACCTAAAGTCATCTAAGCAAAACTAATCAAAAATTCATCACAAAATCATGGGATAAATCCAGAGGGGAGCTAAAGTCCTAATCTAACTATCCTAAAAAGAATGGCATAAAAATATGAAGGGAACTAGCTAAACAAAATTCTACAAATTTATGCATCAACATAAAAGAATTAAAAAGCTATTAAAAGAGAAAATACACAAAAAATATTAAAAATGCATGAAATGCAAATATTTTGATTTTATAATTTTTTAGACATTATCATGAAATGGGAGAAAAAATACTCATGCAAAAATCATTAATTTTCTATTTATTATGATTTTTCAAAGATTGAAATAAAATGGAGAAAAAGAAATTAAAATGTGAAGACATTGGGTGCAGATAACAAGTATATCCAGTTCAAATATGCAATGGGCTCAGAATGGGGGTACAATTAGTAAACACGCTAGGCCCAATTATCATCATAAAAGTCAATTGAAAAATCATAAAGAAAAAGAAAAGGATATGGTGCAGAAAGTAATGAAATGCAGTACAAAATCCAATGGGCCATGAATTGGGGGTGTGGTTAGCAACTGAGCCCAATCCCCCTTTTAATGAAACGATGCGTTTTGTGGTCTTCAGAGTTTCCCTCTTCAAACGAAATCAAATCCTGGCCCTTGGATCTCCCCTCAGTCAAAGGGTCCACGCCTGATCCAATGGCCCTCTCTTCATCTTCTTCCTCCAGCTAGGGTTCATAGTGATGAATCCATGGAAGCAGCTTCAGAGCTCAATCTTCACCAAACTCGTACCACCTCAAATATCCATGGAAAATTGAAATTCAAAACCCTAACCTGCCCAGAATTCCATGCTGAATCTAACCATGGTCTCAAAATCAATTGAATCATCCTAAATCTCCAAACCCGATCCAAGATCAAAGATAGGCTCAGACATCAACTTCAACAATTCTTGCAATTAAATACCTCAGATTAATCACCAACTCACACTGATCGATTCTTGACATCTAATTCATGCTATAGCTCACTATATCTCATGTTCTTGGTCCAAACAAAAATGGTGACACCAACTGAAACTTCACCAATTGCTCCCAAACTGTTCAGAATCCATCTCCTATTGGTCTCTAACCGTTCTAACCTAACAATTCTTGCTAATCATGCCTAAATCATGGTGTAGAAGAAAAGTTACTAACCTGTTGAATCTTGATTAACAGATGGAGTAAACCTTCGCTGCAAGCCTTCAAACTCTTCAGAATCGATCCTTGAATGATGATCTTGCTACTGTTTGCAAAAGTTTTGATGGAGAATGCTTGAATCTCAGAATTCGATGGTGACTTGCAACCTTGAAAATCCAAATGCCAACTCTTCAAATCTCCAAGAACTTGCCCTCAAATTGGTCTGCACAGCTTCAATATGATCAGAGGAATGTGTTTAGATTGAAAGAATGAATGGAATTGAATCAGAATGTGGATTTTGCTTTCAACTTGCAATGGAAGCAAGTGAAATGGCTATCTCTCTCTTCTCTCAATTCTCTCACCAACCTTGCATATGAGCAAGTTCTATACATTATATAGAGTGGTTTAGAATCATCTAGAACCATCTGGAACCATCCCATGAGAAATTGGGATTCTCATGTCATGAGTTTATGAATTCACCTCTTCTCATATATCATCTCATGACATAGCTCTTGCAGCAACTTGCCTTGGCTTGAAATTCTCCCTAAATGAGATATAGGATGTGTTAAAACCCTTAGCAAGCTTGTACATTGAGTTTCCTTATGTTTTGCACTTGTACCTTATTATGCAAGCAAGCATTTTCCAAAGCAACCCCATGATCTAGGCCTCGATTCAAAAAAGTGGCTGAACCATTGTTTTTAGAATGTCTTTTAGAGTCAAAATGACCTATTATATGCCATGGTTTGGATGTGTAACTTGGAATTTTCAATTTCCAACTTCAACTTATTTAACTTATGCCTCCATTTTAGGTCATTTTTATCACTTTTTGCTACAAGCATTTTTAACATCTCATGACCTCCATACTAGCCTTAAAAAATCATCCTAAGCAAGTTTGATGTTGAATATTTTTCCATTTGAAGCTTGGAAATAGGAGATATGGCCTTATGCTTGAAATGACCTATAATATCCAAATGACCAAAATTCCCTTGACTTGTCAAAGCCATAACTTGAGTTCTATAAATCCTATCAAGGACTTATAGTACTCTCTAGAAAGCTAAGAAGATGAGGAACAACATTCATGTTGACCCAAAGTTCATAGGAATCATCCTCCTTGGGCAAAAGTTGGATGCAAGTTGGGTGACTTTCAAGGACCCAGATTCACATACCTCAGATGACCTGTAACTTGTCAAGGTCATAACTTGAGCTCTACAAATCCTATCAAGGACTTCTAGTACTCAAATTAAAGCTAAGAGCAATCTCTACAACATTCATGTTGGGGGTAAGATGAGATGACAATCAAATCTTGGGATAAACTGCCTTGAAGATAGGGATCAAACTAGGGGATTTTACACTGTCAAGCCTTAGAAACCCTAGCTTGAAACTTCTCAAACTCTTCAATCATGATGAGTTGGTCTAGGAATCATCCTTATAGCATCTCAATGCATCAATTCATGATCACATGGCTCTTGGATTAGGTCTCAACCCTCTCCAAATCATCAGTTGACCTAGGGTTGACCCAGTCAAACCCTAATTCCCCCACTCATGGCTGAGTCTTCTTATTCTTGTACAATGTCCTCTCTAGGCCTCATGATGGCTTTCATGACATCTCATAAGCTATTCCAAAGCTTTAAGTCCATCCTCATAGCCTCAGAATCATCTGAGGGGCTCCCACAATTCTCAAGTTATGAGGTACACAACCTTGGTTTCAACCAATTTTTCTGAGGATCTCTTGAGTTCTCTGACAAAGGTATCAACCTTTGAACACTTGAACAACCTTCTTGGCTAGCTTCCAAGTCTTGCATAACTCTTTCTGGGCAATCATACCTCTTGATCTACTGCACACATATCAATGAAATGCACAAGCTAGGTACATAAATGTTGGTCAAATTTTGGGGTGCAACAAGTCAGAACAAAACTGTTGTAAAAAGATAGAAGTTCAGACAAACTTTTAAGGTAACTAACCCAAAAGGACCCAAAAAGATCTGGGTACCTAAGGATAAGATAATCCTTATTGCAGATGTATTTAGCAGAAAAGTCAAGACGCCAGTCATGGTACCTGGACTCTGGCTGCTCACGTCACATGACGGGAGAAAGGTTTATGTTCCAAAGCCCGGAGCTTAAATCTGGAGGAGACGTGAAGTTTGGAGGGAATCAGAAGGGCAAGATTATTGGCTCTGGTACTATTGGAAATGGTAACCTTCCCTCTATATCTAATGTTTTACTTGTAGAAGGATTAAAGCATAATCTATTGTCCATAAGTCAATTAAGTGACAATGGTTATGACATAATCTTTAATCAAAAATGTTGCAAAGCTGTTAGTCAGAAGGATGGCTCAATCCTATTTAATGGAAAGAGGAAGAACAACATTTATAAAATCAATCTTTCAGAACTTAAGGTTCAAAATGTTAAATACCTTATGTCTGTTAATGATGAGCAATGGGTCTGGCACAAAAGATTGGGGCATATTAATATGAGACGTATATCTCAGATTAATAAACTCAATTTGGTCAGAGGACTTCCTAAGTTAAAGTTCAACTCAGATGCTCTTTGTGAAGCATGTCAAAAAGGAAAATTTTCAAAATCTTCTTTTAAAACAAAAAAATGTTGTTTCAACTTCAAGACCATTAGAGTTACTTCACATTGATCTGTTTGGACCAGTGAAGACTGCATCCATCAGAGGCAAGAAGTATGGATTAGTCAGTGTTGATGACTATAGCAGATGGACATGGGTGAAATTCCTAAAACACAAGGATGAGTCACATTTTGTGTTCTTTGACTTCTGCAAACAAGTCCAGAATGAAAAAGATTTTAAAATTGTTAAAGTCAGAAGTGATCATGGTGGCGAATTTGAAAACAAATATTTTAAAAAATATTTTAATGAAAATGGCATTGCTCATGATTTCTCCTGCCCTAGAACTGCACAACAGAATGGAGTTGTAGAGAGGAAAAATAGAACATTGCAAGAAATGGCCAGAACCATGATCAACGAGACTAATCTGGAAAAGCACTTTTGGGAAGAAGCACTAAACACAACGTGTTATATTCAGAACAGTGTCTGTAAGACCTCTTCTAGAAAAGACTCCCTATGAATTGTGGAGAAACAGAAAGCCCAACATTTCCTATTTTCATCCTTTTGGATGTATATGTTATATGTTGAACACTAAAGAGAATCTAAACAAGTTTGATTGTAAAGCACAAAAGTGTTTCATGCTTGGGTATTCTGAACGCTCTAAAGGCTACAGAGTATACAATACTGAAACACAGATTGTAAAGGAATCTATACATGTTAGATTTGATGATAAGCTTGGCATTGAAAAGTCAAAGCAGTTTGAAAGTTCTGCAGATAGAGAAGTAATTCTCACAGGCTCTGAAGGCTCAGAGGCAGAAAAGGTTCAAGTGAAAGAGCCAGAAGCAACACCAGATGCAATTCCTTTAGCTTCTCAAATGAACAACTTGAATATTTCTGAAGAATCAAATGTTAGAGGATCATCTTCCAGAATCAAGGCCTCTCACCCAGAGGATGTGATCATTGGAAAGGAGGATGACCCTATAAGAACAAGATCCAACCTCAGATCATCTGAAGCGTCATTATTTGGGTTGGTGTCAGTTATTGAACCAACTTCTGTGGATGAAGCTCTGCAAGACAATGACTGGATAATTGCCATGCAAGAAGAGCTCAATCAGTTCACAAGAAATGACGTATGGTGTAACACCCCGATTCTGAATTTCCCATTATTTTGTTCAGTCTTTTAATTTATTGGTTAACTGTTATTTTATTATGGAATTATGTGATAATATGTTATGTGTATATTGTTTGGTATTTTATTATTTGGAGAGTTTTGGGAATTAATTAGAGGGTGTTTTAGATAATCCTTGATTAGTGGTTATTTTGAGAGAAATAGAATAGAAAGAGTATAAGTGGAAAGAGAAAGAATAGAGAGAATAGAAACCAAGAGGAAATAAAAAGAAGAGAAAGAAAGGAAGAGAAGAGAAAAGAGGAGAAAAACCTAGAATCATCAAGAATCCACTCCTAAGCTTTCGATTGATCGGGTAAGGGTGTGAAACTTTATTATTCTTGCAATGTGTATGATTATGTGTGTTCTTGTTGGTTTTGTTTTGGATTGGGGAAAGTTTTGCTCATTTTTCATTTTAGGGCATAATGAGTTTAATCGGTAGGACGGATGTTTTATCGGGTAGAATCTGATGTAAGTGTTATAGAATAGTCAGGGTTTGATAGACTGAGGCTATTGGAACTGATTTGATGAGAATCGGTCGGTTTTGGAATGGTGGAGGAATTCTGAACAGTGAGGAATTCTGGTTCGCAGACACTCGCTAGCATGTTCGTTAGGCGAGCTGGTCGCGAACGTTCGCTAAGCGAGCAATAGCTAAGGGGTGGCGAATGGTCCCAGACTTGAACATAATGTATGTTGTGGTGTTCACTGGTAGAAAATGGGGGTAGCGAAGGTTCTCTAGGGGTTCGCTGAGCGAGCGAGGTAGCGAACGAAGTCAGAGGCTTCTGTTTACCTTCGCGAGCTTGTTCACTGGGCAAACAAGTAGCGAATACTCGCTAGGAGCTCGCTAAGCGAGCAGAGTGGCGAGCGTCACAGGTTGTGTTTTCTTTAATGTTTTCATCCGAGGTCGGGTTTCCGACTTAGCTTTGATTATTTTCTTGCTCGAGGCATCGATCGTGCTGAGTTATATTATACCGTGGGTGGTCGTATGGTATAAATCCTAGACTATGAATTGTAGAATGTGTATGTGGCCGTTTGGCAATTTTGTGCAACTGTGCGAATTGAATGGAATTGCTTGGTGATATCGATATGAATGTGCATAATTGTATGTACTTGTATGATATGTAGAATGCTTGAATATGTTTGTAAACATGTGTGCATTTAAGGGTGTATTATGTCGTGTTGCATGTGTAGCATCATGATTGCATTCTTGTGCGTCTGATCCCGAGTAGGATTTGTAGAAACCTCATGTGCCCTTGTGGGGTATGAGCGATGGTTTAGTTACTTTGATCCCTAGGAGGATATGCAGAAACGATCGTGTGCCCTTGTGGGGGGTGTGAGCGATGATTTATTTTGATTCCGTGGAGAATCTGCAGAACAGTTGTGTGCCCTTGTAGGGTGTGAGCAACCAGATTGTGTGCCCGTGTGGGGTATGAGCAATCCTGAAAGATCGTGTACCCATGTGGGGTGTGAGCAACCAGATTGTGTGCCCGTGTGGGGTATGAGCAATCCTGAAACATCGTGTACCCATGTGGGGTGTGAGCGATGGGTGAACATCGTAGGCCCGACGGGGAGTTACTTCGGTAACGAGCGATGGTTCCATTTTGGTTCTTCAATTGAACCTGCTGAACGAGTCGCTACCGCATTTGCATCTGCATAGAGTCGTGAGCCAATCTCTATGAGTTGCATTATCATCTTTATATGATGTTTGGGTGAATTGAACATAATTTTCAATGTTTATGTGAAATGCTATGAATTGTGAAGCATGAATTGGTGATTATGGTTGATTATGTATGTGTATATTGTGATGTATTGTAACAAGTTGTGGTGAGAAATGTGAATTTCGTGAATGTTATAATTGTGTTTTATGATAGACGTAATTTTATGCATTGTTTATTATGATAATGTTTCTCACCCTTCTGCTATTTTATAATGCTCTATGAGGCATTGCAGAGTAGGATGTTGGAGGTCTTTGTGAAGCGAGTCTTCATTTCTTTTTGGTTAGATGGCTCTGATATGTAACACTGGGTAGTTAGGAATTGTTTTGATTCTTTTGTGATACATCTGTGTATGTATCTGCTGCCGAATGTTTTATAAACTTAATTGATGAATTGAATTAATCTGAATGATGTATAGAATGCTTATGTTAATGAAATGATTTCAATGTTTAGATGTTTCCGCTTTATTCTAAATGTTGATATGTGGGTTTTAAGTGCTATGCTTTGTTTTTAGTTGAGATTTACCCCTTTTGTTACATATCTTTATGAGCAGGTATTATTTATGTTTTTTGTTTCGATGATAATGTGATGCGCCTCTTTTATACCATGTTTTTAATTTATACTCTGATGGAACCTTTATTAATTGCTTAAATGATTTAATTGAATTATTTTGGGGTATAGAAAGGGGGTGTTACATTAAGTGGTATCAAAGCCAGTGTTGAGTCAGTTGTGTCTGTCTTCTTGTTGTGTTGGTTAAGCGGTTGTTTGACCTTGTTGTTCTTTTTGGGAATCCTCAGAATATGGCTGGTCGTAATGACACTGCTATGGCTGCGGCATTGGAGGCTATGGCAAGAGCGGTGCAAGGTGTGCCAAATGTGAATGCGAATGATGAGTTTAGAAAGAATCAGCCGCCTGTATTCAAAGGAAGGTTTGATCCTGACGGTGCCCAAATCTGGTTGAAGGAAGTTGAGAGAATTCTTAGAGTTATGAACTGTGCTGAAGGAAAAAAGGTGAGACTTGGGACTCATATGTCGAGGGAAGAGGCTGATGACTGGTGGGTCAGTATGAGGCAAGTTCTTGAGGTAGATGACGAAGAAATTACTTGGGATTTGTTCTGCACTGAATTTTTGAGGAAGTACTATCCTAAGGGTGTGAAAGGTAAAAAGGAAATGGAATTTCTGGAGTTGAAACAAGGCAACATGTCGGTGGTAGATTACACTGCTAAGTTTGTGGAACTAGTTCAGTTTCATCCTCATTATGCAGCTGTTACAACAGAGTTCTCTAAATGCATTAAGTATGAGAATGGCTTGCGGACGGAGATAAAGCAAGCGGTGGGTTACCAGAGGATACGAAGATTTTCGGACTTGACCGAATGTTGTAGGAATTTTTGAAGAGGATAGTAGAGCTCGTTCTACTCACTACAAGAGTTTGAGTGAGAAGAAAGGCAAGCAACAAGTGAAGAGTGGACCTTATATGACGCCTGTTGATAAGGGCAAGTATAGGGGAAAATTTGATAGGAAATCTGGAGGTGGAAGTTTGGGAGCAGTCAAATGTTACAAGTGTGGCGTGATGGGTCACAAATCTTTTGAGTGTGGGAAGTCTACGGAGAAGTGTGCTACTTGTGGAAGTTTTGGACATACCACTTATGAGTGTAGAAGGAATGTGA
Organism: Lathyrus sativus; assembly: GCA_963859935.3. Taxonomy (NCBI): domain Eukaryota; kingdom Viridiplantae; phylum Streptophyta; class Magnoliopsida; order Fabales; family Fabaceae; genus Lathyrus; species Lathyrus sativus. Next base: position 614,261,419 of record OZ012735.1, on the reverse strand, counting down.
TAAAGTGTTTTAACTGTGGAGAGGTTGGTCATATTAGTACCAAGTGTACTAAACCAAAGCAAGCTCAGTCAGGTGGGAAGGTATTTGTATTAGCCGGTTCAGACACTACTAATGTGGATCGCTTGATTAAAGGTACGTGCTTTATTAATAATATGCCTTTAGTTGCTATTATTGATACCAGAGCGACTCATTCGTTTATTTCTCTTGAATGTGCTAAGAGTTTGGGTTTGCGCATGGTTTCTTTGAGTGGTGGCATGGTTATTGAGACTCCTGCTTCAGGGTCGGTAACTAATTCTTTGGTGTGTGTAAGTTGTCCCTTGACCATGTATGGTAAATACTTTCTTATGGATTTGGTGTGTTTGCCGTTGGAAGGGTTGGATGTGATTTTAGGTATGAACTGGTTGCAATTTAATAGAGTTCATTTAGATTTCTATCATAAGTTAGTAAGGTTTCCTTCTTTGGAAGATGATGAAAGTGAGAGTTTTCTATCCACTAAAGAGTTGAAGAAACTTTTGGCGGACGAAGCTCAGTTGTTTGGTTTATTTGCATCGTTGTCAGTAGAGGACAAGGTTGGACTTGACGTGTTTCCAGTGGTGTGTGAATTTCTAGAAGTGTTTCCGGAGGATGTTATGGATGTACCGCCGGAAAGGGAAGTTGAATTTTCTATTGATCTAATTTCGGGTACTAGACCAATTTCGATGGCACCGTATCCTATGTCAGCATCAGAATTGGTAGAGTTGAAGGAGCAGTTGAGTGAATTGTTAGAAAAAAGATTTGTTAGACCAAGTGTTTCTCCTTGGGTTGCACCGGTGTTGTTAGTAAAGAAAAAGGATGGAAGTATGCGGTTGTGTATTGATTATCGACAGTTGAACAAAGTGACAATTAAGAATAAGTATTTGCTTCCTAGAATTGACGATTTGATGGACCAATTGATTGGGGCACGAGTTTTTAGCAAGATTGATTTAAGATCAGGCTATCACCAGATCTGTGTGAAGGAAGGAGATGTTCAAAAGATGGCTTTTAGGACACGGTATGGACATTACGAATATTTAGTGATGCCATTCAGAGTTTCTAATGCGCCAGGTGTGTTTATGGAGTACATGAATCGTATTTTTCATGAGCAGTTGGATTGTTTTGTGGTTGTGTTTATTGACGATATTCTGATTTATTCTAAGTCTCAAGAAGAGCATGAGGAACATTTAAGAATTGTGTTACAGATTTTGAGGGAGAAGCAATTGTATGCCAAGTTGTCGAAGTGTGAATTTTGGTTGTCAGAAGTGAGCTTTCTTGGGCATGTTATTTCGGGTAATGGTATTAGTGTTGATCCGTCTAAGATTGATGCAGTAGTGCAATGGGAGACACCTAGAACAGTTACGGAGATTCGAAGCTTCTTGGGCTTGGCAGGTTATTACCGGAGGTTTATTGAAGGGTTTTCGAAGTTGGCACTTCCGTTAACGCAGTTAACTTGTAAGGGAAAGGCTTTTATTTGGGATGTTGATTGTGAGAAGAGTTTTATGGATTTAAAAAGAAGATTGACAACAGCGCCGATCTTAATTTTGCCAAATCCTACAGAACCTTTTGTGGTATATTGTGATGCTTCTTTGTCTGATTTGGGTGGTGTTTTGATGCAAGGTGGGAAGGTTGTGGCTTATGCTTCTAGGCAGTTAAGAGTGCACGAAAAGAATCACCCTACTCATGATTTGGAATTAGCGGTCGTGGTCTTTGTTTTGAAAATTTGGAGGCATTATCTGTATGGTGCAAGATTTGAAGTTTTTAGTGACCACAAGAGAATGAAGTATTTATTTGATCAGAAGGAATTGAATATGAGGCAAAGAAGATGGCTAGAGATTTTGAAGGACTACGATTTTGGATTAAATTATCATTCGGGTAAGGCAAACATGGTGGCCGATGCCTTAAGTCGGAAGTCTTTGCATGTGTCCGCAATGATGGTAAAGCAATGGGAATTATTGGAGAATTTCAGAGATTTGAGTTTGGTTTGTGATATAACGTCGAGGAGCATGAGACTTGGTATGCTTCATATCACGAATGATTTTCTTGCAACCGTTTGCGAAGGCAAAAGTTGGACTTGAAGTTGGTTGACTTGATGACAAAAGAGAATGAAGATTTCAAGGTTGATGGTTTTGGAGTTTTGAGGTTTCGTAGTTGTATTTGTATTCCTGATGATGCGGAATTGAAAAGAATGATATTGGAGGAAGGACACCGTAGTAATTTGAATATTCATCCGGGAGCAAATAAGATGTACCAAGACTTGAAGAAGATCTTTTGGTGGTCTGGGTTGAAGAGAGATGTGGCTCAGTTTGTGTATGCGTGTTTGACTTGTCAGAAGTCTAAAGTGGAACATCAGAAACCAAGTGGTTTAATGCAACCGTTGGATATCCCAGAGTGGAAATGGGATGGTATCTCGATGGATTTTGTTACGGGGTTGCCAAATACGCAGAGAGGTCACAATGCAATTTGGGTGATTGTTGATAGACTTACTAAATCTGCTTACTTTATTCCGATTGATATTAGTTATCCTTTGGAGAAGTTAGCTGAGATCTACGTTCGGGTGATTGTGAAGTTGCATGGAGTTCCCAAGAGCGTTGTATCAGATAGAGATCCAAGGTTTACTTCAAGGTTTTGGGAAAGTTTGCAAAAGTCTTTGGGTTCACAATTGAGATTGAGTTCGGCTTACCATCCGCAAACAGATGGTCAAACCGAAAGGACAATTCAATCGTTGGAAGATTTGTTACGAGCTTGTGTGCTAGAGCAAGGTGGTGTGTGGGATAGTTATTTAGCGTTGATTGAATTCACCTATAATAACAGTTTTCATTCGAGTATCGGTATGGCTCTATTTGAAGCGTTGTATGGTCGAAAATGTCGAACACCTTTGTGTTGGCATGAAACTGGTGAGAGGTCGGTGGTTGGACCAGAGTTGGTACAGCAGACGATGGAGAAGGTGAGGTTGATTCGAGAAAAGATGAGAGCTTCTCAGAGTAGGCAAAAAAGTTATCATGATAAGAGAAGGAAGGATCTTGAGTTTCAAGAGGGCGACCATATGTTTTTGAGAGTTACGCCGGCTACGGGTGTGGGTCGTGCTTTAAAGTCGAGGAAGTTGACGTCTCGTTTCATCAGCCCGTATCAAATGATTGCACGAGTTGGTGATGTGGCTTATCGTGTGGTGTTGCCTCTGAATCTTTCGAATTTGCATGATGTGTTTCATGTTTCGCAACTTCGGAAGTATGTTCCGGATCCGTCACATGTTATCCCTATGGACGAGGTTGAAGTAAGAGATAACCTTACAGTGGAAGCTTTGCCTATTAGAATTTTGGATCGTTAGATCAAGAAGTTAAGAGGTAAGGATATCGCGCTTGTGAAAGTAGCATGGGGGGTGCTGCAGAAGGCGATATGACTTGGGAATTGGAAAGTAAGATGCGAGAGTCGCATCCAGAGTTGTTTGGATCAGGTAATATTTTTGAGGACGAAAATTTCTGAAGTGGGGGAGAGTTGTAACGCCCCGATTCTGAATTTCCCATTATTTTGTTGAGTCTTTTAATTTATTGGTTAATTGTTATTTTATTGTGGAATTATGTGATAATATGTTATGTGTATATGTTGTGGTATTTTATTATTTGGAGAGTTTTGGGAATTAATTAGAGGGTGTTTTAGATAATCCTTGATTAGTGGTTATTTTGAGAGAAATAGAATAGAAAGAGTATAAGTGGAAAGAGAAAGAATAGAGAGAATAGAAACCAAGAGGAAAGAAAAACAAGAGAAAGAAAGGAAGAGAAGAGAAAAGAGGAGAAAAACCTAGAATCATCAAGAATCCACTCCTAAGCTTTCAATTGATCAGGTAAGGGTGTGAAACTTTATTATTCTTGCAATGTGTATGATTATGTGTGTTCTTGTTGGTTTTGTTTTGGATTGGGGAGATATTTGCTCATTTTTCATTTTAGGGCATAATGAGTTTAATCGGTAGGACGGATGTTTTATCGGGTAGAATCTGATGTAAGTGTTGTAGAATAGTCAGGGTTTGATAGACTGAGGCTATTGGAACTGATTTGATGAGAATCGGTCGGTTTTGGAGTGGTGGAGGAATTCTGAACAGTGAGGAATTCTGGTTCGCAGACACTCGCTAGCATGTTCGCTAGGCTAGCTGGTCGCGAACATTCGCTAAGCGAGCAGTAGCGAAGGGGTGGCGAATGGTCCCAGGCTTGGACAGAATGCATGTTGTGGTGTTCGCTGGTAGCGAATTGGGGTAGCAAAGGTTCGCTAGGGGTTCGCTGAGCGAGCGAGATAGCGAACAAAGTCTGAGGCTTCTGTTTGCCTTCGTGAGCTTGTTCGTTGGGCGAACAAGTAGCGAATACTCGCTAGGAGCTCGCTAAGCGAGCAGAGTGGCGAGCATGACATGTTGTGTTTTCTTTAATGTTTCCATCCGAGGTCGGGTTTCCGACTTAGCTTTGATTATTTTCTTGCTCGAGGCATCGATCGTGCTGAGTTATATTATACCGTGGGTGGTCGTATGGCGTAAATCCTAGACTATGAATTGTAGAATGTGTATGTGGCCGTTTGGCAATTTTGTGCAACTGTTCGAATTGAATGGAATTGCTTGGTGATATCGATATGAATGTGCATAATTGTATGTACTTGTATGATATGTAGAATGCTTAAATATGTTTGTAAACATGTGTGCATTTAAGGGTGTATTGTGTCGTGTTACATGTGTAGCATCATGATTGCATTCTTGTGCGTCTGATCCCGAGTAGGATTTGTAGAAACCTCGTGTGCCCTTGTGGGGGTGTGAGTGATGTCTTTATTTTGATTCCGTGGAGAATCTGCAGAATAGTTGTGTGCCCTTATGGGGTGTGAGCAACCGGATTGTGTGCCCGTGTGGGGTGTGAGAAATCCTGAAACATCGTGTGCCCATGTGGGGTGTGAGCGATGGGTGAACAGTGTAGGCCCGACGGGGAGTTGCTTCGGTAACAAGCGATGGTTCCATTTTGGTTCTTCAATTGAACCTGCTGAATGAGTCGGTACCGCATTTGAATCTGCATAGAGTCGTGAGCCGGACTCTATGAGTTGCATTATCATCTTTATATGATGTTTGGGTGAATTGAACATAATTGTCAATGTTTATGTGAAATGCTATGAATTGTGAAGCATGAATTGGTGATTGTGGTTGATTATGTACGTGTATATTGTGATGTATTGTAACAAGTTATGGTGAGAAATGTGAATTTCGTGAATGTTATAATTGTGTTTTATGATATATGTAATTTTATGCATTGTTTGTTATGATAATGTTTCTCACCCTTCTGTTGTTTTATAATGCTCTATGAGGCATTGCAGAGTAGGATGCTGGAGGTCTTTGTGAAGTGAGTCTTCATTTCATTTTGGTTAGATGGCTCTGATATGTAACACTGGGTAGTTAGGAATTGTTTTGATTCTTTTGTGATACATCAGTGTATGTATCTACTGCTGAATGTGTTGTAAACTTAACTGATGAATTGAATTAATCTGAATGATGTATAGAATGCTTATGTTAATGAAATGATTTCAATGTTTAGATGTTTCCGCTTTATTCTAAATGTTGATATGTGGGTTTTAAGTGCTATGCTTTGTTTTTAGTTGAGATTTACCCCTTCTGTTACATATCTTCATGAGCAAGTATTATTTATGTTTCGTTTCGATGATAATGTGATGCGCCTCTTTTATACCATATTTTTAATTTATACTCTGATGGAACCTTTATTAATTGCTTAAATGATTTAATTGAATTATTTTGGGGTATAGAAAGGGGGTGTTATATTTGGGATTTGGTTCCAAGACTAAAAGGATTCAACATAATTGGAACTAAATGGGTCTTTAGAAACAAGTTGAATGAAAAAGGAGAAGTTGAAAGAAACAAAGCAAGGCTTGTTGCTCAAGGTTATAGCCAGCAAGAAGGATTTGATTACACAGAGACTTATACTCCTATGGCCAGGTTAGAGTCCATTCGTTTACTCATTTCTTTTACTGCACAAAATAACATCACTCTTTATCAGATGGATGTTAAAAGTGCCTTCTTAAATGGGATTATAGAAGAAGAAGTTTATGTTCACCAACCTCTTGGTTTTGAAAGTGATAAATTTCCAGAACATGTTTTTAAACTTAAGAAATCTCTTTATGGTTTAAAACAAGCTCCCAGAGCTTGGTATGAGAGATTAAGTAACTTTCTTCTGGAGAAAATTTTTATCAGAGGCAAAGTGGACACAACTCTTTTTTGTAAAACATTTTAGAAAGATCTGTTAATTTGTCAAATATATATGGATGATATTATATTTGGATCTACAAATGTTACGCTGGGAAATGAGTTTGCTCAATGTATGCAGGCTGAATTTGAGATGAGCATGATGGGATAATTGAGATTCTTTCTGTGAATTCAAGTCAACCAGACTCTAGATTACACTTACATTCATCAGACTAAATATGTAAAAGAGCTTCTGAAGAAGTTCAACATGACTGATAATAAGATGAAAGACTCCTATGCATCCAACAAGCACTTTGGTAAGGAAGAGGTAAGTAACAAAGTAGATCAGAAACTCTACAGAGGTATGATTGGATCTCTTCTCTACTTAACTGCTTCTAGACCTGACATTTTATTCAGTGTATGCTTGTGTGCAAGATTCCAATCAGATCCTAGAGAATCACACTTAACAGCTGTTAAGAGGATTCTAAGGTATCTGAAAGGTACTTCTAATGTGGGTTTGTGTTACAGAAAATCTGATGATTTTAAATTAGTTGGATTCTGTGATGCTGATTACGCTGGAGACAGAGTTGAAAGAAAAAGTACTTCTGAAAGTTGTCAATTTCTGGGAAGAAATTTAATCTCCTGGTACAGCAAGAAACAACCTACAATTGCTCTATCAACTACAGAGGCAAAATATATTGCTGCTGCTGGATGTAGCACGCAGATGCTCTGGATGAAAAGTCAGCTAGAAGACTATCAAATCTTTGAGAGTAATATTTATATATTATGTGATAATACTTCTGCTATATGTTTTTCTAAAAACCCCATTTTAAACTCTAAGGCAAAACATATAGAAATTAAACATCACTTCATCAGAGACTATGTTCAGAAGGGTATTATAAAATTAGACTTTATTGATACAGATCATCAATGGGCTGATATTTTCACAAAACCCCTTGCTGAAGATAGGTTCAAGTTTATTCTGAAAAATATTGGTATGGAATTTTATCCAGAATAATATTTATCAGAAGCAAACTTCTCAGATGCAAAATGTTTAAAACTCTAAAGTATTTTATCTGTCATTTATTTGATTTCTTGAATTATTATTTATGTGTGTATCTAAACTAACCAAACTCAGAGGATCTGAACATTGGCTAACACTTCATTTCTCAAGAGTTTTTAGAAGCACATGCAAGCAAACACGTGTCACTCAGAATCTAAAAAGATGGAGTACACAATACTGAAGAGACATTTGAGGTAACGTCTGAATAGTTGAAATTCTTGGTTTTCCTCCCAATTGTCAGAATCAATTAATGCTTTGAAATGATTATTATTCTTTTCATTAAATGCCATTAATTGCTAATTGAGAACGTGCTGAATGTGTGTCCTTTTGTGTGCCCTAATTTTTATTTCTCTATAAATTCCACAAATCTCAACACTTCACACTTTTCACTCTCACAAACACGTTTATGCATTTCGATTTGCTCTTTAGCCTCCATCTAAACCCTAAACCTTCATCATCTTCAACAATGGCCACTTCATCTTCAACCTCAACTCAGTTCCAGTCTTCAATGGCTGTTGTTTCTTCATCAAACATGGGTGTTACCCCTTTCAAGGAACCTGAGAGAACTCTGTTAACACCAGTTGATAAGCTTGAAGTTTTATGTGAACCAATGGTGGAATTTGACTCCTTGGCTAACAATGGCTTTGATTTGCGTCCCATCATTGATGCTCAAAGCTGGGTAAAGTATTTTGATAGATTGTTTGGACCAGTTTTTCCATACTTGGTGAAAGAGTTTTGGATTCACGCATCTGTTTACCCAAAGTTCATCATCTCTTATGTTCTGGGAAAAGAGATTATAATCACTAAAGATCTGATCAGAAAACTCATTGGGTATGAAGAAACTGATGGAGTTTCTCATCTGCCAGCTGGGCGTGTTAAAATGGATGAAGTGTATGCTGAAGTTATTTCATCTGGACAAGCTTCCAACAAGTTCAAGGATCTGAAACCTGATTACAAGATCTGGGCAAAGATTTTTCTGGGCTGCATCAACCACAGAAAATCCACAAACTCTCCAGATTATGTGAACAATGAAAAAATTTACTTTATGTACTGCTTAAGTCAGAGTACTAAAGTGGATCTGCCACACATTCTCTTCATGCATCTGTGGAATCACATTAATGCATCCAGAGAATCTGTCATGACTAAGGGTCAGAAGATCAGGACGTGGATACCTTTTGGAAGATTAATCTCAGACATTCTGACGGAGAATGGTCTGGTAGCTGCTCTACATGAAGCTGGAGTGAAAGAAGAACTTGATTCAATAGTTGGAAAACCTTTGAATGGAAAGAGTCTCCAAAGGCTAAGAGTTGTGGATGAACTCACAACTGCTCCTAAAAAGGTGAATATTGCTGAAGTCAGTCAGAGGAGGATTCCAGTTAAAGACTTTCCTATCTTTGGTGCTGAGGAACCTAGAGACGTTATTATTAGGTACATTGATATGTGCAAGGCAGATGGAACACCTGTACCTGCTGATATTCTGATACGTGCAAGAGAACCAGTCCAAGATGTTTATGAGGAGAATATGAAGAAAAGAAGACAGTTAGAGGTGGAAGAAGCTGCTGCTCAGAAGAAACAGAAAGTTGCTAAAAAACCACCGAAGCAGATGAAGAGAAAAGCTTTTGGAGAAGCTCTTTCCGTTCCTACCAAACGCATAAATATAAGAGGTACTAAAAAATCTTTACCTTCTATTTCTGAAATTGCAGTAGATTTATCAACTATTAGCTCTGTTCCTGAACCACCTACAATTTCTGATTCACAAATTCCATCTGATCCTGTTCCCACAACACCATTACAATCATCTGACATTCCTCAATCAGAACCACAAACAACAAAACCAGCAGAACCAACTCCAACACCTCAACAACCTGAAATTGACCAAACTCCTGTACCTGAACAAATACCATTTGAACCCGTTGTATCTGAACCACCAAAATCTATACCGTCCAATCCACAACCTAATCCTCAACCAGAACAACCCAAACCTACTGAATCAAACGTGCCTAATTCTGAGGTTCTGGACATCCAACCCCTCAAAATCATGTTTGACATATATTCCACATCCTGTCACTCATCTACCTCATCTGATTCATCTGAATCTGATGTTCATCCAGATGTAAGCTCACCCCCTCTCTCAGAGGATATGAACCTAAAAAACCAGATCCACCTATTTCATCTGATGTTATCATTCATGAACCCACTCCAAAATCTAAACCCAGGACATCTGAGTTTGTTTCAGTTGCATCCTTTAAACCACTTCCCTCTGATCCCCTTCCTTCTGGTCTAAATATTAAACACTTTTATACCAGAATAGAACCATCTGACTCTATCACTCCATACAAACCTAGATTTTTCAACTACTCTTCCATCTGAACTTCAAACCTATATTGAACAACTACTAAACATCATTCAATCAGAACCTCTGTTGTCTAACAAATTTGTTTTCATTCCCTACACTTCCACATCCTTTGATGTCATTCCCTCTGCATCAAGTGTTAAACCATTTCTGTTTCACACCACATCCAGATTAAAAACCTCTACTTCATCATCTGACCATCCATCTTTTCCTTCCTATCCTCGTCCTCTGTTCATCATTCCAACTTTCACCATACCACCTCCACCAAAACCAATCAAACCATCAACTCTTGAAGCCTTTCTTAAACTAAAACCTAGGCTAAATGTTGATATTCTATTTGCTAATTTTATGAAATAAATAAGGATGAATTTAGGCTCTGTGAAGAAGAGATGCTTGTCAACCATGAATGCAGATGAATCTGATGCTATTTGGAATAACTTCATCTCCAGATTCAATACTGTTGCTTCAAATCTGAAGAGTGTCTGCTCTGATGATGCGAAGATCAGATTTGGTGAGACTGCCAGAACCATGCTATGGAATATGAAAAGATATGCACCTTTGCTTCTTGAGGATATACCTTCATCTTCTGGAGTATCTGTTACAAAAACTATTGAAGGATCTGCTTCTAAAGAGAATTCTTAGGCTCTGACAACTGTGGACAAACCTTCTGCATCTGTGGCTCCAGACTCTGCAACTCCCATGATTATTGACTCTGCTTCTGCTCCTACGTCAGAATCTGCTCCGTCTACTTCTTCTGAGATCAAGAAAGAGAACCCAGAATTAGAAGATAAGATTGCTGTGCTAGAAGCTGGTCAATCTGAGATCAAGTCTTGGATGGCAAGATAAGATCAGAAGATTGAGAACATTGAAAAATGGATGTCAAAGCAAGAACAATCTTCATCTGAGATCACTCACCTTCTGAAGATGATGCTTTCCAAACAACCTTAGATTTATGTTTTCTTTATCTGATGGTTGAGCACCTGTATTTGAATTTCTTATCTGATGTTTTAACTGTTCTATCTGCACAATTATTTGAATGAATGAATCTGAATGTTTTCTCTATTTGTTCGAATCTTTTCTATCTGTTTTTTTACCTGTCTTTAAAAAGTTTTCTTTTTGATTATGACAAAAAGGGGGAGAAAATGAAAATCTGACTGTTCAAATAAACTTTACCTGAATGGAATTCAGACATATCAAATTATAACTAACGTGCACTTTTAGTATTTCAGAACTTATGAAAAATCTGATAAAATTCTTTAAAGTAACTCTGAGATCCCCAGATCAAGTTTTAACCAATCAGGCTCTGATTCTGAAACGTTCATCCAAGTTAAGCTCTATTTTTTTTGGAACAATCAGACTCTGATTTTGAAAAGAATACTCATGCAAAAAGGGAAGTTTCTATTCTTTCTAAGTATTCAATTCAAGGGGAGACTCATAATCTCAGGGGGAGTTATAATTATCTCTTTATTAAACAAAATTTCTTATGTTTTTGTCATCATCAAAAAGGGGGAGATTGTTAGAACACAGATTGGTTCTTAGTTATATCTCTATGTTTTGATGATAACACTTACGAAATTTTGTATTAAGAAATTATATACTCTAAATTTGTTCAAGTATTTTTTCTGCAGATATTAAATTTAATATTCTTCTGAAAGCAAAAATGGATCTGAACGTTGAACTATGCAAGGCTCTGAAGCGTCAGAAGCATCTCTTAGAAGAATCTGAGCGCTGCCTACAGAAGATTCTGAGCGCTGCCTACAGAAGGATCTGAAGCAGAAGCATCTGAAGCATAGACTGGAGACTTTGTATGAAGAGTTTCAAGCATAGTTTTTTAGAAGACTCTAATAGTACTGTACGCTGCAAGTACTGATGATCTGATCCCTAAACTCTGCTCTAATGAATCTCACGCTAAAGCACACTTGCTGCAACACTCTGATACAACAAACTCTAAAGACATCAAGACTCTGATCACTCAAGGCTCTGATGTTAATTCCTGTGAATTAGAAACTTGTTGAAGAAGATTATTTGAAGATATATCTGTTGGTTATGCCAAACGACTCTTTCCTCTTTTATGCTAGACACAAGAACACAGGCAAAAAGGATTTCTCTGAACGTTCTACTTCTAGGAAAGATCAAGTGATGTGAAGACAAAAGGCTACAGCTCCTTTCAGTACACGGTCTTCAAGCTTGCAATGTCTTGGACTTCTAAGTCTATAAAAGCAAGCCTTCAACAACTTTCTTCAGTTGACGAACATTGACGAAATTATCCAAATTCATTGAAAACTCTCTCAAAGCTCTCATACAAATTATTATTCTTTGCTAAATAGTTTTCATAAGTTCTTAAACTTAAGTGTAAATCACAGTTGTGATACAGCTTTCTTAGAAGCATTCAAACACTTGTTTAGTTTACATTTGATTGTAAAACTTCCTTGAGAAGACCAAGTTGTGGTCAGTAGTTCTTGAGAAGACTAAGAACAGTTGTTCTTAGTGGTTGTTATTGTAATCAGTTTGATTATAATGGATTAAGTCCTTGTAGAGAAAGGAAAATCACTCTTGATAGGGTGGACTGGATTAGTTGAGTTCAACGAACCAGGATAAAAATCATTGTGTTTTTATTGCCATAATTTTTTCTATACTTATTCAACCCCCCCTCCCCCTTTCTAAGTATTTTCTTACCTTCATTGTAATGGATAGCTTTTTCGAGTAGAAACTTCAAAGGAAATCCCTGAGTACCTTCTTTATTGGCTAAACCAATCTCAACTTCTTCCTTAGTCATATGGAGAGCAAGGGCAATGGCAGGAAACTTCTGTTCTTCTTCCAGACTGGTGTAAATGGGTTGGTCCTTAATCTTGATATTCAACAAGTGAGAATATTCTTCAAAAGTAAGGGCCAATTGATAATTTTGGAAGGTAAAACATCTGAGCGGAGCATCATAAAATTGAGCCATAGCGAACAAAGCCCAAGTGTCCGCTCCAGAATAGAGAAGATCAAGTAATTTTCCATGCTTTCCTTAAAAGTTGATTTTGACATCTTTCGGCATGTCGATCAGAAGATCTAGGATAACTCCCAATTTTGGTTCCCTGAACTTCAAGGAGTTTGTGTTTCTTTTTCTTTGATCAGTCATTATTCAGCAATACATGAGATAATCACAGTCTCTTAAGTCCCTTGATACGTAAGAATGTTATGGAATGCAATGTTTTATAAATGCATATGAGAACAGCTACCCAAGGATCAAGGTCACAGGTCCTGCAAGGTAGCGCAACAAGATATCCCTTACCTCGGGTGGGAAATCTATTGGTTTATAGCAGGGAATTCCAAGAGTTTTTCAAACAAGGTCCCATGCACTAACCCTCGAAAGTTTTCCATCATAACGATGATTCGTAAGACGGTAATCCATTCAAAGAATGAGCATAGAGTTATGTCTTAATAAGTTTTAGAATAGGGTTCTAAAAAGGTCCTCAAAATTACAGACTCCCAGGTCGGAAATAAAGACGCCATCACAACTACTCGTAAGACATAATCATCCCAAAGGGGCCTCATCTGAGTGGTGGAAGTCAAACCAACTCAACAAGTCCTAAGTCTCACAAATCAGAAAGAAACGGTTAGACGATGACGCAGATCTAGAAGGGGGTTGAATAGATCGCTTGTTTAAAACAGAGTCGGTGCTACCAAAGATTGGTTTTTAAAATTTGTTTAAGGTGGAAGCGGCCGAGGAACTATACACGTCTAAAACGAACGGTTACTAGAAAACCAGATATGTGTAAAGCCTATGGAATTTGATAAACGAGATATGAGAATCACTACTTCAATCACACTTCAATTAGATTATGTTCACTATAAGGTGTGACTAGTTCCAATGCCTTTAAAATATTGACAATTTGAAAAGACAACACACAAGGTTTTTAGTTCGCACAATTTATCAAACACTTGGAGTGCAGAGCCCTACAAGTGAATTCTGTTTTGAGAGTTGAGTGCTTAAGTTTTCTATTACAATCAATGATGATAATTGGCTTAAAAATAGTTCAGCACAACTCAAATCAGAATTTGATTGACACAACAGTTTGCACTAAAAAAACTCAAAAATTCAGCAATATAAACGTAAAGAAAAAGACACAATGATTTATTAAGGCAGTTCCCCTGTCGTCCTCGCTCGGGGTACGTCTGCCCTCAATTCTAACAATAGAATTGAGACCTGTATATAGATAGATATAACCTGTTGGCCAATATTTATACAAGAAGCAAATAAAGACCAAACAATTAAACACAATTTGTTGTTGTAGAGCCTATTTCTTCTTATCCCTTGATTCAAGTTGAATCAAGTCCTTTGAACACGGCGAATAAACCTCCGATTACGAAACTCTCTTTGAACAACCCTCGGTCTTTAAATCTGGCCCGACTGATTTCAGTCACCCATGTGTCAAACCCGAATCTACCACTCACAATCCTCCATTTACCGCTACTAAACCAATAGAACCTTCCACTTTTCGATTACCTTCGCTCGGCTGAATATGTGATGGAATGATTCTTGCAAAAACCCCTAAAATTTGAGATTCTTGGAGGACAAAACCCTAACGGTTTTATTCAAGAAAAATCTGTTGATTACTCAACCCAAACCTGATTAAACCAATCTTCAGCTTTGGACATTATCACCTCGAACATGCACAATGCACAACAAAAATAATTACGTGTAGTTGTTGTGAAATGCTATGAAGAGAATGAAGATGATGAGAACCAAATCGACACATAATTTCACTTTTCTTGTTTTCTTAGTTTTTTGTGAAAGGAAATTACAACTCAACTTATATACAAAACATAACTGACATAACAAACAAAACAGGCTCACAAGAGCAGTTGACATAACAAAATTTTGACACAAAACAGCGAGCGGTTGACCTATGCAGTAGAGGGGTCGACTTGAGCTTACCCGAATTCAAGATTGTGCATCAATCAAGACCATGCGTCGATGCACAACATGCAATTTTAGCCAAATACAAATGGTCACAGTATGAGTCGACCGGAGGGTCGACGCGAGCCCTCCTGAGACTATTTCATTAAAATGACTCATTGTGTGAGTCGACCGGAGCAGGTTTTTGGTCGACTCAAAACCCTGAAATAGGCACACAAAAATGCCCATTTTCATGCATTAAGACACATTTGATGAAACCTATAGTATGGAAAACAAAACCAACTAAGCCAACCCTATATGAAACATAGATTTGGCCATCTCTATATGCAACAATCATGTTTTTGACGAGCGTTTGACTTATGAGAGATGAGACATGTAAATATGACATGGTGACAACGCCCAACATATATTTTTCTGTGGAGCTGAGTTTTGACATCATCGAAATGAGCACATCTATATATGAGGCTTTGCCCTCACATACCCCCCTTTTTGATGATGGAAAAAAAAAATAGAACCTGGATGTATGACATGTCACGTTATCCTCCCCCTTGCTTGATGCCTTCATCCATACATACTCTTCTGTGTGAGTATTGAGTCTTCAACTGTGATGTTTCTATTTCTACTACGGTGCTTGATACTTTTCTCCCCCTTTGACAACATCAAAAAGAAAGAAACACCTGTCAATGATTTGTATAAAAGTAAAAGAAGACGCAAGTTCCAAACACTTGCAACAGGCTATACATTAACAGACATTCACATACAATGTAGTTAATGAACATATAAACAAAATGATAAATAGAGCCACGTAAAATAGAACAATAATAAAGTTTGCTATCTCAGTCAAGAAAGAAAAAAATGTCATTAAACACACATAAGTACATAAGTCATTCAACGATAAATAACAACATTAATGAATAGATAATCAGATGCAAAATGCAGTATGCAAGACATCTTCAAGGTCTCATCCCCTTGAAATGATGGCTACGCCCTCAAGAGGGATACTCCGGAGGCAATTATGCATCGACTCTTTCAGTGAACTCCAAGACCGCTCTATTCAGAGTGTTGAAGCTGGTGGCAAGAGCCCTATGTTGACTGGATGTTGTTTCAACAAACCCATTGAACCTTCTCATGACACCGGATGAAAAAGTACTGAAATTTTCAGTGTGAGTTTGAAATTGAATTTGGAGTTGAGAGAATCGCTCATCCTGAGCAGTCATGAAAGAGCATTGCTCAAGCTGCATAGTCCTCATCATGTCGAGGAGTTCATCAGAGTGTTGTTGCGGATGTGGGAATGGTTGAGGCTCATAGCTCCAGTTTGGAGTGTCTTGATACTCCGAATGTTGTTGAGGTATATAGTTGTCACCTAACAATGTCCATCATATATATTTCCAGACGCCCCATCCTTGGTCATTCTCGTGATCCGAGTGAGGAGGTTGGTCTAGCCACCCACTATCATATTGGTCATCAACCTCCATAGGTTGTCCGCCTACCTATTTTTCTTGTTCTTCTTCATGTGCTTCTTCGTTCTGGTCATCACTCTCGTCTGATTCTTCCAACCGAGAGGCAGTTGCCTTTACAACGAACTTGTAACGATTTTCGGTTTGGTCCCAAATATATCCCATCATAGTAAGAGTATTTTGGCAAAACTCTTGATCCGATGTCAGTGATTTATAAGGTATACCTTGAACTGTGATTTTGGCGTTGTTGAGAACTTCTTGGATAAAGGACCCGTACGATAGAGCAGTCCATCTACCTGAATACCTTAGTGAATAAATCCGACTTGCGATGTAGTGAAGCCAACTGATTTTGATCTTTTTCTTCATAATATAGATCAAATGTACCTTAGCTTGTTCAATGCGAGAATAGTCGCCTTTCTTTGGCAGCAGAATGTGCGCCACAATCCACTGTAAGATTCTATCCATTGGTTTTAATTTTCCCGTTGTTACCGTCTTAGGGAAAAAGTCACTTGCCACAATATCATCAGCATAAGGTTTCTTCAACATTGAGTTCAAAGCCTCTTTGAACTCGTAGCCAATGACAGTATGAGCATCTGTGGCCTTAATGATGGGCTCAGTGGATACTGGTGACATGTAAAATAGAGTTTTCCCGACTGAGTCGTTCACACATACCTTGGTAGTCCCTAGTTTCGTGTTGAACTCAAAACCTTTAAATTTCCCTTGAAGGTCAGTGTAGAATATCCTTACAAGGTCTTCATTGTACTTAATGTTGCATTCTAGAAAGTTATTGAACCCTTGAGCATCAAGAAGATTAATCACTTGTGGAATGTGTATACGTTCAGCAGACTTTCGGTAGTAAGCATGCTCATCACGACAGATCGCTTGCTGAAAATTTTCTCATAGATTTCTGCAAACTCAAAGGGTACAAGGGATACAACAGTTACCGGTAGGGTTGCAGATGATGGACCTGCATGGGAGGAGGAAGCTCTGGTTGTTCTTTTTCTAGTGATTCTTCGGGTGGAAATTTTCACTTTCACGTTTGGAGATGAAAAATCTATGATGAAGAGGGTATTCTTGAAGATGGAGGAAAGGTGATGAATTTACCCCTTTTTTGTAGATGCTAGGTTTTTGGGAAGAGGAGAAGAAGATTCATAGCCTTGATGTAGTTTACAAAGCTCAATGCAAAATGTCTTAATGATGATGACTTTTAATGGAAAATATGAATTAAATTTTATTAAAAGTAGTGGAAAATGAACAGTTTCAACAGACATTTTTCAGAAAATTCGTGCGATGCGTCGACTGGAAGGGTCATGCGTCGATGCATACTATGTGAAAAATAACACGTTTGAAATAACATGGGTATGAGTCGGCCGGAGGGTCGACCTGAGCATACCCGTTTCTCAGGCATAAAAAATATCAATTTTGTGAGTCGACCGCTACCCTGCATAGGTCGACTCATGCAGACAAAAAATAGAAAAACTTCAATTTTGATCATTTTAGCATACAATGAGACATAAATACCAATCCAAAACATATTTCAAGCATACAAAGGAGTGAAATAAGCGCAATCATGATATACACGACAATGATGACATATAATTTGATACATTACATTTTATGAACATGGGAATTTTGAGAGATTCTAATTAAGGAAGGATATTACCTCAGCTCCAAATGTAACGGAATGCCATCACATATGGCTCTTGACATCTTCATTTGTTACATAACAGATGGACAAAACATATATAGATATAAATGTATATAAAATGCGAGAGATATTTCTAAACACGCTCCGAAATATTAGGAACACCGAGTTCCCGTCGGATGTAAAAGAAAGGCTCTGTAGCGAGAGGTTTTGTAAAGATGTCTGCAAGATGATTTTTAGTGTCAACATGCTCAAACACCGTGTCGCCTTTCTCCACATGATCCCTAAAGAAGTGGTTTCGAATTTTGATATGCTTGGTGCGTGAATGTAGCACAAAATTCTTGGTTAGATTAATAGCACTTGTGTTATCACAAAAAATTAGAACACGCTCAAGTTTGAGGTTAAAATCGTGCAATTGTTGCTTAAGCCATAAGACTTGAGCACAACAACTTCCGGCAGTAACGTATTCCGCTTTGGCGGTTGACAAAACTACAAAGACCTGCTTTTTGCTATGCCAACTTACCAAAGAGTTTGAAAATAGATGACACGTGTCACTCGTACTTTTCCTATCTGATTTGCTCTCGCAAAATCAGAATTAGAAAAGCCAACCAAGGAGCAATCATTTCCTTTAGAATACTAGAGCCCATACTTTGGAGTACCCGAGAGGTATCTAAGTATGCGTTTTACTGCTTTTAAATGGGATTCTTTAGGAGATGACTGGTATCTAGTGCACATACAGACACTAAACGTAATGTTGGGTCTAGAGGCAGTAAGATAGAGGAGAGATCCAATCATACCTCGATACTTTTTCACCTCTACATCCTTACCATTTTTGTCTCAGCTAAGATTCGCACATGTTGGCATTGGAGTATCGATAGCTTTGGAGTTTTCCATGTCAAGTCGCTTGAGAAGCTCAAGGCAGTATTTTGTCTGGCTCACAAAGGTACCCTTCTGCAGCTTTTTGATTTGCAATCCGAGGAAATACGTGAGCTCCCCCATCATACTCATTTCGAATTCTCCCTGCATTAAAGTAGAAAACTCCCTTACCAGATTCATGTTAGTTGACCCGAAAGTGATATCATCAACATAAATGTGTACCAAAATTAATTGTTTTCCTTAACGCTTAATGAAAAGAGTCGTGTCAACCTTTCCTCTTGAGTATCCTTGGTCAAGGAGAAACTTGCTTAGACGACCATACCAAGCCCAAAGGGCTTGCTTGAGTCCATACAAGGTACGTTTTAATTTGTATACATGATCAGGATACTCATGGGATTCAAACCCCGGAGGTTGGGCAACATAAACCTCTTCATTTATATAACCATTAAGGAACGCACTTTTCATATCCATTTGAAATAGCTTAAAATTTTTCACACAAGCGAAGGCAAGTAGAAGGCGTATAGCCTCGAGTCGGGAAACCGGCGCGTAAGTCTCCTCATAGTCGATGCCTTCCTCTTGGTTATACCCCTGTGCGACTAAACGCGTCTCATTATGTGTTATTACTCCGTTTTTGTCTAGTTTATTCCTAAACACCCATCGGGTGCCAATTACTCGATGGTCTCGCGGAGGAGGGACAAGGTCCAAAACCTCATTTCTTTTATACTGGTTAAGTTCCTCTTGTGTTGATAGGAACCAATGTTCATCGAGTAAAGCCTCTTTTGGGTTTTTAGGTTCTACTTGAGAAACGAAAGCGAAATGATAACAAAAATTACTTAGCTTTGATCGATTCGTCACTCCCTTTGAGATATCACCGAGGATATTGTTAATGGGATGGTCTTTAGAAGACTTCCAAGCTGGAGGGAGATCATCTTTGTTAGACGGATGAACTTCCTCAGTCTCCTCATGGCGGTCATCTTTTTCCTCCTCAACTTTGGCCGGGTCAGGTTGATCAATTCCCATCTCAGCGCCTTTGAGTATGTCTTCAGAAGATACACCTGTACCATGAAATAAATTACCTTTTTCGACACTTCTCGGATAAGACTCATCAAATATGACATGAACAAACTCTTCGACAGTAAGTAATCTCTTGTTGTATATTCTATATGCTTTACTTGACTGAGAGTATCCGAGGAAGATACATTCATCTGCCTTGGAATCAAATTTATCTAAACTTTCTTTTCCATTGTTTAACACGAAACACTTACAACCGAAGACATGTAGGTGAGACACATTTAGCTTTTGCCCTTTTAAAGTTCATACGGTGTTTTGTTTAGAATAGGGCGAATGAGCACCTTATTTAAAACGTAACAAGCCGTACTAATGGAGTTAGCCCATAAATATTTAGGAAGCCCACTTTCGTTGATCATAGTTCTCCCTAAATCTTCCAAAATTCGATTTTTCTGCTCCGCAATCCCTTTTTTTTAGGGGTACGCGGAGCAGAGAAGTTATGATCAATTTCGTGTCTACCACAATATTCCTCAAACAGATAATTCTCAAACTCACCCCCATGATCACTTCTAATTGATATGATGTTTGTGTTTAACTTATTTTGAGAAAGCTTAGCAAATGTTTCAAAGGCAGAGAATGTATCGCTCTTGCTAGTCAAGAAGATAGTCCAGCAAAATCTAGAAAAATCATCGACTATAACAAAACCATAATAGTTACCACCTGTACTTTTAATTCTAGATGGCTCAAATAGATCCATATGAAGAAGTTCAAACGGTCTCATAGTTGGAACAATATTTTTATATTTAAATGAGATCCTTGTTTGTTTCCCCATTTGGCATGCATCACATAAGTGATCCTTAGTGAACTTGATTTTGGGCAAGCCTATGACTAGATCTTTTGAAACTATCTTATTTAGCAAGTCAAACTTGACATGCATTAAACGTCTATGACACAACTATGAGTCCTCACTCATTATCATGAGACATTTATCGCTAGTCAATGATACTTCACTCAAATCTAGCATATAGACATTATTTACTCTCAGACCATTAAACACATCCTTCATTTTATCATTGTGTTCAATTAGGCAACAATCTTTTGAAAATGATACCTTGTATCCTTTGTCGCATAATTGACTAATGCTAATGAGATTGTGTTTAAGACCCTCGACTAGCAATACATCAGAGATAGTAGTAGATGAGGGATTACCTACACTACCTTTTCCAAGTATCGCACCCCAGTTGTTGTCTCCATAGGTTACAAATCCCTTCTTCTTTGCCACAAAGTCAATGAAGAGAGATATGTCTCATGCCATATGTCTTGAGCAGCCACTGTTGAGAACCTATCTTCTCTCGATAGTCTCAAGATGTTGTACCTATGAACACAATTAACAAGAATAGGTACCCAATTGTTTATTGGGTCCTTGGTTGTGAGTGAAAACATGGTCGCATTTAAGCAACCATTGATAAACCCCTTTAGGAACCAAAAATCTCCTAAAGCGACATTTAGCAATGGTGTGACCCTTCTTGCAACAATGAAAACTCAAAAAGTTAACTCTTGAATCACTTTTGCTATCATGATTCTTTACCACATATGTGTACTTTTTATATGGATTAACCATACTCTTTATAAAATGTGCTTTATTGATAGAAAATGTGATTTTGAGTTCTAGAGCCTTGTTAAGTTTGGCCTTGATATTTCTAACCTCATTTTGCCAAATGTAACAAGTATCGCACCTGAAGTTAACTACTATCTTTCTTATTTCCTCACAATCCACTTTTGTACCTTCCACTATGGAAGACTTTAACGCCTCT
The DNA here is from genome assembly GCA_963859935.3 of Lathyrus sativus. Lineage (NCBI taxonomy): Eukaryota > Viridiplantae > Streptophyta > Magnoliopsida > Fabales > Fabaceae > Lathyrus > Lathyrus sativus. The sequence continues at coordinate 614,240,068 of OZ012735.1, read as the reverse complement.
AGTTTCCTTTCGGAATCAAGAATCTTTTGCTTTAAGTGAGCAAAAATTTGTTTATTTGAGGCTAGCCTTTTAAAGGCTTCTTTGGCTTCATGATGTAAGGTATCAAAAGCAGTTTGCAATTCGGAATAAGACAATCTAGTAGAATTATCGTATTTTGCATGTCGTGCCTTTTTGTTTTTCTTGTTTTGATGAGCAGAGAGACAAAGGTTGACAGATTCGTCTTTGTCACTAGAACTATCATCCTCGGATGACTCACTGTCGCTTTCCCATATGATGTAAGCTCTTCTCAACTTAACTTGCTTCTTGTGTAACTGATTTGTTTCCTTTCCTTTGTCCTTTTTCATCAAGGGACAATCTGGCTTGTAGTGTCCAACTTTTCCGCAATTAAAGCACGACCCTTTTGTTCTACTTCCTTTGTTGTCGTCATTCTTAGAATATCTTGATTGTTTTCTGAAATTGACTAGATTCTTTTCAGAATGTTGGATACCATTTTTATTGACATATCAATTGTATCTCTTCACAAACATCCCCATATCCTCATTCTTTTCTTCATCACTTGTATCGCAATCACTCAAGTCTTTTGCATAGGACCTTGAACAAGAAGCCTTTAGAGCTATGGACTTATTTTCCGTATTTTTCGTTTTCTCCTTCTTTTCCTTTTTCTCAAATTGCTCAAGACTAAGAAGCACTTGCCCGTGTTCTTGAAGCTTTCCAAAGAGTGTTGTAAGGTCCAAGATCATAAGATCATTTGCTTCCTTTATAGTGGTTACTTTTGGTTTCCATTCCCTGGTAAGACATCTTAAGAATTTGTTAGTAACAACATCATTGGCAATTGGCCTACCAAGTGAATTTAGTCTATTGATAAGATGATAAAATCTCTTTTGCATGTCAGCAATGGTTTCCCCTTGCTCCATGTGAAAGTGATCAAACTCTTGTGTTAAAGTATTAATTCTAGCTAGTTTGACATCATTGGTTCCCTCATTAGCAACTTGCAACGAGTCCCACATAGACTTAGCAATCAAACAATGAGAAACCCTATAGTATTTGTCAACTCCCAAGGAGGAGATCAGAATATTTTTAGCTTTTCAATCGTAATTATACTTTTACTCGTCATCATCATTCCATTGTGCTTCAGGCTTAGGCATAATCATGTTATTTTCATCGATCATGGTTATTTCCATAGGACCGTTCAAAATAACATTCCATACCTTCCTATCAATGGAATTTATATGCACATGCATACAGTCTTTCCTGTAACTATAGTTTTCTCCATTGAAAATGGGTGCTCTATTATAAGCCCCTTTAGGTTCGTTAGTCATTTTCTACTAAGTTATACTTGAAGCATGGAATGAACCGGTGATCCTGATACCACTTGTTAGATGATGATGCAGATCTAGAAGGGGGGGTTGAATAGATCGCTTGTTTAAAACAGAGTCGGCGCTACCAAAAATTGGTTTTTAAAATTTGTTTAAGGCGGAAGCGGCCGAGAAACTATACACGTCTAAAACAAACGGTTACTAGAAAACCGAACTTTATTTATCCCAAAAGGAGAAGGGAAAACATTGAGAAAATCCCAAAAAAGAAACGGATAAGATGGTCTTGCAACCAAGAGAAAGGGTTCGGAAGCCGGTTATGCAAAGGGAAGGTATTAACACCCCTCGCATCCATCGTACTCGATGGGAACCATTTGCTTGTCTATGCGTTAAGGTATTTGCTATAAAGAGTGTTCCAAAGGGAGAGAGAAAAGGTCGAAAACAGGGAAAAGAGACTCAGTAGGACCTCGTGGTCTTATGCCTACGTATTCTCAACAGGTATGAGAAAGTCAGAATCAACATAGTTCGGAGAACTACGTGTTAGACTATGGCACGAATCTAGAAGGGGGGGGGGGGTTGAATAGATCCCCAATTAAAATTTGAGTCGGCGCTACCAATTTAAAATTGGTTTTAAAAATGTTTTAAATGCGGAAGCGACCAAGGAAAAATATAGTCTAAAACAAACGGTTATTGGAAAACCGGATATACGTAAGCCTTTGGATTAATGACAATTTGGAAAAATAGAATCACAACACTAATTCCACTTATCAATTATTTACTTCAGTTGTAAGGATTCCTAGTTTCAATGATTCAAAATCAAACCACAACTAGATACACAAGTAAGATAATTTTGGTTCAAGCAATATGTCAAACACTTGGTGTGCAACAACACTCCAAGTGATATTTATGTTGAGTAAGTGATTCCAACCAGCCTAGTACAATGTCTTGTTGTACTTTGGAGTCAAAAACAGAGTTTTAACCTCTTACTTAATTGATATCACAATTTTGACAATAGAGCTTACACAAAAATTACTTATTTTGAGCTATAACGTAAATGCTGAAAATAGAGAAGACAAGTAATTTGGTGAGGCAGTTCCCCCGTCGTCCTCGCTTCGGGGTACGTCTGCCCTTAATTCTAAAACTAGAATTGAGATATATTTTATAGATATCACCTGTTTGAATGAACAGTTTATACAAGGATTGAGCAGCAAATATACAACAGAAATCTCAATGTGTTGAAAGTTGCCTTCACTCCTTGCCCCTTGATTCAAGCTGAATCAAGTTCTTCGATTTGTGTTGATGGACCTCCGACTCCAGCCACCTTATTGAATAACACGTTGTTGTTCAAACCTTTGGCTCCGGCTGATCTCAACAGCACCAAATCGAACCCGAGATCTTCTCTTCAAAATCACCGAATCCGCTACTAGACTTGTGAAGACCACCTCTTCACAATCACCTTCGCTCGATTGACCGTTGATGAAGAATCTCGTCCAAAAACCCCCAAAATTAGAACCAATCTTGGAGGGTAAAACCCCAATGGTTTTATTCAAGAAAGAACCTGTCACAATCTTCAACCCGAGCTTGATTCTCCAATCTAAGCCTCGAACCTTATCACCTTGAATCTCTCACAATTGCATTTCAAAAATGATTGTGTGTAATTGAAATGTTGTGAGATGTTGAAGATGAAGATGATGAATCTTGGACACCTATTTCACTCTTTCTTATTTTTGAACACATGAATCAAAAGAATATCAAATGTTAGTAGACACAAGTGTTTAAACAAGTATATATAGTGCCAACATAATTTTGGACATAACAGTATTTCAAATATGAGAGGGAAGTATTTTAAAACAGATTTTCCGCGCGAATGGTCGACCATAACAGGTCTGTGCGTCGACACATGGCCTGTGCTATTTTGGAAATCTGGAAATTTCATCAGTGTGCGTCGACCATACAGTCGGTGTGCGCTGACCCGTTGAAATCTATTTCCATTATGTGCCGACCCTATGGTCGACTCATGCCTTTACGCGCTAACCCGCTGGAAAGTTGTTCCTTCATGCGCCGACCCTATGGTCGACGCATTGCTTTGTGCGCTGACTAGTTCAGAATTTTTCTGATGCATACGCCGACCCTATGGTCGACCCATGTCCTGCAAGCCTGCAAAAATTCATTAGTTTGAAGTCTTTCATGCCTTTGGTCATGATTGCATTTTATCTACACATAGTATATTCATTTCAGAAGTTTTAAGATAAGCGTAAAAGGATATGGTGGGTGATACGTTGCATCTGATTTAGTAGATCTGGAGCTCATGATTTCCAATCTATCCAGGGAATTTGTCATCATCGAAACCTACATTAACCAATGTCTTGCAGACTTGTGTGATATGTGGCGATTTGCCTCCACAATCTCCCCCTTTTTGATGATGACAACCTGCATACAACTAAAACACCAAATATGCAATGTATACACACAAGTATACATAAGCTCCCCCTTTCTTTTGTACTATAAGGTTGTAGAACAAACAGCCATCAAATGTTGTCAATATCCTGAACTGTTAATATCCTGACTTGGCTTTGGTGTTTGCTTGCTACATTGTCTTCTCCCCCTTTGACACCATGAAAAAGAGAAGGAGAACGCATTAATTAACAGAGAACATACAAAAGGTGATAGTTAATTACCAAACTTCACACATAAGCATGATAATGAACAAAAATATCTTGAATTAATAGATAATGACGAAAACATGTAAAGAAGGTGAAAGTTCAGGCACACATAATACAGAAAAAAATGAAAAATACACAGACGAAAACACATAAGCAAATATGAAATATGCAACTATGAATCTAATATCCGCGGCCCCGTCCTCGGCCTCTCCCTCGGTATGCAGCATCTGGATTGTGGTAAGGATCCGAGAAGTCTAGAAAGGCTTCTATGGACATGTTGAGGTGACTAAGAGAGTTGGTGATTTTCCAATCTTGCCGCTCATGTGATTCAACCAGAGATTCAATACGGGCGTCCATCCGAGTAGAAAATGAATTGAACCTTTCATTTTGGGCATGGAGCTCAGCTCGAATCTGCTCCATTTGAGTGTCTTGACGCCTCATGAAGTTTTGTTGATCTAACTGCATTGACTGCATCATATTAATGACTTCAGAGTTGTCTGAAGGCGGAGGAGGTGATGAGTGCTGGGAGGGTTGATAGTCTTGAGGCTAGCCGTGATATGGGTCATAGAATTTACCTAGGGTAGTCCAGCCTGTATATTGCCAATCGCCCCATCCTTGATTTATAGAATCTCCTTCTTGTTCTTCTGATGGATATGAATACTAGACCCAATCGATATTTGCAGCCGTATCTTGGACTGGAGATTGATGATAATCTTGAGTCTCACAGATAGGTTCTTGTATCTCTGCATCTGTATCGTCTTCTTCATTGTCTTCTTCACCTTGCTCTTCACTTTCTTCTTCACCTTGTTCTTCACTTTCTTCTTCACCCTGCTCTTCACTTTCTTCTTCATCAGAACCGTTACGAGGCACCGGAGGAATATTGGCCCGTCGGACAAATCTGTATGAACGTCGTTCAGCACACCAAAAATACCCCATCTTTGCAAGGGTTTTGGTGCTAAATTCTTTATCTGAGGGGACTGAGACACAAGGAAATGTTGGGTATACAACATTTGCAGCAGAAAGAATTTCCGAAATGAACGACCCATAGGCTAAAGCAATGCCTCTACTTGAGTCTCTCAGAGCAAACATCCTGCTAGCAATATAGTATGGCCAGTTTATTTTGATCCTGTTTTTCAATATATAGATGAGATGTACCTCAGCTTGTTCGACACGAGACAGTCCACCCTTTTTCGGTCGTAGTATACGAGCGGCGATCCACTGAAGGATGCGCTCCCCTGTATTGAGTTTCCCGGCTGTGACCGATCGAGGAAAAGCATCGCTGTTGACAATTGCATCTGGATAGGGTCGTTTGAGCATGTCATTCAGAGCGCTCTTAAATTCATAACCCGGCACCGTACGAGTGTCTGTTACCTCATGAAGAGGTGGTGCATCAGCATCAACAGTCATATCAAAATATTTGATCCATACTTCAGAATTTATATTAACCAGTCTATTTCCTACAGAAGTGTGAAAGTGCTAATCTTGAAAGTTACCTCGCAGATTTGTGTAGAACACCCTGACCAAATACTCACTGTACTTTGTATTGCACTCTAGGAAATTGAATAACCCTTGGAAGTCCAACAGGGACAGAATTCGGGTGAGATGCAAGCGCTCACATGTTGCATGGTAGAAAGCATGATGTGGAACTATGGCCCTTTTGCTGAGACTTTTGTTGAAGTTTTCAACAGCAGGAGGATGAACAAGTGAAACAGCGGTAACAGGAACTGAAGTAGAGGATGTTGAGGCTCTTGATCTCTTACCAGTATTTTTGCAGAGAGAGGAAGCCATTGATGATGATTTTAGGAGGAGTTTGTAGAGATTGTAAAGGTGAACTTTGAAGAGAGTGATTAGGGATAATGTTGGAGAAGATGAAGACTAGGGTCTTTAATAGAGAGAGGTTTTAGGGTTTTTGGGAAGAGGGAGGAGACAAGAGGACATACTAGTTGTCTAGATGCAATTTACAAGACAAATGCCATATCAAATCATCACAAAAGTTGACTGCACATTAAATGTAGAGGAATGGGAACTTGGAACGTTTTTCAAAAGAGATAAATTATGGGTTTTTAAGCGAGCCGTCGACCATAGCCCCTGCATGCGTCGACGCATACTGTACAGTTTTTGATAATTTTGAAAGTTTACAGCATGCGTCGACCATTGTCCTGTTTAGGTCGACTCAAACCTTCAAAAAACTCAAAATTTTCAGTTTTATGTTATGCAGAATGTCACACTTGCCTATTTATCATGCCTATTCATCTTTTCACAATATGACTTGCGCTCAACACACATAGTATCTGTCGCTACTGCGAAAATCGGCGCCGGCTATGACAGAAGAGTCGCCATAGTGCGTTATTTATCCCAAAGGAGGGAAAGGAAACGCTCGAAGTAAACCTAACGCAAAGACGGGAACGGAATGGTCATCGCAACCAAATTCTGGATTCGAGAGTCGGTTACGCAAGGGGAAGGTATTAGCACCCCCTCACGTCCGTCGTACTCGACGGGATCCACGCTTGTTTTCTAGTACGGATTGTTATTCCATCTATTCTACAGGTTTGGGGTTAAAAGAAAATAAAATGACTCGGCAAAGTATCGCACTTTATGCCTACGTATTCCCGTCTGGAACGAGAAATCAGAGTCAACATAGTTCGCCTACCTATGGGAAAGGAGGGGAAGGTTGCTCGCTAGGATATCGCATCCTATGCCTACGTACTTTCATACAGCATGAAAGATCAGAGCAAACGTAGTTCGGGCCATGAAAGACACAAGCTTGTCCGACTGTTTTTTATCTCCTTATGAAAGGGGTTTTTCCTGATTAAGAGTCCCAGCGGACAAAAATGACACTTTGATGTTTGTTTTCAGTCTTTTACGCAAGAACTGTCTTTTATGATGTTTGCAATCTCTGACGCACTAGAGACTATGATTTGAGAGTGACTATGTCGTACGTCACCCTAAGGGTAACACACTAAGCAATCAGGGTACTGCAGAGTGACCCTCCAGTGACCTTTTCTCAAATAGCTTGAGGCTCGTAGCGTACGACATCGATTATCCTTATTACAGTGTTTTTGAATTGTTTTGAGATAGAAGAGAAAGAAACTCTAAAAACCTAGGGTTGAAAGGGGAATAAAAACTACCCTAATGTTATCATGCATGGGTTACAACCTAATGTCTGTCATAATTCCCTCCTGCGCAGAGGTAATCAGAGATCCTAGGGGATAAACAGCAAAAGAAACAGAAGATATACAATAAACAGTAAAATGCATGAGATGCAGCAGAACAAGCGAGGCAATGGAGTCCCACTCAACCTCGAACCTGGGAAAATAATAGGTAAAGTGAAACAGCTTCACTTCAAACCTAAGGGAAAATCAACAAACAATACAGCAAATAAAACCACACCCAACACCAGCTCAGACAGCAACAACAGCTCCTACAGCAAGCAATTCAAACAGTACCAGCTCTGGCAGCTACAGTTGATTAACAACAAAAGGTTGACAGTGACAACTTCAAGAAAGATCCCATCTTCACTTTCCAATGATATTCAAGCTTCAGATAAGCTCTTATCTCCAATAATCTCCAACTTTAGCAAACACTGAATCCCAACAAATAGACAGCTTCAAACAACAGCAAAACCCTAATCTCAACAGATACCCAGCTTTGACAGGCACAAGCTTCATCTTCTCTAGTCATCAATGCACTTCTTATCTTCAATAGGTCTTCAACTTCAATGCAGACACTCACAGGAGAGAATCAACTAATAGATGAAGTGGGAATGTTAAGAGACTTAGTGAAAACCCAGGGAAATCACTAAGATCTTATCATAGCAAGGAAGAGATATCCTCAAGATTCTACCCAATCAAAGCATGCTCTACATCCCTCCTAAGGAGATATAGAACTTCTTTGGGGGACCTTGTGTCATAGGATGGAATATAGGCACAAGAAGCTCTCTATGTTTGAAGGAAGAAATCAGTCTACTCTAGAGCTCTCCCTATATCTCCTATCTCCTAAGTCTTCATCAAGCATCTTCAAGCACAAGCAACTTCAAGCTCCAAGCATCATCATTTGTCTTCAATCTTCTCCAATGTCTTCACATAATCCTCAAGCCAAGCACCAGCCCCCAACACCCAAAGAAGAGGCCCAAAACCCATCAAACAAAACAACCTCCCAAGAGGGAAACACACCAATATCACCCAATTTGCAAAATCAAATAAAATGGAAATACTCATCATAAAATCCTAGATTAATTTCTAAGGGACCCTAACTATGTACCCTATACCCCATATAAACCCCAAGGCCTAAATCAAACTAAAAACCCAAAACTATGTGTTGAAATGCACCTATGTCAAGTTGAAACCCTAATTCTAGCACACTAAAGTTCCTTATTCAAAACTAACTAAAATTAAATCACAAAAATGTGATAAAATTCCAGGGGGAACCTAATACTATAATCTAACTATAGAAAAAAGAATGGCATCAAAATATCAAAGGAAATGATCATACAAAATTCAGAAAGTTGGATATATCAAATGAAAATGCAATAAAAGCAATTAAAAGTAAAAATAAACCAAAAAAATGAAAAAATGAATGAAATGACATTTTTATTCTTTTATAATTTTCTTGATGTCTTGATGAAAATGGGGAAAAAACTCCCATATAAAAATATTATGTTTTCAATTTATTGTGATTTTTCAAAGAACCTAAAAAATATGTGAAATGAAATGAAAAATAAAAAGAAAATGGAAAGGAAGCGTGTTAGATAGCAATTGAGACTAGTTCAAATCATCAACTGGGCCCAGAGGGGGGTGCTAATAGGAAAGCATGCTAGGCCCAATATCATTCAGAAAATTAAAATGAAAATGTACCGAAAAATGGAAAAGTTATGTGGCAAATAGCAATAAAACTAGGTGTATTTCTCATTGGGCCTTGGAAGTGGGGTGTGGTTATCAGATTCTCACTTAAGCCCAAAGCTTCAACTTAAGTTATGCTATGCGTTTTGATCACTCTTCAGACTCTCTCACAAAATGAATCACGCGTGGCCGTTGGATTTGGATTGGGTCAAAGGTCTTCCTAAGATCTAAGGGTGGTCAGGTTGTCTTCAACCTTTGAATGATTCTGGGGGGAAAAGCCATGGAATCACAGAGCTTGTAACTTCATCTTCTCCAATTCGTGCTCCCTCGATTCTTCATCAAAAACCAAAACTAAAAGCCCTAACTTACTCCATTTTTCACCTGCAATTCAACCATGGCATCTAAACACATTGAATCACCTTCTTCCTCAAAACACGATACACTCCTCAGAAATTGGTCGATCACCACAACTCACCAAACTTGAAATTAAGTAGCTCAATCTCTTCACCACTTCACCCTGATCATTTCTAGCTATCAAGTTAAGATTATAACACCAAGAACACGAAGATATGAGCATGAACAGAAATTGCATCAATCCACTAATTGTCTCTAAATCAACCCTAATGCTACCAGAAAGCTCCCTATGATCATCTACATTGGATCTAACCATTCAAAGCCTATTGAAACTGCCTAAATCAAGCCATGGAGTGAAGTTTACATACCTGCAATTTTGAGATGAACAGAGTGATCAAAGCTTCAAGATAAGCTTCAATAAGTTCCAGACACCTTCACCAACACCAAAGGATGCTTCTGTATGCAAAGAAAGAGATTGAAATGGCTTGGATCCTTGAATTCGATCTTGAGTTGCAGATGAAAAATTTCAAAGGCTATCACACGATTCTTCACCAATCTTGCTATGGATTCTATCTGAAATCATCCACCAATGCTAGAGCAAGCTTTTGAGATCAAAAGAATCAATTGGAAGTGGTTGAAACTTGTAACTGAATTCTGTTTTGCAAATGGAAGGTTGAAAATGCAACCTCTCCAATCTCCCTCAATTCTCTCCAACTAGTGATCTGAACCACTTCGCAAGTACATATAGGATGTGGATGAAGGCTCTAGAAAGTTCTGGATTGATCCTATGAGAAAATCAATTTCTCATGTCATGAAAATCTCTTCTTATGCTACACACATATCAGCTCATGTTTTGGCTTGCAATTCACCTTGTTCTGAGTTTAAGTTCTCTCCAAATGAGATTTAGGAAGTGTTTGGATGGAAGGGAGCCTTGCATTTGCCTTGAAGATTGGTTTTGCAATTGTGCCTTATGATGCAAGTAATCAATTTACAAAGCAAGTCATTGAAATAACCCTTAATTCAAAATTGTGGCAATGTCAATGTTCTCAAAATTCATTTTACAATCAAATTGGTATGTCATATGGCTTGGTTTGGATGTGTAGATCAAAAACCCCAATTTTCAACCTTGGTTTATTTAAAATTCACCTTCATTTTAGGCCATTTTTGTGACTTTGTGAAGCAAGCCATTCCAAACTCTTATGACCTTTTACCTAGCCTAAAAACATCATTTTGAACACATCTCATGTTGAACATTTTTTCATTTGAGGAGTGGAAGATGGAGATTTTGACCTATGTTGAAAAATGACCTGTAATTCAACTTTCCCAAAATACCCCTGGGTTGTCAAGACCATAACTTGAGTTCTACAAATCCACTTGAGGACTTATAGTACTTAAATTAAAGCTAAGATCAATATATACAACTCTTATGTTGACCAAGAATCCATTTGAAAACTCCTTCATGGGAAAAAGTTTCTTGGAAGTCAAGTGACTTTCACAGATAAATTTCAGTGTCCTCTGATGACCCATAACTTGCAAGAACCATAACTTGAGTTCTACAAATCTTCTTGAAGAATTCTAGTACTCAAATTAAATCTAATGAGAAGCTCTACAAGTTTCATGTTGACCAAGAATTCATTTGAAACTTGCATTTTGACTTATCTAGCTTCGAAGTTAGGCCTAAATTAGGGTTTTTTACACTGAAACCCTAATTTAGTAACTCCTCTCCTTCTTGATTCCTTTTGATTTCTCCTTGGCAAAACACCACACATGTATACACATATCAATTCATGAATCCCACATCCTTCAACTAAGCCTTGATGCTTTTCAATCACTCAGTTGACCTAGGGTTGACCTAAGATTGACCCAGATGAAACCCTAGTTGACTGTACTTCAACTCTGGCTCTTGTACTTGTATCAATGACTTGTCTCATCTTCAAAATGACCCTCTAAGTCTTCCATGATATTTGTACACATTCCATACCCTCAGTCATGACTCACACACATTCATTGATGAATCTTCAACCCCCCAAGATTAGGAGAGAAATCCACTGGTTGACCTTTAAACTTCTCAAAGCCTCAAACATTTCTTGATGACTTGGATAGTCTTGAGATTTGAATAAAAACCCCTTGATGTGCCTCTTTTGATAAGAATGGCACTTGATCCCTTGTTAGATAACTTGTTATGCTATGCTATGCAAATGATTAGACTATGTACATGACTTATTATGCAAATGATAATGCAATTGAAACATAAACCAGGTGAAATAGGTTGAGCAAATTTTAGGGTGCAACAGCTGCCCCTATTCAAACGGCTTGGACCCGACTGGGTGAAGAGCGAACGGCCTTCAAACATTCGAGGTACGAGACGGTTCAATACCAAGAACCCGAAAATTTGCCAACCGCAGAAATAAACTGCACCACTGCTTGGTGAACCCCATCCATCCATTGAACCTGATTAACTTCACTGGGGAAGCACTTCTGTCGATAAAACATGACTCTACCAACGATACAGGAAAATAACTTCGCCACCACTACGGGAAATAACTCCACCACCACTACGGGAAATAACTCCGCCACCACTACGGGAAATAACTCCGCCACCACTACGGGAAATAACTCTGCCACCACTACGGGAAATAACTCCGCCACCACTACAGGAAATAACACCGCCATCGCTACGGGTAATACTCTGTCACCACTACAGGAAAATAACACTGCCATCGCTACGGGTAATACTATGTCACCACTACAGGAAAATAACACCGCCATCGCTACGGGTAATACTCTTGAATACAGCTCCTCTGCCTATCTTTGCAGTAGCTAACTCCATCAATCAAATGGGTAACACAATACGAGTCCAGTCTTCCAACTTTTAGCGCCGACACAGCAACAAATCTAAAAAGGACTCTACCAGGGATTTTCTGAACCCAAACTGCCAGACACCTACTTCGACATAGGCGGCAACTTCCAAAAATTGATTCATGAAACCTTGATAACGACATAACAACAATCTTGAAGAAACACTCCGCTGGAGGGGTAAGAGAAACTTAAACAAGCAACTCTGTGGGGAATAATGACAAGACGAACATTATCACCACATGCCTCATGCTGAGACTTTTAATATTTGGTAATTGATCTGAGCAAGAGCTCCCTCCACCTGCAAGGGAAACAACACTTGAAAACAACAGGTTAACCAACCTGGCTTATGTTTCAAAATGCGCATGTTTGATAATGGCGTAATGCTCCGTACAGCACAGATATGCTACGCGCTTTTCGGGTAGATGCAAATATGACACTATATGCAAATGCAAATGCAGGCTCAAGCTGTTGGGGAAACTCTGACAAGCTTGCTTCAACACGACTGTTGAGAGCAAATACCACCATGTTGGGGATGAACGGGTATCGTAAAGTTTTCTGGCAAAATAAATGTCGGACATACAACCAACTCCACGGGGAGAGATTACACATCAATTTCTACTGGAAGGAAAGAACAACATCTGCTGGGAAGAGGAACTCAGCTGGGGAAGAGACGACTTGGCTGAGGAAACCTGAACCTTCCGGGGAAACGCACTGTCTGGGTACAGCTTACAAACTCGGAGCTACCACTTTGCTGAGGATAATCCTTCCGAACCAACTATGACTTGGTTAAACACTGCGGGAATTCTCCCAGCTGGGGATTGATTGTTCACATACTCGACTCTATGGGGAATGCCACCTTTGCAGGGGATACTGATTTTGACTGGCTGGGGATATCCTCTAGGGATAAGCTGCGACTAGCTGGGGAAATTGATTTCTTCGGTAAGGGACAACAATCATCCCAACTTTTGAAGATGATGTGCGACCTGCATGGGGATTGGCGTCGCACAAAGTCACGTTTTTCACCACGAACCTCCGGCTGGGGCCACAATTTCTGATCGTCCACTTCCAATGGACAAGAACCCTGCACAACGCAAACAAGACAAAACAAGTCTATGCGACCAAATCTATTCAGGTTAGTGTTAGTGACATTATTTCAGTCAATTCAAAGTTTTAGCAATTATTGGCAAGGGCCAGCAAAGTTATGCACCTGTAAGTTCATCGGAACATTGGCGTTTTCCACATACAAAATAGTAAAGCACAATCATCAAATACTGAATGACATGTTTTATTAATAACAGGCCTCTGAATAGGCAAAGTTTTTGTACATCGGATGCAACTCCTGAAAAGAGGAAGTTACGCACACACACATACATATATGCACAAAAAGCATAAAAATACAAATACAACTCGAATTTTGTACACATGTCGGCAACATGGTGCAGACAAACATCGTGAGCTGATCCTCCTATGACTCGCCCGACTCTGGCACTTTCCCGGTATTCAGTTTTCGGAAGAGATTGTGTTGGATAAACGAACCCTCAGGTGCTCCCAAACCACTAAGCGATGCTGGTATCAAATTCGGACCGCAGTCATTTGCTTTTTCAATCCCTAACTTTTGCGTGAATCGCCCTTTGCGGGTTTTCAATTCACCGGGATACCCTTTTTTGCCGAAGTCGCCCAATGCAGGTTTTCGACTTCGCGGGTGTACATCTTTTCAATTTTATCCCTAACTTTTGCCCGAACCTTTTATTCTGTTTTTGGTTCGCCAGGATGCCCCATTTTTGCCTGGACTCTCTTTTTACTGTCCAGCGGGTCACTTTCAAGCAAAGTATTTTTTAACCGCGTCTGAATTCACAGGAGACGAAAAGTCTTCACCATCCATGGTAGATAGTAGTAAGGCTCCTCCAGAAAAGACTTTTCTGACAACGTATGGCCCTTCGTAATTAGGGGTCCACTTGCCCCTGTGATCTGTTTGTGGTGGGAGAATCCTCTTCAGCACAAGGTCGCCCGTCTGAAAGCTTTGAGGGTGTATCTTCTTATCGTACGCTTTCTTCATCCGGCTCTGATACAACCGACCGTATGCGAGAGAAGCTAGCCTCTTCTCATCCATTAAACTGAGCTGATTCAGTCTATCTTTAACCCATTCTGCCTTGTCAAGTTGGACATCACGTAAAACCCTCAAGGAAGGAATCTTGACCTCCAACGGTAATATTGCCTCCATTCCATATACCAATGAAAAAGGGGTTTCCCCGGTTGATGTGCGTACCGTCGTACGATAACCGTGCAAAGCGAAAGGTAGCATCTCGTGCCAGTCCTTGTAGGTCACAACCATCTTCTTTATGTTCTTATTGGCCGCTTCGACAGCACCATTCATCTTGGATCGGTAAGGATAAGAGTTGTGATGTTCAATCTTAAAATTCTGGCACAGCTCTTTCATCATCTTGCTATTCAAATTCGAACCGTTGTCGGTGATAATCCGCTCAGGGATTCCATATCTGCAGATAATATCCCGTTTGATAAATCTGGCGACCACTTGTTTGGTGACATTGGCATATGATGCTGCTTCCACCCATTTGGTGAAGTAAACAATGGCCACCAAAATGAACCGGTGTCCGTTTGATGCCGTAGGCTCAATCTTACCAATCATATTAATTCCCCACATCGAGAATGGCCACGGTGATGACATCACATTCAGAGGACTTGGGGGCACATGGACTTTGTCTGCATAAATTTGGCATTTATGACACCTCTTTGTGAACTTGAAACAGTCTGTTTCCATAGTCAGCCAGTAATAACCTGCCCGCAGCAGTTTTTTTGTCATAGCATGCCCACCCGCATGTGTACCAAACGTACCCTCATGTATCTCTTTCATGAGCAACTTTTCTTCTTTCTCATCTACACAGCGTAGCAACGCTAAGTCATGGTTTCTTTTGTATAGGACACCGTCAGGATTCAAATAGAAATTGCCAGTCAATCTCCTAAGAGTCTTCTGATCACGACTGGATGCCCCAGCCGGATACTCCTTGTTCTTCAGGAAATTCTGGATGTCAAAGTACCAGGGTTTATCATCAGATGCTTCGTCAATAGCAAATATGAAGGCAGACCTATCAAGCCGAGATATAACAATTTGGGGAGCCTCGTTCCAGAAGTTAACTTTATACATGGAAGACAATGTCGCCAGGGCGTCAGCCATTTGATTTTCTGCTCGCGGCACATGATGCAATTCCACCTTGTCAAAGAAAGGCAACAATCTCCTTGCATAATTTATATATGGTATCAAATTGGGCTGACGTGTCTCCTATTCTCCTTTTATCTGATTCACCACTAGAGCTGAGTCTCCATATACATCCAGATGTTTGATTCGCAAATCAATAGCTTCTTCAAGACCCATGATGCAAGCCTCGTATTCAGCCTCATTATTGGTAACAGGAAAGGTCAATCGAGCAGTAAATGGGATGTGCGGCCCATGAGGAGTAGTAATAATTGCCCCTATTCCGCTACCATAAGAATTCACAGCTCCATTAAATATTAACTGCCATTTGGAACCCAATTCTGGTCCTTCGTCCGGCAATGGTTCTTCACAATCTTTCACTTTCAGGTACATGATATCCTCGTCAGGAAAATCAAACCTCATCGATTGGTAGTCCTCAACAGGCTGCTCCGCGAGGTACTCTGACACAACGCTACCTTTAATAGCCTTTTGCGAGACATACTGAATGTCATATTCGGTTAACACCATCTACCATCGGGAAATTCTTCCGGAGAGTGCTTGCTTCTCAAACACGTATTTGATTGGATCCAACTTTGAAATTAGCAGGGTTGTATGATTTAGCATGTATTGCCTCAAACGTTTGGCGGCCCAGGCTAGCGCACAACACGTTTTCTCGAGCATTGAGTATCTGGACTCACAGTCTGTGAACTTCTTACTCAAATAGTAAATCGCATGCTCTTTACGTCCTGTCTCGTCGTGTTGACCGAGAACACAACCCATACTTTCCTCAAGAACCGTCAAATACATAATCAAAGGTCTCCCAGCCACTGGGGGTATCAAAACAGGAGGTTCCTGCAAGTATTCTTTTATCTTATCGAACGCCTTTTGACAATTTTCGTTCCAGGTCACAACCTGGTCCTTTTTCAACAGCTTGAATAACGACTCGCATGTCGCAGTTAGGTGAGATATGAACCGGGCGATATAGTTCAACCTCCCTAAAAACCCACGCACTTCTTTTTCTGTTTTAGGCGTCAGTATTTCTTGTATTGCTTTTATTTTTGCAGGATCAACCTCGATTCCTTTTTCTCTCACGATAAACCCCAGTAGTTTACCTGATCTCACCCCGAAGGTGCACTTGTTAGGGTTCAGTCTCAGCCTGAACTTCCTGAGCCTCTTGAATAATTTCAGCAGATTAACCAAATGCTCCTCCTCCGTCTGGGATTTGGCAATCATATCATCAACATAAACCTCGATCTCTTTGTGCATCATGTCATGAAAGAGAGTCGTCATAGCACGTTGATATGTTACCCCAGCGTTCTTCAATCCGAAGGGCATCACTTTATAGCAAAAGGTTCCCCAGGGAGTAATGAAGGTAGTCTTCTCCATGTCTTCTGGCGCCATTTTGATCTGATTATAG
Source organism: Lathyrus sativus (assembly GCA_963859935.3). Classification (NCBI taxonomy): domain Eukaryota; kingdom Viridiplantae; phylum Streptophyta; class Magnoliopsida; order Fabales; family Fabaceae; genus Lathyrus; species Lathyrus sativus. The sequence continues at coordinate 614,223,413 of OZ012735.1, read as the reverse complement.
CCCGAGAAGTCATCCATGAAGGAGAATACGGAGAATTGAGCAGTGTTATCAACCAGCACATCGATGTGAGGAAGAGGAAAGTCATCTTTCGGGCTCGCCCTATTCAAATCACGGTAGTCTACACACATTCTCACTTTACCGTCTTTCTTTGGCACTGGCACAATATTAGCGACCCATGAGGGATATTTTGTAACAGCTAGGAAACCAGCATCCCACTGTTTTTGAACTTCCTCCTTAATCTTCACAGCCATGTCCGGTCTAGTCCTTCGGAGTTTCTGTTTAGCAGGCGGACATTCCTCTCGCAGCGGTAGATGGTGAACAACCATATCTGTATCCAACCCAGGCATGTCCTCGTACGACCAAGCAAATATATCACTGTACTCTTTAAGCATCTCAACCAACCTTTGCTTGATGTCGCTCTGCAGCGCAGCCCCCATACGGATGTTTTTCTCAACCCCTTCTGACCCCAAATTGATAATCTCAATGACTTCCTCATGAGGCAGAATGATTCTTTCTTCTTGTTTCAATAACCAGGTCAACTCTTCGGGTACGTCGCCATCGTCAACAATCTCTTCCTCAGCCTGAAATACCGGGTGCTCGAAGTCGAAATGAGTCATAGGCGGTTCATAGATGTCATCTGAAATAGTAATCCTGCAAAGGAAATGGTTAAATGCTTCAAAACGCATACAAAGCAAATAACCACATTGCCATTTTATTGTAAAACACAAAAACGGAAAAACAGGGATCACAATATTTGTATATGAAAAACGCCTTTATTCATGATTAAACAATGTAATGTACATAACAAAATGGCCCTAAGCAAAATCACTATGCCCCGGGTAGGACACAGGATTATTCAACAATTAAAAAAACAAATCATTATTGTTTAGTTGTCACGGGAACAGCTTCCCGGATAGACCAATTGTAGAGACTTTGTCCTGGCACGCTTGGCTTGATCCACGCGTCCATGTCACAGTCGCTATCTCCTTCTTCAGAATCGGAAACAACATTGATAGTCTCGAAGCTCACTCCATTTGGTTTAATGGTTATCGGCCCTCTGAACCTGGGCACTTTTGAAGAGGATGCTGATGATGAAGGATGATATCCAAGCCCGAACCTGTCATTCTTCACGGGAATCTCCAACACCTGACCCCAGCCCTTGGTCTCGCCTGCCTGTACTAGAGCCTGAGCCTCTTTATACGATGACACTGCCACATCTGATATCTTGGGTACTGGAGCTTTGTCTTTAATCCTTAGCCCTTCAAATGCTTGACAGGGTGTCTCGTGGATTTCGCCGTCGACCTCCACATATCTGAATGAAGACAGATGGCTAACCAAAATATCTTCTTCTCCACAAACAGTGACGACACTATCCCCCACCATATACTTCAACTTTTGGTGCAACGTGGATGTGACTGCCCCAGCAGCATGAATCCATGGGCGTCCAAGAAGGCAACTATACGCTGGCTGGATGTCCATTATATAGAATTCCGTTTCAAAAATTTCCGGCCCCACCTGCAATGGTAATGTTATCGATCCGGAAACTGACCTCCTCGTTCCATCGAACGCTCTCACCACTAAGTCACTGGGTGTGCAGATAATCCCCCTGATATCCAATTTCATCATTGCTTTCTTCGGAAGCACATTCAAGGAAGACCCTGTATACACCAACACGCGGGACATGACCGTGCCTCTGCATTCAACTGAGACGTGCAACGCCATATTATGCTCTCTCCCTCTTGGAGTCAAATCAAAATCTGTAAAGCCCAAACTGTGCCCCGCATTGACATGCGCCATCACCCCTTCTAACTGATTAACCGAAACGTCCTGAGGAACGAATGATGTGTCTAGGATCTTCAGCAAAGCGTTCCGATGGGCCTCGGAACATAATAGCAGTGACAAGATTGGGATCTTTGATGGCGTTTGTTGGAGATGCTCCACAATTTTGTAATCACTTTTACGGATGAGCCTCATAAACTCTTCCACATCCTTAAGTGACGTTTCCTTTTCAATCGACTGAGAAGGACCACCCTCAACTACCTTAGCCTTACCCTTTGCCAATCTTTCTGCCTCTACCTCAGGCGATGTGAAGATTCTCCCACTTCTAGTCATACCTCCTGTTCCGGCAACATTATCTACAACCCCAGCTGGTTGTTCATTGACTTCAATTTTCTTACCATCACAATATACCTCCAACCCGTAAGTCCATGGCACTGCTTTAGTACTCTCAAAAGGAATCGGTCCTGCTTTAGTAATAGTGATCATCGGCCGCCGGGAGGGCGCCGTTATGGTTATTGTTTTCCTTGGAATCGTTACCGTAGCAATATCGTTCCGCTCCTCACACAATGCCTCTACAGGCTCTTCAATCGCGGTTCTATCAAACTGCAATGTACCTTCATCCATCATAACCTGAATACCCTGTTTCAGCTCATTACAACCCTCTGGCTGTATCCAACAATCCAAGCAACATTCGTCACACCCTGGGAATACACCCCCTTTTAACAACCTGCTTTTGATCTCTCCCAACGGTGTTTTCAGCTCATTGACATCCGTCACTAGATTCAAATTTTCCTTGGTCAGGATGGCGTTTGCCCCATGATTGGGCATAGGCTGCTGTACTATATTTGGACCCGCCTGCCCGAAGTTGATAGTTTTGCTGTCCAACAAGTCTTGGACTTTATGTTTAAACGCATGACAACCTTCAATATCATGTTCGGGCGCCCCGGAGTGGAACTCACAGTGTTTACCAGCGTCATAACCAAATGGAGGAGTGCCCGTTAACAGCGCCATGGTCCTTTTCTCGACCAACTTCAACCCTAGCAGTGTTTGAAGCAGTTCGGCGTATGTTGAAGGAGGCGTTTCAAATACTCTCCTTGGCTTGCCCTCTAGGATTCTGCGCTGGGCGGGGTGTTGCCTTTGTTGTTGCTGCTGTTGTTGCTGTTGTTGTGGGAAAGGGATGGTAACACTAGCGACCTGTTGATGCTGAGCATACTGACTTCGTCCTCTGCCCCGACCCCTGCCACCAAACACGGCACTAGAATCAGCTTGTCGTCTACCACCGAATGCTTTCCTGGTACCTCCTGCGGGGGCAGACTCGCCTGCGTGGAATCTTCCAACCTTAATACCGTCTTCGACCATCTCACCCATGAGAAACAAATCTGAAAAACTGCTCAACGAAACATTAAACAATTTTTCGTAATATATCCCCGTAAATGTCCCAATGAACATACTATTCATTTCTCTTTCAGCTAACGGAGGATGTACTCTTGCTTCCATATCGCGCCATCTCTGCGTATACTCTTTAAAGCTTTCCCCGTTCTTCTGCGACAAACCTTGCAATTGAACTCGGTTCGGTGCTAGATCACTGTTATATTTATAATGCAGGACGAAAGCATCTGCCAATTGCCTCCAGGTTTTGATTTGAGCGGGCTCCAACCCCATGTACCACTTGAGTGACGGTCTTGATAGGCTGTCTTGAAAGAAATGCATAAGCATCATTTCGTCCTCCGAATACGCGGACATCCTTCTGTAATAAGAGCAGACATGCACCTTAGGGCAAGTGTCCCCCTTATATTTGTCGAAAGTGGGAGCTTTGAACTTCAGCGGTACCCTCAGTCCAGGAACCAAGCCCATAGTAGTCATTTCTAATCCGATAGAATTCTGATTAGCCATACCCTTCACCTGTTCTTCAAGCATTTTGATCCTCTGAGTATTGTCAACGGGTCCCTCAAATCCCATGCCTCTTCCAGAAAAGGCGTCCTCTTGACAGTCTTCGCCCCAGTTCACATTTTCATTTCCGTACCCGTTATAACTAGTGTTGCAACCAAACCCTTGTTGATTAGTCATGGGACCTCGTCCCCCATTACCATAACCTTGATTGACCCCGACATGCCCGAAACCAGTGTTGACAGGAATCAATCCAGTACCATTTCCACCATAACCCTAGTTAGCATTACCGAAACCGTCGTAGCCGAAACCCTGAGTGTTGAAGCCGAACTTTCCGCCCTGGTTGCCGTACTCAAACCCCTGGTCATTATAGCCGCACATATTGTTACCAAAACCATTACCGCCATTGTTGATACCACCGCCCATATTGGCATCTCCCAATCCAACATTGTTAACACCAGTCTCATTTCCATTCCCTGTGTTACCATTGCCAGCGCCAGCATCATTGTTTACAACCACAACAGGTGGGGTCACCACAGGAGGAACCACAGGTGTAGGGGGGCCATCCTCATGAAGAGTTTCGACATGCACAGAGTTGTGATCATTGTTGCCATTCCCATTAGCCCGCGTCAGCAGCGGCTGCACCAAAGTCTGGAGATTCTCCTGACCTTTAGCAATGCTCTCCATGGCCTGCATGAATAGGTTCAACTTCTCGCGAATTTCCTGCATCTCCACTTGGACTTGATCCATGATTCTCTTGCAGTTGTTTCGGGTTGAGTAGCGGTGATCTCTTTGTTCGTCAATCCTGAAAACCTGAAGATGCAGGAAATAAGATACAGATCCAAGAATATCGGTTATGCAATATAAATGCAGATGCAATTATGTAAATATGCTACAGGTTACATCCCCCCTGATTCTAGTTTCAGAGAGAATGCCATCATGACAATGGAGTCCCCTTCAAACAAGCAAGGAATCTGAAAACCCTCATATATAAATGATGCCAAGAGGCTGAGTACAAGAGTACAACTGAAGAGACCTCGGCCAACAAGCCTGGCGATGGTCCAAATACAAGTACAAATATCAAAGACAAGGCAAAAGATAAATCAGGCCAAATGGCGTGCTCTGACGTCTTCCAATATCGTCATCGTCTTCGAGTGCCCTAGCTGGGAGATCAGCTCATGTATCAGTAAAGCATGTCGCTCGGTAGTGGATCTCAGCTTTCTGGCGTCGTCCTGGTAGTTTCCCTTGCCAGAACTCTCGTCAAATCTGTATCTCTTGGAACCGGCCTTCTCTTCATAACCTCTCGGCTTCTCGTCAACGTCACTTACTCTGAGCTCAGCAGCGCTCCTAAGCGATGTCTCTTTAGCAATCTTTGCGTCTTGGGCTCTAATATGTGCCTCTAGCGTGGCAATCTGCAACTTCAGTTCGTCTTCGCGTTCCCTCCGCTTGGTAAGCGTGGCATTCCACAAAGCTTCCCACTTGCTGATACGGGCATAAGCTTTGCTTAGAAGTTCCTTCTTGGAAGTAAGCACCTTGCTAACACCGTTCAAGGCTATTCCCACTTTTTCTTTCTTGTTGGTTTCTTCTGTCAGCTCCGATCCCAACCTGTTAATCAATTCAGTCTGTTCCTTCACAGTGAAAGTGACTTCCTTCTTCTCACAACGTAACTGGAAGATCTCATTCTCTAACTCCTCATTGGCTTTCTTCAATTCCTCGTTTTCAGCCAACAATTTATTATACTTCTCACTCTTTTCTGACGCAGGTACCTCAATCAACGGAAGATACAGAGGTTCCACGGCAGGATAAGGCATCAAGGAAGTACTAGCTCTCTCGCGGATCCAAGCCAAATAAGGATCGTAAACTCTGTTGTTGCTCTTACCGAGCAAAGCTTTCCCCCTCTTATGGATGTTAGCCCATGCATGTGTCAATCTGATCACAACAGCTGTGTCCAATAAGCCTGTGAGATACAGAGATTCCTGTATCTCCTTCTCGATAGGAGCGTCCCTCAAAGCATAACCGAACTGTCTTACCAGCAGTGAAGGATTATAGTTAATACATCCTTTCCGTCCAATCAGGGGGACATTCAGAAAGCCACCGCAACTATATATAATATCAGTATCCAGCATACTCCCATCAAACCAAATGACGTTCTCAGCAGACAGCCCCATCAACCGGGAAGACCAATCCAAAGTATCAACAGCATCCACAAAAGGTCTTGTCTTCGGAAGGTGCCCCTGGAACCACCTGTACAGGAGAGGAAGGCAGCAGGAAACATTCTTGCCACGACGTTTCTCATTCTTATAGTGAATGGAATGATAAACATCGCCCAAGAGAGTGGGAACTGGATTCTTCGAGGCAAGAATCAAGAAGGCATCTGAGTCGACAAAATCTGGCACATTAGGAAACAAGACAATCCCGTAGATGCAGACAGCTAGAATAGCACTGAAGGCAACCCAACATCCACTCTTCGCGCACTGTGTAACCTTCTCAACCAAGACGGACAGGTGAAAACCATAGGCTCCATTCAGCTTGACCAAGCCTCCCGGAAACTCAGAAGCGTCTAAACTGACAATCTCAGCAAGTGTAGCCAACTCAGGCTCAGCATCAACGTGTACGAATGGCATCTGGTCTATCACAGGAACTCCCAACATCACAGAATACTCCTCCAAAGTGGGTGCCAGAACGTAGTCGGGAAATAAGAAACATCTTAGCTGCGGCTCATAAAACTGCATCAAAGTATACACCCCAGTCGTCTCAAATGCTGAAGGTCTGTACAACAAGCTAAGCAATCTCCCATAAGATATCCTGAACTCAGCCCTTACTTTCTCATCTGCTAGAGCAACTAAACCCAGCAAGGAACTGATATATGGCGCATGCAACCGGTAAGCAACTGTCTTCTTCAGGGACTCCATGTCTGGCCAGAAGATATACTAGAATCAGAGGGGAATGATCACCTGCAACATAAATACATGTTAATGAAATGCAGTCATGAAAATGCACATGCGTATGCAAACAAGGGACCAAGTGCAATGCTGATGGACTGGGCTGCTCTGTACTAAAGTCTGAGAACCATCCAATCTTCATCTCAAACCAAACCAACCACTCAAAAGAATCCTGCAACCACATCTCACAGACAGAGATAAACCAGGTATTCTGAGGTCAAAGGTTTCCTGCAAACAGACCCATCTACCCCTCACAGGTGTGTACTTAACTCGCAGACGAGGTACGACATCCTATGCGGGTTCAACGTCACAGACTTTCAAGAGCGATGATACGATACCCAGAAGGTGTGGCATCATCATCCCTTGAAACGGTCTCACTTAGTTGAATCTCAATTGATAGGTCCCCAGAGTCGATAATCCTCGGGTCAGACAACTTATCGAGCCCTAAGGGCCAGGCAAGAAGCGTCAAAGAGAATCTCGTCCGAGCGTAAATTTCGCGGCTAGCTGGTGCGAGCTAAGCAAGCAGGCTAACCACTACTCTCTACTTCTAAGTCTATGTGTAACCTCAAGCCCATGTCCGGCTTATCTCTCAACAGATCATCCCTTCCCACAACAGCGATAATAATATAAGGCTGATAATAAAATGCGGAAAGTAAAGACTGAAAAGTAAATCTATACAACACCCATGACAAGAAAACAAGCGCTAGGATTGACTCGCATAGGGGATGTTCCTGTCCCCAGCAGAGTCGCCAGCTATTGCTACTGCGAAAATCGGCGCCGGCTATCACAGAAGAGTCGCCACCGTGCGTTATTTATCCCAAAGGAGGGAAAGGAAACGCTCGAAGAAAACCTAACGCAAAGATGGGAACGGAATGGTCATCGCAACTAAATCCTGGATTCGGGAGTTGGTTACGCAAGGGGAAGGTATTAGCACCCCCTCACGTTCGTCGTACTCGACGGGATCCACGCTTGTTTTCTAGTACGGATTGTTATTCCATCTATTCTACAGGTCTGGGGTTAAAAGAAAATAAAATGACTCGGCAAAGTATCGCACTTTATGCCTACGTATTCCCGTCTGGAACGAGAAATCAGAGTCAACGTAGTTCGCCTACCTACAGGAAAGGAGGGGAAGGTTGCTCGCTAGGATATCGCATCCTATGCTACGTACTTTCATACATCATGAAAGATCAGAGCAAACGTAGTTTGGGCCATGAAAGACACAAGCTTGTCCGACTGTTTTTTATCTCCTTATGAAAGGGGTTTTTCCTGATTAAGAGTCCCAGCGGACAACAATGACACTTTGATGTTTGTTTTCAGTCTTTTACGCAAGAACTGTCTTTTATGATGTTTGCAATCTCTGACGCACTAGAGACTATGATTTGAGAGTGACTACGTCGTACGTCACCCTAAGGGTAACACACTAAGCAATTAGGGTACTGCAGAGTGACCCTCCAGTGACCTTTTCTCAAATAGCTTGAGGCTCGTAGCGTACGACATCGATTATCCTTATTACAGTGTTTTTGAATTGTTTTGAGATAGAAGAGAAAGAAGCTCTAAAAACCTAGGGTTGAAAGGGGAATCAAAACTACCCTAATGTTATCACGCATTGGTTACAACCTAATGTCTGTCATAATTCCCTCCTGCGCAGAGGTAATCAGAGATCCTAGGGGATAAACAGCAAAAGAAACAGAAGATATACAGTAAATAGTAAAATGCATGAGATGCAGCAGAACAAGCGAGGCAAGGGAGTCCCACTCAACCTCGAACCTGGGAAAAAATAGGTAAAGTGAAACAGCTTCACTTCAAACCTAAGGGAAAATCAACAAACAATACAGCAAATAAAACCACACCCAACACCAGCTCAGACAGCAACAACAGCTCCTACAGCAAGCAATTCAAACAGTACCAGCTCTAGCAGCTACAGTTGATTAACAGCAAAAGGTTGACAGTGACAACTTCAAGCAAGATCCCATCTTCACTTTCCAATAATATTCAAGCTTCAAATAAGCTCTTATCTCCAATAATCTCCAACTTTAGCAAACACTGAATCCCAACAAATAGACAGCTTCAAACAGCAGCAAAACCCTAATCTCAACAGATACCCAGCTTTGACAGGCACAAGCTTCATATTCTCTAGTCATCAATGCACTTCTTATCTTCAATAGGTCTTCAACTTCAATGCAGACACTCACAGGAGAGAATCAACTAATAGATGAAGTGGGAATGTTAAGAGGCTTAGTGAAAACCCAGGGAAATCACTAAGATCTTATCATAGCAAGGAAGAGATATCCTCAAGATTCTACCCAATCAAAGCATGCTCTACATCCCTCCTAAGGAGAGATGGAACTTATTTGGGGGACCTTGTGTCATAGGATGGAATAGAGGCACAAGAAGCTCTCTATGTTTAAAGGAAGAAATTAGTCTACTCTAGAGCTCTCCCTATATCTCCTATCTCCTAAGTCTTCATCAAGCATCTTCAAGCACAAGCAACTTCAAGCTCCAAGCATCATCATTTGTCTTCAATCTTCTCTAATGTCTTCACATAATCCTCAAGCCAAGCACAAGCCCCCAACACCCAAAGAAGAGGCCCAAAACCCATCAAACAAAACAACCTCCCAAGAGGGAAACACACCAATATCACCCAATTTGCAAAAATCAAATAAAATGGAAATACTCATCATAAAATCCTAGATTAATTTCTAAGGGACCCTAACTATGTACCCTATACCCCATATAAACTCCAAGGCCTAAATCAAACTAAAAACCCAAAAACTATGTGTTGAAATGCACCTATGTCAAGTTGAAACCCTAATTCTAGCACACTAAAGTTCCTTATTCTAAACTAACTAAAATTAAATCACAAAAATGTGATAAAATTCCAGGGGGAACCTAATACTATAATCTAACTATAGAAAAAAGAATGGCATCAAAATATCAAAGGAAATGATCATACAAAATTCAGAAAGTTGGATATATCAAATGAAAATGCAATAAAAGCAATTAAAAGTAAAAATAAACCAAAAAAATGAAAAAATGAATGAAATGACATTTTTATTCTTTTATAATTTTCTTGATGTCTTGATGAAAATGGGTAAAAAACTCCCATATAAAAATATTATGTTTTCAATTTATTGTGATTTTTCAAACAACCTAAAAAATATGTGAAATGAAATGAAAAATAAAAAGAAAATGGAAAGGGAGCGTGTCAGATAGCAATTGAGACTAGTTCAAATCATCAACTGGGCCCAGAGGGGGGTGCTAATAGGAAAGCGCGCTAGGCCCAATATCATTCAGAAAATTAAAATGAAAATGTACAGAAAAATGGAAAAGTTATGTGGCAAATAGCAATAAAACTACGTGTATTTCTCATTGGGCCTTGGAAGTGGGGTGTGGTTATCAGATTCTCACTTAAGCCCAAAGCTTCAACTTAAGTTATGCTGTGCGTTTTGATCACTCTTCAGACTCTCTCACAAAATGAATCACGCGTGGCCGTTGGATTTGGATTGGGTCAAAGGTCTTCCTAAGATCTAAGGTTGGTCAGGTTGTCTTCAACCTTTGAATGATTCTGGGGGGAAAAGCCATGGAATCACAGAGCTTGTAACTTCATCTTCTCCAATTCGTGCTCCCTCGATTCTTCATCAAAAACCAAAACTAAAAGCCTTAACTTACTCCATTTTTCACCTACAATTCAACCATGGCATCTAAACACATTGAATCACCTTCTTCCTCAAAACACGATACACTCCTCAGAAATTGGTCAATCACCAAAACTCACCAAACTTGAAATTGAGTAGCTCAATCTCTTCACCACTTCACCCTGATCATTTCTAGCTATCAAATTAAGATTATAACACCAAGAACATGAAGATATGAGCATGAACAGAAATTGCATCAATCCACTAATTGTCTCTAAATCAACCCTAATGCTACCAGAAAGCTCCCTATGATCATCTACATTGGATCTAACCATTCAAAGCCTATTGAAACTGCCTAAATCAAGCCATGGAGTGAAGTTCTGCAATTTTGAGATGAACAGAGTGATCAAAGCTTCAAGATAAGCTTCAATAAGTTCCAGACACCTTCACCAATACCAAAGGATGCTTCTGTATGCAAAGAAAGAGATTGAAATGGCTTGGATCCTTGAATTCGATCTTGAGTTGCAGATGAAAAATTTCAAAGGCTATCACACGATTCTTCACCAATCTTGCAATGGATTCTATCTGAAATCATCCACCAATGCTAGAGCAAGCTTCTGAGATCAAAAGAATCAATTGGAAGTGGTTGAAACTTGTAACTGAATTCTGTTTTGCAAATGGAAGGTTGAAAATGCAATATCTCCAATCTCCCTCAATTCTCTCCAACTAGTGATCTGAACCACTTCACAAGTACATATAGGATGTGGATGAAGGCTCTAGAAACTTCTGGATTGATCCTACACACATATCAGCTCATGTTTTGGCTTGCAATTCACCTTGTTCTGAGTTTAAATTCTCTCCAAATGAGATTTAGGAAGTGTTTGGATGGAAGGGAGCCTTGCATTTGCCTTGAAGATTGGTTTTGCAATTGTGCCTTATGATGCAAGTAATCAATTTACAAAGCAAGTCATTGAAATAACCCTCAATTCAAAATTTTGGCAACGTTAATGTTCTCAAAATGAATTTTACAATCAAATTGGTATGTCATATGGCTTGGTTTGGATGTGTAGATCAAAAACCCCAATTTTCAACCTTGGTTTATTTAAAATTCACCTTCATTTTAGGCCATTTTTGTGACTTTGTGAAGCAAGCCATTCCAAACTCTCATGACCTATTACCTAGCCTAAAAACATCATTTTGAACACATCTCATGTTGAACATTTTTTCCTTTGAGGAGTGGAAGATGGAGATTTTGACCTATGTTGAAAAATGACCTGTAATTCAACTTTCCCAAAATACCCCTGGGTTGTCAAGACCATAACTTGAGTTCTACAAATCCTCTTGAGGACTTCTAGTACTCAAATTAAATCTAAGATCAATATCTACAACTCTTATATTGACCAAGAATCCATTTGAAAACTCCTTCATGGGAAAAAGGTGCTTGGAAGTCAAGTGACTTTTACAGATAAATTTCAGTGTCCTCTGATGACCCATAACTTGCAAGAACCATAACTTGAGTTCTACAAATCTTATTGAAGACTTCTAGTACTCAAATTAAATCTAATGAGAAGCTCTACAAGTTTCATGTTGACCAAGAATTCATTTGAAACTTGCATTTTGACTTATCTGGCTTGGAAGTTAGGCCTAAATTAGGGTTTTTTACACCGAAACCCTAATTTAGTAATTCCTCTCCTTCTTGATTCCTTTTGATTTCTCGTTGGCACAACACCACACATGTATACACATATCAATTCAAAATCCCACATCCTTCAACTAAGCCTTGATGTTTTTCAATCACTCAGTTGACCTAGGGTTGACCCAGATGAAACCCTAGTTGACTGTACTTCAACTCTGGCTCTTGTACTTGTATCAATGACTTGTCTCATCTTCAAAATGACCCTCTAAGTCTTCCATGATCTTTGTACACATTCCATACCCTCAGTCATGACTCACATACTCATTGATGAATCTTCAACCCCCCAAGATTAGGAGAGAAATCCACTGGTTGACCTTCAAACTTCTCAAAGCCTCAAACCTTTCTTGATGACTTGGATAGTCTTGAGCTTTGAATAAAAAACCCTTGATGTGCCTCTTTTGATAAGAATGGCACTTGATCCCTTGTTAGATGACTTGTTATGCTATGTTATGCAAATGATTAGACTATGTACATGACTTATTATGCAAATGATAATGCAATTGAAACTTAAACCAAGTGAAATAGGTTGAGCAAATTTTAGGGTGCAACAGTATCAGCCAGCAACAGTCATATACATATATAAGTACCATGATTGTCGAACGATATAGTTATTTTCAAGTCATGAATGTTAAGAGAGAGAGATAAAAAAGAAGGAGAAAGGAGCAATATCACCTCTATACCGACCACTCTTGTTAATCACAGTTTGTGCTTGCAACAGGCTCAGAAAATTGTTAGTGGTACAAAATCATAGTTGTAAATACATTAAATTTGAACGTAGTAATTTTTAAACCCGATCAGAAATATCGAGAATACCAAGTTCTCGACGGATATGAAAGAAGGGCTCATTGGCTAGCGGCTTTGTGAAAATGTCCGCTAGTTGGTTTTTAGTATCAACGTGTTCAAAGACAACGTCACCCTTCTCTACATGGTCCCTAAGAAAATGGTTTCGAATTTCTATGTGTTTGGTACGCGAGTGTAACACTGGATTCTTGGTAAGATTTATAGCACTGGTGTTGTCACAAAATATTGGAACACGTTCTAGTTTCAAATTAAAGTCCAATAGTTGTTGTTTAAGCCATAGGACTTGCGCACAATAACTATCGGCGGCTACGTATTCCGCTTCGGCGGTTGACAGAGCAACAAACACTTGTTTCTTGCTGTGCCAACTAACCAAGGAATTTGAAAATAAGTGACACGTACCACTGGTGCTTTTCCTATCCGATTTGCAACCAGCAAAATCGGAATCGGAGAAGCCTACCAATGAACAATCATTACCCTTAGAATACCACAATCCATACTTCGGAGTACCAGATAGGTATCGAAGTATGCGTTTGACAGATTTTAGGTGGGATTCCTTAGGACATGATTGGTATCTGGCGCACATACACACGCTAAACATAATGTCGGGACGCGAAGCAGTAAGATAGAGAAGCGAGCCAATCATACCTCTGTACCTTTTTACCTCAACATCTTTGCCACTTTCATCTTTACTCATATTAACACACGTTGGCATAGAGGTGTCTATGGCTTTTGCATTTGCCATGTCAAATCTCTTGAGAAGATCCAAACAATATTTTGTTTGGCTCACGAATGTTCCTTCCTTCAGTTGCTTGATTTATAAACCGAGAAAATATGTGAGTTCACCCATCATACTCATCTCGAATTCACCCTGTATAAGCTTAGCAAACTCTCTTATGAGATTCATGTTAGTGGATCCAAATATGATATCGTCAACATAAATTTGTACAAGAATTAAGTGTTTTCCTTGACGTTTAATAAAGAGAGTAGTATCAACCTTTCCTCTTGAGTAGCCTTGATCAAGTAAGAATTTGCTTAGTCTCTCATACCAAGCTCTAGGAGCTTGTTTGAGAACGTACAAAGCTCTTTTCAGTTTATAGACATGATCAGGATACTCATGAGACTCAAAACCAGGTGGTTGAGCAACATAGACTTCTTCATTTATAAACCCGTTAAGGAACGCACTTTTGACGTCCATTTGAAATAACATAAAATCTTTCGCACAAGCGAAAGCAAGTAGAAGGCGTATAGCCTCGAGTCGGGAAATCGGCGCATAAGTTTCCTCATAGTCGATGCCTTCCTCTTGGTTATACCCTTGCGCGACTAAACGCGCTTTGTTGCGAGTTATTACTCCGTTCTCGTCCAGTTTATTTCTAAACACCCATCGGGTGCCGATTACTCGATGACCTCGTGGAGGAGGGACAAGGTCCCAAACCTCATTTCTAGTAAACTGATTCAGTTCCTCCTGCATTGACAAATACCAATGTTCATCGAGTAGGGCTTCCTTAGGGTTTTTAGGTTCCATCTGTGACACGAAAGCAAAGTGATAACAGAAATTACTTAGCTTAGCTCGAGTTGTTACACCCTTTGTGATGTCTCCAATAATGTTTTCAATTGGATGGTCTTTAGATGACTTCCACTCTTGAGGAAGATCATCGTTTGAAGGCGGATGAACTTCCTCTGTTGCATCACGGTGTGCATCCTTATCCTCCTCAATTTTGGCTTTGTCTGGTTGATCAATCCCCGTCTCGCCACTTTTGAGTATGCCTTCAGTGGATGTACCTGCACCATGAACAACACTATCCTTTCTGACATTTCTCGGGTAGGACTCATCAAAGGTAACATGCACATACTCTTCTACAGCAAGTAATCGTTTATTATATATTCTATATGCTTTACTCGATTGAGATTATCCGAGAAAGATACCTTCATCGGCTTTGGAATCAAATTTGCCTAAGTTTTTCTTTCCATTGTTTAATACAAAACATTTGCATCCAAACACGTGCAAGTGAGAAACATTCGGCTTTCGCCCTTTTAAAAGTTCGTACGGTGTTTTGTTTAGAATGGGGCGAATAAGCACCCTATTCAAAACATAGCACGCCGTACTAATGGCGTCGGCCCAAAAATATTTAGGTAAACCACTTTCGTTAATCATTGTTCTTCCCAATTCTTCTAAAATACGGTTTTTGCGCTCCACAACCCCGTTTTGTTGAGGAGTGCATGGAGCGGAGAAGTTATGATCTATACCATGGTTACCGCAATATTCTTCAAATAAGTGATTTTCAAACTCACCTCCATGGTCGCTCCTAATGGACACTATGTTTGTATTTAACTTATTTTGGGAAAGCTTAGCAAACTTTTCAAAAGCGGCGAATGTATCACTTTTACTTACTAAGAAGATGGTCCAACAAAACCTAGAAAAGTCGTCCACTATTACGAACCCGTAATAGTTTCCTCCTAGACTTTTGATCCTAGACGGTCCAAACAAGTCCATGTGTAGAAGTTCAAGAGGTCTCGTTATTGAAATTATCTTTTTGGACTTAAATGAGATCCTCGTTTGCTTCCCTTTTTGACAAGCATCACAAAGGTGGTCCTTGGTGAAATTTATTTTGGGAAGTCCTAAGACTAGGTCTTTTGAGACTACCTTATTGAGTAAGTCAAAATTAACATGTGCTAAACGCCTATGCCATAGCCATGAGACTTCACTCATAGTTATGAGGCATTTGTCGCTTGTTAATGATACTTCATTTAAGTCAAGCATATATACATTGTTTACTCTAAAACTATTAAACATATTCTTCTTATCATTTTCATGCACAATTTTGCAACAATCTTTTGAAAAGGATACATTGTATCCTTTGTCGCACAATTGGCTAATGCTAAGCAGGTTTTAAGGTTTTCGACAAGCAACACTTCGGAAATCATAGTAGAGGCGGGATTACCTACACTACCTTTACCTAGTATTGCTCCGCGGTTGTTATCACCATAAGTTACGTACCCTTTCTTCTTAGCCACAAAGTCTATGAATAAGGATATGTCTCCAGACATGTGTCTTGAGCACCCACTATCGAGAACCCATCTTCTCTCGGTGGTCTCGACACATTTCACCTATTTTTTCTTATTTTTCTGATTGGCGGAGAGGCATAGATTCACGGACTCTTCTTCATCACTAGAACTTTCATCAGAGGAGGAAGAGTCGCTGTCACTTTCCCACGCTATGTACGCTCTCCTAGGCTTTGATGATTTCTTGTGTGACTTTGATGATTCCTTGTCCTTTCCCTTTTTATTCATCGGACAGTCCGGTTTGTAGTGACCGGGTTTTCCACACTTGTAGCACGTCCCTCTAGTCTTTTTACCTTTCGAGTCATCATCCTTGGAGTACCTCGATTGTTTCCAGAAGTTTACCAAGTTCTTCTCGGAATGTTGGATGTCGTTCTTTCTCACGTAACGGTTATACCGTTTAACAAACAACCCCATATCTTCACTTTTATCCTCTTCTTCGTCGCTTGAGGAATAATCACTTTGCTCTTTTGCTTGAGACTTCGAGGAGGAAGTCTTGAGAGCTATTGATTTCTTTTCACTCACCTTCGTTTTGTCTTTCTTTTCCATCTTTTCGCGTTGGTCTAAGCTCAAGAGTACATGTTCATGCTCTTGTAGTTTTCCAAACAATGTTGTTAAATCTAATAAGGTAAGATCATGTGCTTCTTTGATGGCGGTCACTTTAGGCTGCCATTCCCTGTTAAGACATCTTAAGATCTTATTAGTAGCAATATCATTGGAAACAGGCCTACCTAATGAATGTAAACGATTGATGAGATGAGTGAATATCTTTTGCATGTCAGCAATGGTTTCCCCTTGCTCCATGAAAAAGAGATCAAACTCTTGTGTTAATGTATTGATTCTAGCCAACTTAACATCGTTTGTCCCCTCATGGGCTATTTGTAGTGAATCCCACATGGCCTTAGCGGTAGGACAATGGGATACACGATAGTATTCATCTACACCTAATGAGGAGATTAAGATGTTTTTAGCTTTCAAATCATAATTGTATTTTTTCTCATCGTCATCGGTCAATTGTGCTTCAAGCTTTGGCACAACTACGTTATCCGCATTGGTCATAGTAATTTCTATTGGACCATTAAGGATAACGTTCCATATTTTTCTGTCTATGGAGTTTATATGCACACGCATACAGTCTTTCCAATAACTATAATTTTCACCGTTGAAAACGGAAGCCCTATTGTACGCCCCTTTTGGTTCGTTAGCCATTTTCTATCTACGTTGTATTTGAAGCACCAAATAACCGGAGCTCTAGATACCACTTGTTAGACTATGGCACGGATCTAGAAGGGGGGTTTGAATAGATCCCCAATTAAAATTTGAGTCGGCGCTACCAATTTAAAATTGGTTTTAAAAATGTTTTAAGTGCGGAAGCGGCCGAGGAAAAATATAGTCTAAAACAAACGGTTATTGGAAAACCGGATATACGTAAGCCTTTGGATTAATGACAATTTGGAAAAATAGAATCACAACACTAAGTCCACTTATCAATTATTTACTTCAGTTGTAAGGATTCCTAGTTCCAATGATTCAAAATCAAACCACAACTAGATACACAAGTAAGATAATTTTGGTTCAAGCAATATGTCAAACACTTGGTGTGCAACAACACTCTAAGTGATATTTATGTTGAGTAAGTGATTCCAACCAGCCTAGTACAATGTCTTGTTGTACTTTGGAGTCAAAAACAGAGTTTTAACCTCTTACTCAATTGATATCACAATTTTGACAATAGAGCTTACACAAAAATTACTTATTTTGAGCTATAACGTAAATGCTGAAAATAGAGAAGACAAGTAATTTGGTGAGGCAGTTCCCCCGTCGTCCTCGCTTCGGGGTACGTCTTCCCTCAATTCTAAAACTAGAATTGAGATATATTTTATAGATATCACCTGTTTGAATGAACAGTTTATACAAGGATTGAGCAGCAAATATACAACAGAAATCTCAATGTGTTGAAAGTTGCCTTCACTCCTTGCCCCTTGATTCAAGCTGAATCAAGTTCTTCGATTTGTGTTAATGGACCTCCGACTCCAGCCACCTTATTGAATAACACGTTTTTGTTCAAACCTTTGGCTCCGGCTGATCTCAACAGCACCAAATCGAACCCGAGATCTTCTCTTCAAAATCACTGAATCCGCTACTAGACTTGTGAAGACCACCCCTTCACAATCACCTTCGC
This sequence comes from Lathyrus sativus, assembly GCA_963859935.3. Taxonomy (NCBI): domain Eukaryota; kingdom Viridiplantae; phylum Streptophyta; class Magnoliopsida; order Fabales; family Fabaceae; genus Lathyrus; species Lathyrus sativus. The sequence continues at coordinate 614,205,434 of OZ012735.1, read as the reverse complement.
TCGATTGACCGTTGATGAAGAATCTCGTCCAAAAACCCCCAAAATTCGAACCAATCTTGGAGGGTAAAACCCCAATGGTTTTATTCAAGAAAGAACCTGTCACAATCTTCAACCTGAGCTTGATTCTCCAATCTAAGCCTCGAACCTTATCACCTTGAATCTCTCACAAATGCATTTCAAAAATGATTGTGTGTAATTGAAATGTTGTGAGATGTTGAAGATGAAGATGATGAATCTTGGACACCTATTTCACTCTTTCTTGTTTTTGAACACATGAATCAAAAGAATATCAAATGTTAGTAGACACAAGTGTTTAAACAAGTATATATAGTGCCAACATAATTCTGGACATAACAGTATTTCAAATATGAGAGGGAAGTATTTTAAAACAGATTTTCCATGCGAACAGTCGACCATAACAGGTCTGTGCGTCGACGGATGGCCTGTGCTGTTTTGGAAATCTGGAAATTTCATCAGTGTGCATCGACCATACAGTCGGCGTGCGCTGACCCGTTGAGATCTATTTCCATTATGCGCCGACCCTATGGTCGACTCATGCCTTTACGCGCTGACCCGCTGGAAAGTTGTTCCTTCATGCGCTGACCTTATGGTCGATGCATTGCTTTGTGCGCTGACTAGTTCAGAATTTTTCTGATGCATACGCCGACCCTATGGTCGACCCATGTCCTGCAAGCCTGCAAAAATTCATTAGTTTGAAGTCTTTCATGCCTTTGCCTTTGGTCATGATTGCATTTTATCTACACATAGTATATTCATTTCAGAAGTTTTAAGATAAGCGTAAAAGGATATGGTGGGTGATACGTTGCATCTGATTTAGTAGATCTGGAGCTCATGATTTCCAATCTATCCAGGGAATTTGTCATTATCGAAACCTGCATTAACCAATGTCTTGCAGACTTGTGTGATATGTGGCGATTTGCCTCCACACTACGGATAAAAGACAGGAAAGTGCTCGACAAGGATTGGGGCTCTTGTGCCTACGTATCTTCACTTTAAAAGAAGTGAATAATCAAAGCAGTCGTAGTTCGGCCTACGGTTAACTGGTATTTTTGTGGATTATGTTAGTGTGCACATTCTAGCAGTTAGGTGTATTGCAGCTCGCTTGTGAAGTCTTAGGTGTTACTTGTTTGCGGTAGAACGGACGTGACATATCCTTTTTGAAAAGAGATTTTTTGCCATTGAGGCAAGATGTCACATTTGATTTGTGAAAGTTATTTTTAAGGGTGAAATAGGTCCTCGGATAGGAACCCCTTGAAGGTGAGAAAAACACTTAGAAGGGGGGTTGAATAAGAGTTTTAAATAATATGGCAATAAAAACAACTCAAGATTTTTATCCTGGTTCGTTGAACTCAACTACTCCAGTCCACCTTATCAAAGATGATTTGCCTTTCTCCACAAGGACTTAATCCACTATTAATCAACTGATTACAATAGCAAGCACTAAGAACAACTGTCTTAGTCTTCTCAAGGAACTTCTTACAAATTAATGTAAACTAAACAAGTGTTTAAATGCTTCTAGTAAGCTGTATCACAACTGTGATATTTACACTTAAGATTAAGTACAAATAAAATTATACAGTTTTATGAAAGAACAAATGTATATAATATTTGAGAGATTTTACTGATGCTTCAAGCGTGTGTATCAATATTTTTCTTTCTATTTGAGCAGCTTCTAAATGTTGTAGAAGTTCTCCTTTTATAGCTTTTTCCAAGTGCTTTGAATAAAGTGCAGCTGAGTATTATATTGAAATATAAGACTTTTCATCACCAAAAGGTATAGGCAGAGACATGCTTCTTGTCAGGACAGGTATGGTTGTAGAAGCTTTGGGATTAGCACCACATCTCTTCATTGGACAAAATAGTTGTTGGTTACTTTGGAAGTAGCACCACGTCCAATCAAGTTTACAGCTTCTTCAACAAGCTTCCTTCAGGATGAAGTCTTCATAATCTGCACTTCAGAACTTGTATCAAGCTTAAAAGGAATCAAATACTTGAGATGATCAGAGCTAAATATTTGAGATGATCAGAGCTTTGATAGATGATCAGAACTTGATATATCAGAGTCTTAATCTTGATCAGAGTCCTCATCAGAGTATGCAGCAGTATGTGCTTGAGCGTGAATATTATTTGATTTGAGTCTGATTATCAGAGCCTCTATTCTTGCAGTGAAATGAACTTCAGAGTCTGATTGATCAAAGCTTTCAACTCTTCATACAATTCTTTCAAAAACGCTTCAGATCATTCTGCAGCTTCTGCTTCAGATTCTTCTGGCAGCGCTTTAGAGTCTTCTGATTGTCTTGTATCTGATGCTTCAGAGCCTTGCGTAGTTGCTTGTACTTATGTATTTTGCTTCTTTAAGAGTATTCAATTTAATACTTGAACAAATTTAGAGTATATATTTTCTTAATACAAAATTCCATAAGAGTTATCATCAAAACATAGAGATATAAGAAACACCAATTTGTGTTCTAACAATCTCCCCCTTTTTGATGATGACAAAACATAGGAAATTTTGTTCAATAAAAAGGATAAAATATATAACTTCCCCTGAGATTAAGAATCTCCCCCTGAAATGAATACTCTAATAGAAGAGAACACTTCCCTTTTTGCTTGAGTATATTTCAGAACCTGGTAGGAATCCTTGTTAAAATAAAGAATTAGAGCTTGGATGCTTTCCAGAATCAGAGCCTGATGAATTCTTTCAAATAAAGAGTCTGGTTTATCTTCCAGAATCAGAGTCAAATTTGCTTCAAGGATCAAAGCCTGGTTGGGTAATTCTCAGGGTAACTTCAAAGAATTTTTGCCAGATGAAAAAATAAAATCTGAAAGTCTTAAAATACAATGTTAGTTAATACTATGTCTGAATTTCATTTTAGTATTGCTTATGGATTGAATAATCAAATTCTTTTTCTCCCCCTTTTTGTCATAATCAAAAAGATTTTAAAAGACAGAAAAGATAACAGAAGAAAATAAAATAAAACACATAAATGAAAAACAGAACAACCAGATTCATTCAAAATAAGATGTTCAGACAACAGATGATTGAAAACAAACAACAGAAAACAAGTGCAAACATAAGTGAAAAAACATGGAAAAGAAAACTAGGGTTGGCGAGATGCAATCAAGGTCAGAAGATCAGTAATCTTTGCAGTAGACTCTTCTTGCTTAGCCATCCAAGTTTTGATCTCCTCGGTAGTCTGTTCTTGTTTTACCATCCATGATCTGATTTCCTTAACTTCTTGGACAACATCTGGAGTCTCAGTCTTCATCTCATATGCAGAGGGTGCAGAAGCAGATGCAGTTGCCTTAGGATGATCAATCTCTATGTCAGATGCAGCCTGAGGACTAGAAGCAGATGATTGTTCCACAATCATCAAAGCATCTTGATTGGGCAGCAGAGGCTCTGCAGGAGTATCTTCTATCATTGGAGCAGTATCTTTAGATGAAGAGTCTTTAGCAGGAGCATCTTCCAGAAGTAGCACTGGTGTTCTGGGAATTCTCAGCAGAGTCTGTCTGACCATTTCAGCAAACTTTGCCTTTGTATCATCAGCGCAAACTTCTCTGAGATTAGAGGTAGCAGTGTTGAACCAAGAGATGAATCTGTCCCAAGAAGCTTCAGATTCAGCAGGATCCATACTAAACAGACACTCTTCTTCTACAGAAGTAACTCCTATACGTATTTCCTTATTGAAATTCTTAAATAAAGTATAAACATCTGATCTGGGTTTGGGGTAAAGAAAGTCTTCTAGGGTGACTTTTTGTGAAGGTTCAGGGCTTGTTTGAGTTTGTTCAGGGGGTGTTTGATCAGATGGTGGTTGTTCAAATGGTTGTGGTATGGTGAGATGAGGTGTAGAGGGTGTTGAGGTATCAACATCAGATGGTGTTGATGTAACAACATCAGATGAAGATGGTAGAAAGTCTGTGAAGTTAAAGTTGAAGCGAAGAGCAAGCTGATGATGGTGTTGTTCAGAAGCTCCTGCTAGAATTTGTAAGGGTCAGGAATTTGTAAACAAGATGGTGTTTGAACTTTAGATTCATCAGAATCAGATGATTCAGTTGAATGAGATGAAGTGGAAGATAAGACATACATGGTTGCAATGGGTTGCACATCCAGAATGTCTTCAGATTGTTGTGGGATAAAGGGTTCAGGATCTTGGATGGTTGCTTCTTCTGGTGGTTGAGTAGAAGAGGGTGGTTCAAAGTGTATTTGTTGTTGTGGTTTAGAAGATGTTTGTTGTTGTGGATCAGATGATGTTTGTTGAGGGGTTTGTTGTTCAGTTGATTTTTGTTGAGGGGGTTCAGATGGTTGATGAATAAAAGATGGTTGAGAGTGCGTATGAGGAGATGAAATGGGTTCAGATGTATGATGTCCAGATGGTTGAGGTCCAGAAGGTTGAGGAGGAGATGGTGGAGGTGAAGGTGAGGGTGAATGGACAGTAGGTTATGGATCAGATGTTAATACATGTTTAATTGTTTCTCTTATTTCCTCCAAGCTAGCTTCTGGAGGATTTTCCTTCAGCTTCTTGACCTCTTGAGGCTTGACAGCAGCATCAGAGGCTTTCCTTTTAGGCTGTGCAATAGATCCTTCCTCAACTTTCCTCTTCTTGCGCCTTTCTCGCAGAAGATTTGGCAATACTTCTCCTTCCTTCTGTACTATGTTGGCAGGCAGAGGAATACCATCTCTCAAACATTCAACAATTAATGACAGAATGATTTCCCTATGTTCATCTGCACTGAACATGGGAAAATATGCTATAGGAATCCTCCTTCTGCTGACTTCTTCAGAGTCAATCTTTTTAGGTTTGCCAGCAAGCTCTGAGATGACCTTCATCCTTTTCAGAGTACTCCCATTAATGACAGATCCTACAATGTAAGACAGGTCTTTTGTCAGCCCAGCATCAGTTAGATGCTTTACAAGACCATTCTCAGTCAGAATGTCTGATATCAGCCTTCCCATAGGATCCAATTTCTGATCTTTCTAGCCTTAGCTCTTACTTCTTCTCTTGTTTCTTTTATGTGATTCAGAAGATGACTGAACAGAAGATAAGGCAGATCCACCTTCTTGCCTTGACTCATAAAGAGCATGAAGTACAATTGTTCTGTGTTGACATAATCTGGAGAGTTTGAAGATTTTCTATGAAAAATAGAGCTCACGAAAATCTTAGCCCAGATTCTGTAAACAGACTTCAGATCTCTGACTTTGTTGGTTGGTTCCCTAGAAACACAGACCTCTTGAAAAACATCAGCCAAGTCCACACGAGCAGATGCCATACTTGTGATTCCATCAGTTTCTTTGTACTCAATCAGTTTTCTGATTAACTTCTCAGTAATAACAATCTCCTTTCCAAGAACAGAAGAGTGAATGAACTTATGGCAAACTTGGGCGTGAATCCAGAACTCTTTCACCAATGTTGGATAAACAGGACCCATCAACCTGTCAAAGTACTTTGCCCAGTTTTGAGTTGTAATGGTTGGTTTGAGATCAAAACCATTTTCTTCAATGGAAGCAAAATCCACAAAATTTTCACACAGAACCTCAAGATCCTTCGTTGGAGTGAGAAGAGTTATCACTGCTTCCTTGTACACAGCAGCATTTGGAGTTGACACAGCAGCAGTAGAGGATTGCATTTGAGTAGATGTTGAAGATGATGATGCCATTGATGTTCTTGAGATACGTCTAGTTTTATGTGAGGATTTGGGTTTTGAAAAGAGATGGAAGCAATGAAGAAGACAGAAATGCATAAGAGAGAAAGTGATAGATAGTGTAAAGTGTGAAATATGAAGTGTTGTGAGAATATATAGAACAATTTAGGGCAAGCAAAGGACACACAGAATCTCACGCGTACACTTAAGCAATTAATGAAGTGAAAATAATCATATCAAGCAATTAATGCAAAGAATAAAATCATTTCAAGCATTTATGATTCTAACAGATGGGGGGAAAATCAAGAGATTTAGATTTTCAAAGCAATACCTCAAACGTCAATTCAGTATGGTGCACTCTATCTTTCCAGATTCCGAGATACACATGTTTGCTTGCATGTGCCTCTGAAACTTCTTGAGAAATGAAACGTTAGCCAACGTTCAGATCCTCTGAGCCTTGTTAGTTCAGATTTACACACAGATAAATAAACACAGAATTGAAATGAAGAAATACTTCAGAGTTTAGACATTTATCATCTGAGTAAAAATTTCATCTGATGAATATTCTATTCTGGACAGAAGTCCATACTTATATTTTTCAAAATAAATTTAAATCTATCTTCAGCAAGGGGTTTTGTAAAGATATCAACCCACTGATGATTTGTATCCACAAAGTTTAAATTAATAATTCCCTTCTGAACATAGTCTCTGATGAAATGATGTTTAATCTTTATATGCTTAGCTTTAGAGTGTAAAATAGGGTTTTAGAATAAGCATATAGCAGAGGTATTATCACAGAAAATAGAAATGTTACTCTAAAAAATCTGATAATCTTCCAGCTGACTTTTCATCCAGAGCATCTGGGTGCTACAACTAGCAGCAGCAATATATTCTGCCTCTGTTGTTGAAAGTGCATTTGTGGGTTGCTTCTTGCTGAACCATGAGATCAGATGACTTCCAAGAAACTGACAGCTTCCAGAAGTACTTTTACGTTCTACTATGTCTCCAGCATAGTCAGCATCACAAAATCCAACTAATTTATAATCATCAGATCTTCTGTAACACAGACCCACGTTAGTAGTACCTTTCAGATACCTTAGAATCCTCTTAACAGCTGTTAAGTGAGATTCTCTAGGATCTGATTGGAATCTAGCACACAGACAAACACTGAATAAAATATCAGGTCTTGAAGCAGTAAAATATAAGAGAGATCTAATCATACCTCTGTAAAGTTTTTGATCAACTTTCTTACTTACCTCTTCCTTACCAAGTGTGCTTGTAGGATGCTTGGAGTCTTTGCCAATTTGCTTTCATTCATATTGAACTTCTTCAGATGCTCTTTGACATATTTAGTCTGGTGAATGTATATGCATTCTGGAGTCTGATTTACTTGGATTCCCAGAAAGAATCTAAGTTCTCCCATCATGCTCATTTCAAATTCAGCCATGCCACTAGAGCATAAGTCTCAGTGTAATCAATTCCTTCTTGTTGACTGTATCCTTGAGCTACTAGCCTTGCTTTGTTCCTAACTACTTCTCCTTGCTCATTTAGTTTATTTCTGAATACCCACTTTGTTCCAATAATGTTGAAACCTTTTAGTCTTGGCACCAGATCCCAGACATCATTTCTTGTAAATTGATTCAGCTCATCTTGCATTGCAAGTATCCACTCATTATCACTCAGAGCCCCATCCGCAGATGTTGGTTCAATAATAGACACCAACCTAAAAAGTAATGTTCCAGATGATCTGATAAACGACCTGGTTCTTATAGGGTCATCTTTCTTTCCAATAATCATTTCTTCTGGGTGAGAAGCTTTGATTCTGGATGATCCTTTAACTGTTGGTTCTTCAGAAATATTCATGTTATTCATCTGAGCAGCCAATGGAGTTGCATCTGGCGTAGCTTCTCCTTGAGCTTTCTCTACTTCTTGTTTCTCAGATTCTGTGAGAATAACTTCTCCATCTGCAGAGTTTTCAAGCTGCTTTGGCTTTTGATTATCAAGCTTATCATCAAATCTAACATGTATAGATTCTTCCACAATCTGTGTCTCAGTATTGTATACTCGGTAGCCTCTAGAGCGTTCATAAATATCCAAGCATGAAACACCTTTGTGCTTTAGAATCAAACTTGTTAAGATTCTCTTTAGTGTTCAGCATAAAACATATACATCCAAAAGGATGGAAATAAGAAATGTTTGGCTTTCTATTCCTCCACAATTCATAAGGAGTCTTTTCCAGAAGAGGTCTAACAGACACTCTGTTCTGAATGTAACATGTTGTGTTAATTGCTTCTGCCCAAAAATGTTTTGCCATGTTAGTCTCATTGATCATGGTTTTGGCCATCTCTTGCAATGTTCTATTTTTCCTCTCTACAACTCCATTCTGTTGTGGAGTTCTAGGACAGAAGAAATCATGAGCAATGCCATTTTCATTAAAATATTTTTCAAAATGTTTGTTTTCAAATTCACCACCATGATCACTTCTGACTTTAACAATTTTGAAATCTTTTTCAGTGTGGACTTGTTTGCAGAAGTCAAAGAACACAGAATGTGACTCATCCTTGTGCTTTAGGAATTTTACCCATGTCCAACGACTGTAGTCATCAACAATGACCAATCCATACTTCTTTCCTCTGATGGATGCAGTTTTCACTGGTCCAAACAGATCAATGTGAAGTAACTCTAATGGTTTTGAAGTTGAAACAACATTTTTGGATTTGAAAGATGATTTTGAAAATTTTCCTTTTTGACATGCTTCACAAAGAGCATCTGAGTTGAACTTCAAATTAGGAAGTCCTCTGACCAGATTAAGTTTATTAATATGAGATATACGTCTCATATTAATATGACCCAATCTTCTGTGCCAGACCCATTGCTCATCATTAACAGACATAAGGCATTTAACATTCTGAACCTTAAGTTCTGAAAGACTGATTTTATAAATGTTGTTTTTCCTTTTACCATTAAAGAGGATTGAGCCATCCTTTTGACTCACAGCTTTACAACACTTTTGATTAAAGATTATGTTATAACCATTGTCACTTAATTGACTTATGGACAATAGATTATGAGCTAATCCTTCAACAAGCAAGACATTAGTTATGGAAGGAAGTTTACCATTGCCAATGGTTCCAGAGCCAATTATCTTGCCCTTCTGATTCCCTCCAAACTTGACGTCTCCTCCAGATCTAAGCTCCAAACTTTGGAACATAGACCTTTTTCCCGTTATATGTCGTGAGCATCCAGAGTCCAGGTACCATGACTGGAGTCTTGACTTCGCTGCTAAGGATGTCTGCAACATAGATTATCTTATCCTTAGGTACCCATATTTTCTTGGGTCCTTTTTGGTTAGTTGCCTTAAAGCTTTTTCTGAACTTCTGTCTTTCAACATAAGACTTTTTCTGATTAGTTTTAGATTTATTAAACACAGGTTTGTTCTGATTAGAACTTGTGTGTTTAATATCATTTAAATTACCAAATGTAAACTGAGAATATAAAGGAGGATACTTGATATCCAGTTTATCTACAGGTTTTGGATTTGAATCCTTATAAGAAAAAGATTCATATCCAACACCTTTTCTATAGTTTCTGCTAATGCTATAGATCATTGAAGCCATCTTGCTTCTATCTAGGCTTTTAGTTAGAAACTTCCTGAAGCTATAGTCATACTCTTGTAAAATATTTTTAGAGCATGATTCAGACTTTGGATCAGAGTTTAGTTGAGCAGATTCTAAATTATTTTTCAATTGAAGATTTTCAGCTTTTAGCTCAGCTATTTCTGATTCAAACTTGTTACTCTCAAATTCAACATGCTTTAGAAGCTTTTTGTATTTTAGTTTAACTTTGCTATAGTTTTCAAGAATGTCAGATAGACTTTCAACAAGTTCTTGTCTAGAAAGTTCAGCAAATACCTCCTCAGAATCAGATTCTGATTCTGATCCAGATGATTCAGCATTGTCTTCTATGTCAGCCATGAATGCTACATTAGCACATTCTTCTTCTGACTCTGATGACGAATCAGATGCATCTGAGTCATCCCAGGTAGCCATCAGAACTTTCTTTTTGTGATCTGACTTTCTCTTTGGCTTCTCCTTCTGAAGCTTTGGGCATTCACTCTTGTAGTGCCCAGGTTCTTTGCATTCATAGCAAACAACCTCTCTTTTTCCAGATCGCCTGTGTCCAGAGGATTCTCCAGATCTTCTGTATCGAGAGGGTTCTCCAGATCTTCTGTGTCCAGAAGATTCTTTGTGTTGATCTGGTTTCCTGAAGTTCTTGAACTTCCTTTGCTTATTCTTCCAGAGTTTGTTTATTCTTCTGGACAGCAAGGATAGTTCTTCTTCATCTTCAGAAGAAGACTCTTCAGAGCTTTCTTCTATTACCTGCAATGCTTTAACAGATTTATTAGATTTTAAAGCAATTGACTTACCTTTCTTTCGAGGCTCATCTTCCTCTAGTTCAATCTCATGACTCCTCAGAGAACTGATTAGTTCCTCCAGCGTAATCTTGTTCAGATCCTTTGCCAGCTTCAGAGCAGTGACCATGGGTCTCCATCTGATTGGCAAGCTTTTGATTATTTTCTTGACATGATCTGCTGTAGAGTAACCCTTGTCCAGAACCTTTAAGCCAGCAGTGAGAATCTGGAATTTGGAAAACATGGCTTCAATAGACTCAGATTCTTCCATTTTGAAAGCTTCATACTTCTGGATCAGCGCCAGAGCCTTGGTTTCTTTAACTTGAGAGTTCCTTTCATGAGTCATCTTCAGGGATTCAAATATATCAAAGGCAGTTTCTCTGTTGGTTATTTTCTTATACTCAGTATGAGATATAGCATTTAGAAAGATAGTTCTAGCCTTGTGGTGATTTCTGAGTTCCTTCTTTAGAGCCTCAGTCATTGATTTTCTGTCAATTTTCTTTCCATCTCCACCAGTGGGATGAACATATCCATCAATAACTAAGTCCCAAAGATCAGCATCAAATCCTAGAAAGAAACTTTCTAGTATATCTTTCCAATAGTCAAATTTCTCTCCATCAAACATGGGAGGTTTTGTGCTGACTCTTTCTTCATATTTGTTGTTGCTGGATGTTGAAGTTTCAGCAGCCATAATGTATATCAACCAGAATATCAAGAGTTTTTTACCACTGGATCTTTTCTGGTCACGGTTAAGTGATAGCACAAACAGAACCGGAGCTCTGATGCCAATTGAAGGTGAGAAAAACACTTAGAAGGGGGGGTTGAATAAGAGTTTTAAATAATATGGCAATAAAAACAACTCAAGATTTTTATCCTGGTTCGTTGAACTCAACTACTCCAGTCTACCTTATCAAAGATGATTCGCCACAAGGACTTAATCCACTATTAATCAACTAATTACAATAGCAAGCACTAAGAACAATTGTCTTAGTCTTCTCAAGAACAACTGACCACACCTTGGTCTTCTCAAGGAACTTCTTACAAATTAATGTAAACTAAACAAGTGTTTAAATGCTTCTAGTAAGCTGTATCACAACTGTGATATTTACACTTAAGATTAAGTACAAATAAAACTATACAGTTTTATGAAAGAACAAATGTATATGAGCTTTGAGAGATTTTACTGATGCTTCAAGCGTGTGTATCAATATTTTTCTTTCTGATTGAGCAGCTTCTAAATGTTGTAGAAGTTCTCCTTTTATAGCTTTTTTCAAGTGCTTTGAATAAAGTGCAGCTGAGTATTATATTGAAATATAAGACTTTTCATCACCAAAAGGTATGGGCAGAGACATGTTTCTTGTCAGGAAAGGTATGGTTTTAGAAGCTTTGGGATTAGCACCATGTCTCTTCATTGGACAAAATAGTCGTTGGTTATTTTGGAAGTAGCACCACGTCCAATCAAGTTTACAGCTTCTTCAACAAGCTTCCTTCAGGATGAAGTCTTCATAATCTACACTTCAGAACTTGTAACAAGCTTAAAAGGAATCAAATACTTGAGATGATCAGAGCTAAATGTTCAAAGCTAAATATTTGAGATGATCATAGCTTTGATAGATGATCAGAACTTGATATATCAGAGTCTTAATCTTGATCAGAATCCTCATCAGAGTATGCAGCAGTATGTGCTTGAGCGTGAATATTATTTGATTTGATTCTGATTTTCAAAGCCTCTGTTCTTGCAGTGAAATGAACTTCAGAGTCTGATTGATCAAAGCTTTCAACTCTTCATACAATTCTTTCAAAAACGCTTCAGATCATTTTGCAGCTTCTGCTTCAGATTCTTCTAGCAGCGCTTCAGAGTCTTCTGATTATCTTGCATCTGATGCTTCAGAGCCTTGCGTAGTTGCTTGTACTTATGTATTTTTCTTCTTTAAGATTATTCAATTTAATACATGAAACAATAATACTTGAACAAATTTAGAGTATATATTTTCTTAATACAAAATTCCATAAGAGTTATCATCAAAACATAGAGATATAAGAAACACCAATCTGTGTTCTAACACCCCTTACGGGTAGTACCCAATTCTTTATCTCGAAAGATTTATTGTGAAAAAGGTGTTGCAAATATAGTCATGTCTTCGTATTGAAAAACAAGTATCGAGACCACACACTCTAAAGTGAGTATCCTAATACTCAGAGAGGAAGAAGTCTGCACTCAATCCTCTTTCTTTAGTTCAATACAAAGAGAACTTCATTCTCTTATTACAAATGTTTTGATCTTGAATGGTAAGTGTTCTACGACAGTGAACCCTAAAGGTAATGTCAAGCACTCAGGATTGGACAAGGCATTTGCCTAACCACTCCATAACCATCCAAGTCTATTAGGAAAAGAGTTTTAAAAATGCACTTGGTACGAGACCAAGGTTTTTAGACTCAAGGAGACAAAAAGAAATGTAAAAAAGTTTGAAAAGAAAGGGTGGTGAGTAGATCAGGGTAGGTTGATGGTGATGCACGAAGTAATCGACTTGCAAGGGTTGAGTACATACAAGGTTAGTGGTTTGATGAAAGAGATGTGGAAAGAGAGTGGGATACCATAAGGTGGTCCAATTTGAAATGAGTTTGAAAATGACTTGACGTTGGATTAAGCCTCATTTGTTCTTTATTTTGAAAACGTGTTCTAGCCTAATTTAGTTTTATATTTCTTAACAAGTAGCAAGCAAGCATGAAAAGAACTAAGCTATTACACTGTAACGAGATGGGGATACATATAAAGTACAAGGGATTGCGAGAATTAAATGGGGTCATTGTCAGGTAGCCCAAGAGGAAGTCATGTGTGTGCGAGGTATTCTAAATTAAACAACGGAGAAGAGTTCGGACAAAAATATCCAAACTAGGGTTTATGTACAAGGTCTAAATTTCAATACCCAAGATAATGATCAACAGTCCTCCAATTAATCATTTTTAGGGTTTCAATAATTTTATTGTGTTTTTGGTATTTTTTGAATGAGATGAAAAAGAAAAGGGTTAGATGAACAAGATATGAATAATATGACAGGATGAATATGAACAATGATAATAAGATGAATGATATAATGAGCAAGAAAACAAGCAAAATAATAGCAACAAAAATATAACTAAAAATATGTGCAAGAGTATATAAGCAGTGATATAATGACTAAAATTAAATTAAGGGTATATTTGACTGAAAAGTAAAGCAATTGTATATTGAACAAAAATTAAAATCAAGAATTAATGATTGATTAAATGAAATGGTTCGAAATGTAACGCTAAACCATCGTAGTTCGACTTATGATAAAAGTCAGACTATAGGAGGTCGCGTAAATCGATATTCGTGCTAAAAACAAGATAGAGAAATGATATTGAGGATCATTCTTCGATTTAATCGTGTTGCACGGACCAAAAAGAGTGGGATCTCGTCTTAATCATAAACTCGTGTCGATTAACCAAAGGTAACCTCTCATGATCCCAAAGTATAGAAAAATGATCCAAATGATCATTTTCTACAGATTTGAAATAATGAAGATTATCGACTTCGATAAGTCGACATTTACGAATGTAAAGACTTCATTGACTGAAAAAATAAAATAAAATAAAATAGAGATGGAATTGAAAGTAAGGCCAAATCTCGTCTTAATCACAAACCTTATGTTAATTAATCGAGGGTACCCTCTCATGATCCCAAAGTATAGAAAAATGATCCAAATGATCATTTTCTACAGATTTGAAATAATGAAGGTTAACAACCTCGAAAAATAATGTTCATGAATCAAAAGATTTCATCGATTGGAAAGAAGAAATAAAGTCGAGATAAAGAAGAAAATGAGAATAGAAAAAGAAAATCGGTCGCAAATAAATCGCTATTTATCAATAATTTGACCAATAGCAATTTTTAGAGGTCTCGTCATTGACCAAGAGAAATAAAATGAAATTAAATCGAAGATGATCAAAATGTGGCAAAAATTCTAATAAAGAATTTTAGCAAAAATTAAAGAAATTATTAATTAAACTATTAACAACATTTAGATAAACAAGATCATTAAAATATTAACAAACATGATTAACAAAATAAAAGTCGGGGTGAGAATTAATAAAGAGGTGAAAATGTGAGATTAAATGAGGATCCTATGTGTTGAAGCCCATCACCTCTATAATACCAAAAAAGGTCCGGTTGGAATAAAAAGAAAATGGGCCAAGTGTGCTGAAAAAATAGGGTGGATAGTGAGAAGTGAAATCTAAAAGGAAGCCTGATACGGTCAGAAGAAAAAAAACGAGTCATCTATCATCATTGAAGCAGTTTTGGGGAAGAAAAGAAAACGACAATCAAAGCGCCCCAGTCATATTATCAACAAAAACCAAATCGGTCAATATCTCATCATCATCCTTAGAACGATTTTCTACCTTCTTTGTGATGAAGGTGTTTCTCCTATCCCTCTCTAGGCTTCCTCTATTGGTTTTGTTTTGGTTCCTCTCAAATATTTCATTGGTCGCGATTGAAGTCTGGTTCATTTCAATCTCCTTCTTCTCGGTTTCATCTTTTTTCTGTTCTTTCGTTTCTGTTTGGTTTTATCGTTCTGGGTTTGGTGTGACTGTCAATGGATTTTGATGAAAACCATGTATAGGTGTTTGTTTACGAGATTTGTAGGTTAATTGGTGTGGTTGTTGATTCTGAAGAGTTATGAGGTTGAAGGGTTGAAAGAGATTGATGCAGGACTGGTGTGTTGGAGCGTAGTAGCAGTAGTATGTCACGTTGTTATTGTCTTTTTCATCGCAGGAAGTTTTTGGCTCTTTTATGCAGGTTCGTACATGTAGTGGATGGTTTTGCCTGTCGTTTGTTGGTTGTAGTGTGTCCAGTTTATGATGCAAGGTGAGTCCTTTTTCAACATTCAGAATTTTTTCTTGTGTTTAAATCTCTACCTCTCCCTTAAATTAACTCCAGAATCTGACTGTTGTGAAATTATTGTTGTCATCATGGTTGGTGAGTAGCATCTTTCAAGATGTAGGGCAAGGCTATCGTGTTGTAGCAGTGGTCGTGCATGGATTATGTTTGGGGGCTTATCACAGGGAGACACAGCTTGCAAGCTTAGATATGGGTAAAACGTACGAGTTATGCAGAACTTTGGATGATGGTTATTGCCGGAAGATTGTGACAAGGGTTTAATTTTGTATTTTTCGTGACTCTGTTGCAATAGGCAATGTCTTCTTATGTTAGAATCCAGATCCTTAAATCATGGTGTGGACTGTACTATGTCACTTGGATAAAAATGTTTTGTCTATTATTTATTTATTTATTTTTTACTTTTTTTAGCAAAAGTCCTTATGGTATGGGCTTAATGATAAAAACAAAACATAGGTTCATGGGCCTTGTTGATTGAATTAATAGAATGAACTTCTCTTTTTTGTATTTTGATTATCTTGCACCTCCATTTCACACTTGAAGCACACTTTGACAGATCTAAACATGATAATTTTGAAAAGAATGATTCTTGGTTTGAACAAAAAAAATTGAACTTCATGTGTGATCCAAAAGATTCATAAACTAGATTGCACTCTTTTAGAATTCTCCATTTGAATTAAACACGACTTGAACGAATCTGTAGAAGTTGATCATGAATCATCCTCTGAATCTGTCCCTTGAATTTCTTTGCCCTTGACTTTGAAATGAGTCTTGAATCTGACTAAAAGTAGATCCATTCTGAATCTTAACCATCCTTGAACAAATCCTGAAAAAATGATTGAAATTGAATCTAACAAAAACATCTTTAACATATAGTCTGTCTGACTTCTCTTGAATTTTCCATAGCATTACATCTGAAGGATGAAGTCCATTACTCTTCTGTTCAAAATCAAGTCACCATCTATTTGAATGTCAAACTTAATCACACACATGTGACCTGACCACTTGACCTAAACACCACTGCCTTGAATTAAGAAGAAATGTTGGCACAAACCCTTTTTTTTTTATTTCTGAGTAATGGTTGATGGATAAATGTACAGATGAAGGTTATACATAACTAGGACAAATTTTGAAAAGTCAAACAAGAATACACAAACTCGATAATGTCTTTCTTCATACAAGGCCACCAAAATAATTTCCTCAAATCTTGATACATCTTAGTAGCACCGGGATGAATACTCAATTTACTACGATGCCCTTCCTCGAGAATACTCTTCTTCAGCTCAACAATATCCGGAACACAAACTCTATCATGACTTCTCATGATACCATTCTCATCAATCATAAAATCACCACCTTGACCTTGATTGATCAAAGTCAACCGATCAACTAGACTCAAATCAGATTTCTGACGTTTTCTTATCTCATCAAGAATGCCACTAGTAAGCTTCAGCATACCCAGCTTAACTCCATAAGATGTCTCTTCACAAACCAAACTCATATCTCGAAATTTCTCAATCATTTCCAACTCTTTTACCATCATCATTGACATATGCAAAGACTTCCTACTCAATGCATCGGCTACCACGTTTGCTTTACCCAGATGGTAATTTAAACCAAAATCATAATCCTTCAGAAGTTTCAACCATCTCCTTTACCTTGCATTCAATTCTTTCTGATCAAAGAGATACTTCAAACTTTTATGATCACTAAATACCTCAAATCCCGAACCAAATAAATAATGCCTCCAAAGCTTCAACACAAATACAACAGCGGGCCAACTCTAGTCGTGCGTCGAATAATTTCTCTCATGCACTTTAAGTTGCCTTGAAGCATAAGCTACAACTTGCTAATGTTGCATCAACACACCTCCCAAACCCATCAAAGAAGCATCACAATACACAACAAATAGTTCTTCTGGATTCGACAAAATCAAAACAGGAGATATCGCCAATATTCTCTTAAGCTCTTGAAAACTTTTTCACACTTTGCATCCCAAACAAAAGCTTGGCCCTTCCTAGTCAACTGCGTCAATGATAAAGATAACTTGGCAAATCCTTCAATGGATTTCCGATAATAACCTACCAAACCAAGAAAACTTCTATTCTCAAAAATTGATTTCAGAGCTTCCCATTGCGATATAACTTCTACCTTCGACGGATCAACTGCAATGCCTCTACCCGAAATCACATGGCCAAGGAAACTCACTTTCTTCAACCAAAACTCGCACTTAGAAAGTTTAGCATACAACTGCTTCTCTTTCAACACAGATAACACAATCCTCAGATGCTCAACATGATCCTCTTCACTCTTCGAATAGATCAAAATATCATCAATGAACACAACCATAAACTTGTCCAAATAAGGATGTAAGATCTTGTTCATGTACTCCATAAATACACCTGGTGCAATAGTCACACCAAATGGCATCACCGAATACTCATAATGACCATACCTCGTTCTAAAAGCAGTCTTCTAAATATCTTTAGCCTTCACACAAATTTGATGATACCCAGATCTCAAATCTATCTTACTGAACACACTTGCACCAACCAACTGATCCATCAAATCATTAATCCTCGAAAGTGGATACTTATTCTTAATAGTCACCTTGTTCAATTGTCTATAGTCCTCACAAAGCCTCATAGAAACTTCTTTCTTCTTAACCAACAAAACTGGTGCACCCCACAGTGACACACTCGGACAAATGAATCTCTTCTCAAGTAAATCTTCGATTTGACTCTTCAACTCTTTCAATTCTGATGAGGACATACAATATGGAGCCATCGATACTGGACTAGTTCCGAGAACTAAGTCGATCGTAAACTCCACCTCGCATTCTGGTGGTAAATCACTTATCTCATCAGAAAAACTTCTGGAAAATCACAAACAATTGGAAAAACCCCAACTGTCCCACTTTTACTAGCACTCAAAGTTGCCATCAACATAAACATCTCAGCACCATCCTGCACCTACTCATCAAAACAATATGTAAGCACTTGGCTTAACTCCAAAAAATTTACTGCACACACCATCTAAGCTCGCAACACACGTCTATTCCATCCAACATGATCCCGTCTACTATCAACAAGAAATTAAGGGTGATCAGTTCCTCAATTTGTCAATAGACATCCGACAATCATGATGGGGCATAAACCATCTTTACCAAGCTATAATAACTTTCAACGACACACTGAGCCACCACTCCACACTTGAAGCATCTTGGAGAAGCACAAGTTTCTCCCCCACTTCTTTCAATCCCACTCCTGCAGAAAAGGGTTAGAAAAACGAACGTGTACCGACAGTATTTTCATGCACATGTCGCATACTAGGGAACAAACAACATTAGACAACCTGGCCAGATGGATCGACCTGCTCTGATACCACTAATGTAACACCCTTCTAAACCCCGCAGAATAAATATAAATAAATCAGAGTAATTATCATGCATTTCACAAAAGGGTGTCACATAAAATTTCAAAACATCACACAAACACCTGTCATGCTCAATAACACTTAAATAACTTCATGTTTTTCATACACTTTCACATTAGCATGTAGCAGCGGATTTACTTTAATCATAATAGACATAATGAAAGTCTCATGCTCATCTCATTCATAATCAATACTTAGGCTTAAAAGCCAATACTTCATATAATTCAAAATAACAATAACAGAATGAAGTAGAGTACATAAAGTATCTCTCAAAATATGAAATCGAAACATTCCCCAGTGTTACATAATCAGAGCATGACTCGACCCAAAATAAATAAAGATACAAATCAAGCTAATCCAACGACTTCCTCGCGCTAGAAGCAACTTCTCGGTACCTGAGCGATGTCATATAAAACATCATTCCTACAGAAGGGTGAGAATTCACATAATTATTGAAATTCTAAGATAATAATTAATCTAAGGCATACCATCATAATTCAATTATTTTTACATTTCAAAGTTTCATCAACAAAGTATCACTCAAGTAACCATACCATTCACAAGTATATACACACAATCCATAATTTCACCGATTTCAGCAATTCACATAAATACACATAATCTCATAGCACAAACATATACACACTGAGACTCAATGCAAAACTCAATGCAAGACTCAATGCAACTCATGCCATGTGGTACCAACACTTGTTATTATTTTTTGGTTTTCACATTAAACTGGGCCCGTTCCCTAGACCAATAACACACAAAAGCCCATTTCCTAAGCTTTCAAACCCCGCTCTAGGTTTGGGACAAGTCACTAACTCCCACAGAACTATCAAGTATTGCCTCTTGACACAAATGATGTGTATGCAAATTCAACAACCATATGCAATTAAGATCATTCCCTAATCTTAACATTCATGCATATCTTCAATAATTCATCATTTGAATTACCACACACATACACACACATTTTCAAAAATCATGGCATTCTTACTTCAAACATCATCACCATAATTAGCAAGTAATCTACAAGTATCAATACAATTCAACCTCAATTCACAAAACACACATCACTAATTAAATATTAAATAATTAATCATCATCAATAATTAAAAATTCGATACTCAAGAAATAGTCAATATTCAATAAATAATTCAATATTTTAAATAAATATTCAATATTCAATAAACAGTTTAATATTCAATAAATAATTTAATATTTTAACAAACAATCATTATTTAAATAAATAATTAATATTTAGATAAATAATCAATATTTTAATAAATGTGCAAGAAATATTCAATAAATAAATCCATCTCAATATTATCATAAATAATCAACATATTAACATAGATCCAATATTTAAATAAAATTCTAATAATCTTTAATATTTTAAATGAATATTCATCTAATTTTAAATAAATAAACAATATTTTAATAAATATGTACTATTTTAATAAATACTCATTATAATTCCAATTCATAATATATATAAAATATAATATAATATAATAAAGGAATGGAAAAGAAGAATAATATACTACATGTCATAATGTTCCGCCACAGTTAGTGGAAGTGAACAAGGACTCACATTTCTTTCTACCATTATTGCGTTACAGTGGTAGAATCATGGGATACTTTCATTTATTATTCCATCACTTAGGTGCATTACAGGAAAAGAAATGGAAAGGGATTCACATTATCATTGCTAACAATTCCTTGTATTATCGTGTGCTACAATATGTAATACATGATATTTATATTCATCCCTACTTGGTTCATTACAACACATGATAATTAAAAAAAAATCCACATTTTCATATCCTATGATTTATTGGTCCGCTACAGTATAAAGGAAGAGCACATCGCTACTGGTTATGTTAAATGTATCTTATGCTACTGTTTCAACAATTATATAGATATTTCAATTTTAATAGGTTATTCCAAATATTAAATGGGTCTCCATACTATATCAAATATCAATTCCAAAAATCAACAAAATTAACTTATTTCAAAAATTAATATTAAAATCTAACAATTTCTAATATCATAGAAAATTTGAAATTTTATCCTAAACATATTTCTACCCACTAATCATTATCAAATAATTCCAATAAATGAGTGAAAATCCACCATTACCTTGATTTAATGAATTCTTGAGCTTTCTTGAATTTGAGTTCCTCTTCTTCTCCACTATTCCTTCTCTCTAGCTTATTTTTCCTCTTTACCAACTTTCTATCCCTATTCTTCCTCTTTCTCAACTTTACTAACTCTCACAATTTTTTCATAAAACTATTTGGCTCACTCAACCCACCATCATAATTTCTATTCACACCCTCCATTAAGCCCAATTATTAATTCTAGAAATTCTATATTATTCTACCAAATATAATATATCAAATAAATTAAATCAATTATTTTAAATATGTTCAATAAATCAATTAATCCAAACAACTCAAATAAATCAAATAATTTATATAAATCTAATAAATCGATTAATTCATATAAATCAAATATTTCATATAAATTCAATAAATCAACTAATTCAAATATATCAAGTAAATCAATTATTTCAAATAAATCACATAAATCAATTAATTCAAATAAATCAATTAATTCAATTAATTTAAATAAATCAATTAATTCAATTAATTCAAATAAACCACATAAATTAATTAATTCAATTAGGCACAAAATCACACAATTAATCAATTAATTTAATTAAATAAATAATTACTAAATTTTAGGGTGTTACATATATACCCCTAGGTCTTTACCTTAGCACATTACCATTAGCAGACAAACATTAACACAAACACAACTACCAAACAAGAGGCTCCTGTAGAATACTACAGATACTTAGGGTGCTAATACCTTCCCTTAATATAACCAACCCCCGATCTCTTAGCTTCGTTGTTACGTAGCGCACTTAGGGTTTTCTTCGATCTTTACCATTTCCTTTGGATAAATCAAAGCTCGGTGGTGAATATTTAAAGATTTGTGGTTCAAGTTAATTAATAGTTTGATATCTGATTCTCACTGCAACAAAAATGACGACTTCACTGGGGATACTTTATGAGGGTTAAGCCCACCTTGTTTGCAGTTGTGTTTTGTTCATGCCTGTTTGCTTTATACATGTATATTTGTAAGTATCTGTATATTATACATGTTGTATTGCATATGTTCATTGGATTGTTACCTTGAGAGGTGAGATAAGTCCTAGCCTGGACGTGAGCGTACATCAATAGTTGACGGTTGGGAGTCGTCCTAACATGTTTGGCATATCATGTAAACATGCTCAGTTGAGGCCCCTTTGGGATTACTGATGGTGTATGAGTAGTCGTACATTCATTACTTTTTCTGACCTAGGAGTCCGTGAAACTGAGGACCTTTTAGTCACCCACTCACCCCACTTAGCCTTTTTAGAACGTAGTGTGATGACTGTGAGGGAGTAGTTCTGAATGGTTGACATGTGATACTACACTCAGACGAGTTTATCTTGAGAATATTTTTGACTCACATGAGTAGTCATGTAGGTTGATAATATCCGAAAGATTTATCGATGACTCTGGGAACTTCATATAATCCATTATGTAGGTACAAATAACCCATAGTACATGTCAGTTGGGAAGGGTATACCATGACTTCATGCTTGTGACCCGAACCTAGGACCATCGTTTGTATGCATATGCATTATATATGTGACTATGTGAATACTTGTATATGTGTTGCTTGTGCACCATCTCATCATCCCATCATAAGCATTCATGCAGTTGGTTTTGAGAAACTCAGTTTGTTTTCTTTATTGCCAAAACCTTAGGTCATGGATTTTGGAAAAAGAAACACTCGAAAGTACAATTTCAAGAAACCAGATTTAATAGAGTTAAGGAAATTGGTGGCCTTAGTGTCTTGTCCTGAAGACTTCGGAAAGAGATATGGAAGATTATTGGGACTTGTCAAGATCAAAATTCAAAAAGGGGTTCTCAACACTTTTGTGCAATTCTATGACCCTTTATATCACGGTTTCACCTTTTCTGATTATCAACTCGTCCCGACCTTGGAAGAGTACTTGTATCACATTGGTCTGCCAGTATTGGATAAGAAGTCGCCCAGTGGTTTGGAGAAGTTCCCTTCACCAAAATACATTGCATATGTCATTCACCTAGAAGCTTCCGAAGTTAAAGCCAATCTCACTACCAAGTATGGGCTCAGAGGTTTACCTGCTGAATTTTTTATAGGGAAAGCTATACTATTTACCAAAGAAAATAACATAGATGCTTTTGAAGTAATCCTTGCATTTCTCATCTATGGTTTGCTTCTCTTCCCCGAAGAAGAAAGTTTTGTTGACATCAATGATATCTAGATCTTCATCATTGGTAATCCCATACATACTCTGCTTGGAGACGCCTACCATTCTATTCACTATAGAACTCTAAAAGGAGATGGGACTATCCTATGTTGTGATCCTCTGTTGTATAGATGGTTTGTTGCATATTTGCCAAGAACAAATCTTTTCAAAGAAAATCCAAGTGGACTAAGGTGGTCTCAAAGACTCATGGCTCTAACTCAGGCCGATGTGCATTGGTATGATCTCGCCTATGAAAAAGGAGTGATCATTTATTGAAGGTGTGAGAAAAACACAAGAAAGGGGGGGTTTGAATTGGGTTTTCACCTCAATAAACTTTTTCGCCTCTTCACTTGTTGCTTTACGTGATTCTATAAGATGTATTGCGGAAGCATAAATGATAAAGTGTAATACAAGTAAAGAACACATGATATATCCTGGTTCACTTGAGCAATTCTCAAGCTAATTCAGTCCACCCTTCTAAGGTGATTTTGCCTTTCTCAATTAAGAACTTAATCCACTATAACCAAACTGATTACAGATGCACAAGCAAACTGCTGGTGACTAACAATCAGACAATGACACGTTCAGTGATCCTTTCAGATATAACGTTCATTGAGCTAACAAAATCTGATCCCTCAAGATCTCCTGTTAGAATTTAATCACGATGACAACAGCCACTCGTCTTCTCAAGTATTCTGATCTTCACTTGATCACTTGAGGAACCACCAATTCTAAATTGAATTTGTGTTGCTGGAGATTACATGAGTGCTTCTTATCAAGCAGATTACTCCTAATTAAAGTACATAGCAAGTATTGAGCAACATCTCCTTGTTTCCTAATACATAAACTATATGAAGATAAATCTCAAGGAGATTATTAAAACATTAGTTTCCATATTGCTTAAAAGCTTTCTTATATGAGCACTGAGGCTTCTTAGCATAAAACGTTTCTTCTCTAATCCATGATGTTTGAGTTAACTGACTTAGCTTTGCTATAGCTTCAGATTCAGCATCTGCGTATTACATTCAAACATGTATGGTTTAGCTTGCTAGCTTATTGCATCATCAATGCGTATTGGCTCAGCTATCTTTCTCGTTGACTCGCTAACATTTGAATGAATCAAATGATCTTATTTTATAGTGTATCTAAAATATTTGTTGTGAGGGTAGAGATATCCTTTCAAATTCCAACGGTCATTTCCCAACGGATAGAATAGGCACGTGTTGGATAGTACAGTGACATCACTTTCTTTGTCCTTTTTTGTAACGTTAATATATCATTGTGGGAGACAGCTCTTATCCACAGATGATGTGATATTCATTTATCAGCTTGGACAGATCAGCTTCTGGCTTTAGTTCATCTGATGATGTATCTGATGAGTAGTTTAGAAACTACTTTGGTATGATAGCATAATAACATCATAGTTGTTTGACTTCAACACCTTGTTTATCAGAGTGGATAGCAACAACTTATTTGATTAACACGTCTTTGTCTGGGTGAAGCTATATAATCTTCAACTTCAGAAACTAGTCTTCAGAGTCTTTCTGCACTTGGTTTTCAGAGCCTTCAGCCTTCAAAGCTTCAAGTCATCAGAGTCTCCAGCACGTAGTTCTTCAGAGGATTATATCTTCAGATACGTTGTTAGCTTCCAGATCAGATACACATCTCAGAGCAGAATCCACAGGAGCATTGCAACCGCAATATCTAGCATCCTTGGATCTTACTGATCATGATCAGATACAGAGGCAAACTTGCTTCTTCAATAAGCTTTGTTTGCTTTCAGATCAGATGCACTTCTCAGAGCAGAATCCACAGGAGTATTGCAACAGCAATATACAACATCCTTGGATCTTTCTGATCATGATCAGATACAGACGCAAACTTGCTTCTTCAATAAGCGCTTTATGACACGTCACACATAGTAACTCTCATATTGTATTAAATGCACATCTTGATATTGTTTCTTTGATCAGATATCTTTAATTAACGTGATATGCACACAACAAACATTAGAACATAAAATGGTTCTTTCACAAATACTTCGTTGTTATCATCAAAACACAGAGAAATCTTGCAGAGACAATTCTTGTTCTTACAATCTCCCCCTTTTTGATGATGACAAAAACATATATTTTGATAGAACATTTTATACAGAATAATCACCAAGCATAACATATTCAGAGTTTCAAGCAACAGCTCCCCCTGAATGTGTTAACCTCAAAAATTCATTTTTGCTTGTTCAGAGACTTTCTCTGATCCCAAGACTCACAAAATAGAAATTTGATAGAGTAAAATATATAGAAGAAAAGGTATTATTCCCTAAGATATAAAAGAGCATAAGTATTTAGCATCTGGACTTGTTCAGAAGAACTACCATCTTCAGATCTTTAGAACTTGTTTTCTTTGGACATCGTATTAAATCCTTCTAAAGCACTTGCTACTGTTCATCAGAACATCTGTAGCACAGAGAAGAAACAATTATTTTCTAATAACTTAGCCACGCTATTTATCAGAAGCAGAACTAATTTTTTAGATGAGAAACTCCCCCTGACTTTCAGACTGGGTGAAAATCAAATATTCTGACTTGTGAACCTTTCTGGGTGAACTCCCCCTGGTTACAGTAGGTCAGATATTAAGATCTTCAGAACTTGATACATTATTCAGATTTGTCATTACAAACTTGCTTTTTCAGAGTTTGACTAGAACATAGGTCTTCATCTCAGATCCTTGGTTCTATTAGAGCTCGAAGCATTAATCAGATTTGATTCTTGATCAGTTGAAAGTAATTGATTCTGAGTCTGATATCAGTAAGCTTAATTCTGAATTTGATACTAATTCTTGATTCTGAGTCTGAAACCAATTCTTGCTTTTATGAAGATTTCTGATTCTTATGCTCTGATTATCATATTTACAGACAGTTTACATCTTCTGAACATTATGATTCCAGATGACTTTAACTTTTAGAGATATTTCAACCTCTGAACAGCATTGGGTCCATCTGATTCTGAACATATGTTCACGAAGTGTATAACTTTGATGATATGAACAACCAGATCGTTTGAACTCAGAGTTCTTTCATTTGACCTGTTCAGAGAATGCCTAGTGAACTTGTTCAGAGTTCCTCGGTAAAACATCAAACACATGGTTAGTAGTAAACGCAGTTTATATCTGAGTTGATGTTTTGCATTCTCTTTAGGTTATATCAAAATCATATTCTATTTCTCCCCCTTTTTGACATCATCAAAAAGGTGAATTTTCATTAAATAACCAGATAAAAAAACAAAGAGCCTAAAACTTAGAGGTTGACATCTTTACCAAAGTTTGTTTAAGCATGCTCTGAAGAGAGTTGTTGACAAGTTTATGTTCATCAGAGCTTTCTATGAAAACTTGTTATTCTTCCTTCATAGCTTGTTGATCTCCTTTAATCTCACTAATGGCACGTTCTGAACGTACAACAACAGTTTCAGAAGAAGAACCAACTATAGCAACTTGCTTAACCTTCTCAGCATCTTCAGCTTTTCATGCCAATCTGGCAATTTCTTTTCTGGAATCTTCCTCAGCTAGAATTCTCGTTTCTTCAGCATCTCTATGCAGTTATTGCTTATTAATCATGATTATTCTTTGAGATTCAAAGATCTTCATAGTGATTCTTTATCTGAGTGCTTTCTAATCTGACTTTTATCTTTCTTCATTCTGCTGCAGTCTTCATATGAATCATAATAACTTCTTCAGCTTCCTTTCATTTGGATAGAAACATATCTCTTCTGATGTTTGTTTCATCTTGATCAATATTTATGAATTCCAGATTCTTTCTTTGGTCTTCATTTTCTGATCATCCATCTTTTGTCATTACAAATGATCACGCCTCTTTATTTTCTAGATGACTTGTTTCCAGATGGTCGCTAGTTTCTCAGTATAAGCATAATCTTCAAAAAGGTTATGTGTTGAGGAAACTTGTTGACTTCTTGCATCCTGAGAATTTATTCTCTGGATAGACGCAATTGTTCATCACAAGTTGTCATCAAACCAAGATGTATTTCTTGAAACAATTTGAATGACAATCTTGTTCTTATCAACCAGTATCAGTTCATCTGATGGTAACTTCTTCTTCTGCTGCTAATCCGCCTTTGATTTCTGATTCCAAGCTTGTTATCAAATCAATCATGACTTGAATTCCAGCGACAGTGCTTCAAATTTGAGTACTTGGTAGCTTTTGGACTTCTAGAATCAATATGCATCATGATAGATACTAATTGCCTTCGGTTCTAAGTAATCATTCTGACTACTGTATAGAGTGCTTTCATCATTCATGAATACATACATTTCTTTTGAAGTTTGTTCTTTCTTCAGTATCTGTACTGATTGTGAAGAGCTAGAACGTTAGATACTTCTTTCCTTTATGATTTTTCTTCAGAAAACTTCAAAGCTTCTGCTTTATCTTCTGGAGAGATTCTCTACATCAGACTTTCTAGCCATGACTATTAGTGTTATGTTCTTCTTGTCATCAACACTCAGTATTTGCCCAGAGTAGCTTCATCAACAGATGTTAGCTCAAATAATGACATCAAGCCCATAAATGTTTCTTCAGAGGGTTGGAGACTGATATGGTTCAGATACTAGATTTCACTAATTTCCATAAAAGATTCTTTTGACCGTGAAGTTGCAACTCTGCTTTTCTTGTATCAGATCCTCTGATGAAGTTTCATTTTCTTCTAATCAGAGTAAACTTCTTCCAGAGGAATGCTTCAGATCATAGCAGATCTTTGCTCTTTAGAAATTATTTGTTGCTGACGCTTCAGAGCCATACGTGATCTGATTCTCATAGCCTCTGCAACTGCAGCGTTGAGTTTGGTACTCTCAAAGTCTTCTGAAACTTTGCCTTATACTCTTTGCTCAGAGTCTTTTGAAACTTCGCTTCTCATCAAACGCTCAGAGTCTTCTGTAGCTTCGCTTAATCTTTCAGAGGAATCTGTAGCTTAGCTCTCTTCGTTCAGAGTCTTCTCTTCTTTTCCCAGAGTGCTAGCCGGATGCATGGGAATCTTAGCTGACTTACTTTCTTCTAGATTAAACTTCTTCAGAAGCTCTTTCACATACTTCGTCTGATGTATGTAGATGCCTTCTGGAGTCTGATTAACTTGAGTTCCCAGAAAGAGTCTTAGCTTTCCCATCATGCTCATTTCATCATCTGCCTGCATACACTTAGCAAACTCCTTTCCAAGTGAAGTATTTGGTTCCAAAGAAAATCTCATCAACATAAATCTGACAGATTAAGATATCTTTCTTAATTGATTTATGAAAAAGAGTAGTATCAACCTTTCCTCTTATAAAATTATTTTCCAGAAGAAAATTACTCAGCCTTTCATACCAAGCTCTGAGAGCTTGTTTTAGGCCATAGAGTGATTTCTTTAACTAAAAAACATACTCTGGAAATCTTTCATTTTTAAATCCAAGAGGTTGATGAACATATACTTCTTCTTCTATTAAATCATTTAAGAAAGCACTTTTAACCTCCATCTGAAAACAGAGTGATGTTATTATATGCAGCAAAGGAATTTAGCAAGCATGTGGATTCTAACCTTGCCACAAAAGCATATGTCTATGTGAAGTTAAAAACCTCTTGTTGGCTATAGCCTTGAAGATATGAGGAAGGATCTTGTTCTTATGAGATCTTTCTTATTTCCAAAGAAAAACATCTCCTCTGGAAGAGAAAATTTGATTTTGGAGGATCCTTTCAGAGTTGGTTCTTCAAAAGCAGCTAATGGAGTGGCATCTAGAGTTGCTTCTGAAAAACTTTTCAGAGCTGATCTCATATCCTTCAGTTGCGTTCTGCAGCATCTTTATCAACAGATCATCCATCTGATTTCTGATAGACATCTTCAGAGCACAGATAAACTAGTCTTCATGATTAGAGCATCTAACTTTCATCAGGTTTCATCTTCTGATTTTGTTTGCTTGAATCAAACATAGATCCAGTCTTGATACAATTATCATCAAACTTAGATACATCAAATGACATAGTCTAAATGACAATTTTGTTCTTGTAATGCTGAGCTAACTAGAGGAGTTAGTTCATCAAGAGTTGACAGTACATCTGGTTCTGAAAAGGATGTCTACTGACTTATTCATTTTGAACATCACCAGTGACTTAAATCCCTTTTAAATCAGACTTAATGAATTTTGTCATAGTATCTTCAGAATAACTTGATTTCAGGATTCATTCATTATGAATTTCTGAGAATAATGTCTGATAACATTTGACCAATTACTGTTTGTTCAACTGAGATGAAATCTCAAGTTAACAGAACTTAATTGTCCATGCTACTTCTATTAAGATCTCAGAATTCATCTTTCATCAAATCCCTGATGAGTTAATGATATTCCTTTCTTGAAACCTCTATAGATTTCTTTGAAGCTTTTTAAGGAAAGCAGCCTTCAAATTCCTTGAATTAGAAGGATCATTTCTTCAAGATTTGAACTTTCTCTGTTCTTTCCCTTTTCTGTAGACTTCATTCTGAAGTTCTTAAGAATCAAATTCATTAGTCAACAATATTTCTTTTCTTACTTAAGATAATTCCCAATGAGCTTTTCATGAGAAAGTCAAGAGTGGACTAATCTGTTTCTTGAAAACATCTCATACTCACATAAAATTAATCTTCAGCAAAACAAGATTTCTTGCTTTTTGATGATTTGATCTTTGAGCGAATACGTTGTTTATCCACACGTATTTTAAGATAGGCATTCAACAGATATAACTTCTTATCTGAAGAGTCTATCTTGTCATCTAATTCTTCAATCTTCTGAAGATTTAATGGAGGAGATTTTGTTGTTGATAACTTCAAACTTTAAACTTCAAGGAATCAGTGACTTGCTCAAGGTAACCCAATAGATTACAATTTTAGTACTCATCTTCATCAATATCTAATATGAGACTGAAATTGTAAGAGAAGTGAAAAATCCCCAATAGTATTTCTTCACATAGCTTTTGGATCTTTATCTGACATTGTTAGGTGTTTGATATCCATCAATAATAGAACCAGGCTCTGATACCAATTGAAGGTGTGAGAAAAACACAAGAAAGGGGGGGGTTTGAATTGGGTTTTCACCTCAATAAACTTTTTCGCCTCTTCACTTGTTTCTTTACGTGATTCTATAAGATGCACTACGGAAGCATAAATGATAAAGCATAATACAAGTAAAGAACACATGATATGTCCTGGTTCACTTGAGCAACTCTTAAGCTAATCCAGTCCACCCTTCTAAGGTGATTTTGCCTTTCTTAATTAAGGACTTAATCCACTATAACAAAACTGATTACAGATGCACAAGCAAACTGCTGGTGACTAACAATCAGACAATGACACGTTCAGTGATCCTTTCAGATATAACGTTCATTGAGCTAACAAAATCTGATCCCTCAAGATCTCCTGTTAGGATTTTAATCACGATGACAGCAACCACTCGTCTTCTCAAGTATTCTGATCTTCACTTGATCACTTGAGGAACCACCAATTCTAAATTGAATTTGTGTTGCCGGAGATTACATGAGTGCTTCTTATCAAGCAGATTACTCCTAATTAAAGTACATAGCAAGTATTGAGCAATAACTCCTTGCTTCCTAATACATAAACTATATAAAGATAAATCTCAAGAAGATTATTAAAACATTAGTTTCCATATTGCTTAAAAGCTTTCTTATGTGAGCACTGAGGCTTCTTAGCATAAAACTTTTCTTCTCTAATCCATGATGTTTGAGTTAACTGACTTAGATTTGCTATAACTTCAAATTCAGCATCTGCGTATTACATTCAAACATGTATGGTTTAGCTTGCTAGCTTATTGCATCATCAATGCGTATTGGCTCAGCTATCTTTCTCGTTGACTCACTAACATTTGAATGAATCAAATGATCTTCTTTTATAGTGTATCTAAAAGAGTCGTTGTGAGGGTAGAGATGTCCTTTAAAATTCCAATGATCATTTCCCATCGGATAGAATAGGCACGTGTTGGATAGTACAATGACATCACTTTCTTTGTCCTTTTCTTGTAACGTTAATATATCATTATGGGAGACAGGTCTTATCCACAGATAATGTGATCTTCATTTATCAGCTTGGACATATCAGCTTCTGGCTTTGGTTCTTCTGATGATGTATCTATGAGTAGTTTAGAAACTACTTTGGTATGATAGCATAATAACATCAGAGTTGTTTGACTTCATCACCTTGTTTATCAGAGTGGATAGCAACAGCTTATCTGATTAACACGTATTTGTCTGGGTGAAGCTATATAATCTTCAACTTCAGAAACTAGTCTTCATAGTCTTTCTGCACCTGGTCTTCTGATCGCGACTTTCTATGTCTAATACAACTTAACTGCAAGTGCACAGTCTATCGCGTAGTAATACAAGATATCGATCCCACAAGGACTCGTAATCAAACTAGTGTTCACGGGAGTTACTATGTTTAGCTAGGTAGATAATGTTTAAGGGAATAATTGCTATTACTAAAGGGAACTAAAAACGTTACTTAAAGTATAATTACGCGAATCGATATGCAATAATTATGTTCTTCGGGGATTTGACAAGTTACCGGTATATAAAATATTTTCAGAATTTATTTAAGAAGAAAATAGTGATCTAAAGACCTTTGTCTCACGATGGTTGTTGACGCTAGTCGCAACTTTAAGGCGGAACGTATGTTGTCGCTATCCCGTTCGGGGTTAAAATCGCTTTTTGGAAATCTCTAAATTCTAATCTATTTTAAATTGCTTTCGCTGTTATTAAAACAAATGCCTAGTGTTTACTATCTGGTCCTAGCCGCAGCTGTCGCTTGTTGGTTCGTACCTTAATTAATTTCCCACTGTCGTGGCAAAACTACTTTTAAATAAGTTCTCGCTGTCGCGACGAACGTTTATTCAGGAAATAAGTTTAAACACTCAGGCCATAAACAACTTTTGAAAAAGAAAGGTTTTAACCGGTTATTATCAAATCCCGTCTGAATTATTATTACATACCGATTACTCTGGTTTAGCTAGACATGGATTTGGAACAGGTAAAGCGTAAATAAAAGCGGAAATTTAGAACATACATACTGTTGGGAAGTAAAGTTACAATTAACGAAATAATAAAAACCTACAAAGTATCCAATTGGCTTTTGGCCAAATCCCAATGATGTCGGCAGGATTGTGTCTTCAAGCCAATAGAGCTTACAAAGGAAATTTCAGTAACAGAATACAGGAAAAAGAAAGGAGAACAAAAACAAGACTTAAACTAAATTTGCTCTGGAAAATATTTGGGCAGCACTTCGTTATCTGAATGCGGCCCTCTTTCTCAGATCCCCTCCTTCTCCTTTTATAGAGATGAAATACTAACGGTTATATCTTGCAGAAGGTGGACTTGGAGTCAGAGAAAATAGGAAGTAGTGGTCCATTATTTTGGGACTTGGAACTGGTTTTTGCACGTTTACTGAAGTTCTGCGTTTTTGCCTGCATGACGGTCGTCACCCGTGTGACGGTCGTCATGGATGTGTGACGATCGTCACATCAGCAAAATCCGCATCTGCTATTTTTCATGTTGTTTTCATCTGGTCTTCGTCCATATTTCATCTGTAATTGCTTATTTTCTTCATATTGCTTTGTTTGGACATGGTCTTCAAATACTTGCAAAATATCAGACAAATAACATGGAAAAATCCAAAATCGAATTGAAACCAGTCAAATATTAGTTGAATTATACGTCAATATATATATATGATTTCGCGTTATCATCTTCAGAGCCTTCAGCCTTCAGAGCTTCAAGTCATCAGAGTCTTCAGCACGTAGTTCTTCAGAGGATTACATCTTCAGATACGTTGTTAGCTTCCAGATCAGATACACATCTCAGAGCAGAATCCACAGGAGCATTGCAACCGCAATATCCAGCATCCTTGGATCTTACTGATTATGATCAAATGCAGAGGCAAACTTGCTTCTTCAATAAGCTTTGTTTGCTTTCAGATCAGATGCACTTCTCAGAGCAGAATCCACAGAAGCATTGCAACAGCAATATACAACATCCTTGGATCTTTCTGGTCGTGATCAAATACAGACGCAAACTTGCTTCTTTAATAAGCGCTTTATGACACGTCACACATAGTAACTCTCATATTGTATTAAACGCACATCTTGATATTATTTGTTTGATCTGATATCTTTAATTAACGTGATCTGCACACAACAAACATTAGAACATAAAATGGTTCTTTCACAAATACTTCGTTGTTATCATCAAAACACAGAGATATCTTGCAGAGACAATTCTTGTTCTTACAATTGATAGTTGTGTTTCATTTCCCAATGTACCTCTTCTCAGTGTGCGAGGGGAAATCAATTATAACCCTATCCTTGGTTTGGGTTTCCCATGAAGGAAAAGCCTAGCAATATCCTGTTGACAGGTTTCTTTTACCTCAATGCAGAAGCTAGTATGAGGTTTAGGGATAGCGTTGCAGATGCTTGGAAAACCATCCACGAGAAGACCAAGAATGATCTAGGGAAGAAGAATTGTATAGCATTTGAGCCTTTCACACAATGGGCCCATTCTAGAGCCCATGATCTCAAGATGCCTTATCTCCCAGAGAGACCTTCGCAAATTATTGTTGTTTCTCCATCTATCATTCCTATTGAGCGTATGGAGGAATACCAAGGAACGTTGGCTAGATTGAAGCTTGAGCGAGATACTTGGAAAGGCAAGTACCACGTCATTTATTCCGAGCAGATGGAGATGAAAAGACAGCTGAAAGAGAAGGATAATTTGATTGAGTTTCTTGAAAGAAGGGTTATTGACAAATATGTGGCACAAGAAAATTTATTTTTCTCTAGTGTTTAGCCCGTGCTTAGTACCCACGAGTACTCTGACATCCCACCTACCTCCGGTGCTTGGAAGGGAATCATCGACAAGCTAGTATTGGAGAATGCAGAGTTGAAAAGACAGAAAAGGATGCGCAGATAGGACCTTTCTAGATAGACTCCGTGGAAACCCTAGGGCCTAGTCTTTTTTCTCTTATATTTTTTAGTCTCTTGTATTGTACTTAAAAGTTGTAACTTTTTCCAATATTAATGAAGTAAGGTTTTGTGCCAAAAAAGTGTTCCTTTTGCAAATCAGTATTTTGAATTTCTTAAAACCAATTGCATTGCATCTCATTGTTTTGCTAACATTCAGGGAGCTCTATCTTTTTTTGCACACATAGTAATGGACTCAAGAAAGGAAACAACTCCAAGATGCATGTTCAAAAGCCCAAAGTTGGACAATCTGAGAATACTAGGAGGACTAGTGGAAGGTCCTTTGTCATTTAGCAACAAGTATGGAAACCTTCTACCTCTTTTGGAGCTCCAAGTAGATGCGGAGATGTTAATATCGCTCGTTTAGTTTTACAATCCCATTTACCATTGCTTCACATTTCCATACTACTAACTGCTACCAAAATTGGAAGAATATTCTGCTTTGATGGGATTATATATCACTCCTCAACCATTCTCTGGGAGAGAAAGAAAACCAAATAGGAGAGTCTTGGTTGAAGCCTTACACCTAGAACCATCTGACCTTCAGACCCATCTGGATGTCAAAGATGGATTCTCTGGTTTGCAAGCAAGACCCTTAATGGAAAAAGCTGAGGCTCATGCTGATAAGCAAGACACAGAGATTTTTGAGGCTATCTTGGCCTTATTGATTTATGGACTCTTTCTGTTCCCAAGTACTGATACATACTTCTCCGTTCATCTGAAGAACTCCGATGGAGAAGTCCAGATTTCTTGTTGTATCGCTCTCCTTCACAAGTGGTTTATTTTGCACTTGCCAAGGATGATCTCTCTATGGAATCTGAAGAATAGTATTGCATGGACATAAAAGCTTCTATCTCTTAAACACTATGACATTCGTTGGTATGATCCCATGTATGATAGGGTTACCATGATTCACAACTATGGGGATTTCCCTAATGTGCCTCTTCTTGGCACAAAATGATGCATTAGTTACAACCCCATCGTAGCTCACCGTCAGCTAGGATATCCTGCAGAGGAAGAGCCTAATCCGGTCCTTTTGAGAAGATGTTTTATTGAAGAAGAGAGAAATCCAGATCTTAAAGCACAAATTGAGTACGCTTGGCGTCACCTCAATACCCAAGGGATGACTGCTCTGGGGTATCCAGACTGTACTGTCTCCGAGGCGTATCTTCTTTGGTCTAAAGAGATAGCTTTAAAGATGTTCTACACTCGCTTCAAATCTACTCCGACAACTCCGAAAGAACCCTTCTCTATGGAGGAATTGAAGAATGCTTTAGTCAAAGTTGAAAAGGAGAAGAAAATGTGGGAGGATAAATACTTCATGGTTATTCAAGAGAACGAAGAACTCTGGAAGCTACTCCGTCAGAACCAGAAGGAAGGAATTGCAAGGAAGATGAAGCTTTAAGAAGGGGAAGGATCTTCTTGTCAGAAAGATTAGGCCTCTCAGTTTCAATATTTAATCTTGTAATTTATGTCCACACTTGGGGTTTGGATGTGTATTTCCTTTTCCTGTAAAACACTAATTTGTTAATGAAAAGTTGCTTTACTTTCCTCTTTCCTCCATTATTAATGTTTGTAAATATAATTTTGGGTTTCCTTTGAATGTTAGCTTTGCATCCGCATCCTTACAACACTAGAGCTCAAGCCGGAAGGAGAATGGCTGAGCAAGATCAAGAGTTTGATAGAGTCAACAATGAGTTAGATGACATACGAGGCAGTACGGGCCAAATAATGGAGATGTTGCAAGTGATCTTTGCAAAGATAGACACTCAACAGACCGGGGTTTCCGATATCAATGCCACAGTAATAGAACCAACACCACTTGTAACTGTCACCACTAGTGATCCGCCTTTTGGACCATCATTTAACTTTGTGCCACCACCAGTCACCGTGAAGACTACTCAGCAGACTGTTCCTTTGAATGGTGATTTTCCTCATGTTATCCCTACTTACACTCCAGATGCTGTGCAAACACAAGCAAATTCGTACTTCAACAACCAACATCAGGTTTATGATATCCCTGACCAGTCGGAAGAAGGAGACGAACATCGTGAGAAGATGAGAGAAGACTTCAAAACTATGGCGAGGAAAATCAGGGCTATGGAAGGTAATAGCATATTTGGGGCTGATGCGAGAGACATGTGTTTGGTTTCTGGATTAGTGATTCCTCCAAAATTCAAAATCCCGGTTTTTGAAAAATATGAGGGGGCTACTTGCCCCACGACCCACTTGATCATGTACTATAGGAAGATTGCAGCCTATGTGGAAAACGATAAGTTAATGATCCATTATTTTCAAGACAGTAATAAGGGCGCTTCAGCTAAGTGGTACTTGAGTTTACACCAATCAAGAATTCATAATTTTTAGGACTTGTCTGATGCTTTCATCAAGCATTACAAATACAACATGGATTTGGCACCGGACCAGAGTCAGTTGTTAAGCATGGTCCAGAAGAGTTATAAATCCCTCAAAGAGTATGCCCAACATTGGAGGGAAACTGCCTCCCAAGTGGAGCCCCTTCTAACTGAAAAAGAGCTAGATAATTGGTTCGTAGACACGGTAAGGCCGGAATTCTACAAGAGAATGATTAGCAGTGTGAGTGCTAATTTCTCCGACATTGTAGCTGTGGGAGTAAAAGTGGAGTTGGGATTGAAAAATTGAAAGATGACAAGTATCACAGGCAGTACAAGTGAAGGTGTCACTAAAAAGTCCTTCGGAAATATTCAGAAGAAGAAGGAAGGCGAGACAAATGCCATTTTTGCAGAAAGAATGGGCCAGATCAGAAAACCTCAATGTCAGCAACAATTTCAACAACAACCATCATACCTTGTGCAATACACTCAACAACCCTATGTGGCAGCCATAACGCCTACCTTTCAAAATCAAACCCTGGATTTTCATCAAGATTAACCGACACTCATATATTAGCAAGGCAACCATTAGGAACCCACCGCCTCTGCCTATCAACAATAACCTAGGGCTTCAATCCCTAGACAAAATGTACAAAACAGAAAACCAGAGGGAAGACCTCCTATTCCACCAATCCCAATGAGTTGCACTGAATTGTACCCATACATGGTATAACAAGGTCGAATTACCACTAAAAAAATGGGACCTCCACCAGATCCTATCCCACCATTCTATAATCCCAATGCACGATGTGCGTTTCATGAAGGGGGAGTTGGACATGATCTAGAAGGGTGCTTTGCTTTTAAGCATATTGTCCGAGAACTAATGGAGAAAAATATTCTGTCCTTTGGGGACCGCCAACCCAATGTCAAAAACAACCCATTGCCTAACCATGGAAGCGTCAATACAGTTGAAGACATGCATGAAATGGTAATTTCTGATGTTACAGTGATCAAAACTCCGCTTCAGACTCTCCACAGAAGATTAGTCGAAGCTCGTATAATTGAGAGTACCCACTCAGAATGTGAAGAATGTGCTGAGAATTCCAAGTGTTGCACTCTAGTCCAAGAAGGCATCCAGAGATTGATGAATGAGGGTATTTTGCCTATTTGCTGCAAAATGAAGAAAGATGAGGTATCAGTGATTAAACCTATCTTCAACATGCCAGAGGGGACTGAAAAAGTGCCCATATTCAATCTTCCAAATATCAGCTCAATAGATTCAACACTCAAACCATAGTTCAATGTTGAAAAACCTGTCAAACCAGCGGCTAGTCAGCCAAAGTCGGTCAACACTCAAAAACCCAGACCATTCTTTTTCAAGAGTACCAAGGCAGTACATTGGAGATATGATGACATGTGGATAAATCAGAGATCTAGGAAAAAGGTGTGAAATGAATGGATGAAAAGTAAACACGAAGATATCTCTAACATTGCTGGTACAAGCAAGATGACCTGAAGCGGTCGAATCTACCAACCTAAGGTAACTGTGGTCCCTTCAAAGAAACCATCCCTGTGGAACCTGCAAAAAGCAAAGAAGTGCCAAATGAAGAAAATGAAGAGTTTTTAAGGATCATTAAAAGAAGCGACTACAAAATCATAGATCAGCTACATCAAACTTCTTCAAAAATTTTGATCATGTCTCTCCTTTTGGGTTCTCCTGCCCATAGGTCTGCATTACAAAAACTGATGGCACATGCCCATGTAACCAAGGACATAACAATTGGTCAATTTGATTCGGTGATTGCCAATATTACTGCATGTAATACCCTAAGTTTCAGCAATGGTGAATTACCTGTCGAAGGTTGTAAGCAAAACCGTGCTTTACATGTATCAGTAAAGTGCCAAGAAGACACTCTAGCAAGGGTCCTGGTGGACACTGGTTCCTCTTTGAATATGTTGCCCAAGA
Organism: Lathyrus sativus; assembly: GCA_963859935.3. Classification (NCBI taxonomy): domain Eukaryota; kingdom Viridiplantae; phylum Streptophyta; class Magnoliopsida; order Fabales; family Fabaceae; genus Lathyrus; species Lathyrus sativus. The sequence continues at coordinate 614,167,301 of OZ012735.1, read as the reverse complement.
GGACACTGGCTAAATTGGCATATAAGGGGGCTGACATGAGACCCACCTCTTTGACTATCAAGGCTTTTTACGGTTCCAAAAGAACAGTAATAGGCAAAGTGGATTTACCTATTATGGTCGGACCTCATGTATTTGACATTACCTTCCAAGTGACGGATATCAATCCTGCATACAGTTATTTATTGGGAAGACCATGGATCCATACTGCTGGCGTAGTGACCTCTACTTTTCATCAAAAGATGAAATTTGTAGTAGATGACAAACTGGTGGTCGTTCATGGAAAAGAGGATCTAATGGTGAGAAATTTGTCATCATTTTGGTACATTGAAGCTGATGAGGATGCTTTGGAAACTTCTTTCCAAGCCTTAGAAATAGCTAACGTCGTGTTGATCGAAGAAGTCGTGGTTAAGAGTGGTCTATCCTTTGCATCTGTTCAAAGCATAAAATTTGCATTGAAGAATGACACTCCTACAGGATGGGGGGAGGTCATTGAAGTGGAAGCAAGAAAGAAGATGAACCGCCAAGGGTTGGGCTACAAACCAACTCATGACAAGACTCAAGAGTTTTCCAAAAGACGACCAACGACCATCAACGAGGTGTTCATCAGTGGAGGTATCCAAATCAACGTCGTTGAGGAGGATTTTGAGGACGACTATGTTGATCAATTGGTATATCATGATGAGGTCGCTCTAAGCAATTGGGATGTTGTTGAAATTTCTATCATCTTTCCTGTGACGAAGTAATTTGCTTGTTTTGTTTTGTAGTTTCCTTCAAAAAGTTTTCCATAACCATGCCTGAGGTTATCAGATTATTTTGTATGGGCCACATGCTTTCAAATTATTATAATCAATAAAGATGTTTTGTTAAAATCCTCATTTGTTTGTTTACTGTTTTTTGCTTTTACTTTTAAAGAAAATGGCATTTCTTTTGAAAACTAGCAAAAATATATTCCTTTTGTTTTGTGCGTTTACCTTTGTATGTTTTAATAAATCAAGCCATTACAAACATGCTGAGAAACTCCAAAACCCGTCGAATCTAATGACTATGTTTTTCCTCCTGACTTTGATTCACCCATATATTAAGCCGAAGACAAAGACGACGAAGATTTTAAGATTTTAGATGAGTTGGCAAAAATGTCTGAGTACGAGTACACGGACCTTCAACCTCACCAAGAGCAGGTAAATGTTGTTAATCTTAGAATTGATGAAGATAGAAGAGAAGTCAAGATTGGGATAACGCTCGGGGCAGAGAACAAGCAAAGACTAGTGAAGCTTCTAGAAAGTATGTTTATGTATTCGCTTGGTCATACCAAGATATGCCTGGTTTAGATACCTCCGTAGATGTTCACAAGTTACCTCTTCGACCTGAGTCTCCTCCTGTCAAACAGAAACTCAAAAGGACCCGGCCCGACATGGCTCTCAAGATCATAGATAAGGTCAAAAAGTATATAGAGGCAGGTTTCTTAGCAGTATCAAAGTACCCAGAATGGGTGGCCAACATTGTGCCCGTGCCAAAAAAGGATGGCAAAGTTAGAATGTGCGTAGATTACAGGGATCTGAACAAAGCCAGTCCAAAGGATGATTTCCCTCTATCACATATCGATACCTTGGTGGATGACACTGCTAGATTCACTGTCTTTTCTTTCATGGATGGTTTCTTAGGATACAATCAGATAAGGATGGATCCCAAGGACATGGAGAAAACCACGTTCATCACACCCTGGGGCACTTATTATTATAAAGAAATTGAGGTGTATGTCGATGATATGATAGCCAAATCTCAAAGTGAAGAGGATCATCTGAATCATCTGTTGAAGTTATTCATAAGACTCAGGAAGTACCAGTTGAGGCTGAATCCCACAAAGTGTACTTTTGGAGTAAGATCTGAAAAATTACTCAACTTTATCGTCAGTCAGCATGAAGTTGAGGTAGACCTTGATAAAGTGCAAGCTATTCAAGAAATGCTTGCTCCAAAGATAGAAAAACAAGTCAGAGGTCTCTTTGGGAGACTAAACTACATTTCCAGATTCATCTCCAACATGACTCTAACCTGTGAGCCGATCTTCAAGTTGTTACGAAAGGATCAAACAGTTGTTTGGAATGAAGACTGCCAACAAGCCTCCGATAAAATTAAAGGTTATCTCCAAGAGCCTCCAATCTTGATTCCTCCTGTACCTGAATAACCTCTCTTTATGTACATAACAGTGCTTGAGGGATCAATGGGTTGAGTATTGGGCCAACATGATGAGTCCGGACGAAAGGAACATGCCATCTACTATCTTAGCAAGATTTTCATGGATTGTGAAAGTCATTACTCACTTTTGGAGAATACTTGTTGTGCTTTGGCTTGGGCTACCAGGCGTCTAAGGTAATACATGATATGTCATACCACTTTGTTGATTTCCATGATGGATCCAATAAAGTATATTTTTGAGAAACCTGCTCAGACAAGAAGGCTCGCCCGTTAGCATATGCTCTTGTCAGAGTATGATATCCAGTACGTCGCTCAAAAGTCCATCAAAGGTAGCATCTTATCAAATCACCTTGTTGATCATCCAGTAGAAGACTACGAGCCTCTCAAGTTTGACTTCCCAGATGAAGACATTATGCTAATCAAGAAAGACTGCGAAGAGCCAGGCCCAGATGAAGGTCCTGAACCTGGTTCCTGATGGAAAATGATGTTTGACGGTGCTTCAAACCAAAAGGAGCATGGTATACCATCTTGATGAACCCGGCTGGTGGGTATAGTCCTTTCATGGCAAGATTATGTTTTGAATGTAATAACAAAATTGTTGAATATGAAGCTTGTATTTTGGGGCTAGAAGCAGTAATTGATCTCCGCATCAAAATTCTAGAAGTGAGTGGTGACTCGGCTTTAGTTGTCTACCAAGTCAAAGGTGAATGGGAGACCAGAGATGAGAAACTAATCTTGTACAGAGCTTATATTGTGGAGATGATTGAGTATTTCGAAGAGATAACCTTCAAGCATGTGCCAAGGTCCGAAAATCACATCGCTGAAGCAACACTCATCCGAATTGAGAGGAAAACCGAGCCTGCTTACTGCCAAATGGTGGAAGAGGAGTCTGATGGGAAACCATGGTTTCATTATATTAGACAGTACTTGCAAAACCAAGAATGTCTAGTTGGTGCAACTTCGCTTGACAAGAAAACTTTGAGAAGGTTGGCATCCAAGTTCTTTCTTAGCAATGATGTGCTCTACAAAAGAAATTATGACACGGTCCTACTTAGGTGTGTCGACAGACGAGAAGCAGACTTGTAATGCAAGACATCCATGAAGGAACATTTAGCACCCATGCCAACGGATATGCCATGTCCAAAAATATTCTAAGAGCTGGATACTATTGGTTAACTATGGAAACCAATTACATCCAATATGCTAGGAAATGTCATAAATGCCAAATTTACGTGGATAAGGTGCACGTGCCTCCAATGTTGTTGAGTGTTTTATCATCACCGGGGCCTTTCTCTATGTGGGGCATCGACATGATTGGGGAAATTGAGCCTAAGGCTTCCAATGGACATTGTTTCATCCTCGTTACTATCGACTATTTAACAAAGTGGGTTGAAGTTTTATCCTACGCCAACGTGACCAAGCAAGTGGTTGCTCGATTCATCAAGAATGAGATTATCTGTTGATATGGAATTCTTAGTTGTATCATCACAGATAATGGGACCAATCTGAATAACAAGACTATGAAAGAACTGTGTGATATCTTCAAGATCGAGCATCACAACTCTTCTCCTTATCGCCCAGAGATGAATGGAGTTGTTGAAGCCGCAAACAAGAACATTAAGAAGATCGTGCAGAAAATGGTTGTGACTTATAAAGACTGGCATGAGATGTGACTGTTTTCCTTACACGGATACAGAATATTTGTTCGCACTTCGACAGGGGAAACCCCTTTTTCCTTAGTATATGAAACATACTCCTTCCCATTGAAGTAGAGATACCTTCTTTGAGAGTCCTGATGGAAGCTAAATTGGAGGAAGCTGAGTAGTTCAGAGAAAGGTTCGATCAGTTGAACCTCATCGACAAAAAACGAATGACTGTAATATGCCACGTCTAACTCTATCAGAAAAGGATCAAAAGAGCCTTTGACAAGAAGGTCCGTATTCGAGAATTCTGAGAAGAAGAACTTGTACTCATGAAGATATTCCCAACTCATAAAGACTCACGTGGAAAGTGGATGCTAAAATACGATGGCCCATTTGTTGTGAAGATAGCCTTCTTTGGAGGTTCGCTCATCCTCACAACAATGGATAGAGAACAACTCGCTCACCCTGTAAACTCTGATGTAGTCAGAAAATGTTATGCTTAAAAAAACTCGATAAGTCGAAAACCCAAAAAGGCGACTTAGGTAAGAATGGATATCCCGGTGGATCATAACCTATGAAGGAGATCCAGGTAAAAATTAGGGATGAAACAAAAAAAAAGAGATCGCTAAGTCAAAAACCTGAAAAGGCGACTTAGGCAAAAAAGAGCATCCCGGTGGGTTGAAAACTCGAAAGGGCGATTCAGGAAAAAGTTAGGGACAAAAGCATTTTGCAGCATCAGAGGCGTTACCATTACTTAAAATTACCAAGGAAATCCACTTCCACTACTCTTGCCAGAGGCGAAGATTTGGAGAACTCTCGGTTATTAGGGCAAGATAGTCATTGGATTTGATGTACCTTTTTCCATTTTCAAATTGTAAATATTCCATGAAGCTTTACTATTAGCAAGCTACCATTCGTGAAATAAAATTAGTTTGAACCATTCAAATATTTGTGATCTACTGCGTTCTTTACATTTCTTTGTTATGCAAAATATCACTTATTTGTTAATAATGATTTTTGAAAGCAAGTTTTGAATCAAAAACAATTTTAAAAGAAAACTAAAACAGAACAAGTAGTTACTTTGGTTTTTGAAGGATTTTAGTGGAAATTAATTTGCTTCCCAGAAAGTCTGAAAGCGGCCAAAATCTTGATATTGGCACCCTAAGCAACGTTGGTCCCACTAAAGAACAATTTCTCTAGTATCCCTCACCTGATGGAAGTTTTGAAGACCCATCCTCAGAGTAGGAACTTTGACTCTCCAAAGAGGTTTGTGTTGTTAGCTGGCTTGCCTAAGCCCCATATTGTTCCCCAATGAAGTGAATAGGTTTAACTTCTGTGTGTTGTCAAGAACACCTTAGTTCCCTAGATTCAGTATGACATTTTATTTCTCCCGGCGAAGTAGATTGTTATCTATTTCCCCTTTGAGTCTTCTGCTTTTATGTCTCTTGTTAGAGTCGGTCCTTGCGTGTCTTTGAGTATTTGCATCATAACTCAGCATGTGCATTCGACATATCTTTTTGGGTTGCATTTTCCTGACTTTCGTTTTTGTTTCTAAGTTCAGTTGTAACTGGCAGCCTTTTGGTGTCTGTTGTGGTTGTTGTCCACCTTTGTCTCCCACAGAGTCGTCGCACCCTCCTTTTTGAGATCCTTTTTTTCACCAAGCTTTTGGACCGGTTGCTACCACCATTTGTTACCTTATGGTTATTACTAACTTCCCCTAAAGTCTAGTTGTTACTAGCACCCCTCTGTTTTGCTTGTATGGTCGTTACCAGATTCCCTTGAGAAGTCTAGTTGTAACTAGCAGTTTCCAGCAGAGAATCCAATTACCATTGATGCTTTCGGTCTGGTAGTTACCAGTATTACCTTATGAAGCTAGTTGTTACTAGTTCCTCAAATCGATCTTAGCTATTTGGTGGTCACTAATTTTCCCCATGAAGTTTAGTTGTCGTTAACTCCTGTGAAAGCCCTGTAATGTTTTGACTGCATTGTTTTAAATCCAATTGTCATTGGTATTGCTGATTTGGTCATTACCATATCTGCTTGAAAGCCCGATAATGTTTTGACTGGCATTGTTTAAAGTCCAATTGTTATTGGCATCTCTGTTTTGGTCGTCACCAATCCCCAAGAAGCCCAGTAATATTTTGACTGACATTGTTTTAAATCCAATTGTTATTGGTATTACCGATTTGGTCGTTACCATATCCGCTTGAAAGTCCGATAATGTTTTGACTGACATTGTTTCAAAGTCCTATTGTTATTGGCATCTCTATTTTGGTTGTCACCATATCTGCTTGAAAGCCCAGTAATGTTTTGACTGACATTGTTTAAAGTCCAATTGTTATTGGCATCTCTGTTTTGGTCGTCACCAATACCCAAAAAGCCTAGTAGTTATTGGCATTGTTTAAAAACCAATTGTTATTGGTAATGTTGGTTTGGTCGTTACCGTATCTGTTTGAAAGTCCAGTAATATTTTGAGTGGCATTGCTAAATCCAATTGTTATTGGTATCATCAATCTGGTTGTCACCAGTCCGTTAAGTCTAGTCGTCACTAGCATCATTTAAAGTCTAATGGTTATTGGCAATGTTCACCTAATCCTGATCTTAGGATGGTTGCTTGTTACCAACATCCCCAGTGAATCTTAGGATGTTTGGTTGTCACCAACATCTTTAGTTGTTTCCTGAAGATCTCGTTTGAACTATTCATTGTAAGGAAATTCTTCGTTTCGATTTAGTCTTCTTTGGAGTCTTGTTTCTCCTGTGGTTTCCTCTTGTTAGAGGTCAGCTTTAGTTTTAATCATTTCTCCAGTGGAGATTTTTGTTTTCCCCAGTGGAAATTTTGTTTATTTTTGTTTTCCCCAGTGGAGTTTTCTTTTCTTTAGTTTTTTCCGAGTGGAGTTGTTTCCTGCCCCTGTTGGGAGATTCTTTCCTCTAGAGTGTCATACTGGTCATGTTTGGACCTCATGCCTGATCACTTTAGATTTCCCCAATTTGTTTCAGCTTCCCCTGTGTTGCTGCCTTTCCCAACTAGTGATTACTCATTATGTCATATTTCTTTCTTGTTTGCTTTGGTCGTCTGCATTTGTGCATTTCTCATTATAAAGCATCATTGTAGAGTTCATGGCATGTCAGCACTTGAATGGTTTTTGTTGTCCTTAGCATATCATTGCATCTAAGGGACATAATTTTTCATTTTCTATATTTAAATACCTTTCACCATGATTCTATGGAGATTGTCATCTCTCATACCATCTGGTAAAGCTATTTAAATAGGAGAAACTGACATGCCCCAAATTTTGACCCCTAGATTCCATTATCATCTTAGAGCATCAACCATTATTTCCTAACCCTAACTTTGTTTCAAGCTTATTGTTGTTGAAGTTCATCTGAATAAGGGTTTTGCACCTATGGAATCAAGAAGACTATTGCTTGATCAGTCAAAGTTTTGGATTGATCATCATCAAATCAAGTTCCCATACATTCAAGAAGCTTATATTCAACAAGAATCAAGTGCTAGTTGATCTCACTATAAGTCAAGTGAAGCCCAATTTCATCTGGCCCTAAATTAGACTTTTGTCAGGAAAAGTCAACTATGCCTTTGACTTTTGGTCCAAGCATGAACCCAAGCCTTGAGACATGAGTCCATATGTTCATGTATATCTTTGGAGCCTACTGTAATACCCCAAATTTTGCCCTAAGATCTGTCGTCGCATTTCATTGCATTTTTATTGCATTTAATCAATTACTAACAAATTTGTGTAGTCGTTTGACTTTTTGCAGGTAAATATCATATGGCATGCATTTTTTTTCTAAAAAGTAAAAATGGTACAATTGGCAAGAGGACATGTGTAAGAAGTTGTGAGTGTGAGAGGTTGAGAGTTCGAATCTCACCTTAGTCACTTTTTGTTTTTTATTATTTTTACTCTAAATGTTTCTATCTCTCATTAAAAAATAACAAAAATAGTTTTTTATTATTATTTAATTATTATTTTCGTATTTTAATTAAATCATTTTTTAAAATATTATTTTTTTCACTTTTTTCTAAATTATTCATAAAAATATCCAAAAAAATCATAAAATAAAAAATATTAGAAAAATTTTTGTTCTTTTTATAATATTTTTGATTTTAGGAATCAATAGGATTATTAGTTTTTATTTTAAGTTTATTTTAATTATTTTAAATTATTTAAATTTTATTTTTAACTAATTATTTAGTTTGGGCTTTAAAATGGGCTTTAGGGACATTATTGACAATTTGGTGTTAACCCTAATTTGTTCCCTATATATACATGTGTTGCCTTGTTGAAAAGGGGTCAGAAGGTTTTCTTCAGAAAAGGAGAGAGAGAGGGAGAAACAAAGGAGATCCCCAGAGAAGAAAGGCGGTCGTTCCCACAACTCGTCAGAGGGATTGGAGCTCTCCAGTGTTCCCTTATTCAAACCTTTTTCACATTTACCGAAGCAAACCTCCGCTTCGTAGGTTAAATTACTAAACCTTTTTCCTTTTCATGTTTATGTGCATATTTTGTCATGTTAATGTGTTTAGGTCCGTTAAATTACTAAACCTTTTGCTTTTTCATATTTATGTGCATATTTTGCCATGTTAATCTCCATGTGTATTTAGGTCCGTAGATTTTAATATCAAAACTCTTTTTTAACAAAACCTTTTTTTTTAAAATCAAAACCCTTTTTTTATTTATTATTAAAACCTTTTTTATTGTAAGACTTTTTTTTTAAAAACTGAAAAGCCTTTTTTTGTTCCCAAAAAACTGAAAAGCCTTGTTCTAAAAAACTGAAAAGACTTTTTTTGTTCCCAAAAACTTTTTTTTTCCCAAAAACCTTTTTTTTATAACTTAAACTTAAATTTTTTTTATAATTTAAACTTAACACTTTTTTTATAATTTAAACTTAACACTTTTTTTTTTATAATTTAAACTTAACACTTTTATTTTATAATTTAAACTTAAAATTTTTATTTTATAATTTAAACTTAAAAAAAAATTTTATAATTTAAACTTAAATTTTTCTTAACCAAATAATTCCATTTTAAAATTAAAACTTTTTTTTATATATAATTAAAATATTAAAAATTAAAACTTTTTTTTATATAATTAAAACATTAAAAAAAATTAAAACCTTTTCGTAAGGAACTCCTGATGTTTGTCGTGTCATTTTATGTACCCTTTTATTACTTTTCTTTCTTTTGGCATTTCATGTGCATGCTCGAGGTTGAGATGTGTTTGTGGTGGCCAGAGCCCCACACTATTTTCCTCCCTCACTTCATTCTAAGTGTCATTATATATTTTCATATTCTTCATGTTTTCAGAAATGTTTCTTTGTTTCTTTATACCCTCTGCCTTTATTACTTTTCTTATTTTTGTACCTTAATTATTCCTCCATATAATGATTTGTCATATTTTCACATTTTTTACAGTTTTATCCTTCCGAAGGATTAGGTCCAGCCTTTTGGCCGCCGAGTCAATAGCCTTACCCCTTTAATGGATCAAACCCTGTTTAGCCTAGGTGTCCCGCCGTGGGCAAAATTGCTTTTATCCTAGTGTTAGGCCAAAAGAGTCGTCGTACTCTGTTTTAAGGTTTTCCGCCGTGGAATCCCTAATTTAACCCTATTTTAATTTTAATTAACATTTTTTTTAACATAGAGATTGGAGTCTCTGAATAAACCTTGGCCACAGTCAAGACGTTTCTAACCTCCCTTTTGAGGGGAACTACAGTTACTCTGATTCCATTCCCGTAAGGATATGTAGGCACAAGATGCGATGTCTTGCCGAGTAAACTTAGAATTAACCCCTAGGTCTTTTTTAATTTTCAATCCTTTGTATATACCCTAAAGAAAAATAATTAATGAAATAAATAAAAAAAATAAACAAAAGGTTCCCGTAGAGTACTACGGAAGTTTAGGGTGCTAATACCTTCCCTAATCTTAACCAGCCCCCGAACCTTAGATCTCTCCCCTTTAGGTTTTTCCTTTCTTTAACCTTTCCTTCGGATAAATCAAAGACCGGTTCTAAATGAATTAAGATTCAAGTTAATCAATAGCTTGACATCCAAATTTCACCGCAACAGAAAATGGCGACTTCATTGGGGAATCCTAACTTTTGAGGGTTATCCCCATTTTGTTTATTTTTCATTATATATTTGTTTCATTAATATTTTTACTCATTTGTATATACGTTGTTCAGGGTACCTGCTTGGGAGTTACTGTGTTGTGAGATAAGTCCTACACCCGGATTTGAGTGACATTATTATAGGATGGTGATATATTCGACGAGGCTTATAGGGAGTGAGTCCCGACTAAGTTGACTCGAGAATCACCGCTCAGTTGAGACACTTTCGAAAATGGTTCGGTTGATCGAGTGTAATCGTGAAAACTTTTACCATTATCAATTGGAGTCTGTGATACTGGGGACCGTAGTACCTTAACACCACCTTGGCCTTATATAGGACGTAGTGCGGGAACTATGTGGGAGTAGTCCTACAATGGTTGCTACGCGATACTACACTCAAAAGAGGTTCTCTCGAGAATATTATCGACCTCCGAGTTAGTTGGAAAGTTGATAATATCCGAAGGATGGACTGATGACTTTGGGCACTTTTTTAGAACCTTTGTTCTGCAGGTACAATTAACCTATAGTACACACCACTTTGGGAAGGGTAGACCTTGACTCCATTCATTGTTCCTCTAACTTAGGACCTTTTGTTTGCTTATGTGTATTTGTGCTTCGCATCCATAAAGCATCATATCATTTCTAGTTTCAAGGAATTCAGCAGTCCTTTGCAAATTCGAAAAGCCTTACATTTTAAAGTCTAAAATTTTTTCCAACTTTCTTAAAAAGCAATATTCGCAATCGACCGTTGAAATTCTTGAAACCATTGCATGGCATCAGCATCACATTTTTGCATTGCATTTGTCCCCCAGTTTCTCCTTCTTGGTCCTATCGTCTTCTAGTGTACCTTTGAGTCATCAAGCTGATTCCTCGACACAGATATCAGACCAGAAATGGAACAGGAGTCACTTTGATCCTATTCTCATGACTTCCACAGAGCTATATCCTGACTTAGTCCGGCAAGGACTGATTACTACAAAGGCTTTACCACCTCCTCTTAATCCTCCGGCTGGATTTAGGGCTGATCTCCATTGTGCTTCCCATGAGGGTGCCCCAGGCCATGACTTGGAGCATTGTTTTGCATTGAAGGCTAGAGTATGTGAATTGGTTAGAACTGGAATACTTGATTTTACAGACAGTCATCCGGATGTTCAGAAAAATCCCTTGCCAGTACATCAGAAATGAAGTTTTGTCACTAGGCCTTTTGTTTCTCGTTGTTTGCACTTTCCTTATTTTGTTTAAGTTGTTTGCTTTTAATTATGTTTGTACTTTCATTAATGAAATAAGCATTGCGACTTTTGATTCAATTCATTTCCGTCCATTTATTTGCATCTTTATGCTTTATTTTTCAAATGTTTACTTCTTGTCCAAAATTTTGATATGCTAAGATCGGAGGGAGGATGATGAAAACGTTATACCCATAATTGCTGTCAGTATGCTTTCAATCAAACCTTGTTGACAATGTAAGGCATTGTTTCAATTCCCAAACACTGGAGAAATAAGGAAGTTAATCCCTTGTTACCCCCTTCGAGCCTAGAAGTTGGAGTTTCTTTCGTTACAAAAAACCCACAATTTTAACCTTGGGATGGGTAGTTCTCAGTTAACTTGGTTGTGTGTTCATACGATACACCTTTCATTAACAAATTTTCCTTCGCACACGTCAAACAAGTGTCGAAGATGTTTTCTAATCAAAAGGTCGATGATGGTTCACCGTAATCATTAAAATCAAACAGTCACTTTCCTTCACACAAAAAAATAATATAAAAAAAGCAAAAGAAGCCCGCTAAGTCAAAACCTATGAAGGAGACTTAGGCAAAACTGGGGCATCCCGCTGACTGTAAACTCTAAAATAAACAGTTCAGGCAAAATTTAGGGATAATACAAAGAGATTTTTAAATCCTTATCTTGAAAATCCTCAATGTCAAAACAATCAAATGTTATAGGGGAGTAGTGGCTGCCTTTTCATAGGTCCCTTTGACTTCTGAATCATCACTGCGACGATCAATGAAATCCCTAACTTATGGGAACCTGAATGCATAGTATGAGTTAACTGAGCATAGGACTGAAGATCATCACGTAGATTGGGTGGGTACAAATAAATTTTGAGCCTTTATCTTTTGTTTCATAAACCGTGAACCAGGCCACATTACAACCTTCAAAAGACCTAATTGAAGCAAGGTTATTTTGAAAGTATACTACAGCAAGGTTGCGTAACCTGACTCCAAAAGATCCTTGCGAATCATTTATTTTGGCAATACACTTTTATCTTAAACTTTGAGTGTCTTGAACCGCCTTGTTCTGACTAACGACTCATGTATTTTCCATCTTTCAAAAATAATTTTTCAAAAGTCGCATGAACTTTGCATTACCATGTTTGTATGAATATTTTTGTTTGCAAACTGGCTTTCCTCTAAGGAATTTTCAAACAATGAGAAACTTGGTCAAGTGATCTTATCAGGGGGCAAGTTCCTTTTACATCCTGTCAAAGAATCAGTTCAAGATTTGTTCAAGGCAATATCTTCTCAGATTTGGTTTATCCAGAAAATTTTCAAGACTCATACTGGGGCAAGCCTTCCGAGGATACAGCAAAACAGTCGATTCCATGAATTAGACAGCTGAAGCAATTATCAGTTCATTTGACCTGGGGCAGTTTACTCGCATAATCCCCAAGCAGTTATTCATCATTCCTACAGTGACTATCAACTTGATACAGTTTAACAGAATGACAGTGATCTTCGTGTTGAGGAATTAGTCCTCCAGTGTTGTCATCTCACAGAAAGAGTCGAGCCTTGTCGTCGATGTCTGCATTTGCATTTGATCATATCTCATAGCATAATTCATTTACATTTCTATCTTGGGTGCTTTACTCCCCATTTACATTTCTATCTTGGGTGCTTTATTCCCCATTTACATTTTTATCTTGGGTGCTTTACTCCCCATTTACATTTCTATCCTGGGTGTTTTACTCCCCATTTACATTTTTATCTTGGGTGCTTTACTCCCCATTTACATTTCTATCCTGGGTGCTTTACTCCCCATTTACATTTCTATCCTGGGTGTTTTATTCCCCATTTACATTTTTATCTTGGGTGCTTTACTCCCCATTTACATTTCTATCCTGGGTGTTTTACTCCCCATTTACATTTTTATCTTGGGTGCTTTACTCCCCATTTACATTTCTATCCTGGGTGCTTTACTCCCCATTTACATTTCTAGCTTGGGTGCTTTACTCCCCATTTACATTTTTATCTTGGGTGCTTTACTCCCCATTTACATTTTTATCTTGGGTGCTTTACTCCCCATTTACATTTCTATCCTGGGTGCTTTACTCCCCATTTACATGTCTATCTTGGGTGCTTTACTCCCCATTTACATGTCTATCTTGGGTGCTTTACTCCCCATTTACCTTCTATCCTTGGGTGTTTTATCCCCCATGTACCTTTATCCCGGGTGTTTTATTCCCCGTTTACCAGATATTCCTGGGTTTACCTAACATCATGGTGTTTTACCCCCATTTATTTTTTTTTTCTCCCTGAGGTCGTGTTTTACTCGCGTCTTACCTTGTGGGAAAAATTTATTTACTTGGCATCATGGGTGTTTTATCCCCATTTGCGTTTTTCTCCCGAGGTCGTGTTTTACCCGCGTCTTACCTTGCGGACAATTTCTAATTTACTTGGCACCTATCAACAATTCTGTGTCGTGTCTACCCGACGTTCTTCCAGATATGACATGTCTTCTTCCCTAGTGCAATTCCTCGATGGGTCGTCCCCTGTGACGTTGTTTCGTCTGTATCCGTGCATTTGTCATTTTCATCATACGCATCATATCAGATTCATATCGTATTTAGCATTATAGTTCGTTTTGTTTTTTCCATATCATTGCACAGCACTGCGTCTAAAGGCAAAATTTTCGGTTATCTGTATTTAAATCCCTCCACCACGATTTCTCGAGTCTTCGTTGCTCGAATCACCCGGTGAAGTTATTTAAATAGGGGCAGCTGTAATACCCCAAATTTTGCCCTAAGATCTGTCGTCGCATTTCATTGCATTTTTATTGCATTTAATCAATTACTAACAAATTTGTGTAGTCGTTTGACTTTTTGCAGGTAAATATCATATGACATGCATTTTTTTTCTAAAAAGTAAAAATGGTACAATTGGCAAGAGGACATGTGTAAGGAGTTGTGAGTGTGAGAGGTTGAGAGTTTGAATCTCACCTTAGTCACTTTTTGTTTTTTATTATTTTTACTCTAAATGTTTCTATCTCTCATTAAAAAATAACAAAAATAGTTTTTTATTATTATTTAATTATTATTTTCGTATTTTAATTAAATCATTTTTTAAAATATTATTTTTTTCACTTTTTTCTAAATTATTCATAAAAATATCCAAAAAAATCATAAAATAAAAAATATTAGAAAAAATTTTGTTCTTTTTATAATATTTTTGATTTTAGGAATCAATAGGATTATTAGTTTTTATTTTAAGTTTATTTTAATTATTTTAAATTATTTAAATTTTATTTTTAACTAATTATTTAGTTTGGGCTTTAAAATGGGCTTTAGGGACATTATTGACAATTTGGTGTTAACCCTAATTTGTTCCATATATATACATGTGTTGCCTTGTTGAAAAGGGGTCAGAAGGTTTTCTTCAGAAAAGGAGAGAGAGAGGGAGAAACAAAGGAGATCCCCAGAGAAGAAAGGCGGTCGTTCCCACAACTCGTCAGAGGGATTAGAGCTCTCTAGTGTTCCCTTATTCAAACCTTTTTCACATTTACCGAAGCAAACCTCCGCTTCGTAGGTTAAATTACTAAACCTTTTGCCTTTTCATGTTTATGTGCATATTTTGCCATGTTAATGTGTTTAGGTCCGTTAAATTACTAAACCTTTTGCTTTTTCATATTTATGTGCATATTTTGCCATGTTAATCTCCATGTGTATTTAGGTCCGTAGATTTTAATATCAAAACCCTTTTTTAACAAAACCTTTTTTTTTAAAATCAAAACCCTTTTTTATTTATTATTAAAACCTTTTTTATTGTAAGACTTTTTTTTTAAAAACTGAAAAGCCTTTTTTTGTTCCCAAAAAACTGAAAAGCCTTGTTCTAAAAAACTGAAAAGACTTTTTTTGTTCCCAAAAACTTTTTTTTCCCAAAAACCTTTTTTTTATAACTTAAACTTAAATTTTTTTTATAATTTAAACTTAACACTTTTTTTATAATTTAAACTTAACACTTTTTTTTTATAATTTAAACTTAACACTTTTATTTTATAATTTAAACTTAAAATTTTTATTTTATAATTTAAACTTAAAAAAAAAATTTATAATTTAAACTTAAATTTTTCTTAACCAAATAATTCCATTTTAAAATTAAAACTTTTTTTTATATATAATTAAAATATTAAAAATTAAAACTTTTTTTTATATAATTAAAACATTAAAAAAAATTAAAACCTTTTCGTAAGGAACTCCTGATGTTTGTCGTGTCATTTTATGTACCCTTTTATTACTTTTCTTTCTTTTGGCATTTCATGTGCATGCTCGAGGTTGAGATGTGTTTGTGGTGGCCAGAGCCCCACACTATTTTCCTCCCTCACTTCATTCTAAGTGTCATTATATATTTTCATATTCTTCATGTTTTCAGAAATGTTTCTTTGTTTCTTTATACCCTCTGCCTTTATTACTTTTCTTATTTTTGTACCTTAATTATTCCTCCATATAATGATTTGTCATATTTTCACATTTTTTACAGTTTTATCCTTCCGAAGGATTAGGTCCAGCCTTTTGGCCGCCGAGTCAATAGCCTTACCCCTTTAATGGATCAAACCCTGTTTAGCCTAGGTGTCCCGCCGTGGGCAAAATTGCTTTTATCCTAGTGTTAGGCCAAAAGAGTCGTCGTACTCTGTTTTAAGGTTTTCCGCCGTGGAATCCCTAATTTAACCCTATTTTAATTTTAATTAACATTTTTTTTAACATAGAGATTGGAGTCTCTGAATAAACCTTGGCCACAGTCAAGACGTTTCTAACCTCCCTTTTGAGGAGAACTACAGTTACTCTGATTCCATTCCCGTAAGGATATGTAGGCACAAGATGCGATGTCTTGCCGAGTAAACTTAGAATTAACCCCTAGGTCTTTTTTAATTTTCAATCCTTTGTATATACCCTAAAGAAAAATAATTAATGAAATAAATAAAAAAAATAAACAAAAGGTTCCCGTAGAGTACTACGGAAGTTTAGGGTGCTAATACCTTCCCTAATCTTAACCAGCCCCCGAACCTTAGATCTCTCCCCTTTAGGTTTTTCCTTTCTTTAACCTTTCCTTCGGATAAATCAAAGACCGGTTCTAAATGAATTAAGATTCAAGTTAATCAATAGCTTGACATCCAAATTTCACCGCAACACCTACCTATGATGTTTGATAATGTCCCAAGAGGCAAACTCATTAAAGATCACATAGTTGAATTCATCTGATTCAAAGTTCTAACTTGGCATGACATGATGCATAATCAATATTTTGCTACAAACCTTGGTGTTTTAAGTTGTTTAGTGGTTGTCGCTACTGCGAAAATCGGCGTCGGCCGAACAGAAGAGTCGCCACCGTGCGTTATTTATCCCATGGGAGGGAAAGGAAACGCTCGAAGTAAACCTACCGCAAAGACGGGAAAGGAATGGTCATCGCAACCAAATCCTGGATTCGGGAGTCGGTTACGCAAGGGGAAGGTATTAGCACCCCTCACGTCCGTCGTACTCGACGGGATCCACGCTTACTTGGTTTGTCTAAAGGATGCAAAACAATCTATCTACGGCTGCTAAATCTAAACGGGAAGGAAACTGACTCGATAGAGCGTCGCACTCTATGCCTACGTATTCTCAAGAGAGAAAGTCAGAGTCATCGTAGTTCGGGAAACTACAGGGAATTGGCTCGCCAAGACTTCGCGTCTTGTGCCTACGTACTTCCACACAGCGTGAAAGATCAGAGCTTACGTAGTTCAGGCTAACTACGGTTAGACAGGGTGTTCTCACACAGGAGTGAGAGATTAAACTGGTTTTAAAGGTACAGGAACCTACGAGAACTAGAAACTATGGTCTGGTCTCGAATGCGCAAGGGCAAGAAAAAAGGGAAACAATCAGTCGTCAGCGGGAAAGTCTCGATCGCACAGCAGCGAGAGAACAGATAGGTTAGTTGTTAGTGTGCTCGCTAGGATATCGCATCCTATGCCTACATATTCTCATTAGATATGAGAAATCAGAGCAGCTGTAGTTCAGCCTACTACAACTAAAACCTGGGAAAAAAGGGAGAAGGGAAAAAGGGAGCTCGCTATGATACGACATCCTATGCCTACGTACTCTCGTCGGGCACGAGAGATCAGAGCTAACGTAGTTCGACGGGAAAATGAATCTCGATTGCACGGGAGCAAGAGAGAAAAATAGGGATTCGCTCGCATGAGGCGAGAACAAAGAGGAAGCAGGCCTACGCCTAAACGGGAAGGAACTCGGGACACGCACGCAAGAACCTAAGAAGAAACTCCTCAGCTGCCAATTCCTTTGTATATGATGATGCAGCCCACAACACTCGCTGGTTGCCTTAAGATTTGAATACGCCAATGATGATGAACGAAGCAGCTCCGGGGCTCCTGACGTACGTGCAGGCTCCATTCCAATCTTCTCCTCTCTGGATCTTGATGAAGACGCTCGAATCAGGAACAATGTGACGCTTAGACCGTAATTGTTCGACTTATACGAGAAATCGAACTCTAAGAGGTAGCGTATTAATATCTGTGTCAAAGACAAGATGGAGAAATGATATCGAAAATCATTCTCCAATTGAATCGTGTCACACGGCCAGCCAGAAATAAAATCAAGAATAAAGTCAGATGAAAACGAAAATAGGAGAAAAATCCAACACAAAATACAGGTCTACTCCTAAAAAATAGCAATTAATTTCTACTAGGAAATATTCTAAAGAATTAAATCTATAAACTTCTAAAGATATCTAATTCCTAAATTCTCTCTAAAGATATAAAGGAAATCTCTAAGAGAAATATTGTTTAAAATTCCTAACAAGTATTTAACTAAATTTCTATATCAAAAATAATACCTACACTATTACCATTTTAGAATTTAAAATGTATCCTAACTAATATTAAACAAAAAAAAACTCTAAAGAATATTAATCCTAAAAATATGGTATGCTACAATATTCTAACTAATATACGCTAACTAATATTCTAGGAATTATTAAACTAAAACCTAAAAAAATACAATTAAACCATACAAGAAAATTATAAAAAAAAAGCAGGGGGTGTGCATTGTTACAAGGGGTACTGCAGTTTAGTAAAGCTAAGGAAACTGGGCCCAGCCCAGCCAAAATGCACAGAAACAGGGAGGGGGGTGAATGACTGAAACGGAGGGTGCATGAGCACAAACTAAAGGTGTATGGCTGAATGGGCTCAGCCCAACTATACTCACAAACGGGGGGGAGAAACGAAAATGGGGGGTACGTTGACTGAAAACACAAGTTGGGCCCGAGGCCCACTATCCTTCCCCTCTTCCAATCACTCCCTTCTGAAACCATAGGGTATTCTCACTTTCCCTAAACACTGTTCAACGCGCCGTCCCCTCCTTCTCAGCCTCCCTCTCGTTTCCTCTCCGTTCAAACACCTTCCATCTCTCTATTTCCATCATCCTCAACCTTCACCTGTTTCAACCTGCAACGAGAACGAAAGAAGATCTGGACGAAGGGGACGAACTCCAATCGAGCATTCTTTCAAGATTCTTGATGAAGTTTGACGTTACCGGATGATTACTGAAGGTGAGGACGATTCTTGAAGTTGTGGTTGTTGAGCGATCTGGAGATTGATGACGAACACAAAGATCCTGTGAAGATCGCTCGCTGAAGATGAACATGCATGTAGATCTAGAAGATTGTGATGATGGACCGAGGAAGCTGATGAACGTCTAAGGTCTGATGAAGATCTGAGGAAAATCGTTCGAAGAAGATGAACATTCTGGAAACGCTCTGATGAACGACGTTGAATGTTCTATGAAGATCAATGAAGATCTTCAAGTTTCTAGAGATCTGATGAGCGATGACGAAGATCACAAACTTTGTTGATGAGATCTGGAATGTTGATGAAGTTGCTGGGAACGGCGTTGAAGATCCGCGAAGGTTCTTGAAGTTTTCTGAGAAAACGGTTGAAGATCTTGAGGAACGATCGATGAAGGTGTTCTTGAACGGATCTTGAAGATAGGATGAAGATGATGATGAACTCGGTTGAAGGTTGATGAATGAGCAATTTCTGGAGATTGATGATCTGGAGCAATTCTTGGATGATTGTTCATGGAGATTTGCAGATGAGCACATGAAGTTGTTGAAGGATTCGGATGGAAATTTGGTTGAAGAACTGGGAAAAGATGAAGAACGGAGGAGTTTTCCGGTAATGTTGGTTTTTCGGTGACCGTTAGAGGGGTTGTTGCGGTGGTCCGATGACAGTTATGGTTAGCTCGCCGGTGAAGTTGATTGAGGAGGACGAACGGATAGGACGAAATGCAGTTTCCGGCGAGTGTTTGGCTGTGTGCATCGCTGCTGAATTTCTCTGGTGGTGCCCTCAGTGTGTTTGCATGGCCGACCGGCGATGCCTCCGGCAAGGGTTAGTGGGGTGTGCGTTGGCGCACATGCAAGGTGGGGAAGGGTGTGGTGAGGCCACGTGGCAGAGATGTGGAAATCTCTGGTGCACACGTGTGGACGAAGGGAATGAAGTGGTGCTCTCTGCGTGTGAAACGTGGAATGGAGAGAGAGAGTCTGAAATGCACACGTGGGACTTTATATGGTGGACATGTGGCGCTGAATTGGACTGGGCCCAGAAAATGGACATGTGGCGCTGAATTGGACTGGGCCCAGAAAATGGACATTTGGCCCACGAATTAATTTTGATTAACACCAATTACCACATGATTAATGAATTAAAACCTAATTAAAAATCTCCATAAATGCTAAATGAAAAATAAAGCTGCAATTAAGGCCTAAATTGAAAATTAAGACTATTCTAAACCTAATTAAAATTAATAAACTCAATTAAAACCCTAATTAAATCTAAAAAAAAGAGGATTAACTACTAAACTCTATTAATTTCTAAACTAATAAAAAAACTCTATTAATTTTCTATTAATTCTACTAATTTCTATACAAACAAAAAAATAGAAAACATTCTACTAATTCTATTTAAAAAAATACCTATTAAAAGAAATATTCTATTAAAAATCATTTTAAAAATTCTACTTAATATCTAATAACAAGAATTTTATTAAAACCTATTATCTAAAAATGATTAAAGAAATTCCTAAAAAAAGAAATTAACTAAACTATTTAAAAACATTTAATATCTATTAAAAAAATCTAATATCTAGAAAAATCAATTAAATCCATAAAAAATCTATTATCTCAAAAAAAATTCTAGGAATCATTTATTTAAATTCTAAAAAAAACCATAAAACCTATTTAATATCTATAAAAGGCTATTAAATCCTAAAAATGCAAATAAAGGCAAACAACCAACATAAAAGAGAGTGCGAGACCAGATCGAAGCAAGCAGTAAACCCAGACACCAAGAACCTCCAAAATCACTGCGTATGCTGAAAACACCCAGGAAGCGCGTGACTTCTCAAAATAATCTCCGATTATCCGAACCAATCTAAAATACCCGAAATGTGAAAACAGGGCTGTAATCCCGATAAAATCAGTATAAATGAGAAAATGTACTGTATGCGATATGCGAATGCGATATGCGAATGCGAATGCGAAAATGCGTCGAACCATAAACCAAATATGGGACCCGGTTGGTCAAATTTTAGGGTGCAACAACTGCCCCTATTCAAACGACTTGGACCTGAATGGTTGAAGAGCAAACGGCTTTCAATCATTCAAAGGTAGAAGACGGTTGAATACAAATGAAACCCTGAAATTTGCCAACCGCGGAAATAAACTGCCGAACTGCTTGAGGAATAGCTTCCAATGAACTGAAGTTTGGTTGTCACGGCAACAAACGGTCAATTTTCTGATAAAATTCTTTTTCTTTTTTTTTTCAACGTCAATCACCTGTGTGACGCCACAGGTACTGAATCTTCGAAACAATGCTTCAGAAAGCAAACACCTTGACTCCCATCTGTTATGGGATTGAATCTTGTCATCTCACAGTTCACGGCGAACCTGAGAAAAACTCTCCTGGGGAATTTCTGAATCGACTGCCAGGCACCCATTTTCGACAACAGGCGGCAGCTTCAGAAGTTTGATATGATCTTAAATTTTCTTCTTTTTTCAGTGTCGACGTAACAACCAAATATGAAGAATCAACTTCGCTGGGGGAGAAGAGAAGCTTAACCAAACAACTCTGCAGGGGAACATACTCGAAAGCCAAGAGGTAACCAACCTGGTCTATGTTTCGACATGCGTATGTTTGAAAAATGATGCAATGTCCCATACGGCATGGAAATGCTATGCGTTTGTTTGAAAATGCGAGGCCCCATACGGCATGGAGATGCTATGTGTTTGTATAAATGCAAGTATGACGATATATGCAAATGTAAATGCAGGCTCGAGCTGCCAGAGAACACCAGGTCTGAAACCACTTGGCAAAATAAATGCCGAAGGCAACATCAACTCCACTGAGGGTAACCTGATATTACAGAATCATCTCAGCAAAATAAATGCTGGAAAAGGGAAGGACGGCTCTGCATGGCGATATTCTTTCTAAACCACTGGTAACCTGGACTCTGTAGGGATTAACCAACTGGGGTCGATTGTGCACAGCACACTGCTGGGAATGCCCCTTCTGTCAAGGATATCAATCTTATTCTGCTGAGGATAATCCTGATCCTACTCTGATACGGGGTAAAAGACAATCTCAACTCTTCCGGGGATAATACGTGACTTCCATCTGCTGAAGAAGAGTAATCCTGATTTAACAACATCCACAGGGAATGCAGAACCCTAATCCGGGAACTAGTATCAATTGAGCTTCGTATCGGGGAATGTGACAATATGCGAGTCACTGGGAATTACCGTGTCGGATATTTTTTGGCCTTTTCTGGTTTAAAGGATAAAAATGGTTATTTACAAAATGGAAGATAGGGAAAATACTAGACGAGAACTAGCATTCAAAGGATAGACTACCAGACGAGAACTGATAGCAAAATAGATTAGGTTATCGGATGAGAATTGATTTATAGTTTGAACATCAGACGGGGCTGACTGGATAATAGGTTAAGAAACAAATGACCAGGCGAGAACTGGTTGAAAGCTGATATGCACCAGACGAGAACTGGTACAACAATAGGCTAAAGATGTGATGACCAGACGAGAACTGGTAACAATAACATACACCAGACGAGAACTGATGTTTACGGTAACATGCACCAGACGAGAACTGATACAACAATAAACCACACCAGACGAGAACTGATGTTTACGGAAAGGTTGGCCATACGATAACGGGTTAAACGAAAACATGTACCAGGCGAGAACTGGTATTTGCAGCAATGTGGACCAGACGAGAACTGGTTACCGGTTTGCCAGGCGAGAACTGGACTTTGGAAACGACTTGGTTACAAAGTTCTGATATGTAACAGGTTTTATTGTAGGATAACGATCCAACGACAGTAAGGCCTTTTTCGGAAGGTCAAGGTTTTTGACAAGAGTAACGACACGATTCCCCGATACTCAACTCTGGCTGGGGATAAACATACTTGCTTGAATAACTTGCCCCAGTACAATTCAACTTGCCCCAATCTAACTCTTGGGAATATCACTCTGAACAGCTCTCTACGAGACGACCTCGAGATTACTTGCCCCGGTATCTATACGACAAAAAGATTCAACCTCAATCCAACAATTATCAACCCAGTTGGTCTCACTATCTCTGAAGTGACTTGCCCCTGAATGAGCATACAAGCGACTTAACCTGATCTGATTACCCACTGGAAGGTTCTGCCCTCAAATCACAACATTCTAAATGATTGCCCCTGATTGGGTCTCGAAAAGATTCATTTCTAATCAACTACTTCTCAAATAAACTGCCCCTGATCAACTGATGCTTCGAGACTTGTCCTCAGACTAACTGATGTTGAACTTACTGGAAGTCAATGCCCCTGATTCACAGGGTTTCACAACATACACCATTCTGATCTAGACTGCTGAATTATTCAGTCCTGTTCGATTATTCCCTGTTGGAATTTCCTTCATGTCAACTACGAGCCTGCAAGTAAAATTGTTTATTCCCAAATGGTAATTTTAATGCAGTGTTCATGCAGATTTTGAAAAATTTGTGTTGTCACTCATTTATGTGCCATGATTGTGAGTGACGAATGAACCAGAGTTCAAACGTAGTGCTGATGTGATCAGTGAAAAATACAACAAGGATATGATTAGCAAATCAAGAAGGAGTCAGGTTACTCAACCTTATCGTAATGCGCTTTTAGAATAAACCCTACCTCAATTAGGTCTTTTAAGGGTTGTATCATGGTCGGGTTCACGGTTCGTGAAACAAAGGATATTTGGCTCAAGTTATGATTTGTACCCACCCCTTCTACGTGATGATCTTCGATCCTAAAGTTCAGTTAACTTGGCTCGAGCGCTCACCTCTTCGAGAGGTATGTTGGATGGTAAGGACCATAGTTAAGGGGACTCACAAGGTTTTCGGAGTAACAGTTACTCCTTTCAATTTTCGGTGTCTGTATCCACACGACTTTGTGACTTCACTGGGGATTTTTTTTCTATTGATATCCTTTTTTTTCATTCTTTTGATTCCCTAATTTTTTCCTGGACTGACTCCTTTTGAGTTCTTTTTTCAATTTTTCTTTTGAAGTCCAGCGGGATGCCCTAATTTTTGCCTAAGTATTAGCTTTCCAGCTTTTCTTTTTCTTTTTACTTAGCGGGCTTTCTTATTCTTTCTTTTTCTTTTGGAACAAAGTCGTGTGACACTGGTTGTCTTGATTGCTCCGAAAAGTTGTAACTGTCTCACTCCGGGTTGGTGAGGTTTAACCATTATGGTTGGCTATATACGACCTCTTAAGAGGCATAAACTGTAATTGGTCCTCGAAAGACAACACTCCTCTGTAAGACTTGAATGCTCGGTCAAGCTAACTGACAACTACCCTGCCCCAGGTTAAGATGTGAGGGTTTAAAAAAAAAGTCCGAAAAAACTTCTACTTCCTGGCTCGAAGTGGTTAACAAGGGACTAACTCCTTATATCTCCAGTGTTTAGGGGATTTGAAACAATGCCTTGTACGTCATCGGCAAGGTTTTATCTGAAAGCATACGATCATCGGTTATGAGTATTCAGTTTCGTCATCCTCCCTCCAATCTTTGCTAATCACAGTGATAAGGTGGAGTAAATAAAATGCAAGTGTCAGTGCCATGCAATAAATGAGCGACAGCGACATGATTAATTCAGAAAAATGCATAGTCACTTTATCAATATTACCATTCGAAACAAACAATGTTTAACAGCAAGTAGTAACTAACAGAAAAGAAACTACGAATGCAAATGATATAAAACTCTGAGGACTGCCAATGCTGAGGGCGTCTGCCTGTCTGGATTACTGGCTTCTTGAAAACAAACCCCGAATCTACGAGTTTAACAGCTGAGAGGTTGGTATGAACAAACAGAAATCCTTCTCGAAAGGAAATGCAGTCTTGGTCGATCAACTTATGTATTTTTTCCTGAAAAGCTTTACAATCTTCAGTTGAATGCCCTGGGGATCCGCCATGGTAACCGCACTGAACGTGGGGATTGTACCCAGGAGGGTAAGGCTCTGGAACAGGCTTAAGAGCTTTCGGTTCCACTAAAGAACTTTGGACCAAAGATGGCAGCAACTGGCTATACGGCATAGGCACTGGGTGGAAAGGAGCATTCCTTCGTTCCAAGTTGTTACGAGGCCTGTTCTGATTCTGACGCTGATTCTGATAACCTAGGCCACGAGTTCGCTGATTTGAATGAGAAGTGACATAACGTTCCTGATAGGGTGCCCCAGGCACAGTTGTCTGTCCGACATAACAAGACACAGGAGGTACTGATCTCTGAGATGATGAAGAACCAACAGGTTTCAGCAACTCATCTCGAGGATATCCAACATCTGGCATGATTGCATTGATCACAACTCCTTCTTCAGTTTGGTAATCATAAAGAGATTCAGCTTCACTAGCCTGACTGTTTGCAATAACCTGAATTTTCCCGATTTTGATGGCATGCTCAAGGCGTTCTCCAAGTACTACCAAGTCAGGGAAACTTAACGGAAGTCCAAGCATTCTTTCGTGGTACGGATCCTGCACTGAGTCTACAAACATGCTTGTTAGCTCTCGGTCTAAAAGCGGTGGTTGTACTCTGGAGGCAAATTCTCTCCATCTCTGCGCATACTTCCTGATGGGTTCATTGTTCTCTTGAGACAACTCTTGCAACTGCATGCGATGAGGAACTATGTCTAGGTTATAATCATACTGCTTCAGAAAAGCTCTGGCTAAATCCACCCATGATCGAATCTGATTACTCTCTAACTGCATATACCAACGCAAAGATGCCCCAGTCAGACTATCCTGGAAGCAATGGATCATCAACTTGTCGTTTTGCACAAACGACGTCATTCTTCGGCAGAACATCACCAAATGTTGCTTCGGATAGCTATCTCCTTTGTACTTCTCAAATCTCGGCGCTTTGAACTTGTAAGGTAACACTAGGCCAGGAACCAAACACATGCCTGTAGCATTCAGGTTAACAGCATCTTTGACCTTCAAGGCTTTAACTTGTTCTTCCAACACTTGGAGCCTTCTATCACACTCAAGAGCTCTTGGGTCTACTGTCCTGGCTATTGGGATCTCTCTTCGGATACTCGGCACAGGGAAAACAACACCTTGATTGTTGATAAGAGGAGGTCGTTCATTGCGGACAACAAACTGCTCACGTCGATTTCGGTCCATAACAGGAGGTTGCACCAACTAGTCTGTAGTAAGGTTGTTCACTTGCAGAAAGTCTGCCTCGGAAGTAGAACCATACAGAGGGTGGGTCGTCATAGTGAACCCTGCCAAGGTGTTAGGAGACTGGAAGTTGCTTTCAGACATATCTACTGCTAACCTTCAACTTACTTCACTGCTCGATTCTGCTCAAATCTACTCAACCCCTTGGTCATCTTCTAAAAATCAACAGTTGCTCAAGCTAATCACCGGATAATCACCTTCAGAATCAAGACAACGGCTGGATCAGACTCTGGCTAGTTGGAGTATGACATGCAATATGATGCAACACGTTTATGCAAATGCAATACAATATGCAGCAAACACGGGATCACAGCCCCCCACACAATCTCTGAATACTGCTGCGCTACTGACGGGGTACGTTCGCTCTGAAGAGAAGACCAAAATAACGGGTTGGCTGGAAGTCAGGTTTCCTGCAAAACCCTCCCACTCACGGGTATGGACCTAATCTGACAAGGTACGGCATCCTATGCGGGTATCAACGTTACAGACTTTCAAGAGCAATGATACGATACCCATAAGGTGTGGCATCATCATCCCTTGAAGAGGCCTCACTTAGCCGAATTCCCAATTGATCGGTTCCCAGAGTCGACAATCCTCGGGTCAGACAACTTGTCGAGCCCTAAGGGCCAGGCAAGAAGCATCAAAGAGAATCTCGTCCGAGTGAGATTTCGCGGCTAGCTGGTGCGAGCTAAGCAAGCAGGCTAACCACTACTCTCTCTCTAAATCTATGTGTGTACTCGAGCCTGGGTTTTGGCTTCTCTCTCAAAGGAACAACCACCCAACAACACAATAGCAACAGATAATAACAAAATGCAAAAATTGCAAATGCAGTAAAATACAACACACAAAAGGTAAACATCCAAAGACAAGCAAACAAGCGCTAAGATTGACTCTCTTAAGGGACGTTGGATCCCAAATGCATAGGGAACCATCGCAGTCCCCAGCAGAGTCGCCAGCTGTCGCTACTGCGAAAATCGGCGCCGGCCGAACAGAAGAGTCGTCACCGTGCGTTATTTATCCCATGGGAGGGAAAGGAAACGCTCGAAGTAAACCTACCGCAAAGACGGGAAAGGAATGGTCATCGCAACCAAATCCTGGATTCGGGAGTCGGTTACGCAAGGGGAAGGTATTAGCACCCCTCACGTCCTTCGTACTCGACGGGATCCACGCTTGCTTAGTTTGTCTAAAGGATGCAAAACAATCTATCTACGACCGCTAAATCTAAACGGGAAGGAAACTGACTCGATAGAACGTCGCACTCTATGCCTACGTATTCTCAAGAGAGAAAGTCAGAGTCATCGTAGTTCGGGAAACTACAGGGAATTGGCTCGCCAAGACTTCGCGTCTTGTGCCTACGTACTTCCACACAGCGTGAAAGATCAGAGCTTACGTAGTTCAGGCTAACTACGGTTAGACAGGGTGTTCTCACACAGGAGTGAGAGATTAAACTAGTTTTAAAGGTACAGGAACCTACGGGAACTAGAAACTACGGTCTGGTCTCGAATGCGCAAGGGCAAGAGAAAAGGGAAACAATCAGTCGTCAGCGGGAAAGTCTCGATCGCACAGCAGCGAGAGAACAGATAGGTTAGATATGAGAAATCAGAGCAGCTGTAGTTCAGCCTACTACAGCTAAAACCTGGAAAAAAAGGGAGAAGGGAAAAAGGGAGCTCGCTAGGATACGGCATCCTATGCCTACGTACTCTCGTCGGGCACGAGAGATCAGAGCTAACGTAGTTCGACGGGAAAACGAATCTCGATTGCACGGGAGCAAGAGAGAAAAATAGGGATTTGCTCGCATGAGGCGAGAACAAAGAGGAAGCAGGCCTACGCCTAAACGGGAAGGAACTCGGGACACGCACGCAAGAACCTAAGAAGAAACTCCTCAGCTGGCAATTCCTTTGTATCTGATGATGCAGCCCACAACACTCGCTGGTTGCTTGAAGATTTGAATACGCCAATGATGATGAACGAAGCAGCTCCGGGGTTCCTGACGTACGCGCAGGCTCCATTCCAATCTTCTCCTCTCTGGATCTTGATGAAGACGCTCGAATCAGGAACAATGTGACGCTTAGACCGTCATGGTTCGACTTATACGAGAAATTGAACTCTAAGAGGTAGCGTATTAATATCCGTGTCAAAGAAAAGATGGAGAAATGATATCAAAAATTATTCTCCAATTGAATCGTGTCACACGGCCAGCCAGAAATAAAATCAAGAATAAAGTCAGATGAAAATGAAAATAGGAGAAAAATCCAACACAAAATACAGGTCTACTCCTAAAAAATAGCAATTAATTTCTACTAGGAAATATTCTAAAGAATTAAATCTATAAACTTCTAAAGATATCTAATTCCTAAATTCTCTCTAAAGATATAAAGGAAATCTCTAAGAGAAATATTGTTTAAAATTCCTAACAAGTATTTAACTAAATTTCTATATCAAAAATAATACCTACACTATTACCATTTTAGAATTTAAAATGTATCCTAACTAATATTAAACAAAAAAAACTCTAAAGAATATTAATCCTAAAAATATGGTATGCTACAATATTCTAACTAATACACGCTAACTAATATTCTAGGAATTATTAAACTAAAACCTAAAAAAATACAATTAAACCATACAAGAAAATTAAAAAAAAAAAAGCAGGGGGGTGTGCATTGTTACAAGGGGTACTGCAGTTTAGTAAAGCTAAGAAAACTGGGCCCAGCCCAGCCAAAATGCACAGAAACGGGGAGGGGGTGAATGAATGAAACGGAGGGTGCATGAGCACAAACTAAAGGTGTATGGCTGAATGGGCTCAGCCCAACTATACTCACAAACGGGGGGGAGAAACGAAAATGGGGGGTACGTTGACTGAAAACACAAGTTGGGCCCGAGGCCCACTATCCTTCCCCTCTTCCACTCACTCCCTTCTGAAACCCTAGGGTATTCTCACTTTCCCTAAACACTGTTCACCGCGCCGTCCCCTCCTTCTCAGCCTCCCTCTCGTTTCCTCTCCGTTCAAACACCTTCCATCTCTCTATTTCCATCATCCTCAACCTTCACCTGTTTCAACCTGCAACGAGAACGAAAGAAGATCTGGACGAAGGGGACGAACTCCAATCGAGCATTCTTTGAAGATTCTTGATGAAGCTTGACGTTATCGGATGATTTCTGAAGGTGTGGACGATTCTTGAAGTTGTGGTTGTTGAGCGATCTGGAGATTGATGACGAACACAAAGATCCTGTGAAGATCGCTCGCTAAAGATGAACATGCATGCAGATTTAGAAGATTGTGATGATGGACCGAGGAAGCTGATGAACGTCTAAGGTCTGATGAAGATCTGAGGAAATTCGTTCGAAGAAGATGAACATTCTGGAAACGCTCTGATGAACGACGTTGAATGTTCTATGAAGATCAATGAAGATCTTCAAGTTTCTGGAGATCTGATGAGCGATGACAAAGATCACAAACTTTGTTGATGAGATCTGGAATGTTGATGAAGTTGTTGGGAACGGCGTTGAAGATCCGCGAAGGTTCTTGAAGTTTTCTGAGAAAACGGTTGAAGATCTTGAGGAACGATCGATGAAGGTGTTCTTAAACGGATCTTGAAGATAGGATGAAGATGATGATGAACTCGGTTGAAGGTTGATGAATGAGCAATTTCTGGAGATTGATGATCTGGAGCAATTCTTGGATGATTGTTCATGGAGATTTGCAGATGAGCACATGAAGTTGTTGAAGGATTCGGATGGAAATTTGGTTGAAGAACTGGGAAAAGATGAAGAACGGAGGAGTTTTCCGGTAATGTTGGTTTTCCGGTGACCGTTAGAGGGGTTGTTGCGGTGGTCCGATGACAGTTATGGTTAGCTCGCCGGTGAAGTTGATTGAGGAGGACGAACGGATAGGACGAAATGCAGTTTCCGGCGAGTGTTTGGCCGTGTGCGCCGCCGCTGGATTTCTCTGGTGGTGCCCTCAGTGTGTTTGCATGGCCGGCCTGCGATGCCTCCGGCGAGGGTTAGTGGGGTGTGCGTTGGCGCACATGCAAGGTGGGGAAGGGTGTGGTGAAGCCACGTGGCAGAGATGTGGAAATCTCTGGTGCACACGCGTGGACGAAGGGAATGAAGTGGTGCTCTCTGCGTGTGAAACGTGGAATGGAGAGAGAGAGTCTGAAATGCTCACGTGGGACTTTATATGGTGGACATGTGGCGCTGAATTGGACTGGGCCCAGAAAATGGACATCTGGCCCACAAATTAATTCTGATTAACACCAATTACCACATGATTAATGAATTAAAACCTAATTAAAAATCTCCATAAATGCTAAATGAAAAATAAAGCTGCAATTAAGGCCTAAATTGAAAATTAAGACTATTCTAAACCTAATTAAAACTAATAAACTCAATTAAAACCCTAATTAAATCTAAAAAAAAGAGGATTAACTACTAAACTCTATTAATTTCTAAACTAATAAAAAAACTCTATTAATTTTCTATTAATTCTACTAATTTCTATACAAACAAAAAAATAGAAAACATTCTACTAATTCTATTTAAAAAAATACCTATTAAAAGAAATATTCTATTAAAAATCATTTTAAAAATTCTACTTAATATCTAATAACAAGAATTTTATTAAAACCTATTATCTAAAAATGATTAAAGAAATTCCTAAAAAAAGAAATTAACTAAACTATTTAAAAACATTTAATATCTATTAAAAAAATCTAATATCTAGAAAAATCAATTAAATCCATAAAAAATCTATTATCTCAAAAAAAATTCTAGGAATCATTTATTTAAATTCTAAAAAAAAACCATAAAACCTATTTAATATCTATAAAAGGCTATTAAATCCTAAAAATGCAAATAAAGGCAAACAACCAACATAAAAGAGAGCGCGAGACCAGATCGAAGCAAGCAGTAAACCCAGACACCAAGAACCTCCAAAATCACTGCGTAAGCTGAAAACTCCCAGGAAGCGCGTGACTTCTCAAAATAATCTCCGATTATCCGAACTGGTCTGAAATACCCGAAATGTGAAAACAGGGCTGTAATCCCGATAAAATCAGTATAAATGAGAAAATGCACTGTATGCGATATGCGAATGCGAATGCGAAAATGCGTCGAACCATAAACCAAATATGGGACCCGGTTGGTCAAATTTTAGGGTGCAATAGTGGCAAGATACTCTTTGACCAAAGTGTTACACGAAATTTCAAGTGATTACACAATGTTTTAAGGCATGAACCAAGAAGGTTTTCCACTTATGGCATAAAGTGCACACTTCCACTTTGGTAAAGTATGGCTTTTCCTTGAAATCTGCCTTGAGCCATTCCCCTACATTCCTTCTACACTCCAAAGTACACTCAATCTGCAGAAGCATGCTCTCTACCCAGTAACTCTTGTACTTGATCCCTTGAACCAAGAGAAATCATCATCACAAGTATGTTGAGTTTCAAGTGGGCAAGTTTGCAAAAACTTGGATTCTGGCCAGACCACAAACCCTCCACATCTTCTATAAATAGGACATCAATCCTCAGTGAAAACAATCACAAAATACCTTAACAAAATCTCTCAAAACCCCTTGCATACTCAGAACCACTTGTTCTTTCAAAATGATCCAAATTTGCAAGAACACCCTAAACACTCAGTTTGCTCGTGCATTTGGTAAACCAATATCACAAACCTTCTATAGACACTCCATAAACTTCATTCAAACCCTTGAAACCTTGTTGTAACATCTCAAACAACCTGCACCATCTTTAATCCCCATTGTTGCAAGAAGTATCGTATTCTATTTTAGAAGCCAGTTTCAGCTTATTCAATCATTCAAGCACACTCCAAAAGGCTCAACAAGAATGTGGAGGTTATTATATTACAACTACAATTTCTAAGAAGAAGCCTTGGACTTTCTCCAAGAGGTAAGCTTCATTTTCCTTGAACCTCATGATTTATGCATCATTAATGATTCATTTGTGAAGCAAACATGTAGATGTCATCATGTGTTAAATGTTCCAACCACTATTTGTATTGTATGAGTTGCACATGTAATGTTTTGACATGTGATATTCTTGATGTATTGCACTGTTGTTGGATAATTTGTGAGTTACTCAGCTATTTTTAGGACACGATATTGCTATATTCTTGATCCTTACAAGAACGCTCCAACTTTGATCTTTATATCATTGAAAATGGTAGAGAGATGAAGGAGTTATGGAAGGTTAAAAATATGGCCATGGATGATGAAACTAAGGCAGAGAGAGAAGCGAAAAAGAAGAAGGAGAAGCTGACTGGAAGGTGATCTGGTATGATGTGGTACTGAGGTGGCCATTTTGGGTGATTCTTAAAATTAAAATAATTAGAAGTGTGTTATAACTGGATGTAACAGCCACCGCAATGGTAGAACCTTACCTTGCCGTGTCTTTGCTTGCCTTATGTACCTGGGTTCGATCCTGCTGATCAACCCCTTTGCTTTTTTCTCATTTTTTTGAAGCTTGTTTTACATATATTGTTTTGCTACCATTATTGAAACACAATGCACGCGCAGGTCAGATGGCTAATGTTTTGAGCCAATAACCCTAGTGGCGTGGGTTCAAACCGTTTTGAGGGCATCTCCTATTTTTTTAATGCTTGGTTTTTAAGTTTTACTTCACAAATTGAATTAATCATAACTTCTTTGATTTTTATCATTTTGATACCACTCTTTTTTCTAAATGCTCATGAAAATGTCTATTTTTTTGTCTATATCAAGAAAAACCCAAAAATAATTATTTATTTGGTACTTGTGTATGTTCAAAGTTTGTGACCTTTTTTAGGGTTTCTTAGGCTTTCTCTTGACCTTATTGATTGATTTCTTTGATTCTCTTTGCTTGTATGCACCCAATATAACTTGTATGAATCTTACTTGATATGTGAATTTGCATACCCTTGTAGTTACATGTTTGGTTATTGCTTTCTTTCAAGTTCATATACATATGTGAATGCATATTTGAATCTTATTGAAACCTTGGTTGTTACCTTGCCCTTTACATGTGATTCTCTTCTATAAGCAATGGATTTGAATGTGCATATGCTTCATGTCTATCACCTTGCCCTAAATGTTCCTAAAAAGTTGTTGCATTGTTTAGTATACATGTTAATATGAATTCCCTTTGAGATGCTTTTCATGGTTGCTTGCAAATCCATAATTGAATTTCTTTTACATGTTTGGTTGTTACCTTCTTGTTTAACATAATTCAGCATAATTCACATGTTGTTGTCACACATGTCACACTCTTATTCAAAGATGTTTGGTTGTTACCTACCTTGACTTGTATACATGCTTAAATACTGTTATGATTTATGCATGTTAATCTTGAACTTTGAATTTTGTTATAAGTAACGTTTTGACTTATCCACAATTCTCTACTTTTATCCATGCTTAAATATTGTTATGATTTATGCATGTTGATCTTGATCTTTGAAATTTGTCATGATAAGTAATGTTTTGACTTATACATGACTCTCTTGATTTATATCCATTCTTTAAATATTGTTATGATTTATGCATGTTGATCTTGAACTTTGAACTTTGCCATGATAAGTAATGTTTTGACTTATACATGATCCACTTATGCTTCATTTGTGATATTTGATCTTGTAAGAACCTTATTTCATACCCATTTAGATGTTGTAACATCTATGTTTACCTTTGTAACCATTTGGTTTGATTCCCAAACTTCTATAGATGAATACTTGGTTGTAACCTTTTTATTTGTTTTGCTTGATGTTGTCACATGCTTGCTATTATCTCTCTTGATTGTTACCATGATTTTTATATCTTCATCATGTTTGAATGAATGTATATGTATGCTTAAGCTTTGATAATTTTCCCCAAGTGATGTAGCTTGTTAGCTCTCATCCTCAAGAGTTTCCTTGTGTTCCTAAGTCTAAAGGAAAATATCTTTATTGACTCAATGTCATAGATAGCTCATCTGTTCTCAACCTCCCTCTTACCTTGTTAGAGTCATTAGGACTTTCAGCTTAGTCTTAAGTTAGAACCCACTACCCTTTGACTTTATCAAGTCAAGACCTTTAGCATACCTTGTTAAGGATCCTATAACTTAGAGCTTAAGTCTAGAATTTGTTAAATCTATGTGTGTACCATTGTTATGGATACTCACTTTTCCCCTTTTGGCTTTTGTTAAAATCAAAATCCTCAATTAGTCTTTCAACTTAGACTTAGAGATTTTGTTAACTCTATATAAGTATCATTGTTATGGATGCTTATTCCCCTTGAACCTTGACCATTGTTAAGAGTTCTCTCTCTAGTTAGGAGAACTACGGTTGTTATGATTCCATCCTTGTTAGGATACGTAGGCACGAGATGCAACGTCTTGGTGAACATACTTAGTATATATACCCCTAGGTCTTTACCTTAGCACATAACCATTAGCAGACAAACATTAACACAAACACAACTACCAAACAAGATGCTCATGTAGAGTATTACAGATACTTAGGGTGCTAATACATTCCCTTAGTATAACCAACCCCTGAACCCCCGATCTCTTAGCTTCGTTGTTACATAGCACACTTAGGTTTTTCTTTGATCTTTACCCTTTCCTTTGGATAAATCAAAGCTCGATGGTGAATATTTAAAGATTTGTGGTTCAAGTTAATTAATAGCTTGATATATGATTCTCACTGCAACAAAGAGGTTATAGTTTGAAAATAAAAAGGATTTTGAAAAAGGGAGAAGATTTGAAAATTGAAGAAGGGGTTGTGAAGAAGTGACTATCCTAAAGCAAAAGAGATAAAAGTTAAGGATAAGAACGGTCTAACCACAAAAGCAAGCTCCATAATATAAACATTCTTTCTTTAGATTAGGCCTTGATCAAAATAAGTCTTCAAAAGAGAACTCAAAGTACCCAAAATCTAAGGTTTGGTATCACAAGCTTCCAATCATAGGTTATGATCCTAATTCTAGGTCCAAAGTTCCATGTCCAATGCAAAGGATGGTAACCATAGTCCACCATTAAGAGAACAAGTTTTTTTGGGGTTTAATCCTTTATTAGTGTTTTAAACAAGATATGGTCCAAGTGGACAAAAGAAAAAGAGAGCGGAAGCACAAATAATAATATGATATGAGATGATAATAATGGAGCAAATAATAAAAGAGAGATAGGGAGCGAGAAGGAAACATAAACAAAATTAGTACAATAATATTGTTAGTGAGTTAGTGAATAGTTATTAGAACAAATGATCAACGATGGTTAAATAAAATTAGGCCAAAGTTAATGAAGACTCATTAGAGGATTGATAAAATCAAAGTCTCCTAACAACAAGTTTCATAAGTAATGGACCCAAGATAAATAATCAACCATACTTGGACTTTCAAACATAAGTTTGAGCCATAAATGATTATTTTCCAATACGGGACACGTGTAGTGCTATATTAAGCAATCGTAATCAAGCTTATGTAGAAGCCACGACTATCTGATGTCAGTCAATAACAATGCTAGTGCTAATGTATGCTAGAGAAGTGATATATAGATCACTCTCCGAAAAGCAATACCGCGAGAAAAGAAAGAAGGTAACAATCTCATATTCATTAAGAACATAAAATAAGTTCCAATGATATTGAAGATTTTCATTGATCAAAAGAAAATGAGAAATAGATGAAGAAATGTCAAATTGAACCACACAAAGATGTAATCCAAGGCAAAGAACAAAAGGAAATGGAAGAAGAAAGAAAAGGAATAAAAAAAGTCCCAAAACAAAGCCAAAAATATATATTCTACAGTGTGCAAATCGATTGCATAGCAGAAAATCTGCAATTCTGAGAAAAAATACATTGTGCAAATCGATTACACGCTGACATACAACAATAAAATTAGCATTTACATGGCAAAACCATGATCAATCATTTCTTCAAACATCTCATGATCAAGGATGCAATTGAGGACGAAAATACAAGTAAAACAATAGCAAATAACACCAATGAAACAAAATTTGAAAGATCCAAAGGTCAAACAACAAGAATCAACAATATATCATATTGTGGAAGATGGATCAAGTACAACAATGGTGGAACAAGAGTTTACCACTTCAAATATGAAAATGCTTCAAATCAACTTCAAGAACCACACTCCAAAGCTTTGATCTACTGAATTTGATGATGTAGAAGTGATTGGATGAAGGTTTTAGCTTAAAGATTAGTAAGCTTCAATGAAAAGCTTACTAACTTTTAATGGAAGAAAGAGCTTTAGTGAATTTGGTGGTTGAAAGAAATTGAGAGAATGAGAAGGAAAATTGACAAGGTAATTTTGGCTCTCAAAAGCTTGAAGAATAAATGAAATGAGGCCTCTATTTATAGAATTTAGGCTTGGAAACTTTGGTGGTTTGGAATTTGGTTTGAAATCAAAATTAGGCTTAAAATTTGAATTTAGAGCCAAAATCAAGATCAAGTGGTGATTAATGAGGGTGTATGATGAGAATTAATTATGATAAGGTAGGGGACTAAAATGAGGTGATCTAGAAAATTCTCAAGATGAAACAAGTGAATTTGGTGCCAAAATTGCTGTAAAATTCGAATTTGCTGAATTTTGGCCAAAACTACCTTGTGCAATCGATTGTACTTCTGAAAAACTTGAAATCTGGTGCAAATATGAAGGGTGCAATCGA
Organism: Lathyrus sativus; assembly: GCA_963859935.3. Taxonomy (NCBI): domain Eukaryota; kingdom Viridiplantae; phylum Streptophyta; class Magnoliopsida; order Fabales; family Fabaceae; genus Lathyrus; species Lathyrus sativus. The sequence goes on along the minus strand of OZ012735.1, from coordinate 614,130,668 downwards.
TTGGACCATAGTGCAATTCGATTGCACAGCTGAAAAACTTGAAAAATGCTTTATTGGCTAGACTATTATGGTTCTGACTCAATTCTTTTGACTTGTCAAAGAAGGCGTAGAAATAAACACATGAACCTTAGAGTCTCTTAAATAATAATTGATCAAATCTTGGGAAACCCTTGATTAGATGATTTTGAATTTTTTGCAGATCAACTTTGACTTTACTCAGATGAATTTCATCCGAGCTAAGGAACTGGTATTTGACATTCTTGATCCCAAACTCTTCCTGAAAAAGTTATTAAAAGGAAAACAAACATATTTTTTTAATTAAAGGTTAGTAAACATAAGCAAATAAAGGAAAATAAGAAACACATAGATGCTCGGTGATCCCTACAAGGTATAAACCCAAAGATGAGAGGGATAGTGGAACCAAAGCATGATCTTATCTGTGGTATAAGATGCAAATGGCGTGTGGAATCTTAGGGGTAAAAATTAGGGTACAATAACTTTCCATATTTAAGTTTCTTCCATCAGGAGATATGAAGGTTGAAAACTTCGTCTCGACAAGATTGAAGATACTTAAATACAAAAACCATATTTTTAGGCCTAAGATGTCACAAGATGATATGGATGCAAAGGATAAAAAACTCTATGGGGAAACTTAAAACAAGAGATTTACAGTAAATTGAGTGAAAAGACGTGTGTTGTACCCCAAAATTTGCCCAAACTTTCCTCTGCTTGGTTTATGTTTCATTTGTTCTAGCATATTGCATTGCATAGCATTTTACATTTTTTCAGGGGATCAAGATATGTGTGAGAAACAAGGGAGATATGCCAAAAGTTATAAACCTAATCAAGAGGTTATGTTCAAGTCAACAAGAAGGTTATCATCATCAGAGATAAGGCCAAGCCCTTTGGATAAGCAGATAAGTGTATGTGGTTCACCTCCTGTCTAGGATGCCATTTGAAGGTCATATGAGGATCCCCAAGCCCATGGTCATGAGGGGAGATTGTCATTTAAGCTCATTGGTGGCCTTTAGACTCATTGTGGAGTTCATTCAAGTGTTTATGACAAGTGCGAAGAGATACAGTTGAAGATTGTGCAATTAGGGTTTTCATCTAGTCAACCCTAAGTCAACTGTGAGATTAAAGGAGATTAAGACTCAATTCCAAGTCTTTGTGGTCAAGGAATGTTGTGTTAAGGTACATGAGATGTCATTTCAAGATCAATTCATCAAGAATCAAGAGTATGAGAAGTGACTAAATTAGGGTTCTCAGGGTAAAATTCCATGTTCAGTGCCTAACTTCAAGACCACCTATCTCAATATACAAGTCTCATCTCAACTTTTGGCCAACATGAAAGTTGTAGGGCATGGTCTTAGCTTTCCAAAAAGTACTAGAATTCTTTCATCTGATTTGTAGAACTCAAGTTATGAGGCTTGCAAGGCATGGGTATTTTGGGAAAGTAAGATTACAGGTCATTTTCATTATAGGTCCATTTCACCACTTTGCACACTTCAAATGAAAATCTTTCCAACATCAAACGTGATCCAAATGGGGTTATTTGCATTGTCAAACATTAAGGTATCAAGGATTGGGCTTGGATTGAAGAATCCCCAATGAAATTTTCATGAAAAAAGCTTTAAAAAGGGAAATTCATAATTAATTCATATGAAGACATTTTGGATCAACTTTGTGCATTTTTTTTAGTACCAATGACATTTCAAATACAGTGCCAATCTTGGATGTGGAGTTTGAACTCAAATTAATGGCCATTTTCACACTTTCTTCAATGGTAAGCAACATCTCAAAAACACACCATAAGACCAAACCAAGGGGCAATCCTCAACCCTTGGATCAGCATTGACATTATGCAAGTCAGCCATGCCTTCTTTACAGCTGGACAAGTACAAATTTATGTACCTTACAAGTGGGAAAGTTTGAAAAAAGTGAAACTTGGTTTGGGCTTAAGGAGCTGTCATTGTGCTTCTTTTTTATCTTAACCCAACATATATTATCCCAGGAACATTTCCATTGTCTCAGAAGTGAGTTTGGTGAGAGAGAGAGAGCAAGAACAGCTTTGAAAAAGTGAGAGCAAGAGTGAAAATCGTGTTTGGCATTTCACTGAGTTTCAATCACTTTTAAACATCCAAAAACATTCCTTGAGTGTTGTTGAACGTTTCTGAACAGTTTATTACAAGCTTTGGCCACTCATTAAGCTCTGTGGAAGTTTGTTTTTAGGTTTCTTACTTTTCATTTTATCTCACTGTTCAAGCATCTATTTCGTGCCATTTTTACATGTTTACAATCCTTGCATATCATAGTTCATTTCTGGGTTGCTTTGGTGGTTGTTTGTTGAACTTTAAGTTTTGAGCTTCAAACTTGTGGTTTTCGTTTTTACTGATTCTTGAGCTTTTCAGTCTTTTTAATGGTAGAAATTAGTTCCCCACGAGACGTAGGTGAATTTTGATACAAAAAACATGCAAAACGGTGGAGAAATGATGAAAGCGTATGTTGATGTTGTTGCGTGGCCGGCCGGAGCTTGCGAGGAAGACGATCGGAGATGTTTTCCGGCCGTCTGAGCTTTCCCTCCCTTGTTGGAGGTTGAAGATGACTGCGTGTCTCCATGGCAAGCGTTGGATTTGATTACCTTTTTATTTCGTGGCCCAGATTAAGACCTACCATAGTCTTGCATTGACTTGCCACACGTAACTCATTTTAAATTTTCATTAAATGATTTGGCAATGTGTGAGTCACTTGATCTGCATACCAATAGATCAGACGTCCCAGGATGAATCCCACCATAGGCCTTGGTTGACTATGCTACACTGAGCCCATGCGTTTATTTCATTTTTGTTTTGCTGATTGGGTTGGGTTGTTATTGGCACCCCCCCCCCCTCTGTGTGGGCCTCTTGCATTGCAATGCCTCTGGGCTGCTCTTGACACCCCCAGCCCCTTTGTTTATTTATTCTATGTTCTTTTTATTTTATTTTTTGTATCTATTTAGAAATTAAGTCATTTAAAATACTTCCAATGACCAAAAAATTCCACAAAAATACATTTTGGATTCCTTCATATGTCATCTTATTTATAGAAATTTTTATTTTATTTTTTGATTTATTTGGAAGTGTCTTTTTTGACCTAGTTTTTGACATACTTTGTTCTTGAATTTATTTCTCTCATGTCCCTTTGATCCAATGAATAATATTTGATCCTCATATCAATGATGAGTAGATGAATTTTTGAGGACCATTTTTCCCCTGGCTTGTTGACTTTTTAGTTAACTTTTGATGCTTTACATTTGACCCTATGCAATCCTCCTTCACAATGGAGCACCCTTGTGAATCAATTTCTATGGTGATGTTGTGAAGTGAATTTGATTGAGTTCTTTTGGCCTCTGATTGCCAATGCATTTATGGTCTTCTTGCATTTTATTTGTTAATTTTTGGATCATTTTCCTATTTTTAGAGTAGCTTGCAAGTCAAGCTATTCCAAGGAAGGTCCATACAAACATGTTGACCTAGTTTACTTGGGATATGACATTTTTGGATCCTTTGAGCCTTTAATGCCTTTTGATTCATGTTGATAACATGTTAATGATGATGCTTGTTCATTTTTAGGTCATTATATTGTGTTTAGCTTGTTCTTTTGGTTGCTTACATTCGAGCTTTCAATTAGGTTTCTTTGTGAAACATGTGTGCTTCCCTTTGGGAGTTGACTTGCACTCCTTTGTGCTTTGCTTTGCTTTGGCCTTTGAGAGATTTTAGTTTATGTCCCTTTCTGTCCAATGACCTAGGAATATCATTTAAGGTGGCTTGGTCTCTCCTTTGGAGGTACTTGAAGCATACCTAAAATAATGGAATCCTTGAGGACTTTTCTTGGTGATTCCTTTGTGCTTCTTTGTATTTTTGCTTGTGATGCTCATGGCTGAGTGTCTATTGTGAGTTCCTTGTTGTCCTCACATGATCTCCCATCCTCACTTTGTCTTAGGTTTTGTTTACCTTTCATTTGTGTTTAGTTTTGTGCCTTATGGTTGATGTTGTTTGGTTTAGGCCATTTCATCCCATTTTAGTGCACTTGTTTGTTTTCATTAGTGCATTTCCTTATCTTTCCTTTTCTTGCAAATTTCATATTGTTGTTTGAGGTTGAGATGAGCTTGTGGTGGTCCTTGCCCCACACTAATTTCCTCCCTCATTCCATGTTTGCATTCTTACATTATTTATGTTGTTTTTGTTTCCTTTGTTGTCTCTTTTCCCTTAGGACCTCTAATCTCTCTTGTTTAAGAGAGGTTATGATAGACATTAGGATCTTAACCATGTATGATAACATTAGGATAGTTTCATCCTTTTCATCCCAACTTTAGGAGCATTATGCATGACAACTTTAGGGTCCAGTTTCCCCTTAGTTTGTGTCTTTCTTTTCTCATCTCTTAAACAATCCAAAACACCTAATAAAGGTTAATGAATATTGTACGTTACGAGCCTTAAGCTACTTGGGAAATGTTTGTTGAAGGGTTTCCTTTCAATGGCTTGATTGTTTAGTATAGCACCCTTTGGGTGATATGCGACGCATTCACTCCTAAGTCATAGTCTCTAGTGCGATATGAATTGCAAACCGATTCAAAAATACTTCTTCTCTAAAAAACACAAAAACAATCATTCAAACTTATTTTTGCCCTTTTGGGGCCTTTAATCCTTTGAGAAATAATTTTCATAACAAGAGTGTTGTTAACTTTTAGTTCTACCGCAAACAGTAACCCTTAAGTCTCCCATGCTCGAGCTGCATACACCAACTGCTAGAACTACTTGTTAACCCTACTCGTCCTAAAACAGTTGAACAAACATGTGTTCCCCGTTAGCCCGAACTACGCTTTCTCTGATATTTCATACCAGATGAAAGTACGTAGGCATAAGACGCGATGTCTTGGCAAGCAACCTTCCCCCCATTCTCATCCGTATTTAGTCGAACTACATTGACTCTGACTTCTCATTTCAGATGAGATACGTAGGCACAAAGCGTCACTGCTCTGCCGAGTCATTTCTTTTTCTTTTGTCCTCAAGCCTGTAGTTAGATAGTTTTAATCACCATTTTAGATAGACAACAAGCGTGGATCCCGTCGAGTACGACGGACGTGAGGGGTGCTAATACCTTCCCCTTGCGTAACCGACTCCCGAACCCGAGATTTGGTTGCGATGACCGATCTTATCCCTCTTTTTGTTAGGTTTTCTCTTAGCGTTTCCTTTCCCTCTCTTGGGATAAATGACGCACGGTGGCGACTCTTCTGTCATTGACGGCCTTCGATTTTTGTAGTAGCGACAGCTGGCGACAGGAATATCCCCTATGCAAGTCAATCCTAGCGCTTGTTTGTTTATTTTTGGGTGTGTACATATGTGCTTTATCATTCATTCACTTTCTGCATTTTATTTGCCGCATCATATATCATTATTGTTGTGCTGTGGGGAGGGATTGTTCTGTTGAAAGATAAGCCAGACCCAGGTTTGAGTACAGACTTAGCATTAGAAGCGGAGATTAGTGGTGAACCTGTATGATTTACATGCACCAGCTAGCCATGAAATTTGCGCTCAGACGAGATTCTCTTTAACGATTTTCTTTCTGGACCTTTGGGCTCGAAGGAATTTTGGATCTGAGGATTGTCGACTCTGGGAACCGATCACTTGTGAGTCAGCTAAGTAAGGCCTCTTCAAGAGATGATTATGCCAAACCAGAAATGGTGAACGTATCATCATTTCTAGAAAGTTTATGACGCTGATGAACGCATAGGATGCCAAACCTTGTCAGTGGATAGGTCCTTACCTGTGAGAGGGATGGGGGTGTAGGAAACTCTAGCTTTCGGACTACCCGGTTCTTTACAGTTTGGATTGATGTTCTTGATTGCGAGGGATCCTAATGTCAGTGTGTGGTTGTAACTAAAGCGAAGCGCCGGTCGTCTCAAACTACAACACAACAAATCTTAATCCCCTATTGCATGTGCATTTTGCATTTTCATTTGCATATCATTAACATGTATCTGTATTGCAGGTGTAATTTTTCCTCCCTGATTCTAGTGACCTTGTTTTTGTTCTGACATGGAGGCTTTGAAGAAGACAGTTGCCTACAAGCTCCCTTCTCCTGACATCAGTTCTTTGTTGCGTTTGGTTGCTTTAGCAGATCAGAAGGTGAAAGCAGAGTTCAAGGAATCCTATGGGAAGTTACTCAGTTTGGTGTGCAAGCCTTCAGTGTTCGAGTTGAATGGTTTATACGCTCTGTTTCAGTTTTACGACCCTCAGTTGAGATGTTTTATCTTTCCTGACTATGTTCTGGCACCGACATTGGAAGAGTATGCTGCGTTACTAGGGGTTACAGTATTGGATCAGATGCCTTTTTACCATGTTGATATCGAGCCAGGTCTAGTTAAACTTGCTGCAATTGTTCATCTTGCCGCTTCAGAGTTCTCAGGAAGATTGACCAAGCTAAATGGGATATATGGGTTTCCTCTACCATTCCTGGTTGACAAGGCTTTACAGCTCGCCAAAGACGGTTGTTGGATTGCGTTCAATGCCATCCTCGCTCTATGCATATATGGTATCATTTTGTTTCCCAACTTGCCTGACTTTGTGGATACAGACGCTTTCTATATCCTTGCTTCAGGGAATCCAGTGCCAACATTGTTAGGAGATGTTTACCATTCCATCCATTACAAGAATGAAAAGCGAAGAGGTAAAAATATGTCTTGTTGTGTACCCTTGCTGTATAGATGGTTCTTCAGTCATCTTTCGAAGAAAGGTCCGTTTGTTGCTACTGCCAGCACCTCAGATTGGTCTGCTAGGTTGATGGGTTTATCTGTAGAAAACATCGTATGGTTTGATCATGACATACTTGGCACTGAAATCGTATATAGTTGCAGTGGCTTTCCGAATGTTCCATTGGTCGGAAGAAAGGGTTGTATTAACTATAATCCCTCTTTGCTGATTAGAAAATTTGGGTATGCTTTGAAGAGTCCTCCTAAGGAAGAAGAGATACAGGAATCTATGTATCTCACAGGATTGCTAGAAGCCGATACTTCGGTCAGATTGGAGTATGCATGGAGTAACATTCACAGATGAGGTAAGGCAATGTTAGGAAAGAGCAACAATCGAGCTTATGACCCCTACGTGGTTTGGATCAAAGATAGAGCTGCCAAGTCTCTAATGCCATTTCCCTCAGTTGCACCCTTGTACCCCGTCGTGCCTGAAGAACCTACTACCGTGGATATTCAGAAGTATAACCAGCTGGTGCGTGAAAAGGAAGAATTGAAAAGAGCAAATGAAGAGTTAGAGAAAGAAGTCATCCAAATCCGGAGTGAGAAGATTGATGTCGTTCATGCCTTCAAAAGACAGACTGAACTTGTTAACAAGCTAGGTACAGACCTGAAAAAGGATACCGGCGACAGAGAATGCACAGGCCGAGATTTGCATGATGTCTATAGTATGCTCGCCACTAAGAAGGAAGAGTTGAAAAAGGCTTACACAAGGATCTCCAAGTTTGAATCAGTATGGAATGCCATGCTCACTAACAACAAGGAGCGAGAGGATAAGCTGAAGCAACAGATCGCCAAATTGAAGAGTCAACTCAGAGCAAAAGACGAGAAGATCTCAGCAGAAGAAGCTCTCAGATATCACAGCGAGCATAAATTGAACCAAGCTATCGCAGACCTGAAGGAGTGTAGGTTGAAGGCAGATACCAAGAGAAGCAGACTTGAAGCATGCTTTGGAAAAGAAGCCTGGGACAACCACGTTGATAGTCTACAGCACACCATTAACCAGCGAGAGCAACTCATTCAGGGTCTACTTGCCAGACCTGATCATCCTGAGACGATAAAGCTGCTTGTGGATTTCCGAACTCGCCGTCCAGCTTGACTGTCCTTGTCTTTCTGTGTATCTTGTTGTTCTTCTTACATATCGACCATCATCAGGCTTGTTGATTGAGGTCATCTCTATTTTGTACTCAACTGATGTATGTGCACTATGGATTGGCTTGTTATTATACAAGGAGTTATTATTCTGTTCACTTGTCTATGGGATTTTTTCATGGTTGCTTCTTTAGGGAGCTAGAATCGAGGGGGAAATTTCCCTGAAACACATTTACATGTTTGCATTATGCATCTTTCGCATCATTTATCATTTTGCATAGCAGGTGTTCTTGGGACCGTTAATCTTATCTCTATGTCACCTTTTAGGTTCACAGGATAGTAGACCCGACATTCCACAGATACTCTACGAGGGGGAATCAACAAAGGATTATGGAGCAAGTTCAACTCGAGCTTCAGGAATTTCGCGAGAGGATGGGGCAGTTTATGGACATGATGCAGGGCGTAGCCAACGGCCAAGAACAGCTGAGGACATTGGTGCAACCTCTGGTGTCAAGGGTTGATGGAAGTGGAGTCTTACATGGTGGAACCCCTATTGTACCTCCTCCAGAAAATAGTACGCCACAAACAGACGCTATCCCAACGGTTGTCCCTCCAGGCGGAGGAAACCCGACTGGAATTCCCATCCCAGTCCCAATAGGCCATGTACAAGGTAACAACGGTCCCCAGTGGGATCAAGATGATCAAGAAGATATTTTCTCCCTGGGAGATGTTGGGGCAAGATTGCAACCCGACGCTGATAGAAGATTCAAGGCGATTGAAGAAAAGATGAGAAGCCTTGAAAGCCAAAATAGTATGGGTCTGGATATGTCGAACCTAGGATTGATTCCTGGACTCAGGATTCCTCCGAAGTTCAAGGTGCCAGATTTTGATAAATACAAAGGAACAACGTGTCCAAGGGTGCATCTTCGCTCCTATTTCCGAAAGATGTCTGCATACTCCGATGATGAGAAGTTGTTGATGCATTTCTTTCAAGATATTCTGTCGGGACTGTAACACCCCCTTCTATACCCCAAATAAATGCATATAAAACAATTAAGCACATACAAATTATCAGAGTAAAAAGGTTTTATAATAAGGTATAAAAGAAGAATGCCACAATTTCACCAACAAAACTCTTTAACATTTTGCTCCATAAAATATGTAACATTTTCGTAGTTTTAGAAATCGCATTTCAACATTAAATTTAAGCGGAAGATAACATCATTTAATCATTTTCAAAATGTTAATTCAAATGCATATAAATCATCCAGATTAATACATCATATCAGTTAGATTTCAAAACCACATCAGCTGATACATCGCAATGTATCACAAAAGAATGACTATACTAGTCTAACTATCTGGTGTTACATATCAGAGCAGCAGACTCAAAAGAATGAAGACTATCTTCACAAAAGGACTCCAGCATTCTAATCTGCAATGCCTCATAGAGCATTATAAAACAGCAGAAGGGTGAGAAATATAACCATAATAATCAAAGCATAAGATTACGTATATATAGGTATCATATAACACATATTCACATTTCTCACCACACTTCATTCTCACAATCATAATCATATCACGTTCACATATATCAACATTATGAATAACCACAAGCACATCCCTTCATGCTTGACTTCACAATCATTCACAAGCACATATGTACCGCAACAATATTATGCAATGTGACTCAACATATTCAATGCAACTCAATGTTATGCGGTACCGACTCTCGTTATCTTTTCTCGGTTTTTACATTAAACCGGGTCCACCCTTCTAGACCGATAACTCGTTATCATTTTTTTCGGTTTTTACTTTAAACCGGGTCCACCCTTCTAGACCGATAACATCCAAGCCCGTCCCCTAGGCTTCAAACCCACCCTTCTAGGTTTGGGACAAGCCACTAGTTTCCATGAAACTAACAGACATTGCCTCTTGACTGAATGATGCATGTACAATCAACCAATCACAATAAATGCACTTAAGACCGTTCCCGCGTCTTAATCCCATGCATTCGAATAATTCACCCCTTCGAGAATTTCATCATGATTGCACATACAACATATATCAAACATTTATCAACGTATTCATTTCACACATCATCATATTCAACAACAATGCACACATATCACATATGTTCCCATGCATTCACACAACAATCGCATACATATATGCACTCACAATTCATTAGACGATACACATACATTCCTCATTGTATTCCCATGTATCTCTAATTATCACAACAATCAAGGCATTCTCATTACAATACCAATCATACAATTATAAGTTATGCACACATATTCAAAATGTTCTCATGCATACTCATTACATAATTGTATACACCTCAAGTATTCGCAAATTCATTAAATAATACACACATAATCACTTATTATGTTCACATGTATTTTAACCGATTACAATTAATCATTCATATCACAACTCTAGGATTCACGCCCGAAGGCTACCCACAGCACATGCTATCACAATAGATCATATCTATATTCATATCATAAGGTATCCACCTATGTGGAACAACCAAACCATCTCCACATGAACAACACAGCAAAAGAAAAATGCTGTCAAACTCGCCCATATTTGCCTGGCGAACCCTCGCAGCGAACCTTCGCCTGGCCTTCGCCTGGCGAACTCCCTCAGCGAACACTCGCTAGGCTTCGCCTGGCGAGACTTCCCAGCGAGCCCAAGTCAGTAGCTACTGACTTCATTCGCCACCATTCGCCAGCACCTTCGCTGGGCGAACCTTCGCTAACAACCCTTCGCCTGGCGAACCCGCCAGCGAAGTCCACTGGGACTTAAATATAATTATTCGCCAACATTCGCTAGGCTTCGCCTGGAGAAGCTTCGCCTTCGCTCGCCCGGCGAGAGCCAGCGAACCTGCGCAGAACAGAATCCTATTCTGTTCCACCTCCACCATCCACCATCATCCAACTTCTCACACAACAAAATCAGTACAAACAGCATCAACACATGTTACCCAACTATTCTACGGCATTATTACTCGATTTCAACCGATTAAATCATCAATCTACCGATTATTCCAACTTTTGTCCTAAATGAAAAAGGATGGAAACTCTACCAAAACCCCAACCCAACATACATAACATCATGCAATGATCAAATAGAAACATTTCTCACCCTTACCTCGATTAATCAGAGCTTTGATGTTGGTTCTTGATGATTTCCACTTTTCCTCTTCTTCTCTTCTCTTTCTCTCCTTTCTTCTTCTTTCCTCTTTCTTTCCAAAATGTTTTCTAACTTTCTTTTCTTTTCTTTCTCTCTTATATATATTTCCTTCATTTTCCTTCCTTCCAATTTCCTTCTCAATTCTCTATTAATCCCAATTAATAAAAATTAATTTCCAACATTAATAAAAATCCCACTAAATCAATTAATTACTATAATTAATTATTTAATGAAATTTGGGCTGTTACAACCCTCCCCCACTTAGGAATTTTCGTCCTCGAAAATGTTACCTGATTCAAACAGTTCTGGATAAGACTCTTTCATCCGACTCTCAAGTTCCCAAGTAACATTTCCACCAGCCGGTCCTCCCCAAGCGACCTTCACTAAAGCGATCTCTTTACCTCAAAGTTGCTTCAATTTCCGATCCTCTATCCGCATAGGTGATGTCTCAACAGTCAGGTTATCTCTCACCTGCACATCATCTACTTGGACTACATGAGACGGATCCGCAATGTATTTCCTCAACTGAGATACATGGAATACGTCATGAAGATTAGCAAGCGACGGTGGTAAAGCCACACGATAGGCCACTTCTCCTATCCTTTGCAAAATCTGATAAGGACCAATGAAACGCGGCGACAACTTGCGCGACTTCAGTGCCCTACCAACACCTGTCATCGGAGTGACTCGAAGAAACACATGATCTCCCTCTTGAAATTCAAGTGCCTTCCTCCTCTTGTCATAATAACTCTTTTGACGACTCTGAGTAATTCTCATCTTCTCTTGAATCATCTTGATCTTATTAGTAGTCTGTTGAACTAACTCGGGTCCAACAACAGAACTCTCTCCGGACTCGAACCAACACAATGGTGTCCTACACCGCCTACCATACAACGCCTCAAATGGTGCCATACCAATACTCGAATGAAAACTGTTGTTGTAGGTAAACTCAATCAAAGGCAAGTAGCTGTCCTAAGCTCCTCCTTTTTCCAATACACAAGCTCTCAAAAGGTCTTCAAGCGACTGAATCGTCCTCTCCGTCTGACCATCAGTCTGCGGATGATAAGCTGAACTCAAACGCAACTTAGTACCCAAAGCACTCTGCAGGCTTTCCCAAAATCTCGAAGTAAACCGCGGATCTCTATCCGAAACAATACTTAGCGGAATACCATGCAGACACACAACCCTCTCAATATACAACTTAGCCAACTTCTCCAAAGGGTAATCCATACGCATAGGAATAAAGTGAGCAGATTTAGTCAACCTATCCACGATAACCCAAATAGCCTCAAAATTACTCGGCGTCCTCGGCAAACCTGATACAAAATCCATGGAGATACTATCCCATTTCCACTCAGGAATAAACAACGGCTTCATCAACCCCGATGGCTTCTGATGCTCAATCTTTGACTTCTGGCAAGTCAAACAAGAATACACAAATTCCGCGATATCCTTCTTCATACTAGGCCACCAAAATACTTTCCTCAAATCCTGATACATCTTAGTAGCACCCGGATGAATACTCAATCCGCTACGATGTCCTTCCTCAAGGATGCTCTTTTTCAGCTCAACAACATTCGGAACACAAACTCGATCCCGACATCTCATAATCCCATTCTCATCAATCCGAAAATCACCACCTTGGCCTTGGTTGATTAAAGTCAACCGATCAACTAGGCTCAAATCTGATTTCTGTCCTTCTCGAATTTCGTCCAAAACACCACTTGTAAGCTTTAACATACCCAACTTAAATCCAAAAGAAGTTCTCTCACATACCAAACTCAAATCTCGAAATTGCTCGACCAATTCTAACTCTTTCACCATCAATGCCGACATATGCAATGATTTCCGACTCAATGCATCCGCTACTACATTCGCTTTACCCGGATGGTAGTTCAAGCCAAAATCAAAATCCTTCAAAAGTTCAAGCCATCTTCTTTGTCTTGCATTCAATTCCTTTTGGTCAAAAAGGTACCTCAAACTCTTGTGGTCACTAAACACTTCAAATCTTGCGCCAAATAGATAATGCCTCCAAAGTTTCAACACGAACACAACGGCGGCCAACTCTAAGTCATGCGTCGGATAATTCTTCTCATGCACTTTGAGTTGCCTCGAAGCATAAGCCACAACTTGATTATTCTGCATCAACACACCTCCTAAACCCATCAAAGAAGCATCACAATACACAACGAATGGTTCTTCCGGATTTGGCAGAATCAAAACAGGAGTTGTCGTCAACCTTCGCTTAAGTTCTTGAAAACTCGCTTCACACTTGGCGTCCCAAACAAAGGCTTGACCTTTCCTAGTCAACTGCGTCAACGGCAACGATAACTTAGCAAATCCTTCAATAAACTTCCGATAATAACCGGCTAAACCAAGAAAACTTCTGATCTCAGAAACTGACTTCGGAGTCTCCCATTGCGACACCGCTTCAACCTTCGACGGATCAACCACAACACCACTACTAGAAATCACATGACCAAGGAAACTAACTTCCTTCAACCAAAATTCACACTTAGAAAGCTTCGCGAACAACTGCTTCTCTCTCAACACAGTTAACACAATCTTCAGATGCTCGGCATGCTCTCCTTCGCTCTTCGAATAAACCAAGATGTCGTCAATAAACACCACCACAAACTGATCCATATAAGGATGGAAAATCCTATTCATGTACTCCATAAATACACCTGGTGCATTAGTCACACCAAATGGCATCACGGAATACTCATAGTGTCCATACCTCGTCCGAAAGGCCGTCTTCTGAATATCCTCAGCTTTCACACGGATCTGATGATACCCAGATCTCAAATCAATCTTGCTGAACACACTTGCACCAATCAACTGATCCATCAGATCATCAATCCTCGGAAGTGGATACTTATTCTTAATAGTCACCTTGTTCAACTGTCTGTAATCCACACAGAGACTCATAGAACCCTCTTTCTTCTTAACCAATAACACCGGTGCACCCCACGGTGACACACTTGGACGAATAAACCTCTTCTCGAGCAAATCCTCAAGTTTACTCTTCAACTCTTTTAACTCCGAGGCCGACATACGATATGGAGCCATCGATATCGGACTAGTTCCAGGAATCAAATCTATCAAAAACTCCACTTCTCGCTCCGGCGGTAAATCCTTTATCTCTTCAGGGAATACTTCCGGAAAATCTCTAACAATGGGCAAAGCCTCAATCTCTTCACTTTCACTAGTCTTCAAAGTTGCCATAAGCATAAATACCCTAGCCCCATCTTGTACCGATTCCTTCACTTGTCTCCTCGTCATAAACAAATCCCTTTCAACTTCCGAATCGGGAAAAATAACCGTTTTGTCAAAACAGTTAATATAAACACGATTGAATCTTAACCAATTCATTCCAAGAATGACATCCAGATGGTCTAAATGAAGACACACTAAATCAATCCCAAAATCTCTACCGAAAATACTCAACGGGCAATTCAAGCAAACATACGGTGTAGTTACCGAACCCATAGCAGGAGTATCAATAACCATACCGCCACCAATCACAGACAACTCAAGATTCAACCTTCTAACACAATCAAAAGAAATAAAAGAATGCGTAGCTACGGTATCAATTATAGCGATCAAAGGTGTACCATTAATGAAGCACGTACCTCGGATCAATCGATCGTCGCTAGCAGTCTCAGATCCAGATAGAGCAAACACTTTCCTGCTCCCTTGATTCTTCTTCGGCTTATCGCACTTGGTACTGATGTGCCCTTGCTCACCACAGTTATAGCAAATAACACCCGCACCGCTTCTGCACTCAAGAGCCTTGTGGCCTGGCTTGCCACACTTAAAACACGCCTTCTCAACACTTTTGCATTCGGGAGCACGATGTCCCGCTTCACCACAACGGTAACACCTAACCAGGGTAGAGACTCCCCCACTTGGCTTCTTGCCATAACCCATTCTCTGCTTCCCTTTGTCTGCAGGAGTCACATAAGGTTTTCCTCTGAATTGACCTTTTCCTTTCTTATCACTTAGACTCTTGTAGTGGCTGGACCTAGCCCTACTGTCTTCGTCATAAATTCTGCTCTTGTTAACCAACTCAGAAAACCGCCTGATTTCCTGATATCTAATAGCTTGTCTAATCTCGGGTCTCAAACCGTTCACAAACTTGAGGCACTTAGACCTCTCAGCATTACCAGTATTATAGTGAGGACAAAATTTGATCAACTCCTCAAACTTCGCCGCATACTCAGCAACCGTCGAATTGCCTTGCTTTAACTCAAGAAATTCGATCTCTTTCTTCCCCCGCACATCCTCTGGAAAATACTTCTCCAGAAAGGTTTCTCTAAACAAATCCCACGTAATCACAATATCATCTTCCTCAAATCTTTGGCGAGTATTACCCCACCAATCTTCAGCTTCTTCTTCGAGCATATGAGTCCCAAACTGCACCTTCTGTGCATCCGAGCAATTCATAACTCGAAAAATCTTTTCCACAGCTTTCAACCAAATTTGTGCCTTGTCCGGTTCATGAGTTCCCTTGAAGACCGGAGGGTTATTCTTTTGGAATTTCCCCAAAGCACGGAATCCATCATCAGCATGATTCCTCACATTCACATTGGCCGGAGGATTCTGCCCAATTGCCCCCGCCAATCTCGTCAATGCCTCCGCAATCGCTTCGTCGTTCCTTCCTGCAACCATCTTACTAATTCCAGCAACAGATCCACGTAAGAACAACCAATATTGATAATGCAACACACGCATATCAATAACACAGGAAAAAAAACACTCTAACAACTTGGCCGGACGGACCGACCTGCTCTGATACCACTATTGTAACACCCCCTTCTATACCCCAAATAAATGCATATAAAACAATTAAGCACATACAAATTATCAGAGTAAAAAGGTTTTATAATAAGGTATAAAAGAAGAATGCCACAATTTCACCAACAAAACTCTTTAACATTTTGCTCCATAAAATATGTAACATTTTCGTAGTTTTAAAAATCGCATTTCAACATTAAATTTAAGCGAAAGATAACATCATTTAATCATTTTCAAAATGTTAATTCAAATGCATATAAATGATAACGAGAAAACGCATCAATTATATTGCTAGATTTCATTGACGTTTTATCGCGCATTCACCGTTTTAACACTCGATTTCTCGAGTTTTTCTTACTATTTTGCAGGTACATCGTTATGTGAAGCCGAATCATGAATTAAGAGAAAAGGAACAAAAGAGACCACAAGGAGATGAAGAAAGGCAGAAGCCTGCAAAAAGACTGCATAATTTGTTGCAGCCACGGTCGTTACAAGGGTGTCACGACCGTGACACCCCAATTTGGGCCATCACGACCGTAAGGGAGTGGTCACGACCGTGACACTTAAAATCCTCAAATTACGAACGTGAAGACCTTGTCACGCCCGTGACAAGGATAAAACTTGGTTTTGACTCAGACTACGTCAAGGCACCACTGAAGACCACTTCTCCTCTTATTTCTCCTCAAGGCAGCACGTGAAGACGACTTCTCCCATTTTTGTTGCCACGTTCCAGCATTTCCTCAACAACTTCAGCAAGGCCCATGCAACAAAGGACCAAGACTCCAGCCCATTAAAGACTCTATAAATAGTACAAGCTCTGTGAACTCAAGGATAGACTTCATTATCCAAAATTCCTGCGGAAGCTCTGCCGAACTACCTTACGAACCAACATTTCCATTCCAGCATTATTTTATTTTCTTTCTCGTTTTATTTGTATCCAAACCAACCGTATAACAATTTCCAACATTAGGGAATTGTCATACATTTATTTGTTTTCCAACCTTCAGCATTCGTTCATTTTTTATTTCCGCCTACTCCGAGCTTTCCGGTCTGTGGAAGAAGGAGTCTGCTCAAATATTTGTTAATCAGGTTTTTCAATTTATCGCAATTTAATTTAATTATAATGTCTATTTATTTTTCTGCCATGAGTAAGTTATTATTTAATTCTATGTCTGGTTCAACCTCAATGAGTAGCTAAACACCTTAGGGCGGTATGTAGTTATAACAAACTTAACCGGTAAATATAACCATAGGCTGAAAATAATTAATCACTTAACATTCTGGCTGATACTTTTTAATTGAAATAGACCTTTTCATTACGAGAGTAAGAGAAGGGTATTAGGTTGGGTCAAGACCACGAGAGTGTGAGATTTTAACCAGATAGCTAAAGTTAGGCATTTAAATTAAACACAGCGAGAGCGCTTTAAGATAAATTAGAATTATTTAGTTTCCAAAAATTACCTCTAAACACTTATGGGCTAGCGAGAGCAGGCATAGGGCTTTAGGGATAAGATCTGATATAAGACCACGAGAGTGTGAGTTGAGGGTATTTAAACTAGTAATCTCTACCGAATAGATTAAGTGAACATCTCTATAAGCCTAGGTTAGATCGACCCACCTAAGTTAGTATAATTACATACCGACCGCCTTAGTATTACTTTATTAAAAACTTAAATCTAATTCCGTCTTTAATAATCTTAAAACCAACAACAATCGTGACAACCATTTTGCCTTAGCTAAACTAGAAGTTCATCTAGCACTAAGTAACAATAGAATCCCTGTGGATCGATAATCTTAAATATTACTTCGATAGGCTGTGCACTTGCAGTAAGATACCGCTAGACGCATAAGTAGACACGTCTTTAGCCCATCAAGTTTTTGGCGCCGTTGCCGGGGATTCCTTAATTTAGTTACTAGTGCATTTAGGTAGCATTGTCTAGACTAAGGTATCAACTATTTAATTTAATCTAATCTCCGAGTGTATGCCAAGTACTCGCTCTAAAAGCGAAGACTTGCAACCTCTAATCCCTGAATCGGAACGCTTCTTACACGTAAGAAGACGTATATTCGATTTCGAAAATAATTCCAATATTCCATATCTTCAATTAGATCCGCCTAAACCAGTCATAAAACCAGACGCAGGGATGGCTGAAGAACAAACTCATCCACTCAAGTATTACGCTAATCCTTCGCAAGGTGAACCGCATTCAAGCATTGCAGCGCCGGCTATCAACCGAAATGATTTCGAACTAAAACCTTTGTTGATATCAGCCGTGCAACAAAATCAATTCGCCGGAAATCCTACCGAGGATCCGAATCTTCATCTTTCGATCTTTGTGCAATATGCCGATACCGTAAAAGCCAATGGAGTTACCCAAGAAGCTATTAGACTACGTTTATTCCCTTTTTCGCTCCGAGACAGAGCAAGAGCTTGGCTTCAATCTCTGCCTTCGAACTCAGTAACTACGTGGGCAGAACTTAAGAAAGTTTTCTTGAATAGGTATTTTCCACCTAGCAAGACAGCTATGCTGAGAGCTCAGATCAACGGATTTAAGCAAAGAGAAAGTGAATCATTATTCGAAGCTTGGGAACGCTATAAGGATCTACTTAGACTTTGTCCACATCATGGATTAATAGACTGGATGGTCATCCATACCTTCTATAATGGACTCTTGTACAATACAAGAATGACAATTGACGCTGCCGCGGGTGGTGCATTGATGGACAAAGAATATAGAGATGCCTATGCACTTATCGAAAGTATGGCTCAAAATCATTACCTTTGGGGAAGCGATAGAGTCGCAACCGAGAAACCAACAAAGGGAGGTATGTACGAAGTAAGTAGTATGGACCAAGTCAATGCGAAGTTTGACCAACTAAGCCAAAAGATCGATAACTTGGCCATAACACCTGCAGCCACCGTGGCTGCAGTAACACCTAACTGTGAGTTATGTGGAGTCCCAGGACACGAAGTTTCTGATTGTCAACTATTAACAGGAACTCCCACGGATCAAGTGAATTATGCTCAAGGAAACCCTTACTCAAACACATACAACCCAGGTTGGAAGAATCATCTGAACTTCTCCTATAAGAATAACAATGCTTATTACGCACCAGGTCAAGCACCAGCTACATCACCAGGATATCAAAAGACTGCTCCTAACATCCCTAGAAAATCGAACCTTGAATTGATGATGGAGAGCTTCATAGCTAGCCAATCTCAGACAAACAAGGACTTCTTAAACCAAAACATTCACACTAGTGAGCAGATTAAACAATTAGTGAGCAAAGTAGATGCATTAGCTACACATAACAAAATGCTTGAAACTCAGATTTCACAAGTAGCTCAACAACAAGCACCTACTGCTGCACCAGCTGGAGTATTCCCTGGACAACCTCAACCTAATCCGAAAGGACATGCTAACGCTGTAATATTAAGAAGTGGCAAGGAACTTGACGGACCTACCGATCCAAGACTTGACAATCCAGCCATGTACCAAAAACCGGATAAACCGACTGAAGTGGTGAATGATCCAGAAGAAAAGGAAGATGAAAGTCGAGAGGTAGTGGAGAAAGAACAACCTTATGTGCCTCCACCACCCTATAAACCACCAATTCCGTACCCTCAAAGATTAGTAAGTTCCAAGACGACGGGTCAATTTAAGAAATTTGTCGAACTTCTGAAACAGTTGAATATTACTATTCCGTTTACAGAAGCAATTACCCAAATACCCTCGTATGCTAAGTTTTTAAAAGAAATCTTATCCAATAAGAAAAAGATAGAGGATAACGGAACAGTTACACTTACTGCCGAGTGTAGCGCCATAATTCAGAATAACATGCCTCCTAAGCTAAAAGATCCAGGAAGTTTCTCTATACCCTGTGTAATAGGAAAATTCGTCATTGACAAAGCTCTATGCGATTTAGGAGCCA
Source organism: Lathyrus sativus (assembly GCA_963859935.3). Lineage (NCBI taxonomy): Eukaryota > Viridiplantae > Streptophyta > Magnoliopsida > Fabales > Fabaceae > Lathyrus > Lathyrus sativus. The sequence continues at coordinate 614,110,852 of OZ012735.1, read as the reverse complement.
GTATCAGTGTTATGCCCTTAACGATTTGCAAAAGGCTAGACATGGGAGACCTAAGACCAACTAAAATGTCTGTTCAACTAGCTGATCGCTCTGTTAAATATCCTGTAGGCATACTAGAAAACGTCCCAGTACGTATAGGACAATTCTACAATCCTACTGATTTTATAATCATGGACATCTCTGAAGACTCCACTACACCTATCATACTAGGAAGACCATTCTTAGCTACCGCCGGAGCTATAATAGACGTAAAAAGAGGAAAGCTAACCTTTGAAGTAGGTGAAGAGAAAGTTGAATTTGTTTTAACACAATTCTTACAATCACCAGCTATAGAGGATACATGCTATCTAATGGACGTAATTGACGAATGTGTAAGAGAAATGGAGCTGAAGGAGACCACTTATTCTGAAATAATGAAAATTCAAATCCCTCCGATTTTCGAAGATGATAATTGGCGAAAACCGTATCAGGATGATAGTCTAAGCGAAAGTTTAGCACTTACACCGGATCCCATGCCAAGTAAAGATAAACCTACATTAGGATTAAAAACTTTACCTAATAACCTAAGGTACGAATTCTTAGACGTTGAATGTAAAAGACCAGTTATAGTAAATTCCAGTTTAGGAACTATAGAAACAAAGAAACTTTTAGATGTCTTGAAGAAATATCCAACTGCATTAGGATATAACATATCTGATCTCAAAGGAATATGTCCTTCAGTTTGCATGCATCGTATTCTGCTAGAAGAAGATTGCAGAACCTCCAGAGAATCTCAAAGAAGAATTAACCCAACCCTTAGCACTGTAGTAAAAGAAGAAGTTAAGAAATTATTAGATGCCGGGATAATATATCCAATCTCTGATAGTGAATGGGTTAGTCCAATACATGTAGTGCCAAAGAAAGGAGGTATCACTGTTGTGAAAAACGCTCAAGGCGAATCGATATCACAAAGAGTAGTGACGGGATATAGAGTGTGCATAGATTATCGTAAACTAAACAAAGCCACTCGAAAAGATCATTTCCCACTACCTTTCATAGATCAAATGTTAGAACGATTAGCCAAGCATTCTTACTTCTGTTATCTTGATGGTTACTCAGGATTTTTCCAAATCCCTATCCATCCTGATGATTAAGAGAAGACTACATTCACATGTCCTTATGGAACGTTCGCTTATAGGCGAATGCCCTTTGGATTGTGCAACGCTCCTGCAACCTTTCAAAGATGTATGATGTCAATCTTCGCAGATTTTATAGACAACATCATGGAAGTGTTCATGGACGACTTCTCTGTATGCGGGCAAAGTTTTGAAGGATGCTTATCGAACTTAGAAATGGTGTTAGAAAGATGTGTAAAAGTAAATCTCGTGCTTAACTGGGAGAAATGTCATTTTATGGTCAACGAAGGAATAGTATTAGGTCATGTAATATCAGACAAGGGAATTGAAGTTGATAAAGCTAAGATTGAAGTAATAAAAGATCTTCAACCCCCTAAAACCGTTCGAGAAATACGAAGCTTTTTAGGACACGCCGGTTTTTACCGACGATTCATCAAAGATTTCTCGAAAATTACTAAACCTCTTACTGGTTTATTAATGAAAGACGCTGAGTTCATATTCAATGAAGATTGTCTTAAAGCATTCGAAACTCTAAAAACAGCCCTCATCACCGCACCAATCATGCAACCCCCTGACTGGAGATTACCTTTTGAAATCATGTGTGATGCGAGTGACTATGTTGTAGGCGCAGTCCTGGGCCAGAGAAAGGAAAAGAAACTCCATGCGATTTACTATGCCAGTAGAACCTTGGATTCTGCCCAGATGAACTACGCTACTACAGAAAAAGAATTGCTAGCAGTTGTCTTCGCGCTTGACAAATTCCGCTCTTACCTAGTTGGAGCGAAAATAATCATTTACACAGACCATGCTGCTATCCGATATCTATTAACTAAGAAAGATGCTAAACCAAGACTCTTAAGATGGATTTTACTCTTACAAGAGTTTGATCTAGAAATAAAAGACAAGAAAGGTACTGAGAACGTCGTAGCGGACCATTTATCTAGAATAGAAGGTATTAAACCCGAACAAGTGCCGATTAACGATGATTTTCCGTATGAACAGCTGATAGCACAAATAGGAAGCGACCTAGCGCAGTTAGATATAAATGAACCAGAACCCGTGGAAACAATACAGACAACTGTAGGACTGCAACGGTACGCTGACATTGTCAACTACCTAGCCGCAGGAGCTCTTCCACCAGATCTAACCTATCAGCAGAAAAAGAAATTCTTTCATAATCTGAAACATTACTATTGGGATGAACCATTATTGTTCAAAAGAGGACCAGATGGAATCTTCCGCCGATGTATTCCCGAAGAAGAAATAGAAGATGTCATTGCTCAATGCCATTCATCTCCTTATGGTGGACATGCAAGCACTTCCAAGACTTGTGCAAAGATCTTGCAAGCCGGCTTATTCTGGCCTAATCTATGGAAGGATGTCCACATCGCTGTTATAAATTGCGACCGGTGTCAACGCACTGGCAATATTTCAAGAAGAGATGAAATGCCCCAAAAGGGAATTTTAGAAGTAGAAATCTTCAACGTCTGGGGAATAGATTTCATGGGACCATTCCCATCGTCTTTCGGTAATAATTACATACTCGTAGCTGTTGACTATGTCTCGAAATGGATTGAAGCCATAGCTTCTCCTACAAATGATACACGAGTAGTAATAAAGCTTTTCAAAAATATAATCTTTCCCAGATTTGGTGTGCCTCGACTCGTCATAAGTGACGGTGGCTCACACTTCATTTCAAAAATCTTTGACAAATTACTATCTAAGTATGGAGTAAGACACCGTGTGGCTACACCATATCACCCACAAACAAGTGGACAGGTCGAAGTCTCAAACAGAGAGATTAAACAAATCTTAGAAAAGACTGTCGCCATATCTCGGAAAGATTGGTCATCTAAACTTAATGAAGCTCTATGGGCTTATAGGACCGCTTACAAGACACCCATAGGTACTACACCTTTCAAACTAGTTTATGGAAAATCTTGTCACCTCCCAGTAGAACTAGAACACAAAGCTTATTGGGCGATCAAAACTCTCAATCTAAACTATAATGCTGCAGGAGAAAAGCGAATCCTAGACATTAACGAATTAGAAGAATTAAGGTTAGATGCATATGAAAATGCTAAGATATATAAAGAAAGAACTAAGCGATGGCATGATAAACGCCTATCTAGGAAAGAATTCAGTGTAGGAGACGTTGTACTCCTCTTTAATTCAAGACTTAGGCTCTTTCCTGGAAAATTAAAGTCTAGATGGTCAGGACCCTTTGATATAACTAAAGTATTCCCAAGTGGAGCAATAGAAATTAAGGGTAAGAATAGTGAACCATTCATAGTAAACGGACAACGTCTAAAACACTATCATAAAGTTGAAAATAGAGGTTATGCGAATAATCTAAAGCTTTTAGAATTGTCCACTAATTCCCCTGATTAATCTGAACCAAAGCATTACGTCAGGCTTTTGACAATAAAAACAGCGCTTAGTGGGAGGCAACCCATTTACTTAATTACTTATTTTAACTATTCTTTTCTTTTAGCACATTGTTATTTATCGTTTTTACTATTTGTTTTGTTTTGTTTTGTCAGTTTTATTTTACATTACCATTATCGCCATTACATTATGCATTTCATTTTCTTATTTTTATCTTAAATCACTTTTTACAGATTTTCTAAAGTCTTTTCCACTGATTTGTTTCCCCCATATTTGCACTGACCATGGCTAACCAACCAATTAACTATATGGAAACCAAATTTAGAGGTAGGAACCAAAGAATGAAGTTTGAAGAGTTATCACAGAGGCAAATGGATTTGACCCTGTACCCAGATGATAGGACTATGGAAACCCTAGGTATACATGATAGTGTCATGTACTTGTTCAACCGACTCGGATGGGAGAATGCATTGATCCAACATAAGTTTGCGACTTACCGCGAGCTTACCCTTGAGTTCCTTAGCTCCTTACTTTACCTACCTGAGCGCGGTTTTGGATTTAGGAAAGGATTTATTAGTTTCCGCCTATTTGGAATAGAATACGACTTTAACCATAAAGAACTAGCTGACTTGTTAGGATTCCCTAGTGGACCATTCGCTTTTACTACCACACAGGTAGAATTGATGGATGTGGAGCTAGATTTCTTTTGGGGATCTCTAACCGGAAACTACCACCCTGAACCAAATAACATGAATAATGATGAGATCCATAATCCTGCTCTCCGTTACTTCCACAAATTCCTTGCCCACACCTTCTTTGGAAAAGAAGAAAACATTACCGGAGTTTCTAAAGATGAAGTATTTATTATGTCATGTTTCACTAATGGACAGTCTGTTAATGGTGTACCTTTCATGATGCAAACCTTCACCCGCATCCAAGAAGAACCTGAATTACCTATATTAGTAGGAGGTCTTGTAACCATGATTGCTGATGCCATAGGACTTAGGTACCAACTGGACAGGTGCACCCGTCTAGGAACAATCCGCCCTATGAATCTTAAATTCTGCTTCAATAGACATATCATAAGGAATTTAGGACGCCCACCTTTTGAGTACCTAATCCGGAACGAAGTAGTAACCCTGTTCACATTGCCCAATCATGCTAGAGTAAGTGTTCACAATAAGGATAACTGGCTTTATGAGTTAAACCCACCTGATTATCCAGCTACTCCTGAAACACCTCAGTCTCACAGGATAACAGATGATATAATGACCGCTGTTGAAACTGACCCTGAGACACCTCCTGGTTACCATGACATTGACCCAACTGACAAAGTACATGAAACCCCTGGAGCGAATCAAGGAGATTATGCTAACAACTTACAAAACATCATGCACACTCTCAATGCCTACCAAACTGACATTAATCTATTCAAAGAAGACATTAAGAGCATGCGATTGGACATTATAGGTTTGACTGACATGGCCTGCGAACAATTCTATCATTTGGACTCCGCCATCGAAGACCTGAAGAAACGCCTTTGAAACGGCTATAAGTGATTTAGTTTATTTTTTTTCTCATTATTTTTTCTCATTATTTTCGTTTCTAGTTAAATTTATCTTTCGCAACAATTTCATACCATAATTTCCATTTTTGTAATTTCATTTTTTACTTTATGCAATGCACTTTTAATTTCAATTATTTCTCCATTTTTAGCAACTTATATTTTTTTCTATATACTGTTACGCCTGAATTATTTCATGTATACAATCTCTAATGCAAGTTCGTAGAATACTGTGTTGCAAATTATATACAATATGGTGTGTATTTAATATAAGTGTTACTAAATAAAATAAATTATTATTAATTTATGAATAACGTGAGAAAATGTTCTTTTCTGGGAATTATTCAGCAAAACATGCCCTCACGGTCGTCACACCTATCTTACGATCGTGACGTGCTCATTTAGCGTGTCACGACCGTCGCGCCCCTGTCACGACCGTGACTACCTCTATTACAGGAATCGTGAGAAACAGAACTGTTTCTCATCGTGTCTCCTCTTCTTCTCCATCCATAACCTACCCAAAAAACTACCCATTCCTTCCTTAACCGCCGTAACCTCCCCATTACCCTCACTAACTCCCATTATCATAACCCATCTCATCAACACTCTCCCGTATTTAACCCGAACCTCTATCTCCCTCATTCTACCATTTTTCTCACAAAACCTCACAAAATCCTTCTTCCCTCACTTTTCACTCTTGCATGTTATGGATTCCATCACTTTTAGAGAAGGTGAAGCTGGAGTAAACCAGAGAGACCGTTTCATCCGCTTCCAAAACCGTGGTGTGCAACCTACCCGCTACATTGCCACTGACTGTCTGCGAGAACTCGGTATGTTGGCCAGCGTTCAAAGCCTACTGCAAAAGGTCGGTCTGTGGGATCTCTGTCGTCAACCTCAGCCTACTTTCGAACTTCTGACGCTGGAATTCTTAAGCTCTTACAGTTACATCACCCCTCCCGATTCTCAGAGTCAGCTTACCGGCATCGTAACATTCAGATTGCACGGCCAAGAGTTCAACCTCCCGCAAACCAGGATAGCCGAGCTGTTAGGCTTCGATCACGGAACCGAAGCCCACCGTCGCGTGCCCGATAATTTTAGTGAACAAGCTTTCACTTTATGGCACGACTTAACCAACACCCGTGCATCCACCTTCCAGAGCCTCAACGCCACACACATCCACAACCCGGCGATCCGCTATTTTCACCGGGTCATCTGCAACACAATCTTCGCTAGAGAAAGCAACCATAAGCTCAACTCCAAGGAGCTTCTGTTCTTATACTGCGCTCTTCATGACGAGCCGATCAACGCTGCCCCTTTCATGCTTCATCACATCCAGGCCATTGCACAGCGAGGCTCCTCCCCGTTCTTCATAGGCGGCATTGTCACCGCCCTCGCCATTCAGTTGGGGCTTGGTGACGCGCTCGTTAATCAGCCTCACCTAGCCGCCGAATTCCTGACCAAGAGCTACTGCAGGTCCGCCCACCTAATCGCGCAGCGAGAGGATGGCAGGTATAGCCCTGTTGTCAATGGCACCATTTTCCACCACATCACTCTGCCGTCCCGCACCCACATCGACCCATCCAACCGAGCCAACTGGCTCTTTGTTTTACCTGCTGCTGCCGATCACGTCCCGGTTCATGATGATCAGGCAGACGCTCCAGTGGACGAGATGCAGGACGCTATGGACGCAGCTGAGCCTGTCCAGGATATCCCAGAGACATCTACCCGACAGCCCCCTGCTCCCGCAGTTACACTTGAGGAAGTCCTCCTTACGATTCATCAGCAGAACCAGATGAACGCCGCACTGGAGCGAAGGCAGAAGGCGCAATATGATGCTTTACTCGGCACTATTGCTGCAAACCAGGAGGCCACTAATGAGCGGTTTGGAGAACTTTTCAGCGAGCTAGAAGCGCTCCGCATCAGCATTACTGCTACCTCCGGCACCGGTTCTGATCCTGACGCGACACCCTCCAGACGCCGCTCTCGCACCAGAGGCCGAGCCCGCGGTCCTCAGCAGCCGTAGTTTACTTTTCTGTTTATTTTTCGTTTTAGTCTTGTACTGTATTTGTACCGCATTTATATCACAACATTGAGGACAATGTCTGATATAGTGTGGGAGAGGTACCTTTCATTTCCGCACTTTTTCATTTCGTTGTACTTTCAATTCCGTTGTATTTCTTTTAGCAAATTAATGAAATGAGCAAATCTTTGCGCTATTTTCTTTAATTTCGAGCTTTCCCCGATTATTAAGCTATACCAGAAAAATCTTTAATTATTCGCATTACCCGACTCACCTACAGAATCGTAACTAGGAAGCCGGGAACGATTAAACAAGACCAATACAATCTTGACATCTTTGACTCCCTGCTTAAGAAATTCCATCCCGATCACCATTGCGAGTGCACCTTTAGTTTCAGTTCAAAAGTAACCCCCAGTAGTTTATACTAGCAGTCAGCACCGTCTGAACACAAACCACGTGGGGAGCCGATGAATATAAGCGTTTGATGCCTAATCAATAATGATCCTTCATATCTCGATGCAAAATGAAAAGAAATTGCACCAAAGTACACGGTCGCAGATAAGAAACGAGAAATATGAGAAGGAATCCGTTTCGAGTTGGTTCAGAGGTACTGGTTCTGAACTCGGTAGGGCGTGCTACGGCTCGATCCCCCACAACCTCCGAATCGGATAAAACATGAAGGGTTACCACACTCGTGTACCAGACCCCGTGCTCAAAAAGGATCAAAATCGCTAACCGGCTACTCCATTACGTGCGTGCTAAGGCAAAGAGCTTAATGTGACTGCGCTAGAACGAAACCGGGCGAAATAAGATCGAAAAACTCTAGGTGAAATCGTAATGTGATTGCCGATTGTTTCGTTTGGCGGGAAGTCGACGACATAGCTTGTTGCTTATGTCATTAGTGTATCGGTAGTGTTCTATCAAAGTACCAGACTATCCGACAAAACGATCCACCGTACGGTTTGTTATGAGTATGCGTGAATAAAATCTTGTCCGCCGATTTTCAACCGACTATTTGCTTGAGGACAAGCAAAGGTTTAAGTTTGGGGAAGTTTGATAACGAGAAAACGCATCGATTATATCGCTAGGTTTCATTGACGTTTTATCGCGCATTCACCATTTTAACACTCGATTTCTCGAGTTTTTCTTACTATTTTGCAGGTACATCGTTATGTGAAGCCGAATCATGAATTAAGAGAAAAGGAACAAAAGAGACCACAAGGAGATGAAGAAAGGCAGAAGCCTGCAAAAAGACTGCATAATTTGTTGCAGCCACGGTCGTTACAAGGGTGTCACGACCGTGACACCCCAATTTGGGCCATCACGACCGTAAGGGAGTGGTCACGACCGTGACACTTAAAATCCTCAAATTACGAACGTGAAGACCTTGTCACGCCCGTGACAAGGATAAAACTTGGTTTTGACTCAGACTACGTCAAGGCACCACTGAAGACCACTTCTCCTCTTATTTCTCCTCAAGGCAGCACGTGAAGACGACTTCTCCCATTTTTGTTGCCACGTTCCAGCATTTCCTCAACAAATTCAGCAAGGCCCATGCAACAAAGGACCAAGACTCCAGCCCATTAAAGACTCTATAAATAGTACAAGCTCTGTGAACTCAAGGACAGACTTCATTATCCAAAATTTCTGCGGAAGCTCTGTCGAACTACCTTACGAACCAGCATTTCCATTCCAGCATTATTTTATTTTCTTTCTCGTTTTATTTGTATCCAAACCAACCGTATAACAATTTCCAACATTAGGGAATTGTCATACATTTATTTGTTTTCCAACCTTCAGCATTCGTTCATTTTTTATTTCCGCCTACTCCGAGCTTTCCGGTCTGTGGAAGAAGGAGTCTGCTCAAATATTTGTTAATCAGGTTTTTCAATTTATCGCAATTTAATTTAATTATAATGTCTATTTATTTTTCTCCCATGAGTAAGTTATTATTTAATTCTATGTCTGGTTCAACCTCAATGAGTAGCTAAACACCTTAGGGCGGTATGTAGTTATAACAAACTTAACCGGTAAATATAACCATAGGCTGAAAATAATTAATCACTTAACATTCTGGCTGATACTTTTTAATTGAAATAGACCTTTTCGTTACGAGAGTAAGAGAAGGGTATTAGGTTGGGTCAAGACCACGAGAGTGTGAGATTTTAACCAGATAGCTAAAGTTAGGCATTTAAATTAAACACAGCGAGAGCGCTTTAAGATAAATTAGAATTATTTAGTTTCCAAAAATTACCTCTAAACACTTATGGGCTAGCGAGAGCAGGCATAGGGCTTTAGGGATAAGATCTGATATAAGACCACGAGAGTGTGAGTTGAAGGTATTTAAACTAGTAATCTCTACCGAATAGATTAAGTGAACATCTCTATAAGCCTAGGTTAGATCGACCCACCTAAGTTAGTATAATTACATACCGACCGCCTTAGTATTACTTTATTAAAAACTTAAATCTAATTTCGTCTTTAATAATCTTAAAACCAACAACAATCGTGACAACCATTTCGCCTTAGCTAAACTAGAAGTTCATCTAGCACTAAGTAACAATAGAATCCCTGTGGATCGATAATCTTAAATATTACTTCGATAGGCTGTGCACTTGCAGTAAGATACCGCTAGACGCATAAGTAGACACGTCTTTAGCCCATCAATAAATCATCCAGATTAATACATCATATCAGTTAGATTACAAAACCACATCAGCTGATACATCGCAATGTATCACAAAAGAATGACTATACTAGTCTAACTATCCGGTGTTACATATCAGAGCAGCAGACTCAAAAGAATGAAGACTATCTTCACAAAAGGACTCCAGCATTCTAATCTGCAATGCCTCATAGAGCATTATAAAACAGCAGAAGGGTGAGAAATATAACCATAATAATCAAAGCATAAGATTACGTATATATAGGTATCATATAACACATATTCACATTTCTCACCACACTTCATTCTCACAATCATAATCATATCACGTTCACATATATCAACATTATGAATAACCACAAGCACATCCCTTCATGCTTGACTTCACAATCATTCACAAGCACATATGTACCGCAACAATATTATGCAATGTGACTCAACATATTCAATGCAACTCAATGCTATGCGGTACCGACTCTCGTTATCTTTTCTCGGTTTTTACATTAAACCGGGTCCACCCTTCTAGACCGATAACTCGTTATCATTTTTTTCGGTTTTTACTTTAAACCGGGTCCACCCTTCTAGACCGATAACATCCAAGCCCGTCCCCTAGGCTTCAAACCCACCCTTCTAGTTTTGGGACAAGCCACTAGTTTCCATGAAACTAACAGACATTGCCTCTTGACTGAATGATGCATGTACAATCAACCAATCACAATAAATGCACTTAAGACCGTTCCCGCGTCTTAATCCCATGCATTCGAATAATTCACCCCTTCGAGAATTTCATCATGATTGCACATACAACATATATCAAACATTTATCAACGTATTCATTTCACACATCATCATATTCAACAACAATGCACACATATCACATATGTTCCCATGCATTCACACAACAATCGCATACATATATGCACTCACAATTCATTAGACGATACACATACATTCCTCATTGTATTCCCATGTATCTCTAATTATCACAACAATCAAGGCATTCTCATTACAATACCAATCATACAATTATAAGTTATGCACACATATTCAAAATGTTCTCATGCATACTCATTACATAATTGTATACACCTCAAGCATTCACAAATTCATTAAATAATACACACATAATCACTTATTATGTTCACATGTATTTTAACCGATTACAATTAATCATTCATATCACAACTCTAGGATTCACGCCCGAAGGCTACCCACAGCACATGCTATCACAATAGATCATATCTATATTCATATCATAAGGTATCCACCTATGTGGAACAACCAAACCATCTCCACATGAACAACACAGCAAAAGAAAAATGTTGTCAAACTCGCCCACATTCGCCTGGCGAACCCTCGCAGCGAACCTTCGCCTGGCCTTCGCCTGGCGAACTCCCTCAGCGAACACTCGCTAGGCTTCGCCTGGCGAGACTTCCCAGCGAGCCCAAGTCAGTAGCTACTGACTTCATTCGCCACCATTCGCCAGCACCTTCGCTGGGCGAACCTTCGCTAACAACCCTTCGCCTGGCGAACCCGCCAGCGAAGTCCACTGGGACTTAAATATAATTATTCGCCAACATTCGCTAGGCTTCGCCTGGCGAAGCTTCGCCTTCGCTCGCCCGGCGAGAGCCAGCGAACCTGCGCAGAACAGAACGCTATTCTGTTCCACCTCCACCATCCACCATCATCCAACTTCTCACACAACAAAATCAGTACAAACAGCATCAACACATGTTACCCGACTATTCTACGGCATTATTACTCGATTTCAACCGATTAAATCATCAATCTACCGATTATTCCATCTTTTGCCCTAAATGAAAAAGGATGGAAACTCTACCAAAACCCCAACCAAACATACATAACATCATGCAATGATCAAATAGAAACATTTCTCACCCTTACCTCGATTAATCGGAGCTTTGATGTTGGTTCTTGATGATTTCCACTTTTCCTCTTCTTCTCTTCTCTTTCTCTCCTTTCTTCTTCTTTCCTATTTCTTTCCAAAATGTTTTCTAACTTTCTTTTCTTTTCTTTCTCTCTTATATATATTTCCTTCATTTTCCTTCCTTCCAATTTCCTTCTCAATTCTCTATTAATCCCAATTAATAAAAATTAATTTCCAACATTAATAAAAATCCCACTAAATCAATTAATTACTATAATTAATTATTTAATGAAATTTGGGCTGTTACAGGGACCATCTCTCGAATGGTATATGGGTTTAGAGCTAGTTAATGTCAGAAGTTGGAAGGATCTGGGAGAAGCTTTCGTTAAGCACTACCAATACAACAGTGACTTAGCGCCAAACCGAGTGCAACTTCAGAATTTATCACAAAGAAGTAACGAATGCTTTAAAGAATACGCACAAAGATGGAGAGAGCTTGCTGCCAGGGTTCAACCTCCCATGGTGGAGAGAGAGTTGATTGATTTGTTTGTGGCCACATTACCAGGAGTTTACTATGATAAGTTAGTGAGTAGCATGTCTGGGAGCTTTTCGGACCTGATTATTACCGGTGAGAGGGTCGAAATGGTATTAAAATGGGAAAGATACAGATGGGAGAGGGGAGCTCCTCTGGAGGTGGAAGGAAGATTTTTGGTGCGAAGAAGAGAGGTAACGAGACAAACGGAGTGTCCGACTTTAAGAATAGAAATAGATATCAGAATCAGCATCAACAGCGACCGCATTATCAACAACAACAACAACAACCTCCACAAGTAGCTAGTATTGCCATCCCGACAGTACAACCTCAACAACAACCACGTCAGCAGCAGCAACAACAACGACCTCAACAACAAAACTATGCACCGAGACAGTTCCAAGATCGGAGAAGGATGATGGATAGGCATTTTGACACACCACTAATGCCCTACGCTCAGTTATTACAACACTTAATTCAGCTGCAGTTGGTCCAGAAAAGGACAATGGCACCTCTAACTAGCCAACCACCTCCCGGATATGACGCCAACGCTAGGTGTGAATTCCACTCTGGCGCCCCCAGCCACAACATCGATAATTGTAAGGCTTTCAAACACAAGGTACAAGACCTTGTTGATAGTAAGGCTATCAATTTCAATCAAGATACGCCAAATGTGGATCAAAACCCCATGGATAACCATGGTAGGGGTGGTGGTGTGAATGCTATTGTTAGTGAAGAAGGCCTGAACTTGGTGTCCAATGTGGAGAATCTGAAGACACCGTTAGGTTTTGTTAAGAACAAGTTGTTAGAGGGAGGGGTGTTCCCGGGCTGTAGAGAGGATTGTGAAGACTGTATGATTTGTCCCAGAATCTGAAGAACCATATACAACGCATGATGGATGAGGGCCTATTGCAATTTGATAGAATATGTGAGAAGAATTTGGAAGAGGTAGTCATTAAAGATGAGGAAGGGGTGGCCACCATTTCCATCCCATACAAAACAATTACAATTTATGCGCCTCCAGCAAGGCCAACTATTGTATTCACAAAGGCAGGGCTTGTACCCTATGAGAGCACAAACACAATCCCTTGTAACTATAAGGATGAGGTCTATTGCAATGGTCAGAAGTAGGAATTAAAGAATTTTCCCTTGGACTCGATTGATAATTTGGTAGGCACCGGAGGAATGACTCAAAGTGGAAGAGTGTTTGCACCTTCCGAGGCAAATGCAGACAGAGCTGACAAAGGAAAAGGGAAAGTAGTGGTTGAAGAAAGTTTTCAGACTAGAGAAAAGGAATCTTTGCTAAAGGATGCCAAGGAATTCATGCGTTTGATAAGCAAGAGTGACTACAAAATTGTGGATCACTTACAACAGATTGTTGCACCCCAAAATTTGCTCAACTTTTCTTTACCTAGCTTGTGTTTCATTTCATTCACATTTGCATTATCATTTGCATTTCATTGACATGTATGCAGGAGATCAAGAGGTATGATTACCAATTAAGAGCTATACAAGAGTTTAAAGCTAGCTCAGAAGGTTATTCAAGTGTTCAAGGGTTGATATCCTTGTCAGAGAAGTTAAAGGATTCTCAGAGTGAGTGGTTGAAACCAAGGTTGTGTGCCTCCTAACTTGAGAGTTGTGGGAGCTCCTCAGATGATTCTGAAGCCAAGAATGTGGACTTGAAGCTTTGAGAGAGCTTATGATATGCCTTGAAATCCATCATGAAGCCTAAATAGGTCATTGTGCAAGATTAAGAAGACTCAGCCATGAGTGGTGCAGTTAGGGTTTGACTGGGTCAACCCTAGGTCAACTGATGATTTGAACAAGGTTGAGACCTAATTCAAGAGCCATGTGATCATGGATTGATGCATTGAGATGTTATAAGGATGATTCCAAGGTCAACTCATCATGATTGAAGAGTTTGAGAAGTTTCAAGCTAGGGTTTCTAAGACTTGACAGTGTAAAATCCCCTAGTTTGATCCCTATCTTCAAGACTGTTTAGCTCAAGATGTGATTGTCATATCATCTTTCCCCAAACATGAATGTTGTATAGCTTGATCTTAGCTTTAATTTGAGTGCTATAAGTCCTTGATAGGATTTGTAGAACTCAAGTTATGACTTTGACAAGTTACAGGTCATCTGAGGTATGCGAATTTGGAGCTTGAAAGTTATTCAACTTGCTTGCAACCTTTGCCCTAGAAGGATGATTCCTATGAACTTTTGGTCAACATGAATGTTGTTCCTTATCCTCTTAGCTTTCTAGAGAGTACTAGAAGTCCTTGATAGGATTTGTAGAACTCAAGTTATGGCTTTGACAAGTCAAGGGCATTTTGGTCATTTGGAGATTATAGGCCATTTCAGCCATAAGGCCATAACTCCTATTTCCAAGCGTCAAATGGGAAAATGTTCAACATCAAACTTGTTCAAAATGATGTTTTAAGGCTATAAAATAGGTCATGAGAGCTTGTAATTGCTTATAGCTCAAAGTTGCAAAAATGACCTAAAATGAGGATGATTTTCAAATGAACCAAAGATGGAAATTGGTATTTTTGATCTACATGTCCAAACCAAGGCATGTAATAGGTCATTTTGATTCTAAAAACATTTTAAGAACATTGGTTTAGCCACATTTTTTAATTGAAGTTTAATTTGTGTACTTGCTTTGAAAAGTAGTTACTTACATCATAAGTAACATTTGCCAAACCAAAATTCAAGGCATGACCAAGGCTTCTTTCAATCCAAACACATCCAAAATGTCATTAGGAGAGAAATTGGAAGGGAATAAGGGTGATTACAAGCTGCTAACAGAATTTTGCACACCATGGTATGTGATTGAACTTCTCATGGCATGAGAGATTGAATTTCTCATTAGAAG
This sequence comes from Lathyrus sativus, assembly GCA_963859935.3. NCBI lineage: Eukaryota > Viridiplantae > Streptophyta > Magnoliopsida > Fabales > Fabaceae > Lathyrus > Lathyrus sativus. The sequence continues at coordinate 614,095,805 of OZ012735.1, read as the reverse complement.
GATCTAGAGCTTTCTAGATCATCCATACATGGTCTATATATTGAGTAGAGGTGATCCAAAGCCAAGGTTGGTGATGATTGAAGGAGAGAGTAGAGATTGAGATTGAAATTTCATTGTTTGCAACTGAATTCGGTTACATCATTTTCTTCACTTTCCATCCATTTTCTTGATTGCAATCTCTTCCATGGATGCTAGGGAATGATTCCAGATCAGAATCAAGGGAAATTCGTGGCTGATTGGTGTTCTTGACCTCAGTTTTTTTTCCACCTGCAACTCAGAGTTGGTTCCAAGGATTGAAGCCATTTCAATCAATTCTATTGCATACAGAAGCTTGGAAGTGATTCACTAAAGGAGTCTGGAGCATTTGAGGGCTTGATTTGAAGAATTACTACTTCTGTGCACACGAAATTTTCAGGTTAGTAACTTTCGCTCTCCAGCTTGATTTAGTTAGAATTAAGAGGAATTAGGATGTTAGATGCATTGTGGATTGATGTAGGAAGGTTTTCAGATCATTAATTTAAGAGTTAGTGACCAATTAAGGATGTTACCATTTTCGGGTGAGAAGTGGTTCTTGCGAATCTTGAGGTTTCAGAGAGAATTAATGGTATGACTGAGTTCCTTGTGAAATTTGGGACAAGTTTGATCAAGGAATCGTGGCCTATGGTGGACTCTATGGCAAGTTAGGGTTGTGGATTGGTGATCGGAAAATGTCACCGGAGGTGACTTTGGGCGCGCAGGTGGCCTGAGTTGCAGGGATTCAAAATGAAGAAGATGACTTGATAGCCATCAGATTGTGGTTGGACTTTGACTAGGAACCTCATCCAACGGCCGCGCGTGCTTCTAAATTTGTGAAGAGTCTGAACTAAAATGAAACGCAGCGTTTCATTTAAGTTGTGTTTTGGGCTTAATGCATTAGTTGATACCTACACCCCCCGTATGGCCCAATCCATAAAATGAACTGAATTCTTTTACTATCTGCACCACGCGTTTGTTTATTTTCCTTGGATTTTTTATTATTTTTCATTTTATGCATGGTTAATGATTAATTCATAAAAAATGTAAAAATGATGCAATTAATCCCATTCTTTTTGAATTGGATTCATGATAGGATCTAGTATTTTTTAGATAAAAAAATTATTATTTCATGCATTTTCTGATTTTATGGGAATTTTTACATTTTAATTGATATTAAAATAGTCATGTTTGATGCTTGATATTGGTGAATTTGGTTTGATCATGTGAGGATGATTTTGGCCTTGAATTTTTGTGAGTAGTTAGCATAGATATGCATGCTTCCCATAGATTTTTCTCACATTTTTGTGATGAACATAAGTGGTAGTTTAGGTTGAAACCTTTAGATGCTCCATTTTTAGGGTTTATGTTTGATACTTTGAGGTTTAGATTTTATTTTTGTAACTTGGTGGATGATTCAACCTCTAATTTTTATAGGGTATATTCATGATTGAATTAGGGTCCCTTAGGAATTTTTGTAGGAATTTTCCATGAAGTTTTCTATTTTTTCTTAATTTTAGTTTAGATGCTAGTTTTAGATGATTCTGAGGCACTAATTCAACTAGATTAACATCTTTAGTTCCCTTAGATTAGGGTGTTGCTTTGCTTGTTCTTGGATGATGATGAAGGCAAGTTGAGGATGCATTGGATTGCTTGAAGAGGCTTGGATGTGAAGATCTTCCCTTCTTTTGGTTAGTTTTGTTTAGGTGTTAAGATTAGGGTTTGTAGGCAGAGCTTCTAGATAGATTCTCTTCCTTCATAAACATGGATGATGTTGATCACTTCCATTAATCCCTATGATATAAGGTCCCCTTGTAAAGGCCTCATCCCTCCTCTGGTAGGATGTGTGGCTCTTTACAGGTTGGTAGAACCTTTGAGGGTCCATTTCTCTGATGATAGGAGGCTTAGTGGTGACCTTTGGTCTTCACTCTGCTACCAATCATCCAGACTTTACTCTTGATGGATGAATCTTCCTCCCTTGCTAGAGGGTGGAGTTCCTTGCTTGAATAAGATTGAAGGATGAAGTTGATACTTCTTTGTGTTTGAAGATTACTCTGAGAAGCTGAAGCTTGCAGATGAAGAGGACTAAGTTGATACTGGTAAAGAAGAGAGAGTTGAAGCTTGAAGACCAAGTTGACACTTGTGAAGAAGATCAAATTGAGATTGAGTGAAGAGCTGAGGCTTGAAGAAGAAAGGATGAGTTGACACTTATGCTTATGCACAGAGAGCCTGAGGGAGCCAAGTTGATACTTGATTTTAGGAGTGAAGCCTGAAGGTGGAATTTACTGGAGAGCTGAAGCTGGAAGAAGAAAGAATAAGTTGATACTTATGTTTGATGTGCTAAAAGCTTGAAGAAGCAAGTTGACACTTGCCATTGAAGATGGCATCCTTGAAGAGCAGTGGAGGACTGATGACTGGACTGCTGTCAGAAGGTTTTGTTGTAGGAAGCTGTTGATTTGCTTTCTTTCCTGTCTGTTTGTTGTTGTGCAACTGTGTTGATGTGACTTGTTTGATTTGCTTGATGCACTAAGAATAAGTTCATATCTAGACTGACTTAATCTAGGAGCATGATTGCACTAGAGGTTGAGTTGCTCCCTCTGCTTGTATTGTTACTGTATGGCTTTGCTTGCGGGTATTCGGTAGAGCCCTGCTCCCTTGCCTATGTGGTTTGTGTTTGCTTGATAGCATTTTATCTCCTCTGTATGATTGCAGTCACTTATGCCTTGTTATTTCTTCCTGTATGATTGCAGTTTATTCATATCTGGCTTGAGGTTGAGATGAGCTTGTGGAGGCTGCTGCCCCACACACATTTCCTCCCTCACTTGCATTGCATGCATTTTACAGTCGTTTACTGTTTACTGTTTAAGCTGATGCTTTATCTGTTTCTGTTTATCATTGACATGATCCCCTAGGAATCTCACTTCCTTTGATAAGGAAGTGATGATTAGAACTTTAGGTTGAAACCTATGCATGACAACTTCTAGGAGTTCCCTGCTTCAAACCTCAACCATAGGATGAATCCTTGGCATGACAACAGTAGGACTTGATAGTCTCCCCTTAGTTGAACCTGCCTGTTCTCTCTTCTCATCTTGAAACAAATGAAAATACAGTAATAAAGGTTAACTGACGTCGTACGTTACGAGCCTTAAGCTATCTGAGAAAGGATTGTTGGAGAGTTTATTTTCAACAGTCTGGATGTTTAGTATGGCACCCTTTGGGTGACATGCAACGCATTCACTCTCAGGTCACAGTCTTTAGTGCAATACTAGTTGCATACAAACATAAAAAAACAGTTCTTTCGTAAAAGACAGAAAACAAACTTCAAACCTTTTTGCCCCGTGGGCCCGTAATTCAAAGGAAGCTTTTCTGAAGAAAAGAGTGTCGTTAACTCCCAGTTCTACCGCAAACGGTAACGCTTGAGTCTCCAAGGGTCGAGCTGCGTACATCCAACTGCTGGAACTGTTTGTTAACCCTACTCGATAAAACAGATGAATCTGAATCCCTGTAATCCGTATTATCCCGAACTACGTAAGCTCTGATCTCTCATGCATGTTGAGAGTACGTAGGCACAATACTGATGTATTGGCGAGCCACCTTCCCCATAACCCGTAGTTAGGCGAACTACGTTGACTCTGATTTCTCATTCTCTAATGAGAATACGTAGGCATAAAGTGCGACGCTTTGCCGAGTCATTTTCTTTTCTTTTTAAGCCAACCTTGATAGGTAGATAGATAAAACCAACCCGCCAGATAAACACAACAAGCATGGATCCCATCGAGTACGATGGACGTGAGGGGTGCTAATACCTTCCCCTTGCGTAACCGACTCCCGAACCCAGACAATGGTTGCGATGACCTTGTCTTATACCTTTTCGTCAGGTTTTTCCGATCGTTTCCTTTCCCGCTCTGAGGGATAAATAACAAAAGGTGGCGACTCTTCTATTTTTCCGGCACCTTATTTTCGCGGTAGCGACACAGACTCCTTCAAAGATTTCCATCTTGTCGTTGCTATTGTGTTCTGAAGCTCACAGGAATGCTTTGCTTAGGGTTTTGAATAATGCTTATGTGCCTCAAGAGATATTCGTGAATCAGTTGGAAGGAGTGGTGGCCCATGTCAATGCAGGTAACGGGTTGGGATTCACTGATCGTGATTTGACACCGAAAGGAAGAAACCACAACTTAGCTTTGCACATTTCACTTGAGTGCCGAGGAACAGTGATGTCGCACGTCCTTGTTGATACAGGGTCGTCCTTGAATGTGTTGCCAAAGAAAGCATTGATGAAGATAGATCATCAGGGTCTTTATTGTATGCCTAGTGATTTGGTTGTGCGAGCTTTCGATGGAACCCGAAGATCTGTTTTTGGGGAGATAACTCTGCCTATCCAAGTAGGCCCAGAGGTGTTTGAAGCAATTTTCTACATCATGGACATTCAGCCTGCCTATAGCTGTCTGTTGGGTCGGCCTTGGATACACTCGGCAGGAGCTGTGACGTCGACATTGCACCAGAAGTTAAAGTACATGGTGGATGGGAATATTATGACTGTTTATGGAGAAGAAGACATCATGGTGAGCCATCTATCCTCATTCAAGTATGTGGAGGTAGATGGTGAAATTTATGAAACACTGTGCCAGGCTTTTGAAACTGTTCAAATCAAGGAAAAGGCGCCAATCGAGGTCAAGACACCAGAAATTGTCATGTCATCATACAAGGAAGCCCAAGCCGTAGTGGAATCTGGAGCAGCACAAGGATGGGGGAAGGTGGTGAGCGTCCCCAATAAACAAGATAAGTTTGGATTAGGATACAGCCCGTATGCATCTTCTTCACGAGACGCTCCATGTTACAAAGGACCTGTTCAGTTCACCAGTGGTGGGGTGATATTTGAAAAAATCAATGTTGTATCTGATGAGGAAGGAGACAGCGACTGTGACATGGATGCGTGGATCAAGCCATGTGTCCCTGGCCAGGGTTTGAAGAACTGGACTATGGAGGAAGTCATCTTTGTGACCTATGAAGAGTAATTGCTTTGTTTTGATTAATGTATCGTCATATGTTCTGCCCAGAGCATAGTGGTCTTTATTTTGTAGGGGCCTTATCTGTTATGTGCGCAAACAATATTTTATCATTATCAATCAAAAAGGCGTCTTTTCATTCAAAATTTTGTGATCTTTTTTTTTCTTGTTTTTATTTTTTAACAGTAAAATGGCAATGTGGTTGGTGTCTTTTTATTTTCATATCATTTAAGCATAAAATCATCATCATTGCAGGTTACACATCTCAGATACCATCGACTCAGACTCGCCTATGACTCAGTGTGACTTTGACAATCCGATCTTTCAAGCAGAAGAAGAGATTGATGAAGACGAAGACCTGTCCAAAGAGCTTGCCAGATTGTTAAGACAAGAGGAGAAGGTCATCTTGCCTCATCAGGAGGAAGTTGAAGTCATTAACCTGGGAACAGAGGAAGATAAGAAGGAAGTCAAAATAGGGGCCACGTTACAAAGTGATGTCAAGCAAAGACTGGTTGAGTTACTCCAAGAGTACAAGGATGTTTTTGCTTGGTCATACGAAGATATGCCCGGACTCGACACAGATATTATGGTTCATCACTTGCCTCTTCGAGAAGAGTGTCCTCCTGTTAAGAAGAAATTGAGAAGAACCAGACCTGATATGGCAGTAAAGATCAAAGAAGAAGTCCAGAAGTAGTTAGACGCCGGATTCCTTGCTGTGACAAACTATCCTCCGTGGGTTGCAAACACTGTGTCGGTGCCTAAGAAGGATGGCAAGGTCAGGATGTGTGTTGATTATAGAGACCTGAATAGAGCAAGCCCAAAGGATGATTTTCCGCTCCCTCATATTGATATGCTTGTTGATAACACCACATAATTCTCAGTGTTTTCTTTCATGGATGGTTTTTTGGGCTACAATCAAATTAAGATGGCGCCAGAGGATATGGAGAAAACGACTTTCATCATGCCATGGGGGACATTCTGCTATAAGGTGATGCCTTTTGGTTTGAAGAAAACAGGGGCAACTTATCAACGAGCTATGGTGACTCTCTTTCATGATATGATTCATCATGAGATTGAAGTATATATCGACGATATGATCGCAAAGTCCCAAACAGAGGAGGGGCATCTGGTAAATCTTCTAAAGCTGTTTGAGAGATTGAGGAAATTCAAGTTGAGGCTGAATCCAAACAAGTATACCTTCGGCGTGCGATCAGGGAAGTTATTAGGGTTCATCGTCAGTGAGAAAGGTATAGAGGTTGATCCTGCAAAGATCAAAGCAATTCAAGAAATGCCAGCACCAAAGACCGAGAAACAAGTTTGTGGTTTCTTAGGTAGATTGAACTACATTGCTCGGTTCATATCTCACCTCACAGCCACTTGTGAGCCATTATTTAAGTTATTAAAGAAGGATCAAGCGGTCATTTGGAATGAGAATTGTCAGAAAGTGTTTGAGAAAATAAAAGAGCATCTGCAGGAGCCTCCAATACTAATGCCTCCGGTGGCTGAAAGACCGTTGATAATGTACTTAACAGTTCTTGAGAATTCCATGGGTTGTGTTCTCGGTCAACATGACGAGACTGGAAGAAAAGAGCATGCAATTTATTACTTGAGTAAAAAGTTCACAGACTGTGAGTCAAGATACTCAATGTTGGAGAAAACTTGTTGTGCACTGGCTTGGGCCGCCAAACGCCTAAGGCAGTATATGCTAAACCATACAACCATGTTGATTTCAAAGATGGATCCAATTAAGTACGTTTTTGAAAAGCAAGCACTGTCAGGAAGGATTGCTAGATGGCAGATGATTCTGACAGAATACGACATTCAGTATGTGTCTCAGAAAGCAATTAAAGGGAGTGTTGTGTCTGAGTATCTCGCAGAGCAACCAATTGACGACTATCAGCCGATGAAGTTCGATTTTCCCGATGAAGACATTATGTACTTGAAGATGAAAGATTGTGATGAGCCACTACCAAATGAAGGTCCTGAGTTGGGTTCCCAGTGGAAATTGATTTTTGACGGTGTTGTTAACTCCTACGGCAGTGGAATTGGGGCAATCATTACAACTCCCCATAGGACGCATATACCCTTCACTGCTAGGTTAACATTTCCCTACACAAACAACGAAGCCGAATATGAAGCATGTATCATGGGTATCGAGGAAGCAATCGATTTGAGAATCAAGAACCTTGATGTCTACGGTGCTTCAGCTCTGGTGGTCAACCAGATCAAAGGAGAATGGGAGACACGCCAACCAAATCTGATCCCCTATATGAACTATGCAAGAAGGTTGCTGCCTTTCTTCGATCATGTAGAGTTTCACCATGTGCCGAGAGCATAAAATCAAATGGCAGGCACCTTGGCTACTTTATCTTCAATGTACAAAGTGAAATTTTAGAACAATGCGCCAAGAATCGTTATCTCACGCCTCGATAGGCCGACATTCGTTTTTGCAATAGAAGAAGCTTCTGATGGCAAGCCATGGTATTACGACATCCAGAACTTTCTCAAGAACCAAGAGTATCCGACCGGGGCATCTAGTCGAGATAAGAAGACCTTGAGGAGATTATCTGGGAACTTCTATTTGAATCCAGACAGAGTGCTTTATCGAAGGAACTTTGACTTAGTGCTGCTAAGATGTATGGACAAAAAAGAAGTGAATTTGCTTATGGAAGAGGTCCACGAAGGAGCCTTTGGAACACATGCAGGTGGGCATGCCATGTCTCGAAAGCTGTTGAGAGCAGGGTATTATTGGTTAACCATGAAGTCCGATTGCTTCAAATACGCCAAGAAATGCCACAAGTGTCAGATTTATGCCGACAAGATTCATGTGCCGCCATGTCCTTTAAATGTTATGTCATCTTCGTGGCCTTTCTCCATGTGGGGCATTGATATGATTGGCAAGATCGAGCCAACTGCATCCAATGGGCATCGTTTCGTCTTAGTGGCAATTGACTATTTCACTAAATGGGTCGAAGCAGCCTCCTATGCTAATGTCACAAAGCAAGTTGTAGCCCAGTTCATCAAAAGAGACATCATCTGCCGCTATGGGATACCTGAAAGGATCATTACTGATAATGGTTCCAATCTGAATAACAAGATGATGAAGGAGTTGTGCCAGAACTTTAAGATTGAGCATCACAACTCATCTCCTTATCGTCCGAAGATGAATGGCGCTGTGGAAGCGGCCAACAAGAACATAAAGAAAATAATGCAGAAGATGGTGGTAACTTACAAGGATTGGCACGAGATGTTACCTTTCGCTTTATATGGATATCGTACTTCGGTGCGTACTTCAACCGGGGCAACTCCTTTCTCGTTGGTGTATGGTATGGAAGTTGTCCTACCTTTAGAGGTCGAGATACCTTCCTTGAGAGTTCTGGCTGATGTCAAACTGGATGAAGCAGTATGGGTGAAGAATAGGTTGAATCAGCTCAGTTTGATGGATGAGAAAAGGTTGGCGTCCATCGCATACGGTCGTCTATACCAAAGCAGGATGAAGAAAGCCTTCGACAAGAAGATACGTCCTCGAAGCTTTTAGGCAAGTGATTTGGTGTTAAAACGGATTCTCCCACCACAGAACGATCACAGGGGCAAATGGACTCCCAATTATGAAGGTTCGTATGTTGTGAACAAAGTCTTATCCAGAGGAGCCTTGCTACTTTCAACCATGGATGGTGAAGATTTTATGTCCCCTGTGAACGCAGACACGGTCAAAAAATACTTTGCATAAATAGACCTGCTGGAAAGAAAAAGAAAATCCTGGCAAAAATGGGGCATCCCGGTGAACCATAAAAAGGTAGGTTCAGGCAAAAATTAGGGATAAAAAAGAAAAAAAATGTAAACCTGCAAAGTTGAAAACCTGAAAGGGCGACTTTGGCAAAAATGGGTATCCCGGTGAATCGAAAACCCGTGAGGGCGATTCAGGAAAAAGTTAGGGATTTGAAAAGCAAACGACTGCGGTCCGCGCGTAGATCTTCTAAGCCTAGTAGATTATGGGAATCATCCGTCCAAATCAATCTCTTCAGAAGACGAAGCATCGGAAAGGCGTCGAAGTCACACGAGTCATGGTTGAGTCGTTCTATGATGGTTGTTTGTGCCACATTGCCGACATTTTTGTATATTCTTGTGCATGTATTTATTTTGTTTACGTAGCTTTCTCATTTCAGGAGTTGCGTCCCCTTGTAAATTTGCCTATTTACAGGCTATCCATCAATAAAGCATATTGTTCAGAAAACCTTTGTCTTTGATTCAGTTTTTACCGTTTTATTTGCAAAAGACGCCTGATGTTTTTGATAAAACTTTGCATACATAACTTTGTGGGCTTTTGCTAACCATAATCGAAACAATGTTTTTGCTTGAATAATGTCACAGGTGACAAGTAAGATGACGCTTGCTGCACAAAACATATTTGTTTGTTTATCATTTGCAGGACACCCAGCCTCGAAACTTTTCCGGAAAGCCCGCATCTAAAGGAAGTGCGCAAGCTAAGCGTGTTCATCCCCCGACAGTTTGAAACTTCATACAGTTTAAGCTTATCCTCAGCAAGTCAGGATCGGTGTCTCCAGCAGAGTAGGATCATTTCCAACAGGAAAATGTGGATGTATCCTCAGCAGTGGAACGAATGCAGAATTTCATCTTCCCTACAGAACCTAAACAATTAGCTCCTGTCCCCTCAGAGTTCGGGACGCTGTTTCATTTTCTCTAAGCAGAGGTCGATGTTGTTGAGTATTGTGCTCATTTTCCCCAAGCAGAGTTCGAGATTGATTCCCTCCCTATCTAATCCCCAGCCAAGTCAATGGTTTGGTTTTCTCCCCCGAGATTGTTCATTCTCCATCCTCAGCAAGGTTTGATTTTGATCCCCAGCGGAGTGGATTTGTGCTTAGCAGAGAAACTTTACCCGGACATTATCTCAGAGGCCATCCAAGGCTTATTATTCCCCAGCATGAGTGTGTAGGCACTAGACGTGCCTAGTTTTCCCCCCAGCGGAGTTGTTTTCCTCTCTTCGGCATTTATTTTGTTGATGTGGTTCCTTTGTATTTGCATCGTGCATAGCATCCTCCCAAACGCGTAGCATTTCCATTTCGTATGGAGCATTACGCCATATACAAACATGTGCATCTGAAACATAAGCCAGATCATTATCTCTTTGTTTTAGGTGAATCTTGCAGATGATTAATATCTTTGCCCGTGTGTTGGCTAGACTCTGGTTCATGTTGTTTCCCCGGCGGAGTTCTTTTGTGATTATCATCATTGAATGATCCTAATTTCGTTTGGATCTTGATGCTCGCTGTCATTTAGCGGAGGTTTGGTGGCAATGTCAAGTAATTCAGTTTTTCAGCGGCGATGTTGGATGTTTGTTTTTGGCAGCATGTCAAGTAATTCAGTTTTTTAGCGGCGATGTTGGATGTTTGTTTTGGCGGCGATGTCAAGAAATTCAGTTTTTCAGCGGCGATGTTGGATGTTTGTTTCTGGCGGCGATGTCAAGTGATTCGGTTTTTCAGCGGCGATGTTAGATGTTTGTTTCTGGCGGCGATGTCAAGTAATTCATTTTTCAACGGCGATGTTGGATGTTTGTTTTGACGACGAAGTTTGACTGTTGAAGAGTTGACGACGAGGTCAGATGGTGTTGAGAAGCTGACGGCGAAGTCAGATTATGTTGAGAAATGACGGTGAAGTCAAGACTGTTTTAAGAATGGATGGCGAAGTCAGGTTATTTTAGAAGTTGACAGCGAAGTCAGGTTATTTTAGAAGTTGACGGCGAAGTCGAATGGTTTTGAGGATTGGCGGCGAGGTCAGGTGTTTCACCAATTTTATGCAGAGTTCTGACGGCGAAGTCAAGTGTTTTACAGATTTAATATGGAATTCTGATGGCGAAGTCAAATTACTTTGATGAATGACAAAAAGGTCAGATGTTTACTTGGTTGGTGACTGATGGCAAAGTCAGATATTCTACTTGATATAGGCTCCTGACGGTGATGTTGGAGTTTTCTTTCTACGGTCGGTAAATTTCCAGGTTCTTTGGTATTCAACCGTCTTTTACCTTGATGGTGTGAAAGTCATTCGCTTTCCACTCATTCAGGTCTAAGTCGTTTGAATAGGGGCAGCTGTTGTACCCCAAAATTTGCCCAAACTTTCCTCTGCTTGGTTTATATTTCATTTGTTCTAGCATATTGCATTGCATAGCATTTTGCATTTTTTTCAAGGGATCAAGATATGTGTGAGTAACAAGGGAGATATGCCAAAAGTTCTAAACCTAATCAAGAGGTTATGTTCAAGTCAACAAGAAGGTTATCATCGTCAGAGACAAGGCCAAGCCCTTTGGATAAGCAGATAAGTGTCTGTGGTTCACCTCCTGTCTAGGAGGCCATTTGAAGGTCATCTGAGGATCCCCAAGCCCATGGTCATGAGGGGAGATTGTCATTTAAGCTCATTGGAGGCCTTGAGAGTCATTGTGGAGTTCATTCAAGTGTTTATGACAAGTGTGAAGAGCTACAGTTGAAGATTGTGCAATTAGGGTTTTCATTTGGTCAACCCTAAGTCAACTGTGAGATTAAAGGAGATTAAGACTCAATTCAAAGTCTTTGTGGTCAACGAATGTTGTGTTAAGGTACATGGGATGTAATTTCAAGATCAATTCATCAAGAAACAACAGTATGAGAAGTGACTGAATTAGGGTTCTCAGGGTAAAATCCCTCGTTTAGTGCCTAACTTCAAGACCACCTATCTCAAGATATAAGTCTCATCTCAAGTTTTGGCCAACATTAAAGTTGTAGGGCATGGTCTTATATTTCCAAAAAGTAATAGAATTCTTTCATCTGATTTGTAAAACTCAAGTTATGAGGCTTGCAAGGCAGGGGTATTTTGGGAAAGTAAGATTACAGGTCATTTTCATTATAGGTCCATTTCACCACTTTGCACACTTCAAATGAAAATCTTTCCAACATCAAACTTGCTCTAAATAGGGTCATTTGCATTGTCAAACATCAAGGTATCAAGGATTGGTCATGGATTAAATAATCCCCAATGAAATTTTCATGAAAAAAGCTTTAAAAAGGGAAATTCATAATTAATTCATATGAAGACATTTTGGATCAACTTTATGCATTTTTTTTTAGTACCAATGACATTTTAAATACAATGCCAATCTTGGATGTGGAGTTTGAACTCAAATTAATGGCCATTTTCACACTTTCTTCAATGGTAAGCAACATCTCAAAAACACACCATAAGACCAAACTAAGGGGCAATCTTCAACCCTTGGATCAGCATTGACATTATGCAAGTCAGCCATGCCTTCTTTACAGTTGGACAAGTACAAATTTGTGTACCTTGCAAGTGGGAAAGTTTGAAAAAAGTGAAACTTGGTTTGGGCTTAAGGAGCTGTCATTGGGCTTCTTTTTTATCTGAACTCAACATATATTATCCCAGGAACATTTCCATTGTCTCAGAAGTGAGTTTGGTGTGTGAGAGAGAGAGAGATCAAGAACAACTTTGAAAAAGTGAGAGCAAGAGTGAAAATCACTTTTAAACATCCAAAAACATTCCTTGAGTGTTGTTGAACGTTTCTGAACAGTTTATTACAAGCTTTGGCCACTCATTGAGCTCTGCGGAAGTTTGTTTTTAGGTTTCTTACTTTTCATTTTATCTCACTGTTCAAGCATCTATTTCGTGCCATTTTTACATGTTTACAATCCTTGCATATCATAGTTCATTTCTGGGTTGCTTTGGTGGTTGTTTGTTGAACTTTAAGTTTTGAGCTTCAAACTTGTGGTTTTCATTTTTACTGATTCTTGAGCTTTTAAGTCTTTTTAATGGTAGAAATGAGTTCCCCACGAGACGTAGGTGAATTTTGATACAAAAAACATGCAAAACGGTGGAGAAATGATGAAACTGTATGTTGATGTTGTTACGTGGCCGGCCGGAGCTTGCGAGGAAGACGACCGGAGATGTTTTCCGACCGTCTAAGCTTTCCCTCCCTTGTTGGAGGTTGAAGATGACTGCGTGTCTCCATGGCAAGCGTTGGATTTGATTAGCTTTTCATTTCGTGGCCCAGATTAATACCTACCATAGTCTTGCATTGACTTGCCACACGTAACTCATTTTAAATTTTCATTAAATGATTTGGCAATGTGTGAGTCACTTGATCTGCATACCAATAGATCAGACGTCCCAGGATGAATCCCACCATAGGCCTTGGTTGACTGTGCTACACTGAGCCCATGCGTTTATTTCATTTTTGTTTTGCTGATTGGGTTGGGTTGCTATTGGCACCCCCCCCCCCCTCTGTGTGGGCCTCTTGCATTGCAATGCCTCCGGGCTGCTCTTGACACCCCCAACCCCTTTGTTTATTTATTCTATGTTCTTTTATTTTATTTTTTGTATATGTTTAGAAATTAAGTCATTTAAAATACTTCCAATGACGAAAAAATTCCACAAAAATACATTTTGGATTCCTTGATATGTCATCTTATTTTTAGAAATTTTTATTTTATTTTTTGAGTTATTTTTAAATTAAAAAAGGGATTTGTCTTTGGAAGTGTCTTTTTTGACCTAGTTTTTGACATACTTTGTTCTTGAATTTATTTCTCTCATGTCCCTTTGATCCAATGAATAATATTTGATCCTCATATCAATGATGAGTAGATGAATTTTTTAGGACCATTTTTCCCCTAGCTTGTTGACTTTTTTGTTGACTTTTGATGCTTTACATTTGACCCTATGCAATCCTCCTTCACAATGGAGCACCCTTGTGAATCAATTTCTATGCTAATGTTATGAAGTGAATTTGATTGAGTTCTTTTGGCCTCTGATTGCCAATGCATTTATGGTCTTCTTGCATTTTATTTGTTAATTTTTGGATCATTTTCCTATTTTTAGAGTAGCTTGCAAGTCAAGTTATTCCAAGGAAGGTCCATACAAACATGTTGACCTAGTTTACTTGGGATATGACATTTTTGGATCCTTTGAGCCTTCAATGCCTTTTGATTCATGTTGATAACATGTTAAGGATGATGCTTGTTCATTTTTAGGTCATTATATTGTGTTTAGCTTGTTCTTTTGGTTGCTTACATTCGAGCTTTCAATTAGGTTTCTTTGTGAAACATGTGTGCTTCCCTTTGGGAGTTGACTTGCACTCCTTTGTTCTTTGCTTTGCTTTGGCCTTTGAGAGATTTTAGTTTATGTCCCTTGTTGTCCAATGACCTAGGAATATCATTTAAGGTGGCTTGGTCTCTCCTTTGGAGGTACTTGAAGCATACCTAAAATAATGGAATCCTTGAGGACTTTTCTTGATGATTCCTTTGTGCTTCTTTGTATTTTTGCTTGTGATGCTCATGGCTGAGTGTCTATTGTGAGTTCCTTGATGTCTTCACATGATCTCCCATCCTCACTTTGTCTTAGGTTTTGTTTACCTTTCATTTGTGTTTAGTTTTGTGCCTTATGGTTGATGTTGTTTGGTTTAGGCCATTTCATCCCATTTTAGTGAACTTGTTTGTTTTCATTAGTGCATTTCCTTATCTTTACTTTTCTTGCAAATTTCATATTGTTGTTTGAGGTTGAGATGAGCTTGTGGTGGTCCTTGCCCCACACTAATTTCCTCCCTCATTCCATGTTTGCATTCTTACATTGTTTATGTTGTTTTTGTTTCCTCTGTTGTCTCTTTTCCCTTAGGACCTCTAATCTCTCTTGTTCAAGAGAGGTTATGATAGACATTAGGATCTTAACCATGTATGATAACATTAGGATAGTTTCATCCTTTTCATCCCAACTTTAGGAGCATTATGCATGACAACTTTAGGGTCCAATTTCCCCTTAGTTTGTGTCTTTCTTTTCTCATCTCCTAAACAATCCAAAACACCTAATAAAGGTTAATGAATATTTTACATTACGAGCCTTAAGCTACTTGGGAAATGTTTGTTGAAGGGTTTCCTTTCAATGGCTTGATTGTTTAGTATAGCACCCTTTGGGTGATATGCGACGCATTCACTTCTAAGTCATAGTCTCTAGTGCGATATGAATTGCAAACCGATTCAAAAACACTTCTTCTCTAAAAAACACAAAAACAATCATTCAAACTTCTTTTTGCCCTTTTGGGGCCTTTAATCCTTTGAGAAATAATTTTCATAACAAGAGTGTTGTTAACTTTTAGTTCTACCGCAAACAGTAACGCTTAAGTCTCCCATGCTCGAGCTGCATACACCAACTGCTAGAACTACTTGTTAACCCTACTCGTCCTAAAACAGTTGAACAAACCTGTGTTCCCCGTTAGCCCGAACTACGCTTTCTCTGATCTTTCATACCAGATGAAAGTACGTAGGCATAAGACGCGATGTCTTGGCAAGCAACTTTCCCCCCTTCTCACCCGTATTTAGTCGAACTACATTGACTCTGACTTCTCATTTCAGATGAGATACGTAGGCACAAAGCGTCACTGCTCTTCCGAGTCATTTCTTTTTCTTTTGTCCTCAAGCCTGTAGTTAGATAGTTTTAATCACCCTTTTAGATAGACAACAAGCGTGGATCCCGTCGAGTACGACGGACGTGAGGGGTGCTAATACCTTCCCCTTGCGTAACCGACTCCCGAACCCGAGATTTGGTTGCGATGACCGATCTTATCCCTCTTTTCGTTAGGTTTTCTCTAAGCGTTTCCTTTCCCTCTCTTGGGATAAATAACGCACGGTGGCGACTCTTCTGTCATTGTCGGCCTTCTATTTTCGCAGTAGCGACAACGTGAAAAGACATGTTGGGGAACACAAGCTATTTCTTGAGATTTGTCAAGGTGACAGGAAGTATCCATCAATAGTTGGAAAGAGAAGGACAAGACCCTGGTAAGACGAGTAGTGACATCCAAGAATGGCATTGGATTGAAACTACGAATGAAACAAAAGTATGTCAATAGATGTCCAAGAATGGTGTCGATCAACAACAAGAAAGCTTATGTTAAAAATAGCAGCGTCATCCAAGAATAGCATTAAATGGAGGTGAAAAACACTCTATTAGAGATAAGATATCCAATAATGGCATTGGATGAAAGGAACTACAACATCTAAGAATGGAATTGAATGGGGGTGAAAAACAAACATTAGAGACATCCAAGAATGGCATTGGACGGAGACAAACTCAACTGATGATATATCAATCAACATTCAAGAATAGTATTGGATGGAAACAAACTTCCATTTCAAAAACTTCACTGGGGACATCCAACAATGGCATTGGGTGACAAAAGGTAAACATCATAGGTATTCCAAGAATAGCATTGGACTTAACTGGGGAAAAGATATCCAAGAATGGCATTCGACAGAAGTAATCACAACATCCAAGAATGGCATTGAATGAAGTGAGAAAAGTTCTGGAAAATACATCAAAAGCATCCAAGAATGACATTGCATATAAAGAGTTCAGGATATCCAAGGCTGACATTGAATAAAGTGAGAAAGAACTTTCAGGAATGGAACTGAAAGTAAAGGTAAATCACTACATTCAGGAATGGCATTAAATGATAGTAAGAAAGAACTTTCAGGAATGGTACTTCAGGAATAAAAATAGCCTTACCCCTTTAATGGAATAAAAATGCAATGAAAAATGCAATTAAATAATTTGTTATTTTCATCATACGCATCATATCAGATTCATATCATATTTAGCATTATAGTTCGTTTTGTTTTGTCCATATCATTGCATAGCACTGCGTCTAAAGGCAAAATTTTCGGTTATCTGTATTTAAATCCCTCCACCATGATTTCTCGAGTCTCCGTTGCTCAAATCACCCGGTGAAGTTATTTAAATAGGGGCAACTGTAATACCCCAAATTTTGTCCTAAGATTTGTCGTCGCATTTCATTGCATTTTTATTGCATTTAATCAATTACTAACAAATTATTTAATTGCATTTTTCATTGCATTTTTATTCCATTAAAGGGGTAAGGCTATTGACTCGGCGGCCAAAAGGCTGGACCTAATCCTTCGGAAGGATAAAACTGTAAAAAAATGTGAAAATATGACAAATCATTATATGGAGGAATAATTAAGGTACAGAAATAAGAAAAGTAATAAAGGCAGAGGGTATAAAGAAACAAAGAAACATTTCTGAAAACATGAAGAATATGAAAATATGTAATGACACTTAGAATGAAGTGAGGGAGGAAAATAGTGTGGGGCTGTGGCCACCACAAGCACATCTCAACCTCGAGCATGCACATGAAATGCCAAAAGAAAGAAAAGTAATAAAAGGGTACATAAAATGACATGACAAACATCAAACATCAGGAGTTCCTTACGAAAAGGTTTTAATTTTTTAATATTTTAATTACAAAAAAAAGGTTTTAATTTTTTAATAAAAAATATTTAAGTTAAAATTATAAAAAAAAAAATTAAGTTTAAATTATAAAAAAAAAGTTTTTGGGGGAAAAGTCTTTTCAGTTTTTTTTAGAACAAAAAGGCTTTTCATCCCAAAAAAAGGGCTTTTTAGTTTTTTTTTTGGGAAAAGGTTTTTGGGAACAAAAAGGTTTTTTTTTTTTTCGGAACAAAAAGGCTTTTCAGTTTTTTAAAAAAAGTCTTACTAAAAAAAAGGTTTTAATAATAAATAAAAAAAGGGTTTTGATTTAAAAAAAAAAAGGGTTTTGATATTAAAATCTAT
This sequence comes from Lathyrus sativus, assembly GCA_963859935.3. Classification (NCBI taxonomy): domain Eukaryota; kingdom Viridiplantae; phylum Streptophyta; class Magnoliopsida; order Fabales; family Fabaceae; genus Lathyrus; species Lathyrus sativus. Next base: position 614,078,148 of record OZ012735.1, on the reverse strand, counting down.
GGACCTAAATACACATGGAGATTAACATGGCAAAATATGCACATAAATATGAAAAAGCAAAAGGTTTAGTAATTTAACGGACCTAAACACATTAACATGGCAAAATATGCACATAAACATGAAAAGGCAAAAGGTTTAGTAATTTAACCTACGAAGCGGAGGTTTGCTTCGGTAAATGTGAAAAAGGTTTGAATAAGGAAACACTGGAGAGCTCCAATCCTTCTGACGAGTTGTGGGAACGACCGCCTTTCTTCTCTGGGGATCTCCTTTGTTTCTCCCTCTCTCTCTCTCCTCTTTTCTGAAGAAAACCTTCTGCCCCCCTTTCAACAAGGCAACACATGTATATATAGGGAACAAATTAGGGTTAACACCAAATTGTCAATGATGTCCCTAAAGCCCATTTTAAAGCCCAAACTAAATAATTAGTTAAGAAAAAAATAAAATTTAAATAATTTAAAATAATTAAAATAAACTTAAAATAAAAACTAATAATCCTATTGATTCCTAAAATCAAAAATATTATAAAAAGAACAAAATTTTTCCTAATATTTTTTTATTTTATGATTTTTTGGATATTTTTATGAATAATTTAGAAAAAAGTGAAAAAAATAATATTTTAAAAAATGATTTAATTAAAATACGAATATAATAATTAAATAATAATAAAAAACTATTTTTGTTATTTTTTAATGAGAGATAGAAACATTTAGAGTAAAAATAATAAAAACAAAAAGTGACTAAGGTGAGATTCGAACTCTCAACCTCTCACACTCACAACTCCTTACACATGTCCTCTTACCAATTGTGTCATTTTTACTTTTTAGAAAAAAAATATATGCCATATGATATTTACCTGCAAAAAGTCAAACGACTACACAAATTTGTTAGTAATTGATTAAATGCAATAAAAATGCAATGAAATGCGACGACAAATCTTAGGGCAAAATTTGGGGTATTACAATGCACATGAGTGCGAAACACACTTCGAGCTATGCGATTTTTTTCTATGCATGATAAATGAATGATTTATGCATGTAATGTAAATGATTAGGATAACCGAGATAGACTCTTTTGTGAGGGAAGAATGGAACTGTGATTCCACAACATAGGAAACTCTGCCCACTCTGCTTGGAGAAAAGGTGTCGAACATATCTCTATCACACTTATAAATTGTATCAGGCTGATGGTCCTTTGAGGAAAAACATGAAAAGCTGCTTAGGGATTCTTAAAGAAGACTGCCTCAAATTGATTGATTGATGAGGATACGCCGATCATGGCTGCAGTTTGACTACTGCAGGGGAACAAATTGATCATGGCTTTGATTTTTGAAATGAATGTTGAGGATAAATTAATCATGGCTTCAGTTCTTGAAATGACTAATGAGGATAAACTCAATATGGGTCTTGAAAGAGATATTTTGGTTAACCGATTATGAGAATAACTTGCATTGAGCAATAAATCTTGAGCTAATTCACAACAAGATCTGGAAGTAATGTGCCATTTATTGGATCACTGACCAAGTTTCTCAATTGTTTGAGATTTCTTGATAAGGAAAGTTTGTCTGCAAATAAAATCATTCATTCAAAAATGGTAATTTTAATGCAAAGTTCATGCAATTTCAAATCAAAATCATTTTTGGCATGATATTATTTATGAATAGTAAATGAATCACTTGTCAAAACACGGTGATTTAGACATTAAAAATGAAAGAGAAATCAAAGGTAAGACATCAAAACAAATTATTAGCAATAAATTTAGGAGTCATTTTATGCAACCTTGTTGTAGTATGCTTTCAAAAGAAACCTGGCTTTAATTAGGTCTTTTGAGGGTTGTAACATGGTTTGGTTTACGCCTTTCGAAACAAAGGATATAGGCTCAAAGTTAATTTGTACCCAACCCATTCTTCGTGATGATCTTCAATCCTATGTTCAATTAGTTCAACCAATGCATTCAGATTCCAAGCGATTTTGGAATTGCAACATTGTTATGATAATGACTCAAGAGCCAAGAGATTTTTGAGATGGCAGTTACTTTTTCTTACAATGTTTTGTTGTTTTTGATGAGGAACTCAGTCAACTCGTTTTATCTTTAAGGATTTTGGTAATCTCTCTATTGTATTTTTTGTTATCCCTAACTTTTGTCTGAACCGTGTCATTTGAGCTTACAGTCAGCGGGATGTCCCAATTTTTGCCTAAGTCTCCTTCATAGGTTTTGACTTAGCGGGCTTTTCTTTTGAGATTTTTTCATTCTTTTTTTTTTGAAAGATAATGATTGTCTGGGTTAATGATTACGGTGAACCACCATTGGCTTTTGATTTGAAAGACATCTTTAACACTTCTTTAATGTGTAGGAAGGAAAGCTTGTGATTGTAACCTTTATTGGAAGGTGTCTTGAATGATTCTCTTGTGTTTCAATGCATAGTCAAATTAACTGAGAACTACCCATCCCAAGTTAAGATTGCGAGTTTTTTCATACATAAAGAAACTTCAACTTCTAGGCTCAAAGGGGTTGAAAAGGGATTAACTTCCTTATTTCTCCAGTGTTTGAGAGTTGAAATAATGCATGTACATCATCAGCCAAGTTTTAATTAAAAGCATACAATTTAGCAATTTTGGGTATTTCGTTTTCATCATCCTCCCTCCAATCTTTCCATAAACAAAAGCTTGATAAAGAAAGTGAACATGGGATATATTTTTGTTCTGTGAAAAAGAAAGCATAAAGATGCACACAGTGGATGTATATGAATTGAATCAAAACATTGCAATACTTATTTCATTAAAATTAACCATGAAAGTACATACAAAGTTTGAAAGCAAACAATCAATACAATCAAAGAAAAAAGCAAATTGAAATAAACATGGCTTAGTGACTAATGAGCAACAAGTATGAGTTGTCCTGTCTGAACAATTGGCTTTAGGAGATGATTTGTCTGAACTGGCTCAAATTTCACTTGATATGCTCTGGCAAAGGATTGTCGACAACGTTGGGATTAATATCTATCGCAACAAGAAAAACAACCGGAGGAAAAACAGAGTCGCCACCTATCGCAACTGCGAAAAACGCCCGGCGGAAAAACAAAAGAGTCTCCACTGAATATTATTTATCCCAAAGAGAGGGAAAGAAACAATCAAAGAAAACCTGAAGAACAGGAAAAGACAAGGTCATCGCAACCAAATCTTGGGTTCGGGAGTCGGTTACGCAAGGGGAAGATATTATCACCCCTCACGTCCGTTGTACTCAACGAGATCTATGCTTGTTGTTTAATCAACGGGTGTATTTATCTATAAGCTATTGCTAAACAGGGGATGGAAGAGGAGAAAAAGGAGACTCGGTAGGACATCGTCGCCCTATGCCTACGTATTCCCTCGTGCAATGGGAAAGTCAGAGTCAACGTAGTTCAGAAAACTACGGGTGATGGGGGGAAAGTCGCTCGCCAAGACATCACCATCTTGTGCCTACGTATCCTCATCTAGTATGAGAAATCAGAGCAAACGTAGTTCAAGTTAATGAAATCAAGGGTAGGTTAAAAGTTTTTTATGAGTAACATTAAGTTTCCATTCCATCAGATAGGCACGATGCCTATTTGCGGTAGACCGGAAAAGTAACGTACTCTTTTCTGAAAATAAAGTTTGAAACAACGATCCCGAAGGATAAAAGATTTGAGTTTTATGAGTTTTAGTGAAGTGAATTAGTTTGTTTTGTGATTCACGTTTCACTAAAGACAATGACATAGGAGCAAATGCCTCGCATATCGCCTAAAGGGCATACACTAAACACTCTAGACAAGTGAGGAGAAACCATTCACTCATCATTTCCCATGTGCTTAAGACTCGTAGTGTACAATGTTCAAGGCTCGTAGCATACAATGTTCATCGTATTTATTAGATGAGTTAGAATGTGTTTTGAGATAAGAAGAGAGACGCATGGAAGGTCTAAGGGGAAACTCGGCCCTAACGTTGTCATGCAAAGTGGTTCTAAAGTCAGGATGCGAAAGGAGATTCTATCCTAATGTTAGCATGCAAAAGATGGACCTAAGGTTGAGGTTAAAAGGGACTAGCCCACTTGTTATCATGCATGAATTAAACTCATAATGTCTAGCCTACTCCAAATTTAATTGAAAATTAAATTGGAATAAGAGTCCTAAGGGAACATGCGAAGGAAAAGAAAAAAAACAAGAAAGAAAGGCAAAAACAACAGTTACAACAGCGCCTCCTGTACAAAACAGCACTAAAATCCAGAACACAAGCAAGATAGCATATAACAGCACATGTTTCAGCATAAAAACAAGTGTGAAAATCCAGGCAGCAAACAAGTAAAGCAAAGACAACATGCAAGTTTAAAGCATGGACAGCTGTTGAAAGTATGGAGCAAGCAAGCTTGAATGCAATTAAACAAATGCAAACAACAATCATGGATAGACATCACAAAATTATGAACATGCTTCAACAATCAAACATAATCGATCAACAACAATGCATAAACGAGAATCATTCATCAAGCAAACAACATTAACATGTTAAGCACTCAAAACGGAAACCAAAAGTTGCGCGTCGAAGAATCGAGATCGAACATTCAAGAATGATGAAATAAGTCAAAAATAATCCACATAAATGCATCACATCAATCCATGAAGTTTACATGTGAAAAGGAACTCAAACAAGCAAAAAAAATGCAAAAAAATAGGCAAAAAAAATGCAACAAAAAAAAATAGGCAATATGCCTAGAGTAACGGGTTACCCTATATAAGGTAATGGATTACCTGAAAGGATAAGGTAACCAGTTACCCTATATAAGGTAACCGGTTACTTGATGAAAAACAGCCCAGAAACGTGAAATTTCCAATGAGTAACCGGTTACCATATATAAGGTAACCGGTTACCACTGAACCAGAAGCAGAAAATTAGCTTTTAAAATTAATTTTCAACAACCAACAGCTTCTCCAATCACTCATATGAACATGATATCAATCAAGCATGAAATTAACATCAAGAAACAGTGATCAAGCATCGTGTAAACACAATCAAACACTAAAATCACAAATCACCAAGATCCAAATCATCAAAATGGATCAAAAAGCAACAAAAGTCATGGATCTACATTGTGATTATTCAAATAAGCTCAAAATTGGATTAGATCTAGAATTCACCAACCTTCAAAGTCGAGATTTGCTTTGGTATGTGTTGATTCACTTGAAATTAGCAGATCCAAGAAAGAAACCCAAAGATTCTTTAAGATCCAAGAGTTTCCTTGTGGTAGAAATGAAGAACAAGCAAGATCAAGCAAAATAGTCCACAAAAAGCACTTCCAATCTAGCTTCCAAATTTAGATCCAAAACCAAACAAAAATTGAATGGCGAGTTGAAGATAATGGAGATGAATGATGGAGGTTTAACTCTAGAATTCTATGATTCCAATGAAGAATAAAAGAACTCGAGTGAAAGAGCTTTAATGGAGGTTTTGGGAGTGAAAAAGTGGAGAGAAAATTGAGAGCAAATTCTCAAGAGTGAGAGTGAAATCTGAAAATGAAGGGTAATTGTAAGGTTTGGAGCAAATTCACTTAAATAAGCTCTAGGTTTGGAATCAAAATGTGGTTTGAAGTGTGGATTAGCATTTGGAATGGAAATTAGGAGTGGAATTAGGAATGGAGTGTTTGAAATTTGGAGGGAAATGGTTAAAATTGAAACAATTCTAGATCCTTCCAAATATGATCAAGTGAAAACACCCTGATCCCATGCCTCAAGAACCAATGCTATGATATGCAGAAATGCAAAATGCAAAGAAACATAAGCCAGTAAAGGTTAAAACGAAAGAGAAAATTCTAGGGTGCTGCAGGTGCTCCTATTCAAACATCTTGGACCTGAAGGGATGAAAAGCGTCAGCTTTCAAACATTCAAGGTAGAAGTTGATTGAATACAAAAAGAACCCAGAAATTTGCAGTTGATTAGGATGTATGCAATTGGAGCCCGGTCACACGTCCTCAAAAGAATTTGACGGAAAGAAAACATACCAGGGAATCACATTAGTGACCCTCAAAACCACCTAAACACATCGTCAATGGGAATTGACGGAAAGAAACACCATATCCAAAGAACCACATCGTCAATAGGAATTGATGGAAAGAAAACAAATCTGGAGAAACACATCAGTGAATCCCAAAACCACATCGTCAATGGGAGCTGAGGAAAGAAACACCATATCCAAAGAACCACATCGTTCATAGGAATTGACGGAAAGAAAACAAATTCGGAGAAACACATCAGTGAATCCCAAAACCACATCGTCAATGGGAATTGACAGAAAGAAATAAGTTCGGAGAAACATATCAGTTAATCCCAAAATCACATCGTCAATGGGAATTGACGGAAAGAGAACCAAATCCAAAGATCACATCAGTGAACTTTAGAACCACATCGTCAATAGGAATTGACGAAAAGAAAACCATTCAGAGAAACACATCAGTGAATCCTAAAACCACATAGTCAATAGGAATTAACGGAAAGAAAACAAATCCGGAGAAACACATCAGTGAATCCTAAAACCACATTGTCAATAGGAATTGAAGGAAAGAAACCAAATCCAAATATCACATCAGTGAACCTTAGAACCACATCGTCAATAGGAGTTGACGGAAAGAAAAAAAACATCCAAAGAAACACAACAGTGAATCCCAAAACCACATCGTCAATAGGAATTGACGGAAAGAGAACTAAATCCAAAGATCACATAAGTGAACCTCGAAACCACATCGTAAATAGGAATTTATGGAAAGAACATCATTCAGAGAAACACATCAGTGAATCCTAAAACCACATCATCAATAGGAATTAACAGAAAGAAAGCCAAATCCAAAGATCACATCAGTGAACCTCGAAACCACATCGTCAATAGGAATTGACGGAAAGAAAACAAATTCAGAGAAACACATCAGTGAATCCTAAAACCACGTTGTCAATAGGAATTGCCGGAAAGAGAACCAAATCTAAAGATCACATCAGTGAACCTCAAAACCACATCGTCAATAGGAATTAACGGAAAGAAAACCAAATCCAAAGATCACATCAGTGAACCTCGAAACCACATTGTCAATAGGAATTGACGGAAAGAAAATAAATTCAGAGAAACACATCAGTGAATCCTAAAAACACAACGTCAATAAGAATTGACGGAAAGAAAACCAAATCCAAAGATCACATCAGTGAACCTCAGAACCACATCGTCAATAGGAATTGATGGAAAGAAAACAAATCCGGAGAAACACATCAGTGAATCCCCAAACCACATCATCAATAGAAATTGACGGAAAGAGAACCAAATCCAAAGATCACATCAGTGAACCTCGAAACCACATCGTCAATACGAATTGACAGAAAGAAAACCAAATCCAAAGATCACATCAGTGAATCTCGAAACCACGTCGTCAATAGGAATTGACGGAAAGAAAACAAATCCGGAGAAACACATCAGTGAATCTTAAAACCACATCGTCAATAGGAATTGACAAAAAAAAACCAAATCCAAAGATCACATTAGCGAAAGGGATTTGGCAACTTCACTGGGGAAACACATCGTTAATGGGAATTGACAAAAAGAAAACCTGCTTGGGGATATGTCACTATCTTGATTGAAGGGTGATTTGAGCTTCCACGCAAGGTAACAAAACTGGCATATGCTTCGCATGCATATGTTTGAATTTTTTTTCTATGGCGTAATGCTCCATACGAAATGGAAATGCTACGCATTTGAGGATGCAATGCAAAAATGCTTATGAGGATGCAAAAGGACTACTCCAGCAAAATAAATGTTGAAGAGACGAAGCCAACTCCGTCGGGGATGACAAACTGAATTGTCTCTGGGGTCATAACTCTGCTCGATATCCCAACCAAACTTCTATTCTGAAGGACAGTTGGAACAACAGATGACTTTTGGGGGAAAATCACTGAGATTTGATCTTCTGTCCCTCCATGGGGAAATATATTACCTCTGTTGGGGAAACACCAAGGACGATTAGGCTGTGACCTGCCAGGGAAACCAACCACTATTGGCGACTTCACTGGGGAGATAAAAATAATAGCCAAAGATGATACCCACTCCACTAGGGGATGGTGCCAGACTCACTTCTCTGTTGGGGAAATGACCAAATACGCCAACTTTTGCTGGAAAAATTATAGATCCCCAATCCCTAGTTGAAGAATACTACTTAGCACAACGTTGGAAAATGTCAACAACCATTAGACTTTTACCCTTGCTGGAGATAAGCATTTCATGAATGAACCTTGTCTATTAGAGATGATTTTGTCGCTGCTTGGGGAAGCATCAAACTCTTTAGGTCTTGCTAGAAAGGATATACGTTGAAATTCTGCTAGGGGAGAAACCAAAGTCTTCACTGAAAAGCTTTAACTCTACTGGGGGTGCCATACATTGGCTATCAACATGAATCCTACAATATCCTGCTACAATACTCTGAACCTCATAGATTTGACTCTGACTAACCACCTTCTAGAGAGGATAACTTTTTGTGCTCTTGAAATGATCTGTTTCAAAATGAGCCTTCAAAGTAACTTTGCCCCTGTCTGATTGGTCTTTGAAAAATTTGCTGACTCTCAACTTGATTGCCCCAGATTAACCGATCCTTAGAGAGATTTCTCGAAATAACTGCCCCATATTAACTAAACTTTGGGGGAACTCCTTGACGTGACTACCCCAGTTTGGCATCTTCTGACTGAGTCCATTGGCCACAGCTCCTCAACATATCTGTCCAAAAATTTCCTCCTGACAAGATAAAACTTCTTGTCTGACATTCATTATGTAAACCTCATTGATGCCAAATACCTGTATGCAAGCATAAAATGTTTATTATGATAATGAAAATTCTAATGCAACGTACATGCTACTCTTGAAGTTTTTATTGAAAAGATATCGTCAAACTCTGTGAACAAGTCACTAGTTAAAATGCGACATTGATTTTTGAATGAAAGACAATCATGCACATGCAATACCAACAAAGTTTTTTAGCGTAACTTATGGGAGTCAGGAACGCTATCTTGTTGAAGTGCGCTTTCAAAATAAACCCTGCTTCAATTAGGACTTTTGAGGGTTGTAACATGGCCTAGTTCACGGTTTTAGAAAAAAAGATTTTTGGCTCAAAATTCATTTGTACCCACCCATTCTCCTTGATGTTCTCCAGTCCTATGTTCAGCTATTTGACACAAGCACTCACCTTTCAAAAAGGTTATTGAATGGCAGGAGTGATGGTTATGGAACCCACGAGATTTTCGGAGCGACAGTCACCCATTTTGTCTTTGGTGTCTGTAATCACACGACTTGTTCTTTATCGAGGATTTTCTTTTGTCCTCCTTTTCATTTTCTGTTCTTTTCCCTGATCTTGCCTAGACTGATTCTTTTGAATTTTAGATTTTGGAGTCCAGTGGGATACCCTAATTTTTGCCTAAGTGACTTGTTTTCAAGATTCAACTTAGCGGGCTTCTTTCATTGATTCTCTTTTTTTCTTTCCCCTTTTTTTGTGAACAAATCATGTGACACTGGCTGTCTTGATTTCCTTGAAAGGGTTGTGACTGCCTCATTCCTTAATTAATTAGGTGTAACCACTCTGGGATTGTGAAGGATGAAAGGTAATGGATCTTTGGATGCACACTCCTTTTGAAATTTGAATGCTTGGTCAGACTAACTGAAGACTACCCAGCCCCTGGGTTAAGATTGAGGGTTTTTCGTTTTCAGAAAGAAACTCCTACTTCAATGGTCAAAGGGGTTGACATGGGATTATCTTCCTTATATCTCCGGTGTTTGGGGATTTGAAACAATGCATGTACATCATCAACAAGGTTTTATCCAAAAGCATACAACCAGAAAGTTTGCGTTTTCGCTTCATCATCATCCCCCCAAGAGTTTAAGCAAGAAAGTGGTGGTATTCCAATGCATAAAAATATATATGAGTGAACACGAATGAATTACTTCAAGAGAAACATACTCGTTGCATTAAGACCATCATTAAAAAATAAACAAGTTTTTACATGCAAACAGAGCATTATCAAACAATGAAAAATACGAATGAAAGATGCAACAAAGGAAACTGAGATTGCCATTATTGAGGAAGCCTGGCTCCGCCTGGACTGATTGATTCTGATGATGTCCTTGCAATCTCAAGTGCTCACTTGGAAGACTTCAACTGATGCACATACCTTTGTTTTTTTCTTGGGAGCCAGTCTGTTGTTGATACCGATTAGGGAAATCCTCATGTTTACGAACTTTCATCCTTATACTTGGCCCAAGAACAGGAAATAGGCGTGGACATGGAGATATTGAAACCAAAGAATTTAAAATATGTCCTTGACCTGATGCAACTTTAGGGGAGAAAACAGGAATATCCGCTTCTTTCACAGCAACTGGGAAAACACCACCTTGTACGCTCATGCCGCTTAGCGTGAATTCAACTGCCTTTGAATCAATTAAGTCCTGAACTTTGTGCTTAAAGGCTTTACATTTCTCCACATTACACCCCGGTGCCCCAGAATGGAAATCACAATGGACACTTGCATCATAGCCTGGTGGTGGCGGAATCACCAGATTTAGCTCCTTCGGCACTATCAATCCACCTTTGATCAACTGTAGCAACATCTGACTATATGACACGGGAAATTGAATGAAATGCCTCTCTAGCTTCCTAGGTCTTTGTCGGGCATACTGACGCGGATGACGGTGATATGACCACTGACTTTGAGGGGAGAACGACATATGGTATGGATACCCATAAGATTCCAGACTTTGAATACTTGAAATATATGAGTACTAAGGCTTCTCCCATTCTTCTTGAGAATTGATAACTGATTTACTTTCACCAACTGAGATGTTTGGGAAATCTTGAATCTTTCCACTCTTGAGTGCACTCTCGATACATTCCCCAATAACTATCAAGTCAGAAAAGTTTAATGCCTCATTGCCAATCATCTTTTCCAAATATGGGCCTTGCAAAGTACCCATGAACAGATCAACTAATTCTCTGTCTAGAAGTGGTGGTTAAACATGAGCAACTAACTCTCTCCATCTCTGAGCATACCCTCTGAAGGATTCATTGTCCGCTTGAGATAAGTCTTGCAACTGCATGCGGCTGGGAGCCATGCCAAGATTATAATTGTATTGCTTCACAAATGTGGTGGCTTGGTCTGACCATGATTGGATGCAACCACTCTCTAACTGCATATACCAACTCAATGACGCCCCACTCAGACTGTCCTGAAAACAGTGAATCATAAGCTTATCGTTATGGACATATGGGGTCATTCTTCTGTAAAACATCACCAAATGTTTCTTTGGAAAACTATCCCCTTTGTACTTCTCAAAATTCGGTGTCTTAAACTTCGGAGGCATCACAAGGCCTGGCACCAAACACATGCTTGAAGCATTCAGATTAAGAGTATCACGACCCTCCAGGGCGTCAAGCTTCTCCTCTAACACACGATACCTTTTCATAAACTCAACAATCTGTGGGTCTTTAGGTTTTATTGTTTGAATTACCCCTTGGAAATACAGAGACTGCAAAGCTCTGATAGTCTGTGGCATTAAGAGAAGAGGATTGTCCATCTCAGACAATGGTACGCTCTTGTATAACTTGATCCTCAACAGGAATCTGCACATGCTGAGCTTGAGCAACATTGTTTACTAGAGGAGGAATAACATTCCCAGTAATTGGAGTACTCTGAATATTGTCCTCTCCCCTTGTCATTGCTGTCATGGCTTCCATGAGTTGATCCAAATGATTCTTCATCAATTCAACATCTGCCCTTGTAACAACCAGATTCTTCTCTCCTGAGTTCATGATTCTTCTAAAAGCTTATTCAAATCCAATACGAGTGTCAAGAAATCAACTGCGAGCTGGACAAAAGATGGATAAGCTCTATTATTTCCGGCTGAGGAAGGATATGCAAACATGATGCACAAATGCTTATGCAATGCAATATGAATGCAACAGACATGGGATCAAAGCTTCCACATATCTCTGAATAACTACTGTGTCGCTGACTTAATAGGCTCATAAGTCTTCTCTGATGTGAAAATATCGGAATACCAGGCTGATAAGTTCACACGGACAAGAAAACAAGAAAACTGGGTTGGTTGAAAGTAAATGTTTCTTGCAAAACCATCCCTCTCACATGTAGGTTCTAGTCTTGAAAGATACGACATCCTATGTAGGTCATAAGTATCACAGACTCTCAGGTTGAGAAACGATGATACGTTTACCATTTATGGTTTGCCATCATGGTCAATTAAGGAGGTCTCAACTGACTTCTCAATGAACGGTCTCCAGAGTCGTTAACTTTCTAATTCAACACCCCATCAACTTCCCTAAATGCGCAGGATAGAATGTCTCCAAAGGAAACCTCGTATGGACATGAATTTCATGAGGGCTCTTACATGCCAAACATGCAAGCCCGCACTACTCTCCACACTAATACTAGGTGTGTACTCAAGCTTGGGTATTGGGCTCATCTCTCAATGGAACAACCCACCCACAGCACAACAACAATAACATAATATGATAACAAAATGCAAATGCAATAATATACAACAAATAATATACATAAAAGCAAATAATTGCACAAAAGTAAACACCCAAAGACACAAAATAGACAAGCGCTAGGATTGACTCGCATAAGGAACCAGCATCCCTAATAGAGTCGCCAGCTGTCGCAACTGCGAAAAACACCTGGCAAAAAAACAGAAGAGTCGCCACCGAACGTTATTTATCCTAAAGAGATGGAAAGGAAATGATCGAAGAAAACCTGAAAAACGGAAAAAGACAAGGTCATCGCAACCAAATCTTGGGTTCAAGAGTCGGTTACGCAAGGGGAAGGTATTAGCACCCCTCACGTTTGTTGTACTCAATGGGATCCATGCTTGTTGTCTAATCAAAGGGTGTGTTTATCTATAAGCTACTGCTAAATAGGGGATGGAAAAGAAAAAAAGGAGACTCGATAGGACATCACCGCCCTAGGCCTACGTATTCCCTCGTGTAATGGAAAAGTTAGAGTCAACGTAGTTCAGAAAACTACGGGTGATGGGGGGAAGGTTGCTCGCCAAGACATCACCGCCTTATGCCTACGTATCCTCATCTGGTATGAGAAATTAGAGCAAACATAGTTCAAGTAAACGAAACCAAGGGTAGGTTAAACATTTTTTATGAGTAACATTAAGTTTCCATTCCAGCAGTTACGGACGATGCCTGTTTGCGGTAGAACGGAAAAGTAACGTACTCTTTTTTGAAAATAAAGTTTGAAACAATTATCCCGAAGGATAAAAGGTTTGAGTTTTGTTTATGAGTTTTAGTGAAGTGAATTAGTTTATTTTGTGATTCACGTTGCATTAAAGACTATGACATAGGAGCGAATGCGTTGCATATCGCCCAAAGGGCATACACTAAACACTGTAGACAAGTGAGGAGAAACCCCTCACTCATCATTTCCCATGTGCTTAAAGCTCGTAGTGCATAATGTTCATTGTATTTACTAGATGAGTTAGATTGTGTTTTGAGATGAGAAGAGAGACGCATGGAAGGTCTAAGGGGAAACTCGGCCCAAACGTTGTCATGCAAAGTGGTCTTAAAGTCGGGATACGAAAGGAGATTCTATCCTAATGTTAGCATGAAAAAGATGGACCTAAGGTTGAGGTTAAAAGGGACTAGCCTACTTGTTATCATGCATGGATTAAACTTCAAATGTCTATCCTACTCCAAATTTAATTGGAAATTAAATTGGAATAAGAGTCCTAAGGGAACATGCAAAGGAAAAGAAGAAAAAAAAACAAGAAAGCAAGGCAAAAACAGCAGCTACAACAGCGCCTCCTGCACAAAACAGCAATAAAATCCAGCACACAAGCAAGACATCATATAACATCACATGTTTCAGCATAAAAACAGGTGTGAAAAGTCAGGCAGCAAACAAGTAAAGCAAAGACAGCATGCAAGTTCAAAGCATGATCAGTTGTGGAAAGTATGGAGCAAGCAAGCTTGAATGCAATTAAACAAATGCAAACAACAATCATGGATAGACATCACACAATTATGAACATGATTCAACAATCAAACATAATCGATCAACAACAATGCATAAACGAGAATCATCCACAAGCAAACAACATTAACATGTTAAGCGCTCAAAATGGAAACCAAAAGTTGCGCGTCGAAGAATCGAGATCGAACATTCAAGAATGATGAAATAAGTCAAAAACAATCCACATAAATGCATCACATCAATCCATGAAGTTTGCATGTGAAAAGGAACTCAAATAAACAAAACAATGCAAAAAATGCAACAACAAAAAATAGGCAATCTGCCCAGAGTAACGGGTTACCCTATATAAGGTAACGAGTTACCTGATGGGATAAGGTAACCAGTTACCCTATATAAGGTAATCGGTTACTTGATGAAAAACAGTCCAGAAACGTGAAATTTGCAATGAGTAATCGGTTACCCTATATAAGGTAACCGGTTACCACTGAACCAGAAGCAGAAAATCAACTTTAAAAATAAGTTTTCAACAACCAACAGCTTCTCCAATCACTCATATGAACATGATATCAATCAAGCATGAAATTAACATCAACAAATAGTGATCAAGCATCATGTAAACACAATCAAACACTAAAATCACAAATCACCAAGATCCAAATCATCAAAATGGATCAAAAAGCAACAAAAGCCATGGATCTACATTCTGATTATTCAAATAAGCTCAAAATCTGATTAGATCTAGAATTCCCCAACCTTCAAAGTCGAGATTTGCTTTGGTATGTGTTGATTCACTTGAAATTAGCATATCCAAGAAAGAAACCCAGAGATTCTTCAAGATCCAAGAGTTTCCTTGTGGTAGAAATGAAGAACAAGCAAGATCAAGCAATATAGTCCACAAAACGCACTTCCAATCTAGCTTCCAAATTTAGATCCAAAACCAAACGAAAATGGAATGGTGAATTGAAGATAATGGAGATGAATGATAGAGGCTTAGCTCTAGAATTCTATGATTCCAATGAAGAATCAAAGAACTCAAGTGAAAGAGCTTTAATGGAGGTTTTGAGAGTGAAAAAATGGAGAGAAAATTGAGAGCAGATTCTCAAGAGTGAGAGTGAAATCTGAAAATGAAGGGTAATTGTGTGAGATTTGGATCAAATTCACTTAAATAAGCTCTAGGTTTGGAATCAAAATGTGGTTTGGAGTATGGATTAGTATTTGGAATGGAAATTAGGAGTGGACTTAGGAAAGGAGTGTTTGAAATTTGGAGGGAAATTATTAAAATTGAAACAACTTTATATCCTTCCAAATATGATCAAGTGAAATCAATGGTTGAGAATGATTGGAAATTGCACATGCTGAAAATTCAAATTCTTTGGCCAATTTCATTTGAAGTAACCGGTTACCCTATATGCAGTAACCAGTTACCCTATCCAAAAAATGTCAATTGGGGCCATGTGGAGGGAATCCTGTACAACTGCCCGTTGTCACCTGTTCTGAGCTCCGTTAAGTCTCTGAAACTTGCTCTTGAATATTATAACTGTGAGAATGCCTGAGATAACCTGTGTATTGTCTCCTGAGCTGAAAATTAACCTGCTAAATAAAATAAAATCGACCGCTCGATCGATGGGCAAAATAAATGCCTGAGCCTCTAATGCTTGGTGATTAAGGTCTTTCACTAAAAGGGGAACCCTGAGCCATGAAAACACCCCGATCCCATGCCTCAAGAACCAATGCTATGATATGCAGAAATGCAAAATGCAAAGAAACATAAGCCAGTAAAGGGTAAAACGAAAGGGCAAATTCTAGGGTGCTACACCATCGAACATTATTTATCCCGACGAGAGAAATGAAAAGATCTAAGAAACCTTAAAAGGGAGAAGACATGGTCTTGCAATCAAATCCTGGGTTCGGAAGTCGATTATGCGAGAGGAAGATATTAGCATCCCTCGCGTTTGTTGTACTCAACAGGATCCACAATTATTGTTTTAATTAAAGGGTGTGTTTAACTAAAGCCTATTTGCTAATGGAAACAAAAAGGAGAAAAACAAAAGGAGACTCGATAGGATCTTGCAATCATATGCCTACGTATTCCCTCATGCAATGGGAAAGTCATAGTGAACATAGTTCGAAGGACTACAGGTGAACGGGGAGATTATGCTCGCCAAGACTTCGTCGTCTTGGGCCTACGTATCTTCATTCGGACGAGAATGAAGAAATCAGAGCGCTCGTAGTTCAACCTACCACGGTTGGTTGGTGTCTTTTATGAATGATGCTAAACTCACGTTCCAGCAGTTAGGGTCGATGCCTGTTTGCGGTAGAACAAAGGTAACATACCCTTTCTGAACAAAGGTAACATGCCCTTTCTGAAAAAAGGTTTGGAAGGAAATCCCGAAGGACAAAATGATTTGAGTTTGTTTGAGTGTTTTAAAGAAGTGAATTGACATAGGATTGAGTACTTCGCCTTAACAATCCAAATGTCTCACGTAAAAAGTACCCTAAGATAAGGTTAGAAATGCATCAGCTCATATTTTCCCATGTGCTTAAGGCACGTGAAGCACTATGCACATCATATTTATTAAGTATTTTAAATTGATTTAAGAGGGAAGAGAATGACGCAATGCAAGATCTATGGGAGACTTGGTCTTAGAAGTTGTCATGCCAAATAATCCACAGTTGGGATATAAAGGGAATTCTACCTAAAGTTTGCATGCAAAGAGATAAACCTAAAGTTAAAGTTTAAAAGGGGCTATCCTAATTTTTATCATACAAAGGATTAAAAGTCTAATGTCTCTCCTACCTAAAGCTTAATCGAAAATTAAATCGAGTTTGAAATCCTAAGGGATCATGTGAACAAACACAAGTAAACATTATACTAATCAATCACAATTCAAAGAAGAAAGAAAGAAGAAAAGATATGAGAGAGATGAAAGATAAGTCATGTAAATGTAATAAGAAGAATCATCAAGTCAAGGTAGAAAGGGTGTTGACATATGTCAAACCAAATTCAAAGATTGGAAGTTGAAGAAACAAGGCAAAATAGTGCACTAATGCAAACATAAATGACTTAAGAACAACCAAGAAGTATTATCAATCATCAAACAAAGGGAAATGAATCCAAACAAGGTGAAAACCAAGGTAGGGCAGTAGCTATGTCATATTCCATTCAACTCATGTTAATGATTAAAGAAGGAGCAAAAAGATTCAAGGCATGCATCTTATCAAAGCTTCAACAATTGTCAACACATACTTCATGTGGAACACACCTCAAAAGACTAAACGTGTGAATTTAGGAGATAAAATCAAGTAAGGGAAGTAGCACATGTGAAAATCAATTCAAAATCAAGTTCAACATGTCAAGCAAGAAACATGAGCATCACATCACAACAAGTTCACACAAACAAGCATGCGTCAATCCAAGTTTTCATAAAAGGAAACAACTATTTGTATGAAATTCAAGAAGTGAGAAACATGTCATTGAGCAGCAAAGACAAGTCAAGATATCATTGACAGACAAGTATTCATATCCTCTAAACATCCTAAGCATCAACCAACCGCATGTAATCAATTAAGATTAAAACTAGGTCAAGTTAGCATGCATATCCATCTCAAAGCAAGATCACATTGATGTATCAATTAAAGATAGGATAAGAGCCAAATGAGACTAAGAATAAGGCTCTACCACATGTTATTTCAATCAAGAACAAGAGATAGGATCGAACCCTAAGTGGTTGCACAAGTGCACCCTTAAACAAAACACAAAGTTCAAGCACATCTAAACAATTAGGCATGTAATGCATCACGCATGAAAAATAGGTAAGAGCCTTCAAAATCAAGGAAAAAGTATCATGATGCCAAGAGGCAGTAGCTTAATGTTCCCTAAAAGGAATTCCTAAACATGTGTAGAAAGAATGCCCAAATCGTTTCAAACATTAAGCAAATACACAAACAATCATTCAAAGAAGTTAGGCATTAAAAGAGATCCAAACATGAACCCAAAATACATGATCAAGTCATAAAATGAACACTAAAATTCCCTACATATATGTGCCTAAGTGTGTGCAAAAGGATGGATCAAGAATCAATTGAAAAGATCATGAATCAAAGCATTATTCCAAAACTAGGTCACATAAGACACATTACACAAATAAATCCAAATAAAATATTAAAATAAATTTAAAATAAAAATAAAAAATATGGAAAATTAAATAAGACCTCAAAATAATTAAAGCTTATTTTTGTGAATTCTTATCGTACTTGGAACCATTAAAAATAAATTAGAATAAAAGTAGAAAGAAAATAAGAAAAAAAACATAAAGTAGGGGTGTAATAGCATTAAACACTAGTTCATAATAGAGTTGGGCCCAAACGTGGGGGTGTCAGAAGCAAAATAGGTCCATTACTACCAATCTAAATGAAAAAATCAGAAAAAGGAAAAAAATGAAAGTAACAAAATCATGTAACATAAATTCAATTGGTCAAGTTTCACTTAAGTTACTAAATGACAACCATAAAATACAAAATCAAACCAACCAAGCATAAGCCAACAAATTTCATATTCTTCATGAAGAAGTTGCAGCCCGCCGGAGTTTAGCTCCGACCACTACGGGACTCGCCGACCGGCCACCGGTTACCGCCGGAGCTGGTCCGGTCGCTGGAAAAAACATGCCATGAAAGTAAGACGCATAATATTCAACTCAAAAAATCAAGACAACATGAGTACTATCTTGTAGCACTTTTCATGGAGATTCCAAATATCATATTAGTTTCAAAAATAACCATTAAAACCTCAAGAAAACATGCATTAAAGTAAGCCCTAAAAAATAAAATATCAACAAATCACACACAAACAAGATCTAAACCAATGCCTACATAGTGTAGGACTTCAAATGCACATGAATGGTCCTATTTTCGCATGAATAGCTAACATGAAAGAATGGAGAAAAGTAAGCTTACCAAACAGAATTATGTTTGTTGCACCTTGAGTCTTAAGTAAAGCTTAAAGAAAATCACTCTCCTTGCCTCTAAATACATCTATAATGATGAATAATTCTAAAAGTGGGAGAAAACTTGGAGTAGAAACCATAAAATGAAGAGAGAGATTCTTGAGAGAGAAGTAGGTTTTTGGCATGAAAATGGTAGAATGAAGCTTTTTTTCTTTAGGGTTTGTTCTCTGCTTATATATGATGCATTGTGGTGATTTTTATAGGCCTAAACCAAAGAAAAATTTGTTTGGAAATTTGGCCAAAAATAGGGGTGAATAGTGCATACGGGATTTGCATGGTAATAGTGTAGTATTGTTGTGGTAAAGAGCATAAAAGAGGGTGTATGTGTTGAATGTAATTGAGGAAGAGTGGGAAAAGTGGTGGACAAGTTTTGTGGTGATTTCATGTTTTGGGGTGCATGGTGTATATGTGATATTTGGTCACTTTAGGTAAAAGCATGGTGATGCAATATGGTGATGATGGTGTAGTACAAGAATGAGAAACAAGTATGTTTCTAATGCACTCTTGTAATCAAAAGAAAGTATGAAGAATAGAGAACAAAATTAATGTTGGCATGATCTTAATATGAGGTTTAGATTAAGGTGAAAAATGATCTTGAAAGGATGTCCATAAAATTTTCAAGCCATGTTGAGAAAATTCTAAGTTATAACACATTTAACCACTTGATGACATCAACTTTGAAGCTTGAGAATGCCATGATTTTGAGTATAATCCCTTGCTTAAACCTCTGAGGAACATACCTTCCTCTTGAGAGCCAACTGTGATGCCTTGATCCCATGTTCAGAATAATGCTATGCATAAATGATGATGTAAATGATATAAAACATAAGCCAAAAGGTTAAGAAAAAACGAGGCAAATTTTGGGGTACAACTGCTGCCCCTATTCAATCAACTTAAGCCTGAAGATATGAAGAGCAACGATTTTCATACATTCAAGGTAGAAGGGGATTGAATGCAAAAAGAACCATAAAATTTGCAATCTGCAAAAGGGAGAAATGACTCCGCTGGGGAACAGGTGATACGAGGTATAAAAACATGAAACGAACACGGATGGGTGTCTAAAAATCAATATAGATGAAGTATTGAAGCAGAACGAAACAAACACGGATGAGTGCTTGAAACCAAAGGAGGTGAGAAAAACGACTGTCATAGATTAATACGGACAAGTATTGATGAAATTGAAGCAAACACAGACGAGTGTTGAAGAGCACGACGAGTGTCTAAAAATCTAAGATCAATACGGACGAGTATTTAGGAAACTAAAACAAACACGGACGAGTGTCTAAAAATCTAGGATCAATACTGGCGAGTATTAAAGAAACTAAAACAAACACGGAAGAGTGTTGAAGAGCACGACGAGTGTCTAAAAATCTAAGATCAATACGGAAGAGTATTGAGAAACTGAAATAAACACGGACGAGTGTTGCAAGATCACGATGAGTGTCTAAAATCTAAGATCAATACGGACGAGTATTGATGAAATTGAAAAAAAAACACCGATGAACGTTGAAGGAACACAGACGGATGTTGAATGAACATATACGAGTGTTTAATGAACACGAACGAGTGTCTATGATCAATACGGATGAAGTATTACTGAAATGAATCAAACACATACGAGTATTGAAAGAACACAGGCGGGTGTATAAAATATAAGATCAATACAAACATGTATTGATGAATCAAAAATAAACACAGAGGAGTGTTGAAAGAACACGGACGAGTGTCTAAATTCTAAGATCAATACATATGAGTATTGATGAAACTGAAACAAGCATGGCGAGTGTTGAAAGATCACGACAAATGTCTAGGATCACTATGGATGAAGTATTGATGAAATGAATTAAACACAGACGAGTATTGAAAGAACACAGACAAGTGTCTAAAATCTAAGATTAGTACGGACAAGTATTGATGAAACTGAAACAAACACAGATGAGTGTTGAAAGATCACGACGAGTGTCTAAAAATCTAAGATCAATACGGATGAGTATTGATGAAAATGAAATAAACATGGATGAGTGTTGAAAGATCATGACGAGTGTCTAAAAATCTAAGATCAATATGAACGAGTATTAATGAAACTGAAACAAAAACGGACGAGTCTCAGATGAGATCGAGTATCACGAAAACATCTAGATTTATGCATCTAGCACCTGAATGATGGGTGAAAGAGTCAAGAATTGATCACTAAACGACTCTAAGAGGATGAAGGGAAACTAGACAGACGACCCTATTAGGGTAAGATTGACGGATCTACTTCCCTAAGGATTGGTTAGAACACCTGCTTGGGGATAAAATTAAATGACCTCTTCTGAGTTACACCACTTTTTCTGGGGAAAGGTTTGGAAAAGAGGTTATCAAACCAGACTTATTCCTCGAATGCATATTTGAATTTTTTCCGTTGCGTAATGCTTCATACAAATGGAGATGTTACGCATTTTGAGGATGCAATATAATGATGCTCGTGCTATGTAAAAGGACACCACCAATAGGAGTACTGCAAAACTAAAACCAACTCTGTTGGGAAAGACAAACTGAACTGTCTTCGAGGTCATAATGAACTCAAACTTCCACTCCACGGGAAAGTACGAACACCAAAATACTAATCTTCCAACATTCTACGGAAAAAATACCACCTATGTCGGGAGACTACCAATGACGATTAGGTTTTAACCTGCTGAAAATGCCAAGAACCGTCGGGCCTTGAACTGCGGAGAATGATGACATTTTCAGGGAAGTATCCTCATAACCAACTTTGCAGGGGAGAATACAAAACCATGGGACTCCGCTGGGGAAATTACACTTCCTGATTTGATGAGGAACATATATACCAGTGCTCTGTGGGAAGAGAAACTCTACTGGGGAAGAGAGGTCAACTGAGTATCTTCCAGGGGATGCAAACATGCTCAAAAGACACAAACAAACCATCTCTACCCTGTCTGGAGACATGAACTTTTGCTAAATAAGAAATAAACAAATACAATCATGGTCGAGGAAGGAAGACTTTTGGAATCCCACTGGGGAGAAGAAACAGAAACTTTATAGCACTCTAATGAGGATGATATGACCTAAAAGATCTCTTCCAGGGAGATACATACCTTCAAATATCTGAATGATGCCACAATTACTGTGAGAGGAAAACGATCATGTAACGTATGGAGCAACAAGAGAATGTCCCAAGTACAACATAACCTATAAAGGAACTTGCCTCAAGAGGTATCACGAAGACTTGATGTATTCTTCCCCAGTATATTGAACCCTGGAGAATATCTTCTAGAGAGGATAACTTCTCTTGCTCTTGGAGTGGCCTGCTTCAATACAAGCCTTGCAATAATTCTGCCCCTGTCTGATTGATCTTCGAGAGATTCACAGAATCTCGACATGATTGCCCCAGATTAATGAACTTATGAGAGATTTCTCGATGTGACTGCCCCAGATTTGGTAACGTCTAAGCAAAAGTTATTGGAAGAATTGGTACCTGGCGAAGTTTCTTGGCTATATGTTCCTCAATAAAACTCTCCAAGAATTTTCTCTCGGCAAAGCTAGACTTCTCGACTGATGCTCATTATGTAAACCTCATTGGCGTCAAATACATGTATGCAATCAGAAAATGTTTATTATGAAAAATGATTATTCTAATGCAAAGCATATATTAATCTTGAAGTTTTTATTGAAAAGATATCGCTAAACCCTGTGAACGAGTCACTAGTTGAAATGTGATGTTGATTTTTTTTTGAATGAAAGACATTATGCACAATGCAATACTAACAAAAGTCTTTTAGCATAACTCGTGGGAATCATGAGCATTATCTCGTTGCAGTACACTTTTGAAATAAACTTCGCTTTAATTAGGACTTTTGAGGGTCGTAACGTGGCCTGGTTCAAGGTTTGAGAAAGAAAGGATATAAGGCTCACAGTTTTGTTTTAACCACCTATTCTTCGTGATATTGTCCAGTCCTATGTTCAGCTAATTTGGCATAAACATTCACCTTTTAAAAGGTTATTGAATGGTATAAGTGATGGTTAAGGATCCTACAAGATTTTTTGGAGTGGCGGTCACCCCTTTTATCTTTGGTGTCTGTAGTCACACGACTTGCTCTTGCTCATGGATTTTTCTTTTGTAATCCTTTTTGCTTTTCGCTTTTCACATTTTCCATTTTTTTGTTTTTCCCTAATTTTTCCGGAACTGACTTTTTATTGATTTTGGAGTCTATCGGGATGCCTTAATTTTTGCCTAAGTCACTTGTTTTCATGTTTTCGACTTAGCGAGGTTTCTTTCTTTCTTTTTTCTTTTTCCATTTTGATTTCTTTTCCCTTTTGAACAAATCGTGTGACACTGGTTGTCTTGATTTCTCTGAAAGAGTTGTGACTGTTCCATTCCTTGGCGGTGAGGGATAACCATTATGGTTTCATGTCTCTTGGTATCTTGATGGGGAAAGGGTAACCATTGTGGTTGATTCTCAGATGCACATTCCTTTTTCCCTTTTGAATTTTGAACGCATGGTCAAATTAACTGACGACTACCCTACCCCTGGGTTAAATGTGAGGTTTTTTAGAAAGAAACTTATGCTTTTAGGCTCAACGGGGTTGACAATGGAATATCCTCCTTATATCTCCGACGTTTGAGGGATTTGAAACAATGTTTGTACATCATCAACAAGGTTTTATTCCAAAAGCATACGACCAAAAAGTTTGCGTTTTCACTTTATCATCCTCCCTCAAAGAGTTTAAGCAAGAAAATTGGTATTGCAGTATGCAGAAATATGAGTGAACACGAATGGATTACTTCAAGAAAAGCATACTTATTGCATTAAGATTATCATTCAAAAACAAACAAGTTAATTTTTACATGCAAACAATGCTTTAACAAATAATGAACAATACAAATGAAAATGCAGTAAAGAAGCTAATGATTGTCATTGTTGAGGAGGCTTAACTCTGGTCTGGACTTATTGATCTTGATGATGTCTTTGCAGTTTGAGTGCTCACCTGGGAGGCTTCAATTAATATGCATACCATCTGTCGTGATTGTGATGACCTTTGAATCAATCAAATCTTGCACCTAGTGCTTCAGACCTCTGCAATCTTCGATTGAATGACCAGGTGCCCCTGAATGGAACTTACATCTTACAGTTGCATCATAACCTGGTGGCAGTTGGGCAGGAGCATCTAAACTCCTTAACTGAATCAACTGATCCTTGAGAAGCTCGGGCAATAACTGTGTGTACAACATGGGGATGGCATCAAGCCGCCTTTCAGGCTTCTTCGGATTTTGTCATTTCTTTTGGGGATGATTCTGATTTAGGCACCCAACCTGTCTAGGCACTTTTCTCTTCAGATCTGGTTGAGGAACAGGAAAAAATTATAGACATGGAGATTTTGGAACCCAAGATTGTGGAATAGGCCCCTGTCCTGAGGTTGACCCTGGAGGAAGGAGGTTAGCATCCATCTCTTTTGCAACGGCTAGAGTAGGATCACCCTGTGTGAACTCAATTGCCTTTGAATCAATGAGCTCGTATAATCTTCGATGTTGTGACCAGGTTCCCTAGAATGGAAACCGCACCTAACATTGACAGTATACCTCGAAGGAAGCTTTGTAGGGGGAGGTCCCAAAGCGATGAGCTCAATCAGTTGAATCTTGAGCAGGTGTTGGAGTAACTACGCATACGGCATCAGAATCGGATCAAACTTCTTCGCAGGCTTCCTTGGCCTTGGTCCATACCCTCTACCCCTAGGATTCTCTTGGGAATTAAGAAGCGGTTGTTGAAGGGAAAATTCTGAAACCTCAGGTTGCATATGAGATTCACGAGGTAGCTCATGATTTGGGAGAAATTCTACAGAAGAGGGAGGAGCAACCACTTCTGTTGCAGCCTCAGGCATAAGATTGCCTTCTTTCCTCAACACCGATCTAAAAATTTCCATAACCAAACTAACTTGATTTTTCAGTTGATGGACTTCCTCCCTCAGCAGTTTCTGACCCTAGGACAAAGCCTGTATATCCATAATGAACTGTCTCATCTAGATTTTGACTTCCATCAATTCTGCTTGCATCTACTTCATGATCAACTTCTAGCTGCTTTGAGTAGGAAACCGCTGAGAAAAGTCAAGTCTGCAATTATGAAGAAAACCATATCAGAATAAGAATGACAAGCCTCGAACACATGTTATGCACATGATTATGAAAATGTAATGCAAATACCATGTTTGATCATTTCCAGGGGTACTCTACACCTTGATACAAGTTTTAACAGCAGTAAATACGAGAGATGGATAGAACACTGGAAAAACTAATTATATAATAGCAAAGAACTCAGAAGAAAACTGGATAAACCTCCATTGTCTCGAAGATTGGCTTTTACAACAGATGTGCTCAAATAAAGAACATTGACAATAGCTTCAGGAGCGGGAACTTCCATAGATTCATGGAAGGATACCTGACTCCTGACTGGGATATTCAATATAAGCGGGAATTCCTCCAAAGTAAGGGTTAATTGATAATCTCTAAATGCGAAGCACCCCATACAAGGATTGTTGTGGTAATGTATGAATAACTATCCTTTCATATTCTACGATGGTATGGAGCATACCCAAGATCTTCCCATAGTCTTCCTTGAAAGGCTCCAAATTACTTTTTGTAGCTGGCGGTATCATTCCTACCAATGTCCATCTATGAAGAGCTTATCAACCAGAATCAAAGATAAGATACAAACCCTAGAAATGAATGTCAAAATGCAGATATGATGTTATGCAAATGCAGACATGGGATCAAGGTTCCCATAAATTTAAATAGTTGTTATGTTGTTGACAGATAGTTTGGCTTCGACAAGAAACCCAGAACACCGGAATACCAATCTGACGAGAAATCCAAAATACCAGAACACCAGAATAATTAGAATACCAAATTCATAAGCCCATATCGATAAGAAAACCAGAAAACTGGGTATGTTAAAGGTCAAAGTTTCCTGCAAAGTCCATCCCCTCTCACATGTGGATTATAGTCTTGGATAAAATATCTTAGCAAGTCCCTAACCTCACTGGCTCTCAGGTCGAGAAATGATGATACGTTCACCATTTCTGGTTTGACATCATCACCAATTAAGAAGGCCTAAACTGATTTCCCATGAACGGTCTCTAGAGTCATAAGCTCCAAAAGGAACACTCTGGCTACAATATAAACATACAGAACAAAGCATCTCCCAAGAAAACCTCGTCTGGATGTGAACTCAAGTC
This sequence comes from Lathyrus sativus, assembly GCA_963859935.3. NCBI lineage: Eukaryota > Viridiplantae > Streptophyta > Magnoliopsida > Fabales > Fabaceae > Lathyrus > Lathyrus sativus. Next base: position 614,051,892 of record OZ012735.1, on the reverse strand, counting down.
AACAATACGTGTCAAACGTCACGCAAGTCAACAAGAGTCTGCTCAAATCCTATGTGTGCATTCAAGCCTGGGTACTAGGCCTATCTCTCATAGAATCAACCACCCCAACAGCATAACAACAAGAGAATAATATGACATTAGTAAGCAAATAAATACAAGAAAATGAAATAAAATAAAGCAAAAAGAAACACCCAATGAAAAAGAAACAGACAAGCATTAGGATTGACTCTCATAGGGAACCATAAATTATGGGTTCGACCCCGAGCAGAGTTGCCAGCTGTCTTAACGCGAAAAATAACTGGAGGAAAAACAGAGTCACCATCGAATGTTATTTTTACCAAAGGGGGAAAGGAAACAATCGAAGAAACCTTAAAAGGGAGAAGACATGGTCTCGCAACCAAATCCTGGGTTCGGGAGTCGATTACGAGAGAGGAAGGTATTAGCAGCCCCTTGCGTCTGTTGTACTCAACGGGATTCACTCTTGTTGTTCTAATCAAATGATGTATTTAACTAAAGCCTAATTGTTAATGGAAACAAAAAAGAGAAAAACAAAAGGAGAATTGATAGGATCTCGCAATCCTATGCCTACGTATTCCCTCGTGCAATGGGAAAGTCAGAGTCAACGTAGTTCGGAGGACTACGGGTGAACAGGGGGATTGTGCTCGCCAAGACTTCGATGTCTTGTGTCTACATATCTTCATTCGGACAAGAATGAATAAATCAGAGTGCTCGTAGTTCGACCTACCACGGTTGGTTGGTGTCTTTTATGAAAGATGCTAAATTAGCGTTCCAGCAGTTAGGGTCGATGTCTGTTTGAAGTAGAACGGAGGTAAGATGCCCTTTCTGAAAAAAGGTTTGGAAGGAAATCCTGAAGGAAAAAATGGTTTGAGTTTGTTCAAGTATTTTAAAGTAGTGGATTGACTTTGTTTATGATATGTATCGCACTAAAGTCTATGATATAGGATCGAGTGCTTCGCGCTAACGATTCAAACGTCTCGCACACAAAGTACCATAAGATGATGTTAGAAATGCATCCGCTCATCTTTTACCATGACGCACTATGCACATCACATTTATTAAGTATTTTGAATTGATTTAAGAGGGAAGAGAAGGATGCAACGCAAGATCTATGGGAGACTTGGTCCTAGAAGTTGTCATGCCAAATAGTCATACAGTTGGGATAGAAAGGGAATTCTACCTAACGTTAGCATGCAAAGAGATAGACCTAAAGTTAAGGTTTAAAATGGGCTATCTTAATTGTAATCATAAAAAGGATTGAAAGCCTAATGTCTCTCCTACCTAAAGCTTAATCGAAAACTAAGTCGAGCTAAGAATCCTGAGGGATCGTATGAACAAACACAAGTAAACATTATATTAATCAATCACAATTCAAAGAAGAAAGAAAGAATAAAAGAGATAAGAGAGATGAAAGATAAGTCATGTAAATGTAATAATAAGAAGCATCAAGTCAAAGTAGCAAGAGTGTTGACATATGTCAAACCAAATTCAAAGATTGGAAGTTGAAGAAACAAGGGAAAATAGTGCACCAATGCATACACAAATGACTTAAGAACAATCAAGAAGTATTATCAATCATAAAACAAAGGGAAATGAATCCAAACAAGGTGAAAACCAAGGTGGGGAAGTAGCTATGTTATATTCCATTCAACTTATGTTAATGATCAAAGAAGGAGCAAAAAGATTAAAGGCGTGCATCTTATCAAAGTTCAAACAATTGTCAACACATACTTCATGTGGAACACACCTCAAAATACTAAACATGTGATGTTAGGATATGAAATCATGTAGGGGCAGTAGCACATGTGGAAATCAATTCAAAATAAAGTTCAACATGTCAAGCAAGAAACATGAGCATCACATCACAACAAGTTCACACAAACAAGCATGCATCAATCCAAGTTTCCATAAAAGGAAACAAAGATTTGTATGAAATTCAAGAAGTGAGAAACATGTCATTGAGCAGCGAAGACAAGTCAAGATAGCATTGACAGACAAGTATTCATATCCTCTAAACATCCTAAGCATCAACCAACTGCATGTAATCAAGCAAGATCAAAACTAGGTCAAGTTAGCATGCATATCCATCTCAAAGCAAGATCACATTGATGAATCAATTAAAGATAGGATAAGAGCCAAATTATACTAAGAATAAGGCTCTACCACATGTTATTTCAATCAAGAACAAGAGATAGGATCAAACCCTAAGTGGTTGCATAAGTGCACCCTTAAACAAATCACAAAGTTCAAGCACATCTAAACAATTAGGCATGTAATGCATCACGCATGAAAAATAGGTAAGAGCCTTCAAAATCAAGGAAAAATTATAATGATACCAAGAGGAAGTAGCTCAATGTTCCCTAAAAGGAATTCCTAAACATGTGTAGAAAGAATGCTCAAATCGTTTCAAACTTTAAGCAAATACACAAACAATCACTCAAAGAAGTTAGGCATTAAAAAAGATCCAAACATGAAACCAAAATACATGATCAAGTAATCAAATGAACACTAAAATTCCCTACATACATCTTCCTAAGTGTGTGCAAAAGGATAGATCAAGAATCAATTGAAAAGATCATGAATCAAAGCATTGTTCCAAAACTAGGTCACATAAGACACATTACACAAATAAATCCAAATAAAATATTAAAATAAATTTAAAATAAAAATAAAAAATATGGAAAATTAAATAAGACCTCAAAATAATTAAAACATATTTTTGTGAATTTATATCATACTTGGAACCATTAAAAATAAATTAGAATGAAAATAGAAAGAAAATAAGAAAAAACATAAAGCAGGAGTGTAGTGGCAATAAACACTAGTTCGTAATAGAGCTGAACCCAAATGTGGGGGTGTCAGAAGCAAAATAGGTCCATTACTACCAACCCAAATGAAAAAATCAGAAGAAGAAAAAAATGAAAGTAACAAAATCATGTAACATAAAATCAATTGGTCAAGTTTCACTTAAGTCATCAAATGACAAAACCATAAAAGACAAAACCAAATCAACCAATCACAAGCCAACACACTTGATCTTCTTCATGAAGAAGTTGCATCCCGTCAGAGTTTAGCTTCGACCACCATGAGGCTCGCCGGCCGACTGCCGGTTACCGTCGGAGGGGGTCCGGCCGCCGGAAAAAACATGCGAGGGGGACGTATTTCAACCGATTTTTCGCGTAGATCTCAAAAATACCCTCCAAAAATCCAAATTCTCACTCTAACCACCCAAAAAATAGAAATGAAAGTAAGACACATAATTTTCAACTTCAACAAATCAAGACAACATGAGTACTATCTTGTAGCACTTTTCATGGAGATTCAAAATATCATATTAGTTTCCAAAAATAACAATTAAAACCTCAAGAAAACATGCATTAAAGTAAGCCCTAAAAATAAAACACCAACAAATCACACACAAACAAGATCTAAACCAATACCTACATAGTATAGGACTTCAGATGCACATGGATGATCCTGTTTTCGCATGAATAACTAGCATGGAAGAATGGAGAAAAGTAAGCTTACCAAACAAAATTATGTCCATTGCATCTTTAATCTTGAGCAAAACTTAAATAAAATCACTCTCCTTACCTATAAATACATCTATGATGATGAATAACGCCAAAAGTGGGAGAAAACTTGGAGTAAAAACCACAAAGCAAAGAGAGAGATTCTTGAGATAGAGAAGTAGGGTTTTTGGCATGAAAATGGTAGAATGGAAATTTTTTCTTTAAGGTTTGTTCTCTGCTTATATATGATGGATTGTGGTGGTTTTTAGAGGCCCAAACCAAAGAAAAAATTGTTTAGAAATTTGGCCAAAAATAGGGTGAATAGTGCATACGGAATTTGCATGGTAATGGTGTAGTATTGTTGTGGTAAAGAGCATAAAAGAGGATGTATGAGTGAAATGTAATTGAGGAAGAGTGGGAAAAGTGGTGGACAAGTTTTATGGTGATTTTAATTTTCAAACTTTATCATACAAAATAAATATGGTGCATGGGGTGCATGGTGTATATGTGATATTTGGTCACTTTAGGTAAAAGCATGATAATGCAGTGGTGACGATGGTGTAGTACAAGAATGAGAAACAAGTATGTTTCTAATGCACTCTTCTAATAAAAAGAAAGTATGAAGAATAGAGAACAAAATTCATGTTGACATGATCTTAATATGAGGTTTGGATTAAGGTGAAAAATGATCTTGAAAGGATGTCCATAAAATTGTCAAGCCATGTTGAGAAAATTCTAAGTTGTAACACATTTAACCACTTGATGACATGAACTTTGAAGCTTGAGAATGCCATGAGATTGAGTACAATCCCTTTCTTGAACCTCTGAGGAACATGCCCTCCTCTTGAGAGTCAACCATGATACCTTGATCTCATGTTTAGAACAATGTTATACACAAATGATATAAAATATAAGCCAAAAGGTTAAGAAAAGACGAGGGAAATTTTGGGGTACAACAATATCATAAAAGGTGAGGATATTGTCTTTGATCAGCTCTTATATATATATATATATATATATATATATATATATATATATATATATATATATATATATATATATATATATATATATATATATATATATATATATATATATATATATATATATATATATATATATATATATATATATATATATATATATATATATATATATATATATATATATATATATATATATATATATATATATATATATATATATATATATATATATATATATATATATATATATATATATATATATATATATATATATATATATATATATATATATATATATATATATATATATATATATATATATATATATATATATATATATATATATATATATATATATATATATATATATATATATATATATATATATATATATATATATATATATATATATATATATATATATATATATATATATATATATATATATATATATATATATATATATATATATATATATATATATATATATATATATATATATATATATATATATATATATATATATATATATATATATATATATATATATATATATATATATATATATATATATATATATATATATATATATATATATATATATATATATATATATATATATATATATATATATATATATATATATATATATATATATATATATATATATATATATATATATATATATATATATATATATATATACACACGCGCGCGCACGCACATAGTTCCGGTAAAAAAATGAAACTTCTCGTATTCTTCATATTTTTTTCCAGAAATTTTTGGTAAAAAGATGAAAAATTCCAAAATTTTGGGTGTATATCACGAAATTTCCGATATACCACTATAAATTTCATAATTTTTGAAGGGTAACAAGACAATTTCGCCATAATTGAGATGGTACCAGATCTTAGTGGAGGGTGTCAGAAACTTGTTGTGTATGAACAATGGGCCCAACCCCAACAATAATATGATATAATAGCATCAGACACCATTTCAAAAACCAAAGTTTTATTATAGTAATTTAAAAAATTATTTATAATATTTAATTGGCCATTCTTATTTATTTATTCAAACAAATAAAAAAATTATAAATAATTTTATAACTTCTGTTAATTTTATCGATATAAAAAATTCTTTAAGGACAACAAAATAATGATAATAATATTATCATTTGTGACCAAATTTAATTTTATATAAAATTATAGTAAAAAAACTTACCCCCGCTAATTAGAGTTTTTGGATTCGTCAGTGGTTCGTTGTGCCAAGTTATTTGGTCAATAACCCGACTATAACATTCCCAATGTTATTTGGACAATCAACCTACAAGTTCTACTTTTATCCTTGCACAAATTTCCATTATAACTCATAACCAAACCATATATCTCATAATCAAACTATTGCATCTCCACATCACCCTGCTCCACTTTTGCAATATGTTACATTTGGCCCTAACACAATCCTTATTCATAACTCTAACAACCCAAGTACATCTACTATGCTACCATTGATTTATATTTCTTTACCATATCTTACTCTTCTCCTTGTAGTCAGAACCAAGTCATTTCCTATAACACTCACCCTATGCATACTAGATCCAAAGATGGCATAATGTGTAAATTTCATCATACTCTTCATTTGAATCATGTTTAACTCGTAAACATGAAACAATTCCTCCCTGATCCTACTCAAATAACAACCATGACTCGATAATACAATGCTCTAATAAATAATACTATCTGAACTATGTTCCATCTACCTACTAACAAGTAAATCATTGGTTTCAAATGGTTTTTTTATAGTAAAAAAAAATTAAAGTGGATCTATTAATAAATACAAGGACATACTTGTTGCGAAGGGTTTTCAACAAAGTTATGGTGATGATTACACTTAGACTTTTCCTCCAAGTCATATATCCAATCATTGTTATAACCATTTTCACTCTCGCCTTATCTAAGGTTGGCAGTTCCACGAACATGATGTTAATAATTTCTTCCTCAATGACATATTGGAAGAAGAAGTATGAATGACTCACTCCTTGATTTTGAGTTTTCTAGCAAGTCATTGGTATGTAAACTCAACAAGGATCTATATGGTCTAAAATAGGTTTTTTCCTCAATTGTCAAGCCAATCACTATTAGAACTATTCTCACTTTGTCCTTGTTCAAGGGTTAAAACCTCCACCAATTTGATGTTAATAATGCATTTCTCAATATCATCTTATAAGATTGTATATACATGATTTAACGTTAGCTTTAAGTTATTAACATGTCATTGGTATGTAAACTCAACCAAGCTTTCTATGGTATGGAACATGCCTCTAAGGCCAAGTTTGATAGGCTTAAAGGTACCCTAATTTAATTTCACTTTATTCTCATCAAGCATGGCTTTTATCCATTTTTTACTCTCATGCAACTAAGTTTATCTATATGCTAGTCTATGTCAATGATATCGTCATCACTGATAACAATTCCACTGTAATCACCACCATTATGTCAAAGTTGCACGCAATATTTTTCTTGAAGATCTTAGGAAACTTGACTATTTTCTTAGGTTTGATGTTAAACCACCATGATTGAATATAAACCTTTATGTTCTCCCATGGTTGCTGGACTATATGGATCTATTTGCTTGCATGTATGAAGCTAACAATCATGCTGACAACATGATCATGCTGACAACTTTTCTAAGTGTTTTCATGCCGACCTCACTAATGATTTTTGACATCGGTGGTAATAAATTTCTAACTCTCTAATGATGATGTATTTGTAAAAGGAACTTGAAAGTCTCAAAGCTGTGAAAGATATGGAGTGTGAAGCTTGCATGGTCGTGTTTACCTTAATTACCAGAGTTTTGCGAAAGTAGGAGAGTAACTCCTAAGATACTAAGGAAACTCTCTCTCTCTCTCTCTCTCTCTCTCTCTCACACACACACACACACACACACACACACACACACACACACGCATACACACACACACACACACACACACACACACACACGCACGCACACACACACTCACACATACATACACACACACATAAAACATTTTGAAAACCTCCTTCTTAACTAATAAAACAAATAAAAATGTTTTTAAGCCTTAGCCAATTGATTAGGAAACTGTCAGCTTTATTAAAAGAATTTTTTGAACTACCTAATTGATTATATCATAAAGCTAATCAATTAAATGAAGCAAAATCGATTACATACTCGATTATGACAATGTATTAATGATTTATAACGACTCTCTATCTAAAATTTTCATTTTAGGGTCAAATAATCAATTATTTATGGTACCTAATCAATTAGCCTTATGACCTAATCGATTAGGTGAGTTAATCGGCCCATGGTTCATTTCCTTTTTGAGCCAATTCTTCTCATATATAAAGGACGCGTCTCCCCTCTTCATTTCACACAAGAATTAAATATTTCTCTAATTATTTATAATTTATCTCTCCCTCTCTCTCTTTCTCTCTGAATATTTTCTTTTTACCAATGTTGCCTTAGTGCCTTGTAAGTGAAAATTGTCTATGAAGAAATAGTTGTACTAGTGTCGTGCCATTATTGTTACTCTCAAGAGTACGATATTCTTGAGAAATCAAGTATGGTTCTTAAGATCAATCAGTCTTAAATGATCAGTTTTGTCCCAAGATTTAGCTTGGAAAAGTTCTTTTTGGTTATTGAGATCAAAATGTAAAACCTCTACTCAGTTAGTTAGCGCAGCTAATGGAAAAGCTTTCTTTTGGTTTGGGATAAACTAGTTAAAATCTCTAAATCTGCTTATATCAAAGGTTCGTGAGCATGACTTGTAAAATCTCAAGTTTTTTGTCAAATCTCAAAATGATCTCTTAGGGACATGAGTAGACCAATTTTCGGCTGAACCTGAGTAATTCTCTGGTGGCTTATCTCTAACCCTTATCTTTTATTTTCTGCTATTTATTATACTGCTATTACTTTTCGATATTTTTTTACAATAATATTCAAAAATACTAACACAACTTGCTTCTTAAGTAAATAAAATTCAAAATTAATCGCAAATATTGAATACCACCATTCACCCCCTCTTTTGCTTGAAATCACTTATTCAACATACTCAAACTTTCAAAAGAGGGATCTAATACTATCTCTAACCCTATAATGTAAGTGTTAATAGTAAATAATCTTTAATATGCATCTATCATTATACCTAATATTCTCGTTATTGTTAGCAAAAAATTTTAAAGCTCATGGCAAGATCCTTGGTCCACTCATTGTGATGTTGTTAAACACATTCTCATGTACCTCAAAGGCAAAATAATCTCTTAGGGTTTTGCTTCAATCTCTCCCATTTATCTTCAAGCTTATTGTGATGTTATATATGGATTTGACCTTGATAACAAAAGGTTCATATTAAGAGCTTCATTGTTTTCTTAGCAAAACTCTAATTTATCGGTGGTCAAGAAACACCATGTCATCTCACTCTTCAACACTGAAGTTGAGTAAAAAAAAGTACATAAGCTTAGCTCTTGCTAGCCATGAATTTCTTTGGATCTAGTGACTTCTATAGGAAATTGGACATTAACCACTCATCTTCCACAATTCACTATGACAACATGAACATTATTGTCTTGGCTCACAATCCCATTCTTCATGGTTGTACCAAACACATAGAGCTTGACATTTTCCTTTCCAAGGGGAAGGTTTTCAACAAAAACTCAAGGTTATCTATATCCATGGTTATCTTTAATATGTTTCTATCACGACTAAGACTCAACCACCTCTCAAGTTTGAAGAATTTAGATCGAAACTCATAGTGAGAGACTCTTGCTCACCCCATTAGTTTAACTTGTGAGGGTGTTAAGAGAAATGATTTAGTAAGCTATATAAGAATATAGAAAATGTGACTATTGTAAGTAATATGCACTAGCTCCGCACTACAATTGGCTAACACAACTATAGTACAAATTAGGGATGTAACAATTGAGTTTTGACAGATTTCAATCAAAAAGTCAAATCAATGAAATTTATTATCAATTTGATTTGGTTTGGTTTTCAATATTTTTAATAAATAGAACCAACAAAAACTAACAGATTTGGTTATATTCAGTTTGTCGATTTGAAACACATTTTTTCTTCAAACAATACTTTCAAACTATAAAATATTATTTTTCTTTCAAACTATGCATTCATCCTACAAAATTCTCTTACATGCTATTATTATTACTTTTTCTTTCAAACTATCACATTTTCAAATTTTAATGCTTCATTTTTTTTTAAACAACTTCAAAATAAAATTCATACAACATAATCAAAATTAAATAAAGTCATACAATATATTCAAAATAATGATAGTTTACTATGAAATACATCCATCTTAAATTAAATAAATTTATATAATATACTCTAAACAATGATAACTTATCATCAAATACAAGTACATTCATTCTACATGCTTAAAATGACGATAATTCATCATCAAATAAAAATAAAATTGTAGATGTTTTTGATTGGCTGCATTTTGTGGAAAAACATTGATGTATGCGTGAATGTCATGACTGATGTTATGACATACATAATGAGTATATTGCAGGGTAAGTTTGGATACCTAAGAGCAAAGTATGTTGGACGTCATGCTGGATGTTATGACATCAAGCAGCTGACATCAGGGCGCGTGTTTTAGGTTCTGATATATTGCATGAGGAAGCTCAGGCTATACTTCAGGAAACATTTTAGGAAGCTTAGTTATCTCATGCGAAATGCCAGGCATTGCTGAGGATAACCTATGACTTAACTGTTAGTGCGCAACTTAATGAAAAAAGGTCTTAACTGGGTTAAACCTAATTTCTGCACTAAGACCCAAGATCTTTCTGCTGCTTATAAATAGCAAAGTAGCAATCCTAATTGAAGACAGTTCTTGGCAAAGCTTTTGAGACAGAGAGTACAGAGTGATTATGAGTGAAGAATTAAGTCTGTGTACTGTGATCTTCACGTGTGTATCGTGTCTTAGGATTACTTGTGAGCCAAGCAATTATCTCTTGGATGATTGCATTGGACTAGTGTGTTTTGAGTTGTACTCTGTGTGTGTCACTCTAAGCTTTTAAGCATGAGTATTGTGTCTCTTGATTGAAGCTGTGAAGCAAGATCAAGACTTGTTTGAAGTGTGTCTTCATTTAATTTGTGACTGTAATTGGTTGATATCACTGCTGTGATTGAGGGGGAGTGAGTAGGAACTCAAGTCTAGTGTTAGGCTGAAGTTGCATTGGGTAGGTCTTAAGTGAAGAGTGTAAACTGGTTGTTTGACTCTGAATTAATTATACTAATAGTGGATTTCCTCCCTGGCTTGGTAGCCCCCAGATGTAGGTGTGATTTGCACTCCAGATGTAGGTGTGATTTGCACTGAACTGGGTCAATAATTCTCTGTGTTATTTACTGCTTTCTTTAAGTGTTTTACTGCTTAGCCTAATTATTTGTTCAGTAGTGGATGTCATAACATCCGTTATAACATCAATTGTTTGGTACCTAGAATTTCAATTGGCATCATAGCAAGCACCCTGCCTGTTATTATCTAGGTGAGATCTAGGGAAGATAAATTCTAGTACTATGGACAAGGATATAGGATTCACAAATAGACCACCAATTATGGATGGCTCTAACTATGACTACTAGAAACCTCGTATGATAGCTTTCTTGAAGTCTCTAGATAACAAGGCCTGGAGAGCTGCTAACTCAAGATGAGAACATCCAGTAAAGACTCATAAAGATGGATCATTTGTGTTAATACATGAAGAAGAATGGAGCAAAGAGCAAGAAGCCTTGGCTCTTGGGAATTCTAAGGCCTTGAACGCTTTATTCAATGGAATAGACAAGAATATTTTCAGGCTTGTGCATCACTGTGAATTGGCCAAAGAGGTTTGGGATACTCTCATAACAACTCATGAAGGTACCTCTAAGGTCAAAATGTCAAGATTACAGATGCTGACCACCAAGTTTGAAAATCTGAGAATGAAGGAGGATGCGACTATTCATGAATTCTACATGAATATTCTTGAAATTGCCAATACCTCGGGAGCTTTAGGAGAAAATATGTCTGAAGAAAAGCTTGTAAGGAAGATTCTCAGGTCATTGCCTAAAAGGTTTGCCATGAAGGTTACTGCTATTGAAGAGGCTCAGGATATAAGCAACATGAAGGTTGATGAACTCATTGGCTCTCTCCAAACCTTTGAGATGGGTATGTGTGATCATGCTGAGAAGAAGAACAAAAGCATAACCTTTATATTAAATACGAGGAGAATATGTCAGAAGCTATAGCTATGCTTGGAAGACAATTCAACAGACTCATGAAAAGAATAGATAAGAAGGACAGACCAAATGTCAAGAACATTTCATCTGACATCAGCAAAAGAGTTAAATCTGAAGAAAAGGCTAACCAAGGCAAAGGAATTTAGTGTCATGAATGTGAAGGCTATGGTCACATTAAAGCTGAATGTCCTACTTACCTCAAGAGGCAAAAGAAAGGTCTAACTGCCACCTGGTCTGATGGAGATTCTGATAGTGGATCAGAAGAAGAATCTGCAAAACATGTCATTACACTAACTAATGTATGTGTATCTGATGATGGTTCTAGTGGAGATGAGCTGACTTTTGATGTACTTGCAGCCTCATGTAAACAACTATGTATCAGAAGTGCAGAAGTGTGCCAACAAGTGGAAAAGCAAAAGACAATCATAAAGGAGTTAGAGGCTGAAAACAAGGAACATCTTGCAACAATATACTCACTCAACAGTGAAGTCAGTTTGTTAAACTCTAAACTTGATCAGATGTCAAAGTTCATCAGGATGTTAAACAATGGGACTGGCACTTTAGAAGAAATTCTACAAGTGGGTCAGAAAGCTAGAGACATGTCTGGAATAGGCTTTGTTGGTGAACAGAGACCCATCTTGGGTTGCAAAAGGACAAAGCCTGAAAATCACGGGACAAACTGGATGTCACGACCAATGTCACAACATCAGGGGGTCAGAAACATGAAACAGACCAAGAGAAAGTTTCAAAGGTGGAGGTGTTACCATTGTGGAAGATTTGGTCACATAAAGCGCTTTTGCTTCATGTTGCATGGATTTCCCAACCACACTCATTAAGTCAAACCCAAACAGGATGTTCCTGTCAAGAAACAACAAGGAGTTGCCAAGAAAGGTGCTCTAATAGCTCATACCTCTCTAAGGGTATCAGCTAAAGAAGACTGGTATTTTGATAGTGGATGTTCCAAACATATGACTGGAATAAAGAACTTGTTGGTAGACATAAAACCTTATTCCACTAGCTATGTGACCTTTGGTGATGGAGGCAAAGGGGAAATTAAAGGTGTTGGAAAACTGGAGTGTCCTGGAGTTCCTAACCTAGACAATGTGTTGCTGGTAAAAGGACTGAGTGCCAACCTTATCAGTATCAGTCAGCTCTGTGATCAAGGACTCAATGTCAAATTTACTAAGGGAAAATGTGTTGTCACAAATGGAGAAAAAGAGGAAGCCATGAGGGGTTCTAGGTCTAAAGACAACTGTTACTTATGGGAGCCTAAGGTATCAAGTAACTCCACTGTGTGCTCTATGGCCAGAGAAGAAAAGGAGGTCAGACCGTGGCATCAAAAACTTGGACATCTTCATCTAAGAGGGATGAAAAAGATCATATCCAAGGAAGTAGTGAGAGGAATTCCCAAGTCGACTATTAATGAAGGAAAGGTATGTGGTGAATGTCAGGTTGGCAAGCAAACCAAGGTGTCACATCCAAGAATTGGACATCTTACAACATCCAAAATTCTGGAACTGTTGCACATGGACTTGATGAGACCAATGTGGGTAGAAAGCCTTGGTGGGAAGAGGTATGCCTATGTGGTTGTTGATGATTACTCCATATACACCTGGATAAGTTTCATCAGAGAAAAATCATATGTGTTTGAAGTCTTCAAAGATCTTTGTATTAGACTTCAAAGAGAAAAAGAAAGTGGTGTAGTCAGGATCAGAAGTGATCATGGAAAGGAGTTTGAAAACTCTAAGTTTGTTGAATTCTGCTCGTCTAAAGGAATCAGTCATGAATTATCCTCCCCTATTACTCCTCAACAAAATGGAGTAGTGGAAAGGAAAAACAGGACGATTCAAGAATCTGCTAGAGCCATGATTCATGCAAAGAAATTGCCTATGCACTTTTGGGCTGAGGCAATGAACACAGCCTGCTATGTTCACAACAGAGTCACCTTGAGAAAAGGAACTTCCTCCACTCTGTATGAACTATGGAAAGGAAGGAAACCAACTATGAAGTATTTCCATGTTTTTGGGAGCAAGTGTTACATTCTGACAGATCGTGAACAAAGGAGAAAAATGGATCCCAAAAGTGATGAAGGCATATTCCTAGGATACTCTACCAACAACAGAGCATATAGAGTATTCAACTCCAGAACAAAAGTCTTGATGGAATCCATCAATGTGATTATTGATGATCAACATGAAGAAACCAATCTCATGGAAGATGTTGGAACATTCCTTGAGACACCTACTGATGTTATGGTCAATTCTGAAGATCCTCAAGCTATAACTCTAGACTCTGAGTCAGAAGCTCTCATCAAAGAACCTTCTATCAGAATCCTTAAAGATCATCCCAAAGATCTTATCATTGGAGACCCTAACAGTGGACTAAGGACCAGAGCTAGAGAAATCTTCTCAAATTCATGCTTTGTATCCAAGATAGAACCCAAAAATGCGAAGAAGGCTCTTACTGATGAATGTTGAATCAATGCTATGCAAGATGAATTAGAACAGTTCAAAAGGAATAAAGTGTGGGAATTGGTCCCAAGACCTGAAGGAACAAACATCATTGACACCAAGTGGATCTTCAAGAACAAATCAGATGATAAAGGAGTTATAACCAGAAACAAGGCTAGACTGGTGGCACAAGGTTATACTCAAGTGGAAGGGATTGATTTTGATGAAATGTTTGCACCTATTGCAAGACTTGAGTCAATAAGATTGCTATTAGGGATTGCTTGCATTCTAAAGTTCAAATTATTTCAGATGGATGTGAAAAGTACTTTTCTAAATGGATTTTTGAATGAGGAAGTGTATGTGGAACAACCCAAGGGATTTGTTGAACCTAACCTGCCAAACCATGTATACAAATTGAGGAAAGCTCTTTATGGATTAAAACAAGCTCCTAGAGCTTGGTATGAGAGACTGACTGAGTTTCTCACTACTGATAGGTATAGGAAAAGAGGGATAGACAAGACCCTCTTTGTGAAGGATGAAGGTGGAAAACTCATGGTTGCTCAAATCTATGTGGATGACATAATGTTTAGTGGAATGTCAGATAAAATGGTTAAACAGTTTGTCAATCAAATGCAATCTGAGTTTGAAATGAGTTTGTATGGAGAACTAACATACTTTCTTAGGCTGCAAGTCAAGCAAATGGAAGACTCTATTTTCTCTCCCAAAGTAAATATGTCAAAAACATAGTCAAAAAGTTTGGCATGGATAATGCTAGCCACAAAAGAACACTCGCACCCACACATATGAAGTTATCTAAAGATGAAGGTGATACTAGTGTTGACCAAAGCCTGTATAGAAGTATGATTGGAAGCTTGTTGTATCTAACAGCCAGTAGACCTGATATTGCCTTTGCAGTTGGTATGTGTGCTAGATATCAAGCAAATCCCAAGGTAAGTCACATAAATCAAGTCAAGAGTATTCTCAAATATGTGAATGGGACTTATGATTATGGTATGTTGTATTCTCATGGATGTGCCCCTATTCTATATGGGTATTATGATGCTGATTGGGCTGGGAATGCTGATGACAGAAAAAGCACATCTGGTGGATGTTTCTTCTTGGGGAACAACCTCATATCATGGTTTAGCAAGAAGCAAAATTGTGTCTCCATATCCACTGCTGAAGCTGAGTACATATCAGCTGGTAGCAGCTGTTCTCAACTAGTCTGGATGAAGCAAATGTTGACTGAGTATAATGTCACTCAGGATGTTATGACATTATATTATGACAATCTTAGTGTTATCATTATTTCTAAGAACCCAATTCAGCATAGCAGAACCAAGCATATTGATATCAGACATTACTTCATAAGAGACCTTGTGGAAGACAAAATGATTACCCTGGAGCATGTGGCCACGAAACTACAGCTGGCTTGCATATTTACAAAGGCTCTAGATTTTGCTCAGTTTGAGAATCTAAGAGGAAAGTTGGGAATTTGCATGTGTGAGGACTTATAGCAATTACTGGACAGAGAGAGTTGTCAATTTAAAATAATACTTGTTAGGGGAAAATTGTTCCAACCCCCTACTTTAATGCATTCAACGTCCTTGACCATAAAAGCCTTCCATTCCACGCAATCGTGTTATCTCATTATACCTACAATTATTTCCTTTTTGCCTACTCTTCAGAATCCACCTCATCTCTTTAATTGTTATCTTATCAACAACAAAATGCCCTTCAATCAAGATGCTTCTCCATCCAAGAACCATCCCAAATCCTTTGAAGGTAATTCCAATCAACACTCCCAAGGTAATTCTTCTCCCACTGCTGATGACTTCAATAGAATGAAAAACAGGGAAGGCTCGACATATGTCGACAAATCCATTAGGGAACTCGTCACTAAAATTCTCCAGACAGGGCGGCCTGTGCGTGGCATATCCATTCCCCTTGCTCGCATTGATCCACCTCACAAATCTGATGATTTTGATGGCTCCAATAGAACTGTTGTGCCGGGGAAGAATCTGATGATAATGATGAGGGTGTCACAACAGGTGTTGAAGACACTGACTTCAGTTCTTCTGAGAAGGAATATTAATTTGTCTGCTTGCTGGTGCTGATGGATTGGCTAGTTCTTCCGTTTGGTTAATATTTTTTTTTTGCTTTTGGTGTCTGCTTTGGCAGAATGGGATATTTTTGTTTTGTGTTATAATTTTGGGTCTCCATACCTCTAACATTTGTGTTTCCAACCTTATTTAATCTATACTATCTGTTTAGTTATGATCTAAATTTGTGGCTAAAAGGGGGAGAAGTAGTAGTAGAATCAGTAGTTTGTGATGAGTGTGGGTTGTGTAGGATGTGTTGTAGTTGTTGTTAGTAGTGTGTGTGACTGCAGGTTGTGCAAGTTTTGTTTGGCTGATGCTATGTACATCAGTTGAGGGGAAGTAACACATGATGGTGTGACATCTGTAGTTTGGACTAGCAGATGATTTTATTTGTTTTGCTGTGGAATAGGTGTGATTCAATATGTCATCATGGATGTCTTGACATCCATAATCCAGAACAGTCTGAATGATAGTGTGTGAACAGGTTGATCCTGAGTGGATGGAAGCAGATATTGTGAGCGTGTGGATAACTCTGATACTATGTGTGTTAATTGGTAGTATTAGCCAGCAACTTTCCTGCATGATTAGATACATGTTATGAACTTTTCTGTTGCTTGTTCTCTGATATGATGACAGAATGTTTTAGCCAAAAATTTGTCAAACAAGGAGTTTGTAGATGTTTTTGATTGGCTGCATTTTGTGGAAAAACATTGATGTATGTATGAATGTCATGACTGATATTATGACATACATAATGAGTGTACTGCAGGGTAAGTTTGGAAACCTAAGAGCAAAGTATGTTGGACGTCATGCTGGATGTTATAACATCAAGCAGCTGACATTAGGGCGTGTGTTTTAGGTTCTGGTATATTGCATGAGGAAGCTCAGGCTATACTTCAGAAAACATTTTAGGAAGCTTAGTTATCTCAGGCGAAATACCAGGCATTACTGAGGATAACTTATGACCTAACTGTTAGTGCGCAACTTAATGAAAAGAGGTCTTAATTAGGTTAAACCTAATTTCTGCACTAAGGCCCAAGATCTTTCTGCTACTTATAAATAACAAAGTAACAATCCTAATTGAAGACAGTTCTTGGCAGAGCTTTTGAGATAGAGAGTACAAAGTGATTGTGAGTGAAGAATTCAGTTTGTGTACTGTGATCTTCACGTGTGTATTGTGTCTTAAGATTACTTGTGAGCCAATTAATTATCTCTTGGATGATTGCATTGGACTATGTGTTTTGAGTTGTACTCTTTGTGTGTGTCACTCTAAGATTTTAAGCATGAGTGTTGTGTCTCTTAATTGAAGTTGTGAAGCAAGATCAAGACTTGTTTGAAGTGTGTCTTCATTTAATATGTAAATGTAATTGGTTGATATCACTGCTGTGATCGAGGGGGAGTGAGTAGGAACTCAAGTATAGTGTTAGGCTGAAGTTGCATTGGGTAAGACTTAAGTGAAGAGTGCAAACTGGTTGTTTGACTCTGAATTAATTCTACTAATAATGGATTTCCTCCCTGACTTGGTAGCCCCCAAATGTAGGTGTGATTTGCACTGAACTGGATCAATAAGTCTCTGTGTTATTTACTGCTTTCTTTAAGTGTTTTACTGCTTAGCCTAATTGTCTGTTCAGTAGTGGATGTCATAACATCCGTTATAACATCAACTGTTTGGTACCTAGAATTTCAAAATTCATTATGCATTAGTTCACAGCTCAATTGTTTAAATTGGTTTGAACTCTAATTGAACATATGATATATATATATATATATATATATATATATATATATATATATATATATATATATATATATATATATATATATATATATATATATATATATATATATATATATATATATATATATATATATATATATATATATATATATATATATATATATATATATATATATATATATATATATATATATATATATATATATATATATATATATATATATATATATATATATATATATATATATATATATATATATATATATATATATATATATATATATATATATATATATATATATATATATATATATATATATATATATATATATATATATATATATATATATATATATATATATATATATATATATATATATATATATATATATATATATATATATATATATATATATATATATATATATATATATATATATATATATATATATATATATATATATATAAGTTCAACAGTTAAAGATTAAGTAAATTATTGATACGTTAAATTTGAAAGGACTAATTTGTACAATTTAAAAGTTATTAGGAATTTATTTGCAAATTTTCAAAAATTTTAGGGATGAATTTGAAATTTTCAAAAATATGAGGACTATCTTGCATGATTTAGAAAATTAATAATAAATAATTTAACATTTGCATTATATAAAGTGAATGAACAATTTCAATTCTTTATTTTTTGATGTCATTTGAAATTCCTTAAATTTAACTTAGATAAAATACTTCATAAATGTACATCATTTTAACGGTTCTTTATTTTTTTATTCAAATAATAGATTTTGATCAACTCATTTTAAATTCTCTAAAAAAATACTTTCCCTCAATAAATTGCCTCATCCAAAAAAGCTCTCGGAGTTTGTGGTAAATGGTGGCTCATATCTTCGAGTTTGTTGTGATTTGTGAAATGAAAAAGTGAATAAAAGCAACTTAGGCATGATGTGTAAATGTTGTGCTAACTATTCATGAGTTACAAGCATGTTATAATTGTGATATAATTGTATTCATTGTCCTGACTCATAGATTTTTAAAAATGAAATTAAGAACCGAATAAAACTAGTTCGTTTTTTATTGTTTCAGAAAGAATTGAATAAAACTAGTTAGTTCATTTTTTATTGGTTCAAATTTGATTTTTGAACCAAACCGAAATATATTATTTTTTTTCCAATTTAGTTTGATTTAATTTTGTTTGTTTTGTTCTTTGATTCCATTTATATCGTCAATACTATATTATATATATTTTTAGTTTGAACCACCAGTATATTGTTCATTGGGTCGATCAATTCGATTCAGAGGTTAGTTTTGACATCAAGTGATTTCAACCTCTTTCCAATCGCAGTTGTGGGGGATCAAACTATATTCCTCCCTACTAAGTTTGACGCCAATCACCATTGAACTAACTAACGTTTGATAATACTATATTATATTTAAAATCATCAAATATGTCATATATTAAGTTTTAATAACCTAAAAATATTATATTTAAACATAATTTTTAAATAGATTATTATATATGATTAAATAAACTTGTTGGTTTAGAGGGAATACCATCTAAGACGTCTTCCTAATCAACAATGAGAATGCCAAGGACATCTCTAAGCAACATAAGCTATAAAAAAAATGTTAAAAAAATAGATGTTATTATTAGATTCAAATATGAGTGGTTAATTTCCACATCAATTAAAAATGAAGAAAAATATTGAAAAAATAAGAGAAAAAAATCCATACTCTAGTTGATTTAAAGCTTTAGGTGAATATGTGGTGTCAAAGTTTCTTGAATTTGAAATATTTAACCCATTAACACTTCTAATGCTCCCAAGACTCTTCAACAAGTGGAATGCGAGCCATGATTAGCTCTAGGGATGACAATTTGACCTATCTCAAGTGGGTACCCGCAAAGATTATCCATAATGGGTAGTGTAAAAACTCGCAAAATGGGTACAAGCAATTACCCACTAAAAGAAGCGGGTATGGGCGCGGGTACGCGTACCTTAGTACCCACCCGCCCCATACCTGCATTATATATATTTAAGTTTTTATTTATTTATTATTATAACACATGTATGTTTATCAATTTTATTAAATACATCACTATTAAACTTGTACGCACTTTAATATAAGTGTTTGTTTATTTCATAACTCAACAATAAAATCCTTGAATTTTTTTAGTATTGTTAAAAACTTAAAATGACATGATAAATTATAAATGCCCAATGATTTTTTTTATTAGAAATGCGGGTAAACGGTAAGGGTGTGGTAGTTAGCTACCCATAGAGTATGAATACAGGTGTAAATGTTTGTGCCCACGCGAGTATGTGCTCGGGTACGAAGATTTTTTTAAACTGCAGATATGGAGATGAGTACTATAGTACCCTGCCTAAATCCTACCCATTTCCATCCCTTAGCTCGACGGGGGAACGAAAATGAGATTCTAGTATGAATCAATATTTGTGATGTGTGTGACTCACACTTGTTGAAGAGATTGTTGGATTCAAAATGTGAGTGGTTAAGTCGTACATCAATTGGAAACGAACCAAATATTAGATATATAAGATAAATAATCCATACATCAACTACTTTAAGATTTTAGGTGAATATGTGATGTTAAAATTTTTTTATACTGAATGTTTAGTTCATTGACGCTTCTGAAATTTTTTGATAATTTTGAAATAAATCTCAAAATTAAAATAAAAATTGATTTTCGAATTTATTAATTATTAAAGAATAAATCAATGTAATCCTTCCTCCATGAGACATCAACTTGCCTTTCTAAGAAGCCAAATGATTTTGTAACTTCAACATTGTAGATTGTCAAGTCGATGCTTTCCTCGAGTTGATCCATACTTTCACGCCCAAAAAGGTGAATGGAACGGTTCCCACACCACACGATAAAAATGTCGAAGCTGAATGCAAGAAGTCATCCTCCAAATTCAAACCATATAACTTACTTTTGGCAAGATTGATTTTGAGACCAGAAACCAGTTCAAAACTGTGCAACAAAACTTTAAGACTCCATAAATTGGCCCTTGCACCATTCCAAAATAGAATTGTATCGTCCGCGAATTAGAGCACCTTATATCTAACCTCCCTCTTCATTTAAAAACCCTAGAAATCCCCTAACCGAGTAGCCTAATTTATGAGGCCGGTAAAAACTTCGTATATCAAAAGAAACAAAAAAGGGGAAAGAGGATCCCCATGCCTTAATCCTCTCTCAATAATAAAGTCGGAAGTTGGGCTCCAATTGACCAATATCGACATATAACTCATGAAAACAAGCACCTCCATCCATTTAAGCCATCTTGATCTGAAGTTCAACTTCTTCAATATGAATCTTAGGAAGTTCCACGATACACAATCATATGCCTTTTGAAAACCCACTTTAACCACAAGACACTCTTTTTTGTATCTCTTAGGCACCAAAAATGATTATCCAAGAGGTCATTAACATCCAACGAAATTTCTTGTAGGGAGGCGATAATGGGCATATGAAAGTTTGTTGGGTGAGATGAGATTCGATATGCAAGACAAAGAAGGAGGATGGTTTAGGTATTAAACATGTCAGTTTATTCAACCAAGCTCTTCTTTGCAGGTGGTTGTGGAGAATCATTGTCAATCCATCTCCTCTATGTAAGGACCTTCTATCTGTTAGGTACGATGATATTCATTCTAAAATCCTTGGCCCTCCCTTGCGACCGTGGATTAAAAGAGATTCGATTTGGTGGCGCGATTTGATGTGTATGCGTATCAAAACTTCAACATCGGGGAATTGGTTTTCGGAACATGTCAACTGTAGAGTGGGACAAGGTAATATCATTAGCTTTTGAAATGCTAGTTAGTAGGGTAAAGATAAACTCTCTTCAGTGTTCCCGCTCATTTATCACATTACCGTCAATTCTGAGACCAAAGTTAAGGACGAAGGTTACTGGTGTGGTTCTGTCTGGCAGTGGAAGATTAATGTGAATCTGATATCGTTGTCGTATGAGGAACAAATGCAGTTGGCAGAGTTGTATCTAAGGCTGGCTGATGTGTCCCCTTTTGTTGATTCTGTTGATAGCTTTATTTGGTGGCCTACAATGGAAAATTTTACGGTAAAAACTGATTATTTTTTGTTGCTCGAGCACTTTGCTACCATTTCCACGAATGTTGCCAATATGATGCAACTGATTTAGAAATTCGATAAATCGAGTAAAGTGCAATTTTTTTGTTGGAAATTGATTCTTAATCGTTTGTCATCCAAAGATATTTTGGTTCGTCGTGGAATGCTTGCTGGAGAGAACACAGTGGTTTGTCAAAGTTGTTCAAACATTGAAGGAAGTGTTAGTCACATTTTTTAAACTTGTTCTCTTCCGTCTGATATATAGGCCAAAGTTTGTGGTTGGCTGCGCATAGAGCCGATTGAGTTAGTGGATAACATGATGGAGCATTTCGTTTGGTTTACGAAGAATGCAAATAAAGTTTACGATAAAAAGATAGGTTGTTTGTTATGGAGTTGTGTGTGTTGGAATATTTGGCATCAGAGGAATTTAGTAACTTTCAAGTCGAAGGAAGTTGCGGGTTGAAATTGTTGGGATAATATTGTTAGATCTAGTTGGCAATGGATTATCATCCATTGTAGAGCTGCTCATGCTATTGGTTGAGAGGATTGGGTGGCCAACCCCTCTTGTTTGTTCTAGTTTTTCTTTTGGCCCGTTTGCTGTTTTTTGGTTGTGCTAGTTTTTCTTTGGCCTGTTTGTTACTGTTGGGTTGTTTGTCTTTGTTTTTTTTTTCTTTCGTCTTATTGTATCAAGAGTTGAATACCCCCTTTACTCCTCATAATACATTATTACTTATAAAAGAATGTTATTAAAGAATAAATACAAATGATATAAAAAGTTTATGAGGGTTTATTTGTGAACTTTTAAAAGCGGAGAGACTTAATTGAAAAGAGTATCAATCCAAAAATTTAATTAAATATTTTTATAAAATTTAAAAATTTAATTACAAATCATTTTAATCAGGGTCTATTTAAAAATTTCCAATAGTTTAGTGTGCAATAGTAATAATTTTTATTTACTTCTAACATTGTAAATATTCTCACTTTTAGCAAAGCTTAAATAACCAAAAAGAATAACATCTAGGGTTTTCTGTCACTGAAACTCACTGATTGTATAATTCGTGTGCCGTGCGAGATTGTTAGAGTTTCGAATCTCGCCGCACATACCATGACGACGGTGGTTCCAACCTCAGAAGAAGATGCCGCTCTTTCCGTCGTCCGATTTGCTTCCGAGCTTGCCTGGGCTGATGCCGGTCCCGAGGTAATTCCTCATTTCTTCGTCGATTACATTTTCTTCCTATATTCGAATGCTTGAAACACCGTCATTTTTTCTTCTTGTTGGCTCTGATTATGAAAATCTGTATGAAGGAGTGTTAATGGTTTGAGTTTTTGTTAATTCGTTTTTTTGTGTTAGATTGAATGTATATGTATTCACCGTGTTGTGTATGCGTGAAATCGGAAAATATGTTTGTATTCTGGCGAAGGTTTATATGATTTTTAAAATCAAATTATGATGTGATTGTTAGAAATTGTCCTTTTCTCATTCTAGATAGCCTTTTGATGTTCAGAAAATATTATGTAATTGTTAGATTCAGTTGGAATGTTGATTGGAAGAGTGATGCAACAGTAGTTGGGTTAGAAATGTTGATGCTCTATTGTTGAGGCTTAGGTAATGTGACAAGTTGAATGAAACAGAAAATTTTAGATTAGTTTTTTTCTCATTTTTCTTTTGTATTTCTGCTCTGTAGGATAATTTATCATGGATTTATGGTATTTGTGGGCAGATCATTGTGTTTTTGCTTTGATTTAGTGCTTATGCGGTATGTTAATTTATTACTACTATCTTGGTCTGTTAGGTTGCTGAGCCGCAAGTTAGCAGACTCTGCATGGAGGCTGAAGAATTCATTGCTATGGGGAAGTGGTTGGAGCTAGCATCATTGATGATTACTTCTGCTGAATTGATTTTTTCTAAGGTTTCTGAAAAAGGTAGAATGCTCTTTCTAGATAAATGCTCTTTGAATTGAATCATGTAGTATACCTTTTGCCATGGTAAATTGGCTTTGGATTCCTCATCCATTTTAATCTCATCTTTTTATTTTGATGAAAATGCTCGATCCTCTAT
This sequence comes from Lathyrus sativus, assembly GCA_963859935.3. Classification (NCBI taxonomy): domain Eukaryota; kingdom Viridiplantae; phylum Streptophyta; class Magnoliopsida; order Fabales; family Fabaceae; genus Lathyrus; species Lathyrus sativus. Next base: position 614,027,638 of record OZ012735.1, on the reverse strand, counting down.
GGTGTACTTTGTAAATATGTGGTACTATTATTTGATTTGTTTCCTGGTTTAGCTTTCCATTTCTGATAGTTTCGTTGAATATAGTATTGTTGATAACTTAACTTGTTATTTTCTTCGTCCTTTTGCTGTATGATGTTGCATATGTGGCTTTAGTTGGGTAGCATGTGTTTACTTTTTAGTTTAGAATCTAATTTTATGTTTCACAGTAAATTGGTTGGCGTAATACTATGGGTGGTGAATGTTCAGGGTAAAGTGTGATTGTGTTGACAAGATCTTTTATTTTTTATGCCAGACGTTGAGTCTATCTTCACTATTATCTGCAATCTTGTTACGAAGACTGAGAATCCAGATGAAGTGATGGAGATTGTAAAAGTTATAACTGCTAAATTAGTGCAGCAGCCCAATGAGAAGCCGGCTGTGAGATTGAAAATGTAATATTACTTCCTACTTGGTTTTTAAATTTTGGTAAAGCATGCTACTGGGACTACTTAAATTTATTAGTTTTAATACATATTTTGGCAGTTTGATCAATCTGTATAATCTATTGGAGACTCCATACTGCCAGTTTTATGTCTACCTGAAGGCATTGAATTTAGCTGTTGATGGAAAAGTAACGGAATATATCATTCCTTCGTTCAAAAAGACTGATAGCTTCTTGAAAGAGTGGAAAATTGAGGTACCAGAACAGAGAGAGCTCTTTCTCACCATTTCAAATGTTTTGAAGGAAAACAAAAGGTACATCAGAGGTTCATTCCTTTTATTGTCAATTTAGAATAATTCGTTTTACTTATCTTCGTCGTTTTACTTATCTTCGGAGTAGAAAAATAACTGAAGTTTCCTTTCATTAGTATCACAATCCTTTGGGTTAATAGTCCTCTATCCTCACCATTATCTCTGTTTTTTAATATAAAAAATGTTAAATAGTGTTTCACTTTTATCTCAGCATGTCAAAGGATTCCTTCAAGTTCCTTACCAGTTATCTGGCTACTTTTTCTGGAGAAGATGCACATGTTTTGAGTGAAGCCAAGGAGGAAGCTGTGCGTGCAATTATTGATTTTGTCAGGGCACCTGATGTATTTCAGGTAACTTGTGTTGAAGTGGGCTTTAAACTTTCTTAGGTGAATTAATGAGGTTTAAACAACGTGAAATTATTGTTTCGGTGCATCAAATTTGATCATACTTGCAGTTGGAAAAAGTAATATCTTCTCATTAACTGACGAGGTCACTTTCATGTTAACTGCTATGTAGTTTAGAACTTCTGGTTTCCTTTTTATGTTTTTTTTTTCCTGAGATTCCGAATCCGTCACCAGCAAAATTGATTGCCTAATTGAATCAGTGTCTTTGCGAGAAATTGTGCAACCTTAGAATATTTTTTTCCCGTGTGTTTTGACTTGCAACTTATCGATTGCCAAACCATCCCTTCCTCCTTGTCTTGTCTCTCCTCTGCGAATCATCTCGTGTTCTCACTTATAGAGCCTCTTTTCTCTATGGTCTCGGTCTCTGCTTCTCAGTCCTCTTCCTCTCTTTTGTGACTCCATTGTGCAACAACATTGAAAGCAGTATGATTTACTTACCAGTTTTCTTTGACACCCTAGAGTGAGGTTACCAGAGGAACTAGGAGTGTTGTACCGCATGCCATGATGCTATGACTTCACTTGTATTAGTGCACTGCACACCTCGCTGCCTTATATCATAATCCAGGAGAAAACAAGTTTTCAGAAATGTTCATATTTGTCAAAATTTGTCAAAATATCTGTTGTAATTGGTGAGAGGCAAATGGGAAAATATCTATTATAAGACCCGGGAGAAATTTCTTTTTGAGAAATGTTTATAAAAATATCTGTTATAATCGGTTAGAGGCAAATGGGAAAATACTTATTATAAATCAAATATATAAGTAATGTAACTTCTTTAGTGAACAACATTTATTATAAGTTTGACTGCCTTGCTTAGATGTAGAAGTCTGCTATTTCATATAAGTATCTTCCACTATTGAATACTCTCCAGAGCATTCATAAAGTTGTACTTGAATTTCCATGTAGTGTGATTTACTGGACATGCCTGCTGTTGGGCAACTGGAGAATGATACCAAGTATGCTTTGCTATATCAGCTTCTCAAGATTTTTCTTACTCAGAGACTTGATTCATACTTAGAATTTCACACTGCAAATTCCACCTTATTGAAAGACCATGGTAAATGTTCATGCATAATTGATTGTTGTTAGTTATGTTTGCATAACTCTCTTCCACTTTGCGCATATACCTAAATGTTTTGATGAAATAATGTTTTTAGGCCTTCTACATGAAGAATGCATAGCAAAAATGAGATTGATGTCATTGGTTGATCTCAGCTCGGATGGATCTGGCCAAATTCCATATGAACTTATTAGGGACACACTTCAGGTAAATTTGAATTTACCTTGTATGTTTTGTACTTTCGTTTTTCCTAGCATAATTCAAACCTTGCGACTCCCTTTCAGATCAATGATGATGAAGTTGAAATATGGGTGTTTAAAGCAATAAGTGCAAAGCTAATTGACTGTAAGATGGATCAAATGAATCAAGTTGTAGTTGTTAGGTATGTTGTATCTCAAGTTTACAGAGCTTTTTTTACTGGCTATAGTGCATGTGGACATGCACCTGATTTCTGTAGCTATTTTTCATTACTTCGATTCTAGTTTTAAAATACTAAACACTACTTAATGCAAGTGTTGTTACGTGCAGTCATCATACTGATCGGGTGTTTGGTCAGCATCAATGGCAAACGCTGAGAACAAAGCTTGTGAATTGGAGGGTAAATAATTTTCTATATATAAGTTTCGATTATAAATTTGATGTTTTATATGATAGAAGGGTTTATATTTGAAAAAATAATTTTTACCACATTAAACAATTAAATGAGAAAGACAATTGAATTAATGAGTTCATTTTAATGGTGAAAAATATGAACAAGTTATGTCTGCAATTAATAATTTCAACCAATAATTTATTCTTTAATAATTTAACTGTCACAAATAAAAAACTGTGAATTTGATTGTTACTATATATTCAAGAGGGAATTACTTATTTCTTAAATTAAACCATTCCTTAATGTGAGTTTTAAACCAGTTGTCTAAGTTTGTTAGTTTACCCTGTTGATTCAGGATGTCTACATTTTCAGCTAGTTTCCCCACAAATGATCCATATGTTTCCAAAGAATGCTTTTTCTTTTGTAGTATTTGTCAGTTATTATAGACTTGTTATAGAGGAATATAGTACCAGTGCACTTGATTATAGTTTGATCTTGTGTTTAGTAATGTAAATGCCATCGTTCTAACTTGAGTTACTTATTATTGGTTCATTCTTCATCTATTTGTAGGGAAATATTGCAAATGTGATTAGCACCATTCAGGCCAACAAAGTATCAGAAGATGGGTCCCAGGCAGCCCAAGGTTTGGTAGTTCGCTGAGGACTTCTTTATCTCAAGCATTTTGTTAAGATCTAGATTGTATCCCGGTCAATTTTTTGTCTTAAAGAGAGGGGAAAAGAAGAGATTGTAATTTGTTCTGTTTACAATATTTACATTTTACTTTTTGGCTGTTGACTCTAATTGTACTACTAACTTTAAGAGAGAAGCCATGTTAAATTTTGGATTGAAATTTGCTGGAGTATATTTTATTGGTTGACAGAGATTTGATTTCCAGCGTTTTCTGAAGAAATTGTGCAGTTGATGAATAATGTGAGTAACCAAACATAGAATAATATGTATGCCTGAAATGGTTGATAAGTTATTGAATAGGGGAAAGGGTAACCATAAATCCATAAATCTGTCCCTTACTGAGTATTGATAATCTGATATTTGAGTAAGAGATTGTTTTCGTCAATATTGTCATGTTTTGCAAATGCACACGCACATTCACAATTAGTGTACCAAAACTAATTGAATTATTGTGTGGCATTGAAGTTACAAGTGGATAAGCTGCACACTGCAGGGAAAATGGGATTTACAGCAACCATGTGCTGCAACATCTTGATACTGAGATGCTGAAGTGAGCTTTGTTGAAATAAGCAAGATTGGATGGACATATGATGAAATGAATCAAACGGCTGGTAGCACGGTCAGCAGTGCAAGTTGAAGCTGATTCTTTAACTTACCTTTTTTTTTAGGATCTCAAAGATGATCTCATATGGTAGGGTATGTTTTTGTCAATGTTTGGATTTACTGTAGAAATTAATTTCTGTCGCACCTAGGTCATTTACCATGGTTCTACTTAGGATAGTTCCTAAACTTATGAAGAAAATGTAGCAAAAGAAAGTGAAGAAAATGGCTGAAACCACCCTGCCCTGTATTGTTTTCAATCCTCAGTGTCTACATAATCACCTACCCTTGTATAGTTATCAATATCCAAGGAATTTCGTAATCACCTACCCTTGTATAGTTATCCATATCTAAGGGAATTTCGTAATGCACCCTATATTTTATTTGGTACTTTTGGTACTACGTGAAAATATTTAAATACCATCAGATTTCGAAAATGTATTTTCGAACAAACTTAATTCTTAGTTAACATTAAAATATTTTAGAGATGCATTTTCGAACTTACTTTGGAGATGCATCTCTGGAACGTTTTAGAACTTAAATTGTGACAGAACCCTTCTCCTTTCTCATTTATCATATTTCTCAAAACCTGTTCAAACTCAATTTTTTTCATCATCAAATCCAAAATAAAACAAATGACTCAAAGGATCTTCAATATCAGAAACATCATCCAACACTGAAGCAAAGTGAAAAATTGTAAGTTTTTTGCTGTTTTGAAAAGTTTGAGTTTTTGCGTAAACGAGTAGAAATTGATGATTAAGGTATGAAATGAGTAGAAATTCCATGATTGATAATTTAAACATAGTGGAAAACATGTTTGTTGGCTGAAAATGATGATCAAACCAATATTTTGTTTTTTCATTTCTGAATTACCGCCATTGACGCTTCTGAGCCAGTGCCACCTCCTACTGCTGATACTGTTGATGCTTCTAAGCCAGTGCCACCTCCTCCTACTAATGCTGCTGAGCCAGTGTCACCTCCGAATTGTGAGGTTACTGAGGAGTGTAGGTCAGTTAATTGAGAAAGATTTCTCGATTACTTTGGAGGACACTTTCTTGAAACTGTATGATTCTGATCAGAAGCTGATTATGCAGTATGAACAAGGAAGGAACATAACATTCAAGGTGAATGTTGAAACAATTGACACTAAATGTCTCAGTGCAGAAGGTGACAGTGATATGCGACACAAGAGATTAGGGCATCTGAACTTCAGAAGCTTAGGGCATATGAGCTCGAAGAAACTGGTATGTGGTATTTCTAAGATTTTGAAGTGTGGAAGTCATGTGAGATATGCATGAAAGGCAAACAATCAAGATTTCCATTTGCATCAGAAGTGACCCCAAGAGAAAAACATGATTTGGGAGTAGTGTATTCTGATGTATGTGGACCATTTGAAGTACCTTCACTTGGAGGAAACAAGTACTTTGTGTCTTTTGTGGATGAGTTCACAAGGATGACATAGGTAACACTCATAAAGTTTAAGCATGAGCTGTTTGTTGAGTTTCAGAAGTTCAAGGTGAAGGCTGAAAAACAAAGTGGCCAGAAGTTGAAAATTCTTAGAACTGGCGGTGGAAGTGAGTATAACTCTACAGAGCTCAGAAGGTTTTGTGAGGATAATAAAATTGAACATGAGTGTACTGCTCCATACATTCTCAACACAACGGTCTTGCTGAAAGAAGAAACATAATTTTGCTTGATATGACAAGGAACATGACGAAGGAGAAGAAACTTCCTCACATCTTATGGGGAGAAGTAAAGGTGAGAAAAGTACACAAGAAAGAGAGTTGAATTTTGTTTTTCGTTTTCTTAATTTGCATCTGATCAGAGTTCAAAATCTAAACTGGTGTTCAAATTCTATTTATACTTAGCAGCAAAATGTTAACAGAAGAAAATAAATAATAACAAAAGACACAAAGATTTATACTGATTTCTCCCAAATGAGAGTAGTCCAGTCCCTTTGCTTCACACAAGATTTTCACTATAATCAAATCACGATTACAATCACTTATACTTTTGCATAAGACTTTTACAATGCTCAAAACCTAAGTCCGAGACTTCTTGTTTAAAACCATAAGGCTCAAGACTTTCTTTCTCAAGTCCTACAGACTCAAGACTTCCTTGCTTAGACCCTCAGCCTAAGACTTTCCTGCTCAGATCCTTCAGACCTGAGACTTCCTGCTCAAGCCCCTCTAGCCCAAGACTTCTTGCTTAAACCCCTCAGGTTTAAGACTTCATGCTCAGGCCCAGCTTAAGACTTTTCTGCTCAAGCCCCTAAGGCTCAAGACTTTCCTGCTTAAACCCCTCAGGTTCAAGACTTCTTTAAATAATGATACTCATATTTCTATGGATCTATACATGTTAGTTCAGATAGGCTTTTCTTTTCCTTATGCCACAATATGATAGCAATACCATGATTCATTCCAGAGTATCAGTCTAGGATGAGTCATGATATAAACAAGATCTTGTTCTTAGAAGAATCATTGATTTCATTGTCTTGGATAAAATCTTTTGACTTTGAAATATTTGACATGCAAAGAACCAAATAATGTTAGTTATCAGAGATTGGCATAAAACAAATTAAAGCAGTGTCATATAATTGCTGACAAAACACGAAGAAGAATTGAAGGTTTCTCATAGAATTATCCTTTAACACAAATTCCATGATGACCCCCAATCAAGGAGCAATGGAGTCACTTAAGATATCACCTTAAAGAACAAACTCCTTATTATCAAATACTGAAGCAAGATAGATTTTGCATAATCTCTTTCTCTTAAATACTTGGTTTTTATTTTAGGATTCAAATGCTTCTTCAGAAGAAGTAATGACCGACAAAGCCAAATTACTCTTTCTTCTGAATCTTGCACTAATGTCATCTTCAAATGAATATAAGTGAAGACCTCTGACATTAGGTTTTGGTAGTGTTTCTCCTTGTTCTTGGGTTTGGGAAATCAGTTGAAATACGAATAACTCAAAAGCTTTTGAAGTTACTCTTCTAACAACAGATGTCACATTCCATTCAATCGGTTAAAGAAATCTTATGATTAGGAAGGTTAATTCCTTATCATCAGATATTCCATAGGAAATATCCTTCAATAGGCTTTAAGAGAGATGATCTGTTAGATAGATTTTTATCATCTAATTCCATTTTTTTTCTTTGGAGATTGCAAGATAAAACTACAAGGCACAATAAACTCAAGTTGTATGACTTTTTGAATAACTGTGACCTTAGGTTTGAATTCAAAACAATCTTCTCAGAATTTGCTTGGAAAGATTAGATGAAGTGTAGATGAACAAGCTTTATAACTGATTCCCAAAAGTCTGAGCACAAAGATTCAAAGATAGTTTGAGCATTAGACGTATCAATGATGTTGATATACTCAGAATCGAGATAGAGCACCTACCAGAATGCATCTACCTCTAAAGATATTTTTAATAAGCTTATTCTGAGCTAGTGAGAGAGACTTTAAAACTTTGATCATCTCTACACCATCAACTTTTATAGTAATACCTTTTTCAAGGGTATTATACAAACCTTCACAAAAATCTTTATCAAATCCAATGAATTAAAAATATGTTTAACTTTTCCATTATTTAAATTCAACGAAATCACCATTTGAATATGGTAGGAAAAGAAATGTAATATTTTTCATGTGGCACTTGATTCCTTCTTGAAGGAAAGTCTTTAACATACATATTTTCTCATTGGATCATTATCTGCACCACTGTTAAGTGTTATGTGTAACACCCTTCTAAACCCTGCGAAATAGATATAAATAAATCAGAGTAATTATCATGCATCTCACAAAAGGGTGTCACATAATTTTTCAAAACATCACACAAACACCCGTCATGCTCAATAACACTTAAATAACTTCATGCTTTTTATACACTTTCACATTAGCATGTAGCAACATATTTACTTTAATCATAATAGACATAATGAAAGTCTCATGCTCATCTCATTCATAATCAATACTTAGGCTTAAAAGCCAATACTTCATATAATTCAAAATAAAAATAATAGAATGAAGTAGAGTAGATAAAGTATCTCTCAAAACATGAAATCGAAACATTTCCCAGTGTTACATAATCAAAGCACGACTCGACCCAAAATAAATAAAGACACAAATCAAGCTACTCCAACGACTACCTCGCGCTAGAAGCAACTCTACTCCTCGGTACTTGAGCGATGTCGTATAAAACATCATTGCAACAGAAGAGTGAGAATTCACATAATTATTGAAATTATAAGATAATAATTAATCTAAGGTATACAAACATAATTCAATTATTCTCACACTTCAAAGTTTCATCAACAAAGTATCACTCAAGTAACCATACCATTCACAAGTATATACACACAATCCATAATTTCACCAATTTCACCAGTTCACATAGATACACATAATCTCATAGCACAAACATATACACAATGAGACTCAATGCAAAACTCAATGCAACTCATGTCATGTGGTACCAACACTTGTTATTATTTTTCGATTTTTACATTTAAACCGGATCCGTTTCCTAGATCAATAACACACAAAAAGCCCGTTCCCTAAGCTTTCAAACCCTGCTCTAGGTTTGAGACAAGTCACTAGCTCCCACGAAACTAACAAACATTGCCTCTTGACACAAATGATGTATATGCAAATTCAACAATCATATGCAATTAAGACCATACACAAATCTTAATATTCACGCATATCTTCAATAATTCATCACACTTGAATTACCACATATTTACACATACACAAGTATCAATACAATCCAACCTCAATTCACAAAACACACGTCACTAATTAAATATAGAATAATTAATCCATCATCAATAATTAAATCCAATATTTCATAAATAATCAATATTTAACAAATAATCAATATTTAACAAATAATCAATATTTAGTAAATGTGCAAGAATATTCAATATATTAGATAGTTCTAATATTTAATAAGGTTTCAATCAACATAGTTTTAATATTTAATAAACATCCAATATTTAATAATTATTTAGTAATTTTAATAAATAATTCAAATTCATTAATCATGCAAATATTACATTCCATATAGTGAAAGAGGGTCACAATTCAATACTCTAATTCTTGCACTACAGTTTAAAAAAAAGTCCACACACATTGCCTATTACTCTGTGTTATACGACTATTAGAATGAGGTACTTACATTTCATACTCCTAGTTCCTCTCTTTTGTTTGTACGCTACATAGCATCAATGAAAAGAAAAGGATTTACATTTTCTGGTTCATGGTTTATTGGTAATTGAAATGCTATATAAAAAATGCAACATAAAACTCTTTATAATTATGTTAATTAATAAAAATTAACTTATATAAATATAATCAAGGTGTCATGTTACAAAAGTTACTACAAAAATTTACACAAAAAGAAAAAAAGTAAATCACATAAACATTATTACAAAGATTATGCATCACAATTACAATCACATGTTATCAGAGACTGCAAAAACTAATATTGAAATAAAAATTCATGTTAAAATAAGTTCATATGATGCAAACTAAAATCAATCCTAAATTTCTCAATATGGATAATTCAACTAGAAAAAAGTGTCTTATCATTCATTACTTTCAAAGTAAACTTGTAAAATTGCACATAAAATTCTATATCAGTTGAGGACAATTCTGTGATAGCTAGAACAAAAGGGCACAAACCAACTTTGTGTCACAACAGTATGAGAATTCAAAGGAAGCTTCACAATTTTAATTTCTTGTTCTGCTACTGTTCCAAAACAATTATATATGTGTTAGATTCAAATGAGTTACTCCAAATATTAAATGAGTTTCTATTCCGTACCAAATATCAATTTCAAAACACAATAAAATTAACCCATTTCAAAGTTTAATATTAAAACCTAACGATTTTCAATCTCATAGAAAATTTGGGATTTAATCCTAAACATATTTCTACCCACTAATCATTATCAAACAATCCCAATAAATATGCAAAAACCCACCCTTACCTGAAATTTCTTGAATTCTAGAGCTCTTGAACTTGGATTTTCTCCTATTCTTCTCCACTTCTCTCTTTGCCTCTTTCTTCCTCCTTACTAACTTTTTCTTTCTTTCTATTCTCCTCTTACTCTATGTTAAACCCTATCATTTGTCTTGACCCAATTGGGCCTTACTAACTCAATCTCACACTTACTATTCACATTCCAAAATAAGCTCAACTAATTATTCTAGCAAATTCTACATTTTATTATACCAATAAAATAAATCACATAAATTAATTTAATTCAATAAATCACATATATCAATTAAATCAATTAACTCATATAAATTAAATAAATAAATAAATTTATATAAATCAAATATTTCATATAAATTCAATAAATCAACTACAAATATATCAACTAAATCATTTATTTAAAATAAATCACATAAATTAGTTAATTCAATTAGGCCCAAAATCACACAATTAATCAATTAATTTAATTAAATAAATGACTACTAAAAATTGAGGTGTTACATTATGTACAAACCATGCCCTTATACCAACTAAAGGTGAGAAAAATACACAAGGAGGGAGGTTGAATTATGTTTTCTATTTTCTTAATTTGCATCTGATCAGAGTTCAGAATCTAAACTTGTGTTCAGATTCTGGTTATATTTATCAGCAAAATGTTAACAGAAGCAAATAAATAATATTCGAAGACACAAAAATTTATACTGGTTCCTCCCAAATGAGAGTAGTCCAGTCCCTTTGCTTCACACAAGATTTTCATTGTAATCAAATCACGATTATAATCCCTTATGCATTATGCATAAGACTTTTACAATGCTCAGACCCTAAGTCCGAGACTTCTTGCTTAAACCCCTAAGCCTCAAGACTTTCTTGCTCAAGTCCTACAGACTCAAGACTTCCTTGCTTAGATACTCAGCCTAAGACTTTCCTGCTCAAGTCCTTCAGACTCGAGACTTCCTGCTCAAGCCCCTCTAGCCCAAGACTTATTGCTTAAACCCTTCCTGCTCAGACCGCAACCTAAGACTTTATTGCTCAAGCCCTCCAGGCTCAAGACTTTCCTGCTTAAACCCCTCAAGTTCAAGACTTCTCCCTTGATCCGAGACTTCCTTACTTAAAGATTCTGCTCAATCAATCCACTTAATTAAGACTTTCATTGCTTTAGCACATGGCAGGAGACTTACATGACTCAAAAATCTTGGCGAGAGACTTGGTTGCTCAATCAATCCACCTGATTAAGACTTTCAATGCTCTAGCACATAGCAGGAGGCTTACACGGCTCAAACATCTTGGCGAGATACTTAATCTAAAATGCTAAATAACATGTTTAATAGAATAGAGAACAAGGAAATCACCATAACAAAGACCTAAAGATTTTAAGATTTCTATGATATTCAATGTTTAAGAAATCTCAAGACTTTTACAATTACAACCTACAATAGAAATTTTGCATACTCGATTATGTTGATAATTGCTGATCTTGTTACTCCACCATCAAGTTGATCCTTGTTAAAGATTTAGTTTGAAATTTCAGCTACTTATATAGCATTTTCATAAGACTAGTCGGTGGATAGATAACTTGATCAAGTTTCTTTGCTTTCTCCATAGTACAAGAGACGTTGAAGATAGATAAACCAAAAGATCTTGATCCATTGTGTAACATGTTTAACCATTGAGTCTTAAAAGAGATCATGTATTATAGAGTTGTTGAGAGTAGATATCCATAAAACATGCCAACTTTTCTCGAGCCTTATGAACTAAGACTCTAGCTGACAAACTGATTTGACAATGCAACTTGCTTTATGTAGTACAAATAACTCCAGCTTTATCACCAACTCTGAATGATCACCAGAAGCTAATTTACATTCATCAAGTGTAGAGATAACTATGTTACTTTTTCTGATGCTGAGACCTTTAGCTTCAGAGTCTATGCCAAACATCATTTAGAGAGTGTTCTTTAGATTCGGCACCACCAGAAGCTAGCAACTCAACTTCTCTCAAGTGTGCCCTTGTATATCATATTCTGAATATATATTTACAAGTATTAGAACCTGCATACATGAAACACACATCAAATATAAATATTGTTCTTTTAAAACTTTGTTATCATTAAAACCCATGGAATATATGTCATGAAAAAATCTTGTTCTAACAAGAAGTTGTTCCCACTTCAGCATATGTGCTCAACAGGTGTCCAACCAAGAAGCTGAAGGAAATTGTTCCTTTAGAGAAGTTGGCTAAAGATGAGTAACGTGTAAGGCATATGAAGGTGTTTGGTTTTGTTTGATACAAACATGTTCCAAATGCTAAGAGAAGGAAGTTGGATCACAAAAGCAAAATTTTGTTGCTTATATGGTACCACAATACATGTGCTTATAAGCTCTACTGTTCTGTCACTAACAAAGTTGAATTTAGCAGAGATATCATTGTAAAAGAATCAGAAGAGTGGGATTGGAACAAGTCTCAGTCCAACTCTGGTGCAATGTTAACACCTAAGTTAACTTCTGAAGATATTTCAGACTCAGAGGAAGAATTTTCCTCAGAAGGAGATTCTACTTCTGAAGATGATTCAGAGTCTGAAGGTGACTCTGATGCTGAAGGCGAGTCTAACTATGAAGGTGAATCTAATTCTGATCTAGATTCTGATGATGATCCAGACTCTGGTGATAATCATGCCTCTGAAGATGGACCAGACTCTGAAGGTAGTCCAAGATTTGATATTGTTTCGACATCTGAAGAAGATTATGAACAAGTTCATAGACCACAAAGAATCAAACAAATACCAAGAATATTTGCAGAGTATGACATGTTGCAAGATATCAAGGTAGACTCTGAAGGGGAAGTCATTCAGTGTGCCATGTTGCTAAATTTTGAACCAGTGAGTCATGAAAAAGCTCTCAAGAAAAAGTGTAGCTGAAGGCCATGAAAGAAGAACTTGAAGCTATAGAAAGAAACAAGACTTGGAAGTTGAATGAGCTTCTAAGATGCAAGAAATCCATCAGCGTGAGATGTGTTTACAAGGTGAAACTAAAGCCAGATGGATCAATTGGAAAATACAAAGCAAGGTTAGTAGCTAGAGGATTTTTACAAAAATATGGTTTCGACTATTTTGAAGTGTTTGCACCTGTAGCTAGACATAAAATAATCATATTGGTGATTGCTTTAATTTCTAGTAGAAATTGGCCTATGATGCATTTAGATGTCAAATTTGCATTTCTGAATGACCCTTTATAAGAGGAAGCTTATGTATCATAACCTTCTGAGTTTGTCAAAAAGAATCAGGAAGGGATGATGTACAAGTTGCATAAAGCCTTGTAAGAGGACATATTACTAACAAGGAGCTGTTCAGACGAGATAGCTAAGTTCAAGAAGGTGCTGATGAATGATCTCGAGATGACTAATATAGAAAATATGACATATTTTCTAGGGAAGGAGATTATGTACTATGATAAGGGTATAATCTTGCATTAGCTAAATTATGAACTTGAGTTTTTGAAGAGATTTGAGCTAATGAATTTCAAGTCTGCAATTACATCTGTTGAAATAAATCACAAGCTTGATTCTGATGTTGAGGGTGATGATGTAGATGCTATAACTTTTAAACAGTTTGTAGGCTCATTGATATATCTCTATAATACCAGACCTAATATTTGCTATGCAGTTGGAATGATGAGTAAGTTTATGAAAAACCAAAGTGGTCACGTTACCAAGCTGCCGCCAGGATACTGAGGTATATTAAGGAAACTCTGAAGTATGGAGTTTTGTTCCATTCTGGTGCTAAATCTGATTTAGAGCTGATGTGTTATTTAGAATCTGATTGGTGTGGAGACAGAGTTGATAGAAGAAGTACTTCTGGACATTTATTTAAGTATCTGGGAGGTCCAACTTCTTGGTGCTCCAAGAAACAACCAGTTGTTGCATTTTCAACCTGTAAAGCTGAGTACATTGGAAGTGTTTTGACTGCTTGTCAAGTTGTATGAGTTCTGAACTTGTAGGATCTGAAGATTAAGGTAAGTGAGCATGTAAAGTTGATGATTGGAAACAAATAAACTACAAGCTTTGCCAAGAATCTGGTGCTGCATGAAAGGAGTAAGTACATTGACACAAAATTTTTCTTTATGAGAAACCAATTTCATAATAGGGTGCTTGAACTTGTGCACTGTAGCACTCAGAAGCATATGGAAGTTGTTTTAACCAAAGCTATCAAGACTGAGTATTTTATCCAATTGAGAGATGAAATTGGTGTTGTTGATTTTAGTCTTGAATGTTGATTAAGGGATGATGTTGAAGTATAATACAAATTCAACATTTAGTTAGCATCTCATTGCATTTTAGATGTAATTTGAATTGCATTTGAGTTTCATTTCACTTGGGTGTTAGTATAAAAACCCAATGTGACTTTAGTTTTAACCGAATTTTTAGCATAATCATTTTCTGTAGAAAAGTTAGTTATAACTTTTCTCTCTTCTCTCTTCCATCTTCATAAATCTTCATCTTCTTTCTTCTTGTGCATCAACAATAAGTAGCCTATTTTTAAGAAAAAAGAAATTGTTATATATATATATATATATATATATATATATATATATATATATATATATATATATATATATATATATATATATATATATATATATATATATATATATATATATATATATATATATATATATATATATATATATATATATATATATATATATATATATTCATTTAATATGATCGTTTGATTAAATCTTATTAATGGTTGAGATTTGATGTAAGTTTTTTTGACTTTCACCTGGTGTGCATGCAAGCACGTGCGCACGCGTGCACGTGTGCGCACGCGCACACACACACACACACACACAATTTCTTTTGACTTTGAATATCTAGGAGAACTCGCCCATGCCTCTTATTAACGCGGGGTTTTCCGTCAAAGTCGAGATAATTTTGAGTTTTCATTTTATATTTTCTTATTACGCCTATTTATTGCTTCTAAGCACATCAATTCAAATTAATATCATAAAGTAAGATATTGCAAATGTGACAATTTAAGTATAGTAAATTTTAAGGTGTTGATTTGCATGTGTGGTAAGACTAGACATGATAAGATTAAAAATAAAAATATTAGAAAAAGTGTCGATGTATCACTATAAAAGATGTTGGAAAATAGATTTAGGTGGTTTGAGCATGTAGAAATAAAACATGTAGATTTGTAGCACCCCAAAATTTATCCTTTTGTTTTAGCAGTAACTGGCTTATGGTTCGTTCATTTTTGCATTGTCATTGTGCATATCATATTGTTGGCTCTCGAGACATGGGATCAAGGTGTTTCTATGACTCAAGGTTTTCTTTTATTGCAAGTTTGTAAGCAGCAAGCATCAGAGGCTTCACCAGTTATTTTGTTCAGCAACCGAATACCAGATTATATTTTTCAGCAGGTTATTTTGAGCGCATGAGACACTTCACAGGTTATTTCAGGCAGTTTTACAGGTGCAATATCAAAAGAAAAGTTTTAGAGGCTTAACGTGACTCAGAATAGGTGGAAACGAATGATTTTCTAAGATTTCCTCCAAAAGGTGCCAAAAGTCAAAACTTGTGTTAATCGATTAACACATTTGAACTGCCAAATGGTTAATCGATTAACCAAGGCAAAATTGACCCAAATGCCTTAATTTTCAGCACTGCAGAATTTGAACCAAATTTCCACCACTTGATTTCACATGTGCATCATTGGAAGCATCTAGAATGGGTTCATTCTAATTCATTTTCATAATTTAGTTTCACCCAAAATTCAAATTTCCATTCCATATTCATACTAATTCCATTTCTCATTTCCATTCCTCTCACCAACCCACACTCCAAACCAAATTTAATCCCTAACCTAGGGGTTATTTAACCAAATTTACTCTAAACCTCACTCATTCACTCTCATTTTCACCCTCTTTTTCAGAATTTACTCTAAATTCTCTCTCACTTTTTTATCATTCTCCATCTTCATCTTCAACCTTCCACCAAAGCTCCATATTCATAGATTCACAAATTGTGCATTATAATTTGTGAATTCTTAAGTTAAACCTCCACTACTTCATCATTCTTGGTTCAATTTTGCATTTGAAGCTCATTTGGATCTAGATTCAAGTTTTGGAAGCCATTCTTGAAGGAACTTTGAAGCAAGTTCATCACATTGCTTGAATCTTGAGGTTTCTTGCTAGGATCTTGGATTTCGTGTGCTAGATCTGCCCATTTTCGTTTGCAAAACTCACCAAAGCAATCCTTCGCTTTGTAGGTTGGTAAATATCAGAGCCATGCTTGATCTAGCTTAATTTCAACTTATGCAATATAGATCCATGGTTTTTGATACGATATGATCCATTTTCTTGAATTTGATTGTTGATGTTGATGTTTGTTAGATCTAATTGATGTTTGATTGCTGTGATTCAATGTAATTTTTGTGCATATCTAATTGCTTGATCATTTGGATGCTTGAACAAGTGTTTTGCTTCTGAAAAGTGCTTTTAAAACTTGTACCACTGTGATTGCTTGTCCTTGATGTTTACATTACTGGAAATATGATGCATCTTTATGTTTGTTTCTGATTCCATGATTGCGTGTTCGTTTTAAGCGATTAATTGTTGAATTATCCATGAAGCTTTCGATGAGTGCTTAAGTATGCGATCCCATCGAAACTTGTTCATGCCTATTTGTTCATGCTTAATTTTCTACACATGTGAATCAATTGCTCTTGCTTGATGCTTGCTTATGTTTGCAACTCACGTGTGTTTGCTTAAATGTGAAGGCATGCTTTTGATCTTTTGTTTTGATGCATGATAATTCCTATTAATTGAACATCTTCATTATTGATCGATTAATCTTGGATGCATACTTGATATTATGTTGTTACATGATTGATGCCTATCCATGTGCATTTGTCTTGATGCATTGCTGCTGTCTTTTGCACCTGCTGTTATAGATTTTCACATGCTGGTAAATGTGCACCTATTCTGCCTTGTTGCCTTTTACACCTGTTTCTGCCTGAAAACATGCGCTGTTAAAAGTTGTCTTGCTTGTGTGTTGGATTTTATAGCTCTTTTAAAGCTAGAGCGCTGTTGTAGCTGCTGTTTTTAGCTTGTTTTCCTTGTTTTAGCTTGTTTTTGCATGCTCCATTAAGGCCTCCTAGTCCAATTTAATTTTTGATTAAGCTTGGAGTATTATAAAAATTAAGAGTTTAATCCATGCATGGTAACAATAGGGTAGTCCCTTTTAACCTCAACCTTAGGTCCATATTTTGCTTGCTAACATTAGGATATAATTTCCTCTCGCATCCCAAACTTAGGGCCATTTTGCATGACAACTTTAGGATCAAGCTTTGCCTTAGACCTTCCGTGCGTCTTTCTCTTCTTCTCTCTCAAAATAACTTTAAAATACGATAAACATTGTGCGCCACAAGCCTTAAGTATATGGGAAATGATGAGTGAAGGGTCTCTCCTTGCTTCGTTTAGAGTGTTTAGCGTACGTCCCATCTGGGGGCGATCATGCGACGCATTCATTCCTATATCATAGACTTAAGTGTAATGTGAATCTCAAACCAAATCAATTCACTTCTCAAAAACTCACAAACAAATTCAAATAATTTTCATCCTTTGGGATTATTTGTCAAACCATTTTCAGAAAGAGTATGTTACTTTTCTGTTCTAACGCAAACAAGCATCGACCTTAACTGCTCGAATGAGAACTTAGCGTCGCTCATAAAAAACACTAAGCAACCCGTGGTGAGCCGAACTATGGCTGCTATGATTTCTCATTCCATATGAGGATACGTAGGCACAAGACGACGATGTCTTGGCGAGCAACCTTCCCCCCTTTCACTCGTTGTTTTCCGAACTACATGGACTCAGCCTTTCCTATTGCACGAGGGAATACATAGGCATAGGACGAAGAAGTCCTATCGAGTCTCCTTTTGTTTTTTTTCCTTTTCGTTTAGCAGTAGGCTTTAGATAACACACCCTTTGATTAGACAACAAGTATGGATCCCGTTAAGTACAACGGACGCAAGGGGGTGCTAATACATTCCTTTCGCGTAATCGAATCTCGAACCTCGAATTTAGTTACGATGACCATGTCTTCTCCCTTTTTGAGGTTTTTGTCGATCGTTTCCTTTCCCTTGTTGGGATAAATAATGTTCGGTGGCGACTCTTTTGTTTTTTTTCCTGCCAGGTGTTTTTCGCAGTTGCGACAACTGAAGACTCTGCTGGGGACTTTGGTTCCCTATGCAGGTCAATCCTAGCGCTTGTTTTTTTCGGTTTGGATGTTTACCTTTTATGCTTTTATGTGCATCATCAGTTACATATTATTGCATTTTCATTTTATTAGCATTTGATTACTGTTATCATATTGCTCTGCTGCTGCTGTGCTGTTGGGTGAGATTTTTCTATGAGAGATAAGCTCACTACCCAGGCTTGAGTATACACTTAGGATTAGAGTGGAGAGTAGTGTGGATTTCGTGGCGTATGGCCACGTGTAGTTGACACGAAACTCACGTTCAGACGAGGTTTTCTTTGGAGATACTCTATCCTGTGCGTCTGATGCAGATGATATGGTGTTGAATTAGAGAGCTTATGCCTCTAGAGACCGTTTATGAAAAGTCAGTTGAGGCCTCCTTGATTGATGATGATGCCGAACCAGAAATGGTGAACGTATTATCATTTCTCGACCTGAGAGTCTGTGATACTGATGACCTGCATAGGATGCCTGTGTCCAAGACTAGAACCCACATGTGAGAGGGGATGGGTTTTTCAGGAAACCTTGACTTTCAACCTACCCGATTTTCTGGTTTTCTTATCAGTGTGGGCTTTTGATCCTGGGTATTATGGTTATTTTGGTATTCCGGTTTTCCGGTTTTCTTGGTGAAGCAGAATTATGACCTTATTCAGTCGATAGTGCAACAGCTTTTCAAAGCATATGGAAACCTTGATCCCATGTTTGCATTTGCATAATCATTTTGCATCCTAACATTCATATTTGCGTATTTCCAGGTTCTCGTATTATCTTTGATTTCGATTATTAGAGGTTTATAGAGACGGACACTGGTAGAAAGAAGATCGTCATATACAAGTTTCCAACTCCTGATTTGGATTCTCTTTATGGTTTGATTACTCTAGAAGATTCTAGCGTTCTCGAGGGTTTCAAGAGGGATTATGGAAGGATTTTGAGTTTCGTGCATAACATTACTGATTATGAGTATTAGGCTATTCACACTCTTATGCAGTTCTACGACCCTCCGTTGCGATGCTTCACTTTTCAGATTATCTGTTGGTTCCGACACTAGAAGAGTATGCATTCATCTTGGGGGTTCCTATCCAGGATAAAGCACCTTCCTATTATTCCAAGGAGAATCTTGACCTCGATGATGTTGCCGCCTCTCTTTATTTGAGCAAATCTGTATTGGTGGAGAACATTGCTAGCAAGGGAGGACTTTCTGGGTTTCATCTGGATATCTTGGTGAGTGATGCTCATAAGTATGATGAAGTTGTTAGTTGGGAGGTGTTCAACTCTATTTTGGTTCTGTGCATCTATGGCATCGTCTTGTTCCCCAACATGGCGGATTTTGTGGATATGAGTGTTGTTCGCCTCTTTATTATGAAGAATCCTGTGCCTACTCTTTTGGGAGACTTGTATCATTCTGTGCACTATAAGAATGAGAAAAGGAGAGGAAATATGGTTTCCTATTGTGCACCGCTTCTTCACAAATGGTTTATGGATCATCTTCCTTGTTTTGGAGCTTTTGCTGATTCTCAGAATTCTTCCGAGTGGTCTAAAAGATTGATGGGGCTGACTGCGAATGATATTGTCTGGTTCAATCGTGATTTGCTTGGCAAGGAGATTATTTATAGCTGTGGAGACTTCCCGAATATGCCTCTGATAGGGAGAAAAATGGGTATTAATTATAACCCTTCCCTCGCGATTATACAATTTGGGTACGCCTTAAGGGAGCCACTAAAAGATAAGGATGTTCAAGAGTCTTTATTCTTCACTGGGGCAGCTGAGCCAGAGTTACTAAAGATGGTTATGGACACATGTGGTAAGATCCATCGCAAGGGAAAGCTTTCTTTGGGCAAGAGTGACTGCAGAGCCTATGATCCCTATGTAGAATGGATTCAGAAGAGGGTCGAAGAAGTGTTGCTACCGTTCTCCAATGAAGCACCTCTATATTCGTTAATGATTGAACACCCCACGACGGTAGAGATTGAGAGGTTTAATAAGCTTTGGCCTGAAAAAGAAGAACTCCGCAGGGAGAATGAGGAATTGAAGATAAAGGTCTCTCATTTGGGGTATGCTCAGAGCGAAGCAGTCTATGTGTCCAAGGTGAAAACCAAACTTCTAGCCAAGAAAGAGAAAGAACTAGAAGATGAAATCAGAAGCAGAGAGAGGATATGCCAAGACCTGAAGAGTGCCAACAGTATTCTGCAATAGATAAAGAAAGATCTGGATAGAGCTTGCCTTGAGATTTCAAAGTTCAACAGTCAATAGAACGCTGCAGTGGCAGCCCACAAGAGGAAATAAGATGAACTCTGTGATCAAATTGAAAGGTTGAAGATGTAACTTGAAGTCAAAGAGAGAGAAGTCAGAAGAGAGTCGTCTCACAGATGCCGAAGTGAAAAGCAAATCAAGGATAGTTTGTCATCCCTAGAGGAGCTCAAGGTCCAAGCGAAGGTGAAGAAGCCTAAGCTCGAAGACGACTTTGGTGAAGATGCTTGAGAGGATTATTGTCGCTATCTAGAAGGGATTATGCACAAGAGAGATGTTCTCATTCAGGAGCTGATCCATAGACCGAAGCATCCTGACACAAAGAAGTTATTCAAAAAGGTCCAAGCCTGGTGCAAGGAGCATAGTGGCTGGGGAGGTTCGTCTTTATTCTGTTTATATTGATCACCATCAGGCTTGTTGACCGGGGTCATCAATTGTGTATTTGGTGTTATCTTTGTTGTATTGACACTGTGTTGACTTGGTTTTCTTATTCAATCTATAAGCAGCTTTACCAGTGTCTACCCATCTCTTATTTATTACTGTTTAAACTCGAATCGAGGTGTAGAACACCTTTGGAAATATTCAAACATGACCTTCGCATTTGCATTCTCATACTCATATGCATGGAAGGTGTTCTGGGCTGGCTTATCTCATATCTATCTGGTTTTCTTTAGCAGGATAATAGACCCTCGTATTCACAGGTATCATAAAAGAGGAAATCAGAAGCAGATTATGGATCAGATGCAAGCAGAACTATTGGAAGTACAGACTCACATGACTCAGTTCATGGAGTTGATGCAGAATGTGGCCCAAGGGCAAGAAAAATTGAGGAATTTGGTTCAACCTCTAATTGACGCTCCCAGAGTCGATGACATTTGGGTGGTTCATCCAAGTGGTAATGTTATCAACCCCCCGGTCGAAGGTGCTGCTAGTGTTGTCATTCTTCTGAGCGGAGGTGGCACAGGTGTTGTTCTTACTCCGGGCGGAGGAGTTGCTAGTGGAATTCCTGTTGGTATTGGTGGTGGAAGTGTTTGTGCTATCCATGAAGCTGGTGGAACTCATAACTATCAGTGGGAGGAAGACAGACAAGAAGACGTATTTTATATGCGTGATCTAGATGATGGTCTCCCATCTGAAGTGGATAAGAAATTCAAGATGATTTGGGTCCCGACATGACTGATATCGAGCTGGTCCCAGGTGTTAGAATCCCACCCAAGTTCAAAGTCCCATACTTTGATAAGTATAAAGGAATGACTTGTCTCAAAACTCATATCCGGGCCTACTATCGGAAGATGTCGGCCTACTCCGAGGATGATAAGCTGCTCATGCACTGCTTCCAAGATAGCCTAGTTGGAGCATCTTTGGAGTGGTATATGGGATTAGAGAGGACTTACATCAGAACTTGGAGTGGTCATGCTGAATCTTTTGTCAAGCATTATCAGTACAATAGTGATATGGCGCCCAATAGAACTCAATTGCAGAATATGGTTCAGAAGGGAAATGAAAGTTTCAAGGAATATGCCCAGAGATGGCGCGAGTTAACGGTCAAAGTTCAACCTTCGATGATGGAGAGAGAGCTCATCGATATGTTCATAGGTACCCTTCAAAGGCCTTATTTTAAGAAGTTGGTGGGGTGCGCATCCGCAGGTTTTTCAGACTTAGTAAAGGCTGGGGAAAGAGTGGAACGTGGAATCAGCATTGGGAGGATTTAGAATAGTAATCGTTCCTCGTCTGGAGGAAATAAGAAGCCGTATGCTGGAGGTTCCAAGAAGAGAAAAGGTGACACTAATTATATTTCTTCTTATCAGGGTAAAGGAAGAGCCAATCAGAATTATACACAGTAGGTTGCTACTGTGGCCATTCCGGCTGCATCTCAACAACAACATAATGCTCCTCACCGATATCCAGATCAACCAAGGATGGAAAATAGGAAGTTCGAGACTCCTCCTATGCCATATTCTCAATTGCTACAACATTTTCTTTAGTTGCAGTTGCTTCAGAAAAGAACACTACTCACTAGAACTCCTCCACCGGGTTATGATACTAATGCTCAATGTGAGTTTCATTCTGGGGTGTCAAGGTACAATATTGATAACTGTAAGGTGTTCAAGCATAAAGTGAAGGATTTTACTAACTCCAAGGCCATTAATTTCACTAATGGTGAACCCAATGTAATTCAAAAATTCATGGCATGTCAAGGGCCAATGTTATTGGAGATGGGGAACAATTAAATTTGGTGGCCAATGTGAATGAGTTGAAGACTCCTTCGTCAGTTGTTAAAGAACGTTTTGCTAAAGAGGGATATTTTCCCAGGTTGTGCTTTCGGTTGTCAGAGATGTGTTTTGCATCCCGAGGGTTGTGACCTATTAAGGAATGGTATACAAAAACTAATGGATGATGGACAGTTATAGCTTGACAGAACTAGTATTGTGGATGATGTTAATGATAAGATTAATCATGATGGTAGGGATATTGCAACGATATCAATTCCATATAAGACCTTCTATATTTCAGTGCCTGTATGACAAGCACTTGTCATTATTACTACATCGGGGCCGATACAACATGAGATTACTAAAGCAATTCCGTGGAACTACAGAGATGAGGTATTTTGTAATGGACAAAAACAAGAGTTGTTGGGTTCTTTAGATGTTGGGTCTACTATGGACAATATTGTCGGTGCTGGGGGTATCACGTGCAATGGTAGGGTATTATCTTTGCCAAATGTTAGTGTTGATAGATCAGATTAGGGTAAAGGAAAGTTAGTTGTGGATGATTCCGTGCAACAACAGTTAGGTGATGCTTCTTTCTTAAAAGATGTAGAGGAATTTATGAGGTTGATTCGTAAGAGTGATTACAAGATTGTCGACCATTTGAATCATACACCATCAAAGATCTCCATTATATCGTTGTTGATGTGTTCCGAGGCACACAAAAACACATTGTTGAAGGTGTTGAATGCTGCCTATGTTCCTTAAGAGATTTCGGTAAATCAGCTTGAAGGGGTAGTTTCCCATGTTAATGCAGGGAATGGTCTAGGGTTTACTAATCTGGATTTGACGCCGGGGGAAGAAATCATAATAAGGCCTTGTATATCTCCATCGAGTGCAGGGGCTCTCTGTTGTCACATGTGTTGGTAGATACTAGGTCGTCATTGAATGTGTTGCCAAAGAAGGCTATTATAAAGTTGGATACGCAGGGTGTGATTTGCAGGCCTAGTGATTTGGTAGTGCGGGCCTTTGATGGATTTAAAAGGTCTGTTTTCGGTGAAGTGGTTTTTCCTATTCAAGTTGGACCAGAAATTTTTGATACAACTTTCTATATCATAGACATTCAGCCCTCCTATAGCTGTTTTTTAGGCCGTCATTGGATACATTCTGCCGGAGTAGTTACTTCAACTCTATATCAGAAGCTGAAGTACATGGTCAAAGGAAGGGTTGTTACCGTCTACGGTGAGGAAGACATTATGGTTGGCCACTTATTATCATTTAAGTATATTGAGGTTGATGGGGAAATACATGAGACCCTCTGTCAGGATTTTGAAGCAGTTCATATTTAGAAGGGGCCTCCCGTGGAGGATAAAAAGCCTGAGGTTTAAATGTCTTCTTTGAAAGAAGCGCGTGCTGTGGTTAAGGCTGGAAATTCCCAACGATAGGGCCAGGTTCTTGAAGTGCCAATGAAGAATGGAAAATTTCGATTAGGTTACAAGCCGTTGTCAGCTCTGCCGAAGTTCAGGGGTCCTATCAAGTTCGCAAGTGCTGGGGTTATTTTTGATAAGATTCATGCAATAGGGGAAGACGAGGTCGATAGTGATTGCGGCATGGATACTTGGATCCGCCCCTGCATCCTAGGCCAAGATTTGTGAAACTGGTCTTCCGAGGAAGTCATCCTGGTCCCTCACGAAGAGTAACTTTTCTTATTTTTTGCAGTTGTCAAGTCCTGCGCTCTGCCCAAGGCATAATGACTCATTTGTAGGGCCACACATGTTTTGCTTTTAATGTTATCCTGAATAAATAACGTTTTGCATTCAAATGTTGCACTCCCTGTTTTTCATTTTTACCTTTACATCTTTAAAAATGGAAATGTGTTTGTTTTGTTTTGTTTTGTTTTGTTCATCCTTGCATTCTTAATAAGACATAAAAGATCACTTATGCAGATCCGTTCCCTCAGATTCTGTCAATAATGATTCAACTATAACTCGGTATGACTTTGACAATCCTATTTACCATGCTGAAGAGGAGACTGACGAAGACAGTGAACTTCCTGAGGAATTAGCCAGACTGTTGAAACATGAGGAGAGGATTATTCAGCCTTATCAGGAGGACATCGAGATCATTAATCTAGGTACCGAGGATACAAAGAAGGAAGTTAGAATTGGGGCCGCATTGAAATATAACATCAAGAGAAGACTGATTGAAATGCTCTGAGAGTATGTGGATATCTTTGCTTGGTCTTACTAAGACATTCCTGGGCTTGATACAAATACCGTAGTACACCGTTTGCCTCTCAGAGAGGAGTGTCCTCCGGTCAAGCATAAGTTGAGAAGAACAAGACCATATATGGCTGTCAAAATTAAAGAAGAGGTTCAAAAGCAGTTGGACGCCATATTTCTTGCTGAGACTAATTATCCTCCGTGGGTTGCTAATATTGTGCCTGTACCTAAGAAAGACGGAAAGGTCAGGATGTGATTGTATTATAAAGATTTGAATAGAGCAAACTTGAAAGATGATTTTCCGCTCCCTCACATTTACGTGTTAGTGGATAATACTGCTCAATTTTCTGTGTTTTCCTTCATGAATGGCGTCTTTGGGTACAACCAAATCAAGATGGCCCCAAAAGAGATGGAGAAAGCGAAGTTCATAACGCCGTGGGGGACGTTCTGTTATAAAGTGGTTCCTTTTGAATTGAAGAATGCTAGGGAAACTTATCAGCAGGCAATGGTGACTCTCTTTCATGATATGATTCACAAAGAGACTGAGGTCTATGTTGATGACATAATCGCAAAGTCACAGACGAAGGAAGAGCATCTGGTTAATTTGTCGAATCTGTTTGAAAGGTTAAGGAAATTCAAGCTGAGGTTGAATCCAAAAAAGTGCACCTTCGGGGTGAGGCCTGGTAAACTTCTGGGTTTCATTGTTAGTGAAAGAGGCATCGAGGTTGATCCTGCCAAGATAAGAGCTATACAAGCGATGCCTGAGTTAAAAATAGAAAATGAGGTTCATGGTTTCTTAGGGAGGTTGAACTACATTGCTAGATTTATCTCTCACCTCATAGCCACGTGTGAACCAATATTCAAATTGTTGAGAAAAGATCAAGCGGTCAGGTGGAATGAAAATTGTCAAAAAGCATTTGAAAAGATAAAATAATATTTGCAGGAACCTCCGATCCTCATGCCTCCGGTAGTAGGAAGACCTTTGGTTATGTATATGACGGTTCTTAAGAATTTTATGAGGTGTGTGCTCGGTCAACAGGACAAGACAGGCAGAAACGAGTATGCCATCTACTACCTGAGTAATAAATTTTCCGATTGTGAGTCATGGTACTCACTGCTGGAGGAAACATGTTGTGCACTCTCTTGGGCAGCTAAGAGTTTGAGGCAATATATGTTAAACCACACAACTCTGTTGATATCGAAGATGGATTTGATTAAGTATGTGTTTGAGAAGAAAGCACTCACTGGAAGGATTCTCGTTGGCAGATGGTTTTGACATAATAGGATATTCAATAGGTTTCCCAGAAAGCCATCAAGGGAAGTGTTCTATCAGAATATCTTGCTCAACAACCTATTGAGGACTATCAGCCAATGAAGTTTGAGTTTCTAGATGAAGATATCATGTTTCTGAAAATGAAAGACTATGACGAGCCTTTTCCTGATGAGGGGTCGAAAATTGGATCTCAGTAGAGTTTTATTTTTGATGGCACTGTCAACTCATATGGTAAGGGAATCAGAGCAATCATTACTACCCCTCACGGTTCTCACATACCGTTCACTTCTCGATTGACGTTCACTTGCACCAACAATGAAGCAGAATATGAAGTATGCATTATGGGTTTAGAGGAGGCCATTGATCTGAGGATCGAAAATCTTGATGTGTATGGAGATTCAACATTGGTGGTTAATCAGATTAAGGGCGAATGAGAGACGCGTTAGGCAAACCTTGTATCGTATAAGGATTATGCTCGAAGGTTGCTACCTTTCTTTGACCGAGTTGATTTTCATCATGTACCCCAGGCTGAAAATCAGATGCCAGATGCGTTGGCAACGTTAGCTTCGATGTACAAGGGGAATTATTGGAATGAGGCTCCGACAATCAACATTATACGCCTTAATAGACATGCTTTTGTGTTTCCTGCCGAAGACGTGTCAGATGACAAACCTTGGTTTCATGACATCAAGTGCTTTCTTAAAAGTAAAGAATACCCTTTAGGGGCATCCAACAAATATAAGAAGACTATGAGGAGGCAAGCTGGTAACTTCTATCTGGACAAGGACGATGTATTGTACAAGAGGAACTTTGATATGGTCTTGCTCCATTGTGTTGATGAACATGAGGCAGACCTGTTGATGGAAGAAGTTCATGAGGGTTCTTTCGGTACTCATGCCGGTGGACATGCTATAGCTAGAAAGTTGTTAAGAGCAGAGTATTACTAGATGACTATGGAGTCTGATTGTTGTAAATATGCCAGAAAGTGTCATAAATGCCATATTTATGCTGATAAGGTACACGTGCCACCGACTCCTTTGAGTGTTAACATCTCCTTGGCCATTTTCTATATGGGATATTGATATGATCGGAAGGATTGAGCCTACTACTTCCAATGGGCATCGTTTCATTCTGGTTTCCATTGATTACTTCATTAAGTGGGTGGAAGCAGCCTCATTTGCCAACATTACCAAGCAGATAGTCGTCCGGTTTATAAGGAAGGACATCATCTATTGTTATGGTATTCCTGAGAGAATCATACTGTCGTACCTAAAAAAAACATGATCCTTCGCGAATGGTCGCGGAAAACATAGAGTCGCCACCGAACTTTATTTATCCCAAGAAAGGAAAGGAAAATATTGATAAAACCTTTAGGGAAAGAACATGGTTATCGCAACCAAGTTCTAGGTTCGGGAGTCGGTTACATGAGGGGAAGGTATTAGCACCCCTTATGTCCGTTGTACTCAAGGGGAACCTCTTAATTCGATTTGTAAAAAATGTTAGTCTAGTTAGTTTGTGTTCTTGCAAGATAAAAGGTGTAAAGGTAATTTAAAGGGTTTAAACAATTAAAGAGAAAAGGGTGGTTTTAGAAAAGATTGCTCGCCAAGGATTGAGGCCCTTGTGCCTACGTATTTTCACTTAAAAAAATGAAGAATCAGAGCATCCGTAGTTCGTGGGACTACGGGTAAAGGAGGGAATTATGGGGAAATGTGCTCGCCAAGATCATCGCAATCTTGTGCCTACGTATTCTCGTTAACAGACGAGAAATCAGAGAGGTCGTAGTTCAGACTGCTACGGGAAAAAAAAGGGAAACCGACTGCAGGATGATGACAGCTTGTCAAAGAGCCACGATAATCATTGACGGCAAGTTGGAGGCATCATAACATAATCAAAATGTTGTAATTTTTAGTTTAGTGTAGGAATAAAACATGAGAAAGTGATTATACATTTTTAGGTCTGTTCCCTTTGTAAAAAAAAAGAAACGTAAACTTAGAATCAAATCCCTTGTAATTGTCTGCAATTATTCTAAGCTAATGAATGCTCTTGCGGAATGACTCTCACTTGAAACACTAAGGTAGCACAATTCTCCTTCTTTTATTGAAATTATTGACCATGCTTGACATGCTTGAAATCAGACCCCTTTTATTGAAACACGAGTTAAACACTCATAAAGGTTGTATATTGATAACCTCCCGTTTTATACATGGTTGACAAACACAACTTACATTCCTTAGGGTTGACTTTGAAATGGCCGTACTTTGAAATATGGCATCGTCCCTCAGACTATTAAAAATAAACTTCGGTTAAACACTTTCAATCTTGTACGTTGGAAACTTAGATGCATTAATTAACTTCTTAAATGCCTTAAACTTAAACCTTTGATAACTTAAATGAAACCCCATTTAAAATTTTATCCAACTTTGAATCGATCTTCGTGAAGAAAGAATAAATGATAATCTCTTGATTGCTTGGTAATTTGTTAAATCTTAATCATTTGACAAACTCCAATGACGTTCTTATGCAAGGTAACTTACGACAATAAACCACCAGTAAACACAATCTTTCCCAGGCCTGATTTGATTGAAATTAAATCTGATCTCCTTTGGAAAGCGTGATGCGTAGAAAAGTCAATCAAAAACTTGCTTTGGATCCCCAAAATTTCCTAGGATCTCTTCTGCATCGACCATGTGCCCAGATATGATGATAAAGATGAAAGTATGACATGCAAGGCCAAGGTGAAAATAAGGATGACAGATCAGGGTCAGAATTAGGGTATAACAGTTGCCCCTATTTAAATATATTCAACCAGAGAGTATGAAGAATGTCCTTCTTCATATGATCATAGTGGGAGATAGTTAAATATCAAGAAGACCTGAATTTTGATCCTGAATGCATATGACATGCTATGTTATGCATAAGAGAGAAAACTATGCAATGCAAATGCAATGTTGATGCGATGAACTACATCATGATAAAGATGATGGGAAGATAAATACAAAAAAAATGCTGACAAGGAAAGAAAACACACGGGGATAAAGCCAACACAACGAGTAGTAAACTCACTGGGGATGACCAAACACCGGGGGAAAAGAAACAACTGGCAAATCTAAAAAACGATTGGTCAACGGGTTCAGGCATGAGCGATTGACATACAAGGACAAAAGGTAAAGCAGGACCTTTAAAGAAATAGGATCATGCAAGCAAAACAAACTTCTGGAAATTCTTTAAACGAAGATATCAAAGGGGATTTTCAGGAAACATCAGGAAAAATACAGGGTAATTAAACTCTTATGTATGCCAAAATAATTGGACTTCACTGGGAAATTCCTTTTGGGTAAGCTTCTCAAAAGAGATAGACACTTATCAACTGTAAAAGGAATTATGTATCACCAAGAGAGGATAAGCTTCTCAAAAGAGATTGCCACTTATCGAAAAAGATGGATAAGCTTCTCGAAATGAGACTGCCACTTATCGAAAACGCGAAACAAGATTCCCAAAGGGGACTGCCACTTGTTAATAAAAAGAGAGATAAGCTTCTCGAAACGGAGATGCCACTTATCGTTGAAAGAGGATAAGCTTCTCGAACAAGACTGCCACTTATCTGAAAAGATGATAAGCTTCTCAAAAGGAGACTGCCACTTATCAAGAAAGCGAAACAAGCTTCCCAAAGGGGACTGCCACTTGTTAATAAAAAGAGAGATAAGCTTCTCGAAACGGAGATGCCACTTATCGTTGAAAGAGGATAAGCTTCTCGAACGAGACTACCACTTATCTGAAAATATGATAAGCTTCTCAAAAGGAGACTGCTACTTATCAAAAAAGCGAAACAAGCTTCCCAAAAGGGACTGCCACTTGTTAATAAAAAGAGAGATAAGCGTCTCGAAACGGAGATGCCACTTATCGTTGAAAGAGGATAAGCTTCTTGAGCGAGACTGCCACATATCTGAAAAGATGATAAGGTTCTCAAAAGGAGACTGCCACTTATCAAGAAAGCGAAACAAGCTTCCCAAAGGGGACTGCCACTTGTTAATAAAAAGAAAGATAAGCTTCTCGAAACGGAGATGCCACTTATTGTTGAAAGAGGATAAGCTTCTCGAATGAGACTGCCACTTATCTGAAAATATGATAAGCTTCTCAAAAGGAGACTACCACTTATCAAAAAAGCGAAACAAGCTTCCCAAAGGGGACTGCCACTTGTTAATAAAAAGAGAGATAAGTTTCTCGAAACAGAGATGCCACTTATCATTGAAAGAGGATAAGCTTCTCGAACGAGATTGCCACTTATCTGAAAAGATGATAAGCTTCTCAAAAGGAGACTGCCACTTATCAAGAAAGCGAAACAAGCTTTCCAAAGGGGACTGCCACTTGTTAATAAAAAGAGAGATAAGCTTCTCAAAGAAGATAACCACTTATCTACAATGGGGATTTGTAAAAGATTCTTGTGGCAAGATATATACAAAATAAATGCACTTTTGGTCTAGGTTCGACGACCTAACCAAAGAAAAACTTGCTAGAGACCAAAGTTCAATCTAGGAACAAGCTAGAAAGAAACGGTAAAAAAAAAGACTCCAACCATTAAGGAATGAACTCGAACGGGGATCATCTTATCCAAACATGGAGAATATAACAGAAATAACCGTCATCCATGAGAATCGAACTTTGTGGGGAATTTATAAATGATGCTCACTTTATGCCTAAAGCTGACAACTCTATTTGGAGAGAGACGACACAACCCGACCACTTGGGGAATAAATACACTCAAAGTAAATGGAACAAGTAATTACCAGAATAATACGCATGAATACATGTATGCGGGATTCTACATTGCTGGTAAAATATGAGACAACACTTCAAGGATTATTGAGAAGACTACCAATGAGGTTTGTTAGGGATTGAAGGGTGTAAAGTAGCCTGACTCACTGGTGATACTCGAGTAAAATGGTTAGTTCTGGTTTCTCAAGGAGAAAACCAAAGGTTAACAATAACTTATAATGAAAAGTATACTCCGGATTTGCACGAGGCAAAAACAAAAGGGGTTCCGGACTCGCAAAAAACCATAAAATTGACAGTAAAACTTGACTACACAACATAAGGCCGGACATATAGGACTTGGGCGAAAAGGTGACCATCCTGCTTTCCTCAACACCTGGATATGTATCTCAAATACAAATGAAAGGATGTTCTGAAAATGTTCTTCTGATGTGTCAACTTTCGTCAAAAATCTTACTGGAAAAAAAAACACAGGACCAAGTCCTCCTTAGGGATCAATCCAGAAATGTTCCATAAATATCTCGTAGTTTTATGATTTCTGGGGAAAAGATCAACTTCTCTTTAGTTATTTTAATTGTCAAGGAATTTATACGTCTCAACATGTTGTTATACCTCCATTTCAAAATTATATCATCAAAAATAAGCAGCACTTGCAAAAGAAAGAAAACACAGTAAATAGAAAAGAGGAAAATGCAAATTATTGAAAAATATGGTAGCGCATGAAAAAAACACGGCTCCACATGAGATATTACAAAAGGAACAAACAAATGAAAATGGCAATAGGAAAGGTTTACATTAAATCTCGATAAATGTTACTTTCCCTACAACTAAAGAGATCCTTAGAACTTCGCTTCTGAAGAGAACAAACAGGTCGACTCTCGTGCCCCTGTTCTTTTGCGCTGATCAGATTTACTCGACATTGTATTAGCCTTTTATTTATCCCTAATTTTTGCCTGGATCTCCCTTTCGGGTTTTCAATCCACCGGGATGCTGTTTTTTTTTTGCCTAAGTTGCCCTCTCGGGTTTTCAACTTAGCAAGCCGACATATTTTATATCCCTAATTTTTGCCTGGACTGCCCTTTCGGGTTTTCAGTCCACCGGGATGCCATTATTGCCTAAGTTTCCCTTTCGGGTTTTCAACTTAGCGGCTGTCTTTTTTCTAGGCATAATACATACGAACTGCATCAGAGTTTATTGTCTTATGGAACTCCTCTCCATCCATCGTTGCAAGAATTAAAGCTCCACCAGAAAAGACTTTCTTAACAATGAATGGACCTTCATAATTCGGAGACCAATTTCCTTATAAATCCTTGTGAACAGGAAAAATCTTCTTGAGCACGAGATCTCCTTCCTTATATTCTTGAAAACGGACTTTCTTGTTGAATGCCTTCTTGAGGCACTTCTGATATAGCTGACCATGACACAAAGCAGCTAGGCGCTTCTCTTCAATAAGATTTATCTCATCTAAATGGTTTTGAATCCATTCAGCCTCTTCCAGTTTAGTTTCCATCAAGATCCTCATTGACGGGATTTCTACCTCGACCGGGAGAACTGCTTCCATTCCATATACCAGGGAAAAAGGGGTTGCCCTTGTTGAAGTGCAGACAGTCATTTGATGTCCGTGCAAAGCAAAAGGTAGCATCTCATGCCAATATTTATAAGTTACCACCATCTTTTGCAGGATCTTCTTAATGTTTTTGTTTGCAGCTTCAACGACTCCATTCATCTTTGGGCGGTATGGTGAAGAGTTATGGTGTTCTATCTTGAAACTTTCACATAACTCCTTTATAACTTTGTTGTTCAAATTTGACCCATTATCTGTGATGATTTTGCTTGGAATTCCGTACCGGCAGATAATATCCTTCTTAAGGAAACGCGCAACCACTTGTCTGGTCACATTGGCATAGGAAGCAGCCTCTACCCATTTGGTGAAGTAATCAATGGCGACTAGGATGAAACAATGACCATTAGAAGATTTTGGTTCAATAGCGCCAATCATGTCGATGCCCCACATCGAGAATGGCCATGGAGAAGTCAAAACATTGAGAAGAGTAGGCGACACATGAACTTTATCAGAGTAGATTTGACATTTATGAAAAGTTTTGGCGTAATGAAAACAATCAGCTTCCATTGTCAACCAGTAATATCCAGCCCTTAGAATCTTTTTAGCCATGGCATGCCCATTAGCATGTGTTCCAAAGGACCCTTCGTGTATTTCCTTGATTAACATGTCAACTTCATTCCTATCCACACACCAGAGTAACACCGTGTCATGGTTTCTCTTGTATAGAACATCGTTGCTCAAGAAGAAATTGGATGCTAACTTTCTTCGAGTCTTTTTGTCCATTGTCGAAGCATTTCTTGGATACTCTTGGTGTTCTAGAAAACACTTGATATCATGAAACCATGGTTTGCCATCAGATTCTACCTCAACTACTTGACAGTAAGCTGGTTCAATCTGCCGCCTTATAACAATAAGTGGAGCTTCATTATGGAATCTAACTTGGTACATGGCAGCTAGCGTAGCCAAAGCATCAGCCACACGATTTTCTGCTCTTGGGATATGATGGAATGTTATGGTATCAAAATACTTTATCATCTCTTTGACGTAAGCATGATATGGGATCAACTTCGTGTCACGGGTTTCATAATCTCCCTTGATTTGATAGATCACCAAGGCTAAATCTTCGTACACCTCAAGGTTCTTGATACGAAGATCAATTACGGCTTCGAGACCGAGAATACATGCTTCATACTCCGCCATGTTGTTCGTACATGCGAAACACAACCTTGCGGTGAAATGGGTGAAGTTACCCTAAGGAGAAACAAGAATAGCTCCAATGCCATGTCCATTGGAATTTGAAGCACCGTCGAATGCAAGTTGCCAAATTACCCCAGGTTCAGGTCCTTCTTCAGGGTCTAGGTCTTCATAATCCTTGATTGCCTTGATTGCCATGATATCTTCATCGGGAAAATCAAACTTTATGGGTTGGTAATTTTCCAACGGATGATGTGCCAAATATTCTGCTAATACATTTCCTTTAATCGCCTTCTGGGTGACATACTGTATATCATATTCAAAGAACAACATCTGCCAACGAGCTAATCTCCCATTCAGAGCAGGTTTCTCAAAGATGAACTTTATGGGATCCATCTTGGAAATCAATAAAGTGGTGTGACAAATCAAGTATTGCCTTAAACGCCGGGCGGCCCATTCCAAGGCACAACAAGTCTTTTCTACAGCCGAATATCTTAATTCGCAATCAATAAACTTTTTGCTTAGGTAGTAAATTGCATGCTCTTTCCGTCCAGATTCATCTTGTTGCCATAATACACAACCCATCGAATCTTCTAACACGGTTAAGTACATGATGAGCGGTTTCCCAGGCACGAGTGGTATCGATATGGGAGGCTTTTGTAGGTAACACTTTATCTTTTCAAAGGCCTTTTGACAGTTGGCATCCCACTGGACAGTTTGATTCTTTCTCAGCAACTTGAATATAGGCTCACACGTGGCTGTTATATGAGAGATGAACTTGGAGATGTAATTCAATCTCCCTAAGAACCCCCTGACTTCTTTCTCTGTTCGTGGAGAAGGCATTTCTTGAATAGCCCTTACTTTATCAAGGTCGACCTTAATCCCACGTTGGCTAACAATAAATCCAAGCAATTTTTCCGACCGGACACCGAATGTACACTTAGCAGGGTTTAAGCGCAATCTGAACTTTCTCAGCCGTTCAAACAATTTTTGTAGATGTTCTATATGATCTTCTTAACTTTGTGATTTGGCTATCATATCTTCGACATATACTTCGATTTCCTTATGCATCATGTCGTGGAAGAGAGTGACCATTGCTCGTTGATAGGTTGCCGCAACATTTTT
This sequence comes from Lathyrus sativus, assembly GCA_963859935.3. Taxonomy (NCBI): domain Eukaryota; kingdom Viridiplantae; phylum Streptophyta; class Magnoliopsida; order Fabales; family Fabaceae; genus Lathyrus; species Lathyrus sativus. Next base: position 613,992,695 of record OZ012735.1, on the reverse strand, counting down.
CAACCCAAAAGGCATTACCTTGTAGCAGTACGTTCCCCATGGCGTAATGAATATGGTTTTCTCCATATCTTCAAGCGCCATCTTGATTTGATTGTAGCTTGAGAAACCATCCATGAAGGAAAAAATGGAAAATTTAGCAGTGTTGTCCACTAGCGTATCAATATGTGGGAGAGGAAAGTCGTCCTTTGGACTGGCTCTATTCAAATCTTTGTAATCCACACACATTCTCACTTTTCCATCCTTCTTGGGGACGAGCACTATATTAGCAACCCATTGGGGGTATTTGGACACTGCTAAGAAACCTGCATCAAACTGCTTTTTGACTTCTTCTTGAATCTTGATGGAGATATCAGACCTTGTTCTCCTTAACTTTTGCTTTACTGGCGAGAATTCTGGCCGAAGCGGTAATCGATGTTTGACAATATCCGTATCCAAACCCGGTATATCTTGGTACGACCAAGCGAACACGTCAACATATTCATGCAAAATTTTGACCAAATTCTCTTTGGCGATGTCTTCAAGGACAATACCAATCTTCACCTCTTTCTTTGTCTCTTCCGTTCCCAGATTGATGACCTCCACATGCTCTTGATGCGGCTGAATGGCTCTAACCTCGTGCTCTAGCAACCTTTCTAGTTCCTCAGGCAGATCACATTCTTCTTCGCACTCTTCTTATGCTTGATTCACAAAGGTCTCAAAGTCGGGAGGGATTGTAACATTATCAAGTTCAACGGGTTCGTTGATTATTCTGCATGATTTAATGTTGATTTTAGAAAAAAATGGAAAGTAAATGCAACAAAATGCTTTTTTGTGGCTTTGAAAAGGTTGTCATTTTCTTAAAACAAAAAGAAAAAGAAAAAAAGTGAAAAACAAAATGCTTTTTATTAATGATGATAATCATTTAAAACGAAATGGGGCCCTACAAATGATCCTTAAGCCTTGGGCAGAGCAAAAGAATTTTGAGAAAATGAAAATAAATTACTCTGACAACGAAAAAACTTCAGGTAGGTCAATCGATTCCCAGTTATCCAATCCAGCGGTGCTGTGGTACACCAGGCATGGTGTTGTTGAATTAGTTGCATCGTCTTCTACAACAGCTACTTCCTTTTCGTGGATGAATCCTGCGTTGTGGAACACTTGGAAAATCTTCAATCTTGCCCCAGACGATCCTTGGGAGCTTCCCTTCATCTGAGACTCATATCCCAGCCCAAAGCGGTTATTCTTCTCGGGAACGTGAATCACTTGACCCCAACCTTCAGGACTGCCCTTCTCGAGCATTGCTTTTGCACCTTTCAAAGAAGCAAATGATGGATCAACCGCCATATCTTGCTCTTTTACTTCCCAGAGTTCAGCGTTTGCAATCTCCAAAGCTTGAAAATAAGTTTCAAATGCGCCTTCATCCGCTTCGACATATCTGAATGATGATAGGTGACTGATCAACAAATCCTCTTTGCCAGATACGGTGATAAGCTTTCCATCCACCACAAACTTCATCTTTTGGTGGAGTGTGGACGTCACTGCACCAGCAGCATGAATCCATGGCCTTCCCAACAAACAGTTATATGCTGGGTTAATATCCATGATTTGAAAAGTCATCTTGAAAACATGCGAGCCTACTAGTATGGGCAGGTCCACTTCTCCAATAACATCCTTACGAGAGCCATCAAACGCCTTCGCAATCATCATACTAGGCTTCATCACTGTCTCTGTGTATGAAAGTTTGGCCAAAATGGACTTTGGCATGACATTTAGCGATGAACCCGTATCCACCAGCACTCGGGCTAAGACATCATCCAAACACTTCACAGATATATGCAAAGCTCTGTTATGATTCCTTCCTTCCGCAGGCAGCTCGCCATCATGAAAACTCAAGGAGTGGCAAGCCGTAATATTAGATACAATTCCATTGAATTGATCTACAGTGATCCCTTGTGACACATGCGCCTGCATGAGCACTTTCAGCAAGGTCTTCCTATGAGCCTCTGAGTGAAACAACAACGAGAGCACAAAAAATATCGAAGGGGTTTGGTAAAGCTGGTCCACCATCTTATAATCACTTCTTTTAATTAGTTTTAAGAATTCCTCTGCCTCCTGCGGTGATACCGTCTCATCAAGAATCTCCAACCTTTTATGGGCTTGAGGAATTTCAGCAGTCTTTCTTCTGACAATCTCTTCAATAGATTTTGGAGGTGGCGTAGGCCCAAAGACACGGCCACTATGCGTCATCCTGCTTGCTTCAATGATGTTGGATATGTTCGGTCTAGAAATCTTTTCAAACTAGTCCCCTAAGGACACCTCTTGGCCGTTTATAAAAACTGCAGGGTTATAGCGCCACGACACTGCATTGTTGTTGTAATAAGGGATAGGAACTTGTTGAATTGTTATTTCCGGACACACGTATTCTATGCTGGGTGGAATACTGGGTGCATTATAATACTCAATTTCCCATGTAGGCGGTATCTCAAAATGAGGCTCGATCACCGCTATATCCTTATCAATTTTTGTACTACTGACCTGGAGTATCCCTTAGTCCATTAATTGTTGAATATCCTTGTTAACTACGAAACATCCTTTTTCAAGAACGGAGCATTCATCACATTCATCATGCTCCTTTTAAATTACCCCAGACTCCACCAAGCGAGCATGGAGCTCCTTCAATGGGGTTTTTAACTCCTTGACATCTCTGACAAACTCTTCATCTGATGCTTCCTCGATGGCATGGGCTGCATGTCCATTGTGAGTAGGAAAAGGGTTATTAGTAATGTTTGGGCCCTTATCCTTGAAAGACAAGATCTTGCAGTTAATGAGCTCTTGTACCCTCGCCTTCAGAGCAAAACATCCGTCTAAATCATGCCCTACAGCACCTTGATGGTATTCACAATGCAAGTCCGAATTAAACCAATGGGGAGGATTTCCAATGAAAGGAGGTAACGACCTCGTGGTTACTAACCCCTTGTAGACCAGAGATGGATACAAATCTTTGTACGTCATAGGGGTTGGATCAAAATCTTTGCCTCTCCTGGCACGGTTTCGATTTGCAGGAGCAGCAGGAGGAGCATGTGGTCTTTGTTGCGGCTGATTCTGCGTCGAAGGAGCTGGTGGATGCTGAGGAGCCATTTGTGGTGGATAACCTGGCATGAATGGCTGAGGGTATAATGGATAACTGATAGGAGGTGGTGGCCGCAGGTAAGCTGGCATTACAGATGCCACATAAGATTGCTGGTAGTATGGCACCGAAGCAGGTTGCTATTGGTAAGCGGCTGGTGCTGGAGGTTTTCTCCTTGATTTGTTTCCCCACTGGCCACTAGATACAACATTGGTCTCACCCTCTTGTCTTCGCTGGAAACCTCCTTGGTTCTTCCTCACATTATTGGAAGTTGTAGCAGCAGATGCGATCTTACCACTTTTTAGACCATGCTCAATTCGGGCTCCTATGGCCACCAATTTAGAGAATCCCAATGACGTGCTTCCTACCATTTTCTCATAATAGGCAGGTGGTACAATGTCCATAAGTAATTCAGCAAGCTCCTTCTCAGCTAATGGAGGTTCAACCTGGGAGGCCAGTTCCCTCCACCTTTGTGCATACTCCTTAAATGTTTATTTATCCTTCTGCGACATGTTTTGTAACTGTCTCCTATCAGGCGCCATATCCATGTTGTATCGGTAGTGCTTGATAAAGGCGTCAGATAGATCTTGGAAGTTTTTGATTTTCCATTGATCGAGACTTAAATACCATTTGGATGGTGCCGCGCTTAAGCTATCCTGAAAACAATGTATCATAAGCTTGTCATCATTCACATATGCAGCCATCTTCCTATAGTACATGATGAGGTGGATCCTTGGACAAGTATGCCCCTTATACTTATCAAATTCTGGTGTTTTAAATTTGGCTGGGATAACCAGACCAGGAACCAAACACATCTCTTTGGCAGCAGTCCCAAAAATATCATCACCTTCTACTGCTTGCATTCGTTTCATGAGGTTTTGGTAATTTTCTTTCACCTCCCTAAGGTCTTCATCTCTTGCATCTTCACCTATAGAGACTGATCTAGGAGCATGATAGATCTGATTGTAATCCTCATATTGTGGAGCAAATCCGGTTGAGACGGACGCGGTAGGCACCACAATTTGTGGAGTAGTATGCAAAACAGGTCGTGTTTCAAAATAGAACGGAGTAGGGATTGTTTGCGGCGCAGATTGCCCCATTGTCTCAAATCGTGGCACAAAATCAGGATGTAAATCATACGGGGGCCATGTGGAAGGCACCAATGTCTGAGTTCCTCCTGAAGAACCTATGATTTCTGAAACAACTTTAATTTGGGGAGGCTCGCTCCTGGCAGTCAAAGCTTGGTTCATTTCCTTGAGTTAATTCAAGCTCCCTCGAAGATCTTTGACTTCAGCTCTGAGTATTGCATTCTCTTCTTCTATGTCAGACATCCTTTGGCGTGCGCAGGCTTTGGTGTTATATCTGTGTTGAGGATTCAGGATGGAAACTGGAACGAGAGACACAAGATGAGAAACGAGTTGAAAACACATGGTATGCATATGTGGTGCATATGCAGAATGAAATGTAATGCAAGGTATGCAATCTTTGGCGTTTCAAAGAATCATTCGAATTAGTCGCTAGTTCATACAGAAGTATCAAGGAATCAAACAAATATAAAGCAAGAGATACCACATTCATTCATTAAGTTGCAATAGTCAGATAATACAAAAAAGTCATTCAGAAACAATTACAATCCTTAATACTTCAAAAACAAGAAAGAGTACAACAATGAAAATTCAGAACTTTGGCCTACGAGCCTCACGCTCCTTCAATTCTTCCTTAAACCTCTTCAGCATGTCTTTGCAAAGGCAAAGGAAATCACAAATAACAGGAGGAGTGGAGTCATCCATTGCTTCAAAAGCATCTCTATGCTTCCATACCAAGTCTTGAGCTAACCAGTTGCAGAATTCCGCCAAACCATTAAGCTTGTTGCGGTACATATCTCGATCAACTATCAAAATATGTATAGACTACTCATATCCATCATAATTTGAAACCACATTTATCCTTTCAGCAGCCCAAATATCTTTATCTGCAAGTATATTCTCCATTTGGTTCTTCTGATCTTCGACGAGACTTCTAGCTTCATTCAGCTCTCTACATAATCTGTCCCAATTTTCGGGATTAACCCTAGAGGCTCTTATGGCATCCTCCTTAAGTCTATGTTGCTCTGCTTTGGAAGCTCTCGAATGACGTAAAACGGTGTTTAGCTTTTGTATTTCCACTCCCATTTCTTCTCTAATTACCTTGTTTTTCTAGGTAGCCAAAAGCCAATCTTTTTCATTCTCAACACATTTCCTTCGAGCTTTATCCAACTCCTCTTTAAGCCCACTCACCCTGCTATCAGACTGATCCAGACACACCTTAACTTTCTTCCTTTTGTGTTCTTCCTCATCATCCTTCTTCTCTACTGCCTCTAACTGAGTATTTTTGCGTTGGAGTTCCCATTTCATGTAATTTTTCTCCTTAGTGACACTTTTAAGCTTCAGCTCGAGCTATTCATTTTCCTGCATCAACTTTGCTATGGTAGCTTTGAGATCCTCAACTTCCTCAATCAGGATATGAGTAGGCTTTGGTTCTGGCAAAGGTTCAGACAACTTGACCTGAAAAGGAATTTTAACCTCCCTCACTCTTTCCTTGACCCACACAAAGTAAGGTTCTTTGGTGATATTGTTCCTTCGACCTAACTCACTCTTCCCTTTCTTCTTTATACTTCCCCAAGCTCTTACGATTTTCTTGAACAGTTCTGGGTTTTCAGCTCCCAAATCATGCATCATGAAGGCCTCTAAACTCTTCTCTTTGGGAGGAGCCACCATTGGGTATCCAAGCTGCCTTAGTGATAGGATGGGATTGGAGTTAATGCATCCTCAAGTTCCAATGAGCGGGATATTCGTAAACTCACCACAACTAGTAATAACTTCCTCATAATCTAGCGAAAACCAGGAAAGGTCAGCAGATTTGAGGGATACCATCCTTTGAGCCCAACTACCACTAGCTTGATCAAAAAATGGTCCCTTCGTTGGTAAATGCATGTTTAGCCATTGATATAGAAGAGGCGCACAACAAGTAATCGATCCTCCCTTCTTTTCACTTCTCCAACTCAGAAAATAAAAGACTTCTGCAAGAAGAGTTGGCATCGGGTTCTTAGTCAGGAAGATGTGAATGGCACTTACATCCACAAAATCATCTATGCTGGGAAACAAGACAATCCCATAGATAGCCAAAGCAACAACAGCGTAACAAGCATCCCAACTTTGAGCCTCTATAAGGGTATCAACTCTCTCTATGAGAAATTTGAGAGAAAGTCCCTTAACACCCCCTTTAGTTTTCCAATTATCAGAGATATTCTTCTTGGGCATATGGAGAGCATCAACAATGACCTTGTCATCCATAGATAGATCCAAACCCATGAATGGTAACTTGTTCTTCATAGGAATACCCACTAGTTTCTCGTACTCCTCAAGTGTTGGCGCTAACTGGAAATCTTGAAATGTGAAACACCTCAAAGGAGAGTCATAGAACTAAGCTAAAGTAACGAGTGCTTTTTGATCCACCTCTTGGTTTAAGATATGAATAAGCCTGCCAAAATATTTCCCAAAATTGATTCTGAAAACAGCAGGAATACGTGAAACCAGACCACGTAAGTCTTCCAACTTGGGCTTCCTGACACTGTAAGGATAGGTGCTTTTAGTGTCTGTCCCCATAATTTCTGAGTACCTGTAACTTAATTCTTAGATTCCCTGAAAAGCCAAAGAGAATGTGAATGTTATGACATGACTATGAAATGCAGATGCAAGAAAAGGATCACAGATACAGTTCTGAAGCGGGAAGGATAGCCTCTGATTACAGGAACCCCATAGGTAGGCTTCTAACAGGTAGGTGCCTAAAGTCATGGATTTCTTTCAAACACATTATGACCATGGCAAAAAGATACCACAATAATCATATATTTGAAAGGATCTCGTCTAGGTGAGGTTCTCGCGTCGTCCCACGAGAAAGGCTTCTCGCGAGTCTCCACTACACAACCATCGAGTCCAAGGTTTCTAAAAGGTATCTCAGAGTCATAGATCGAGGTTGAAAATATCATTTTCAGAATAACGATATGTTCAAGGGATCTCATCTGATTGGGGAGTTCGTAATCAACCCAACAAGGAGTGATCCTCATGAGCTAACACTACCAACCACCATGGAAAAGGGTAAAAAGTCCTTAGAGTTATAGATTCCAACTCAAAAACATTACTGCCATGGCAAAGGCTCACCACGACAATAATATTCCCAAGGGAATCAACTCTAAGCGGGGTCCTCGTATCCTCCTAACGAGAAAGGCTCCTCGAGGGATTCCACTACATGACCACCATTCTAATCCTAAGTTTTTCTCAGACTCAGGTGTAGAGCCATCTCACAGAGTGCCCAAAATCAGAGAAGCCCAACAATCATAAGAAAAACAAATATATAATAAAAATAAACAAGTAGATAAATAGACAAGAAAGCAATAAACCACATAGGAAGAACACAAACGAGAAAAACTAACGCTTACGCATCGAGTCAAGTTAGGCTTGACTCTCTCTTGCAGCGAGAATCTTTTACAAATCCCCAGCAGAGTCGCCAGCTGTCGTACCTAAAAAAAGCACGATCCTTCGCGAATGGTCGCGGAAAACACAGAGTCGCCACCAAACTTTATTTATCCCAAGAAGGGAAAGGAAAATATCGATAAAACCTTTAGGGAAAGAACATGGTCATCACAACCAAGTTCTAGGTTCGGGAGTCGGTTACATGAGGGGAAGGTATTAGCATCCCTCATGTCCTTTGTACTCAACGGAAACCTCTTAATTCGATTCGTAAAAAATGTTAGTCTAGTTTGTTTGTGTTCTTCCAAGATAAAAGGTGTAAAGGTAATTTAAAGGGTTTAAACAATTAAAGAGAAAGGGGTGGTTTTAGAAAAGAGTGCTCGCCAAGGATTGAGGCCCTTGTGCCTACATATTTTCACTTAAAAGAAGTGAAGAATCAGAGCATCCGTAGGTCGTGGGACTACAGGTAAAGGAGGGAATTATGGGGAAATGCGCTCGCCAAGATCATCACAATCTTGTGCCTACGTATTCTTGTTAACAGACGAGAAATCAGAGCGGCCGTAGTTCGGACTGCTACGGAAAAAAAAGGGAAACCGACTGCATGATGATGGTAGCTTGTCAAAGAGCCATGATAATCATTAACGGCGAGTTGGCGGCATCATAATAGAATCAAAATGTTGTAATTTTTGGTTTAGTGTAGGAATAAAACATGAGAAAGTGATTATACATTTTTAGGCCTGTTCCCTTTGTAAAAAAAAAGAAGCGTAAACTTGGAATCAAATCCCTTGTAATTGTCTGCAATTATTCTAAGCTAATGAATGCTCTTGCGGAATGACTCTCACTTGAAACACTAAGGTAGCACAATTCTCCTTCTTTTATTGAAATTATTGACCATGCTTGAAATCAGACCCCTTTTATTGAAACACGAGTTAAACACTCATAAAGGTTGTATATTGATAACCTCCCGTTTTATACATTGTTGACAAACACAACTTACATTCCTTAGGGTTGACTTTGAAATGGCCGTACTTTGAAATATGGCATCGTCCCTCAGGCTATTAAAAATAAACTTCGGTCGAACACTTTCAATCTTGTACGTTGGAAACTTAGATGCATTAATTAACTTCTTAAATGCCTTAAACTTAAACCTTTGATAACTTAAATGAAATCCCATTTAAAATTTTATCCAACTTTGAATCTATCTTCGTGAAGAAAGAATAAATGATGATCTCTTGCTTGCTTGGTAATTTGTTAAATCTTAATCGTTTGACAAACTCCAATGACGTTCTTATGCAAGGTAACTTACGACAAGAAACCACCAGTAAACACAATCTTTCCCAGGCCTGATTTGATTGCAATTAAATCTAATCTCCTTTGGAAAGCGTGATGCGTAGAAAAGTCAATCAAAAACTTGCTTTGGATCCTCAAAATTTCCTAGGATCTCTTCTGCATCGACCATGTGCCCAGATATGATGATAAAGATGAAAGTATGACATGCAAGGCCAAGGTGAAAATAAGGATGACAGATCAGGGTCAAAATTAGGGTATAACACATACTAACAATGGTTCAAATTTGAATAACAAGATGATGAAAGAGCTACGTCAGAGCTTCAAATTTGAACATCATAACTCTTCTCCATATCGTCCGAAGATGAATGGTGCTGTTGAGGCAGCAAATAAGAATATCAAGAAGATTGTGCAGAAGATAGTGGTAACATACAAAGATTGACATGAGATGTTGCTCTGCTTTACACAGTTATCGTACTTCGATACGCACCTCGACAGGGGAAACTCCTTTCTCATTGGTGTATGGTATGGAAGCTATCCTACCATTAGAAGTTGAGATTCCTTCTTTAAGGGTGCTGACGGATGTGAAACTTGATGAAGCTGAATGGGTATAAACCAGGTTGGACCAACTAAACGTCATCTAAGAGAAATGATTGACAACTATTACACACAGTTGTTTATACTAGAGCAGGATGAAGAAAGCCTTTGATCAGAAAGTGCGTCCTCGATGTTTCCAGACAGGTGAGTTGGTTTTGAAAAGGATCCTTCCTCCTCAGACAGATCACAAGGGAAAGTGGACTCCAAATTACGAAAGGCCATATGTTGTGAGAAATGTTTTCTCAAGTGGAGCCCTGCTGCTTACAATGATGGACGGTGAAGATTTTACCTCCCTTGTGAGCGCAGACGCAGTAAAAAAAACTTTGCATAAAAAGACCTGCTGGACCACAAAAAGAAAAGGTCCAGGCAAAAAAAGAGCATCCTGGAGAATCGCAAAAAGAAAAGATTCGGGAAAAAAAAATTAGGGATAAAAGAAAAGAAATTAATAACCCGCAAAGTTGAAAACCTGAAAAGGCAACTTTGGCAAAAATGAGTATCCCGGTGGATTGAAAACCTGAAAGGACGATCCGGGCAAAAGTTAGGGATTTGAAAGCAAGAGGTTGCGATCCGCGTTCGATCTATGAGCTCATCTTGATACACGAGAATCCATAAGGATAAGAATCAGTCCAATCAGTCCCTTTCAAAGGCAGAAGTATCCGAGAGTGTCAAGGGCATACATGTCATAATTGAGTCAGAACTTGATGGAAATCTGTTTCCACGTTGCCAACCCGTGTATTTTCTTTTGCTTTTGCACAATTACCTCTTTTCAGGAATTGCCTCCTACTGTAATTGCCTATTTACAAGCTATTCAATCAATAAAATTTCATTTTCACTCGAAAGTTGTCCATCTTTGTTTTTACTTTTACTGTTTTGTTTGCAAAATGTTCGATATTTTGATAAACATTGCATGTGAAAACATTTAAGCTTTGCGAAGCAAGTTAAAAACATTATTAAATTCTTAAGTCATGATTGTCTTGGGTGGTAGACAAGGCTGCCATACCGCATGTAGACTTCTTTTTCTTGTTTGGCACATGTTTACAGGATGTCGTGATTACTCTCCCCCAATAGTGTTTCTCTCCCCGGCGGAGACTACTGAAATGTTGTCATCCTCAGGTGAGATTATGATTAGTCTCTCCAGTAAGAGTTCAAGAGTTGCTCTCTTCGATAGATGCCACGGAAGTGTTGCCTTCCTCAACAGAGCATTGTAATTTGTATGCTGTCTTCCCCTGTGAAGTCCCCAGCAAAAGTTCAGGAGTCTTATTCACCCCGACCAACGTCTCATATGGTTTATTTCTCCCAAGTGAATGTCAGAATTTTGCTCCCTGAACAAGATAGTAGTGTTTTGCTTGTGCTTCCCGAGCATGTTCGCATCTTCAGTTGTTGTTCCCTTATCCTCAACAGAGTAAGGATAGAGGGCGATCCCCAACAGAGGAATGAGTTCAGCAGGATCCCCTAACAGGGTTGACATCAACACTCCTTTTCCTTAAACAAAATTTGTTTCTAATTTCCTCGACAAATAAATCAGCAGTAGTTGGCGTATTCCCCGCAGGTTCAAAGTCCAATTGTCATTGGCATTTTTCTTCATTAGTTTTTGGGTTGTATCCCCAACAAGTGTTTATTGTTTGTGTCTTTCTAGAATGATGGAAGTTCTCTTTCTAGTTTCTCTAGCAGGGGTTTTGGATTTTGAAGGTAGTTCAGTTTTCTTTCCTCAACAATTCTGTTGCCGGCTCTCTTCAACACTTCTTTCGGTGGAGTGTCTCTTGCATTTGTATAAGCATTTTTTTCATTGCATCCTCTAAATGCGTAGCATTTGCATCTCATATGGAGCATTATGCCATTTTCAAACATATGCATCCGAAGCATAAGCCAGGTTTGGTTTCTCTTCGCCAGATCTTTCCCCAGCAAAAGATGGCATACATCAGGAGATTTTGTTTCACAATATTCCCCAAGCCAAGGATTTGTTCATCCTATTGGTGTTTCCTTCCCGAGGATTTATATTGTGTCCCCCACAAAGTTGTCTGTTTAGACTTCTTTTTCCCCAACGGAGTCATCTTATCTTCAGGTTGTAAGCCCGTTGGTTCTACTTCCTGTGTTTCCTTTGGTTTTATCCTAACTTTTGGTTAGTACCTTGTTGCATCCCAACTCTTGGTTGGTATATTTTGTTCCATCCCAACTCTTGGTTGGTACCCTTTGGTTGTTTCCTAACTTTTGTTAGTATCTTGGTGGTTTCCCAACTTTTGGTTGGTACCCTTTGTTATCCTAACTTTTGGTTAGTATATGAGTTTTATCCTAACTTTTGGTTAGTACCCTTTGGTTGTTTCCTAACTTTTGGTTGGTATCCTTTGGTTGTTTCCCAACTCTTGGTTGGTATCCTTTCTTGTTATCCCGACTCTTGATTGGTACCTTGTGTTTATCCTAACTCTTGGTTAGTATCTTGCTATCCCGACATTTGGTTGGTACCTTCTGTTTTATCCCAACTTTTGGTTGACATATTTTGATTATATCCCAACTTTTGGTCGACATCCTTAGGTTGTTATCCTAACTTTTGGTTAGTATCCTATTTCCCAACTTTTGGTTGGTATCCTTTGGTTGTTATCCTAACTTTTGGTTAGTATCCTATATCCCATCTTTTGGTTGGATTCCTTTGGTTGTTATCCCGTTTCCCAACTTTTTTGTTGGTATCCTTCGGTTGTTATCCGGTTCCCTAACTTTTGGTTGGTATCCTATTTCCCAACTTTTGGTTGGTATCCTTCGATTGTTATCCTAACTTTTGGTTAGTACCCTTTTTTGTATCCTAACTTTTGGTTGGTATCCTCTATTTTATCCTAAATTTTGGTTAGTATTCTTTGTTATCCTAACTTTTGGTTAGTATCTTATCCTCTGTTTTATTCTAACTTTTGGTTAGTACATCTTGTTATCCCAACTTTTGGTTGGTATCTTTTGACGTGATTTCGCCTTCGGCTAGCGTTCTTCCTATGTTGAATCCTAACTTTTGGTTAGTATCCTTCGATCCAACTTTTGGTTGGCATCTTACCTTTGTTACTCCCCATAGTGGAAATTTTTTTGGGTTCTTTTGGTATTCAATCTCCTTCTAACTTGAATGTCTGAGAGCCGTTGTTGTCATTCCTTCAGGTTTAAGTCGATTGAATAGAGGCAACTATAGCACCCCAAAATTTTCCCTTTTGTCTTAGCAGTAACTGGCTTATGGTTCATTCATTTTTGCATTGTCATTGTGCATATCATAGCATCGACTCTTGAGACATGGGATCAAGGTGTTTCTATGGCTCAAGGTTTTCTTTTATTACAAGTTTGTAAGCAGCAAGCATCAGAGGCTTCACCAGTTATTTTGTTCAGCAACCAAATACCAGGTTATATTTTTCAGCAGGTTATTTTGAGTGCACGAGATAGTTCACAGGTTATTTCAGGCATTTTTATAGGTGCAATATCAAAAGACAAGTTTCAGAGGCTTAACGTGACTCAGAACAGGTGGAAACAAGTGATTTTCCTAGATTCCCTCCAAAAGGCGCCAAAATTCAAAATTTCCTTGTGTTAATTGATTAACACATTTAAACTGTCAAATGGTTAATCGATTAACCAAGGCGAAATTGGTTCAAATGCCTCAATTTTCAACACTGCAAAATTTGAACCAAATTTCCACCATTTGATTTCACATGTGCATCATTGGAAGGATATAGAACGGGTTCATTTTAACTCATTTTCATAATTTAATTCCACCCAAAATTCAAATTTCCATTCAATTTCCATCCTAATTCCATTCCTCATTTTCATTCCTCTCACTGACCCACACTCCAAAGAAAATTTAATCTCTAACCTAGGGGTTATTTAACCAAATTTACTCCAAACCTTACTCATTCACTCTCATTTTCACCCTCATTTTCAGAATTTACTCTCAATTCTCTCACTTTTTTTTCATCCTCCATCTTCATCTTCAACCTTTCACCAAAGCTCCATATTTATAGATTCACAAATTGCGCATTAGAATTTGTGAATTCTTGAGCTAAACCTCCACTACTTCATCATTCTTAGTTCTATTCTACATTTGAAGCTTGTTTGGATTTAGATTCAAGTTTTGGAAGTCATTCTTGAAGGAACTTTAAAGCAAGTTCATCACATTGCTTGGATCTTGAGGTTTCTTGCTAGGATCTTGGATTTGATGTGCTAGATCTGTCCATTTTCATTTGCAACACTCACCAAAGCAATCCTCTGTGTTGTAGTTTGGTAAGTTTCATATCCACACTTGATCTAGCTTAATTTCAACTTATTCAATGTAGATTCATGGTTTTTGATATGATTTGATCCATTTGCTTGAATTTGATTGTTGATGTTGATGTTTGTTGGATCTAATTGATATTTGATTGTTGTGATTCAATGTAATTTTCGTGCATATTTGATTGCTTGATCATTTGGATGCTTGAACAAGTGTTTTGCTGCTGAAAAGTGCTTTTAAAACTTGATTTTCTGCTATTGGAACATGGTTAATCGATTAACCAACTACAATTCAAAACTAGTTAATCGATTAACCAGTGTAAATTTGCTGTTTTTTGTGGTGTTAATCGATTAACCATTTTTGAACTGTAAATGGCTAATCGATTAACACTGACACATAAAGTGATTTTTGTGCATTTTCAAGTGTGTTTTGATTCCTTTCCACTTTTAATCTTCATGTATTGATATGATGCATATATGTAGATTGTTTTTGATCTATTTCATCATTCTTGATGGCATGCTTGAGTTTTCTTTGACAAGTGACTTTTGGTTTCTGTAACGCATGTACACGATTAGTTTGTTTTACATTCTTGATGTGATGATCATGTTTCATAATCCTTTGTGCTAATGTGATTGCTTATCCTTGATGTTTACATTGCTGGAAATATGATGCATGTTCATGTTTGTTTATGATTCCATGATTGCGTGTTCGTTTCAAGCGATTAATTGTTGAATTGTACATGATGCTTTTGATGAGTGCTTTAGTATGCAATGCCATTGAAACTTATTAATGCCTATTTGTTCGTGCTTAATTGTATACACATGTGAATCAATTTCTCTTGATTGATTCTTGTTTATGTTTGCAATTCATGTGTGTTTGCTTAAATGTGAAGGCATGCCTTTGATCTTTTCTTTTGATGCATGATTATGCTTGGTAATTGAACATGTTCATTATTGAATGATCAATCTTGGATGCATACTTGATATTTTATTGTTGCATGATTGTATATGATTGATGCCTATCCATATGCATTTGTCTTGTTGCATTGCTGCTGTCTTTTACACCTGCTGTTTTGGATTTTCACATGCTGTTAAATGTGCACCTATTTTGCCTTGCTGGCTTTTACACCTATTTCTTCTTGAAAACATGCGCTGTTAAAAGCTATCTTGCTTGTGTGCTGGATTTTATAGCTCTTCTGAAGCTGGAGCGTTGTTGTAGCTGCTATTTTTAGCTTGTTTCCCTTATTTTAGATTGTTTTTGCATGCTCCCTTAAGACCTCCTAGTCCAACTTATTTTTGTTTAATCTTGGAGTATGATAGACATTAGGAGTTTAATCCATGCATGGTAACAATAGGTTAGTCCCTTTTAACCTCAACCTTAGGTCCATCTTTTGCATGCCAACATTAGGATAGAATTTCGTCTCGCATCCCGACCTTAGGGCCATTTTTCATGACAACATTAGGACCGAGTTTTCCCTTAGACCTTCCGTGCGTCTTTCTCTTCTTCTCTCTCAAAATAACTTCAAAATGCAATAAAAATTGTACGCCACGAGCCTTAAGTATACGGGAAATGATGAGTGAAGGGTCTCTCCTTGCTTCATCTAGAGTGTTTAGCGTACGTCCCGTCTAGGGGCGATCATACGACGCATTCGCTTCTATATCATAGACTTTAGTGCAATATGAATCTCAAACCAAATCAATTCATTTCTCTAAAACTCACAAACAAATTCATATCATTTTCATCCTCCGGGATCGTTTTTCAAACCATTTTCAGAAAGAGTACGCTACTTTTCCGTTCTAATGCAAACAAGCATCGACCCTAACTGCTGGAATGGGAATTTAACGCCGCTCATAAAAAACACTAAGCAACCCGTGGTGAGCCGAACTATGGCTGCAATGATTTCTCATTCCAAATGAGGATACGTAGGCACAAGACAGTGATATCTTGGCGAGAAACCTTCCCCTCTTTCACTCGTAGTTTTTTGAACTACGTTGACTATGACTTTCTCATTGTGCGAGGAAATACGTAGGCATAGGACGGTGAACTCCTATCGAGTCTCCTTTTGTTTTTTTCCTTTTCGTTCTCGTTTCCTTTTAGCAGTAGGCTTTAGATAACACACCCTTTGATTAGGCAATAAGCGTGGATCTCGTTGAGTACAACGGACACGAGGGAGGTGCTAATACATTCCTCTCGCGTAATCGACTCTCAAACCCCATATTTGGTTGCATGACCATGTCTTCTCCCTTTTTGAGGTTTTCTTCAATCGTTTCTTTTTCCCCGTTGGGATAAATAACGTTCGGTGGCGAATCTTCTATTTTTTTCCTGTCAGGTATTTTTCGCAGTTGCGACAAGATTATGTTAGAAAGAGAGTAGATCAGATGAAGAAGAGTCAAACAATTAAAGTTAAAGGATAATTTAAAAAACTATAAGAAAAACTGTTAAGAAAGACGCCGTAATTAACAAATTTGATAGAAACATAGTTCTAGATATAACATTACAGTAAAATTTGATCCATGTCATAACATATTAGGAAACAAGGGACATATCAAGTGAGAGGAATTTTAAAATGAGAGATGAGAGGAACAAACAACAACCATTAGATCATGATTAAACTTATTTATTAATGTGACTATTCATTTCTCTCTCTTATTAACTTGCATTCTATCTCTCTTATTAATTTGATCTAATAGTTGTTGTTTGTTCTCCTCATCTCTCATTTAAAACCACTCTCATTTGATATGCTCCCTACATTATACACATTATGACATATGGTGTAAAGGAGAAGCATATCTTTTAATCATTATTATATAAAAAAAATAGTTTTAAATTTATTAAATTAATCGTTGTATTTAGCCTATATATCAAATACGTTCAATAAAAATATAAAATAAAATTTTGCTTATAAGATAGTTTTAATGAATGGATAACATGCATGAAAAATATATATATTTTATGGTTGATATATGCTATGGAATGAGGGACAACTATTTTGATATGGCACTTTAAATTTTTATATTTGATTTGAATTTTCCTTTTTGTACCCTTTAAAAGTTTTTGGAAAATTTAAAATTGACAAACATGTCATTCATATTTTAAAATTCATAATGTGTTTTTGAGGTCTTAAAAACGGAGAATGTTCTTTTCATCTTTAGAGGTGCGGTACATACCTCTGGAAATTCGAAAAAACTCTATTTGTTTGGAGATGCATCTCTATATATTATTTGGGTGTATCTGGTGATGCATCTCTGGACGCACCCAAAATCACAAATATTTTTGCCTTTCTGATATCCATTCCATTTTGAACAAAATATGACCCAGAGATGCATATTTGTATATTATTTGGGTGTATCCAAATATGCATCTCCTAAGTACTCTCTGTACTCATTTATGACATTTTTATTTACCGAGCTAATTTAATTATCAACTCAGTGAATGATGAATCCAAATATGTATCTCCAGAAAAAGTTTGGTGTGGTCTGGATATGCATCTTCGAATTTGCTAGATACTTTCAATTTTAAATATGTTTTTCTGTTATGTGTGGTATTGGATATGGTGCACCCGAATATGTTATCCAAAACTATTGTGAGGATGAATGTTAAACTAGAAGAAGGAAAGCATGATGTTAAACCAAGTGAAGTGAATGATGATGTTAAAACGGGTGAGTGACTAGTTGTTGTCGAGGTAGATGCACATGCATAATTTAGAAATAAATTAGAGTTTAATGTTCGTGAACATATGCTACAACGGGTCCGCGTGGAGGTCAGGAAATTGGGGTTTGGCATTGTAATCAGAAGGTTTGACAATGGTTCGAATAAAAGACGAGAACTTGTGACAATGAGATGGGAAATAAGTGACACACACCTACCAAAAATTAGAAAGTCAAACCAGATGACACTGGATCAAGAAAGTATGAGTGTTCGTTTAAATTGTGTGAGTATCGTATGGAGGATAACACATGAAAACTTAATGTAATTTATGATATACATAATCATGCCTTGACTGATATGTTTTCTTGTCATCCCATTGTATGTTGCCATGTTCTAGAGGAGTGGGAACCTGTTTTGGACATGTCATTAAACATGGTAGCACCAGAAAACATACTCACATCTTTGAAACTAATAATACCTCTAAATGTTTCAAATATAAAGCAAATATACAACGTGATTGCTCAAAACAATAAGGCAGTAAGAGGATCAAGATATGAGATGCAACAACTATTTAAGCTTTTAGAAGATGACCATTATGTTTCTAGGTACATAGTTTGTGAGAATAAAGTCACCGTTCGAGATATATTTTGGAGTCGTCCTGATTTCATCAAGTTGTTCAACACATTTCTTGTCGTGCTCATAATTGATTCAACCTATAAACAAACAAGTATAGAATTCCACTCCTTGAAATTGTTGGAATTACTTCTAAGGGGATGACTTTTTCAGTCGATTTTGTAGAAAATCAGAGAGTTGTCAAACTCGAGTATCGTTCACCCTCGATTGACAATAAAAGAAAGATATAGTTCACCATGCTTGAGATAAAGATGGATGATGATTTAAAGTTTATATGGAGTACCTTTTACCATTATTCTAAAGAGTCTGATTGAAGCGGATGTGGCGATTGCAAGATCAGTTGAAGATATTACAAGGATGTTGCAACATCCTAAACCACCCGTTTGTATTGACATGTAATGTTAACTTTACGTTAACGCTAACAATTATCTATGTAATGTTTATTTTGATGTTAGTTTATGTTATTTTTCCATTCCTCCATTGTTCCTGGTTGTTTCTTGTTAGAACTAACAAAGCATATTCTAGAGACGTATCACCGAAAAACTCACTAATATTGAACTACATAGGGTTACAAAGATGCTTTTTCGGTTTAACCTTTTATGTATACAGAGATACATTTATGAACTAAATTTTAACAAAATAATGGTTTCTCAAAAATTTCATTTAAGGTGTATGCAAAAAAAGTGTGTCAAATTATGCATCTCCGGACGTTAGGGACAATTGTAACTTTTCACGAGGTGGATGAACAACCATTCACGTGGAAAGAGCAACCCCTTCAAATTTATTCATTAAAAAACACAATGAACTAGATGAGTTCAAATGAAATTCAAACTTTGGCAAAAACCTTTTAGTATAGTTTCGAATTATATAATTCAAAATTTTTGTTCACACTACTGAACTTCATATCTTTAATAATAACACATCTAGATTAGACTAACATAAAACAATAAACAAAAAATAATTTTAAACAAATTGATAGAAAAATATCCAAAATCATAAATAATGTAACATGTCAAGATTATTATAAGATGATATTGTACACAAAATATAACCAAACTCAAAAGAAAGGAAATGATTCTAAAAATGCATCATAATGGGTTTCACATAAACTATTGACCTAAACTTTATCCTCTTCATCCGCAATGCAACCTTGGCCTCTATAACACTTCAAGTGTCTAAAATAATAATTTGAAATATTTAATTAAATACTGGGTACATTGAAACAACAACTTAAAACATCAAAATACTTGTGTTTAGATGGAACATCATACAATACACAAGTTTATTACTAGTAGTACACAACATATAAAAAAAAATCTAAATATAGCAATAAGGTTCTTCCACTTCTTATCTCTTTCTACTTCCTTTTTCCGTCAAATATCCATTTGAAAAAAATCTACAAAAACGAGGGGCAAAATGATACTTTAAGTGGATTCCTATCTAAGACCCCGACCTGTCTAATTCCCCATATTACCCAATACACATTACATAGCAAATAATCGAGTACTCATGAATTTAACCTGATTGCAAGATAACCTCCATACCCCTCAATTGGAGTAGAAGAATGTTCATATATTCCTCTCCAAGCTAACTGGGACAACTCATATGCCTTACACTGAATCACCATGATACAAAAGATCATTGTGACTGATATATGGAACCCCCGACACGCCCTACAACTGGATCAACGATAACACCACATCTACGAGACTAGATCACCAGGATAAGATTCATATCCTCTCACCAATAATTTAATATCCATCATCTAGGAATATCATAATATTAAAATATTCCTCTAGTTAAGATATATCACATATCATCCACTTAAGTATCAGGATACATCACATATCCTTCAGTAAGTTACCAGGATAAAACCACACACCCTCTAAATGGATCACCAGATCAATCACATGATCGAGATTGGAACCTAACGGTCACTTGGGATGTCTCCACATACATATATATATATATATATATATATATATATATATATATATATATATATATATATATATATATATATATATATATATATATATATATATATATATATATATATATATATATATATATATATATATATTGAATATCGTCCTAGGATACTATCACATCTAACACCACTTCTCTCAATTGTCCTATTGGGAACTTCTATTTTAGATGATATCACGACTAGATTACTAAGTGTTCTTAGGATTTCCAAATTGTTCCTTATACTTGGAATGAATAATCTCTTGCATATCGTATTCTAAATCTAATCATAATGAAAACCACTCACACAATCATCCCATTACTGCTTGGGACCATTAATTACCTTAAAACAGAGCTTAGAATAAGGAAAATTCATGTTTTTTGCCAAAATAGGGCCCTTGACTCGACTCAGGGAAGCTGTGAATCAATTTAGGAAAACATAATTATATCTCCTTATCCGTGAAACTTTTTGAATTGATTCAAATGGCCCCCGATTCGATTTAAAAGTGAAAAATACATCTTTTACTCAATTCAAACCTTTCTAGATCGATTCTAATACTTCCTAAATCAATTTAACAACCTGAAAACAATAAAAATCAACATTCTACACCTTAAAATCACCCTTAATCCTACCACAAATATCCACAACTTAACTCATGATTCCAAGTACCAAAAGGACATGAATGAACATATGAAAATCACATAATTTCCCTAACACATCAAGTTAAAATCCCTAGAATTTTAGCATGTCATCATCAATAGTTTAAGAGAACTAAAAATACATGCAATTTCTAATTAGTCACAAACCATGATCATTACTTAGGTTCGAAACCCACCATTTTCTCCTTGTTTTTGAATTTAAGGAGGAAGTCTGAGAGGAAAGTATTAGTGTTGAGGCTTGCACTTGACTTTAAGAGGATCGTTTGGTCTCTAATAGCTTTTTCCTCATTTGTTCACTAAGAACTTAATAATTTTCAAACTAATATATGCCTTCCAAAATGGTGACCTATCTCTCTCTCTCTCTCTCTCAATTTCTATTTGAGTACTACTCATGTAAAAAGTCTATTTTTCCCTTCATAAATAGCTCTATTCCAAAATGGTCCTTGACACTCCTAAGTTACCTAAAGTATGATGTTTAGATTAGTGACATACGTTTTTAGAGTACTCATGGGGAACCACAATCTAATTCCCTTAAAAAAAATTTATCCTCAAAATTTAAACTTTTACTGATAAAGACTGGGATAAATCAATTGAATTTCTGATTCCAGTTCACAAGTTTCTTCTCTAGAAGGTGATCATTCCTAAACGACCTTTACGATATGTATGTCCTTGCTTCACAAAGACTTCACACTACACTCCACAACTTGGATTGGCTTTGGGTAGAAGATGGGATCGATTTGAGTTCCATTGACTCCAAAACACTGGTCGGAGCAAATTTGGTATAAAATTTATGAGTTAGGATAAATAGAATACATTGTGTAAACCTAATAAAGATGGTGGAAAGGATAATTGATAAGCCACCATTCCTACCCGCTTCAATATTGGGAAATGTCCAACATATTGAGGGCTTAACTTGTTTGTCTTGAATATACCCCGCAACCCTAATTTAGGATTAACCTTCAAGAAAGCATGTTCTCACTCTTCAAATTCTAGTGGTCTTGTTCACTCATATGCTTAAATATTATGAAGACTCTAGAATTTCCTCACACTCTCTTGAATCAATCTTACTTTTTCAATAGTTTTCTAGATTACTTCTGACCCAAATATTCCCTTATCGCCTACCTGTATCCAGCACAACAAGGTTATACACTTCCTACCACATAATTCCTTGTACGGTGAAATCCCTATACTATATCATGGTGACTATTATAATATTTAAACTTAATCAATGGTAAAGGCTTATTTCAACTACCCCAACTTTCTGAAACACATGCTCATAGTATATCCTCCACAATCTGAATGGTTCTTTCTGATTGTCCATCCATTGGTGGGTAGTTCACTGTAATGAGCTTCAACTTAGTCTCCAAAGCATGGTGAAATGCCTTACAAAAATGTGAGCTGAATTTCAGGTCTCTATCTGATAAAATACTTAAGGGAAATCCATGGAATCTCACTACATCCATAATGAACACCCTATCTAGGTGAAACATGTTATAGGCAGTCTTAACTAGAATAAAGTGAGTGAACTTAGTTAATCTATCCCCCACTAAACAAATCCAATAGTATCCACAAGACCTACAAGGTAGCTCTACAATCAAATCCATGGAAATATCCTCCCATTTCTATTAAGGTATTTCCAACGGTCGAAGCAAGCAACTGAGTCTTTGATGGTCTATTTTGACTTGTTGAAATACTAAGCATTGAGGCAAAATTTAGGGTATGTCTAATTTCATACTTGCCCACCAAAAATTCTTCTTTAGGTCATGAAACATCTTTGTCGATCTCGGGTGAATGGTGAAACTACTCTTGTGACCTTATTCCAAAATTACTCTCTTTAGTCCTGGGTCATTCGGAATGCACATTCTACCTTTGAATAATATTACCCCATCTACCTTCATTGTGAAATATGATCCACAAAGTTTAGTATTCAAATCCAGATCCATCTCTTTAGCTTGGGTAATCCATTCTTGAATATCGCATACCATATTTAATTAGCTTAGTAACACTCCACATGGGGTCCAGGTGAAATCCAAGTTAAAGTCTCAAACTTTTTCTGACAGACCATATTCGAGAATAATTAGCTCCAATTTATTCAACTCCTTCCTACTTAATTCAAAATCATAGTCCTTCGTCAAGTCCATCCATCTTCTCTGTCGTATGTTGAGCTCCTTCTGATCATACATGTACTTTCAACTTTTATGGCCACTGAACATCTTAGATTGTACCCCCATAAAGGTACCTCTAGAGATGTCAAAATGGATTACTCGGTCTTAAACGGGTCGGCCCTGACAGGCCTCGAAAATTACTACCCGAACCCGGCCCTAGATGGGCTTCGGGCTACCCAACCCTAAACAAGTTTTTAAAAATTAAAATTAAAATTAAAGTAAAACCCCATAATATTTATTATAAATGAAATTAAAATTATGTTATTTTAAACGTAATACATTTTAACTACTGTTTTATCTTTTATAAATACTATAATGTGTTTTTAAATACAATACATGTCTAAATTGTGTAAAATAATACTCGAATATTTAACATCAGAGAAATTAATAGAATAAGAGGAAATAATGTTAATTATATTAATGTATAAGATTTAAAAGAGATAGATCGAAGAGAATCGAGATAAAATTTAGTAAGATGAGAAAAATAAATGTGTTATTTTGGAGTAAGAGAATATAAGTATTAATATAATTTTTTAAAATTTATAGCTATGCGGGACTAACGGGCTACCCACGACCCATACAGGAGGGCCATAATGGGTAGCAAGCTTTTTAGGGTCGGGCTAAAAAATTCCTAAAAATATGGGCTCTAATTTTAAGGCCCAAGCCATATGATTATTTGGGTCTGGTGGACCGGCCCATATAGGCTAGCCCATTTTGACTGTGCCTCCATGCCTTAAGCGCGAAGCTGATAAAAGCAAGATATGTAAGAACAAGATTTGACTATGTATCTGGCCTTATGTTTTGATGATAACAATACATTGATTCATAAAGAACAATTTTTATACACTAATGGTTTTGTTAAGTGTGCAGATACTAGATATAAGTTCTGACTCTGAAGAAGTGACGTGTGACATCATCAATTTCTGAACCTAGTGCACTCTAACTCTGATACGTGTGTTCTACAAGATAATCAAGCTCTAGACTACTATACTTAACGCTTCTTAACATTACTCATCCAAATCTTAATGACTCTGACAAAAGAAGCCTTTTACTTTGTAAAGCTCTGAAGTCTTATGCTCGACAAATCTGATGAACTATGTCACCAGACTTTGAAGAATAGGCTTTGTGGAACTAGATCAAGATTTTGAAGACCAAGTTTCTGAAGTATCTCTCATATAGAATCTGAATATTCTTCTATGCATGCTTCATCAATTCTCCATATGAATCCCTTGAATATTTTAAGATAAATGAAAAAGGTTTTGCATGAGAAATTAGTACACAGTACAAGATAAAATATCCTTCCACTATACTGATTTTGAGGGAAAAAGGATTGTACTATTGTACCGTTGTGTCTCCCATTTTCCCATTATGGTATACAAGGGTAAAACTACATTCATGGATTCCAAATCTACCATCCATAAAAATATTTTCATTGACTATATAAAGAAATCTTGGAAGAACAGAGCAATGTGAACTTTGATAGAATATCATTTACGTAAACATTGTATATTGTGAACATTTATGAGAGAAAGAGAAACAAACACACAAGGAACCTTTGTTCATATTCTTCATAGAAAATATTGTGTGATATACTTTGTAATTCATTTGTGAATTCTTCTTTCTAAGAAGAATTTTGTAAACACACTTTGTATTTAAATCTTGTGATTGTATTTCCTTGAGTGACTAGGGTTTAGTCAGAATTACTCAAGAAGACATTGACGGTTAGTATTTATGGTTATAATCAAGTTTGGTTATAGTGCATTAAGTCCTTGTCATAAGGCGAAATTACCTTGGCAGGTGGGCTGGAGGTAGCTTTGTTAACAACGAAGCAGGATAAAAATATTTGTGTTCATTATTTTTATTCCTAGTTTTCTCTTTCTTGTTTTGGGTAGTAAACACTTTCATTTTTAGAAACCCAATTCGAACCCCCATTTCTTATGTTTTCGTTACCTTCAATTGGCATCAGAGCTCTGATTCTTGTATTGATTGCTTATCAAACACTTCAATATGTTAGATAAAGATCCAATTTGTGAAACACAATGGTAGGAGTCCCTCTACCATCTGCACCCACTGATAAAGATCACTATCGTGCCAAACCCTTAGTTTTTGATGGAGAAAAATTTGACTATTGGAAAGATATAATTGAAAGTTTCTTTCTTGGCCATGATGAAGATATATGGGATATGGTAGTTGATGGCTACATTCATCCTATTGATAACAATATTAACAAGTTAGAAAGAAGAGTCATGACTGAGCAATAAAAGAAAGATCACAAGAATCATCATAAATATAGAACCTTTATGTTGAATTCTATATCTTATGCTGAGTATGAAAAGATCAAAAATAGAGACACAACTAAGTCTATATTTGACTCATTGAAGATGACTCATGAAGGAAATGCTTAAGTGAAATAAACTAAGGCACTTGCCTTGATACAGAAGTCTGAAGTCTTCAAAATGGAGGATGATAAAACACTTGAGAACATGTTCTCAAGGTTTCAGACTCTAGTTGGAGGATTAAAGGTTCTGGATAAAGGATACTCTATTGCAGTTCATGTAAAAAATATTATCATAAGCTTACCTAAGAGATGAAGGTCTATGTAAAATGTGCTGAAGCTGTCTAAGGATCTGAACAACACTACTCTTGAAGAACTTGTAAGTTCTTTAAGAAGTCACAAGATAGAGCTTGAAGAGGATGAGCCTCAAAGAAAGACCAAATATGTGGCTCTGAAATCCATGGGAATGTTTGAAAAGGCTATAACCTTTCAAGCTGAAGAAGAAGAAGATTCTGAAGAAGAAGATGAGTTGTCTCTTCTCTCCATAAGATTTAATTAACTCGTGAAGAAAAGAGAAAGAAGGTTCAGAGGATCAAGAAGGATATGTGGTTGCTTTGATTCTACATCTAGACAGAAGAAGTCAAGTGCTGCCAAATACATTACTTATTATGAGTGCAAGGAGCCAGGTCACTACAAGAATGAATGTTCCAAGATGAAGAACGACAGACCCAAGAAGAAAGACTTCACAAAGAAGAAGAAAGGTCTGATGGCTACCCGGGATGAATCTGAATCCTCAGGAGATGATATTGAGAAAGAGTAAGCTAACGTGGCGTTGGTGGTATGCCTAATAGCTTTTGAAGATAAGAGAAAGTCAGAATCAGAATGTGAGTCAGACTTTGAAGAGGTATTCCCTAACTTATCTCATTTTGAATTATAATCTTTTCTTTCTGAAATTTTGGAAAAATATTAAAAACTTAAGAAAAAATAAAAGGAATTGAAACAATCCCATGTATCTAAACCTGAAGCACATTCTAAGCTCGAGAAAGATTTCTCCACTCTGAATGAAGAAAAATTTATACTGAAAAATGAAAACTATGCTCTTCAAAGCAAGAGTTCTAAACTTGAGATAGAAGTTCTTTCAAAATCTCCTATGGATTCTGAAAATGTCATAAATTAAAATGACAAATACTTTCAAACATTTTTAGCTAGAAACATAGATAAAAGCAAAATGGCTTCAATGATCTATGGAGTTAGAAAAAATGGAAGAAAAGGAATTAGTTACGTGCCTAAAGAAAAACCTATTTCAAAACAAAAGGCAAAACCAAAAGCTCTATATTCCCATTTCTCTTATGCACATACACAAAATGATTATTATGCATAAAGAACCAGGTTCTCTAAGAAGTATGGGAGAACTAACCTGAAAGGACCCAAAAAGATATGGGTACATTAGGAAAAGATAATATATGAAGGGAAGAAGGCATATATTCCAAGAGCTGGAACTTAAGCCAGGTGGCTTTGTGGGTTTCAGAGGTGATCAGAAAGGGAAGATCATAGGCTCCGAATAGTTGGTAATGGTTCTCTCCCTTCTATTACAAATGTTTTATTAGACGATGGATTAATGCATAACTTATTGGCCATAAGTCAATTAAGTGACAATAGTTGTGTTATAATATTTAATCAAAAGTCTTGTAAAGCTGTTAGTTAGAAGGATGACTCTATTCTTTTCAATGGCAAGAGGAAAAATAATATTTATAAAATTAGACTTTCCGACCTTAAAAATCAGAATGTAAAATGTCTCATGTCTGTTAATGAAGAGCAATGGGTTTGTCAAAGACGTTTGGGCCATGATAACATGAGGAGGATTTCTCAGCTAAATTAGTTTAATCTAGTTAGAGACCTTCCAAATCTGAAGTTCCCTTCATATGCTCTTTGTGAAGCATGGCAGAAAGGTAAGTTTTCAAAAACTTCTTTCAAAGCAAATAATGTTATTTCTACCTCTAGGCCTTTGGAAATTTTGCACATTAACCTTTTTAGACTAGTGAAAAATTCTTCTGTCAATGGCAATAAGTATGGTTTAGTCATTATTGATGACTATAGTAGATGGAAATGAGTTAGATTATTAAGACACAAGGATAAATCACATTCTATGTTTTCTACCTTCTACTCTCAAGTGCAAAATGAGAAACACTTTAGAACGACTAAAGTCATAAGTGGTCATGGTGGAGAATTTGAAAATAAATATTTTTAGAATCTCTTTGATGAGAATGGAATTTCCCATGATTTCTTCTACCCTATAACTCCACAACAAAATGGATTTGTAGAGAGGAAGAATAAGATTGTGCAAGAGATGGTTAGAACCATGATCAATGAGACTAATGTGGCTAAATACTTCTGGGCAGAGGCAGTTAACACAACATGTTACATTTAAAACACGATCTCTATAAGACCTATAATGGGTAAGAATCCTTATGAACCGTGGAAGAATAGAAAACATAACATTTCAAATTTCCATCCTTTTGGTTGTAACAATTTTATTCTGAACACCAAGGTCAATCTGAACAAGTTTGATTCTAAGGAACAAAAGTGTATAATGTTAGGATACCCTGAACACTCTAAAGGCTATAGAGTATATAACACTGAAACATGACTTGTTGAGGAATCAATTCATGTCAGATTTGATGATAAGCTTGACTCTTAAAAGTCAAATCTAGTTGAGAAGTTTGCAGATCTGGAGATTACCTATTCAGGCTCTAAAGGTAAATAATTAGAAGCTAAATAATATGAGGAAAAAACCTCTGAAACTATTCAACCAGAAGCTATTGATATTCAGACATCTCTGAGGAAGCACAAAAAAAGATCCTCACATTCTAAAGAATTGATTATGGGAGATAAAACTAAAGCAGTCAGAACCAGATCCTCATTCAAACCATCTCAAGAAACGCTTATGGGTTTGGTATCCCTAATAGAACCTTGATCCGGTGATGAAGCACTTCTGGACATTGAGTGGATTCTGGAAATGCAAGAAGATTTGAACCAATTCTCCAGAAATGATGTATAGGATCTTGTGCCTAGAACCAAAGAAACTCATATCATTGGGACAAAATGGGTCTTCCAAAACAAGATGAATAAAAAAGGAGAAGTGGTAAGGAACAAGTCCAGACTGGTGGCACAAGGTTATAGCTAGCAAAAAGGGATTGACTATACTGAGACCTCTGCACCAATTTTCAGGTTAGAGTGTATTCGTCTCTTAATTTCTTTTGTTGTTAATCATAACATCATCTTATATTAGATGGATGTTAAGAGTGCATTTCAGAATGTTTACATAACTGAAGAGGTGTATGTATACCAACCTCCTAGTTTTAAAAATAATAAAAACCCAGATTTTGTTTTCAAACTAAAGAAATCATTGTATGGTTGTCATACCCTAAATTTATCCTACCTGTATATAAACTTCGTCTGTGTATCCGTCCACTAATAATTATTTAGAAATTCAAAAATATAGGCCATGACCAAGGTTTTGAAATTTTTGTGGTCACGTACGCCTTTTTTTTCAAGTGTGCATTAGAATTATGACTGGGCGAGCTTTGGTTTATGGGTTCTGAAAGTCAGTTACTTCGAGGAGTCTCTCTAAGACATCACATAAGAGTTTTTCAAAGAATAAATAAAGTGCAGACAAAAGGATGGCCTTGATTGGTTTTAAGTTATTTAATTTTGAGGAAAGGGAATTGATAAAGGCATGAACATGTCATTTACGACCCAAGCTTCAGGTTACAAAATACTTCACGGTCACATGTTTTTTGAGGATCTAAGCTGATCATCGAAGAAATCTAAATTAAAGTGTCGTAGCAATTTAAGCAATGTGAAGATTAGTTCATGGATAGAAGGATATTCACCTGAGGATGTTGTTTGGATTCAGTACATTGACATATTACAAGCCACAAAGAAAATAAGTATTTCATCAGTTTGAGTTGTATTACATATTACAAGGGAAAGTTGCAAAAATAAGCCTCACTCTTCATTTACCCATCACACACATAAGCCAAATAGATATAAAAATCTATTCATGGAGCCATTACTACATCAATTAGGCCATCAAAACGTGTTCAAGTTGAAATGATAAACTGTCATTACAAGTTGATACAATAAATTTCCAAATAATTCCCTTATTAATGGAAGAGCATGAATCCCATCCTTTGATAATACTAAAACCTGAACATAATAATCAAAAGTTTCCCTATGAAAAATCAAAATACATGCTTCGACGTTAACCCAAAAGAACAATTCTTCAAAGAGCAGATTACTAGCATCCATGATTCAAGGAATGAAAAAGAAGAAAAAAACCAAGAGGATGCAAATTGAAAACAAACAAAGAGTAAGAAACCCTGGCTACATTAAAGGCATAAATTTCCATTACAGGAACATGGCAAGCTTCGCGGGAAACATTGGCTTCAAAATCTCGTTTCATCTTCTACCTGGCGTTTTTTCAATTCCACGGAACATTTGGAAGTTTCGGATTGCTTGCTTGAAGAGTAGAGACTTTAGTTCTTCTTCTGTTACTGCTAACTACATTCCTATAACATCATGCAGGGTGAAGATTCCGCGTTTGGAATATTGTAGCTTTGCTGATGGCAGTGCAATCAAGATAAATGATGGGAAAATTGGGCATGCAACAATTGCACATTGTGAAACTTCTCAAAATTCAGATGAAGTTCTCACCGACTTACTATTTCATGACATTGAAGAAGGCTCTGAACAAATGGAGGAGGTTAGAGAGTTGACAGTTCCTTAGATAGAAGACTCCCGTGAACAAGATTTTATACGACTTGACAAATCTATCAATGATGTTGAACAATCAGCTGTCAAATTACTTGCATCTAGGGCACTTACGACAGTTGAATTGAGAAAGAAATTACATAGCAAGAGATTCTCTCCTAATGCAGTGGAGGCAGTGATAAACAAGCTCCTGAGACAAGGGTTCATCAATGATAAGTTGTATGCTGAATCGTTTTCTCAATCTAGATGGTCTTCGTCTACTTGGGGTCCAAGACAGATCAAACAAGCACTATTCAACAAGGGAGTCTGTGATACAATACGGTATCAACGCAGAAGATAAAAGGACAGCAGGTCTTTATTTCATCTCTTGGTCACATCTTGTACGAAGAATTATGGTCTGCACAAGAGGAAAGAGGGGTTTGTAAGACCATAAATTATACGACGCAAACTGCAATAGCGCAGCGTAGCCTGCATAATGCTACAATTAATTTGCTACACTCACCAGAAACAGGGCAACATAAAAACCACCTGCAGCTCCCAACAAATTTTAATCCAACCGCAACAATAAGCATGGCCCTGCAATGAATTGTAACACAACTTGATTGGAACCTCACTATACAACAGAAAATACACATCCCACCACGTTGTGAGGTACCCAAAAAGGACAGCATCACAACAATAACAATGAAATTTTTCCTAAACCTTCAGCAGGTCTGGGTACCGCGTACGACTCATCTCCAAACCTGCATAGTACCACAACCGAAATCCGTGTCATTTACGGCTTGCAGTGTGAAAT
Source organism: Lathyrus sativus (assembly GCA_963859935.3). Taxonomy (NCBI): domain Eukaryota; kingdom Viridiplantae; phylum Streptophyta; class Magnoliopsida; order Fabales; family Fabaceae; genus Lathyrus; species Lathyrus sativus. The sequence continues at coordinate 613,962,051 of OZ012735.1, read as the reverse complement.
AAGAGGATATAAAAAAAGAGAGGAAAAAAGTACCTTCTCACAGCAGATACCAAGGACTGGACCCCACACATATGAAAAGAGCGTACATCATAACCACACCTCCAGCCACGACCTGCAGAAGGACAGTCCATAGTGTGTTAGTCCATCACAGCCACCTCCAAATAACCAAAAAAAAAATCACGCATATGGCTACCTCAAACCGTCACGATTTCTTCTGTTCATGACCATTAAACCACGCACAAAGGGAACACCCACTCGCACAAAAACCAGTACCTGTGTATCATACCACCAACCTTTGGCAACAGAATAGTGAACCGTGAATGATGCATCCATCACCATAGAAAAGAAAAGTATTGGCCACAACAGAATTCTACAGCTCAGCATAACAGAATCACTACCTCCAAATGTTCAATCAGAATTCCTAAACTAACCTCTAACAGAATTTGGATTCATTTCCTATTCTACCCTCTCACTTTCTCAATATGTGGGGATTCGATACACAACTTAAAGGGGGCTCAACCTTTAAGTAAAGGGGTGAATCTTTTCTTTTTGAGAGACCGCAAAAGCCACCTTCTTCATCATGTATTATGAACCATCATCTGCTTCAACATCTAAACACTGATAACACGAAATCATATATATATTTTGATGCATAATTCAACTAAAGTTTAACCGTTTTCGATCCGATTTCGGGTTATTTCCGTGTTATTTGTCTGATGTTTTGCAGGTATTCAACGATCACGTCTAAACAAGGCAACATGAAGAAAAGAAGCAATCTCAGATGAAATATGGACGAAAAAGGAGTGAAAACACAATGAAAAGCGCATGAAGCTGTTTTTGCTGATGTGACGACCGTCACAGCTTCATGACGACCGTCACACGGGTGACGACCGTTACACCTTGTGACGACCGTCATGCAGGCAAAAACGCCCCACTTCAATTACACGTTAAAGAATCAGTTCCAATTCCCACAGAGTGGACCACTACTCCCTAAATTATCTGCCTCAAAGTCCATCATCTTCAATGATAACCGTTGGGATTCCACTTCTATAAAAGGGGAAGCAGGGGACTTCAGAAAGTGAGCTGCATTCATACAACGAAGTGCTGCCAAATTTATTTCCAGAGCATATTTTCCAGTTTTATATTCTTATTCGTTTCTCTTTATTTCTTCTGTATTCCATTTTCATTCTTCTGTAATTTCTACTTTATTGTACGATCAAATTGGCATAGAGATCAGAATCCTGCCAACATCTGTGGAGGATCTGCCCCAAGGCCAATTGGAATATTTACAGGTTTCTCATTTCAATCGATTCCAGTTTTATTATAATGCAAATCATTATTTATTATTTTTATTTATGTTTTATCTTTCCCAAATCCATGTCTAGCTAAACTTAGGTAATCGATATGTAGTAATAATTCGAATGGGATTTGATAACAACTGGTTGAAAAACTTTCTTTTCAAAAAAGTAATTTATGGTCTGAGTGTTTAAAATTGATTTACTGAATAAACTTCGTCGCGAAAGCGAGAACTTATTTAAAAGTAGTTTTGCCACGAAAGTGGGAAATTAATTAAGATACGAACCAACAAGCGAAAGCTGTGGTAAGGTCAGATAGTAAACACTAGTCATCCATTTTAATAACAGCGAAAGCACTTTAAAATGAATTAGAACTTAGAGATTTCCAAAAAATGATTTTAACCCCGAACGGGATACGAAAGTGTACGTTTGGACCTTAGGATTATGATTAGCGTCAATAACTATCGTGAGGCGAGAGTCTTCAAATCTCCATTTTCTGCTTAAATAAACTTTGAAAATTATTTCATACACCAGTAACTTGTCAAATTCCTGAAGAACACAATCACTGCATATGGATTCAATCAATTATAATCTAAGTATCATTCTTAGTTCCCTTTTAGTGACAATCTTATTCCCTTAAACATATTCTACCTAGCTAAACATAGTAACTCCCGAGAACACTAGTTTGATTACGAGTCCCTGTGGGATCGATATCTATTATTACTACGCGATAGACTGTGCACTTGCAGTTAGGTTGTATTAGACATAGAAAGTCGCGATCAAGTTTTTGGCGCCGTTGCCGGGGACCTGTTTAGTCAATAGTGTAACCTTCTGTTACGCCGTATAGACTAGGTTAACAATTTTCATTTTTCCTTTACTAGTGTTGTCGATTGTATGCCAAGTAATTGCTCACAAGGCGATATCTTGAAACCTTCAGTCGCAGAACTAGAACGCTTCTTACATCTAAGAAGCCGAATTATTGAGTACCAACTCAAACATAACATTCCTGATCCTCTCACTCCCATTCCCAAATCAGAAGAAGAACCAACGATGGCTGAAGGACCTTCAAACAAACCGCTGAAGGCATATGCTACACCCTCTCAGATGGAGCCTAGAAGTAGCATTGCTGCCCCAGCTATTACCCGAAATGATTTTGAGCTGAAACCATCATTGATGTCGGCTGTACAACAAAACCAATTCTCAGGAAACGCAACTGAGGATCCGAACGAACATCTAACGAAGTTTGTACAATACGCGGACACAGTGAAAACAAATGGAGTAACTCCAGACGCGATAAGACTTCGTCTTTTCCCATTCTCTCTTAGAGACAGAGCATGGACATGGTTACAATCGTTACCATCCAACTCCGTTACGACGTGGGAACAATTGAAGAACGTCTTCTTAGCGAGATATTTTCCGCCAAGCAAAACTGCTATGCTTAGAGCTCAAATCAACGGATTTCGACAGAAAGATACTGAATCTCTTTACGAAGCATGAGAACGATTCAAAGATATGATGAGAACATGTCCTCACCACGGTCTAGAAGACTGGGTGACAATTCATACTTTCTATAATGGGCTTATATACAATACTAGATTGACAATAGACGCTGCCGCGGGCGGTGCACTTATGGATAAGCCATACGATGAAGCCTATCAATTAATTGAAAACATGTCACAAAACCATTGCCAATGGGGAGGTGAACACACTCCAACTGAGAAAACCACAGTGAAAGGTGGGATGTACGAAATCAGCAGCCTTGAAAAGTTCAATGCTAAAGTAGATGCTCTAGCACAAAAGATTGATAGTCTGACCGTTAACCCCACTGCAACTGTCGCTGCAGTAACTCCAAATTGCGAGTTATGCGGAAACACCACTCATAATGCGCCCGAATGCCCATTGCTAGCCGGAATCCCACCAGACCAGGTAAATTATGCTCAAGGAAATCCCTACGCAAATACCTACAACCCAGGTTGGCGAAATCATCCAAACTTTTCTTACAAAAGCGAAAATGCATTGCAAATGCCTACTGCTCCGCCAGGATATCAGAAACCAGCTGCTCAGAATGCACCTAGGAAATCCAAACTCGAATTGATGATGGAAAAATTCATAGCTACTCAAGCTCAAACAAATAAAGAATTCCTAAATCAAAACATACACACTAGCGAGCAAATAAAACAGTTGACCGGAAAAGTAGACGCTTTAGCCACCCACAACAAAATGTTAGAAACTCAGATATCACAAGTGGCTCAACAACAAGCCTCTGCTGCCGCACCTGCTGGCACATTTCCTGGACAACCCGAACAGAATCCAAAAGGCCAAGCAAATGCTGTAATACTAAGAAGTGGAAAAGAATTGGACGAACCGATCGATCCGAGGACCGAAAACTCAGCCATGCAACAAAAAACAACTGAACAAGCAGAAAAGGAATCCGAGTTAGAGAAGAAGGAAGACAACGAGAAGGAGGATACCGCAAGTGAAAAAACTCAAGCACCTCCAGCGCCATATAAACCACCTATCCCTTACCCTCAAAGATTAATAAACTCCAAAACTTCAGGACAGTTTAAGAAATTTGTAGAGCTCCTTAAACAGCTGAATATTACTATTCCTTTTACAGAAGCGATAACTCAAATGCCGTCATACGCTAAATTTCTCAAAGAGATCCTGTCGAATAAGAGAAAGATCGAGGATAATGAAACAGTTACACTTACTGCAGAGTGTAGCGCTATTATTCAAAACCGCATGCCTCCTAAATTAAAAGACCCAGGTAGTTTCTCCATACCCTGCGTCATAGGAAAGTTCGTAATAGACAAAGCTCTATGCGATTTAGGAGCCAGTATCAGTGTTATGCCTTTATCTATATGCAAAAAGCTGAATATGGGAGACCTCAGACCAACCAAGATGTCCGTATAATTAGCTGACCGATCAGTAAAATACCCCGTCGGAATACTGGAAAACGTTCCAGTACGCATAGGACAATTTTACATTCCAACCGACTTCATAATCATGGACATCAAGGAGGACACTGTCACCCCAATTATCCTAGGAAGACCGTTCCTAGATACAGCCGGAGCGATTATAGACGTAAAGAAAGGAAGGCTAACATTCGAAGTAGGAGAAGAAAAGATAGAGTTCATTCTCACCAAGTTCTTACAAGCACCAGCCATAGACGATACCTGCTATTTAGTAGACGAAATTGACGAATGCATAAGAGAACTTGAAAATGAAGAGACCACGTATTCAGAAATAATAAAGATTCAAATACCAGATATTTCTGAAGACGATAATTGGCGTAAACTGTACAAAGACGACAGCCTAAGCGAAAGCTTAGCACTGACCCCAAACCATATGCCAGGTCCGAAGAACCCATCTTTAGAACTTAAAACACTACCCAAAAACCTTAGATATGAATTTCTAGACGATGAACTAAAAAGACCAGTGATAGTCAACGCCGACTTAGGACAACCAGAAACCAAAAAGCTATTAGAAGTCCTAAAGAAGTACCCCACCGCGTTAGGCTATAACATAAGCGATCTAAAAGGTATAAGCCCTTCAATCTGTATGCATCGAATTACAATAGAGGAAGACTCTAAAACCTCTCGAGAGCATCAGAGAAGACTGAACCCCATCCTGAGCACTGTAGTCAGAGATGAAGTAAAGAAATTGCTAGATGCAGGAATCATCTATCCGATCTCCGATAGTGAATGGGTCAGCCCAGTTCATGTCGTACCGAAGAAAGGAGGAGTCACAGTAGTTAAAAACGAAAAAGGCGAATCAATAACAAAAAGAGTCGTGACCGGAAGCAGGATGTGCATTGACTATAGAAAGCTTAACAAGGCTACACGCAAAGATCACTTCCCGTTACCCTTCATAGACCAAATGTTGGAAAGATTAGCCAAACATATTAGCCAAACATTCATATTTCTGCTATCTAGATGGTTACTCAGGATTCTTTCAAATTCCCATCCATCCTGATGACCAAGAAAAGACTACATTCACCTGTCCTTATGGTACTTTTGCTTACCGCCGAATGCCGTTCGGACTCTGTAATGCTCCAGCAACCTTCCAAAGATGCATGATGGCAATCTTCGCAGATTTCATAGACGACATCATGGAAGTATTTATGGACGATTTCTCGGTATGTGGACAAAGTTTCGAAGGATGCCTACAAAACTTAGAAATGATATTAGAACGTTGCGTAAAAGTAAACCTCGTCCTAAATTGGGAAAAATGCCATTTTATGGTCCGACAAGGAATAGTTCTAGGACATGTCATATCAGATAGAGGAATTGAGGTAGACAAAGCTAAAATAGAGATCATAAAAGATCTCCAACCTCCAAAATCCGTACGAGAAATACAGAGTTTTCTAGGACATGCCGGTTTCTACAGAAGATTTATAAAAGATTTTTCGAAAATCACAAAACCTCTGACCGGCCTGTTGATGAAAGATGCTGAGTTCGTCTTCAACGACGACTGTCTAAAAGCATTCGAAACATTAAAATCAGCCCTTATCACCGCACCAATCATGCAACCACCCGATTGGCGACTACCGTTCAAAATCATGTGCGATGCGAGTGATTATGCTGTAGGCGCAGTTCTAGGACAAAGGAAGGACAAGAAACTCCATGCCATCTACTACGCCAGTAGAACTTTAGATCCCGCCCAAATGAACTACGCTACCACAGAAAAGGAACTTCTAGCAGTTATATTTGTGCTTGACAAATTCCGTTCTTACTTAGTAAGAGCAAAAATTATCATATACATAGACCACGCTGCCATAAGGTACCTAATAAGCAAAAAGGATGCCAAACCAAGACTATTGAGATGGATCCTGTTATTACAAGAGTTTGACTTAGAAATCAAAGATAAGAAAGGAACCGAGAACGTTGTTGCAGATCACTTATCCCGAATAGAAGGCATCAAACACGAACCAGTACCGATAAATGACGATTTCCCGTACGAATGTCTGATAGCCAAATTAGAAAGCGACACACCCAATTCAATCTCGGAAGATCCAGAATTCGAAAAAGCTGTAGAAGCCGTCTATGCCCAAGTCACATTACCTTGGTATGCTGACATCATTAATTACCTCGCTGCAGGCGTGCTTCCACCAGACCTCACTTATCAACAAAAGAAGAAATTCTTCCACGATCTGAAACACTATTATTGGGACGAACCTCTACTCTTCAAGAGAGGGGCCGACAACATATATCGTCGCTGTGTCCCAGAGGAAGAAATAGAAAATATCATTTCCCAATGCCATTCAGCACCATATGGTGGTCATGCTAGTACATCCAAGACGTGCGCTAAGATTCTCCAAGCCGGCTTATTCTGGCCTAACCTCTGAAAAGACGTTCACATCGCTGTGCTAAAATGTGATCGATGCCAACGAACTGGCAACATCTCACGACGCGATGAAATGCCGCAGAAAGGAATCTTAGAGGTAGAAATCTTTGACGTATGGGGAATAGATTTCATGGGACCTTTCCCACCTTCTTTTGGTAAACACTACATACTCGTTGCTGTAGACTACGTGTCTAAATGGATAGAAGCCATTGGTGCTCCAACAAACGACGCACGAGTAGTAATCAAACTCTTCAAAAACACAATCTTTCCTAGATTCGGTGTACCCAGACTCGTCATTAGTGACGGCGGATCTCACTTCATATCACGAATATTCGATAAACTTCTCTCTAGATATGGAGTCCGACACCGAGTAGCTACACCTTATCATCCGTAAATTAGCGGACAAGTAGAGGTCTCGAACAGAGAAATAAAACAGATATTGGAAAAGACTGTCGCTACCTCAAGGAAAGATTGGTCGTCAAAGCTACAAGAAGCTTTATGGGCTTATAGGATCGCTTTTAAGACACCGATAGGTACTACACCCTACAAATTAGTTTACGGTAAATCCTGCCATCTCCCTGTAGAATTAGAGAATAAGGCCTTCTGGGCCATTAAGACACTCAACTTCAACTACACCGAGGCAGGAGAAAAGCGAATCTTGAACTTACACGAGTTGGAAGAACTCCGATTAGACGCTTACGAAAACGCCCGTATCTACAAAGAACGAACTAAAAAGTGGCATGATAAACGTTCAGTCAGGAAACAATTCAGTGTGGGAGACATCGTATTGCTATTTAATTCAAGATTAAAACTCTTCCCAGGTAAACTAAAATCTAGGTGGTCTGGACCTTATGAAGTGACTAAAGTACTTCAGAGTGGAGCTGTTGAAATTACCGATAAGATGAATACACCGTTTATCGTAAACGGACAACGTCTAAAACATTATAATAAGAACGACAACAGTCCTCAAGTCAGCAGTATAGCATTGCTTGAGCTTCCAGCTCAAACACCCGAATAGCTTCTCACCAAGCTATCGTCAGGCTTTAGACGTTAAAAACAGCGCTTACTGGGAGGCAACCCAAATTTCCCTCGTTATTGTATTTCATTTTTCTTTAAAATTTCACTTTGAAAATCCAACAAAAATTCTAAACTTATAATTACTACTACTTTCTACTTTCGTTTGTTTTCATATTTTTATTTTATTTTTCTCTTTTGTCTTTTGTTTCCACCGCTTTTCGTTTCTAAAAATCCTGACTTCAATTTCCTGTTTTAAACTTTTCAGGATTTTTAAAAGCCTTCAAAACATTTCTTCTGTTCTCTCCGAATTACCTGCGAGTATGGCCGAATACGACTTCACAAAGGTTCACTTCCGAGGACTAGCTCAAAAGGCAAGATTCGCAGCACTGACCGAAAGAGAATTCGCCTTAACGCTGTATTATGATAAGGCTACCATGGATAAACTAGGAATCACGGATAGCATTCAATACCTGTTCAATCAACTGGGTTGGGAGAACACTGCTCTAAAAATACGTTTTGCTACCTATAAGGATCTTACCTATGAATTCCTTAGTTCTTTCAGATATATACCCAACTATGGCTTTGGATCCAACACAGAGCTGATTACCTTCCGATTATTTGGAATGGACCAAACCCATAGCCGGATGTCACTAGCTAACCTCCTAGGACCGCATGTGTTCATCAGTGCAGAAGATGACGATATTGATTTTCAACTCGATCAATTCTGGGGTAGAATTACAGGTGACTATCACCCTGAACCAGACAAAATGTATAATGATGATATCCATAACCCAGCCTTCAGATACTTCCATAAGATACTATCTCACACCCTGTTTGGGAAAGAAGAAAACATTACTGCAGTATCTAAAGAGGAGTTATTCATCATGTTCTGTGCTTCTCAGGGACGTACAGTAAATGCAGTTCCTTTCATGATGAGATCTTTTAAACACCTCACGCAGGAACCACAGACACCTATTCTTATAGGAGGCCTCGTGACAATGATTGCCCACGAGCTTGGCCTTAGATTCCACTTAAATGCAAACACTCGTTTTGGCACCATCCGACCCATGAACATACAATTCTGCTTTAACAGGCGCATCTTAGGAACTATGGGACCTGGACCGTATGAGTACCTCATTAACGAAAAACCAGTACAGCTATTCACACTGCCTGATCATCTGATGACAAGTATCCACAACAAGGACAACTGGCTCTATGAATTGGATGAGCCTATGGGACCCCCTTCACCACAGTCAACACCACAGAACTATATGTATGACAATGACCACATCTCTGAGGCACACGACTATATGTACTATGAGGATGCTGTATCCAAAACTGAAGTAGATCCTATGACCCCTCCGCACTACAACACCTATCCTGAGCCTATCCCTGAGGAGAACACCGACAAAATGGATACTGTTCTACTACGATTGGACAACGTTGATGCAACTCTGACTACTGTAAAAGATGACATCGCAGGCATACACAACGAACTGGTAGGCTTCATGGATTTAGTCTGTGACCAGCTCGACTACTACGCACGGAAGTTCGATCAGTTGAAGACACGAAAAGACTAGATACTAGTTTTTAGCAGTAGATTTAGTTTAGTTTAGTTTAGTTTCATTTAATCATATGGATTTTTCGCATTGATTAGTTTTCTTTATGTACTACATACAATCATTTCACTTTTATGTTATTTCAATTCTAGTTTTTATTCAATTATTCTGTTTTCGCATTATTCGTTGTTTGTTGGCTGCTATATTACATTGCCGTATCAATACTAAGCCTTAAAGTCACTACGAGTACGCCCTCAGAGCAAAATTCTGCGTTCTGCAGATTTTGCTGCTGTGACGACCGTCACAGGACCCTGACGAGCGTCACGCGGGTGACGACCGTCACACCTACGTGACGACCGTCACGAATTCAAAAACTGATATCTGATAAACCAGGGTTCGTGTTCTCTCCCACTACCCCCATTACCACTTCCAATCATCAGAACTCCTACCCCACTACAAATTTTCGTCCTCCCCACATTGCACCATATATTTCAACTCCAATCTCAACCTTCAAACCACACTTCTGTCAGTTTCTTCCCACTCTGCAGAAAAACCCCAATCTTCAAAAACCTCTCAATCTTCCAACAATGGCAAGAAATGCAGAAACCCCAGATATCAGCAACATTATCTTCAGTGAAGGAGACTTAGGCGAAAGACAACGAGCAAACTACATCGCATTCCATCAGAGGTCGCTCCAGCCGACTCATTATCCACACCTTCCATCGCTTACGGAGCTCGGACTCCTTGAAGGCGTAACTTGGATGCTTCAAAGAGCAGGCATCTGGAACCTCTGCATCAACCCACTGCCAACATACGAATAACTCACTCTCGAGTTCTTGAGTTCGTTCACTTATGCCACATCCAGCGGCGAACTCAACCAGCACTCAGGTGCCGCATGCTTCCGGATGTTTGGCACCAACTATCAGGTGAACCAAAATCAGATTGCCAGCATCCTACAGCTACCTCGAGGCGACAATGCTCACCGCCGCATCACCGATCAGTTCCAGCACGAAGCTTTCGCGCTGTGGTACCAGTTGACCGGCATCAATGCCGATGGTTGGGACTCTCTGCACGCCACACATATCCATAACCCAACCATCTGGTACTTTCACAGAGCGTTGAGCAACACAATCTTCGCCAGAGACAGCAACCACAAGGTAAACTCGAAAGAGCTCTTCTTCCTCCATTGCATCTTCAACAACGAGCCTGCCAACGCCGCTCCGTTTCTGCTGGCTCACATTCAGGCCAACTGCAACCGTGGCTCCAAGCCATTCTACTTTGGCGGGATTGTCACTGCCATTGCACTTGGGCTGAACCTTGGCGACCGCCTCCAGCACCTCCGTTCCATCCCCTCGGTGTTCCTGGACACCGACCACTGCAGAGCCTCTCATCTTATCCGCTCTAGAGCTGACGGCAAGTACCATCCGGTAGTGCGTGGCAAGATCGTCCGAAGCATCATCCTTCCATCCCGCACCCGCACACACCCAGAGGATCGTACCAACTGGTTATTTGACCTCACTACCCCTCCTGCTGCCGCTGTTCCTACTCAGGACCACACTCACGGTTCTGACGATGAAATCCAAGCTGAGTTGGACAGGTCCGAGCAGCCAGAGGCATCGCAGCCTCCTCCTCCCGAAGGTACATCCTCTCGCCGCCGCCGCCATCATCCCGTGCCAGACTACACAGAAGAGGAGCTCCGCCACTCCCTAGACCAGCAGGCACAGATACTCGCAATGCTGCAGCAGCAGAATCAGCAAGCCGACCAGTTCGAAGCTTGGCACCGGACTCAAATGCAACAAATTCAAACCGGCCAAGCTACCATCACTGAGAACCTGGCGAATCTGACTTTGCAGGTCGAAGGACTCCGAGATACCGTCTACCACACCAGAGCTATGAGTTATGAGGACAGAGTAGCCCTTACCAGAGCCAGAGGACGCCAGCGCGAACGTGACAGAGGCCGTGACTAGATTTCCATTTCTCCTTATTTGTTTACTATATTTCCAGTTTATTTGTACTTTCATTTCAGTTGTATCTCCCTCTCGCATGCTTCAAAATCAGTGGGGACACTGATTGAGATAGTGTGGGAGCGGAGCCTTTATTTCCATTCCACTGTACTCTGAATTTCGTAATTTCTATTTTAACATTTTCTATTTCTAGCAAATAAAGCTCGTTTATATATACTTTTTCCCGTTACGCAAACATCCCCACATTATTCAACGTAAACAAAAATTTTCGTTCGTTCCTCAAAAGCAAAAGCATCACGAGAATGCAACCGAGTTCAAAACAAGTTTTGAAACTCCGAGGAAACGACTGTTCTAACAAAACCAATACCGTCCTGACACCTTAGATCTCCGGTTTATGCGAGTCGGTTTCACTACCTACGCGTACCAAAGCCTCAAGTGTCTATGCAAACTCAACCCCAAGTAGTTTATACTAGCAGTCAGCACCATCCTAAAGCACTTCTAAGCGAGCGACCGATGAAAATAAGTGTATGATCTCCAAAAAGATGAAAAATAATGAAAAGAGAGCTAAATAGCCCAAAAATACAAGACACGTTTCCTTCTAAGTTAGGTGCTCCTCACCCGAGCATTTAGCCCAACGGCACGAAAACTCATTGAAAAATCAATGACATAAGCTTATGATCAATGAAGAAGATCAAAAACAAGAAATGAGATCATATTCACTAACAGGTCGACTTGCCATGAAAGTATATGGACAACGGGCTTAATGTGATTGCGCTAGAACAAACAGGGTGAACTTGCCGCGAGAACCTTGACGCCAAGCTACAGTAGCATGACTGGGACCGATTTGCATAAAAAGGAGACCTCCGAAGACTTGTAGTCCAGTGTCGTCATGGTACTCGTTTTGTTCCTACCAAGAATCCCGGTTTTTCCCGACTTTTGTGAACGAAGAAGCTGCCTCGTGCTTGCCAACCTTTTCACGTTTTACTTGAGGACAAGCAAAGATTCAAGCTTAGGGGAGTTTGATAACACGAAATCGTATAGATATTTTGATGCATAATTCAACTAAAGTTTAACCGTTTTCGATCCGATTTCGGGTTATTTCCGTGTTATTTGTCTAATGTTTTGCAGGTATTCAACGATCACGTCTAAACAAGGCAACATGAAGAAAAGAAGCAATCTCAGATGAAATATGGACGAAAAAGGAGTGAAAACACAATGAAAAGCGCAGGAAGCTGTTTTTGCTGATGTGACGACCGTCACAGCTTCATGACGACCGTCACACGGGTGACGACCGTCACACCTTGTGACGACCGTCATGCAGGCAAAAACGCCCCACTTCAATTACACGTTAAAGAATCAGTTCCAATTCCCACAGAGTGGACCACTACTCCCTAAATTATCTGCCTCAAAGTCCATCATCTTCAATGATAACCGTTGGGATTCCACTTCTATAAAAGGGGAAGCAGGGGACTTCAGAAAGTGAGCTGCATTCATACAACGAAGTGCTGCCAAATTTATTTCCAGAGCATATTTTCCAGTTTTATATTCTTATTCGTTTCTCTTTATTTCTTCTGTATTCCATTTTCATTCTTTTGTAATTTCTACTTTATTGTACGATCAAATTGGCATAGAGATCAGAATCCTGCCAACATCTGTGGAGGATCTGCCCCAAGGCCAATTGGAATATTTACAGGTTTCTCATTTCAATCGATTCCAATTTTATTATAATGCAAATCATTATTTATTATTTTTATTTATATTTTATCTTTCCCAAATCCATGTCTAGCTAAACTTAGGTAATCGATATGTAGTAATAATTCGAATGGGATTTGATAACAACTGGTTGAAAAACTTTCTTTTCAAAAATGTAATTTATGGTCTGAGTGTTTAAAATTGATTTACTGAATAAACTTCGTCGCGAAAGCGAGAACTTATTTAAAAGTAGTTTTGCCACGAAAGTGGGAAATTAATTAAGATATGAACCAACAAGCGAAAGCTGCGGTAAGGTCAGATAGTAAACACTAGTCATCCATTTTAATAACAGCGAAAGCACTTTAAAATGAATTAGAACTTAGAGATTTCCAAAAAATGATTTTAACCGCGAACGGGATACGAAAATGTACGTTTGGCCCTTAGGATTATGATTAGCGTCAATAACCATCGTGAGGCGAGAGTCTTCAAATCTCCATTTTCTGCTTAAATAAACTTTGAAAATTATTTCATACACCAGTAACTTGTCAAATCCCTGAAGAACACAATCACTTCATATCGATTCAATCAATTATAATCTAAGTAGCATTCTTAGTTCCCTTTTAGTGACAATCTTATTCCCTTAAACATATTCTACCTAGCTAAACATAGTAACTCCCGAGAACACTAGTTTGATTACGAGTCCCTGTGGGATCGATATCTATTATTACTACGCGATAGACTGTGCACTTGCAGTTAGGTTGTATTAGACATAGAAAGTCGCGATCAAACACCAACAAGATTCCTCCCATTTCACCTCCAACTAAACCCCAACCTTCTCTTCAAAAACGACTCAAACAGAAACATAAAACCAACTCTTCCTCTTCAACATTTCAAACCCAATCTTCTTCTTCTTCGAAACTCCACCTTTAAACTTTCGAAACACCACCATCTTCTCATCTCCAAATCAAAATCCATATCAAACTTCAACCCACAATCACAAAAAAACTCTTTGACCGCCCTTTTCTTCTTCATTCATCCTTCAAAGACCAACCCATAGAACAACCATACACCTATCTTGATCATCAAACTCACCGAAACAGAGAATGGAAAAGATGAAGAGAGAATGTGAAAAAAACCAAATCGTAACCGGAGTCAAACCTGTTCTGAAATCGCGAGAAAAGTAAATCAAAGCTGGAAAGAGATTGAGTCTGAAATAACGCATTGAAGGTTGAGAAACAGAGATCTTTCAGATTTGTTTTACGACTCTGTTGACATGAATTCCAAGACTTTTTGGCTTGCGAATGAATAAAGCAATTGTTGGTCTGTTACTTCACACTAGGTCTGGGTTTAGTGCGGTTGGGCCGTGAGGCCTATGTCATCTCTTGCTATCATTTTTGTTTACTGTAGTTTCTTAAGTGGATGATGGGCTTTAGAAAGCCCATATGATTCCCCTTTTCTACTTAAAATACGTTTTTCAACCCCCTTTTTTTTCTCTTCGATTTCTTTGTATTAATTTAGAGTTCGTTTAACATCCTTGCTTGTGATAACTCAAGGTTTTGTTAATAATTTCGTATAATATCTCTTTGGTTTTTATTATGTGATTTTCTTAAGTTTTTATTACATTTTTGTTGATGTCTCATTTAGTTTCTATTTTTTTTTTCTTTTTTTCAATTTATCTAGACTTTGCATTTTCTTTTGTGGTCGATGACGATACTCCAAGTTATAGTTTGTCAAATCATTGACAAATAATAACAAACCCGAGACCAATTTTTTCAAAACTTTCATTTTCGTTTTTTATCCACTTTTTTTCTTCTTATTCTTTAGTCAATGATGACTTTAATAATTATTATCGGTCAAATTATTGATAGATGATAATTTAGTCGAGACTATTTCATTTTCGCTTCAAATCATTTTTAAAACATTTTCCTGATCAAACTCCAAAGAAGGAGATTCTTGGAATCTAGCATTCCTTGGATCTTCGAGTGAATAATTCTCGAGGCACGCTCTTGAGTTGTTATTCACTCAATCTTTTGATTTTTTCAAACGATTTCTCAACATCCTTTTTCGATTAAAACTCCGAAAGAAGGAGATTCTTGGAATCTAGCATTCTTTGAATTTTCGAGTGAATAGTTCTCGAGGCACGCCCTTTGAGTTGTTATTCACTCAACCTTTCGACTTTGCCAAACTCAATCATTTTTCAACATTCTCCTAAGTCGAATGCTCGTACGCATACGCAACCCACATTTCGTACACGCGTTCACAACTCCTCGTGGTTTTGATATTGGAGGCACCCTTAGGGACCAATGTCATCTCTCACAATCTAACCCTTGACACGTCGTCAAGTCAGTTCCATCTTCGATCAAATCCTCGACACGTCGTCGAGCTACTTCAAAACAACTTCCTCTTTGCCTCACATTCCGTTTTCGATTCGATCTACTCACAATGTTTTTTTTAACCTACGAAAGAAGGATATTCTTAGAATCTAGCATTCTTTGAGTATTCAAATAAGTAACTCTCAAGGCGCGCCCTTGAGTTGTTATTAGTTCATTCTTTCGATTTCAAAACATCCAACCTTTATCTTCAACTTATTCAGTCAATTCCCGAAAGAACTGAGTTCATGGAATCTCGCATTCCTTGAATTCTTAAGTGACGCGCTCTTGAGACGCGCTCTTGGGTTGCTGGTCAGTCACTCTTTCGCCTCTTTCTCAAACTTAACTTTAACTCATTCAACTTCATCTTTTCGTGGTTGTTACCACGAACTACGACTGCTCTGATTCTTTATTCTTTCTTGAATATAAGATATGTAGGCACAAGATTGCGATGATCTTGGCGAGCACACTTCTACCTTCCTCCATTATACCTTCCTTCATTATTCCGTCCACATTTTCCCATCCTTTCCCGTAGTCGAACTACGACGCTCTGATTTCTCATTCTCGTCCGAATGAGCATACGTAGGCACAAGGGCCCCAATCCTTGGCGAGCACCCTATCTTCTAACCACCCATCTCTCCTTAGCGTCTTTAATCTTTTAACCTACCAATTCTACCTTTATCAACGAGAAGAAAACAAGTAAACCTAAACAACACTCCCCACATTTACCTTAAGAGGTTCCCGTCGAGTACGACAGACGTGAGGGGTGCTAATACCTTCCCCTCACGTAACCGACTCCCGAACCCGGAACTTGGTTGCGACAGCCCTGTTCCTATCCTTTCGCTTTAAGAGGTTTTCTTGATATTTTCCTCTCCCGTTTATTCGGGAAAAATAAAGTTCGGTGGCGACTCTGTCGAACCTCATTTCCGCGCCTTTCGCGCGAGGGTCGTTTTCTCCGAAATGTCCCCGTGATATTTTCGAGGTGCGACAGCTGGCGACTCTGCTGGGGAACATTTGCTCCATGCAAAGAGAGAGTCGAGCCTATCTTTTGGTTTGTGAGGAATGTTTGTTTTTTATTTGTTTTCTTCTCGTTTATGTATTTGTTCTCTTGTAGATTTTATTTATGCTTGTTATCTTGGCCTGTTGGTTCTTGGGATGACGTCATGAGTAAGGCTCTATGCCCGAGCTTTGGTAAAAGCAGAGAGAACACTTAGTTTAGAATTAGTAGTCGAGTAGTGTTAGTCACCAAGGATTCGCTCCTTGTGTGCCTAGCATGAAAGCTCCTCCAGAGGAGACCTATTCGTAGATCTTGTTGTAACACAGCTAGCCTGTTGCACGACTTGATTAATGAAGGGTCTGTGATTCTGGGAACCTTTTGTTAGCACCAGTTCCGATATTGGTGGTCGTGTAGTGTTAGTCTCCGAGGACTTGCTCCTTATGGGCCTAGCATGAGGACTCCACTCAGGAGAGACTTTATCGTCATTATCGTCGTAATACAGCCAGCCTGTTGCGTGACGCTAATACGACTAGTGTCCGTGATCCTGGGAACCAAACGTAGAAACCATCCCGTAAGTGGGTTTATGGGTAGAATGTTTAGACCTTCCCGTATAGGTTGTACTTGTCAGTTTTTTAATCGGAAATTGTGGTTGTGGATCTGTTACAGTTATCAGCTCCAAAATTGTTTGATTGTGATCCTGTGATCCTGGATCTTGTATCTTGCATTGCATCTTGCATATCATTTGCATTGCATTTCATATGTTGTGCATTTTGCATTTCCAGTCCTTCAACAGAATCTTATGTCTTCGTTCCTTCCTCTCCAGTAAATCAAGCTGATTCCTCGACACCAGTACGCAACTAGAGCCAATACAAGACGAATGATGGAGCAGATTCAGCAGGAGCAAGCTGCCTTCAGGGAAGAGTTGGATGCTATGAAAGGAAAGATTGACCAGATCCTCGAAGCCATCCTCGCGGCCAGAAGAGAGGAAGAACAACGTGAAGCCACCGCTATCGTCAACAACAATGGTCAAGGACAGGGGTCTACTGCCATCCCTTTGGTTCCAATTCCAAATCCTCATGGGATGCCGTTGAACTTCAATAACACAGCCGAAGGAAACACTTCTCAGCCAATCCCAGCACCTGGAGTTACTGTTGGAGTTATCCCGCAGGCCCAGCCTACTGTTGTGCAAATCCCAGTTCCTCATATCGAAGATACTCTGATGGATCAGTATGACGACGTTCAGAACTATCATGCTGCTATCCCCATTGCCAGTCCTGTTGCTGCTCAGGATTCTGAAGCCATGAAGATGTGCCGAGATCTAGCCGAGAAACTCTGAGCCATGGAGGGGCACAACTCAAATTCTTTCAGTGCTTTGGAATTATGCTTGGTGCCTGACGTTGTCATTCCTCCCAAGTTCAAGGTGCCCGAATTTTTGAAGTACAAAGGTCTTAGTTGCCTAAATATTCATCTGAAGATGTACTGTCGCAAGATGGTTGCCTATGCCAGAGATGAAAAGCTCATGATCCATTGCTTCCAAGACAGCTTGTCTGGGGCATCACTCGAATGGTATATGCAGCTGGAACGTAACAGTGTGCGCACTTGGGCCGAGCTAGCCGATGCATTTGTCAAACAATACAAATACAACACAGATCTCACTCCGAATCGTACTCAGCTTCAGAGTATGACTCAGAAGGACAGCGAATCCTTCAAGGAGTACGCGCAACGATGGATAGAGCTAGCCGCAAGGGTGCATCCACCTCTTGTTGACCGTGAACTGATTGACATCTTCATGGGTACTTTACAAGGCCAATACTACGAAAAGCTGATTAGTAGTGTCTCCACTGGATTCTCTGACTTGGTGATCGTCGGTGAGAGAATTGAAGAGGGGCTGAAGAGTGGAAAGATTCTAGCAGGTCCTAACAGCCAGGCTAATGCCAAGAAGCCTTTCAACGGATACAAGAAGAAAGAGGGCGAAACAAATGCCATCTCTTTGCAGAAAGGGCAAGCTTCTCAACAAGCTCCCTCTCCTATGCCTTATCAAGTTCCCTATTATCAGTATCTGTATGTTGCTGTTGCGCAATATGCTCCAATGCCTTATCAGCCAGCTGTTCAAGCGGTTCAAGCTCAGATGCCACAGCAACAGGCTCCTCAGCAACAAGCCTACAATCAGCAAGGATACCAATATCCTCCTCAGCAACAACAAATGCAAGCTAGTCAGCAACGACAAGGTACTCGCCCACAGCGTCAGCAGAGAACATGGATGCCAGATAGAGTTTTTGATCGCCTGCCAATGACATATGCTAGTATCTTTGCTCAGTTGATGGAGAAAAAGACTATTGTTCCAAGAGATTTGGCTCCCCCAACTGTCATTCCTGCCGACTATGATGCAAATGCTCATTGTGAGTTTCATAAGGGCGCTCCAGGTCACACCATTGAGAACTGCAGAGCTTTCAAGCACATAATTCAAGACATGATCGACAGGGATGCTATCAACTTCAACGGAAAGTCTCCAAATGTCATCAACAATCCAATGCCGCCGAACAAATAGCGTTAATCAGATCAAATCCAGTCAAGTCAAAGTTCATTTCCCCGAAGAAGGCCGTCATGTTTCCATTTCATCTTACGCATTTCTTATGTTTTGTCTTTGTTTTGTTTAAGTACTGTATGCTTTGAACAATTGCCATTCGTATCTGGTTTCATTAATGTATCGTTTATGCATGTTTTGAATTAGTTATGTCGTATTCACTCATTTTTCACTTATCACCGACACGTTTATTCACTCCACTCTATTCACTGTTGTTTAGCATGATTTGAGGGAGGATGATGAAAATGAAATACCCATAATTGCAAACCGTATGCTTTCAGACCGAATCTCGTCAATGATGTACATGCATTGTTTCAATTCCCCATACACCGGAGACATAAGGAGTTAATCCCTAGTAAACCACTTCGAGCCTAGAAGTAGCAGTTTCCTTCGGATATTCAAACCTTACACTTAACCCGGGGCAGAGTAGTGTTCAGTTAATCCAACTCCGCACTCGAATCAACAAAGCAAAATCCAGAAGACGGTTGTTCATCAATGAACTATATTATGGCAGTCACAATCCTACAACAAAATTCAAAAAAATCAAAAGCCTGCTAAGTCAAACACCTCAGAGGGGACTTAGGCAAAATCAAGGCAATCCCGATGGATCTGACAAGCAAAGTCAATCCATGTAAAGTTAGGGATTAAAACAAAAGCAAAAGAGGACCCCGAAACCCTCAACAAAAACAAAATGAGATATAGTGGCCACCCGAATCAAAAGGGGCACTGACATCCATCAAAAAACCAAAATAAGGTGACTGCCACGTCGAGCAAATCTTGAACCTTAAAGCTTACACCGTCCAGACTTGTGTAGAATTAACTGAGCGTAGGACTGGAGATCATTAAGAAGAAGGGGTGGGTACAAATCATACTTTGAGCCTAATATCCTTTGTTTCATAACTACGAACCAGACCACGTTACAACCCTCGAAAGACCTAATTGAGGCGGGATTTATTCTGAAAGCATACTTTCGCAAGGTTGCGTAACCTGACTCCTCATATGATTTCTAATCATCAACATTGGTGTCATTTCTCTTGATATATTTCACACCAATCAAAATTAGCACAACATCTGGTCTAGTAGTCCATTCGTCTCACACTTTCACAACACCTCAATAAATGACACTTTTTCGGAACTTACATTGAATTGTGCATTAATATTACCATTTATGAATGTACAATTTTAATTGCAAATCAGTGCTAGGTATTCAAGGACATCTCAACAAGGGGCAATCAAGGAAGACTTTAACTCCTAGTGGCCGACACGAAGCAAGATTACCTCAGAACCCACAGGCTGGGGCAAATCACTCAACAGCTCGAGCGGGGGCAAGTCATCTGAGTTCAACTTCCATATGTCAGACCTGGTTAATCTAGGGCGGACCAGTTAACGAGTTTAGACTGGGGCAAGACCAGGTCATCCTGACCATCAAGTAGAGTTGCAACTCTCTCTGAAGCAAAT
The DNA here is from genome assembly GCA_963859935.3 of Lathyrus sativus. Classification (NCBI taxonomy): domain Eukaryota; kingdom Viridiplantae; phylum Streptophyta; class Magnoliopsida; order Fabales; family Fabaceae; genus Lathyrus; species Lathyrus sativus. The sequence continues at coordinate 613,941,770 of OZ012735.1, read as the reverse complement.
TCACAATCACCAAATATCCCAGACTTGGGGCATCAAGGACATCTTCTGCTCCAATCATGACATCTTCAGCAAACGGCGTGTCGAGGAAGTCAATCCCTCCCACCACCCAAAGTCCAATCCACATTGGCAACTACCAGAGGCCACCATGCTGGCGTTTCTACCTGCATTTCCAATCACCCTTCTGCAATCATATGCGTCTTACGCATCGCATCCCTCATAAGCATATTGCATCATATGCATACCCAAATCATATCATACTTCCCTAGCTCTTGCATCTCCGCGCGTCAGCATTTGCATTTGCACTTCCACTCATATGGAATATCAGTTATCATCCAGCATTCATATATGCAAGTCAAGGTCCAGGATCAATCTCGAAGACCTCCAAGACTGTCATCGGCCCAGTCAGGGGCATCCTCCGCAGGATTGTGGGTTTGTCCCACAATTTTCAAGAGCTTCAAAGTAATCATCAGCCCAGTCAGGGGCATTTTGTGCAAGATGGTGGGTTTGTCCCATGAGTTTCAAGAACTTCAAAGCAGTCATCAGCCCAGTCAGGGGCAATCTTCTGCAATTGTAGGTTTCTCCCAATTCAAAGACATTCAAAGCAGGATTCAACCCAGTCAGGGGCGTCTTTTTCAAGACCATGGGTATCTCCCATGACGTATTTCAACCTCGTGGTTGATCAGATCTTCAAATCAACATTCATCCCAGCCAGGGGCATACCATTCATGACCGTGGGCGTTCCCCACGAAGATTGTTCAACCTTTTGTTGGGCAAATCCAAGAAGTTTAATGCAAGATCCATCCCGAGCAGGGGCATCTTCAGCAAAACCGTGAGCGTACCTCATGAAGTTGTTCAGCCTTTTGTTGAGCAAGACAAGACATCAAGACAAACTCCACCCAGTCAGGGGCATCCTCTTTAGAATTCATGGGCGTAACCATGAAATCATTTCGGCAAAGCTATGATCTCCAAACAAGACGGCGGGCGTACCCCGTTGACTCATTTCAATTCAATCTTCCTCTTGGGGGTTCCCCAAAGAGTTGTACCCAGCAAGCGTGACCGTTGTCAATTGCCTTACTATCATCCTTTTGGTGATAGCCGAACTTCGTCGGTTCAACATAGCCTGCATCCTTTTGGTGTTGATAACCTTCAATTAGTGTTTGCCCTATCATCCTTTTGGTGGTAGTGGCCGGTGTGAGTTTCGCTCCGTCATCCTTTTGGTAGGGGGTCTATCGTAGTCATTAGCGATAGATTGTGCGATAGTTGGTTTGCGTTTTGCTCCGTCATCCTTTTGGTGGGGGGGTCTATCATAGGCATTAATGATAGATTGTGCGATAGTTTGTTTGTGTTTCGCTCCATCATCCTTTTGGTGGGGGGTCTATCATAGTCATTAATGATAGATTGTGCGATAGTTTGTTTATGTTTCACTCCGTCATCCTTTTGGTGAGGGGTCTGTCATAGTCATTAATGATAGATTGTGCGATAGTTTGTTTGTGTTTCGCTCCGTCATCCTTTTGGTGAGGGGTCTGTCATAGTCATTAATGATAGATTGTGCGATAGTTTGTTTGTGTTTCGCTCCGTCATCCTTTTGGTGGGGGGTATGTCACTTGGATTGGTGTCAGATTGTGCGATAGTTGGGTTGTGTTTCGCTCCGTCATCCTTTTGGTGGGGGGTCTGTCACTTGGATTGGTGTCAGATTGTGCGATAGTTGGTTTGCGTTTCGCTCCGTCATCCTTTTGGTGGGGGGTCTATCGTAGTCATTAGCGATAGATTGTGCGATATTTGGTTTGCGTTTCGCTCCGTCATCCTTTTGGTGGGGGTCTATCATAGTCATTAATGATAGATTGTGCGATAGTTTGTCTGTGTTTCGCTCCGTCATCCTTTTGGTGAGGGGTCTGTCATAGTCATTAATGATAGATTGTGCGATAGTTTGTTTGTGTTTCGCTCTGTCATCCTTTTGGTGAGGGGTCTGTCATAGTCATTGGTGTCAGATTGTGCGATAGTTGGTTTGCGTTTCGCTCCGTCATCCTTTTGGTGGAGGGGTCTGTCATAGTCATTAATGTTAATTTGTGCGAGTTTTTTTGCTATATCCTCCTTTTGGTGGTGGTAGTCGTGTGTGTTTCAGTCCATCATCCTTTTGGTGATGATGACCTTTTGCCCATTACTTACAGTTTACTCAGAGGTATACCTCATCCAACATTTTCAATACCCGAACATTTACTTTCTTTTCGGACAAATTCAGGGTTTTCTTTGTATCTAATTAACTTCTACCTTGGAAGAATGGACTCCATAGCAGTTCATCCTACCCGGTTTAAGCCAATTAGATAGGGGCATCTGTCATACCCTAAATTTATCCTACCTGTATATAAACTTCGTCTGTGTATCCGTCCACTAATAGTTATTCAGAAATTCAAAAATATAGGCCATGACCAAGGTTTTGAAATTTTTGTGGTCACGTACGCATTTTTTTCCAAGTGTGCATTAGAATTATGACTGGGCGAGCTTTGGTTTATGGGTTCTGAAAGTCAGTTACTTCAAGGAGTCTCTCTAAGACATCACATAAGAGTGTTTCAAAGAATAAATAAAGTGCAGACCACAGGATGGCCTTGATTGGTTTTAAGTTATTTAATTTTGAGGAAAGGGCATTGATAAAGGCATGAACATGTCATTTACGACCCAAGCTTCAGGTTACAAAATACTTCACGGTCACATGTTTTTTGAGGATCTAAGCTGATCATCGAAGAAATCTAAATTAAAGTGTCGTAGCAATTTAAGCAATGTGAAGATTAGTTCATGGATAGAAGGATATTCACCTGAGGATGTTGTTTGGATTCAGTACATTGACATATTACAAGCCACAAAGAAAATAAGTATTTCATCAGTTTGAGTTGTATTACATATTACAAGGGAAAGTTGCAAAAATAAGCCTCACTCTTCATTTACCCATCACACACATAAGCCAAATAGATATAAAAATCTATTCATGGAGCCATTACTACATCAATTAGGCCATCAAAACGTGTTCAAGTTGAAATGATAAACTGTCATTACAAGTTGATACAATAAATTTCCAAACAATTCCCTTATTAATGGAAGAGCATGAATCCCATCCTTTGATAATACTAAAACCTGAACATAATAATCAAAAGTTTCCCTATGAAAAATCAAAATACATGCTTCGACGTTAACCCAAAAGAACAATTCTTCAAAGAGCAGATTACTAGCATCCATGATTCAAGGAATGAAAAAGAAGAAAAAAACCAAGAGGATGCAAATTGAAAACAAACAAAGAGTAAGAAACCATGGCTACATTCAAGGCATAAATTTCCATTATAGGAACATGGCAAGCTTCGCGGGAAACATTGGCTTCAAAATCTCGTTTCATCTTCTACCTGGCGATTTTTCAATTCCACGGAACATTTGGAAGTTTCGGATTGCTTGCTTGAAGAGTAGAGACTTTAGTTCTTCTTCTGTTACTGCTAACTACATTCCTATAACATCATGCAGGGTGAAGATTCCGCGTTTGGAATATTGTAGCTTTGCTGATGGCAGTGCAATCAAGATAAATGATGGGAAAATTGGGCATGCAACAATTGCACATTGTGAAACTTCTCAAAATTCAGATGAAGTTCTCACCGACTTACTATTTCATGACATTGAAGAAGGCTCTGAACAAATGGAGGAGGTTAGAGAGTTGACAGTTCCTTAGATAGAAGACTCCCGTGAACAAGATTTTATACGACTTGACAAATCTATCAATGATGTTGAACAATCAGCTGTCAAATTACTTGCATCTAGGGCACTTACGACAGTTGAATTGAGAAAGAAATTACATAGCAAGAGATTCTCTCCTAATGCAGTGGAGGCAGTGATAAAAAAGCTCCTGAGACAAGGGTTCATCAATGATAAGTTGTATGCTGAATCGTTTTCTCAATCTAGATGGTCTTCGTCTACTTGGGGTCCAAGACAGATCAAACAAGCACTATTCAACAAGGGAGTCTATGATACAATACGGTATCAACGCAGAAGATAAAAGGACAGCAGGTCTTTATTTCATCTCTTGGTCACATCTTGTACGAAGAATTATGGTCTGCACAAGAGGAAAGAGGGGTTTGTAAGACCATAAATTATACGACGCAAACTGCAATAGCGCAGCGTAGCCTGCATAATGCTACAATTAATTTGCTACACTCACCAGAAACAGGGCAACATAAAAACCACCTGCAGCTCCCAACAAATTTTAATCCAACCGCAACAATAAGCATGGCCCTACAATGAATTGTAACGCAACATGATTGAAACCTCACTGTACAACAGAAAATACACATCCCACCACGTTGTGAGGTACCCAAAAAGGACAGCATCACAACAATAACAATGAAAATTTTTCCTAAACCTTCAGCAGGTCTGGGTACCGCGTACGACTCATCTCCAAACCTGCATAGTACCACAACCGAAATCCGTGTCATTTACGGCTTGCAGTGTGAAATAAGAGGATATAAAAAAAAAGAGGAAAAAAGTACCTTCTCACAGCAGATACCAAGGACTGGACCCCACACATATGAAAAGAGCGTACATCATAACCACACCTCCAGCCACGACCTGTAGAAGGACAGTCCATAGTGTGTTAGTCCATCACAGCCACCTCCAAATAACAAAAAAAAATCACGCATATGGCTACCTCAAACCGTCACGATTTCTTCTGTTCATGACCATTAAACCACGCACAAAGGGAACACCCACTCGCACAAAAACCAGTACCTGTGTATCGTACCACCAACCTTTGGCAACAAAATAGTGAACCGTGAATGATGCATCCATCACCATAGAAAAGGACAGTATTGGCCACAACAGAATTCTACAGCTCAGCATAACAAAATCACTACCTCCAAATGTTCAATCAGAATTCCTAAACTAACCTCTAACAGAATTTGGATTCATTTCCTATTCTACCCTCTCACTTTCTCCATATGTGGGGATTCGATACACAACTTAAAGGGGGCTCAACCTTTAAGTAAAGGGGTGAATCTTTTCTTTTTTAGAGACCGCAAAAGCCACCTTCTTCATCATGTATTATGAACCATCATCTGCTTTAACATCTAAACACCAACAAGATTCCTCCCATTTCACCTCCAACTAAACCCCAACCTTCTCTTCAAAAACGACTCAAACAGAAACATAAAACCAACTCTTCCTCTTCAACATTTCAAACCCAATCTTCTTCTTCTTCTTCGAAACTCCACCTTCAAACTTTCGAAACACCACCATCTTCTCATCTCCAAATCAAAATCCATATCAAACTTCAACCCACAATCACAAAAAAACCCTTTGACCGCCCTTTTCTTCTTCATTCATCCTTTAAAGACCAACCCATAGAACAACCATACACCTATCTTGATCATCAAACTCAACCGAAACAGAGAATGGAAAAGATGAAGAGAGAATATGAAAAAAACCAAATCGTAACCGGAGTCAAACCTGTTCTGAAACCGCGAGAAAAGTAAATCAAAGCTGGAAAGAGATTGAGTCTGAAATAACGCATTGAAGGTTGAGAAACAGAGAGCTTTCAGATTTGTTTTACGACTCTGTTGACAGGAATTCCAAGACTTTTTGGCTTGCGAATGAATAAAGCAATTGTTGGTCTGTTACTTCTCACTAGGTCTGGGTTTAGTGCGGTTGGGCCGTGAGGCCTATGTCATCTCTTGCTATCATTTTTGTTTACTGCAGTTTCTTAAGTGGATGATGGGCTTTAGAAAGCCCATGTGATTCCCCTTTTCTACTTAAAATTCATTTTTCAACCCCCTTTTTTTTTCTCTTCGATTTCTTTGTATTAATTTAGAGTTCGTTTAACATCCTTGCTTGTGATAACTCAAGGTTTTGTTAATAATTTCGTATAATATCTCTTTGGTTTTTATTATGTGATTTTCTTAAGTTTTTATTACATTTTTGTTGATGTCTCATTTAGTTTCTATTTTTTTTTCTTTTTTTCAATTTATCTAGACTTTGCATTTTCTTTTATGGTCGAAGACGATACTCCAAGTTATAGTTTGTCAAATCATTGACAAATAATAACAAACCCGAGACCAATTTTTTCAAAACTTTCATTTTCGTTTTTTATCCACTTTTTTTTCTTATTCTTTAGTCAATGATGACTTTAATCATTATTATCGGTCAAATTATTGATAGATGATAATTTAGTCGAGACTATTTCATTTTCGCTTCAAATCATTTTCCCGATCAAACTCTAAAGAAGGAGATTCTTGGAATCTAGCATTCCTTGGATCTTCGAGTGAATAATTCTCGAGGCACGCTCTTGAGTTGTTATTCACTCAATCTTTTGATTTTTTCAAACGATTTCTCAACATCCTTTTTCGATTAAAACTCCGAAAGAAGGAGATTCTTGGAATCTAGCATTCTTTGAATTTTCGAGTGAATAGTTCTCGAGGCACGCCCTTTGAGTTGTTATTCACTCAACCTTTCGACTTTGCCAAACTCAATCAATTTTCAATGTTCTCCTAAGTCGAATGCTCGTACGCATTCACAACCCACATTTCGTACACGCGTTCACAACTCCTCGTGGTTTTGATATTGGAGGCACCCTTAGGGACCAATGTCATCTCTCACAATCTAACCCTTGACACGTCGTCAAGTCAGTTCCATCTTCGATAAAATCCTCGACACGTCGTCGAGCTACTTCAAAACAACTTCCTCTTTGCCTCACATTCCGTTTTCGATTCGATCTTCTCACAATGTTTTTTTTAACCTACGAAAGAAGGATATTCTTAGAATCTAGCATTCTTTGAATATTCGAATAAGTAACTCTCAAGGCGCGCCCTTGAGTTGTTATTAGTTCATTCTTTCGATTTCAAAACATCCAACCCTTTATCTTCAACTTATTCAGTCAATTCCCGAAAGAACTGAGTTCATGGAATCTCGCATTCCTTGAATTCTTGAGTGACAAGCTCTTGAGACGCGCTCTTGGGTTGCTGGTCAGTCACTCTTTCGCCTCTTTCTCAAACTTAACTTTAACTCATTCAACTTCATCTTTTCGTGGTTGTTACCACGAACTACGACTGCTCTGATTCTTTATTCATTCTTGAATATAAGATACGTAGGCACAAGATTGCGATGATCTTGGCGAGCACACTTCTACCTTCCTCCATTATACCTTCCTTCATTATTCCGTCCACATTTTCCCATCCTTTCCTGTAGTCGAACTACAACGCTCTGATTTCTCATTCTCGTCCGAATGAGCATACGTAAGCACAAGGGCCCCAATCCTTGGCGAGCACCCTATCTTCTAACCACCCATCTCTCCTTAGCGTCTTTAATCTTTTAACCTACCAATTCTACCTTTATCAACGAGAAGAAAACAAGTAAACCTAAACAACACTCCCCACATTTACCTTAAGAGGTTCCCGTCGAGTACGACGGACGTGAGGGGTGCTAATACCTTCCCCTCACGTAACCGACTCCCGAACCCGGAACTTGGTTGCGACAACCCTGTTCCTATCCTTTCGCTTTAAGAGGTTTTCTCGATATTTTCCTCTCCCGTTTATTCGGGAAAAATAAAGTTCGGTGGCGACTCTGTCGAACCGCATTTCCGCGCCTTTCGCGCGAGGGTCATTTTCTCCGAAATGTCCCCGTGATATTTTCGAGGTGCGACAATGGTCTGAAACAAGATCCTAGAGCATGGTATGAAAGAATAAGAAATTTTCTTTTAGAAAATGATTTTTCCAGAGGAGAGGTTGATACTACTTTTTTTTGTAAGACATTTAAAAAATGATATTCTAGTTGTTCAAATTTATGTATATGATATCATATTTGGTTATGCTAATGGTACCTTATGCAAGGAGTTTTTTAAATCTATGTAGGAAGAGTTTCGATTTCCCACTTCTGGTGGAGGAGTAGGATATGGATGGTGCACCCCGTGTATTTGGTGCATCATCTGCCTCATAAATTCATGTTGTTTCTACTACATCTGCAATTTATGTTGTTATGGTTGACATAACATCTCAGGCTAAAAGTCATCATTCCCATTCCCACCCTAGACCCCTCTTGCATTTTCCTCTTTGTTCCTCATGGGAACCAGAATTGGTATTAATTGTTGACGTAGGACCCTAGGAGTGATGTTACTGATCTCTAGTACGGTGGTGCAGGGTGGACCTCCAAGGTTAGCACTTTAACATCCACGTCAGTTATAGAGTCCAAGATGAGTATAATAAAGTGAATATAAAAAAAGTGTACCTTGAATCTCATGTGGGCTAATTATATACATTGGATACTTTTAATTGTGTTATGCTTGATTGGGCCTTTAGCCGAATGAAAAACATTTTCCCTAAGACTTTCCAGATGTTTACTGGATGATAAGTCTTTCAAAGTTGTGTCCAACATCTGTCTATTGCATTCAACCATAGTGAGAAGTAGGAAGATCATGGAAAAATTACAGAAGTAATAGGGAACAAGCGAATTAAATGCCTTTCTCGCCGGTTTTCAGGGTGACCAGTTTTAGGCTTGAAAGTTAGGGCATGGGGCTTTCCCTTAGACCATTCAAGTGCACTTGAGTGTCTTTGTATTTCCAAGGCAAAATCTAGCCATTGATTTGTAACTTCCTATTTCCCAATGATCTGGCCCGTTGTTCACTTTTCTCTATATAAAGGTCTCATGACTTTCAGTAGAACTTTATTCACTCCTGAGAGTCAGTTTTTATTTATAAGAGTAATTCCCCCCTTCTCAGGAGAATTTCTTTGAGAGTTTTCCTTTCCCAAAAATAAAGCTTTCTATTCTCCATGTAACCTCTACCTTATTCGTTAGATTATACTCTCTTTAGGTACCCTTTTTACATTGAGCTAGTTTCACAATTTCTAGTATTTACTTTTACATCATGGCTAATATAAGTGACCATCCCATAAGTTTGTCTAGCGATTATGGGAGTAACGATTCTTCCTCTTTAGAAAGGGTAAAAATTTTGTATAGTTCATATTCTCATTGTTTAGTTAATAATCCTCCAGTTTCAATTGATATAAATATGTCTGACAAATTTGAGTCGGAGAGGTTTTTTAGCGGTTCTCTTGATAGAGAAACTTCTTTTAACGAGTATTCCTTCGCTGATCTTCTTTTTGACGAGGATGTAGAAGATGGTCGCGTAGTCAATTTTGCGCCTGCACCAACTGTAGTTGCAGGGTATTTAGCCTCCTCTGCTTTGATTAACCCAAATATGGAGGTCGATGCTTGGGATAAGGAAGAATCCCAAAATTTCACCAAGTCTTACCATGTTATTTATAGATGGGATCCCAATGATGTTAAAATCAAGGATCACATGACGCGTGGAACTCATCATGAGGATGTCGATTGACTCAAGCCCTTAGAGATCTTCAGTGTTGATGATATACCTTTAAAGGATATTGAGCTAGTGGAACCATTAGATTCAAACAAGTATAGTTAGAAAATTATTTATTGTATGATGAGTGTCAAGGTATGATGTTAGGTTTTAGTAACACATGAAAGAGTATATACAAGATCATTATGAGGTATAGGTTTTATTAAGGGGAATATGAATTATAGTATTCTAAAAAAAATTAATTTAATGATCTAATTTTAACATGGAACATTCCTAAAAGGAAACATCTTGGTGAGTTGTTACCAAGCAACACCATTTTTCTCGTACGCAGCTTATACTCTATAAACCATATGTTATAAGTGTGGATTAATGTGCTTGTAAGTATAATGACTATAACAATCAGCTGACCTATTCAATTTTGTTGATTAGAACACCACTAAGCGAAATCTTCATAAGAAGTAGTGATTAAATTATCATGCTTGGAGATCAAGATGTCAAATTCAATCTCTGAAGGACAACACCTAATATCAAGAGGCGCTCAATGGAATCCTAGGGATCTCAGTCAATAAATTTCTATTATTATGGTATCAATCAAGAAGACTTATCAAGCCCCGTTAGATAGAAGTGAAATGTTGAATCATTGTTATATCAAGCAATGGATCTTGGATCTTCACAGTTATGAAGAGAGTAAGTGTGAAAGCTCGCATTGTACGTGTCGAGTGGTCTGTACCTATAAAGGTATAATATTTACTCTTAAATTACTAAGGAAAATCACTCACACACTTTCGAATGATAAAAAATCCTATTTTCTTTTATAACATCACCAAAAAATGTTTACACAAGTAACTAGTTGGTTACTAGCTTGGACAATCCTTTATGGGTGTATTTTATACTAGATAATAAATGATCACATTAGATTTACTCAATTATCTCTTCTGTAATGCCTCATAATCGATTATTATGGCTTATAATTAATTAGTGACAACGCCATTTAAAAACCTTCCACATTTGAATCACATAATCAATTATGTGATATGTATATTCAATTATGAGCATTAAAAAGCACATGGATTATTTCCATTTTGAGCCATAATTTTTCCTATAAATAAAGGGCCCATTTCTCGTTTAAATCGAAAACATATTTTGAATACTCTTTCTCACTCTCCAGTTTTGCCTTAGTGTTTTGAGAGTGAAATTTACACGTGAGGGTATTGGCAACGGTGTTGGGGAAATGTTGTAATATCTCTCTTGTGAGAAGTTTTTTTTATGAGCTAAACCTATTAAAATATCTTGTTTGGGTTGTGAGCTTTCCTGTCAAAATATTTTGATTGGATCAAGAGATAGTCCATTCAAATATCCAGTTGGTTTATATGTTTACCTTGGTGTAAAAGCACTGTTTTAGTTTGTGGGATTATCCGTCAAAATCTCATTTAGTTCTTGAGCCTACCAATGTGTAAAAGATCTATTAGTTTGAAGGTTATCCTTGTGGAAACTATTATGTTTGATTTAGAGGGTAGCAATTATTAAAACTCTAGTTTGGTTTAGAGTATAGCCATTGTAAAAGTCTAGTTTGTGGGTAAGGAGGTTCAGGGATAAATCACGTTGAGTGCTCTCTCTCTCTCTCTCTCTCTCTCTCTCTCTCTCACACACACACACACACACACACACTCTCTCTCTCTCTCTCTCTCTCACACACACACACACACACACACACACTTTCTCTCTCTCTCTCTCTCTCTCTCTCTCTCTCTCTCTCTCTCTCTCTCTCTCTCTCTCTCTCTCTCTCTCACACACACACACACACACACACACACACACACACACATACGTACTTACACAAACACAGTGGAAAATCTTAAGAAGAAATTATTGGGGAGAGGATTATGCCAAGTGGTTATGCAGAATCTCTATAAATCTCTAGTGTTTATTTCTCTACCATTATCTCTTTATATTTCAGTCATTTATTTAGTTATGTTTTATTCCTTTCTTTTTGCTCCAATTTCCTTTATTCCACTGCTCATTCCTTATTTGTTTTACAAACTTGTTTTAAACTCTGATTTTATTAGAGATTTTTAATTTGAACATGATTTTTCAAAACCACACAATTCATCCCCTCTTGTGTTTGGAGTCAATTGTCCAATAAGTTGAATCAGAGCCTAACACATGTTCAAAGACTAAGAGTCACAGGAGGTAGAATGATGACTATAAACACTTCTATTTTTAACAAGGGAATTTTCATGAATACACCTCCCCGTTTGATGGTAATTGGTTTGAATCATGGAAATCAAGATTTGAAATCTTTATTAAAGAAAATCATTTTGAAATGTGGGGTTTATTAATCAATGTCCATTTATTCCTACTTTTTTTCTTTCATGATAAAGTAGTAAATAAATTTGATTTTCATTGGACTGTAGAAGACGAGAGAAAGTTAAGCTTCGTATTAAAATCCAACATATTTTGATAAGTGCTTTAAATTCTAAGGAATTTTGACGTGTTTAATTGTGATTCCTCAAAGGAAGTGTGAGACACTCTTGAGATGATCCATGGAGTCTTTCCAAAGATCAAACAAGAGAGAACAAACATACAAATCTAGGATGTTAGAATGCAAGATGAATATGAGAATCATTCTCATATATTATTCTTAACCATTGGAACCCTTGGAGTTTATGTTAGAATTTTTTTATCTAACAACTATCTAAGGATTAAGAATTTGAATCAGAAATATGATCCAATCCTAAATTCAAAATATAGTAGTGCCTTTGTTGAGTTTTAGGAAGAATATAGAAAGAAGAAGATCATGAAGAAATTCAAGTGCTTGATCTAGTCAAACATGGGAGAAGAAGAAATATTAAACATACTTGAAATATATTCATATTCCTCATCACCATCTTCACCAAGAGGAATAGTCAAGGATGAAAATGAAAGATAGATACTAGTAGAATACTTTGTGCGAGCATTTTCAATAGATGAATGATCGTACGAAGAATCATCCGATAGAAATGATGAAGAAACTTCATCAAGCTGTATCTTTGAAAATAGACATGATGAAGAGACAAAATCTAAAAGAATTTGTGAAGAGTTAACTTCTAAAGAAATGTTCAGAGATCTCTCATATCAAGTATCATGTAAACATCAAAAGAATCATGCATAGATTCATGGAACTATGTTTTCAAGAATATACCTGAAAACACTTTTGAGGACTCTTATGAAGAATCAACAAAGGAAGAAGATGATGTGTGCCTCAAAGCTTTAAGAGAATATGACACTGAGGTTACTTCTTTCATTTGCAATAAATGTTTAATCTCAATGATAAACTTAGTAAATATAATGATAAATTATAGAAGAAAATTATTTATTTTAAGGAATATATTGAATTCTTAGAAAATAGAAATAAGATTTTTGGCAAAGAAATTGTTAGAATTAGAAGTGAATCCTTAAAATATGATAAATGTGAATCTTCCAAATCCTTGAAAATTGAAGTAACCAATTTGCGTGATACCTTAGAGAAATTTACAAAGTGTAAAGGTAAGCTTTATTTAATTATTTCTAATCAAAAGTCTTCTTTTAATAAAAATGTATTAGGTTATAAACCTAATAGATTGTTTAAAAATATCTGCCATGATAGGAAGAAATCTAATCGTCTGATCTTTAAGCATACTTTTTGTAATAAGCTCGGTCGTTTAGAGCCTTATTGTTATGCCAAGATAAATGATGTAAGATGGTCTAAAGGAAATAACCCTAGACCACTTAAAACCACTAGTGCGCCACAAACCAAAAAGACCAGGGTACCAAAGGTGAAAACTTGATATATTTTGCAAGACAACTTGCAGCTTTAAAGAAGCTTAATACAAATATGATAAAGTTATACAAAACATGTATATACTATAACTATACAAATTTTTTAGTGGTTTTTCACGATCTTGATAAATATTGATCAAGTTGTTTGTTGGCATTGATGGTGTTTCTCAATGGTCGTGATTGATCAAGATGTTTATTGACATTGATGGTGGTGCTCAACAGTCATGATTTACCAAGCTATTTTTCTAGCATTGATAGTGGTGCTCAACAATCGTGATGACCCCACTGTTTATGGAGTCTAAGGATCTTTTACGATCGTGTCACTCTTGAGGATATTTTAGACAACTGTCGTATCAAATGATCTGTATAGATAGAATTTTAATAGTGGTTAGTCACTGAGAGGGAGTGTTTTTCAAGATATCATGAGGTTTTGGAGGTAAAAAACTCGGTAGAAATTGAATTAGAAAATTCCTAGGAAGTTATCTAGAAGTGGTCTTTTCATGCTTAGTGAATATTATTTTATTACTAACACTTTTTTTGTTTGAGTTAAATATGCTTTTAGCAAGTTTTCCATGAAAAAATTTGAAATATCTATTAAAGGGGTGAAATACTAAAGATTAAGGGTGTCAAAAGAGATTAACCAAGCCCAAAGACACCCAAGACACAAAAAGACTAAGGAAGACCTGAGATAATCGATTAGTCCAGAGGGATAATCAATTAAAATCTTTTTTTCTCTTCAAATCTTTAGTGATATCAGATTACATATTCTTCAAAAGTCAATAAAAGTAGTTCATTAAGGAGGAACGCTCCAAATATCAATATTTTAGAAGATTTAATCGATTATGCTCCACCTGTAATCTATTAGTGAGCTTGTTTTGGAAAGATTTTGAAATAAATATTTTTTGGCCAAATCTTCATGGATTTTAAAAATTTTCACAAAAAATAGACTCAAAAACTTCACTAGGTAAAGCTACTCTCTCTTCTTTTATTTTGCATCCTAATCCTTCTTTTCTTTATTCTATTGGTTGTGTGATTTTCTACTTGTTGTCATTATTATCATCATCATGGCTCCAACAATTAGTTTCTCTTATGAAAACCCTTCTTCAAGAAAGTCTCATTTGGAATAATCTTCTTCAAAGAATCAAGGAGAGAAAGATATATCCAACCACAAAGTGATCCAACCTATCAGCATGGAGCCTATGTTTCTTAGGGAGTTAAAACCCTACGAGAATATACACCGAGGCTTTCTAAGAGATTTATTCACCAAAGTACCAGACTACATGTTTCTAAGACCTGTCAAGCAATTCTATGAAAATCTCAAGTTTCGAAGGCTTGACACTTACAAAGTCTGTAAAAGGTGTAGAGGTTCGTATTCACAGGGACAATTTTGGAAAGATGTTTGAGTTACCCTTCTATGGATAAACATACATCCTTGAAGGACTTGATAAATAAAATAATTTTAGTCATAAGGTCTCCATTTCAAGCTGAGCTATAGATCCAAGGGGATAAATAAAGTTTCCTCTCAAAACAAAATTTGTGAAGGCTAAAGTTCGTGTGGCACATCATCAGCTTACTATCATAATCTTTCCCAGAAAAGAAAATCTTGAAGTTCTAATTAAGGAGAGTAATGTGGAATTATGGTTGCTAACCCAACATCATCAAACAAATTGAGTAGATGGGATGTTCAGCCACATGATATTTTGTAAGAAGAATCACTCAATGAGATTTCCCTATGGAAGCTTAATCACCTTGATTTTGGCTTCAGCTAGAGTCAAACTTATGGATGAACCAGTAGAATCAAGGTTCAAGTTTTTTGAGGTGAATTAAGGAATGATCTCATGAAAGAAGAAAAATAAGATAAAGCCTAACCAATTGTAACAAATGATGAAGTGATAAACACCATTCTTGTGATGACATAACATAACACTCTCACTATTTAAAGGATGGCCAAGGATGTTGCCATAATAAAAAAGAACACAATGTGAAATCCATAATCAAGGATAATGATAATAATGACAATAAGTACTTGTCTCGATTTGTGTTTTATTTGATTTTAAGTGTGTTTAAGTTCTTTTTTTTAACTTTCTTGCTTTTATTATTTGAAATCTCATTTTAACGTAATGAATTATTTTTGCTATTAAATATTTGTGCTTCGTATATTTTGATCTATGTTTTTTCATATCTGTTTGTCCTTTTCCCAATTTTTTGATAATGTCAAATGGGGAGAAGTATAATTTTTTCAGGAGTAGGGTATAATCTCTATATTAGTTAGAGGAGTTTAACGACTCCAATCCTTTACCTTTGTTTTCTTTGTTTGTCTATCTCCCATAGATAAGCATTATCATCATATAAAAGAAGGAAAATATGAAACTACGTGCTTGTAGGTATAATGACTACGATAATTAGTTGGTCTATTCGATTTTGATGATGACAATACAATCAAGTAAAGTCTTCATCAGAAGTGGTGATCAAGTTGTTATGCTTGGCAATCAAGGTGTCAAACCCAATCTCTGAAGGAAAACACACCTAATTAAAGGGAAATCACGGTATAAACGCAGCAGAAAAACCAAAATTTCCCTTAAGTAGATCCTTAGGAATGATCATGATCAGTGATAAAAACGGTTACCTCTCATGGCGATTAAAACTTTTGATGCAGAATCAGATGAACAATCACTAATGTTGAACAAACAACAACACATGTACTCAGTCCGCATGAATAGAGTGCCTTAAATGTTAGTGCTAGCTGCTACAAATGAAAAACTTGAGAGAGAGAGAGAGAGAGAGAGAGAGAGAGAGAGAGAGAGAGAGGGAGAGAGAATATGTCTAGGTTCAAAATCGAATTTCTTTAAGAGTCAAAGGTTCTGCACAAGGTTTCCATTTATAGAACCACTTGTGTAGACTCCAATATAAAAAGGCTCACTTAAGTGCAACATAACTTATGGTATATTGTATTTCACTTAAGCACATGATACCTTACCGTATTCCATATTCCACTTCAATGTACCGTACCTTTCAGTGTTCTACAATTCACTTAAGCGCACTGCACGTTACAGTGTTCCATAATTCTCTTAAGTACACGATAACTTATGGTGTTCCTTATTTAACTTATTTATTATATCTCTCATCCACACGTCCTTATGTGTGTGACCCTATAGGTTCTCGTGATGTTATCAATTATATTAAATCACACATTTAATATAATAAACAACAAGAGGTATCTAGCAACACATCACTGTTGCCCAAGTCACAAAAATGTCATGTAGTATGAAAAAATCTTTTTGTGATAATACTTGTGTGTAAAATTACAATTTTTCCCTCACGTATATATTTAACACAAGGCATAAACAATGTCACTCTTGTACATTTAAATACCCTTAGACATTTATCCTATTACGCGGGATGGGAAACTTCCATATAGATCATACTTTTCCCTTAACATGATTTCTAGAGTACCCATTAACTGTCTTTATGGTCATCCAGTTACATACAATATTTGATCAACAATAAAGTACCCGGCTCTATATCTAGGGTCCATAATGGTTTTATATTGAAGGGTGGTATCTACCACTATCACCATGAGAATAACTTATGACACTTTTCATAACGTTCTATGTAGTGTTATCATAACGGGTCAATTTAGTATAAATATTCTTCCTAATATTTATACATATGTAAAGACTTGATAACTCTTTATCCATGATCCATGAGACGTGATTATAAATATATCCACTTAATAGTATCAATGCTTTAATGTTATCCCACTTAATAATGAAGCTCAACTACAAATACTTTAAGAATAATGTCCTTATGTTTAATGGGATCTCATGTTTAAGTCACACTTAATATTTCATTAAACAAATTAGCTATTCTAGAGACTTTATTATTTTAGAAAGAAAACATAATAAAGAAATTCCTTTTAATAATTAATAAACCATTTGATACAAGTACCAAGTTCTAATAAAACTATTCGTCTTTAGGGCTTACAAAATCACTAATGTCAAACTGAATTTGGTGGAATCCTTAAGGATCTCAGTCAAGAAGTCTCTCAGATGATGGTAGCTATAAAGAAAAATTATAAAGCCTAATCAGATAAAAGTGAAGTAAAGTCCCAAATGAATTTTCGAGTCATTGTTTTATTAGGAAAAGGATCTTGCATCTTCAGAGTTGTGAAAGATAATAACTTTAAAAGGTCACCTTACCCAAGTCAAGCGATATGTGTATGTAAAAACACATACACACACACACACACACGCGTGTGCACGCACACACACACACACACTTTAAAATGACTAGAAAGCCTACATGATTTTATAAATTCAGCAGAAAATGTTTTAGATAAGCTGCTAGTCGGTTAACAACTTGAATAATCCTTTATGATTGTATTTTACACTAGATAAATGATTAACACATTAGGGTTAGTGGATTATGTCTTTTTTAATGCATTATACTCAATTATTAGGACTTATAATCAATTTGTGACGATGCCATTTAAAACCTTCCATATTTAAATCACATAATTGATTATGTGATATAAATAAACAATTATGAACATTAAAAAGCTCATGGATTATTTCCTTTTTTGATCCATGCTTTGTCCTATAAATAAAGGGATCATTTATCTTTCATTCACATTAGAAAATGTATTTCGAATATTATTTCTCACTCTTAACTCCCCTCTCTCTCTCTCTCTCTCTCTCTCTCTCTCTCTCTCTCTCTCTCTCTCTCTCTCTCTCTCTCTCTCTCTCTCTCTCTCTCTCTATTTCTTCTTCATTTTCTGTTAGTGCTTTGAGAGTGATGTTTACATGTGAGGGTATTGACTATAGTGTTGCAGAAATTTAGTAATATCTCTCTTGTGAGAAGTTGTTTTGGTTCTGAGCTAAACCAATTAAAAGCTCTTGTTTGGGTTGTGAGGTTATATGTCAAAACCTCTCGTTTGGTCTATTTGTAAAAATTCTCATTTGGTTTAAGATATTTTCCTTTAAAATCTCTACTTGGTTCATGAGTTTATCCCAATGTGAAATCTCTCTTTTGACTCGTGGGATTGTCTTTAGAAACCTCACATGGTTCCTGAGCTCGACCTGGTGTAAACGCTCTATTGGCTTATAGGCTATCTTTGTGTAAAATCTAATGTTTTCTTTTGAAGGTAGCCGTTATTAAAACTCTTTCTTTGTTTGGAACTTAGCCATTATAAAACTTTAACTGTTTGTAAGGTGGTTCATGGGGAAAACCTCTGAAAAGCTCACACACAACGGGAAATTCAAGAACAAAATTGTTGAGCATGTGACTCGACATACAAAAGGGAGGGGGAAGGGGTGTTGAGTTGTGGGGGGTTTGCAAAATAACAGTTTAAAACAAATAATTTTTTCTAAATCAGAGTTTAAAAACATTTTTAAGAAAACTGTTTGAATATAGCAGTGGAAAATCAGAATAATGAAAATATGCATAAATTAAAGAGATAACATAAAAGAGATGACACCGAAGATTTATAAAGGTTTTATATAAATGAAGTTGAAGGTGAGAAAACACAAGAAGGGGGAGGGGGTTGAATTGTGTTCACTTTTCTCTAACTTTTTCTTCTTATTCTTTTGATTGATCTTAATCATATTTTGAACACTCAGTTCAAGTTCTGAATTCTGAACTCTTGAATATCCTTATCAGGTTTTGAAATAGGATCTGAATCAAGGGTAAATAAATGATAGCATCGAAATATAGTTCAGAAGCAGGTAAAGTAAAGCAAGAGACACAAGCACTTATCATGGTTCCTCTCACAACTTGAGAGTAGTCCAGTCACCTTGCACTTCCAAGGGATTTCCACTATAACCAAACTGATTACGAATGCTCAAGCACCAAGCAAGAGACTTACAATGATCAAACCCACTAGTAAGAGACTTCAATGCTCAAGCACAAAATAAATAGACTTCCAATGCTCAAACCCTAAAGTAAGAGAATTTGATGCTCAAGCACACATAAGAGATATTTCAAATGCTCAAGCACTAAAGGAAGAAACTTATGACCGTATAACAAACTGTTAAGAGATTTGGGTAACAACTACACTTGATATACAATTAGAGGTGTAGACAAAATACAACTTAGAAAGACTCTAAGACTTAAGAACTTCTAAAATATACACAATTTTAAGATATTCCAAGTCTAGAAAATTTGAAAGAGGAATTTCTCTTTGAAATGTCAAGGTTCAGAGTCTTGCAATGAAATCTTGATGTAGAGTAATGTTATCTTCTTCAGGACTTCTACAAGAGAGGAATTATCTGTTAAAGCTCAATCAACAAAGAAGAGATTTTTCCTTAATTCTTCACTTGATTAAAAAGTCTTTGAGTCTGTCAGAGTTGCCTCAATTGAAGAGACTCTACTTTAGAGGTTGACTTTCTTTAGACTTCACTCTTCAAAGGATGATCACTTCAGAGTCTACTTCTTGGCTTCTCAAGCTTCAGAGTTTGGGTCACCAGAGGCTGACTTTCTTCAAAGTTAACTTCTTCAGAGTCTAGATCTTCTATAAGAGCCAGATTCTTCATAAGTGATCTTTAGAGCCATAGTCTGATCTTTAGATGCAAAATAATTAAGCTTATCTTTATCTGTTCTTAGACTTAAAATCCTACATACATGAATAGATATTAGAATGCCCAATTATTCTTTAAATACTTTTTATCATCAAAACCCAAGGGGAATTTTGCTAACCATTTTTTTCTAACACAAGTAACACACTTCTCTCTCCAATAATTGATCTTAAGAGCACCCTAAATGCTTATAAGCTTTTAGAAGGTGAAACTCACAAGTTGAATCGAGATTTTATAACAAACTTATATCGAGCCAACCAAGCTTTTACACCAGATGAGTGTTGCAGTGAGAATCGAATATCAAGCTATTAATTAACTTGAATCGCAAATCTTTAAATATTCACCATCGAGCTTTGATTTATCCAAAGGAAAGGGTAAAGACATAAGAAAACCATAAGTGCGCTACGTAATAACGAAGTTAAGAGATCGGGGGTGGTTATACTAAGGGAAGGTATTAGCACCCTAAGTATCTGTAGTACTCTACGGGAGCCTCTTGTTTGGTAGTTGTGTTTGTGTTAATGTCTGTTGGCTAATGGTTATGTAATAAGGTGCTAAGGGTAAATGGTATGTACACTAAGTATGCTCGCCAAGATGTCGCATCTCGTGCCTACCTATCCTAACAAGGATGGAATCAGAGCAACCGTAGTTCTCCTAACTTGGGTGAAAAACACTTGATTATGGTCAAAGTTCAAGGGGAATAGGCATCCATAACAATGATACTTATATAGAGTTAACAAACTCTCTAAGTCTAAGTTGAAAGGCTAATTGGGATTTGACTTTAACAAAAGTCAAAAGGGGAATGTGAGTATCCATAACAATGGTACACACATAGAGATAACAAACTCTATACCTAAGCTCTAAGTTATAGGATTCTTAACAAGGTATGCTAAAGGTCTTGACTTGATAAAGTCAAAAGGTAGTAGGTTCTAACTTAAAACTAAATTGGAAGTCCTAATGACTCTAACAAGGTCAAAAGGAGGTGGGAACAAAATGAGCTATCTATGACATTGATCCAATAAAGAGACTTTACTTTGGACTTAGAGACACAAGACAACTCCTTAGGATGAGAGCTAACAAGCTACATCACTTGGGGAAATTATCAAAACTAAAGCACACATATACATTCATTCAAACATGATGAAGACATAAAGATCAAGTTAACAACCAAGGAAGCAAAGCAAGCACGTGACAATATTAAGCAAAGATAATAACAAGATTACAACCAAGTAATCATCCATAGAATAAACAAACCAAATGTTACAACATCTAAGAAGTTTATGAAGTGCGGTTCTTACAAGACCAAACATCATAGATGGAAATTTGAAGTATAAACAATCATGCAAAAGTCAAAACATTACTTACCATGGCAAAGTTCACAACTTAAGGTTAACATGCATAAATCATAACAATTTTTAAGGCATGTATGCAAGTTAAGTGAATTATGCATAAGTCAAAACATTACTCATCATGAAAAAGTTCAAAGATCAACATATATAAATCATAACAATATTTAAACATGGATACAAGTAGAGGTAACAACCAAAACAACTTTGAACATGGGTGTGACATGTGTAACAACAACATGTGAATTATGGTGAATCATGTTAAACAACTAGGTAACAACCAAATATGTAAAAGAAATTCAATTATGGATTTGTAAGCAACAATGAGAAGCATCTCAAAGGAAATTCATACCAACATATTTCAAAGTAAAACAATAAATGTTTAGAAACATTTAGGGCGAGATATGAGAACATAAAGCATATGTTCATTCAAGACATCTGATTTCAAGGGAAAAAATCACATGTTAAGAACAAGGTAATAACCAAGGTTTCAATAACATTCAAACATGCATTCACTTATGATCATGAACTTAAGATAATAACCAATCTTATAATAACAAGGGTATACAAGTTTATACATCAAATGAATTTCATACAAGCAACGTTGCGTGCATACAAGCAAGGATAATCAAAGGAATCAATCAAAAGGTCAAAAAGAAACCTAAGAAAATCTAAAAAGGTCACAAACTTTGAACATACACAAGTACCAAATAAATAATTATTTTTTGAGTTTTCTTGATTTAGACAAAAAAAAAAGATATTTTCATGAGCATTTAGCAAAAAGAGTGGTATCAAAATGATAAAAGTCAAAGAAGTTATGATCAATTCAAATTGTGAAGAAAAGTAGAAAAACAAGGTATTAAAAATAAGGGGATGCACTCAATGGGGTTTGAACCCACGCCCTCAAGGATATTAGCTCAAAAAATTAGCCAGCTGAACTACACGCGCCTTGTGAAATAATGATGGAAGCGAGATAATATATGTAATCAAATTTTAAAAAATGGGAAAAAAGCAAAAGGGTTTATCAGTAAGATCAAACCCATGTCAGGCAAGGCAAAAAGGTACTAAACGCGCATGGTAAACCACTGGGGTGGTGATACATCCATTGTATCACCCCTACAAATAAAATCATAAGCTTGACAATGCCCAGAAAACCTAGCCAAGGCGCCCATAGCCAGACTTTGATCACCATCAATATCAGTTTTGCAAAAGCACCTGTAACTCTTTCAATACTCCATAAAAATGGATGATCCAAAGATCAAACTCACTTAAAATTTCACAAGGAATTCAGTGGTTCCAATGGTTTTTTATAATTATGTTTCTAAATGAAAATCCGATAGAAAGTCCTCAAAGAGCTTAAATTTGCAAATTCAACATCACAGTCTCATATCATTATGGATATCATCAAGTAATAGTTCAAACACATCACATATGACATATCAAACAACTCTATGATCAATGTACATCAAAAGAAAGCATGATTTGA
Source organism: Lathyrus sativus (assembly GCA_963859935.3). NCBI lineage: Eukaryota > Viridiplantae > Streptophyta > Magnoliopsida > Fabales > Fabaceae > Lathyrus > Lathyrus sativus. The sequence continues at coordinate 613,919,234 of OZ012735.1, read as the reverse complement.
AAAATGCTAAGTTTGAAGGAACTTACCTCTTAGAGCAAACTTGAAACTTTCACAAGACTTGATACAAAAATGCTTTGATGCCTTAGACACCTTTTATGGACCTCTTATGGAGCTTTAAGATTCTTGGAACAAAGAGAGTCCAGTTGGAACATAATAGAGTTTCCCTCTTGCAAAATGTCAAAAGTGGCCAAAGGGAAACTTCAAGTAAATGAAGTAACAGAAGAAAAACAAGGTTTATGATAGTTTAAGGATGTTTATTAGAGAGTTTTTGAAGGATTGGAAGGTTTGGAAGTGGACTGGACAGTGTTTTGGATATAAAAATGTAGAAAGTCAAATCTGTGAGGTTTGAGAGTTAACTTTTGGATTTTCCAGTTTTTTGATGGATTTGATGATCTGAACACCTCTAACACATTTTTTGTGATGTGTTAGAGTGATTGGTTTAGTGATTTAGTGGCTGGAAATGGTTTTGAGAAGCTTTATGCTAAATGGTGTTTTTGACACAAGTGAGGGTTTGGCTTGCAAGATGTTGAGTTTATGAGTGTTTAAGGGTGTTTTTATCTGGGGTTTTCTCCTCTTTTACATCTCTCTTAAAGCATAAATCAAACCTCTATTTATAGGGGAAGGTTGGAGATCAAATTTATGCAGAATTTGTAACTTGTTGGTTTTAAGGTTTGGTTCAATTCCAACTTGGTGTTTTGTGGTTCTCCATGGTTTCAAGGTAAATTATAGTGATATCTTGAGTGGTTGAAATATTTCTTTTGACTTTGAAAATACATGAGTTCAAAGAGGACAAGTTGGAGGCTCAAGAAGCTGGTTTTGTGCATAAAGTTACGTTTATCAAAATGGAAGTCATGCCTTTATGCCAAAAATGAAAAAAATCCTTGAAACCAAGATTTAACCTTTTGGATAATGCACCAAAAGCATGTATACTTATCTGATTTAAGCCACATTAGCAAGTAATAGGGTCTGCCACATGAAATATTGGAGATTTGAGGGGTTTTACAAGAGTGAACTCATGAGGCCATGACCTAGAAATCAAGTTTTAGACTCCAACTTCATCTCTTCGAAACTCCTAGCTCACAAATGCTATGAAGGAGTTTTTGTAATTTTTGGAAATCCCTAAATATACCCTACAACTTTCATGTTTTGGGAATTCCTTGAATCCCAAGGAATCATGGTGAAAATTAGCGTTGAAGTTGACTAAAAATTAGAGTAACAAACTTGTCTTGGAAAATTTCTAAGTGTTTTGAAATTCTTCCAAACTTTGAAGCATCATAACTTAAAATCTAAGCATCTTTTTCTCATAGGTCACTAGGAAACTTTTGTAGTACTTGAAGAGATCTACAAATTGATCTTTATAACTCACAAAATGGATGTGTGGATTGGAAGTTATGGCTTTCCAAAGTTCACACCAAAACTAGGGTTTTTCCACACTTAGAAAAATTTAAAGTTGTCAAGTTTTCTTCTTTTGCAAGAAAACTCTAAAATCTTGATTTCTTAATGATACAACTCATTGATTAAACATATCTTGATGAAATTTGGCTTGGATGCTCCAATTTGAACTAAAAACCCTAAAAGTCAAAGAGTTGACTTTGTCAAATGAATTTTGAATCAGATGAATTCAATTGTGTGATCTTCAATGAATTTGAATCTTGAGACTTCTCAAGCATCATAGATAGGCTTCAAGGATATATATTAACATGTTGAATCATGTCCCAAGACTTGGGATCATGCTTGGGTCAAAAAGTTAAAGGCACAATTGACTTTTCTTGACAAAACCCTAATTTGGGGCCAGATGAAATTGGGCTTCAATTGTCTTGTAGTGAGATCAATTAGGACTTAATTCTTGTTGAATATAGGCCTCTTGAGGGTATGGGAACTTGATTTGATGATGATCAATCCAAAAAATTGACTGTTCAAGCAATAGTCCTCTTGATTCCAAAGGTGCAAAACCCTAATTCAGATGAATTCAACAACAACAAACTTGAAACAAGGTTAGGGTTAGGAAACAATGCTTGATGCTCCTTGAATGATAAAGGAATCTAGGTGTAAAAGTTTGGGGTATGATAGTTTCCCCTAGTTAAATAGCTTTACCAGATGGTATGAGAGATGACAATCTCCATAGAATCATGGTGAAAGGTATTTAAATATAGCAAACCGAAAATTTTGTCCCTTAGATGCAATGATATGCTAAGGACGACAAAAACTATGCAAGTGCTGTCATGCCATGAACTCTACAATGATGCTTTATGATGAGAAATGCAAAAATTAAAGATGCAGACAGACACACAAGAAAACAGAAGAAAGCCAACACAATGAATAACTATTTACTAGGGAAAGTCAGCAACACTAGGAAAGCTGAGACAAACAGGGGAAATCTAAAGTGATCGGGCACGAGGTCCAAGCATGACCAGTGTGACACTCTAAAGAAAAAAACTCCCAACAGGAACAGTAAACAAATCCACTGGGGAAAAACTGAAGAAAACAAGACTCAAACAGGGAAAACAAGAATCTCCACCGGGGACCAAACCAAAACAGAGAATTTCCTTATAATGAAGAGTTCAAACAGGATTTTCAGGAAACGATTGGAGATGCTGGTAACAAACAAAACATCCTAAGATTCACTGGGAATATTGGTAATAACCAACCATCCTAAGATCAGGATTTGGTGAACATTGCCTATAGCCATTGTGCTTTCAAACGGATACGGTAATGACCAAAACTGAGATACCAATAACAATTAAAATTAAAGAACGCCAGTCAAAACATTAATGGACCTTCAAATAGATATGGTGACAACCAAATCATCAATACCAATAATAATTGGATTTAAAGAACGCCAGTCAAAACATTACTGGACTTTCTTGGGATTTGTGATGACCAAAACTGAGATGACAATAAAAATTGGACTTAAAGAACGCTAGTCAAAACATTATTGAACCTTCAAATAGATATGGTGACAACCAAATCAGCAATACCAATAACAATTGGATTTAAAGAGCACCAGTCAAAACATTACTGGAATTTCTGGGGATTGTTGACGACCAAAACCGAGATGCCAATAACAATTGGACTTAAATAACGCCAGTCAAAACATTACTGGACCTTCTGGGGATTGGTGACGACCAAAACCGAGATGCCAATAACAATTGGACTTAAAGAACGCCAGTCAAAACATTACTGGACCTTAAAGCAAACATGGTAACAACCAAATCAGCGATACCAATAACAATTGGATTTAAAAGCAATACCAGTAACTACTGGACTTTCAACGCGAGTTAGCAACAACCAAACATCATGGGAAAGGATGGTAACCACCAGATAACGAAAATGATTTGAGGGACTAGTAACAACTGGCCTCACAAGGTAACACTGGTAACTACCAGACAAAGTATCAACGGTAATTTGATTCTCTACTAGAAAATGCTAGTCACAACTAGAATTCACATGCGAATCTGGTGACGACCAGACAAGCAATATCAATAGGAGGCTAGTAAAGACTAAACGTAGTGGAAATTGGAAACAACCAAAGGTTAAAAGATGGCAGTAACAACTGATCTAGAAAGGTTTGGTGATAACCAAAGATCTCGAAAGAGGAGCCAAACGACTCTGCGGGAGACAAAGGTGGACAATAGCCACAACAGACACAAATTTTTTTCAATTACAACTAGACTTAGAAACAAAAACAACAGTTAACCAAACGTAACCTGAAAAGATATGCTAAATGCAAATGTTGTGATATGATGCAAATGCTCAAAGACGCGCAAGAACCGACTCTAACAAGAGACACAGAAATGGCATACTCAGAGGGGAAGATAGATCACAATCTACTTCGCTGGGGTAACAAAATGTCACACTGAATCCAAGGAAACAAGATGTCCTTGACAATACACAGAGGTCAAACCCATTCACTTCATTGGGAAACAGTACGAGGCTTAGGCAAACCAGCTAACAACACAAATCTCTTTGGAGAGTCAAAGTATTCATTCTGAGGATGGGTCTTCAAAACTCCCATTAGGTGAGGGATACTAGAGAAATTGTCCTTTAGTGGGGCCAATGTTGCTTTAGGTAACAATACCAAGATTTTGGCTGCTTTTAGACTTTTCGAGAAGTAAATTAATTTTCACTGAAATCCTTCATAAGCCAAAATAAATACTTGTTCTGTTTTATTTTTCCTTTTAAAATCATTTTTGATTTAAAACTTGCTTTCAAAAATCATTATTAACAAATAAGTGATGTTTTGCATAACAAAGAAAAGTAAAGAACGCAGTAGATCACAAACATTTGAATGGTTCGAAACTGGTTTTATTTCACAAATGGTAACTTGCTAATGGCAAAGCTCCATGGAATATTTACAATTTGAAAATGGAAAAAGAGAAAAGGCTACATCAAATCCAATGACTATCCTGCCCTAATAACCGAGAGTTCTCCAGATCTTCGCCTCTGACATGAGTAGTAGAAGTGGATTTCCTTGGTAGTTTCAAGTAGTGGTAACGACTTCTGATGCAGCAGAATGCTTTTGTCCCTAACTTTTTCCTAAATCGCCCTTTCGGGTTTTCGACTCACGGGGACGCTCATTTTTGCCTAAGTCGCCTTTTCAGGTTTTTGACTTAGCGAGCTTTCTATTTTGTTTCATCCCTAATTTTTGCTTGGATCTCCTTCATAGGTTATGATCCACCAGGATACCCATTCTTGCCTAAGTCTCCTTTTCAGGTTTTCGACTTATCGAGTTATTAAGCATAATATTTTCTGACTGCATTAGAGTTCACAGGGTTAGTGAGTTGGTCTCCATCCATTGTTGTGAGTATGAGCGAACCTCCAAAGAAGGTTGTCTTTACAATAAATGGGCCATCATAGTTGGGCATCCACTTTCGACGTGAGTCTTTATGAGTTGGTAAAATATTTCTGAGTACAATTTCTCCTTCTCGGAATTCTCGAACACGGACCTTCTTGTCAAAGGATCTTTTGATCCTTTTCTGATATAGTTGGCTGTGACACATGGCGGTCATTCATTTTGTGTCGATGAGGTTCAACTGATCAAACCTTTCTCTAACCCATTCAGCTTCTTCCAACTTAACTTCCATCAGGACTCTCAAAGAAGGTATCTCCACTTCAATGGAAAGGACGACGTCCATTCCATATACCAAGGAAAAAGGAGTTGCCCCTGTCAAAGTGCGAACAGATGTTCTGTATCCGTGTAAAGCAAAAAATAACATCTCATGTCAATCTTTGTAGGTCACAACCATTTTCTGCAATGTCTTCTTAATGTTCTTGTTCGCAGCTTCAACAACTTCATTCATCTTTGGGCGATAAGGAGAAGAGTTGTGATGCTCAATCATGAAGCTGTCACATAGCTCTTCCATTGGTTTAGGAATTTTGTACCGAAGATAATCTCTTTCTTAATCAATCGAGCATCCACTTGCTTGGTCACATTGGCGTAGGATGCAACTTCAACCCATTTGTGAAATAGTCGATGGAAACGAGGATGAAATGGTGTCTGTTGGAAGCTTTGGGCTCAATTTACCCAATCATGTCGATGCCCCACATAGAGAAAGGCCACGACGATGACAAAACATTCAACAACGTTGGAGGCACGTGCACCTTATCCGCATAAATTTGGAATTTATGGCATTTTCTGGCATATTGGACGCAATCGATTTCCATAGTTAACCAATAGTATTCGGCTCTTAGAATATTTTTTGGACATGGCATGTCCGTTGGCATGGGTGCCAAATGTTCCTTCGTGGATGTCTTGCATCAGCAAGTATGCTTCTCGTCTGTCGACACACCTAAGTAGGACCATGCCATAATTTCTTTTGTAGAGCACACCATTGCTAAGAAAGAATTTGGAGGCCAACCTTCTCAAAGTTTTCTTGTCGAGCGAAGTGGCATTAGCTGGATACTCTTGATTTTGCAAGTACTGTCTAATATCATGAAACCATGGTTTCCCATCAGACTCTTCTTCTACCATCTGGTAGTAAGCAGGCTCAATTTTCCTCTCAATTCGGATGAGTGTTGTTTCATTAAAAAAACGGACCTGCCACATAGCAACCATCATAGCCAAAGCATCAACGATGTGATTTTCGGATCTTGGCACATGCTTGAAAGTTATCTCGTCGAAATACTCAATCATCTCCATAATATAAGCTCTGTATGAGATTAGTTTCTCATCTTTGGTCTCCCATTCACCTTTGACTTGGTAGACAACTAAAGTTGAGTCACCACTCACTTCTAAAAATTTGATGCGGAGATCAATTGCTGCTTCTAGTCCCAAAATGCAAGCCTCATACTTGGCTATGTTATTAGTACATTCGAAGCATAATTTGGCTGTGAAAGAAGTATACCCACTAGTAGAGTTTATCATAATAACACCTATACCATCCCCCTTTTGGTTGGAAGCACCGTCAAGCATCATTTTCCATCGGGAACCGGGTTCAGGACCTTCATCTAGGCCTGGCTCTTCGCAATCTTTCTTGATTAGCATAATGTCTTCATCTGGGAAGCCAAACTTGAGAGGCTCATAATCTTCTACCGGATGATCAGCGAGGTAATCTAACAAGATGCTACCTTTGATGGACTTTTGAGCAACGTACTGGATATTATACTCTGACAAGAGCATATGCCAACGGGCGAGTCTTCTTGTCTGAGCAGGTTTCTCAAAAATATACTTTATTGGATCCATCTTGGAAATCAACAGAGTGGTATGACATATCATGTATTGCTTCAGACGTCTTGCAGCCCAAGTCAAAGCATAACAAGTCTTCTCTAAAAGTGAGTAACGACTTTCATAATCAGTGAACTTCTTACTAAGATAGTAGATGGCATGTTCCTTTCATCCGGACTCATTATGTTGACCCAATACACAACCCATAGATCCCTCGAGCACTGTCATGTACATGAAGAGAGGTTTTCCAGGTACAGGAGGAATCAAGATCGGAGGTTCTTGGAGATAACCTTTAATTTTCGAATGCTTGTTGACAATCTTCATTCTAAACAACTGTTTGATCCTTTCATAACAACTTGAAGATCGGCTCATAGGTTGGAGTCATGTTAGAGATGAATCTAGAGATATAGTTTAGTCTACCAAGGAAACCTCTAACTTGCTTTTCTGTCTTTGGAGCAGGCATCTCTTGAATAGCTCGCACCTTGTCAGGGTCTACCTCAATTTCGTGCTGACTGACAATGAAGCCAAGTAATTTTCCAGATCTTACTCCAAAAGTACATTTTGCTGGATTTAGTCTCAACTAGTATTTCCTGAGCCTTACGAATAACTTCAACAGGTGATCTAGATGATCTTCTTCACTTTGAGACTTGGCTACCATATCATCGATATATACCTCGATTTCTTTGTGCATCATGTCATGAAATAATGTGACCATAACTCTTTGGTAAGTGGCTCCTACGTTCCTTAAACCAAAAGGCATGACTTTATAACAATAAGTGCCCCAGGGTGTAATGAACATGGTCTTTTCCATGTCCTCGAGATCCATCCTTATTTGATTGTATCCTGAGAAACCATCCATGAAAGAGAAAACAACGAATCTAGCAGTGTTATCCACCCAGGTATCGATATGTGGCAGAGGGAAGTCGTCTTTTGGACTGGCTTTGTTAAGATCCCTTTAGTCTACGCACATTCTAACTTTGCCATCCTTCTTTGGCACGAGCACAATGTTGGCGACCCATTCTAGGTATTTTGATACTGTCGCTACTGCGAAAAAAGGTGTCGGCAATGACAGAAGAGTCACCACCGTTCGTTATTTATCCTAACGAGGGAAAGGAAACGATTAGGGAAAACCTAGCGAAAATGGGATAATATCGGTCATCACAACCAAATCTCAGGTTCGGGAGTCGGTTACGCAAGGGGAAGGTATTAGCACGCCTCACGTCCATCGTACTCGACGGGATCCACGCTTGTCATCTATCTAAAGGGTGATTGAAACTATCTACGCTAAAGGTCTGGGACAAAAGAAAAGAAAAAGGACTCGACAGAGCATTGTCGCTCTGGGCCTACGTATTCCCGTCTGGTACGAGAAATCAGAGTCAGCGTAGTTCGGCAAACTACGGGTGAAGGGGAAAGGTTGCTCGCCAAGACATCGCGTCTTGTGCCTACGTATTCTCATCTAGTATGAGAAATCAGAGCAAACGTAGTTCGGGAAAATAAGAACACCTATTTGTTCAAATTTTTTTACCCGAGTAGCATTAACAAACAGTTCTAGCATTTAGGTGTATGCAACTCGACCATTGGAGACTTAGGTGTTACCTGTTTGCGGTAGAACTAAGAGTTACCGAAACTCTTGCTTATGAAAATGTTTTCCATTATTAAAGGGTCCCAAAGGACAAAGAGAAGTTTGATCTTTTGTTTTTGAAGTCTTTTAAGAGAAGAAATGAATTGATTATTGTTTGTAATTCATGTTGCACTAAAGACTATGACTTAGGAGCGAATGCGTCGCATATCATCCTAAGGACGTATACTAAACACTCTAAGAAATTGAGAGGTAGCCCCACAATCACTATTTCCCAAGTACTTAAGGCTCATAGCGTACAACATTCATTAGCCTTTATTAAGTGTTTTAGCTTTGTTTTGAGATTAGAAAGAGAAGGGACACAACTAAGGGAAACTAGACTCAAACCCTAGAGTTGCCATGCAAAGTACACCTATAGTTAGGATTGAAAGGGAACTGCCTATTGTTCTCATGCATGGACTAAAACCTAATGTCTATCATCACTATCCTTAAACAAGGAAGTGAGAATTCCTAAGGGAACATGGTAAGAAAAGAGAAGAAACAATATGATATAAGACATGAAACATGAATGAATGCATATGCAATGCAACACACAAGCAAAGGGAGGAAATTGTGTGGGGTGAAAACCTCCACAAGCTCATCTCAACCTTTTAATGCAAGCAAGAGTGCAAAAGGGAAAATAACACACAAGAAAAGGGAGGAAATTGTGTGGGGTGAAAACCTCCACAAGCTCATCTCAACCTTTTAATGCAAGCAAGAAATAAAGAGAAAGACAAGCTTACAACATGCATACTTCTATCCTAATGCACAAAATCATATCAAATGAAAAGGAAAGAAAGAAATGATTGAATGAGATGATGGGAGGCAACGTGAGAACCTAAGGTCAATCACAAAGGCACTCAACCAAGCATGCTACATTCAATATGCACACAAAACACACAAATAGTCCTTAAAGGTTCACTACTTATGGCATGCTCCAAGTTCCTCCTAAGGAGGGACCAAGCTTCCATAAGTAGGATCCTAAAGTCCTAGGACAGAGAGAGATGAGATAGGAGACTGTACACAAAGTAATTGAAAGGAAATGAACAAAAGATTGCAAATGAATCATGTAAAAGATGAGAGGCATTCAACATGTACACATGAAAAACCTAAAAGGAAATCCTAAAAGATGCCTAAACTTAAACAAGTTATGAACACAATTAGAACTCAAAATTGAACATACAAACACCTTATTATGTACATGACATGAATACACAAAGATTAAAGGCTCAAACATTGCACAAAACTCAAATAACACACAAACTCGTTCATGTATCAAGGTGAAAACCATACAAGGGTAGGCTAGAATGTAAAATACACTAAAAATAGCACCCAAATCCATAAAATTCCAAATAAAATTATAGAGGACCCCTCTGGTGTTAGGAACCAGGGGTCAAAACTATAAGGAAAAAGTATAAACAAGATTAGGAAAACAAAGGGCAAGTTCTAAGGGATACCCTAAAAACTAGTGCAAATCGAGGGTCCCAAAAATCCAACTAAAACCCTAACCAAATGATAATAAACCCAGGGGTGAAAATGTCACAAAAATCAATCAATATGTCAAGAATATGCCAAAGAAAAATCAGCCAATTACATGAAAGTTTCATCACAAATTAAATTCAACACAAAAGATATGCATTTTTTAATTCACCCAAAATACCCCAACATAAAAAATCAATTTTTAATTGAAAAATGGCTCAAAAAATTAATTAAAAAATAGGTAAAATCATATAACATGATAAAGTATGGAATAATATTTTTTGTATGATTTTTATCATATTTGAGGTATTTTCTATGAATTAAAAAACAAACAGAAAAATTAATGGAAAAAGAAAGAAAAAGAAAAGAAAATGAAAAAAGCTTGGTACAAATAGCAATGATTCCTGGTTCATTCTTATGGGCTTGCACGGAGGGGAGGTGTCAAAATGAACCAAGGGCCAATGATCTAAACAAACTCAGAAGGGGGTGAAACGCCCCGTTTCATTAAACACATGTGGCCAGTCAATGTGAAACGTGGAGGGTCAAAGAAGCTGCAATGCAATCTAAACCGTTGGGTGCAGATGGTCAAATGGTCAGAGGGTCTAAGTGGCTGCACACGTGAGCACCTGAGGAGAGTAACCAGACGCTGGAGCCACCATGCTCCGGTCGTCTTCTCCGGTTGGACAAAAACGCAGGTGGATCAAAACTCCACCAAAATCAATAATTCTTGAGTCTAAACTCATCTACGCATTTCAATGATCATTAATCTAGGGTTTTCTATCATTAATTTCTCCTAAATCAACCAATACGAATTGAACAAGATTTGAGCAACATTCAAGAATAATCACAAACAGATGCCAATTCAATTCAGAAACAATCTATGATGCTAGGGGATCATGAATCTATGAAAATGGCAGTTGATTATTGCATGATCAGAGAGAATTTTTGAAGGATAACTTACCTAACGGAGTGCCTCTGTTGGGCCTTGATTTGGTGATGAAACTTAGGGGAAATCAACTAGAAAGCTTCAAGGAACTTCAATGGTCCACATCTCCTAGACCACTCGCACCCCCTGGCTTCATGAAAGGTCGTTGGGCTTAAGTTTGAGCCTATTCACTTGTTTCTAATTGTACTCCTGATTTTCTGTTACCCCATTAGTTATATTTAAATTTTGTTTTGATTAATTGAGTGGTTAATTATTTTAGTTAATTAGAATTAAATATTGTTTTAGATTAACTAGAATTCATTTTGATTTGAACGTTCATATCATAATTAGATTTTCATTTTATTTTAATTAGGGGTTAATATTAAATTAAGTTTTAGACTTAGTTATTTAGACTTTATTTAATTTTGATTTAGAATTAGGCCTAAATAACTTTGTTTTTTTATTATTTTGATTTGAATTGATTTAGGAACTAACCTTGTTAATTTTGACTAATTTTGTTTTTAATTTTGGTTTTAGTTTCTATTATCTTTTGAGTAACATTTGTGAATATTTCCCTATTGATATATGTATATATTTTCTAATGGATATTAATTTGGTGTTGTCTGTGATTGTGATGCTTTGTGTTTACTTGTCGATTACCCTTGTATTCACATGATCCTTTAGGATTCCTAGCTCAACTTAATTTCTGGTTAAGTTCGAGGTAGAAGAGACATTAGGCTTTCAATCCAAGCATGACAACACTAGGTAGACTTTCCTCCTAATCCTGACTTTAGGGCCACATTATATGACAACAGTTAGGGTTCAGTTTCCCCTAGACCTTCTGTGTATCTCTCTTTTCTCTCTCAAGACAGTAATCAAAACACTTAATAAACACGATGAGTATTGTACACTACGAGCCTTAAGTACATGGGAAATGATGAGTGAGGAGTTTCTCCTTACGTGTCTAGAGTGTTTAGCGTATACCCCGTGGGCGATATGCGATGCATTCACTCCTATGTCATAGACTTTAGTGCAGTACACATCTCAAAAAAGTCAATTCACTTCTGCTAAGGCATTTTAGGCCTAGGATATTTTCTCTCGCCCCCGTGCGATCGAGATCTCGTTTTCCTGTTCTTCGGGTTTTCTTCGTGTGAACTACATCTGCTCTAATTCCTAATTCCCTGATGAGGATACGTAGGCACGAGGATTACTATCCTTCACGATCACACTAACAACTAACTTCCCTCTTCTCTTACCCTAGTGTGATCGAGACTAACTTGTTATCAGAACCTTTTCAATCGCCCCAATGCGATCGAGACCTTTCCCGTAGTTACCCGAACTACGTTTGCTCTGATTTCTCATACCAGATGAGGATACATAGGCAGAAGAAAACAATGTCTTGGAGAGCACACTAACAACTAGCTTCCCACTTCTCTCACCCTAGTGTGATCGAGACCAACTTGTCATCAGAACCTTTTCACTCGCCCTAGTGTAATCGAGACCTTCCATGCAGTTACCCAAACTAAGTTTGCTATGATTTCTCATACCAGATGAGGATACATAGGCACAAGATGAGGATGTCTTGGCGAGCAACCTTCCCCCCATCACCCGTAGTTTCTCGAACTACGTTGAATCTGACTTTCCCATTGCACGAGGGAATACGTAGGCATAGGGTGACGATGTCCTATCGAGTCTCTTCTTTTCTTTTCCCCCATGTTTAGTAGTATCTTTTAGATAACTCCCCTTTTGATAGATAACAAGCGTGGATCTCGTTCGGTACAACGGACGTGAGGGATGCTCATACCTTCCCCTTGCGTAACCGACTCCCGAACCCAAGATTTGGTTGCGATGACCTTGTCTTATCCTTTCTTTTAGGTTTTCTTCGATCATTTCCTTTCCCTCTCTTTGGGATAAATAACATTCGGTGGAAAATCTTCTGTTTATTTCTGTCGGCCCTTTTTCGCAGTTGTGACAGCTAGGGACATCTGGTTCCCTATGCGAGTCAATTTTAGCGCTTGTCTGTTTTATCTTTGGGTGTGTATATTTATGTTGTGTGTGTATGTTGTATTTGTAACATTTTTTTTATATATCATTGCATTTGCATTTTATTTTCTGCACTTTATCTTTGTTATCATAGTATATTATTGTTGTTGTACTGTTGGATGGGGTTGCTCCACTGAGAGATAAGCCCAATACCCAGGCTTGAGTGCACACCTAGTATTAGTATGGAGAGTAATGCGGGCTTGCATGTTTGGCATGCACGAGCCCTCATGAAATTCGCGTTCAGATGAGTTTTTCTTTGAAGACATCCTATCTTGTGCATCTTGGACAGTTGAGGGGGTGTTGAATCTGAAAACTAATGACTTTGGAGACTGTTCATTGGGAAGTCAATTTAGACCTCCTTTATTGACCATGATGCCAAACCAGAAATGGTGAACGTATCATCGTTTCTCGACCTGAGAGTCTATAATACTGATGACCTGCATAGGATGTCGTACCTTTTCAGAGATTAGGTCATACCTGTGAGTGGGAAGGGTTTTTGCAGGAAACTTGACTTTCAACCAACCCGGTTTTCTGGTTTTCTTATCAATGTGAACTTATCATCCTGGTATTCTTGTACTTTGATTATTCCAGTGTTCTGGTATTCTGGTATTCCGGTATTTTCTTCAGAGCAGACTTATGAGCTTATTCAGTCAGCAGCACATCAGTTATTCAGAGCTTTGTGGAAGTTTTGATCCCGTGTCTGTTGCATTAGCATTTTGTATTGCATTTGTGCATTTCATTTTTGCATATCTTTCCTCAGCCAGAAACAGAGAGCTCATCCATATTTTGTCCAACCCGGAGTTGATTTCCCGACACTCGTATTGGACTTGAATTAGCCTTTGGAAGAGTCATGAACTCAGGAGAGAAGAATCAGGTTGTTACAATGACAGATTTTGAATTGTTGAAGAATCAGTTGGATCAACTCATGGAAACTATGACAACTATGACAAGGGGAGAGGCCAATATTCAGAGGACTCCAGTTAATGAGAATGTTATTCCACCTTCAGCGAACAATGTCGCCCAAGTTCAGCATGTGCGGATTCCTTGTTTCCAGGACAGTCTGAGTGGGGCATCATTGAGTTGGTACATGCAGTTAGAGAGTGGTTGCATCCGATCATGGTCAGACCTAGCCAACGCCTTTGTGAAGCAATACAATTACAATCTCGACATGACTCCCAGTCGCATGTAGTTGCAAGACTTATCTCAAGTAGACAATGAATCTTTCAGAGCGTATGTTCAGAGATGGAGAGAGTTAGATGCTCACATTCAACCACCACTTCTAGACAGAGAATTAGTTGACGTGTTCATGGGTACTTTGCAAGGTCCATACTGGGATAAGATGATTGGTAATGGGGTATTAAACTTTTCTGACTTGATAGTAATTGGGGAGCGTATCGAGAGCGAACTCAAGAGTGGAAGGATTCGAGAAGTCTCGGATATCTTGGCTAGTGAAAGGGAATCAATTGTCATTTCTCAAGAAGAATGGGAGAAAGAAAGTAACTCCATCCGGGAATTCCCAATACCTCAGATTCAGTCTTCAGATATTTCAACTATTCAGCAATCTTCTGGGTCTCCTTATCAGATACCATTCTCTCCACAGAGGCAATATCCTTCTCCAAATTAGGGACCTCCCCGGAGTCAACGGTCATACCACCGTCAGCCGCGTCAGCATGTCCGACAAAGACCTAGGAAGCCAGAGAGGCATTTCACTCAGTTGCCAATGTCGTATAGTCAGATGTTGCCAAATTTGATTAAAGGTATGCTGATAGTGCTGAAGGAGATTAATCTAGTGATCCCTCTATATCCACCAGGTTTTGATGTCAACGTATATTGTGATTACCATGCTGGGGCACAATGGCATTAAACCGAAGACTGTAAGGTGCTTAAGAGCAAGATTCAAACCCTGCTTGACTCTAACTTGTTCTCAGTCATGCCTCAAGGTATCCAGATCAACAATCCTCCTTCATCCAGTCATGTGGGTTCATCAGTATATGTTATGGAGGAATTCACCAATAGAAGATGTTCAGAAGAGTATCAGACTGACTTCGACGAGCAATTTTGAAGATGGCTAGTTTAGTAACAAATCAAGATTGGAAAGCCCAGTTCCCCGAAGCTGGCAGTCTTTTTATATCATATCATTTCTTTGCATTTGTAGTTTCTTTTATGTTAAAGTGTGAATCTTATTTGTAAAACTTGTCTGTTTTTTTTATTGATAATGATAATGAAATAAATATTCATGTTTTGATTAAATCCATTTGTGTTCACTCATACTTTTTTATTGATGTCAAATGCTTGTTTAAGCAAAATCCGAGGGAGGATGACAAAATTGAAAGACGCAAAACTTCTGATTGTATACTTTTGAATAAAACTTTTGCCGATGATGTACATGCATTGTTTCGGATCCCTAAACACTGAAGATATAAGGAAGATAATCCATTGTCAACCCCTTTGAGCCTAGTAGTAGGAGTTTCTTTCTGAAAACGAAAAAAAACCTTAATCTTAACCTGGGGTAGGTAGGTGTCAGTTAATTTGACCAAGCATCCTAATTGTAAAAGGAGTGTTCCCATTCGAAGATCAATCACATTTGTAGAGGTTGACCTCACGAAACCACAATGGTTATCCCTCACCAACCAAGAAGTGAGGCAGTCACAACCCTTGTAAACAAGTCAGGCAAGCCGGTGTCACACGATTTATTCCCAAAAAAGAGAATCGAAAGAAAAAAAGAGCCCGCTAAGTCAAAACTTGAAAACAAGTGACTTAGGCAAAAATTAGGGCATCCCACTGAACTTTAAAATCGAAAAATTTCAAAAGAGTCAGTCTAGAAAAATTTAGGGAAATAAAAAAAGGTGAAAGCGAAAAATGAAAAGGATTACAAAAGAAAAACCTTTCATAAGGAACAAGTCGTGCGACTATAGACACCAAAGATGAACGTGAGTGACTATCACTCTGAAAACCTTGTGGGTTCATTAACCATCACTCTTGTCATTCAAACTTTGAAAGGTGAGTGCATGTGTCGAGTTAGCTGAACATAAGAGTGAAGAACATTAAGGAGAATGGGTGGGTTAAAACAAACTTTGAGCCTTTTATTTTTTCCTTCTCAAACCGTGAACCAGACCACGTTACAATCCTCAAAAGACCTAATTGAAGCATAGTTTGTTTCGGAAGCATACTTCGGTAAAGATCGCGTCGAAGCTGACTCCTAAAAGGATTTTTCTTACCATTCATGTTGGACTTGATGTGACATTCTGATAAGTGATTCATTCACTATATGTCATAACTTTTTTTTCCAGTGAACAGACTTGGATTTCAAAACTGTCATATACATTGCATTAACATCATCATTTTCAAAACGAGTTTTACGTTTGAGTAAGTACTTAACATTAGGAGAGTTTCTGCAATGTAAGGATTAATCAAGATAAGATGCAAAGCGCTTGAGTACTCCGTTGAGCAGGGGCAAATCATATCAAATGATTTTGTTAGGAGGGTCAGCCATCCAAGAGTCAGTTAATCTGGGGCAACCAGGTCGAGATTCATCAAATCTCTAGAAGGTCAATTAGTCAGAGGCACTCCTTCACAAATCAACCAATTAGGGGAAAAATCATTTCAAGGCTGGGGAAAGCCACCCCAAGAGCATAGAAGTTATCTTTATCCAAAAGGAAATTAATCTGAAGCACCTCTCCAAGGTTCAAAATATTGGGGCAGTCCATCTCAAACCATCAGGGTGTAGAGGTTCCAAGTCTCCTTTTGAGGAAGATTTTTACATAGATCCCACGGGCAGGGGAAAATTTGGAGATAGAGAAGCGTTTCTTCTCCATATTTTCAGAGCTACTCGGAGCCATTCAAGCAGGTTTTGTCAACCTTCAAGTTCAAGACGAATATCGGGAAGTCATGTTAACCATTCCCGTAACCTTACACCATAAACCTTGTATCCAGACAAGACACTTTCCAACCTTGTATCCAGACAAGACACTTTCCAACGTCAGCCATACCTGACCTACCCCAAAGTTCAATCCCTATTGGCATTCACAGAAATCTAAGGCCCAATCCTTATTGGTATCCACTTTAAACCAAAGTCCAATGCCTATTGGCAACCACTAGAAGTCCAATCTCTATTGGCACCTCATTCCAAAATCCAATCCTCATTGGTACCCAAAAAATATCACCTTTTAAAAATCGACCACCATCAGGTTTAACTTGTCTTTCCCATCAAATTCCAATCATACTTGGCACATCCTTCTTTCTCCGGAAGCCTGAGCCTGCATCTGGATTTCCTCATATGGTTATCATATTTGCATTGCATCCTTAAATGCGTAGCATTTCCATTTTGTATAGAGCATTACGCCATTTTCAAACATATGCATATGAAGCATAAGCCAGTTTTGGTACCTTCCGTGGGAACCTGAATCATCTTTCCGTCAATCAGTGACATATCCTCAGAGAATGCCGAGCCATTCCCCAGTGGACATTTTAGTCAACTCATCTATTTACATTCTTTTGGGTCTTGGATCATACATCGACCTAACCCTCAATCAGGTCCTGTCCATCAACCCTTTGATGACGACGTCCCTAAGCAGGTTTTCTTCCCTTCAATTCTTTGACAATGTGTTTCTTCGGAAAAGTTTTCTTCCCGTCAACTCTTTGACGATGTACCTCTTTAAACAAATCTTCTCTCCATCAACCCTTTGACGAAGTGTTCCTTCTGTCAGGTTTTTCTTCCGTCAACCCTTTGACGATGTCAGTTTTTCTTGCCATCGACCCGTTGATGACGACATTCCAGATGTTATTTTTCCGTCAACCCTTTGACAAGGTGTCTCTCTAATAAAGTTTTATTACCATCAACCTTTTGATGATGATGTTTCCAATTTTCTCCCCGTCAGCCCTTTGACGATGTCAGCTTTCTTTCCATCAACTCTTTGATGATGTTTCCCTTTGATGAGGACGATTTTCCTTCCCTTAAATCTTTGGTGGATATAATTGGTGTTATTGTAATCCCCATATTGGTCGTGTTGTGGATGTTATCCCAACTTTTGGTTGGTAGTCCATCATTTTGTGGATGTCATCCCAACTTTTGGTTGGTAGTCCTCTATTGTTTCCCTTGCGGAATCATCTTCCTTTCAGGGCGATTCAATTGATTTAACTTCCTGTGTATCCCAACTTGTGGTTGTTAAGCCTTTGGACGATCTCAACTTTTGGTTGGTAGTCTTTATTGTTTGTGTATTTGCCCTCGGTCGGCGTCTGGGTGATCCTAACTATTGGTTAGTGTCATACCCCAAATTTCGACCCCTTAGATCTTCATCATCATTTTAGGAGCATGTTCACATGTTTATCTAACCTTAACCCTTTCCAAGTGATCTTTGTCAAGTTACAGGAGGATCAAGGTTTTGTACAACCGAAATCGAGATTTCGAGGGTTGACCAGTTAATGTTTTGGATTAGTTCTCTTTGAGATTGGGTCTCCACATCATCAAGAATATTCCATTGGATCAAGCATGAATCCAATTTGAGGTTGTCACCCAGGAATCAAAAGCAGCAAAATTCAGGATACCCGATTAGGGTTTTCGAGCAAGAAAAGTCAACTGTGGTTTGACTTTTGATTTAAAAGGTGTTACAATGGTGGGATTATGGTCCATAGTGTTCATATGGCTTGGTAAAGTCCATTCAAGAAGTTTCAAAGCCTCAAGAGGTCCAGAGCATCAACAGTCGACTCGGTAGCCACCGATCGATCGTTCGGTTGATCGAAAAGTAAACTCTTCAACAATAAGGAATCTGACCCATAAAATTTCATGACAATTGGATCAAGGGTTGAGGAGTAATCGCAAAAGTCGGGAATTAGGGTTTCGAAAGGGGAAATACCATAACTCCTTAACCACACATCCAAATGAAGTGGTTCAAAGCTCATTGGAAAGCTATTGAAAAATCCTACAAAAAGCCTCAAAGTGGTCCATGATCAGAAAATGCATAGATTTGGAGTTATGATCAAATTCATTTCAAGAAGGGAAAATGACTTAGAGAAATTTCACTTTTAAGCTTGTTTTTAAGCTACTTTGAGAGGCTTTTTGGCCAAGTTCCTTTGAGAATTTGAAACTCATGAAAACATGAATGTTTTAGAGATATTTGAGGGCTTTCTAAAAAGTACTATAACATCTCAATGGCATTTGTGAGCTGAGAGTTATGGATTAGTGAAGTTGGGACTGTCACACTTGAAGTACAAAATTCTGGTTTTTCTACAAGTGAGATTTTCATCAAGATGGACCTTTCTCAGCCCTTGGATCTTATTATTTCTGATATTTAGATGTTTGAAATGTATAAGTGTGAAAGTTATGCAGAGGAAATGAAAATTTGAAGCCAAGGCAAGTGGCTTGCAAGTTGCAAATGCAACTTGCATTATAAAATTCAAAAATGCGAAAGGTGGAAAAGAAAAGCTCTGCACCAGCCATGTCCCTACTCTCCCTAGCCTCACTTCAGCCACTCTAAACCCATCATCACACTTGACTTTCAGCTTACCTCCAAGCCAAGAAAACTCTTTTGAGAGATTGGAGCCAAAATCCCACTTTTCCCTCTTAGGAAGGAAATCTCTCAATCTGTCCTTACCCCCTCATTTCCCTACAAATAGAGGCCTTATCTACCTCATTCCACACACAAGATTACTCTTAAAAACCATAGAAATCCAAAGTTCTTACTCTTTTCCTCTTTACTTCAAATTCACAAAATCTCAAAAATCACAAAAACACCAAAAAGCTGTCTTGGTAGCCCAGCCCCTAAACTCATTTCCACACATTCAAACTCACCAAAAAGCATCCACACAATCCATAAATATGGTATAGAAGGTGTCCAAGCCTTTAGACCACTCAAAAACACCATTTTGCCAAAAGTCAACTTCCATACCAAGCAACTTTGACCACAATGCACAAAATCTGCCAAATTCTTACCTAGGCTTCTTCTTGATGTTCTAATCATCCAAACACCTCATATACATCATATTACACCTGTCCAAGGCATTGAAAATCAGTGGTGAAGCTTATTTTTCAATCTGTCCTAAAGTTTGTATTTTGCTACAAAAGAAGAAAAAAAAGGTTTTAAAGCTAGGTGGTGAATTAGATTTCTCAGGTTTTCTTGGTTCTATTTGCTTGTCCAAAGTTGTCTACAAGAGGTATGTAACTTTGAACTTTATCTCATTCATTACAATGCCATAAAAGTAATATTGAGGTTTTAACATAAAGCTTGTTTTAGCACTGTTTTTGTATCCATATGCCAAATTTTGTGCTGTTGAAAGTGTGGCTGTTTTGATGGTTCTAGCATAGTTAGTGTCATGCAATGAGAATGTACCATAGTTTATCATGAAATTTCATCATCCTTGAAAAACAGCCCTGCTACATCTTGTGCTCCAAATTGCTTTTTGCATCAAAATGTCAAAATGTTGCTATGCTTGATATGTGTTTGTCTTGTAAGCTCAATCACCTTTAATACCATATTTGCAATGTGTGTGAATGATTAGCATGAGTTGTTTGCATCTAATTTGATCCATTGCCCTCAAAATGCATTTCCAACAAAATTTAGCTATCACCATAGCAGTTTTGGTTTCTCTTGGTTATTGATCAGTTTTGAAGTGTACAAACCTTATTTAGTTGATATGTAGCTTGTGTGAAGTGAATGCTTAACATGAGCATGCTCTCAAATCTGTTTTGCATTTCCTACTGCCTTTCAATATGTCACTTTTGCCATGAATAAGTCACTTTCACTCCCACTGGTTTTAGGACTAGGTTGCATGTTTAGAATCACTTGAATACATATTTGTAACTTCCTTGAGGTGTTTTGTTTGATGTAAATATGCCTACAACCTGTTTTGAACATTTCTCTTGCATTTCACATGTCATCTTGCATCAAGAGGTCATCCAGTTTGCAACTAATCTATGTGTTTGGATTCATTTGTTTGCATATTGGTAACTTGTTTGAAGTGTTGGCCTGCTCTATTGTGCATAAAACCTGTTTTGAACTTTTCATGAATACCTCAAATTACCAAATTGCAACATGAACTTCATTTTGCACCATAACCTGTTTTGAACTATTTCTTGTGCTTGAATTCACTTGTTACCATGTATGTAATATGTATGTGTGATGTACTTAACTCATTTGTACATTGAAACTGTTTTTGAATTTCATCATGCATCATCAAATATCAAGTTGTAGCCTGAACATCATTTTCTGCCATAGACTGTTTTGGATTTGTTCTTGTGCTTGTTCTCATTCATTAGTATGTATGCAATGTATGAATGTGATTCACTTGATCAAAATATGCATAGATCATGAACTAAACTTTTTCACGCACTTCACAAACACCAATTTGCAGCTTGCACATCACTTTTCACCATAGGCTGTTTTGAATTGTTTTTTGCTTAATCTCTTTCAATGACATGTGTGTGTGATTTACTTGATCAAAATGTGCATAGGAACTGATTTTGCACTTTTCATGAACACATCAAAATACCAAATGCAGTTGTAACACTACTTTCCACACCAGTCTGCTTTTAACTCCACCCTTTGCCAACATTCACTCATTTATATGTTTGCAATGTGTGTATGTGTTTGATTTGACTTGAAAATGCTTGGAACATGAATTGAACATCCTTATGCATCAAACATACCATTTTTTGCAACTTGAGTATCAGCTTGCATTGCAAACTGTTTTGAACTTATTCTTGTGCTTAATTTCATTCAACAGCATGTTCATGGTGTGTGTATGTGACTGGTTTGAATTAAAACTGATTGGAACTTGAGCTTCACTTTAAAATGCATTTCAAAATGATCATTTGCACACACTACCGAATTTCAAAATAGAAGCATCATCTCTCAAACACAACACCACGACTGTGTTCCCCATTTAATTTCACTCAAGTTACACTAAAATTTCATCTAAAAAGGTTAAGAATTGACCAAGTTATGAATCAAAATGAAAATCAATTTTTCTTGCCATTTGCCTTGCCCAGAATTTCACTTGAAGTACCCCTTATGTATTTATGGGGGTGGCTTTATACTTGGATGTATAGCCACCACAGTGGTACAACCCTTGCCATAAAACACGACTTGTACCCATTGAACCTAGGTTCGATCCCTGAGGAGGATCAACCTTTTTATTCTTCCTCTTTTTATGCGTGTGCCTGATCAGGCCAAAGGGCGTGGGTTCAACTCCCACCCCTTGCACTTTTCTTTTAATTTTCAATTGTTGTATTTTGTTTGTGCATATTTTTCCATGAAATTTCATAAATTCACAACTCCTTCATTTTTCATCATTTTTAGTTGATTCCTTTTGCATTATGTTAATATTAAAGTCTATTTTCATATAGTGTAAAAATATGGCACATTTTTATTAATTGTAATGTATTTTGCCTATGTGGAAAAATGTTCATCTTTTGAGATCGTTGTCTTACTGATTGTTGAATTTCTCTGCACATTGATTGAATTTCCTTATGAGATCTCTGCTTCCCATGTTAGTTAAACATGCTAGGACTCATTACCATTTGGTTGTCACCATGGCTTGTTTTTTTCCTTTTAAAAGTTTTAAGCTTGAACTGTCGTTACATCTCTTGCTTACTTGTTTGCTTGATCGTCATCAATGCATAAAATGTTGGTATGATGTTGTTACACTTACCTTTGCCTTTAACATGCTTGCTTTATATGGTTGTCACCATCCTCATCATGTTATTTATTTTGTTAAGTAGTTTTCTTTTTCCCAAGTGATGGAACTCTTTAGTTCTCATCCAAGTTGCCTCCCCTCTCTCCTTCTAAAGGAAAAGTCTCTCCATTGACCCTTGTGTTAGAACACAGATTGGTTCTTAATAATATCTCTATGTTTTGATGATAACTATTATGAAATTTTGTATTTAAGAATTATATACTCTAAAATTTGCTTGAGAGTTTTTACTGCAGATAGTAAAGAAATTAACACTCCAGAAGCAAATCAGAATTGAACACAAGAAATTAGCTAGACTCTGAAGCGCCAGATGCATTCATTAGAAGATTCTGATTGCTGCCAACAGAAGATCCTAAGCGTAGCCTCCAGAATATTTTGAAGCAGAAGCTCCAGAAGGATCTGAAGCAGAAGCTCCAGAAGAATCTGAAGCAAGTCAGAAGCATCTGAAGCAAAGAAGAATTTTGTATGAAGAGCTTTTCAAAGCATAGTTTCTACAGAAGATTCTGAAAGTACTAAAGCTGCCAGTACTGAAGTTCTGTCTCAAATATGCTATGATATTTAACACGCTAAAAGCACACCTGCTGCAGAAGACTCTGATCCAGCAAAGCTCTGATCATCATCAAAAGACTCTGACCCAATTAGACTCTGATGAACTTGCTGAAAACTGAAGAAGAAATATTCAAAGATTATATTCGTTGGAGTAAATCAAACGTCTCTTTCCTTATTTATGCTAGACACAAGAACACAGACAAAAAGGATTTTTCTGTGCTTTCTTCTTCTAGGAAAGGTCACTTGATGTGAAGACAAAAAGGCTCAGACCTTTTGGACACTCTTCTCAACGTGCAGCTCACCTTGGATCAGCTGCCTATAAAAGCAAGACTCCACAAAAATTTTCAGTTGACGTTTTGTTGAAAAGAAATTAAAACATTCAAGCTCTCATACTTTCATATTCTTTCTAAGAATTTATTTCATTGTACTTAAACTTAAGAGAAATATCACAGTTGTGATAAAAGCTTTTTAGAAGCATTCTTACTCTTGTAATAGTTTTACATTGATTGTAAAAGATTTCCTTAAGAGGATCCAGTTGGGATCAGTAGCACTTGAGAAGACTAAGAACAGTTGTTCTTAGGTGTTACTATTGTTATCTGTTTGATTAAATAGTGGATTAAGTCTTTGATTGAGAAAGGCAAATCACTCTAGGAAGGGTGGACTGGAGTAGTTGAGTTCAACGAACCAGGATAAAACTACTTGTGTTTTAATTATAAGTTTTAATCTTTCATACTTATTCAACCCCCCCTTCTAAGTATTATCTCACCTTCAGTTGGCATCAGAGCTCCGGTTCTGTGTGTGCTACCACTTAACAGTGACAGTAAAGATCCAGAGAGAAATACTTTGATATATATTTAGTTGTTACTATGGCTGATAATACAATATCCAACATTAACAATAAGTATGAAGAAAGGGACAGAATCAGCACCAAACCCCCTATGTTTGATGGGGAGAAATTTGATTACTGGAAAGACAGAATTGAAAGTTTTTTCCTTGGATATGACGCTGATTTATGGGATCTGGTCATAGATGGATATGTTCATCCCACAGATGGGAATGGCAAGAAGATAGACATAAAATCTATGACAGATGCTCAGAAGAAAGATTTTAGAAATCATCACAAGGCCAGAACAATATTATTGAATGCAATATCTCATACTGAGTATGAAAAAATTACAAACAGGGAAACTGCATTTGATATGTTTGAATCCTTAAAGATGACTCATGAGGGAAACTCTTAAGTCAAGGAAACAAAGGCTCTGGCTCTGATCCAGAAGTATGAAGCCTTCAAGATGGAAGACTCTGAATCTGTTGAAGCTATGTTCTCCAGATTCCAAATACTTACAGCTGGACTAAAGGTTCTGGACAAAGGATACTCTACTGCTGATCATGTGAAAAAAATCATCAGAAGTTTACCCACCAGATGGAGACCTATGGTGACAGCGCTGAAGATGGCTAAAGATCTGAACAAGATCTCCTTGGAAGAATTGATCAGTTCACTAAGGAGCCATGAAATTGAGCTTGAGGAAGATGAACCTCAGAAGAAAGAGAAAGGTAAATCTGTTGCTTTAAAATCTAATAAATCTGCTAAAGCTTTGCAGGTTATTGAAGAAAGCTCTGAAGGATCTTCTTCTGAAGAAGAAGATGAATTATCCATGCTGTCCAGAAGGATCAACAGACTCTGGAAGCACAAGGGAAAGAAGTTCAAAAACTTCAGAAAATCTGATCATAGAAAGGAATCTTCTGGGCACAGAAGATATGGCAAGAAAGAAGTTGTGTGCTATGAGTGCAAAGAACCTGGGCATTACAAGAATGATTGCCCCAAACTTCAAAAAGAAAAACCCAAGAAGAAGTTTAACAAAAAGAAGAAGGTTCTGATGGCAACATGGGATGACTCAGATGAATCTGAATCATCTTCTGAATCAGAAGAAGAATGTGCTAATGTTGCATTGATGGCCAGCACAGAAGATCAAGAGGAAGGAACTTCAGGATATGAATCAGATTCTGAATCTGACGATGACGCTGAAGAGGTAATGGCTAAACTTACTAAAGAAGAACTTATAAAAGTATTATCAGAAGTTCTGAAAAGCTATAACAATATCAAACTCAAATACAAGAAGCTGAAAAGCAGTCTTGAATCTGAGATTGATCTTCTGAAGACAGAACTTGTTGAGCAAAAAGAAATTAATCTGAAAATCAAAAATGACTTTGAAATAACTCAACAAGAATCTGAATCTGAGACTAAGTCATGTGAAAACATTTTAGAAATATATGACTCTAGCTTTCAGAGATTCCTTACTAAGAGCATAGACAGAAGCAAGATGGCTTCTATGATCTATGGTGTTAGTGGGAACAACAGAAGAGGTATTGGATATGAATCTTCCTCTGGAAGTAATCCAAAATCTGTTGACAAACTCTTCATCAAAAAGACACCTCTATACTCTCAATTTAAGTTTTGTCACTTAAATGACATTAAACACACAAGCTCTGAGAAGAATACTTATGTGTTTAAACCCAAGGCAAGTCAGAATAAACATTATGTTGAAAAACAGAAGTTTAGACAAACCTACAAATCAACTAACCCCAAAGGACCCAAGAAGATCTGGGTACCTAAAAGTAAAATAATTCCTGTTGCATATGTTCTTAGCAGCAAGGTCAGGACGCCAATCATGGTACCTGGACTCTGGATGCTCACGATACATGACAGGAGAAAAGTCTATGTTCCAAAGCCTGGAACTTAGATCTGGAGGTGACGTGAAGTTTGGAGGGAACCAGAAGGGCAAGATCATTGGATCTGGCACCATTGGAAATGGTAAACTTCCCTCTATTACTAATGTTTTACTTGTTGAAGGGTTAAAGCATAACTTATTGTCCATAAGTCAATTAAGTGACAATGGTTATGATATTACCTTTAATCAAAAATGTTGTAAAGCTATTAGTCAGAAGGATGGCTCTATCCTATTTAGTGGTAAGAGAAAAAACAACATTTATAAAATAAATCTTTCAGAACTTAAAGTTTAGAATGTTAAATGCCTCTTGTCTGTTAATGAAGAGTAATGGGTCTGGCACAGAAGATTGGGCCATATTAATATGAGACGTATATCTCAGATTAATAAACTTAATCTTGTCAGAGGACTTCCTAATCTGAAGTTCACCTCAGATGCTCTTTGTGAAGCATGCCAAAAAGGGAAGTTTTCAAAATCATCTTTTAAATCAAAAATTTTTGTTTCTACTTCCAGACCACTAGAATTACTTCATATTGATCTGTTTGGACCAGTGAAAACTGCATCCATCAGAGGCAAGAAGCATGGATTAGTCATTGTTGATGACTATAGTAGATGGACATGGGTAAAGTTCTTAAAACACAAGGATGAGTCACATTCTGTGTTCTTTGACTTCTGCAAGCAAGTCCAGAATGAAAAGGATTTCAAAATTATAAAAGTCAGAAGTGATCATGGTGGTGAATTTGAAAAAAAATATTTTGAAAAATATTTTTCTGAAAATGGCATTGCTCATGATTTTTCCTGTCCTAGAACTCCACAACAAAATGGGGTTGTAGAGAGGAAAAACAGAACTCTGCAAGAAATGGCCAGAACCATGATCAATGAGACAAATATGACAAAACACTTTTGGGCAGAAGCAATCAACACAGCCTGTTACATTCAGAACAGAGTGTCTGTAAGACCTCTTCTGGAAAAGACTCCATATGAACTGTGGAAGAACAGAAAGCCCAACATTTCATATTTTCATCCTTTTGGATGTATTTGCTATATGTTAAATACTAAGGAAAATTTGAACAAGTTTGATTCCAAAGCACAGAAGTGTTTCATGCTTGGATATTCTGAACGCTATAAAGGCTACAGAGTATACAACACTGAGACACAGATTGTGGAAGAATCTATTCATGTCAGATTTGATGATAAGCTTGGCAATAAAAAGCCAAAGCAGTCTGAAAACTCTGCAGATAGAGAAGTAGTCTTCACTGACTCTGAAGTCCCAGAAGCAGACAAAGCTCAAGTGAAGGAACCAGATGCAACGCCAGATGCTATTCGTTTAACTTCTTAGATGAACAATCTAAACATTTCTGAAGAATCAACTGTTAGAGGATCATCATCCAGAATTAAAGCTTCTCATTCAGAGGATGTCATTATTGGAAAGAAGGATGATCCCATCAAAACAAGATCCTTTCTAAGATCATCTGAAGCATCACTATTTGGACTGGTGTCAGAAATTGAACCATCTTCTGTAGATGAAGCTCTGCAAGACAATGATTGGATTATTGCCATGCAAGAAGAGCTAAATCAATTCACCAGAAATGATGTATGGGATCTAGTTCAAAGACCACAAGGATTCAATATAATTGGTACAAAATGGGTCTTCAGAAATAAGCTAAATGAGAAAGGAGAAGTTGAAAGAAATAAGGCAAGGCTTGTAGCTCAAGGGTACAGTCAACAAGAAGGTATTGATTACACTGAAACTTATGCTCCAGTGGCAAGGTTAGAATCTATACGCCTTCTTATTTCATTTGCTGCACAAAATAACATCACTTTGTATCAGATGGATGTTAAAAGTGTCTTTTTTAATGGTATTATAGAAGAAGAAGTTTATGTCCACCAACCTCCTGGTTTTGAAAATGAAAAATTTCCAAATCATGTTTTCAAATTAAAGAAATCTCTGTATGGTTTAAAACAAGCTCCCAAAGCTTGGTATGAGAGATTGAGCAATTTTCTTCTGGAGAAAAATTTCATCAGAGGCAAAGTGGACACAACACTCTTTTGTAAATCAATTAAGAAAGATCTTCTGCTTTGTCAAATTTATGTGGATGATATAATATTTGGATCTACCAATACTATGCTGGGAAAGGAGTTTGCTACATGTATGCAAGCAGAATTTAAAATGAGCATGATGGGAGAACTTAGATTCTTTCTAGGAATCCAAGTCAATCAAACTCCAGAGTGCACTTACATACATCAGACCAAATATGTTAAAGAACTTCTGAATAAATTTAACATGACTGATAGTAAGCTGGCAAAGACTCCCATGCATCCAACTAGCTCACTTGGCAAGGAAGAGGTAAGTAAGAAAGTAGACCAGAAGCTCTACAGAGGTATGATTGGTTCTCTTCTTTATCTAACTGCTTCTAGACCTGACATATTGTTCAGTGTATGCTTGTGTGCTAGATTCCAATCAGATCCTAGAGAATCACACTTGACAGCTGTCAAGAGGATTCTAAGGTATCTGAAAGGTACTTCTAATGTGGGTTTGTGTTACAGAAAGTCTGATGATTTTAAATTAGTTGGATTCTGTGATGCTGACTACGCTGGAGACAGAGTGGAAAGGAAAAGTACTTCTGGAAGTTGCCAATTTCTAGGAAGAAATCTAATCTCTTGGTACAGCAAGAAGCAACCCACAATTGCACTTTCAACCACAGAGGCAGAATATATAGCTGCTGCTGGATGTAGCACGCAGATGCTCTGGATGAAAAGTCAACTAGAAGATTATCAAATATTTGAAAGTAACATTTCTATCTTTTGTGATAATACTTCTGCTATATGTTTGTCTAAGAACCCCATTTTACACTCTAAGGCAAAACATATAGAAATTAAGCATCATTTCATCAGAGACTATGTTCAGAAGGGAATCATAAATTTAGCCTTTGTTGATACAGATCATCAATGGGCAGATATTTTTACAAAACCCCTTGTTGAAGATAGATTCAAATTTATTCTGAAAAGTATTGGTATGGATTTTTGTCCAGAATGATATTTGTCATAAGCAAATTTTTACAGATGCAAAAATGCCTAATGCTCTGAAGTAATTCTTCTGATTGCTTATTTATTTTATTAATTTGGTTTTGTGAAACTCTAAACTAACAATCCTTAGAGGATCTGAATGTTGGTTAATGTTTCATTTCTCAAGAGAATTTAGAACACATGCAAGCAAACACGTGTCACACCAAATCTGCAAAGGTGGCGTGTACATTACTGAAGACACGTTTGAGGTGAAGTTTGAATAGTGAAAATCTTGATTTTCCCCCCCAATTTGTCAGAAGCAATAAATGCTTGAAATGATTTTTATTCTTTTCATTTAATGCTTTATTCAAACATGCAAAATCTGAATGTTTGTATGCCTAATTGTTTTAGTATAAATACATGACCTCTCTTCACTTTCACACTTTTCACATCTTAGAAATTTTATGCATTTTCATCTTCTCTTCTCTCTGCATAAAAACCCTAAGCGTGTGACAAAACCATCTTCAATGGAAACTTCATCATCAACAGCTGCACAATTTCAATCTTCAATGGCTGCAGTTACATCTGCTAACATGGGTGTTGCTCCTTATTCTCCACCAAAAAGAACTCTGTTAACCCCTGTTGAAAAGCTAGAAGTTTTGTGTGAATCAATGGTAGAATTTGATTCACTTGCAGAAAATGGTTGAGTTTCGTTCAATCATAGGTGCTCAAGGATGGGTGAAATACTTTGATAGACTGTTTGGACCAGTTTACCCCCTTCTTGTGAAAGAGTTCTGGATCCATGCTTCAGTTTACCCTAAGTTTATCCTATCTTCTGTACTGGGCAAAGAGATTATAATTACAGAAGATCTGATCAGAAAGCTTATTGGATATGAAGAAACAGATGGAGTTTCACACTTGCCAGCTGGGCGTGTGGATATGGATGAAGTGTATGAAGAAGTGATGACTGCTGGTCAAGCTTCTAACAAGTTCAAGGATCTGAAGCCTGACTACAAGATCTGGGCTAAAATCTTCATGGGATGTATTCATCATAGGAAGTCAACAAACTCTCCAAACTATGTTAATAATGAACAGCTTTATTTCATGTATTGCCTCAGTCAGAGCACCAAGGTAGATCTTCCATATATTCTCTTTATGCATCTTTGGAACCATATAAATGCCTCTAGAGAGTATGTGAAAGAAAAAGGACAGAAGATCAGAACCTGGATTCCTTTTGGAAGGTTAATCTCAGATCTTCTAACTGAGAATGGATTGGTCACTGCTCTGTACGCTGCTGGAGTTACAGAGGAATTGGAATTCATTATGGGAAAGCCTCTGAATGCCAAAAGTCTTCAGAGACTTAAAATAGTGGATGAACTCAGAACAGCTCCCAAGAAGCTGAATGTTTCTGAACTGAGTAAGAAGAGAATTCCTATAGATGATTATCCTCTGTTCTATGCTGAAGAACCAAGGCACATTGTTGTGATGTATATTGATGAATGTAAGAAAGAAGGAAAGCCTGTTCCTGCAAACATTATACAGCTAGCAAGACAACCACTACCTGTTGTAGAAGAAGAAGAAGAAGAAGAACTACAAAGAAAGAGGACTCAGCCAGAAGCAGAAGTTGCACCTGCTCAAAAGAAGATCAAGATTGCTGAGAAGCCACAAAAGCTCTTAAAGAGGAAAGAATCTGGAGACACTCCTTCTGTACCAGCTAAGAGAATCAAAATCAAAGGTACTAAATCTTCTGTATCTTCTGCAAATCCTATTGTTTTAAATGATTCTAATATTAAGTCTATTCCAAAACCACCCTCTACACAAAATACTTCTGTTACTGCTCCAATTTCCACATCACCACAAAAACAATCATATGTTCCAACACCAATTACAACACAAACAATTCAAACTCCAAAAGTCTTTGTACCACAATCAACTCAACCAAAAATTCAAATCAAACAGTTTGTACCACAAAAACAACCTTCACAAAAACAACCCACAGAACAACAACAAACACCAAAACCATCTGCTTAACAAAAACCCTCTAAACAATTTAAACAAAAGCCATCTGAACAACAAAAGCACCCACAAGAAAAACAACCAGAAAAATCATCTGAAACCCTACCAGAAAAAGCCTCTGAACATCAACCACCATCATATAATCCACCATCCAAATCATCTGAACCCACTGCATCTGTACCTGTTATCTCTGAACCTACAAAAATAACATTTGTTCTAGTTTCTTCTGAACCAATAACAATTCCATCTGATTCACCTACCTCAGAACAACCATCAAAACCCTCTGAAATTCCTTCAGAACCAACCAATACTTCTGAACCCAACATTCCTGAGACAGAAGTTCTTGATGTCACACCATTAAAAACTGTGTTTCAAGTATCTTCTACCTCCTGCACACCAACCACCTCATCAAACTCCTCAGAATCTGACATCCACCCAGACTTTCTAATCTCTCCATCTCACAGAGACTCTAAGGTAAACCAACCAGAACCCATTATACCTTCTAAAGCTCCTATTCCAGATCCTATTCCCACACCTGCACCATCATCTGAAATACTGATTCCCAATTCTAACCCAAGATCATCTATTTCCTGTGCACAAGTTTCATCACTATTTCATAATCTGGCTTATGGTTTCAAACTCAAAGATTTTTATGACAGAGTTGAACCATCTGACCCTATCACCCCTCTGAAACCCAAACTCACAATGACCCTTCCATCTGTACTTCTCACATACATACAATCCATGACAGATGTAGGTTCATTAGCAACTATATCTTATTCTGCTAAATCTGACAAAGCTGTTGCTTCAGCTATCCCAGTGTCATCTGATAAAAATGTTGTTTCTGATGAACCTCCAAAATCTGCATTCCAAACCTACTCAAATAAACCATTTGATGTGGTTCCCTTTCACACCAGAGCAAAACCTCATCTGTTAAATGCTTTAAACAGATCCAAACCTAATAAATATGAAATTCCTTTCATTCCATACTACCCTCCTCCTCTGATCTCCATTCAGAAATCTATTTTTCCACCAACTCCCCAACCAAAACCAATAACACTGGAAACTTTGTTACATCCTAAGCCTAGACTTAATGTTAATCATTTATTTCAATCCTTTTTGCAAGAAATACAGTTGTATTTAGGTACTATACAGAGAAAGTGCTCAGCAACAATAGATGCCCAAGAATCTGATGTCATCTGGAATGGATTCATCAACAGATTCAACTCTGTGGCCTCAAATCTGAAGAACATATGTTCTGAAGATGCGAAGCTCAGATTTGCTGAAGCTGCAAGAACTCTATTCTGGACTGTCAAGAAATCTGAACCTTTGCTCCTTACAGATGCTCCTCCATCATCAGAAGAAACTACTGAACTTGCATCTGAAGACAATCCGTTGGCCATGACTCTGGTAGACCTTCCCTCTGGCTCTAATGCTTCAGACTCTACAGAACCAATGGAAATTGACTCTGTTCAAGCTCCAGAACCTGATCATACTTCTTCATCTGAGATAAAGAAAGAACATCCAGATTTTGAGGATAAGATTGCTGCTCTGGAAGCTGGTCAATCAGAGATCAAGTCTTGGATGGCAAAACAGGATAAGAAATCTGAGGACATGACAGAGTGGATGTCAAAGCAGGATCAAAAGAATGAAACAATGGCTAAGTGGATGTCCAAGCAAGAGCAGTCCTCCTCTAAAATTACAGATCTATTGAAGATGCTTTTGTCCAAACACTCTTAGATTTTCATTTTTTTTCATTCTGATGTTTTTGCATCTGATGTTTTGCTTATGTACTTTTTGACATATCTTCTGATGCATGTACTATTGATCTGAACTTATTGAATGAATCAAAGTTTTCTCCACTGAATTATCTCATTTACTGTTTCCTTTTATTTGTTTTTTTTTTAAGTTTTTACTTTTTGCTTATGACAAAAAAGGGGGAGAAAATATAGATCTGAACTGTTTAATTTAACTTCACCAGAATGAAACTTCAGACATATCTATTCTATCTAACATTTAATCTGAGTATTTCAGAACATTTGATAAGTACACTCTATAAAAGAAACTCTGAATCTGATATTTGCAAGACATTCTGACTTTCAAATGTTAAAAGAACAATCAAGATCTAACTCTGATAATTACTCAAGACAAAAGGGAAGTTTCTATTCCTTATCTGTATTTAACTCAGGGGGAGATTCATCATCTCAGGGGGAGTTATAATTTTAATATTTTCAATTAAACAAAATTTCTGATGTTTTTGTCATCATCAAAAAGGGGGAGATTGTTAGAACACAGATTGGTTCTTAATAATATCTCTATGTTTTGATGATAACTATTATGAAATTTTGTATTTAAGAATTATATACTCTAAAATTTGCTTGAGGGTTTTTACTCCAGATAGTAAAGAAATTAACACTCCAGAAGCAAATCAGAATTGAACACAAGAAATTAGCTAGACTCTGAAGTGCCAGATGCATTCATTAGAAGATTATAATTGCTGCCAACAGAAGATCCTGAGCGTAGCCTCCAGAAGATTCTGAAGCAAAAGCTCCAGAAGGATCTGAAGCAGAAGCTCTAGAAGGATCTGAAGCAGAAGCTCCAGAAGAATCTGAAGCAAGTCAGAAGCATCTGAAGCAAAGAAGAATTTTGTATGAAGAGCTTTTCAAAGCATAGTTTCTACAAAAGATTCTGAAAGTGCTAAAGCTGCCAGTACTGAAGTTCTGTCTCAAATATGCTCTAATATTTAACACGCTGAAAGCACACCTGCTGCAGAAGACTCTGATCCAGCAAAGCTCTGATCATCATCAGAAGACTCTGACCCAATTAGACTCTGATGAACTTGCTGAAAACTGAAGAAGAAATATTCAAAGATTATATTCGTTGGAGTAAATCAAACGTCTCTTTCCTTATTTATGCTAGACACAAGAACATAGACAAAAAGGATTTTTCTGTGCTTTCTTCTTCTAGGAAAGGTCACTTGATGTGAAGACAAAAAGGCTCAGACCTTTTGGACACTCTTCTCAACGTGCAGCTCACCTTGGATCAGCTGCCTATAAAAGCAAGACTCCACAAAATTCTTCAGTTGACGTTTTGTTGAAAAGAAATTAAAACATTCAAGCTCTCATACTTTCATATTCTTTCTAAGAATTTATTTCATTGTACTTAAACTTAAGAGAAATATCACAGTTGTGATAAAAGCTTTTTAGAAGCATTCTTACTCTTGTAATAGTTTTACATTGATTGTAAAAGATTTCCTTAAGAGGATCCAGTTGGGATCAATAGCTCTTGAGAAGACTAAGAATAGTTGTTCTTAGGTGTTACTAATGTAATCTGTTTGATTAAATAGTGGATTAAGTCCTTGATTGAGAAAGGCAAATCACACTAGGAAGGGTGGACTGGAGTAGTTGAGTTCAAAGAACCAGGATAAAAATACTTGTGTTTTAATTCTAAGTTTTAATCTTTCATACTTATTCAACCCCCACTTCTAAGTATTATCTCACCTTCACCTTGTGTCATGGAAAGCTCGTTCATCCCTCCTTGACTTTGTTAAGTCATCTTTAACCTTAGTTTAGAAGCCATTAGACTTTGCTTTAAGTCTGAGAAACCCACCTGTACTAGGAGTGTTCTTCAACTAGAACCCTAGGATAGAGTTTGTCAACTCTATGTAAGAATCATCATCATGAATTCCTACTTCCCCATCTTGAGTGTCTCAACTTAGATTAGGGAGTTTTGTCAAACTCCACACAAACATTGTCATGTTTGTTCCCCCTTGGAACCTTGATCATAATTAAGTGTTCTTCATCCCTTGTGAGGTGAACTACGATTGCTCTGATTCTATCCTAGTTAGGATACGTAGGCAGAGGACGCGATGTCTTTGCGAGCAAACTTAGTGTATATATCTTTAGGTTTTAACTTATACCTTTTATCCCAATCCATAGCAAACATTTTACAAATTTAGCAT
Organism: Lathyrus sativus; assembly: GCA_963859935.3. Lineage (NCBI taxonomy): Eukaryota > Viridiplantae > Streptophyta > Magnoliopsida > Fabales > Fabaceae > Lathyrus > Lathyrus sativus. The sequence goes on along the minus strand of OZ012735.1, from coordinate 613,884,560 downwards.
GCAAACAAACAAAAGGTTCCTGTAGAGTACTACAGATGCTTAGGGTGCTAACACCTTTCCTAGGTATAACCAACCCCCGATCCCCAAATCTCTTAGCGTTGTTATTACATCGCGCGAAAGGTTCTTTCTTTCTTTAGACCTTTCCTTTGGATAAATTAAAGTTTGGTTGTAAAAGAATTAAGATTCAAGTTAATTCAATAGCTTGATATCCAATTTTCACCGCAACAGAAATGGCGACTTCACTGGGGACTAGAAACTTAAGGGTTTAGCCTATTTTGTTTGTTTATGTGCTATATTTGTGAATATTTGCTTTACGTGTATATTTGTGTATTTTTGTTTGAGTGTTGGATTTTGGGACCTTTTGAGTGGTGAGACGGTCGTATGCCAGGACTTGAGTGCAATTATGATAGGATGGTGGTATATTCAAGGAGGCTTATAGGGAGTTGATTCCTGACCAAGCTAACTTGAGAAACCACCGTTCAGTGTAGGCCCTCTTGAGAGTTTAGTATTGTTGATCGAGTATTCGTGAAAACAACGCTACTTCCAAAGGAGCCCATGACACTGTGGACTTTTAGATTACATTCTACCCCACTTTGGCCTTACTAGGACGTAGTGCAATGGCTATAAGGAAGTATTTCCGAAATAGTTGATACGCGATACTACACTTAGATGAGACTCTCTTGAGAATATTATCGATTACCAAGTAATTTGGGAAATTGATAATATCCGAAAGATGGGTTGATGACTCTAAGAACCATTTAGAACCCTGCTCTACAGGTTTGAAATCCCTATTACACACCTTTTTGGGGATGGGTAGACCTTGGATCCACGCTCGTCCTTTAAACCTAGGCTTGTGTTTGCGCATATGTGATCTTTGCATTTGCCTGTGTTTGTGCATTTTTGCATTCATAAACATTATATCATAAAGTTTCATGGAACTCAGACTTTTGTTTGTAAACATCAAAGTTGTTATGAACAGTAAAAGAAAGAAACTTTGAAGTACACTTACAAGAGTTTTAACTTGGATGACCTAAAGAGGTTGGGTACCTTGGTGACAAATCCAGAGGGATTCAAAAATATATGTGAAACTGTTGTTATTGTTGAAGATAAAGGTGGATAATGGACTCCTCTCCATGCTTCTCCAGTTCTATGATCCAGTCTATCATCGTTTCACTTTTCCGACTATCAACTAATACTCACACTTGAGGAATACTCTTATTTGGTCGGATTTCCCGTTCTTGACGAATCTCCTTTTCCAATCATGGAGAAAGACCATATGGAGAAAGATATTTTTAGGGCTACACATTAGGGAATCGCTTTGAGCAAAGCACAACAAGCAGAAGAAGCATTGAAGCACAAAATCAAGTGGTTGTTGAAGAAAATGCAGAATTTCAGTTGAAGAATGACGAAGTACTCTCTTGTAAGAAGAAGAAAGTATCAAATGATTCATCTTCACTTAGTCCTCAGTTGACTCTGCAGAAGTTAATCGTGGATAAGCTCATTCTTGAAAAGTCCCAGATGGAATATTAGATCAAGAAGCTCAACACAAAGTTGTCCAGAGAACCTCTTTAGGACTTTTGTTAGCTTTTATTTAGCTTTCTGTTTAAGACTCTTGTAAGAAGTACTGACATGTTGCAATTCAAATTGATGGTTAATGAAAGAAATTTTTGGTTTATCTTGATGTTTGTAAATATTTTGAGTTTCATGAAACTTTTTGCATTGCATGAGCATGTTGTCACATTTGCATTTGCATTTGCATTTCTCAGCCTTGAGTCTCATGTTCCTTTTCCTGTCTCTAGAGGGATACCTAGCACACGTCCTGGACCAATGGAAACGATGAAAGAGCTTTTGAAAGGGCAAGAGGCCTTGAAGGAGGAAACCAGGGTCCTCAAAGATCAGATGAATTGGGTTTTGGAGACTTTGCAAAATTTGATGAAAAATGAAGGGTATTCTCCCATTATTGCGCCTAGAGAGGTCGTAAGTCCATCACTTTCGGTGACTCTCTCAGCTCAAGGACCTCCTGAGCTTCAACGGTCAGACCATCGTCAACCAGCATTTGAGCCTGCGCCAAAACGTCATCCTTGTCAGGTGGTTACCAAAAGAGCATCTCAGCATTCATTGGTTGTTTCCCCTCAAAGTTCTTGAAGCCAGAACATGAATAAGAAGAATTTTGTCAAGAGGAACAAGGCATGCTACAAGATAGTTCATGTGCCGCTAAGTAAGCTTTATCCGCTACTAATTCAGAATTCGTTGGTGACTCCACGAGCTCTTAACCTTGTGCCAGGACCATGGCATAATGCAAACTTGAATTGTGAGTTTCACAAAGGGGCTGAAGGACATGAACTAGACACTTGTTTGGCATTAGGATTTGTGGTGCAAGAGCTAGTCTATGACAAAAAACTAATCTTTGAAGAAGATCACCCAGAAGTTGAATGCAAGTACCATACTGGGACACTGGGGCATTTGGTGGAAGAGTGCAAAGGTTTTGGGTTGAAGGTGCAAAGCTTGTTGGAGTTGTTAAAACCTCAAGAGGGTAAACCAAGTACCAGTGTCTCAGCTCTTGAAGCAAAAGACAAAGGACCTACGAGGTCTCTCAAGGTTCTATACCACAAGGAGCAAGTAATCAATGATAAAGGTGTTCCCCCATTTGGGCCTGGAAACTGAAGTTGGTAAAGTCAATTCTTCTAAGCTGGCTGTATTTTGTTTCAGTATTTTCAATTGTATTCCCCTCGTTGTTTAATTTGAATTGCTTGTAAGTTGTTGTTTATTTTGAATTGGCAATATTAATGAAATGTTTGTGCATCTTTTGATTAAATCCATTCGTTTCACTCTTTCTTTTTCCTTTCATTGTTATGAAATACAAAAATGCAAAATTTCTTTTCTTTACTAAACTGTTGTTTAAAGCAAAGATTGGGGAGGATGATGAGAACTATATCCATAACTGATGTTGATATGCTTTCAAATTAACTTTGCCGATGATGTAAGGCATTGTTTCAATCCCTAAAACACTGGAGAAATAAGGAAGATAATCCCTCGTTAACCACTTCGAGCCTAGAAGTAGGAGTTTTCTTTCTTTACAAAAACAAAAACCTTAATCTCAAACCTGGGGCGGGTAGTTCTCAGTTAACTCGAAGATATGTGCATACAAGACGTTTTTCACAAAAAAAGTGATGCATTCAGGTTTTCCTTCGCATGCAAAAAAAAGCAAGTGTCGAAATCTAAAAATATTTTGGTTCGCCGTAGCCATTAAACTAGGTGGTCACCTCCTTTCTCAAAAAAGAAAAAGAAGAAGAAGAAAGAAAAGAAAAAAATGAAAAGCCCGCTAAGTCAAAACCTGTGAAGGAGACTTAGGAAAAAATGGGGCATCCCGCTGACTGTATATCCAAAAGAAACAGTTCAGGAAAAAGTAAGGGATAATAAAAGAGGAAATTCTTAAAGCTTCACTTTCAAAAATCCTCAAAATAGAAAAAGCTATCAAATACTGTAAGGGAGTTGTGACTACCTTAGATTTGTGAATCATCACCAACTATCATTAGTTCAATTCTTAAAGCCTGTGAGAACCTGAATGTATAGCTTGAGTTAACTGAGCGTAGGATTGGAGTTCATCACGGAGAATGGGTGGGACAAATAACTTTGAGCCTTTATCCTTTGTTTCATGAGCCGTGAACCAAACCACGTTACAACCCTTAAAAGACCTAATTGATGTAAGGTTGTTTTGAAAACATATTACAACAAGGTTGGATAACCTGACTCCTAAAGATCTTTGATGTTTGTGTGTGTTCATCACTTTATCCATCATCTGTAAAATGATTGGATCGCTTTCACTTTGATCGTTTGATCACTCCGCCGCGTGTGTTTCATCCAAATGTTTTCAAAAGATTGTATGAATTTTACATTGAAATTTGCCAATTTCTAAATGAACAATATTGTTTGCTAGACAATCCAATGTCAAAGGAATCCCAACAAACGCTGTCAGCTAGGGAATTTGATTTGATAAAGGAGGCTTAGTCTGGGGGAACCAAGCTAAAAGATTTGTTCATCATTTGTCACGACAGCAGGTCAGGAGCCGATGAGGCTCTCAAAGAACAGTTTAGTCTGGGGCAACTCTGTTGCAGGGGTAAGTTTGTTCCCCAGTCGTTACTTCCAGTCCGAGACTTTGTTGGGCAAGCACCATTGAATAGGGGCAGTTACGTCGAGACCATGTGTTCTGGGGCACATCGTTTGCGGTCTTATAAACAAGTTGTTTCTTAGCAAGGCCGACCACTCTAGACCAGTTGATCAGAAGCAATCAAGTCAAGATTAGATTAATCTCTCAAAGACAATTAAACTGGGGCAGTTATGTCGAGATTCGTGAATCTCTCTAAAGAGTTTGAAGTTATTGAAGCATCTTGTGTGTCAATTCTTCTGTAAAATCCTCTTAATTATTCCCTCTTGTGGACCATGTAATCTAGGGCAGAAAAGTTGGAAGACTGTTTGTCGCAAGAGTCGTTGCTCGCTTGCAGAGGATTGTTACACTATCGAGGGGCAGAGGTGTATGGCTCTCATGATACCATTTTGTCAGCTCCCTGATTAAGTGTTACTTCAGTTGACCTTGGGATTTCTTTTGGTGATTTTTCCCTCGACAAAGAATTCAAACTCATGATGGCAATTCGAGCGAAAATCATGATGTTGTGGCTTACACTCTCCCAGAGAAGGTTGTAACTTTGAAGTGGAACTGTCAATCTTTATGATCATCCCCAGTGATGGTCCATCTGGTAAAATTTGCTAGGTATCCGTGTCGAGATGTTTATTTCATCTTCTGTTTTGTTTTGTCTGTTTTGTCAACATAACCATAAGCATGACATAAATTATAAGCATAACATCCGTGCATTTTTGCTCTCTCCGGTTATTACCTGTTCCTGTTTCACTTTGGTGTTTTTCACCAAGCGATTGGGTTTGTCTCTTCTCTCCAATAGAGTTGTCAGCCCTTAGGCATAAAGTGCCCGCCAATTCTAATTTCCCCACCGAGTTCAATCCTTGTGGATGATGGTTGTTTCAGTTATCTTTTCCATGCTTGGATAAGATAAATTCCCATTTGAGTTCAAATCCTCAATGGTTGAAGTCTTGTTTGACCATTTCTTTCTAGCTCGTTCCTAGATTGAACTTTGGTCCCTGGAAAGTGGCTTCCAAATCTATGTTGGGCGTACACTTATTGTACACTATACCCCCAGAAAGAATCTTTTACAGATCCTATTCGAAGAAAAATCCTTCTCCAGTAGTGTTGTGGTAGCAAACTTTCTTTGGATTAAATGGCATATCCTTGAGGAGTTGAGGAATTTCTTTTGGTTATTTCTCTGTGTTTGAGAAAAATTTGGCATGTAAAGCAATTGTCCCACATCTTTTGGTGAGGTCCCCAGTAAGTCCAGTGGTGACTGGCATTCCTTTAAAGTCCAGTGGTAACTGGCAGCTTTCATTTAAAGTCCAGTGGCAACTGGCAAATTTCTTTCTAAGTCCAGTGGTTACTGGCAGCTTTCTTTTAAAGTCCAGTGGTAACTAGAAGTATTTCTTTTAAAGTCAAGTAGTGACTGGCGTTTTCTGTTAAAGTCCAGTGGTGACTGGCAACTTTCTTTTGAAGTCCAGTGGCAACTGGCAGATTTCTTTGTAAGTCCAGTGGTGACTGGCATTTCTGTTAAAGTCCAGTGGTAACTGGCAGCATTCTTTTAAAGTCCAGTGGTGATTAGCGTTCTCTGTTAAAGTCCAGTGGTGATTGGCATCTTTCTTTTAAAGTTCAGTGGTAACTGGCAGCATTCTTTTAAAGTCCAGTGGTGACTGGCGTTTTCTGTTAAAGTCCAGTGGTAACTGGCAGCATTCTTTTAAAGTCCAGTGGTGACTGGCGTTTTCTGTTAAAGTCCAGTGGTGACTGGCAGCTTTCTTTTAAAGTCCAGTGGTAACTGGCAGCATTTCTTTTAAAGTCCAGTGGTGACTGGCGTTTTCTGTTAAAGTCCAGTGGTGACTGGCAGCTTTCTTTTAAAGTCCAGTGGTGACTGGCGTTTTCTGTTAAAGTCCAGTGGTGACTGGCAGCTTTCTTTTGAAGTCCAGTGGTGACCGGCGTTTTCTGTTAAAGTCCAGTGGTAACTGGCATTGTTTGAAGGACCATTTGTCTTTGGCAATCTTATCCCTTTTTGCTATTATGCAAAGTCTATTTTTTTCCTCTGTTTCTTTTCTGGTGTTTCCTGAAGATCCGATTCGAACTCTTCACTATAGGAGATTCCTTAGCTGTTTATCCCCAGTGAGGTTTGCGTCTCTTTTCTTTTTTTTCCCCAGCAGAGTGTCACCTCCTTTTCCCCAATGAAGTTTTGTCTTTCCTGTTAAAGTTGGTGTCCCCTATGTGGAAGATTCCCCTAGCAGCGTCTTTGGTCACGTTTGAACTATTTTTGTTTGCTTTTCCTTGGATCTTTCGCCAGTATGTGGGTCCTCCATGAGTAATTACTCGTTGTGTTGCCGTTTCTTTTATCTTTGCTCGTGTGTCTGCATCTGTCTTGCATTCAAACATCATAAAGCATCATCTAGGATCATAGCATATCCGCATTTGTCCTTTTGCATACCATTGGATCTAAGGGACAAAATTTTTGGTTCGCTATATTTAAATACCTTTCACTAATATGCCGCGATGATTGTCATCTCACTGCACTCCAGTGAAAGATATTTAAATAGGGGAAACTGTCATACCCCAAATTTTGACCCCTTAGATCTTCATCATCATTTTAGGAGCATGTTCACATGTTTATCTAACCTTAACCCTTTCCAAGTGATCTTTGTCAAGTTACAGGAGGATCAAGGTTTTGTACAACCGAAATCGAGATTTCGAGGGTTGACCAGTTAATGTTTTGGATTGGTTCTCTTTGAGATTGAGTCTCCACATCATCAAGAATATTCCATTGGATCAAGCATGAATCCAATTTGAGGTTGTCACCCAGGAATCAAAAGCAGTGAAATTCAGGATACCCGATTAGGGTTTTCGAGCAGGAAAAGTCAACTGTGGTTTGACTTTTGATTTAAAAGGTGTTACAATGGTGGGATTATGGTCCATAGTGTTCATATGGCTTGGTAAATTCCATTCAAGAAGTTTCAAAGCCTCAAGAGGTCCAGAGCATCAACAGTCGAACCCTAGGATAGAGTTTGTCAACTCTATGTAAGAATCATCATCATGAATTCTTACTTCCCCCTCTTGAGTGTCTCAACTTAGATTAGGGAGTTTTGTCAAACTCCACACAAACATTGTCATGTTTGTTCCCCCTTGGAACCTTGATCATAATCAAGTGTTCTTCATCCCTTGTGAGGTGAACTACGATTGCTCTGATTCTATCCTAGTTAGGATACGTAGGCAGAGGACGCGATGTATTTGTGAGCAAACTTAGTGTATATATCTTTAGGTTTTAACTTATACCTTTTATCCCAATCCATAGCAAACATTTTACAAACTTAGCATGCAAACAAACAAAAGGTTCCTGTAGAGTACTACAGATGCTTAGGGTGCTAACACCTTTCCTAGGTATAACCAACCCCCGATCCCCGAATCTCTTAGCATTGTTATTACATCACGCGAAAGGTTCTTTCTTTCTTTAGACCTTTCCTTTGGATAAATTAAAGTTCGGTTGTAAAAGAATTAAGATTCAAGTTAATTCAATAGCTTGATATCCAATTTTCACCGCAACAGTTAGTAGCCTCTTTCTCACAACTTATGGATATAACTCTCTGGTGATTCTGACTTTTGGTTAGTAGCCATTGTTATCTTGTTGACCAGTTACCTTTTCAGTTATCCCAACTTTTGGTTGGTACCCGTTGTTTTTAAGCCCACCTTCATATGGCAATCTCTAAATTCTGCATATCTCCACAGACTGCAAATTTTCGGGTTCTTTTGTATTCAATCACCTTCTACCTTGAAGGTTTGAAAGCCGTTGATCTTCATCCCTTCAAGTTTAAGTCGATTGAATAGGGGCAACTGTAGCACCCCAACATTTTCCCTCGCTTTTTCTAACTTTAACTGGCTTTTGTTTCGCTTTCATTTGCATCATCTTTAGTTCATAGTTCATAATCATACTTTTCATTAGCCTTCAAAGACATGGGATCAGGAGTTTCTCTGAATCAGTCATCAGGTATCAGGCTTGCATTCTTCAAGAATTGCCAGGCATCAAGGGCCTAGGATTTCATCACCTCCTTGGTCTGAATTTGTTGTCAAGCTTGTGTTCAATTGGCTCAAGGTTATCGAAACAGTGGTATAGATTCAATTCAAGAGTGTTTATTTAGTCACGATCAAGAGCAGACAGAAGTTTCGCCTAATCTTGGTCGAACCGTCAAGAGTTTGCTTTTGTTTCAAGTTACATGCACCAGTGGTTATTTCTCAGGCAATGTGTATTCAAGGCCAATTTGTTTTGTGAAGGATATCAGGTTATCATGTAGTGATTCATGAAGAGTTTAATCCAAAAGTCAGGTTCATAGGTTCAGCTATATTCAGAGATTCGTCTGAACAAGTTAAGCTGGGAGGGTATTCAGTTAGGGAATTCTGGTATATTCTTAAGTCATATGCAAATCTCATTTGTTTGGTCTATAACTCTGGTCATTTCCTCAAATACAAGTTATTTGGTGGCTTAGGAGCGACTTCATTCATATTAATCAGATGCTTTATGGGAAAGGTCAATTTGGTTTGCTGTTCAGTCAAGGTTTTTGGCATTGGATGTTGGGCTTATGTTCATTATCTTCCTCTTATCCGATTTCCCATTTCTAAATCATTTCTATTATCCAAACCATTTTCCGAAATCTCATTCATTTTCTTTTATCAATTTCAATTTCCTTTTCTTTATTTATTTACTTTTTAACCTAATCCATTTCAATTCAATAAATCCAATTAACCATTAATTCATTTTAAACCTTTTTCCAAATCGAAATTCTACATTCATAACCCATTTCTAAAACCATGTCCATATCCATTTCAACCATAATAAAAAAGATAAGCCCATGATCCAAGTTATTTTTAAGCCCACTTCATAAACCAAATTCAATAAAAAGAAGCTCATATACATAAATACAATGATTACACAAAAAAATAAATATGGGAAGGGTCCATTATCATACAAAAAATTCATCCTAGTCCCACAATCCATCACATAACCAATATACACCAGTATGCCCTTCAAAACCTGTACCTGCATAAACAACAATATACAGCCACAAATGACATGGACAACATGGCCCCACCAATTTATATTCCTTTACAAACCTTTTCCAAACCATAAATAATACGCTACAACTTTCATGCCTAAAAAAATTCACACCACGCGTACCCAAACTTCCAACCACAACAGTCCAAGTCGTACACCATTTTTAGCACGCACACCTTTCACCCTGCATCCTCCCCTAATTTTTCACACCAAAACCCATCTACTCACCACCCGTACATGTTGCACAAATATGTCCCACAATACCATCAGTTTCAACAAAACACCACAAAGCTCGATCCCACAGTCTGAGGAAATTGCCGTAACGTACAACACGAAACCTGCAAATGATTCCCACTCCACATAGCAGTACAAAAGCAATCACATGTTAAGCCAACAACAAGCGAGTAAAACAAAAGGAATCATCACGCAGTAGGTCACGCGTGAAAATATTGATGTCGTTACACACATAACTTGTACCCAATTCACAAAAGGGCATGTATTGAGAACTTCATCAACAAGTTTTGGTATTTTTGGTTTTAAAAAGGAGATTTTGAGTGAGAACAAAAAGGAGGAGAGAAAGAATACCACACAAAAAATAGAATTCAGGAAAAATAAGAACGAATATAGGAAAGAACAAATACCTTTCATCTCCAATATTCTTCATCTCTTTTTCCGCATACCCATCTTCTTCTGAATCTCTACCATAACCGACAATATCCCTATGACCAACTAATAATGACAAGCTCCACTACAAGTTCGTGAATACATTAACGCTTCATGTCCATTACAAGATTGGAAATGTCGCCATCAATTTCATTTCTATCTTTAACAAATAACAACGACAAATGTGATTAACTCAGGATTCCGATTTTGTTCTTGCAAAGTTGTTCGAGAAAAGTTGAGTTGTTGCGCTACTAAGAGGTTGAAGCATCGCGAGGGGAGAAAGGGCGAGATTTGGAAGTGAAGAAGCGAGGCGGAGAGATCTGAGGGTGAGGAAAAGTCAGACAACACGTGAGTTGTGGAAAGGAGAGTGTCTATTTTTCCTCATTTCTTGATAAAAAAAATTTTTGTTTTTTTTAAGAAGTTTGTTTGTTTTTGTTGGGCTTTTAAAGCCCATTCTATTTTTTTTGTCCGCATCTCCTAGACCAATCGCACCCCATTGGCTTCATGAAAGGTCTTTAGGCTTAATTTTGAGCCCATTCACTTGTTTCTAATTGTACTCCTGATTTTCTGTTACACCATTAGTTATTTTTAAATTTTGTTTTGAGTAATTGAGTTGATAATTGTTTTAGTTAATTAGAATTAAATATTGTTTTAGATTAACTAGAATTCATTTTGATTTTAATGTTCATATCATAATTAGATTTTCATTTTATTTTAATTAGGGTTTAATATTAAATTAAGTTTTAGACTTAGTTATTTAGAATTTATTTAATTTTGATTTAGAATTAGACCTAAATAACTTTGTTTTTTTTTATTTTGATTTGAATTGATTTAGGAACTAACCTTGTTAATTTTGACTAGTTTTTTTCTTAATTTTGGTGTTAGTTACTATTAACTCTTGAGTAACATTTGTGAATATTTCCCTAATTTGTATATATTTTATCATGGATATTAATTTGGTGTTGTCTGTGATTGCGATGCTTCGTGCTTACTTGTCGATTACCCCTGTATTCACATAATCCCTTAGGATTTCTAGCTCAACTTAATTTTTGATTAAGTTCGAGGTAGGAGAGATATTAGGCTTTCAATCCAAGCATGACAACACTAGGTAGACTTTCCTCCTAATCCTGACCTTAGGGCTACATTGTATGACAACAGTTTGTTTTCAGTTTCCCTAGACCTTCTGTGTGTCTCTCTTTTCTCTCTCAAGACAGTAATCAAAACACTTAATAAACACGATGAATATTGTACACTACGAGGCTTAAGTACATGGGAAATGATGAGTGAGGAGTTTCTCCTTACTTGTCTATAGTGTTTAGCATATGCCCCGTGGACGATATATTATGCATTCGCTCCTATGTCATAGACTTTAGTGCATATGCATCTCAAACAAAGTCAATTCACTTCTGCTAAGGTGTTTCAGGCCTAGGATCTTTTCTCTCGACCCCGTGCGATCGAGACCTCGTTTTTCAAGTTTTCTTCGCGTGAACTACGTCTGCTCTGATTCCTTATTCCCTAATGAGGATACGTATGCACGAGGATTCCTATCCTTGGCGAGCACACTAACAACTAACTTCCCTCTTCTCTCACCCCAGTGTGATCGAGACCAACTTGTTATCAAAACCTTTTCACTTTATGATCAAGACCTTCCCGTAGTTACCCGAACTACGTTTGCTCTAATTTCTCATACCAAATGAGAATACGTAGGTACAAGATGATGATGTTTTGGCGAGAAACCTTCCCCCCATCACCCGTAGTTTCCCGAACTACGTTGACTTTGACTTTCCCATTGCACGAGGGAATATGTAGGCATAATCGAGTCTCTTCTTTTCTTTTTCCCCTTGTTTAGCAGTATCTTTTAGATAACTCCCCTTTTGATAGACATTAAGCGTGGATCTCGTTGGGTACAACGGGCGTGAGGGGTGCTCATACCTTCCCCTTGCGTAACCGACTCCCAAACCCAAGATTTGGTTGCGATGACCTTGTCTTCTTCTTTCTTTTAGGTTTTCTTCGATCATTTCCTTTCACTCTCTTTGGGATAAATAACATTCAGTGGTGACTCTTCTGTTTGTTTTTGCCGGCCCTTTTTCGCAATTGCGACACTCTTGCAAAATGTCAAAAGTGGCCAAAGGGAAACTTCAAGTAAATGAAGTAACAAAAGTAAAACAAGGTTCTGACAGTTTAGGGATGACTATTAGAGAGTGTTTGAAGGTTTGGAAGTGGATTGAGAAGTGTTTTGGATATAAAAATGCAGAAAGTCAAATCTTTGAGGTTTGAGAGTTGACTTTTAGATTTGCTGGATTTTTGATGGTTTTGATGATCTGAACACCTCTAACACATGTTTTGTGATGCGTTAGAGTGACTGGTTTAAAGATTTAGTGGCTGGAAATAGTTTTGAGAAGCTCTGTGCAAAATGGTGTTTTTGACACAAGTGAGGGTTTGGATTGCAAGATGCTGAGTTTACGAGTGTTTAAGGGTGTTTTTCTCTGGATTTATCTACTCTTTTCTAGTTCTCTTGAAGCATAAATCAAACCTCTATTTATAGGGGAAGGCTGGAGATCAGATTTGTGCAGAATTTGTAACTTGTTGGTTTCAAGGTTTGGTTCAATTCCAACTTGGTGTTCTGTAGTTCTCCATGGTTTCAAGGTAAAGTACAATGATATCTTGAGCTATTGAGATAATGCTTCTGACTTTGAAAATGCTAGAGTGCAGAGAGGACATGTTGGAGGCTCAAGAAGCTGGTTTTGTGATAAAAGTTACCTTTATCAAAATGGAAGTCATGCCTTTATACCAAAAATGGAAAAATGCTTGAAACCAAGCTTTAACCTTTTGGATAATGCACCAAAAGCATGTGTACTTATCCGATTTAAGCCGCATTAGCAATTAATAGGGTCTTCCACATGAAATCTTGAAGATTTGAGGGGTTTTACAAGAGTGAACTCATGAGGTCACGACCTATAAATCAAGTTTTGGACTCCAACTTCATCTCTTTGAAACGCCTAGCTCACAAATCCTATGAAGGAGTTCTTGTACTTTTTGGAAAGCCCTGAACATGCCCTACAACTTTCATGTTTTTATAATTCATTGAATTCCAAGGGGTCATGGTGAAAACTATCCTTGAAGTTGACTGAAAATTGGAGTAACAAAGTTGTCTTGAAAATTTTGTTTTAAAATTCTTCCAAACTTTTAAGCTTCATAACTAAAACTCTAAGCATCTTTTGCTCATAGGTCACTATGAAAATTTTGTAATACATGAGGAGATCTACAAATTGATCTTTGGAACTCACAAAATGGATGTGTGGATTGGAAGTTAAATGCTTGTTTAAGCAAAAACCCGAGGGAGGATGACGAAATTGAAAGACGCAAAGCTTCTGATTGTATGCTTTTGAATAAAACCTCTGCTCATGATGTACAAGCATTGTTTCAAATTCCTAAACACCGGAGATATAAGGAAGATAATCCCTTGTCAACCCCTTTGAGCCTAGTAGTAGGAGTTTCTTTCTGAAAACGATAAACCCTCAATCTTAACTTGGGGTAGGGTATGTCAGTTAATTTGACCAAGCATGCAAATTGCGAAAAGAGTATTCTCGTTCGAGGATCAATCACACCTGTAGAGGTTGTACCTCAAAAACATACAATGGTTATCCCTCACCAGCTAAGGAGTTAGGCAGTCACAACCCTGTCAAACAAGTCATACAAGCCGGCATCACACGACTTGTTCCCAAAAAGAAAAGAAAAAAACCCGCTAAGTCGATAACTTGAAAACAAGTGGCTTAGGCAAAAATTAGGGTATTCTGCTGGACTTCGAAATCAAAAGATATATCCAAAAGAGTCGGTCCAAGCAAAAATAGGAAAATATAAAAAATGATGAAGAACAAGTCGTGTGACTTCAGACATCAAAGACAAAAAGCGAGTGACTGTCACTCCGAAAACTTGTAGTTTCCTTAACCATCACTCCTGTCATTCGACCTTTGAGAGGTGAGCGCTTGTGTCGAATTAGCTGAACATAGGATTGGAGAACATCAAGGAGAATGGGTGGGTTAAAATTGAACTTTGAGCCTTATATCCTTTCTTTCTATAACCGTGAACCAGACCACGTTACCACCTTCAAAAGACCTAATTGAAGCAGGTTTATTTCGAAAGCATACTTCGGTAAAGATCGCATCGAAACTGACTCCTAAAACGATTTTCTTACCCTGTGGGTATTGATGTTCACATTCTGATAAGTGATGCATTCACTAAATGTCACAACTTTTTTTCGATGAATAAACTTGGATTTCAAAACTGTCATATGCACTGCATTAACATTACCTTTTCAAAACGAATTGTTTTACTTGCGAGTAAGCGCTTGACATCAGGAGACTTTAAACAATGGGAAGTTTGGTCGAGATAAGATGCAGAACACCTGAGTACTCCATTGAGCAGGGGCAAGTCATATCAAATGATCACATAAGGGGAGTCAACCATTCCAAGATTCAATTAATCTGAGGCAACCAGGTTGAGATTCATCAAACCTTTCGAAGGTCGGTCAAAGATGTCATTCCAAGAATCAGAAAATCTGTGGGAATTAGATCGAGGTTCGATAAATCTCTCGAAGGTCAGTTAGTCAGAGGCACTCTTTCACAAATCAGCCAAGCATGGGGCAAAATCACTTCAACGCTGGGGCAGGCCACCCCAATAGCACAACTCCTTATCCAGAAGGCAATTAATCTGAAGCACCTCACCAAGGTTCAAAATGCTAAGGCAGTTCATCTTAAACCATTAGGGTACAAATATTTCAAGTCTTCTTTCGAGGAAGATTTTTACAGAGATTCTACAGGCTGGGGAAAAATTGGAAACAAAGGAACTTTTCCTCTCCATATATTCAGAGCTACTCAGGGCTATTCAAGCAGATTCATTCAACCTTCAAGTTCAAGAAGAATGTCGGTAAGTCATGTTAACCATTCCCTGACCCTTCAACCATAAACCTTGTATCCAGACAAACATTTTCCAGCGTCAGTTGTACCTGACCCCTCACAAATAACCTAAAGTCCAATTCCTATTGGCAACTACCAAAGCCCAATCCCTATTGGCATTCACAGAAAATCCTAAGTCCAACCCCTATTGGCAAACACCAGAAAATCCAATCCCCATTGGTACCCAGAAAAATTTCACCTTTGAAAAACCAATTACCGTCAGGTTTCACCTATCTTTCCCAGTAAAAGTCGAATCATACCTGGGGCATCCTTCTTTCCCCGGCAGCCTGAGCCTGCATCTGCATATAGTTAGAATTTTTTTCATTGCATCCTCAAATGCGTAGCATTTCCATTGCGTATGGAGCATTACGCCATAAATAAAAAATTCAAACATATGCATGCGACGCATAGGCCAATTTTGTTACCTTTCGTGGCAACCTGAGTCACCCTTCAATCAAGACAGTGACATATCTCCAACATCCTTGTTCATTTAACTTATCTGCTTACTTTCTTTTGGGCTTTAGATCATACGTCGGTCATACTTTGTCCATCAACCCTTTGATGATGACGTCCCCGAGCAGGTTTTCTTTCGTCAATTACTATTGATGAGGTGGTTCTGAAGTTCGCCGAGGTTTTCTTTGGATTTGGTTTTCTTTCCATCAATTCCTATTGACGATATGGTTCTTCGGATATGGTGTTTCTTTCCGTTAATTCCTATTGGTGATGTGATTTTGGGATTCACTGATGTGTTTCTCCGGACAGGTTTTCTTTTCGTCAATTCCTATTGACGATGTGGTTCTCTGGACAGGTTTTCTTTCCGTCAATTCTTATTGACGATGTGGTTCTTTGGATATGGCGTTTCTTTCCTTCAATTCCTATTGGCGATGTGATTTTGGGATTCACTGATGTGTTTCTCCAGACAGGTTTTCTTTCCGTTAATTCCTATTGACGATGTGGTTCTCCGGACAGGTTTTCTTTCCGTCAATTCCTATTAATGATGTGGCTTTTTGGATATGGTTTTCTTCCCGTCTACCCTTAGACGAGGTGATCTTTGGATATGGTTTTCTTTTCTTCAATTCCTATTGGCGATGCGGCTTTGGGATTCACTGAGGTGTTTCTCCGGATATGGTTTTCTTCCCGTCTACCCTTAGATGAGATGGTCTTTGGATATGGTGTTCTTTCCGTCAATTCCCATTGAAGATGTGTTTCTTTGGGTATGTTTCCTGTTGACGACGTGTGACCAGGGCTCCAATTGCATACATCTCAATCGACTGCAAATTTCTGGGTTCTTTTGTATTCAATCACCTTTTACCTTGAATGTTTGAAACCGGTTGCTTTTCATACCTTCAGGTCCAAGTCGATTGAATAGGGACAACTATTGCACCCCAAAATTTGCCCTTTCATTTTAACTTTGACTGGCTTTTGCTTCACATTCATCTGCATATCATCTAGGTCGATCATTTCTCGCATATTGTCCATGTTATCAGCCGAAATGGGTTTATCGGGATTACAACTGTTTTGTTCACATTTTAGACAGTTTAAACCAGTTCAAATGATACGTTTTATTTCGAAATCGAACGAAGACCGTGCTCTTCCTAGTAGTTCAGTCCGTGCTGATAATTTTGATGTGTTTCAGTGTTCGCCCCTTTTATTCGTTTTTCATTTCGTGGCATTTTGTGATTTATTTTTATTTTTGGTTTTATAATTTAATTTTTTTTATAATTAGTTAATATAATATAATAGTAAGTTTTTAGCAATAGAATTAATTAGATTGTATTTATTTAGAAATTAATTAATTTAAGTTTTTATTTAGAAAATAGAATTAGATTTGTAATTTAATTAATTAGGATTAATTTAGAATAGAATTATTTAGTTTTAACTTATAAATTAGAATTTAGAATTTTAATTTGAGTTTAGAAATTAGAATTAGAATTAATTAGTTTTTAATTAGGAATTAGAATTAAATTTAATTAGTTTTTAATTAGGAATTGGAATTAGAATGGGTTTTTAATTATAAATTAGGTTAGAATTTTTTATTTAATTAATTATCTTTTAGAATTAGAATTATTAAATAATTAGTTAGAATTTAGAATTAGAAATAGTATTAGATTACTTAATTTTTTAGAATTAGTTTAGGTTAACTTTTTATTTTAGAATTAGATTATTTAATGAAATAGAATTTAATTAAATAGAATTAAGTTTTAGAATTATAATATTAGTACAGAAAAAATAAAAAATAATAGAAAAAGAAAAAAGCAAAAACAAGGACATGTTTTTTTTGGTATAAGAGACCCGATCACTATTCATCTTCTCCTTCAAGGAGAAACCCTAAACCTAGCCGCCGAAAAACCCTAACCCTAGACACCCGCCCAACACTACTGTTCATTATCCCCCACAGAAACCCTAGCCGCACTTTAACTAATTCCTCTTTCTCTCTTCCGCCGCTGACTCTCTTCTCTCTTTCGCGATGAACTCTCTTCTCTCTTTTTTGTTCTGACGAAACCCCTCTTCAACTTTCTGCAAAACCCAAATTCTTCTTTAATCTACCTCTTCCACGCGTCTTCACAAACCCTTCTGCAAAACTCTTTCCCCCTCTCGCTTCAACCCAACAAAAACCTATTCCAAAACCCAACCATTTGAAACCCACTCACACCCACCACCTTCCTCCTCACACTTCTCCATACTTCCCATAACCCAGAAACTCGCACCATGTCAACAATCCTCCTCCACCATTTCTTCGAGCCTCTTCTTCAAAACCACTTTGAACCTTCACCTCTCTTCTTCCTCCTCGAGACCCACTTTCCTTCCTCCACAACCACCAAGTGTTTCCAACCTATAATAAAACCAAAACCCCAAATTCATAACTAAAAAAAAAACCATAACAGAAGGAGATCCGAGATAATGAAGAGAAGGATTAAACAGAGGAAGAACCCTTTTCTTCGAACCCAAAACTAAAGAACCAGAGAATAATGGAAGAAGATTGAGACGAATCTAAATCAAAATCGAACCTGAGTCTCGAGGAGAGATCGTGAGCAAAGAACAAGGTTGGGATTGAAATCATTTTTTAAGATTTTGCTTCATGCGATTTGAACTCTACTTCTGTGATCCATATGAGGTTGAGTGGCGGCTCCGAGTCCTTGTTTCATTGGAGCCGTGAAGAAAAGAGAGTGGAAGAGGTTGGAGTGACTTGTCTTCTTCACCCAGATGCAGATCCGTGTTTTTTTCTTTTTCTTTTTTAAAAAAACATTGGTTTGTCTTGCTTTTGAATATTGGTGATGGTGTGTCCCCGTTTAAATTATATTTAGCTGTCATTCAGTTTTTTAATGTTGTTAAAATAGAAACTAGGTTTTACCATGATGTTTTTATTTTATTTTGATTTTTCATTGTTTGATGTTGTTGGGCTCAAAGTCCGCATGCACATTGCCTTCTTCCCGTCAGTTTTTGTGTGGGGATGATGGGCTCTTTGGAGCCCAAATGATTCCCTCATGTTTTAATCACACCCCCCCCCCCCCCCCCTTTTATTTTAATGTAACAAAATTTTTCTAAAACTAGTTTTAAGATTTGTAAATGTATTAAATTAAATTTTAGAGTTTATAATTTTCAATACTTGTTATTTAGTTTTAGAGTTTTTTTATAATAATTTCTAAAGATTTGTAAATATATTTCTCTAACTAAATTTCTTTATATTTTTCTAATTTTTGTTTTTTTAGTGTTTTTAATATATATATTTTCTAACCGAGGAGTCAGGATTGGCTCGGGAATGGCAGATGAAGTGAAAGAACAACTAAGGACTTGCTTGAGGAACAATGTTGAATTGTTTTCCTGGAGCGCCACGGACATGCCCGGCCTCAACCCAGAAATTGCTTTCCATCAGCTCACCATCGACCCATCTGCTCGGGCGATAGCACAACGCAGACGCAAGAAATCCGACGAGAAGACTGAAGCGGCGAATAAACTTGTAAAAGACCCTTAGAGGCCAAATTTATCTTGGAAGCCAGGTATACAACCTGGATGTCCAACATTGTATTAGTCAAAAAACATAATGGAAAGTGGAGAATGTGTGTTGATTATACCGATCTCAATCGGGCATACTCGAAAGATGTGTACCCCCTGCCTAGCATCGATAAGCTAGTAGATAACTCTTCCGGTTTCAAACTTCTATCCTTCATGGACGCTTACTCGGGATATAACCAGATCTCCATGGCAGAGAAGGACAAGAAGTGCACCGCTTTCAGGAACTCGTCGGGCAACTATTACTATAACGTAATGCCATTTGGCTTGAAAAACGTAGGGGCCTCGTACCAACGAATGATGAACAAAGTCTTCCGATCATAAATCATTGACATGCTCGAAGTATACATGGACGACATGATCGTGAAATACCAAGAGGAATTTGATCATATACTCCACCTGCAGAAGGTCTTCGACCAAGCCAGGGAGTGTAAAATGCGATTCAACCCAAAAAAATGCACCTTTGGCGTACGAGCGAGAAAAATCCTCGGATTCTACCTTACTGAGAGGCGGATCGAGGACAACCCTGAAAAATGTCAAGCGTTTTCTAAATTCCCTACACCTAAGTCAAAAGAATCCATACAATCCCTCAACGGGATGCTCACCTTGTTATCCCTCTTCATGGCCAAATTCATTCAACACTCTCTGCCTTTCTTCAAGCTCCTTCGAAAAAAGGCAACGTTTGAGTGGACGGGGAATGCGAGCAGGCACTGCGCCACCTCAAGCAAGCATTGTCTAGACCATATGTTCTATCATAACCAGACAGCGGTGAAACGCTCTACCTTGATCTCTCCATCACCAACGAAGCCATCAGCACTGCCCTAATTTGAGAGACCCTTGACAGACAAAAAGCCTATATATTTTACGAGAAAAGTCTTACAAGGGTCAGAACTTAGATACCAACAGATCGAGAAGGTCGCCCTGGCCCTCATCAACGCTGCAAGAAGATTAAGACATTACTTCCTGGCCCACACAATAATAGTGTGAATGAACCAACCCATTACACAGCTACTTGGTCAACCAGATATGGCCAGAAGGATGCTCAAATGGTCTCTGGAACTGTCAGAATTCGATTTCCACTACAAAAGCAGGAAGAATCTCAAGGCACATGTCCAGGCTAATTTTGTGGTAGAAATGACACCCCTAGCATCCCCTTCCAGCGGGACGCGTAGGTGGACAATATTCATTGACGAAGCATCCAGTCCCACCGGCAGCGGGGCAGGCATCATCCTCGAAAAGGAAGAAGGAATCTTGATCGAAGTATCTTTGGTCCTGTCCTTCCTAACCTCGAACAACCAAGCCGAATACGAAGCTTTACTTGCAGGCTTATGACTGGCGGAGGACCTGGGCGCAAAAGAAATAAAAATGTTCACAGACTCTCAGCTCGTAGCATCCTAGGTACGGGGAGAGTATCAAGACAAAAAAGACCACCTTGCCGAATATTTGACGCTGGTGCAAAAAAAGATATCCAAGTTTGAAACGTGGGAAATCCAGCACATTCCCTGTGAAAGGAACACTCGGGCAAACATCTTATCAAAGCTATCCAGCACCAGAAGGAAGGATGGAAACAAGTCTATCATACAGGAGATTCTTCCCCATCCAAGCATCACGAAACCGACAGGATTACTCAATGTTAATGCCATCGGCGACAACCATGCTGGATAACTCTGGTGCATGACTACCTCACCACGGAAAGGCTTCCCGAAGATAGTAAATAGGCCAACGTAACCAAACAAAGGGCCTTCTCATACGTCCTGGTCGAAGGTAAACTCTATCGACGAGGATTCTTCATCCCCCTCCTAAAATGTGTCAAAGAGAACAAGATCCCAAAAATTCTCCAAGAAATTCACAACGGGCTCAATGCACAACACTTAGGAGGAAGATCGTTGGCACGAAAAGCCCTTCGGGAAGGATACTATTGGCCAACTATGCAGAATGACGCGAAGGAGCATATAAAAAATGAGATAGATGTCAACGTCACGAGGACATACAGTTAGCACCTCCCAATGAGTTGAAGACTATGTCCTCCCCATGGCCTTTCGCCTGGTGGAGAATGGACACACTCAGTCCCTTCACCATAGGATTATATCAGAACAAGTTTATGATCGTGGTCGCCGACTACTTCATAAAACAGATCAAAGCTGAGGCCCTCGCCAAAATCACGACATTTAACATACTCCGATTTTACAAAAGAAACGTCCTCGCACGATTCGGTGTACCCTAGGCTCTCGTGACATATATTGGGACACAATTCATGGATAGGAAATTTCGGGACTTTATTGTCAAACTAGGCACCAAGAAACATTTCACATCCATTCAACACCCCCAGACCAATGGACAGGCAGAGGCCGCGAACAGGGTGATCCTCCACGGACTAAAACGAAGGTTGGGCGAGGCCAAAAAGAGGTGGGTCTAGGAGCTACACAGTGTGCTTTAGGCATACAGAATAACTCTTCACTCCACTACCAGGGAAACTCCCTTCCGACTAGCATACGGAATCGAGGAAGTAATCCCAGTGGAAAACAGAGAACCCTCGAGACGGACTGAACCCCCCCTTGAAGAGGAATTAAACGATGAAGCATTAAGAGAAGAACTCAACCTGGTCGAAGAAATTCGATCAGGGACAGCTCTCTGCGAAGCTTCGCTTAAATGAAAAATAACCCTGCGCCATGACGCCAAGGTCATAAAGCGCGACTTTCAAGTGGGCAGCCTTGTCCTACACTGAAACCAAAAAGACTCACGTGAGGGAAAACTGGCCTCAAATTGGGAAGGCCCTTACCGGGTGAGATTGAAAATAGGTACCTGGGCTTATTACCTCGAACACCTGGACGGAGAACCATTTGCTCGACCCTGGAAAGCTGAAAAACTCAAACAAAACTACAGATAACACAAGTAAAATGGACCAGCGATGATTATACTCCCAAAGGAGGGTGGTCCGGCCTAAGGAGCGTTCCCTGGTGCAAGCACAATCCTCAAACATTAACGAAGGCAAGTCTCCGCTCATGAAAAGAGCAAATTTTGTGCCCGACGAAGACAACTCAATCGAGCTACGTCGTCGTTGTACCAGCGTGGCCGGACACCCAGCTCGCGACAGGAAAGTCCATGCCCTGCGTGATCAGGACCTCAACCGAGATCCTAGTCCCGCATTTGACGAGATTACTCCGCCACCTCGACAAGTTCCATAAACTATCAAGTAACACGACCAGTCAAGCAAAGTCTAAAAATAATCTGCAAGGAAAAATAAACAAGGCATACAATGTCAAATAAACATCCATATATAGACCCGACCACATGGCTAGAAAAGTGTTTCGATATTACATAAATGTCAGGCAAAGCCCGACAATCAAAACTACAAAAACTAGCACGCTGGCCAAAATACAATAAGCTACAAATAACGATCAACCATCATCAGTAGGAATCTCCGGCGGACCACCTTACCATCGACCACCTGGTGCAGAACACCCATCCCCTCGGTAACCAGCTGAACGTCGGGATTCAAGACAGTCACCTGCTCCACAGCAGCAGAAAATCCGGATTCGGAAGCTCCAAGGGCGTCCAGCTCGAGAATGTGTATTCTCTCGATCATGTCTTGTCGGGTCTTCAAGGACTTCTCCTTCTCAGTTTCGTCTGGCCCCACAGCTGAGGAGCCCTCCAGCTCAGTAACCTTGGCCTTTAGTTGGGCGTTCTCCTCCTTGATCTTCTTCATCTCTTCAGACATCTCATTCATGTCCTTGACGAGCGCAACTTTGGCCTCGTAGTTGCCTTTGAGGGTCTGCAACTGGTTGAATAGGTCTGTATCTCCAACTCAAGATCAGCCTCCCTGGCTTATGCCTTTTTAAACTTCTTTAGCGGAACGGTCTCCGCTTCTCCAAGGGCCAGAGCCGTCTCCAAGATTCTCATCATCGTAGCAGAATCGCGATATAGGAGCGAACTCTTAACCTTTGGATCAGTGGCCAAGATGGTCGACGCCTCTAGATTGGGAACTTGCACAGACCCCTCCCCGTCAAAAATATTGTCTTGCAGAAAGCAGGGGGACAGGGTGAATTTTCCCTTAGCAAAACCTGAGCCTTCGACCGAAGACGAGCCAAGGTCGTCTCGCTTCCTCTACTTCTGAGGATCCGGGGTATGAGGGTTATAGGTGTTTCCCGGCGATGACGAAGGACCGGTGAACTTCTCTAGAGTCGCCTACTGCCTAACTGCATCCACCCTCGAGGTCAAAACCTTTTTGACATTTTTAGCTGCGGCGGATTTAACCAAGCGTTCACGTAAGCTCGACATCTTTCTTGCAAAGAAGAAACAAATAGGTCAGCACAACATTAAAAAAACCAAGAAATAGACTGAGCACGTCATCTATACCTAGAAGCTCGAAAGCCTCGGCCTCAATCCGGCAGTCAATAAAGGCATTAGTATTTATATAACGAGCTGCCTGAGCAAGCTCCTCATCTTCAAAGCGTAGTTTGTTGCAATTTTTCTCCATGATGACAGCAGGGGTAAAATTCTCAACGAACTCTTTCAGCTCTCGAAGAGACTTCTTATCCTTGGAGCAAAGCTGGTTATGCTTCACAAGGAGCTGGTCTGCCTTGTACTGAAAATGAGCGTACACCCATTCCAAGGGAAACTTTGATACGGGACGCACCACTTCCCGACCATCTTCCTTTAGCGTCTCCATTGTGACCAAAGAGATCTTGGCCGCTTCGGAAAGGGGTTTCACGACTAGAAGCCTAAATTTGAAATTTCGGACAGACTTCGTATATGGCCAAAACAGCCTGCTCTGCTGCTTGAAAGATACCCAACTTTGCTTCGATTTTGAAACGTTCCTCTGCAGCTGGAAGATGCAAAAGAAGAGCTCCATGGTAGCCCCTATCCAAAGGTAACGACACACCAATTTGAATGCTCGAATAAACGCCAGAGCATTCGGATGAAGGTGAGCACGACACAGTTCGAGGTGGCAAAATATCGCCCCCTGGAAATCCGTAAAGGGCAAACGATATCCCGCTTCCCTAAAGGAGAATTCGTACATGGGGAATCTCCTCCCCGGATACACTAAGCATATCTGATCGCTCTCCAATAGACTAATCACCCTCCAATTCATAGGCGCATCTTCAGCTATATCTTTGAGGAGATCGAAGTTACTGGCCTCCTCCTCGCTAAATATGGACTTCGTTACGAGGGGCTCCTGGGCAATCCAACTAAGATCCCCTTCAGCCACCCGCACATTAGCATACTCAGTATGAGGCACGTCTTCATTAATATTTACCCTAACTTCGGGGACGGTTCCCTCATCTCGACCAACCATATCACCTGAAAAGCAGAGGAAGCAACGGTGAATTCGACAAAGATCAAATCCATCCATCCACCACAAATTAAGTGAAAGGGAAAGGATTAAGTGCAAGGATATCTCCCCGACTCAGGCCCTTATCAACGGCAAAAGGTGTCAATGAGACGCGTCACCAACGCCAAGGATATGTCCCTGCTATCTATAAAAACCTTCAACGGGAGGAGCCTGCAACTATCCTAACCTGTCGGGCATCCAAAAACAAATCCCTCAGCTACGAGGACATCCCTTCCCGACGACAAACATAAAACAATCCTAAGCAACTACCTAGGAAGATCTACAAGTATACAACACCATAATCTTAAGTTCAACAAAGCCTTCATGAATTTCCCAGAAAAGTTTATGTGTTCTTCAAGAGACGCATGAACTTCAATCGGAAAACTCATGACCACCGGTAAATTCAAGAATAAGTTGCAAAAATTCATAGAAATCAAAGAACATACGTGAATATTCGAAGGTTGAAAATGAAGATCCTGGGATGATAGGGGCAGCAATGGCGGCGACGAAAGTGTTGCAGAGCATAAGATAAGAAGAGAAATCTTTGTGGTGTGAAGGGTAAAGGGCCATCATTGCCTAACCTCTTAGCCTCCTAGGCCTTAAGAAAAATTTATTGCGCTGTCACACGTGGCATAGAATGGCTACCACTTGGCATCCTCAAACTGACCCCTCACATGTTTGTGAAAAGACAAGTCTCTTCAGCTCTCCGCGGGCACATTCTCCTCGGCGACGCCACCAGATCAATATCCGAGCAAGAGCCTCGTCGATATTTTCTTCATCCTAAGAACAAGTCTGATCGACACACAATGTACTTCTCATCTCCGAGGAGGTCCCGCGCGACCCACAACCGACCATATCAATGTTACTCACCTGCACGTCCCCGAAATTTTTCGCTTAATAAATAACAATTTCAAAGACCTCCCTGCAATGCGGTTCCTGCCCATTGGTCGCACAAGCTATATTAACTCAAGTCATTACTCCTCGCCTCAAAGCAACGACTTGGGGGCTCCTGTTCTGGACTGGACTGACACCTACCCCACAGCTGGGCAAGGCCCAATTCAGTCTAGCTTAAGGTCAGGTCCAATACAACCATAGGACACGATATAGCCGTTGGGTACAATATAGTCGTTGGAGCACATAGTCGTTGGGGACGTGCCTCTCACGCGCTTGACAATTCACACGACCAACTGCCCCTCCGAAAGTCACGAAGACAGTTGAACCAGGTCAAAGATCACACGCTAGATCTTCCACCTGGCACTCCCCCATTGGCCGACCAGATATTTCGGTTACATGGGAGACCTTGGCCCCGCGCTGGGGGGAAAACTTACAAATACCCTCTCTCTTGAGAGGGTCAAGTATTCTAATCATTCTTGCTCATACCTAAACACTCGTACTTGTTCTCTCTCTTTAGCCCAAACACTTACTTTGACATTAGATCATCTTGTAGGTACAACCCCCTCCTCTCTTACAATCACTGTTGTTGCTCTACATTAAAGGTCAAGACGATCCATTTTGATCACTCCAGATCAACAAGCATAAAATAAAATACAAAATAGATAAAAAACTTTTCATGAATCAGTCATTTGTTTCTATAATCTATGAAAGACAATATGGTTCATAATCAAGCTAATTGTCATATCACAACTAAACTAATTTTATCAATAAAACTTTTCTCATAAATGTTTGGTTCACTTCCTTGAGATTTAGGTATTTAAAGTCCAAAATAGAAAGAAAATATAAATGTAAATGAAGTACCTACCGTTCGTTTTAAAAATACATCAAACACATCCTTACTAAGTCACAACTTCTTAAGTTTTTTGAGATTTTTTTGGTGATTTTTCACGAATGATTTCTCTTCCCACACCCCGCAGCAAATCATGCATTCTAATTTTGTTTGTATCATCAACCGTCACAAGACTTCGCGCCACAAGGATGCTTATTCCATTTTCTGAACAAAATCCACATTCATTTAATATATGTATAACATCATTTTGGTCCTTCTCAATAAAAAAACAAACTATATCAAGAAATATATCTTTTTAGTGTCATCCTCCAATCCATTGTAACTTATTTTTAACTTCTTATGAATTTGATCATTAGGGATTGTTCAAAGCTTGTCCAATACACACTCCCACTCTTTTACCTCCCGACCATACAAATATGATCCAAGAACTTCTAAAGCTAGTGGTAATCTCCCAGCATACTCAACAACATTTTTGGAAATTTCAACAAAAACTTGTTTAGGTTTCACTTGTTTAAACGCGTGCGAGTTGAAAAACTCAATTGATTCTCTTTCATCCATTTCTTGCATTTTGTAAAATTTATCAACTCTATTCCCTTTAAGTAAATCCATATCTCTAGTTGTGATAATTATTCTACTATCTGAACCAAACCTTTGCCTACCTCACACAAAGCTTATTCCTTTAATATACTTTTTCCTTTGTCAATGTTTTGTATTCCTATTGAAGTTTCTTTACATATATCAAAGTTGAAAGAGAAAAATGTTTGTTTGCTGTGAAATTTCCGTCAAGTAGTGTTCAACTTGAAGCAGTCATTTGTCTGTCCAAGAAATTGCTTTGGCGTATAATACATTGACTGATATAGTTGACTCAAATTGTGGACAGAATATCGAAGTTAATTTATTATTTTTATAAATTAATTTTTTAATGAAAATAATAATAATACTAATTCTAAATTAATTTAATATTTAAATTGTTTATTTCTATATTTGAATTTTTTTAAATATTTTATTATTGCCAATTAATAAAGTTAAATCTTATCTTAATAATTCTAAAATTTATATTATAATAAAATTTTATTTTTATTTGGAATTGTGGAGAATGTGGTTTGAGAGATTTGATAGTTTTCTTCGTATTCGATTGTTTCTGGATAATGTATGAGCGATGGAGAGTGAGAAGGGCATGGGTATTGTTAATTTGCAGACTTGTTTTTTAAATAACGTGGGAGAAAACTTTGGAGTATTTGTTGTTAATAGTTTAAGCATAATTAAATCACTTTAATAATTTTATTTATATTTTTTGGAATTGCACTAATAAAAATAGGCATAGCTCTTGTTATGGTTCTCCAATTTCACTCGATTTACGAAATTGATTTTTTATTTTAAATTTAAATATTTTTTTTAAACATCGTATATAAATTTATTAGAGTTCTTTTAATAAAAATATCAATTTTTTATGAAAAAACGTGAGACATGGACTAAAAATATTTAAATTCAAATTAGAATGGTTAATTTTGTAAATTAGATAAAATTGAGGGACTAAAATTATAATTTAGTCCTAAAATATTAATTAATTGATTTCATTTAAATAAAAAGTTGATGATCGAAATCTTAACCATTATATTAACTAATACATATTATTCTGTTCAGTTATGGGATCACTATTGGTGTTGAATGATGATGGAGGATTTTTAAATCGGCAGTGGTAATCTTTGGTACAGTGGCATGTAGTGGATTTTCAAGGTTAACACTTCAACATCTAAGTCTCTTAAGAGTCTAAGATGAGTATAGTGAAAAATATAGATCATAAAACTGTACCTTGAATCTAATGTATGTTGCCTATATAAGTTGGATAATCTTGATTGTGCTTGTGTATGATTGGACCTTTATATTAAACCATTAGTCAGTCCAGAACTGTTATCCCTAAGGCTTGTCGAACGTGAACTAGTCGGGAAGTCTTCAAAATTGTGGTCGACCCCTAGTGATGATGTTTGACCATGGAGAGAAGCAAAAAAGTCCTAGATCAATTACAAAAGTAGTTAGGGACAAGCACATTAAATACTTTAAATCATTAAAACGTTTCGTTGATTTTTCTTGAACGTGTGGCTTTAGGTTATCAGTTTAGAGTATGGATGTTTTCCCTCATATCGTCTGTTCTTTCAACTTTTTTCTGTAATTGGTACCTCTAGGTATAGTATCCGAGATCAGGAACTTATCGTGTTATGCCAACGTATTCCTTTGTTTGGCACTTTCTCTTAAAAATGGGGAGACTTTGTACTATGGAAGCTCACTCCACACTATGTCGTATTTTTACTAGGTCTTGTTCGGATAGGTTCCCCGAATATGGGTTTTGGCCCATTTCAACTGGAAACCTCATTCATATAATATTCAACTATATTCTCTTATTCTCAGAGAAGTTATGATGAAGAGATATTGTTAGACTCTCTATTGGGGACTTAGCTATGAGGAGGGGGTTGGCCCTACTGAACTAACGACTTCCTTGCAGAGAAAGCAATCCATTGACACATATATTATTGTGAATGTGGTTGGTCGTTTGGAAAGGGAATAGATATTTGGTGAGGATAGAGTCATCCCCTTCTTTTTTTTTGGCTTAGAGGCCCTAGAAGTGGAAAGGAAGCACCGAACGGAAACATCCACCACTGCTACGAAGATGAAGTCGTTTAGCAAGAGAAGGAATCTCGTACTAAGGAACATGAGGCTCATGATGATCAGGTGGTTGTGATGAGGAAGAAGGTCGATGAGTCCTTTTAGAAAACTCTGAGTCCTTCAATCAGGCAGTTTACCAAGTGGAAAAACTTCGCTCATACAACTTTCTTTTGCACTCGGAACTTCACCCATTCAAGGTTGGTCGGGACTGGGCTTTAGTGGATAACCTTGGAGCAACGTCTTAGGGTGGACAAAATTGACTTCTGTTTCTTTTTCTTTTATTTTTTTATCTATAATATCAGCAGAGCGTTGTGCCTTTTAAAGAATAATAGTATTTATATATTTACCTTTCTATTTTATGCCTTTATTTATATTTTTGTGTATGACGCGATATATTTAATTTCTTTATGTTCTTTTTGCTAATAGGGGTGGGTCCCCATATCGCCTCATGCCCGTATTTCATAAATATATCACTTTAGAATCCCTCAAGCACGTGGACTTGCAAATTGTGAAGTGATAATCTCATCTTCCGCACATTTTTGAACCTTTCACTCCTTCTAAGTGACTCCCATAGATGAAGGTAGTTCCCTTAGTGATGGGTGAGCCCCTCAGTTAAGGGTGAGTACCTTAGTTAGGAACGAGTCCCTCATGTAGGAAAGATCCCTTCATGGTGTTTCTTGTGTGGCTTATACATCAATTGAAGGATATCAAGTAACAGTCAATTGATGGAAGTGTTTGATTCCATTTAATGTAAGAAATGATTTATTTATTCTTGAGATGCTAAATAGACATAGCTTTCACATGTTAGATATGTGCTTAGCCCTTTGACGTTTGAGAGGAAGCGTAAAAGGTCTTTTAATGTGCGTAATGTAACACCCTAAATTTAATCGGAATATTTTAATTAATTATTTAATTGAGAATATTCATATTTCGGTGAATTTTCGGTGGTTTTGTGAAGTATTGGCAAAATGTGCATTTTTGGGTATTTATTTTATTAATAGCATATAATATTAGTTTATTGGTATTATTATTAATTAAAATGAATATAAGTGAAATAAGGGTGATTTGGGCATTTGAGGGAGTTAGTAATGGTAATGAGGGAAAAGCCCAAATTGTGAGGCCCAAGACTAGGTTTGACAAAATAGAGTTCTGAAGGGAAATTAGAATTCATTTGTGTTAACCGTGAAAGTTTGGTGGCCAGAGCTCTGAAGGAAAGGTTGGAGGCAGAAGATTCCCGGAGTTAATCGTGAAAGCTTTGAATCGGCTAAGGTATGGGGAGTATAGCTTTTCATGATTTTCCATGTATGTGTTTCGATGTGTTTATGGTTGATTTAAGATTTAAGGTATTTTGGGTTGATTGTGGGAAAATTAGGGAAATTGATGATAAGACTCTGAGGTTATGGCTAGTGGTATGTATCACTGAATATTTGAGATGAGAATTAGGAAACCTTAGGCCTTATGGCCAAAACCTTAGATTATTATATGTCTGACCATAAGGGATAGGAATATGTGATATGAGAAATTATGATGCCTTCGGAGCAATTGTAGGGAAATTGTGATTTAGGACATGAATACGTTATGGGATTGGCCTAATAAACCGTAAGTTTTGTGCCTTTATCGTCATATGACTTAAGGGATAATTTAGGGATGTTTTGGGGGCATTGGGTAAGTGAATCGTATGAGTATTTGGGTGAAAATCAGTTCTGGTGCGTAGCAGATTTTTGTTGTCATCGCACTGTTCGCCTAGAGAAGAAAGCTTCACCTAGCAAACCATGCATTCCCAGACTCGCCTAGCGAAGAAACTCGCCCCAGACTCACCTAGCGAACATGCCAGCGAACGTAATAGAGTTTCGCGAATATTGATCGTGTGCAGCGATGTCGTGATGCTTGATTCTGGGATTTCTATGATGAGTTACCATGAGTATGACAGTAGGTTTTCGGTGATATGTACATGATGACATGATGGTTTCTATGATGTATTGATTAAATTAACAAGATGAAATTACCATGATTTGATGAATTATGTGATAACATGAGACATGATGATTTATGTGACGATGATGAATATGATGAATGATGATGCACCATATGCTATATTATGAGGATTATTATTGTGACGGGTGCATCATGCATTCATGTGCATCCGGACTTCGGTTCAGGACCTCGATTACTTTGGCTTCAATCACATTGTGTGGATGTGAAGTGTTTTGATGTGCTTCGGTTCTCTAGTAGAATTGATCTTATTGATGGGAATCTATGAAGGGTTGATGGTCCAGTGTCCATCGAGCTGTGATGATTGGTACCACATGCATTGAGTTGTGTCACATTGCATTTCTGAGTCTTTTTGTATGAATTATGACGTTGTGGCCTTCGAGGCATATTTGGGGAATATGAATGTGTTGAATATAATTATGATGTCGTTTATATATTGATTGTTATACACTGATTATTATGAATTGTTTTACTCACCCTGCCTGTTTGAATGTTACCTCCACGTGGGTAATATGGAGATGACCCAGTTTAGCCGTGGATGTCGTCGAGGAGTATTTTTGAAGTTTTAGAGTCATTAGCCTTTATGGTTAACTTAGAGGTTCTTGCTCTGATATGTAACATCGGATTGGGTTCTTTGAGTTAAACTTTATACCGTTAAGTTATTTTGCTAACTTTCCCTTATGAGGAAAAACCTTAATTTATGCTTTGAGTTCCGCTGTTTTATATTGTTTGATGTAATTCTTGGGGAAAACCCATAGTTACAGAGTATTGACCTGTTTTGATGACTTTGGGAAATGTACGCCCTTTTGGTTGCTTTTTATGAGATTTATTTATTTACTCTAAAATCCGTGTTATTTTGCCTTAATAATTTTGGGGTAAAAAAAGGTGTTACACGTAACACTAACTCTCTATAAAAGGATACCTCTATCTCTTTTTTTTCTTTTCTTTTTATTTTTTACTTTTGTTCGTTCACACAACCATTTATAAGTTCCTTTTAGCTTCCTTATACTCAACCCCTTTTCAAATATTTGTTTCTTCTATATTCTTTTTACATAATAACCTATAGATTTATATAAATAGGGACAACTTCATAGATATCTCAATTGGCGTAGAGGTTTTAGTCTTGTAGAACCGACTATAGATTGGCGGAGCTTAGTATTTTTGGTAGTTTCGAACGATATAGTAAATCTCATAGCGGTGGCGATGGTGGTAGTGATTTCTTTTTGTCTTCTATGTTCCCAGAAAACAAAGAGATAATAGTTTCCCCCACCATAATTCCCAAGGAAGTCGAAGATATCGGATCCTTCTAAAGCTCTGAGGAGAAAATAATCTCCTTTTGGCAGCAGGTCGGTATTTCTTCTTCGAATAACGAAGAAATGGTTATTTTGGAGGCTTGTTCATTAACAGAGAAGGTTAACATGGTTGTCTTCCATGACTATTTATCCCCATTACTTCTACATATACCTCCTTATCATCAAGGACATGAGGGTTCTTATCGCTTTTTCTCATTTTGAGGTGTGAAAGTTATGGGGGTGTGACCGGTAAATTAGAAAGTGTACTAATTGTACCGATGTAGTAATAAGGGGAAATTCCCCGAATATCGATCTCGCGGACTGCGTATGAATACAAGTTTTATAGTAATGCAATTGAACAAAAGTCAAAGGGGTTTGGGTTTGTTGTTTGCAACATGTAAAGGCCAAAAGACAAAAAAACAGTAAAATAAAGGTTTTAAACAGTTATGAGAAGCATGCTAGGGTAGGGTGTATGAAAAGCCTTGTAATAACTTTGATCCTTAGTTTTCAGAAATCACGGTTCAATTCAATCATTACCGATTTTAAAGATTAGTTGACTCTAATTCCTTAACAGAAAACCCTTTGGTATTCTCCCTATGCCCCAATTCCTTGGCGGTATAGGAACAATACCAAGCAATATATTTTATCTAAAACATTACGGTTACTATAGGGTATCCCCATTCCTAGGAAATATCTATTATAGTCTTATCGTATAAACACATTAACAATCATTTTTCCAAACCTAAGATTAACCGTAAATCAAATCCTTATTTGTCAGATAAGAAAAGCATTAAAACATTATATGATAACAACGATGATTAGAAAGCAGTGAAATCAATTATTCAACGGAAACAAGGTCATTACAGAGTCAATTCAGGGACACCCCCCTAGCGTTGGAGGGTTTAGCTACTCATAATAATAAAAATAAAATCAACAATTAGATTGAACATTACAAGATAATCGGGTCGCTTTTGTAACACCCCCTTTTATACCTTTAAATAATCAAGTAATTCACATAATAAAATTTCATCAGAGTAAAATTAAAACATGGTATAAAAGAAGTATGTCACATCATACACAAAATCGAAACATACAACACCTGCTCTATAAAAGACATGCAACAGTGGGGTAGTTTTCAACAGAGAAACTTAGTCCTTACACCCACATCTCAATATTTAGAATTAAAAGCGAAAAATCTAAACATTGAATCATTTAACATGTAATCATATAAGTACATATCATCCAGTTTGTTTCACCACATCATTCATGTTTTACAAAACATTTGTCATCAGATACATACACAAATGTATCTCAAAAGAATGCTATACAACCCTAACTACCCGGTGCTACATATCAGAGCTGACCGACAAAAGAATGAAGCTATACTTCACAAAAGATCTCCAGCAATCTAATCTGCAATGCCTCATAGAGCATTATAAAACAGTAGAAGGGTGAGAAATATTATCATAATAATCAATGCATATAATTATATATATACATACACAAGCATAGAATATACATATTCCACATTTCTCACCACATTCCATTCATAACTCTTCATACATTTCACAACATGTATAAACACATATGGATAATCACAAAACATATTTTATCATGCACATATCCATAATTCTCAAATCGACAATCCACACACAAGCATATTTCATATAACAATGACATCAATGCTATGTGACCCAACACAACTCAATGCAACTCAATGCCATGTGGTACCAACACTTGTTATCATTCTTCGGGTTTTACACTTAAACTGGGTCCACTCTTCTAGACCGATAACCACCAAAAGCCCGTCCTCTAATCTTTCAAACCCACTCTTCTAGTTTGGAACAAGTCACTAGTCTCCACGAAACTAGAAAACATTGCCTCTTGACTAAATGATGCATATGCAATCAATCACCAAATGCACTTAAGATCGTTTTCGCATCTTAATCTCATGCATTCTCAAATAATTCATCACATACGAATTATAACATGATTGCACACACAACATATTCACATTTCAATATCATCAATGTATTATCAAGCAATTCACACATATTCACAATATGTTCTCATGCATTATTCACATACAATCGCATACAAACAATATGCATTCACAATTCAATATCATCACCACATTTATAAAGCAATGCACGCATATTCACAATATGTTCTCATGCATTATTCACAACATCGTGCCAACGGCAACGATCTCAATCACATTCATCATGCATTTTTAATAAATTTAAACAATGCATTATAATTGTCAAAAGACCACATTTCAATTCAATTTCACAATCTAGGATTCACGCCATATGGCTACCCACAACATATAATTCACAGCACACAATTACTCATTTCCAACAAGGATCGAACACAATCGAACCAAAACAATCAAGATTGGATGGAATCACAAGAAAAACAAGTACTGTCACGCTCGCTAGCTTGCTCGCCTAGCGAGTTCCTAGCGAATGCTCGCTACCTGTTCGCCCAGCAAACAAGCTCGCGAAGGCAAACAGAAGCTACTGACTTCGTTCGCTACCTAGCTCGCTTAGAGAACCTTTGCTACCTCACTCGCTTCCAGCAAAGAGAACCAATTCCATTCTTCCCAAGTCTGGTACCGTTCACTACCTACTCGCTACAGCTCGCTGCAGCGAATGCTCGTGACCTGCTCGCCTAGCGAAGGTGCTTGTGAGTGTCTGCGAACTCAAAACCCTCATTGTCCAAGATTCATAACTCTTCACCAAATCAACCGATTCTCACCAAACCAATTTCTATAGTCTTAGTTAACCATCCTCCGACTAATCTACACGATTTATTCTCGATTTTAATCATTAAAACTTCGATTCTACCAATTAAACTCATCTCTGCCCTAAAATGGAAAATGGAGAAAACATCCAAACAATCCATACGATCCATACATAATCATATACATTGTTAAGATAATGATATTTCACACCCTTACCTTGATTAAATCGATCCCAAAGAGTTGATCTTGAGCTTTCCAAGCTTTTCTCTCTTCTCCTTCTCTTTTCTCCTCTTACTCCTTCTTTCTCTATTCTTTCTTTTATGTTTCTATCTTACTCTTTTCTTTCCACTTTTCCTTTATAAGTCTTTCTCTTCTATTCTTTCCATCATATTTCTCTTCTCAAACATCTACCAATAATTCCAATAATGTAAATAATCCAAATAATTCAACTAATTAATATAATTAATTAATTAATAGAAATTGGGTTGTTACAGCTTTGATCTTCAATCGCTTCC
Source organism: Lathyrus sativus (assembly GCA_963859935.3). Taxonomy (NCBI): domain Eukaryota; kingdom Viridiplantae; phylum Streptophyta; class Magnoliopsida; order Fabales; family Fabaceae; genus Lathyrus; species Lathyrus sativus. The sequence continues at coordinate 613,849,452 of OZ012735.1, read as the reverse complement.
GCTCATGAGAACCTTTAGTTTCCCCAATCCTTGATCGCTGCAATCTTGATCGTGAAATTCTTTTTTGTCCAAAAAGTCCCTTTCTCAATCCACAATGCGTCTAATATATCAAAATTCAAATTACATTGCGAGATGCCTAAACTGCCCTCCGAGCTTGCGCAGTCAGCATAAAACAAAATAAAAAACAATTTACATTCAGTAGGCCTGACACGGGCCGTGTCATGGGACACGGGCACCCGTGTCAGACTGCTGACTCGTGGATGACAATCTTCATCTTCAGGGGCCCTGACACGGGTCGTGTCATGGGACACGGGCACCCGTGTCAGGCTGCTGGTTCTTGGGTTTGGCTATTCAACTTCTTGTCTTTCTGAGCCTTTCTTGACATGGCCCGTGTCAGGATCCTGGTCCACATCAAAACTCTTCCGAATTCTTGCCATTTTCCCTGGTTTTCTCTCTGCTTCTCCTTTATTGTTTACCTGAACCTAGAAACAGTGAAATTACCAAATCGACGCGCAAAATGTAATAAAAACAAATAAAATGCGACAAGACATAACAAATGATTAAATGAAACAAACGGTAAAATAACGTACAAAGACCACCGATCAAACTCCCCCAAACTTAAACCATTGCTTGACCTCAAGCAAAAAGCTTGGATAAATAACTTTCAAATCAAACAGCACATCAAGCGAAGGGCTCAGGATATAAGGCGTGACAATACTCATACGTGAGCCTTTGTTCTGATCGGCTCAAACAAGCTCTCTCGGTACTCATCCGTTAATGAAGGCATTACATAAACGCACACCGCAGTAAAACCACGGACCTAAATCCCCCTTTCGGCCACCTGTCCAACAATGCTTTGGGCTTAAGTCTTTTCTTCGATTTTCAACCCCTTTCATTCGGATAATTAAATTAAGGCATGTAAAATACTGCTCGAGACTTTTCCGTGGCACCTTTGTTCTTTTTTCTCGCTCACAGGCATTTATTAGTCCACTTTGGGACGACTATAGAGATTCAACCGTCGTTAGGCTAAATAACCGGGTGAGAGTTACCCAACTTAGAAGGATAGATTGTCTTTACCTTCATTATTCAACTTTTTTTTGGGTGCCACAAGTCATTCTCACAATCAGTATATACAATTCTTTGAATCATATCGGACTATCATAATGAACTAATCGGGGAATACTTCTCAAATCCAAGTACTATGGCATAAATCTACACGTTGGACTCGTTTCCTTACTCTAGGGAACCTAGGGTGTTCAAATTGTGCCTTAATTTCCAAACTTTCCAAGTTCCTTAGTTCAAACTCCTCATCCTTTGAACTCTAAATACTTTCTTGACTACCTTACACACATACCATTCACAAGAAAAAAATTTACGGTCTTCGTAGGGGCGAATTCGACGTAATTTTTACCGAACTTAAAATAAAAAAGTATTTAAATTGACAATTCAAAACGGTAAAACCTCCCCCAAACTTGAACTAAACATTGTCTCAATGTTCAAGAATAAGAGAAGAATAGGTGAACTCATAGAGATCCTCACAGAGGGGTCGACAGGTAATACAACACCTCTTTGCTGCTTCCATGTTTTCCCTTGCAAACTCTCGTTTATTCCTGCAAAAACAATAACCACAAAAAAACATCAATACTTAAAATCCGTGGGTTGCCTCCCACGCAGCACTTCGTTTAACATCTCATGACTCGATGGTTGACTCCCCATTTTTGTGGGGGGTACTTTAGCTCCAAACTCTATTGCTTGACTTCTTCGCAACAGAATATTGGTCAGGTTCAGATATAAGAGCAACTTGAAGTGGTTTTGATCGTTCTTCCTTCTTAGTTGTGTTGATATTCCCAACTGAAGCTTTAACATCTTTCTCCTTACCTTTCTTTCTAACCTCTAGAGCTTTTAACGTGATTTCCTCATCAAAAGATTTCAAAGTGAGCGTACCTGTTTCCACATCAATATTGCACCGAATAGTAAGCAAGAACGGTCGGCCAAGTATGATCGAAGTCTCTTCATCCTCTGGTATATCCATGATTTGAAAATCAACTGGGAAAGTGAAGTTACCGATTGTCACCAGTACATCTTTCGCTAGCCAATATGTCATCTTAGTTGTGTGGTCGGCAAACTTCAAGCTTTTTCCCATATCGCTCACTTTTCCAATATCCAACTTTTTGAAAATTGACAATGGCATGAGACTCACACTAGCACCTAAATCAATTAGGACTTTCTTAAAAGTTCGATCTTTTATAGTACAAGGGATTACAACTGGTCCAGGATCCTTCCTCTTGATGGGGATTCTCTTTTCTTGTGATATTTTCTTACATTACTCAATTATGGTCTTCGATTCTTCACCCATTGATCTCTTTTTGCCTATAACCTCTTTCATGAATTTCTTGTACAAAGGCATTTGCTCGAGTGCTTCAAAGAATGGAATGTTGATTTCTAATTTGTTGAGCATTGTACTGAACCTTCCAAAGTCTTTCTCTTTTTGACCCTTCTTTATAAATCTTTGAGGAAACGGTAGTTTGATTTTCGGTTTAACCTCCTCTTTCTTTTTCTCTTCAGTTGGCTTTTCAGATAGTACAGCTTCTTTTGGTTCTTTTAGTTTTTCTCTTACCTCAAGTTCCACCTCTATGCATTCATACTCATTTGTTTCCTCTTCTTCTATCATTTTCTGATTTCTTGTTGTGACAACATTAATACTCTCTTGATTTTTCGGATTCGGTACTGTCGCACTCGGGAGGGTTTCTTGATTGTGTGTTGAGAGGTGTTGGGCTATTGATCTACAAAATAGCAAGTGTACTATTTGTGTCAAAGTAGTAATAAGGGAAACAATTCCCAGTATCGATCTTGAGGACTGCGTAGTAATCAACAATGGTTTTAGTATTCAAAGGAACAAAAATACCTTGGAGTTGTTTTTTTTAACAGATTAAAAGAACACATAAAGTAAAAGGTTTAGAGAAAGAAAATAAGAACAATGCTAGGGAAGTGGATAAATTGCTAGTAAGACCTTAAAGAATTATTCTGAGATATTTTTACCAACCTTAAAAGGTCAAATTTTAAAAATAGTTTTTCCTAATTCCTCAGTGAAAAACCCTTTGAAAATTTTCCCATGCACTAATTCCTCAGTTGCACGTGAAAATCATCAAGCAATAGTTCTGACATAAAATACACTATACGGGATATCCCCATTCCTAGGCAACATCTACCGTAAGATCATTTTCCAAAAGCATTAGGTTGACTTTCCAAACCAAAACCTAATCGTAAATCAAATTCCATTTTTCAATATGAATTCGCATAAAGATCATTGCAAAATAAAAGCTAAAAGGTGAACAGTAAAAATCTCATAGAATAATTACAACAAAGGTCAATACATTGCAATTTAGGACCACCCCCTAACAATTGGGGGTTTAGTCACTCATGTTCTTAATCAAAATAAATGCACTTAAAGATAAAAGGGAAAAAATCATTACAATGAGAATTGGTCTCCTGGGATCATCAATTGCTTTCGCTCTTGATCGATCCGGGTTCTTCAGAAATATCCTTCTTCAGTGTAAAAGTACGATCCCCAATTCAAAAGTAAAAAGTCTTAGCCAAAAAGCGGCTGATATATCTAAATTCAAATTACATCACAAAATGTCTAAAATGCCCTTCGAAACAGCCCAGCTAGCATCAAAATATAAAAATCAACATTTTCACTATCAGTGGCCCTGACACGGGCCGTGTTGTGTGACACGGGTGGCCGTGTCAGGCTTCTGCTCAATAAAAGGGTGTGTTCTTCTTCAAAGGCTGCAACACGGGCCGTGTTGTGTGACACGGGCACCCGTGTTGCACTTCTGTTCTCCCATTTCCTCTTCTTGTCTTGGCCGTGTCATGTGAATGAACCCCTTGAAACGGGCTGTGTTGTGTTACACGGGCGCCCATGTTGCACTTCTGATTTCCACTTCTTCAACTTTTCTTTGTCCCCGAAACGGTCCGGAATTGTGCTACCACTTCCTACTCAAAACACACTAAAAACAAACAAATCAAACGCACCAGCGGTATAAAATGATATAACCTTAAAATAAGACTTTCTCAAAGACAACTGAAAATAACTATGAAAACATAAACAACAGACGCAAAAACGAATGAAAATATTTCCAAACCAACGACACACATAGTTTGAAAAACATAACTAAAACCCGCTGATCAATGTCCCCCGAACTTGAACTTTTGCTTGACCTCAAGCAAAAAGCTCGTCAAACCATTTTTTTATTTTTCGCACAAATGAACCGTCACAAGAACTGCTAGTTACGGTGCTGATACTCATACATGAGTCTCTCGTTCCAAGCCACACGAGGATTAATCTTGGCACTACACCGTCAAAATAGGTATCACACAAACACTAGACCGCGGTGAAACCACGGACCTCAATCTCCCTATCGATAACCTCTCCGACTATGCTTTGGACTTAAGTCTTATTTTCGATTTTCCGCCCTTTTCATTCGGACAATCACTTAACTGCTTTTATGATTTTTCCTCGCATGCACAAGATTGATCAACAATTATTTTTTTCTGGCACTGTTATAAATATTTTTTTTCGTGATGACTTTTAGGTTCGACCATCGTTGGGCTGAATAACCGGGTGAGGGTTACCCAACTTAGAAGGATAGTTCGTGCCTTTATTTTCACTCTTTTTTTTATATATACCTTTTCTTCATATATATTTTTTTATCAACCTCGCACACAAGATTCTTATAGATTATGCCCGATTGTTTAGATAAACTACTAGGGGAGTACTTCTCAGATCAAAGCATTATGGTACAAATCTACACGTCGGACTCGTTCCTAATTCGGGAAACTCAGGGTGTTCGCGTTTTACCTACCTCTCCAGAATATTCCAATTTCCTCCTCACGGTTCTTTTAATTGAGCACTCTATATACTTTCTCAGCACCTCACTCGCAGAACAGCTTAAGCACACATCTCTCAGAAACAAAGTTTTTTTATCAGCTCGAATTCGGGGGGGTTTCACTAAAGAACTTCAGTTATGCTTTCAAATTGACAACAACACACGACAAAACAAAATAAACTGACATAATAAAGAAAAACAAAAACACAAAAATAAATACCCCCACACTTGAACTCAACAGTGTCCTCACTGTTGGCGCACTAGTAGAGGAGGTGACTCACATAGTTCATGGTTGAGGAGGTTTGTCCCGCAGCGCCATCTGCCGCATCCACTCATGCATTTCTCTTATCATCCTGCCTTGGCGGATTTGCTCGTTGCCCTGTTGTGTCTGCTCCTCCCCTTGCCTCGTTTGCTCGCTTCATAGATAACGAACCTCATTTTCCATCCAATCTCATTCTTTCTGTGACAAGCTCCAAGAGTCGGACTCCTGAATGGGAGAGACTCTAGGCGACGGTACAGGGACTGCTTCCGTCTGATCTGCTTCCTCGTCATTTGTACCTACAGCATCATTAAAATGGTCGTCTTCGTCCTGCATCACGTTCTCATACAACCAATTGTTTACATTTTGAATGCTTATAAAATCAGGAGCAGGTAAAGCTAAGAGGTGACTATTGCGACTTACCAACGAGTAATAATTCTCACAAACTTGTATCATACCTTGTATAGTAAGAGTGGCTAAGTTTATCTTGGTCTTACTTGCGACCATACTTTCCTGCATCAGGAGAGAACCGTATCCAAAATGGTCTGCGATCTGCATTCTCATTCCGTCCACACTAATTTCTCCAGAAGGTGCGTTTGCAACACGCTTCAGGTGGTCAGCTGCAAAGGCAGCAACATTGATCAGCTCCTGGTTGGCCATGCCATACAAAAAGTATAGCTCCTTCTGAGTCGCCACTCCCGTATTGTCCCCCCTGCCAAACAGTGTATAGGCCAGCCCTTTTTGCGCATACCTGAAACACGGGTTATGGATGCAAGAGGCTTTTGCCGCTTTCGCGACATAATCAGCTTTTCCTGTAATAGCCCTCCAAAAATCACCTGCACTGAAATTACCCGGAGGTGATCCAGGTCCAAAACTTGGGAGCTTCAGAACATCTCCCAATTGAGCTACAGTCATATTGTGATCTGTGTCAAATAGGCGAAATCTCAGAGTGCCATAGTATTCTTCCTCGGTACCTGTCCACCTATGTTTCAGCTGAAATTCTAGAGTACTAAGAAATTCAATTGTTATGTGCTCAAAGGTCGACGCTTCAAATTGCATAAACTCAAGCATACCAAGACTGTGAAACATTCTATGTACTTCAATTTTTAGCCCTAAATTATCTAGGGTGTCGTTACACATATACCTGGTCGGGATGAGTTTAAGCTTTACCAATGACGCGTACTTCTTTTGGTGGTCTGGATCTTCGAACAATATGTTATGCAGATTTGCCATGCGGTGAGGTCTCTTTTTGGGGCGAGAAGTTTCTGCTACAGCTTTGTCGGTATCTCTACGAGGAGGCATGCTTAATCCTACAAAACAACAAACAAGCACAACAAATTCGAATTTACAGTTAGGAGAAAACGTCACCGTAGAAGTGACCACAACAGTGAGGGGAACGTTTTTTGTGAAGAGTGGAGAAGGTCTTGAGGAGTGGATGATGGTTATTTTTGGAGCTTATGTGGAGAGGAGGCTATGGGGTTTTAGGTTTTGATAAGGAAGAATATTGTAGAAGATGAAAGAGATAGAGAGATAGGGAAAATGATATGTTTAAGTGATATGGAAGAAAATGGGGCCCACACGGGTAAGTGAAATTTCTCAGTCGCGCCTTGCAACACGGGCACCCGTGTCAGGGCTCTGATTTTCCAATTTTTCGGCATTCTTCGCCCGGTTTCCGACATCCTCCTTTGATGATGAGCTGCAAGCCAATGAAACATGTCAAGAAAATAAATGAAAACAAAAAAAATGAACACATCAGCACACATTGTGTGGGTTGCCTCCCACAAAGCGCTTCGTTTTACGTCGCATGGCTCGACGGGCGTTCATCCTACAAGGTAAGAAGAATGACATCCACCTGGCCGGTTGAATCTCCTTGATAGTACGGTTTCAACCTCTGCCCTTTCACTTTAAAAGTATCTCCGTTCGCTTGATTTTTTAACTCGAATGCGTTGTGTGGAAAAACCTTATGAACCACAAATGGTCCCGACCATTTGGACCGTAACTTTCCTGGGAATAGCCTCATCCGCGAATTGTATAGGAGGACCAGCTGGCCTTCCCAAAATTCTTTTCTCAGTATTCTCTTATCATGCCATTTTTTTTGTTTGTTCTTTGTAAAGTTTGGCATTTTCATAGGCTTGATTCTGAAACTCTTCCAACTCGTGTAACTAAAGAATTTTAGAACTGTCGGCTAGCGATAAATCCATGTTCAAGAACTTTGTTGCCCAAAATGCCTTATCTTCTAGCTCTAATGGTAAATGGAAGGCTTTTCCGTAAACAAGTTGGTATGGTGACATGCCGATGGGTGTTTTAAACGCTGTCCGGTATGCCCATAATGCATCATCCAACTTAGTTGACCAATCCTTCCTCGACAAACTTACAGTTTTTTCTAAAACTTGCTTGAGTTGCCGATTTGATACCTCCACCTGCCCACTTGTTTGGGGATGATACGGAGTAGCTACCCGATGCTTCACATTGTACTTCTGAAGGAGTCTCTCCATAAGGTGATTTAGGAAGTGAGTTCCTTCATCACTTATCAACGCTCTCAGGACTCCAAACCTTGCAAAAATGTTTTCTTTTGAACACTTGACCACAACCTTTGCATCATTAGTCGGCAAAGCCACAACTTCAACCCATTTAGAGACATAGTCCACTGTGACCAAAATGTAGTTCTTTCAGAGGATGGTGGAAACGGCCCCATAAAGTCTATGCCCCAAACATCAAACAATTCAACCTCCAGCATGAAATTTTGGGGCATTTGATTCCGTTTTGAAATATTCCCAGTTCTCTGGCATTTGTCGCATTCTTTCACCAGCTCCTGAGCATCTTTAAAAATAGAGGGTTAGTACAACCCCGATTGGAGGACTTTGGCCGCGGTGCGGTCACCACTGAAATGTCCTCCATACTCCGAATTATGACAAGCTATAAGCACCTTCCTCTGCTCATCTTCAAGAACACATCTTCTGACCAAGCCATCCACTCCTCTTTTGTAGAGATAAGGATCATCCCATAAGTAAAACCTGCAATCATGAACAAACTTTTTTTTCTTGTTAAAATCAAAATCGTCAGGTATGATACCCCCGACCAAATAATTTGCGTAATCAGCAAACCACGGAACACCAGTAGCAGCTAGGACGCGTTCATCAGCAAACTCATCCTTTATAGGGCGATTGTCCTCATTTTCTTCAATTGGTGACATTCGCGACAGGTGATCAGCTACGGTGTTTTCACACCCTTTCTTATTGCGAATCTCCACACCGAATTCCTGGAGAAGCAAGATCCATCTCAGGAGCCTGGGCTTTGATTCCTGTTTAGCAAAAAGATATTTTAACGCAGCATGGTCAGTATAAACAATCACTTTTGAACCCAACAAATATTTCCTAAATTTATCAAAGGCATACACCACAGCTAACAACTCCTTCTCGGTGGTTGTATAATTCATCTGTGCAGGGTTCGAAACGTGACTAGCATAATAAATAACATGTAACAACTTCTCTCTCCGCTGTCCCAACACAGCCCCCACATCGATGTCGCTGGCATCACACATGATCTCAAACGGCAGAGACCAATCTGGGGCAATCACAATCGGTGCTGAAACAAATTTGTTTTTCAGATTTTCAAACGCGTCAGCACACTCTTTATTGAACACAAACGCGTTGTCCTTGACCAAGAAGGAAGTCAAAGGTTTAGCTATCTTGGAGAAGTCTCTTATGAACCTACAGTAGAAACCCGCGTGGCCTAAGAAACTTCGAATACCTTTCTCGTTCACCGGTGGTGGTAACTTGGATATCACCTCCACTTTGGCTTGATCGACTTCGATCCCCTTGTGAGAGATCTTGTGACCAAGGACAATGCCCTATCGCACCATAAAATGGCATTTCTCCCAATTTAGGATCAAGTTACTTTCCTGACATCTCTGCAAAACAAGTGAAAGGTTAGTTAAACAATTATCGAACGATGAGCCAAACACAGAAAAGTCATCCATGAAGACTTCCATATGCTTTTCGAGCATATCAGACAAAATAGAAGTCATGCATCTTTGAAACGTTGCTGGTGTATTACACAGTCCGAATGGCATTCTCCTGTAAGCAAAAACACCGTACGGGCAGGTAAAAGTTATCTTCTCTTGGTCCTCCGGTGCTACCACAATTTGGTGGTATCCGGAGTACCCGTCCAAAAAGCAATAGTAGTCATGCCCAGCCAATCTCTCTAACATATGGTCAATGAATGGCAACGGAAAATGGTCTTTTCTTGTGGCTAAATTTAGCCTCCTGTAGTCAATGCACACCCTCCAGCCAGTGACTGTTCTAGTGGGAATCATCTCATTCTTTTCATTAGTCACAACAGTTGTACCTCCTTTCTTGGGGACTACATGAACAGGACTTACCCATGAACTGTCTGATATAGGATAGATAAGTTATGCATCCAACAACTTCACGACTTCCTTTCTTATTACCTCCTTCATAATGGGATTTAGTCTCCTTTGGGGTTGCACAACCGGTTTGTGATCTTCTTCCATAAGAATTTTGTGCATGCAAACTGTTGGACTTATACCCTTGAGGTCTTCAAATTTCCACCCCATAGCACCCTTGAATTTTGTTAGAACTCCAATCAACTTGTCCTCTTGTACACTTTTCAAACTAGAGCTAATTATAGCGGGACATTTTTCTTCAGTATCGAGGAATACGTACTTGAGATTCTCAGGAAGTTGTTTCAATTCTGAACTTTTTGGCTTGTCTTCATCACCTTCCAACATTATAGGTTGCCTTAAGTCTTCCCAATGATGTGGTCGTGATCCTCTTTGAAAAGGTTTAGTCTCCAACATTGCCACCACTTCCATGTCACTATCATCAACTTCTTTATCTCCCTTAAAAATTGACATGCTTAACACTCTCTCAAGAGGCAATTGGGTCACACTCTTCAGATGTTCATTCTCTACCACTTGTTCTAGTACTTGTATGTTCCTACTTGTGCCAAAATCCTCCTTATGCTTCATGGTGTTCCTCACATTGATTTTTAACTCCTCGTCATAAACCTTCAAAGTAAGGGTGCCACCTTCCATATCTATCATGACTCTTCCGGTTTCCAAGAATGGTCGGCCTAAAATCAAAGGGATTTCTTCATCTTCCGGCATTTCAAGGATCACAAAATCGACCAGAAACACAAACTTATCTACTTTCACTAGCACGTCTTGGACTACTCTGTAAGGTCGCTTAACCGAATGATCTGCAAATTGAAGAGTCATCTGAGTATCTTGAACTGCACCAATACCCAACTTTCTGTAGATGGACAAAGGAATGAGACTAATACTTGCCCCCAAATTGATTAAAGCTCTTTTGAATGCCCTATCACCAATAGTGCATGGAATAGTAACCGCTTCGTTGTCCTTCTTCTTCACCGGAATCTTCAAACCTTGCAAAATAGCACTACAAGTTTCAGTTAGAATAATAGGTTCGGACTCACTGGTTCGCTTCTTAGCAATGATATCCTTCATGAATTTGGCGTAAGTGGGCATTTTCTCAAGTGCTTCCAATAACGGAATATTCAGCTCTAACTTTTTAAATAATTCAATGAACTTCTCAAAATTCTTCTCTTGTTGTCCCTTCTTTTTATTTCTTGATGGATAAGATAGTTTGATCACTGGTTTCGGTTCTACAACTTTTTCTTTAGTCACCGGTGCTGGTGTCACCACTTCTTCTCCAACCACATCATTTTCTTTTATTTCCAGTTCCACTTCAATCATATGATCATTTAGCTCGGTTTCCTTTTCCTCTGCTTCCTTGGATTTACCACTTCTGGTTATTACCGCCTTAATTTGGTGGTGATCTTTAGGATTTGGTACTGTAGCACTAGGAAGTGTACCCTGCGCTTGAGAGCTCGCAAGTTGTTGAGCAATCTGACTCATCTGTACTTCAAGATTTTTTATGGATGCACCAGTATTCCTTAAATTGCTCCTTGTCTCTTCTTGGAATTGTGAACTTTGGGCAGCCATCTTTTCAATGGCGACCTCCCAATCAGCTTTTCTAGGGGCTTGTTGTTGCGGTTGTTGGTATTGAGGTTGTTACGGTGGCTGCTGGTATTTTTGCTACTGAGGTTGATACGGTTGTTGGCCTTGAACAAGTTTCTGCACATTTCCTTGCTGATCTTTCCATGAGAAATTTGGGTGATTTTTCCAACCAGGATTATATGTATTGGCATAAGGATTGTTCTGCCTTAACATATTAATTTGTTCCACCTGCTCTAGAGTTGCCACACAATGCACGGTAAAGTGCGGTCCACCACATATTTCACAATGTGGTGCTTGAACTGGTTCAACTTGGGCTACTATCTGAGTTACAATATTCATCTTCTTTAACCTTCTCTCTACCTCGACGGTAATTTGGTATTCCATTTTAACAACTTGATCAGCCAGCTTCAAATTAATTTTACCTTCCGGTTGGTTCATAGTGCGATCATACAACTCAAGATGCTCGTTGGTGGCAATTGCTTATATGATCCTCTTTATACCAGTGGCTGTGGAAAAGTTGGTTGAGCCACCGGCAGCAGTGTCTATAAGTTGTTTTGTTTTGAGTCGCAATCCATTCACAAAATTCTGCATCTACTCGGTGGCGTCCATGTTATGAGTAGGACATGTTGTCAGACACCTCTTAAATCTCTTATATGCGTCTCTTAGAGATTCACATTCTTTTTGTTTGAAGTTGACAATGTCATATCTTTTTCGAATAAACACTGAAGCAGGGAAATACTTTCCATCTCTTGCCATGTTGTAATACTCCCAGCTGGAAGTGAGTAGAACCATTCTTCCGCATCATCAGTCAGTGTGAACGGAAATATAACCAGTCTCTTGGCTTCTTCGGAGTGACCTTCGATCTTCAGAGATGTGGTAGTTGTTAAGAATCTCTGTAGATGCTTGTTTGCATCTTCGTTAATTCTTCCTGCGAACAGCTTGCTCTCCAACTGGCGAATGGTGGAAGGATGTAGCTGAAAGTGTGCCACATTCACCGGTTGATTTACAATAGTCATCCGGTTTGGTTGAGCATTGGCACCTCCATAGTCTCCCAAAAGTCTTTCCAGCTGAGGTGGATTCCCAGCCATTTGAGCAGTTTCTGGTGTTTTCTCTCTCTCTCTCTTCTTCTGAATCACTGTGCACGAATACAACTTCTTCTCTTTCGAGCAACTGAATGTCGGAGCCTGAACTTGACCCTGCTAGTCTTTCAACTCTAGCTTTTCTCAGTCTTTCGTGCAGTGTTTGCTCTGCTTCTGTATCAAAAGAATATTTAACTGAGGCCTGACCTCGCATACACAGTTAGACAAACGTTAGATATTTTAAGCACAGAGATAATACAGCGGAAAAAAAAAATTTAGTCGCAGAGCAACAAAATTTCTTTTGAATCCTAAAAACAACGTTAATTTGGCAGTCCCCGGTAACGGCGCCAAAAACTTGATCGACAGGAATAGCAAGTGTACTATTTGTGTCAAAGTAGTAATAAGGGAAACAATTCCCAGTCTCGATCTTGAGGACTGCGTAGTAATCAACAATGGTTTTAGTATTCAAAGGAACAAAAATACCTTGGAGTTGTTTTTTTTAACAGATTAAAAGAACACGCAAAGTAAAAGGTTTAGAGAAAGAAAATAAGAACAATGCTAGGGAAGTGGATAAATTGCTAGTAAGACCTTAAAGAATTATTCTGAGATATTTTTACCAACCTTAAAAGGTCAAATTTTAAAAATAGTTTTTCCTAATTCCTCAGTGAAAAACCCTTTGATAATTTTCCCATGCACTAATTCCTCAGTTGCACGTGAAAATCATCAAGCAATAGTTCTGACATAAAATACACTATATGGGATATCCCCATTCCTAGGAAACATCTACCATAAGATCATTTTGCAAAAGCATTAGGTTGACTTTCCAGACCAAAACCTAATCGTAAATCAAATTTCATTTTCCAATATGAATTCGCATAAAGATCATTCCAAAATAAAAGCTAAAAGGTGAACAGTAAAAATCTCATAGAATAATTCCAACAGAGGTCAATACATTGCAATTTAGGACCACCCCCTAATAATTGTGGGTTTAGCCATTCATGTTCTTAATCAAAACAAATGCACTTAAAGATAAAACGGGAAAAAAATCATTACAATGAGAATTGGTCTCCTGGGATCATCAATTGCTTCCGCTCTAGTTCGATCCGGGTTCCTCAGAAATATCCTTCTTCAGTGTAAAAGTACGATCCCTAATTCAAAAGTAAAAAGTCTTAGCCAAAAAGCGGCTGATATATCTAAATTCAAATTACATCACAAAATGTCTAAAATGCCCTTCGAAACAACCCAACTAGCATCAAAATATAAAAATAAACATTTTCACTATCAGTGGCCCTGACACGGGCCGTGTTGTGTGACACGGGTGGCCGTGTCAGGCTTCTGCTCAATAAAAGGGTGTGTTCTTCTTCAGGGGCTGCAACACGGGCCGTGTTGTGTGACACGGGCACCCGTGTTGCACTTCTGTTCTCCCATTTCCTCTTCTTGTCTTGGTTGTGTCATGTGAATGACCCCCCTGACACGGGTCGTATTGTGTGACACGGGCGCCCGTGTTGCACTTCTGATTTCCACTTCTTCGGCTTTTCTTTGTCCCCGAAACGGTCCGAAATTGTGCTACCACTTCCTGCTCAAAACACACCAAAAACAAACAAATCAAACGCACCAGCGGCATAAAATGATATAACCTTAAAATAAGACTTTCTCAAAGACAACTGAAAATAACTATGAAAACATAAACAACAGACGCGAAAACGAATGAAAATATTGCCAAACCAATGACACACATAGTTTGAAAAACATAACTAAAACCCGCTGATTAGCTATCTGCCCCATTTGCGACTCAAGATTTTTTATGGAAGTTGTGTTGTTCCTCTGAATATTACGGGTCTCTTCTTGAAATTGCATACTTTTAGCTGTCATTCTTTAAATAGCTAACTCTCATTCTGCTTTTTGAGGAGCCTGTTGTTGTTGTGGATATGGAGGATGACTTTGGTCTTTCCAGGAAAAATTAGGAAGATTCTTCTATCCTGGATTATATGTCTGAGAATATGGATTGTTCTGCCTCAAATATTTTATCTCTTCTATTTGTTGAGCAGTAGCAAGACAATGTGCAGTAAAATGAGGCCCATTACAAACCTCACAACTCACTGCTTGGACAGGTTGAACCTGAGCTACAGTTTCAGTACCCACATTCATTCCCTTAAGCCTTCTTTCTACTTCAGCTTTGATTTGATCTTCCATTTTCACAACTTGATTCGCCAGCTTCAAATCAATCTTATCCTCTGGTTGGTTCACAGTGCGATCATACAACTCAAGATGCTCATTGGCGGCAATTACTTCTATGATCCTCTTGATACCAGTGGTTGTTGAAAAATTAGTTGAGCCACCGGCAGCAATGTCTATAAGCTGTTTTGTCTTGAGTCGTAAACCATTCACAAAGTTCTGCATCTGCTCAGTGGCATTCATGTTATGAGTAGGGCATGCCATCAGACACCTCTTAAAGCTCTTATATGCATCTCCTAGAGATTCCCCTTCTTTTTGTTTGAAATTGACAATGTCGTATCTTTTTCGAATAAACACTGAAGTAGGGAAATACTCGTTAAGGAATGCAGTTTCCATCTCTCGCCATATGGTGACACTCCCATCTGGAAGTGAATAGAACCATTCTTCCACATCATCAATCAGTGTGAATGGAAACATAACAAGTCTTTTGGCCTCTTCGGAATGGCCTTCTATCTTCAAAGATGTGGTAGTCGTTAGGAATCTTTGTAGATGCTTGTTTGCATCTTCGTTGATTCTTCCAAAGAAAGGCTTGCTCTCCAACTGGAGAATGGTGGAAGGATGTAACTGAAAGTGTGACACATTCACCGATTGATTTATAATGGTCATCCGGTTTGGTTGAGCATTGGCCCCTCTGTAATCTCCAAGAAGTCTCTCCGTTGGTGGGAGATCTGCCATAGCTTCAGTGTCTCTTTCTGATTCTGAAACTGAATCTGAATGAACAGAAACTCTTTCTTCTTCTAAAGCTAACAGTCTGGCTTGTCTACGTCTTTCGTGTAGAGTCCTTTCAATTTCTGCGTCCAAAGAAAAATTAGTTGAGGGATCTCCTCGCATGAAAATGTTAGACGCAAATTAGTAGTAACAAAATACTAATAATAAAAATAAAAATAAAAACTGAAAATAAAATTTTGGTCGCAGAGCAACAAAATTTCAATTGAATTATAATCAAACTTATATTCTGGCAGTCCCTGGCAACGACACCAAAAACTTGACCGGTAAATTAGCAAGTGTACTAATTGTACCGATGTAGTAATAAGGGGATATTCTCCGAATATCGATCTCGTGGACTGCGTATGAATACAAGTTTTATAGTAATGTAATTGAACAAAAGTCAAAGGGGTTTTGGTTTGTCGTTTGCAACATGTAAAGGCCAAAAGACAAAAAACAGTAAAATAGAGGTTTTAAACAGTTATGAGAAGCATGCTAGGGTAGGGTGTATGAAAAGCCTTGTAATAACATTGATCCTTAGTTTTTAGAAATCACTGCTCAATTCAATCGTTACCAAATATTAGTTGACTCCAATTCCTCAGCAAAAAACCCTTTGGTATTCTCCCTATGCCCCAATTCCTTGGCGGCATAGGAACAATACCAAGCAATATATTTATCTAAAACATTACGGTTACTATAGGGTATCCTCATTCCTAGGAAATATCTACTATAGTCGTATCGTATAAACGCGTTAACAATCGTTTTTACAAACCTAAGATTAACCGTAAATCAAATCCTTATTTGTCAGATAAGAAAAGCATTAAAACATTATACAATAACAACGATGATTAGAAAGCAGTGAAATCAATTATTCAACAGAAACAAGGTCATTACAGAGTTAATTCAGGGACACCCCCTAGCATTAGGGGGTTTAGCTACTCATAATAATAAAAATAAAATCAACAATTAGATTGAACGTTACAAGATAATCGGGTTGCTTTGATCTTCAATCGCTTCCCCTTATGAGAACCTTCAGTTTCCCCAATCTTTGATCGCTGCAATCTTGATCGTGAAATTCTTTTTTGTCCAAAAAGTCCCTTTCTCAATCCACAATACGTCTAATATATCAGAATTCAAATTACACTGCGAGATGCCTAAACTGCCCTCTGAGCTTGCACAATCAGCATAAAACGAAATAAAAAACAATTTACATTCAGTAGACCTGACACGGGTCGTGTCATGGGACACGGGCACCCGTGTCAGGCTGCTGACTCGTGGATGACAATCTTCATCTTCAGGGCCCTGACACGGGCCGTGTCATGGGACACGGGCCGTGTCATGGGACACGGGCCGTGTCATGGGACACGGGCACCCGTGTCAGGCTGCTGGTTCTTAGGTTTGGCTATTCAACTTCTTGTCTTTTTGAGCCCTTCTTGACACGCTGACACGGGCGGCCGTGTCAGGCTCCTGGTCCATATCAAAACTCTTTCGAATTTTTGCCATTTTCCCCGATTTTCGCTCTGCTTCTCCTTTATTGTTTACTTGAACCTAGAAACAGTGAAAATCCCAAATCGATGCGTAAAATGTAATAAAAACAAATAAAATGCGACAAGACATAACAAATGATTAACTGAAACAAACGGTAAAATAACGTACAAAGACCACCGATCAGGGTGCTCAACATTGCGCCTTCTCAACTAGCACCTAATAGTTTGAGGTTTATTAGAGAGTTTTAGATTGTGTGCTGAAGGTCGGAGGTGCCTCCCACTGTAGGCGTGTTATTTTCATTCTATGCCATAAGACCTTCTACCAATAGGGCTGGGTGACCCTTAGGTGCCTATTGAAAAAATTCTTGTTCAAACCCTACTCCAATCATTAATAAATTGGAAATACAAGTTTGTACGAGTGAAAGGGCGGGAGGACTCGCAAGCCATTGTATGGGTAGATGGCACACCTCTTATTCTCTTCCTAGACGGGAAATCCTATGACGATCATTGGGTGTGATAATAAGTACCTTGCATTTGGCGAGGAAAAATGGTTTGCCTCTTGGAAAAATTCGACATCATGGAGTCTCTTGTGGTGATTGATTGGTGGCAAGAGGGTGGTGACTCATTCAACAAATACCTGTATAAGTTTGGATATTTTTGATGCTTTTATAAGTATCCTTTAGTGGTGCGTGAATAAAAGATTGGACAAAACCAAGGCAGTGCGCGAGGAAACTGACAGGTCTCATAGCCACCCTGAAACATGACCGTCAAGAGGGAAAAAAGGTAGGTCGGAGGCCACCCTCCTGATTCATGAAGCGCTAAAGACCACAAGTTCGAGGAGTATTCTTCCCTTTCTGTTGGAAGTAAATTTGTTTTGTCTACTCCAAAGGAGGCGGGTGTCCAGAAGTCTCCCTTGTGGCGAGGTTCTTCCCCCAAGTTTTTTTTCAATCCTTTCTA
Source organism: Lathyrus sativus (assembly GCA_963859935.3). NCBI lineage: Eukaryota > Viridiplantae > Streptophyta > Magnoliopsida > Fabales > Fabaceae > Lathyrus > Lathyrus sativus. Next base: position 613,831,840 of record OZ012735.1, on the reverse strand, counting down.
AACCAAATTCATGAACTCAACTGTGTGTTCTTTAACCATGCTTGTTTGCCTTGTATTGTTGTTAAGGAATCGAAATAACAAATAAATCGATCTAGGGTAATTATTAGTATCACTTAATCAAATAATCTTGTGGTTATAGGATGTTTGCTTGTTAACATAAAAGAATTAAGTAATTATATGAGGAACCCTTAGATAGATTAGTAGTACACTAATAAGAATTTTTGGATATATAGTCATATTACGAGTAGGTAAGTATTGATAACCTTAGTTTTGAAAGAAGTCACATATATACATGTGTTGAATATCAAGACTCCCTGCAGATGCCTATAAGCATTGTTGATAATTGGGATGGTAATCCAGTCACAGAGTTACGTAGCACCGTAAATCCGCACATGATGGAAAGGTTTAATAAGAAGTTTGTGACTCTTGTCCAGACTTATGTGAGAGAAGTGGCCAAGGAAAGGAGTTTCGCGTAGCTACCTATCTCCCGAAGTAGACATGGATCAAATGAGCTAGTGTATAGATATTCACACATCATATGATACCGAATAGATCTCGATCCTCTTTTCTTTTATTATGTATTTGATACGCAAGTGAAATACTAATAGAATTATAATATTATTAGGAACCCTTAACTAAGAGAAGTCATGGTTTAGTAGCGCTTCGCTGAAATAGTAATATCTCACCCTATTATTTTTTAACATTTCAGATGAGTAGGTACCAGGAAAGGGAAAAGGAAACATGGCTTGAGAAGTATTGAAGACCTTGTGTTTATGTTGTTTTCTACTGTGCATTTTGATCTTAGTATTTTGTATCCAAAATGTCATATATGTATGCACTAAGATGTATATCATGTACCTTTTGTAACACCCCAAATTTAATCGGAATATTTTAATTAAGTATTTAATTGAGAATATTCGTATTTTGGTGGTTTTTAGTGGTTTTGTGGATTATTGGGAATTATGCATTTTTGGACTATTTATTTAATTAATAGTATACTATATGAGAATATTAGTATTATTATTGATTAAAATGAATATAAGTGAAATAAGGGTAAATTGGGCATTATGAAGAGTTAGTAAGGGTGTTATGGGAAAAGCCCAATTGTGTGGCCCAAGTCTAAGTATGACAAAATAGAATTCTGAAGGTTTAGGATTCATTTTCGTTAACCGTGAAAAGAGTGGAGGCCAGAGCTCTGAGGAGGGATCAGTGAAGGCAAAAGCTTCGGAAGATTGCCAGAGTTAATCGTAAAAACTTTGAATTGACTAAGGTATGGGGAGTATCGCATTTCATAATTTTATATGTATGCCTTTCGATGTGTTTATGGCGCGGTTTATGATTTTAGGGATTTTTTGGTTGATTTGGGAGAATTAGGGAAAATGATGATAAGACTCTGAGATTATGGCCAGCGATTACTATTTCGGACTGTTTGATGTGTAACATGAGGATTAAGAAACCTTAGGCCTTCGTGGCCAAAACCTTGGATTGTTATGTGTTTGACCCTGAAGGGATTGAGTATTAAATTGTGAGTAACTCTAATGCACTCAGAGCAATTGCAGGAAAATAGTGTTTTAGGCAGTGCAAATGTTGCCGAATTGGCCTAATGAACCATAGATTTTGTACCGTTATCGTCGCATGATCTTAGGGATGATTTGAGGATGTTTTAGGGGAATTAGGTATATGAGTCGTATGAGTTTTTGGGTAGAAATTATTTCTGGTGCGTAGCAGGTTTTGTTGTCATCACATTGTTCGCCTAGCGAGCAAGTCAGCGAAGACTCGCCACAGACTCGCCTAGCGAGCAGGCCGGCAAAGACTCGCTACCGACTCGCCTAGCGAGCAAACCAGCGAACGCAGCAGAGTTCGCGAATATTGATCGTGTGCAGTGATGTCGTGATGTTTGATTCTGGGATTTTTGTGATGAGTTACTATGAGTATGACAGTGAGGTTGCGTGAGTAATAAGTGATAATTTGAGAATTACCGCGAGTGTAATTATGAGGAATTAATACGAGGCAATGTGAGATGATATTAGGGATTAATATGTGAATACTGTGTGATGATATGACGAATTAACATGAGTAGAATTGTGAAGTTTATGTGATTCATAGGAGATAGTGTGGAGATTACCGTGAGTATAATTTGATAAATTAATATGAGATGATATGGGGGCAGTATTATGAATTAATATGGGATAATATGGGATAATATGATTATCAGCTAATATGCGATTTATACGTGATTATATGATGACATGATGTGTGAGATTGATTAATATGATGAATTATGATGATATGTTGTATGATGAGTAATATGATGAATTATGATGATATGATGTATGATGATTAATATGATGAATCATGATGATATGATGTATGATGATTAATACGATGAATTATGATGATATGTTGTGTGATGATGAATACGATGAATATGATGAACGATGATGCACCTATGATATTATTATGAGGATGATTTGTGAAGTGTGCATCATGCATTCATGTGCATCCGGACTTCAGTTCAAGACCTCGATTATTTTGCCTTCAATCCCATTGTGTGGATGTGAGGTATTTTGACGTGCTCCGGTTCTCTAGTAGAATCGGTCCTATTGATGGGGATATATGGAGGGTTGATGGCTCAGTGTCCATCGAGTTGTGATGATTGATACCACATGCATTGAGTTGCGTCGCATTGCATCTATGAGTCTTTTTGTATGAATTATGACGTTGTGGCCTTTGAGGCATATTTGAAGGATATCAATGTGTTGAATATAATTATGAGTAATATGTCGTTTATGCATTAATTATTATACATTGATTATTATGAACTGTTTTACTCACCCTGCCTGTTTGAATGTTACCTCCACGTGGATAACATGCAGATGATCCAGTTTAGTCGTGGATGTCGTCGAGGAGTATTTTGAAGTTTTAGAGTCGTTAGCCTGTATGGTTAACTTAGAGGGTCTTGCTGTGATATGTAACATCGGGTTGGGTTCTTTGAGTTGATTTTATATCATTGGGTTATTTTACTGATGTCACCTTTTTGAGGAAAACTTTGAATTATGCTTTGAGTTCCGCTGCTTTGTGAAATTTGAATGTATTTTGGGAAAACCCGTAGTTACGGAGTATGGACCTATTTTGTTGGCTTTGAGAAATGTACGCCCTTTTAGTGGCTTTTTAATGAGATTTATTTATTCACTCTGATTTTTTTGTTATTTTGCCTTGATAATTTCGGGGTAGAAAAGGGTGTTACACCTTTCATGTATCTATATTATTTAGACACAATTGTATGTACCAGCACTAATGTATAGCATTCTAAATATGGTCATTCTAGACGTATCGTATTTGGGTTGTTATAGTTGGTATCAGAGCAGGTCGATCCTCGACCCAATATTGAAACATCAATAGTTAAATCTTTTCCTCCTCATGTATGTGTTCCCGGCCTAATTTCTATTATCATAGTATTAATCTATTGAGTCTGATCAACTTGATATATATATATATATATATATATATATATATATATATATATATATATATATATATATATATATATATATATATATATATATATATATGCGTGTGTGTGTTTGTGTGTGTTTGTGTGTGTGGTAGGCAAGACTATGGTTGATCCACCACGACGACACGAAAGACAACAGGGAAGCGTAATCATGGCACTAGACCTAGTTAACCACCCCAATATAACACTTATAAGATGTTTTACTTTGGAGACTGTAAGACTGGACTGTTGAAGTGTTATCATTGTCAAGAACTAGGTCCCATAGAAAGGAATTATCCTAAGCAGAAGGCCTCAAGGAGATTCGATAAAGCAGGTCGAGTTCACTGATGAATGCAAGAAAAAAACCAAGGGAAACAAGGATCTTATAACAGGACATATTACACGTTTGATTGATTCCTCTTAGTTCTTTTCATGGTAGAGCATCACACTTTCTTATATCAACTAAGTGCGTAAGAGGTTTGTTTGGAAGCAAAAGAGAGATTTTTCTTCAATGGCGAAGCTCACGAACTAAACAAAAACTAAGACTAATCCCCAACTACAAACAAGATCTTTTTAAATGGTTTAGCTCTCAACCAATATAATAACTTCCTAAGGAAGAATTATTTACTCAAGAGAAAAAATTTACTCTTGATAAATTTACAATTTTACCATCACCCAAAACAATGTTTCGCACTAGACTCAAGAACACTCTCAAAGCAATATGGCTAAAATATGCGAGAAAAATATGAAAAATTTAAAGAGGTTACGAGAGAAATGAAAAGTGAGATTTTTCACATTTTTTGAATTATGAAAAATGATAGAGAAGTTATCTATTTATAGGCCAAGACATGGTTAAAATTTAAAAACAATACATGTGCCAAATTAAAACCTAATCGATTAGGAGAATTGATTAGACAATGTAAATAATAGATTGTTGTGGGCTCAAAATGGAATGTTTAGATATAGATTTGTTACCAATCATTAAGAGACAGACATAATTGATTATATACTCAAATATCTATCATCTAATTAATTATTTCAAAGATCTAATCAATTAGACAGTTACAAAAACACTCTTAATATATGATTCTCAATGTTTTTAGTGTGTGTGATTTAGCCATAATACTTCCATAAATGCCCTTGTGTCTTTATAAGACACTGATCACTCAGACAGACACGACTCGGCGAGCTTTTACACTTTGTCTCTTTCACAACTCTAAATATTTCAAGTATTGGCATTACTACCTTTGACTTTACCCATCACGCTAGAACCTTTTGTCTTCATTGTGAGGATTGAGATATATCCATGTTAGTTACAATCATCTGAGAGATTGAAAGTTTAAACCACTAGTGAACATAAACCCAAAGTCTTCACTTGAGAGTTGTTGGACTATAATGTTGACTTTAAACAAATGTCTAACTTGATCCGAGAGGATAGTTTGATTAGTTATCATGTGCATATTTGATCGCTTAAGTTGTCTTCAATAGTTGCTTAACTTCAAGTGTTGTCGTCATCAAAACTAATCAGCTACTGCCTGTCTTGTATCCTTGTTATCCATAGGCTTTATCATCTTGGAATCACTTCTTGACTAAACCTGCAAGCACATAGATCAATAGCTTTGACATCTTGATCTCCAAACGTTACACTTTGATCACAACTTGATCACCAGAACAACAAAAATTTGATATCTTGAGCTCCATTTGATCATCACAACATATGTGTAGTGATATATTTGTCAGTGACCCACAAGAGGCGAATAGGCCATTTTGCCAACAAAGAGCAATGTAATCCTATCGCCCACGAGGTGGATGACATCACCCAAAACACTCTTGTTTTCCCAATGATCTTACCTGATCAGAAAGGAATCAGTGACATGTCACGCGTCGTCGATCTGAAGGTTGTTCGCCGGAAGTAGGGAGGAGGAGGGGGTGTACCTGCAAGACACTCAGATGCCAAAGTAAGTAATGGATCAGAGTGAGAGCAAATACTTAAGAGAGATAGAGAATTGAATATCTGACTCTCTAGTGAAAGAGGGTATTTATAGAGAGACTCCAGCGCAGGGCCAACGGTCACTTGTGTTGGGCTGGATTGACAGACCCAACCCAGGTGACTGTTAGGGCTTACGTGGCGTAGTGAAGACCAGTACGTGGTCTTCGCCCTAGTTCAACCATCTTGTGATCTCCGGAAGGTGGGTTGACCAGCTCTTTCGGAGGTGGGTAGTTGGCTGATGATGTGTCCCCGCGGAGGGGGCACGTGGAGAACGTGTGGGAGACGTGTTGTTCTGCCCGACGGGGGCAGGAAGTCTTCCCGGTGTGCCTAGACCCGTGCCCGACACTGGGGATTTGGGCCTTGTTGGGTCTCTCCCAAATAGCATTGGGTTGGACCTGCCCGGTGGATGGGCAGGCTTGGGCCCAGTCCAGAACACCTGGTATTGGAAAATTTGGGAAATGACGTGTCTTGGTCAAAGATAATGCAGAAAAAGAGTCAATGGAATAACTTACATCTCCCTAGGAAATAGGGATTCAACAATCCACTACCATTATTAGGTGGGCGATTGCAATTCCCAAGAAACCCTAAAACATGGTCCATAAGTCTATATAAATACCTCAACCTTGGGGTTGAAAGGGAGATTCTAAATTTACCACGAAATATCTCCCTATTGAGCTTGTCACCCTTGTGGACTTGCTCTCACTTTATAGAAAACACTGCCTAACAGGTTTTCTCACAATCGTGAGCTTTCCCTGAACCACCACAAACTTTAAAAGCCTCTGGCCACCCCGACCAACATAGGGGTGCCACGTGTCTGTACTTTTTTTAGAAAGTACAATATGACACCTTGATCTTCAAGCACCACCACTTGATCATCAGATGACAACTTCACTCGTCATCATCCGAACCAACAAGCCTTGAAAAGCACTTATGATGAAGACTTCTCTTAAGAGCGTTGTCAACATCAAAACTAAATAGGTTGCTGCAAATGTCTAATCTCCAAGCACATAAATCTATATTAATAATGGAAAGGATAATCTTAAGAAATTTGACGCAAAAGCTGATGAAGACATATTCTTAGGATATTGTACTTTTAGCAAAACTTTAAGAGTTTTTAATAAAAGAACCCCTAACAATAGAAGAATCAATTCATGTTATCATTGATGAGTCTAACCATTTATGTGTAGAGGTAAAAATTGTTGTTTGTGCGGGTATCCTTGAGAAAACATCTCTAGAAAGTAATGATCAAGATAAAGAGCAAGATCAAGCTCAAGAGAAAAATCAAAGTCTAGCTGAAAATACTCAAGGTGAAGAAGCAAATGTAAAATATCAAGACTTACCTAAAGAATAAAGGACTGATAAGGACCATCTAATTCAAATGTTATTAGAGATAGTTATATGTTATTAGAGATATTTCTAAGGGAGTTACAACTCGACACCCCCTTAGCAAGAAACATAACCATATAGCTTTTGTTATCCAAATTAAGGCAAAGGAAGTTGATGAGACTCTCGTGGACGAACATCAATCTCTTGTTATGCAAGAAGATAACTCAATTTGGTAGAAACAGCTAATTAAGTGATTGAAAATTGTTAGGTCTTCGCAACAAGCTTGATGAGCATGGAGAAGTTTTAAGAAATAAGAGATTTGTTGCAAAGAGATACAATCACATAAAGACATCAATTTTAATGAAACTTATGCTCTTGTAGCTCAATTAAAAGTCATATGGGTGCTTTAAGCTTTTTTCATGCATCGTAGATTTTAAACTCTTCTAAATGAATATAAATAGTACAAATTTATGTTTTTAAATTGATCAACCTCTAGACTTTGTAAATATTTTCCTTTCTAGATTATGTTTTTAAATTGAAAAAGACTATGTTCGGCTATAAACAAGTTCCTAGAATTTAATATGATTGTCTGAATAAATTTCTGCTTAAAAATAACTTTCAAAGGGGAGATAGTTTACAAAATCCTTTTTATCAAGAAATCTAAGCAATGCATTAGTTCAAATTTATTTAGATGATATCATTTTCGATGCTACTAAAGAATTCTTGTATAAGAAACTCTCTGAGACGATCGAGAAGGAATTTGAGATGTAAAACATAATTGCACAAGGGAAGAACCACGTCTATGAGTAGAAACGTGCATACGTAGGAGGTGCGGTGCATAAACGTGTAACACTGACATATGCTTAAGATATCTTAAACTCTTCCTTGTACCAACTTTCCATATGAAAATGAGGCTCTCAAGGATATTGTTGAAAAAACTACATAGTTGCTAGACAAAACAGACTTGTTTGTTGCTAATAATCCAGTGGGAGTTGAAACACGAGTACAGGATATGATTCAGCTACAAGATATCAATCAAGTGCTCCTTTTGCTGACCAACTTTCCGTACAAAATGACACTTGATTCTAAACTACTCGAACATGAAGGAAAAAAAAAAAAGATCAATTCCCAATAAAACTCAGATGTCATGATGAAGTAAAAAGGCTAAGAATATCACACATCAATCATACCCCATACTCAATAAAAGAATATCACATTACTAAGGAATCGATGACAGGCTCTCATACACAAAGCGGACAATACCTCGTAGACGCAGTGGTCAGTAGACTTTAGATCAAAACGACACAGATTTAATCTACCTTCTGCAACCCTTCTTCACTCTCAGGTCAAACTAGTACTAAGAGAGATCTGAAATCAATTCAAACCAAAAGAAAGTCAGCATGGTCAAGCAAACATAATGTGCGCAAGTTATTAAAAGTAAAAGTCACTGACTTTCTCCCAAGAGAACTTATGTAACAACTCTAACCTGACTTCATGGAGAAAAATATGAAACTAAATTGTGCTACTGGTCCCCACGAGTAAACATTCTTCCTCTTCAACTTCAAAGTTCCAAAGGAAAATCCTGTATTGTCAACTTGGATAATATAAACTTGTCAACTTATCACGCATTTCTTCTACTACTTCCTTTGAGTAGGCTAGTGATTCATCTGTTCGCATTTTTCATCTAGTAGACGCACTGCATTTTCCGGTTGAGTTTACCTTTGTCCCGCACATCTGCAATTCTTCCTGACACTAAATTTGATTAATCAACCAAAGCACGTTAATTTGCATCACCACTACAAACCATAACATTCTTATTTGGTGCATAACTTTGTTCCATTGTTTTGCCAATTGGTTCATCATATATGAGATAAATTGTTGTCTTCTTCACAACTAAATTGTTCTCAAAAACAACAACAACCTCCATTTTATTACCAGGTTCCATACTTGATACTAATCTCTGACCCTCCTCATCTTCAAATGAGACTAGTGCCTCTCTCTTATAGAGCTGAATGGTGGCCTTTGTGTAATTTTTCACCATTACATTTTTAAGGCCATTTGATGCTATGTTTTCTGGATTTGAAGAATGGACAATGCATATTATAGTCTTTAAATTATGCCCTTCCATGTGAGGGACTTCAAAAATTACAGAAGAACCTTGGCAATTGAAGGTTAACCAATACGGATACTTATCATCTGGGAGCAAAGAGCCACCGCAGCCATGGTCAGCCATATTCTGTACAATGGAAAATAGGATAATAAATTAATTGAATTATAAATTAACATTAACAGTAAGATACATCCAAGGAAGAACAATCAAAACCTGGAGAATTTTCTCTTTCAAAATATTGGCAACTTGGCAATTCATTCCCAATTGAATGAAAATAGATTTCAAGGAATTTCGTGATACTTGTGATGTAGTGGCAGCTAATTCCAATTCATTATAATTAGTGGCATACAGTGCCTCCAAAATTATTGCTGCATCGTAAGAAAGTTGAAGTTCTGAGCTGCATTGCACCCAAATACTTCGAAGACTTGGAAGGTGCTTTGAAATCAATGATAATTCGTGGGAATTACTATGTGGTACATCTAAAAGAACAGGAAATGACATGATAGTAGAACTTTGAAATTGTGATGGGAGATTATTTGTTGGTGACATCCAAGACTGAATGATAGATGGAAACACATCACGTGAAAATCCTTCATAGCCGCACAAAGAAATATATACAATGCTTTTTGATCTTATAATTGAAAACGGCACTTTTGCAATTGCAGTGTTATTTGCAATCAGGGTGGTTAAAGATTCCATCTGTTCCAAGTCCTCTTCCAATTTTTCAATCTTCAAACAACCAGAAAGAATGAGAGTTTTCAGAGATTTCAACTTGTAGATACTTCTTGGGAGACTGCATAGGCTAATACAATCTTCCAAATTTATTAGAAGAATTTTATTGAGATGTCCAATGCTAGGAGAAACCTCAGACAACATTGGACAATCGGAGAGTATTAGTTGTTCAAGATTAGGCAAATTTGAAAAGTTTGGGGTCTGTGTCAGATAATGAGAATGACTAAGTTTGAGAATTTTCAGCTTCTCCAGCCTCTGCAAGAACAGAAATGTTATATAGAAAACTTAGGGAAGAATCATAAATGATTTGTAAAAATATTCTTTAATGATCTATTTCTGAATTCTTAAGGAAGTTTCATTATCACAACCTCTTGGCAGAAGATTTAAGGCTTTTAATAATATGCCAATACATTAATGAGTAACAATATTCAATAACTTTACACTTGGCAATGAATCAAAACTATACAAGTTTCCTAATTCCTTAAAATGTTTGAAAAATTTGTACTTCTAATTTTGAAATTTAGATGAACTGTGATTCTAAGAAAAGGATAATATACTAGGCAAGTTGAATAATTGCCAAATTTCATCGGAGAAACTTCCAAACTAAAAACACCGACGAAAAGAAATATGAAAACTATTTCTAAATAAGGATATATCAAAATAATATAAAAGTTTGAAGTGCAAAAAACCTGAAATCAAAATTAATACCTGGGTTTCTTTCCATAAAAGTTTGATATTGCTATTTTCTAACTCAATTGAAACTAAATTTCCTAGATAAAAGCTTGAGGGTATGCATGTTAAAGGAAACCCATTCCAAGAAAGCCATCTCAGATTTCTCGAAAGGTATTCAAAATCTCCATCAAGTTGTACTCCAGCAAGTTGAAGCAATCTGAGTTTCTTCATCTTTTTAAATGCCTTAGTACTAAAACATTTTGCATTATCTCTTGGCAACATCAAAGTCAGTCCCTCAACAACTTTTGTTCCCTATGAAATATGACAGACCAAAAATGAAAACAAGTGCACATTAAATATACGAGGCAGGTTAAAAACCTTTAGATGAACCAATCATTTATTACTAGAACCTAGGAAGCACAATATCATTCACAACCAAACTAGTTTTTATATCACAACTAACTAATTGTTATGTTGTGATTAGTCACGAAAACATGCTTTTGTTAAGAATTTACTCATAAATATTTGTTTCATTTTCTTAAGCTTTGGATATTTTAAGTCTAGAATGTATGAAAAAAATATGAAGTGCTTACCGTCTGTTCAAATAAAACATTAAGCACGTCGTTACTAAACCACAACCTGCTACGCTCCTCGGGCTCCTTTGGTGATTCCTCGCGTATGAGTTCTCTTCCCATATCTCGTAACAAATCATGCATTCCAAGTCGATTCCCATCATCAACAGTCACAAGGCTTCGCTCAAGAAGGACATTTATTCCAATTTCTGCATATCGTTCACAACCATTTAATATATGTATAACTTCGGTTCGGTCCATCCCAATAAAGAAACAAGCAATGTCAAGAAAAATTTCTCTCTCAAAATCATCATTTAAACCATCATAGCTTATTTTTAACTTCTTCTGTACTTGATCATTTGGAATTCTTTTGAGCTTGTCCAATACACACTTCCATTCTGTTATCCCCCTATCACACAAATAAGACCCGAGAACTTCTAGAGCTAGTGGCAATTTCCCCGAATACTCCACTACATTTTGGGAAATTCCTACAAAATCTTCTCTAGGCCTTGCTTGCTTGAATGCATTCCAACTAAAAAGCTCAATTGATTCACTTTCATCCATTTCTTTCATTGAGTATACTTGGTCAACTCTATTAGCTCTAAGTATATGCATATCTCTAGTTGTGATAATTATTCTACTCCCAGAACCAAACCATTGACGACTTCCACACAAAGCATTCAATTGATCCAATGTACTCACGTCATCAAGTACAAGAAATACTTTTTTGCGGCAAAGTCTATCAGTTAATATAACTTTTCCTGCCTCAATGCTTTGAATCTTGGTTTTCGATTCCTTGCAAATATCAAAGAGAAGTTGTTGTTGTAAAGACACCGGTCCATCATTTTTCTCCCAAACCTCCCTTGTATTTGCTAGGAAGCTCCTAGCTTCAAAGTTACGACCAATTTTATTGTAAATGGCTTTTGCAATGGTGGTTTTGCCAATTCCTCCCATACCCCACATTCCTAGTAAATGAACATCATTTGATTGTTGGATGTCTAGTAGCTGAATCATATCTTGTACTCGAGTTTCAACTCCCACTGGATTATTAGCAACAAACAAGTCTGTTTTGTCTAGCAACTGTGTAACTTTTTCAACAATATCCTTGATAGCCTCATTTTCATTCCTATTTAAAAACCCAAATAAGATTTATGTATATATGTACACATACATCCTATATACAAATATCAAAAGTAGAGTAAACAAACAAGTTGATCCTTGACTCTTGCTAGTTACTTTCAAATGTCTCTATCAATATCTCAAAATGGCTTCTTACTAACGTTACTCAGTTATGTACCTCCATCAACACTTGTTTGATGAGGTCGTTAATGCCGCTTGCATGGCGCCAGTGAAGTGACCTAGTTGGACCTTGACTTTGTAAGTCCCTCTATCAACATTTCAAAATAGTCCATGACTTATCACTTAACTGGCCACGTTAGCACGGCGTCATCAAAATATAACTTAGAAGATTACTCCTCAAAAGTATATGGAAATTTGATATAAAAAATCCAGAAAATTAAAATATAACTTAAGAGATTACTACTTTATATATGCAAAATCATTTGGTTGATAGAATGATTGTTGAACATAATTTACCTTGAATTTAGTACTACAAATCCTGCAAGGTTTGCTGCCTCACGAAGCGCTGCTCTCCAACTCCATACCAGCCCCCGATTTGGCAACTCGTCTTTATAAATTGACAAACTGTTCAAAGCATATCGAGCAGCTTTTCTAAGCCTATCATAAATCCCATCCTTGTTTGAAAGCCTAGTGAGTAGAGTTTGAAATGCTTTTCCAAACTCGCCAGTTTGATGACGAACTTCTGAGGGATCGACATCATAGAACACCGGCAAAACCACTTGCCCTGTGGTTCTACGCGTCTCCATTATATTCACCAATTCATCGAGACACCATCGCGAATCTCCATAATTTAGTGAAAACACAATGATACAGATCTGAGATTTTTGAATTGCTTGATGTATTGATGCTGAAATGTGATCTCCTCTTTGAAGTGAATCTTCGTCTCTAAAAACATGAATTCCTTCATTTTGAAGAGAAGCATAGAGATGTGAAGTGAAGGAAGAACGCGTATCTTCTCCTCTGAAACTTAGGAAAACTTCATATTGCCTCATTAACATCGACCGTGCAGCTTTGCTAACAATTGGAACGACCCTTAGATCCAATTTACGCTTACTTTCTGTGAGATTTGAGAGATCTTCCATGGAAGACATGGACGAATCTGTAGGTGGAGCGATGAGATGAATTTAGTGCTTAGGAAAGTGAAGTGCAGTTAAAGAAAGAAGATAAGAAGAATAAGAGAGGTACAAATCAACGGTAGTTGGTCAACGCAATGTCATCATGTTTACTGTGTGAGAATGGGTCGTTGTTGTTGCGAGAAGAAGAAGGATTATTTATCCATTTAAAAAATGTTGGATATTAGCTTATATTATTAGTAGAGTGCCACCTGGACTGTTTAGTTATTGTATTAACCATACATACAATTCATGTTTCTTCATCTTCTCCATGGATCATGCTTTCATTTTTTCTTTGTATATGAATGACTTTTTTAGCTGCTCCAATGTTAACTTGGTATTAGAGTCTCACATGCTCCGGTCACCATTGTTTTTTTCTCTTAATTGTTTGTCATTCTTTCTCTTGTTTCTTCCATTTTTGAAATTCGATCTTCTTCGTATTTCTCTATCGTTTTTCATTTCTTCTCTTGTTTCTTACATCTATGAAATTCGATCTTCTTCTTCTTCCTTATGACATACCAGAGCTTCACATATTTCTCCACAAATCTGAATGAGAATTTTTCTCTTGTTCTAATCACATTGTTACTTGATGATAAGAACTACCACACTTGGGCAAGGTCAATGCACATTGCTTTGGTTTCCAAGAACAAAGAAATATTCGTTGATGGAACTCTCATGACGCCTCTGATTTCTGATCCTCTGTATTCTCCTTGGATTCGTTGCGACACCATGGTTTTGGCTTGGACTCATTGATCAATTTCTGAATCTATTGCTAAATATGTGCTTTGGATTGACAGCGCAGCTGGTGTATTCCGCATCTCAGACATTCAAGAAGACTTATACAAATTTCACCAGGTACTCTTGACGTTTCGAAATATTTTACTCAATTGAAAGTTCTATGGGATGAGTTAGAAAACTATAGACATATTCTTGCATGTGCTTGTGTTATACCTTGTTCATGTGGCGTTATTACATCAGTTCAGAAATATCGTGAGCAAGACTATGTCATCTGCTTCCTAAAAGGGTTGAATGAAAAATTTACTCATTCTAAATCCCAAATTATGATGATGAATCCCTTACTAGATGTTGATAATGTTGGTGATTTTAGTATCATCAATGGATTTTAGTAGTAATGTGATTTACTATAGGCCAATGCAATTATGCGTTACGCTTGGAAACGAGTTGGGATAGTGCGGAGTGCACGCTCGTCAAGCCAACATATAATTGAAACGGGGTTCCAAGGGGCAGCGCCCCGAGCGAAAATTTTGAATAAATTTGAATCCCAATTTTCCCAACGGACAGAAATATTTCTGAAGAGTTGTGTCATTTCAATTACTGTTATTGATCTCCTATAAAAGGAGTCATTTGGCCTCGGTTTAAAAAATACAGAAAAACAATACCATACTTTCTCTCTACTTCTTGATTTGTTCTCCATTGCCGGATACAGTTTGTTCTTCAAGAATTATCCCCGCAAAGATTTCGTGAACCCAGGCAATAATAGGGTCGAAATACTTTGTTCAGAAAGTGTTCAAACGCGATTCATCGAAGATATCCAAGATTATTATACCAAAAATCTAACAGATAAAGCCTTCTCCCTTGTCATTAACCAAGAAAGAGAACTTAATAATTCAGTTTTTGTGGCAGTTCCAAATGCACCTTCTAGTGAAGAAGGGGTTGCTTTTCAATTTCAAACAGCATCTAGAAATTCAAATGGCAAGACTGGTATAAATTTTGTCAAAGGTAAATGGCAAGGATATGGTGGAGCACAGGGACATAACCGTGTTTGCACTCATTGTGGCATGATCAATTACACTATTGAAACATGTTTTCTCAAGCATGGATATCCCCCAGGTTTTAAAGGCAAAGGTAAAGCTCTAATTGCAATTTCTCAATCTCAGTTTGTTGCTTTGGTTACTACAGGTTCAAAGTCATCTCAACAAAGCTCAACAATGTCTTCTTTTGGATTTACTCAAGAGCAGTACAACATTATCCTGGAATTGATTCAACAGTCCAAGATCACACCTAAAGCCAATTCCATATCCACATCTCCTTTTGTCCTAAACTCACACTCTCCAAATGCCAATGGTAAGAATCCTCACCTTTGAATCCTAGATACAAGTGCAACTGGTCATATATCATATGACATAGCATCCTTTACTTCTTACAAAACTAATATTCTTGTCCATGTTAGCTTACCCGATGGCTCACAAGTTATTGCATCCATGTATGGTAGTGTAGCCATATCTCGTGCCCTAACCTTACACAATGTGCTTTATATTCCCAACTTTCATGTTAACTTGCTTTTTATTGCTAAACTTGTTAATAGTAATGACTGACATGTTAATTTCACTGCTAACTCTGGCCAAATTTTGCAGAATCATTCCAAGGCAGTGATTGGTACAACTAGCTTGCAAAAAGGTTATATGTACTTGACTAAACCAATTACTCCTTAGCTTATCATTCTAATGCTCAATCTGATTGTAATCTTTGGCATTTAAGATTATGCCGCATTTCTAATACAGGCTTACACAATATTTCCAATTTTTTCCTTTTATACCTTATGCAAATGACAATCTTTCTTGTGATTCTTGTCATTTTGGCAAACAAAAGAAACTCCCATTTTCTCATAGCACTGCTAATTCATCTGCACCTTTTGAGATTTTGCATGCTAACTTGTGGGACCTTTTTCTACTATTTCAGTATTAGGACACAAATATTGTTTGACTTTAGTTTATGATTAAACTAGATACATATGGGTTATATTTCTCGAAACCAAAGACCCAACTAAAGCGAGCCTCATTCAGTTTATAGCCTTCATTGAAAACCAATTCAAAACCACCCTAAAATGCTTAAGATCAGATAATGAGACTGAGTTCATTGCCCTCTCTGAGTTCCTCCTATCCAAAGGCATTGTCCATCAAAAATCTTGTGTTGAAACACCCCAACAAAATGGGGTGGTAGAAAGGAAACACCAACATATATTGAATGCTGCTAGAACATTGTATTTACTTTCTCATATTCCCTTAAATATTTGGAATTTTTGTGTCCAACATTGTCATACCCTAATTTTGTCCTACCTGTTTGATTTTCATTTGTTCATCCACTGAAAAATCCAAAAATATGTTGCTTGGCTTGCTGACTAAACTCGGAGGGTGTCATAGCCGGACTACATTTAAATCGTGGTGCATTTGAGTATTTATCGTGAAAGTTCATGTGCCAATACAAATTCCCTGGGTATAAATCAAGTTGTCATACTATCGATAGTTTCAGGGTTGATAATCATTAGGATCCATTTGGAATGAGAACTGAGGCTTTTATCTCGAGTCATGATCTCTAATCTCAGTATATGCTCATTCGGCCTGTAATGTTCAAAGTGGGAGCATTTTAATCCTTTCATCTCAAGGTGGTGTTCGTGAAAGAGTTCGGGTGTAGTGTAGATAGCATTTTGTTTTTAAATCCCAACAAAGTCCATAATTCATAAACTCCAAAGACAGGTTAATATGCCCATGCCATTTGTTCAAAAATTCACAATTGAGGTTTAGAGTTCATTATCATTTAAATTCCATATCAAAAATCTCAACAAGAAAAGCAAGCCATGAAGTGATCATGATTGATTTTAAATTATTGATTGTAAGTCAAGATGTTGGTATAGGCATGGGCATGTCACTTATGTCTCTAATCTGTAGGTTCCTTGTGGTCATGTGGATCTATGAGAAGGGTGCTAAATAATGAGAAGCACATTGGAAAAAAGGATCTCTTGGTTGTACTTTAAGTTATTCCAATCTATTTACAAGCCAATGAGGTAATCATGTCTAGTCAAGAGCACAACTTGAGATTATTTATGATTATATGGAAATGCGGTAATGTATCAAGGACTTAAACTAACAATCACAAGTCATGAAGCAAAATACCACAAGCAGAGGACAATGTTGAAAGTTACGAGGCTATTCAAAGCATATTATGTGAACAATGTTACATCAATAATTCTACAGTATATTGCACATTAAAGAGGTTCAAAAACTACAAGAGGCTTGAAAGTAATAAAAGGCAATTCAATTGAAGAGTTGCTGATACAAAGTACAGAGGTTAAAAAGCTAGTAAGCTTGTGAGATATTTCCCATTTCATTAAGGTGGCCTTTATGCAAGCATTGTACCATTCCAACGATTACATGAGTTTACAAGGTAAATCAAAGGTAGCCATGTCCTGTGAATGATTAGCAAAATTGTACACCAGCCTGCTTTCATTACAAAATCCATGTATAAAAGCCGCAAGTCGGTACAAAGCGCTGCGAGATCAAACATCAACAAGTCAGCTCATTCTTTAAAAAAATAAAAAAAATAAATAGTTACAGGAAGAATTGGGAAGCATTGCAAGCTTGTACGGTCCAAATGTTAACAAACCGACTACAGAAGAACCAGCTAGCAAATTGCTCACAGCCAACAGAACATCATCCACCTTCAACGTATAGCTATCCACGTAGCAGGATCATACCTGAAGTGCAGTATCAACATACTCGAACTGCTCACCACGAAAGGAACATCCATAAACTCGTACGACCGTTCGTACTGTACTACTACGTTCCCACAATTGGACCCCTATCACGCATCAGCACCAACAGTAAGAAACACGCAGTATTTTACGGTATCCCCCAAGACATAAAATATCAGCAAGCATCATTTTGCTGTGGAAGACTGAGAGATGGAAGACCATGATCCACCAAATGCCAAAAAAAGACCTGCATAAAGTAGCAGGATGTCAGCGAGAAACTCACGCCATGACACCACCTTCACAGCTTGCTAACAACTCGAGAACAGTTTCAGACCGCACCACCGTACAAAAGCCTCGCCGTTGTATGGCAAATTAGTGGACCAATTACTCTCTGTTGATGTGGTGTAGCGGTCATTGAGTTAAACAAAGAGTAGATTTGTCCATCTAGCTCGGAAATCCTTGCTAGTTCCACGGTAACAGATTCTGAAGTTGAAAATGCACCTTGAATTCTCTTCATGTTTTGAACAGCCTCTCGCTCTGATAATCGTTAGCTATGCTGCAGACTGCATAATCTGTCCACTTAAGCCGCCATGGCCTTACCTAACATTGGTGCTGGCAGCATTGATGATACCTTCAACCGATATGAGGTGCCTAGAATGATAAAGAAAAAAAGAGTTCATGAGTAATGACATCAAGATTAATATTAGCAATACGGTGGATACTACAAAAGCGCTGGCAAAACCGCCGCAACGTAAAAAGCATACTAAATTAACGCGGCAATGAGCAGAACGAATTCATTCGCAATAATTCCAAACACTAGCAGCCTCACCATAAGTGACGAAAACGTGGTTCACGCACCACAAAACCAGGATGTGAACCTGCGAGGCATAACACAACATCATAACCTCCACCGCAACAGGACCCGTACGCCGTCCTTTGGCCACACCAAGCCCACATCCTTTCGTAGCCATAGCAGCATTTTTGATGTACCCTGCAACCACATCAAGAAAAAGGTTGGTCATAATCCAAAAAGTCACAGGCTTGCTGTAAGGAAATTTCAAACGAAAAGATGAGCTACCACAACAAGAGAAAAAGGAAAGGAAAGAGGTATCTACAACAAAACTTATACCTTTCCACCTTCGTAAATCAGATAAGCTAGCCTCATTTTTCAACTACAACTTGATACAACCTTCACTACATGACGAATAGAGAGGACCATAAGCTCTTTTACCACATCATAATCTGTTGTGGACCCACAACAAATCACACCAAATGCCAAACCATCACAATGGTACACTGCTGCCCAAAATCTCTGCAGAACCTCACTACCCTCCAAACGTACTAAAGTTGTTGCCCCACTCCAAACCATACTACCAAAGACGCAGACACAGTATGTGCTTTTTTTTCCATACCTTGCAGACAAGAAGGTACACATCACAGGTTTTGTTTTTCACCAAGCCACAAGCAAACAAAATGGCCAGCTGCAAACCGTACCACCACCTGCCATAGCTGCTACTCATCACGCCAGACAACAACCTGCAACAACAGCTGCAGACAGAGCATCATGAAGGTGGCAATTTCAATTCAAAAAGGGAAGAAACAGGCAGAAAGAAACCAACATGAAAAATCACTGATAACTTCTCAATTCACAAACACAAACCTCAACCCAACCGTGAAAACTCCTTCTCTTCCACCCGTGAAGCTTCGAACTTCAACCGTATCCCATTACCATCGGAGAACCGCAAATCAACCAACCGTTAACCCGATCGACCTTCTCCTTCGCTAAATCTCCAAACTGTGACCCCTAAAACCTTTGATTCTCCTCTTCAGATCTGAATGGAACTCTTTCACACACAACAGCAACAATAATTCATAACCCAGAAACATGTTTCATAAACCCTCTCAATCTCCAACAAAACCGAAATCACAACCCATAAACCTCTCTCCCTCAAAATATCGATAGATCTCCATCTCAAAACCTCAACCTCACAGGATTCTCCCCTCACAACTCTCACTTTATGCAAAGATAACCTTCATAAGAGTGAACCGCATCAACAACCAAATCGTTCACAGAACCTTCAACCAACACCCCCTTTTAATTCTCCATTCGCCTTCTTCAATCCAACAACCAATAAACAAACACCCAGACCCCATCAAAACTTGAAATCCATTCCTCAAAACCCTCTTTATACTTAAACCAGAAAACGAAGGAGAAGAACAGAAAGATCGCGTCACTGACCAAATCGAGAACAAACTGAACTTGATATGGACTCGAAAAAGTGACGGTCGAAGCATTTGTGACCGATTGGTTGAAGGTGAAATCAGAGGGAGACCCAGACGCGTAAACCTGTAGAGTATTTGTTGATCCAAGCAGGTGGTGTGTGGTGTTCGTTTTCTATGTTCATCTCGTTTTCTTCCTCGATTCTGAAGTTAATCTCATGCGTTTTGGGTAAATCGTGATGGTGATGACAATGATTATTAATTTATTTTATTTTTTGTCATGCTAATGTGGTTGAGACGAACCACGACTTTGTGGCTTTGAGGATCATTTAATGTGTTGCTGATATTGGGCCCGTACAGTTTTTGATTCATACGAGTGTTTTTCTTTATGGTGATTAGCTTAGTCAGACCATGGTTTTTTTTTGTTTGTTATTTCCATGTCACCCTTTTCCTTGTTCCTTTTGATCATGTTTGACTCTTGTGGAGGGGTGATGGGCCATAGGCCCATATGATCCTCTCCTAATTTTGTTTTTGCATATTTCGCATCCTTCATTCTTCAAAATGCACCCTTTGCGTTATAGCTTTTAACGAGTTTTTTTTATATATTGTTTTTGACTTTGATTCTAATAAATTTTCAACTTCATTTTGGTCGATGACGAGACCTCTGTAATTCATTACCAGTCAAATTATTGATGAGTAATGTCGGATCTGAGACCACCTCTTTTCTCTCTTCATTACTTGTCCCAACTCGATTCAAAAGCTTTGACAAACCATCTTCAAAATCCAATTATCTTTGTATTGAATTAAAAAGAGGGGATTAAGTGTAGACTTTCTTCCTCCCCGAGTGTTGGGATGCCCACTGTAGTGAGGGTGGTTCCGACACTCGTCTTTCAATACGAAGACGCTTCCCATCCATTTTCAAATCTCATCTCCTTAAAATCAATTCTTGGTATTGAATTAAAAAGAGAGGATTGGGTGTAGACCTCTTCTTCTTCGAGTGTTGGGATGCCCACTGTAGTGAGGGTGGTTTCGACACTCGTCTTTCAATACGAAGACGCTTCCAACTTTTCCTCCTAAAACCTCGGTCCCGTACCGAGTACACTTTCAATAATAAACTGACTTCTTTGTACTGAATTAAAAAGAGAGGATTGGGTGTAGACCTTTTCTTCTTCGAGTGCAGGGATGCCCACTGTAGTGAGGGTGGTTTCGACACTCGTCTTTCAATACGAAGACGCGACTCCTTCCACCTATCTCCTTCCACAACTCTTTCCCGAAACCTTTCTCACCTAAAACCTCGGTCCTGTACCGAGTGCATTTTCAAATCTTTTTATAACAAAAACTTGAATGGTCGTGGAGTGGTTAGGCGTAGGCCTTCTCCTATCCTGAGTGCTGACGTTTACCGTAGGGTTCTCTGTCGCAAAGCACTTACCATTCAAAACCAAAAACATCTTTAATAAGAGAATGAAGTTCTCTTTGCATTGAATTAAAGAGAGAGGATTGGGTGTAGACCTCTTCTTCTCCGAGCGTAGGGATGCCCACTGTAGTGAGGGTGGTTTCGACGCTCGTCTTTCAATACGAAGACGTCTCGTTCGCCACACCCTTTTATAACAAAAACCTTGAGATAAAGAATTGGGTACTACCCGTAGGGGTTACTATCCGAGGACCTATCTCGCCCCAAAAGCAATTCCACCAATCAAACATGTCATCTTGCCTCGCATGGCGAAAACCTAATCATTTCAAAAAGGATATGTTACGTCCGTTCTACCACAAACAGGTAACGCCTAAGTCTCCAATGAGCGAGCAGCAATACACTTAAACTGCTAGAATGCGCACGATAGCATCATCCATAAAAAAAAACATCAACAAACCGTAGGCCGAACTACGGTTGCTCTGATTCTTTACTTCGTTCAAGTAAAGATACGTAGGCACAAGGGGCACAATCCTTGTCGAGCACTTCCCCCCATATCTGTAGTTCCCCGAACTACGTCGACTCTGACTTTCTCACATCTATTGAGAATACGTAGGCATAGGACTGCGAAGTCCTACCGAGTCTGTTCTTTCTCTTTTCTTCCCCGTTCTCTCTTTCCTCCTAACTTTCTTGTTTCTAACCCTTCTTTTACCCAGTGGAACACTTCTTATAGCATATTATTTAAGCAGATATAATCACACATACGACAAACAAAAGGTTCCCATCGAGTACGATGGATGCGAGGGGTGCTAATACCTTCCCCTCGCATAACCGGCTTCCGAACCCGTTCATGGTTGCGAGACCATCTTATCCATTCTTTTCTTAAGGTTTTCTCGATATTTTCCTTTCCCCTCATGGGATAAATAAAGTTCGGTGGCGACTCTTCTGTCCTTTCTTTTCGCCTCCCCGTCGTTGCACGATGCATTTTTTCGAGTAGCGACAGCTAGCGACTCTGCTGGGGATCCCTAGCGAGCCAAGCCTATTTTGTTTGTCATGCTTGTGTTTTTATTTGTTTTATTTATTTATGCTTTATTCTCTAACTGTTGGGTTTATTTGGATGGTTTGTAAGGATAAAAGCTTTCTACCCGAGCTTTCGAGTATACACTAAGTTAGGAGGTGGATTCTTTCTGATTTGCGAGACTTAGGACTCGTTGAGTTGGGTCGAATTCCACCGCTCAGATGAGACCCCGTTGGGATGATTATGTCTTACGTGTAGTCGTAATGACGTCTTTATTTCCGACGTGGGAGTCCGTGACTCTGAGGACCTTTGTAGAACCTTATTCCAAAGGTTGCTAAGACATGACTCTGTGTTCATCCTTTGAAGGGATTACCGTCTTACGAGTATTCGTTATGATGGAAAACTTTTGAGGGCTAGTGCATGGGACTTTGTTTAAAAGCCTTTGGGATACCCTCTTATAAACCAGTAGATAACCTACCCGATGGGAGAGATGTTTTCTGTTGTTTTGCAGGACCTATGACTTTGATCTCGCTATTATTCTTTCATCATGTGCTCATTACATTACATTTGCATAAGCATCTCTGCATCATTTCTTGCATTCCTTACAACCCGACCTTACACGCCGCTTACCCTTTCAGAGAGTGTAAAGCAAGCTGACTTCACGACATCGGTATAATACAAGGAATAATCAGAGAAGAGTCATGGATCAGATAGAGCAAGACCAGACTACTATGAGGAGCGAGATGCTAAGCATGAAGACGCAGATGAATAAACTCATGGAGGTGATTCAGAACATGGCCAGGAGTCAAGAGGAGATGAGGCAAGCAGCAAAGAGGAGCGCTAATCAGACTTTGGCTGGTGCAATTCCCAATGCAAGTGGTGCAATTCCAATTCCTGTTGAGACCACCCCAACCCCTGTTGGGGCAATTCCTACTTCTGCGGGTGCCATACCTGCCAACACCGTCCATCCACCAGTCGGTGCGACACATCCTCATGGTACTACGATCCCAACACAAGTCCAGTATGATGATCATGAAGGTTTCTATGAGAATTCAGGTGAAGCATATGGACCGCAGACCGCTGAATTAGAGAAGAAGTTTAATGCTTTACAAGAGATGGTGAAGGCATTCCAAGGCCCCGATGTTTTGGGACTAGATGCTGCTGAAATATGTCTTGTACCCGGAGTTAGGATACCTCCGAAGTTTG
Source organism: Lathyrus sativus (assembly GCA_963859935.3). Lineage (NCBI taxonomy): Eukaryota > Viridiplantae > Streptophyta > Magnoliopsida > Fabales > Fabaceae > Lathyrus > Lathyrus sativus. Next base: position 613,808,352 of record OZ012735.1, on the reverse strand, counting down.
TAATCCCAACCTTCGAGAAATACAAGGGTAATAGTTGTCCTAGGACACATATAAGGTCTTACTGCAGAAAGATGGCTGCATATTCCGATGATGAGAAGCTGTTAATCCATTTTTTTCAAGATAGTTTGACAGAGGCTTCTCTGGAATGGTACATGCATCTTGAACGATCCAATGTGAAAAGCTGGAAGGAGTTAGCAGACGTTTTTGTGAAACATTATCAGTACAATACTGACATGGCTCCAAATCGGATGCAACTCCAGAATTTGACCCAGAAACCGAACGAGTCTTTTAAAGACTTTGCTCAGAGGTGGAGGGGAGTCGCTGCAAGAGTACAACCCCCGTTGATGGAGAAAGAGCTGACAGACCTCTTCATGGGCACGCTGCAAGGACCGATCCTTGAGCGTCTAGCGTCTACAACCTCTACAGTGTTTTCTGAACTTGTCACGGCTGGAGAAAGATTAGAAAGCTTTATGAAGGCAGGAAAGATTCAGAATGCTGGTGAATCTTCAAATGGGACCAAGAAGCCCTATCAGGGTTTCATTAAGAAGAAAGAAGGTGAAACCAGTGTTGTGTTCACAAATAGAGGAAGAACTCATCAGGGTTATCACCATGTTGCTGCTGTCGCTCCACAACAGCCGTTGTCCATTCCAGCAAATCAACCCGTGTTTCAACCAAACAGGCAACAACAATCCTATCAACCAAGACAAAATCAGTACCAGGGTCTACAAAGATCGAGGAGACCAGAAAGAAGATTCGATCCAATTCCGTCAACTTACGCCAGATTACTACCATTCTTGTTGAAAGGAGGCCTTGTTCAGCTTAGGGAAATGAGGGATCCTCCGGAGGTTCTTCCTTTTGGATTTGATGTCAATGCCAAATGTGAATTCCATTCTGGCTCCCCAGGCCATGACATTGAAAATTGCAAGACTCTGAAGCACATTGTACAAGATCTCCTCGATTCAAAGGCGATAAACTTTACCCGAAACACCCCCAAACATCAAAACTAATCCAATGTCAACTCATCACTCAACAAATATGATTGAAGAATCCTATGGTCATCTCCAAAAGCCAGTGGTCCAGACCGGCAAACGTCCTCAACATTAGCAGTCCTTAGATGCTTTTATCATTTGCATTTGTAGTTTATTTTCCGTCAATTGCTACTTGTTGTTTAAACATTGTTGTTTTGAATGGTAACATTAATGAAATGATTATGCATTTTCTGAATTAATTATGTCGCATTCGCTCATCACAATCACAGACACATATATTTTTATCCGCTCCACTTTTTCACTGTTGTTTAGCAATATTTGAGGGAGGATGACGAAAACGAAATACCCATAATTGCAAATTGTATGCTTTCGGATAAAATCTTGACGATGATGTACATGCGTTGTTTCAAATCCCCTAAACACCGGAGATATAAGGAGTTAATCCCTAGTCAACCACTTCGAGCATAGAAGTAGGAGTTTCCTTCGGATATTCAAACCCTTAACACTCAACCTGGGGCAGGGTAGCTATTCAGTTAATTCAATCCCACGCTCAAAAGCAAAATCCAGAAGACGGTTGTTCATCAAAGACCCGTGACATGGCAGTCACAATCTTCCAACAAAATTCAAAAAAAAAAAAAAATCAAAAGCCTGCTAAGTCAAGCACCTCAAAGGGAACTTAGGCAAAAATTAAGACAATCCTGATGGATCTGACAAGCAAAATCAGTCCATGCAAAAGTTAGGGATCAATAAACAAAAGCAAAAGAGGTCCTCAAACCCTCAACAAAAACAAAATAAGATCCAGTGGTCACCCAAATCAAGGGGCTACTGACATCCATCAAAATAAGGTCACTGTCATCTCAAGCAGACTTTGAACCATCGAGCTTACACCGTCAAGGTAAACATGCACAGAATTAACTGAACGTAGGTATGGAGATCATCAAGAAGAAGGGGTGGGTACAAATTAAGTTTGAGCCTGATATCCTTTGTTTATATAACCATGAACCAGACCACGTTATAACCCTCGAAAGACCTAATTGAGGCGAGGTTTAATCTGAAAGCATACTATTGCGAGGTTGCGTAACCTGACTCCTTGCATATTTGATAATCATCAACATTGGTGTCATTATCTTTGATATATCTTTCGTGTCAGTCCAGTTAGCACAACGTTTGAACTAAATGGTCCATTCGTTTCACTCTCACGACACGTAATAAAAGACAATTCTTTCAAAAAAAAACTTGCATGAACTTTGCATTGAGATTACCATTCGTGAACAAACAGTTTTATTTACAAGTTAGTAATTGGCATTAAGGAAATTCCAACACAAAGCAATCAAGCATGACTGGATTATTCAGTGATCTGGACCAGAACCAAGTATACCATATAACCTTATGGATCGGGGGCATTGACATCCGAGAGCATGAGATCAGTCAGTCTGGGGCAAATCCCCAGGCATCGGTCGACTATGGGGCAAATCATTCAAGAAGTGGTTGATCGGAAGTAAATCATCTCGAGAATACTGATCAAGGGCAGGCCACCCAGATTTTCTTTGACTTGAAGATAGATCCCTCCAATGTTCAATCGAGATAAGTTAAGTCGCTTCCACGCTCTTTCAGGGGAAAGCTACTCCAAGAGTACATTGAAGCCAACTACCACAAGAATAGGCTAATCAATGATGAATCCATTTGTGGTATAAACTCTGGGGCAGACCATCTCGAGTACGTCTCATGGCAAGCTACTCAAGCAAGTTCATTCTCACAACTCTTAAGTTTAAAACGATGTCAGGAAGTCAGTCTTGTCCATCACTCTCCCGCCTAATCCAAAGTCCAATCCGCATTGGCAACTACCAAAAGACCGCCATGTCGGCACCTGCATTTCCAACTATCCATCTGCAATCATATGCATCATACGCATCGCATTCGACTTCATAAGCATCTTGTATTATGTGCATATTCCTAATCATATCATACTCCGTCAGCTCTTGCATCTTCGCGTTCTAGCATTTGCATCTGCATTTCCATTTATGGAACGTCATTATCATCAAGCATTCACATATGCGAGTTTAGATTCGAGATCAATCTCGAGGATTTTCAAGATCATTATCAGCCCAGTCAGGGGCACCTTTTCAAGACCATGGGTGTGTCACATGATGTATTGCAACCTCGTGGTTAATCAAGATTTTCAAATCAATATTTAGCCCAGACAGGGGCATCTCTAGTAAATTCATGGGCGATCCCCAGTGCTTTGTCTCCAGCAAACTAGCTTATCCATCTTCAGCGATAAGTGGCAATCTCTTCAGAGAAGCTTATCCATCTTCAGCGATAAGTGGCAATCTCTTCAGAGAAGCTTATCCATCTTCAGCGATAAGTGGCAATCTCTTCAAAGAAGCTTATCCATCTTCAGCGATAAGTGGCAATCTCTTCAGAGAAGCTTATCCATCTTCAGCGATAAGTGGCAATCTCTTCAGAGAAGCTTATCCATCTTCAGCGATAAGTGGCAATCTCTTCAGAGAAGCTTATCCATCTTCAGCGATAAGTGGCAATCTCTTCAGAGAAGCTTATCCATCTTCAGCGATAAGTGGCAATCTCTTCAGAGAAGCTTATCCATCTTCAGCGATAAGTGGCAATCTCTTCAGAGAAGCTTATCCATCTTCAGCGATAAGTGGCAATCTCTTCAGAGAAGCTTATCCATCTTCAGCGATAAGTGGCAATCTCTTCAGAGAAGCTTATCCATCTTCAGCGATAAGTGACAATCTCTTCAGAGAAGCTTATCCATCGTCAGCGATAAGTGGCAATCTCTTCAAAGAAGCTTATCCCCCTATCATCCTTTTGGTGTTAGGGTTTGTTTTTGCTCCGCTCCATCATCCTTTTTGGTGATGGGTCTGACATCCTTTTGGTGTCATGACTAGCGTGTTTTCTATTATCCTTTTGGTAATGGACTCCCTACATCCTTTTGGTGTTAGGGCTGATCTCATTTCGCTCCATCATCCTTTTGGTGATGGGTCTGACATCCTTTTGGTGTCATGACTAGCGTCTCCGCTCCATCATCCTTTTTGGTGATGGGTCTGACATCCTTTTGGTGTCATGACTAGCGTGTTTTCCGCTATCCTTTTGGTAGTGGATCCCTTACTTTCTTTTGATTTCAGAGCAGTGTGTGTGAGTGTACTATCATCCTTTTGGTGATAGGCTTGTCATTCTTTCGGTGTCAAGTTTTCTCTGTTAACATCCTTTTGGCATTAGCAAACTTTGCAAGATATCCAATATTTTATTCCCAAGCAGTTTCCTTCTTTTTTGACAAATTCAGGGTATTCTTTGTATCCAATTGACTTCTACCTTGAAAAAATGAACGCCGCAGCAATTCATCTTACTCGGTCTAAGCCAATTAGATAGGGGCATCTGTCATACCCTAATTTTGTCCTACCTGTTTGATTTTCATTTGTTCATCCACTGAAAAATCCAAAAATATGTTGCTTGGCTTGCTGACTAAACTCGGAGGGTGTCATAGCCGGACTACATTTAAATCGTGGTGCATTTGAGTATTTATCGTGAAAGTTCATGTGCCAATACAAATTCCCTGGGTATAAATCAAGTTGTCATACTATCGATAGTTTCAGGGTTGATAATCATTAGGATCCGTTTGGAATGAGAACTGAGGCTTTTATCTCGAGTCATGATCTCTAATCTCAGTATATGCTCATTCGGCCTGTAATGTTCAAAGTGGGAGCATTTTAATCCTTTCATCTCAAGGTGGTGTTCGTGAAAGAGTTCGGGTGTAGTGTAGATAGCATTTTGTTTTTAAATCCCAACAAAGTCCATAATTCATAAACTCCAAAGACAGGTTAATATGCCCATTCCATTTGTTCAAAAATTCACAATTGAGGTTTAGAGTTCATTATCATTTAAATTCCATATCAAAAATCTCAACAAGAAAAGCAAGCCATGAAGTGATCATGATTGATTTTAAATTATTGATTGTAAGTCAAGATGTTGGTATAGGCATGGGCATGTCACTTATGTCTCTAATCTGTAGGTTCCTTGTGGTCATGTGGATCTATGAGAAGGGTGCTAAATAATGAGAAGCACATTGGAAAAAAGGATCTCTTGGTTGTACTTTAAGTTATTCCAATCTATTTACAAGCCAATGAGGTAATCATGTCTAGTCAAGAGCACAACTTGAGATTATTTATGATTATATGGAAATGCGGTAATGTATCAAGGACTTAAACTAACAATCACAAGTCATGAAGCAAAATACCACAAGCAGAGGACAATGTTGAAAGTTACGAGGCTATTCAAAGCATATTATGTGAACAATGTTACATCAATAATTCTACAGTATATTGCACATTAAAGAGGTTCAAAAACTACAAGAGGCTTGAAAGTAATAAAAGGCAATTCAATTGAAGAGTTGCTGATACAAAGTACAGAGGTTAAAAAGCTAGTAAGCTTGTGAGATATTTCCCATTTCATTAAGGTGGCCTTTATGCAAGCACTGTACCATTCCAACGATTACATGAGTTTAAAAGGTAAATCAAAGGTAGCCATGTCCTGTGAATGATTAGCAAAATTGTACACCAGCCTGCTTTCATTACAAAATCCATGTATAAAAGCCGCAAGTCGGCACAAAGCGCTGCGAGATCAAACATCAACAAGTCAGCTCATTCTTTAAAAAAAGAAAAAAAATAAATAGTTACAGGAAGAATTGGGAAGCATTGCAAGCTTGTACGGTCCAAATGTTAACAAACCGACTACAGAAGAACCAGCTAGCAAATTGCTCACAGCCAACAGAACATCATCCACTTTCAACGTATAGCTATCCACGTAGCAGGATCATACCTGAAGTGCAGTATCAACATACTCGAACTGCTCACCACGAAAGGAACATCCATAAACTCGTACGACCGTTCGTACTGTACTACTGCATTCCCACAATTGGACCCCTGTCACGCATCAGCACCAACAGTAAGAAACACACAGTATTTTACGGTATCCCCCAAGACATAAAATATCAGCAAGCATCATTTTACTGTGGAAGACTGAGAGATGGAAGACCATAATCCACCAAATGCCAAAAAAAAACCTGCATAAAATAGCAGGATGTCAGCGAGAAACTCACGCCATGACACCACCTTCACAGCTTTCTAACAACTCGAGAACAGTTTCAGACAGCACCACCGTACAAAAGCCTCGCCGTTGTATGGCAAATTAGTGGACCAATTACTCTCTGTTGATGTGGTGTAGCGGCCATTGAGTTAAACAAAGAGTAGATTTGTCCATCTAGCTCGGAGATCCTTGCTAGTTCCACGGTAACCGATTCTGAAGTTGAAAATGCACCTTGAATTCTCTTCATGTTTTGAACAGCCTCTCGCTCAGATAATCGTTAGCTATGCTGCAGACTGCATAATCTGTCCACTTAAGCCGTCATGGCCTTACCTAACATTGGTGCTGGCAGCATTGATGATACCTTCAACCGATATGAGGTGCCTAGAATGATAAAGAAAAAAAGAGTTCATGAGTAATGACATCAAGATTAATATTAGCAATACGGTGGATACTATAAAAGCGCTAGCAAAACCGCCGCAACGTAAAAAGCATACTAAAATAACGCGGCAATGAGCAGAACGAATTCATTCGCAATAATTCCAAACACTAGCAGCCTCACCATAAGTGACGAAAACGTGGTTCACGCACCACAAAACCAGGATGTGAACCTGCGAGGCACAACACAACATCATAACCTCCACCGCAATAGGACCCGTACGCCGTCCTTTGGCCACACCAAGCCCACATCCTTTCGTAGCCATAGCAGCATTTTTGATGTACCCTACAACCACATCAAGAAAAAGGTTGGTCATAATCCAAAAAGTCACAGGCTTGCTGTAAGGAAATTTCAAACGAAAAGATGAGCTACCACAACAAGAGAAAAAGGAAAGGAAAGAGGTATCTACAAGAAAACTTATACCTTTCCACCTTCGTAAATCAGATAAGCTGGCCTCATTTTTCAACTACAACTTGATACAACCTTCACTACATGACGAATAGAGAGGACTATAAGCTCTTTTACCACATCATAATCTGCTGTGGACCCACAACAAATCACACCAAATGCCAAACCATCACAATGGTACACTGCTGCCCAAAATCTCTGCAGAACCTCACTACCCTCCAAACGTACTAAAGCTGTTGCCCCACTCTAAACCATACTACCAAAGACGCAGACACATTATGTGCTTTTTTTTCCATACCTTGCAGACAAGAAGGTACACATCGCAGGTTTTGTTTTTCACCAAGCCACAAGCAAACAAAATGGCCAGCTGCAAACCGTACCACCACCTGCCATAGCTGCTACTCATCACGCCAGACAACAACCTGCAACAACAGCTGCAGACAGAGCATCATGAAGGTGGCAATTTCAATTCAAAAAGGGAAGAAACAGGCAGAAAGAAACCAACATGAAAAATCACTGATAACTTCTCAATTCACAAACACAAACCTCAACCCAACCGTGAAAACTCCTTCTCTTCCACCCGTGAAGCTTCGAACTTCAACCGTATCCCATTACCATCGGAGAACCGCAAATCAACCAACCGTTAACCCGATCGACCTTCTCCTTCGCTAAATCTCCAAACTGTGACCCCTAAAACCTTTGATTCTCCTCTTCAGATCTGAATGGAACTCTTTCACACACAACAGCAACAACAATTCATAACCCAGAAACATGTTTCATAAACCCTCTCAATCTCCAACAAAACCGAAATCACAACCCATAAACCTCTCTCCCTCAAAATATCGATAGATCTCCATCTCAAAACCTCAACCTCACAGGATTCTCCCCTCACAACTCTCACTTTATGCAAAGATAACCTTCATAAGAGTGAACCGCATCAACAACCAAATCGTTCACAGAACCTTCAACCAACACCCCCTTTTAATTCTCCATTCGCCTTCTTCAATCCAACAACCAATAAACAAACACCCAGACCCCATCAAAACTTGAAATCCATTCCTCAAAACCCTCTTTATACTTAAACCAGAAAACGAAGGAGAAGAACAGAAAGATCGCGTCACTGACCAAATCGAGAACAAACTGAACTTGATATGGACTCGAAAAAGTGACGGTCGAAGCATTTGTGACCGATTGGTTGAAGGTGAAATCAGAGGGAGACCCAGACGCGTAAACCTGTAGAGTATTTGTTGATCCAAGCAGGTGGTGTGTGGTGTTCGTTTTCTATGTTCATCTCGTTTTCTTCCTCGATTCTGAAGTTAATCTCATGCGTTTTGGGTAAATCGTGATGGTGATGACAATGATTATTATTTTATTTTATTTTTTGTCATGCTAATGTGGTTGAGATGAACCACGACTTTGTGGCTTTGAGGATCATTTAACGTGTTGCTGATATTGGGCCCGTACAATTTTTGATTCATACAAGTGTTTTTCTTTATGGTGATTAGCTTAGTCAGACCATGGTTTTTTTTTGTTTGTTATTTCCATGTCACCCTTTCCTTGTTCCTTTTGATCATGTTTGACTCTTGGTGGAGGGGTGATGGGCCATAGGCCCATATGATCCTCTCCTAATTTTGTTTTTGCATATTTCGCATCCTTCATTCTTCAAAATGCACCCTTTGTGTTCTAGCTTTTAACGAGTTTTTTTTATATATTGTTTTTGACTTTGATTCTATTAAATTTTCAACTTCATTTTGGTCGATGACGAGACCTCTGTAATTCATTACCAGTCAAATTATTGATGAGTAATGTCGGATCTGAGACCACCTCTTTTCTCTCTTCATTACTTGTCCCAACTCGATTCAAAAGCTTTGACAAACCATCTTCAAAATCCAATTATCTTTGTATTGAATTAAAAAGAGGGGATTAAGTGTAGACTTTCTTCCTCCCCGAGTGTTGGGATGCCCACTGTAGTGAGGGTGGTTCCGACACTCGTCTTTCAATACGAAGACGCTTCCCATCCATTTTCAAATCTCATCTCCTTAAAATCAATTCTTGGTATTGAATTAAAAAGAGAGGATTGGGTGTAGACCTCTTCTTCTTCGAGTGTTGGGATGCCCACTGTAGTGAGGGTGGTTTCGACACTCGTCTTTCAATACGAAGACGCTTCCAACTTTTCCTCCTAAAACCTCGGTCCCGTACCGAGTACACTTTCAATAATAAACTGACTTCTTTGTACTGAATTAAAAAGAGAGGATTGGGTGTAGACCTTTTCTTCTTCGAGTGCAGGGATGCCCACTGTAGTGAGGGTGGTTTCGACACTCGTCTTTCAATACGAAGACGCGACTCCTTCCACCTATCTCCTTCCACAACTCTTTCCCGAAACCTTTCTCACCTAAAACCTCGGTCCTGTACCGAGTTCATTTTCAAATCTTTTTATAACAAAAACTTGAATGGTCGTGGAGTGGTTAGGCGTAGGCCTTCTCCTATCCTGAGTGCTGACGTTTACCGTAGGGTTCTCTGTCGCAAAGCACTTACCATTCAAAACCAAAAACATCTTTAATAAGAGAATGAAGTTCTCTTTGCATTGAATTAAAGAGAGAGGATTGGGTGTAGACCTCTTCTTCTCCGAGCGTAGGGATGCCCACTGTAGTGAGGGTGGTTTCGACGCTCGTCTTTCAATACGAAGATGTCTCGTTCGCCACACCCTTTTATAACAAAAACCTTGAGATAAAGAATTGGGTACTACCCGTAGGGGTTACTATCCGAGGACCTATCTCGCCCCAAAAGCAATTCCACCAATCAAACATGTCATCTTGCCTCGCATGGCGAAAACCTAATCATTTCAAAAAGGATATGTTACGTCCGTTCTACCGCAAACAGGTAACGCCTAAGTCTCCAATGAGCGAGCAACAATACACCTAAACTGCTAGAATACGCATGATAGCATCATCCATAAAAAAAACATCAACAAACCGTAGGCCGAACTACGGTTGCTCTGATTCTTTACTTCGTTCAAGTAAAGATACATAGGCACAAGGGCCACAATCCTTGTCGAGCACTTCCCCCCATATCTGTAGTTCCCCAAACTACGTCGACTCTGACTTTCTCACATCTATTGAGAATACGTAGGCATAGGACTGCGAAGTCTTACCGAGTCTGTTCTTTCTCTTTTCTTCCCCGTTCTCTCTTTCCTCCTAACTTTCTTGTTTCTAACCCTTCTTTTACCCAGTGGAACACTTCTTTTAGCATATTATTTAAGCAGATATAATCACACATACGACAAACAAAAGGTTCCCATCGAGTACGATGGATGCGAGGGGTGCTAATACCTTCCCCTCGCATAACCGGCTTCCGAACCCGTTCATGGTTGCGAGACCATCTTATCCATTCTTTTCTTAAGGTTTTCTCGATATTTTCCTTTCCCCTCATGGGATAAATAAAGTTCGGTGGCGACTCTTCTGTCCTTTCTTTTCGCCTCCCCGTCGTTGCACGATGCATTTTTTTGAGTAGCGACAAACGTGCCATACATATTATAAATAGGTTGTCCACACCTCTATTGAAATACAAATATCCTTATAAGTTATTATACCTACAACCACCTGCTCTCATTCACTTGAAAGTTTTTGGACGTTTGAGCTTTGTTGCCACTTTCCAAGCACATATAACAAAATTTGAACCTAGAGCTAGAGAAACTATTTTCCTTGGTTTTAAGGATGGAATCAAAGGGTATATCATATATGATTTACACAACCATAACATATTTGTACCTAGGCATGTGATATTCTATGAAGCCGAGTTTCCCTTCAAGCCTAATAAGTCACCCTCACAAACCAAGTTTGTTTCCAATACCTTTCCCTTTTATGATGACCCTATTGGCCTTGACCAATCTTCTAGCTCTACTGATATTTCCTACCCTATTGAAAATGACAATTCATCTCCCATCTTATCACAACAACTTGATAACATTGGCCCCTACACCAGCCCTGTATCCATCAACTTACCTTTTTCACAAGTTGTTAGCCCTTTTAGCCTAATGGATAGTCCTTTGCCTACTCATGTACATACTAGTACCAGACCTTTAAATGTAACAGGTTCACTTGTGTTAACAAGTACACCTATTAGTACTTCTTCTGAACAAACACCTTTATCCATTCGACAACCATACATTTCCACCTTTAATCCATACATTACTACAACGGGAACTGATATTTCTAACCCTTCTTTGAGACAATCTACTAGAGCATCCAACCCTCTTAGATATTTGGCAGATTACCATTGTTATCATACTGCACATAACATTTCTTTACCCAAACCTCGTTCTCCAAATGTTGTTTATGTTATGTCTTTTGTCATATCATATGACAAATGTTCTCCATCATACAAACACTTTTGCTATTCCATTTCATCTACACTTGAACCAAAAACCTTTAACTAAGCCATTAAAAATGAATGTTGGAAAAATGCCAAGGATGTTGAATTACTTGCTCTTGCAGAGAACCAAACATGGATTGTTGTTGAGTTACCACCTAGTAAAGTTCTCGTTGGATGCAGATGGGTATACAAAGTTAAACACAAGGCAGATGGTTCTGTTGAAAGATACAAAGTTAGGTTGCTGGCAAAGAGGTATACTCATATGGAAGGAATTGATTACTTCGATACTTTTTCTTTTGTAGCCAAGCTTACACAGTTTGAGTGTTATTGTCACTTACAACCATTAAGGGATGGAATTTAGAATAGTTGGATGTTAACAATGCATTTATTCATGGAAACTTACATGAATCAGTATACATGACTTTTCCTCCTGGTTTGTCTGGCTTTCATGAATCCAAGGTTTATAAATTGTAAAAATCCTTATATGGTTTAAAGCAATTCAGCAGACAATGGTACTCCAAATTATCTTCCTTCCTAATCTCTATTGGATATCATCAATCACAAACTGATCACTTATTATATGTCAAGACTGACAAACATATTTTTACTACTCTATTGGTCTATATGGATGATGTTGTATTGGCAGGGAACTCAGAACTTGAGATCAAGAAGGTCAAGCATCTTTTGGATCAACAATTCAAAATCAAGGATCTTGGCCAGTTAAAATTATTCTTAGGCTTTGAGATTTCTAGATCCACAACAGGTGTATTTCCCAATCAGAGAAAGTATACTCTTGAGATCTTAGAATATGGTGGTTTCTTTGTTGCCAAACCTTCTTCAGTTCCCTTTAATCCAACCACTAAGCTTTCCACTCATGAGAACTAACTACTGGAAGATCCTTCTTCATATATAAGGTTAATTGGTCACTTGATTTACTTAACCAATTCAAGGCCAGACATTTCTTTTGTTGTGCTAACACTTGAGCCAATTTGTGTCTCAACCTCGTCTACCCCATTATCAAGTTGCTACTCATGTCCTAAAGTATTTTAAATTTCCTCCTACTAAAGGCATTCTATTTTTTGCTTCCAGTGCATTTGCAGCTTTTTGGTTTTACTGATTCAGACTCGACAAGATGCCCTAACACACGAAAACCTGTCACTGGATATTGTGTGATTTTTGGTTCATCTCTTTTATGTTGGAAGTCCAAAAAGTAACACATTGTTTCTAGATCTTCAATTGAGGCTGAATATCGTTCTTTGGCATCCATTACATGTGAACTTCAATGGCTGCAATACTTATTACGTAACTTCCTTGTTGAATTCTCCCTCCCTGCATCAGTATTATGTGACAGTAAATCAACAATTTATTTGGCACATAATCTCACCTTCCATGAACGTAGTAAACACATTGAATTGGATTGTCATGTAGTGAGAGAAAAGATTCATTCCAAGTTAATTCACCTGCTGCCTTTCTCCACTCATGATCAACTAGCTGACATGTTCACGAAACCCCTACATTCTCCTGTTTTGCATTCTATTTTAGTCAAGTTGGGACTTTGTAGTATACAATTTCCAAATTGAGGGGGGCTACCATCTGAGTTTTTGACTCACATGCCACAAATCTAAAATGTAATACCCAATATGCCACACTCTGGAAAAAAAATGCCCATGCCACGTTTTTTTGTCTTTTAGTGGGTTTTTTTTTAATATTTTTCCGCCCACACCATCCAAGATGGCGGACGTGGCAGACATGTAGAAGGGGTCTGCCATCTTGGATGGAGCCTTTTTTTTTGTTTTAATTTTCTGAAATTAGAAAAACCATTTTAATGTTATTTTTAATAATATTATATTAAATAAAAATAATTTTTTTAAACATTTAATCAACTATTTAATTTTACACATTTAATTAATTTTTAATAAATAAAATTGAATACTAAATATTTTTAAAAAACAAATAAGAAAAAAAAAACAATCTCATATATAAAATTTTAAATCACAATAGGATTATTCCATAAAAAAAACTAATTTTCCTGTTCATTCGGATCTTTTTCGAGGAAATGACTATCGGTTCCACATCTTGCAGGAACCCGAATTTGGTAACCACGACCTAAATTTTCTGTTGGATTAGGTGGAAGAGCGGTTGAAGTTGTGGGTGGATAGGTAGTGTTTGGGAAGACTGGTGTTTGGTTAGGGTATATCTCAAATGGATTAAAATTTGAAAAAAGTCATTGGATGGGGTTTGGGGTTGTAGGTTTAATGGTTGCGACTTAATAGTCTGACACATCGAGGGATGATGATGGTTGGTTTGTATTTGAGAAATCAAAGTTTGGATGTGGGATTGGTATGCGGTGTCGTTGTGGCCGGTGGAATTGTTGTTGTTGGGTTTGATAGGTGTAGTTTGTTTGTTATTGCGGAGTTTGGTATGTGTAATGGGTTAGGGTATGGTTGGTATGATGTGTGTTGGGTTTGGGATTGGTACGGATGAGTATGTTGATTTTGTTGTTCGAATTGGCTGGATCTGGATGTTTGTGTGTATTGTGTTTGTGGGTATTAAAATTTTGGTCATTTTGGGTTCGGCACCTGCGGCGTGGGATAGCGTTGACGGGTGTCAATTAAGAATTAGTCAATTGATGCGTATTGAAATGGGAGGTTGTGAAACCAATTTAAATATTCTTGAGTTGGCTTCATTTTTCCATGAAATGGTACCCCAGTCAAGCATATTTGGTGTATGTTTGTCCAAAGATCTTTTTCAGCTCTATTTAAAATCATGTAGTCGTACTTCCATGACTCTTGCATGTGCATGGCATATTGCTCTTGGAGGCATTTTAGAGGGTTGAGTATTTCTTGATGATACTCAAACTACAATTTAACCCTATTAGATTGATGCATCTCAACAATCCATAAACATAAAATAAGGGTAGTAGCATTCTAAATCAAGTGATCGTCATTTTATAATTGTGGTAATCCAAGATATGGACTCCATATGAATTGTATATGTATAAATAATCAGTAAGAGTTTAAGCAAAATATTTATTGGAATATATAAAAAGAAGTAATGGTGATAATATTATATTGTTTTGTGACATGCGATCTATGTTGAAATGATAACCGATGAGGTAATGGCGAGGGTTGCGAGAGCAATTTTTCTTCTTCTTGCTATCTATAACCTATCTAATAAATAGAAAATAAAAAAAATTAACATATTTAAAAATTGTAAATAATAGAGTGTCATACCCTAATTTTTTACTCTAAGATTTTGTTTTGCATCATCAGCATAGCATAACATGCACTTCATCTTGCATAGTATCCGAAATGTCAGTCAGAATAAATTTGTTGGATTTACAGACAAACCGGTCTAAATTTATTTCAAAATTTGACAAAACGTTGTATTTTTCCAATTTTCACAATGATTATTTTGGTGTGTTAATTTTATTTTTTCGAGCCACTACGCCAAAAATGACTTTTAGCAGCGCAACAAAAGACAGCGCTTTCTAAAAAAGAGCTGCTAAAGGGTCATGAAAAAAAAACAAAAAAATAGCATACCTAAGACAGCGCTTGTTAAAAAAGCGCTGCTAAGGGGGGGGGGGGGGGGGGGGGGTTCAACGAAAGCGCTTTTAAAAAAGCGCTGCTAAAGGGGTCCTAAGGCAGACCTATAGCAGCGCTTTTAAAAGTGTTGCTAAATGCCAAAAAAAGCGCTGGTAAATGGGGTCCTAAGGCATACCTATAGCAGCACTTTTGAAAGCGCTGCTAAATGCCAAAAAAGCGCTGCTAAAGGGGGTCTTAAGGCAGACCTATAGCAGCGCTTTTAAAAGCGCTGCTAAAGGGGGTCCTAAGGCAGACCTATAGCAGCGCTTATAAAAGCGCTGCTAAATGCCAACAAAAGCGCTGCTAAAGGGGGTCCTAAGGCAGATCTATAGCAGCGCTTTTAAAAACGCTGCTAAATGCCAAAAAAGCGCTGCTATAGGTTTAAGTAGCATAAATTTAAAAAATCCCAATATTTTCGCAGAATCATAACAGACTTCTTCTTTCTTATTTCCACTCGCGAACGTTGCCCTATTCTTATTTTCGCCGCCGTCCGTCCATTTTTGACGGTCATATCCGTCCTCCACCAGCGCATTTCCCACCTCCGTTCAGCCTGTGTTGCATTTCTCCTCCATTTGACCGTCCATTTTCGACAGCCTCTGTAGCGCATTTCCGCCATTGTTACGGTATTTGAAGTTTTTCATTTTGCATTTTTCTGGATTAATGTCTTAGTATTTCATTTTTTTGGATTATATGATGTTAGTGTTACTTCTTTTCTGAGTTTTTGACTTGTTTTTGTTGATACCGTTGATGAAAATTACTCGTTTGATATTGGCTTGAGTTTTGTATACAAGGTGTTTGCTTAAATGCCACACCTTATATGAGTTCTTTTTACTAATAATTTTTATAAGGGAAATACTGCACATATATTCAATGGTTTTTTAGATTATGTTGCCTTAGAAATTTCACACTATTTGTGATTTAGATGAAAGCTTTAAGTTTCTGTTAATCTTGAAGTTTATTTATTTTTCTTAATCCTTATTTTTGTTGTTACACTTCATTGTGGCAATAGTCAAGTAAATTAATTGCTGCTGAAAAGAAATTAGTTTTGTTTGGTATTTGGTTCTAATTGTCTGTCCATGCATTGTTGTTTTGTATTTTGTATAGTTTTCAAATTCTAGTCTAGGAACAAGAAAATCACATTGTATTTCATATACTTGTTTGCTAACAGCGGAGAATCATAGATTATTGTCTTCATGTATATATATTATAGTATTATTTCCAACACCGACATGGACACGAACACCTTTTTTCAGAGGTGTCGGTGCTACATAAGTTGTTAGTCATGACATTGATTGAATTTGACACCTTTTTTTTATATATGTTGTTTCTTTTCCAGTGGATCCCAGAGTTGAAGCATAATGCACCTGGTGTTCTCATTATACTGGTTAGCACTAAGATTGTTAAGTTTATTTCTTCCTAATGTGACATCTGATATTGTAATATCATGCATTTTTCAGTTGCTGCCTTTTAGCGTATTCTTCCAATGCTTGTTACAATAGTTATGCTCATGCGTTTAAGGAGGAATGGTGTCAATTTATTCTTGAGTTGAGAATTCTATAATGTATCTATTTGTAAAGTTATCGGATTTGTAATTATATGTAAATTGATTGTATATGTGATTTTGTTCTGAGGATCGGACTGTGTTGTAATATATTTAAGCAGGTTTATGTGTATAATATTTCAAAGTGATGAATTATAATGTATACTTTAGTTATTGTGTATAATATTGCAAAGTGATGAATACACAAAAATAAGGCCAAAATAATTGTTATATATAAGGCCAAACTGTTGAACTAAAGACCTGAATTATAAGCAGGGAATGCATTTGTTATAAGCAGGTTTATTGAAAAATATATAAAAAATGTGATTATTAAAAAAATAAAATTTCAAAATCGTGAAGAATAGACAGCGCTTTTAAAAAAGCGCTGCTAAAGGGGCAAAAAGAGGCATAAAAAAGCGCTGCTATAGGTTGGAAAAGGAGGGTCTAAGAAAGCGCTTTAGAAAAGCGCTGCTAAAGGGGGGGGGGGGTCTAAGACAGCGCTTTAAAAAAGCGCTGCTAAAGGGGGGAGGTGAAGGGAGATTAGGCAGCGCTTATGAAAGCGCTGCTATAGGGTGAAAAAAGCGCTGCTAAAGGCCAAAAAAAAGCGCTGTCTTTACCTTTAGCAGCGCCACTTTAGGCAGCGCTTTTAAGCGCTGCTAAAGGCAAAAAAAAAAAGCGTTGCTAAAGGTCTTTTTTGGCATAGTGAGCAATTTTCTGCCCGACTTTTTATTTTTCGTTTTTTAATCATTTTTATTTAAATAATCATTTATTTTATTTAGATTTAATTAGATAATCAATGTATATTTTTATTTTTATTAATTAATTTTATTTTTAATTTTTTATTAATATTTTATTTTTAAAAAATACAAAAACATAATGTTTAAGTCTTTTTATTCTTGTCTTATCATAAAAAAAATACAAAAACATAATTTTTAATTCTTTTTATTTCTGTCTTATAAAAAACAAAAAAAACATAATTTTTAATTCTTTTTATTCTTGTCTTATCATAAAAAACACAAAAACATGATTTTCAATTCTTTCTATTCTTGTCTTATAATAAAAAACACAAAAACATGATTTTTAACTCCTTTTATTCTTGTCTTATAATAAAAAACAAAAAAAAATATTTTGTTAATTGTTATTATCGTTTTTGTCTATTTTTTAGTCCTATTATATGCATTAGAAAAAAATAAAGAGATAAAAAGAATATATGTCCCCTCATTACTCTCTCTCTCGTTAAAACAAAATAAATAAATAAAAGAGAGGTCATACTTCATCTTCACACAAGCTCATGAATAACAACAACAAAGCCATTTTTCTTCTTTCAAGTTCATAACAAATCCGCAAAACACCATAAAAGTCTCTACATAACAAACCGAAACATCTGCAATCATGCACACCTTCGGCACCGTTCATCCTCTACTTGTGGTAACTTTCTCTTATCCTTTTAGTTTTATGTTCATAAAAACTTTTTTATTGATTTTGTTGGTTTTGCTTTTTAGAAATCTTTTTATCAATATGTTAGGTGTTTAGAAATCTTTTTTCTCTTTTTATCAAATAAAAAAAAATGACAAAATTTAAAATATATATATATATATATATATATATATATATATATATATATATATATATATATATATATATATATATATATATATATATATATATATATATATATATATATATATATATATATATATATATATATATATATATATATATATATATATATATATATATATATATATATATATATATATATATATATATATATATATATATATATATATATATATATATATATATATATATATATATATATATATATATATATATATATATATATATATATATATATATATATATATATATATATATATATATATATATATATATATAACAAGCATTTTATCTTAACGTTTGTGATTGATTTTCTTTTACTTTGTTTATATAGATTTATGTGGATTGTCTAATTTTATTATTTATTGTTTTGTTTGTGATTGTTTAATTATATTTATTGCTTTTATTTTTCATTAGCTAGAAAAAATAATTAATTAAATAATAGATAAAATACAACAAAAAACATAAAATCAATCTTTTTTTTTTAAAAACAAAAAAACAATAAATACTCGATCCAACGTCGAGACATTTTTTTCTCAAGTCAAAACCAACGAGCTCGTTTTATTTTCGTACTTGCGCTTATTTCTTTAATTGGGTTTACTTATAATCTTTTCATTTCATCCACATCCGACAAAATATACTCTGTTCCCATTAAGTGTAATAATTTTATCGCTTTCATCTTGATTGTATTTTAATGTTTTATCCATCTCTCACTTACACGCTCAAACCATTTTCTTACTAATTATCGATTCACTATTGAGCCCTTTTTCAAAACACGTTTGTAAATCGATTGTTTCTAGGATCGCCATCAACCAAAATCCAAAACATTTTTTATTCATATATCAAATCATACCCTAACTTGTAGGTCTACTACTTTTTAGCATCGCCAACAACCTCATGCACACACTTACACATTTTCTTTGGTTGTGGTTTCGTTTACTAGGAGCACACTTAGGGACTAGGAATCGACCTAACTTTTTTCTCAAACCCTTGATCCAACGTCAAGTGGTTACTTCCCTCATAAGTCGGTTGCCTTTTACAATTGCCATCACACAAATTCGAACCTAGATCTTTTATCAAGTATTTCTTTTCTTAAAACTAAAATATCTTTCTTTTCTCAAAAATACAAAAATACTTTAATCATATTTCTAATATGTTTTAGAAACCTTAATAAAAACACTTACCTCTATTTCAACCAAACCTTAGGTTTAGAGTTTCTTAACTCTATGTAGGTGTTCTTCTATAGACACTCCTCTCTCCCTTGGAACCTTGACCATAGTCAAGAGTTCCTCACTCTTATTAAGGGAAACTACGAATGTTCTAATTTCATTCCCGTCAGGATACATAGGCACGAGATGCAATGTCTTGACGAACATACTTAGAAATAACACCTTAGGTCCCCCTTTTTCTTTTCACCCTTTAATAGATAAAATAACAAATAACATAATAAAACAAGAGGTTCCTGTAGAGTACTACAAATACTTAAAATTCTAGCACCTTCCCTATGTATAATCAACCTCCCGAACCTTAGATTCTATTTTTCTTTGTTTTTGCATTGCATGTTTATGGGTTATTCGTTCTTTTTCCCTTCCCTCAAATAAATTAAAGATCGGTGGTGAAAATGACTTGTGATTCAAGTTAATCAATAGCTTGATGTCCAATTCTCACAGCGACAGAAATGGCGACTTCACTGGGGAAACTTATGACTTTTTAGGGTTTCATCTAACTTGTTTATATGTTTTATTTATTGTATACCTGTAAATTTGTATATCTATATATTTGTATATATGTATCTGCTTGGGTCTTTCTGTATACAGGGTTGCTACCTTGAATGGTGAGATAAGTCCTAACCCGGACTTGAGTGCACTTATGATAGGAAGGTGATATATTCAAAGAGGCTTATAGGGAGTTTATTTCCGACCAAGCTAACTTGAGAAATCACCATTCAGTTGAAGCCCTCTTAAAAATAGTATTCTTGAACGAGTATTCGTGAAAACATTACTACTTTAGACCTAGGAGCCTGTGACACTGAGGAGCTTTAGTTACCTTTTTAACCCAACTTGGTCTTCTTAGGACGTAGTGCGATGACTATGAGGGAGTCATCCCAAAATAGTTGATACGCGATACTACACTCAAAAGAGGTTCTCTTGAGAATATTTTTAACCACCAAGTAATTGGGAAATTGATAATATCCAAAAGATGGACTGATGACTTTGGGAACTGTGTATAACCCGTTGTACATGTGCAAATGAACCCATAGTACATACCATTTGGGATAGGTATATCATGGCTCTATGCTCGTGATCTTCAAACTTAGGCCCATGTTTGTTTGCATATATATATATATATATATATATATATATATATATATATATATATATATATATATATATATATATATATATATATATATATATGTGTGTGTGTGTGTGTGTGTGTGTGTGTGTGTGTGTGTGTGTGTGTGTGTGTGTGTGTGTGTGTGTGAATATGTGTATACTTGTGTTTGTGCATACATTCATTCATCCTTCCATGCATTCATGCACCTTTTTTCAAACTCTTTTTCAAGGAACTTAGAGTTATCTTGCAAACATCATTGGTTTTACCATGGATTTTAGATGTTGTACTCTATTTTGTAATCCTTCAAATTTTAATGGGATTTTCAGTTATCAAAATGTGTTATCCACTTTATCGTGTTTGTAACATAACCTTTGAGTTCCTTGAAATCCATTTGCATTTTGCACCACATACATCATGTAGCATTGCATCATTTGCATACAACTTTTCATAAACAAAACTCATTCGGTCTTTTGTCCTTGTATCAATCAGCTGATTTCTTGGTATTTGTACCGAACTTGAAGTAGTTACTGAAGGATAATGGAGAGGAGAGAGAATGTGGATCCCATGTCAGGATTCAGAGTGATGACTAATCTGATGTTTGATCTTCCTCTTGACGACAATGCTCCACAAGTGGATGTCCATACACGATCTCAACATGTGGAAGATAATCTGGTTGTTCAAGTTGATGGAAGAGACTCTCGATTTCTGAAGTATATGCGAAATCCTCAGAATGTCCGCCCTGTGATAAAGGTGAATGATCCTAGAGTTATAGAAATCGAGGAATGAATTCGTGATCTCGAGGAACAATTGAAGATGATGAAAGGACTTAATGCATCTGGTCTTAAGGCTCATGACTTGTGTCTAGTTCTAGGCGTGGTTATTCCCCCGAAGTTCAAAATTTCTGTCTTTGAAATATACAAGGGTGTTAGTTTTCCAAGGTACCATTTGACGATGTTTTATCGAAAGATGACCGCTTATATTGAGAATGACAAGTTGATGATTCACTGCTTTTAAGGAAGTTTATGTGGTGCATCCTTGATGTGGTATATGAAGCTAGAAAGGAATCATATTCAGTATTGGGAATAACTAGTTGACGCTTTTGTGAAGCAGTACAATTAGAATATGAAAATGACTCCAGACAGCGATCAGTTGATGAGTATGAGTCAGAAGAATAACGAATTCTTCAGGGAGTATGCACAACAGTGGAAAGAATTGGCATCCCAAGTTCATCCACCATTTCAAGAGAAGGAATTGGCTAAGATGTTTCTAAGAACAATGTCAGACTCTTATTATGTCAGGATGGTAAGCGTTGTGTCATTAGAGTTCTCTAAAATTGTGGAAGTCAGAGTAAACATCGAAGACGCATTCAAAGTGGAAGAGTCCAAGATTACTCGAATAACCAAGCTAGTGAAGAGAAATCTGTTAGTGATTCCCAAAAGTTAAGAAGTGTTAATGTTGATGCAATTTGGGATTCTCCTTAGATCTTGTAAGCTCCAGTTTCGGTGCCTTATTACCAATGTCGGTATGCAGCGCCTGCTCATTGCCAGCAACCACTACTTCGTGAGCTTCAATATCAGCAACAAGGTTAGTTCCTCAAGATCAATGTCAGAATTGACAAGCTCAGAGTCCAAATTATCAAAATTAGTGCCAGAATCAACGGAGACCTCCGAATGATCTAGAAGGAGAAACTCACCAGTTTGATCCAATCCCGATGACTTACAGTCAATTATGGTTTTATTTTTCCCAAAATTCGGTGATGACACCGAGAAAGACTAGAACCATGAAATCCCGCCCACCTTGGTTCAATCCAAATTCCAGTTGTGAATTTCATGATGGAGTAGTGGGGCATCCAATTGAGGAGTGTAAGGTTTTCCAAGAAAAAGTTCAAGAGATGATCGACGATGAGGTGCTGACATTCAAGGGAGGAAATTCAGTGGTGAATGGAACACCTTTATGCTGATGAATTGAAGACTCAAGAGATTCCTTTCAAAGCTGGTGAAATCAGGAGGAGAGCTCATTCCCAGGATCATCAGGTTTCTTGTTTGTTTGCTTGCATTTGTTGTTATCCCTTTGATTGTAAAAACATGATTTGCATGTAAGAACTTGTTTGTTTTGAATGATTAATGTAATGAATATGTTTGTCTTGAAGAAATCCATCCGTATTCACTCTTAAAATGATTTCTTTTGCTTTATAATGTCAGTGCTACCCGATCTCTTGCTTAGACAGAGAATTGAAGGGAGGATGACGAAATAAAAAACGCAAGTTTTCTTGTTGTGTGCTTTTGAGTAAAACCCTGCTAATGATGTAAGACATTGTTTCAAATCCCTAAACATCGGAGATATAAAGGAGATAAACTTTTTAACCCCTTTGAGCTTTGAAGTAGGAGTTTTCTTTTTCAAATAAAATACCCTCAATTTTAACATAGGGCGTGGTAGCTTTTAGTTAAGCTGATTGAGCGCCCGAACTTTCAAAAGGAAGAGTGAACATCCGAGAATCCACTTTATTTATCCCTCACATATTAGGAGGCTAGAAGTCAAATCCACAATGAGTATCCCTCGACTATCTAAAGAGTGAGGCAATCACAATCCTTTCAACAAGTCAAAACGAGTTAGAGTCACACGATTTGTTCATAAATCAAAAATCACAAAAATGAAAAAGAAAAAAGGCCCGCTAAGTTAAAACCTACGAAGGAGATTTAGGAAAAATTAGGGCATTATTAGAAAGTATTATGTGCTAAGTCACAATCCTTTCTACATTGATCATAACATTGTTCACATACTAGAGATTAAGAAGAATACATAAAATCTGAAATAACTACTCCTAACCTTGACAAGAGAGGGATTTAGCCACTCATTTCCATTATAGCTTGAGCAACAAGTTTTGGAAGAAGGTTGATCAACATCTGAGTCGAATAATCGAGATTGGATGGGAACCCACCTTTTTTTTGTAAAATATTTCTAAAAGATGATGAGAAATGAAGGAATGGGTTTTTAGGTCAGAAAAATCCTCCCAAAAGCAAATACAAGAAATTAGATATTTTTACAAAAAGTAGCCTATGCTACTTATAGAAGATTGTGTTGAGCTGTCATGTTCACTAAGCGAACAAAGTGGTTCGCCTAGCGAACCTCAAAAGTGCCACCTAAAGTGCCTGTGTCCTGAGAACTCTCCCAGACAAGTTTCCAAATGTTCGCTAGGCGAGTAATCCTTCGCTTAGCGAAGCCTTCACTGTGAACTTCGCCTAGCGAGTTTATGGCTCTTTCTCCACTGTCCCAAGTCTGGGAGTGTTCGTTGACTGCTCGCTGCTTCTTCGCTTAGCGAGGTCTTTGTTGCCTCCCTCGCCTAGCGAGTTTAGGTCCCTTTTCTTTTTGTGTGAACAGTGCCTTGATTCCTGGCCTTCGCTACATAGTTCGCCTAGCGAACTTTGTGAAGTTTTAGAGGGAGCTTCGTTGGGCAATTCGCCTAGCGAACTTGCTGATGTTTTCTTGTTGTCTTGGTTTCTTTTCCATCTTTCTTGTGTCTTAATTATCACTCTTTCATGCCAAATTCCTTCACAATAACACACAAATTAAAGGTACCAAGATATTTTCTCATAGTGTTGCAAACCAACCAAAGCAAGAGTGATTTTGAACACTTTCTTGACAAAAAAAAGTGAAAGATGCCCACATTTGATAGCTCAAATAAGCATAATTGGGCATCTAACAACTCTCCCCAACTAGAATCTTGCTTTCCCTCAAGCAAAGCATGCCTCTTGATGAACAAGAGGATTTGCTTAAGAAAAAGATTTCTCCGAAATTAGATCAAATGACTCAAACACAAGAATTTCCGCCAAACACAAGTTCCCAATGGTTAGAATAAAACAACACACAAGAACTAAAACCTTAAAGAAATGCAAAACATATATCAATCTACAACAATGTTATCCTGAATGAATCACCCTATCTCTCCTCTTCGAATAAGAATTGAAGAAATTACGTGTTTGCAACCGCGGGGACAATTTCACTCTCTAACAAACAATGTCAAAATCAATTCAATTCTTATAATATATTAACAATTATAAATGAAAATATGGAAGCAAGAAGATCACTAAGGTCTTTTCCGGTTGTAGCTTGGTCAGGTTTACAAACAAGGGACATATCTAAGGCCATTGAAGCGAAATTGCCGATGCAAAAGAGACATTCACTGTACAAGTTATTCACACATCCCAACTTCATTCCACTTGTTCTCATTTGAAACCTTCCCAACTCTTATTTCACAACTTATTTTTGTTTTTCACTATTTTTCTTCCAAGCAAGCATTCTTTTTCTCTTTTTTTTCTTTACATTCATATTCACAAACCAAAATTTTCTCTTTATTTTTTTTTCAATGCATGCTCGGTTTTTCAAGAGTTGTGGCAACCTACCGAATTTCATTTCTGTTCTCCCCAACTAATCATTTACTCAACCCTCAAGTGAATGCTCTTGACTTTTTAAGGCAAAAAGAACAACCAATCATAAAATTCAGGGGTTCTAGAAAAAAGTTTTTGAAATCTCCCAATATTTCAAGCTGAGATTCAATTGTTTAGGCTCAAGGGGGTTCACGAATACTCTCTGCTCATGAGTAAGTTGTATTTGGAATTGCTTGTGCTCGATAGAAAACAAGCGCCTTGATCATTTCTAAATGTTTCCACAAATTCACAATAATAAAAGACAAAGCATGAATCAACACAGTTTATTAGAATCCAACATTTAGTGTACAATGGAGGTTTCTCACAATTTGTGGTTCTAAGTCCTAGGTGAACCATTCATTCAACAATGTTGCAAAAAGAACAATATTCAATTACGACAAGATTAAAGTTCTTAATGCGTTCTAAAATTCTAACCAAAGGTAACCATGTACCTTAACATTATTCTCTTGTGTATTTTTATCATTGCCATTCAAACTCGGATGCACCTTCATTGGATACTTCTTTTTAGAGAGAAACCAATCTAGAAGTTTTGACAACTAACAACCAGAAAAATATTAAAAATCACTTAAAAGAACAAAATAATTCAAACATAAAAATTAACATTACTTCAAAGAAATAAAATGTGCGTGGGGAAAAAACACCCCAAAATAGTACACAACCAACATTCTGAAATACAAAATAAAATAATTGAAATTCAAAGCAATAAAACCATAAAGTCAAAACAAGACTTAGTCCTCATCGGACTCGATCCCCTCTACACTCTCGGAACCAGAACCAAAACCAAAACCAAAACCACCAGCATCATCGTCATCCTCGTCATCATCAACATCAGCATCCACTTCAGCGTCACAATCACCAGGACCACCAGAAGCACCCGCCCCCTCTCCGAAAACAGGCCTGACCTCAGGCCAGCTCGCATTTTACAAGAACTGCTCACGTGTCATCATACTGCGCTCTACAGAAGGGTCACGACACTGCAACTAGAGTACCTGCATAGAATCATGAATGTCAATCATGGCACGCTGAGTCGCTGCCATCCAATCCCAGTTGTAGTTGCACATAGCCTGTTGGAATGGATAAAATCCCTGCCAAAAAGCAACACCGGGACCATTAGTAGTCCCGGTACCTGCAGCAGCTGCACTTTCTCGGAAGTTCTTCGACCGAAAATACTTGTCCATATAACGGTCATCGATCACGCCCCCGCTTTCAGCCCACTCTCCACCACAGACTTCAGCTCATCAATAATGATTCTCGCCACGTCAATCTGTACATTAGTTAAGATGCAGTGAACCAAGTATGCCACTAGGATCGGCACGGTTGAAGTGTGGGATTTTGGTTTGATATTGGTCAAAATTAGCAGTAATATCAACTGGGCTATGGGTGTCATATCCTCACTGTGGTACCTCCTAGAAACCCCAGATGGGTTCAGCTCTACTGTCTTCCCCTCCAATAACAAGGCCTCAGAGATGTCATTTGTGTTTCTATGCAGCCTCAAATCACGGTGATAATCGTCAATCTCATCTGCACCTAAGTTGAGAGGTCCTCCAAGAACCCTATTGATAGAATCTCAATCAAACACCACCTGTCGTCCTGCCACCTTCGTGGTCCAAGTGAAAGGTTCATCATCATTCGGAAGTGCGTTAGCGTAAAACTCACGCACAATCTCAATGTTGTAGCTATCGGTTGGAGTGACCAATGTATCCCACTTCTTGCTGTTGATTAGTCCCGCAAATGTTCTGTACTCGCCCTGTGGATGGATAAGAAACCTCTTTTCAGGTAATATTTTCCGCTTTTCCAGAGCTACATAGCGTGCGGCTTATTTTGGACCGACAAATCTTTCGGTATCATATTGGATAGGTTGAGGACAAGAAGTGCTCCCAACCTTTCTCTTTTTTGAAACTTCAGACCTGGATGCCATCTGCAACATAACACAGAAGAGAAACAAAAAACATCCACAAACAGATCATCAATTAGAGCAAAAAAAACAAAATTTTGTCACGTTCCCTGCAAGCTTCTCTTAGAGAAGACCTAGTGAATACTCGCTCCAGGTTCTCCTAGCGAAGATGCTAGCGAAAGCTGCGGGTTTTTGATTTCTCCCACTGTTTTCAATCAAAATCTAGACATTCCTAAGTTTTTTTATCATAAATCAAGAAACATAAATATTTGGCATGTTTAAGAATCGTTCTACACACATGCAACCCTAAATTTTACAGATCTGCAACTCACCAATTACAACCCATATGGTCTTTTCTTTTGAAACTTAAAGCAGTAAAAACAAAGAGAAATGGAAACAGAGGCATATCTGATTGCAAAGGGTGATTGGGTTTGAGAAAAACAAGTAGGACTTGCACATAGAAATTCTCAAGAGTGATGTGAGTGAGATGAAGGTGTGGCAATTATGAAAGTGAAAAGAGAGACCCTAAAAGAAAATCAGACTAACAACAAAACAACACAAAACGGTTTTGGGCCCAAATAGATGGCCCACTGAATTAAAACAAATTAACCTGTTTCACTCTGTTCGCCTAGCGAACGTCCTAGCGAACATGTTTGCTACTGTCTTCGTCTAGCGAAGGTTCTAGCGAACATAACAGGGTTTTGTTTTTTAAAACTAGCAATGCACAACATAATTCAGCAAAGGTCCACCATATTAAACACCAAAGTCACACAACAAAAAGCCATAAATACTTACAATGTTAGGGTGCCTCCTAACAAGCGCTTTGTTTAACGTCGTTGGAGTTCGACGGTCAGATGCGATCACAAATCGCTGAAATGCACGGAGGTGGTGTCCCGCTCGAAATCACCACCTAAGTAAATCTTCAACCGCTGGCCATTGACTATCCAATTCTCTCTTGCCATGATATTTTCAATGATAATAGCCTCGTAACTCAAAATCTCGCGAATCCGAATGGACCCGACCGCTTGGATTTTAATTTTCCGGGAAATAATCTTAACCTTGAATTAAACAGTAACACCATCTGCCCCACTTCAAATGTCTTGGTCACAAGCATTTTGTCATGATACATCTTCACGCGGTCCTTGTAAATCTTGTTTGAATCATACGCTTGAAGGCGGATTTCGTCCAACTCATGAAGTTGGCATTTCCTTTTTTCACCACTCAAGTATTGATTAAAATTCAGCAACTTCAAAGCCCAAAAGGCTTTGTGTTCCAATTCCACCGGAAGATGAAATTTTTTCCCATAGACCATTTTGAAAGGCGTGAGACCAATCGGAGCTTTGAAAGTAGTCTGATATGCCCACAAGGCATCGTTAAGCTTGCTTGACCAATCCTTACGTGAGGAAGACACAGTATTTTCCAAAAAAAAATTTAATCTCTCAATTCGATACCTCCGCTTGTCTGTTAGCTTGCAGAAGGTATGGTGTAGTAAATCTGTGTCGTACACCATACTGCTCTAGCTTTGGCTAACTGAGTGTTACAAAAGTGCGAACCACCATCACTTATTAACACTCTCGGAGTACCGAAACGAGAAAATATGTTTTTTTTTTAAATTTCATTACGGTTTTTCCGTCTGCCTTAGGGCTAGCTATGGCTTCCACCCATTTAGAGACGTAGTCCACCGCAACAAGGATGTATTTATTTCCAAATGACGGTGGAAATTGACTAACAAAATCAATGCCCCAACAATCGAAAACTTCGACTTCTATCATGTTTTGCAGTGGCATTTCATTTTGTTGCGCTATTCCACCGATCTTCTGACGTTTATCACAACCTTTTGTGTGCGCATACGCATCTTTGAACAAGGACGGCCAATAAAATCCCGATTGAAGGACTTTAACGGTCGTTCTTGTATTGTTAAAATGACCTCCATACGGAGAGTTGTGACAATGCCACATGATATCTTTGGCTTCCTCATCAGAAACACATCTCTGTAAAATGTTATCGACACCAAGTTTAAAAAGATGTGGTTCATCCCAAACAAAGTACTTAGCATCAGACAAATTTTTTTTCTTTGGTGACTAGTTAAACCTTTCGGCATCAATCCGGTGGCTTTGTGGTTAGCCATATTGGCGAACAAAGGTCTAACCTTCACCATATATAATTTTTCATCAGGGAACTCCTCCCCCACCTCTTTCTCATGTTTTGTGACTTCATCATTTACAAGTCGGGACAAGTGATCTGCTACCAAATTCTCGGACCCTTTTTTATCACGAATTTCAAGATCAAATTCATGAAGTAAAAGAATCCAACGAATCAACCGTTGCTTAGAATCCGGTTTGGTAAGCAGATACTTGATCGCCGCATGATCAGTGTAAACCACAACTTTTGATCCAATCAAATATGACCTAAATTTTTCTAATGCATACACTATAGAAAGCAATTCATTTTTCGTTGTTGCATAATTAATTTGAGCCTCGTTAAGAACCTTGCTTGCATAATGTATCGCATAGAAAATTTTGGTTTTTCTTTGGCCTAAAACTCCACCAACCGCATAATCGCTTACATCGCACATAAGTTCAAAATCATTTTTCCAGTTCGGTGCGATAATTATGGGTGCAATTATTATGGTTTGTTTCAAAGAATCAAAATCTATCATGCAAGAATCATCACAAAGAAAAGACTTATCTTTGTTGAGCAGGTTGCTCAATGGCTTTGCTATCTTCGTGAAATCCATGATGAATCTTCGATAAAATCCCGCATGACCCAGAAAACTTCTGATTCCCTTCAAATTCAGAGGAGGCTGTAGCTTTTCAATCACTTCCACTTTAGCTCTATCAACTTCAAGTCCCTTCGAGGAAACCTTGTGCCCGAGCACAATACCTTCCGTGACCATGAAGTGCATTTCTCCCAATTAAGCACTAGATTAATATCCACACACCTCTCTAAGAGAACATCAAGATGTTTCAAACAAAGGTCAAATGACGGTCTGAAAACTGAGAAATCATCCATAAACACCTTGATCGTCTTCTCAATTAAGTCCAAGAATATAACTTGCATACACCTTTGAAAAGTCGACGGTGCATTACACAAACCAAACGGCATCCTTCGATAAGCAAAGATTCTGAAAGGACGAGTGAAGGTTGTTTTTTCATGATCTTCCGGGTTGACAATGATTTGATTATACCCAGAGTATCCATCCAAAAAGCAATAATACTCTTGATCGGAGAGCCTCTCGAGCATTTGATCCATGAAAGGAAGAGGAAGGTGATTTTTTCTCGTAGCTTGATTTAGCCTATGGTAATCAATACACATTCTCCATCCCGTTACGGTTTTTGTTAGAATCTACTCATTCTTTTCATTGCGGGCAATAGTCATTCCACCCTTCTTCGACACCACTTGAACTGGACTCACCCATGGACTATCAAAAATAGGATAAATCATGTCGGCATCCAACATTTTTACAACTTCTTTCCTCACCACTTCTTTCATCGTGGGATTTAATCTTATTTGTGGTTGAGCTACCGGCTTGAAATCTTCCTCCATGAATATATGATGCATACAATAGGAAGGACTTATACCTTTTAAGTCGGAAATAGTCCAACCCACTGCCTCTTAATTTTTCTTCAACACCACAATTAATTTCCTTTCTTCATCCATGGTTAACTCCGAACTTATGCTCACCGGCTTGTTTTTCTCTTTATCAGGGAAGACATACTTTAGATAAGATGGTAACAATTTCAAGTCAAGCTTGCCTTCCTCATTGTTCTCTTTTTTCAAATTTTCCACCTTTTCTTTCAAATGTGGGATTTCCTCTAACTCTTCAAGTTCCCGCAAACACTTTTCAGTTTCTCATTCTTCTTCTTCATTGACTTTTGAAAGAGCATTGGTAAGAACTTGTTGTAATGGGGTGGGAACTTGCAATAACTCTTTGACTTCTTCAATTGTCACTTTCGTTGCATCAATTCTAAAACAATCGGTTTTGTCTTTAGAAAGTTCCATGGCTTCAAAAATATTGAAGCAAATCTCCTCATCAAGAACTCTTACTTTCATGAGACCATCGTCCATATCAATCACCATGCGTGCGGTCTTCATGAAAGGTCGACCAAGAATCAATGGAGAGTCTTCATCCTCTTTCATATCAATTACAACAAAGTCAATTGGAAACAAATATTTATCAACCTTTACCAACACATCTTCGGCTACACCATGAGGGCGAGTGGTAGATTTGTCGGCAAGTTGCAACGTCATTTGAGTCGATTTCAACTCCATGTATCCCAACCGCTTCACAATAGATAAGGGTATAAAATTTATGCTAGAGCCCAAATCAATCAACCCCTTACCAACATAAGTATTTCCAATTTGTGATGGGCAAAGTGACCCGTCCCGGATCACTTTCTTTCCTCGGGAGAGTACGTTGAATAATTGCGCTACAACTAGCATTCACCATGATCGTTTCTTGATTCGTATACCGCTTCTTCTTCGTGAGAATATCCTTCATGAATTTAGCATACTTTGGCATTTGCTCCAATGCTTCGGAAAATGGAATATTAATTTGCAATTGTTTGAATATGTCCATAAACCGAGTATAATGTCTAGCATTGCCTTTCCTTGTCGGAGCATGCGGGTAAGGCAAATTTTGAATCGGTATCATGTTCACTTGCTCTTTTCCTTTTCTCTATTTTTTCGCTCTTTCTTCTCTCTTACTTTTCTCTCCTTCCTCATTTATTTTTCACTTTCTCATTTTCAACTAATTCTCCCTCAACATTTTTTTCTACTTCATCACCAACATTTTCAATTTCTTTTTCAACTACAACTTCCTCCGCCACTACTTCCTCACATACTCCCATGTTAATTTCTCTACCACTTCTTATAAGAATCGCCTTACAATGCTCCTTCGGATTTGGAGTAGCGGTAGTCGTGAAAGGCCTTTTTTGCTGATCGGCCAATTGTTTTGATAATTGGCCAACTTGAGTTTCCAAATTCTTGATAGCCGCATCGGTGTTCTTTTGATTTGACATTGACATTTGCATGAATTGAGTAAGACTTTCCTCCATCTTTGATGGTTCACTTTGAGTTTGTGGAGGTTGAGTGTAGTTTTGATATTGTTGATGTTTTGAAGTTCCGGCTTCTTGTGGCCTTCAAGGTTATTGGTATCCTTGATTAGGTCTTTGATAACCTTGAGTTGCTTGTTGATAAGGTGTTCTTTGTTGGTATCCTTGATTTTGATTTCCGGCATAATTGGCTTCTTCCAAGACGGGAGGACAATATCCGGTAGGATGGTCACCTTTACATAACTCACAACTTGCCACTTGAATTTGAGTAGGAACTTCTTGCATCTCTTTGATTTGTTGTGGAAGCTTCGACAATTGTTGAGATAAAAGCTCCACTTGTTGGGTAAGAAGTTTGTTTTGGGCAAGAATAGCGTCATTCGTACCTAACTCGAGCACGCCTAGTTTTCTTTGAGCTACCCCACAGTTATGATTCCCTTGGTGATCATTAAGTGTCATCTTATCAATAATTGAAATTGCAGCATTGGCGCTTTTAGACATCAAAGAACCTCCCGTCGTAGCATCCAATAAGGTCTTGTGAACTGAAAGGAGACCATTGCGGGAAATATGAACTTGAATAAGTTCATCAAAATCGTGTCCTTTACATTTTCTCAACATAGACTTGAATCTCTC
Organism: Lathyrus sativus; assembly: GCA_963859935.3. Taxonomy (NCBI): domain Eukaryota; kingdom Viridiplantae; phylum Streptophyta; class Magnoliopsida; order Fabales; family Fabaceae; genus Lathyrus; species Lathyrus sativus. Next base: position 613,775,944 of record OZ012735.1, on the reverse strand, counting down.
CCAAGCTTCGTTGTGGGATTCACTTGCTCCTTGTGAAAACATAACTATGGCAGTTTTAGCTTCCATGAAACGGTTATGTGGAATGAACCGTTCAAGAAACTTCTTTTCCAAAAGATTTCAACCTGTCACAATTGTTGTAGATTAATCAAGATATCATTCCTTCGCATTTCCAATCAAGGAATAAGGAAATAGCCTCCTAAACAATTACTCTTCGGCAGCTTCGGTTGCTCCTGTTGCAGCCGCAATCTCATAGAATTTTGTAAGATGTGTGAACGGTTCCTTATGATCTAATCCCGTGAAGGGATTTTGATAGATAAGTGCAAGGATTCCCGTCTTCGTCTCGGCTTGCCTTCCATTTTGGAGATTACGCACAAACTGAGCTGTGTGTCTTGGACTGTTCGTACATGGAGTGGAAACTGGAGGTGGATGTGGTGGTGCTACCATAATTGGTGAATTAGGTGGAGTGGATGAAGAAGATTCTCCGTGCTCTTTGTCGCTAATGCGAAAATCGGCGCCGACTATGACAGAAGAGTCGCCACCTTTCGTTATTTATCCCACGGGAAGGGAAAGGAAACGATCGGAAAAAACCAGCGAAAGGGAAAGGAATGGTCATCGCAACCAAGTCTTGGATTCAGGAGTCGTTTACGCAAGGGGAAGGTATTAACACCCCTCATGTCCGTCGTACTCGACGGGATCCACGCTTGTTGTGTAGTCTATGGGTGAAAAACAATCTAGTCTACGGCTTCTAAAACTAAATGGAAAGAAGTGACTCGCTAGGACGTCGCAGTCCCATGCCTACGTATTCTCAACTAGCATGAGAAAATCAGAGTCAACGTAGTTCGGGAAACTACGGGGGAGGTTGCTCGCCAAGACATCGCGTCTTGTGCCTACGTACTTTCACACGGCATGAAAGATCAGAGCAAATGTAGTTCCGGCTAACTACGGGTAAGTAAAGGTATTCTCGATCACACGGGGTGAGAGAAAAGATTGACGATACTAGGCACGAATTCTAGCAGATAGGTGTATGCTGCTCGACCCTCGGAGATTTAGGCGTTACCTGTTTGCGATAGAACGGACGTAGCACGTCATTGGTTTAGAGGTACGGGAACCTACGGGAACTAGAACTACGGTCTGGTCTCAATTGCACTAGGGCAAGAGAAAAGGAAGATTAGTCGTTAGTGTGAAAGTCTCGATCGCGCAGCAGCGAGAGAAAGCAACAGTTAGTCGTCAATGTGCTCGCTAGGATATCGCATCATATGCCTACATATTCTCGTCTGGTACGAGAAATCAGAGCAGTTGTAGTTCAGCACACCACAGCGGACATCTCGTATATTAATATTTAGAAGGATTACAATGCTTGAAAATAGGAAAAATAAACTCCTAAAAACCTATCAAAAGGCTATGGAAATCTAAAGGAAAATAGAAATGAAAAATAGAAAAATACTTATACAAATATTCTATATATCCTGAAATATCCTATAAAAATCCTAAAAAATCTAAAGAAAACATCTAAAGAAAATATTACAAAGGAATTAAAATACAACAAATCTTAAAAAAGAAAAGGAATTGAAAATAAAGCTGCCAAGGGGGTTCGTTCATCAGTCCAAGGGTGCAGCCAGCAAAAAAACCAATTGGCCCAGCCCAATATCCATGTGTAGCAAAAACAGAGGGGGGCGTGTCTGGATCCTGGGGTGCAGTCAAGGAACTCGTTTGGCCTGGCCCAACTACAATCAGCAGCAAGTGAAAATGAAACGGGGGCGAATATAGAAAATAGAGGGTGTAGATCAGCAAAACAAATAATTGGGCCAGAGGCCCACTAAGCAATCCTAGGGAGTCCACGAATCTCCCCTCATCTTCCTCACTCCATCCTTGGCAAACGAAAAAAAAAAACCCTAGCCTCTTCTTCTGCGACCTTACTGTTCACTTCCGCCGTCACCGACCACAAAACCACTGTCTTCCACCCTACTATCTCCGTCTCAGCATTCCTCACGCAAAACCTCTCACGATCTCAATCTGTTCATTCTTTACAAATGACTTCACCTCCAACCTCCACCATTTCCGATCTCGTGCTCTCCTGCTTAAAGAACAAGATTACAAAACCAGCCAGCAAACAATACTCAACGATCCAGGTTACTATGTTTAGAGTTTGTTATCGATTGTTGTTGTAGTTTAATGGCAGAAGTTGAAGAGAGATCGAATGATTTGCAGTTGTTGTATGAAGATCAATGGCGTTTTCATTGTTTGCATGTTGAAAATGAATTGATGAAGGAGTTTTGGATCTTAAACGGTTGACGAAGATGAAGCTTCGCTGGTGTGGAAGATTGATGAAGGAGTTTTGGATCTTGAACGGGTGATGAATATGAAACTTCACTGGTGTGGAAGATTGATGAAGTTTCTGGAAAAACTGTAAACGGATGAAGGTGAAGAGATGACGTTGTGTTTGACGTTTCCGAAAAAACTGTGAAGTTGGATATTGCATGAAGATCTACGAATTTCTGGAAAATCATGGATGAACATTCGAAGATCTCGTATGAAGGTATGAATCTATTTGAGATTAGATCTTGGTGATGTTTGAAGATCTGGAAAAAAACTGTTCGAAGGTGATGAAGATCTTTGAAGATCTTGGTGAATGGTGAAGTTCTTGAAGTTTTATGAGAAAACAGTTGAAGGTAGGATGAAAATCTTGGAGGTTTCTGGAAAGTTGTATGAACGAGATGATGAACACTACCTGAAGATTTGAATGCTTGTATGAGTTTTTGACGATCTAGATGAAGATTATGGTGATTTCTGGAAGAAAATTGTATAAACACGAAGAAGGTTGAGGAACTTGCGATAGACACATGATGAAGATCATGGAAAAAACTGATGATGAAGATTCCGGTGGAGGTTGAATTTTCCGGTGAGATTCCGGTGAGTCTGGCGCCGTGTGATTTCTCCGGTGGATGGGAATCGTGTTTGCATGGGAGGCGACGAGGGAAGATGAGGGAGGGACGCGTGGCATCCTGCATGGAAGAGAGAAGTGCGGTGTGGCCAAGTGGCACACATGCAGGAGAAGGGAAAACACGTGGCAAGAGAGAGAGTGAGTGGAAAATGAGGTGGCTTACATGCAGAGTGAAACGTGTGGCGTGCATGTGAGGACTGAAGTGAGGTGAAAGAGTGAGGAAGTGAAACGTGGAAGAGGTGGAAGAGTGAGGGAGTGAAACGTGGCTTCTTTTATACTGACATGTGGCAAATGGACTGGGCCTGAGTGGGGCCTGCGAATTGGACAACTGGCCCACAAAATCTGGCTAATGGACCCAAATTAATGATGATTAAAGACTGCTAATGGACATGATTATCTAACTAAAATTGGATTAACAAAGCTGATGTAATTAACGACAATTATGCCACAAGATTAATGGAAAAGAAATCAATTAAAACCTGATTATTAATTAAACTGAAATCTAATAAAACCTAGTCAACTAATCCTAATTAAAAATAAACAACTAATATTCCAAAGAAACTATCTTAAAATCTATTAATATCTAAAAAAAAGAAAATCTATTAAAACTCTATTAATTCTAAAACAAAATAAAAGGAATTAAACTCTAATAATTTCTAAACAATCTAAAAAGAAAATTAAAACCTAATAAACTCTATTAGACTAAGCAAATCAATTAATTTCTAGACTAATTAAATCTATGCTAAAACCTAAAAGATTAAAACAAATAATATCTAGAAAAACAATTAAAATCTAATAAAATTCTAGAAACAAATAAAATCCTAATAAACTCTAAAATAGGAAATACTATTTAAAAAGAATCTATTAATATTCTAAAAATAGAAAAAAAAACTCTATTAATATTCTTTAAAAAATAGAAATGCTATCTAAAAATCTAAAATATTAAAATGTAGAGAAACTATTAAAATCTATCAAGACTAAAAAACCTTAGTTTCTATGCTAAAAATTAAGAAATAAAAATCTAGAAAAAGAAAATAATTCCATAAGGAACAAAAACAATGCAAATTGATTAAATCGACAAACAAGAGTGCGAGAACGCAACAGAATAAGCGGTAAAAATAATGCGGGCATCGAAATACCCTCAAAACAACAACATAGGCTGAAAACACCGGGAAGAGCACAACTTCCAAAAATAAAACTCCGCTTATCCGAACGGGTTTAAATCGCCTGAAATGCGAGAAGAGGGTTGTAATCCCGATAAAATCAATCTGGCTGAATAAATTCATTGTATGCGATATGCAAATGGGAATGCAAAATGAAGCAAAACATAAGCCAAATACAGGAATTGGTTGGTCAAATTTTGGGGTGCAACAGCTGCCCCTATTCAAGCGGCTTGGACCTGAAGGGTTGAAAAGCAAACGACTTTCAAACATTCAAAGGTAGAAGGCGGTTGAATACCCAAGAATCCGGAAATTTTCCAACCAAAGATTAAGCCGTAACCACAACAAAGTAACCCCAATAGCTGGTGTGACGCCATAGATATTGAACTTGAAGATTGATTTGGAAACAGAACAGTCTTCTACTTCCAAAGTACCGGTAATGCGCATCAAGATTCCACCCTTGATGTGGGAATTCCAAAGAAATGGATGCGAGTCAAGATTCAGCTCTTGAGCCATCCAAAGATATTCGCTAAATAAAAGTGAATACCCGCCACTGCACTATCCGTGGCCTTCCGATTCCGAAGAAATGAATACGGGTCAAGATTCAGCCCTTGAGCCTTCCCATTCCAAAGAAAAGGATGTTCCCGGAGATTTGAACAAACAACTTTGCGGGGAGCGAGACTTCACAAGTCTAATTAAGGAAGCCTTTTATTGCTGACGTGACAGCAATCGGGCAGAAAACTCCGTTGAGGCAAATACATGACAAGACGTAACCGCCACATATCTTACGCCAAACTTGAATATCCGAAAGCCGTTCCGAACAAGGATAACCATCACCTACAGGGAAAACCATCTGAAAATACCGAGTGGTAACCAAACTGGCTTATGTTTCAGAATGAAAATGTTTGAAATGCGTAATGCTCCACATAGGATGGAAATGTTACGCGTTTGAATAGATTTTATGCATGATGTGAAATGCAAGGGAACCGCTCCAGCAAAATAAATGCTAGAGGGAAGAAAGCCAACTCTATCGGGGATCAAATCAAACTCTGCTGAGGAAAACCGCCCTGGATGGTCCACCAGAATATGACTCTTCGGGGAAACAACTGCCTCGACTTGAAGAACAAACCCCCTCCACTGGGAAAACAATGGCTTTGCAGGGGAAACATAATTAACCACTGAAATTAAATTTCGCTCCACTGAGGAAAACAACCCTGAACAACCTCCTAAGACACCAAAGTCTTCCTAGGGCATCAAAAACTTATCTGAAAGTGGCAGCTTCACTAGGGAAGAATCAAAATCCACTTGCCAAGGATACTCAGCTGGGGAACAATCTGCCCCTGCCACATATTACTCCATGAGGGAACCAACGCCAACCTCTGCTTGGGGTAAATCAATATCGACCTCTGACTCGGGAACGAGCCAATGACCTAGACTCTGAGGGGAAAGGATCTAAATTTGCTTGTCAAAGAATGCTTCAATCTCAAACCACCGAAGATAAACAATCAATCTGTTGGGGATGGCCCACCACTATGTCGGGAATATCATTTTTGACCCGTTGAGGATAATCTTGGTCCTGCTCTGATAAGGGATAAAGGCCATTTCAACTTGCTGAAATCTTAAACTGCTCATATCTGCTGAGGAAATATTCCTTGCTTACAACATCCACAGGGAATACAAAATACCAATCATGGAGAACCGAGACCATTCGAGCCTCGTGTCGGGGAACATGATAGCATACGAGCCACTGAGAATTGCCATGCCAGGTATATTTTTTTTTTGACATTTCTGGTTTAAGGATGAGAACGGGTTTATGGTGACATGGATTTATTTCGGGTTACCAACAAGAACGGACTTTGGAGGGAAATACTATACGAGAACTAGCATTCAAGGGTAGACTACCAGACGAGAACTGGTGGTACAAAGGGTTAAGTTGTCAGACGAGACCTGACTTCTGGTTTTGGGATCAGACGAGAACTGATTCCAGGTTTGCTAGACGAGAACTGGACTTGGAAACTGTGTTAGCCAGACGAGAACTGGCTAATCAGTAGGTTAAAGAAAGGTGACCAGACGGGAACTGGTTGGAAGATGACGGGTACCAGACGGGAACTGGTGTTACGGTTTGCCAGACAAGAATTGGGCTTTGAAGGTTTGCCAGACGAGAACTGGGCTTTGACTTATGACTTTGGTTACAAGGTTCTGACCAGTAACAGGTTCAGGCTGTTGGATAACAATTCGAAGACAGCAAGGCCTTTTTAGAAGATTCAGGCTATCCAATGAGGTAATGGTACGATTCCCCGACACTCAACTCTTGCTGGGGAGAACCAATTTGATTACACAACTTGCCCCAGTGTAACTTAACTTGCCCCAGTCCGACTCTTGGGAACATTTAGAAAGCAGCTTGCCATGAGACGATCTCGAGATGGCTTACCCCAGCATCTGTACAACGGAAGGATTCGTCCTCGGTTAGCCAACTCTCAGCATGGTCGGTTTCAATATACTCCTGAAGTATCTTTCCCCTGAATGAGCGTCGAAGCGACTTAACCTGATCTGATTGAACATCGGGAGGATCTGACCTCAACTCACAGAAACTCTGGGTAATTTCCCCTGATCGGGTCTCAAGATGATTCACTGCTGATCAACCTCTTCTTGAACATTCTGCCCCACAATCAACCGATGCTTCGGGACCTGTCCTTAGACTGACTGATTCCAAACTCGCCGGAAGTCGATGCCCCAGATTCACAGGGTTTCAAAGTATACGCCATTCTAATCCAGACTGAACGATTTAGTCCTGTTTGATTATTCCCTGTTGGAATTTCCTTCCTGTCAACTACTACCCATGCGATTAAAATTGTTTATTTACGAATGGTAATTTTAATGCGGTATGCATGCAGATTTTGAAACAAGTGCGTTGTCACTCATTTACGTGTCATGATAGTGAGGGACGAATGAACTAAAAGTCCAAACGTAGTGCTGATTTGATTAGGGAAAGATACAACAAAGATATGATTAGCAAATAATGTAGGAGTCAAGTTACTCAATCGTAATGCGCTTTCAGAATAAACCCTGCCTCAATTAGGCCTTTTAAGGGTTGTATCGTGGTCGGGTTCACGGTTCGTGAAACAAGGGATATAAGGCTCAAATTATGATTTGTACCCACCCCTTCTACATGATGACCTTCAATCCTACGGTTCATTTAACTGGGCACAAGCGCTCACATCTTTAAAAAGATTCCTTGAATGGTAGGGGCGATGGTTAAGGAACTCACAAGGTTTTTCGGAGTGACAGTTACTCCTTTTTATTTTCGGTGTCTGTAATCACACGACTTTTTCCTTGTTTGAGGATTTTTTTTTCCTTTGAGATCCTTTCTTTTGTTCTTTTATTCCCTAGTTTTTGCCTGGACTGACTCTTTTGAGTTCTTTTCTATTTTGAAGCCCAGCGAGATGCCCCATTTTTGCCTAAGTATTTGCTTTCCAGCTTTTCTTTTCTTTTCTTTTTACTTAGCGGACTTTTCTTTTTTCCCTTTGTTTTTCGAAACAAGTCATGTGACACTGGATGTCTTGATTTCTCCAGAAGGATTGTAACTGTCTCACCCTGACTGGTGAGGTTTAACCATCGTGGCTGGTGAGGTACGACCTCTTGAGGTGTTATTGATCCTCGAACGGGAATACTTCTTTAGAAGATTTGAACGCTCGGTCAAGCTAGCTGACAACTACCCTGCCCCGGGTTAAGATTTGAGGGTTTAAAAAGTTCGAAAGAAACTCCTACTTCTTGGCTCAAAGTGGTTACCAAGGGACTAACTCCTTATATCTCCAATGTTTAGGGTATTTGAAACAATGCTTGTACATCATAGGCATGGTTTTATCCGAAAGCATACGATCATCGGTTATGAGTATTCAGTTTCGTCATCCTCCCTCCTTGCTAATCAATAGTGATAAAGTGGAGTGAATACAATGTGTGTAGGTGCAATGCAAATAAATAAGCGACAGCGACATGATTAATTCAGAAAAATGCATAGTCACTTCATTAATATCACCATTCAAAACAACAAAGTTTTAAAAGCAGGTAGTAACTAACAGAAAAGAAACTACAAATGCAAATGATAAAAAGTCTGAGGACTGCCAATGTCGAGGACGTCTGCCTGTCTGGACCATTGGCTTCTAGAAATAACCCTTTGAATCTACGAGCTCAAACCTCCGAGGGGTTGACATGAACAACCAAAACTCCTTCTGGAAAGGAAATGCACCCTTTGTCAATCAACTGTTGCATTTTTGCCTGAAAAGCCTTGCAATCCTTGGTTGCATGCCCCAGGGATCCACCATGATATCCACACTGAGCATGAGGATTGTACCCAGAAGGGTAAGGTTCTGGTATGGCCTTGAGAGCTTTAGGTTCCACCAAAGAGTTCTGAACCAAATGTGGCAGAAGCTGGCTGTACGGTACAGGAACTGGATGAAAAGGAGCACTTCTTCGTTCCAAGTTGTTAAGAGGCATGTCCTGATTCTGACGCTGATTCGGGTAACCTTGGCCACGGGCTCGTTGATTTGCAAGAGGAGCGACCCAAATTTTCTGATATGGTGCCCTAGGCACAGTTGCCTGTCCAGAATAACGAGACACAGAAGATATTGATCACCGAGAAGATGAAGAACCAGAAGATTTCACTGATTCACCTTGAGAATAACCAACATCTGTCATGACTGCATTGACCACAATTTCTTCTTCAGTTGGGAAGCTACAGAGAGATTCGGTTTCACTAGCCTGACTGCTTGAGACATTCTGAATTTTTCTAGTCTTTATACCATGATCAATGCGTTCTCCTGTTAATATCAATTCAGAGAAACTTGGTGCAATTCCAAGCATTCTTTCAAAATACGGGCTTTGCAAGGAGTTTACGAACATATCAGCCAATTCTTGGTCTAGAAGCGGTGGTTGCACTCTGGAAGCAAATTCTCTCCATCTCTGAGCATACTTCCTGACAGGTTCACTGACCCCTTGAGACAAATCCTGCAACTGCATACGAAAGGGAGCCATGTCAAGATTGTAGTCATACTGTTTCAGAAAAGCCTTGGCTAAATCCACCCATGCCCGAATCTGATTACTCTCTAACTGCATATACCAACTCAGAGATGCCCCAATCAGACTGTCCTGAAAACAGTGAATCATCAACTTGTCGTTGTGCACAAACAGAGTCATTCTTCTGCAGAACATTACCAAATGTTGCTTCGGGCATCTATCCCCTTTGTACTTTTCAAACCTCGGTGCTCGAAAATTAGGAGGTAACACTAGGTCAGAAACCAGACACATGTCTGAAGCATTGAGACCAGTAACATCTTTAACTGCCAAGGCCTTGAGTCCTTCTTCTAATGCCTGAAACCTTTTAGCATACTCAAGAGCTCTCGGGGCTTCAGTCTTCTCTACCGGAACCTCTCTTCGGGAAATCAAACCAGCAGGAATAGCATCATGATAATTTGTGGTATCAGGAGAAGAAGAACGTACACTTCGGACAACAGACGGTTCGCGAGGATCCTGATCTCTAACAGAAGGTTGCACAGGTTGAGCTGCAGTAAGGTTGTTCACTCGCGAAAAGTCTTCATCGGCTAGAGAACCATACAGAGAATTGGTCATCACGGTAAAACCTGACAAGGTATCAATAATATGGAGGTCGTTCCCTGACATAGCTACCCACAACTTTCAACTGAACTCACTGCTTGATTATGCTTAACCCCTTGGACGTCTTCCAACAGTCAACACTTGATCAGACCAAACACTGGATGATCACCTCCTGAATCAAAGCAAAAGGCTGGATAAGAGCTCTGGCCAACTGAGGAAATGTTATGCAAAATGATGCAAAGATGCTCATGCAAATGCAATGCAAGATGCAGCAAACACGGGATCACAGCCCCCCACAAAGCTCTGAATACTGTTGTGCTGCGGACTAAGTAAGTTCGTTCTGAAGAGAAAACCAAAGTACTGGGTTGGATGGAGTCAAGTTTCCTGCAAAAACCCTCCCACTCACAGGTATGTACTTACTCCGCCGACGAGGTATGGCATCCTATGCGGTCATCAGCGTCACAGACTTTCAAGAGCGACGATACGATACCCAGGAGGTGTGGCATCATCATCTCTTGAAGCGGCCTCACTTAGCTGAATCCCAAATGATCGGTCCCCAGAGTCGACAATCCTCGGGTCAGACAACTTGTCGAGCCCAAAGGGCCAGGCAAGAAGCATCAAAGAGAATCTCGTCCGAGCGCAGATTTCGCAGCAAGCTGGTGCATGCAAAGCATACAGGCTTTACCACTACCCTCCACTTCTAAGTCTATGTGCATACTCAAGCCCAGGTCCGACTTATCTCTCAAAGTAACACTCCTTCCCCAGCACAACAACAATAATATAGTGCGGAAAGCAAATACAGAAAGATAAAGCACATATATACAACACCCTAGAAAAACAAGCAAGCGCTAGGATTGACTCGCATAGGGAACCGTTGGAGTCCCCAACAGAGTCGCCAGTTGTCGCTACTGCGAAAATCGGCGTCGGCTATGACAGAAGAGTCGCCACCTTTCGTTATTTATCCCACGGGAAGGGAAAGGAAACGATCGGAAAAAACCTGCGAAAGGGAAAGGAATGGTCATCGCAACCAAGTCCTGGATTCGGTTACACAAGGGGAAAGTATTAGCACCCCTCACGTTCGTTGTACTCGATGGGATCCACGCTTGTTGTGTAGTCTATGGGTGAAAAACAATCTAGTTTACGACTGCTAAAACTAAACAGAAAGAAGTGACTCGCTAGGACGTCGCAGTCCCATGCCTACGTATTCTCAACTGGCATGAGAAAATCAGAGTCAACATAGTTCGGGAAACTACGGGGGAGGTTACTCGCCAAGACATCGCGTCTTGTGCCTACATACTTTCACACGGCATGAAAGATCAGAGCAAACGTAGTTCTGGCTAACTACGGGTAAGCAAAGGTATTCTCGATCAGACGGGGTGAGAGAAGAGATTGACGATACTAGGCACGCATTCTAGCAGTTAGGTGTATGCTGCTCGATCCTCGGAGACTTAGGCGTTACCTGTTTGCGATATAACGGGCGTAGCACGTCATTGGTTTAGAGGTACGGGAACCTACGGGAACTAGAACTACGGTCTGGTCTCAATTGCACTAGGGCAAGAGAAAAGGAAGATTAGTCGTTAGTGTGAAAGTCTCGATCGCGCAGCAGCGAGAGAAAGCAACAATTAGTCGTCAATGTGCTTGCTAGGATATCGCATCCTATGCCTACATATTCTCGTCTGGTACGAGAAATCAGAGCAGCTGTAGTTCAGCACACCACAGCGAACATCTCGTATATTAATATTCAGAAGGATTACAATGCTTGAAAATAGGAAAAATAAACTCCTAAAAACCTATTAAAAGGCTATGGAAATCTAAAGGAAAATAGAAATGAAAAATAGAAAAATACCTATACAAATATTCTATATATCCTGAAATATCCTATAAAAATCCTAAAAAATCTAAAGAAAACATCTAAAGAAAATATTACAAAGGAATTAAAATACAACAAATCTTAAAAAAGAAAAGGAATTGAAAATAAAGCTGCCAAGGGGGTTCGTTCATCAGTCCAAGGGTGCAACCAGCAAAAAAACCAATTGGCCCAACCCAATATCCATGTGCAGCAAAAATAGAGGGGGGCGTGTCTGGATCCTGGGGTGCAGTCAAGGAACTCGTTGGGCCTGACCCAACCACAATCAGCAGCAAGTGAAAATGAAACGGGGGCGAATATAAAAAATAGAGGGTGTAGATCAGCAAAACAAATAATTGGGCCAGAGGCCCACTAAGCAATCCTAGGGAGTCCACGAATCTCCCCTCATCTTCCTCACTCCATCCTTGGCAAACGAAAAAAAAAGCCTAGCCTCTTCTTCTTCGACCTTACTGTTCACTTCTGCCGTCACTGACCACAAAACCACCGTCTTCCACCCTACTATCTCCGGCTCAGCATTCCTCACGCAAAACCTCTCACGATCTCAATCTGTTCATTCTTTACAAATGACTTCACCTCCAACCTCCACCATTTCCGATATCGTGCTCTCCTGCTTAAAGAACAAGATTACAAAACCAGCCAGCAAACAATACTCAACGATCCAGGTTACTATGTTCAGAGTTTGTTATCGATTGTTGTTGTAGTTTAATGGCAGAAGTTGAAGAGAGATCGAAGGATTTGCAGTTGTTGTATGAAGATCTATGGCGTTTTCGTTGTTTTCATGTTGAAAATGAATTGATGAATGAGTTTTGGATCTTCAACGGTTGACGAAGATGACGCTTTGCTGGTGTGGAAGATTGATGAAGTTTCTAGAAAAACTGTGAACGGATGAAGGTGAAGAGATGACGTTGTGTTTGACGTTTTCGAAAAAACTGTGAAGTTGGATATTGCATGAAGATCTACGAATTTCTGGAAAATCATGGATGAACATTCGAAGATCTCGTATGAAGGTATGAATTTATTTCAGCTTAGATCTTGGTGATGTTTGAAGATCTGGAAAAAAACTGTTCGAAGGTGATGAAGATCTTTGAAGATCTTGGTGAATGGTGAATTTCTTGAAGTTTTCTGAGAAAACAGTTGAAGGTAGGATGAAAATCTTGGAGGTTTCTGGAAAGTTGTATGAACGAGATGATGAACACTACCTGAAGATTTGAACGCTTGTATGAGTTTTTGACGATCTAGATGAAGATCATGGTGATTTCTGAAAGAAACTTGTATGAACACGAAGAAGGTTGAGGAACTTGCGATGGACACATGATGAAGATCATGGAAAAAACTGATGATGAAGATTCCGGTGGAGGTTGAATTTTCCGGTGAGATTCCGGTGAGTCTGGCGCCGTGTGATTTCTCCGGTGGATGGGAATCGTGTTTGCATGGGAGCCGGCGAGGGAAGATGAGGGAGGGACGCGTGGCATCCTGCATGGAAGAGAGAAGTGCGGTGTGGCCAAGTGGCACACATGCAGGAGAGGGGAAAATGCGTGGCAAGAGAGAGAGTGTGAGTGGAAAATGAGGTGGCTTATATGCAGAGTGAAACGTGTGGCGTGCAAGTGAGGACTGAAGTGAGGTGGAAGAGTGAGGGAGTGAAACATGGAAGAGGTGGAAGAGTGAGGAAGTGAAACGTGGCTTCTTTTATACTGACATGTGGCAAATGGACTGGGCCTGAGTGGGGCCTGCGAATTGGACAACTAGCCCACAAAATCTGGCTAATGGACCCAAATTAATGATGATTAAAGACTGCTAATGGACATGATTATCTAACTAAAATTGGATTAACAAAGCTGGTGCAATTAACGACAATTATGCCACAAGATTAATGGAAAAGAAATCAATTAAAACCTGATTAATAAGACTGATTATTAATTAAACTGAAATCTAATAAAACCTAACTAATCCTAATTAAAACTAAACAATTAATATTCCAAAGAAACTATCTTAAAATCTATTAATATCTTAAAAAAAGAAAATCTATTAAAACTCTATTAATTCTAAAACAAAATAAAAGGAATTAAACTCTAATAATTTCTAAATAATCTAAAAAGAAAATTAAAACCTAATAAACTCTATTAGACTAAGCAAATCAATTAATTTCTAGACTAATTAAATATATACTAAAACCTAAAAGATTAAAATAAATAATATCTAGAAAAACAATTAAAATCTAATAAAATTCTAGAAACAAATAAAATCCTAATAAACTCTAAAATAGGAAATACTATTTAAAAAGAATCTATTAATATTCTAAAAATAGAAAAAAAAAACTCTATTAATATTCTAAAAAAAATAGAAATGCTATCTAAAAATCTAAAATATTAAAATGTAGAGAAACTATTAAAATCTATCAAGACTAAAAAACCTTAGTTTCTATGCTAAAAATTAAGAAATAAAAATCTAGAAAAAGAAAATAATTCCAATAGGAACAAAAACAATGCAAATTGATTAAATCGACAAACAAGAGTGCGAGAACGCAACAGAATAAGCGGTAAAAATAATGTGGGCATCGAAATACCCTCAAAACAACAACATAGGCTGAAAACACCGGGAAGAGCACAACTTCCAAAAATAAAACTCCGCTTATCCGAACGGGTTTAAATCGCCTGAAACGCGAGAAGAGGGTTGTAATCCCGATAAAGTAAATCTGGTTGAATAAATGCATTGTATGCGATATGCAAATGGGAATGCAAAATGAAGCAAAACATAAGCCAAATATAGGAATTGGTTGGTCAAATTTTAGGGTGCAACACTCTTGTCTCGCTAAAGCTTGTTGTCGTCTTCGCCTTGTGCGACTATTGGTACGCTGAGCGGTTCTTTCAATATCAGGATCGAAAAGAAGGTTTTCCGTCCGAACCTGTCCGAGCATAAACGAATTTTGCACACAAACTAAACAAATTAAAAAGCACAAAGAATTACAAAGATAAGAGATTCACAATACAAAAATCTTAATATCACTAAACTGAAGGTGTGAGAAAAACACAAGAAGGGAGGGGTTTGAATTGGGTTTTCACCTCATTAAACTTTTTGCCTCTTCACTTGTTGCTTTACGAGTTTCTATAAGATGCATTATGGAAGCATAAATAATAAAGCATAACACAAGTAAAGAACACACGATATATCCTGGTTCACTTGAGAGAGTCTCAAGCTAATCCAGCCCACCCTTCCAAGGTGATTTTGCCTCTCTCAATCGAGGACTTAATCCACTATAACCAAAACAGATTACAGATGCACAAGCAAACCGCTGGTGACTAACAATTAGACAATGACACATTCAGTGATCCCTTAGGATATAACGTTCATTGACCTAACAGAATCTAATCCATCAAGATCTCCTATTAGGATTTCACAAAATGACTGCAGCCACTAGTCTTCTCAAGTCTTCTGATATTCACTTGATCACTTGAGGAATCACCAATTCTAAATAGAATTGTTTTTCTGGAGATTACATGAATGCTTCTTATCAAGCAGATTACTCCTAATTTAAGTACATGGCAAGTATCGAGCAACAACTCCTTGCTTCCTAAAAACATAAACTATTTTAATGATAAATCTCTAAGAGATTATTAGAACACTAGTTTCCATATTGCTTAAAAGCTTTCTGATGTGAGCACTGCAGCTTCTTAACATAAAGCTTTTCTTCTCTAATCCATGATGTTTGATTTATCTGAATTAGCTTTGCTACAACTTCAGATTCAACATCTGCATATTACATTAAAACATGTATGGTTCCCTTTGACTTCACATATTGCAACAGCAACATAATAACATACTCTACAGTATGCTTAGTTGTGCGTACTGGCTCAGCTAGCTCTCTAACTTCCTTGATAACTTGCTAACATTTGAATGAATCAAATGATCTTCTTTTATACTGCATCTAAGAGAGTCGTTGTGAGGGTAGAGATGTCCTTTCAAATTTCAACGGTCATTTCCCAACGGATAGAATAAGCACATGTGTTGGATAGTACAGTGACATCACTTTCCTTTGACCTTTGCTTGTGACGTTAATAGATCATTATGGGAGACAACTGTTATGAATAGTACATACGTCTTTTTCATAGTGGAATATTTGTATACGTTGTATTGTAGTATTCTGAGCAAGTTTATTGATCTTATCCATAAATGATGTAATCTACGTTTATCAGCTTTGGAGAGATCAGCTTCTTGTATTGGTTCTTCTGATGATGTATCTGATGAGTAGTTTAGAAACTACTTTGGTATGTTAGTATAGTAACATCAGAGTTGTTAGACTTAAGCACATTGTTTATCAGATTGGATAGCAGCAGCTTATCTGAGTAACAAGTCTTTGTCTGGGTGAAGCTATTTCTGATACATAATCTTCAACTTCAGAATCCAGTCTTCAGCATTCCAAGATCTAAGTTTCCTCTGAAACAGTCTTGAGAATCTTCGTGACTAATTCTACAGAAATCATATCTTCAGAGTCTTGATCTTCAGAAGCCTTAAGTCTTCAGAGTCTTTCTGCACTTGGTCTTCAGAGCCTTCAGCCTTCAGAGCTTCAAGTCATCAGAGTCTTCAGCACTTAGTTCTTCAGAGGACTATATCTTCAGACACGTTGTTAGCTTCAAGATCAGATACACTTCTCAGAGCAGAATCCAAAGGAGCATTGCAACCGCAATATCAGGCATCCTTGGATCTTTCTGATTGTGATCAGATACAGAGGCATACTTGCTTCTTCAACATGCTTTATAACTTGTCACACATAGTAACTCGCATATAGTATTAAATTCACATCTTGATAGTGTTTGTTTGATCTGATATCTTTAATAATTGTGATCTGCACACAACAAACATTAGAACATAAAATAGTTCTTTCACAAATACTTTGTTGTTATCATCAAAACCTAGAGATAACTTGCAGAGACAATTCTTGTTCTTACATAAACTATTGCAATGCTTGCAATATTCAACTAACAATCCCCGACAACGGCACCATTTTGTTAGAAAGTATTATATGGTAGTGTTTTATCGTTTCCACAGGGATTGAAAAGAATATAAATGCTTGTCATTCAATGGTTTAATGACTTAAGAGAAAGGGGGTTTTTAGAATGGTTTCAAGTTTCGTAACATAAGCTTGCAAGAAAGAAAGCGGAATAAAAGTCGGTCTAAGTTTGAGAAAAGCATGTCAAGATTAGGGTTCGCTAGTCCGTCCTAAATGTATCCAACCAGTCAAATATGTGAACGAAGTTCTAGCCAACATAACCGTGTATCCTCTCAAAAACGTTCATCTCTAAAGCAATTTCGTGAATGTTATTGTTTCGACCATTAAATGATCTCTCTAATTAATAATCGAAACAATAATCATTAAGATCGATACAAAGTGGATATTAACTTTCAAATCTATCTCTAGCATTTGTATAGTTGATAGATGAAGATATTAGTTCAAGACTTGGAAAGTTCATGTCTAAATCAATCCAAACCATAAATGTACAAAGAGTAGCAAATAACTTCATCTACATTGATCATAACATTGTTCACATACAAGAGATTAAGAAGAATACATAAAATATGAACTAACTACTCCTAACCTTAACAAGAGAGGGATTTAGCCACTCATTTCCATGATAGCTTGAGCAACAAGTTTTGGGAGAAGGTTGATCAACATCTGAGTCGAATAATCGAGATTGGATGGGAATCTACCTTCTTTTTGTGAAATGTTGCTAAGAAATGATGAGAAATGATGGAATGGGTTTTTAGGTCAGAAAAATCCTCCCTAAGCAAATACAAGAAATTAGACATTTTTACAAAACGTAGCCCATGCTACTTATAGAAGAGTGTGCTGAGCTGTCATGTTCGCTAGGCGGACAAAGTGGTTCGCCTAGCGAACCCCAAAAGTGCCACCTAAAGTGCCTGTGTCCTGAGAACTCTCCCCAGACAAGTTTCCAAATGTTCGTTAGGTGAGTAATCCTTTGCTTAGCAAAGCCTTCATTGTGAACTTCGCCTAGTGAGTTTATGGCCCTTTCTCCACTGTCTCAAGTCTGGGAGTGTTCGCTGACTGCTCACTGCTTCTTCGCCTATCGAGGTCTT
Organism: Lathyrus sativus; assembly: GCA_963859935.3. Lineage (NCBI taxonomy): Eukaryota > Viridiplantae > Streptophyta > Magnoliopsida > Fabales > Fabaceae > Lathyrus > Lathyrus sativus. The sequence goes on along the minus strand of OZ012735.1, from coordinate 613,758,276 downwards.
TGATGCCTCCCTTGCCTAGCGAGTTTAGGGCCCTTTTCTTTCTGTGTGAACAGTGCCTTGATTCCTGGCCTTCGCTACATAGTTCGCCTAGCAAACTTTGTGAAGTTTTGGAGGGAGCTTCGCTGGCCAGTTCGCCTAGCGAACTTGCTGATGTTTGCTTGTTGTCTTGGTTTCTTTTCCATCTTTCTTGTGTCTTAATTCTCACTCTTTCATGCCAAATTTCTGCACAATAACACACAAATCAAAGGTACCAAGATATTTTCTCATAGTGTTGCAAAACAACCAAAGCAAGAGTGATTTTGAACACTTTCTTAACAAAAAGGAGTGAAAGATGATCATATTTGATAGCTCAAATAAGCATAATTGGGCATCTAATAGGCATCCTGCTGGATTTCAAAAGATTCTGTCTAGGAAAAAGTTAGGGAATGGAAAAACACGGGAAAAAAACAAAGGATTGCACAAAAAAATCCCCAGTCAAGAACAAAGTCGTGTGATCAAACATCAAAAGCAAAAAGGTAAGTGACTGCTATGTCCAAAGCCTCAGTGGCTTCTCAACCATATCAAAATCCTCTTGAGAGATGAGTTCTCATGCCAAGTTAACTAAATGTTAGGATTGAAGAACATCACGAAGAATGGGTGGGCACAGATAAACTTTGAGCCTTATATCCTTTGTTTCTTAAACTGAGAATCAAGCCACGATACAACCTCTAAAAGACCTAATTGAAGCAGGGTTTATTTTGAAAGCATACTCGATGAGATAACGTTTCTTGACTCCTATGAGCTATGCTCAAATTTGTGTTGGCTTTGTAAAATAAATTAATTTCATATCCTAACTAGTGATTCAGTCACAAGTTATTGTGATGTCTTTTCAATAAAAACTTTAAGACTAACATGTGCATTGCATTAAAAGTTTCAAAATTAACATTTTTCCCGCGTGTTAATATCGCTTGATATCATAGAAGCTTGCATACGAACAACAATTATAAGCTTAATCTTTCGAGACTTGAAACTCTGATGAAAATGGAGAATCATTATAAAAAGATTATCATATCTAAGGGCATGTTTTCTGAAGACTCTGCTAAACAAGGGAAAGTTGTTTCCCAGTTGTTGCTTCCACAGTGCGACTATCCATAAGGGGAAAGTTCGAAGTTTCAGTTATACAGAATACAGTCATTATGGGGCAGCCACGTCGAGATTCGATAAATCTCTCAGAGAGTTTGAAGACATTGGAACATTTTGGATGCCAAGTTTTCTGTAAAATCCTCTTGAGATGACTTATAAACCATGTGATCTGGGGCATTTGAGAATTGAAGATTATTTTTTCTATTCACAACAACTGTTGTTCGAAATGGCGACCACCACAGAATTCATCAATGCAAAACTACTTTGTTCTCATAACATTATTCACCCATGTCCCCAATAAGTCTTTACTTCAAGTGGTTATGGCAATTCCCTGATGAATATCTACTTTAAGCAATTATGGCAGAATTAATGCAAAAGTTTCTCAGTTGGTAACCTAAGCCTACGCCAGTGAATTTCCTTGGCTTTAACCTTCCTAGTGAAGTGGATGTTATTTCACTCCTCATTGAATTTCTTAAAACTTCAATCTTCCCCATCAAAGTGGATGTTTATTTCACCCTCATGATATCTCAAATTTGACATCTTCAGCTTGCAACATTGATCCGAGCTTCCCCATTGAAGTGAATATTTATTTTATCCCTTGTGAGGCCTCAGCTCTGGCATCTCTAGTTAGAACTTCCTTCAAGACTACTTTAATTTGTAGGGGATATTTATTTTAACCCCATAAAGTCTCTCTAATCATGAGTTTGATCCATTCCCAATGGATCTTTTTCATCCCCAACAAAGTAGTATAGTTCATCTTGACAGTCCCCTAAATCAAGTCATGATTTTCATCCTCAAGTGGAGTGCTCTCTTTTCCCTAGAGAAGTTTTAAGACTTGAAGCAAGACTGTGATTCCACGTGTGGATTTCCATTCACCCCAGTGATGATTCTATCTTGCAAAGATTGGCCGAGTATCCATGTCGAGATGTTTATTTCATCTCCTATTTACTTCTCCTTATTTGTTTTGTCAGCATAAGCATAACATAACATACTTTTATTAATATGGATACATGACATCTGTGCATTTTGCATTTTGGTGTTTGTTTGTTTGTTCACTTTGGCCGTGTTTATCTCCAAGTGACTAGGTTTGTCTTCTTCCTCCAAGTAGAGTCGTCAGCCCTAGGCAGAAAGAGAACAACATTTCTAAATTCCCTACTGAGTTCGATCCTCGTGGAATACGATTGATTTGGCTTTCTTTTCCATTTTTGGATAAGATAAACCCTAGTTGAGTTCATTTCTCATTGAGTAGAGTATTTCTTAATCATTTCTCTTCAATTACTTTCTAGATTGAACTTTGGTCCCTGACAATCGCAATTTTGGATATCTTTAGGCTTTTGAACCTGGATTGAGCGTGTGTTTATTTTGCATTTTGACTCCCCCAGGAAGAATCTGTTTGAAAATCACCATTGAAGACACAATATTTTTCCAACAGTGTTACAACATTTTCTCAAGAGTTTATACCCAAACAACAAATGACAACTCTTTATTTGAGCAGCTTGTTTCGTTCTCAGGTTTTCTATTTGATGACAAATGGCAGTCTTCTCAAGACATTTTGTCTATCCCTAATGAGTTTATCAAGATGATCAACTTATCCTCCATCAAATAGCATCTCTCTAGAAATCCATCAAATAAGTTTGGTGAAGACTTTACAAGTGTTTCTCTTTATTTGAGAATTTCTGATACAAGGACTTTATCTGCTTCGATGCAACTTCAAACTACAACAATACTGCTTCTTAGTGATGTTCTCCCCAGTGAGTCCACTATTCAATTTGCTTCAATCAAATGACATCTCTCTGAGAAGTTTGATGAAGATTCAGATGATCTTTCTCTTTATTTGAGAAGACATATTTTGCAAATCAACCGACTTGCATCTCTTTTAGATCCCCGACGATGTTTTCTAATCTCTAGTAAATTATGGATCCCCGCTGAAGTCATAAATCTCCAGTAAAATTACAATCCCCTGTGAAGATACTCTCCCATAAGTATTCACCTTTTCAGGAAGAAACTGAGACTCGTTCGTGTCTTATGACCCAAGACGAGGGGAAGTTTATTTTACCCTTTCTCTATATAACAAACTGAAACATCCGCAATCATGCACACCTTCGACATCGTTCATCCTTTATTTGTGGTAGCTTTCTCTTATCCCTTTCATTTTATATTCATAAAAATGTTTTATTGATTTTGTTTGTTTTACTTTTTAGAAATCATTTTATTAATATGTTAGGTTTTTAAAAATATTTTAATTCTCTTTTTATCAAAACAAAACATTTTTTTAAAATTAAAAAAATGACAAAATTTAAAAAAAATATATAACAAGCATTTTATCTTAATGTTTGTGATTGATTTTATCTTACTTTGTTTATATAGATTTACATGGATTGTCTAATTTTATTATTTATTATTTTGTTTATGATTGTTTAATTAAATTTATTGCTTTTATTTTCCATTAGCTACAAAAAGTAATTAATTGAATAATAGATAAAATACAAAAAAAAACGTAAAATCAACTTTTTTTTAAAGAATAAAAAATAATAAATACTCGATCCAACGTCGAGACACTTTTTCTCAAGTCAAAACCAACGCGCTCATTTTATTTTCGTGCTTGCGCATATTTCTTTAATTGGGTTTACTTATAATCTTTTCATTTCATCCCCATCCGACAAAATTTACCCCGTTCCCATTAAGTGTAATAATTTTATCGCTTTCATCTTGATTGTATTTTAATATTTTATCTATCTCCCACTTGCACGCTCAAACCATTTTCATACTAATTCTCGATTCAATATCGAGCCCTTTTTCAAAACACCTTTGTAAGTCGATTGTTTCTAGGATCACCGTCAACCAAACCCAAAACATTTTTTATTCATATATCAAGTCATACCCTAACTTGTAAGTCGACTGCTTTTTAGCATCGCCATCAACCTCATGCACACACTTGCACCTTTTCTTTGGTTGTGGTTTCGTTTACTAGGAGCACCCTTAGGGACTAGGAATCAACCTAATTTTTTTTCTCAAACCCTTGATCCATTACCAATGGTTACTTCCCTCATAAGTCGGTTGCCTTTTGCAATTGACATCACGAAAATTCAAACCTCAATATTTTATTGAGTATTTCTTTTCTTAAAACTAAAATCTCTTTCTTTTCTCAAAAATACTTTAATCATATTTCTAATCTGTTTCAGAAACTTTAATAAAAACACTTGCATCCCTTTCAACCTAACTTTTGGTTTAAAGTTTCTTAACTCTACATAGATGTTCTTCCATAAACACTTATCTTTCCCCCTTGGAACCTTGACCATAGTCAAAAGTTCCTCACCCTTATTAAGGAGAACTACGAATGCTCTGATTCTATTCCCGTCAGAATATGTAGCCACAAGATGCGATGTCTTGGCGAGCATACTTAGAAATAACACCTTAGGTCCCCCTTTTCCTTTTCAACCTTTAGCAGACAAAATAAAAAATAACACAATAAAACAAGAGGTTCTTGTAGAGTACTACAGATACTTAGGATGCTAGCACTTTCCCTAGGTATAACCAACCCCCGAACCATAAATTCTCTTTTTCTTTGTTTTTGCATTGCATGTTTATAGGTTATTCGTTCTTTTTCCCTTCCCTCGAATAAATTAAAGACCGGTGGTGAAAAATGATTTGTGATTCATGTTAATCAATAGCTTGATATCTAATTCTCACTGTGACATAAAGATAAAAGAATAAATAGAAACTTACAATGATGCGCACTGGTAACTTAGTGTGATAGAACTAATTGGTGCTATAAATGACATCCATGTAAATCCCCAAGCTTGTAAAAGAATAACACAACCCCCATTCCATCAACATTAACATCAGATGCTTTACACATTTCTCTATATAAAAATGCTAACACAATTGATCCTCAACTATAACTACCACATTCTTCCAAGTTATGAATAAACGGTATCCACACATAATGAACATGTTTGGCTCCTTTGTCTGGGAACAAAGTAAGCATAATGCATAATATTATATGATTCCTTACATAAAAAGTAAGTTCTTCGTGTGTTGAATTTTCAGAAACAGATTTTTTTTAAATGTCTTTTAACCAGCTTATACTTACGCGTCTACCTTCAACTGCATTATTAGGTGGTTGTTAACCCAAGAACTCACTCCATGCTGATAGTGGAATCTCAGAAGGCCCAACCATTGCTCTACCATTCACACGGAGATCCAGTAGCATACTAACATCTTGCAATGTTATTGTACATTCACCTATCAGAAAGTGAAAAGTATGGGTTTCAGGTCTCCATCGTTCAAGTAAAGCATATATGAAACTAGAACCGATGGTGATATCTTGCAATTTCTAGATATTTGTGAAGCCGATTGTTTCTAATAATGGTAATATTACATGCGAGGCATCAATTAGCTTATGGTTTCTCGGTTTAAGTTTTCTTTCGGGGTCCACCTAATACAACCATACAAAATAATAAATAAAAATTCCATTGAAAAAATGTTATTTGTGTAACATAAATAGAATAAATTACAGAGTAACAAAAAATGAAAAAATATTTGTGTAACATAAATGATATTTGTGTAACATAAATAGAATAAATAAATATAACAAACTGATTTTAAAATTATACATGATTGTAAATGGAAAAAGAAAGTAATGAATAATACAAATTTAACGAATTCTTACTAAAGCATTAATGTTATGAGTAGTTCCCCTATGTTATTCACCCATCCAAAAAAAAGAAGGTTGAGCCTTTTTTGCAAGGAACTAGAGAAATTTAAGAGATGAGGATTTGCAATGAAGATATAAAATAGAGAATGAAGTTTGGAATGAGGGATTCATTGCTCTTACATTGCTATTTATAGAGGAAAAAATATGGAGAAATAAATTTTATGGTTGAAATGAATTTAATGCAATTGGAAGATTAGTTGTGAGAATAAATTTTATGGTTAAAATAAATTTTATAGAGGAATGTAGTTGGGAGAATTAGTTGTGGACTTAATAATTAAGAACATTTAAGAAAATTTAAGAACATTTAAGAAAATTTAAGAACATTTAAGAAAAATACACTAATAATTTTTCTTGCACAAGGATAAAATTTCATTAACTGTTCTAAGATATCTAACATATAACTCTAGAGGACAAGTTGTAATGAAATTAAAATAATTTCGAAACATCTCTCGTACATCTTCATCATTACAAATTTTGACTTCTGCATACATCAAGATTCCATTAGAATTCACGTATGGTTTTCGGTAGACCAGCCCTACAACTTCCCTCTCTATTTAGTGACATGATATATCTGAGCTTTGAAGTCATCGAAGTTGAATGTTTCCATCAGTCTTACTGGTATTGTATCAGAAATAATATTGCAAGAATCACAATTTTTGGATGAAATTGGCTTAACAATGTATACAAAAACCTCTGGGTTTTATACTGTGACTGGTGATACCAAATGTGTAGAAAAGTATTCAACATACCATATGGTACCCATTAAAAAATTGAGCAGGAAAGTATGGATTATACAACCCAGATGGCGGACCCATCCAATAAATTTTTTCACATGTAGCGCCTCACCAACTAGGATGGCGGACCCAAACCCAAAATTGCTCACATGTTCTGACACACCAACCCATATGGCGGACCAAAACACACATCATAAAAGTCACCTAAGCTCCGCCATCCTAGATGGTGGGTCCTATTTGCATGGCTGACACATCACACTGCTTTTCCTTCTTCACATCTGCATGCAGGATGTCTATATAATTGTATGCAATTAATTCAAAATTTCACACACCCAATGGCTCAAAACAATTTTAGAGTTCAAGTCCATTACAATGGAAGTATTTTTTTCCAATGTTAATGTCGGGGTAATATTTCAAAACGCAAACATGTAGATATTCAAAATAAGCCACAATTCCAATTTTAGCCATTTGAGGGAAAGAATCGAAACAAAAATTCAACAGCATATATCTAACATTTATTATCGCTATCCATGCTTTAGAGAAGGTGATAATAGTATCACATGTACCATAACAAAAATAGAAGACGACAATGATGTCAACCCGATGTTCATGTCACACAATGTATAACGTACCGAATATGATCGAATTATACAAATGTTTACTAGAACAGAATGATGCGCCACAAGTTATGTATCTGACACAGTCTTCACAATTGCACCAATATCAAATGAGTCAGGAGACTATGTTGATGTTGTCACCAGAACTGAATCAACCCGAACCAACAAACACTTACAATGAACCATTTTTTCCAGATGAGGAAATTGGTGAAGCTGGTGACATTAAAGAAGTGCATGAAGTTAATACCCAAAATCTTTTTAGCGGGGATAGTGACAACTCCAACAATGATATTGAAGTTGTGCAACAACATGAAATAATGGACCTATACAATCCACCATTCCACATGAGAAATCCAACATTCATAGATGATGAAGATGTCTCAATATTCGAAGCACCACAACCGCTTCAGATCGAAGGTGGTTACTTGATATGGAATTTGAAAACAAGGAACGTTGTGTGTTTGCCATACGACAGTTTCACATTAGAAATTATCTTGACTATAAAGTTTATAAGTCAAATACTAAACGACTTATAATTATTTGCGAACACAAAGAATTCAACTTTACATGTAGGGCCTCCGTGGAAAATGGGAGTGGTACGTGGAAGATCACCAAGGTTAGTGGACCACACATTTGCACGTCTACCGCAATGTCCCAAGATCATTCTAAATTATATTCAAATCTAATTTGTGATAGTATCAAATCTCTGATTAATGATGACACTTTACTAAAGGTGAAATATATCATTGCTCATATTCGTGACAAATTCGGCTACACAATTTCTTACAAGAAGACATGGATTTCAAAGAACAATGTTATCGCCTCTATTTATGGCAACTAGGAGACTTCATACAACAATCTTCTGCAATGGTTGTTGGTCATGAAAATATTTCTTCCTGGTACTGTAATAGAATTAAAAACCCTTCCTGTGTGGTCGAACAAGGGGACACAGATTGGTGGTGCTAGAATTTTTCACCATCTATTTTGGGCTTTCCAACCATGCATCAAGGGTTTTGCATTCTACAAACCACTAGTTCAAGTAAATGGCACATGGTTGTATGGAAAGTACATGGGAACTTTGTTAATAGTTGTTGCACAAAACGATAATAGGAATATATTTCCAATTGTTTTTGCATTGGTGGAGGGTGAAACAGGTGATGCTTGGATTTTTTTCTTGAGAAATCTTAGAAGGCGTGTTACACCCCAATCCAACTTGTGTTTGATATCAAATTGACACGAGTCAATAAAGAGCGCCTATAGTAACCCAGATAATAGTTGGTAGTACCCGCCCTCCTCACACGTCTTTGGCATCAGACACATCACAAAATTTTATGAAGGAAATCAGGAACAAGGAACTTCGCAAAAAAGTTGTTAACATGGGTATCTTCATGAACTTATCTTTTTCTATACATCTATCCATAACTTATATATACTAATATATTTTTCTTTTTCATACTCAAGATATATATTAAATGAGTCTACATACGAATACTACAGAGAAGAGTTACGTAAAGCTAACATACATGCATTACAATGGGTGGACAATATTCCTAGACATAAATACTAGAGCGTTTGATGGAGGGAAACAATGAGGCCATATGACTACCAACCTCGCTGAATCAATGAACTCAGTTTTGAAGGCAACACATAACCTTCTGATTACAGCTCTGGTTAAATCAACATACTACAAATGGGCACACTTTTTGGAAAAATAGGACATGAATTGACTATAATATTGGGTTCTAGACAAGTGTATACTGATAACTGCATGAAGGGTATTGAGGAAGAAGTAAAATCAAATAGCTACAACATTATGCAATTTGATCGTCAGAGGTTTTGTTTTCTTGTCCAAGAAATAATGACTTATAATGATGGTAGGCTGACTACCTATTTCAATGTCGACCTCGGGAAACAAACCTATGAGTGTGGAAGATTTCAAACTTTCCATGTCCCTTGCTCACATGTAATTGTTGCGTGTTCAAGTATTAGACAGGACTATACTATGCATATAGTTGATGTGTTCAAAATTGTTAACGTCTTTAAGGTTTATGAGGAGAGTTTTCTCGGGGTCCCTACTGACAAAACTTAGCCGCAATACAAAGGTGACACTCTATACCATAATGACAACATGCGGAGGAAAAAGAAAGATCGTCCAAACAGTAGCCATATAATAACTAAAATGGATAGCATTGAAAAGGAAGAAAAAAAAGGAGGTGCGACATTTGCTGCGAAATCGGACATATGCGCAAAAAAAGTCCAAACAAGGCTGGACCTTCTAGTTAGTTGTGTAAGATGTTTTATTTTTATTTATCGTCCTTATATTTCTGAAAAATCTTGTATCTCCTTTTCCAACATCAACAACGAATTTTATATTGAGCTTAACAAAATAAGATTACAACACATTCACGATGACAACATAACCAAGACTTCAAAATAAACATGCAATAAGGTTACTAATACAACAAAACACTTACTTCTAATAATGTTAGAACAGATAAACAATACAATACAATTAATCATCTTAACATATTAAATGACAACAACTAAGACAAGTGGATCTTCAACGCCTCGGCTAACTTTTCCGCTATGTGCAGAAAGCATGCATTGTACATACACATCATTTTCTACCCGATCCCAATAATGAAGGTAGGTACCATCTGTGCTAGCATCCGTCAGAGTTATATATGGACAATAATATTAAATTTTTCTAACGCATCTAATTCGACCACCTAACTGTCGAAATCCTGCATTGATGGCCGAAACCAACTGTCCAAACTTCCATTGTGGATTCAAACACACCCTCATGTGTTTATCAATTAAAAAAAAAACACGACACATACATGAATATGAAATAGATGAAACAATTAGGCAAAGACAGAAAACAAGTATAACTTCTTGAGTGTTAGGCACCTCTATTTATAGAAGATCAGATGAAGAAAAAAATAATATTAAAAAATATATTTGGCGGGAAAAATGTATTATTAAAAAATTTATTTATTAAACAATAAAATTTAATATATTTGAATATTTCATATTTATTTTATTTTATTTATTAAAAAATAATTAAAACTTTTACAAATAAATAGTTAATTAAATATTTTTTAACAAAATTGAAAAAAAAATTATTAATATTATTTAACAAATTAAATTATTAAAAAAATATTAAAATAATTTATAAAATATTCAAAAACTAAAAAATGAAAAAATAAAATAAAATAAATGGGGCCTTCATCCAACTAGCTCACTCACATGTAGAGCCGGCAAAATGGGCCGGACCCGGCCCGAAAGTCCGCCAAAAAATCCGGGCTTGAACAAAATAAATAAGGTCAATTTATTATCCGGACTTTTAAGTCCGAACCGTTAAAAGCCCGATGTTTAACCGGGCTAGCCCGACCGGGTAGCGGGTAGCCCACTTAATTTTTTTAATGAATTTTAGACCTTATTGTTAATTTAATTTATAAACTTAATGTTACTATTGAGAATTTCACTTTGTTTTGAATCCTTGTTCAAATGAAAAAAGACAAACAATGCACCAAGGGAAATGTTATAAGTTATATTTTGGTGTGTACAACATTATTGTCATTTTCTAAGTGAAATGAAATGTCATACTAGTGCATTTTCTATGTAAAATGTCATACTGTTGTAATTTGACGCTATGATAAAATTAGAGTATGGTGTGTACAATATACTAATAGTATTATATTATTTTTTAAATAAAATACTCACTTTTTAATTTTAAAAAAACAAAATTATAAATATAAATCGGACCGGCCCGAAAAATCGTAGTCCGTGAAAGGCCGGACTTGGTCAATCAAATTGTGACCCGTTTATAATCTGGATTTTTTAACCCGGCCCAAATAAAACCCAAACCTGTCATGGGTCAGCCCGTCACAAGTTGGGTAGCCCATGAGAAAATTCATAGTTACTTTCATAATTGTTTTTGCAACAAGCATTCTTTTTCTCTCTCGGATATCTTTATCTTTCTCATGGATATTGCTTCCATTTGAGTTTTCTAGCAGCCAATGTTAACATTGAATAACATTATCCGATTTGTCAAAAAAATTCATGTGTCCACCTTTTCATATTACTCCATCTGGTATTAATACAAGAAAAGAAAAAAAGAGTTTATTTTTTAGATTTATTAATGAATCAATATATATATATATATATATATATATATATATATATATATATATATATATATATATATATATATATATATATATATATATATATATATATATATATATATATATATATATATATATATATATATATATATATATATATATATATATATATATATATATATATATATATATATATATATATATATATATATATATATATATATATATATATATATATATATATATATATATTGATTTTTTAATAAATCTAAAAATTAAATTTTTTCTTATAATAAAAATCTGAAGGAGTATTAATAAAAGATGTTATTATTTTATAATTATAAATTTGTTTTCAAATATATTTTTTTAATAAAAAATTATAATATATTAAATCTAAAATAACATAATATTACGACATGTAAAATGTCATATAACTTTATTTTTGTCGCATCAATAAAAAGTTTAAGTGTTCCTCTTAAAATTGAATGTAACAACAAATTTGTCCAATTGTTCTTCATCACTTCAATTTTTATTCTAAAAATACATATGTTATAATAACTTTATTATCATCTATTCTCACAAAAATTACTCATAATTAAATACAACTATTACCCCTTAAATCCTTAATTTAATTTTAATAATTTTTTCACTATCTTTCAATTATATCATTCAAGATTCACATATTTATCTATACTTTGATGCATATATTTTCTTTCTTATTTTTTTAGTCTTATTATAATAATAATAATAATAATAATGATAATAATAATAATAATAATAATAATAATAATAATAGTAATAATAATATAATAATAATAGTAATAATAATAATAATAATAATAATAGTAATAATAATAATAATAATAATAATAATAATAATAATAAAATAATAATAATAATAATAATAATAATAATAATAATAATAATAATAATAATAATAGTAATAATAATAATAATAATAATATTTTGTTAAATCAAAAAACTAACACAAATATAAACCGGTGACACTATTCAAAAATAAAATAAAATATATAATAACTAAAAAAAATTATAATAAAAATATATTTAAAATTCTTACAAAACTTATTAATGACAATAATAAATGTTTTAAGTTATACACTAAAAACAATACTAATTAACAGAAAATTTAAGGAAAAAATATAGCCTATTTCTAATTATAAGGGTTTATCTAGTGACAATATAAAATACTCTACTTATATCTCCTCAATTATATATATGTTACATAATAATTATAATAACATGTGTATCTTATATTAAAAACCACGTTAATCAGACAACTAATTCATTTTAGTATGAGATATACAATCAACTGAAAGATGGCAAAATAATTAAATATAAGACTGTTATAAAATTTAATAATACCAATAACAAATATCTTAATTTTGACACTATCAACGTTACTAATAAACTAAATATGTGTAAAAATAAAATAAAATGTGTTATATCTAATTACATAAATTTATCTCTAATAACAAATATAAAATCAAACTTTTCATTATAATGATCACATATAGACTTTAATTCATAAAACTTTGTATATCTACTTTAATTTTTTTATTTAAATTTCTTCCAAAATATATATAATATACATGTTCTGGACTGGCCCCGGGTAAACCGTCCAGCCCAATCCATCATCTACAAAGGCCTAAAAGACATTCTGGGCGGACGCACGTGACGCATGTGTATCACCGAGCACCTGCCGTCTTACCACCTGCCCAACTCACACTCAAGCCGAGCACGTACCTACGAACCAAGGGCGAAAAGCATCTGCCCGACAAGCACATTAGCCGGGCACGTCCCCGTCCGTCTTCACCTACTCCCCGGGCGTTGTACCCGCGGCCGTGCAGGGGAACACGAGCACGCCGCCTCCCCGCGAGTTCCCCTTCGTCGGGGACACGTCATGTCCCAACCATCCACCCCCGAAAGGCCATGCGCTCTTTCCGGAGATCATGGAACGGTTGAACTAGGGTAAAGACCACTTCCTGGTCTCCTTGACGCCACGCCAGCCCTAACAGTTGTTTGGGTTGGGCCTATTCGCCCAGCCCAAACGACCGTTGGCCCCGCCCTGGGGTCTATAAATGCCCTCTTCCACAATAGGGTCAGGTATTCTCTTCTTACCCTCTGTATTTGCAACTGCTCCGTCAAATATCTCACTTTATCATCGGAGTCCCTTGCAGGTACACCCCCCCCCCCATTTTTCTCCGCAGCAACAAAAACGCACCAGCCCAACAGGACGTGGCCAGATAGTGACCGTTCTTCTGATCAGGTCAGATCAGTGGCGCCGTCTGTGGGAATACTGAAACTCCCCCGTTATTTCGAGCAGATAACCAAAAGTTTCGCCTTTACTCACGGTCTTGTCTAGCCCGCCCCAAGGTGGCACGATACTCGAGATGGCCAACGCTCCCGGCACGAACGGTCGCAAGCCGACGGAGACGTCCCAGCGTCCTGAAGCCGATGAGGGGGACGGCCATACCGCCTCGCCCTCCCCCAACGAAGCCGCTCATCAGACCGCTTTCAGGCCGGTGAGCCCGCCAGCGTTCCAGCCCATTCCTACTCTGGCTGGGGCAGATCCGACGACAGCCGCACTCTTCGCGGCTATCAACCAGACTAACCAACTGCTTTTCCAACAAAGCACTCGCATCGGCGGACTGGAGAGAGGAGCGCCACGGCGATCCCCCCCGCGGGAGGACCAAAATGGCGTCTCGAGGAGTCCGTCCCCTCCACCAAGAGATCGCCGACCCAGGCTGGAAAGACCCCAGCCCGCGGTAACAGGGGAGCGCAGCAGATCCCCGAGGAGACGGGTCCGAGAGCGACGACCAACTAGGGGCGAACACCCCGTGCGGCAGCCCAGAGCAGATCCTCTACCCAGGCATCAGAGAGCACGGAACCACCCCGTCCCGCCACTGAGGTCACCTCCCCAGTCGCCGATCCTCAGTGACGAGGACGACTACCAGACCCCGTTGTCCCGCGAGATCATGGCGGCCCCCATCCCTCACGGGATGGAAAAACCCCCAGCACTCTCAACCTACGACGGTACCACCGATCCTGACGATCATCTGGAGGATATCGAGGCCATGCTCGAGTACCTCAACGTCCGAGGAGCCATTAAATGCAGGCTCTTTCCAACGATGTTGAGAAAGGGCGCGATGGCGTGGTACAAGAGTCTGGAACCGGAGTCAATCACCTCGTGGAGAATCCTTAGAGACCTCTTCTCAAGGCACTTCACGGCTTCACGCCGACACCCGAAAACCGAAGCTGCACTGGGCGCCATAATCCAGGGCCCCGACGAACCTCTCCGCAAATACATCGAGAGATTCACCCGGGAAGCTGTACAAGTTACCACCTCGGATGAGATGAAGCGCTACCTCATGGAGCAAGGCCTGCAGAGGGAATCCAAATTCTACGAGGTTGTGACCATACACCGACCAGCCTCACTGCAGGACTTCCTCGACAGGGCCACACACTACATCCGCTTCGAAGAGACCCAAGCAGCCGACTCCGCCCGCGAAACACGGGACCGGGTAACCTCACGGGGTTCTCGAGAAGATGGGTCCTCCAACCCCCGAAGAGGTGACCGAAGAAAGGAAGATCGACCTCGCGAACCCCGCGACCAGCGCCACCCCACCGGCCGGTTCACGGAATACACAACCCTGACCGCTCCCCGCGAACGGATACTGGCCGAATGTGCTAAGACAAAATTTGTCCAGGGTCGCTTTCATTTTCCTAAGCAGACAGCCCCGAAACCCAACGTGGACAAATCGAAGTACTGCCGATTCCACAGGTGCCACGGCCATGTCACGGAAGAATGCATCCACCTGAAGGACGCAATTGAGATACTGATCAAAGACGGGCATCTGAAACGTTACACCCGAGGTGGAGAGACCCAGCGGCCCAAAGAGGTTCCCGACGCGAAGGGGGCAGACGATCTAGCCTCCCCCGACGACGTCAACGGCCTCCAAGTCGCCCTCAACATCGACCGACCAGAGGACTGGTTTGCTCGCGGAAGGTTCGGCCCTATTCCCGAACTCGAACTTCCCGAAGAGCCCGTACGTCCAAACAGCCGGTGGGAGTACTTCCCAAGAGCGATGTTCATCTCGGGAGGACCCCTGACCAAGGTCTTTGTGGGATCCGTAAAAAGACAATTCGAAGAGCTCATTTCCAGTGGTTCCAGCCAAAGGAGCAGCCTAGAGAAATTCCGAGGACGATCCAACCCGATTACGTTCTACCTAGAAGAACTCCCCGGAGGCTCCCCCAACGCTGACATTCCTCTATTGATACGAGCATGGATGACGAACTTCGACATCCGTCGCATCCTGGTCGACGGAGGGAGTTCGGTGGACATCATGTACTCCCACCTCTTCTCCACCCTCAAACTTGACGAGACCAACCTATCCCCGTATTTGGGGTCCGACCTTCAAGGCTTCAATGGTACGACCACACGACCGTGGGGGTACGTGGAGCTGAAAGTAACCTTCGGAGAGAAGGAAACGGCCCGGGAAATCAGCATCCGTTTCTTGGTCGTCGACTGCCCGTCCCTGTACAACTGCATTTTGGGCAGAACAACGGTAGCAGAACTCACAGCGGTACCCTCAACGGCTCATTTGAAAATGAAATACTACACCAGACGAGGAGCCGTCGTGACCCTCAACGGGGACATCGATGCCGCACGATGGTGCTTCGAAGCAGCCCTAAAGGGGTCTAACATCATCGGTGCGCCAGCCAAGAAGGGGGCACCTCACCACGGACCAGAAGCCAAGCCCAAGAGCCAGGTCAGATCGGTTGACCTCGACAGCCGCTTCAGCGAGGAGGTAGAACCAAGAGCATCATCCACGACGCGCTTCCAGCGACCAACGGGCAGCCCCCTACCCAATGCGCCCCATTCCAGATGGTGACTTTGAGATAATCGCCCTGAGCAATGACGCCTCGAAGACAGTAAAGATAGGAGCTGGCCTGCCCGCGTTGGCGAAGAAGCAGCTGAAGGCATGCCTCCAGGAGAACGCAGACCTCTTCGCCTGGAGCGCCGCGGAGATGCTCGGGCTCGACCCCGAAGTCGCGTGCCACCAACTTTCCATCAACCCCGCCGCCAAGGCCGTAGCACAATGCAGACGAAGACAGTCTCCCGAGAAAGCGGCAGCTGCCGAGAAGGCTGTAAAAGACCTCCTAGAGGCAAATTTTATTTCAGAAGCCCGGTATTCAACCTGGCTGTCCAACGTTGTACTAGTTAAAAAGAATAATGGAAAATGGAGTATGTGTGTTGACTATACAGATCTCAACTGGGCATGTCCTAAGGATGTCCATTCGGCAGGCTTCAAACTATTATCATTTATGGACACGTACTCGGGATACAACCAAATCCCCATGGCTGACTGCGACAAACAAAGCACAACCTTCATGACCGATTCAGGCAACTATTACTACAATGTAATGCCGTTCGGCATGAAGAACGCCGGTGCGACATACCAACGCATGATGAACAGCGTTTTCCGACGAGAGATCGGGAACATGCTCGAGGTATACAGGGACAATATGATAATTAAATCATACACAGAAGACGACCACACTGCCCACCTCAGGCGCGTCTTCGAAACTGCGAGGAGCTGCAAAATGCGCTTCAATCCAGAAAAATGCACCTTCGGGGTTCGAGCAGGGAAGTTCCTCGGGTTTTATCTCACCGAAAGGGGGATCGAAGCCAACCCCGACAAGTGTCGTGCCTTCACGGAGATCGCCACACCTAACTCGAAAAAATCCATACAATCTCTGAACGGCGTGCTCGCGTCACTTTCCCGGTTTATCGCCAAGTCAGTGCAACACGCCCTTCGTTCTTCAAACTGCTCAGGAAGGAGGCCACTTTCGAATGGATCGAGGAATGCGAGCAGGACCTCCGCCATCTCAAACGCGTCTTATCGGAACCACCGGTCCTGTCGAGACCACAGGTCGGGGAAACCCTGTATCTGTACCTAGCCGTCTCAAACGAGGCCGTCAGCGCCGTCTTAATCAGGGAAACCGCTGAAGGGCAAAAACCGATTTACTTTACGAGCAAAACCCTCTACGGCCCCGAAGTCAGATACCAGCAGATCAAAAAAGTCGCGTTGGCCCTCATCACCTCGGCACGACGTCTGCGATATTACTTCCTCGCTCACCCCATCGTGGTCCGCACAGAGCAACCAGTCAAACAACTCCTCGGACGACCTGACATGGCCGGTCGAATGCTAAAGTGGTCGTTGGAACTATCCGAGTTCGACGTCACCTACGAAGGAAGGCAGGCCCTCAAGGCACAAGCTATGGCCGACTTCGTCGCTGAGATGACCCCGGCTTCAGAACCAACCCCAAAAAATCATGAGTGGACCATCTTCGTAGACGGCTCCTCCAACTCCTCGGGAAGCGGCACAAGCATCATTCTCGAAGACGATGAAGGCACTGGTAGAAGTATCTCTAACCCTGGCCTTCCCCACGACCAACAACCAGGCCGAGTACGAGGCGTTCCTGGTCGGCCTCCGACTTGCAGCGCACCTCGGGGCGAGAAAAATAAGGATCAACACGGACTCCCAACTAGTCGCTTCACAAGTGCGAGGAGAATACCAGGCGAAAAACTACAACCTGGCAGGATACTTGACTCTCATAACCCAGAAACTACAAGACTTCGATTCTGTAGAGGTCCAACACGTGCCTCGCGAGCAAAACACACGGGCAGACATCCTCTCCAAACTCGCCAGCACTAAGAAGAAAAGGGGACACAAGCCCGTAATCCAAGAGATTCTCACTCACCCGAGCATGGACAAAGCCACGAGTCTTCCCGCCGTCAACGCCATAGGAAATGCCGACTGTTGGATGACGCCCATCCACACATACCTACGAACGGGAAACCTCCCCACCGACGAAAAAGAGGCCGGCACCGTTAAAAGGCGCGCCTGCTCGTACGTCCTCCTCGAGGACAAGCTGTATCGACGAGGATTCGCGATACCCCTCCTAAAATGCGTCGACAAGTCCCAGGCCGCCATCATACTGGAAGAAATCCACGAGGGCATCAACGCCCAGCACCTCGGGGGGAGATCCCTGGCGAGAAAAGCCCTCCGGGCAGGATACTACTGGCCGACGATGCAGGAGGACGCAAAAGAGCACGTCAAAAAATGCGACAAATGCCAACGGCACGGGGACATGCACCTTGTCCCTCCTAACGAGCTCAAATCGCTATCCTCCCCGTGGCCATTCTCGTGGTGGGGAATGGACATCCTCGGCCCGTTTACGCTGGGCTCTTACCAGAACAAGTACTTAATCGTGGGCGTAGACTACTTTACCAAGTGGATCGAGGCCGAAGCCCTCGCCAAAATCACGGCCCACAACGTGCTACGATTCTACAAACGAAACATCCTCGCAAGATTCGGAGTCCCCCTCGCCATCGTCACCGATAACGGCACACAGTTCACTGGCAAAAATTTTCACCACTTCGTCACCAAGCTCGGCACCAAGCACCATTACACCTCAATCGAGCACCCCCAAACGAACGGCCAGGCCGAATCCGCCAACAGAGTCATCCTCAGGGGGCTAAAGCGCAGACTCGGTGAGGCTAAAATAGCTTAGGTCGAGGAGCTCCACAGCGTGTTGTGGGCATATCGGACCACGCCCCACTCAACGACGGGAGAAACGTCATTTCGCCTCACCTACGGAACCGAGGCAGTGATCCCAGTTGAGATCAGGGAGCAGTCCAGACGGACCGAGGCTCCCCTCACGCCCGAAACCAACGGGGAAGCCCTGCGTGAAGAACTCGACCTCGTCGAGGAGATACGAACAGGGGCGGCCCTTCGCGAGGCCAGACTCAAACAAAAAATCGCACTTCGCTACGACAGCAAAGTCATAAAACGAGAGTTCAGGGCCGGCGACCTCGTCCTCCGCCGAAACCAGAAAGACTCTCACGAAGGCAAACTAGCCGCAAATTGGGAAGGCCCATACCGCGTCCTCGACAAGACAGAACATGGAGCCTATTATCTCGAAAACCTAAATGGGGAAAAACTAGCTCGACCATGGAACACTCAGAAGCTGAAACGATACTACAGCTGAGCAATGATCGCGATGCCCAGCCATCACGAACAGGGGGGCGACATGGTACCATCGCACTCCCTCACGTCTCCGAGAGACCAGCAGCCGGCACGCCCTGCCTCCTTGTGCGCGGGCAGACGGCATGCCCGATGGGACCACCTCAACCGAGACCCCGCCGTCGTACCCAAAATGGAAGGACCCCCAGCTCGCGATGGGATGTCCACGCCACAGGGATAACCTACCCCCGAACATACCGGAAGTCGACCCGGACAGCCGGCCAGCCAGCATCGCCGCCGACCACAATTCTCGTCGAGCTATTCCCAACATACAATCCAAAACCGATAAATCAAGCAGATAACACATGCAAAATCGAACATACAAATACGAGCACATTACATCGTGCAAACAACAAACAAGCGCACAATTAGCAACAGAACAGATAAATTATAAAGGGCACCAGCCCGGTAATCCGAATACAAGTGTACAAAAAAAAATTACAGGGGGGGCACGCAGACCCAAACCAAATTACAAAAATTACAAAAAGTTACTAATTGTTGGCACGAAGACCCAAAACTTCATCGAGCATGCAGGCCCGGAACAAATCAAACATCTTCCTCGTTCCCTCCTGACACCGCGGCGACATCAACCTCCTCAGCATTGGGGTCCACAACCCGACCATCGACAATGTCAAAGTAGGGACTGATACCCTCATCGACCAGGACCATGTCGGGGTTAACCGCCTTGAGCTGGGCAACAGTAGCTTTAAAACCGACCTCCATGGCCTCGAGACAATCACCCTCCAGCGTCCGAATTCGCCCCACCAGCTCTGCGCGGGTGACCAGCTCCCTTTCGTCCTCAGCCTCGTCTTCGGATGGCCTGAGCTTCTTCTCCGCGTCCTCGAGACAGGTCTTCAATAAACGAACCTCTTTCTCAGTCGCGGTCCTCCCCTCCTCCACGACAGTTCGTTGCTGGGACTGCTCCTCGACTTGCTTCTTGCTCTTCTCTAAGTCATCCAGCGCCTTGTTCAGACGGAACTAGCTGAAGACAAGGTCCCCTTGCAGTTTCGACAGCTCGGCGGCGGAGCAACTCTCTTCGCTCAGGACCAACGCCTTGGTGAATACGCGCATCAGAGCAGGCAGGTCCTCCATCAGCTCCTGTCGGCGAACAGCTCGGTCCGAACCCATCACCTTCTCGACCTCCCCGGCGGTAACGGTGGGCGACCTCGCTCCGTGAAAATACCCGGGCTACTGATGACACGGGGGCAACACATAACCCTCCTCGGCCGAGCCGCTGGTCAGATCCACCACAGTCTCGGGCAGCTGGACTCTCTGCCTCTTCACGCCGGATTGAGACGGGGGGGACATGCTGTCGTGACTAGCCGGGGAGGAACTCCCGCTGCCCTGGCCTTCCGACGCCTCGGCGACCACCTTTGCGACCCTGGTCTTCGGGGCATCCTTAGACCGCAACTGTTTTAGCCTCTCCTCGACAGAAGCCATGTTCTCTGCACAACAAAAACAAAGTTAGTACTGAACAAATCAGCATGCAGACAAAGACAAACAATCACCACCTAACAAAGTCATAGCATCAAGCTCGGAGTCGCACTCGAGCAAGGCCTTTATATTTATTAGCCTCTTCTTGGTCTTGATGCTCCCGTCCGCGTTTAACACGTATCGGCCGTTGGGCCTCACAATCTTGTATGGCAGAAGGCTTTTGACGAACTTGGACAACTTCAAATAGGCAGCGGTGTCCTCGACATCCAGCGTCCCTGCCCAAAAAATATAGCGATCGGGCCCCCGTAGATAATGCTCGTGAGTCCACTCTAGATGCACCCTCGGCAACATCGCGGGCTCAGGCCGCCCGTCCACAACGCGCTCTCCCTCGCAATACAGAGAGTTTACCGCAACATGGGTGATCGGGCTGACAACATAATATCGCCCTTTGAAGTCCCGGACTGAGTCCATGTACGTTTTAAAAAGCCTCTCCGGCTGTTTGAACGACACCCATCCGTGCTTCCCATTGACGGTCTGTCGTTGTAGATTGAAGAGACGGAAGAAAAGCAGCAACGTAGCCCCGATCTCCAAGAAGTCACATACGATCTCGAAGGCCCGAATAAAGGTCAGTGCATTGGGATGCAGCTGCGAGGGCACCAACCGGAGGTGGTCAAAAATGCCCAGGTGGAAGTCCGAGAACGACATCCTCAACCGAGCTTCTTTGAAGTAGAATTCATACATGGGGAAGCGCATCCGCCCGAATTTTGTACAAATGCGTTGCCGTTCTTTCGTCCGGTAGACTTGCCAATTATGAACTTCGCCCTCGTCCAGGTCCTCCATGGTGGCATAAACCCCGTCTAGGTCGGTGGCAAATACTGAGGGCGTTGTAAGGGGCTCCTCGGCGACCCAATCGACGATGGGAGGGGCCCTCCTCCCGTCAAAAACAGGCACGTCCGGTTTGCCATCCTCGACCATCGTGCCCGGGATGAATGGTGGCATATACACCTGAAAAGCAGAAGGTAACGGTGAATTCGATGGCCAAGATCAAATTCACCCTTCCACCACTAATCAAGTGAAAGGGCGACGGAGACGGACCAGCCAGGTCCCCCGGGCACAACCCTCACAAGCCTCCTCCATCGGGCCGCCCCGGGAAAACGCCTAAGACGCCCCCATACCGTCCCCGGGGCGTTAATCTACAGGCCTAAGATTGGCGTCCTCGGGGCATTCATCTAACCTAAAGTGGCGTCCCCGGGGCATTCATCTAAACTAAGCGCCACTCCCCGGGGCGTTCATCTAAACTAAGCGCCTCTCCCCGGGACATTCATCAGAATCGTCGCCCGACCTCGAGACATTCATGAAAATAGGCCAAGATCTACGCCCAATGCGGCGGAGGGCCACGCCCTCCTCGGGGCATTCAAAGAAATCCACAAGAAAACAAAAGAAAAAGATGGGCACTTACTTGATTTAAGAAGCAGGAGAAAACTCACGGCGGAAAATACGGCGGAGACGGCGGCGGCGAAGCTAAACGGAGAACGAGCGGCGATCCTCGGAGTGATAGTAGAGAGCGAAAAGTGGAAAAATGAGCGAGGAACCAACCTTTTATACCCCAGCTCGGAATTCGAAGAGTCGCTAGGCACTCGAGTACCCTAGGGTAGTCGCCATACGGGCCAACCACCAAGAGACACGTGGCGAAGACTGACAGACGCGTCCCTTCGTCTCTCACCCACGACACGCGCTCCCCGTACCTCCGACGCCGTTTCGACTCCCTCGCGTCCACCTCGAGAACCCGGGACGACGTGATTTTTCCTCGCGTCGATTTCCCTTCCTCGACCTTAAGTCCTCACTCCCCGCAATGGAGTTACGACTTGAGGGGCTCCTGTTCTGGACTGGGCCTCGGGTAAACCGTCCAGCCCAATCCATCCTCTACAAAGGCCCAAAAGACATTCTGGGCGGACGCATGTGACGCATGTGTATCACCGAGCACCTGCCGTCTTACCACCTGCCCGACTCACACTCAAGCCAAGCACGTACCTACGAGCCAAGGGCGAAAAGCATCTGCCCGACAAGCACATTAGCCGGGCACGTCCCCGTCCGTCTTCACCTACTCCCCGGGCGCTGCACCCGCGGCCGAGCAAGGGATCACGAGCACGGCGCCTCCCCGCGAGTTCCCCTTTGTCGGGGACACGTCATGTCCCAACCATCCACCCCCGAAAGACCATGCGCTCTTTCCGGAGATCATGGAACGGTTGAACTAGGGTAAAGACCACTTCCTGGTCTCCTTGACGCCACGTCATCCCTAGCAGTCGTTTGGGTTGGGCCTATTCGCCCAGCCCAAACGACCGTTGGCCCCACGCTGGGGTTTATAAATGCCCTCTTCCACAAGAGGGTCAGGTATTCTCTTCTTACCCTCTGTATTTGCAACTGCTCCATCAAATATCTCACTTTATCATCGGAGTCCCTTGCAGGTACCCCCCCCCCCCATTTTTCTCCGCAGCAACAGAAATGCACCAGCCCAACAGGACGTGGCCAGATAGTGACCGTCCTTCTGATCAGGTCAGATCAATATATATCACGCATTTTTTTCATTTTTAAAAACATATATTGTGTGTTAAATAGAAATTTAAAAGTCTAAGTTTCTTCATTATAATTATACAATTTAAAAATATTTCGTCTCATTCTTCATTTAATTTCATACCATAAAATTATCTTATTAACTATAATTATGAAATTTAAGAATTAGGTTCTTTGTATAATATCATCTCATATATTATATTTTAACACGTGCACTCTCAAATTATCTTAATAATTATAATATATATCTTAAGTTATTGGGTTGTGCATAATATTTTTTATAACGCTTATGTATATATCTCAAAAAAATTCTAATAAATTATGTCATAAGTGTTGGGGTCAAATTTTGTCTATGCATTGTCTGATTATGTATTAATAACTCAATTATCAAGGGGTTGGAAAATCCTCAAGCTCACTAAGTTTAGAAGAGATCCTAATGAATTCGTTATCGAACATGTGGTGCAGTATTAGTCAGAGGTAGGAGACATAGCCAATAACAAGAATTTGAAGATGAAATTCTTTCCAAATTCTCTGACTAAAAATGTTTTCACATGGTTTACCACCTTAGACTTACGTCCCATATAAAGTTAGAATCAATTAGAGAGGGTGTTCCAAGAAAATTTTTACATGAAACAGTCTAATATTAGCCTCAAAGAGTTAGCTAGTGTGAGGCGAAAATTGGTTGAATTAATAGACGACTGCCTCAATAGGTTTAGAATAACGAAGACAAGGTATTTCACTCAAGTTCTTGAACATGAATTAGTCGAATTGGCTGCATGGGGTCTTGACTGTTCCATCAGGAAGAAGTTAGGCACCTAATATTTAAGAGACATGGCCCAACTAGCAGACAGAGTTTGACAAGTCGAACGTCTGAAAGCTGAAAATGCCAGGTCAAATAAATACCATAAAAATGAAAAAGTAGCCTACATAGAAATAGATGAATATGACCAAATATCTGATGTTGATGTGTTAAAGAAAGTGAGGTTAATCTGGCAGAGTTAAAGTCAGGGCCACCTTACACTTGTAAGTTGTTAAGACCTTCAAATGGGAAAAATCACATCGAGCCAAGAAAAAATGAGAAATGTGTTACAAAGACATACGCCTTTGATGTGACCAAGTGTGATGAAATCTTTGATCTATTGGTTGCCGATGCTCAGATACCACCATTAAAGCAAAGAAAGAAATAAGATTTTTTTTATTGCAAATTTCACAATTTCGTAGATCATAAAACATCAAAATGTATTCTTTTCAGGGATCTGGTTGAGAATGCTCTCAAGGAAGGAAGGTTGAAAATTACTGATAAACCAAAACCTTAGGATAAAGGAAATTCATACGCCAAGGATGAAGATGCCCTCTATGTTGAATTGTTGACATAATGATGGTCGACATTATGGATAAAATTAACACATAGGTGGTTGAAGCCATTCTGCTCGACTACACAAAATAGGTGAAAGTGGGGAATCCCAAAGTAAAGGAAGAGTTAATTGATTTCTTCACTAGGTGCAAGCTGAAAGATTCTGAAGTAATGTTGTGCCCTGCTGTAAAGTTATCTTTGACAAGGAGGCTGCCAAAGGTTTGGAAAATTTTAGGCCACGAAAGGACTGACAAGAAAGACAACTTCACTTTTGAAAAAAAAGAAGGTATTCCCCATAAAACGAATCACGGTAGAACTTATGTACCATCTACAAACATCCCCGTCGAAGAATAGGCGAGACCTGCTGAGAAAACTGGCGCTGATTAGCGCAAGTGGAAAACAATCGACATTGATGCGGGATCTTCTTACCATAACAATTCTTAGACATCAAAGAAGTACTCATATATTATAAAGAACTACTTGGTCAAAAACCAAATGACTAGGACACATTGGAAGAGGCAGTAAAGGAAGAAAAAGGATGCCTTCGAGGCGTAGAGTTCAAACAAAAGTGATGGTGTTAAAGCTGTGAAGCAAGGCTAGCCGACCAGACGGTTTGTGAAACAAAATTATTCCCCCCTTTGTTAGCCCTGGCGAAGTCAAAGGAAGGGAAATTCGTGCCAAATGAAGATAAAGATATGGCAATGAAGAATTTTGATTATGTTTATAGAGAAGAGCTAGACATAATTTGCAACATGTTATCCATTTTACACATGAAATATGATCAAGTCACTGAGGTGACAGAAGATTAAAGTGGTTTATTCGAAGAATTGGAAAACCACAAATCCCTGGGCTACTATGTGATGAACAATGGTGTCATATGTAAAGACAAGGAAATCTTTGAAATACCTGACTATGGGATGCAATCACGCCTTAAGCCTATCTTCATTTTGGCAAAAGTGGAAAATATGGGGATCAACAAGTTATTGGTTGATATAAGAGAGATAATCAACATAATGCCACACTCGATGCTCAGGAGAAGTGGAAAATTTGATACCAACCTCATACCTCATAACACGGTTCTTTTGAACTATAAATGAAAAATAGGTGCAACCTTGGGGATTATTCAAGTGAACATCACGGTAGGGACCGTATCCAGACCAACATTGTTCGTGGTTATGCCAATAAAAGCAAATTATGACTTTTTGTTGAGTTGGGAATGGATCCAAGGCGTAGGGGTTGTTCCTTTTATAATGCAGTAGAGAGTCTTGATCTGGAGACCCGATGACATTGCTGAAAACATTGAAGCAGATCAAAGTTTCAATAAAATTGAGAATTGAAATTGTGATAGAAAATTAGCCAATATTGCGCCCTGCACCTCTATTGGAGAACCATTTTCTCTAGAGGGGGACATATTCCATTCCATAAAATTACACCAAACGTGATGATTCATGTGGGAATATGAACACATGAGATGAGATCCGACCAATGCTGCATAGTGGTCGTTGGAAGAGAATAATGAATGAGTCAGAGATATTGGCTTGAATTTTGGACTATATGGCTGAGAATAACATAAGAGCGGCTTTAGAGGCTAAAGCTCAAAAAAATTGGTTGTCGAAGCCACAACAGTTGAAATTGTTAGAACATTGGAAACTGGCCAGAATGGCCAAACAACTTAACATGGGATGAGATCCTACCAATGCTATAAGGTGGTCGTCAGAAGAGAATAATGATTGAGTCAGAGGCATTGACTTAGAATTTTGCCTACGTGGCAGAGAATAACATACGAGTGACTTTAGATGCTAAAGCTCAATAAAAAATGGTTTTCGAAGCCACAATAGTTGAAACTGTTGGAACATTGGAAACTGACCAGAATGGCCAAACAACTTCAGAAAGCTGCAAGCTCGACTACATTTATGATGGTGAGCCTTTTGGGTTTGAGAAAGACCTTTCAATGTCAATCAGGAGGATACACACACAAGACTCCTTAGAATAGGCCAACTTAGAGAATGGCACAATCAAGTTTCCTACTTTTAGAAGCACCAAGATTTAACCAAGCCTGAAATCTCAAATGATAGAGTTATTAAGAGAGTTCAAAGACTGCTTAACGTGGGACTACAATGAACTTCCAGGACTCAATAGAGACTTGGAGGAAATGAAACAACCAATTCGGCTCGACAAGAAACCAATTTGCACTAGATATAATCTCAAAGATAAAAGAGGAGATCGAAAGGCTGCTCAAGAATAAGCTCATAAGAGATGCCATGTATGTTGAATGGCTTGCTAAAATTGTTCTCGTGATTAAGAAGAATGAGAGTCTTAGATTTTATATAGACTTTAGAGATCTAAATGTTGATACTCTAAAAGATGAATACCCAATGCATGTGGCAGAAATGTTAGTTGATTCAGGAGCAAGTTTTGAGTATTTAAGCCTTTTATATGGTTACTATGGATATAACCAAATATTTATTGCAGAGGAAGATATGTCGAAAAAGGCATTTTGATGCCCTGGGGCCTTAGGAACTTACGAATAGCTAGTGATGCCTTTTGGCCTTAAGAATGTTGGTGCAATGTACCAAAGGGAGATAAACCACATGTTTCATGACTTAATCAAACCTTAATGTAGATATATATATCGATGACATAGTCATTAAACTTTCGTCAAAAAACTTTCATCTAGACCACCTTCGACAATCCTTTGAAAGGGTGAGGGAAAATGGACTTAAAATGAATACATTAAAATGCGCTTTTGGTGTTCATGCGGGTGATTTTCTAGGCTTTGTGGTTCACAAAAGGGAATATAAATCAACCAAAACAAAAACAAAATCTACTGTCGATACCAAAACTCATAAAAACAAAAGTAACTTCAATCTTTGCTGGGACAGACTAAAGCAACTTCAATCTTTTTAGGGAGGATCATTTCAAATATAAGTGGAGAGACTAAATTTTTCTCGTCTCTTATACGTCTGAAGAAGTAAGAAGGATTTAGATGGGAACCTGAACATCATAAAGCTTTCAAAGAAATCAAGACATACTTGGGGAACCCTCAAGTACTTCAACCTCCTGAAAGGAATAAACCAACGAAGTTATACATTTTTGCATATAATTCGATGATAGGCAACATGTTAGCACAATAAGATTATGATGGGGTCAAAAGATCCATTTATTACCTTAGTCGAATGTTAAATGACACATAAACTAGGGTATAGCTCAATAGAAAAAATATGTCTTTGTTTGTATTTCTCTTGTATAAAGTTGAAGTATTATATAAAGCTAACAAATGTGTTTCTTTTTTCTCACTTTGACATTATTAAGCATATGTTGTCGAAACCTATTTTACATAGTAGAATAGGAAAATGAGCTTTAGCTTTAAAGTAATATTCTTTAACATATGCGCCTTTAAAGGTCATGGAAGGTCATATTATTATTGTCTTTATTGTAGATCATGCAATAGTCAAAATACCACAAAATTAGGTGGAACTTAAGCCTTGGAGGTTGTAATTCTATGGTTCCACACATAAACATGGGAATCACGTTGGAATTTTAGTTTTCCCCCGAAAGGAATTCCAAATAAGTTTAAATTTAAAATCCAAGGAAATTGCTCAAATAATGAGAATGAATATGAAGCTTTAATAGTATTCCTTAAGATCCTGTTAGACTTGTGGGCAAGAACAATCGAAATTAAAGGCGACTTGGAATTGGTTAAGAAACAATTGAAGAAAGAATACAAATGAATCAAAGAAATTTTCTTTATGTATTTCATCACAACCAACTCACTATTAAAGAAATTTGATTCAATCGACTTCAAACATGTGCCTCGATTGGAGAATCAAGAAGCTAATGACTTAGCTCAGATTCTTTCAGGATATAGATTCTATAAAAAGAAATTAGAAGAATTAATCAAAGTCAAAGAAAAATTGATTTCTCCCAGTATTCTCCCCTCAAAATTTTCAAAGTCATAACTGGTGGGGGTAGAAGGGTCAAAAGACTTGCAAAATCTTGAAATTTTTGAAATGTTTGCAATTGACTACTTTTTGAATAATGATTGGCGAAAAGTAATTATAGAATTCTTAGAAAAACCAATAGGGACAACAGATTGGAAGATCAAATATAAGGCATTAAGCTACGCTCTTATCGATGATGAGTTGTTTAGAAAGACTCTAAAGAGAGTTCTTTTGAAATGTCTTAGTGAAAGTAAAGCCTATTTGAAATTTTTTAGTGTCTATAGAGGATCATGTGGCACCTATCAAGCAGGCCATAAAATGAAATACATTTTGTTTTGAGAAGGTGTATATTGCCTAACTATGCTAAAAAACCGCATAGAACTTGCCAACAGGTGTCAAAAATGCCAAAAGCGTGCATGGATCAAACATGTCCCTGCTAGTTAGTTAGACCCAATTATTAAGCCCTGGACATTCACAAGTTAGGTATTAAATTTAATTCGTGATATCCGACCTACATCATCTAAGGGTCATAAATACATCTTAGTAGGTATAAACTATTTTACCAAATGGGTCGAAAGCGGTGCCTTTGGTGAATGTCTGCAATCAATTTTATTCAGAGTCACATTATTTACAGGTTTAGAATTCTTAAAACCTTAACCATCGACTGAGGTTCAACGTTCACTATTCGAAAAGACGATAGACTTTGTGTTAAAATCAGGAATCAAACTACTAACTTCTACCCCCTACTATGCTCAAGAAAGTGGTCAAGTTGAGGATACCAATAAAATCATAATCGAGTTAATTATGAAACATATGGTTCAAAAGCCATGGAATTGGCATAAGACTTTAGACCAAACATCTTGGGCTTGTCTAACATCTCTTAAGGAAGCAACTAACACTACTCCTTTTCGACTGACATTTGGCCATGATGTAGTCTTGCATACTGAGATATACTTAATTATAATCAATAAGAATCTAAAGAAAATGTGAGATTCCATTAGAGTATTATTGGAGTATGATGATGGACGAGTTAGTTGACCTAGATGAGGGGAGGTTAGCTTCCCTAAACGTTATTATTAGACAAAAGGAATGAATAGTTAAGGCTTGCAACAAAAATTTTAAGTCAAAGGCGTTTACAGTTGGACATTATGTTTGTAAGATTATTTTTCCCATGGATCAAAAATACAGAACCTTAGGCAAATCGTTACCAAACTAGGAAGGGCCATTTCGAATTACCGAAATATTTTCAAATAATGCCTGTAAGGTTGAAGAGTTGGGTCCTGATAACAAAATCCTAAAGATAAATGAAAAATATTTGAAAATATACAAGCCTATGCTACAAGAAGTTCGAATAACAGAAGAATAATGCGTGTAAAGATGTAGAATAAATATGGCGTTAATACTAAAATGCAAACTAGAAATATTATTAAATTCAAAACAAAGAAGTTAAGAAGTCAAATTGACAATTACATTCAGAATGGAAACATGGTTTTAAAATTTTAAAAACGCACCTTGAAGAATTAACTCTTGCATCTAGTTTGGATTCTTCAGTATTTAGTATCTCAATCTCATTGTCCAAACGAAGAGCGTCTTGGACGTGTTGGAGACTAATGTTGGCCTCTTTATAAAAAAATTTATTTGGAACAACTTGATGCAAATTTCTCGAGGTCATCTTTTTTTCACCGTAAATCTTTAGTTTTCTTTGTGAGCTGCAGAATATGCTAGTCACAAGATGAAATTTGATCTATGTCCTTCTGAGTTCGAGCTTTCAACGCGTCGACCCGTTGCTAAGATAGGGTGCTTAGGTTCTATTATTGGATGTAGCTTCAGTCTTTTGTTAAAATTGGCTGAAGAGATTCCTGTCTCAACCTTACACTCTAGAAAACCTATTCCAGGAAAGGCCCAAAGTCCAACATGAACTAAAGGAGTGGGTCTGGAAAAGCATTGTCACCAAGGTGGGTTAGTAGCTATTTAACTTCAGACTTGAAGGAAGGGTCATGTTCCACAACTTTCAAAAAATCCACATCAAAATTATTTACTTTTAACTGTTAAACTAGCGCAGTTACAAGGTCAACACCAACCTCGCCACCAAACATGGCTAAAGAACTTGAAAATCTCCCAACAAAACTCGACCTCAACTTTTTACCAACCTCTTTAAAGCCTCTATAGGGTTTATAGCCTTGATGGCCATAACCTCTTTTCCACTAAGAGAAGTGTTGAAGGAATAGACGTGGATTAAAGGGTGAGCAACTACAACAGTAGCCTGGGAAGGATCTCCAGTGCTCGTTGATGGTTTTGCTTGTGTAACTTGCATTTATGCTGCTTCAGCAACGACAACCCCGATGTCTCCTTGGTCCCGATCATGTTTTGTTTGGTTTCCAGGCTCAAGCTCTTTTGAAGTGTTGAGGGAGCTATTTAACTCCTCAAAATCTTGATATTTTAGGGGGACATACTCTAAGAGTTACTTTGACCCGAGTTGGATTGTTGATTACTCTTATTGACCAAAACCACAAGCTTTCTTGGCTGGACCAATGGAGAGCTAGTATCTTTTGGCGTAGACCAATCTATGCTAGAAGGACGAGTCAAAAAAGTGCTGCTATTTTGATCTGTAGATTGTTAGATGTTGGGGGCAGACTAATTTGCTAAAGAGGTGTTGTAAAGTGGGTTTTCCTGCAAAACAAGAAATGAGCATTGTTTTTGAGACATGGATCGAAGGAATATTTAAATAACACAATGCCATTATTACCTTAAAGCTAAGGGATGTGTCTTTCCTACCCTCATCAAGAGCAGTGGGCTTTGTATGCCCTGTCTTCCTCTCCCTGAGAAAGATAGGCACAAATCTCTCTTCATAATGATCATTAACAATGACGAAAGTATTCTTATTGTGCTTCTTTGTTGTTGGAGGGACGGGAGTAGAATCTTTTAATTTTTTATTCTTCTTCTTGGCTTGCTAGGATTAAGGAGTGCCAACAGAAGATTTTTTCTCCTTAGCATGACTAGCACCTGCATCTATAGTTATGTCTGCCAAGACTTCTTGTTGTTTAGCTGGAACACGATGAGGAAACACTATGCCATCAAGGATATCATTAGAGGATTCGACCTCTTGGGGCATGTCCTTCTTAGCTTTCTTCTTTGGAGCATTAGTGGAAGTATTTCTTTCCCGTTTTCGACAATGGGAAATGATGAAAGTAATAGAGGAAAAACAAATTTATGTGAAAGAAATAACATTTCTACAAGTAGGGATGGTCAAATAAACCGGTTATTTAAATAATCCATATCCATATCCAAATCCGGTTATTAAAAACCGGTTAATTATTAGTATGGTTTTAACCAAATCCACATTTTGGATATATTTTTAATATAGTTTTAACCAAATCCATAATTTGGACATCCATATCCAAAATAAAAACCAAATTAGTCAATTTTTTTTAATTAAAAAAAAACTTTGAAATTTTTTTTCAAAAAAAAAGATATTTTTATTTTGAAAAAATAAATATTGTTTTAATTTTTTTCAGTAAATAAAATTTTTAGGAATTTTAAAATAACTATTGTTTAAAATTCATAACCAAAAATTATGATTTTGAATATTATGATTTTGAATTTCATAATTTTTAAATTCATAATATTGTTAAAATAACAATAGTAATTAAAATTCTAATTTACTCTATCCTTCTTTATTTAATGCAAATTTAGATCATATTCTTTTTGTTTTATTTTTTAGTTTTTAACCATCTCAAATAAGAATTTTAATTTAATCCAATAACTGTTCAAACAACAACAACCGTTTATTTTTATTGTAATTTATATACAAAAATCATATTTAAATATTAAATTATTATCATTTTTTAATAACACATATTTCTAATTACAAATCAACGAATTATATAGGAAAGAAAAAATAGATAGATTGGAGTAACTGAACCAATATTATTATTTAATTATTAAATTGGTTTAATAAATTTAAAATATAAAACTAAACTGATATTTTTAAAATACGAAGATGAATTAGATGAAATGATATATATTAATAGTTAAATTGAATTCATTCAAATAACTAACTTTTCATTTAAAATGAAGGAATTGAATGAACTTTTCATTCATGAATTTTAACAATAGTAATTATGAATTTAAACAATAGTAATTATGATTTTGAATATTTAGAGACCAAAAATTATGAATTTAAAAAAAAACAATAGTTATTTTAACAACATTATGATTTTGAAAAAATCAATTTTAAAATAAAATAAAATTAAAACTAATTATAGAATTGGTTATGGATATAACCGGTTTATAACCATTTTAAAAGATAAAAACCGGTTATGAGAATTGGTTTTAATAACCGATTGTAATATATGGATTATTTATGGTTATGGATTGGTTTTGGACATTAACCATCCATGACCATCCCTATCTACAAGACTTACCTGTTTTAACTCCTGGGTAGGATTAGACGTATTAGCTTCCACAAGTGCTTTTATCTATTTTGGCTTCGATTCCCAAGAGGTAAAACGTGTGGCTGTAACCATTCGACATGATTAAGTAAAGAGCATAAGGAAAAAAATCAAAATTTCCAAGAATCTTGTACGTCATCTACTAGTATGGGCGACAAGACTCGAACGTTTTCAATGTCGACATGAGGATGGCCTTTGTAATTATTTATGTGATATTTAGTCGAGACTACTCTATGAAGAGGCTTTTTCATTGTGTTATTTATAGATGACAAAGACCCACAAGGGAACCAGTCTAGAAATGGTTGGCAAAAGGCTAAACCAAGTTCACATAGGTCGACAATGGTAGGAATTTAGAAAAATAAAACTTTAAAGTGAAACTATACATATCGGTCACATAAGGAGGTATTTTTAAAGTTGGAAGTTTTTTAGTAATTTTTTTTAAAGTAAGAGTTGCATAATAAAAAGTTCAATGAATATCACAAGGATTATATACAACCTCAAAGTAATGCTATAAATCCTGAAATTCTTTGATACGAATAATGTGACTTTCTTGAAACAAGATTGCACAATTGAAAAAGCATTTGTCAGAAGTTGCATGACAATCGAAGATGCCACAAAATGAGCATGGTGATATTTCGACCACCATTCTTCAAATTCTTATAAGCAAATATACTTGACTTAAAATTTAAAAGGATTTAGGGTGATGATGTATATGGTGAGAAATTTCAATTGGGCTAGGTATTCTTCATCTGTATAGAGGGTGGTGGTTATTAAGATTTATGTTCTATAGAAAAAGAATAACTTGGGAAACTAGGTTAGGATGATAGATGACAAGCCCCAAACCTTCGCTTCCCACCAAAATCTTGGTAGACAAGACAATTGGTTGTAGGAAATCTCACCAAATGTCGAGGGCCTCACATGATGATCAGGAGAAAGAGAAGAAGACTTTCTCTTAAACTAGTCAAGACCATGACTTTGAATGACAAAAGAAGCCATAGATAGTTTAAAAACACCACATTCCACGAACATGATGACATACATATTAAAAGCATATATGGTAGATAGACCAACATCCTCTTATGTCAACAAGGAAAGCCTTGTGGCTTCAACCCGTCTTCCTTCAACTTGTTGCACCAAGGCATGAGGGATGTTGAATTTAAAAAAAATATAAAAATGTGGCATTAAGCCATAGTTAAAATAGCCACATAGAGATAAGAATGTGAAACTTGTATTCTGGGTTGTTGATAGACTTGAAATTAGAAGTAGCAAGCCCAAAAGCGTTGTAGTGGGAGCCCAAAATTAGCTTGTTGAGATTTATCTTTCGCCCTTTATGAATTTGGGTGGCCAAGGTTATAAATTTCCCTGCTACCTGTAAGGAGCTAATTCAAAAAATGAAGCGTGATAGCCAATAAGTTAAGAAAGCAATATGGTCATGGTCATAAACTTATTTAGAGGTTGTCTTATGAAAGTCCTTGACAAAATGTTTATAAGCTACATGGTTGAAGTCAAAAACTTGTTTGGTTCTAGTTAGCAAGGTAGGGTAGAAGGTTTTGCCAGTAGGTTGAAGACCTGTGATGGCAACTATGTTAAAGAGGTTGGGGTTACCATTCCATAACGCAAAAGGAAAGTGTTGGTAGAACC
Organism: Lathyrus sativus; assembly: GCA_963859935.3. Classification (NCBI taxonomy): domain Eukaryota; kingdom Viridiplantae; phylum Streptophyta; class Magnoliopsida; order Fabales; family Fabaceae; genus Lathyrus; species Lathyrus sativus. The sequence continues at coordinate 613,723,453 of OZ012735.1, read as the reverse complement.
TTCCCAAAAAAGAAGGGCTGCAATGAGCATGTTGGGATTGAACTTAAGGACATTTCTTGACAACTAGATTAAGTCGTAAATCTCATGACCTTTCTAGAACTATTCTTTCTTCTTATCTACTTTATCTAGCCATGTAGTATAGGTCTCATTCTTTGAGGAAGGAAAAGCATGGAAAACATGTTTAAGTGAGCTCATAAGCTTGATCTTTAAATATTATGGGTTTATGACCATGGTAGCAAGGAAAACATTTGCTCAGTCGTTCATGTTTTTCAAAAGTAGTGGGGAAAGGACCTAAAAAGGCATAAATATGACTAGAAATGGAGAAAGGGACGAGTAACTGAGAAGCCAAAACCACCGCCTTATCATCTTCCATTGGTGGCTCAGTGATGTAGTTGCATTTACCAACTATAATGGAAGCTCTAGTGTTAGAAGCAAGCAGAACTGGAAGTCTTGATGAAGATAAAGAGTCCATTTCTTGTTCTCTAAAAGTTACTAAGGATGCAAATGAAATGGTACGAGAGTTTTAAGAATTTAGGGCTTTGAAGGAGAAGAAGAAAGTAAATGGAAAATTAAAAGCGAGGGGATATTCACAATGGAAATAGTCGGATGACTAAAAAATATCTAATTAACGTGACATGTGTAGGAAAATCAAAATAGTGTCGAACAATTGAAAAAAACACCACCTTTCTTCCATCTAATACTTATAATCTATATTGGAATTTAGGGGAAGGGTGGAAATCGGTTAGCCTAGAATTTCTAGATGATGAAAAGTCAACAAAGAATGGTAATAGCTATGTTGGAAATACTAAGTGTCAAAAGCTTAAACCAAAATCTTCGAAACATTGATTGTGTTGACTTAGTGGTTTGACTAATATGTAAGTGAAGTCAAGGCTATGAATGATTTAGATAATTCTCAGGAACAGATCCGCAAGATTCGAATCACTCTTTCTTTTAAACATGTTTAGAATCTTGAAAAGGGTCACAAAGCAACTCTTCGACAAGATGTTAAAGTTGACATTTAGTAAGTGTTAAGGACTTATGATATTTTCAAGTCTAAATACTATGTGATATGGAGATGTCTCTGCTCTCAACAAGGGAAATCAAGGCATTTAAAAGCAGATATCAACACGGCTATCACAATGATTGTCTGATTTTTAGCAGTTTTTCTTTGAAGATGTGTGGAAGCAAGTTAGAGCAAATTTTCCCACGTAGTAGGACACGCGTCGGTGATTGTAGGACTAGTATATAAATCAGGCTTAAACCTTGAATTAGAGGTTGCAAAATTCTCATTCATTCTCTGTAGAATTAAAGCACCTGAGTTATCGAGCGAAATAGTTTGTGAGAAATGTGAGTCTACATCCACTCTTTAATTTTTATGTAAATCTTTTGTATTCCAAACATTTGCAATTAATGTCACTCACTTTACTTACTTTGTTTATTACTTTTCATCATTATCCAAATTTTATTGTTTACATCCAGTTGGTTGTTATTTAAACATTTTAAACCCATGCCACACACTTATCATTATATCTTTTCTTTATGATAATTTTCTTTGAGATTTTTCGAGTTAATCTTTTAAGTGAATTAAAGTCATGATTGTTTACTAAAAACACCATTAAATAAGAATTATATTGTACAAAGGATGAGTTTGAAATGTCTTAAAAGTTTTGACTCTCCTGGGGATTGGTGTAGGGATAGGGATGACTTGGGTCTATCATATGCTTTTAGGAAGCCTGGGGGTCTTTGTATGAAGCTCAAGAGGAGGTTGGGGATGCTTCTAGGAAGCCTGTAGGTCCTTGTACTAAGCTCAAGAGGAGGTTGGGGATGCTTCTAGGAAGCATGTGGGTCCTTGTACTAAGCTCAAGAGGAGAATGGGGAATTTAGACTGTCCAAGTCTTAAGAAGAGTTCAAGAAAGGTTTCACCGGGAAATAATCCTTCTTTGTTGAACTATTCCAAGATCAATAGGGTTAAAGAAGAGGTTTCACCAGGAAATAATCCTCTCTTTATTGAAGTTTTTCAAGGTTGAATCAATTGAACAAAGTCCAAGAGGAGGCTGACTATAGCGGGAATAAGAATTCATTTGTACATGGGGGAACTAGTTATTTGAACTAAGTTATATTGGTTGACAGGAATGCTATTGTTTGAACTAGTCTAAACTAAGGATGATTTAAATGATAAGAGAAACTTAACAAGATATGTACAAACATATATATATATATATATATATATATATATATATATATATATATATATATATATATATATATATATATATATATATATATATATATATATATATATATATATATATATATATATATATATATATATATATATATATATATATATATAAACAAACATATAAACAAGTGTAAATTGAATTGAAAAAGGTGTGTGAAATCAAGATTCTCAGAGATCAACATTTGTTTTGATGAAGACAAACCACTTAAGAAGGCAAAGATGATCAACCATCAGCATCAGGACAAATACACAACTTTAAGGATGTTTTCCTCAGAAGGTATAATGAAAACGTCCATCAAGTATTTAAGTCCTAATTGCTCAAATCATTAAAAACCTTTCACATGACTTTTTATACTTACACAAGCTTTTTAAAACAGAATTTTTCTAAGTTTTTCAAAGTGCGATCGATTGCACTCTTAGAGCAATCGATTGCATGATCAATATTTTAACTCTTTTTGATTATTTTTCAGTAAGCAATTGATTGCTTCCTTGGTGAAATCGATTGTATGCTTAAAAATATTCATATTTTTCACTTCTGTTTTGAAGTGCAATCGATTGGTCCAAAGATGCAATTGATTGCTCTATTAAAATTTTGAATTTTCAAGTGTTTTTGTGAAGGTGCAATCGATTGGGTCCTTTGTGCAATCGATTGCTTTCTGGAAAAATTGCATCTCTTCAATCAAATTTCTGTGGAATGTTTCCTTTGAAACATGACAACTATTCATCAAATTTTCTGAAGAAATTGAATGATTTTCTCAAGAGGTATTTGTGTAATATAATTACCTAGATCTTTCAAAATTCAAACACATCTCTTTTTAACCTCTTTCAATTCTCTTTCTAAATCTTTATCTCAATTTCATCTTTCCACATCTAAGAAAAATCACTTTCTACAAAGAATTTTCTGCATAAATTTTCATATTCTTTGAAAGAAAATTCTTGAGCAATAAGTCTTAGATATTTGTGGAAACTCTCATTGAAAGAGAAGATCAATCTACAACATTGATAAACTGTGTATACATTGTTACAACTCATTACAAAATCAGATTGTATTTATTTACCCCTTGCTATTCAGGATTGTTGAAAGTAAGTGTGTGCATTAGAGAGGATTGTTCTCATTGCACTTAATGTTCAGATCTTAAGGGCGTTTAAGAGCCTTTGATCTCCCTATAGGTTAGAAAGAAAGTTGTACACTGATCCTAACTATAGTGAAATCTCTTTCTAGTCGAAAGAGGAGTGGAGTACCTTCGGAGTGTGAGGGGAACCAGTATAACTCTCTGTGTCTCTTTTACTTTCTGCCTTTACAAGCTTTCATAACATCTCTTCACAAAAAGAAAATAACATAACCCTCTTAAAACCAGAAAATTTCAAAAAGAACCAAGGAACTATACAAGATTGCAACAAATTTTAAAGAACCTAATTCACCCCCCCTCTTAGGTGCAACTCAGGATTACAATTGGCATCAGAGCAGGTTATAGGTAACTTGTTCCTATCCGATCCAGATGGCTTCCGCAAATAACAATCTTGTATTCAAAGACGGTGGCAGCAGCAACAAGCCTCCTTTGTTTTATGGTGAATATTTTGACTTCTGGAAAATCCGCATGAAAGCACATCTAGAAGCACAAGGAAGTGAAATATGGGAGGCTGTCCAAAATGGTCCATTTGTTCCTACAATGGTAGTCAGCGAAGCCAGCTCATCAAAACCGCAAGGATCATGGGATGATGATGATAAGAAGAAAGTTCTCTACGACAAGAAGGCAATCAATATATTACAAAGTGCACTTGTAATGGATGAATTCTTCTGTATCTCAACATGTTCAACGACCAAACAAATTTGGGACACTCTTGTTAAAACACATGAAGGAACCGCCGAAGTCAAAAGATCCAAATTTAACACTTTGAGTCAAGAATACGAATTATTCAGAATGAAACCAGGAGAATCCATCCTAGACTTGCAGAAAAGATTTGTGCATCTGAAAAATCACTTAAATGCACTTGGTAAGACACTAACCAATGATGAACTTAATCTTAAAGTGCTTAGGTCCTTATCAAGAGAATGGCAATCAAAAGTGACGGCGATCTCTGAAAAGAAAAGCCTATCAACAATGATGTCCGCTACGTTATTCGGAAAACTGCAAGAATATGAAACAGAACTTGGGCGATTGGAGAAACATGAGAATCAAGAGAAGAAATCTAAAAGCATCACATTAAAGGTTGATTCCAAAGAAGTAGAAAAAGCAAACGATCCAGTTGAAGATGAAAATTTCATGCTTCTTGTAAAAAGGTTAGGAAAATATTTTGGCTCTAAAAATAATATTGGAAATTCTGACTATATGAAGAGAAAGAAGTTCTCAAAGAACAAAGAGAAGGAGGCGTCAACATCCACTCAAGATGTTAAATGTTATGAATGTGGAAAACAAGGACACATAAAGCCAAATTGTCCTAAACTCTCCAAGAATGATGCTCATAAAAGCAAAAAGAGCTTCAAGGAAAATAAGGCCTATGTAGCATGGGAGGATAACGAGATAAGCTCCTCATCATAATCAGATAGTGATCAAAGAGCAAATCTAGCACTAATGGCCTCACATCATTCTGATGATGAAGATGACAAGGTTAGTAATAATTTCTTAATTTATGATGATGATGCTCAAGGGGCAATTGATGAACTCCTGAGTGAATGCAAAATTCTGTACAAAACTATTTCATCATAAAAGAATCAAATTTCAACTCTAGAAGAAAAAATTGAAACAATGAAACAAAATTTCAAAAATGAAAAACAGAAATTGATTAGTGATCAAAAACAGAATTTTGCGTGCACAAAGTGTGAGTCACTTTCATTTCAAATTGTCCAATTAAAAAGGGTCCTTGAGAGGTATGAAAAAGGACAGATTGGACTAGAGGTTGTTCTTAGTCAACAAATATTCTCAAATGATAAAAGTGGACTTGGTTACTCAAAATTTTCTAAACCAAGTTCCAACAAAACCATCTTTGCTAAAGCTAGTGAACAAACTCCTAAAGAGAAAGTGGTCAAACCAAAAGTGGTTCATCAATACCCCAAAAAGAAAGTATCTAGTAAGAAAAAGTCTTATCCTTCTAGATACAAGAGTAATTTTGAGCCCACTTGTTTTTATTGTGGTATCAAAGGCCATACACCTAATGCTTGTTATGTAAGAAACTTCAGTCTTACAAAAGGGCATTATGTGTGGGTCAAGAAAGGCACTAGCTATGAAGGACCTAAGGCAGTTTGGGTACCTAATGAAACTTAATCTTGTTTTGTAGGTATGCTTGAAGACCTCTTCATATTAGTGGTATCTTGATAGTGGGTGTTCAAGGCATATGACGGCTGACCTTACCAAATTTTCACATCTAACACTTAAGGCCAAAGGATTCGCAACCTATGATGATAACAACAAAGGGAAGATCCTTGGGATAGGCAGCATTGGAGCACCACCTTTTACAACCATAGAAGATGTCCTCTATGTAGAAGGCCTAAAGCATAACCTACTTAGAATTAGCCAACTTTGTGATATAGGTTTTAGAATCAACTTCACTAAAGATGAATGTTTGATAGAAAACGAATTCACTTCTGAGGTAATGTTAAAAGGTAATAAAATTAACAATATTTTTATTATTTCCCTTGAAAACATATCTTTGAAGGTTAAGTGTCTTATGGCAAACAACAACGACTCTTGGTTATGACACGAAAGATTTGCTCACATTCATATGGAGCATTTGAACAAATTGATCAAACATGATTTAGTTGTGGGTCTTCCAAAGATCAAATTTATCAAAGATAGATTGTGTGGCGCATGCCAAAAGGGAAAACATACCAAATCAAATTTCATATCCAAAAATGTGGTGTCCACAACAAGGCCACTACAATTGTTACATATGGATCTTTTTGGTCCATCAAGAAAAAAAAGTTTCGGAGATAATATCTATGCTTTAGTAATTGTAGATGATTATTCTAGATTTTGTTGGACTTACTTTTTAGTGCAGAAAAGTGATGCTTTTAAAGCATTTAAGAAGTTTGCCAAACAAATTCAGAATGAGAAGTCACTTTCAATTATCTCCATTAGAAGTGACCATGGTGGAGAATTCCAAAATGCTTTATTTGAAGGATTCTACGAGGAAAATGGAATCTCAACACAATTTCTCTGCACCAAGAACTCCACAACAAAATGGTGTCATAGAAAGAAAGAATCGGTCGTTGGTAGAACTTGCAAGAACAATGCTCAGTGATTCAAACCTTCCTAAATATTTTTGGGCAGATGCAGTAAGCACGACGTGTTTTGTAAGTAATCGTGTGGATATTAGACCAATTCTCAAGAAAACCCCCTATGAACTGTTCAAAGGAAGAAAACCAAACATATCCTTCTTCCACATATTCGGGTGTAAATGCTTTGTCTTGAACAATGACAAAGATAATCTCGGTAAGTTTGACGAGAAATCCGATGAAGGCATTTTTCTCGGCTATTCTCTCTCAAGTAAGGCTTTTAGAATTTTTAACAAAAGAATTTTAACTATTGAAGAATATACGCATGTTTCTTTTGATGAATCTAACCCCTCCGAGGAGGATGATACTATTGTTAATAATGATGATGATGATGATGTAGTAGAAACCTCTCAAGAAAACACTCTCAAAGATATTGCAAATGATCAACCAAAACAGCGGCAAGAGGATTCACATCAAAATGAAGTACACAATGATCTACATAAAAAATGGAGAACTCATAGAGATCACCCAATCGATAAAATCATTGGTGATATCAGTCAAGGTGTCACAATAAAACTAAATCTCAAGGATGCTTGTCTTAACATGACATTTGTTTCGCAAATCGAACCAGCCAAAATCAATGAAGCCTTAGACGATGATCAATGGATAATAGATATGCAAGAAAGAAATTCATCTGTGATGTTTTTCTCAAATTTCACTGCATGCAATCGATTGCACCTTAGTGTCAATCAATTGCTCACTATAAGTTTTATAATTTTTTTTTAATTTTTGAAGCTTGCAATCGATTGCACCTCTGTGTCAATCGATTGCACCCTGTAGTTTTTGTCCAAATTCGTTTCTGTTTGGTAGAGCAATCGATTGCACCACTGTGCCAATCAATTGCACCTACTGTAAAACCTTTTTTTTTTTTTTGCTTTTTTCTTTATTTTTTAATAGATCCATGGGCTTTTCACCTTTACAAATACCCTATCATTATAACTTTTGACCTACCTATAACTAGCCATTACTATTTTGTTCTAGTCTCAAGACTTTGACCATTAATTCTCATATTCCCAAAAGTCTTAATCATCAATACCTTCAACCACTCATATCCCACATTAAAGTTTATCTCTCCTCTCAACCATTATAAAATCCAACTTCTCTAACCTATTTTTACCACCTTTCTAAAAGCCAAAACTCCCCACAAAACTCTCTCATAAACCCTAACTCTCATTCCTTCATCATTTTCCCATGGCTTCACGCTCAAAGAGGAAGATTCCAGCACAAGACAAAGGCAAAGGTCCAGCCTCTTCATCTTCAAAAACTCCATTTGTTCTTCAACATTTGGATAATGAACAAAAGGAAAAGTTCACCAAGTACTTCCAGCAGAAGGTTGTCCAAACACCTAAATACGGTATCCTCTCATCATTCCCTAAAGAATGTTTTTCTTTCCAAGAAACCTTGATTGCATGTGGGTTAGAACCAGTAATTTCTTCACCCGGGCCATATTATCCGGATCTGGTAAGATTATTCTATTGCAACCTACAAATGGAAGAAGGCAAGATGGTAACATATGTTCAAGGAAAAAGAATCCCACTATACCCAAAGGCACTTGGTAGGATTCTGAATATTCCAACATCTGGTGGGAGTTCTCCTGAAGAACACGAAGCAGTCTGGGAAGCATATGACAAAAGAAAGTTTTATTGGAGCCTTGGTCGAATGTCTAAAGCAGAATTCCATGCAAAACGTGTCAGATCCTTAGGCGGCATGGAACCCTCTCGTAACTCATGGTCGACAGGTATCTTCAACATTTATGATCGATTATTTCATTATTTCATGGCTTACATAATGTTTCCAAGGGGTGGAAACCATTGCATCGTGACTGATCTAGAAATGCAGATTTTGTATACTATTAAGAATGGTATTCACATAAGTTGGTCAAATTTAATCTTGACTCACATGCGTGGAATCAATGAAAAATCAAAGTTTTTACCCTATGCATGGTTCATCACAAAGATCTTGGAACATTATGGAGTAGACTTTGAAAGGTTTGATAAGTGACTCATGGATTCAATTATCAACAAGATCTCAATAAAAAATTTGGATTCTCGGATGCGTGTCAAATACAACCCGAAAACAAAGACCATTGTTTACCTTGGTGAAGGTGTGGCTAAAAATGATGAGCAAGAGGATGACGATGATGATGATGTTCCTATTTCTTTTGGAAATGGCCTGAGTAACTAACAATTAATGGATTACACGACTCAACAGCTTGGGAATCTCAACAATTCCATCAATGCTCAATACAATGCTATTCAAGAGTCAACAAACACTTGGATCAACAACTTTCAAGAAAGCGTCAACCAACAATTCTCCTATTTGTACTCTCACTTATATGTTCCGCCATATGATCCTTCGAACTCGGTTGTCCCTCCAACTCGTCCATAACCTCTCCAGACAACATTTCCAAACCAACAAAACCCGGATGACCCCAACATGGATCTATCATAAACTTTTTTTTACTATGTGTTTTATGTTGTCTTTTTAAGTCATTTCTGTTATTTGAATTCTGCAATTTCAATTATGAACTAAGTTTATTTTAAAATTGATATCTATATCTATCATATTTATATGTTAATGCCTTAATCCATCTTTTCCTTCTTTTTGATAATGTAAAAAGGGGGAGAAGGATGTTACTCTTTTCTTGCTTATTGTCTTTCCTTAAGGTACAATTATACAAAAACAAGACTATTTTGAACCTCAATACAATTTCAGATCTTCTCAACACTTCATATATAGAGGGGGAGAAAAACGTGCCGGAAAGAACATACAACAAAAGAATAATGCTTTGTCATCATCAAAAAGGGGGAGAATGTGAAATCAAGATTCTAAGAGATCAACATTTGTTTTGATGAAGACAAAGAAGGCAAAGATGATCAACCATCAACATTAGGACAAAGACACAACTTTAAGGATGTTTTCCTCATAAGGTATAAAGAGAACGTCCATCAAGTATTTAAGTCCTAATTGCTCAAATCATTAAAAACCTTTAACATGACTTTTTACACTTACACAAGCTTTTTAAAATAGAATTTTTCTAAGTTTTTCAAAGTGCAATCGATTGCACTCTTAGAGCAATCGATTGCATGATCAATATTTTAATTCTTTTTGATTCTGTTTCAGTAAGCAACCGATTGCTGCCTTGGTGCAATCGATTGCATGCTTAAAAATATTCATATTTTTCACTTCTGTTTTGAAGTGCAATCGATTGGTTCAAATGTGCAATCGATTGCTCTATTAAAAATTTGAATTTTCAAGTGTTTTTGTGAAGGTGCAATCGATTGGGTCCTTTGTGTAATCGATTGCTTTATGAAAAATTGCATCTCTTCAATCAAATTTCTATGGAATGTTTCCTTTGAAACATGACAACTGTTCATCAAATTTTCTGAAGAAATTGCATGATTTTCTCAAGAGGTATTTGTGTAATATAAATACCTAGATCTTTCAAAATTCAAACACATCTCTTTTTAACCTCTTTCAATTCTCTTTCTAAATCTTTACTTCAATTTCATCTTTCCACATCTAAGAAAAATCACTTTTCACAAAGAATTTTCTGCATAAATTTTCATATTCTTTGAAAGAAAATTCTTGAGCAATAAGTCTTAGATATTTGTGGAAACTCTCATTGAAAGAGAAGATCAATCTACAACATTGATAAACTGTGTATACATTGTTACAACTCATTACAAAATCAGATTGTATTTATTTACCCCTTGCTATTCAGGATTGTTGAAAGCAAGTGTGTGCATTAGAGAGGATTGTTCTCATTGCACTTAGTGTTCAGATCTTAAAGGCGTTTAAGAGCCTTTGATCTCCCTATAGGTTAGAAAGAAAGTTGTACACTGATCCTAACTATAGTGAAATCTCTTTCGAGTCGAAAGGGGAGTTACCTTTGGAGTGTGAGGGAAACCACTATAACTCTCTGTGTCTCTTTTACTTTCTGCCTGTACAAGCTTTCATAACATCTCTTCAAAAAAAGAAAGTAACATAACCCTCTTAAAACCAGAAAATTTCAAAAAGAACCAAGGATTTATACAAGATTGCAACAAATTTTAAAGAACCTAATTCACCCCCCCCCCCCCCCCCCCCCCACTCTTAGGTGCAACTCAGACTTACAAGGTGGTGGGTCTTATACTTTGCATAGAGGCCCAAATGTATTGTGATTGATTAGATGTTTTCTTCAAGATTGAGTTAGGGTTTTGAGGAATTGAAGAAAGTTTTAACTTTGAAGATGACTTGATCTTTAAGTAAACAAGGGTGTTGGGTGTTACATTTCAGATAGAGGCCCAAATGATTGTTTGTATCCTATACAAAGCCCAAGATGAATGAGGTTAAAAGGTTTTCTATTTACAAAAGGATGTAGGGTCTTACACTCTAATAGAGGCCCATGGTATTGAAAACAAATTTTATGTACAGAGAGATGGGACTTACACTCCTAATAGAGGCCCATATGATTTTAAAAATAGAGGTATATGGACAGAGAAATGTGACTTACACTTCTAGTAGAGGCCCAAATGATTTTGAAAACAGAGGTATGGAGCTTATAACTCAAGGAGAGGCCCATGGAGGTTGTTTATTATTTAAACAATGTCTATGTACAAATTATTGGGGCTTATACTCAAGGAGATTTCTAGATGATTTATTTAAAAACTGTGACCGCACCGCGATACCGAAAGACGTTGTGGAACTTATACTATAGTAGAGGCCTAAATTTTACTTATGTACATAAGGTTTTAGGTCTTACACTCTAATATAGGCCCATAATTGTTTGAAATGAAGTTTAAAATATTGAATCAAAACAAAGCCCTAATTTCATATTTTATTGATATTTTTCAAAGAAAAATCAAATAAAATATGTATAATTTTATCAAATAAAATCATTAATCATGTTATAAACAATAATTAAGGTTTATGAAAAAAATATTTTGTCCACATGAATATTTAAAATCATTTTGATTTAAAAATATCAAGAAAAATAAATTATTTTAAAACATTTAAAACAATTTAAAAATAATATTTATAATATATTAAAAATATATCAAATAAAAAATATTTTTGTGATTTCTTGGGTGAATAAAATATTTTAATATATGAGTGATATTTTTGCAAAAAAATCATTTTAAAATAATTAAAATTGATTAACAAAAATAATCATTAAAAAGAATATGAAAAATATGGTGAAAATGTGAAAAATGACCTAGATAGGTGTTGAACCCACACCCTCCAACATAAATAGACGTGAAAACATGCACTACAACCACTAGGATGGTGATACATCCATGTATCAAACCCACCCCATAAACACATAAGGGAGACTTGGTTTTAGGCCTAGCCAAAGGCGCCAAGGCCATGGCTGACCAGATTTTAATGGTTTTGCAAGAAGGCTATAACTTCTTCATTTCTCCATGAAAATGGAATGAAATAAAGATGGATCATACCTAAAATTTCATGAGGAATCCAATGGTGGTCTTACATTATTCTAAAAATACCTACATTTCCAAACCCGTTAGTGGTTTCAAAATATGTTAAGTTTTGCAAGTTCTATGCTACCACTCTATACAATCAATAATATCATGATAAAACAGTTTAAACATAACAAATATGATTTGTATGGCATGTTCATGATCAATGTACATCAAAGCAATGTATATTTTACAAAGTTCAAGTTCTTATGTACTTACCTCTTGAAGCTCCACTTGCTAACCTTCAAGATACATGTGACAGAAGCAATCCAATGCCTTGGAAACTCTTAATAGGTCTCTTGAAAGCTTTTAGGATGATCAAAATCCAAGGAAAACCTTGGGAACAAAAACTAGTTCTTTCTTGCAAAATTGGCAAAACTGACCAAAATGGCAACTCTCTCAAATGGTGTTACAGTTGAGAAATTATGCTTGGAACACCTTAAGGGTATATATTAGAGTGTGTAAGAGGTGTTGCTTGGTTTTGAAATGGCCTGAATCAAGACATGCCTTAAAAAATGTAGAAAAGTCAAAATTTGAGGTTTTGATTGTTGACTTTCTGGTTTTGGTGATTTGAGATGAAGGTGAGTATTTGAACACCTCCAATGGATGATTTGTGATGTGTTTGAATGGTTTAGCTCTGGTTTTGAGAATTCCAAGTTTGATCCTTGAAACTTTAAAATTTTGAGCAAGAAAGGAAGAATGAGAAAACAAGGTTGTGGTATCATTTTGGTGTCTTTTGATCAACCAGAAATGACCTCTATTTATAATAGAGGAAATTTATTTTGCAAGGAATAGTGAATGGGGTTGGATCACCCTATTCTCCAATGGATATGGTTAGGTGTTCAAAGTTTCCTCTAGCCATTGACTTGAACTGAACTTGCAGGCCTTGAGTCTTTTGATTCTTGGATATGTCTTGACTCATTTGGACTGATATGAACCAATTCATTCTACCTTAATGCATCATTTCAATGCCATATGACAAAATTGGATTTTAGAATTGCAACATTGATTTCCACATGCCTAAAGGATGAGGTTCTTAACTCATAAGGCATTATGGTATGATTCCTCTGCAGATGACAGGTGCATTGCATCTTTGATACTTGTCTTTTATGGTGAAAAGGCTTTCATAGTAATCAAAATGACAAAATTGAGTGGTATGCACAATCTGTCTTGGAAAATCAGAATGAAAAATGCCATTTTGCAAGGTTCATAACTTCTTGCTCAAGTTGAATAAATGGATGTTCTTGTACTCCTTGGAAAGCTTGTATATTATACTTCAACTTTGATGTTTACATTTGGTCTTGATTCATCTTGTATCATAATGAAAAATTCCTCCAAAGTTAGGCAAAACATGAGGCTGATTCTGCCTAAAAATTTCTAAGTGTCAAAGTTCCAAATCTCATAAAACTCTAATTTTAATGCTTCATATCTCAAAATCTAGGCATTTTTTAGGGGTACTTATGTTTTTCAATCTTGTTGTATGTAAGAAGATCTATCATTTGAGCTTTAGATGGGAGAAAATGGTTGCTTGGATCAAGAATTAGGGCCTTGCAAAGTTGGGTAAAAATCAAGTTCCTTTCATAACTTAGTGAAATTTCAAGTTTCTCAAGGCTGTCCTTCTTGCAAGTAACCTCACTTTTCTTGATTTTTCTTGATATATCATGATCTAAATCACATATTAACATCATTCTTGACTTGAAGAAACCGTGGTTGACAAAAAACTTCAAACATCAAACTTGATTTTGGGCACAATTGACTTTTTATATCAGATGAATTTTGAACTTTATGATTCTCTTATGAAATCAAACCCTTGGCATACTTTCGCATCAAGGATGGCCTATAAGGGTGTTTTTGAATATCTTGAATCATTTCCCAAGGTTTGAGATCATGTCTTGGTCAAAAGTCAAAGGTATGGTTGACTTTTTCTCAAGAACCCTAGTTTATGGTCCAGATGAATATCCTTGAATTCCTTATGAATCAAGTTCTTCAAATCAATCCAATATTATGAATGGATCAATATGATGTATTTGAGGTCCTTGGATCATGTCTTACTTCAAAAGACAACCTAGGGGTTGAATTAGGCCAAAACCTTAATTCCTGATTTTTGATAGATGTAAACCCCTGAGGCTATTTTGAAATTATGAGTGGACTCATGAGGTTATTTTGAGATTCTTGAATCATTTATTGAAGTATTGGCTCATGCCCAGATGAAAATTTTTCTTTGGAAGCCTTGGTCGATCAAAATCCTAATTTGGTGACACTTATGGTCTTGAGGCTTGATTAACTTGGAATGGTGCAATCTTGTGTTAAATTCTTGATGGGGAGGATCTCTTGATCCTTCATGGATGTTTGAGAGGCTTGACAAGTTGAAGATCATGTAAATTATTGATTGATCCCTTTCCTGAATGCTTTGAGAGAGCTCAAAACCCTAATCCTTGGTTAAGGTGAATACTCAACAATCTTTGAGAAGATTGGTGAGGTATGAAAATACATCCATATTATAGTGATGATTTGCACAATGGTGTGAAGTCTTGCTGCCATATTTGGTGGTGGTGTTAAAGGAGAAATTAAAGGAGTTGGTAAATTGATGGGTGTTGGATCACCTAGTTTGGAAGATGCTCTTCTTGTGAAAGGACTAATTGTTAATCTCATAAGCACTATTCAGCCGTGTGATCAAGGTTTGTTGGTCATTTTTTCCAAGTCAGAATGTCTAGTCAAAGATGAGAAAAATGTTGTTCTAATGAAGGGTATAAGGTCTAAAGACAACTGCTATCTTTGGGAACTTTAGATAACTGTTTACTTTTCCACATGTTCACAACTCCAAGAGGATGAAGTGACGCCGTGGCACTAGAAACTTGGACATCTTCATCCCAAAAGAATGAAGGAGATTATATTTGGAGGAGTCATTAAAGGAATGCCATAACTCAAGGTTGAAGAAGGGAAAGTCTGTGGTGAGTGTGAAATTAGAAGCAAACCATGATGTCACACCCAATATTTCACCATTAGACTACTTCCAGAGTACTTGAACTTCTCCATGTGGGGGTTATGGAACCTATGCAGGCAGAAAGCCTAGGTGGAAAGAGGTATGTCTCTATGGTTATAGATGATTTCTTAAGGTTTACATGGGTAAACTTCCTTAAAGGGAAATCAGACATCTTAGAAGCTTTTAAAGATTTATTTCAAAATGTTCAAAAGGAGAAAAAGAGTAGGATTGTCAAGATTAGAAGTTATCATGACAAGAAGTTTGAGAATACCAAATTCACTGAATTTTGTGAGTCTGAAGACATCCGTTATAGTTTTTCTTTTCATTTAGATGGAATTTTTGAGCAAAAGACCTGGATATATAAGAATCAACTAGAGTCTTGCTTCTTGACAAGCAAGTACCAAGTCATTTTTGGGCTGAAGCCATGAATACCGCTTGCTATATTCATAATAGGGTCACTTTGCGAGAAGGCACTTTAATCACTCTCTATGAGCTATGGAAAGGAAGAAAGCATACAATGAAATACGTTCATATTTTTGGAAGAAATGTTATGTCCTAACTAACAAAGACCAAAAAGGTAAGATGGGTCCCATAAGAGATGAAGGGATATTTATGGGTTACTCTTCAAGGAGTAGAACTTATAGAATCTTTAACTCTAGAACTGGGATGACAATGGAATCTATCAATATGATGATTGATGATTCAGGTACAGAACATATGATGGATGTTAAGGACAGTGTTGGAACATCATCTGTGCATAATAGTGAGGTAGGAAACGAGGAAAGTTGTAATTTCACTAGCGTTATGACAAATAACTCTCAATTTTACTAGTCTCTCAGATAGTGTTTATACAAAACAATCCAATGGAATCATTGGAAGACACCCTAATGGAGGGGACATCACTAAATCTACAAAGGTAATATCAAACTCTTGTCTTGATTCCAAACCCGTGTCTAAGAGAAGTCTTATTATCCAAGAGAAGAAGATCTTGAATTGCTTCATTGGAATAAGGGATTGTGATATGGATTACTTCTACTACACAAAGGTTATGATGGAATAATTATGCAAGGTAGAATGGGTGAATGATATGATAAATAGTCTGACTGCCTAGATTAACAAAAAGAAAACATGTGTTTCTTGGTATACTACTGAAGATGAGTATGGTGAAATCAGAGGAGGTTTCCTTCAATTAGTGTGGATGAGACATATATTGAAGAAACATGATGACAAGGCTGATGTTCTGACTTTATATTATAAGGATCTGAATGCTATCAAATATTTCATCTAATCAGTTTAGAACAAGAACCCTGAGAGGTATGATCAACTTATCAGGAATCTTGATGAAGGAAAGATAAAGGTTGTGATTTTGAAGTGTGTGGACTTTAAGGATCAGCTGACTGTTATGTTTACTAACACCTCATATGAAGATGTTTTTGAGAACATAAGTTGGGAAGTGAGAAAAGGCACTGTTGAGGAGTTGTAGCAATTTATATCCTCTGATGCTTGGTAGGCCTGAGCAAGTGATGGTTATTATTAGATGGAATAAAAGATCTTTTCAAGATAGAAGGACTATTTTGAAGAAGACATGTTTTAAGGCTGTAACAGGGAAGTTCACTATCAACACTCCTAAATCTTGTGACAACTTCAAGGAGTGTAGAAGGGCCTTTGATAAGGGTAAAAGATGGAAGATCATCTAAAAATGATCTGTTTGTGTGCTTCCATTTGTTACTGTTTGTTTCCATCTGTGTTTATGCATTATGCATTATTTTTGTTTGCTTCCATATATGTGGTTCTATTTATGATTGTTTACATTTACTCTGTTTTACTTTTGTCAATTTTTGGCTAAAAAAGGGAAGTTTTAGTATGTTTACTATTTCTGATGTTGGATTAGATGTCATGACTTCATGTCATGTGTTTTACTATTTCTTAGGAAGAGTAGTTTTTCATTGTTGTTGATGGCTGTATGCAACTTTTTAGGGGGAGCATGATAGTCTGTCATGCTTGCAACTGCTACTGATATGAAATCACATGTTCTGACATCATTTCATTTGATGTGTCTGGGGCAATGCATTTTCTATGCAGTAGGTTGTGATGTTCAGGGGGAGAGTGCTTGTGTTTGGTGTTTTTGTTTTGAAGTTTGGTTCTATTGTAAGAACTTGCAAGAGCTAATGTGTGTTCTTGTGTATTTTTCTTGTGATTTTTCTTTTTCCCTTCAAAGGAGTACTGATTATGTATGACATGGGGAGCTGTGTACTTGTCTGATCTATAGCTGCAAAGTTGCAGTTTGTACAAAGCGTACATGTACTCATGTAGCTTGTGTTCTGTTTCTCTAATTGATCTATGATGTTAGACTAGATGTCTTGACATTATGCTGTCAGGTGTGCTCTATTGTTTTAAAAGCATTGTGTTTAGGTTTGTGGTTCTTGATGTCTGTGTTTCTATTTTGATTCCGCTGTGTATGCCTCTGATGTGTGCTAAGGTTGTTTTAGTCAAAATTTTCCAAAGAGGGGGATTGTAAGTTCTGTGATTTTTGAATTGACTACACTTTGGTAAAACAACATCCTGTTAGCAAAATGTTAAACCAGGTGTCCTGCCATGACAATCAGACATCATGTTCAACATGATATTGTGACATGTTCTAGGACATGTTATACCAGAAAGCTAGGGCATGACTATTTTGGTATTTTTAGTGTGTTTTTTAGTGTGTTTTGATTCACACGTTTGCGTTATCCATGGGAGTATTTTGTGGGAATTACTATTTTGACAGATTATGTTAGTTTTCATAAAAACGATCCTTGAGCCTTTTTAGGAAACTTTGTGTTTTGTTCCTATTTTTGGTGTAGAAAAGTATCTATGGTTGAAAGCTTTATTCCTGTCGTTTTGCATTTTGTTTTAAGAGCCCAAGCCCATGCAGTTGTAATGCTTATTTAAAAGAGTCTCTAAACCTAAAGAAAGTGCAGAATTTGGAGAATAAGGATTAGTCGTGCGTTTTGAGTTTCTTTAGGGTTTAATATATTTTTGTTTCTATGTCACTCATGTATCTTCTGATGCATTGAGGTAGACTGATTGTTCATTGTTAATTGTCCACTCTAAATATTTTAAGAAAGAGTGTATTGTTCTTGGTTGAAGCTTTTAAGCAAAACCAAGTATTGTAGTTGGAAGGGTTGGTACTACTACTTGTTTGTAGTTTTTAAATAGTTACTGGGATTGTGATTGATTAGAAAGTGAGAGGAGGATCTCATATCTAAAGGGTGTCTAGGTAGAAGTTGCAAAAGATAGGGATTAGGTGAGAAGTTGTAAATAGGGGAGTTTAGCTTTGAACTAATAGTATCATAGTGAATTTCTTTCCTGACTTGGTAACCCCAAGATGTAGGTGAGTTGCACCGAACTAGGTTAACAATTATTGGTGTTATTATTTCTTTTCTGTCATTTAAGTTTATGCAGTTTTATTTGTGTGTTCAAACTATTTTGATCTCAGTGTTGTGACATTTGTCTCGACATCTGGTATCTGCATGCCAAAATTTCACATCTAACAACATATTAACATAATATCTCAAATAATACACATTAAGCAGAAACAACTGGATAAAATTATCAGTTATAAGGTTCATACAAAGTTAAATCTCCATACAATGACAACAAGGTTGAATAAAGTTCATCACACACAACCTAACCTTTGATAATTTAACTACACATAGTGAAAATTATAATATTATTTGATAAAAGATAAATAGCATGTGAATTTCCTTAAAGGATTGGCCTCTAATGACTTCCAATGCTACCCTGATGCTGTAAAATTATGCTCACAGTACCAAATTTTGTAACCCTTGTAAAATTGCAGAAAATCCCCTTTTAAAGCTGTCAGAATACATCAGAAAAAGTCCAGAAAAAACGGTCATCGCGTGGACTACAAAAGCATTGCGCGTGCGTTGGTCTCACTGCTTTTATATCGTATGCGCGATAGGGTGCGATGTTGCGCGCAATTATTCTAGTAGTTACGTGTTTTTCACCTCCTTTTCACCAGAATTTCTACTAAGTCTCATTCTTCCATACTTGGTCATTTTTCTCTAATTGTTGTGTCTTTCTTCATCTTTTTTGCTCCTCTTTTGCTCATTTTTTTCCCCAATTCTTAGAATGAATTTATGTAATGACGCACTGTCATCAGACTGTAACATATATTTTGAATAGATGTTGGACAAAAAGGCTAGATGAAATTATGCTAGAAGAATTTTGGTATGATGTCAAGCCTAACTTGAGTCATCTGAAGGTATTTGAATCTATATCACATAGACATGTACCTGATCAGTTAAGAAGAAATCTTGATGACAAGTCGAGTCAAATCATCCTAATAGGATATCATTCGACTAGAGGATACAAGTTGCTCGACCTAGTGAACAAAAAAGTAGTGAATAACGGGGACATGATCATATAAGAGCTTAAGAAATGGGATTGGAATGAGAATGCAAAAAAGGATTCAGTGAGAATCCTATGTGAAGAACCAGTAGGTGAAATCGAAAGAGAAGTTTGACAAGAAGAAGTCAGAGGTCAAGCAAGCACAAGTAAACCTCAAAGAACAAGACACGTGCCTGCAAGGTTGCAAGAATGTGTGATTACATATATGATATGGTCGATGATAAAGGTGAGATGGTACACAATGCTTTTTATGCAGAAGTTGAACCAGTCAATGGAGCTGAAGTATTGAAGGATTCAAAGTAGGTGAAAGCAATGAATGAGGAACTGGAGTCCATCAAGGTTAACAACACTTGGTCACTTGTCAAATTGCCTCAAGACATGAAGGCAATCGATGTTAAGTGGGTATACAAGGTGAAGTTGAACCCCAAAGAAGAAGTAACTCAACACAAAGCAAGACTTGTGGCGAAAGGATTTCTTCAGAAAGAAGGAATCGATTTTAACGAAGTCTTTGCACTTGTTGCTAGGATCAAAACAATCAGGTTAGTTATTGTTCTAGCAAATAAGAACAACTAGCATATGTGTCAGATGGATGTGAAATGTGCATTTTTGAATGTCCCATTAGATGAAGAAGTTTATGTTGCATAACCAGATGAGTTTGTGAAACAAGGAGAAGAAATAAAGGTGTACATGCGACATAAAATATGGACTTAAGCAAACTCCAAGAGTTTGGAACAAAAAGATAGATAGCTTTCTAAGGGAGAAGTAATTTTTGAAGTGCACAATTTAGCATGGAGTATATGTAAGAAAAAACAATAGTGAATTGCTCATACTATGTCTCTATGTATATGACCTGTTAATAACAGGAAGTTGCAAGAAGGCTTCAAACATGACTTAAGTGAGGAGTTTGAAATGTCAGACTTGGAAAATCTCTCATACTTTCTTGGTATTGAATTCTACAAGAGAAGTAGATGCTTGATGATGCACCAAAGAAGATATGTAGGTGAAATACTCAAGAGATTTGAGATGAAAGATTGCAACCCAACTTCGACTCCTGCTGAACCCATATTGCAACTGTCAAAAGACACAAATGAATATGATGTCGATCCAACTTAGTACAAAAGAATTATTGGATCATTAAGGTACCTTGTCATACAAGGCCTGATCTAGCATATAGTGTGGGTATAGTGAGTAGATTCATGCAAAAGAAAAATGTATCACATTTAGCAGCGATGAAGAGGATACAACGGTATCTCAAAGGAACTCTCGACTATGCCATTTTGTTTCTTGCATTTGATGAAGGAAATTAATGCAAGCTAGTAGGTTACACTGATTCAAGTTAATGTAATGATGTTGAGAATAGAAAACCCACAACTGGCTATGTGTTTATTGTAGGTGGTGCACCAGTTGCTTGGAGCTCAAGAAAAGAACCAGTAGTGGTACTTTTGTCGTGTGAAGTATAATACATAAATACTTCTCTTTGTGCATGTTAAGTAACATGGATGACGAATATGGTCGAAGAGATAACAACGAAGAGTCATAGAGCAATTACCGTAAAGATCGTCAATATGTTTGCTATCAATTTAGAGAAGAATCAGATAGCACATAGACAAAACAAACACGTCAAAATGAGGTTCCATTGTATTCGTGAGATAGACATTACAATAAAAACAAATGTTGATAATGCAAATAGCTTCAAGATACACATCCAAATGCAAATAAGTCATGACATAAACTCTCATATAATATAGATTTATTGAATAAGTGCTTGCGATTTATGTTTGAATAAACAACCTAATTAAGCACTTATCATACAAGTGTTTATGCCTAAACTAATTTTATACTTAATTGATAGTATATATTCTTACCTCTATTATAGTCCAGTCTACAGAACCCATGCATCTTGGGATTGTCTAGCAGAAGTAGTAACTAATCTCTAAAGAAATCCATATAGCACAAATACAAGTTATAAAATTTAAAACAAATTAGTGTTATCATCAATACCCTAATATGATTAATTCTCAATCATTTTTAGGTTCCCAATTAAATAATCTTGGTTGTAAAAAAAGTGTTATGAACAATGATTGCAAAGCAAAGTTGTTATGTTAAAAGAGAAATAACCTTGCGATTTGAGAGTAAAGTTGAATTGCCTCATATTGAGATCGTGGTTTTGTATCGGCGTCATTGTGATTAGTAGAATTGTAAGACATTGTGGTGTTGAAATGACGAGAACAATGGTTAAAATGAAGAGAGGGGTTTGCGTTTAGTTTTAGAGGAGATTGTTTTCCATAAGGATTGACATTTAGATTGAGAGAGGGTGTAGATGGAAATGAAGAGAGTAAAAAAAGTGTGTTTGTAAGAAATTGATTTGTGTAAATCAATAAGAGATGTAGGAGTGATTTAATGGGAACATTTGTTGATTTAATGGGAACAACTTCTTTTTGATATTTGCAAAAATATGACAACCAAAATACAAAGCATTGAATATGAAAAAGAGTATTGATAGTACTTGATGATGGACCAACTTGATGCTTTATGTGGAATCTAATTGGTTTGGCTCGGGAAGTAGATTAATCATCACAACAAGAGATAGTTGTGGTAATAGGGTTAACCAAGTATACAAAATGAAACACATGGATACAAGTGAACTAGTTAAGCTATTTAGTTGGCATGCATTCAAGACAACAAGTCTTACGAATGATTTTGGTAGAGGTGGTAATAAAATTCATTTAGATAATATCCATCCAATCCATCTAATAATTTATCCATCTAATTCATCCATAAGACAAAAAATAATTTAATGGATTTGATACAATCCATCCACTAACTCATATGGATGAATTCAATTCATCCCTCTCATTTTATAAATTCACTGGATATTATGTTGTTACTTATTAAATTAATTAAATAAAATATTTTTTTTTGTGAAATTTAAGTTTTTTTACGAAATTTAAAAAATAATTCAAAATATTTAAGTTATGTTTCTATGAAATTTAAAAAATAATTAAGAATTTTTAAATTAATTTTTTGGATGGTAGAAATATGTTAATGGATGGATTGGATGTATTTTATCTTCTAATGGATGGATTGGATTGGATTTTTATTAAGAGAATTTAGTGGGTTGTTAATGGATTAATTGATTGTTTTGATCCATCCATTAACAATTCAATCCATCCATTTTGTCACCCCTAGATTTTGGTGAAATTTCTAGAAATGTAGGAGAGTATTCTGGTGGATTGTCACTGGTTTGATAGGGAAGTAGGAGAGTGGTTTTGTATGGTGGAAAACTCAAAAGAGTATCTTTGAAGCATGGGTACTTTTAAAATTATGAAGTACCAGATACATACTTGTACCATACTCGTGATCCTTCACTTTTTTTATTATTTGATTTTGGATAAAATTTGTAATTTTCTCAAATATTAATATAGTATATTTATGTGTTCTAATTTTTTTGTTATTGTATCTTAACATTATTTTTAGTTTTTTCAATTTTTTATATTGGGGTTTTGTTATAAACCTAACAATTTAGTTTTCTATTCATACATTTTATAAATAAAAAAATTATTTCTCTTAATTTAAAAAAAATACCGTATTTCGTACTGGTACTAGTATCCGCACGTACCCGTACCTATGCATCATAAGTTACTATGATTTAAATGATAACACTGAGAAATAAATATTCTTTGACATAACTTGTTTTATTATTTGAATGAACCAAAATGATGTTACTTTTATATTATATTAAATGAGATGTGGACTTTTTTCATATATTGGAATAAGTATTCTGTTGAAACGAAGCCTTGTAACTATTGATCATCAACATTCGTGAGAAATCACCCGAGGAGCTTGAGGCGCATTGCAGCTTGTGGTTTGAAGAGGAGATGATTGATATATTATCGGATCAATCTGTAAGAACTTCATATACTTAAGTTTTTAATTCTTGATTTAAAACATCTAAAATTTAAGAGAGGAAAATCAAAATTTTAGTCATTTGTCAACATTGATTAGTTTGATTGTGATTTGGAAATTATTTTGGTTGTGAATAGTTTCATGCTTCCTGCCTTCTAGCTCGTAATAAATGTTGTTTCATCACAAGTTTATTTATGTGTTTTTCACACATATGTCACATATTAAAATACAAAGTATCAATATGCCACTATTTAAAAAAAAAATTCAAAATGCCACGTTTTTATTTTGGGCTCGTCCTTCTAATGGACGATCCATTGAAGAGAAAAAAAGCATGTTGGAGTTCCGCCAATGGATGGTCGGCCCAATGCTACGTTTTTTTTTGTTTTATTATTATTATTATATATATATATATATATATATATATATATATATATATATATATATATATATATATATATATATATATATATATATTATATATATTTATATATATATATATATATATATATATATATATATATATATATATATATATATATATATATATATATATATATATATATATATATATATAATATTTATTATTATTTTATATATTGTTTTTTAATTATTAAAATTTATTATATGATTTAAAATATTAATAAATAAATAATTTAATTAATTTTATAATATTATTAAATATTTTTCACATTATCTAATTAATTAGTTAACTAATTAAATTATATAAAATAATAGATATTATCATTTAAATATTAAAAACTCACTACATAATTTAAAATATTAATAACTTATATATTAGACATTACAATTTAAGAAATATTTTGGAAAACAATTTGAAAAACAAATAAAATAATTTAGACGAGCCGATTTGACAGGTGTGCCACGTTCGGACATTTTCTACGCATATGACCAATTTCTCGACATATTCCACATCTTCTCTTTTCTTTCTCAAGATCGTCCATTTCAGTTCTAATTCTTGTACTATTTGGACGCCCTTTCTTATTACTTCGCATTGTCTCGTCATGGCAAAGAGTGAATCCTTCATATGTTGGCCAATTTTGCTGGTGTGGAAGTCCAAGGAAGCTTTCGTTGTAGAATTTGAATACACTCAGAACCTTGAAAACATCTATTATGTGCATGTTATGGTTCTGTCGTATACTGGCACATGCTGCGATTACATGGGAGCAAGGTAAATGAAATGTATGAAACCTCCCACAATCGCATCACCCTCTCCTGAGATCAACTTTAAAAGTACCTACTGGTCGGTCATCGCGTTAATTAATGCTTTCGACAACCATAAAACAAAATCTCTTGCGATCAAATTTAATGACATTATGGCTGCTAGATTTACTTGCTTCGTCGGTCATTCCCTTGTTACAGCTTTTCGTGAAAGTTTGACCGGATGCCAATAGTTTTGTCCAATCGTATCCTCATTTTCCAAACAGTTATCCCAGACAATAGAATGTTGACTTGACCAATGTTGTAATAGGAAGGTTTCAGGTAGCCTTAAGTACTAAGTTCATACCTTCAGCCAAATTTGTTGTCATATGTCCCCACCGCTGTCCTCCGTCGAACACCCTCGACCACTTCTCTCTGGGAATATCGTCTATCCACTCCAAAGTTGCTTTATTTGTTCTTCGTATTTCGCCCCTGTAGTAGTTAAATGTTGTCTCTGTTAGTGCATATCCTGTAGATGAAAATGTTTAAAAAAAATGTTCAGTAAAACATATGAAAATCAATAAGTCAATAAATAAAAATTGAAACATCAACTCGTGAAGATGTAGACATACCCATGTTGACAACTGTTTTTCGTAGTTCTTTGTCTCTGAACTCACGCATGAAGTTTTGTGCAATGTGTCTGATAAAGTAAACATGTGAAGATGGAGGAAATTGCCACCCATTTTCCGGATCATCATAAGCACTCTTGATTGATGGATGTCGATCGGATATTAGACAAAGATTGGCCTGGGGGTCACGTTCATTCCCAAATTCCTGAGAAAGAAACTCCAACCATCATTTGTCTCACCTTCAACTAATGCGAATGCTATCGGGAAAATGTTACCATTTTCATCTTGTGCCACAACCATCAACAAAGTCCCTTTGTACTTGCCATACAACCAAGTTCCATCAACTTGCACAATCGATTTACAGTAAGTAAAACCACGGATGCACAGTTCAAATGCCCAAAAAAGTCGGTGAAATTTTTGTTTGTCAACCAATTGGGATCCGTCCTCTGTAATGATTGGCAATGTTTCCAACTGTATAACAGTTCCAGGAAGATATCTCTTCATCACCAACAACCATTGTGGTAGGTCATTGTAAGACGTCTCCCAATTCTCATAAAGTGATTCTACAACTTTAATCTTTGCAATCCAAGATTTCCGATATGAGATTCTATAACCGTATTTTTCAACAATATGGGTTTGTATCACTTTGACTTTTAGTGAAGCGTCGCTGTTAACAAGTTCTCTAATGTTATGGCTAATAATTTCAGAATCTAATTTTATATGATCTTGTGACATAGAAGTTGTTGTGCAAGTGTGTGATCCGCTTATAGTAACGATCTCTTATAATGTGCTTTTTTTATGCAATGCAGCTCTACATGTAAAGATGCATTGTGGGTTCTTACATTTTATTATATACCTTACTGAATCAGATTTATATACTGCATAGTCAAGGTTGTTACTAATATGTCAATGTTGTAAAAAAAAGAACACACGCTTCCTTATTTTCAAACACCAAACCTACTTCCAAGTTTTCACCAATATGGTTTGGTTTTTCGTTTTCAAAAATATAGATGGTTAAGAAGACTCCATACATATGTTTGACATATGCACTGGTGGATTGTACAAGTTTATGGATTGAGCATTTATTACCTGTGAATGCACGGAGAACACATCCTCTTCATCACCATCACCGAATAGATCTTCAAAGCGAACATCATGGAGTTCATCGTCACTGTATTCACCAACCTCCTCGTCCCGGATGAAAGGTTCATTATTTTGCGTTATTTCTTCATCAGTTGTTTGGCTCACTCCGTATTGATGCGAATATGATGATTGTGTTGGATATGCTTCGTCATCAAGGCAAACATACAAATCAATCATATTCAAATGAGGCATTGTGTAATGACATTGAAACATTGATTTGAATGTGTTGTTTGTATCTATCGGCATCATTACGTAGAAGACACCACCATCTACCCCATTAGATAATGGTTGACGGTAAGTAATATCCTGAACTGAACGATGCACTTTTTTTTCCGATTCTTTCTTTTAGGTGAAGGATATCAGAACTTCGATGAAGTTTGAACATCGTCGTATTTGTTTCGTTGAATGAGAAATTGGTATTTTGATCAGTGAACACAGAACCATTATAGTGCATGGTGACCATTGTATTTCTATCTGCCATCATGGGTGCTTTGATACAGACAGTGTGGGAGTTGGATGTGAGTCTACAACACTTGCATGCAAAATATATAGTCCATTTGTGCATGCAGACCACGTGTAGGGTCGTCCATCTAAAGGATGGCTGCATGCAGACCACGTGTAGGGTCGTCCATCCAAAGGATGAGCCCTTGAACCCCACGTGTAAGGTCATCCATCGAAAGGATGATCCCATGAAACATGTGCATAGGTTCGGCCATCCGAAGGGCGAACCATTGAAGGCCGTGTCATTGCATGGCATAGGGTGCTGATAGTAGAGTTAGGTTGCAGATGGTAGAATTAGGGTGCATAGGAATTATAATAGGGCGCAGTTAGGTATTAGGGTGCAGAGGAATCATAGTAGGGTGCAATGTAGTATTAGGCATGTAGTTTTCCAACGAATAATTGCATGTCTCATGTAGTATTAGGGTGCATATCTTTTTTCTTATAAATAGCAAGAAGCTTTTATTCATATGCATTAAAAAAATAACATTCTAAATTAATACTTCTAAATGGCAATGTTGTGGATGGGAGAAAACCATCGGGGAACACCGACCAATATTGTCGCATATGTAAGTTTTTTTCTTCACACTTGTGTTTAATATTAATCATTAAGTTTGTATTTATTTTTCAATATTTGAAACAGTACGACAACGAGATATTTAGACTACATTCTCATGCTATCGATGCACCAAGTGACACAATCAAACCGTATTTGAAACGAGCAGGTTTCTCAAAAGTTCCAGAAATAACCTCAATCAAAGTTGATTCAAAGCTTGTACTTGCTATGTTGGAGAGGTGGAGACCAGAAACACATACTTTCCATCTTCCAACAGGTGAATGTACCATAACTTTGGAGGATGTAAGTATGTTATTAGGTCTTCGTGTGAATGGTAAGGCTGTGAATGGTCCTACTCAAGTAGGCAGTGATGTATATATGGAAAATTTAGGTATCGAACCTTCAACATCTGATAAACATAAAGCCTGTGTTAAAATTGTTGGCTACAAACTATATTAGCACAATTACGGAAAAACCCAACACCATCCGATGAGGATAACATTCTCCATACAAAAATATATATATATATTACTACTCATAGCTAAAGTGTTAATGCTAGACAAGAGCCATAACTATTTACATTCTTCTTGAATACCCCTAGTAAGAGATTTAGATAAATGCAATAGATATAGTTGGGGTTCTACTTGTTTAGATACATTATATAAGCATATGTGTAAAGCATGTATGGTAGGGGTCAAAAGTATTGGTGGGTGCGTTCTACTACTAAGTGTTTGGACATATTGGCATATACCACTAATAGCTCCAGAGAGTTCCGTTGATTCACACCATCCATATGCAACAAGGTAAAAAATTATTTACATTTTCTTTTTCGTTTCTTTTCTTTTTTTTACATCCCTATATTATATTTTTTTCTTTTAACATTGTAAGATTTGTTCGAAGAGGCATGGCTTACCAAAATAATTCTCGGCACTACGTCCGAGGATTTAGATTTGCACTAGATAGATTAAGGGCTAACGATGTAAGTTTGTTAGCTCTACATTCTCTAAATATATGCTAACATCTGTATTTAAACTCTAAGTATTATATATCTGTAACAGTTTATTTGGAGGCCCTACCCAAGCTACCCAGAATGCGTCCTTGCAGATAGGCAGATTTGGAGGGCTATAACTTCATTATCAGTTTTCTTATTGTTGAAATGCATCAAGCTGAAATGCCCAATACACGGGGAGATCATTGGCACAATATAAATAGAGAAGAGAATAACGAGTGGAAAAACAGGAAAAAAAAATTGAACCTACGAGGTAACATGGTTAACGGTAACTATGTTCATAGTACTGCATATATGCAATGGTTTTTATCCATTCCATTTATGCATGCTTCTCAAGGTCAGTTCCTAGAAGACCCCCGTCAATATGCATCATCTTCATCACAACAAAGATCCTTGTCGTTCATGCCTCAAGAAATGCCTCAGGTGAACCCTTCGCAATTTCAAACCCATACATCTTCATTCACCCAGCCCACATACCAACACCCCCAACCCACACAACCCCAAGCAATATATCAACGCACTCACACCACATTATTTGCCACCTCCTCTCAACAACCAACATCATACACCCCAACCCCACAACAAAACTTCTACTACCACCAAGAATACCAGGAACAAACCACATTTCGACCACCTTTTCAATTCACTCCTATTCCTCGACCAAATATTGATTTCTCTTACCCCCAATCACAACACCAAACATTTAACCCTTCACTGTCTCAATCGACTTCAACCGGCCGCACTGACGATGTTTTTTACCCTCCCATCCAACAAAGTCCTCCAACCACCTTCACCCAACCATCCCAGTCAGTCCCTAACTATCTCCTAACTGATGATCAACTCATGGAATGACCAGGTTTTTTTGTTACTGATGTGGAGATGGTCGATACATCACATCAACCTGAAAATGAAAAGTTGACTTCCGACTCTACCCCATCACCTCCAAGACGGCAACCCGAAGAGTTAGGCATCGGGAAACGAGTAAAAAAGAGTAAAATGTGTGGAACTGACGGTCATTTACGTAGACAAAAATGATGTATTTTTTCACTCATCAGTATTAATAAAATTGTCTTTATTTATGATTTTATTTAATAAGCAAATTAATTTTATTAGTTAAATAATTAATTAGATAATGTGAAAAATATTTAATAATATTATAAAATTAATTAAATTAATCAAACTATTTATTTATTAATATTTTAAATTATATAATAAGTTTTAATAATTAAAAAAACAATTTAATATATAAAATAATAATAAATATTTTATATAATTTTTTAAATAATAAAAAAAAAACCAATAAAAACCGTAGCATTGGATCGACCATCCATTAGCCGAACCCTAACATATTTTTTTCTTTTCATTAGGCTGTCCATTGGAAGGACGAGCCCAAACTAAAAATGTGACATTTAGAAAAAAAATATTTCAAATTGTAGCATATTGGTATAGTTTGTATTTTAATCTGACATATGTGTGTAAAACTCTACTTTGTATGTAATAGTTTAAGATGTGCATGTTTTGCGTTTTGGTCTTTTATCTCTTACAGGAAACAAAGTCTATTAAAGGGTTGGCTTTGACGTTATATATCCTGCAGATTGTCTAATCAAATGATTTTTATCAAATGGGAATGAATCACCAAGTCACCAATATTCAAAGAGATGATTTTACAGGTTTGACATACTCTAGCCCCTAAAACCTGGTAGTGGTCTAACTATCTCGACTGTTAGATATAATCAGGCCCAAATGTCATACGAGATCGAGGCCGACCAAACATCTAAGCACTAAAGAAGGTTCTAATATTGGATTTTTTTACTGTTCTACCCCCAATTGAAATAGAAAATCCTATAATGCCCCATTTTGAAAATTATTGACTGATGTACCCCATTTCGTATAGAAGTTCGTCCAACCAGTGGGCAAGGGGGTGCTGCGTGTTGAAAAGTATGTTTCAGGCAAATATTTTTAATATCGTGTCCACAGAGATTGGTGTTACTACCGTCGTTCTATAATTTTGATTGTTGTAAGTTCAAAAGTTATTCGAATTGTTTGTTTATGACTAAATTATTCTTTTTACTTATAAGAAAATTAAGACAATAAAATTGATTTTAGAATAGAGTTTATAAGTCTTGTCAAGATTGAGTTTCACTATCTTTGTTCTTTATATGTTCTTAATACCACATGCATGCATTCAAACTCCAATGATAAAATTCAAGTGTCCTCTCAATA
Source organism: Lathyrus sativus (assembly GCA_963859935.3). Taxonomy (NCBI): domain Eukaryota; kingdom Viridiplantae; phylum Streptophyta; class Magnoliopsida; order Fabales; family Fabaceae; genus Lathyrus; species Lathyrus sativus. Next base: position 613,692,958 of record OZ012735.1, on the reverse strand, counting down.
ATATTTATGTCTAAATAAAATTGTGATGGTTACTATATAAATCCTTAGACGATCTCTCCATCTAACTATTGATATAATAATCTTGAATGTTTAACACAATAGAAAAGTAGTGAATAAATCTATCTCTACAATTTATTCTCTACTTGAAAAAATATCTTAGGTCAAGAATCAAACTATCTTTCTCAATAATAATTTAATTCTGAATTTTTAATGTAAAGAGAAAATATAATTCCTTATATCAAATGTAGTTTGTTACATGCAATGATAGTAAAGTTACATAAACAACATATAATAGCTACTACCTCAAGCTTGACAAGAAAGAAGTTTAGTTGCTCATCATCTTCATGGAATGCCCAGAAAATTCTTCAATCAACTCTTCTTGCATGAAAAATCTCTCAAGAACAAAAGAAAAATCTAAAAGATCTCTCTAAAATCTCCTTACAAACCTAGGAGATACTAAACTCTCAAGTGAAATGATGATGTCTTCTATGCAAGGGAAAAGTGTCATAAATAGGCTATGGGGCGCCACCCTACAAAAATTAGTTTTTCTCCCAAGACATGACATGTGTCACCAACTTTGCACGTGGCTGATTTCACCCAGTTCGCGGTGCGAAGGTTGGTCGCGGCGCGCACAGTCAAAAACAGAATTGCTTTGTTTTGTTTGTGTTTCCTCATCAATTCCTTTTCCAAGCTTTTATCCTCAATAGTTGCTCTGGAGATCATTCTTTTCTTGACATACATTCTACAAAACTAGAGAAAAAGTGAAATATCTATTCGAAACAAAACAAAATAACTAAAATTGAATGTTTTACTAAATTGTGATAAAAACTTGTGTGAATTTAATAAGAAATCGGTAAAAAGGGACCGATAAAATATATAAAAATTAATACCAATTGGTCCCTAACACTGCGTGAATTTTTGCAGTGTAAGTTTGTCCAACCAGTGGGCGAGCCAGTAAAAGCAGATTGGGCCAATGGAAGCTCGTCCACCCAGTGGACGAGCGTATGAAGAGTTGTTTTTTTTTTTAAATTCAAATTTTAATTATTTAAAGATTTTGATAAATATAATTTTAATACATTAATTAATAAATTATATACTTAATAATTAAATAGTTAATCAATTTATAATGTTAATAATTTTTTAATAATAATAATAATATATACTTAATAAATTATATACTTAATAATAATTAATAATAATTACACTATAAAATTAGATTATAAGAAATGTTAATAATTTTAACATCATAAGATTAAATTACAACAATAAAATCGATTAAATAAAAATACATTTCATCGAAGATGACCCCCAGTTCCACACCTAGTGGTCCTTCGCTGTCGATATCCCCGGCCCAAACGCTCATTTGTAGGTGATTGAGATGAGTCGGAAGACATGTCTTCATTGTGATGTGTTGTAGGGGGGTTTGTCTGCCTTGAAGATGGTCCTGGTTGATCATCGAGAATATCATCAATGTTAAAATCCGGCATTTGCATCAATTGCTCCTCTGTCAGCAAAAAGTGTTAGAATGATTATGATGGTTGTGGGTAGGTTTCGGGTTGGGATGTAGACGTCATCAGGCGTGAAGGTCGAGGTGGGTTGAGAGAAGGTAGTGTTGAAGGTTTGATATTGGAAATGAGGGTTGGTCTGGTCAAAGTTGGGCGGTGGGCATGGGGTGAACTGTATGGGTGGTCGGAGGTAGGGTTGGGGCTAATATTGTTGGTTGTAGTGGTAGTTATAGTTTTGTTGTTGGTTTGTATGTTAAACTGACGAGGATGCGTACCCCCAAATTGAGAGGTGTAGGTTGGTGGCACATCCTGATGCATTGATGCGACAGTTGGTTGTGTTGATGATGATGCTTGCATTCTTGGGTCGGTCAAAAATTGTTCGGGAGCAACGTGCACATAAGGAATGGCACGGAACCAAGTTAAATACTCTTGGATTGGCTTGCGTTCACCTAATACAGCGTCCCCCTGCAAAATCACATTTCTCCTATGTCTCCATTCTCTCACCTCCTCCTTGTTTAACTCTCGCCAATGAACTTTTTGAGCTTTTCTCATGGTCATTGCGTGGTGTTCCCTTAGACACCTTGGTGGGCGAGGGATTTGTTGATCTAATCCAAACTGGAGTGTTACCTTATCCGTTTGATGCATCTCAACGGTATAGAAACAAATAAGGAAAGTTGTTGCACTCCAGATTTGGCTATCTCTTAGACTGGGCACCGGATATTAAATGTACGGCCTCCATATAAACTGCCATATAAAAAAGAAAATTAAGATACCATTAAGTAGTAGAACCTAAAACTATTTTCACATGGTTTGAAACTTACATCTTGTTCTTGCATATGGTCCAACGCGTTTCGATATCCTTGGAGATGGAAACGAGGATTTGCATTTTAATTCATTCTTCTTTGCGCCCATCTTGTATAACCAAAAAAAAATATAACATTGTTAGGCATAGTTGAATAACAAATATATATATATATATATATATATATATATATATATATATATATATATATATATATATATATATATATATATATATATATATATATATATATATATATATATATATATATATATATATATATATATATATATATATATATATATATATATATATATATATATATATATATATATATATATATATATATATATATATATATATATATATATATATATATATATATATATATATATATATATATATATTATGCACACATAAATCAGTGTTTTAATACAGAAATACCTTTGTGCATATGGATACGAGGGTTCCACTGTACTGACAGGAGCGAACAATGGTATACGTGTGAATGCCCAAGAAGTTAGTAGGAGAGCACAACCACTCATGCTCCTAACATCTTTGACTGCTGCCTTGCACATTTCTCTTTATAGTTTTGCAAGGCATGCAGAACCCCAACTATAGGTGCCGCATATAATGAGATCCCTTATGAAAGGGATCCAAGAAGAATGCAATAGGTTCTGACTTTTGTCAGGAAACAAAATAGTTGGGATTACAAGTAAAATAAAAGTTTTAGCTTCTAATAGAACTTCTTCTTGTGTGGGGGCAGGTTTATTTTTTAAAGTTTCATATAAACTCTCTAGCCAGGTGATCCTAACAAAACCTTTAATTTTATTTGCTTCTGTATGTTCCACCCCCAAGTTTTCCATGTAAACAATATTTGTTACCTCGGTGGGACCGTTGATAGCTTTTCCACCAACTCGTAGACCAAGTAACATATACGCATCTTCAAGCATTATTGTGCATTCACCTATTGGGAAGTGAAAAGTGTGTGTTTCTGGTCTCCATTTCTCCAACAGAGCCACAACTAAGCTTGAGTCGACTTTTAAACTATTTATTTTTGATATGTGTGCAAGTAGACGGAACATGGTTGTATGGCGAGTATAGAGGAACTCTATTGATGGCGGTGGCACAAGATGGCAACGCAAATATTTTCCCAATGGCATTTGCATTGGTCGAGGGTGAAACCCAGGAAGCATGGAGTTTTTTTCTGAGGAACCTGGGATTACACGTGACACCCCAGCCTAATTTATGTCTAATATCTGATAGACATGAATCGATAAAGAGTGCATACAACAATCCCGAAAACGGATGGCAACATCCACCATCTTCACATGTCTACTGCATAAGACACATTGCTCAGAACTTCATGCGCGAGATTAAGGACAAGGATCTACGCAAAATACTTGTTAACATGGGTAACAAAATAAATTTCACTTATCTCAAGTTTTGTAGCACACTTTTATCATTTTTTCACACAATTTTTGTTACAGGTTACGCATTGACGAAGGCTACATTTAATTACTATCACGAAGAAATCAGAAGAACAAACATTGAGGCTTCAAATTGGATAGACAACATTCCTAGGGAGAAGTGGGCTAGAGCATTTGACAAAGGGAAACATTGGGGATATATGACATCTAACTTGGAAGAGGCAATAAACTCTGTACTAAAGGCAACAAGAAACCTTCCAATCACTGTATTGGTCCAGTATACACACTATTGAATGGGTTCACTCTTTGGTAAACGAGGACATAAATGGACCAAAATGCTATCTTCAGGCAAAGTTTTCACATATGGTTGTAACAAGGGAATGGCTGATGAGGTAGCCAAGGCTAACACACATAACGTCATGCAATTTGATTGCAAAAGATTATGTTTCATGGTGCAGGAAAAGATTAATTACAACGATGGTCGTCCAACGGGTACTTTTAGTGTTGACTTGAGGAATCGTCTATGTGACTGTGGAAAATTTCAAGCATTTCACTTGCCTTGCTCCCACGTGATTGCGGCGTGTTCTAGCATACGACAGGACTACACAATTCACATTCCAGAGGTCTTCACAGTTCTTAACGTATTCAAGGTCTACAAGGAAAGCTTCCTGAGACTACCGCACGAGGAGAACTGGCCAAAATATGAAGGTTTTACTTTGTGCCACGATGATTCCATGAGAAGAAATAAAAAGGGACGTCCAACCAGTAGTAGATTTAGAATTGAGATGGACGACGCTGAAAAAGAGAAGAGAAGGTGTGGGATTTTCATAGAAATAGGTCATATGCGTAGAAAATGTCCCAATGTTACCGGTCCGTCAAACTGACCGAATAGAGAATTTTATTGTACTAGTTTTGTATGTGATCCATCAATTATTTTTAATTCAAAACAACTTTCAAATTACTACAATACCAGCGAATTACAAACATAAAGTGGATCCATGACTCCACAAAATCAAAAATAAAAATCAAGATGCTAACATAAACTCTAACAAACAACAGCGACGAACACAAGTGGATCCGTGACTCCTCTGTTGACTTCGCCACTATGTGATGAAAACATGCAATGGACATCTTCATAATTTTCTATACGATCTAAGTAGTACATATGCGTACCCTCCGGGCTAGCATTAGTCAACGTTATATATGGACAACGATACTCCATTTTTCTAACTGTCATGCGACGACTGTAACACCCTTCTAAATCCCACGGAAAATATATAAATAATCAGAGTAAATTATCATGAATTCACAAAAGGGCGTCACACATAAATTTCAAAACATCAAAACCACCTGTCATGCTCATTAACACTTTAATAAATAGTCATGCTTTTCAAAGTTTCACTTTGCATGTAGCAGCGGATCCAATTATATCGTAATTTTCGTAAAAGAAACATTTGCGTTCATCACATAAATCAATATCACTTAGGCACTAAGGGCAACCTCTTAATATGCTGATGAATATAAAAACATAGAGTAGAGTACACGGTGTATCTCTAAAACATACCCCAAGCGATCCCAGTGTTACATGACCAGAGCACGACTCGACCCAACATAATTAAAATACTAAACAACTGCATCAACAGCGACCTCGCAACTACGAGCAGTTCTACTCCTTGATACATGCACGATATCATGTAGGACATCATTCCAGCAGAAGGGTGAGAATTCACATCAATATTGAAATCATAAGATAATGAATAATGTAAAGCATGTCAGCACAATAACAATATTCTCACACTTCAATCTTTCTCAGTTAATATCATTTAACAAACTTACATCCACAACCCTCAATTCAACAAGTCATACACATATGAATACTTTCATACAACAATTATATATGCCATGTTACCCAATGCAACTCATGTCATGTGGTACCAACACTTGTTATCTTTTTCTGGTTTTTACATTTAAACCGGGTTCGTCCCCTAGACCGATAACAAACAAAAGCCCGTCCCCTAGGCTTTCAAACCCCACTCTAGGTTTGAGACAAGTCACTAGTCTCTACGAAACTAGCAAGCATTGACTCTTGACAACAAATGATGCGTATGCAATCAACAACCATATGCACTTAAGACCGTTCTAGCATCTTAATCTCATGCATACTCAAATAATTCATCACACAAGAATTATAACATGATTGCACACACAACATATCTCATAATAATCAAAGTATTCATACTTTCAACATCATCGTTACATTTATCAAGTAATGCACAAGAGTCAATTAGATTCAATCATAATTCACAACACAATTCAACGATTTCACATAGGACAATTAATCCAACCCCAATACTTGAATTCAATATTCAATACACAATCAATTTGTTAAACAACAATTAATATCCCAATGACCACCCAAGGGTTCATAATCAATCAATGTTTCATCTTAATTAATCTACATTTTAGTTAAGATTTAATTAAACAATGACCCTGTGTAATCAGACCTCCAGTACATGCTTTTTTTCCAAAATTTCAGTTTTGTACAACATGCAATCAATTGGAGTTATTGGGCAATCGATTGCACCCTTGAAAATGTCATTATTTTCGCCACTGTTTTTAAGTGCAATCGATTGACATCTAGGTGCAATTGATAGCTCCTTTGAAAATTTCAGTATTTTAGCTTCTGGTTTGCTGTGCAATCGATTGACATTTTGGTGCAATCGATTGCTCAGTAAAAAAAATCAGTTTCCAGCAGCTTTTCTCAGTGTGCAATCGATTGACATCTAGGTGCAATCGATTGCTCACTGTGTGTTTTTGAAAAATTATGCAGAAAAGTGTATTTTCACCAACTATTCCCCTCTTTCCTACCATAACCAATCCCCACATGTTAGGGTATTCACAAAACTCGAAAATCCACTAAATCATGAGAAACTTATGGGTTTTCCCTACACAATTTCTACTCATTAACCATTAATCCATAATTTCAAGTTTAGGGTTTCTCCTACACAATTTCTACCCATTAGTCATCATCCCACAATCCCAATAATGAGAGAATACTCACACTTACCTTAGTTTTTCTTTGGGAAATAATCCTTGATTCCTTTGAATGCTTGGATTCTGATTTTCCTCTCTTCCATTCTTCTTCTCCTCTTGCCTCTTTCTCTTCTTCTCTTTTCTTTTCTCCTCCCTTACTAACCTTTTTTCGTTTCTATTCTCTAAAACCCTAACTCTTAAGTCATTGGGTTTTACTCAACCCACTCTCACTTCCTATTCACACACCCCTAATAGGCCCAACTAATCAATCTAGCAATTTATCATCTCACCAATAAAATAAATAATTATCCAATAACTCAAATAATTAAAATAATTCCAATAAATCAATTAGTATAAATTAAATAAATCAAATAATTCATTTAAATTAACTAAATCACATGAATCAATTAATCAATATAAATAATTAATTATTAAAACTTGAGCTGTTACAACCCTCCCCCACTTAAAATATTTTCGCCCTCGAAAATTACCTTAAACGAATAACTCGGGATAAGACTCCCTCATTTGAATCTCAAGCTCCCAAGTCACATTTCCACCAGCCAGTCCTCCCCAAGCAACCTTCACCAAAGCAATCTCTTTACCTCGAAGTTGCTTCAACTCCCGATCCTCAATTCACATAGGTGATGTCTCCACAGTTAGGTTGTCCCTCACCTGTACATCATCCATTTGGATTACATGAGACGGATCCGCAATGTATTTCCTCAACTGAGATACATGGAACACGTCGTGAAGGTTAGCAAGTGACGGTGGTAATGCAATCTGATGGGCTACTTCTCCTATCCTCTGCCAAATCTGATAAGGACCAATGAAACGCGGTGTCAACACACGACTTCAATGCCTTACCAACACCAGTCACAGGAGTAACTCGAAGAAACACGTGATCTTATTCTTGAAACTCCAGTGCTTTTCTTCGTTTGTCATGATAACTCTTCTGACGACTCTGAGAAATCTTCATCTTCTCCTGAATCATCTTAATCTTTTCAGTGGTCTGTTGGACTATCTCGGGTCCAACCATAACACTCTCCCCTGACTCGTACCAGCACAATGGTGTCCTACACCGTCTACCATACAATGCCTCAAACGGTGCCATACCAATACTCGAATGAAAACTATTGTTATAAGTAAATTCAATCAAAGGTAAGTAGTTATCCCAAGCTCCTCCCTTTTCCAACACACAAGCTCTCAAAAGATCCTCAAGTGACTGAATTATCCTCTCAGACTGACCATCAGTCTGCGGATGATAAGCAGAACTCAAACGTAACTTCGTACCCAAAGCACTTTGCAAACTCTCCCAAAATCTCGAAGTAAACCTCTGATCCCTATCTGACACAATGCTAGACGGAATACCATGCAAACTGACAATCCTCTCAATGTACAGCTTTGCTAACTTCTCCAATGGGTATTCCATTCTCATAGGAATTAAGTGAGCAGATTTAGTCAATCTATCCACAATAACCCAAACAGCTTCAAAGTTACTCGGTGTCCTAGGTAAACCAGACACAAAATCCATAGATATGTTATCCTATTTCCATTCGGGAATAGACAACGGTTGCATCAAGCCCGACGATTTCTGATGCTCAATCTTTGACTTCTGACAAGTTAAACAAGAATTCACAAACTCGGTAATATCCTTCTTCATACAAGGCCACCAAAATACTTTCCTCAAATCTTGATACATCTTAGTAGCACCCGGATGAATACTCAATCCACTACGATGCCCTTCTTCAAGAATACTCTTCTTCAGCTCAGCCAGATCTCGAACACAAACTCTACCACGACATCTCATGATACCATTTTCATCAATCCGAAAATCACCACCTTGACCTTGATTGATCAAAGTCAACCAATCAACTAAACCAAAATCAGATTTCTGTCCTTCCCGAATCTCGTCAAGAATACCACTAGTAAGCCTTAACATACCAAGCTTAACGCCGTAAGAAGTCTTCTCACACACCAAACTCAAATCACGAAATTGCTCAATCATTTCCAACTATTCTACCATCATCGTAGACATATGCAAAGATTTCCTACTCAATGCATCAGCTACCACATTTGCTTTACCCGGATGGTAATTCAACCCAAAATCATAATCCTTCAGAAGTTCCAACCATCTCATATGCCTTGCATTCAATTCTTTCTGATTGAAGAGATACTTCAAACTCCTATGATCACTAAATACTTCAAATCTCAAACCAAACAAATAATGCCTCCAAAGCTTCAACACAAATACAACAGCGACCAACTCTAAGTCATGTGTCGGATAATTCCTCTCATTCACTTTAAGTTGCCTTTAAGCATAAGCTACAACTTGTTTATTTTGCATCAACACACCTCCTAAACCCATCAAATAAGCATCACAATACACCACAAACGGTTCTGCCGGATTCGGCAAAATCAAAACAGGAGCTGTCGTCAATCTTCTTTTAAGCTCTTGAAAACTTTCCTCACACTTTGCATCCCAAACAAAAGCTTGACCCTTCCTAGTCAACTGCGTTAGCGGTAACGATAACTTGGAAAATCCTTCAATGAATTTCCGATAATAACCTGCCAAACCAAGAAAACTTTTAATCTCAAAAACTGATTTCGAAGTCTCCCATTGCAATACCGCTTCAACCTTCGATGGATCCACTGCAATACCTCTACTCGAAATTACATGACCAAGGAAACTCACTTCCTTCAACCAAAACTCACACTTAGAGAGTTTAGCATACAACTGTTTCTCTTTTAACACAGATAACACAATCCTCAAATGCTCGACATGTTCTTCTTCACTCTTTGAATAAATTAAAATATCATCAATGAACACCACCACAAACTTGTCCATATAAGAATGGAAAATCATGTTCATGTATTCCATAAATACACCTGGTGCATTAGTCACACCAAATGGCATCACAAAATACTCATAATGTCCATACCTCGTTCTAAAAGCATTCTTCTGAATATCTTCAGCCTTCACACGAATCTGATGATACCCAGATCTCAGATCTATCTTACTAAAGACACTCGCACCAATCAATTGTTCCATCAAATCATCAATCATCGGAAGTGGATACTTATTCTTAATAGTCATCTTGTTCAATTGTGTGTAATCAACACAAATCCTCATAGTACCTTCTTTCTTCTTAACCAACAAAATCGGTGCACCCCATGGTGACACACTCGGACGAATAAACCTCTTCTCAAGTAGATCTTCAAGTTGACTCTTTAACTCTTTCAATTTTGATGCGGATATACGATATGGAGCCATCAATATCGGACTAGTTCCAGAAATTAAGTCGATCGCAAACTCCACTTCTCGTTCCGACGGTAAATCCCTTATCTCATCAGGAAAAACTTCCAAAAAATCATGGACAATTGGTAAAGCATCAATTGCTCCACTTTCACCAATGCTCAAGGTTGCCATTACCATAAACACCTTTGCACCATTGTGTACCGACTCACTCACTTGTTTAGCAGACATAAACAAGTCCCATTCATCATCAGGTTCAGAAAAAGTAACCGTTTTATCAAAACAGTTAATATAGACACGATTGAATTCCAACCAATTCATCCCAAGAATAACATCAAGTTGATCTAAGTGAAGACACACTAAATCAACTCCAAAGTCTATACCAAAAATACTCAACGGACAATTCAAACACACATATGGGGTAGTTACTGAACCCATAGCAGGAGTGTCAATAACCACACCACCACTCATAATTGACAACTCAAGATTCAATCTCTTAACACAATCGAATGAAATAAAAGAATGTGTATCTCCAGTGCCAATTATAGCAACCAAAGGTATAACATTAATGAAGCACGTACCTCGGATCAATAGATCTTCACTAGCAGTCTCCGATCCTGAGAGAGCAAACACTTTCCCATTCCCTTGAGCCTTCTTGGGTTTGTCACACTTGGTACTAATATGCCCTTGCTCACCACAGTTATAGCAAGTCATATTCGCACCGCTCCTACAATCCATAGCTTTGTGGCCTGGCTTGCCACACTTGAAACATTTATGCTCAACGCTTTTGCACTCAGGAGCACGATGTCCTTCTTCACCATATTTATAACATCTCACCGGAGTGGAAACTCCTCCCCCACTCGGCTTCTTGCCGTAACCAGCTTTCTGTTTCCCCTTATCAGCAGGAGTCACATATGGCTTTCCTCTGAATTGACCTTTTCCCTTCTTGTCATTTAAACTCTTATAGTGGGCAGATCTAGCTCTACTATCTTCATCATAAATTCTGCTTTTGTTCACCAACTCAGAAAATCGCCTAATTTCCTGATAACCGACGGCTTGCTTGATTTCAGGCCTCAAACCATTTACGAACTTGAGACACTTGGATCTCTCAACATTGATAGTGTTGTAATGAGGACAAAACTTAATCAATTCCTCAAACCTTGCTTCATATTCAGCCACAGTTGAGTTACCTTGTTTCAACTCGAGGAATTCAATTTCCTTATTCCCTCGTACATCTTCTGGAAAATACTTCTCCAAGAATGCCTCCCTGAAAACATCCCACGTAACCTCAACTTTATCTTCTTCAAACCTCTGACGAGTGTTACCCCACCAGTCCTCGGCTTCCTCTTCTAGCATATGAGTGCCAAACTGCACCTTCTGCGCATCCGAACAGTTCATGACTCGAAAGATCTTCTCGATCGCTTTCAGCCACACCTGTGCTTTATCAGGTTCATGGGTTCCCTTGAAAATTGGCAGATTGTTCCTTTGAAACCTTCCTAAAGCACGAAACTCGTCATCGGCATTGTTTCCAGCATTCACGTTGGCTTGTGGATTATGTCCAATCGCTCCAGCCAACATCGCCAAAGCTTCAGCAATCGCTTCATCATTTCTGCCTGCAACCATTGTTCTTGATTCCAACAACAAATCCTCGTTAGAACAACCATATTAATAGTGATACACACACATATCAAATATATATATAAGGGAATAAACACATTAACAACTTGGTCAACTGACCAACCAGGCTCTGATACCACTAATGTAACACCCTTCTAAACCCCACAGAGAATATATACATAATCAGAGTAAATTATCATGCATTCACAAAAGGGCGTCACACATAACTTTCAAAACATCAAAACCACCTGTCATGCTCATTAACACTTTAATAAGTAGTCATGCTTTTTAAAGTTTCACTTTGCATGTAGCAGCGGATCCAATTATATCGTAATTTTCGTAAAAGAAACATTTGTGTTCATCACATAAATCAATATCACTTAGGCACTAAGGCCAACCTCTTAATATTCTGATGAATATAAAAACATAGAGTAGAGTACACGGTGTATCTCTAAAACATAAGCCAAGTGATCCCAATGTTACATGACCAGAGCACGACTCGACCCAACATAATTAAAATACTAAACAGCTGCATCAACAACGACCTCGCAACTACGAGCAGTTCTACTCCTTGATACCTGCACGATGTCATGTAGGACATCATTCCAGCAGAAGGGTGAGAATTCACATCAATATTGAAATCATAAGATAATTAATAATGTAAAGCATGTCAGCACAATATCAATATTCTCACACTTCAATCTTTCTCAGTCAATATCATTCAACAAACTTACATCCACAACCCTCAATTCAACAAGTCATACACATATGCATACTTTCATACAACAATTATATATGCCATGTGACCCAATGCAACTCAATGCAACTTATTCCATGTGGTACCAACACTTGTTATCTTTTTTCGGTTTTTACATTTAAACTGGGTCCGTCCCCTAGACCGATAACAAACAAAAGTCCGTCCCCTAGGCTTTCAAACCCCACTCTAGGTTTGGGACAAGTCATTAGTCTCCACGAAACTATCAAGCATTGCCTCTTGACAACAAATGATGCGTATGCAATCAACAACCATATGCACTTAAGACCGTTCTCGCATCTTAATCTCATGCATACTCAAATAATTCATCACACAAGAATTATAACATGATTGCACACACAACATATCTCATAATAATCAAAGTATTCATACTTTCAACATCATTGTTACATTTATCAAGTAATGCACAAGAGTCAATTAGATTCAATCATAATTCAAAACACAACTCAACGATTTCACATAGGACAATTAATCCAACCCCAATACTTGAATCAATATTCAATACACAATCAATTTGTTAAACAACAATTAATATCCCAATGACCACCCAAGAGTTCATAATCAAGCAATGTTTCATCTTAATTAATCTACATTTTAGTTAAGATTTAATTAAACAATGACCCTGTGTAATCAGACCTCCAGTACATGCTTTTTTCCAAAATTTCAGTTTTATACAGCATGCAATCATTGGAGTTATTGTGCAATCAATTGCACCCTTGAAAATTTCATTATTTTCGCCACTGTTTTTAAGTGCAATCGATTGACATCTAGGTGCAATCGATTGCTCCTTTGAAAATTTCAGTATTTTAGCTTCTGGTTTGCTGTGCAATCGATTGACATCTTGGTGCAATCGATTGCTCAGTAAAAAAAATCAGTTTCCAGCAGCTTTTCTCAGTGTGCAATCGATTGACATCTAGGTGCAATCGATTGCTCACTGTGTGTTTTTGAAAAATTATGCAGAAAAGTGTATTTTCACTAACTATTCCCCTCTTTGCTACCATAACCAATCCCCATATGTTAGGGTATTCACAAAACTCGAAAATCCACTAAATCATGAGAAACCTATGTGTTTTCCCTGCACAATTTCTACTCATTAACCATTAATCCATAATTTCAAGTTTAGGGTTTCTCCTACACAATTTCTACCCATTAGTCATCATCCCACAATCCCAATAATGAGAGAATACCCACCCTCACCATAGGTTTTCTTTGGGGGAAGAATTATTGATTCCTTTGAATGCTTGGATTCTGATTTTCCTCTCTTTCACTCTTCTTCTCCTCTTTCCTCTTTCTCTTCTTCTCTTTTCTTTTCTCCTCCCTTACTAACCTTTTTTCCTTTCTATTCTCTAAAACCCTAACTCTTAAGTCATTGGGTTTTACTCAACCCACTCTCACTTCCTATTCAGACACCCCTAATAGGCCCAACTAATCAATCTAGAAATTTATCATCTCACCAATAAAATAAATAATTATCCAATAACTCAAATAATTAAAATAATTCCAATAAATCAATTAGTATAAATTAAATAAATCAAATAATTCATTTAAATTAACTAAATCACATAAATCAATTAATCAATATAAATAATTAATTATTAAAAATTGAGTTGTTACAACGACCGCCCAACTGCCGAAACCCGGTGTTAATTGTTGTAACCACGGTTCTGAAATTCCACAGCGGATCTAGGTAAACACTGATTTTTTCTCTGGTGCATAGAAAACAAAAGCTTGCACAGACATTTTTATAAATTGGATAACTTGACACGAATGATATTTACTGATGCGCAATACGTCTATTTATAAAAAAAATTACGTTTGAGCTCGGTCATTCAATGATCGAGAGTTTGTAAAAATTTAAAATATTATTTAATGTATTTAAATATATAGTTAGTAAAATTAAAATTATTAATTATTTAACATTTAAGTAAATTTTTAAAAAAATAAATAAATAAAAAACCATTGCTCATACGCTCGTCCACTGGGAGGACGAGCTTGTCTTGGCCCAACTGCATTTCACTAGCGCACTCACTGGTTGGACGAACTTACACTGCAAAAGTTTTCGCTGCACCCCCTCGTCCATTCAGTGGACGAACTCCTATAGAAAATAGAATACCTTCGTAAATAATTTTTAAAATGAAATATTATGAGATTTTTTATTTCAGAAAAGGATAAAAAAAATAAAAATAAAATAAAAATAAAACTCAATCTGAGGAACTTTGAGATAGACCTTTAAAAGTACACTTGATTAGAGTTTGATAAGACATATAAATCAACACATGTATTCTAAGAGATCTCTTGACATCTGCCCTTTAAGTTACATGTGGCAGACAGAAGGTTCTAAATCATCTAAAATTCTAAGGTCTCAATTTTATTCTTAAACCTCACGCTTAGAGTTATTACTTGACTTCAATACATCTTTTAACCTTAAACCTCACGTTTAGAGTCGTTACCGACTTCAATCCATCATCTAGCATAGGAAGGTTCTAAAAGAAATTTTGAAATTGTTTTCATAGTGTTGATCATTATATTGAGTTTAAATAATTTTAAGTTGTGAAAGTTGTTAGCCGTTAAATGTGAAAGCACTGTGGTACCAAATAAATAAATAAATAAATTGCAAATAGTGTTTTTTTTATAGTTTTATTAGGAGGAGATATGTTATTTATGTATATCTTATATGACAAGTTGGGTTAAGAAATTTGGAGGAAGCAAATGTCATTATACTTAGCATCTTTGCCTGACTCTTGACTTCATAAACATATATAATTTGTGATGTTTGAAACTTTGAATTTCTTTTTCTATTAGGGGATGTTTTTCACACGTTGCTCTAGTTTATCATTTTATTTTGTTTTATTTGAACCTTTGTGTAGTGCCAATATTTTATTTCGTGTTTTCTTAGTAATTTACTTGTTGCTCCATTTTATCATTTTATTTTATTTGGTCCTTTGTGTAAGTGTCAATATTTTATTTCCTGTTTTCTTAGTAATTTACTTGTGCTAATATTTTGCAATGCCTTGCCATGTACTAGAGACATTCAAATAAAAGGTACAAAGGAAATAATATAATTGTGTCGGGAGAACTTTAGAGAATATAAATTATGTATTCTTTTATTTTTGAACAAAAAATAATACCATGATTATATAGAGAGAGGATCAATCAAATAAACAAAAGGAAAACAATAATTCCTCGATTAAGAAATATAAAAATTTAGAAATAAATAGTGAGGATATAAGATAATATAATTAGAGGTGGCAAACCGGCATGTTCTTCTTGTTTAGATTTGTCCTGCAAAATTTTAAAAAAAATAGGGTGGAACGGGACATACATAATTAAAGATGCAAGTCTAAAATCTACGTTTCTCACATAAAAAGTAAGGGCTGGGCGGGAAAAACATGCAAACACTGCAGCTTTTTAGCCTAAAAATGCCAAAATTTATGTAATCCCCGCGTCCGCAAAAGGCAGCAAAGAAAACAAGACAGGGAGGGCATATTATAGGGTGAAGACCTAAATCCTTGACCCGCCCTGCACTAAATTGCAGGCAAAACGGATATGACCAACAGACCGGACCCATTTTGCCACCCTTAAATATAATTATCAAATTTCTCTTATTCTTGGTAATAAATAATGCCTACATAATCAATATTTTTATGACATATTTTCACATTGTCTCTCAAGCTATAAGCTATATGTTGAGCAATTATATCTTGGATGGAAGATTGTCAAACATTTTCCTTGGTACTGATTTGGTGAGAATGTTTGTAATCTTCTAACTTGTTGAAGTATATTGAAGTGGTATAGTCTCACTTTTAATGTTGTCTTTGATAAAATGAGGATAAATCTCAACATGTTTTGTCTTGTCGTGATGAACTACCAATGTTGATGGTTGATTGATTATCACACAACACCTTTATATGAACAAAATTGAGGACTCCAATATCATTAAACACCTTTTTTAACCAAATTCTCTCATAAATACCTTGAGACGAAGCTTAAAATTTGGCTTCGGCTGAACTACATGATATAATCAGTTACTTTTTATTCCTCCATGTGACTATTTCCATACAAAAGTGAAATAATCTGATGTAGAGTGTCTTTCAGTCACAATACCTGTCCAACTAGCATTTTTGAATATTTTAATTTGTCTATTTGTAGTCTTTAAAAAAATTGTACTTGAGCTAGTGTCATTTTCAAATACCTTAGAATCCGTAATACTACTTCCATATGTTCTTGTGTGGGACTGTTTATGAATTTACTCGTTGTACTCACTATAAAGCTAATGTATGATCTAGTTTGAGCTTTTCAACCAACCATTGACATCTCTTATCAATGAGTGTCCCATTGTCTAGAGTTCCTAGTTTCACTATTTCATTCATAGGGGGCTCAGATGGTTTACATACAAGCATTCATGTCTCCTTTAGAAGATCCAAGACATATTTTTGTTGCAAAATTGAAATTCCTTTATTCAATCGAGATATCTCAATCCCAAGAAAATATTTGAGATTTTCCAATTCTTTGACCTTAAACTCTTTGTCTTAGAGGCTCTTTAGTCTCTTAATTTATTCATCATTACCTCATGCTAGAACCGAAGGGAAATCCCAATATAAAATGCAACGAAAAACAATTTTTTTCTTAAATTGATCCTTACCAATGAGCATGATCATTGATATATTGATTACCTCTTGTGGCGATTAACTATTGATGCAAAATTTGGAGAGCAAACACAAGCACTGAACAACAACATCTTTACTAAATCTACACAAACAAAGTGCCTTCAATCTCAGTGCTAGTTGTTACAAATTAAGAATTTGAGAGAGAGAGAGAGAGTACGAACGAGGTTTCACCAATCGAGTTTCATAAAGTAAGAAAACTTCAACACAAAGGTCATATTTATCGAATCGCTTGTGTAGGATGCAAGATGAACAAACCCACTTAAGTGCATCATACCTTATGATGTACTATATTACACTTAATTGTATTGTATGCCACTTAATTGTATTGTAACTTATTTGTTTCATATTTCATTCAAGTAAATCATACCTTACGGTGTTCCATATTCCACTTAAGTGCATTGTTCTTTATGGTGTACTATAATGCACTTAAGTATGTCGTACCTTATGGTGTGTCGCTACTCGAAAAAATGCAACAACGAGGAGCCAAAAAGATAGACAGAAGAGTCGCCATTGAACTTTATTTATTCCATTAGAGGAAGGGAAAACATCGAGAAAACCCTAAGAAAGAAATGGATAAGATGGTCTCGCGACCAAGAATGGGTTCAAAAGCCGGTTATGTGAAGGGAAGGCATTAGCATCCCTCGCATCCATCGTACTTGATGGGAACCATTTGTTTGTCGATGTGTGAAGGTATTTGCTAAAATATTATTGCTAAATGAGTGTGTTCTAGAGGACAAAGAGAAAGGTCAGAAACGGGAAAGGAGAGGTAAAAGGGGGAAGAAAGGACTCGATAGGATTTCGTGGTCCTAGGCCTACATATTCTCAAAAAATATGAGAAAATCAGAGTCGACGTAGTTCGGTGAACTACAGATATAGGGGGAATGTGCTCGCCAAGACATCGTCGTCTTGTGCCTACGTATCCTCATCTGGTATGAGAAATCAGAGCAGTCGTAGTTCGGCCTACGGTTTGCGGGTGAGTTTGGTAGACGATGCTATCATGCGCATTCTAGCAATTTAGGTGTATTGCTGCTCGCTCGTTAGAGACTTAGGCGTTACTTGTTTGCGGTAGAATGGACGTAGCATGCCTTTCTGGGAAAGGGTGAAAAAAGAGAAAAGGGTGCTCGCTAGGATATTGCAATCCTATGCCTGCGTATTCTCAACATGCAAGAGAAATCATAGCAACGTAGTTCGTGCTACTACGGGTAACCGGTGTTTTTGTGGACGATGTTATCGTGCGCATTCTAGCAGTTTAGGTGTATTGGTGCTCGCTCGTTGGAGACTTAGGCGTTACCTGTTTGCGGTAGAACGGACACAAGATATCCTTTTTGAAATGAGTGATTTTCGCCATATGAGGCAATATGTCACATTTGATTGGTGAGATTGTTTTTAAGGGGCGAAATAGGTCCTCGGATAGTATCCCTTACGGGTAGTACCCAATTCTTTATCTCAAAGTTTATGTTATGAAAATGGTGTGGCAAACATAGCATCTTCGTATTGAAAGACGAGTATCAAAATCACACACACTACAGTGAGTATCCCGACACTCGGAGAGGAAGAAATCTACACTCAATCCTCTCTCTTTAATTCAACACAAAGAGAACTTCGTTCTCTTATTAAAGTGTTTTTAGTTTTGAATGGTAAGTGCTTTGCGACAGAGAACCCTACAGTACACGTCAGCACTCAGGATAGGAGAAGGTCTACGCCTAACCACTCCACGACCATTCAAGTTTTTTTGTGAAAAGAGTTTGAAAATGCACTCGGTATGGGACCGAGGTTTTAGGTGAGAAAGATTGCGGAAGGAAGTTGTGAAAGTGAGAGGTGGTAAATAAAGTCGCGTCTTCATATTGAAAGACGAGTATCGAGACCACCCACACTACAGTGAGCATCCCGATACTCAGAGAGGAAGAATTCTACATTCAATCCTCTCTCTTTAGGTCAAAACAAAGAGAAATTGATTTTTTATTGAAAGGTATTTTTGAAAATTCACTCGGTACGGGGCCGAGGTTTTAGGAGGAAAGGTTTGAAAATGTATTCGGTGCGGGACCAAGGTTTTAGGAAAGAAGGGGGTGGAAGCGTCTTCGTATTGAAAGACGAGTATCGAAACCACCCACACTACAGTGAGCATCTCAACACTCAGAGAGGAAGAAGTCTACACTTAATCCTCTCTTTTTAATTCAATACAAAGAGAATTTTATTTACAAGATGGTTTGAGAATGTTTTCGAATCGAATCGGAACAATGTAACGCTAAACCGTCTTAGCTCGACATATAAGGGAAGCCAAACTATAAGAGGTCGCGTATTGATTTCTGTGCTAAGAAAAAGATAGAGAAACAATATTGAGGATCGTTCTCCAATTGAATTGTGTTGCACGGACCAAATACAGTGGGATCTCGTCTTACGGATACAAGACTTCATCGATCACCAAAAGTCAAAATAAAATGAAAAGACGAAAAGAAATGAGGAGAGAAAGAGGTGGTCTCGGATCCAACATTATCCATCAATATTTTGACTAATAACGAATTACGGAAATGTCATCATGGACCTAAAAAGCGACAAATGAAATAAAGTCAGAATAAGAAAGGAGAAAGAAAAATCGGTCTCAGATCCTTTGTTTCACGTCAATAATTTGACGGCTAAACGGTGGTGGTCTCGTCATCGACCTAAAACAGATGAAATGAAATAAAGTCGAAAATGAGAAAGAGGAGAAAGTCGGGAAAACTCAAACCTCGTCTTAATCGCAAACTTTAAGTTAATTTAGTCGAAGGGAACCTCTCGCGATCCCAAGGTAAGGAAAATGACCTAAATGGTCATTCTCCTTAGATTTGAAATAACGAAGGTTTCAACATCCTCGAAAATCAACGTTTGACGAATCAGAGACTTCATTGGTTCGAAAATAAAATCGTGATAGAATACGAGGTTAAAAGAAAAGGGCCTCGGATCCAACGATACTTATCAATACATTGACTTAGTAATCGATTTACGGAAACCTCGTCATCAACCTAAAAGCTGGAAAAAGTGAAATAAAATGCCCAATAACAAATGCGAAATGAAATCTATCTCTATAAAATAAACTATAAGCTTAATATTATAGACTAGAAATATAAATTTAAAATATATATATATATATATATATATATATATATATATATATATATATATATATATATATATATATATATATATATATATATATATATATATATATATATATATATATATATATATATATATATATATATATATATATATATATATATATATATATATATATATATATATATATATATATATATATATATATATATATATATATATATATATATATATATATATATATATATATATATATATATATATATATATATATATATATATATATATATATATATATATATATATATATATATATATATATATATATATATATATATATATATATATATATATATATATATATATATATATATATATATATATATATATATATATATATATATATATATATATATATATATATATATATATATATATATATATATATATATATAATCTATTAATTATTTATAAAACAACAATTTTACAAAAGAAATTAAAAAAGGTAAAACATTGGTGTAATTATAGATCTAGGGGTGTATCAGGGAAGAGAAACCAAATGGGCTCAGATGAATCCCCAACCCATCTTAAAACATGCCAATGAGTCCAAAAAAAACAAATAGCACCAAAATTAAGAAAACAGAGCGCAACTTTTTCCTTCCTCAATCATCCCAACCAACCTCTCTCTAAATCGTCATCCTCACTCTCACTTTCCACAGTTTTCGATTTCACTATGAATTTCTCTGTTTCTGAGTGGCTGTTGTGTTGAGGTTGTGGATTGGAAGAAGAGAAATGGTTTGAAGGATATTTCAGAGGTTGTGAAGATTTGTTAATGAAAGTTTAAGGAGATGATTGTTGTCTGGTTTTAAAAGGAGAAGAACAGGTATCGATCGGTGTGTTGTTTTGGAGAAGAAGGAGGGTTGTGTTCTCCGGTTGTCCGAAAATGGCGTGTGGTGAGCGATTGTTGTTTGAAGTTTTGCGGAGGAGGTTGAAGTGGTTGATGGTGCTGAGTTTTAATGGAGGGTTCGAAAGTGGATTGAGGAGGATGAAGGTTGAGGGTTACGCGAGCTTTGGTCTGAGTTTCGTTTGTGGTGAGCTGAAAATGGAGGTTTGAAATTTCTGATGGTTGTTAATGGTGTTTTTTGAGGTTCGAACATGGATGATGAAGATGGTTGGTTCAAATGAAGTTCTGGGTGGAGGTTTGGTGTTGTTGAGTTTGAAGATGAACGGATTTGAAGGTCGGATTTTGGTGGTGGTTCAGGTGAAAAAGGGGTTCGTATGGTTTTACAGGAGTTCTGTTAAAGAAGTTGGTGGTTTTATTTGTGTTTACGATTTCACGATGGTTGTTGCAAACGGGTTTGATTTTTTGATTTTGTTGGAGAGTGTTGATTTGTTGAAGAGGAAATAGGTTTGGAGATTTCGAAGTTGGTGTTGGTAGATGAACACAGATGATGATGATTGAAGGTTGGAAGGTGGCGGCTAGTTGAAGGGGTTAGGGTTGGGGTTGGAGGCTGCTAGGTTTTTTTTTTTGAGAAGGAGATGAATAGTGCCTCTTATACTCCAGCTTCTGACACATGAATAGTGCCTCTTATACTCCAACATAAATTAGTTAAATCCTGACTCAATTGACTTTAATTAAACCATCATATTAATCAAACTATACAACCAACTCTAATCTAATTACTTAATTAATTAATTAAAAAACTAATAAAGACTATATTCTAACTAAATCATTAAAATTAAATTAAACTAATCCTAATAAAAATCTAACAACTTAAATCTATAATAAAACATCTATTCCTATTTAATATATTTTTATAAATAAATAAATATAAAACAAAAACTATTCTAAATAATAAAATAAGACAAAAATAGCAATAAAAATGCAAAAATGCTATGCAGATGAAAACGAAGCAAAAGCCAGTCAAAATCGGAAAATCAGTGGGCAAATTTTAGGGTGCAACAGTTGCCCCTATTCAATCGACTTGGACCTGAATGGATGAAGAGCAACCGCTTTCAGACATTCAAGGTAGAAGGTGATTGAATACAAAAGAACCCGAAAATTTGCAGTCTGTTCGGAATGTATGCAATTGAAGCCCAATCCTACGTCGTCGGAAAGAACACCATATCCAAAGATCACATCGTCTAATGATAGACAGGAAGTAATATCGTATCCAAAATACTCACATCCAAAGTCACATCGTCTAAAGATAAACAGGAAGAAAACATCATATCCAAAACACTGACGTCGTCTGATGATAGCCGGAGAGAAAACCATATCCAAAACACTCACATCGTCCAATGATAGACGGAGAGAAATACCATATCCGAAATTACATCGTCTAATGATAGACAAGAAGTAATATCGTACCCAAAATACTCACATCGTCCAATGATGGACAGAGAGAAACATCATATCCAAAACACTTACATCGTTTGATGATAGACGGGGAGAAAACCATATCCAAAACACTCACATCGTCCAATGATAGACGGAGAGAAATACCATATCCGAAATCACATCGTCTAATGATAGACAGTAAGTAATATCGTATCCAAAATACTCACATCATCCAATGATGGATGGGGAGAAACATCATATCCAAAACACTCACCTCGTCTAATGATAGACGGAGGGAAAACCATATCCAAAACACTCACATCGTCTGATGATAGACGGAGAGAAGACCATATCCAAAATACTCACATCCGAAGTCACATGGTCTAAAGATAGACAGGAAGAAAACCATCTCCAAAAGTTCACGTCGTCTAATGATAAACAGAAAGGAACCATATCCGAAATCACATCGTCTAATGATAGATAAGAAGTAATATCGTATCCAAAATACTCACATCGTTCAAAGATGGACGGAGAGAAACATCATATCTTAAGTCACATCGTCTAATGATAGACAGGAAGGAACATCGTATCTGAAACTTAAGTCGTCTAATGATAGACGAGAAGTAATATCATATCTGAAGTCACATTGTCTAATGATAGACAGAAAGAAAACCTGCTGGGGATGTCATCATCAGAGGGTTGATGGACGAAGCATAAATGACGTATACGATCTAAAACCAAAGAAATTAAACCGATAAGCTATCTGAATAGAGTTGTTGGATAAATGCCCTTGTCTTTCCTGAAGAGTGATTCAGGCTACCACGGAAGGCTAACAAAAAAAACTGGCTTATTCTTCGCATGCATATGTTTGAATTTTTGGTGTAATGCTCCATACAAAATGGAAATGCTACGTATTCGAGGATGAAATGCAAAGATGGTGCAAATATGATAACTATATGCAGATGCAGATGCAGGCTCGGGCTGCAGGGGAAAGCTGAAAGTGCCAAGAATCACTCCGGCAAAATAAATGCTGAAGAGACGAAGCCAACTCCGTTGGGGGATAACTGGATGCGCCAAGTATGATTGAACTTTTGCTGAGGAAGACAGGTGAAACCTGATGGTGATTGATTAACATGACCTCCCTGTTGCACCCCAAAATTTGCTCAACCTTTTCTTATGTTCATTACATTGTCATTTGCATGGTTACATCATATACATAGTTCAATCATTTGCATATCATGGCATAGCATGCATCCCAACAGGGGATCAAGTGTGTTCTTATCAGAAGAAGCCTAGCAAGAGGTCTTATCCAAGGTTGAGAAGTCATCCAGGCCATCAAGAAGTGATTTGAAGTCTTGAGGAGTTGGAGTGCCTACATGTGGGTTTTTCTCCTAACTTGGGGATTATAGAGGATCATCAATGGGGTGTGGAGCATGAATTGAGGATTTGAGATGTGTATGGATCTCATAGAATGCCTAGAAGGCCATATTGAAGCCAAGTCAAGTCATTGATTCAAGTACAAGAGCCACAGTTGAAGTGCAGTCAACTAGGGTTTCATCTGGGTCAACCCTAAGTCAAAAATGCAATTGAAGAGCATCAAAGCCTACTTAGAGTTCATGGGGTTCATGGAGTGGTATGTTGATACATGTGTGGTGTTGTGCCAAGATTGAGCAAAGAATAATCAAGAATGTGGGAAGTTGCTAAATTAGGGTTCCAGTGTAAAATCCCCTATTTAGTGCCTAACTTCAAGGCCACATAAGTCAAAATACAAGTTTCAAATGACTTTGGGCTCCACATGAATGTTGTAGAGCATCTTCATACCTTTAATTTGAGTACTAGAAGTCTTCAAGAAGATTTTTAGAACTCAAGTTATGGGTCCTCAGAGGTGTCTGAAATTTATCTGTAAAAGTCATTTGACTTCCAATCAACTTTTGGCTTAGAAGAAGTTTTATCATGAACTTTGGACAAACATGAGAGATGTTCCTCATGATCTTAGCTTTCCAAAAAGTGGTAGAAGTCCTCAAGATGATTTGTAGAACTCAAGTTATGAGTTGAACAAGTCAGGGGTATTTTGGGAAAGTGAGATTATAGGTCCATAACTCCAACTTGCAAGCTTCAAATAGAAAATTGTTCAACATGAAACTTGTTCAAAATGATGTTTTGAGTGAAACCAAGTGATCATGAGAGTTTGGTTTGGCTTGTAACACAAAGTCACTTGAATTGACTTTGAAAGGAGGAAATAATACACATTAAAAGGCCAAAAAATGGAATTTCTTGTTTTATGTCCAAATAGCACCAAGTTATAGGTCATTTTGATCAGAAATTACATTTGGAGAGTGATGGCATTGTCACATTTTGCCTTTGGGTCCAATTTCAAGCACTTCCATATTGTAACTTAAGGTTGAAGCAACACATCAATTCACATTCCTTGGATCAAAATCAAGGCATTCACCACTTCCATTCAGTTCTAAATCTCATGAGATATTCATTGCAAGTGAATTCAAGCTGTGGAACTGAGGCAAACCCGACTGTCACATATGAGAAATTCAATTTCTCATTCAGTTAGTTATAGAAAGTTCCAGAGTGTTCTAATCATCTCTATATAACCAATGCAATGTATTCAGCAAGTTTTTTGGGCAGGCATTGAAGAGAATCGAGAGAGAGCAAACTGAAATTTCACCATTGCATCAAGAATCGGATTCTAAAATTGAAGAGGATTCAAGGCAAATCAAGTGTTACAGAAGCTTCAGGAGCAAGTGTGGATTGATTCTGGAAGAAATTGGAAGCTAATTCGTGCAAAATCACTATCTGTTCATCCCTCAAAACCAGGTTTGTGCAATTCAACTTTTAGCTTAAATTATAGGGAGATGCATAGAAATTGGCACGCGGTTAGGTTCTTGATAGGACTTAGTTGGATTTCAGTGCAAGAAACTAGAGATTCGAGACACTTTAGGTCAGTGCAAGATTTCTGTTAAAGCTCATAACTCTTGATTCTTGAGGTTTTAATCATGTTTGGATAGCAAGGATTCATGCCTGATAAGTGTAGATGACATTAGGGTCATTAGTTTTAAGTTTTGAGAGATTCAAGATTTGTGCCATTTCTGAACATTCGATCGGATTTTAAGATAGAGTGAGAATCAATAGATTTTGATGGCATATTTGAGCTCAGGAGATGATTTCGAGTAGGATTGAGTATTTAGATGTTGAGATTGATACATTTTTAAGATGACCTCGCCGGAGACGACGATGGCGCTGCAGCTCAGGCCACTGTCCAATTTTCCCTCCACAGTTTGAATTGTTTGGAGAAGATGAACCAGGTTCGTTGGATTATGGTTGACTGTTGACTGGAGCAAGGAATCCACGACCTAGATTTGTTTTGAGATTCTGAAGAGAGTGAGGAGAGGTGATGAAACTCTGTGTTTCACTTACTAGAGTTTGGGTGGGCTTAAGTGAACCATTGCTATTGATACCCCTCATCTGGCCCAAGTGTGAATTACAACTAAAAACCATTGCTATTTGCCACGAGTGTTTTCCAATTTCCCTAATTTTCTTTCATTTTCTTTTTAATTGGTTTGGGCTTTGTCTGAAGCGCTCTTCACACCCCACTTTTGGGCCCAGCCTGGATTATAACGTGATTCAGTTGCTATTTGTCACACGCTTTTGTCAATTTTCTTATTATTTTCTTTTTATTTCATGTTTAGCATATAGTTTTAAAATAAATCATAACAATTAGGAAAATTAATCTTTTTAGGCTAGATTTTTTTTCCCTGACTCTTGAAAGATTCTAGAATTTAATAGGATTAAGAATTTATATTTTCATGCATTTTTGGATTTAATAGCTTTTTTTTGTACTTTAATTGCTTTTATTTTACATATGGTTGATATGCTTTCTTTCTGATTTTTGTATGAATAATTGGTGTGGATTTTTGGAGTGATTCTTTTTGGATTAGTTAGCTTAGATGAGCATGTACCCCTAGTAATTTTATTGTATTTTTATGAGAGAATTTTAGGTTGTTTTGGATATTGAACTTTAGGTGGTTCAGAATTAGGGTTTTAGGATAGTTCCCTTTGGTTTAGAACCTAGTTTGAGGATTTAATGGATGATTAACCCCCTGGTTTTTGTATGAGAGGTTCTTAAGAGGTTTAGGAACCCTTAGAATTTTTTTATAGGATTTTATAATCATTTTTGCTATTTTAGTTAGAATTAGTTTTAGGACTAACTTCTAGGTGTTTTAGTGAACTAACTTGACTAGAGTAACTCAATAGTTCCCCTTAGACTAGGGTGGTGGTGCTCTTTCTTTTGGATGAAGATGAAGACCAATTGAAGATGCTTTGGAGTGCTTGAAGAAGCTTGGAGTTGAAGTCTTTTCCTCTTGTGGAGTGCTTTGTCAGGAGCTTAGGAAATTAGGGTTTTAGGAAGAGCATTAGATTAGTTTTGCTTGTTCCTTCAAACATGGAGTATATTGTTCATCTCCATTCAATCCAATGACATAAAGTCCTCTCAAAGAAGTCATATCTCTCCTTTGGAGGGATGAGTGGCATGCTTTAAGAGTAAAACTTTGAGGATGCTTTTCTACTATAATGTTAAGTTCTTAGTGGCTTCCTTTGGTTGTCATTGAGTTACTTAACATTTCAACTTGATCTTGTTAATTGATTCTCCCTTGGAGGTTGCTTATGGAAGCTGGTTGCTTGTTGAAGCTAGAAGCCTGTTGCTTGTGGAAGCTAGGAGCTTATTGAAGCTAAAAGCCTGTTGCTTGTGGAAGCTAGGAGCTTGTTGAAGCTAGGAGCTTGTGGAAGCTAGGTGCTTGTTGAAGCTAGGAGCTTGTTAAAGCTTGGTGCTTGTTGAGTTTGAAGCTTGTGGAAGCTTGATTCTTGTTGAAGTTTGCTTGTTGAAGCTATTCATGGAGATGAAGGTTGTTGCTATCGACTTTTTGCTGTTGCTGTTCAGAGCTGCTGCTTGTGCTGTTTGCTGTAGGAGTTTGGTGCTGCTGCTTGGGCTGCCTCCTCTGTTGTGGTTTTTTTGTTTTCTGTATTATTTGTTGGCTTGTGCAGCTTGCCCCATAGGGTTGAAGTTAATGTTGATTCACTTTGCCTGTTGTTTTCTCAGGTTCGAGGTAGAGCAGGACTCCCTTGGCTCGCTTGTATTGCTGCATTGCATGCATTTTACTATTTACTGTATTTGCTTGCTTTCTTTTACTGTTTATCCCCTAGGATCTCTGATTTCCTCTGTGCAGGAGAGAATTATGACAGACATTAGGTTTTGACCCATGCATGACAACATTAGGTTAGTTTTCTTCCCCATTTCAACCCTAGGGTTTTTAGAGCGTCTTTCTCTTCTCATCTTAAAACAACTCAAAAACACAGTAATAAGGTTAATTGATGTCGTACGTTACGAGCCTTAAGCTATTTGAGAAAGGGTTGCTGGAGAGTTTCTTTTCAGTAGTTTGGCTGCTTAGTGTGGTACCCTTTGGGTGACACGCGACGTAGTCACTCTCAGATCACAAGTTTCTAGTGCGACAGAGGTTGCAAACACTCTAAAAAACAGTTCTTGCGTAAAAGACTGAAAACAAACATCAAAGTGTCATTTTTGTCCTCTTGGACTCTTAATCAGAAGAAAAACCCTTTTTGAAGGTAATCAAAAAATTGTCAAACAAACTTATGTCTTCCGTAGCCCAAACTACGTTTGCTCTGATCTTTCATGCTGTATGAAAGTACGTAGGCATAGGATGTGATATCCTAGCGAGCAACCTTTCCCTCCTTTCCCGTAGGTAGGCGAACTACGTTGACTCTGATTTCTCGTTTCAGACGGGAATACGTAGGCATAGAACTGCTGTGTTCTGCCGATTCACTTTTCTTTCCTTTCGTCCCTTGACCTGTAGGTAGATAGTTAACAATCCCCTAGACAGAAAACAAGCGTGGATCCCGTCGAGTACGGCGTACGTGAGGGGTGTTAATACCTTCCCCTTGCGTAATCGACTCCCGAATCCAGGATTTGGTTGCGACGACCATTCCTTTCCTGTTTTGCGTTAGGTTTACTTTGAGCGTTTCCTTTCCCTCCTTTGGGATAAATAACGCACGGTGGCGACTCTTCTGTCATAGCCGACGCCGATTTTTGCAGTAGTGACACTCCCGACATTCATCTTGAACTTGAAGGCTGAATGAACCTGCTTGAATAGCTCTGAGTAGCTCTGAAGATGGAGAGGAACAATTCCTTTATTTCCAAACTTGCCCCAGCTTGTGGGTTCTCTATATAAATTCTCCTCGAAAGGAGATCTGAAAGCTCTGTACCCTGCTGGTTTGATATGAACTACCTCAACATCATGAACTTCAGAGAGGTGCTTCAGATTAACTGCCTTTTGTGTAAGGATAATATATGTGCTCTTGGGGTGACCTGCCCCAGCTTTGAAGTGGTTTTCCCCTGATTGGCTGATTTGTAGAGAAGTACCCCTGGCTGACTTCAAGAGATTTATCAAATCTCGACCTGATTACCCCAGATTAACTGCATCTTAGGATGGCTGACTCCCTTTATGATCATTTGATATGGCTTGCCCCTGCTCAACGGAGTATTCAGGCATTCTGCAGCTTATCTCGATCAAACTTTCCACTGTAGAAACTCTCCTAACGTCAAGTGCTTACTCGCAAGTAAAAAAAATCATTTTGGAAAGGATAATATTAATGCAATGCATATGACAGTTTTGAAATCCAAGTTTGTTCACTGGAAAAAGTTGTGACATTTAGTGAAAGCATCACTTATCAGAATGTCGATATCAATACCAACATGGTAAGAAGAATCCTTTTAGGAGTCAGTTTCGCTGTGATCTTTACCTAAGTATGCTTTCGAAACAAACCTGCTTCAATTAGGACTTTTGAAGGTGGTATCTTGGCCAGGTTCACGGTTTGAAAGAAAGGATAAAAGGCTCAAAGCTCTGTTTAACCCACCCACTCTCCTTGATGTTCTTCAGTCCTATATTCAGCTAATTAGACACTCGCTCACCTCTCAGAGGTTGAATGACAGGAGTGATGGTTCAGGAAACCACAAGTTTTCGGAGTGACAGTCACTCGCTTTTCGTCTTTGGTGTCTGGAGTCACACGACTTATTTTTCGTCATTTTTTTTATTTCCCTATTTTTTCCTGGACTGACTCTTTTGAGTTTATCTTCTCTCGAATTCCAGCGGGATGCACTAATTTTTTCCTAAGCTACTTGTTTTCAAGTTATCGACTTAGCGGGCTTCTTATTTTTTTCTTTTTCGGAATAAATCGTGTGACACTGGCTTGTCTACTTGTTTGACAGGGTTGTGACTGCCTAACTCCTTGGTTGGTGAGGGATAACCACTGTGTTTTTTTAGGTACGACCTTTATAGGTGTGATTGATCCTCAAACGGGAATACTCCTTTTTCAATTTGGATGCTCGATCAAATTAACTGACACCTACCCTACCCCAGGTTAAGATTGAGGGTTTTTTCGTTTTCAGAAAGAAACTCCTACTACTAGGATTGAAGGGGTTGACAAGGGATTATCTTCCTTATATCTCCGGTATTTAGGCATTTGAAACAATGCCTGCACATCATCAGCAGAGGTTTTATTCAAAAGCATACCATCAGAAGTTTTACGTCTTTCAATTTCGTCATCCTCCCTCGGATTCCGCTCAAACAAGCGTTTGACAGTAATAAAACATTGAGTGAACACGAATAGATTTAATCAAAACTTGCATATTCATTTCATTATCATTATCAATTGAAAACAAACAAGTTTTATAAATAAGATTTGCAAATAAGTTTGCACCTAAACAGAAAAGAAACTACAAATGCAAAGAAATGACATAATAAAAAAGATTGCCAGCTTTGGGGAACTGGGCTTTCAAGTCTTGATTTGCTGCTGAACCAGCCATCTTTAGAATTGCTTGTCGAAGTCATCCTGATAATCTTCTGAACACCCGCTCTCGGTGAATCCCTCCATAACATTAGCTGCCGAACCCACATGACTGGACAAAGGAGGATCGTTGATCTGGATACCCTGAGGTGTGACAGAGAACATGTTGGAGTCAAGCAGAGTTTGAATCTTGCTTCTAAGAACCTTACAGTCTTCGGTTGAATGCCCTTGCGCCCCAACATGGTACTCACAACAGGCATTGACATCAGAACCTGGCAGATGTGGATGAATCTCTGGATTAATCTTCTTCGGCACTATCAATCCACCTCTGATTAAGTTTGGCAATATCTAACTGTACGACAACGACAGCTGAGTGAAATGCCTCTTTGGCTTCCTTGGTCTTCGTCGGGCGTGTTGACGCAGCTGATGTCGATATGAATATTGACTCTGTAGGGGAGCATATATCTAATTAACAAATTGCTGACTCCGAACACTCGAAGTGTCTGAAAACTGAATCTGAGGTACCGAGGATTCCGGGATAACATCATTTTCTTTCTCCCAATCCTCTTGAGAACTAACAACTGATTCGCTTTCATAAACCGAGGTATTTGGGATGTCTCGAATCTTTCCATTTTTGATTCCGCTCTCAATACGTTCCCCTGTTATCACCAAGTCAGAAAAGTTCCCTGCCCTGCTACCAATCATCTTATCAAAGTAATGGCCTTTCAAAGTTCCCAAGAATATGTCAACCAATTCTTTGTCCAGGAGTGGTGGTTGAACACGAGCAACTAATTCTCTCCATCTCTGTACATACCCTCTAAAAGACTCATTGTCTGCCTGAGATAATTCCTGCAACTGCATGCGGCTGGGAGTCATGTCGATGTTGTAATTGTACTACTTCACAAAGGCATTAGCGAAATCTGACCATGAACGGATGCAACCACTCTCCAATTGCATATACCAACCCAACGATGCTCCACTCAGACTGTCTTGGAAACAGTGGATCATAAGCTCGTCATTATGGACATACGAGGTCATTCTTCTGCAGAACATCACCAAGTGCTGCTTCGGACAACTATCCCCTATGTACTTCTCAAAATTTGGCGTCTTGAACTTCGGAGGCATCACAAGACCTAGAACCAAACACATGCTCGAAGCATTCAGATTAAGAGTATCCTGATTCATCAGGGCGTCAAGCTTTTCATCCAACAACCGATATCTTCTCATAAACTCAACAATCTGTGGGTTTTTAGGATCAATCTTCGGAACATCCCTCTGAGAGTTTGACACAGAGAATGTGAAATTCTGATAGTCCGAGTCATGGAGAGAAGATGAACCTCTACTTCTGGCAATGGTATGCTCTTCAATAGGAATTTGCACAGGCTGAGCTTGAGCGACATTGTTCACCGGAGTCCTCTGAATATTGGCCTCTCCTGTAGTCATAGTGTTGCACCCTAAAATTTGCCCAACCTTTTCTAGGGTTAGGGTATTGCATTGTCATCATGTACATAGTGTATTCATCTGCATCTATCAGGAGATTGAAGGTGGAATATAAGAGGAAAGAGCTAATTAGAGCATCAGTCCAAGAGTTGAAGGCTCAAAGGGTTGCAGTGTATGGGGAATGGTGTGAAAGGTCTCCAAGGGGTCTATGAGGTGGTGATTGAGGGTATGACATGTGGATTGATCTTATTGAGTCTCTAGAGAGTCAGGGAAGAGCTCAAGCAAGCCATGGAATCAAGTGCCTAGGGTTTTGATTGAAGTATATGCAAGTAGGGTTTTGTCTGAGTAACCCTAGGTCAAAGGTGATGTGTGAAAAGCCTCAAGGGCAAGCTCTAGTTCTTTCTAGCCTTAAAATGATATGATAAATTCTATGTGGTGTTGTTCCAAGAATGCTCAAAGAAAATCAAGAAGAGTTGAGGGTGATAAGACAAGGTTCCTAGGGTAAAATCCCTTGTTTTTCACTGAATTGTCAAGGAAGATAAGTTGAAATACAAGCCTCATCTCACCTAATGATGGTCATGAGACTTGTATAGGATGTTGTTAGCTTTAATTTGAGTGGTGGAAGTCCCTGAGAAGATTTCTAGAACTCAAGTTATGGCTCTTGCAAGTTTTGGGTCACTAGATGACACTGAATTTTGTCTGTGAAAGTTGACTGTCTTCCAATCAACTTTTGACCCTCAAGGAAGTTTTGAATGAACTTTGGACAAGCATGAGAGTTGTTCCTCATTGTCTCCCCTTTCCAAAAAGGTATGGTATGCCTTCATATGATTTTTGGAACTCTACTTATGGCTTGTGCAAGACAGGGGTATTTTGGTCATTAGGAATTACAGGTCATCTTTAGCCAATGCCCAAAACTCATACAAGGGAGCTTCAAATGGAAAAATGTCCAACATCAAAGTTGCTCAAAATTACATTTAAAGTCTAGATAAGAGGTCATGGAAGTTTGGAAAAGCTTGTAGCAAGAATTTATAAAAGTGGTGAAAATGACTTGAAAATGGCATATAACTTAAAAAAGTTGGAATTGAAATTTGGTTTGGGAGATCTACAAATCCAAAATGGGGCATATGATAGATGATTTTGACTAGAAACAACATTTTAAAAACAATGGTTTAGCCACATTTTTTAGTTTAGGCTTAAAAATTGGAGTTGCTTTGTAATTCTCTTTCTTGCATAATAAGGCACCAAAATGAAAAGTGAGAAATTGCCTTGAAAGAGCTTGAAATGCCTTGTTATCATACCATAAACTCATTACATGAGATTTTAAGTAAAAATGCATGAGTTATCATGAGATTGCATGAGAATTACATAAGATGGAAAATTCAAAATACCATTGCATGAGAACTTCTAGAAACTTCCTAGAGCATTCTAGAAATTTCTACACACTTCCATTGACCTCTATATAAACCCTAGAGGGCATGCCATGAAGGGTTGGTGATTCATTTGCTTGGAAACTCATTGTTGCATTCATTCCTTCCACTTTGCATTTTGCATTCAAACACTTTCTCTCCTTCATTTCCAATTCTCTCTTCAATCCAAATCCACTCTTGAGATCATGAGGAACACTTGCATAGGGTTGTAGAGAAGAATCCATGGCAGCTTGAAGGTGTTGCATCCAAATTGCAAAAAATTGCATTTTGATTCGAGCAAGGAGATAGAAGCATTCTACATCAAGGGTTTTGCATACAGAAGAGTCAGCATCCATTGGAGATCAAGCTTGGCAAGTATCAAGAGCTGAATTGGATCCTAACTACCATTGCCATCATCAATTGGTAGGTTTGCAATTTCATTCGAATCACCTTATTTATGCCACATTAGAGCTTGTTGTTGGGATATTCATTGTTAGAGACCATTAAGGATGCATTCTGAGAAGTTTGAAAGTTGTTCTTGAAGTTTGAGAGTTTGGTGTAGATTCTTTCAAGATCAAGATTAGGTTGGTTAGGAGGTCTTAATGCACATGTAATAGCTTAATGAAATCAGTGAAGCATGTTGAACAAGAGGGTACCATTAGATCAAAGAATTAAGATGGTTGATATCAGTGTAAAGTGAGTGGACCCAAGTGTTCACGCGTTCTGTTTGAGACTTCTATGGAGTGTTAGTTGAAACCAAGGCCATGGCTGGATAGAGGGGAAAGAGTAGTGCAACTTTGGTTTTTATTTCGTGGCGTTTCATCAAGAATTAAGGGAGAACAGAGAGATGGAAGATGGCTGCGTGCATGGCTTCAAAACCTGAAAACCCTAATTCAATTGGAGAAGATGCATGATAACCGTTGGATCATAAGAAATGTTTGACCAGACTCATCCATCGCACGGCCAAGATTCAATTTCAAAATGGAGGGAAGTTCAGATTATGATGAAACGCAGCGTTTCATTTATTGGAACACTGGGCTTCTTTTGCTAATCGCACCCCACACGCGCCTTGGCCCAATGTTTTTCAAATGGAATTCCTTCTTTCTGCACCCTCCTCTCATTTTCTTTTTATTTCTCATTTTATTTCTTTCTATTTTCATTCAATTTTCCAAAATTCATATTAAAATGAAAAATCACTATTTTTTAATGGTTCTTTTTGCATTAAAATCTTTGAAATGTCTAGAAAATTATAAAAAATAAAAATACCATTTTATTTTTTATTTGCTATTTTTTGCATATTTTCCAATTAAATGACTATTTTTGTGGTTTTAGTTCATACACAATTTTGTTCAATTTTGTTCATGAACTTGCTTAATGATTTTAGGCCCATTCTTTTTTGTGCTATCAAATATGAATGTGTAGGATCTCTGGTTTTTGTACTAGGATTTTTAGAAGCTCATTTGGTATAGTTTGCTTACTTGAAATTTAGGTGTTCAAAATTAGGGTTTTAGATGACTTAGGTGCACAAAACATTTTCTTTTAGGAGTTTTGTTTTGATTTTGGGGTAGGGAATATATGGGATATTAAGGGTAGAGGTTATAGCTCCCATAAAATAAAGGTTAGAATTTTCCCCATTGGATTTACTATTTTTAGTATATTTTGCAAGTTGATTGATTGTATGAGATGAATTTGCACTGTTTAGTTGCTTGTGGGTTTTTCTTTTGGGGTTTTCTTGTGGGGTTTGTTTGAGGAGGCTTGTCTTGTGATGAGGAGCTTATGATGAAGGCTTGTTGAAGAAGCATTGAAGATAAAAGCTTGATGATCAGATCAAAGGATGGGGAGTTTTGGCTTGCTTGTAGCTGATGAAGGCAATAGGATAGGAGCTAGGTAGAGCTCTAGATTAGAAAACTTGATTCTAAAAACATGGATGGTTTCTTCCACCTCCATTCCTCCCTATGATTGATAGTTCTTTTGAGATGTTCACCTCTCTCCTTTGGAGGGACCAGTGGATCATCTTGAGTGTAGAACTTTGAGGGAACCAGTCTCTCTTGATGCTAACTTCTTAGGGGTTTCCCTTGGTTGCCCATGAGATGTTTAAGCATTATGATTCACTCTATCAATTCATCTCTCTTGGAGTGCTTGCTTGAAGATGAAGCCCTTGAAGATGAAGGTCAAAGCCATTGAAGATGAAGGTCATGTGCAGAGGAAAGTTCATGCCATGAAGATTGTCAGAAAGAAAGCTGTGCAACTAGTGAAGCTAGGGTTTGAAGCTGTTCAGAGCTGCTGTCAGAGCTAGGGGTCTAATGAAGAGGATTATCTTGCAAGTGTTTGCAACTTGAGGGGTTCATCATGTGGGTGCTTTGAAGGATCATTTAGCTGTCAGAGCTTGGGGGGGGGGGTCTAGGGAAAGAGGATTGTTTTGAGAAGTTTCCTTTGAAGGATGTGTTGTGCATCATTGGAGGAGTTGTGGGGTCTATCATTGAGAAAGGTTGTGGGGTTCATCTTGTGTTTGTTTTCTAAAGGGTTCATTTGTTGTCAGCTGTTCAGAGCTGTTGGAAGTTTGTTTTGCAATGGAAGCTGAAGTTGTTCAGGGCTTGTCTTCATTTGCTTTGTGGGGTTCATTTGAAGTAGAAGGTATTGCTATTCAGGGCTACCTTTGGCTTGTTGTGGGGTTCATCTTATTAGTTGTTGTGGGGTTCATCTTATGTTTGGGGGTTCATCTTGTATTTGTTGTTGTGGGGTTTATTGACAATGGAAGCTGAAGCTGTTCAGGGCTTGCTTTCAGTTGTTCTGTGGGGTTCACCTTGGTTTAGTTGGAGTCTGTTGAGATTCACTAAAGTTTGTTTAGTTGGGGGT
Organism: Lathyrus sativus; assembly: GCA_963859935.3. Lineage (NCBI taxonomy): Eukaryota > Viridiplantae > Streptophyta > Magnoliopsida > Fabales > Fabaceae > Lathyrus > Lathyrus sativus. The sequence goes on along the minus strand of OZ012735.1, from coordinate 613,656,871 downwards.
CCATTGAAGAGTTTTGTTTCCTGTGGGGTTCATTTGAAGGATTGAAGATGATAGGGTTTCATTTGAGATTTAAGATTTGAGTTTGAAGCTTGCAGCTGTTCAGGGCTTGGGGTTTCTGTTTTTTCTTTTACTGTATTGTTTGTTAATAATTCCCTTAGGTTTGAGAGTGAAAAGTGCTTCACTCTTGCCTATTGTGTTTCCAGGTTCGAGGTTGAGTTTGGCTCCCTTGCCTTGCTTGTTTGTTGCATCCATGCATATTTACTGTTTATTGTATATATCGTTGTTGCTTTCCGTTTATCCCGTAGGAGCTCTGATTTCTCTGCCGTGGAGAAATTATGACAGACCTTAGGAGCTAATCCATGCATGATAACATTAGGTTAGTTTTAATCCCTTTCAACCCTTAGGTTTTTAGAGTTGCTGTTTCTCTTCTTACCTCAAAACAACAGAAAAACATATAATAAGGGTTCTAACACAATAAAACACTTCTGGCGTAAAAGAAGGTGAACAAATCAAAAAGTCATTTTGTCCCGTGGACTCTTAATCAGGAAAAACCTTTTTCAGAAGGATAAAAAACACTTGGACAACTTGTGTCTAACGTAGCCCGAACTACGTTTGCTCTGATCTTTCATGCCGTGTGAAAGTACGTAGGCATAGGATACGATATTCTAGCGAGCAACCTTCCCTTCCTTTCCCGTAGTTAGGCGAACTACGTTGACTCTGATTTCTCGTTCCAGACGGGAATACGTAGGCATACAGTGCGATACTTTGCCGAGTCACTCTTTTTCTTTCTTTTTTAACCCTTAACCATTAGAGTAGATAGTATACAATCCATACGAAAACAAGCGTGGATCCCGTCGAGTACGACGGACGTGAGGGGTGCTTAATACCTTCCCCTTGCGTAACCGACTCCCAAATCCAGGTTTTGGTTGCGATGACCATACCTTTCCCGTATTTGCTAGGTTTACTTCGAGCGTTTCCTTTCCCCCCTTTGGGATAAATAACGCACGGTGGCGACTCTTCTATCTTGCCGGCGCCGATTTTCGCAGTAGCGACAGCTGGCGACTCTGCTGGGGACTCCAACAGTTCCCTACGCGAGTCAATCCTAACGCTTGTTTTCCCGTCGAGGGCTTTGTATGGATTTATATTTATGTCATTTACTTTCAGCACTATATTATTGTCATTATTGCTGTTCGGTGGGTTTGATGGGTGTTCTAATCTTGAGAGATAAGCCGGACCTGGGCTTGAGTATACATTTAGACTTAGAAGTGGAGAGTAGTGGTAAAGCCTACATGCCTTGCATGTACCAGCTTGCTGCGAAATCTGCGCTCGGACGAGATTCTCTTTGATGCTTCTTGCCTGGCCCTTTGGGCTCGACAAGTTGTATGACCCGAGGATTGTCGACTCTGGGGACCGATCAATTGGAAGTCAGCTAAGTGAGGCCTCTTCACGAGATGACGATGCCACTCCTTCTGGGAATCGCATCATTCCTCGTGAAAGTCTGTAACGCTGACGACCGCATAGGATGCCATACCTTCGTCGGCGAGATAAGTACATACCTTGTGGGTGGGTTGGGGCTTTTTTTGCAGGAACCCTTAATCCTCAGATTACCGGTTTGTTCTTCATCAGTCTGATTGTGATATTATGGGTTTTGAAGATTGGTTCTGTTTACATTGTAGTTCTGATTGTGTTTTAAAGACGGAGTTCTGGTTATGTTCTCAAGTTGAACACCGACTGCTGGATTATTGCTGCCGCGCTGCTCTAGCATTCTCATATTGCATAATGCATTGGCATTTCCATATTGCATCTCATTAACGTGTATTTATGTTGCAGGTGCGATTTCCCCTCCGATTTCTAGTGATCTTATTATCAGACATGGGGTCCCTCAAGAAGGCCGTTGCTTACAAATTACCCACACCAGATGTGAGTTCTTTATTGGAGTTGATTGCCTTGGCTGACCAGAGAGTGAGGGCTGATTTCAAGGAGTCATACGGGAGGCTTCTCAGCTTAGTATGCCAGACTTCTACTTCTGAGATGAATGGGCTGTATGCGTTGATGTAGTTTTACGAGCCCCAGTTGCGATGTTTTCTACTCCCAGATTATATCTTGGCACCTACATTAGAAGAGTACTCTACTATTCTTGGGCTTCGAGTGCTGAAGCAGATGCCTTTTGTTCATGACGACACTATGCCTAGTGTGACCAAGCTTGCTGAGATTGTTAGTATGGATGCTTCGGAGTTTTCAGGAAGACTGGTCAGACTTAATGGAGCTTATGGATTCCCTTTGGACTTCTTGGTTGATAGGGCTAAGTATTATGCGAAGAATGGGTGTTGGATTGTTTTTAATACCCTCTTGGCAGTGTGCATTTATGGGATCATTCTGTTCCCCAATGTACCCGACTTCGTGGATTCAGATGCGTTCTTCCTCCTAGCTTCGAAGAACCCAGTGCCTACCCTTCTGGGAGACTTCTACCATTCTCTGCACTATAAAAATGAAAAGCGTCGGGGTAAGATGGTTTCTTGCTGTGTGCCTATGTTATATAGATGGTTTTCTAGTCATTTGCCAAAGACCGGGCCGTTTGTTGAGTCTGCTGATACTAAAGAATGGTCTGTCAGATTAATGGGGTTGTCTGCTGAGAATGTGGAATGGGCTGATTGGAAGATGCGTGGAGCTGACATTATCTACAGTTGTAGTGGCTTCCCGAACGTCCCGCTGATTGGACGAAAGGGATGTATTAACTACAACCCTGCTTTGTTGATACGACAATTTGGGTATACTGTGCGTGATGCTCCTACCGAAGACGAGATACAGGAATCTCTGTATCTCACTGGTTCTCCTGGAACGGATGTATTAATCAGATTGAAGCATGCCTGGGCTAATATCCACAGGAAAGGGAAGACTGTATTGGGTGATTGTGATTGCAAAGCCTACAATTCTTATCGTCTCTGGGTCTACAAAAGAGTTCAGAAGTCCTTGATGCCATTCCCCGAGGTGGAGCCTTTATATCCATCAATGGACGAAGTACCCACCACCGTGGAAGTTGAAAAGTACAACAAGCTTCTAGCTGAGAACGAAGAGCTGCAAAGGGTTAATGCAGAATTAGAGAAAGAGGTTGCACAGCTCCGAAGCGAGAAGATTGAAGCTACTTATGCTTTGAAGGAGCAGACTGAGATAGTAACCCGGATAAAGGAAGAGTTGGCCGCTGAAGCCAAGAAGAGAAAGCAGCTAGGTCAAGACATGGGGGCTGTTAGTAGCGTGTTAGCTACCAAGAAGGCGAATTTAGACACAGCCTACGCTCAGATCTCCAAGTGGGAATCTTTCTGGGAGGCTATGCTTGTTAAACGCAAAGAGCGGGAAGACGAGTTCAATGATCAGGTTGCCAAGCTGAAGGCGCAGCTCGAGGTTTCAGAAGCGAAATTTGCGGAGGTGTCCTCGTTGAGACAAGATGCTGAGCGTAAGATGAGCAGCATGGCTAGGGAACTGAAAAGCTGTAAGCTGAGAGGTGACTTCAAGAGATGCAAGCTGGATGCCTGCTTCGGCACAGGCACTTGCAGGGAGGATGCTAGGAAACTGCAAGCTACTATTGAGCAGTATGGAGTGCTAGTACAGAGCCTGCTTTCTAGTCCGAGCCACTCAGAGCTGATGAGATTAGTGGAGGACTTCCAGGCGCATCATCCGCCATGATTAGCTATGTTTAGCTTTGTATCTTCTTCGGCATTTCATTGTACTAGTTGTATTAGACCATCGCCAGGCTTGTTGGCCGAGGTCTTATTGACTATGTTGTATACATTGCCTGTTTTGGCTCTTTGATTCTATATATGAGGATTTCCGTTTCTTTATCTGAGTTGTATGGGACCCCATTGTCGTTGGCTTTTCTTCCTTGGAACTAGAATCGGGGGGAATCAACCTGTGGCATGTTTACCCGTTTGCATAATCATATTGCATTGCATGCCTTATATTCATATTTGTATTTCATGGACTTTAATCTCGGTGCCTTATCTCCTGCCTCCACTTTCAGGTATTTTTAGGATTGAAGAACAGCGAGTCCACCGGTATTCTACCAGAGGCAATCACAAAAGAATCATGGACACTGTGCAGAACGAGATGCAAGAAATGCGTGACAGGATGGCCCTGCTCATGCAAACCATGGAAGCTATCGCCAACGGACAAGAGCAGCTGCAAACTCTGGTCCAACCTCTGGTCGCCCGGGCTGAAACTCACGGGACACCGCGTGGGGAAACTGTTGCTGCTTCTCCTCGAGTTGAGAATCGTACAAGTGCAGATGCTATTCCCGTCACCGGTCTAAATGTTGGAGAGACTGGTACTGTGGGCGGAGGAGGAAATGCTGGTAATGTAAATGCTAATGCGGATACTGCTGGGGTATTCGTCAATCGGGGCTTCAATCAGGATGCGGAGAATGTCGGAGTAAACGGTAACAATGTTAATCAGGGCTTTGCTGGAGCAAATATGGGATATGGTAATGTCGCTGGCACCAAGGCTGGATTTGGCGACTATGGTCACGGTAATTTTGGATATGGGAATGCTGCATACAATGCTCAGGAAATGGGCAATCTGAGGTACGATCCAAGGTACTTCCCAACAGGTCCGGGTTATGAGACGGAATATGGTGGATACAACGCGGTGCCTCGCTGGGAGGACCGCCAGGAGGATGTATTTTCTGGGCAGAACGAAGGGTATGGAAGACCTAGGGATGACAACTATCGTATGAGGTTGCTGGAGGAGAAGGTAAACGGGTTGGCCAGCCAAAACACTCTTGGGCTGGATATGTCGAATATGGGACTAGTCCCAGGGCTGAGGGTCCCGCTGAAGTTTAAAGCGCCGACTTTTGATAAATATAAAGGGGATACATGCCCTAGGGTACATGTACGAGCATTCTACAGGCACATGTCTGCTTACTCCGAGGACGAAAAAATGTTGATGTACTTTTTCCAGGACAGCCTGCCGGGGCCGTCGCTGGAGTGGTATATGAGTCTAGAACCTACTCAGATCAGGAGTTGGAAGGAGCTGGCTGAGGCCTTTGTGCGGCATTACCAATATAATAGCGACCTCGCCCCGAACCGAGTACAGCTGCAGAGCATGTCTCAGAAGTCCAGCGAGAGTTTCAAAGAGTACGCCCAGAGGTGGCGAGATTTGGCTGCAAGAGTGCACCCTCCTATGGTGGAGCGGGAGATGATGGATCTGTTCATCGGGACCTTTTCTGGGATGTATTATGATCGGCTGCTTAACTTCTCCATGAGTACGTTTTCTGAGCTGATATTGATGGGTGAGCGCATAGAAAATGGAGTAAAAATTGGTAAGATTCAGACAGGTGAGTCTAGTGCTGCAGGGGGCAACAAGAAGGCGTTTGGCGGTAAACGACAGGGGGATACTAATGCTGTGCACAGTGGTCGACGGAGGAATAGAAGTCGGAATTGGCAGCAACAGTCGCAGGTAGCAAGTGTTACCATTCCATTTCACCAACAACCAGTGCCATTACAACAGATACCACCTCAGCAGCAGAGGCAACAACCGCAGGCTCAACAGTATAATAATCAGCGCAGAGCTCAGAATTCAAAGCCGAGAAGGGTATTCGAGGTGCCACCAGTGTCGTATGCAGAACTGTTTCAAGCGTTGTTGAAGTTACAGTTGATCGAAAAGAGGACGTTGGCACCACCAACCGGCCCGCCACCAGTTGGGTATGATATCAACGAGCATTGCGAGTTCCATTCAGGTGCACCAGGGCACAATATAGAAACTTGTCTGGCTTTCAAGCACAAGGTGCAAGACCTGCTTGACAGCACAGCTATCAATTTCGGGAAAGACGGTCCCAATATTACCCAGCAGCCCATGCCCAATCATGGAGGAGCTGGGGCCAATGCAGTCATAACAGATGATGAGTTGAATTTGGTTGCGGATGTGAATGAGCTGAAGACTCCTTTAAGCTGTGTGAAGCAGTATTTGTTAAAAGCAGGAGTACATCCGGGATGCCACAAAGAGTGCGCTGATTGTCTGATTCAGCCAGAGGGCTGCGAAAAGTTGAAGAGGGGAGTACAAGGGTTGATAGACGAAGGAGTCCTGCAGTTTGACCGTTCTGAGGGTCGAGATAAGTCTGTTGAGGCAAAGATGGAAGAGAAGCGCAGTGAGGTTGCCACGATTACTATCCCGTTCAAGTCAGTAACGATTTCGGCACCAACAAAGAAGCCGACTGTGACTATTATAAAAGCCAAGCCTATCCCCTATGAGAATACTAAGGCTGTCCCATGGAGCTATGGCGCGGAGGTGTATTGCGATGGGAAAAAGATTGACTTGGATGATCCACCGGCAGGATCTGTCGACAGTATAGTTGGAGCTGGCGGTATAACCCGAAGCGGAAGAATTTTTGCTTCGCCTAAGGTGGAGGCTGAGAGGCTCGCCAAGGGCAAGAATAAAGTTGTGGATGAAGAGCCCTCGGGAAGCAAAGAAAAAGAACCAACGAATAAAGATGTGGAGGAATTTATGAGATTGATCCGTAAGAGCGATTACAAGATCGTGGATCATTTGCAGCAGACTCCGTCCAAAATCTCCATATTATCGTTATTGTTGTGTTCTGAAGCACACAGAAATGCCCTATTAAAGGTTCTGGAGACATCTTTTATGCCGCAAGAGATTTCGGTCAACCAACTAGAAGGAGTTATGGCGCATGTCCACGCTGGGCATGGTTTGGGATTTACTGATCTGGATCTAACGCCTAGAGGGCGCGATCACAACAACGCTCTGCATATCTCCATTGAATGTCGGGGCACCGTTTTATCCCATGTGCTGGTGGATACGGGATCCTCATTGAACGTGTTGCCGAAGAAGGCCTTACTGAAGTTGGATACCCGGGGATTGTTGTGTACACCGAGCGACTTGGTGGTAAGGGCCTTCGATGGAACGAGAAGGTCAGTTTTCGGATCGTTGACGTTGCCCATCCAGGTAGGGCCTGAGGTGTTTGACACGGTGTTTTATATTATGGATATTCAGCCCGCATACAGCTGTCTGATCGGGAGGCGTGGATTCATGCCGCCGGGGCAGTGACTTCGACCCTCCATCAGAAGCTAAAGTATATGGTCGAGGGGAGCATTGTAACAGTGTGTGGCGAGGAAGATATCCTAGTCAGCCATTTGTCTTCCTTCAAGTATGTGGAGGTAGAAGGGGAGATACATGAGACGCTCTGTCAGGAGTTTGAGGGCGTAAAGGTTAAAGAAGAATCTCCAGCAAAGAGTGAAGAGGTGGCCGTCTCCTCCTACAAAGAAGCCAAAGCGCTGGTGCAAGCGGGAGAAACCCATAAGTGGGGGCAGGTTTTGGATATACCGGTGAAGCAAGATCGGTATGGTTTGGGGTATCATCCAGCTTCCTCACAAAGCACGCCTAAGTACAAAGGGCCGGTGGTGTTCACGTCAGGGGGAGTCAGCTTTGAAAGAGTTAATGTCGTGTCTAATGCGGAAGAAGGGGACAGTGACTATGAGATGGACTCGTGGATTCGACCCAGCACGCCGGGGCAAAGCTTATGCAATTGGTCCATCCAGGGAGTCACCCGCGTCACCAAACAGTAATATTTTTGTTTTTCAATCATTGTATAATCACATGCCTTGCCCGGGGCATTGTTGACTTTGTTTCAGGGCCTAACTGTTTACATGTATGTTTTGTATGTTCAATAAATAAAGGCGTTTTTACATTCAAATGTTGTGCTCCTTTTCTTTCTTTTTGTTTTTATTTTATTCAATAAAATGGCAACGTGGTTATTTGTTTCGCTTGCATATCATTTTGAAGCACTTAACTGTTTCCTTGCAGGATTCATGAATTTTCAGACGACATCGATCAAAGACTTCCTATGACTCGCGTTGACTTCGAACATCCGATCTTCCAAGCTGAGGAAGAGATTGTTGAGGATAGTGGCTTATCAGAGGAGCTGAGTCGATTGTTAAAGCAAGAGGAGAGGATCATTCTGCCTCACCAGGAAGAGATTGAGATCGTCGATTTGGGGTCTGAAGAATGCGTCAGGAATATCCGTATAGGAGCCGCGTTGCAAGTCGACATCAAGCAGGAGCTTATTGAGATGTTGCGGGAATTCAGTGATATATTTGCTTGGTCCTACGAGGACATGCCGGGTTTGGACACTAATATGGTCGTTCATCGTCTACCGTTGAAAGAAGATTGCCCTCCTGTCAAGCAGAAGCTCAGAAGGACTCGTCCTGACATGGCTGTGAAGATAAAGGAGGAAGTGCAGAAGCAATGGGATGCTGGATTCCTGGCTGTTACCACTTATCCCACTTGGGTCGCCAATATCATGCCTGTGCCAAAGAAAGACGGCAAGGTTCGAATGTGCGTTGATTATAGAGATCTAAATAAAGCGAGCCCAAAGGACGATTTCTCGCTGCCGCATATTGATGTGCTAGTTGACAATACAGCCCAATTTTCGGTATTCTCCTTCATGGATGGCTTTTCAGGGTATAACCAGATCAAAATGGCTCTAGAAGATATGGAAAAAACGACTTTTATCACCCCGTGGGGGGCCTTCTGTTATAAGGTGATGCCCTTTGGTTTGAAGAATGCTGGGGCAACGTATCAGCGGGCTATGACGACGCTTTTCCATGACATGATGCACAAGGAGATTGAAGTGTATGTCGATGATATGATTGCCAAGTCTCAAACAGAGGAAGACCATCTGGGTAATCTGTTAAAGTTATTCAAGAGGCTGAGGAAGTTCAGGCTGAGGCTGAACCCAAACAAGTGTACCTTCGGAGTGCGATCCGGGAAGTTACTGGGGTTTATTGTGAGTGAAAAAGGAATCGAGGTCGATCCTGCAAAAATAAAAGCAATACAAGAAATGCCAGCACCGAGAACAGAAAAAGAAGTCCGTGGATTCTTAGGGAGACTGAACTACATTGCTAGGTTCATATCTCACCTAACGACCACGTGTGAACCATTGTTCAGATTGTTAAAGAAAGATCAAGCGGTGGTCTGGAATGATAACTGCCAAAGGGCGTTTGAAAAGATAAAAGAATATTTGCAGGAACCTCCGGTGTTGATACCCCCAGTAGCGGGACGACCACTGATTATGTATCTGACGGTTCTTGAGAACAGCATGGGTTGTATTCTCGGTCAACAGGACGAGACAGGGAGAAAAGAGCATGCAATTTATTATTTGAGTAAAAAGTTCACGGACTGTGAATCTCGATACTCGATGCTCGAAAAGACGTGTTGCGCTTTGGCGTGGGCTGCCAAACGTCTGAGACAATATATGCTGAACCATACAACCATGCTGATATCGAGGATGGATCCGATCAAGTATGTGTTTGAGAAGCAGGCGCTCTCTGGAAGGATTGCTAGGTGGAAAATTGTGTTGACAGAATACGATATCCAGTATGTTTCCCAGAAGGCCATTAAAGGAAGTGTTCTGTCCGAATATCTTGCCGAACAGCCAATTGATGATTATCAGCCTATGAAGTTTGAGTTTCCTGACGAGGATATAATGTACTTGAAGGCTAAAGATTGTGATGAGTCGTTGCCTGACGAGGGTCCTGAGCGGAGTTCCCAGTGGCAATTGATTTTTGACAGGGCTGTCAATTCATACGGTAGTGGTATTGGGGAAATTATTACAACTCCCCACGGGTCGCATATCCCGTTTACGGCCAGACTTACTTTTCCAGTGACGAACAATGAAGCCGAGTACGAAGCTTGTATTATGGGGTTAGAAGAGGCTATTGATCTGAGGATCAAGAATCTGGACGTATATGGAGATTCAGCATTAGTGGTGAATCAAATTAAGGGAGAATGGGAGACGCGCCAACCTCATCTGGTGCCGTACATGAATTATGCAAGTAGGTTGCTACCTTTCTTCGATAGGGTAGAGTTTCATCATGTACCTCGGGCGGAGAATCAGATGGCAGACGCCCTTGTGACGTTGTCCTCTATGTATAAGGTCAACTATTGGAACGAGGCTCCCAGGATCGTTATATCTCGCCTTGATAGGCCAGCCTTTGTATTTGCAATCGATGAAGCACCCGACGGCAAACCTTGGTATTTTGACATACAGAATTTCCTGAAGAACAAGGAATATCCGGCTGGGGCGTCTAGTCGTGATCAGAAGACTCTAAGGAGATTAGCGGGAAATTTCTATTTGAATCCCGACGGTGTTCTGTACAGAAGGAACCATGATTTGGTACTCCTCCGGTGTGTAGACGAGAAGGAAGCCAATTTGCTCATGGAAGAGGTCCATGAAGGAACTTTTGGTACACATGCTGGTGGGCATGCCATGACCCGGAAGTTATTGCGAGCAGGATATTACTGGTTGACGATGGAAACAGACTGTTTCAAATTTGCCAAGAGGTGTCACAAGTGCCAGATCTATGCTGATAAGATCCATGTGCCTCCCAGTCCGTTGAATTTTATGGCTTCTCTGTGCCCTTTCTCTATGTGGGGGATTGATATGATTGGCAAGATTGAGCCTACTGCTTCTAACGGGCATCGCTTCATTCTGGTCGCGATTGATTATTTCACCAAGTGGGTGGAAGCGGCATCTTACGCCAATGTGACGAAACAGGTGGTGGCCAGATTTATCAAGAGGGATATAATCTGCAGATACGGTATTCCTGAACGGATCATTACTGATAATGGTTCGAATCTGAACAATAAGATGATGAAGGATCTTTGTCGGGAGTTTAAAATCGAGCATCATAATTCATCACCGTACAGACCCAAGATGAATGGCGTTGTCGAAGCGGCCAATAAGAACATAAAGAAGATTGTTCAGAAGATGGTGGTTACGTATAAGGATTGGCATGAGATGCTGCCGTTTGCTTTGCACGGTTATCGCACGACGGTGCGTACATCAACCGGGGCAACTCCGTTCGCACTAGTATATGGCATGGAGGCAGTTCTGCCATTGGAGGTTGAGATACCATCTTTGAGGGTTTTGCTTGATGTTCAACTGGATGATGCAGAATGGGTGAAAAACAGATTGAATCGGCTCAGCTTGATAGACGAAAAGAGATTAGTATCAATTGCGCATGGTCGGCTATATCAGAGCCGGATGAAGAAAGCGTTTGATAAGAAGATTCGACCAAGAAGCTTTCAGACGGGTGATCTTGTGCTGAAAAAGATTCTCCCACCACAATCGGATCACAGGGGCAAGTGGACGCCTAATTACGAAGGTCCATACGTCGTGAGAAAGGTCTTCTCCGGAGGAGCCTTGCTATTATCCACCATGGATGGTGAAGATTTTTCGTCCCCTGTGAACTCGGACGCAGTTAAAAAATACTTTGCTTGAAATTGACCCGCTGGACAAAAAAAAAAAAAAGTCCAGGCAAAAATGGGGCATCCCGGCGAACCAAAAACAGAATAAAACGGTTCGGGCAAAAGTTAGGGATAAAAGGGAAAAATGTACACCCGCGAAGTTGAAAACCTACACTGGGCGGCTTCGGCAAAAAAGGGTATCTCGGTGAATTGAAAACCCGAAAGGGCGATTCACGCAAAAGTTAGGGATTTAAAAAGCAAATGACTGTGGTCCGAGGTTGTTACTTCATTGCTTAGTGGTTTGGGAGTGCCTGAGGGTCGACTATCCAAAACAATCTCTTCCGAAGACAGAGATCAGGAAAGCGTCAGAGTCAGGCGAGTCATAGGAGGATCAGCTCATGGTGTTCGTCTGTAACACGTTGCCGACATGTGTGTAACACGGTGGGAGAACTGACTTTAAACAATGTTGCGGATAGCAAGAGTCGCCACCGACTTTTATTTTATCCATAAGGAAAGGTTATAAAAGAACAGGAAAGACCTTAGAGAATATTTTGGGTCCGGGGGGTAGGTTATGAAAAGGGAAGGTGTTAGCACCCTTTTCATCCATGGTTATCCATGGGCTCTTAGGTACTTAAGCTCACTTTTGAATTGTTTTGAAAGTGTAGTGTGTGAATAGAAAATTTTCAGAATAGTTAATAAATAATCCATGTAAGGATGTGTTAAGAACTTGTTTGAAAACTTGTTGAAAATTTGTTTAAGTGTGAAACAGTTTTGAAGTGAGCAAGCACTTAGGAATAACCTACCCTAATGTTTAAAGGTCTTTCTTATTCTTTATTCTTTCCTTTAGTAAGACTATCCCTACTATAATGGAGTAGGTAGTCCTTACTTTGGATGTTTAAGGGACATGTGAGGGACAATTTGACTTTGAAGGCCATTGTGGGATGTAATAAGCACATATGAGGGACCATCATCATTTTTCGAAAGGGACTCGATTCGTAAAGGCAACCATAAGGGACTTTGATGATTTTTCCATTTGAGGGACTTGCTTTATACACCCCACTTAACCATTATTCGTAGGCAACTTGAGGGATATCCTTAGGAAGTGAGACGGCGATTAAAATCGACTTACGTGTGTGACGTATTTATTTTAATTATCTTTATTTAAAAGTGATCTAAATTTATTTTAATATTACATACATGTTGTTACACTCCCTAATTACTAACCATAATAATAATTAAATAATTAAACAACTTTACATCCAAGAAACAATTACAAAATAATAAGCAAAATAATTAAATAGCAAAGATGAATAAAATATAAATAAGCAATAATAAATAATAAAGGGGGTTAATTCTAAGTTTTAAAAGTTTATGTGAATCTTTATTATAAGAAAGTTCTTATGGTTATTTAAAAAAACATAAAATGGATTTACACATTATATATAAAAAAAGTTTAAAAAAAAGGTTTGCTATTTATTTGTAAGATTAAATAAATATAAAATGGATATATTAATTATTTAGAAAAGAAATTATTTAGCTTACAAACGATTATTAGAGAAAAGTAGATTAATTAGTTAACTATAAAAAAAAAGATTTACTAATTAAAGATTAATTATGGATAAATGAAATATTTGCTTTATTTTAAAACTGATTAAAGGTTTATTATTAGTTACTTTAAAACTAGGTTAATGGTTAAAGCAAGGGATTAACGAAGTGATTAGTGAGTGTTTGTGTGTGATTAGTGTGTGTTACTGTGGTTAATCATATTATAACAAATAAACAAACAGAATAATAGAAAAAAAAGCGAAAAGAGAGAGCCCTAATCCCCTCGTTTTCCTTTCGTCTTCCCCTAAATCTCTCCGCCCCTCTCGATCGTTCCCCTCATCTTGCGCCATTCTCCCTTTGTGAATCCATCACCTTTCCACGGCTTCAGTATCTTTCGAACCTGAAATACAACAAAAATATCAACAAATTCGATAAACTCTACAACGAAGTGAATTTTTACCGAAGGTTGGCGGCGGCTTGCTAGAGATGACGAAGGCGGATGCTTCGTTGGATTGGCTTCGCGGCGGCCTGAGACAGTTTCGTCAAGATAAGTTCCTTCTGCTTAATTTTTTTTTTTAGGTTACGAATTTAGGGCTTCTTGCGGTAGTTATCGGTAGTCTTTCCATCTCCCTATTCATCTCTTTATATAGGCCTTGGATTTGAGAATGATTTGAATGCTGATTGATTTGGTTTTAAAGATTTCCTTTTTGGTTATAATTTGATTTTTGAAAGGTTTCCTCTTTCGAACGATTTCACTCAATGCTTGTTAATGAAAAATCCAATCTCTTATTTGGATGTATCAAATCTGTCGGATGTCTTATTTGTCTAGGTTCAACGCCTTGAAAACGGATGGGATCTTTTGGAATCTTTTCCTTTCTCACACGGGTATATTCCTCACAGGATTTTACTAACTTGGATTTGGAAATTTGACAGGTGTGCATAGCAGGGGTCTTTGGGCCAAGAGGATATCTATAACCCAGAGGAAATTCAAGTCAGCTTCTTGGTATCTGATGTGTTTGCAATGGATTTCAACTGATACGCTTTGTGGTGGATCGCAATTCCTCTTGGTGTTATCAGTGTTTCTGCAGCTTCTTCTCTGTAAATGCTCATCCTTCGCGGCTCAACCAAAAGATCAAGCTGAAGAAGGAGACTAGCAACAGCAATTTGATGTTCCATTGGAGCCATTTGAAGATATCTGGTTGCTGAACGTACTTCTATTTAATTGAACTAGTTCTGAGAGAAATTTCGCACAGATTCCTCGCACGCTATCATTTCCAGCATGAAATAATTCAAAAACAAGTGGCAATTCAATTCTATTTACTATTGAGCTCTTGCAACTTTTCAGCTTGCATACAACGCAAAGGTATGGAAATGATAGACCTTCTTCCTTCCATTCTGTCCAAATACTTTACTATGGCTGAAATTCCATTTGCTGAGATAGCACTGAAAGCATTAACTGACCTGTTATATTCGTCTCTTCCCATTAGAATTTGCTCAAGAATTGTTATGGGGGCAGCTCTAGGGTTTATAGCTAACTGAAAGTCATCTATATCCTCATTTTGTTCTGGATCACTTGGATAAGAGAGGGTATAAGTTCATGCTCCGAAAGCTGAGCGGAAACTGGCCTTAGCTGGTAAATAAGAAGTGCAACTTCAGCCAAAACCAAACTTAAGTAGAGCAGCGGAGATCATTGCAATGTTTTTTGCTGAGGGAGAACACGAAGGACCTCTTGGTGCGTTAGAAGTTGAAAGTTCTTGAGCTAGTTCAGGATTCTGTTCTTTCCATGATACAATCAGTCTCTTCAAAACATGGCTTGTTTTCGGTAAGATGTTTGCAGGTACTATCAATATCCTTAATATTAGAGTTTCTTCCATTTGTAAGTATGGCAACTCGGTTCTGAGTGCTTTTAGTGACGTGGCAGGGAGCATGATCAAAAATCCTCTTGAGCGGAGCTGAGACCTTCTTGCAATGGTTGTGAATTGAGGTAGCACACATAACAGAGGTGTATTCAAATTCATTCCCACGTAGCTCGTTTGAATGCCGGTTGACTAGAAGGATAGAGTACGCTTGTGATATAACATGAAGTTCCACTACCTCCTCGTTTCACTACGCAACTCTAGGTAAGAAATAGTTTTATGAGTAAAATAGGATGGCCATATGTCTAATGACCTTGTTTGGTGTATCTACGAGTTGCAACTTGTACTTGTTCTTCCTACCCTTTGCTAGATGACTTCTGAATTTTTACAATTTGCATAAGGTATTGTGCAATGTAAAAATCTGACGTCGAAGATTGTTCTCTTTATTCAATACCGCTGCTGTCTACATTTTAACCCGTGTATGCTTGATGCAGGTGATTGGTGGTTGAAGGATGTTCATGGTGAAGATTAGAGTCCTGGTGATGCTGATGTGAAGAAAATCCTGCTGTGAACTGTGTTAAGATATTTGTCTTGCTGATATGCTTTTGGTTGCCAACAGACCTTTCCTCTTCTTCTTTCAGGGTGTTCGAGATGGTGATGATGACACTACGTGTGTCTGAGCCTATGTTAATTGTGTCTTCGAATCATATTGGGAAATATTCTGAAAATGGTTGCCTTAATTTGATTCTTCAATGTTCGGTAGAGAGTTGATAATGGCTACGGTCATAGTCCTCCAGGCCGCTCGAGTCTCATGCCCGATGATGAATTGAACTGAGGGCTAGTCTTAAATCTCTTCTTCTTGAATTTCACTTTTATTTTCGACGGCCTTTGACTAATGATGGTGTTTTGACAGGTCGAAAGGGAGTCTCGGTTTTGTCACTTGTGGAGTTCTCTCTCTGTTTCTAATGTTCACAACATTCTGCAGTGAGTGGACAACGACGATATAACATGAGCACGCTGGCGTTGGTTTTCTTTGCGTTGACGGCTAACTATGTTACCATTACGGAAGCGAGTTGGTGGCAACCAAGCTGCTGTGCGGATCCGTTACAACTTTGCACATTTGGATCGTCTGCTATAACCATTCCATCGGGCAGTGGTCCTGCTTCAGTTTTCTTTTTATCATCGGCGCAGTCCTTTATGATAAGAACAATAACTACCTGATCTGACGCCGATGGCTCAGATTGGTAACGGGAGTAGGATGCGGCTTTAGTCGTGCCCTCCCGACACTCGATGATGATAATGTTCTGAGAGTGTCAAACAACTTCTAACCTCTTTTCCTGTTGTGTTTTGTTTATCTGTTCTTTTTCAGGTAACCGGGAGCTTGTGGCAAGATTCAAGGGAAGAACAATTAGAGCTCTTTAGGACTTAGGACTTTTAAAATAGACATTCCTTGTAAATGAAATTCTCTTGTAACCAAATAAGTACCCATGAATCAAATTCAAAAGTTATTTGTCCCCTTCATTTGTAAATTAAGTACTTATGAAATAAAATTCAACAAATACTTATTTACTTCTCAATTATAATCTTAAATACTTATGAATAACCAATTTGGAAATTATTTATATTTACTTCTTAGTTGTAAATTATAAACACTTATGAATAAAAAATCCACAAATATTTGAATTCACTTCCTAATTATAAAGTATAAATATTCGCGAATGATATTCAAATATACTTAATTTCTCGTCCATGTGTTTATTCCTCTCGTGGTCCCGATCTCACTGCCTGATTAAATCTGAGTGAATTCAAACTAAATCCCATTCATTGTATATCAAGAGAACGCGTTATCAACTGAAATGGAACCCCGTCCAGAATGGTCTTGAAAGCACTGTGGGACTTGTGAACCTTGTGAACCTTCATAAAGTAGCTTGTGGACTTTATGAACTTCATGAAAGGTTATGCAAGTTGTTGGAGAACTTGTGAACCTTGTGAACCTTCTTAGAACACAAAGTCTTGTATTGTGAGGGCAAATTTTGGGGTGCAACAGCTGCCCCTGTTCAATTTTCTGAAACCTGAGGGGTTAGATTGGTATATTTGCCAGTCGTAACCTGGAAGGTTGAAGGGGATTGAACACAAAAGCCCAAAAATTTGCACTCACCAGTGCATGGAGTGATATTGATGGTTGGTTGAACATGATTGAGTGGGCTTAAAGATGCCACTAGGGGAAAGTTCTTCAGTAGTATAATGAGAACTGTCAGGAGTCTGGAGTAATACAGCATGTCTTCATGAGGATAGAGCAATCAATAATGATAACCCTAAAGCAGTCTTGAAGTGATAAATCTGACCTCAGGAGGATAGAGCAATCAATAGCTCTAAAGCAGTCTTGAAGTAATAATGGCTTCAGGAGGATAGAGCAATCAATAGCTCTAAAGCGGTCTTGAAGTAATAGAATGGCTTCAGGAGGATAGAGCAGTCAACAGCTCTAAAGCAGTCTTGAAATAATAATGGCTTCAGGAGGATAGAGCAATGAATAGCTCTAAAGCAGTCTTGAAGTAATAATGTGATATGTCTTCAGGAGGATAGAGCAATCAATAGCTCTAAAGCAGTCTTGAAGTAATAATGTGATATGTCTTCAGGAGGATAGAGCAATCAATAGCTCTAAAGCAGTCTTGAAGTAATGATTTCAGGAGGATAGAGCAATGGATAGCTCTAAAGCAGTCTTGAAATAATAATGTAATTTCAGGAGGATAGAGCAATGGATAACTCTAAAGCAGTCTTGAAATAATTAGATGGCTTCAGGAGGATAGAGCAATGAATAGCTCTAAAGCAGTCTTGAAGTAGTAATATGACCTCATGAGGATAGAGCAATGAATAGCTCTAAAGCAGTCTTGAAATAATAATGTGATATGTCTTCAGGAGGATAGAGCAATCAATAGCTCTAAAGCAGTCTTGAAGTAATGATTTCAGGAGGATAGAGCAATGGATAGCTCTAAAGCAGTCTTGAAATAATAATGTAATTTCAGGAGGATAGAGCAATGGATAACTCTAAAGCAGTCTTGAAATAATAATGTGATATGTCTTCAGGAGGATAGAGCAATCAATAGCTCTAAAGCAGTCTTGAAGTAATAATGTGATATGTCTTCAGGAGGATAGAGCAATCAATAGCTCTAAAGCAGTCTTGAAGTAATGATTTCAGGAGGATAGAGCAATGGATAGATCTAAAGCAGTCTTGAAATAATAATGTAATTTCAGGAGGATAGAGCAATGGATAGCTCTAAAGCAGTCTTGAAGTAATGATTTCAGGAGGATAGAGCAATGGATAGCTCTAAAGCAGTCTTGAAATAATAATGTAATTTCAGGAGGATAGAGCAATGGATAACTCTAAAGCAGTCTTGAAATAATAATGTGATATGTCTTCAGGAGGATAGAGCAATCAATAGCTCTAAAGCAGTCTTGAAGTAATGATTTCAGGAGGATAGAGCAATGGATAGCTCTAAAGCAGTCTTGAAATAATAATGTAATTTCAGGAGGATAGAGCAATGGATAACTCTAAAGCAGTCTTGAAATAATTAGATGGCTTCAGGAGGATAGAGCAATGAATAGCTCTAAAGCAGTCTTGAAGTAGTAATATGACCTCATGAGGATAGAGCAATGAATAGCTCTAAAGCAGTCTTGAAGTAATAGGATGATTTCAGGAGGATAGAGCAATCAGTAGCTCTAAAGCAGTCTTGAAGTCATGAGAGGCTATCAGGAGGATAAAATAACCCTGAGGTTACAATAAAGCAGTCCCAAAGTAATAAGAAGCTCATCAGGAGGATAAAGTAACCCTGAGGTTACAATAAAGCAGTCCCAAAGATCATAAGATTGTTTGTTGGATAATTAACCTGAAAACAAGGTAGCATTCTGTATAACAACATTAGTTTATGCTTTATGTATGCATGTATGACATGATGCACTTAGGTAATGTACTATAGACATATATGTTATGGTATGATGTAAATGATGTATGTATGCTATGACACTGCTGGAAGTGTCTGGATATCCTTGTATAACAACTGCTGGCCAAGGAAAATAAATCCCGATTCGTTGTTGAAGAATACATAACCCTCCGTCTGCTGGGGATAACAAGGTATAGATAACCTCCCGTTGTTGGGGATAACAAGGTATAGATAACCTCCCGTTGTTGGGGATAGTAGGGTATAGATAACCTTCGTTTTCGTTTGATAGTAGGATAAGTATAACATCCCGTCTTCGTTCATCGTGCCCTTATTGGAAAGTAATTTCCCGTATATCTGTATGAGGATAAAAGAGATGGATATAAATTCCAGGGGAGATTAGACTTTGTGAAAATGGATTATTCCTACTGATGGTTTGTAACTGCCTTGTAAAGATGAACCGGCGAAGCTTCGTTGAAATCCTTCCCTCGTTCGTCCTTAGTAAATACTATTACTGCATTTTCATGCATTTCTGGTAAACATCAATCATATTAAAAGGCATACATACATTCAAACACAACCAATGGACATTTCGCTTATGTAAATAGGGTAAAAGTAAATCTGGATTCAAAAGATGGAGTTTATTTATGTCAAAAGTGACCCATACACGGGTAAGTTTGTACAAGGAGACATAAACCCTAGTAAGAGAATTTTGTCATGAAGTTTTACAAAAAGAATCAGCTATGTGGGAAATAATCCTATTGAGTTTCAATTCTACTATTGCCACTCAAGTATCTCATCTTCTTGCTGTTGAGACGGAAACGATTGGATTGAGCTTTATCTGTTTGAGCTTGAGTAAGTAGTACAACTGGTTGCAGTTTCATGAGTGATCCAAACGAGACATAGTCATACGCTTTAATCCCTAATTTTTGCCTGGATTGCCCTTTCAGGTTTTCAATCCACCGGGATACCCTTTTTTGCCCAAGCCGCCTTTTCAGGTTTTCGACTTGCCGGGTGTACATCTTTTTATATATATATCCCTAATTTTTGCCCAAACCCTTTTGGTTTGCCGGGATGCCCTTATTTTTGCCTAGGCCTGTCAACCTAGCGGGTCTCTTTTTATGCGTAGTATTTTTTAACTATGTCTGCGTTTACAGGTTGTGGGAAGTCTTCACCATCCATTGTAGTCAGTATCATGGCACCTCCTGAGAACACTGTCTTGACTACAAATGGTCCCTCATATGTTGGAGTCCACTTGCCCCTAGGATCACCCTGTGGTAATATGATACGCTTGATTACCAAGTCACCAGCCTGATATACCTTTGGCTTAACCTTCTTGTTAAAAGCTTTGATCATCCGTTTCTGGTACATCTGGCCATGACAAACTGCTGCTAACCTTTTCTCATCAATCAAATTTATCTGGTCAAGTCGAGTCTGAATCCACTCATCTTCATCCAAGCCTGCATCCTTCATAATTCTCAAGGAACTGAATCTTCATATCAATAGCCACTTGCATACCCATGATACATGCCTCATACTCAGCCATGTTATTGGTATAATAGAAACAAAGTCTGGCAGTAATCGGGGTATGACAACCTTCAGGGGAACTAATCACAACACCAACACCATTACCATGTGCATTGGAGGCACCATCAAAAACCATAGTCCATCGGGATCCTTGTTCAGGTCCGTCATATTGTCCCGGTTCTTTGGTAACAGACATAATGTCTTCATCAGGGAACTCAAAATTCATTGACTGGTAATCATCTACTGCTTGATGAGCCAAATGATCAGCAACAACACTCCCCTTAATGGCCTTCTGAGCAGTATACTGTATATCATATTCCGTCAAGATCATTTGCCATCTTGCAATTCTTCCGGAGAGAGCAGGTTTCTCAAATATGTACTTGATTGGATCCATCTTCGAAATCAACAAGGTAGTATGGGTCAACATATACTGTCTTAGTCGGCGAGCAGCCCATGCCAAAGCGCAACAAGTTTTCTCGAGCAGTGAGTATCTTGTTTCACAGTCGGTAAACTTTTTGCTAAGGTAGTATATTGCCTGCTCTTTTCGACCAGACTCGTCATGTTGCCCCAATACACACCCCATTGAATTGTCTAATACTGTTAAATACATAATCAAGGGTCTTCCATCAACTGGTGGCATTAAAATTGGAGGTTCTAGCAAATATCTCTTGATTTCATCAAAGGCAGTCTGGCACTCATCGTTCCATTCCATCACCTGATCTTTCTTCAACAACTTGAAGATTGGCTCACAGATGGTAGTTAATTGGGAAATAAATCTTGCAATGTAGTTCAATCGTCCCAAGAAACCTCTAACCTCCTTCTTAGTACGGGGAGCTGGCATCTCTCGTATATCTTTCACTTTTGCAGGATCCACTTCAATACCTTTTCCACTGACAATGAAACCCAGGAGCTTTCCAGATCTAACTCCAAAAGTACACTTGTTTGGATTTAATCTCAACCTGTATTTCTTCAACCTCTCAAACAACTTGTGCAGATGATCAAGATGTTGCTCTTCATTCTGAGATCTGGCTATCATATCATCCACATATACCTCTATCTCATGATGAATCATATCATGAAACAAAGCCACCATAGCACGCTGATATGTTGCCCCTGCATTCTTCAAACCGAATGGCATTACCTTATAGCAAAAGGTGCCCCACTGTGTCACAAATGTAGTCTTCTCCGTATCTTCAGGTGCCATCTTGATTTGATTGTAACCAGAGAAACCATCCATAAAAGAGAATACCTTATGCTGAGCAGTGTTGTCTACCAGAATATCAATATGAGGAAGTGGAAAGTCATCTTTAGGACTAGCCTTGTTCAGATCTCTTTTCTGTTTTCTTCAGTTCCCAGATTCACAACTTCGACTGGCTCTTCATGTGGCTGTATAGCTTTCTCTTCTTGTTGTAACAACCTAGCAAGCTTCCACAGGTATTTCACAATCGTCCTCGTTTCCGTCTTCAGTTTGATAGATCGGATTCTCGAAATTGTAATTGGCAATAGTAGAACTGTTATCAACTGGATCCAGAGTGGATGAGGATCGGCATTTTAGTGACGTGGGTGTGTGTAAGAACACATAGCTGATAAAGCAAAAATAAAAGAAAAAGAAAGACAAGGAACACAATATTTACGAAAACGAAACGTCCACTGATTTTATTGAATGAAGTATGCAAATGAAATGACAACCCGTAACAAGCACACCATTGTGCCCCGGGTAAGGCACATGGCCTGAAAGTTTTAATTGTTCCAGAAATTATAAATTTAAAAACATAACACAGTAATAGTATTTACTCCTGACTAAAGGAGATAGGGATAACATCTTCAGCTGTCCAATTATTGAGTCCAACACCCACAGTAGGAAAAATCCATGCCTCCAAGTTGTAGTCTTCATCTTGATCTCCCACAGCATTGATAACCCCTTGATTGGTGATACGAACAGCACGAGCACGACGAACAGCCTTCTGGGACTCTTCTTCCACCACAGCTTTTGCATCATTGAGGGAGGCCATTGCCATTGTTGGAGGGTTTCTGATGACCACAGGAACCTTCTTCACAGCAGGAGGAGTCACACAACCCTTAACAGCCCAGGGAATCACTTCAAATGACTGACATGGAGTTTCAATGTATTCACCTTCTACTTCCAGATACTTGAAAGTGTTTACATGGCTGACAAAGTATTCTTCCTCTCCAAAGACAGTAACAACTTTTCCATTCACCGGATATCTCAACTTTTGATGTAATGTGGAGGTCACAGCACCTGCCCCATGGATCCAGGGACGACCAAGCAGACATGAGTACGAAGGACGAATATCCATCACATAGAATGTAGCAGTAAACACCTGAGAGCCAACCTTGATTGGAAGATCAATTTCCCCATGCACTACTCTTCTAGAACCATCAAAAGCCTTTACCACAATATTACTGGGCTTCAATACCGTATCTTCAGGACTCAGCTTGTTCAGGACTTCCTTAGGCAACACATTCAGAGAGGAACCATTGTCTATCAGCACATGAGACAGGGTAGTGCCCCTGCATTCAATTGAAATATGCAAGGCCCTGTTATGATCCCTCTTGGCAGGGGTCAAGTCAGCATCAGAAAATCCTAACCCGTTGTCATAGGTCAGGTGAGCGACACAATTCTCAAACTGGTCCACAGAAGTTGCACTGGGTACATGAGCCATCTTTAGAAACTTGATCAATGACTTGGCATGAGCCTCAGAACATAATAACAGGGAGAGCATAGAAATCTTTGAGGGAGTATGCCCCAGCTGATCAACAATATCATAATCACTCTTGCGAATGATTTTCAATACTTCTTCCATCTGCTTAGAGAGGTCATCAGCAGCTGGCACATCAGTAGATACAGGCTCAATAACAGGACCCTTGCCCCGAGCATCAGTGGTGGAAGTAACAGCGGGAGTAACTGCACTCTTAGAAGCAACTGGAGGAGAGAAGATTCTTCCACTACGAGTGATCTTGCTAGATCCAGCAATATTATCAATGTCAACAGGCATATCAGGTAAAGGCTCCTGCTTGACACCATGGATGTAAACATCAGACCCATAGTGCCAAGTCACAGCTTTGTCAGATGTATAAGGAATAGGACCAGGAGTGGTAATGATCAGAGGAGCTACTCTGGCTTCAGCGACAACTTTCATAGGACCTTCAGCAGTAATCTTGATTGGGCCCTGATGAGTGATTTTAATGGGACCCTTTGAAGTGATTCTTAGTGGTACTTTGTCAACCATATCAACCTCTTCAATCTTCTTACCCTGAGTCAGATGATCTACCATACTTTCTACAGATGCTGGTCTTCTTTCAAACACTATAGTATACTTATCCATGAGACGTTGAATCCCATCTCTCAAAATGAAGCAACTATCCGGCTTATAGGTACAATATAGACAATCTTCATGACAACCTGGAAAGATCCCAGCTTGTACTAACCTCTTTTTGATAACAGACAGTGGTGTGCTCAACTCCATAACTGAATAGACATGCAGATCTTCATCAATATCTTCATCAATGGCGTTGACAGTCTTCTCGTGATTTGGCATTGGAGCTGTAATCACATTTGGAGTACCTGGTGGATCAAACTCAATTTCTCCAGCATCAATCATATCCTGAATTTTGTTCTTCAAGACCCAGCAGTTATTAGTATCATGTCCTGGACAGTTTGAATGATATGCACATCGTGCATTGGGATTGTACTTGGGAGAGGTAACATTGGGATTCTGAGGGGCCTCCCTCAGGGTAATAAGTTCAGCTTTCAACAAGTGTTGCAATGCCTGGGCCATTGACATGTTGATCTTCGTGAACTGTCTTCTAGCCCTCTGTTGGTTGCCTTGAGGCTGCTCTGTTGTTGCAGGAGTTGGATTTGAAATATGAACTGCACTAACAGACTGATGCCTTCTGTTACGATCAGGCTGACCATACACAACATTAGATTCTTTCTTCCCAGTGGGAGGCTTCTTTGCAGCACCTGATGAAGAAGTGCCCACTTGGATCTTACCACTCTTGATACCATTCTCTACTCGCTCTCCTGTCATGATCAACTCAGTGAAACCAGATGATGAGCTTCCAATGAGATGACTGTAAAACGGACCATTCAGCGTACACATGAACATATCAACCAACTCCTTATCAGTCAAAGAGGGTTGAACTCTTCCAGCTAAGTCTCTCCACTTCTGAGCATACTCCTTAAAGCTTTCTTTGGCACCCATAGACATGCTTTGAAGCTGCATGCGAGTGGGGGCTAAGTCAGCATTGTATTGATACTGCTTGTAGAAAGCTTCAGCAAGGTCATTCCAATCTCTGATGTTGACACTCTCCAACTGATAATACCACTCTAGCTGAGCTCCAGATAAACTCTCTTGAAAGAAATGGATCCACAACTTTTTATCAGCAGTGTGGGGTTGCATTCTTCTGACATAAGACCTCAGATGCAATTTGGGACAAGAGACCCCATCATAGACAACAAATGTAGGAACTTTGAACCCAATGGGTATGACCACCCCAGATATCAAGCTCAAATCCTCAAAATCCAGCCCAGATGATTTCTGTAATTCCATAGCATCCATTCTATCCACCAGCATCTTGAATTTGTCTTCGTTAGGCTCATGGTAGTAGTTAGCCTCAGAATCAGAGTCCCCCATAGTGTTGTGGAGACTGCCTCTCTCCTGCTCAGATTCTTCAGATTCATAGTCTTCAACCCCTTCCTTGGTCTTGACAGGACCTTTGAACCTCCTTCCCATGTTGAGCAACCCAGCAGACCTTCTAGCCTTCTTAGTCTTCTTGGCCAGCAGTGTCTTCAATTCATCCTGCCCCTTGGATAGGTTCAGGATCAGCTCTTGGAACTGTGCATTCTGTGCCTGGAGATCCTTAACTGATTGTTCAAGAGCCATTGCTGAAATAAACAGCGAGAAGATGAGAAACCTGTGCACAATTATAAACCTGTGATGCAATGATATGGGAATGCGTATGCAATGTTTTCAAGGACCGCAGGATTTAAATTTGCTTAAACAATCAAGAAAGTAACTTTTTATTAGTAATAACTTGTTTTGCCTTTTAGGCTTACAAAAAATGAAAACGAAATAAGTACAAAAGATGGGGTTTTAAGTCTCCCATGGACGTTTCCTCTTGGTGTTGAGGTATGAGTTGAGGTTTCGTTCCTCATGAAGTAGCTTTGTTAGCTCTAGGATCCTTGCTTGGCTTGCTTTGTAATGAGCCTCGAAAGTATCCCTTTGCTCTTTCAGTTGGATCCATGATCTCTGCAAGTCTTCCATATCAGTAGGCATGTCTGGGTGAAGGATGGCATAAGCTGTGTCTCCTTCAGCAACAGGTTCCATGGTAACTGGTAGGATGGCAGGATATGGCATCATGAGTGTCTGAGCACGAAATCGTACCCATCTGAGATAAGCCTCCATAGGAATGGTGTACTTAGGCTCCAGTGTCTTACTGTCAATCCTGTTTACCTTTCCCCAAGCTCGTATGAATCTCTGGTGGTAACCCTGAAGATCGTTGTCGTAGTCAAACACAATGCCCTGAATCAACATGTCATGTGGACCATCGCTCCGGGCGTAACCAAACTGTCGTAAAGCTAGAGATGGGTTGTAGGTGATGCCTCCTCTTATGCCTAGAAGTGGCACATTAGGAAACTCCCCACAACGGTCAATGATGGTGACATTCTCCATAGATCTGGAGCACCAATGGATGTCTGAGTGAGAAAGTGACATGATCCTCTTGGACCATCTGAACCCTTGCTCATTCTTCATTACTGAGCGAGGAAGGTGAGAAATAAACCACCTAGAAAGTAAAGGTATGCAGCACATCAAAGTTCCTCTTGCCCTTGTAGTACGGGTGTGAAGAGAATGTAGGATGTCTCCAAGTAAGGTAGGCACTGGATTGTGACTCAGGAATATGTTGATGGCATGAACGTCTATGAACTGATCAGGATTGGGGAACAACACTAAGCCATAAACCAATAAGGCTAAGATCTCCTCAAAAGCATCGTAGCTCATAGCCTTCAAGAACATTTGAGCTTTATCCACTAATACCTTGGCAAGAATACCTTTAACTCCACTTCTCGTCTCTAGAACAATGTCAGACTTCTTCAGATGTAGAGTTGCAGCAATAACTTCTGGTTTAAGCTCCTTTTCTAAGCCTGTGAATGGCTTCTGATCAAGAACAGGTATACCCAGAAGTTTAGAGAACTCCTCCATGGTTGGAACCAGCTGATAATCAGGAAATGTAAAGCAGTGGTGCTTAGGGTCAAAGAACTGAAACAACACACTCATCATGTCTTCACTGAACCCTGAAGTGACTAGATCCAATAGGTGACCATGTCTCTGGACGAACTGGGAATGATCAGACACTTGGGAAACCAACTCTTTGAGCTTGGGAGGTATCCCTACAAAGTTGATCCTGATGGTGTTTCTACGAGCAGAAGCCACGACCTGCAACAAAGAACAAAAATAAATCCCTTGGTCCTTGAAATGGTTAGGGAAAATGATATGCTCATGATGCATGATGATGTCATGATGTTATGTTCAATCACAAACATGTGGCACACACAAACAAGTCACACAATTGCCCTAGGTTTAAAGGCTTGCATGAGGTTTAAAGGTAAGTACCCTCCCCTGAAGTTAGATGGTTCATCCTGTCCTACAAAAGTAACCAGGTTCTAAGGGATCTCAATATCATTGATCCTTCACAAGGGTGGTTGTTCAGAAGGCAACTTACTTGCCAACCAAAACCCTCCAAGTTTAAGATCTCAATGAGCGTAGTATCGAGTGTCAACCAAC
Source organism: Lathyrus sativus (assembly GCA_963859935.3). Classification (NCBI taxonomy): domain Eukaryota; kingdom Viridiplantae; phylum Streptophyta; class Magnoliopsida; order Fabales; family Fabaceae; genus Lathyrus; species Lathyrus sativus. Next base: position 613,629,949 of record OZ012735.1, on the reverse strand, counting down.
TTCAGTCTGCTCCAAAGCCGGTTACCTCACTACTTTCTAAAGGCCAAGATGAGTTAACTAGGGTTCTAAAAGTCAGTTAGTGCATTGACAACATATGGCAGCCTCAATATTATCCTCAACTTGACTTAAGGAATATAAGCACCAACCAAGAAGTCGCACTAACTATGGCCACCAGATCAACCGTATCGATATACGTCGTACAGTTTCCTTGGTCTATTGCCATTTACCTAAGGTACATTAGATCCGGGTTAGGACCTTTCACACATAAGAGCACCCCAACAATATAATAATAAAGCAAACAAAGCAAACAATTTAAAGTGATCTTAATTCCTAAGGGTACCCCTCTTAAATAGGTCCCCAGCAGAGTCGCCAGTTCTGTAACACGGTGGGAGAACTGACTTTAAACAATGTTGCGGATAGCAAGAGTCGCCACCGACTTTTATTTTATCCATAAGGAAAGGTTATAAAAGAACAGGAAAGACCTTAGAGAATATTTTGGGTCCGGGGGGTAGGTTATGAAAAGGGAAGGTGTTAGCACCCTTTTCATCCATGGTTATCCATGGGCTCTTAGGTACTTAAGCTCACTTTTGAATTGTTTTGAAAGTGTAGTGTGTGAATAGAAAATTTTCAGAATAGTTAATAAATAATCCATGTAAGGATGTGTTAAGAACTTGTTTGAAAACTTGTTGAAAATTTGTTTAAGTGTGAAACAGTTTTGAAGTGAGCAAGCACTTAGGAATAACCTACCCTAATGTTTAAAGGTCTTTCTTATTCTTTATTCTTTCCTTTAGTAAGACTATCCCTACTATAATGGAGTAGGTAGTCCTTACTTTGGATGTTTAAGGGACATGTGAGGGACAATTTGACTTTGAAGGCCATTGTGGGATGTAATAAGCACATATGAGGGACCATCATCATTTTTCGAAAGGGACTCGATTCGTAAAGGCAACCATAAGGGACTTTGATGATTTTTCCATTTGAGGGACTTGCTTTATACACCCCACTTAACCATTATTCGTAGGCAACTTGAGGAATATCCTTAGGAAGTGAGACGGCGATTAAAATCGACTTACGTGTGTGACGTATTTATTTTAATTATCTTTATTTAAAAGTGATCTAAATTTATTTTAATATTACATACATGTTGTTACACTCCCTAATTACTAACCATAATAATAATTAAATAATTAAACAACTTTACATCCAAGAAACAATTACAAAATAATAAGCAAAATAATTAAATAGCAAAGATGAATAAAATATAAATAAGCAATAATAAATAATAAAGGGGGTTAATTCTAAGTTTTAAAAGTTTATGTGAATTTTTATTATAAGAAAGTTCTTATGGTTATTTAAAAAAACATAAAATGGATTTACACATTATATATAAAAAAAGTTTAAAAAAAAGGTTTGCTATTTATTTGTAAGATTAAATAAATATAAAATGGATATATTAATTATTTAGAAAAGAAATTATTTAGCTTACAAACGATTATTAGAGAAAAGTAGATTAATTAGTTAACTATAAAAAAAAATATTTACTAATTAAAGATTAATTATGGATAAATGAAATATTTGCTTTATTTTAAAACTGATTAAAGGTTTATTATTAGTTACTTTAAAACTAGGTTAATGGTTAAAGCAAGGGATTAACGAAGTGATTAGTGAGTGTTTGTGTGTGATTAGTGTGTGTTACTGTGGTTAATCATATTATAACAAATAAACAAACAGAATAATAGAAAAAAAAGCGAAAAGAGAGAGCCCTAATCCCCTCGTTTTCCTTTCGTCTTCCCCTAAATCTCTCCGCCCCTCTCGATCGTTCCCCTCATCTTGCGCCATTCTCCCTTTGTGAATCCATCACCTTTCCACGGCTTCAGTATCTTTCGAACCTGAAATACAACAAAAATATCAACAAATTCGATAAACTCTACAACGAAGTGAATTTTTACCGAAGGTTGGCGGCGGCTTGCTAGAGATGACGAAGGCGGATGCTTCGTTGGATTGGCTTCGCGGCGGCCTGAGACAGTTTCGTCAAGATAAGTTCCTTCTGCTTAATTTTTTTTTTTAGGTTACGAATTTAGGGCTTCTTGCGGTAGTTATCGGTAGTCTTTCCATCTCCCTATTCATCTCTTTATATAGGCCTTGGATTTGAGAATGATTTGAATGCTGATTGATTTGGTTTTAAAGATTTCCTTTTTGGTTATAATTTGATTTTTGAAAGGTTTCCTCTTTCGAACGATTTCACTCAATGCTTGTTAATGAAAAATCCAATCTCTTATTTGGATGTATCAAATCTGTCGGATGTCTTATTTGTCTAGGTTCAACGCCTTGAAAACGGATGGGATCTTTTGGAATCTTTTCCTTTCTCACACGGGTATATTCCTCACAGGATTTTACTAACTTGGATTTGGAAATTTGACAGGTGTGCATAGCAGGGGTCTTTGGGCCAAGAGGATATCTATAACCCAGAGGAAATTCAAGTCAGCTTCTTGGTATCTGATGTGTTTGCAATGGATTTCAACTGATACGCTTTGTGGTGGATCGCAATTCCTCTTGGTGTTATCAGTGTTTCTGCAGCTTCTTCTCTGTAAATGCTCATCCTTCGCGGCTCAACCAAAAGATCAAGCTGAAGAAGGAGACTAGCAACAGCAATTTGATGTTCCATTGGAGCCATTTGAAGATATCTGGTTGCTGAACGTACTTCTATTTAATTGAACTAGTTCTGAGAGAAATTTCGCACAGATTCCTCGCACGCTATCATTTCCAGCATGAAATAATTCAAAAACAAGTGGCAATTCAATTCTATTTACTATTGAGCTCTTGCAACTTTTCAGCTTGCATACAACGCAAAGGTATGGAAATGATAGACCTTCTTCCTTCCATTCTGTCCAAATACTTTACTATGGCTGAAATTCCATTTGCTGAGATAGCACTGAAAGCATTAACTGACCTGTTATATTCGTCTCTTCCCATTAGAATTTGCTCAAGAATTGTTATGGGGGCAGCTCTAGGGTTTATAGCTAACTGAAAGTCATCTATATCCTCATTTTGTTCTGGATCACTTGGATAAGAGAGGGTATAAGTTCATGCTCCGAAAGCTGAGCGGAAACTGGCCTTAGCTGGTAAATAAGAAGTGCAACTTCAGCCAAAACCAAACTTAAGTAGAGCAGCGGAGATCATTGCAATGTTTTTTGCTGAGGGAGAACACGAAGGACCTCTTGGTGCGTTAGAAGTTGAAAGTTCTTGAGCTAGTTCAGGATTCTGTTCTTTCCATGATACAATCAGTCTCTTCAAAACATGGCTTGTTTTCGGTAAGATGTTTGCAGGTACTATCAATATCCTTAATATTAGAGTTTCTTCCATTTGTAAGTATGGCAACTCGGTTCTGAGTGCTTTTAGTGACGTGGCAGGGAGCATGATCAAAAATCCTCTTGAGCGGAGCTGAGACCTTCTTGCAATGGTTGTGAATTGAGGTAGCACACATAACAGAGGTGTATTCAAATTCATTCCCACGTAGCTCGTTTGAATGCCGGTTGACTAGAAGGATAGTGTACGCTTGTGATATAACATGAAGTTCCACTACCTCCTCGTTTCACTACGCAACTCTAGGTAAGAAATAGTTTTATGAGTAAAATAGGATGGCCATATGTCTAATGACCTTGTTTGGTGTATCTACGAGTTGCAACTTGTACTTGTTCTTCCTACCCTTTGCTAGATGACTTCTGAATTTTTACAATTTGCATAAGGTATTGTGCAATGTAAAAATCTGACGTCGAAGATTGTTCTCTTTATTCAATACCGCTGCTGTCTACATTTTAACCCGTGTATGCTTGATGCAGGTGATTGGTGGTTGAAGGATGTTCATGGTGAAGATTAGAGTCCTGGTGATGCTGATGTGAAGAAAATCCTGCTGTGAACTGTGTTAAGATATTTGTCTTGCTGATATGCTTTTGGTTGCCAACAGACCTTTCCTCTTCTTCTTTCAGGGTGTTCGAGATGGTGATGATGACACTACGTGTGTCTGAGCCTATGTTAATTGTGTCTTCGAATCATATTGGGAAATATTCTGAAAATGGTTGCCTTAATTCGATTCTTCAATGTTCGGTAGAGAGTTGATAATGGCTACGGTCATAGTCCTCCAGGCCGCTCGAGTCTCATGCCCGATGATGAATTGAACTGAGGGCTAGTCTTAAATCTCTTCTTCTTGAATTTCACTTTTATTTTCGACGGCCTTTGACTAATGATGGTGTTTTGACAGGTCGAAAGGGAGTCTCGGTTTTGTCACTTGTGGAGTTCTCTCTCTGTTTCTAATGTTCACAACATTCTGCAGTGAGTGGACAACGACGATATAACATGAGCACGCTGGCGTTGGTTTTCTTTGCGTTGACGGCTAACTATGTTACCATTACGGAAGCGAGTTGGTGGCAACCAAGCTGCTGTGCGGATCCGTTACAACTTTGCACATTTGGATCGTCTGCTATAACCATTCCATCGGGCAGTGGTCCTGCTTCAGTTTTCTTTTTATCATCGGCGCAGTCCTTTATGATAAGAACAATAACTACCTGATCTGACGCCGATGGCTCAGATTGGTAACGGGAGTAGGATGCGGCTTTAGTCGTGCCCTCCCGACACTCGATGATGATAATGTTCTGAGAGTGTCAAACAACTTCTAACCTCTTTTCCTGTTGTGTTTTGTTTATCTGTTCTTTTTCAGGTAACCGGGAGCTTGTGGCAAGATTCAAGGGAAGAACAATTAGAGCTCTTTAGGACTTAGGACTTTTAAAATAGACATTCCTTGTAAATGAAATTCTCTTGTAACCAAATAAGTACCCATGAATCAAATTCAAAAGTTATTTGTCCCCTTCATTTGTAAATTAAGTACTTATGAAATAAAATTCAACAAATACTTATTTACTTCTCAATTATAATCTTAAATACTTATGAATAACCAATTTGGAAATTATTTATATTTACTTCTTAGTTGTAAATTATAAACACTTATGAATAAAAAATCCACAAATATTTGAATTCACTTCCTAATTATAAAGTATAAATATTCGCGAATGATATTCAAATATACTTAATTTCTCGTCCATGTGTTTATTCCTCTCGTGGTCCCGATCTCACTGCCTGATTAAATCTGAGTGAATTCAAACTAAATCCCATTCATTGTATATCAAGAGAACGCGTTATCAACTGAAATGGAACCCCGTCCAGAATGGTCTTGAAAGCACTGTGGGACTTGTGAACCTTGTGAACCTTCATAAAGTAGCTTGTGGACTTTATGAACTTCATGAAAGGTTATGCAAGTTGTTGGAGAACTTGTGAACCTTGTGAACCTTCTTAGAACACAAAGTCTTGTATTGTGAGGGCAAATTTTGGGGTGCAACAATGTGTACAAATTTTATTTTTGTATTTTTGTACAGTTTTGCATTTTTGTTTTATGCGTGACTACCTCTTTCCAGGAGTCGCATCCGATGTACAAACTTTGCCTATTTTCAGGCCATTATCAATAAAGTGTGTTATTCAGTATAGCTGTGTGTTTTGGGTTTTTTACTTTTACTGTTTTGTTTGTAGAAAACGCCAATGTTTTGATAAACTTACATGTGTGTAAGCAGGTGGGCCTCGACCGATGATTGTAAAACCAGGAGATTACTTGAGTGGTTGTCATGGGTGATGACCGAAATGTTGTCTTTTTGCATAGATTTGTCTTGTGTTTGCTTGTGTCTTTTGCAGGTATTCAAGTTCGCAAAGTTCCCAGCCAGAGTCCGTGGCAGGTTAGTACCCTCTCCAGAGGATGAATGTTGTGTTTTTCCCCAGTGGAAGCGCCCGAAGCAAATTTGAACACTCTTCCCCAGTAAAGTCAGAATGGTTTTTCCCCACAGAGTTGAGTGCTATCCCCAGGAGGGTGGAAGTTGTGTCAAAGAACAGATCATATCCTCAGCAGGTCAGAATGGGATTATCAAGCAAAGTGGAATTCCTCCCCAGCTAGGGTTGAGACGGATATGATTAAATCCCCACAGAGTTTCTTGTGTAGTGTGAATCAGAATCTACCGGCCAGTCCCCAACTCAGTAATAGCAGGATGAGTAATCAGAATATTGGGGTTTCGAAGGCAGTTTCCTCGCATAGGAGTGTCTTTCTCTTTCCCCAGCAGTCGTCAGGACAATTATCTTCAGCAGAATGTGAAGTTACAAGGTTGTGAGCTACTTCCCTAGCAGGACGGTTATCCCCAACGGAATTAGTTCACCTTTCCAACATTCATTGGAAGCGTACCAGTAGTGTTCCGGTATTCCCCAGCGGAGTTTAGTTCGCTTTTTCAGTATGTATTTAGTCGGAAGCGTATCGGTGGTATTCCGGTATTCCCCGGCAGAGTTAGTTCATTTTTTCAGCATATCCGGTCATCCCCGGCGGAGCGGTTGTTGTATCCAGTATTCTCCGGCAGCCCGAGCCTGCATTTGCATTTGCATATGGCATCATTGCATCATACGTGCATTTCATCGTCAAGATAAGTAGCATTTCCATTCTACATGGGACATTACGTCATAGAAAAATTCAAACATACGCATGTGCATGCGAAGCATAAGCTAGTTTTTTCTATTAGCCTTCCGTGGCAAATTGAATCGCTCTGAAATCAGTTCAGAGGCGCTTATCCAGCAGCGGTGTTCAAACCATGCAGCGGTTTATTTGTATTTCAGATCATACAACCGGGTTTTCTCCGTCTATCTTTAGACGTCTTGAGTTCAAATAAGGGGTTTTTCTTCCCTTCTATCGGTAGGCGATGTCAAGTCTTCAGGGGTCTTCCAGTAAGGTGAATTTTCAGGGGTTTATTCTAGCAGGTGATGTTGGTTCCGATGTAAAGATTGTGAGTAGTTTTCAGCCAGGGTTTCAAAACAGGGTTCTTCTAGTGATATGAAGTTTCAGGGGTTTTTCAGCGAGTTTCTTATCGTCAGTTCGTATTGATGGTGTGTTTCCCCAGCGAGTCTTTCCGTCTATCTTTATACGAGGGGAAGTTGGGAGGATTTTTCAGCGGGTGTCACAATGGGGTTTCATCTTATAAGCGGTGTTCTTTCCGTCCATCTTAGGGCGATGGGAATTTTCAGACGCAATGTATTCAGCGGGTTTCATAACAGGGTTCTATCTTATAAGTGATTTTCTTTCCGTCTACCCTTAGACGAGGTGAAAGGATCGAATGCGGGGTTCAAATGAGTGTCCTTCCGTCTGCTCAGGGACGATGTGGACAGTGGTTTTCTTTCCGTCTATCGTTAGACGAGGTGCGGGGTTCAAATGTGGGTTTCAAATGAGTGTCCTTCCGTCTGCTCAGGGACGATGTGGACAGTGGTTTTCTTTCCGTCTACCCTTAGACGAGGTGAATGCGGGGTTCAAATGTGGGTTTCAAATGAGTGTCCTTCCGTCTGCTCAGGGACGATGTGGACAGTGGTTTTCTTTCCGTCTACCCTTAGACGAGGTGAATGCGGGGTTCAAATGCGGGTTTCAAAAGGGTGTCTTTCCGTCTGTTCAGAGACGATGTGAGTATTGGGGGTCTTCTCGTCTGTTCAGAGACGTCGTGAGTATGTTTTTCTATCAGTAAGTAATGTAAAGAGTTCAGGGGTTTTGTTACCTTCGGGTGTGTTATCTGTAGAAATCGAGAGTTTTGTATCAGAGGATTGATCAGTTTGTTGCCGTGACGATTGGATTCGATTTTCTGGAGTTTATTTCCCCAAGCAGTGGGGTTCGCGATTTATTTTTGTGGTTCGCAATTTATTTTTGCGGTTGGCAAATTTCCGGGTTTATTGGTATTCAACCGTCTCGTACCCCGATTGTCGAAGGTTGCGCGCTCTTCAACCATTCAGGTCCAAGCCGTTTGAATAGGGGCAGCTGTTGCACCCTAAAATTTGCCCAACCTTTTCTAGGGTTAGGGTATTGCATTGTCATCATGTACATAGTGTATTCATCTGCATCTATTAGGAGATTGAAGGTGGAATATAAGAGGAAAGAGCTAATTAGAGCATCAGTCCAAGAGTTGAAGGCTCAAAGGGTTGCAGTGTATGGGGAATGGTGTGAAAGGTCTCCAAGGGGTCTATGAGGTGGTGATTGAGGGTATGAGATGTGTATTGATCTTATTGAGTCTCTAGAGAGTTAGGGAAGAGCTCAAGCAAGCCATGGAATCAAGTGCCTAGGGTTTTGATTGAAGTATATGCAAGTAGGGTTTTGTCTGAGTAACCCTAGGTCAAAGGTGATGTGTGAAAAGCCTCAAGGGCACGATATATTTCATTTTAGACTTAAAATGATATGATAAAGTCTATGTGGTGTTGTGCCAAGAATGCTCAAAGAAAATCAAGAAGAGTTGAGGGTGATAAGACAAGGTTCCTAGGGTAAAATCCCTTGTTTTTCACTGAATTGTCAAGGAAGATAAGTTGAAATACAAGCCTCATCTCACCTAATTATGGTCATGAGACTTGTAGAGGATGTTGTTAGCTTTAATTTGAGTGGTGGAAGTCCCTGAGAAGATTTCTAGAACTCAAGTTATGGCTCTTGCAAGTTTTGGGTCACCAGATGACACTGAATTTTGTCTATGAAAGTTGACTGTCTTCCAATCAACTTTTGACCCTCAAGGAAGTTTTGAATGAACTTTGGACAAGCATGAGAGTTGTTCCTCATTGTCTCCCCTTTCCAAAAAGGTATGGTATGCCTTCATCTGATTTTTGGAACTCTACTTATGGCTTGTGCAAGACAGGGGTATTTTGGTCATTTGGAATTACAGGTCATCTTTAGCCAATGCCCAAAACTCATACAAGGGAGCTTCAAATGGAAAAATGTTCAACATCAAAGTTGCTCAAAATGACATTTTAAGGCTAGATAAGAGGTCATGGAAGTTTGGAAAAGCTTGTAGCAAGAATTTATAAAAGTGGTGAAAATGACTTGAAAATGGCATATAACTTAAAAAAGTTGGAATTGAAATTTGGTTTGGGAGATCTACAAATCCAAAATGGGGCATATGATAGATGATTTTGACTAGAAACAACATTTTAAAAACAATGGTTTAGCCACATTTTTTAGTTTAGGCTTAAAAATTGGAGTTGCTTTGTAATTCTCTTTCTTGCATAATAAGGCACCAAAATGAAAAGTGAGAAATTGCCTTGAAAGAGCTTGAAATGCCTTGTTATCATACCATAAACTCATGACATGAGATTTTAAGTAAAAATGCATGAGTTATCATGAGATTGCATGAGAATTACATAAAATGGAAAATTCAAAATACCATTGCATGAGAACTTCTAAAAACTTCCTAGAGCATTCTAGAAATTTCTACACACTTCCATTGACCTCTATATAAACCCTAGAGGGCATGCCATGAAGGGTTGGTGATTCATTTGCTTGGAAACTCATTGTTGCATTCATTCCTTCCACTTTGCATTTTGCATTCAAACACTTTCTCTCCTTCATTTCCAATTCTCTCTTCAATCCAAATCCACTCTTGAGATCATGAGGAACACTTGCATAGGGTTGTAGAGAAGAATCCATGGCAGCTTGAAGGTGTTGCATCCAAATTGCAAAAAATTGCATTTTGATTCGAGCAAGGAGATAGAAGCATTCTACATCAAGGGTTTTGCATACAGAAGAGTCAGCATCCATTGGAGATCAAGCTTGGCAAGTATCAAGAGCTGAATTGGATCCTAACTACCATTGCCATCATCAATTGGTAGGTTTGCAATTTCATTCGAATCACCTTATTTATGCCACATTAGAGTTTGTTGTTGGGATATTCATTGTTAGAGACCATTAGGATGCATTCTGAGAAGTTTGAAAGCTGTTCTTGAAGTTTGAGAGTTTGGTGTAGATTCTTTCAAGATCAAGATTAGGTTGGTTAGGAGGTCTTAATGCACATGTAATAGCTTAATGAAATCAGTGAAGCATGTTGAACAAGAGGGTGCCATTAGATCAAAGAATTAAGATGGTTGATATCAGTGTAAAGTGAGTGGACCCAAGTGTTCACGCGTTCTGTTTGAGACTTCTATGGAGTGTTAGTTGAAACCAAGGCCATGGCTGGATAGAGGGGAAAGAGTAGTGCAACTTTGGTTTTTATTTCGTGGCGTTTCATCAAGAATTAAGGGAGAACAGAGAGATGGAAGATGGCTGCGTGCATGGCTTCAAAACCTGAAAACCCTAATTCAATTGGAGAAGATGCATGATAACCGTTGGATCATAAGAAATGTTTGACCAGACTCATCCATCGCACGGCCAAGATTCAATTTCAAAATGGAGGGAAGTTCAGATTATGATGAAACGCAGCGTTTCATTTATTGGAACACTGGGCTTCTTTTGCTAATCGCACCCCACACGCGCCTTGGCCCAATGTTTTTCAAATGGAATTCCTTCTTTCTGCACCCTCCTCTCATTTTCTTTTTATTTCTCATTTTATTTCTTTCTATTTTCATTCAATTTTCCAAAATTCATATTAAAATGAAAAATCACTATTTTTTAATGGTTCTTTTTGCATTAAAATCTTTGAAATGTCTAGAAAATTATAAAAAATAAAAATACCATTTTATTTTTTATTTGCTATTTTTTGCATATTTTCCAATTAAATGACTATTTTTGTGGTTTTAGTTCATACACAATTTTGTTCATGAACTTGCTTAATGATTTTAGGCCCATTCTTTTTTGTGCTATCAAATATGAATGTGTAGGCTCTCTGGTTTTTGTACTAGGATTTTTAGAAGCTCATTTGGTATAGTTTGCTTACTTGACATTTAGGTGTTCAAAATTAGGGTTTTAGATGACTTAGGTGCACAAAACATTTTCTTTTAGGAGTTTTGTTTTGATTTTGGGGTAGGGAATATATGGGATATTAAGGGTAGAGGTTATAGCTCCCCTAAAATAAAGGTTAGAATTTTCCCCATTGGATTTACTATTTTTAGTATATTTTGCAAGTTGATTGATTGTATGAGATGAATTTGCACTGTTTAGTTGCTTGTGGGTTTTTCTTTTGGGGTTTTCTTGTGGGGTTTGTTTGAGGAGGCTTGTCTTGTGATGAGGAGCTTGTGATGAAGGCTTGTTGAAGAAGCATTGAAGACAAAAGCTTGATGATCAGATCAAAGGATGAGGAGTTTTGGCTTGCTTGTAGCTGATGAAGGCAATAGGATAGGAACTAGGTAGAGCTCTAGATTAGAAAACTTGATACTAAAAACATGGATGGTTTCTTCCACCTCCATTCCTCCCTATGATTGATAGTTCTTTTGAGATGTTCACCTCTCTCCTTTGGAGGGACCAGTGGATCATCTTGAGTGTAGAACTTTGAGGGAACCAGTCTCTCTTGATGCTAACTTCTTAGGGGTTTCCCTTGGTTGCCCATGAGATGTTTAAGCATTATGATTCACTCTATCAATTCATCTCTCTTGGAGTGCTTGCTTGAAGATGAAGCCCTTGAAGATGAAGGTCAAAGCCATTGAAGATGAAGGTCATGTGCAGAGGAAAGTTCATGCCATGAAGATTGTCAGAAAGAAAGCTGTGCAACTAGTGAAGCTAGGGTTTGAAGCTGTTCAGAGCTGCTGTCAGAGCTAGGGGTCTAATGAAGAGGATTATCTTGCAAGTGTTTGCAACTTGAGGGGTTCATCATGTGGGTGCTTTGGAGGATCATTTAGCTGTCAGAGCTTGGGGGGGTCTAGGGAAAGAGGATTGTTTTGAGAAGTTTCCTTTGAAGGATGTGTTGTGCATCATTGGAGGAGTTGTGGGGTCTATCATTGAGAAAGGTTGTAGGGTTCATCTTGTGTTTGTTTTCTAAAGGGTTCATTTGTTGTCAGCTGTTCAGAGCTGTTGGAAGTTTGTTTTGCAATGGAAGCTGAAGTTGTTCAGGGCTTGTCTTCATTTGCTTTGTGGGGTTCATTTGAAGTAGAAGGTATTGCTATTCAGGGCTACCTTTGGCTTGTTGTGGGGTTCATCTTATTAGTTGTTGTGGGGTTCATCTTATGTTTGGGGGTTCATCTTGTATTTGTTGTTGTGGGGTTTATTGACAATGGAAGCTGAAGCTGTTCAGGGCTTGCTTTCAGTTGTTCTGTGGGGTTCACCTTGGTTTAGTTGAAGTCTGTTGAGATTCACTAAAGTTTGTTTAGTTGGGGGTCCATTGAAGAGTTTTGTTTCCTGTGGGGTTCATTTGAAGGATTGAAGATGATAGGGTTTCATTTGAGATTTAAGATTTGAGTTTGAAGCTTGCAGCTGTTCAGGGCTTGGGGTTTCTGTTTTTTCTTTTACTGTGTTGTTTGTTAATAATTCCCTTAGGTTTGAAAGTGAAAGTGCTTCACTCTTGCCTATTGTGTTTCCAGGTTCGAGGTTGAGTTTGGCTCCCTTGCCTTGCTTGTTTGTTACATCCATGCATATTTACTGTTTACTGTATATATCATTGTTGCTTTCCTTTTATCCCGTAGGAGCTCTGATTTCTCTGCCGTGGAGAAATTATGACAGACCTTAGGAGCTAATCCATGCATGATAACATTAGGTTAGTTTTAATCCCTTTCAACCCTTAGGTTTTTAGAGTTGCTGTTTCTCTTCTTACCTCAAAACAACAGAAAAACATATAATAAGGGTTCTAACACAATAAAAGACACTTCTGGCGTAAAAGAAGGTGAACAAATCAAAAAGTCATTTTGTCCGCCGTGGACTCTTAATCAGGAAAAACCTTTTTCAGAAGGATAAAAAACACTTGGACAGCTTGTGTCTAACGTAGCCCGAACTATGTTTGCTCTGATCTTTCATGCCGTGTGAAAGTACGTAGGCATAGGATGCGATATTCTAGCGAGCAACCTTCCCTTCCTTTCCCGTAGTTAGGCGAACTACGTTGACTCTGATTTCTCGTTCCAGACGGGAATACGTAGGCATAAAGTGCGATACTTTGCCGAGTCACTCTTTTTCTTTCTTTTTTAACCCTTAACCATTAGAGTAGATAGTATACAATCCATACGAAAACAAGCGTGGATCCCGTCGAGTACGACGGACGTGAGGGGTGCTTAATACCTTCCCCTTGCGTAACCGACTCCCGAATCCAGGTTTTGGTTGCGATGACCATAACTTTCCCGTCTTTGCAAGGTTTACTTCGAGCGTTTCCTTTCCCCCCTTTGGGATAAATAACGCACGGTGGCGACTCTTCTATCTTGCCGGCGCCGATTTTCGCAGTAGCGACACATAGCTATCATGGCTTCCATGAGTTGATCCAAATGATTCTTCATAAATTCAAACTCTGCCCTTGTAACAACCTGATTCTGCTCTTCTGAGTTCATAGTTTTTCCAGAAGCTAATTCAAATCCAATGCGAGTTTCAGGAAATCAACTGTGGATTGGACAAAAGACTGGTAAGCTCTCTGTTCCGACTGAGGATGGACATGCAAAAATGAGATGCATATGCAATGCAATGTAATATGAAATGCAACAAACACAAGATCAAGGTCACAAATTCTGTAAGACAACACAATGAGATATCTCTCACCTCGGGTGGGCAATCTATTGGTTTATAAGAGGGTATTCCAAAGGATTTTAAACAAAGTCCCATGCACTAAACCTCAAAAGTTTTCCATCATAACGACTATTCGTAAGACGGTAATCCCTTCAAAGGATGAACACAGAGTTATGTTTTAGTAAACCTTCAGAATAAGGTTCTACAAAAGGTCCTCAGAGTCACGGACTCCCAGGTTGGAAATAAATACGCCATTACGATTACAGATAATACATAATCATCCCAAAGGGGTCTCATCTGAGCGGTGGAATTCAAACCAACTCAACGAGTTCTAAGTCTCGCAAATCAGAAAGAAACCACCTCCTAATCTTAGTGTATATTAGAAAGCTCGGGTAGAAAGCTTTTATCCTCACAAGCCATCCCAATAAACCCAACAAGGTAAAAGGAACACAACACAAATAATAAAAGCAAATAAAATACAAACGCGACAAACAAACTAGGTTTGGCTTGCTAGGTTAGTCCCCAGTAGATTCGCCAGCTGTCGCTACTCGGAAAAAATGCAACGACGGGGAGGCAAAAAGATAGACAGAAGACTCGCCATCGAACTTTATTTATCCCATTAGGGGAAGGGAAAACATCGAGAAAATCCTAAGAAAGAAATGGATAAGATGGTCTCGCGACTAAGAACGGGTTCGGAATCCAGTTATGTGAAGGGAAGGTATTAGCACCCCTCGCATCCATCGTACTCGTAGGAACCATTTGTTTGTCGATGTGTGAAGGTGTCGCTACTGCGAAAAAACGGTGCCGGCAATAACAGAAGAGTCGCCACCGTGCGTTATTTATACCAAAAGAGGGAAAGGAAACGCTCAGAGAAAACCTAACGCAAAGAGGGAAAGGAATGGTCATCGCAACCAAATCCTGGATTCGGGAGTCGGTTACGCAAGGGGAAGGTATTAGCACCCCTCACGTCCGTCGTACTCGACGGGATCCACGCTTGTTTTCTATCTAAGGGTGTGTTTATCTATCTACTCTACAGGCTTAGGGACAAAAGAAAAGGGAAAAGACAGGACTCGACAGAACAATCGTTGTCCTGGGCCTACGTACTCCCTCGTGCAATGGGAAAGTGAGAGTCAACGTAGTTCGACTACCTACGTCTAAAACGGGGGGAAGGTTGCTCGCCAGGATATCGCATCCTGTTCCTACGTACTTTCATACAGCATGAAAGATCAGAGCAAACGTAGTTTGGGCTACGGAAGACACAAACTTGTCTGACAGTTTTTTATCTCCTTATGAAAGGGTTTTCCTGATTAAGGGTCCAAGAGGACAAAAATGACATTTGAAGTTTGTTTTCAGTCTTTTATGGAAGAACTATTTTTTTAGGATGTTTGCAATCTCTGTCGCACTAGAGACTATGACCTAGGAGTGAACGCGTCGCATGTCACCCAAAGGGTACCACACTAAACATCCAGATTACTGAAGAGAGACCCTCCAGCAACCCTTTCCTAGATAGCTTAAGGCTCATAACGCTCGACGTCAATTAACCTTATTACTGTGTTTTTGAATTGTTTTGAGATGAGGGGAGAAAGACGCTCTAAAAAGCCTATGGTTACAGGGGAATCTAACCTAATGTTGTCATGCATGGGTCAAAACCTAATGTCTGTCATAACTTCCTCTTGAACAAGAGGAAATCATAGATCCTAGGGGAAAACAGCAAAAGAAAGCAAACAGAACAATAGCTCAAAAGAAATTACTGTAAATAAAATGACTGTAAAATGCATGAATGCAACACTCAAGTAGAAGGGAGGAAAAATGTGTGGGGCAAAGGCCACCACAAGCTCATCTCAACCTGAACTGCTTGCAAGAAAAAGAGTAAAACACACAGGAAAAACAGACAATACAGAGAGAAAACCAAAAGAAACAGAGAAAAGCATCCCAAGCAGCACCAAACTCCTACAGCAACCTCAAACAGCAAGCTTCTGTTGACAGCAGATTGTATTGACAGCAAAGTGACTTCAGCTTCAAGCAAGCTCCAATGGAAGACAACTTCAAGCTCTTCAATCTTCATCTTCAAGCTCTAGAAAGCACACTCCAAGAGGAGGAATCAGCAAGATCAAGTTACAATGTTAATAGACTTAATGAAAACCAAAGGAAATCATTAAGAACTAACATTGAAATGGAAAGACATCCTCAAAGTTCTACTCAACTATGGACATGCCACTCATCCCTCCAAAGGAGAGATGGAGCTTCCCTAGGAGGACTTCACATCATTGGATGGGATAGAAGCAAACAATGCATTCTATTTTTGAGGAAAGAATCAAAACTAGTCCTAATGGCTCTTCCTAAAACCCTAATTTCCTAAGCTCCTAAAAAGCTCCTAAAAGAGAAAAAAGCATCAACTCCAAGCTCCAATCTTCAAGCCACAACAGATACACCAAACCCAAAAGACCTCCCAAAAAGTAAAACAAGCTCCACAAGCTCCAAAGTCACCAACAGGACCAAACAAGCAAAGGCACACAAGATAAAACACCACAAGCACAAGTAACTTGCAAAATACAATTAAAATAGAAAACAAAGTTGTAAAATTCTAATAAATTTCTTAGGGGAACATACAAGTTTAAACATTATAGGGTTAAAATATAAAAGCTTAATTCAACTTCTAAGTCATCTAATCAATTCCTAAGTTGAAGGATGTCAAGGTAAACCACAAGTTTGTGGAGGCTCTAAACTTAACACCTAAAACAGAACCTAAAGTTGTCTTAAAATTCTAACAAAAATTATAAGGGATCATGAATATCTACCCTAAAACATACTAAAATATCTCAGCCAGAATCAATACCAATTGGAAGAACAAAATTCAACAAAACAGATGAACAATTATGCAAAAATTAAAAAACTACACAAAATGAGAAAAATCAAATTAAATTGAAAAATGCATGAAAATGCATTTTATTGATTCCAGAAAATCACAAATTCTCTCAAGATCATGGAGGTATTTTTAAAATAATTTTTGGATCAAGAATGAATTTAATATGAATTTTGGAATCAATAAAGCATTAAAATAAAATAAACATGAAATAAACTAAATTCAAATGCTGAGAAAAACACACGCCCTTGGATCAGTTGACAAGTCAAAGCATCCAAGCATCCACACGCTGCCAGCACATTTATTTAAACGCCTGCGTTTTGGTTCCAAAATCTCACTTCTCAAATAACACAATCGTTGGATCTGGTGGTCAGTCAAGGTCAAAGGCTTGATCCGATGGCTATAGCTTATCTTCTCCAAATCACAGGCCAAACGGAGTGAGACTCAGTGTGGTGGCCGGAGAAGACTCCGGTTGTCTTCTCCGGTGAGGCAAAAGTCACAGGCATCCAAAACATGTAATCCTTATATCAATCTCACTCAGAAATTCATCAGGAATTCAAATCTCCAGTCCAAATGTTCCAGCTCTCAATAGGTTTTAAAACATGAAGCAATGTTCAGAAATAGCATCCAGATCAATCATCATCAATTGCAAAACTAATGGTACAGAAATCATCCTCATGCTTCACTGATCACTCTGATCTATCCAAATCATGTTATAGCCTCAAGATCAGGTCAAACCGTGTCAAAACACAAATCACATGTCACCTAAGTTTGTCTCTAATTGCTCCAATTTTTGTCCAGAAACGATATACTACTCAACTAGATCCTAACCACAGGTTCAAATCTAACTACATCATGCTAAATTATGAGGAAATTTGAAGGTTACTAACCTGTTGTAGATCTAGTAACAGATGCACTTGGAGCTTGATTCTCCCTTCAAAACTCTCCAGATACGTTCAATGATGCAAGAGGATGATGCTTCAACCTTCAATTTGCTTTGATCTTGCTCCAAACTGAAAATTCGATTTCTCTTGCTCCTCTTGAAAACTCAACTGCAATTTTAGTATTCTGCACGAAATGAATGCCAGCCTGAGTTCTGAATCAATGCTAGACTTATATAGAATGATTCTATGGGCTTTTGAAGATTGATCCAAGCCCAATTCAGTAGTTTCAATTTTCTGTTTTTTCTCTTGAAAGTTCAATGTGACAGTCACGATTTCCTTGTTACAGCTTGCACTAGAAGCTTCTGATCAATTTCATAATGCTTGGTGAGCAAAATTAGATCAAAAGGATGGCCTGAATTGCATTGGTGAATGTTTTTGAAATGTATCTTGCACATGAAGTAACCATATGACAACTCATAAAACTTGGCCTAAACTCAAAATTCTGCTAATGCCAAAGTGCTTAGAATTCAATTTCCATTCAAAAAATGTAGCTACTTGACATGTTTTGGTCCTTTAGCTCAAAAAGTCAATTTTCCCTCCTTAATCCATTTGAAAATTTCCCTTTTTAGGCCATTTTAAGTGACTTTTTGTTATGAGCCAAACCAATTCCACATGACAACTTGGTTGCACTTAAAATCATGTTTTGAGCAAGTTCCATATTGAACAAATCTCCATTTGAAGAGTGCAAGTTGGAGATATGGACTTATGATTGGAAATGACCTATAATCTCACTTTCCCAAAATACCCCTGGCTTGCAAAGATCATAACTTGAGCTTCACAAATCAGAATGGGGACTTCCATACCTTTTTGGAAATCTAAGATCATGAGGAACAAATGTCATGTTGACCAAAAGTCCATTTGAAAACTCCTTCAAGGTCAAAAGTTGCTTGGAAGTCAGGTGATTTTCACAGATAAATTTCACATTCATCTGGTGACCTGTAATTTGTCTGGACCATAACTTGAGTTTTATAAATCCACTTGAGGACTTCTAGTAATCAAATTAAAGGTATTGAGATGCTCTACAAGTTCCATGTTGGCCAAAGATACATTTGAAACTTGTATCTTGACTTAGGTGGTCTTGAAGTTAGGCACTAAACAGAGAATTTTGCACTGAAACCCTAATTTAGCAACTTCCCACACTCTTGATTCTTCTTGATTTGATCTTGGCACAACACCACAAATGTCTCAACATATCATTCCATGAACTCCATGACCTAAAAGTAGGCTTTGATACTCTTCAAATTCAAGGTTGACCTAGGGTTGACCCAGATGAAACCCTAATTGCTTGTACTTCAACTGTGACTCTTGCATTTGAATCAAGGACTTGATTTAACTCCAACATGGCCTTCTAGGCATTCCAAGAGCTCTATACACACCTTATATTCATAATCCATGCATCACGTCTCATTTATGGTCCTCAATTGGCTCCCAAGATAGGAGAAAATCCATAAACAAGCATTCAAACTTCTCAAGATCTCAAACACTCCTGATGACTTGGATGGCTTCTCAAGCTTGGATAACACCTCTAGGTAGGATTCTCTTGATATGAATCACTCTTGAGCCCCTGCTAGATGAATGATAGTACGATATGCAAATGTTAGAATTAATGTTATGCTAATGCAATGCAACATAAGCCAGGTAAGAAAGAGGTTGGGCAAATTTTGGGGTGCAACAGCTGCCCCTATTCAAACGACTTGGACTCGACTGGGTGAAGAGCGAACGGCCTTCAAACAATCGAAGTAAAAGACGGTTGAATATCAAGAAACCTGGAAATTTACCAACCGCAGAAATAAACTGCACAATGCTTGGGGAACAACATCCACCAGAGAACCTTGTTGTTAAAGCAACAACTGATCAATCTTCATGATTCTATCACCAATTTCCTGTGTGACGCCACAGGAATTCAATCAACAATCAAACTTCAAAAACTGCGCTTCAGAAAGCGGGCACCAAGTGCAAATACAGTTACTCCATCCTTGCTATGGGGACTGATCTGATCAATACAAAATACAGCTTCTCTGCCTATCACTGCAGCAACTGACTCTGGTACGGGGACAAATTTCGTTAACACGAACACAGTTTCTCCATCAAACCGGGGACTGACTCTGCTAACATAGCTTCTCTGCCTACCTTTGCAGCAGCTAATCATTAACTCACGTACAGTTTCTCCATCAAACCGGGGACTGACTTCTAAATCTTCTCTGTCTATTATCACAGCAACTAAATCTGTTAACGCGAGTGCAGTTTCTCCATCGAACCGGGGACTGACTCTAAAAAATACAGCTCCTCTTCCTATCCTTGCAGTAGCTGGTTACATCATCGCGAGTACAATTTCTCCATCAAACCAGTAATTGACTCACAATACAGCTTCTCTGCCTATCACTGCAGTAGCTGACTCCGTCGATACCACGGGTAACAATTCTAGCCAATACGAGTACAGTTTCTCCATCAAACCGGGGAATGACTCTCAATACAGCTTCCCTGCCTATCCTTACAGTAACTGGTTTTGGCGACTTCACGAGGATAATAGTTATGTGGGCACGGGTACAATTTCTCCATCAAACAGGGGATTGACTCGATACTCAACATACCTATCTACAGCAGATGACTCCGTCTATCACAGGTACAACTTGATCCATATGAATACAGTTTCTCCATCCAACTGGGGACTGATTCACAGTACAGCTTCTCTGCCTATTCACAGCAGCTGACTTTATGGGTAATAAAACTTCTATTAACATGAATACGGTTTCTCCATCAAACCGGGGACCGATTCACAAAATACACGCCTCCGTACGTACGCTACGGGTAACACCTCCGTTAGTCCAATCTACAAACATTTAGCACTGACGAGACAGCAGATCTGAGAAGAACTCTACTGGGGATATTCTGAAATCAAACTGCCAGACACCCATTTCGACACAGGCGGCAACTTCGGAAATTTTGATTCATGAAATCTTTGGATGCTGACGAGACATCAAACTTGAAGGAACACTCCGCTGGGGGGTAAAGAGAAACTTAACCAAGCAACTTCGTGGGGAATACGACAAGACGAACAATATCATCACGTGTCTCTCATCGAGACCTTGGAAATCTGGTAATTGATCTGAGCAAGGGCTCCCAAATACCCGCATGAAAACACACCTGGAAGTAAAGAGGTTAACCAACCTGGCTTATGTTTCAAAGTGCGTATGTTTGAAGATGGCGTAATGCTCCATACGGCATGGAATGCTACGCGTTTGAATAGATGCAAATATGACACTATATGCAAATGCAAATGCAGGCTCGAACTGCTGGAGAAACAGTGATATGAAATTGTCTCAGCAAGACAAAATGTTGAAGACAAAACTAACTCCGCCGGGGATAAATGGGTAGCACAAAATATCTCAATAAGATAAATGCCGGAGGTAAAATAAACTCTGTCGGGGAGAGACCAGATGTCACAGGAACATTCCAGCAAAATAAATGCTGGAAAGGTTAGATCAGTTTCCACTGGAAGGAAAGAACAAACCCTGCTGGAGAGAGTAACTCATAAACTTGAAGCTACGATCTCTGCTGAGGATAATCGTCTTAACGAAAGCATAACCACCTGCCGGGGAAAGGAAAGAATAATCCTGCGCGGGGATATCCTTCTGAATCAAAAACAACTTGGTTATACTCTGCGGGAACTACCCATGCTGGGGATTGGTGGTGCACATACTTAGCTGCTGGGAATGCACCTTCTGCAGGGAATACTGACTTACTGGGGACAAGAGTCCTAGACCTGGAACCTGCCACTTCCGTTGGAGGATATATCTTGATCAGCTGAGGATACTTCCTTAACGACCCTACTAGGGATACTCCTTTTGGGGGAAACTCCCAACTCTAGTAGGGATAAATGCCACTTCAACTCTCTGGGGACAAGAGTCCTACTTTCATCACTGAGGATGAATACATCTCTTGAAACCTGCTCCTTCATCAAGGGATTTCGGCTGGGGAAACAAAATTCCCTGACTGTTTGCTTCAAAAGTAGGGACCCTGCAAAACAAACAACGTGACAAAACAAATCTACGCAACAAGATTTATCCCGATTAGTATTTGTGATATTCGTTCAGTCAATTCAAAGTTTTAACAATTATTGGCCAGGGCCAGCAAGATTATGCACGTGCAAGTTTATCAAAAACATCGGCGTTTTTCACAAACACAACAGTAAGGGACAGGCATCAAATACTGAATAACATGCTTTATTGATAACGGGCCTGTAAATAGGCAAAGTTTTTGTACAATGGATGCAACTCCTGAAAAGAGGAAGTTACGCACAAGCAAATACAACTATGCACAGAAGCACAAAGAAAATTTGTATACATGTTGGCAACGTGGTACAGACAAACACCATGAGCTGATCCTCCTATGACTCGCCTGACTCTGACGCCTTCCCGATACTCGATCTTCGGAATAGATTGTCTTGGATGAACGACCCTCAGGTACTCCCAATCCACTAAGCAATGCAGTATCAAACTCGGACCGCAGTCATTTGCTTTTTCAAATCCCTAACTTTTGCGTGAATCGCCCTTTGCAGGTTTTCAATTCACCGGGATACCCTTTTTTGACGAAGTCACCCTTTCCAGGTTTTCGACTTCGCGGGTGTACAGTTTTTCAATTTTATCCCTAACTTTTGCCCGAACCTTTTCTTTTTTTTTCTTGGTTCGCCAGGATGCCCCATTTTTTCCTTGACTCTCTTTTTTCTGTCCAGCGGGTCTCTTTTAAGCAAAGTATTTTTTAACTGCATCCGAGTTGACAGGAGACGTGAAATCCTCACCATCCATGGTGGATAACAATAAGGCTCCTCCGGAGAAGACCTTTCTGACGACATATGGACCTTCATAGTTGGGAGTCCATTTTCCCCTGTGATCTGATTGTGGTGGAAGAATATTTTTCAGCACAAGATCTCCCGTCTGAAAGCTTCAAGGGCACACCTTCTTGTCATAAGCTTTCTTCATCCGGCTCTGATACAACCGACCATACGCTAGCGATGCCAGTCTCTTCTCATCCATCAAACTGAGTTGATTCAATCTATCTTTTACCCATTCTGCCTCATCAAGTTAGACATCACGCAAAACCCTCAAAGAAGGAATCTCAACTTCCAATGGTAGGACATCCTCCATACCATATACTAGTGAGAAAGGAGTTGCCCCAGTTGATGTGCGTACCGTCGTACGATAACCGTGCAAAGCAAAAGGCAACATCTCATGCCAGTCCTTGTACGTCACAACCATCTTCTGAACAATCTTCTTAATGTTCTTATTGGCCGCTTCGACAACGCCATTCATCTTGGGCCGGTAAGGAGATGAATTATGATGCTCGATCTTGAAATTCTGGCACAATTCCTTCATGATCTTATTGTTCAAGTTCGAACCGTTATCAGTGATAATCCGCTCCGGGATTCCATATCTGCAGATGATGTCCTTCTTGATAAATCTGGATACCACTTGCTTGGTAACATTGGCATATGATGCCACTTCAACCCATTTGGTGAAATAATCAATAGCTACCAGGATGAAACGATGTCCATTAGACGCTGTAGGCTCAATCTTGCCAATCATATCGATGCCCCACATAGAGAAAGGCCACGGTGACGACATAACATTCAAAGGGCTCGGAGGCACATGAACCTTGTCCGCATAAATCTGGCATTTATGGCATCGCTTCACAAACTTGAAACAGTCTATTTCCATCGTCAGCCAGTAGTATCCTGCCCGTAATGATTTTCTCGTCATAGCATGCCCACCAGCATGCGTACCAAAGGTACCTTCGTGGATCTCCTCCATGAGCAACTTAGCCTCTTTCTCGTCTACACACCGCAATAACACCAAGTCATGATTCCTCTTGTACAGGACCCCATCCGGATTCAAATAGAAATTGCCAGCCAATCTCCTAAGAGTCTTCTGATCGCGACTGGATGCCCCAGCCGGATACTCCTGGTTCTTCAAGAAATTTTGGATATCAAAATACCACGGTTTGCCATCAGAAGCTTCCTCAATGGCGAATATGAAAACAGGTCTATCAAGACGAAAGATAACTATCCTGGGAGCCTCATTCCAGAAGTTAACTTTGTACATAGAAGACAACGTCGCAAGAGTGTCTGCCATCTGATTTTCTGCTCGTGGCACATGGTGCAACTCTACCTTGTCAAAAAAAGGTAAAAGTCTCCTTGCAAAATTCATATAGGGTATCAGATTGGGTTGTCGCGTCTCCCACTCTCCCTTAATCTGATCCACAACTAGAGCAGAGTCTCCGTACACATCCAGATTTTTGATTCTCAAATCAATAGCCTCCTCGAGACCCATGATGCACGCTTCATATTCGGCCTCATTGTTGGTAACTGGAAAAGTCAACCTGGCAGTGAATGGGATGTGCGACCCATGGGGAGTAGTAATGATTGCCCCTATTTCGCTTCCATAGGAATTAACAGCGCCGTCGAATATCAATTGCCACTTGGAACCCAACTCCGGACCTTCATCAGGCAGCGGCTCCTCATAATCTTTCATCTTTAAGTACATGATATCCTCATCAGGAAAATTAAACCTCATCGGCTGGTAATCATCAATTGGCTGCTCAGCTAGGTACTTTGACAGAACGCTACCTTTAATAGCCTTTTGAGATACATGCTGAATATCGTACTCTGTCAGTACCATCTGCCATCGGGCAATCCTTCCGGAGAGTGCTTTCTTTTCAAACACATATTTGATTGGATCCATCTTTGAAATTAGCATGGTTGTATGATTTAGCATGTATTGTCTCAAACGTTTGGCAGCCCAGGCGAGTGCACAACACGTCTTTTCAAGCATTGAGCAACAGGACTCACAATCTGTGAACTTTTTACTCAGGTAGTAATCGCATGCTCTTTACGTCCAGTCTTGTCATGTTGACCGAGAACACAACCCATGCTTTCCTCAAGAACCGTCAAATACATAATCAATGGTCTCCCAGCTACCGGGGGTATCAATATTGGAGGTTCCTGCAAATATTCTTTTATTTTTTCAAACGCCTTTTGACAATCTTCATTCAAGGTCACAGCCTGATTTTTTTTCAACAATTTGAATAATGGCTCGCACGTGGCGGTTAGATGAGATATGAACCGAGCAATGTAATTCAACCTCCCCAAAAAGCCACGAACTTCTTTTTCTGTTTTAGACGTTGGCATTTCTTGTATCGCTTTTATCTTAGCAGGATCAACCTCAATTCCTTTTTCGCTGACAATAAACCCCAATAGCTTACCAGATCTCACCCCGAAGGTGCACTTGTTAGGATTCAGCCTCAGTCTGAATTTCCTAAGCCTCTTGAATAATTTCAGAAGATTCACCAGATGCTCTTCCCCCTTCTGGGATTTGACAATCATATCGTCAACATAGACCTCAATCTCTTTATGCATCATGTCATGAAAGAGCGTCGTCATAGCACGCTGATATGTTGCCCCAACATTCTTTAAACCAAAAGGCATCACTTTGTAATAAAATGTTCCCCATGGGGTAATAAAGGTTGTTTTCTCCATATCCTCCGGCGCCATTTTTATCTGATTATAGCCTGAAAAGCCGTCCATGAAGGAAAACACGGAGAACTGAGCATTATTGTCGACCAATACGTCAATATGAGGAAGCGGAAAGTCGTCCTTAAGGCTTGCCCTGTTCAAATCTCGATAGTCCACGCACATTCGCACCTTACCATCTTTCTTTGGTACCGGTACTATATTGGCAACCCAAGAGGGATAAATTGTGACAGCAAGAAAACCAACATCCCACTGTTTCTGTACTTCCTCCTTAATCTTCACAGCCATATCTGGTCGAGTTCTTCTGGGCTTCTGTTTAACCGGCAAACAATCCTCACGCAACGACAAACGATGAACAACCATGTCAGTGTCCAACCCAGGCATGTCTTCGTATGACCAAGCAAAGATGTCACTATACTCTCGAAGCATCTCGATCAAACTTTTCTTGATATCACTTTGCAGCACAGCCCCTATCCGAATATTCCTGATAACATCCTCGGACCCCAAGTTAATGACTTCAATTTCCTCCTGATGAGGCAGAATGATTTTCTCTTCTTGTTTCAAAAGTCGAGTCAGCTCTTCTGGTAAGTCATTATCCTCAACAATCTCTTCCTCGGCTTGAAATATCGGGTGCTCGAAGTCGAAGCGAGTCATAGGAAGTTCGTAGTTGGTGTCATCTGAAATATGAATCCTGCAAAGAGAACGGTTAAATGCTTCAAATGATGCAAACAAAGCACATAACCACGTTGCCATTTTATTGTCAAAAATAAAAACAGGAAAGCCAAGGATCACAAAATTTGCATGAGAAAAACGCCTTTATTTAATGATTAAAACAATGCATACACATAAGCAGGTAGCCCTGAAAGAAAATCACTATGCCCCGGGTAGGATACAGGACTGCACAATAACTGAAAAAACAAATCATTACTGTTTTGTAGTCACTGGGACAAGTTCCTGGATAGACCAGTTGCATAGGCTCTGTCCTGGCACGTTGGGCTTGATCCACGAGTCCATATCACAGTCACTATCTTCGTCTTCGACATCGGAAACAGCGTTGATCCTTTCATAGCAGACTCCACCTGGAGTAATCACCACGGGCCCTTTGAACCTTGGCGCATTCTGTGACGAGGACGCTGATGACGCTGGGTGATACCCCAATCCAAACTTGTCCCGCTTGACAGGAATCTCCAAGACTTGGCCCCATCCTTTAGTGTCCCCGACCTGAACCAACGCCTGGACGTCTTTGAACGAAGACATGGCCACCTCTGGCCCTTTGCTGATGATGGGAGTTTCAACCTTGACATGCACTCCTTCAAAAGCTTGGAATTGCGTCTCGTGGATCTCTCCATCCACTTCGACGTACTTGAATAACGAAAGATTACTAACCAGAATGTCCTCCTTCCCGCAAATGGTAACGACACTGTTACCGACCATGAATTTAAGTTTCTGGTGCAGCGTAGATGTCACAGCCCCTACAGAATGTATCCATGGTCGCCCAAGCAAACAGCTGTAAGCTGGATGAATGTCCATGATATAGAACTCAGTGTCAAACACTTCTGGACCCACCTGGAGTGGCAAAATTATCGACCCAAACACCGACCTTCTGGTCTCATCAAAAGCTCTCACGACCAAGTCACTTGGTGTGCATATAATTCCTCGAATATCTAACTTCATCAGTTCCTTCTTAGGAAATACATTCAAAGATGATCCGGTGTCCACAAGAACGTGCGACATAACAGTGCCCCGACACTCCACTGAAAT
The DNA here is from genome assembly GCA_963859935.3 of Lathyrus sativus. Taxonomy (NCBI): domain Eukaryota; kingdom Viridiplantae; phylum Streptophyta; class Magnoliopsida; order Fabales; family Fabaceae; genus Lathyrus; species Lathyrus sativus. The sequence goes on along the minus strand of OZ012735.1, from coordinate 613,603,412 downwards.
GTGCAGAGCCAAATTATGATCCTGACCTCTAGGCATCAAATCAAAGTCAGTAAAACCAAGGTTGTGTCCGGCATTCACATGCGCCATTACCCCCTCAAGCTGATTAACAGATACCTCCTAGGGCACAAACGACGTATCCAAAATTTTCAACAAGGCATTCCGATGAGCTTCGGAACAAAGCAGCAAGGACAAGATTGAAATTTTGGAGGGTGTCTGCTGCAAATGCTCCACGATCTTATAATCACTTTTGCAAATCAACCTCATGAATTCTTCTGCATCCTTGTTTGATGTTTCTTTCTCTTTCGCCTGGGAAGATCCTTCCTCATTCATTTTGGATTTGCCCTTAGCAATCCTCTCTGCTTCAACTTCAGGTGAAGCGAAAATTCTACCACTGTGGGTCATGCCCCCCGCTCCAACAAGACTGTCCACTGCCTCTGCCGGCTGGCTGTCCACATTGATCTTTTCTCCATTACAATAGGCTTCCAACCCATAATTCCATGGAACGGCTCTTGTATTCTCATAATGAATGGGTCCTGCTTTCATTATGGTGATAGTCGGCCGCTTGGCGGGCGTCGATATCGTAATAGTCTTTCGTGGAATTGTAACGGTTACAACCTCACCCTGCTTTTCAAATATTGCCTCAACAGGCTTTTCAACAGCAGTCCGGTCGAATTGCAAAGTTCCCTCATTAATCATGGTCTGAATGCCTCTCTTCAAATCAACACAACCCTCTGGTCAGGTCCAACAGTCTAAACAATACTCATCACATCCAGGGAAGACTCCCCCTTTCAACAATCTGCTCTTAACACTACTCAAAGGTGTCTTCAACTCATTTACATTCATAACCAGATTCAAATCTTCCTCTACCAGGATAGCATTCGCTCCATAATTCGGCATCGGTTGTTGTACAATATTGGGACTATCATGACTGAAGTTAATGGCCTTACTGTCAATCAAATGTTGAACTTTGTGTTTGAAAGCATGACAACTCTCAATATCATGTCCGGGTGCCCCGGAATGAAATTCACAATGCTTACTGGCGTCAAAACCAAATGGTGGTGTACCCGTTGGCGGGGCCATCGTTCTCTTTTCAACAAGGTTCAATCCTAACAACGTCTGAATAAGTTCAGCATAAGTTGACGGAGGTGCTTCAAATACTCTCTTTGGCCTACCCTCTTGCATTCTGCGCTGAGCCGGGTGCTGCCTTTGTTGTTGTTGTGGCTGCTGTTGTGGCTGTTGTCGTTGTTGAGGTATTGGAATCGTCACACTAGCAACCTGTTGTTGATTATACTGATTCTGGCCTCTACCTCGTCCTCGACCACCATACATTGCACTGATGTCTCCTTGTCTTCTGCCACCGAAGACCTTCTTACCACCTCCAGCTGAGGTTGATTCACTGGCTTGAATCTTACCAATCTTAATGCTATTTTCAATTCGCTCTCCCATAAGTATCATGTCAAAGAAACTACTCATCGAGCAATTAAGCAATTTATCATAATACATCCCAGAGAAAGTTCCAACAAAAAGATCAATCAATTCCCTTTCAACCATAGGGGGGTGCACCCTTGCGGCCAGATCACGCCAACGTTGGGCATATTCCTTGAAACTTTCACCATTCTTCTGAGAAAGGCTTTGAAGCTGGACCCTATTTGGTACAAGTTCATTGTTGTATTGGTAGTGTCTGACGAAAGCATCCGCTAATTCTTTCCAACTTCCAATCTGTGTCGGCTCTAACCCCATGTACCACTCCAATGATGGCCCCGACAAACTATCTTGGAAAAATGCATAAGCATCTTCTCATCATAAGAGTAAGCAGACATTCTCCGGCAATATGAATGCACATGAATTCGCGGGCATGTATCTCCCTTATACTTATCGAAAGTAGGCGCTTTGAACTTCAGTGGCACCCTCATCCCGGGAACCAGCCCCATGGTAGCCATATCCAATCCCGCAGAATTTTGATTAGCTATACCTCTTATCTGTTCTTCCAGCATCTTAATCCTTCGATCATTATTAGTGGGACCTTCAAAACCCACACCTTGTCCAGAGAAGGCATCTTCCTGGCGATCTTCGTCCCAGTATGGTCCCTCATTACCGTATCCGTCGTAAGCAGCATTACCACCATATCCTTGTTGATTAAAATTGGGACCACGTCCTCTGTTACCAAAACCTTGATTAGCCCTATTTGGCCCGAAACCAACATTGAAAGGACCCAATCCAGCACCATTAGTATTCACATTGCCAAACCCAGCATTATCGAAGCCATTGTTACCATAACCTCCGTTGCCAAAGCCCTGATTATTGAAGCCAAAATTACCATCCTGATTGACAAAGCCAAAACCCTGGTTGTTATCACCATAACCAGCATTGTTACCGAAGCCCTGATTGGCGTCTCCAGCATTGCCAATATTCTCATTGACCTCTATATTACCGTTACCATTACCAGTGTTTCCATTACCATTGCCATCACCGGTATTTCCGTTACCATTGCCATTACCAACACCAATCTCACCAGTTGTGGGGACAACCACTGGTATCCCTTCTTCCCTGCAAGGAGTCTCAACACGAACAGAATTATACTCAGTATTTCCACCTGCTCGAGCCAGCAGCGGTTGTACCAGAGCTTGAAGGTTCTCCTGGCCTTTGGCCATAGTCTCCATAGCCTGCATAAATTGTGCCAACCTATCCCGGATTTCCTGCATCTCAGCTTGTACCTGGTCCATGATCCTCTTACAGTTGCTTCTAGTGGAATACCGGTGAGTTCTTCGTTCGTCAATCCTGAAACAACCTGTTAAGATGCAGGAGATAAGATACTAAACAACAAGGTACCTGCTATGCAATATGAATATGCAGATGCAAACATGTAAATATGCAACAGGTTAATTTTCCCCGATTCTAGTTCCGGAGAAGAAACCAAGACGACCATGGAGTCCCGCATAGATAGGCAATATAATCAGAAAACTTCATGTATAAACAAATGCCAAAAGGCAGAGTACATAGTACAACTGAATGCAAACTGAGCAGACCTCGGCCAACAAGCCTGGCGATGGTCAAATACAATCGATAACCAAATACAAGGGAAATAACAAAAATAACTCAGGACGGATGGCGCGCCCGGAAGTCCTCCGATAACCTCAACGTCTCGGGATGGCCCGGCCTAGAGAGTAATTCTTGTATCAACATCGCCTGCCAGTCAATAGTAGAATGTAGATTCCTAGCCTCCTCTACGCAAGTTCCCCTACCGAAACATGCGTCAAGCTTGCATCTCTTGGAGCTCACTCTATACTCAACATCACGCCTAAGAGATGCCTCTTCAGCAATCTTTGCATCCTTGGCACTAAGTTGCTCCTCTAGCTGGGAAATCTACAGCTTCAGCTCGTCTTCACGCTCCTTCCGGCTAGTAAGCGTGGCATTCTACAAAGATTCCCATTTAGAGATTCGGGAATAAGCCTTGTCTAAAAGCTCCTTCTTAGTAGCTAGCACACTACTAACACCATCCAGGGCTACTCCCACTCTCTCTCTCTCTTACTGGTCTCTTCAGTTAACTCTGAACCCAACCTGTTAATCATCTCAATCTGCTTCTTCAAAGTAAAGGTTGCCTCATTCTTCTCATGGCGAAGCTGGAAGATCTCCTTCTCCAACTCTTCATTTGCTCTTTGCAACTCTTCCTTCTCAGTCAGCAGCTTGTTATACTTCTCAATCTCTACTGAAGCAGGTTCCTCAATCACCGGAGGGTACAATGGTTCCACATCAGGATATGGCATCAAAGAAATCCTAGCTCTCTCTTGGATCCATATCAAATAAGGATCATAGGCTCGACTATTGCTTTTGCCAAGCAAAGCCTTCCCTCTCCTGTGAATATTCCCCCATGCATGCCTCAATCTGATCAGAACATCCCTATCTAGTAAGCCCGTGAGATACAGAGATTCCTGTATCTCGTCTTCGATAGGAGAACCCCTCAAAGCGTAACCAAACTGTCTAACAAGCAGAGACAGATTATAATTAATACAACCTTTCCGTCCAACCAACGGAACATTCGAAAAGCCACTGCAACTATATATGATATCAATCCCGAGCATGTTCTGATCAAACCAAACAATGTTCTCAGCAGACAGACCCATCAACCTGGATGACCAATCTGAAGTGATGGCAGTGTCAACAAAAGGTTCTGTCTTCGGAAGATGCCCATGAAACCATCTGTATAGAAGAGGTACACAGCAAGAGATGTTCTTTCCCCGACGCTTCTCATTCTTATAGTGAATAGAATGATAAACGTCTCCCAGAAGAGTAGGCACCGGATTCTTCGAAGCAAGAATGAAGAATGCATCTGAATCAACAAAATCAGGCAAGTGGGGAAACAAGATAATCCCATAGATGCAAACGGCCAAGATAGCACTGAAGACAATCCAACATCCATCCTTCGCACACTGTGCAGCCTTATCAACCAGGAAAGAAAGATGAAAACCATAAGCTCCATTCAACTTCACCAAACCTCCAGAGAACTTAGAAGCATCCAAACTGACAATCTCAGCAAGCATAGCCAGATCAGGCTCAACATCATCATGTACAAAAGGCATCTGGTATAACACCGGAACTCCAAGCAGAGTAGAGAACTCCTCCAAAGTAGGGGCCAATATATAATCAGGGAACAAGAAGCATCTCAACTGAGGCTCATAAAACTGCATCAAGGCATACAATCCAGTCATCTCAAACACAGAAGGTCTACACACTAGACTGAGCAGCTTCCCATAAGACTCTCTGAACTTAGCCCTCACTTTATGATCTGCTAGAGCAACCAACCTCAACAAATAACTGATATTTGGAGAAGGCAACCTGTAAGAAACTGTCTTCTTCAGGGACTCCATGTCTGGCAAGAATAAAACACTAGAATCTGGGGGAAAATGCACCTGCAACATAAATACATGTTAATGAAATGCATAAATGAAAATGCAAATGCATATGCAAACAGGGGATCAAGTGCAGTGCTGAAGAGCTATGATGTGCTGTAACTGTAGCTTGAGAACCATCAGATCTTCACTTCAACCCAAACCAACCACAATAGATCCTCATACCAAATCCAATTGTCACAGAAAAACCAGGTGTTCTGAGGCCAGAGTTTTCCTGCAAAAGACTCACCTACCCCTCACAGATATGTACTTAACTCGCAGACGAGGTACGACATCCTATGCGATCATCAGCGTCACAGACTTTCAAGAGCGATGATACGATACCTAGAAGGTGTGGCATCATCATCCCTTGAAGCGGCCTCACTTAGCTGAATCCCAAATGATAGGTCCCCAGAGTCGACAACCCTCAAATCCAACGACCTGTCGAGCCCAAAGGGCCAGGCAAGAAGCCATCAAAGAGAATCTCGTCTGAGCGCAGATTTCATAGCTAGCTGGTGCGAGCAAAGCAAGCAGGCTAACCACTACTTTCCACTTCTAAGTCTATGTGCATACTCAAGCCCAGGTCCGGCTTATCTCTCAGACTAACCGCTTACCCCCAGCACAACAATAATAATATAGTACTGAAAGTAAATACATAAAGATAAATACATACAACACCCCAGACGGGAAAACAAGCGCTAGGATTGACTCGCATAGGGAACCGTTGGAGTCCCCCGCAGAGTCTCCAGCTGTCGCTACTGCGAAAAAACGGCGCCGGCAATGACAGAAGAGTCGCCACCGTGCGTTATTTATACCAAAGGAGGGAAAGGAAACTCTCAGAGAAAACCTAACGCAAAGAGGGAAAGGAATGGTCATCGCAACCAAATCCTGAATTCGGGAGTCGGCTACGCAAGGGGAAGGTATTAGCACCCCTCATGTCCGTCGTACTTAACGGGATCCACGCTTGTTTTCTATTTAAGGGTGTGTTTATTTATCTACTCTACAGGCTTAGGGACAAAAGAAAAGGGAAAAGACAGGACTCGACAGAACAATCGTTGTCCTGGGCCTACGTACTCCCTCGTGCAATGGGAAAGTCAGAGTCAACGTAGTTCGACTACCTACGTCTAAAACAGGGGGAAGGTTGCTCGCTGTCGCTACTGCGAAAATCGGCGCCGGCTGAACAGAAGAGTCGCCACCGTGCGTTATTTATCCCACGGGAGGGAAAGGAAACGCTCAGAGTAAACCTCGCACAATACGGGAAAGGTATGGTCATCGCAACCAAAACCTGGATTCGGGAGTCGGTTATGCAAGGGGAAGGTATTAGCACCCCTCACGTCCGTCGTACTCGACGGGATCCACGCTTGTCTTCGGATATGGATTGTTATTCTATCTACTCTACAGGTCTGGGGTTAAAAGAAAATAAAATGAAAATAAAAATGACTCGGCAAAGTATCGCACTTTATGCCTACGTATTCCCGTCTGGAACGAGAAATCAGAGTCAACGTAGTTCGCCAACCTACGGGAAAGGAGGGGAAGGTTGCTCGCTAGGATGTCGCATCCTATGCCTACGTACTTTCATACAGCCTGAAAGATCAGAGCAAACGTAGTTCGGGCCACGTACGACACAAGCTTGTCTTGGTTGATTTTATTCCTTCTGAAAAAGGTTTTTCTGATTAACAGTCCAAGAGGACAAAATTGACGCTTTGATGAGTTCACATTCTTTTACGAAAGAAGTGTCTTTTATTGTGTTTGAAATCTTTATGGTGTTTTTCTGTTTGTTTTGAGAAAGAAGAGACAGAATTCTAACCTACGGTTGCGAAAGGAAACAAACTAACCTAATGTTATCATGCATGGGTTAAAGCCTAGTGTCTATCATGCTCCTCTCTTGCACAGAGAGAAACAGAGATCCTACGGGATAGGCAGAAACAGAAACAATAACAGATATAACAAAGCGGTAAAATGCATGGATGCAACAGTACAAGCGAGGCAAGGGAGTCCCACTCAACCTCGAACCTAGAAAACAATAGGCAAAAGTGAACAAACTTCACTTTCAGCCCAGCAGGGTAAACAGCAAACAATACAGTCCAGAGAACCAATCAATACATCAGCAAATGAAATACAGCAAAAGAAACAGCATCAGCAGCTCTGAATCAACATCTGGCTTTAAGCAATCTCCAATCAGCTACAGGCTTCAACAAGCATCAATCTCCATCTTCATGGCCTTCAGGCAAGGGCTTTGATCATCAGTCTTCCATCTGCAATGGCTTTTCTTCAAGCTCAAACCTCCAGGATGAGGGATCAGTCACAAGGGTGAACTGGGTGTTAAGCAATCAGTTGACTACCAAAGGTGGTGAACAAACTGCTTCTAACACAAGAGACATTTTCTCTCAAGAGTTCTATCTCATAGACACTATCACCAAGCCTTCCAAAGGAAGGGGGTGAGTGTCTTAGAGAGACTCTGAATCACAGAGAAGAATGGATGCAGACAAGGCAATCCATGTTTGAGAAACAAACTTTCTAATCCAGAGCTCTGCCTAGTTCCTAAACCCTAGTTTCCTCAGCAGCTGCTAGCAAGAAACTCCTCCTCAACTCTGACAGTTGACCTTCAATCTTTGAATCTCCAATGGCCTTCATCTCCTCAAGTCTTCAGCTTCCCAGGGCCCCAGACAAACCCAATACCCAAGCAAGCAAACAATAAACCCCAGAGGGCACACCACACCAGACAGTCAGATATACAGACAGTATTAATAGCAGTAGGGGAATCCTGACTTTTTCTAAGGGATCTAGTAGCTACCCATAGCCCTTATAGTCCCATAACTAATCTATTCAAACCCTAAGTCCTAAGGGAAATGAATTAAACTTCCTAAGTTGTCACCTAAAACCCTAGTTTTGTTCATGATGTTCAAGCATTTATTAATCACCTAAAATTAATCTCTAAAAATGGGAACTAAAATATTTCTACAAGTTGAATATCTCATCTAAACAATATAAAAAGAATGACCAAAAAATATTAAAGCATGTAAGAGAACAAAAATCATTAAAATGATGCATGAAATGAATCTATTTAATATGACATTTATTTAGAAAATATGGAAAAAATATGAAATAAAAGTAAAAATGCAATTTTATTTTCCTATAATATTCTAGACATCCTAAAGAAAATATTGTAAAAAGAATGGAGTGAAAATGATTTTTTATGAATTAGTTATGAATTAATGAAAATTGGTAAGAATTAAAATGGAATTAAAAATTAAATTGGATAAAAATGAGAAGGAGGGGGTATGAATAGAAATTCGCTCCAGTTAAAATCAGAATGGGCCACACAATGGGGGGTGCGCGTAGCACTTTACATTAGGCCCAGAAAATACTCAGAATTATTGGAAAATAAAAAAAGCGCTGGGAGGTGAGAATAGCATCAGAATTACGTTGAAAATGCAATGGGCCTAATAGCTGGGGGTGGGAAAAGCAACACAAACTCAGGCCCGCCCGTTTCAATTAATGAAACGGCGCGTTTTGGCCAGCCTCTTTCCCTCCACATTCTGAATTGAATATGAGCCCTTGGATCACGCTCCAAGTCAAAGGTCTTACTCACAATAGACGATCCAGATTTCGTCTTCTTCCTCAATTCAACTGAACTTAGGGTTTCACCATTACACCTCCATGCACGAGCAGAACTTACACCTCTCTGTTCTCACTCTACAATCCACGAATCCACATGCTGTAAACATGAAAATCATGCTAAATCTCTCCCTCTTCAATCCTGTGATCTTAATTCAGTCTGAAACTCAATAAATCCTTCAACCCGATGGTATCAAACTCTGGTCACCATGGAAGTACACTGATATGCATCAACACAATTCTTCCCCAAACTTAACCTAAACTAATCTACCACTAATGGCTATTAATCTGATCAATCAAACTAACATTCTAATGCACTAACCTAATAGATTCAAGCCCTAACAGTTTGTTGCACCTGTTAACAACCATCACCAAATCATTCCAAATTCATCCTACTTGTTCTCCTAACCACCTAGATTGCATCTAAACTAACAACAACATGCCAAACTAACTAGATCAAGCAGTTTGAATGAAAACCTACCTGGTGTGAAATCTTGAGAAACAGCTATGGAACACGTGGATCTGAAGCTTCTAGGTGTTGGATCTTGATCAATCCTTGATGTATGTAATTCTGTATGCAATTCCTTGTTGATTCTTGACTTGAATTATGCTATCCACTTGAATTTGTAGTTTTGATGTTCTTGAAAAAGGTGCTCGAAAATGGATGATAATCACCAAAACTTTGCTTCAATTCTGATCTAGGATGAAGATTGAATAAGATTGAATTGATTTTGATGAAAGTTGATGAAGGTTTTGAGAGAATTGCAATGAAACTTTTATGAAAAAGAATGAGAAAGCTTGTGAAATTCTTGGTGCAAATGAAGCCAACCCTTGCCAAATTCTCATTTCATGAATATATAGACCCCAAATGAACATTCTAGATCCACCTTGCACATTCCCTTGTTTTCCAACTTTGATCCATTTTGGTTATGTTTCTTCAATTACAAGTAACCAAAGATAACTTCTTTTTTTCCTTCTAAACTCAAAAAAGTGTTTGAACCATTGTTCTTAGAATTGTTTTTCCATTCAAAATCATATATTGGAAGTCTCCATTTGGACTTGTAAATCTCCCAAACCATTTTTCACTTTGAATTTATTCACTTTATAAGCCATTTTAGTTCATATTTTGACCAATTATGCAACTTCATGTTATGAGCTTTTCCAACAATTTGTGACCTTCTTTCTAGACTTAAAATCCCATTTGGAGCAAGTTTGATGTTGTAAGTTTTTCCATTTGAGGCCTCCTTGTATGAGTTTTGGACATAGGTTAAAATGACCTGTAATTCACAAATGCCCAAAATACCCTTTGCTTGCCAAGACCATAAGTTGAGTTCTCCACATCATATGAAGGCATGCCATACCATTCTAGAAAGCTAAGACAATGAGGAACAATTCTTATGTTGACCAAGAATTCATTTGAAATCTCCTTGAGGGGCAAAACTAGCTTGGAAGTCAAGTCACTTTCACAGACAAAAATTCAGACACCCCAGATGACCTGTAACTTGCAAGGACCATAACTTGAGTTATATAAATCTCCTTGAGGTCTTCCACCACTCAAATTAAAGGTCTTGAGATCCTCTACAAGTTTCATGTTGGCCAAGAAGCCATTTGAAGCTAGCATTTTGACTTATTTTGCTTGGAAATTTGACCTAAACTAGGGGATTTTACAGAGAAACCCTAATTTAGTAACTCCTCTTCTCCTTGATTTCTCTTGAATTCTCCTTGTCATATCTCCATATTCTTCTTCATATGTCCAATGATGAACCCCACATCTCCTTAATAGACTTGAATGCCCCTTAAATCAGTCAATTGACCTAGGGTTGACCTAGGGTTGACCCAGATGAAACCCTAGTTGACTGTCTTCAACTGTAGCTCTTGTGCTCTCATCAATGATTTGTCTACTTCTCCAAATGACTTTCTAAGTCTCTCAAGATGTCTAGATACTCTCCATGCTTTCTCTTCACAGCTCACAACCCTCATGTTGATCCTCAGATATCCTCAGCTAGGAGATGGACTCAAGGCTTGATCTGCTGAACTCTTTGCTTTCAAATTCTTTCCTGATGACTTGAATGAGGTTGAATTATGATGATAACCTTTTGATAGGCCTCTAGAGATGAGAATCATGATTGGTCCCCTGTTGAATGGCTTGCTATGCTTATGCTATGCAGATGGTTAGTCTATGTACATGACTCCATATGCAGATGCTAATGATAATGAAACATAAACCAAGTGAATAAGGTTGGGCAAATTTTAGGGTGCAACAGCTGCCCCTATTCAAGCGACTTGGACCCGATTGGGTGAAGAGCCCGGAGCCTTCAGACATTCGCGGTACGAGACGGTTGAATACTAGCGAAACCAGAAATTTGCCAACCGCAGAAATAAACTGCGCTCCTGCTTGAGGAACGACATTCATCAGCTGAATTTAATTGTTACGGCAACCCACTGATCTCGTGCGACCGTGCTGGGGATTGTCTTCATCGTTCTGAAGAGGATTCTGTCATTACAACTTGCTTGCTTGTCCACGTTAGGACTCCGCTTGTCGTCAATACAAAGAAATCTCAACTAAAACTTGTCCACGTTAGGACTCCACTTGCTGTTAACCCAGAAAAATCTCGGCAACTCCGCTGGGGATAACTCGTCTGTATTTCCATAAACTGAATCGCCCACGTTAGGAACAACACTCTTCCACGTTAGGAGTAACATCGTCCACGTTAGGAATAACATCGTCCACGTTAGGAATCATTTCTTCTGCATCTGTCCACGCTAGGACTAAACCTTTCATCTTTCCACGTTAGGAAACAACCTTCTTTCCGCGTCAGGAAAACTATATCAATCTGTCCACGTAAGGACTCCAATACCACCTGCTATGTCCGCGTCAGGACTCCAATCTTCCCACGTAAGGAATCCAACCTTTGATTCTGAACCTGTCCACGTCAGGACTCAACTTTCCACGTAAGGAGTGTACCACTCTTCCACGTCAGGAACCATCCTTTCTTGAATCTGTCCACGTAAGGACCTCAATTTCTTCCACGTCAGGAATAATCTTCTTCCACGTTAGGAATCAGCTTTGATATGTCCGCGAGAGGACTCAATCTTTCCACGTAAGGAATAAACTCGTCTTTCCACGTAAGGAAACCATTTTTCTTCCACGTAAGGAATGCTCTTGATATGCCCACGTAAGGACTCTGATCTTTCCACGTAAGGAATACCAACTCTTTCTCGATTTGTCCGCGTCAGGACTCATTTTTCCACGTAAGGAATGCCATCTTAATCTGTCCACGTAAGGACTCCAATCTTTCCGCGTCAGGAATACTGTCATTTCCACGTAAGGAAACTATCTTTTGATACGTCCGCGTAAGGACTACCTCGTCCACGTTAGGACCCATTTCTCCTTATTAGGAATAATAATTTCTCTGATTCGTCCACGTCAGGACACTGATCTCGTCTTGATTCGTCCACGTTAGGACTCAGGCGTCTTCGACTCGCTGAGGAAATAAGACTTGTCCACGTAAGGACTTACACCCTCGACCCACTGGGGAAATAACTTGTCCCTGTCAGGACACCAACATAAAGAGTAATCACTTTTGTCAACGTCATGACCTCCCCTTCCCCAAATTTCGAGAAACCGAATCTATCCACGTCAGGACTAACACACCTTACCAATCCGGTAAAACAAACCTGTCCACGTTAGGACGCCCACTTCTGAAGAAATCCCGTCAATATAGGAATAAATTGTCCACATCAGGACTTGGTTCTCCACTGATCCACACCTACAAACTTCTCAGCACTGACGTGACAGCGACTTTGAGACGAACTCTACTGGGGATGTCGGGAAACCAACTATCGGACGCCTGCTCTGATAACCGGCGGTGGCCTCTAAAATTCTGATTCATGAAAATCCTTTGAATGTTGACGTAACGACAACTTTGAAGGAAACAATCCGCTGATCGGACTAGAGGAACTTCAACAAAAACTCTGGTGGGGCCATAAGTAACTCTGCTTGGGGACAAAGAGAAACTTATCCTGCAGACTTTGTGGGGGAATACTGCCGAAACTGACATTATCATTGAATATCTCCTGCCGAGATCTTGAATGTTTGGTTGTTCATTTGAGCAAGAGCTCTCTTTACCTGAACTATTAGAGTACAGAAACTGCTTCAGCAAAATAAATGCCGGAGGGATAATGCCGACTCCGCGGGGGATAGCCAGATGCTACAGAATTATTCCAGCAAAATAAATGCTGGAAGGGTGAAGTCGACTCAGCTGGGAAATTGGGAACTCAAACCAAACGCCTTGTTGAAGTAACCCCCTGTTGGGGAACATAACTTTGCCGGGGAATAGCAGATGTGCACAGTACGATTGGATTTCTGCTGGAACATGAACTGATATCACCAGTATCTCTGACAAAATAAATGACAGGACCCACCACCAACTCTGCTCGGGAGAGTCTTAATCTCCGAATTCCACTGGAAGGAAAGAACACTTGCTGAAAAGAGAACTCCGCTGGGGATGGGATGATTCTCTTGGGATGAATTAACTGACTCCGCTGGGGGAGAATAAATGACCCTGCGGGGAAAGTGAACTGTCTGAATACAGCTCACATACATTACTCTTCTGCGACTAAACCCACTCTGCTTAAGATACACTGTCTGGATACAGCCTTATAATCTTGGAATCGTCACACTCTGCTGAGGATAAACGACTTTGCTGGAGCATGCCCTCTGGGTAAGCTGCGGCTAGCTGGGGAATTCGATCCTTCTTCAGGAAGAACATGCATGACCTGCGTTAAGACTGAGTCTTTCGTTATCGCAATCTTTTGATCACCTTCCTCGTATGGTTATGAACCCTGCAACAACACAAACAAGACACGACAAGCCTATGCAATCAAATCAATTCAGGTTAGTGACGTTACACTCAGTTAATTCAAAGCTTTAACAACTGTTGGCAGGGGCCAGTGATGTTATACTCATGCTAGCTTCAATAAACTTAGGCGTCTTATCATGCGCAAAACGGTAAAGAACAGGCATCAAGTACTGAATAACACATTTTCATTGATTGGGCCCCTGAATGGGCGGAGTTTTTGTACACGGGATGTAACTCCTGAAATGAGGAAGCTACGCAAAACAAATACATAAATATGCACAAGAAACATGAATGTTTTGACAAATTAAATTTTGTACACATGTCGGCAACTGGATGCAGATGAACACCACGAACTGATCCTCCCATGACTCGTCCGACTCTAATGCTCTCCCGGTATCCCCACTTCTGAAGAGGTTGTATCCGATAACTGACTCCTCAAATGTATTCTCCCGCACTGATGCTCATTGCAATATCAAATTCGGACCGCAGTCATTTGCTTTTCACATCCCTAACTTTTGCGTGAACCGCCCTTTACGGGTTTTCAGTTCACCGGGATACCCTTTTTTGCCGAAGCCGCCCAGTGTAGGTTTTCAACTTCGCGGGTGTACATTTTTCAGTTTTATCCCTAACTTTTGCCCGAACCTTTCATTCTGTTTTTGGTTCGCCAGGATGCCCCATTTTTGCCTGGACTCTCTTTTTCTGTCCAGCGGGTCTATTTCAAGCAAAGTATTTTTTAACTGCGTCCGAATTCACAGGTGACGCAAAGTCTTCTCCGTCCATGGTGGACAACAATAACGCTCCTCCTGAAAAGACCTTACTGACAACGTATGGCCCTTCGTAGTTGGGGGTCCACTTGCCCCTGTGATCTGCTTGCGGCGGGAGAATCCTTTTCAACACAAGGTCGCCCGTCTGAAAGCTTCGCGGAAGTATTTTCTTGTCGTACGCTTTCTTCATTCGTCTTTGGTACAAACGACCGTATGCCAGAGAAGCTAGCCTCTTCTCATCCATCAAACTCAGTTGGTTCAATCTATTCGTTACCCATTCTGCCTCGTCCAGCTGAACGTCTCGCAATACCCTCAGAGAAGGGATCTCAACTTCCAATGGTAATACCGCTTCCATTCCGTATACCAACGAGAACGGAGTTGCCCCGGTTGATGTGCGTACCGTCGTACGATAACCGTGCAAAGCGAAAGGTAGCATTTCATGCCAATCTTTATAAGTCACCACCATTTTCTGGACGATCTTCTTGATATTCTTATTGGCCGCTTCGACAGCGCCATTCATCTTGGGTCGGTAAGGGGAGGAGTTGTGATGTTCAATCTTGAAATTCTGACAGAGCTCCTTCATCATTTTGTTGTTCAGATTAGAACCGTTATCCGTGATTATCCGCTCGGGGATCCCATATCGGCAAATGATATCTCTCTTGATGAATCTAGCCACCACTCGCTTCGTTACATTTGCATAAGACGCCGCTTCCACCCACTTGGTGAAATAATCGATTGCTACTAGAATGAACCGGTGCCCATTAGAAGCCGTCGGCTCAATCTTTCCGATCATATCGATTCCCCACATCGAGAATGGCCATGGAGATGACATCACATTTAGAGGACTCGGAGGCACATGTATCTTGTCGGCATAAATTTGGCACTTGTGGCACTTCCTTGCGAACTTGAAACAATCAGTTTCCATCGTCAGCCAAAAGTAACCTGCCCTTAGCAGCTTTCTCGTCATAGCATGCCCGCCAGCATGCGTGCCAAAGGCACCTTCGTGAATTTCCTCCATGAGAAGCTTTGCCTCTTTTTCGTCTACACAACGCAACAACACCAAATCGTGGTTCCTTCTGTATAAGACGCCATCCGGGTTCAAGTAGAAATTACCCGCTAATCTCCTGAGAGTCTTCTGATCTTGACTGGATGCCCCAGCCGGATACTCTTTATTCTTCAGGAAATTAAGGATATCAAAATACCACGGTTTGTCATCGGATGCTTCATCAATAGCAAATACATAAGCTGGCCTGTCCAACCGAGAGATAGTGATTTGGGGAGCTTCGTTCCAGAAGTTGACCTTGTACATGGAAGATAAAGTGGCAAGGGCGTCAGCCATCTGATTTTCGGCCCGCGGCACGTGATGCAGTTCAACTTTGTCGAAGAAAGGCAACAATCTCCTTGCATAATTCATGTAATGTATCAAATTAGGCTGACGGGTCTCCCATTCCCCTTTGATCTGATTCACTACCAGAGCTGAGTCTCCGTATACGTCTAGATGTTTGATTCGCAAATCAATGGCTTCTTCAAGCCCCATTATACAAGCTTCGTATTCGGCCTCATTGTTGGTAACGGCAAAGGTCAATCGGGCAGTAAACGGGATGTGCGACCCGTGTGGCGTAGTGATAATTGCCCCTATTCCGCTACCGTAAGCATTCACAGCTCCGTCAAATATCATCTTCCACTGGGACCCCGGCTCTGGTCCTTCGTCTGGCAACGGTTCTTCGCAATCCTTCATCTTGAGATACATGATATCCTCGTCAGGAAAATCAAATCTCATCGATTGGTAATCTTCAATAGGCTGCTCCGCCAGATACTCAGACAGCACACTCCCCTTTATTGCCTTTTGCGAGACGTATTGAATATCATATTCAGTCAAGACCATCTGCCACCGGGCAATTCTACCTGACAATGCCTGCTTTTCGAATATATATTTAATTGGGTCCATCTTCGAGATGAGCATGGTTGTATGATTCAGCATGTACTGCCTCAAACGCTTGGCGGCCCAGGCTAGCGCGCAACAAGTTTTCTCCAGCATTGTGTATCGAGATTCACAGTCTGTAAATTTCTTACTCAAGTAATAGATCGCATGCTCTTTTCTCCCCGTCTCGTCGTGTTGACCGAGAACACAACCCATGCTTCCCTCAAGAACCGTCAAATACATTATCAAGGGTCTCCCTGCCACCGGGGGTATCAAAATAGGAGGCTCCTGCAGATACTTCTTTATTTTGTCGAACGCCTTTTGACAATTTTCGTTCCACGTCACAGCTTGATCTTTCTTCAAGAGTTTGAATAATGGTTCACACGTGGCAGTTAGGTGAGATATGAACCGGGCAATGTAGTTCAATCTCCCTAAAAACCCGCGCACCTCTTTCTCTGTTTTAGGCGTCGGCATTTCTTGAATCGCTTTTATTTTAGCAGGATCGACCTCTATTCCTCTTTCGCTTACGATAAACCCCAGCAGTTTACCCGATCTCACCCCGAAGGTGCATTTATTAGGGTTCAGCCTCAGCCTGAACTTTCTAAGTCTTTTAAACAACTTCAACAGATTCACTAGATGCTCTTCCTCTGTCTGGGATTTAGCAATCATATCGTCAACATAAACTTCGATCTCTTTATGCATCATGTCATGAAAGAGAGTCGTCATCGCACGCTGATATGTTGCCCCAGCATTTTTCAAACCAAAGGGCATCACTTTGTAGCAAAATGTTCCCCAAGGCGTTATGAAAGTAGTCTTCTCCATATCCTCTGGCGCCATTTTAATTTGATTATAGCCTGAAAAGCCATCCATGAAGGAGAATACAGAGTATTGAGCAGTATTATCAACTAACACGTCAATATGAGGAAGTGGAAAATCGTCTTTTGGGCTTGCTTTATTCAAATCTCTGTAATCCACGCACATTCGAACCTTGCCATCTTTCTTTGGCACTGGTACGATGTTAGCAACCCATGAGGGATACTTCGTCACAGCCAGGAAACCAACGTCCCACTGTTTCTGAACCTCCTCTTTGATCTTCATTGCCATATCTGGTCGAGTTCTGCGAAGTTTTTGTTTGACAGGCGGGCAGTCTTCTTTCAGTGGCAGGCGATGCACAACCATATCTGTATCGAGCCCTGGCATATCTTGATACGACCAAGCGAATACATCATTATACTCTCGGAGCATTTCAACCAGCTTTCGCTTGATATCACTCTGCAATGCGGCTCCAATACGAATATTCTTCTCAACCCCTTCCGACCCCAAATTGATAATCTCGATGACCTCGTCGTGAGGCAGAATGGCTCTTTCCTCTTGCTTCACCAACCAAGACAGTTCTTCAGGAACGTCGCTATCTTCGACAACCTCTTCTTCGGTCTGGAATACCGGGTGCTCGAAGTCGGGACGAGTCATAGGTGGCTCAAGGATGTTATCTGAAAATGTCACCCTGCAAAAGAAAGGGTTAAGTGCTTCAAAATGCGTATAAAGCGAATAACCACGTTGCCATTTTATTGAAAAATACAAAACAAGAAAGACAGGGATTACGGTATTTGCACATGAAAAAAACGCCATTTATTTAATGATTAACGCGCAATGTTTATAACAACACAGCCCTAAGCAAATCCTGATGCCCCGGGCAAGACATCAGATTATTCAACAATTAATAAAGCAAAGCATTACTGTTTAAAAGTCACAGGAACAAGCTCCTGAATAGACCAGTTGCACAGTCCTTGTCCTGGCGTGCTTGGTTGAATCCAGGCATCCATATCACAGTCGCTGTCCCCTTCATCAGACTCTGAAGCAGCATTGACGGATTCATGGCCTACTCCACTGGCAGAGATGGTGATTGACTTTCTGAAATGAGGGGCCCCCACGGAAGGAGTTGATGACGACGGTCGGTACCCCAGTCCGAACCGGTCCATTTTCACAGGAATGTCCAATACTTTGCCCCAGCCCTTGGCTTCTCCTGCTTCCACTAGCGCTTGAGCTTCCTTATACGATGAGACAGCTATCTCTGGCACTTTGCTTGGCCCGGGACTCTTGTCCTTTATGCGCAAACCTTCGAATGCCTGGCATGGTGTCTCATGGATCTCCCCGTCGACTTCCACATATTTAAACGAAGATAGATGGCTGACCAGGATGTCTTCTTCTCCGCACACGGTGACTACGCTGTCTCCGACCATATACTTTAACTTCTGATGCAGGGTAGACGTGACTGCCCCTGCCCCATGAATCCAGGGTCTTCCCAGCAAGCAGCTGTACGCAGGCTGTATATCCATGA
Source organism: Lathyrus sativus (assembly GCA_963859935.3). Lineage (NCBI taxonomy): Eukaryota > Viridiplantae > Streptophyta > Magnoliopsida > Fabales > Fabaceae > Lathyrus > Lathyrus sativus. The sequence goes on along the minus strand of OZ012735.1, from coordinate 613,585,023 downwards.
TATAAAACTCCGTTGCAAACACTTCCGGCCCCACTTGCAGAGGCAAGGTAATCGATCCGAAGACTGTCCTCCGCGTGCCGTCAAACGCTCTGACCACCAAGTCGCTGGGTGTACACAAAATCCCTCGAACATCCAGCTTCATCATCGCCTTCTTAGGCAGCACATTCAAAGATGACCCGGTGTCAACCAATACGTGCGACATTGTCGATCCTCTGCACTCCACAGATACATGTAATGCCATATTATGATCCCTCCCTTTCGGAGTCAAGTCAAAATCAGTAAAGCCCAGACTGTGGCCTGCATTTACATGTGCCAATACTCCTTCTAGCTGATTCACGGAGACATCCTGGGGTACAAAAGAAGTGTCCAGGACTTTCAGCAAAGCATTTCGGTGAGCTTCCGAACACAACAGCAATGACAGAATAGATATTTTGGACGGTGTCTGCTGTAGATGCTCCACAATTTTATAATCACTTTTCCGAATTAAGCGCATGAATTCTTCTACATCTTTAGATGCTGCTTCTTTTTCATTTGCTTGTACCGGAACATTTTCAACCGCTTTCCCCTTTCCTTTCGCTAGCCTTTCGGCCTCCACCTCAGGAGATATAAAGATCCTGCCGCTCCTCGTCATGCCTCCTGAACCCACAACATTATCCACAGTCTCTGCTGACTGCTTGTTGACATCGATCTTAATCCCATCACAATACACCTCTAGCCCATATGACCATGGGACTGCTCTCGTGTTCTCATACGGGATTGGCCCGGCCTTAGTTATAGTAATCGGTGGTCGTTGAGCTGGTGCTGAAATAGTGATCGTCTTCCTAGGAATCGTCACTGTAGCCACATCACCCCGATTATCCACCACGGCCCCTGCAGGCTCATCAGTTGCTGTTCTGTCAAACTGCAATACGCCATCATCAATTAAGGCCTGAATGCCTTTCTTCAAATCCTCACACCCCCCAGACAGGGCCCAACAATCTAAGCAGTACTCATTACAACCCGGGTAAACACCTCCTTGCAACAGTCGGCTCTTTATTTCGCTCAGCGGCGTCTTTAAATCCTCAACATTCATAATAAGATTCAGACCTTCCTCAGTCAGCACGGCGTTGGCCCCATGATTAGGCATGGGTTTCTGGACTATATTCGGAACTGCCGTTCCGAAGTTGATAGACTTGTTGTCCAAAAGATCCTGCACAACATGCTTAAAAGCATGACAACCTTCTATATCGTGGCCCGGGGCCCCAGAATGAAACTCGCAGCGCCTGCTTGCATCGTAGCCGAACGGGGGAGTTCCCGTTATCGGTGCCAAGGTTCTTTTCTCTACTAGATTCAATCCCAACAAAGTCTGCAATAAATCAGCATAGTTAGAGGGAGGCTTCTCGAACACCCTTCTCGGCTTATTACCCTGGAATCTTCGCTGAGCTTGCTGTGCCCCCTGCTGAGGCTGCTGCTGCTGTGGCATTGGTTGCTGCTGAACCGATTGTTGTTGCTGGATTGGCTGCTGTTGATACGGAATAGTAACACTCGACACTTGCTGCGGCTGACGATATTGATTTCTTCCCCTGCCTCGGCCTCGGCCTCGGCCTCCAAATACAGCGCTAGCTTCGCCCTGACAGCGCCCACCATAAGCTTTCTTATTACTGCCAGATGCACTTGATTCATCGACTTGGAACTTTCCTTGCTTAATATTACGTTCAATCTTTTCCCCCATCAAAATCAGGTCTGAAAAACTAGCCAGAGACGTGTGAAACAACATATCATGAAACAGCCCGGTGAATGTACCGACAAACATATCGTTCATTTCCTTATCTTCCACAGGAGGACGGACCCTGGCAGCCATATCGCGCCACCTTTGCGCGTACTCTTTAAAACTCTCCCCCTTCTTTTGCGAGAGCCCGGCCAACTGGACCCGATTGGGTGCCAGGTCGCTGTTATACTTGTAATGGGCTACAAATGCCTCCGCTAATTGCTTCCAAGTCTTGATATCAGTTGGCTCCAACCCCATGTACCACTCTAAGGAAGGACCCGATAGACTATCCTGAAAGAAATGCATGAGCATTCTTTCATCAGTGGAGTATGCAGACATCTTTCTGTAATAAGCTCGTACATGCACTTTCGGACATGTATCTCCTTTGTACTTATCGAACGCAGGCGCTTTGAATTTAATGGGCACCCTCAAGCCAGGTACCAAGCCCATAGTTGCCATGTCCAATCCCACAGCACTCTGATTCAAGACTCCCTTCATTTGCTCTTCCAGCATTCTAATCTTTTGAGAATCATCCATCGGCCCTTCAAAACCTCCTCCTGAGAAGGCGTCTTCCTGCTGATCCTCTTGCCACATACCGTTTCCAGCCCCGTACCCGTCATACGCATTATTACGTCCAGCTCTGACCTGATTCATCCCCGGACCTCGGCCTCTGTTGCCGTACCCTTGAACACCTCCAGCAGGACCAAAACCCACAAATCCAGTACCATTTCCGTTTCCAAAGCCTCCGTAACCCTGATTGACCATACCATAACCATCTTGCCCAAAGCCTTGAGCATTAAAGCCATACTTGCCAGTGTTGTCGAATCCCTGATCGTTGAATCCGAACCCAGTATTGACAAAGCCATTGCCTCCAAGATTATCTCTCAAATTGACATCACCCAGCCCAACATTGTGGACAGCAGTCTCATTCCCCACTCCGACGTTACCATTCACAGCAGCGGTAGCGTTGTTGACATTAGCGGCAGGCATATTGACGACAGGTGGACCTACTGGCGTGGGAGTGCCGTCTCCATGAGCAGTATCAACCCGGACAGACTGATGATCTTCGTTACCATGACCAGCGTTGCGAGCCAACAGAGGCTGGACCATGGCCTGCAAATTCTCTTGCCCTTTTGCTATAGCCTCCATGGTCTGCATGAAGAGGGCGAGCTTTTCGCGCACATCCTGCATCTCGTTCTGAATTTGGTCCATGACTTTCCGACAGTTGGAGCGTGTAGAATAGCGGTGCGGATGTTGATCTGGAATCCTGTTAAGTACCTGGTACAGAGCAGGAGATAAGACACCATTCAAAGATTACCTGTTATGCAATATGAGTATGAATGCAATGCAATGTGTCTGTGCATTAGGGAAGTTCATTCCCCCAGTTCTAGTGCGAAGGTGCCGGTGCAGTGACGGTGCTGACAATAAGAATGTCGGAGTTGAATCATAGAAAGCCTCATATATTGCAGAGAGAATCAATAAGTCCAGGGTACAATATCACTGAGAGTACAAAGAAGGCATGACCTCAACCAACAATCCTGGTGATGGTCAGCACTATGCAAATAAAGCATACAAATAATGGAATGATCAAATCCTCCCAAAAGTCTGGTACTCCTCTATCAGCTTCTTGGTCTCCGGATGGCTTGGTCGATCAAGCAGCCCTTCAACAAGCTGGTTTCTCTTCTTAAGGACACGGCGTACGTCTTCAGCAGTTTCTTCCCAGGTTGCTTCTCCGAAGCAATCTTCTAGCTTTCGCTTTTGAGACACCGCTTCATCTCTGGATTTGATTGCCTTGTTCAGTGCATGCTGGACACTATACCGGTTCATCACTTCTTCCTCGCACTTCTTGATGCTAGACTTCAACTTCTCTTCGAGGTCGGAAATTTGCTGCTTCAGCTTATCTTCTCTCTTCTTGTTGTTAGTGAGTGTAGCATTCCAAGTCTTATTGCAAGAGGATATCTCTCGGTGAGCTGCGTCGAGCGCCTTCTTTTTGGCTTCCAGCATGTCATGGGAGCTTCTGAACTCTTGCCCCAGACGTTCACGCTTTTTCTTTTCCTCAGTCAACTCAGCCCCTAACCTGTTCACCAGCTCGATCTGCTGTTGGAAAGCATACACAGCCTTGTTTTTCTCACTGCGTACCTGGGCTAACTCTTGCTCTAACCCTTCATTAATCTTCACCAAGGCTTCCTTTTCCTTCACAACTTGCTCGTAGACTTCCCTAGAAACAGTAGTTGGCTCCGCTACCGGAATGGGAACAAGAATCGGTGCGTCTGGAAACGGCATCCTCAACTGACTAGCTCTCTCCTGAATCCAAGCTCTATAAGGTGCATAGGCCTGACAGTCATTCTTTCCTAACAACGGCTTCCCCTTGCGGTTAATACGCGTCCAGGCATGTTGCAACTTGGCCAATAACTCCCCTTTCACTTCTCCGGTGAAGTACAGAGATTCCTGTACTTCTTCCTCCTGAGGTGGATTCTTCAGCGCATATCCGAACTGGCGAATGAATAGAGAAGGGTTGTAATTGATACACCCTTTTCTTCCTATCAGCGGCACATTAGGGTAACCGGAACAACTGAAGATGAGCTCAGATCCCAACAGGTCTCTATCAAACCACTCCATACCTTCCGACGATAGCCTCATCAGGCGCTCCGGCCAACCAACTGGAACTGTAGTCTCTGCAGCAGGTCCTCTCTTAGGAAGGTGACTCTCAAACCACATACTCAACAAGGGCACACACAGATGAACATTCTTCCCTCTTCCCTTCTCATTCTTGTAATGCAGTGAGTGGTAGAGATCTCCGAGTAAGGTAGGTACAGGATTACCAGCGGCGAACAAGTAGAAAGCATCGAAGTCCACAAAATCCGGTATATTGGGGAACAGTACTATGCCATAAATGCACAAAGCCAACACAGCATTGAAAGCAACCCAGCACCCGCTCTTGGCGTACTCTTGGGCTTTACCAACTAAGAACTGAAGTGAGAAGCCTGGAACTCCACGGGAAACAGTAGTCACAAGTTCAGAAGCATCAATATGCAAGGCTTTTGCCAATTCCTCAGGCTTAGGTTTGGCATCATAATGAATGAATGGAACCTGGTTCTGCACGGGCAGCTCAACATACTCAGCGTATTCCTCCAAGGTTGGTCCCATAATAAAGTCAGAGAACGTAAAGCACCTCAAAGCAGGGTCGTAGAATTGCATCAAAGCATACAGCCCATCTAACTCTACCTCTGTAAGTTTGCACACCAATCTCAATAATCTACCATAGCTCATCCGGAAACTCCTACGAACACCCTCATCAGCAAGAGAGATCAACCCAAGTAAAGGAACAATGTCAGGCGTAGGCAATTTGTAAGCAACTGTTCTCCTTAAGCTAGTCATGATCAAACACTCAGAAGTCTGGGCACTAGAACTAGGGAAATGCAAATGCACCTGCAGCACAGACACACGTTAGTGAAATGCAAATGGTAATGGATATGCAGGCAATGCAATGCAAGTAACATTCAACAGGGACCAAAGCTGCAGCTGAATAGCCTAAACCCAATCAAGAAAGGTCTCAGATAGACCATCCAGAAGTCATCAAACCCTGGTCTCAGATAGACCTAAAATAAAACTCCAACACTGGTCTCTGACAGACCTCAAATCATAACTCCGACTGGTCTCTGATAGACCTCAAATCACATCTCTAATTGGTCTCTGACAGACCTCAAAACACATCTCCAAATGGTCTCTGACAGACCTCAGAACACATCTCCACATGGTCTCTGACAGACCTCATAACTCTCCATAAATAACCAGGATCTCTGATCAAGAAATAACCGGTATCTGAAGGTCTGGTTACCTGCATAACCCTGAATCCCCTCACAGGTGGGTGGCCCTATAACTGGCACAAGGTACGGCATCCTATGCGGTCGTCGGCGTCACAGACTTTCAGGGTTGATGATACGATTCCCAGAAGGAGTGGCATCATCAAATCCTGAAGAGGCCTCACTTAGCCAACTTCCAAATGATCGGTCCCCAGAGTCGACAATCCAACTAACCAGCAACCCACGCCAACCAAAGGAAGGGGCAGGAGGCCAACCAGAGGAACCTCGTCTGAGTGTAGATTTCATGGGACACCAAAGCAAGCAAAGCAAGCGGGCGCCCACTAATTTCTACTCTAATTCTAGGTGCACTCAAGCCCAGGTCCGGCTTATCTCTCAATATCAGAACACCCGTCATACCCCAAATACAGCAATAATAATCAATATACAAAGCTGAAAATACAAGGTTAGAAATATACAATAACTCCATACAAAATCCTCGACGGGAAAACAAGCGCTAGGATTGACTCTCTCAAAGGGACGTTGGATCCCAAATGCATAAGAACCATCGCAGTCCTTAGCAGCCAGGGGACGTTGGATCCCCAGCAGAGTCGCCAGCTGTCGCTACTGCGAAAATCGGCGCCGGCTGACCAGAAGAGTCGCCACCGTGCGTTATTTATCCCACGGGAGGGAAAGGAAACGCTCAGAGTAAACCTCGCACAATACGGGAAAGGTATGGTCATCGCAACCAAAACCTGGATTCGGGAGTCGGTTACGCAAGGGGAAGGTATTAGCACCCCTCACGTCCGTCGTACTCGACGGGATCCACGCTTGTCTTCGGATATGGATTGTTATTCTATCTACTCTACAGGTCTGGGGTTAAAAGAAAATAAAATGAAAATAAAAATGACTCGGCAAAGTATCGCACTTTATGCCTACGTATTCCCGTCTGGAACGAGAAATCAGAGTCAACGTAGTTCGCCAACCTACGGGAAAGGAGGGGAAGGTTGCTCGCTAGGATGTCGCATCCTATGCCTACGTACTTTCATACAGCCTGAAAGATCAGAGCAAACGTAGTTCGGGCCACGTACGACACAAGCTTGTCTTGGTTGATTTTATTCCTTCTGAAAAAGGTTTTTCTGATTAACAGTCCAAGAGGACAAAATTGACGCTTTGATGAGTTCACATTCTTTTACGAAAGAAGTGTCTTTTATTGTGTTTGAAATCTTTATGGTGTTTTTCTGTTTGTTTTGAGAAAGAAGAGACAGAATTCTAACCTACGGTTGCGAAAGGAAACAAACTAACCTAATGTTATCATGCATGGGTTAAAGCCTAGTGTCTATCATGCTCCTCTCTTGCACAGAGAGAAACAGAGATCCTACGGGATAGGCAGAAACAGAAACAATAACAGATATAACAAAGCGGTAAAATGCATGGATGCAACAGTACAAGCGAGGCAAGGGAGTCCCACTCAACCTCGAACCTAGAAAACAATAGGCAAAAGTGAACAAACTTCACTTTCAGCCCAGCAGGGTAAACAGCAAACAATACAGTCCAGAGAACCAATCAATACATCAGCAAATGAAATACAGCAAAAGAAACAGCATCAGCAGCTCTGAATCAACATCTGGCTTTAAGCAATCTCCAATCAGCTACAGGCTTCAACAAGCATCAATCTCCATCTTCATGGCCTTCAGGCAAGGGCTTTGATCATCAGTCTTCCATCTGCAATGGCTTTTCTTCAAGCTCAAACCTCCAGGATGAGGGATCAGTCACAAGGGTGAACTGGGTGTTAAGCAATCAGTTGACTACCAAAGGTGGTGAACAAACTGCTTCTAACACAAGAGACATTTTCTCTCAAGAGTTCTATCTCATAGACACTATCACCAAGCCTTCCAAAGGAAGGGGGTGAGTGTCTTAGAGAGACTCTGAATCACAGAGAAGAATGGATGCAGACAAGGCAATCCATGTTTGAGAAACAAACTTTCTAATCCAGAGCTCTGCCTAGTTCCTAAACCCTAGTTTCCTCAGCAGCTGCTAGCAAGAAACTCCTCCTCAACTCTGACAGTTGACCTTCAATCTTTGAATCTCCAATGGCCTTCATCTCCTCAAGTCTTCAGCTTCCCAGGGCCCCAGACAAACCCAATACCCAAGCAAGCAAACAATAAACCCCAGAGGGCACACCACACCAGACAGTCAGATATACAGACAGTATTAATAGCAGTAGGGGAATCCTGACTTTTTCTAAGGGATCTAGTAGCTACCCATAGCCCTTATAGTCCCATAACTAATCTATTCAAACCCTAAGTCCTAAGGGAAATGAATTAAACTTCCTAAGTTGTCACCTAAAACCCTAGTTTTGTTCATGATGTTCAAGCATTTATTAATCACCTAAAATTAATCTCTAAAAATGGGAACTAAAATATTTCTACAAGTTGAATATCTCATCTAAACAATATAAAAAGAATGACCAAAAAATATTAAAGCATGTAAGAGAACAAAAATCATTAAAATGATGCATGAAATGAATCTATTTAATATGACATTTATTTAGAAAATATGGAAAAAATATGAAATAAAAGTAAAAATGCAATTTTATTTTCCTATAATATTCTAGACATCCTAAAGAAAATATTGTAAAAAGAATGGAGTGGAAATGATTTTTTATGAATTAGTTATGAATTAATGAAAATTGGTAAGAATTAAAATGGAATTAAAAATTAAATTGGATAAAAATGAGAAGGAGGGGGTATGAATAGAAATTCGCTCCAGTTAAAATCAGAATGGGCCACACAATGGGGGGTGCGCGTAGCACTTTACATTAGGCCCAGAAAATACTCAGAATTATTGGAAAATAAAAAAAGCGCTGGGAGGTGAGAATAGCATCAGAATTACGTTGAAAATGCAATGGGCCTAATAGCTGGGGGTGGGAAAAGCAACACAAACTCAGGCCCGCCCGTTTCAATTAATGAAACGGCGCGTTTTGGCCAGCCTCTTTCCCTCCACATTCTGAATTGAATATGAGCCCTTGGATCACGCTCCAAGTCAAAGGTCTTACTCACAATAGACGATCCAGATTTCGTCTTCTTCCTCAATTCAACTGAACTTAGGGTTTCACCATTACACCTCCATGCACGAGCAGAACTTACACCTCTCTGTTCTCACTCTACAATCCACGAATCCACATGCTGTAAACATGAAAATCATGCTAAATCTCTCCCTCTTCAATCCTGTGATCTTAATTCAGTCTGAAACTCAATAAATCCTTCAACCCGATGGTATCAAACTCTGGTCACCATGGAAGTACACTGATATGCATCAACACAATTCTTCCCCAAACTTAACCTAAACTAATCTACCACTAATGGCTATTAATCTGATCAATCAAACTAACATTCTAATGCACTAACCTAATAGATTCAAGCCCTAACAGTTTGTTGCACCTGTTAACAACCATCACCAAATCATTCCAAATTCATCCTACTTGTTCTCCTAACCACCTAGATTGCATCTAAACTAACAACAACATGCCAAACTAACTAGATCAAGCAGTTTGAATGAAAACCTACCTGGTGTGAAATCTTGAGAAACAGCTATGGAACACGTGGATCTGAAGCTTCTAGGTGTTGGATCTTGATCAATCCTTGATGTATGTAATTCTGTATGCAATTCCTTGTTGATTCTTGACTTGAATTATGCTATCCACTTGAATTTGTAGTTTTGATGTTCTTGAAAAAGGTGCTCGAAAATGGATGATAATCACCAAAACTTTGCTTCAATTCTGATCTAGGATGAAGATTGAATAAGATTGAATTGATTTTGATGAAAGTTGATGAAGGTTTTGAGAGAATTGCAATGAAACTTTTATGAAAAAGAATGAGAAAGCTTGTGAAATTCTTGGTGCAAATGAAGCCAACCCTTGCCAAATTCTCATTTCATGAATATATAGACCCCAAATGAACATTCTAGATCCACCTTGCACATTCCCTTGTTTTCCAACTTTGATCCATTTTGGTTATGTTTCTTCAATTACAAGTAACCAAAGATAACTTCTTTTTTTCCTTCTAAACTCAAAAAAGTGTTTGAACCATTGTTCTTAGAATTGTTTTTCCATTCAAAATCATATATTGGAAGTCTCCATTTGGACTTGTAAATCTCCCAAACCATTTTTCACTTTGAATTTATTCACTTTATAAGCCATTTTAGTTCATATTTTGACCAATTATGCAACTTCATGTTATGAGCTTTTCCAACAATTTGTGACCTTCTTTCTAGACTTAAAATCCCATTTGGAGCAAGTTTGATGTTGTAAGTTTTTCCATTTGAGGCCTCCTTGTATGAGTTTTGGACATAGGTTAAAATGACCTGTAATTCACAAATGCCCAAAATACCCTTTGCTTGCCAAGACCATAAGTTGAGTTCTCCACATCATATGAAGGCATGCCATACCATTCTAGAAAGCTAAGACAATGAGGAACAATTCTTATGTTGACCAAGAATTCATTTGAAATCTCCTTGAGGGGCAAAACTAGCTTGGAAGTCAAGTCACTTTCACAGACAAAAATTCAGACACCCCAGATGACCTGTAACTTGCAAGGACCATAACTTGAGTTCTATAAATCTCCTTGAGGTCTTCCACCACTCAAATTAAAGGTCTTGATATCCTCTACAAGTTTCATGTTGGCCAAGAAGCCATTTGAAGCTAGCATTTTGACTTATTTTGCTTGGAAATTTGACCTAAACTAGGGGATTTTACAGAGAAACCCTAATTTAGTAACTCCTCTTCTCCTTGATTTCTCTTGAATTCTCCTTGTCATATCTCCATATTCTTCTTCATATGTCCAATGATGAACCCCACATCTCCTTAATAGACTTGAATGCCCCTTAAATCAGTCAATTGACCTAGGGTTGACCTAGGGTTGACCCAGATGAAACCCTAGTTGACTGTCTTCAACTGTAGCTCTTGTGCTCTCATCAATGATTTGTCTACTTCTCCAAATGACTTTCTAAGTCTCTCAAGATGTCTAGATACTCTCCATGCTTTCTCTTCACAGCTCACAACCCTCATGTTGATCCTCAGATATCCTCAGCTAGGAGATGGACTCAAGGCTTGATCTGCTGAACTCTTTGCTTTCAAATTCTTTCCTGATGACTTGAATGAGGTTGAATTATGATGATAACCTTTTGATAGGCCTCTAGAGATGAGAATCATGATTGGTCCCCTGTTGAATGGCTTGCTATGCTTATGCTATGCAGATGGTTAGTCTATGTACATGACTCCATATGCAGATGCTAATGATAATGAAACATAAACCAAGTGAATAAGGTTGGGCAAATTTTAGGGTGCAACACTCGCCAGGATATCGCATCCTGTGCCTACGTACTTTCATATAGCATGAAAGATCAGAGCAAACGTAGTTCGGGCTACGGAAGACACAAGCTTGTCTGACAGTTTTTTATCTCCTTATGAAAGGGTTTTCCTGATTAAGGGTCCAAGAGGACAAAAATGACATTTAAAGTTTGTTTTTAGTCTTTTACGGAAGAACTATTTTTTTAGGATGTTTGCAATCTCTGTCGCACTAGAGACTATGACCTAGGAGTGAACGCGTCGCATGTCACCCAAAGGGTACCACACTAAACATCCAGATTACTGAAGAGAGACCCTCCAGCAACCCTTTCCTAGATAGCTTAAGGCTCATAACACACAACGTCAATTAACCTTATTATTGTGTTTTTGAATTGTTTTGAGATGAGAGGAGAAAGACGCTCTAAAAAGCCTATGGTTACAGGGGAAACTAACCTAATGTTGTCATGCATGGGTCAAAACCTAATGTCTGTCATAACTTCCTCTTGAACAAGAGGAAATCAGAGATCTTAGGGGAAAACAGTAAAAGAAAGCAAACAGAACAATAGCTCAAAAGAAATTACTATAAATAAAATGACTGTAAAATGCATGAATGCAACACTCAAGCAGAAGGGAGGAAAAATGTGTGGGGCAAAGGCCACCAAAAGATCATCTCAACCTGAACTGCTTGCAAGCAAAAGAGGAAAACACACAGGAAAAACAGACAATACAGAGAGAAAACCAAAAGAAACAGAGAAAAGCAGCCCAAGCAGCACCAAACTCCTACAACAACCTCAAATAGCAAGCTTCTGTTGACAGCAGATTGTATTGACAACAAAGTGACTTCAGCTTCAAGCAAGCTCCAATGGAAGACAACTTCAAGCTCTTCAATCTTCATCTTCAAGCTCTAGCAAGAACACTCCAAGAGGAGGAATCAACAAGATCAAGTTGCAATGTTAATAGACTTAATGAAAACCAAAGGAAATCATTAAGAACTAACATTGAAATGGAAAGACATCCTCAAAGTTCTACTCAACTATGGACATGCCACTCATCCCTCCAAAGGAGAGATGGAGATTCCCTAGGAGGACTTCACATCATTGTATGGGATAGAAGCAAACAATGCATTCTATTTTTGAGGAAAGAATCAAAACTAGTCCTAATGGCTCTTCCTAAAACCCTAATTTCCTAAGCTCCTAAAAAGCTCCTAAAAGAGAAAAAAGCTTCAACTCCAAGCTCCAATCTTCAAGCCACAACAGCTACACCAAATCCAGAAGACCTCCCAAAAAGGAAAACAAGCTCCAAAGTCACCAACAGGACCAAACAAGCAAAGGCACACAAGATAAAACACCACAAGCACAAGTAACTTGCAAAATACAATTAAAATAGAAAACAAAGTTGTAAAATTCTAATAAATTTCTTAGGGGAACATACAAGTTTGAACATTCTAGGGTTAAAATATTAAAGATTAATTCAACTTCTAAGTCATCTAATCAATTCCTAAGTTGAAGGATGTCAAGGTAAACCACAAGTTTGGGGAGGCTCTAAACTTAACACCTAAAACAAAACCTAAAGTTGTCTTAAAATTCTAACAAAAATTCTAAGGGATCATGAATATCTACCCTAAAACATACTAAAATATCTCAGCCAGAATCAATACCAATTGGAAGAACAAAATTCAACAAAACAGATGAACAATTATGCAAAAACTAAAAAACTACACAAAATGAGAAAAATCAAATTAAATTGAAAAATGCATGCAAATGCATTTTATTGATTTCAGAAAATCACAAATTCTCTCAAGATTATGGAGGTATTTTTAAAATAATTTTTGGATCAAGAATGAATTTAATATGAATTTTGGAATCAATAAAGCATTAAAATAAAACAAACATGAAATAAACTAAATTCAAATGATGAGAAAAACAAATGCCCTTGGATCAGTTGACAAGTCAAAGCATCCAAGCATCCACACACTGCCAGCATATTTATTTAAACGCCTGCATTTTGGTTCCAAAATCTCACTTCTCAGATTATAACACAATCGTTGGATCTGGTGGTCAGTCAAGGTCAAAGGCTTGATCCGATGGCTATAACTTATCTTCTCCAAATCACAGGCCAAACGGAGTGAGACTCAGTGTGGTGGCCGGAGAAGACTCCGGTTGTCTTCTCCGGCGAGGTAAAAGTTACAAGCATCCAAGACATATAATCCTTATATCAATCTCACTCAGAAATTCATCAGGAATTCAAATCTCCAGTCCAAATGTTCCAGCACTCAATAGGTTTTAAAACACGAAGCAATGTTCAGAAATAGCATCCAGATCAATCATCATCAATTGCAAAACTAATGGTACAGAAATCATCCTCATGCTTCACTGATCACTCTGATCTATCCAAATCATGTTATAGCCTCAAGATCAGGTCAAACCGTGTCAAAACACAAATCACATATCACCTAAGCTTGTCTCTAATTGCTTCAATTTTTGTCCAGAAACGATCTACTACTCAACTAGATCCTAACCACAGGTTCAAATCTAACTACATCATGCTAAATTATGAGGAAATTTGAAGGTTACTAACCTGTTGTAGATCTAGTAACAGATGCACTTGGAGCTTGATTCTCACTTCAAAACTCTCCAGATACGTTCAATGATGCAAGAGGATGATGCTTCAACCTTCAATTTGCTTTGATCTTGCTCCAAACTGAAAATTCGATTTCTCTTGCTCCTCTTGAAAACTCAAATGCAATTTCAGTATTCTTCACGAAATGAATGCCAGCCTGAGTTCTGAATCAATGCTAGATATATATAGAATGATTATATGGGCTTTTGAAGATTGATCCAAGCCCAATTCAGTAGTTTCAATTTTCTGTTTTTGCTCTTGAAAGTTAAATGTGACAGTCACGATTTCCTTGTTACAGCTTGCACTAGAAGCTTCTGATCAATTGCATAATGCTTGGTGAGCGAAATTAGATCAAAAGGATGGCCTGAATTGCATTGGTGAATGTTTTTGAAATGTATCTTGCACGTGAAGTAACCATATGACAACTCATAAAACTTGGCCTAAACTCAAAATTCTACTAATGCCAAAGTGCTTAGAATTCAATTTCCATTCAAAAAATGTAGCTACTTGACATGTTTTGGTCCTTTAACTCAAAAAGTCAATTTTCCCTCCTTAATCCATTTGAAAATTTCCCTTTTAAGGCCATTTTAAGTGACTTTTTGCTATGAGCCAAACCAATTCCACATGACCACTTGTTTGCACTTAAAATCATGTTTTGAGCAAGTTCCATGTTGAATAAATCTCCATTTGAAGAGTGCAAGTTGGAGATATGGACTTATGATTGGAAATGACCTATAATCTCACTTTCCCAAAATACCCCTGGCTTACAAAGATCATAACTTGAGCTTCACAAATCAGAATGGGGACTTCTATACCTTTTTAGAAATCTAAGATCATGAGGAACAAATGTCATGTTGACCAAAGGTCCATTTGAAAACTCCTTCAAGGTCAAAAGTTGCTTGGAAGTCAGGTGATTTTCACAGATAAATTTCACATTCATCTGGTGACCTGTAATTTGTCTGGACCATAACTTGAGTTCTATAAATCCACTTGAGGACTTCTAGTACTCAAATTAAAGTTATTTAGATGCTCTACAAGTTCCATGTTGTCCAAAGATCCATTTGAAACTTGTATCTTGACTTAGGTGGTCTTGAAGTTAGGCACTAAACAGGGAATTTTGCACTGAAACCCTAATTTAGCAACTTCCCACACTCTTGATTCTTCTTGATTTGATCTTGGAAAAACACCACAAATGTCTCAACATATCATTCCATGAACTCCATGACCTAAAATTAGGCTTTGATACTCTTCAAATTCAAGGTTGACCTAGGGTTGACCCAGATGAAACCCTAATTGCTTGTACTTCAACTGTGACTCTTGCATTTGAATCAAGGACTTGATTTAGCTCCAACATGGCCTTCTAGTCATTCCAAGAGCTCTATACACACCTTCTATTCACAATCCATGCATCACATCTCATTGATGGTCCTCAATTGGCTCTCAAGATATGAGAAAATCCACAAACAAGCATTCAAACTTCTCAAGATCTCAAACACTCCTGATGACTTGGATGGATTCTCAAGCTTAGATAACACCTCTAGGTAGGCTTCTCTTGATATGAATCACACTTGACCCCCTACTAGATGAATGATAGTACGATATGAAAATGTTAGAATTAATGATATGCTAATGCAATGCAACATAAGCCAGGTAAGAAAGAGGTTGGGCAAATTTTGGGGTGCAACATAAGGTATTTGCTGAAAGATTATTGCTAAATGAGTGTGTTCTAGAGGACAAAGAAAAAGGTCAGAAACGGGAAAGGAGAGGTAAAAGGGGGAAGAAAGGACTCGATAGGACTTCGCGGTCTTGGGCCTACGTATTCTCAACAGATATGAGAAAATCAGAGTCGACGTAGTTCGGGAAACTATAGGTATATGGGGGAATATGCTCGCCAAGACATCGTTGTCTTGTGCCTACGTATCCTCATCTGGTATGAGAAATCATAGCAGTCGTAGTTCGGCCTACGGTTTGCGGGTGAGTTTGGTAGATGATGCTATCGTGCGCATTCTAGCAGTTTAGGTGTATTGATGCTCGCTCGTTGGAGACTTAGGCGTTACCTGTTTGCGGTAGAACGAACGTAGCATGCCTTTCTGGGAAAGGGTGGAAAAATAGAAAAGGGTGCTCGCTAGGATATTTCAATCCTATGCCTATGTATTCTCAACATGCAAGAGAAATCAGAGCAACGTAGTTCGTGCTACTACGGGTAATCGGTGTTTTTGTGGATGATGTTATCGTGCGCATTCTAGTAGTTTAGGTGTATTGCTGCTCGCTCATTGGAGACTTAGGTGTTACCTGTTTGCGATAGAATGGACGCAACATATCCTTTTTGAAAGGAGTGATTTTCGCCATACGAGGCAAGATGTCACATTTGATTGGTGACATTGTTTTTAAGGGGCGAGATAGGTCCTCGGATAGTAACCCCTACGGGTAGTACCCAATTCTTTATCTTAAAGTTTTTATTATGAAAATGGTGTGGCGAACGTAGCGTCTTCGTATTGAAAGACGAGTATCAAAACCACACACACTACAGTGAGTATCCCGACACTCGGAGAGGAAGAAGTCTACACTCAATCCTCTCTCTTTAATTCAACACAAAGAGAACTTAATTCTCTTATTAAAGTGTTTTTGGTTTTGAATGGTAAGTGCTTTGCGACAGAGAACCCTACGATAAACGTCAGCACTCGGGATAGGAGAAGGCCTACGCCTAACCACTCCACGACCATTCAAGTTTTGTTGTGAAAAGAGTTTGAAAAGGCACTCGGTACAGGACCGAGGTTTTAGGTGAGAAAGATTGCGAAAGGAAGTTGTGAAAGTGAGAGGTGGTAAATGAAGTCGCATCTTCGTATTGAAAGACGAGTATCGAGACCACCCACACTACAGTGAGCATCTCGATACTCGGAGAGGAAGAAGTCTACACTCAATCCTCTCTCTTTAATTCAACACAAAGAGAACTTCGTTCTCTTATTAAAGTGTTTTTGGTTTTGAATGGTAAGTGTTTTGCGACAGAGAACCCTACGGTAAACGTCAGCACTCGGGATAGAAGAAGGCATACGCCTAACCACTCTACGACCATTCAAGTTTTGTTGTGAAAAGAGTTTGAAAAGGCACTCGGTACGGGACCGAGGTTTTAGGTGAGAAAGATTGCGGAAGGAAGTTGTGAAAGTGAGAGGTGGTAAATAAAGTCGCATCTTCGTATTGAAAGACGAGTATCGAGACCACCCACACTACTGCGAGCATCCTGATACTCGGAGAGGAAGAAGTCTACACTCAATCCTCTCTCTTTAGTTCAATACAAAGAGAAATTGTTTTTTATTGAAAGGTGTTTTTGAAAATGCCCTCGGTACGGGGCCGAGGTTTTAGGAGGAAAGGTTTGAAAATGCTCTCGGTGTGGGACCGAGGTTTTAGGAAAGAAGGGATGGAAGCGTCTTCGTATTGAAAGACGAGTATCGAAACCACCCACACTACAATGAGCATCTCAACACTCGGAGAGGAAGAAGTCTACACTTAATCCTCTCTTTTTAATTCAATACAAAGAGAATTTTATTTACAAGATGGTTTGAGAATGTTTTCGAATTGAATCGGGACAATGTAACGCTAAACTGTCTTAGCTCGACTTATAAAGGAAGCCAAACTATAAGAGGTCGCATATTGATTTCCGTGCTAAGAACAAGATAGAGAAATGATATTGAAGATCTTTTTCCAATTGAATCGTGTCGCACGGACCAAATACAGTGGGATCTCGTCTTACGGATACAAGACTTCATCGATCACCAAAAGTCAAAATAAAATGAAAAGATGAAAAGAAATGAGGAGAGAAAGAGGTGGTCTCGGATCCAACATTATCCATCAATATTTTGACTAATAATGAATTACGGAAATGTCGTCATCGACCCAAAAAGCGACAAATGAAATAAAGTCAGAATAAAAAAGGAGAAAGAAAAATCGGTCTCAGATCCTTTGTTTCACATCAATAATTTGACGACTAAACAGTGGTGATCTCGTCATCGACCTAAAACAGATGAAATGAAATAAAGTCAAAAATGAGAAAGAGGAGAAAGTCAGGAAAACTTAAACCTCGTCTTAATCGCAAACTTTAAGTTAATTTAATCGAAGGGAACCTCTCTCGATCCCAAAGTAAGGAAAATGACCCAAATGTTCATTCTTCTTAGATTTGAAATAACGAAGGTTTCAACATCCTCGAAAACCAACGTTTGACAAATCAGAGACTTCATCGGTTCAAAAATAAAATCGTGATAGAATACGAGGTAAAAAGAAAAGGGTCTCGGATCCAACGATACTTATCAATACATTGACTTAGTAATCGATTTACGGAAACCTCGTCATCGACCTAAAAGCGGGAAAAAGTGGAATAAAATGCCCAATAACAAATGCGAAATGAAATCTATCTCTATAAAATAAACTATAAGCTTGATATTATAGACTAGAAATGTAAATTTTAAAAAAAAAGTAATATATATAAAGTTCTAAAAGAAAATTAATCATAATATATATATATATATATATATATATATATATATATATATATATATATATATATATATATATATATATATATATATATATATATATATATATATATATATATATATATATATATATATATATATATATATATATATATATATATATATATATATATATATATATATATATATATATATATATATATATATATATATATATATATATATATATATATATATATATATATATATATATATATATATATATATATATATATATATATATATATATATATATATATATATATATATATATATATATATATATATATATATATATATATATATATATATATATATATATATATATATATATATATATAATCTATTAATTATTTATAAAACAAAAATTTTACAAAAGAAATTAAAAAAGGTAAAATAGTGGTGTAATTATAGATCTAGGGGTGTATCAGGGAAGAGAAACCAAATGGGCTCAGATAAATCCACGACCCATCTCAAAACATGCCAATGAGTCAAAAAAAAATAGCACCAAAGTTAAGAAAACACAACGCAACTTTTTCCTTCCTCAATCATCCCGACCAACATCTCTCTAAATCGTCATCCTCACTCTCACTTTCCACAGTTTTCGATTTCACTCTGGATTTCTCTGTTTCTGAGTGGCTGTTGTATTGAGGGTTGTGGATTGGAATAAGAAAAATGGTTTGAAGGAGATATCAGAGGTTTTGAAGATTTGTTAATGGAAGTTTAAGAAGATGATTGTTGTCTGGTTTTAAAAGGAGAAGAACAAGTATCGGTCGGTGAGTTGTTTTGGAGAAGAAGGAGGGTCGTGTTCTCCGGTTCTCTGAAAATTGTGTGTGGTGAGTGATTGTTGTTTGAAGTTTCGCGGCGGAGGTTGAAGTGGTTGACGGTGCTGAGTTCGAATGGAGGGTTCGAAAGTGGATTGAGGAGGATGAAGGTTGAGGGTTACGCGAGCTCTGGTCTGAGTTTCGTTTGTGGTGAGCTGAAAACGGAGGTTTGAAATTTCTGATGGTTGTTAATGGTGTTTTTTGAGGTTCGAACATGGATGACGATGATGGTTAGTTCAGATGAAGTTCTGGGTGGAGGTTTGGTGTTGTTGAGTTTGAAGATGAACGGATTTGAAGGTCGGATTTTGGTGGTGGTTCAGGTGAAAAAGGGGTTCGTGTGGTTTTACGGAAGTTCTGTTAAAGAAGTTGGTGGTTTGATTTGTGTTTACGGTTTCACGATGGTTGTTGCAAACGGGTTTGATTTTTTGATTTTGTTAGAGGGTGTTGATTTGTTGAAGAAGAAATAGGTTTGGAGATTTCGAAGTTGGTGTTGGAAGATGAACACAGATGATGATGATTGAAGGTTGGAATGTGGCGGCTGGTTGAAGGGGTTAGGGTTAGGGTTGGAGGCTGCTAGGGTTTTTTTAGAAGGAGATGAATAATGCCTCTTATACTCCAGCTTCTGACACATGGCGCCTTGATTAAAGTTTAAAGATGATTAGTGAAGTGTTGATAATACGGTTAACTCCAAAAACATAAATTAGTTAAATGCTGACTCAATTGACTTTAATTAAACAATCCTATTAATTAAACTATACAACCAACTCTAATCTAATCACTTAATTAATTAACTAAAAAACTAATAAAGACTATATTCTAACTAAATTATTAAAATTAAATTAAACTAATCCTAATAAAAATCTAACAACTTAAATCTATAATAAAACATCTATTCCTATTTAATATATTTTTCTAAATAAATAAATATAAAACAAAAACTATTCTAAATAATTAAATAAGACAAAAATAGCAATAAAAATGCAAAAATGCTAAGTTGTAAAATAAAAGAAAAAGGTCCTCCCTATGAGATAGGATCTATCTTAAAAGATCAACTTGAATGGGATCAAGGATCAAGGGGGAATATGATGCAAGTGATATGCATACGCACAAGTTTCACCTTATACGCAGATTCTTCCTTTGGACATTATGCGGTGCGATAAAATAAATACGATAAAATAAACGACGGTAAATAAAGGCGGGGAATAAAAAGACATACACACGCATGAAAGCGCTAAGTATGCGCGAGTGAGTGCAAGCGCGCGATGTTGATTTTAAGCGAAGTTGATTATTTTCAAGAAAAGGTTGATTTTAAGAAAAAGTTGTATTATTTGATTTAAGAAAAGTGTTGAATTATACTTGATTTAAATTATTTAATAAAAAGTGGAATTAAATTGGTTTTGATTAATTAGTTTTTATTGTGATTTGGTTTTAAGAAAAAAAATTAATTTGATTTATTAGCAAAAGATTTTGATGAGAGTTATTTTGAAATAATGGTTTATTAAAAGGTTTGTTTTTTAATTATTATGAAAAGGGTGAAATTAATTTATTAAGAAAAAGTTAATCAGGTTATTTAAAATAAAAAGTGATCGAAAAAAAGAGATTGATTTGATCTGTTGAAGATCACGGTGCATGGAGTGTGTGTGTGGTGCATGATATGCATTATATTACAAGATTACAGAAAATAAGAACAGAAAGATAAAAACAATAAAGCAACGGCTGAGGCTACAACTCTTATCCTCCCCTTTTCTTCTTCTGCTACTTCTTCTCCTCTCATTCTTCATCTCCTTCGCTCATCAACCTGCACAACATCAAGAGGATCAAATACGCAAAAAGAATTTGACAAAGAATTTTACCCAAAAGGAGCCGGTGGAGGCTTGAGAGCAGCGGCGACGGGTGATGATGGCTTTGATGCTCCGGCAGCGAGATCTTCAATTTTCCTTGGGGGTGGAAGGTTTCTTCGTGGAAATTGTGGCAGAGTTTCCACTTGTGCAAGATTTCTCGTGTGTTGTTGGTGATCTTCTTGTGTTGCTCTTAGAAATCTCACATGCTTTTATAGGGGAATGGATGGGCCTCCAATGAATATGGCCTTAAAAACTTTCCTTTTTGAGTGATTCTTGTCGAGAGCATGTTTGCTGAGATTGGGAAATCACTTCAATTATTTCCTATTTGGTCTGATCTTGTCAAGAGCATGTTGGCTCTAATTTTAGGAAGTTTTGAATTTCTGCTGCTTGAGTTGGATCTAGCGTTGTGGACGCTGCTTCTGAAAAAAATTGCTCCTGGATCTGCTTCTGAAGGCTTGCCTCTGGAACTGCTTCTGATGAAGAGTGACTCTGATGAAGCGTGACTTTGAAGAAACTCTGGTGAAGCGTGACTCTGAAGAGACTCTGATGAAGCGTGACTCTGATGACTCTGATGACTCTGATGAAGAGTGACTCTGAAGAGACTCTGATGGAGAGTGACTCTGAAGATACTCTGATGGAGAGTGACTCTGAAGAGACTCCAATAGAGAGTGACTCTGAAGAGACTTTGATGAAGAGTGACTCTGATGCACTGCTTCTGGAGATCTGCGTTGGAGAATTGTACTGCATAACTGCTTTTGGAAATCTGCTTCTGGGAATGTGCCTCTGGTTTTGGAGTAATTCTTCTGATGAGCTAGCTCTGAGGAAATTCTTCTTGAAGGACGCCTCTGGTTCTGCTGACTCTGAAGTTGGCTCTGGAGTTATGGTTCTGGAAACTTGCTTCTGACGCGTTGCATCTGGAAACTTGCTTCTGACGCGTTGCATCTGGAAACTTGGCGTTGTCCCTCTTTGGCTTTGAATTAAATTCTAATGCAATTGAATCCTTGCCATCTTGGATTTAAATTTGTAACTTTGAAGAGATTTATGGTGTTGATAAAAATGGCCCTCTCTTGACTTCAAAATGCCTGCATAGGTGGGTTAGGATAAACATGCACATAAAAGCACAAAGGATAAAGGAAGCAAGAGCAAAACATAGGTGGGATCTTAAGGTCAAAAATTAGGGTGTGACAGATGCCCCTATTTAAGTTGCTTCTATCCGGAGATATGGAGATTGAGGTCTCCGTCTCGACGAGATAGGAGGGACTTAAATACAAACATGGCACGAATTTTTGGCCCTAAGAGGCCACTGAATGCATATGATATGCGATGATATGAGATGCAAGACAAGACAGGAGGAAACACCAGACACAACAAAGCGAGACTCCACAGGGAAGAAAGCAACCAGCGATGGGAAATCTCCAAAAGTATAAGAGTGTAGCGCGTACGTCGAGAGGGAACTTTTCTTGATCTAAGCATAATTCAGATTTTTAGTTGAGTAATCCACTTGAAAATATAGTTGAAAATGTATAAACCTCCCCATGACTCATGATATGGAATCCATGAACGGGTCTCAGTTTCTTGAAAATAAACCTCCCCACGCCTCATGATATGGAATCCATGAACGGGTCTCGGTTTCTGAAATAAACCTCCCCACGCCTCATGATATGGAATCCATGAACGGGTCTCAGTTTCTTGAAAATACCTCCCCACGCCTCATGATATGAAATCCATGAACGGGTCTCAGTTTCTTGAAAACAAACCTCCCCATGCCTCATGATATGGAATCCATGAACGGATCTTAGTTTCTGGAATAAACCTTCCCACGCCTCATGATATGGAATCCATGAACGGGTCTCAGTTTCTTGAAAATAAACCTCCCCGCGCCTCATGATATGGAATCCATGAACGAGTCTCATTTTCTTGAAAACAAACCTCCCCGCGCCTCATGATATGGAATCCATGAATGGGTCTCAGTTTCTGAAATAAACCTCCCCACGCCTCATGATATGGAATCCATGAACGAGTCTCAGTTTCTTTCTATAGTGATGAAAACTCGTGAGAGCATCTTCACAAGGGATTGAAAATTTTGTAGATTGTAGATACCATTGTAGATTGTGGAACTTCTTGGATGTGAGCCATAATGTACTGGAGATTGTAAACTTCACAGGGGATCCTCGGGAGAGATTGTAAAGTATGTCCTTTAAAATTAAGAGAGATCAATGTGATAAACTTCCTCGACTTCTCTGGGGAGATATCACTCGATGGAAAAACTCGTGTAATAACCTCACTGGGGAATACATTCCTGTGGAGCATTTTCTTTGTTGTAGTTGTGTGAATTCTCAAATAAAGAGAAATATCTGTAAAGTCTTCCATTTACCAAGTTGATAATCACTGGGGATGGACAAACTGTCTTGAGGAGACTTCCATTTGTCATTCCTTGATAGAAAATCCGTCTGTAATAAGTTGCTCAAATAAATAGTTGCTTGCGATTCCGACGTAAATTGATAAGAAACTTTGATAATGTTGTTGGAGAAACATCTATCTTCAATAATTGTCTTCGTACAACTTCTTCCCAGGGAGAAAAAGTGCGACATACATGCACTCTTACTCCATAGATAAAGTTGGAGATGTCCACCAATGCAATTGCCACGGACCGGAGTTCAATTCGGGAAACAACCAAAGAGAGGCTGTCAAGCAAGACTCGACCATTGAGGTATAAACTCGAATAGGAATGTACTGAAATAACCGTCTTCCATGAGGATCAAACTTCATGGGGAAGTGGAAATATTGCGCTCTTTCTGCCTAGGGCTGACAACTCTACTTGGAAGGATGAGACAAGCCTGACTACCCGAGGATAAACACAACCAAAGCGATAGAACAAACAAACACAAAGAAAGGCAAGATGCACATGCCATGCTATATATCTATATGCTATATGTATGCTGACAAAACCGGGGAAGACAAAACAGACAGAAAGGCACCCAGGCTAGATCTCCACAGATCCCTCACTGCCTGAAAGAACGGTCTTCAACCTGGATAAAATAAATATCCCCTGTCTGGGGAAGCGAGATATGGTTCTGAGGTGTTCCCGCAGATGAAATAAACATATATGGTCATCCCTTTGTCATTCATATATCAGGTAAAACACAAGGTATCGAAATGTTTTAAAATTTATTTTGGACTTTGCTATCAACAATATTTAACGCAAAAAACTTTTATTGAATGGAAGTCAGCAGAAAAGCGTGACTCCGATATTACAGTGTTGGAAAATAAAAGGGATTACATCAAGGGTATAATAACTTATTTTTCCTAAGTCGACGGGAACTTCCCAAGTCTAAGCAAAATACTTCTTGACAGCATCCACGTTCACTAGGCGAGTGATTTCTTCTCCGTCCATAGTTGCTAACATCAAATCACCTCCTGAGAAAACTTTCTTCACCACGTACGACCCATTATAGTTTGGGGTCCATTTTCCTCTAACATCAGTGAGGAAAGATTGAATCTTCTTGATCACAAGGTCACCTTCCTTGAATTCGCGGGGGCGAACCTTCTTGTTGAATGCCTTCTTCAACTGATCATATATGTTATGGCACCATTCGTCTTCTGATAACTTCGCCTCCATCATGATCCTTATAGAGGGAATCTCAACTTCTACTAGGAGCACAACTTCCATACCGTAGACAAGTGAAAAAGGAGTTGCCCCAGTCGATATGCGTACCGACGTACGGTATCCGTGTAGAGCAAACGGGAGCATCTCATGCCAGTCTCTATAAGTGACAACCATCTTCTGAATTATCTCCTTGATATTCTTGTTGGCAGCTTCAACAGCCCCATTCATCTTTGGTCTGTAAGGAGAAGAATTATGATGCTCAATCTTGAACTCTTCACACAATTCCTTCATTATTCTGTTGTTCAAATTGGACCCATTATCTGTAATAATCCTGCTCGGCATACCGTACCGACAGATAAGCTGGTTCTTGATAAACTTAACAACCACATGCCGAGTCACATTAGTATAAGAAGCCGCTTCGACCCACTTAGTGAAATAATCGATCGCCACTAAGATGAACCGGTGTTCATTAGATGCTTTCGGTTCTATCATTCCAATCATATCGATTCCTCACATAGAGAAAGGCCAAGGGGATGAGATGACATTCAACAAAGTTGGAGGCACATGAATCTTATCTGCGTAGATATGACATTTGTGACACTTCCTGGCGAACTTGTAATAATCTGATTCCATTGTAATCCAATAGTAACCAGCTCTTAAGAGTTTCTTAGCCATTGCATGTCCATTGGTATGGGTACCAAAGGTCCCTTCGTGAATTTCCGTCATTAATATATCAGCTTCTCGTTTGTCAATACATCTCAGCAATACCATGTCAAAGTTCCTCTTGTACAAAACATTATTGCTCAGAAGGAAATTGCCAGCCAATCTTCTCAACGTCTTCTTATCTTTGTTGGAGGCTCCCAAAGGATACTCTTGTGTTCTGAGAAATACTTCAATATCATGATACCAGGGTTTTCCATCCTCAGTGCTCTCAATGGCAAAAACATAAGCAGGTCTGTCAAGTCGTCTTACTTTGATTCGAGGACAATCATTCCAAGAATTTACCACAATCATAGAGGCCAAAGTTGCCAATGCATCTGCCATTCTATTCTCGTCTCGAGGGATATGGTGAAAGTCGACTCTATCAAAGAATGGTAACAGTCTTCTTGCATAATCTCTGTATGGGACCAAATTGTCTTGCCGAGTTATCCATTCTCCAGTGATTTGGTAAATTACCACAGCCGAATCACCAAACACATCCAAATTCTCAATCCTTAAATCCACTGCCTCCTTGAGGCCCATAATACATACTTCATACTCAGCTTCATTATTGGTACACTGAAATGTTAACCTGGAAGTAAACGGGATATGGGACCCTTGAGGAGTCACAATAACCATGCCTATTCCCTTAACATGAGCATTGACAGCTCCATCAAAAATCAGACCCCATTGAGAACCTAGCTCGGGTCCTTCATCTAGAAATGGGTCTTCATAATCCTTCATTTTCAAAAACATAACATCTTCGTCAGGGAAATCATCATTCGAGGGTTGATGATCCAAAATAGGCTGATGTGCCAAATGGTCAGCCAAAACACTTCCTCTAACAGCTTTCTGAGTATGGTATTCAATGTCATATTCCGATAACAACATCTGCCATCTGGAAATTCTCTCAGTCAATGCAGGCTTCTCAAAGATATACTTGATAGGGTCCATCCTCGAAACTAACCAAGCGGTATATTCAACATATATTGGCGCAAACGTTTGGCGGTCCACGCCAAAGCACAACAAGTCTTCTCTAACATAGTATACCTCATTTCACAGCCGGTAAACTTCTTGCTCAAGTAATAGGTGACATGATCTTCTTTCCTGTTTCATCTCACTGACCGAGCACACAACCCATCGAGTCTTCCAACAAAGTCAGGTACATGATCAAAGGTCGCCCTTCAACAGGCGGTATCAGAATAAGTGGCTCAAGCAAATACTGTTTGATACTATCAAAAGCCTTCTGACAATCCTCTGTCCAAACATAACCTTGTTCTTTCCTTAAAAGCTTGAAAATTGGCTTACACGTTGCAGTCATATTAGATATAAACCAGGAGATGTAGTTCAAACGTCCCAAAAATCCTCTGACTTGTTTCTCGATAGTAGGATTTGGCATCTCCTAAATAGCCTTCACTTTATCAGGATCCACTTTAATACCCTTTTGGCTGACAATGAAGCCAAGTAATTTCCCTGATCGTACTCCAAACGTACACTTGTTGGGATTCAGGCGGAGCTTGTATTCTCTCAAATGACCAAACAGCTTTAACAAATGTCTAACATGATCATCCTTAGTCTTCGACTTAGCTATCATATCATCCACATAAACTTCGATCTCTTTGTGCATCATGTCGTGAAATAAAGTAGTCATAGCCCTTTGATGTGTTGCACCGACATTCTTCAATCCAAACGGCATAACTCTGTAACAAAACGTGCCTCAGGGTGTGATGAATGACGTCTTCTCTCTGTCCTCGGGAGCCATTCTTATCTGATTGTACCCTGAAAAACCATCCATAAAGGAGAAGATCTCATATCTTGCAGTGTTGTCAACCAAAACGTCAATGTGAGGCAAAGGGAAATCATCTTTTGGACTGGCCTTGTTCAAATCCCCGTAATCTACACACATACGAACCTTCCCATCCTTCTTCGACACGAGCACAATGTTAGCTAACCAAAGCGGATATTTGGCCGTGACAAGAAAACCTGCATCAATTTGTTTTTGCACCTCTTCTTTAATTTTCAGAGCCATATCAGGCCGAGTTCTTGGAAGCTTCTGTTTAACTGGAGGGCAGTCCTATTTTAATGGCAGACGATGCTCAACTATGGCAGTGTCCAATCCAGGCATGTCTTGATATGACCAAGCAAACACATCGACAAAATCTCGAAGTAACCCAATCAACTGTTTCTTCACATTAGACTTGAGCAGAGCTCCAATTTTCACTTCTCTAAGGATTTCTTCTGTTCCCAAGTTGATTACCTCTACTGGATCTTGATGAGGTTGGATAACTTTCTCTTTGTTCTCAAGCAGTCTGGAAATCTCTTCCAGAATATCCTCCTCCTCGTCTTCAGCCTCATACACAGGAAATTCGAAGTTCGGCGAAGGAAGTAGGTCATTATTCCCAAGATGTAATGTGTGTAGCAACCTGCGCATGTGATATTATCTCGTTTAATTTTAAAAGTGGAAAATGTGTGTACGTAGGGTGCTACTTATATTTTCCAAGATAGTAATAATAAATAAAACACACAAATGGAAACAAAAATGATTTATTGATGATAGCAAGAGTCCAGAAAGAAATGCCTAACTAGATCACCTTTGCCTTGGGCAGAGCAAAGGGAAATATTAAAAATAGATGTTTACTTTGATATATGAAAGACAACAGGGATATCAACCACGCCCTAGTTCTTAACCACAACTCCAGAGATCACAAATTCCGGAACATCTTCATCGGGATCCTTTTCAGTGATGGCATAAACTCCAAAACTGTAATCGAAATCATCTGAGACGTATCCTGGATCTTCCATGTATGGCTCGTAATCTTCATATGGAATGGAGAGGCTCGACGAACCATCTGATATGTAGCCTTTAGACTCATCTTCGAACACAGTATTGACATGGGAAGGATGGATGACACCTCCATTGCAGAACACTTCAATGATCGGCGGAAACTCTTGGTTTCTGATGATCTGTTGAGCGGAACCACCGGAGAAACCAAGACCTTCTTTATTTCTGTTCTCTGGCAACAACAACACCTTGCCCCAACCTGTATGAGGACCACTGTTCACAACCTGTTGTGCATCCTTAAATGATGACATAGGTACTCTGGATTGTCGCGATGAAAATCGGATACCAATATTGATTAGTTTGAATCTTTAATTCAATTTGCAACCGAACTTTGATTTGTCCAAAGGAAGGGATAAAGATCGAAATTCCCACAATGCAATGCAAATGCAAGGTTAGAGAGTTTTAGTTTCGGGGGTTGGTTAAACTTAGGGAAGGTACTAGCATCCTAAATTTCTGTAGTACTCTACAGGAACCTCTTGTTTTATGTTTGTTTATTGCTATGTGTTATCTGCTTAAAGGTTGAAGACCTAGGGGTTTATATCTAAGTATACTCGATAAGATATCGCATCTTATGCCTACATATCCTTACGGGAGTGGAATCAGAGCATTTGTAGTTCCCCTAAAGGGTTTGAGGAGTTCTTTGACTATGGTCAAAGTTCCTACGGGTTTAAGGTAGTTGATTGATTGATTTTAGGAGAAAAGACGAGTTGTCATCTTAAAGGATGATTTAACTGCCACAAATTGTAGAAAAATAGTCTTTGCATCGTCTTAAGAGAAGGGCTCAAGTACTCGGATTGATCGACGAGTACGCCTCTATCTCTCTTAAGGCAAAGTCCCTACATGTTGATTGTATTGTTGTGGGGTGGAGATCCTATCTCACTTAAGATGATTAACATCTTTCTCTATTGTGTTTGAAATAACTGCATTGTGTTAATTGTTTTGTTTCTATGTTGTAAGATAAAGGTCCTTCCTATGGGGTAGGTCCTAAACTTAAGAAGATCGACTTGAATGGGATCAAGGATCATGGGGAAGTATGATGCAAATGTGAATGCATACGCATGATTGTTGAGATCATGCGCAGATTCTTCCTTTGGACGGAATGCGATGCGGAAATATAAATTACAATAATGTTAAATTGCTGAAAGTAAATTGCGGAAAAGCAAAGTCATACACACGCATGAAAGCGCTAAGGTGTAGGTGAGTGAATGTGTCGTGAAGTGTGCGAGCGTGCACGATGGATCGTATGCGATGTTGATTTAAAGGGTAATTGATTAATTTTAGGCGGGTTGAATTAGATTTTTTTAATTTTTAAAAAAAAAGTGGTTTTCAGTTATTAATTAAATTCTAATGAGTGATTTTAAATAAACAAATTTCTTAAATGTCTAAGAGATTTTTTTATTTATAAATATTTTATCTTATTAAAAAATAAAATAAATGTAAAATGATTCAATTTTAATAAAAGCTGTTATTACATATTAATTAGATTATTATGAAAATAGGTTTTAGTATTATAAAAAAAGTTGTTATTATTAATGGATAGAAGTTTAATTAAAAAAATTGTTTGTTTTTTTTGTTGTTGAAAGGTTTAAAAAAAAAGATAAAGATTATAAAAGGTAAACATAAATTATAAAAAAAGTTGGTTTAAGTTATGAAAGAGGTTTTATCTAAATAAATACTGATTAAATTTTTTTTTAGGTTAATTGATTAAATTAGTAGATGAAAGGTTAATTAATTAAAAAATTAGTACTAAGTGATAATTAGGTTAGGTTAATTAATGCAGATTAATGGTTTAATTGGGGGGTTTAAGGAGAGTTAATGGGGATTAGGAGTTAGTTGGGTAGATTAGGGTTAATTGACTAAAGATTAGGTAATGATGATGTTAGTTGGTAGATTAGGATATAATGAAGGGTTAGTCAAAATTAATTTTAATTAGGTAGATTTATTAAATGAAAATTATATTAAATTTAAAAAAAAGGCATAGGCTTCTTTTATGGAATAAAATAGTTTGTTATCTTAGAATAAAAATGATGAATTACAAGGTTATAAATTAATTAAATTTAAAAATAAATTATAGGTATATGAAAAATGTTCCCTTATTAAATAAAAGTTATTTTAAATTATGAAATGATTTTAAAATAAATAAAATTTGTTGAATTAAATGGACTTAAGGAAAAAGATTTTCGTAATTATTATCAAGTAAAATTTAAATTAAATGAAAAAGAATCTACTAGGAAAAAGAAAAAATTAAATATTATTATAAAAAAAGGGTTTATTAAAAAACCAATTATTAGAGAAATAGATTTTTATTATTATAAAAAAGAGGATAAATTAAATAGGATTTCTTGACTTAAAAAAAATGTTATTATTAAAGTTATTAAGAATTACCAAAATATTATTAAAAAGCTAATTAAAAGGATAAAATTTTGACATTCAGTTAATTAGAATAAAATATTAATAGTTATTAGGGGCTCATTTAAAAAGCTAATTATTAATTGAATAATTAAATAAAAAGATTATTTAAAATAAAAGTTAATTAAACAGTTAATGATAAATTAAAGGTTAATTAGAGAAGTTAGAGGGCTAATGGTGAGATTAAAAAAAGAAGGGCGGAGGACTCGGTGTGTGCTAGTGCAGCGGGTTACGGTGGGGTTATGCATTGTGGACCACATGATCGGATTTGATGTAGATCTTGTGGGTGTATGTGTGGGGTGCATCATATTATGGTGGGGTGTGTGCATGTGATTAAATGTTACAATATAAAAAACAAAATCAGAAAAATAAACCTAGATCTAAACCTCTCTCATTCTCCACTCTCTCTTCATCTTCTTTCACCATTTTCTCTCTTATCTCTTCCTTTCTTCCTCTTCACACCATCTTCCTCTTCCTTTTTCTACTTATCCGACCACTTTTCATTTCGCCTCTGTTCTCTCGTTTATTTCTACATTGACAACAAAAAAAACAACAACAGTGAAATAAAGTTAGCGAAAATCAAATAACGGTTGGAATGGTTTTTTTCTTGCAGGGATTTCGTCGGTTTCGCGGCGAGCTTGCAAAGAACGGTGGGTGAAGGTCAAGGAGCTCTGGCAATGGTTTGGTGATATGAAGGTTTTTTTTGCGGCGGCGGTTTCCGGTGGCACTGAAAAAAGATAAGTCTCTTTACAATCTTTAGGGTTTTGGATGGATTTCTGTGGATGTATGTATGTTCCGTGATTCGTTAGTGTTTCTCTTCTGTCCCCCCGTGTTGTTGTGAATCCCCCCCTCTTATAAGCTCTTGAATTTTCCCTTTCATAAATGCCTTCTTATCCCGTCAAATGTTCTTTTGGAAAGTCATGAATTTTCTGGATTTTGTTGTAAATGAAACTTTCCATTTCGATTTTGGTAGGTTGGATATGCCCTTGATTGTTAATGATTGCTCTTGAAGGAGTTTGATACTCTGTCTGGTTTTGTTTGGGCATGTTTATGACATTTCCTTTTTCAAATTGTATTGTTGATAAGTTAATTTTTTTCCAGCAATTAGCGTGCTTTGGCGTCTTGAAGTGGATTCGAAGTTCTTGGATTTCAATGAGTCAACTTCTGATTTGGAATATTAGCAAAAGCGTGGGTTACTCCTCTTACAGCATTTAAGTTACAACCACCATGGACTATTATCTCTGCATAAACGGCAGCGGTCCAAAATAGCCAAAGGGAATTGTAATATTTTTCAAGTTTTAGTCTTAGAGCTTCCTAGAATAATGTGGGGTATTTGTCGTTATCTACTGAGTGTTCCAGGCAATGTAATAGGCAACAAGTTTATTTTATAAAGAGACAAAATCAATTATTGGTGAAGCAAGGCTTCTCTTGGATTTCAATTTAATCTCAATTCCACTTATGAAAACCTGAATATTTGATTCCTTGATGTCTTGTATTGTATGAATTTAGTTACGAAGATGAAACGATAAATTACTCATGGTGACACAATGTTAGATTCAAACATCTTGTTCTTCTTTTGAAAAGAACATTGATTCAATATAACATAAAACTTGGTCTTGGACTCTAACTTGGCTTACCAATAATTTGTTAACTTGAACTTTGGACCAAATGCATCTCTAATTATTTAATTATACTTGGAACATGTCGAAATTGAATGAGAATCAACTTCACCTCTTGATTTGAAGTTTTGCAATTGTACTTTAGGAATAGTGTCATTCTCGTAAATCACTATTCCCGCAAATCCAGAGTCAAACAAATTGCGTGATTGCAACTTGCATTTCCTATAAATGTGAGCTTTTCAATTATGAATAAGTGAAATGTTCATTTTATTCGCTTCTATCTTAATAAACGCAAGCCACCACCAAGTAGTTCCAAAACTTTTCCTTTAAACTTAAGTGATAATTCCACTTGTGAAGTCAACGAGAATGGTAACTAGGCCTTGAATAACTACACAAAATCTTCATGGCTTTCTGGACCTTCCATAGTAAAACAAAACAAACAAAAATGGTTAAAATGGTTAGCTAAAACGAAAGATCGAATTAAATGATATGCAAGAGAAAAATGCACAAGGAGGTAGGATCTTGAGGTCAAAAATTAGGGTGCAACATGGATTTCTAAGCACCGTTGTCTATAATAGACAAAGCTTGGAACTGTGTATCAACCTCTTCCTCAGCTTCAACATACGAGAACGATGACAAATGACTCACCACTAGAGCCTATTCTCCACAAACGATAACCGTTTTGCCTTCAAAAACATATTTCAACTTCTGATGTAGGGTAGAGGTAACTGCCCCAGCTTCATATATCCACAGCCTTCCTAATAAACAGCTATAGGCGGCGCGAATGTCCATAACTTGAAACGTGATCATAAAAGTCTGCAAACCAATGGTCATTGGTAAATCTACCTCATCAATAATCGCTTTCCTAGATCCATCAAAAGCTTTGACGATAACATGACTTGGCCTCATCGGCGGTCCCTGATAAGACAGTTTAGATAAAGTAGTTCTTAGCATTACATTCAAAGAAGACCCAGTATCAACCAACACACTGGACAGAGAATCATTCCCACAATTCACAGAAATATGCAGAGCCATGTTATGTTTCCTTCCTTCTTTCAGGAGATCGTCCTCATTAAAACCCAGATTGTCGCATGGTAATATTACCAATGATATTGTCAAACTGCTCCATCGTCACGTCTTGTTCCACATATGCCTGCTCCAATATCTTCTGGAGCGCTTCCCTGTGAGCCTCAGAACTCATTAACAATTATAACACAAAAATATTAGACGGGGTTTGTAGAAGCTGATCCGCAACCTTGTATTCACTTCTCTTGATCACTTTTAGGAATTCGTCCGGCATGGACAAATTGGGTCCACCAGATTGCTCTACAACCAGATCTTTTGAACCTGGCTGTTCAAATGAGATCCCTTTATCTTTTGAATGTACTAAGGGTAAACTCGACCGCTTCTTGTTACTCTACTAACGTCCGCGATGTTAACAACCGAAGGTAAAGTAGGCAAAGGCACCTCTTTTCCATCTTCCATCATCGTGGCATTATATCTGTATGGTATCGCCTTACTAGAAGTGTAAGGGATGGGTCCAGACACATTAATCACTAAAGGAGTAATAGTCGGCTTCCTACTATCATAAGTTATTTCAATACGCTCTACTTCATTAAAATGAGGCACTATAACATATACTTCTTCAGTCTTTTCACTTAAACCATTCTGATCTTCTTCTTCTAAATAACCTTGGATCATGTTCACGGAGGGTAAACCATGCAGAGGTGATGGATTAACCTGCACATTAGGATTGGAATCCTTAAAGGATAAGATTCTGCACTTAATGAGCCTTTGGACATCTACTTTCATCCCAAAACAACTTTCAATATCATGCCCCGGAGCACCCTGATGATAAAGACAAAACCTGTCAGCTCTATATGAAGGAGAAGGGTTCGCGGGAACCTCAGGCGGAGCTTTTGTTTGAATATGACCCTTTTTAATCAAAATTGGGAATAAATCAACATACTTCATAGGAATTGGATCAAAGTTTATCTTTCTATAAACACGACCTTGATTGTTGAATGGCCGATTCTACTGAAGATACTGCATACCTTGTTGAGGCTGTGGCTATTGAGCCCTGGGAGACTGAGATTGCTGATACGGGTGAGCAAACTGCGGTTGATAAGATGGAGCATTGAATACTGGAGATACCGCTGCAACCTGATATGACGGTGAATACCTCCTTCTGAGTCTTCCGTCTTGCACTGCATTCACTCTTTGCTCTTTATTCTTCACAAAACCACTTCCATACTTCTTAGCATTACTAGGAGCGCTCTCCTCTTTAGCTAATCTTCCTTCACGGACCCCCTCTTCCAAACGCATTCCCATGTTCACCATTTCAGTGAAGTCACTGGGTGCACTTCCTACCATTTTCTCATAAAAGAAAGAACCTAAAGTCTTCAGAAAAACCTTGGTCATTTCCTTTTCTTCCAACGGTGGTATGACTTGCACGGCCAACTCGCGCCAACATTGAGCATATTCCTTAAAGTTCTCTTTGTCTTTCTGCGTCATAGTCCTCAACTGATCTCGGCCGGGAGCCATGTCTACATTGTACTTATACTTCTTGATGAATGCTTCACTCAAATAATTAAAAGTTCGAATCTTCGCACTATCCAACCCCATGTACCACTTGAGCGCAGCGCCTGTCAGACTATCTTGGAAATAGTGAATGAGCAATTGATCATTGTCAGTTTGAGCAGACATCTTTCTGTCGCTACCGCGACGATCGGCGCCGGCTGACAGAAGAGTCGCCACCGTGCGTTATTTATCCCAAAGGAGGGAAAGGAAACGCTCGAAGTAAACCTAACGCAAAGACGGGAAAAGGTATGGTCATCGCAACCAAAACCTGGGTTCGGGAGTCGGTTACGCAAGGGGAAGGTATTAAGCACCCCTCACGTCCGTCGTACTCGACGGGATCCACGCTTGTTTTCGTATGGATTGTATTCTATCTACGCTAATGGGTTAAGGGTTAGAAAGAAAGAAAAAAGTGACTCGGCAAAGTATCGCACTTTATGCCTACATATTCCCGTCTGGAACGAGAAATCAGAGTCAACGTAGTTCGCCTAACTACGGGAAAAGGGAGGGAAGGTTGCTCGCTAAGACATCGCCGTCTTATGCCTACGTACTTTCATCTGGTATGAAAGATCAGAGCAAACGTAGTTCGGGCTACGAATGAACACAAGATGTTCAAGTGTTTTTTATACTGAGTAGGGTTAACAATCGGTTCTAGCAGTTTGGTGTATGCAACTCGACCATTGGAGACTTAGGCGTTACCGTTTGCGAGAGAACCGAGAGTTAACAAAACTATCTTTGAGAAAAGTTTATCCTGATTACAGTCCAAGAGGACAAAAAGAAGTCTTGATTTGTGCACATCTTTTACGGAAGAAGTGGCTTTTATTGTGTTTGAACCTGTTAGTGTGTTTTTCTGTTATTTGAGGTAAGAAGAGAAACGACAACTCTAAAAACCTATGGTTAAAAAAAGGGATGAAAACTAACCTAATGTTATCATACATGGGTTAGCTTCTAGTGTCTATCATGTTTCTCTCTTGCGCAGAGAGAAACAGAGCTCCTAAGGGATGAACGGAAAAACAACAACGTATATACAATAGACAGTAAATATGCATGAATGCAACAAGCAAGCTAGGCAAGGGAGACAAACTCAACCTCGAACCTAAAAACAGTAGGCAAAGATGAAACAGTATTCACCTTTAACCTAAGAGGGTTATCCACAAACAATACAGTAAAGAAAACAGAAACTCCAAACCCTGGACAGCAGCTCTGAACAGCTTCATCTTCTAAGCAAACTCTGGCTTCAGCAGTGGTGTAGCTTGATCCTTGGCACTCTCCATGGCAATGTCTTCATCTTCAATGGCTCAATGCTTCTGGTGCTCCAACAAAAGGAATAACATCAACAGGATGAGATATGGATGTTAGAGTGTTCACTGACTTCCAAAGGATGCCCTTAAACAGTCTAACATAACTAGTGAAAGGTTCTCTCAAAGTTCTACCTTATAGGGTAAGGCCACTGATCCCTCCAAAGGAGAGAGGTGAATACCCTTAAGGGACTTTGTGTCATAGAGAAGGAAGGAGGTGAATGATACACTCCTTGTTTTATGAATGAAATTTATCTGACTAGGGCTCTACCTATGTCTAACTCCTATTATCTTCAACAGCTGCAAGCAATCCACAGGCTCTCAATCCTTGATTTTTGATCTCCAAGCTTTGTATTCATCATGCTCCTCTAGCCATGTCTTCAATGCCATCCAAGCCTCAAGAGAAATCTCCCCAAAGAAACCCAAATGAATGCCATAAACAGATGAATATTTCCACAGCACACCATACAGACAAACCATTTGCAAAATATCCTAAAAATAGTAAACCAAGGGGAAAATCCTATCAATTATTCTAAGGTAACTATGAGGTCTACCCTTACTATCCCATATATTCCATACCCCAAAATCACTAGAAAAATCCCTAAGGAAAATGATTTATTCACATGTACTATCCTAAAAACCCTAATTTTATCATGTAAATGTCAATTGTTCAAACTAACCCTAGATTAATTTCTAAAATCCTAGTATAAAAACCAGAGAGTCTACACATCCATATTTGATAGCACAAAAAAGAATGGGGTCAAAATCATTAAGGAAGCTTATGAACAAAAATGAGGAAAATCATGTACAAACTAAACCCATTAAAAAAATGCATTAAAAGAGAAAATACATGAAAAATATCAAATAAAAAATAAAATGACATTTTTATTTTTTATAAAATTCTAGACATTTATGTGAGTCTATAGAAAAAACAAGCATCAAAAAACATTAAGTTTTCATTTTAATATGAATTTTGCAAGATAATGAAAAACAAAAAGAAAATAAAAGAAATAAAATGGGGAGGGGGTATGAAAAGAAAGGAAATCACTTGAAACGCGTTGGGCCCATCAGAAAGGGGGGTGCTAAGAGCGAATTAGGCCCAGACTGAAGGTTAAGTGAAACGCTGCGTTGCAGCTTTGGACTTTCCCTCCGTTTCCATTTTTAAACCGTGGTCGTGGGATTAGTCTCAGAGTCAACCATGTGGACTTGATCCAACGACTGAAGAGTTGTCTTCTCCAAATGAGGATTAGGGTTTCCAGAATTCCACCATTTCATGCATGAACTTAATCACTCTCGTGCTCCCTCATTTCGCCATGAAATCACAAACTTCAAAAGCCAAAATTGTTCTACTAATTACCAGGAACCTAGCCATGATCTTGGTTTGACCTAAAACCTCCTAGAATCTTAAACACGATGGCATGAAGTATCGGGTACCAACTTGTTTTCACTGATATCAATCCTGAGGAAACTTAAATCTAATGATGCTATCTTATACATGAGGTTACCCTAATCACATTAAGCTATCCCACGTGTATTAAAACTCAATATCCACCTCATTCTTGATCTTTAAAGAATCTAGGGCCTGCCATGAAACCTCATGAAATCTTCTCTAATTCTCAGAAATCAATCACCTATCTTAACCTAACCAGTCTAACCCTAGAAATCTAAGTGAATGCGCATAAATAGAGAGGTATGAGAAAGAATACAAACCTGTCAAGTAGCTATGGCAGGTGTATGTGGAGCTGGTTTCAAGGCTTGCTTTCTCTCCCAAATGCTCCTCTAATGGAGTATTTGCTTCTGTTTGCACTATCTTTGATGGGAGAAGCTTGTGATGAGCAACTCGAGCTTTGCTTGTTCTTGAAGGAAGCTTTGAATACCTCTCTCTTCCCTCACTCTCTCCACTGAATTCTCCAACCCCTAATCACCTCATGATCCACTCAATATATAGCAATCATTGGAAGAATCTAGATGCTTCTAGAATGTGCTAGAAAGCCATGGAATTCTCACTTGATGACATGTTGGCATTATCTCATCTCATGCATACAACCCTTCATACTTGTGTTAGAATCTCCTTACAAGAGATATTGAAGTGGTATGAGCAAAAACAACCCAATTCCTTGCCTTATGTTGAGTTTTCCAAATTTACCTTATAATGCAAGTAATGGAATTCCAAAGCAAGTCCAATTTTTAGGCCTCAAATCAAAATTGTGTTCAAACCATTGTTTCCAAAATGTTGTTTAAACACAAAATCATATATCATATGACCTATTTTGGTTTTGTAGATCTCTCAAACCAAATTTCAACTTGAACTTTTTCAACTTATATGGCATTTTTAAGTCATTTTGTACCAACTTTTGTCAATTCTTGTTCTATGCATTTCCAACAACTCATGAACTCTTATCTAGCCTTAAAATGTCATTTTGAGCAACTTTGATGTTGGACATTTTTCCATTTGAAGCTTCCTTGTATGAGTTTTAGGCATTGGTTAAGAATGACCTGTAATTCCAAATGACCAAAATACCCCTGTCTTGCACAAGCCATAAGTAGAGTTCCACAAATCAGATGAAGGCATACCATACCTTTTTGGAAAGGGGAGACAATTAGGAACAACTCTCATGCTCGTCCTAAGTCATTTGAAACTTCTTTGAGGGTCAAAAGTTGGTTGGAAGATAGACAACTTTCACAGACAAAATTCAGTGTCATCTGGTGACCCATAACTTGCAAGAGCCATAACTTGAGTTCTAGAAATCTTATCAAGGACTTCCACCACTCAAATTAAAGCTAACAACATCCTCTAAAAGTCTCATGACCATCATTAAGTGAGATGAGGCTTGTATTTCAACTTATCCTTCTTGGAAGTTCAGTGGAAAACAAGGGATTTTACCCTAGGAACCTTGTCTTATCACCTTCAATTCTTCTTGACTCTTTGAGAGTGTTCTTGGCACAACACCACATGGACCTCATCACATCATATCAAAGCTAGAATGAGCTAGAGCTTGACTTTGAAGCCTTTCAACCATCTCCCTTGAGCTAGGGTTATTCAGACAAAACCCTAATTGCACATACCTCCTTCAAGATTCTTGCATCTGATTCCATGACTTGCTTGAGCTTTTCTTTGGCTTTCTAGAGACTCATTAAGCTCCATCCACACCTCATACTCTCAATTCATAGCCCACACCTTCTCCAATGAACTTCAAATATCCTCAAGATAGGAGAGAAACCCCTGATTGATCTGCTGACTCCTCAAGGCCCAAATTCTCTTCTGATGACTTGGATGGCCTTGAACTTGGATAAGATCCTCTTGATAGGCTCCCTTCTCTCATATTCCGCTGTGAAATGCTAATGCCATGATATGCAAATGCTAGAGCAATGTTATGCAAAAATGCAATGAAACATAAACTTAGGTTAGAAAAGGTTGGGCAAATTTTGGGGTGCAACAGCTGCCCCTATTCAAGCGACTTGGACCTGAATGAGTGAAAAGTGAACGACTTTCAGACAATCAAGGTACGAGACGGTTGAATACCGAAGAAACCCGGAAATTTGCCAACCGTAGAGAAAATAAACTGCAACTTCTGATTGGGATACAATCTCCGAAAGACTGATCATGATGAACACCTTGAACCTCCCTCACAAAGGGAAGAGCAACTTGCCGAATCGTCGGAATTTGGATACTCAACGCACGATAAACCGGAGCCTGAGTGCTCAACGAAACGATAAACTGGAGCCTGAGTGCTCAACAAAATGAACGGAGCCTGAACACTCGACGCAACTGGCGACTTCACTAAGGATTTACCAGAGCCTGGATACTCTACGGACGAACCAATACATCACAAACCGAACACTCACCGGAATCTGGACATTCAACGGAGAGAGAATACCATCACAACATTTAATAGGATCTGCATACCCAACTGCCTTTATCGGACAACACAAAACAATACAAATTGATAACTTCACCGGAATCTGGCTATTCAACGGAGAAAGCAAACACACCGGAGCCTGAGTACTCGACGGAGCTAACGTACCGGAGCCTGGATACTCAACGAAGCTATAACCGCACCGGAGCCTGAACACTCGACGGAGAGAACAAATCACACCGGAGCCTGAGTACTCGACGGAGAGAACAAATCACACCGGAGCCTGAATACTCGACGGAGAGAACAAATCACACCAGAGCCTGAATACTCGACGGAGAGAACAAATCGCACCGGAGCCTGAATACTCGACGGAGACAAACACATCGGAGCCTGACTACTCAACGAAGCTGCAATCACACCGGAGCCTGAATACTCGACGGAGAGAACAACGCATCGGAGCCTGAATACTCAACGAAGCTATAAAACCACACCGGAGCCTGAATACTCGATGGAGAAACAAAACCACACCGGAGCCTAAACACTCGACGGAGAGAACACAGCACACCGGAGCCTGAGTACTCGACGGAGAGAACAAATCACATATCAAGATTATCTCACCAAATCTTTACCGGAGTCTGAATACTCGACGGGAGAAAGAATCAACACACTGGAGCTTTACCGGAGCCTGGATACTCGACGGAATAACCACGAATGCTAACAGGGGTCTGGACCTTTGCTAGATTTTGCCGGAGTCTGATCACTCAACGTACTGACCGGAGCCTGAATGCTCGACGTAAAACCGATGTCTGAATACCACAACTCTGTGCTGGGGAAAAGAACTCTGAACAATCTTTGGGAAGATACGACCACAACAAACCTGGAGTTACAAACTTACTGGTGATGAACAAATCTCTGTTGGGGATGAGCAACTCTTGCTGAAGAACGGGGTAAAGGTCCTGCACACCTTACACTGTTGGGGTCCTGAATGACATGCTGGAGGATGTGCCACCCATGCCTGGGGGAGAAACCTCTGATCTCTATTTGCTAGGGGAAAAACTCATGCTCATACCCTGTGGGGATTGCCCCTGCCCCAATCTGATTATTAGGACACTGAGAAGAAAATAACCTGCCATAAGACGACCCCGAGATGGCTTGCCCCTGAACCGGGCACGAAGAGTAACACTTCTTTTCCTTGTAGGGTGGCATGCCCCAGCCTTGCAACGGCTTCGCCTCTGATTGACTGATTCATGGAACGGCGCTCCTGATTGCGAGAGATACCAAATCTCGACCTGATTGCCCCAGATTAACCGATTCTCGAATGGCTGACCTTACTGGGGGATATTTGATATAGCTGGCCGCAACTCACGAATAGTCGGGCGTTCTCCATTTTATCCTGCTCAAACTTTCCACTGTGGAAACTTTCCTGCGGTCGAGCGCTTACTCGCAAGTAAAACAAGGTGTTCTGCAACAAGACATATTAAATGCAATGCATATGACAGTTTTTCAAAACCCAATCCTGTTCACTGGAAAAACATTTATGACATATAATGAACGAATCAATTATCAAAGTGTCAAAATACAACGCTGTAAGCGGAGTCCTTTTAGGAGTCAGTTTCGATGCGATCTTTACCGAAGTATGCTCTCGAACTAAACCTGTTTCAATTAGGACTTTTTCAGGTTGTAACGTGGCCAGGTTCACGGTTTTGAAAGAAAGGATAAAGGCTCAAAACTTATTATAACCCACCCATTCTTCGTGATGTTCTCCAACCCTACGTTCAGCTAATTCGACCTTAGCGTTCACCTTTCAAAGGTGGAATGATAGGAGTGATGGTTCGGGAAATCACACGCTTTCTGAAGTGACAGTCATTCCCCTTCCGTCTTTGTAGTGCCTGGAGTCACACGATTTCGTTCTCGTTTGAGGATTTTTCTCCTGTAATCCTTTTCGTTTTTTCGTTCTTTTTCCATTCTTTTTTTCCGTTCCCTAATTTTTGCCTGGACTAACTCTTTTGAGTTTCTGATTTTGACGTCCAGCGGGATACCCTCGTTTTTGCCTAAGTCGCTTATTCGCAAGATTTGACTTAGCGGGTCTTTTCTTTTGATTTTTTCTTTTTGAACAAATCGTGTGACACTGGCTTGTCCGACTTGTTAGAAGAGATTGTGACTGTTTCACTCCTTATCAGTAAGGTTTAACCACTGCGGTTCTTTAGGCACGACCTAAATAGGCGTGATTGATCCTCGAACGGACACTCCTTTGGCAATTTGAACGCTTGGTCAAATTAACTGACACCTACCCTGCCCCAGGTTAAGATCGAGGGTTTTTTCATTTTTCGAAAGAAACTCCTACTACCAGGCTCAATGGGGTTGACCAGGGATTATCTTCCTTATATCTCCGGTGTTTATGGATTTGAAACAATGCCTGTATATCGTCAACAGGTTTTTATATCCAAGAGCATACAATCAGAAGCTTACACATCTTTCGATTTCGTCATCCTCCCCGGATTCCACTTAAACAAGCGTATGAAATAAAAGAAAGCAATAAAGTGAACACGAATGGATTAGTTCAAAACATGCATATTTATTTCATTTATCAATATCCATTGGGAACAACAAGTTTTACAAGTGAAAACTGCGCATAGACAGGAAAGAAACTACAATGCAAAGACATAACATGATAAAATGAAAATTGCCAGCTTCTAGGAACTAGGCTTTATCCATGAATCTGAGTTACGGTCGCTGTCGACATCGGACACAGCATTGATCCGCTCAAACATGACTCCTCCTGGAGTGAACACAATCGGCCCCTTGAATCGTGGCGCGCTCTGTGATGATGATGCAGGGCAGTATCCTAGACCGAACTTGTCTTGCTTGTTGGGGATATCCAGAACTTGGCCCCAACCT
Source organism: Lathyrus sativus (assembly GCA_963859935.3). NCBI lineage: Eukaryota > Viridiplantae > Streptophyta > Magnoliopsida > Fabales > Fabaceae > Lathyrus > Lathyrus sativus. Next base: position 613,542,513 of record OZ012735.1, on the reverse strand, counting down.
TGTACTGCCCCAGTCTGAACCACTGCTTGGGCTTCTTTGAACGACGACATCGCTACCTCCGGCGCTTTGCTGGTAGCGGGAGACTTATCCTTAACTCGAACCTCCTCGAAGGCCTGACACAGAGTTTTGTGGATCTCGCCGTCCACTTCTATATACTTGAATGACGACAAGTGGCTCACCAATATGTCATCTTCTCCGCATACGGTGACAATGCTACCATCGACCATGTACTTCAGCTTTTGATGAAGTGTAGACGTCACGGCCCCCGCTGCATGAATCCAGGGTCGTCCCAGCAGACAACTATAGGCTGGCTGTATATCCATTATGTAGAAAACCGTGTCGAAAACTTCAGGTCCCACTTGGATGGGCAGAGTCAATTCTCCGAACACCGAGTGACGCGTTCCGTCGAAAGCGCGCACCACCAGGTCGCTAGGCGTGCAAAGGATACCTCGAGTATCTAACTTCATTAGGGCCTTCTTGGGTAGAACATTCAGAGAAGAACCAGTGTCAACCAATACATGGGACATGACGGTGCCCCTGCATTCGAAGGAAATATGGAGCGCATGATTGTGGTTACGGCCTTTAGGTGTCAAGTCAAGATCTGTAAATCCGAGCCCGTGCCCCGCATGCACATGGGCTATCACCCCCTCAAGCTGATTGACCGAGATCTCTTGGGGTACATACGAGGTGTCAAGTACTTTCAGTAAGGCATTCCTGTGGGCCTCTGAACACAGTAGTAATGACAGTATGGAGATTTTAGATGGCGTCTGCTGCAAGTGCTCGACTATCTTGTAGTCGCTCTTCCGAATTAATCTCATAAATTCCTCCGCGTCCTTCGTCAAAGACTCTTTCTCCTTCTCCTGAGGACTGCTCTCCTCTGTAACCTTTCCCTTTCCTTTGGCAGCCCTCTCAGCCTCTACTTCGGGTGACGCAAAGATCCTACCGCTGCGGGTCATGCCACCTGTACCCACAAGATTATCCACTGAGTCTGCTGAAGAACCTATCAACTCCACCTTCTCCCCGTTACAAAAGACTTCTGCTCCGTAGTTCCACGGAATCGCCTTATTACTCTCATAAGGGACTGGCCCAGCTTTAGTTATGATGACGGTGGGCCTTTTGGGAGGCACTGGTATTGTGATTGTCTTATAGGGGATTGAAATTGTCGCAACTTCATCCCGGTCCTCTGTCACTTCCTTAACAGGTCTATCCTCCGTAGCACGGTCAAACTGTAACGTTCCTTCGTCTATCAAAGCCTGAAGCCGTCTCTTTAGATCTTCACACCCTTCTGGATGGTCCACGCAGTTGGCACAAGTCTCAGAACAACCAGGGAACATTCCCACTCTCAACAGTTCTTTCTTCACCTGACCCAGCAGAGTCTTCAACTCTTCGACCCTAGTCACGAGATTCAAACTTTCTTCTTCTAGAATGGCACTGACTCCTGCCGGTTCGTGATTCGGCATGGGACTTTTCACAATGTTTGGCGCTTCGTGCGAGAAGTTTATGGCCTTACTGTCAATCAAGTCTTGCAGCTTGTGCTTGAAAGCCTTGCAATTATCAATGTTGTGCCCAGGTGCTCCGGAGTGGAATTCGCAACGGGCATTTGCATCATAACCAGGTGGTGGTGGACCTGTCACGGGAGCCAAAGTCCTCTTCTGAATTAGCTGCAATTGTAGTAACGCCTGAAGCATATGAGAGTACGGCATTGGCGGCGTATCAAATACTCTGTTCGCCCTTCTCGAATTCTGGTAATTCCCGTATCCCTGCCGATTCTGCTGTTGCTGTGGTTGTTGTTGTTGCGGAGGTGGTATCAGAATGACAACACTGGCGGCCTGAGGATGATGACACTGATCTTGGTAGCGGCCTCTGCCTTTACCTCGAGAGCTTGATACAAAATTAGCGTCGCCTTCACGCTTCTTGCCTCCGAACACTTTCTTTCCTCCACCTGACGAGGGTACTTCTACGGCCTGAATTTTCCCAATCTTAATGCCGTTTTCTATACGCTCACCGGTAATCACAAGGTCGGAGAAACTCCCGGACATACAGTTGACAAGCTTCTCATAGTACGTCCCAGATAATGTTGATACAAACAAATCAATCAGCTCTCTTTCTACCATCGGGGGTTGCACTCTGGCTGCAAGCTCACGCCACCTCTAGGCGTACTCTTTAAAAGATTCCCCGCTATTCTGGACGACATTCTGAAGCTTGACCCTGTTAGGAGCAAGGTCGCTATTATATTGGTAATGCTTCACGAACGCCTCAGCCAAACCCTTCCAACTGCGCACCTGAGAGGGTTCCAAACCCATATACCACTCGAGTGAAGGCCCGGACAGGCTGTCTTGGAAGAAGTGCATGAGCATCTTCTCGTCATTTTAATAGGCTGACATCTTCCTGTAGTACGATCGTATGTGCACCTTCGGGCAAGTGACACCTTTGTACTTATCGAAGATAGGAACTTTGAACTTGTACGGCACCCTTAAATCAGGAATAAGCCCCAAATTGGCCATGTCGAGCCCCATGGGATCCTGATTTGTCATGTTCCTCATCTGTTCCTCCAGCATTCTAAATCTGCGATCAGCTTCAGCGGGCAACTCAGCGCCTACATCCCTCATGGAGAACACGTCATCCTGACGATCTTCATTGTATCGTTGGTCCCCATTGCCATACCCAGCGTAGGCACCCTCCGGACCATAGAAGTTTCGATTGACAGTGTAACCATACCCAGCGTGATCAAGACCATGGTTGGCAGGACCAGTTCCAAACCCGACATTATGAGCACCGTTACTACAACCCAAGTGAACTGTATTACCCAGACCTGTATTACCAGTGTTAACAAAACCTGCGTTACCAGCAGCATTACCCGGACCAGCATGGCAAACACCAATATCACTACCATTCCCGGCCCCTGCAGCAGTTGGGGTGCACCCGGTAGGCCCGGCGGTGGCGTTGGGAATTTCTGTATCGTTGCGGGGAGGATTAGCAGCAGCACATCCATGAAGAATTCCACTAAGATCAATCCTAGCAACCAAGGGTTGTACCATCGTTCTCAGTTGCTCTTGTCCTTGAGCCATACCCTGCACGACCTCCATGAGCTGAGTCATGCGCTCCCTCATCTCTTGCATCTCGGTCTGAACGTGATCCATTACTTTCTTGAGATTGTTTCTGGTAGGGTACCGGTGAATCTTCGGGTCAGCAATTCTGAAACAACTCTCTCTCTGAAAATGGGGAACAGAACATGAGAACGAGGCTTAAGAAGGCACCTGCAAAGGCAAAGAATGATATGCAGAAATGCTAACGATGTATATATGCATATGGAATGTTTCCCTTGATTCTAGTTCCGGGCGAAACACACGACAGTAGGAACCCCTCAAACAACAGTAATAGAAAGCTCCTCATATATACAAATGGAGAACCACACGGGCAGTCGCAAGCACAAGTATCTGAGTACGAATAATGGCGAGCGAGATAGCTAGAATCAAAGGAAACGCGCACCTGCAATGTTAATGTCATGTGATGTGATCAATGCAAATGATAAATGCATAAATGCAAGGATGCTACAGGGGATCAAGGTAGCTGTGCTGTGCGGCAGCAGTAATAATCAGAAGCCGTCGTTCTGTAGCCTGAGAATAACCAGAGCTTCGCCTTTGCATAGATCACTGATACTGCTGATATCAAACCCAAAAGTTCATACTGTAGAGAAAACCGGGTAATCTGAAGATATGGTTTCCTGCATAACCCCAACCCACTCACAGGTATGTACTTAGCTCGCCGACGAAGGTATGGCATCCTATGCGATCGTCAGCGTCACAGACTTTCACGAGGAATGATGCGATTCCCAGAAGGAGTGGCATCGTCATCTCGTGAAGCAGCCTCACTTAGCTGACTTCCAATTGATAGGTCCCCAGAGTCGACAATCCTCGGGTCAGACAACTTGTCGAGCCCAAAGGGCCAGGCAAGAAGCATCAAAGAGAATCTCGTCCGAGCGCAGATTTCGCAGCAAGCTGGTACATACAAGGCATGTAGGCTCACCACTACTCTCCACTTCTAAGTCTAAGTGTATGCTCAAGCCCAGGTCCGGCTTATCCCTCAATCACAGAACACCCATCAAACCCCACTGACAACAATAATAAGAATAATATAATGCTGAAAGTAAATGACAGAACTGTAAATCCATACAAAACCCTCGACGGGAAAACAAGCGCTAGGACTGACTCTCGGGACGTTGGATCCCTTATGCATGGGGAACTATCGCAGTCCCCAGCAGAGTCGCCAGCTGTCGCTACCGCGACGATCGGCGCCGGCTGACAGAAGAGTCGCCACCGTGCGTTATTTATCCCAAAGGAGGGAAAGGAAACGCTCGAAGTAAACCTAACGCAAAGACGGGAAAAGGTATGGTCATCGCAACCAAAACCTGGGTTCGGGAGTCGGTTACGCAAGGGGAAGGTATTAAGCACCCCTCACGTCCGTCGTACTCGACGGGATCCACGCTTGTTTTCGTATGGATTGTATTCTATCTACGCTAATGGGTTAAGGGTTAGAAAGAAAGAAAAAAGTGACTCGGCAAAGTATCGCACTTTATGCCTACGTATTCCCGTCTGGAACGAGAAATCAGAGTCAACGTAGTTCGCCTAACTACGGGAAAAGGGAGGGAAGGTTGCTCGCTAAGACATCGTCGTCTTATGCCTACGTACTTTCATCTGGTATGAAAGATCAGAGCAAACGTAGTTCGGGCTACGAATGAACACAAGCTGTTCAAGTGTTTTTTATCCTGAGTAGGGTTAACAATCGGTTCTAGCAGTTTGGTGTATGCAACTCGACCATTGGAGACTTAGGCGTTACCGTTTGCGAGAGAACCGAGAGTTAACAAAACTCTCTTTGAGAAAAGTTTATCCTGATTACAGTCCAAGAGGACAAAAAGAAGTCTTGATTTGTGCACATCTTTTATGGAAGAAGTGGCTTTTATTGTGTTTGAACCTGTTAGTGTGTTTTTCTGTTATTTGAGGTAAGAAGAGAAACGGCAACTCTAAAAACCTATGGTTAAAAAAAGGGATGAAAACTAACCTAATGTTATCATACATGGGTTAGCTCCTAGTGTCTATCATGTTTCTCTCTTGCGCAGAGAGAAACAGAGCTCCTAAGGGATGAACGGAAAAACAACAACGTATATACAGTAGACAGTAAATATGCATGAATGCAACAAGCAAGCTAGGCAAGGGAGACAAACTCAACCTCGAACCTAAAAACAGTAGGCAAAGATGAAACAGTATTCACCTTTAACCTAAGAGGGTTATCCACAAGCAATACAGTAAAGAAAACAGAAACTCCAAACCCTGGACAGCAGCTCTGAACAGCTTCATCTTCTAAGCAAACTCTGGCTTCAGCAGTGGTGTAGCTTGATCCTTGGCACTCTCCATGGAAATGTCTTCATCTTCAATGGCTCAATGCTTCTGGTGCTCCAACAAAAGGAATAACATCAACAGGATGAGATATGGATGTTAGAGTGTTCACTGACTTCCAAAGGATGCCCTTAAACAGTCTAACATAACTAGTGAAAGGTTCTCTCAAAGTTCTACCTTATAGGGTAAGGCCACTGATCCCTCCAAAGGAGAGAGGTGAATACCCTTAAGGGACTTTGTGTCATAGATAAGGAAGGAGGTGAATGATACACTCCTTGTTTTATGAATGAAATTTATCTGACTAGGGCTCTACCTATGTCTAACTCCTATTATCTTCAACAGCTGCAAGCAATCCACAGGCTCTCAATCCTTGATTTTTGATCTCCAAGCTTTGTATTCATCATGCTCCTCTAGCCATGTCTTCAATGCCATCCAAGCCTCAAGAGAAATCTCCCCAAAGAAACCCAAATGAATGCCATAAACAGATGAATATTTCCACAGCACACCATACAGACAAACCATTTGCAAAATATCCTAAAAATAGTAAACCAAGGGGAAAATCCTATCAATTATTCTAAGGTAACTATGAGGTCTACCCTTACTATCCCATATATTCCATACCCCAAAATCACTAGAAAAATCCCTAAGGAAAATGATTTATTCACATGTACTATCCTAAAAACCCTAATTTTATCATGTAAATGTCAATTGTTCAAACTAACCCTAGATTAATTTCTAAAATCCTAGTATAAAAACCAGAGAGTCTACACATCCATATTTGATAGCACAAAAAAGAATGGGGTCAAAATCATTAAGGAAGCTTATGAACAAAAATGAGGAAAATCATGTACAAACTAAACACATTAAAAAAATGCATTAAAAGAGAAAATACATGAAAAATATCAAATAAAAAATAAAATGACATTTTTATTTTTTATAAAATTCTAGACATTTATGTGAGTCTATAGAAAAAACAAGCATCAAAAAACATTAAGTTTTCATTTTAATATGAATTTTGCAAGATAATGAAAAACAAAAAGAAAATAAAAGAAATAAAATGGGGAGGGGGTATGAAAAGAAAGGAAATCACTTGAAACGCGTTGGGCCCATCAGAAAGGGGGGTGCTAAGAGCGAATTAGGCCCAGACTGAAGGTTAAGTGAAACGCTGCGTTGCAGCTTTGGACTTTCCCTCCGTTTCCATTTTTAAACCGTGGCCGTGGGATTAGTCTCAGAGTCAACCATGTGGACTTGATCCAACGGCTGAAGAGTTGTCTTCTCCAAATGAGGATTAGGGTTTCCAGAATTCCACCATTTCATGCATGAACTTAATCACTCTCGTGCTCCCTCATTTCGCCATGAAATCACAAACTTCAAAAGCCAAAATTGTTCTACTAATTACCAGGAACCTAGCCATGGTCTTGGTTTGACCTAAAACCTCCTAGAATCTTAAACACGATGGCATGAAGTATCGGGTACCAACTTGTTTTCACTGATATCAATCCTGAGGAAACTTAAATCTAATGATGCTATCTTATACATGAGGTTACCCTAATCACATTAAGCTATCCCACGTGTATTAAAACTCAATATCCACCTCATTCTTGATCTTTAAAGAATCTAGGGCCTGCCATGAAACCTCATGAAATCTTCTCTAATTCTCAGAAATCAATCACCTATCTTAACCTAACCAGTCTAACCCTAGAAATCTAAGTGAATGCGCATAAATAGAGAGGTATGAGAAAGAATACAAACCTGTCAAGTAGCTATGGCAGGTGTATGTGGAGCTGGTTTCAAGGCTTGCTTTCTCTCCCAAATGCTCCTCTAATGGAGTATTTGCTTCTGTTTGCACTATCTTTGATGGGAGAAGCTTGTGATGAGCAACTCGAGCTTTGCTTGTTCTTGAAGGAAGCTTTGAATACCTCTCTCTTCCCTCACTCTCTCCACTGAATTCTCCAACCCCTAATCACCTCATGATCCACTCAATATATAGCAATCATTGGAAGAATCTAGATGCTTCTAGAATGTGCTAGAAAGCCATGGAATTCTCACTTGATGACATGTTGACATTATCTCATCTCATGCATACAACCCTTCATACTTGTGTTAGAATCTCCTTACAAGAGATATTGAAGTGGTATGAGCAAAAACAACCCAATTCCTTGCCTTATGTTGAGTTTTCCAAATTTACCTTATAATGCAAGTAATGGAATTCCAAAGCAAGTCCAATTTTTAGGCCTCAAATCAAAATTGTGTTCAAACCATTGTTTCCAAAATGTTGTTTAGACACAAAATCATATATCATATGACCTATTTTGGTTTTGTAGATCTCTCAAACCAAATTTCAACTTGAACTTTTTCAACTTATATGGCATTTTTAAGTCATTTTGTACCAACTTTTGTCAATTCTTGTTCTATGCATTTCCCACAAATCATGACCTCTTATCTAGCCTTAAAATGTCATTTTGAGCAACTTTGATGTTGGACATTTTTCCATTTGAAGCTTCCTTGTATGAGTTTTAGGCATTGGTTAAGAATGACCTGTAATTCCAAATGACCAAAATACCCCTGTCTTGCACAAGCCATAAGTAGAGTTCCACAAATCAGATGAAGGCATACCATACCTTTTTGGAAAGGGGAGACAATTAGGAACAACTCTCATGCTCGTCCTAAGTTCATTTGAAACTTCTTTGAGGGTCAAAAGTTGGTTGGAAGACAGACAACTTTCACAGACAAAATTCAGTGTCATCTGGTGACCCATAACTTGCAAGAGCCATAACTTGAGTTCTAGAAATCTTATCAAGGACTTCCACCACTCAAATTAAAGCTAACAACATCCTCTAAAAGTCTCATGACCATCATTAAGTGAGATGAGGCTTGTATTTCAACTTATCCTTCTTGGAAGTTCAGTGGAAAACAAGGGATTTTACCCTAGGAACCTTGTCTTATCACCTTCAATTCTTCTTGACTCTTTGAGAGTGTTCTTGGCACAACACCACATGGACCTCATCACATCATATCAAAGCTAGAATGATCTAGAGCTTGACTTTGAAGCCTTTCAACCATCTCCCTTGAGCTAGGGTTATTCAGACAAAACCCTAATTACACATACCTCCTTCAAGATTCTTGCATCTGATTCCATGACTTGCTTGAGCTTTTCTTTGGATTTCTAGAGAATCATTAAGCTCCATCCACACCTCATACTCTCAATTCATAGCCCACACCTTCTCCAATGAACTTCAAATATCCTCAAGATAGGAGAGAAACCCCTGATTGATCTGCTGACTCCTCAAGGCCCAAATTCTCTTCTGATGACTTGGATGGCCTTGAAATTGGATAAGATCCTCTTGATAGGCTCCCTTCTCTCATATTCCCCTGTTAAATGCTAATGCCATGATATGCAAATGCTAGAGCAATGTTATGCAAAAATGCAATGAAACATAAACTTAGGTTAGAAAAGGTTGGGCAAATTTTGGGGTGCAACACTTTCTAGCATACATGATAAGATGACTCTGAGGACAAGTATTTCCTTTGTACTTCTCAAAATCAGGGACCTTAAATTTTAGCGGAACCTTGACATTCAGAACCAAACACAATTCAGAAGCACTCTTCCCAAACAAATCTTTCCCACGAAGGGCCCTCAATTCTTTATGGGTCTCAGAAAACTGGTCTTGAAAACCATCCATCCTTTCTTCAAAACCCACAATTTCACTTGGTGACCCATGCAAAACCGGCTTGTCTAGAAAATAAGGAACAACATTCACATGCGAAGGTGCAGTGGTCATTACAGCAGTGATTGCAAGAATAACTTGAACAATGGTCACGATAGGGACCTCAGGAACAGGTGGGCGATAACCAGCCGGAGTGAAATGAGAAGGCATCCCCCACGTGCAACCTGGTGGCATGCTATAGGTCAATTCAGCAATAGTAGGCACCACTGGGATCGGTGCTGATACAACTTCGGAGACAACAGGCCTTTGAACATCTTGATTGTTGAGCGCGGCCTGATTGGTCAGAGCTTCAACTAAACCATTCAATCTCTCCAAGATTTCTTTCAGAACTGCGACTTCATCATGGAGTACCATGTTCTCTTGTTCCAGTTGATCCATCTTTTGGCATCGACTGGCTCGAGTGTTGTATTGATGATTCAGTTTGAGGTCTGTGGAGATGAAGCAGGAGTGAGACCTAGGAATGCAAACAATGCTATGCTAATGTAGAAATGCAAATGCAGGATGAAAAGGATTTCATGGAATTCCTATGTTTATGGACATAAAAGAAAACGTTTAATTAATTTTGAAACAGAATACAGATAAATGTCCTTTAAAGAGTCCCAAATAAAAGCTAAATAAAAGCTAATGAAAGCCCTAAGGAAGTTTCAAATTTTGCTGCTTGAGCTGCTCTTCCAACTGGGTCTTCTCGCGGGTGAGATTTTCCACAATTATCCTCCAAAGGGTACACTGAGGGTCGAAGGAAAATAAATCCTCTAGAACCTTCCTCTTCTTGTACGGGAGTAATTCTTCATCCTTCGACTGCAGTTGCTCCTGAAGTTCAGCATTCTGTTTCTGAAGTTCATCGTTCTCTGCGACAACCACTTGGTACTTGTTTTTCCATGCTTCAGACTCGTGTTGCGACTTCCTCAAAGCGACTCCCAACTTCTCAGCGTCAGACATAAAAACATAAGTGGGTTCTCTTCTTGGAGGTATGGGATCCTGTCGAGAATAGGGCATCTTCAACTTGATTGCTCTAGCTCTGACCCACTGAAGGTACGGTTCCAAGGATATAGAATTAAGCTTCCTTAGGCTTTTCTTCCCTTTCTTATGCAAATGTCCCCATGCATCCAAAATCTTTCCTTGAAGTTCATTGTCATCCTTGAAGAAAATGCTCTCCACCTGAACACTCTTAGGCGGTTCCTTCAACGAATATCCCAACTGTCGACAAGCTAAGACAGGGTTGTAACTGATCCCTCCATTAAAACTGAGTAACAATACATTAGCAAAGTCACCGCAACCATCAATAATTAACGTACCATCATATGCTCGATTGTACCAATCAATCTCCGAGTGGGTCAGCGCCATAACTCTCGAAGACCAAAGCCCTTTATCGAGATTCAAAAAAGAACTGGACTTAGGCAAGTGCGAAATAAACCACTTGTAAAGTAAGGGCATACAACAAGTGATCATTCCTCCACCATGGAAGTTTTGAAGATGCACAAAATGATAAGTATTACCCAATAGAGTTGGTACCAGATTGTTCTTCATGAAGATCTTAATTGCATTAAGGTCGATGAACCCTTCAAAACTTGGGAACATAAATACCCCATAAACAAGTAGGGCGAAGATAGTTTCGAATGGAACCTTGTTTGTGTATTCAGCATAATACCGAGCTTTCTCAATTAAGAATCCTGTAGTCATACCAAAAGTCCCACCTTTAGCTACCATGTTGTCCTTGATGTCAGATACCTTGAGATGAAGGGCCTTAGCAATGTCTCGTTCTTCAGGGTCACTTTCCAAAAAAGGGAAAGGAGACTCTTTCAGGATAGGTAGGCCAACCAAAAAGGAGTACTCTTCTAATGTAGGTAATAGTTGATAGTCTGGGAAGGTAAAACAGTGATAAAGCGGATCATAGAATTGCAATAGGGTGGAAAGAAGTCCTTCGTCCACTTCACGACTCAATAAAGATACCAGCTTTCCATACTTGTCCTTGAACTTTCCTTGGTCTTCAATCAAAGCTCTCAACTTCCTTAGGTCACCCAATTTAGGACTCTTAAAAGTATATTTCAAAGTATGCCTTTTGTTAGAATCCATAGTGTCCTACAATGTCCATAAACCGAAGGTAAATCCCATGAAATCCAATGCAGTATGATGCTTTATGAATGCAACAAACACAAGTAAACACATAGATGTATAACGATAAACAGACAAGACAGTCCTAGGTTAGCAACGAGCATGGAGTCAAAGGGTATACCCATTCCCAAGAGGTATGGACTAAAGGTTGATTGTACATGCAGAACAAAGTTCTAAGAGGGTCCCAAAGTCATCAGTCCATCTTTCGGATATTATCATCTTCCCAATTACTCGGTAGTTAATAATATTCTCAAGAGAACCTCTTTTGAGTGTAGCATCACGTAGCACTATCTCGGAAGTACTCCCTCATAGTCCCGCACTACATTCTAATAAAGGCCAAAGTGGGGCTAAGGTAACTACGGTCCTCAATATCATAGGCTCCAAGGTCGAAAATAGTGAGTGTTTTCACGATTAACTCGTTCAACATTACTGATTTCGAGAGGGCCTCAATTGAGCGTGATTCTCAAGTCAGCTTGGTCGGGATTCGACTCCCTATAAGCCTCGTCGAATATATCACAATCCTATCTTAAGTTCACTCAAGTCCGGGTGTAGGACTTTGTCTCACCACTCAAGAGTATCAACCCAAAGGCAATAAACAAACAAGTATACAAGTAAACAATTAAGCAAATATGATAAACAAACATAATAAACAAATAGGGAAACCCACTAAGGTAGCTCCCCAGTGAAGTTGCCATTTCTGTCGCGGTGAAATTTTGATGTCAAGCTATTGATTAACTTGAATCTTAATTCATTTGCAACCGGTCTTTAATTTATCCAAAGGAAGGGAAAAAGATCAAATTACCCACAATGCAATGCAAATGCAAAGGTTAGAGAGTTTTAGGTTCGGGGGTTGGTTAAACTTAGGGAAGGTGCTAGCATCATAAGTTTCTGTAGTACTCTACATGAACCTCTTGTTTTATGTTTGTTTCTTGCTATGGTTTATCTGCTTAAGGATAAAAGACCTAGTGGTTTAATTCTAAGTATACTCGATAAGATATCACATCTTATGCCTACATATCCTGACGGGAATGGAATCAGAGTATTTTGTAGTTCCCCTAAAGGGTTTAAGGAGTTCTTTGACTGTGGCCAAAGTTCCTACGGGATAAGGGTAGTTGATTGATTGGGTCTAGGAGAAAAGATGAGTTGTCATTTTAAGGGAGATTACTCAACTAGGCCACCACGAATCATAGAATTGTATTGATGTGGGGCAGGAGTTTTATCTCACTTAAGATGATTAACATCTTATTCTCTAATGTGTTTGAAATAGTTTGATTTGAATTGTTTTTATCTAAGTTGTAAAATAAAAGAAAAAGGTCCTCCCTATGGGATATGATCTATCTTAAAAGATCAACTTGAATGGGATCAAGGATCAAGGGGGAATATGATGCAAGTGATATGCATACGCACAAGTTTCACCTTATACGCAGATTCTTCCTTTGGACATTATGCGATGCGATAAAATAAATACGAGAAAATAAATGACGGTAAATAATGGCGGGGAATAAAAAGACATACACACGCATTAAATCGCTAAGTGTGTGCGAGTGAGTGCAAGCGCGCGATGTTGATTTTAAGCGAAGTTGATTATTTTCAAGAAAAGGTTGATTTTAAGAAAAAGTTGTATTATTTGATTTAAGAAAAGTGTTGAATTATACTTGATTTAAATTATTTAATAAAAAGTTGGATTAAATTGGTTTTGATTAATTAGTTTTGATTGTGATTTGGTTTTAAGAAAAAAAAATTAATTTGATTTATTAGCAAAAGATTTTGATGAGATTTATTTTGAAATAATGGTTTATTAAAAGGTTTGTTTTTTAATTATTATGAAAAGGGTGAAATTAATTTATTAAGAAAAAGTTAATCAGGTTATTTAAAATAAAAAGTGATCGAAAAAAAAGAGATTGATTTGATCTGTTGGAGATCACGGTGCATGGAGTGTGTGTGTGGTGCATGATATGCATTATATTACAAGATTACAGAAAATAAGAACAGAAAGATAAAAACAATAAAGCAACGGCTGAGGCTACAACTCGTATCCTCCCCTTTTCTTCTTCTGCTACTTCTTCTCCTCTCATTCTTCATCTCCTTCGCTCATCAACCTGCACAACATCAAGAGGATCAAATGCACAAAAAGAATTTGACAAAGAATTTTACCCAAAAGGAGTCGGCGGAGGCTTGAGAGCGGCGGCGACGGGAGATGATGGATTTGATGCTCCGGCAGCGAGATCTTCAATTTTCCTTGGGGGTGGAAGATTTCTTCGTGGAAATTGTGGCAGATTTTCCACTTGTGCAAGATTTCTTGTGTGTTGTTGGTGATCTTCTTGTGTTGCTCTTAGAAATCCCACATGCTTTTATAGGGGAATGGATGGGCCTCCAATGAATATGGCCTTAAAAACTTTCCTTTTTGAGTGATTCTTGTCGAGAGCATGTTTGTTGAGATTGGGAAATCATTTCAATTCTTTCCTATTTGGTATGATCTTGTCAAGAGCATGCTGGCTCCAATTTTGGGAAGTTTTGAATTTCTGCTGGTTGAGCTGGATCTGGCGTTGTGGACGTTGCTTCTGAAAAAATTGCTTCTGGAGCTGCTTCTGAAGGCTTGCCTCTGGAACTTCTTCTGATGAAGAGTGACTCTGATGAAGCGTGACTCTGAAGAAACTATGGTGAAGCGCGACTCTGAAGAGACTCTGATGAAGAGTGACTCTGAAGAGACTCTGATGGAGAGTGACTCTGAAGAGACTCTGATGGAGAGTGACTCTAAAGAGACTTTGATGAAGAGTAACTCTGATGCACTACTTCTGGAGATCTGCGTTGGAGAACTGTGCTGCATAACTGCTTCTGGAAATCTGCTTCTTGGAATGTGCCTCTGGTTCTGGAGTAATTCTTCTGATGAGCTAGCTCTGAGGAAATTCTTCTTGAAGGACGCCTCTGGTTCTGCTGACTCTAAAGTTGGCTCTAGAGCTGTGGTTCTGTAAACTTGCTTCTGACGCGTTGCATCTGGAAACTTGCTTCTGACGCGTTGCATCTGGAAACTTGCTTTTGACGCGTTGCATCTGGAAACTTGGCGCTGTCCCTCTTTGGCTTTGAATTAAATTCTAATGCAATTAAATCCTAGCCATCTTGGATTTAAATTTGTAACTTTGAAGAGCTTTATGGTGTTGATAAAAATGGCCCTCTCTTGACTTCAAAATGCCTGCACAGGTGGGTTAGGATAAACATGCACACAAAATCATAAAGGATAAAGGAAGCAAGAGCAAAACAGAGGTGGGATCTTAAGGTCAAAAATTAGGGTGTGACACTATGCAGATGAAAATGAAGCAAAAGCCAGTCAAAATCGGAAAATCAGTGGGCAAATTTTAGGGTGCAACACGATGTACCTCGTTTCTCTAATTAACACTAGTGTATTCCAAGACTGCACACTCGAATAAGCCTTACTTACTCATTTGATCTCTCATTAATATGTTTGTATGTGTGTGATCTTGAAGGTTCTCATAACATTAGAAATTATACTAAATCATACATTTATTATAATAAATAGTTACCAGTATCTAACAACACATCACTCATACTCAAGTAATGAAAATTTCATGTGATATGATAACCTAATTGTACAAGTTATTGTGTCACTGACCAGTATCTAACAACGCATCACTCATAATCAAGTAATGGTTCTAGGTGATCGTTATTAAGAGAATGAATATGATAATCAAGGGATGACCCCATTATAGAGGCAACTGAAGTTTCAACATCAAAATCGCTCACTAGGTCAATCGTACTATCACTCTTCCTAACTTGAAAATAGGAAATGTTAAGACAAAAGCTTGAGATAGAATGATACCTGATTATGATGGAGGGATGAAGTAGGAGAAGAAGAAAAAATATATTTTTTAAAGCAAAACACTGAAATTGCTCCTAGTAATACTCTCAAGGACAAGGAAACAAAGATGTTAAAGGTTGAGAAACATAAGATAATGGGGGTTTGAATTGGGTTTCATATTTCGTCCCTGTTTGCAGAAATTAAATCAATTGTGTTAACATGTAAATAAAATAAATGAACACAATTATTTTACCCTAGTTCATTGTTAACAAAGTTACTCCAGTTTACCCCTCAAGGTGATTGTAGAAGCAAGCTTCAAGCTCATTAAAGTTTTGATGAAGACAACAAGAACAAGCTTTCTACGCAACTCATACATACGCAAAAGCAAGAGATTCAAGTAAACATCAAACGATCAAGATATTTATCTAGCATGTGATAATTGGATCAAAGCTTCTCTTACAAGCTTCAAGTGTTGAAGATAGAGTTTTAAACATCAAGTCAAAGGTATAACAAATATTACTTGAAAATACCTATACAAGTGTTCATAAAATCATATCTCACTACACATATATCACAAACACCTTTAAAACATATTTTAGTTGTTCTCTCATTTTAAAATTAATTCTGTTTTGGAAAACCTTTAGTGTTAATCGATTAACACATTTGGTTAACCGGTTAACACATTTCAAAATTAATTTTCTGGTGCAATACTTACAGTGTTAACAGATTAACAGGTGTGAATTTTGAATATTTTTTAACCGTTGAAGGGTGTTAACCGATTAACACTGAAACAATAAGCAAAATTAGCAGCTTTTCATGAAAATATGCATTGCTCTCTATTTTGATTTCTGACTGTTTTTGCTACACAAAATCACACCCTTTTGTAAAGGTATTTTGCCAATATAAATTGATATCAAATTTCAAATTCTTTTTTACCTCCAAGAAACTCAATCATAAAATTACTCATTCTCTTCATCTTCCAAATTTTCATTAAGTGTTCAAAAACAGTTTTTTAAAAAGAAGCTTTTTGAATAAACTTTCACATTATCACAACTTCATTTCATTTCTTTAGAGAACACTTGTATATTTCTTTGAGTAATATTTGTTTCAAGGAGAAGATCGATCTTGAAGATTGATAGCATCAAACTCTCAAAGATATCAAACTTATTTCAAAGATTATTTTGTATTACCTTGTTATCCAGGATTGTTGGAAACAAGTGAAGCGTTTGAAGAGGATTGTTATTCCTACACTTGAACTACCTATAGATTAGATAGTAGGCTTGATCATTAGTGTGATTAGGCTGTGCAATAATTCTAAACTATAGTGAAATCTCTTTCGAGTCGAAAGGGGATTGGAGTACTCTCGGAGTGTGAGGGGAACCACTATAAATTTATTGTGTCTCTTTTTCTTTCTGCACTTTACTTTCAAAGTCATAACATCATAACCGGAAAAAAAACCAAGAACCGAAAAAGATTGCAAATAATTTTTCAGAACCTAATTCATCCCCCTCTTAGGCGCATTTACAAGTTTCAATTGGCATCAGAGCAGGTTATAGGTAACCTGTTCCTATTCGATCCAAGTGGCTTCCGCCAATAACAATATTGTATTTAAAGATGGCGGTAGCAGCAACAAGCCTCCTTTGTTCTGCAGCGAATATTTTGACTTCTGGAAGATTCGCATGAAGGCACATCTAGAAGCACAAGGAAGTGAAATATGGGAGGTTGTTCAAAATGGTCCTTTTGTTCCTACAACGGTGGTCAACGGAGTTGGTTCATCAAAATCTCAAGGATCATGGGATGATGATGATAAGAAGAAAATTCTCTACGACAAAAAGGCGATAAATATCTTACAAAGTGCACTTGGAATTGATGAATTCTTCCGTATCTCAACATGTTCAACGACCAAGCAAATTTGGGACACTATTGTTGAAACTCATGAAGGAACTTTCGAAGTAAAACGATCCGGATTAAATACACTAAGTCAAGAGTATGAACTATTCAGAATGCAACCAGGAGAATCTATTCTAGACTTGCAGAAAAGATTCGTGCATTTGACAAATCACTTGAATGCACTTGGTAAGACACTAACAAATGATGAACTTAATCTTAAAGTGCTTAGGTTTTTATCAAGAGAATGGCAACCTAAAGTGACGGCGATTTCCGAAAAGAATAGTCTATCAACAATGACATCCTCTACGTTATTCGGAAAACTCCAAGAATATGAAACGGAACTTAGACGATTGGAGAAAAATGAAATTCAAGAGAATAAATCCAAGAGCATTGCCTTAAAAGTTGAATCCAAAGAAGTGGAGAAAGAAGACAATCCCGAAGAGGACGAGAATTTTACGCTTCTTGTAAAAAGACTAGGAAAATACTTTGGTGCAAAAAATAATATTAGAAACTCTAGTTATACAAGAAGAAATAAGTTCTCAAAGAATAAAGAAAAAGAAACATCAACATCCAATGGAGACATTACATGCTATGAATGTGAAAAGCAATGCCACATCAAACCAGAATGTCCTAAACTCACAAAGAATCGTGACCGGAAAGGAAAGAAAGATTACAAAAAGAAGGCCTACATTGCTTGGGATGACAACGAAATAAGTTCTTCATCAGAATCCGATAGTGATCAAAGTGTAAATCTAGCATTGATGGAATCACATTATTCTGACGATGAAGACAATAAGGTTAGTAGTGATTTCTCTATTTTTGATAATGATGTTCAAGGAGAAATTGATGAACTTTTAAGTGAGTGCAAAATTCTATATAAAACCATTTCATCTCAAAAGAAACAAATAAAAACTTTAGAAGAAAATATTGAGAAAATGGAAAATTACTTTAAAGATGAAAAAGAAAAATTAATTAAGAATTTTGCATGCACTAAATGTGAGTCACTCTCTTTTCAAATAGTCCAATTAAAAAGGGTCCTAGAAAGATATGAAAAAGGACAAATTGGATTGGAAAGTGTTCTTAGTAATCAAATATACTCAAATGATAAAAGTGGTCTTGGTTACTCAAAATTTTCTAAACAAACTTCTAACAAGATCATCTTTGTCAAAGCTAAAGAACAAATTCCTATGGAAAAATGTGACAATCATAAAAAGGTTCATCAATATGTCAAGAAGAAAAGAAAAAATAAAAATAAATCTTATCCCCCTAGATATAAAAGCAATTTTGAACCTACATGTTTCTATTGTGGCATAAAAGGGCATACTCCCAATGCATGTTATGTTAGAAATTTTAGTGTTGCTCAATGCCATTATGTATGGGTAAAGAAATGAACTAACTTTAAGGACCCAAGGCAATTTGGGTACCTAATAAAACTTAACTCTTTTTTGTAGGTATGCTTGAAGACCTCTTCAAATGAATGGTATCTTGATAGTGGATGTTCGAGGCACATGACGGGTGACCTAAGCAATTTTTCACATCTAATGCTTAAGGCCAAAGGATTTGTTACTTATGGTGACAAAAACAAAGGAAGAATCCTTGGCGTAGGCATCATTGGTTCACCGCCTTCAACAACCATAAAAGATGTCCTTTATGTAGAAGGCCTAAAGCATAACTTACTTAGCATTAGTCGGCTTTGTGACAAAGGTTTCAGAATCAACTTCACTAAAGATGAATGTTTGATAGAAAACGAAGTCACTTCTGAGGTAATGCTAAAAGGTAATAGAATTAACAATATTTTTATGATTTCCCTTGATAACATGTCTTTGAAGGTTAAGTGTCTTATGGCGAACAACAACGACTCTTAGTTATGGCACAAAAGATTTGCTCACATTCATATGAAGCATTTGAACAAATTAATCAAACATGAATTAGTTGTTGGTCTTCCAAAGATCAAATTCATCAAAGATAGATTGTGTGGTGCATGCCAAAAAGGGAAACAGACCAAATCAACTTTCATATCCAAGAATGTGGTGTCCACAACAAGGCCACTACAATTGTTACACATGGATCTCTTTGGTCCATCAAGAACAAAAAGCTTCGGAGGTAATGTTTATGCCTTAGTAATTGTAGATAATTTTTCTAGATACACTTGGACTTTATTTTTAATGTAGAAAAGTGAAGCATTCAAAGCATTCAAGAAGTACGCAAAACAAATTCAAAATGAGAAATATCTTACAATTGCCTCCATTAGAAGCGACCACGGTGGAGAACTCCAAAATGCCTCATTTGAAATATTTTGTGAAGAACATGGAATTTCACACAACTTCTCCGCACCAAGAACTCCACACAAAAATGGTGTTGTAGAAAGAAATAATAGATCATTGGTGGAACTTGCAAGGACTATGCTAAGCGACTCAAGTCTTCCAAAATATTTTTGGGCGGATGCGGTAAGCACGACATGCTTTGTAAGTAATCGTGTTAATATAAGACCTATTCTTAAGAAAACTTCCTACGAACTCTTCAAAGGGAAAAAGCCAAACATTTCCTATTTTCACATCTTTGGATGTAAGTGCTTTGTCTTGAACAACGGCAAAGACAACCTTGGTAAGTTTGACGAAAAATCCGATGAAGGTATATTTGTCGGCTACTCTCTCTCTAGTAAGACTTTTAGAATTTATAATAAAAGAACTTTAACTATTGAAGAATTTATGCATGTCAAATTTGATAAATCTAACCCCTCCAAAGAGGATATTGTGGTTTGTGATGATGATGATGAGATTGTAGAAATTCCTAAAGAAGATACTTCTAAAGATATCATTAAAGAACAAGATAGACCGGTTCAACAAGACTCCAATGTTAATGATCTACCAAAAGAATGGAGGATTCATAGAGATCATCCTATCGACAAAGTGATCAGAGATATAAGTCAAGGTGTTGCTACAAGATTAAATCTCAAAGATGCATGCTTGAACATGGCGTTCGTATCTCAAATAGAACCTTCCAAAGTTGATGAAGCTCTTGAACATGATCAATGGATTATTTCTATGCAAGAAGAATTAAACCAATTCGAGAGAAATCAAGTTTGGGAACTTGTTTCTAGACCAAAAGATAAACATATCATCGAAACAAGATGGGTGTTTAAGAACAAACTTGATGAGAATGGAATAATTATTCGAAACAAAGCAAGATTGGTGGCTCAAGGGTACAATCAAGAAGAAGGAGTTGACTTTGAAGAAAAATTCGCTCCGGTTGCAAGGTTAGAAGTTATTCGTTTATTACTTACTTATGCTTGCTCAATGAACTTTCAGCTTTTTCAAATGGACGTCAAAAGTGCCTTCTTGAACGGATACATCAATGAAGAAGTCTATGTCAAACAACCCCTGGGTTTTGAAGATTTCAAGCATCCTTCACATATATACAAATTGAAGAAAGCTCTCTATGGTCTAAATCAAGCACCAAGGGCATGGTATGATCGTCTAAGTAATTTCTTATACGAAAAAGGATTTGAAAAAGGCAAGGTAGACAAAACTTTATTCATTAAAAAGATAAAGGATAATACCTTACTTGTTCAAGTATACATGGACGACATCATCTTCGGTTCAACAAACAAGGAACTATGTGAAGAACTTGCATCAATGATGCAAGGCGAGTTTGAAATGTCTATGATGGGAAAGATGAATTATTTCCTTGGATTGAAAATCAAGTAACTAAAAGACAGACTTTTTATTAACCAATCAAAGTATTGCAAAGAGTTGTTAAAGAGATTTGATATGGATGAGTGTAAAGCTATGTCAACACCAATGGGGTCCGGAACCTACGTCGATCAAGACAAATCGGGAAAATTAGTTGATATTACAAAGTATCAAGGTATGAATGGTTCTTTATTATATTTGACGGCAAGCCGTCCTGACATAATGTTTAGTGTTTGTTTATGTGCTCGCTTTCAAGCAAATCCAAAGGAGTCACATCTCACGACAGTCAAAAGAATCATGAAATATCTCAAAGGAACGACGAACGTTGGCTTAGGGTATTCTAAAGGTAGTGGTTGTACTTTAATTGGTTATTCTGACGCGGATTATGCAGGCTATAAAATGGATAGAAAAAGCACGAGTGGAACCTGTCACATCCTTGGAAATGCATTAGTTTCGTGGTCATGTAAGAAACAAGCTTGCGTTGCTCTTAGTACGGCTGGAGCAGAATACATAGCGGCGGGAAGCTGTTGTGCACAAAATCTTTGGCTAAAGAAACAATTAAGCAACTACGAAATTGATCTTGGATGCATTCTTCTTCGATGCGATAACACAAGTGCAATCAACATTACCAAGAATCCGGTCATGCACTCAAGAACCAAACACATCGACATTCGACATCATTTTCTCCGTAATCACGTGCTTAAAGGAGATGTCGAAGTCACTTTTGTAGATACGCATAACCAACTTGCAGACATATTCACAAAACCACTCGCGAAAGAACCATTTTTGAAGATTCGGCGAGAACTCGGAATCCTCGATGAAGGTGATATCTAATTCTTTATAAGTTAATTTTTATAGCATCTATGTATACCAAGTTTTTACTCACTGTTTTTTGGCTTTTCCTGCTTTTTCGAAGGCGTTAACCGATTAACCCATATGGTTAACCGGTTAACACTCTTAGTTTTTTGTTTTCTAAATTATTTTTTAAATGCGTTAATCGATTAACCCCCATGGTTAACCGATTAACACTGTTCGTGAAATTATTTTTAAGGAAAATTATTCAATTCTGATTTTAAATGTGTTATGTGTATTATATGTGTGTATGTATGTTTACTTTCATTATCGTTGCTCCTCTTCCTTTTTGCTAATGCCAAAGGGGGAGAAGGATTGGTCTCTCTAACGTTTCCTTGTGCAGAAAAGTTATACCTCTTGTATTAAGGGGAAGCCTTAACTTAGGGGGAGAAACAAGTGTAGAGAAACCAAGTATCAAAGCAAACTTTCAAAAGTCGGTTGTCATCATCAAAAAGGGGGAGATTGTAGAAGCAAGCTTCAAGCTCACTAAAGTTTTGATGAAGAAAACAAGAACAAGCTTTCTACGCAACTCATACATACGCAAAAAGCAAGAGATTCAAGTAAACATCAAAGGATCAAGATATTGCTCTAGCATGTGATAATTGGATCAAAGCTTCTCTTACAAGCTTCAAGTGTTGAAGATGGAGTTTTAAACATAAAGTCAAAGGTATAACAAATATTACTTGAAAATACCTATACAAGTGTTCATAAAATCATATCTCACTACACATATATCACAAACACCTTTAAAACATTTTTTTTAGATATTCTCTCATTTTAAAATTAACTCTGTTTTGGAAAATCTTCAGTGTTAATCGATTAACATATTTGCTTAACCGGTTAACACATTTCAAAATTAATTTTCTGGTGCAATACTTACAGTGTTAACCGATTAACCTATATGGATAACCGACTAACAGGTGTGAATTTTGAATATTTTTTAAACGTTGAAGGGTGTTAACCGATTAACCCTTTTGGTTAACCAATTAACACTGAAACAGTAAGCAAAAATAACAGCTTTTCATGAAAATATGCATTGCTTTCTATTTTGATTTCTGACTGTTTTTGCTATACAAAATCACACCCTTTTGTAAAGGTATTTTGCCGATATAAATTGATATCAAATTTCAAATTCTTTTTTACCTCCAAGAAACTCAATCATAAAATTACTCATTCTCTTCATCTTTCAAATTTTCATTAAGTGTTCAAAAACAGTTTTTTGAAAAGAAACTTTTTGAATAAACTTTCACATTATCACAACTTCATTTCATTTCTTTAGAGAACACTTATATATTTCTTTGAGTAATATTTGTTTCAATGAGAAGATCGATCGTGAATATTGATAGCATCAAACTCTCAAAAATATCAAACTTATTTCAAAGATTATTTTGTATTACCTTGTTATCCAGGATTGTTGGAAACAAGTGAAGTGTTTGAAGAGGATTGTTCTTCCTACACTTGAACTACCTATAGATTAGATAGTAGGCTTCACCAATGGTGTGATCAGGCTATGCAATAATTCTAAACTATAGTGAAATATCTTTCGAGTCGAAAGGGGATTAGAGTACTCTCGGAGTGTGAGGGGAACCACTATAAATTTCTTGTGTCTCTTTTTCTTTCTGCACTTTACTTTCAAATTCATAACATCATAACCGAAAAAGAACCAAGAACCGAAAAAGATTGCAAATAATTTTTCAGAATTTAATTCACCCCCCCCCCCCCCCCTCTTAGGCGCATTTACAAGTTTCAGTGATTTCACCTTATCATAAGGACTTAATCCACTAATCATCAACATGATTACAACCACAATGGATATCCTCCATTTCCTTCTTGAGAATCCTAGCATTCATTTGCCTCTCAAGGAATCATACACTAAGCTATTATAAAAACACTTAGTTTTCTCAAGCATTCTGGTCTTCACTCGACTGCTCAAAGAAACAACCTACAAGTCGCTCAACCATGAATTGGCCCTCTCAAGCATTCTGGTCATCATTCGACCGCTCAAGGAACATTACCTTTTTTTAAGATTTTGCATTTAAGAGATTATAAACACCCTAGTTCTGTATTGCTAAAGAGCTTTCTTATTGAGCATTGCAGCTTCTTATCATAAGCTTTAAGCTTCTTTCTGATGCACTTCTTTCTGAGTAGGTAATGCTTCTTCCAACATAATTATCAAGATCAACTAAATTACTCTGCTTCACTTATTGATGTTTCACTTGATGAGTTTCACGTTGTACATTCTTCATCATTCTGCTTCAGCTTCTTCTTCATTGAGCATTGTTCATTTAAGCTTCAGCTTGCAACATCTTGTACTCCTTTCTTGAGCATATAATGCTTTTTCCAATTCGACCATCAAGTTCAACTCAGCTACTATGCTTCACTTATAATGTATCACTTGAGTAGTTTCATATGGTGTTAGCATAATCATCGTTTGTGCACACTTGTAGTAGCAACTTCATCTTTTCTTGCTTCATATTGATTTATTTACTGTGTTGAATAATAATCCTTTGTATGAACAACAACCAACAATATTTTTATCTTTTTCTCTTTGTAATCAGCGGTGGCTTCAGCAATAAGCTATGAGCGACAACCAACTAGCTTCTAGCCATGAGCAACACTTCTTCAAGCTTCCAAGTCTTCAATTTATAGAGCAGGAAAGAATATATCCGTTGAGGGGTATTCTTGGAAACATATTCCAACAACAATATCCCAACATTCACATGAAGGAATGGTCAACACCACTATACAAAAAGTTGCTCCTGCACCACCTTTTTGAGGTAAAGGATACAAAGTTTCAACACTATTATTATATTCAGCTTAAAACCATTCTGATCTTCAGTCTTGTTAGCATCTTCACATGCTTCAGATATTAATTTGATGAAGCGTTTGTAAAGGAGTCATTCTTTGTGTAGTCTTCAGAAACTCAATCTTTAGAGTTCCAAGATCTTTGTTCAGCAGAATCTATCTTGAGAATCTTCAGCACTCGTTATTTTAGAAGCATTATCTTCAGAGTCTTTAGAACATGTTCCTTCAGAACCTTGTCTTTAATGTCTTCAGATTTCATTAAGCATGTTCTTTTTCTTCAGAGTCTTCAGCACTTTGTCCAATCAAAACCTTGTCTTCAGAAACTCTTTAGGACTTGTATCTTCAGAATCTTTAGAGCTTTGTTCACCTGAACCATGTCTTCAGAATCTTCAGAACTTATAACATTAAAAGTGCATCACATTAGAAAGTCTTGTAGACCTTTCTCATAAAGTCTTAATTAGAATGTCCAAAACTAACGTTCATTAGAACCGTTGTATTAGAAACATTCATGAATCTTGAGTTTAACTTGTACACACATATGTTTTCTTCTAGAGTGTTGATAATATAGTCTGATGACATCACACGCCTTCTTATCAGAGTCAAAATCTTATTGAAAACATCCACACACTAGATAGAAATCATATTATACATAATTGTTCTCTTAGATAACATGCGCAGTTATCATCAAAACTTAATGGCCAGATGTAGAACGAAATCTTGTTCTTACAATCTCCGTCTTTTTTATGATGACAAACTATGCATTTTGATAGAGCAATTTGTATAGGGTAATCACCATAAATCCACAGAGACAGAGATAAGCTTAACAGGCTCCCCCTGATTTTGTTACTTTCAGAACTCACTTATGCTTGTTCAGAGTCTCCTCCTGATCCCAAGACTCGCATAATGATTTTGAAGTAGAATCATGTCTTAAAGAGAAGGATTACTTCTCAGTGACGTCTCATCATAATCTGACTAGAACTAATTGGTCTTCATCTCAGAACCAAGCTTGCTATCAGAATATTGTAGACGTATCAGAACTTGATTTTTCTTGTCAGACTTGATATCTTGCATTATATATCAGAAACTGGTAGATACTTTCTTAGATGCCATGCATCATGTATCGAAACCAAATCTTCAATATCTTAGTACAAATCACCAACATGTGCACATATCCTTATGTCATTTTATGGTTCAGAAACCAAATATTTTCTTTTATGACCATGACTTGAATTCATTTCCAAATAATTCACATTCTTTCAACGTTGGAGTCTAGATACTATATGAGGTTTGGATACCATTGAATTTTAGATACCAATTGAATCATCCTTTCAGAAAGTTAACAACTTCTGACAAGTTTTGGGTATCAGCACGAAATTCATGGACATCTCTTGTTTTTGGTAACTTAGTGGTCAACACTAGATATTAATATATTATCAGATCAAGCTTGTTTGGTATTCTTTTTTCTTGTACATGTCTTTTGATATATCATAGCTTCTGAAATGTTATCAAATACAAATTATGTATTATAATATATCATAGCTTTTGAGATGTTATCAAATACAAATTATGTATTCTAATATATCATAGCTTCTGATATGTCTTAACTTCTGTCTTTTGATAACCTATTCTGACATACAGTGAACTTTTGCAAATTTCTTGATTAATTCTTAAACATGTGGTTAGAAGTAAAACATATTTAATTATATTTGGGATAAGGTTCTTTAGATTGGATATCAAAATCATATATCACTTTCTCCCTCTTTGTCAGAAATAAAAAAGGTGTAAATAAGAAATAGACAAAGTAATATGAAGAAAAAAAATTCATTAATATTAAATAGAGATATTACAATGGAAGACGATAGACAAAAAACATACTTAGACCTAATGACAAGACTAAGAACTTAAAGTTTCTAAGAACAAAGGAACTAGTCTCCATAAGGAGAATCATCATTCGTATTCAGAAATCAATGATATTCTTATTAATTGTTGATGTTTTCTGAATAGTTCATAGATGAGCACTAGTCAAGAGAAAGTTTTTCAGTCATTCCAGTTTGCTTAATTTTAGCAACAATTCCTTGTAAATCAAGAATATGGAAAATGACTCTACTGAAGGGAATCTGAAACGATAACTCCTCTCTGGATGAAAGAATTTATTCTTTCAGATAGTTGAACATGGATTGAGACAGATTGATCTTGATCTTAGAGATTAAGAATAAGATGAAAAGCCTATCCATTATAGAGGGCCATCATGTTCCTTTTCCTATCGGCTTGAGATTTGTTCCCATGATTTGGTACTAGACCTCTACCATAAAGGAAAGAGTAGAGGGACTGGCAGCGGGTCCTTCAGTTCATATATAATGTGAACATGTTTAACAAAGATGTTGTTTCCTCTGTATTCTTCAATTTTTTTTCCATCTTCCTTACACTCAATAGCTTGAGAGATGATTTTGGAGTTGATCATGATGGGAAGACTAGAGACAACAAATAAGATAACACAATCATTAGACTCAGGATGAAGAACACTGGCATTTGTCCAGAATTCTTTTACAAGAGCCGAATAGATTGGTCCAGAAAGCATTTTAAAATATTTTCCCATTCCTGGAAGTAAATATCTGAAAATACTTTGAAAAGATTATTTTCCAGTAAGGTTTTGAAATTAAGAGAGTTTTCTTTCACAAGTTCTAAGTCATAAATCTCTCCTTTAATGGTTTTTGAAGACGTGATAAATAAAATTGAAGATTATGAGGGTAGCATAATTTAGAGAAAGGATGGAGAGGCTAGAGTTGATGAGGAAGAATTAAAATAGAGGGAAGGAAGACAAAGAGTTAAAGATGATAAGAGGAGATGGAGAGACTCGGAACACATGAAACGATTAATGATTTAAAAAAATAGTGATTGTTGCTATTTCCAAAACAGTTGATAAAACGATAAGTTAATACGTTTAATAAAAGACGAGAGTGGGATACCTATACATACACTAGGTTTAGGAAGAAACAGAGAAGACACTCACATAGGAATGAATTCAAAATATCTGACAAAAAGTAAGGTGACATGATTTTAATGTCCTGTATCAAAGATATTCTCATTACCCAAGTTGTCCCATCAGATACTAGGTGTGATACAAGTAATATAAAAGTTTTGTTAATGTATCAACTTTTTGTATCATGATGACTAATAAATGCATCGCGCTCATCAGTTTTCAATGGTTAAAAATGTTTACCTATAGTCATGCGTTCTATTCAGATTACTTAAGAAATAAAAGGACTTCACTAGTCAAAAGGTCTCATATCTCAGTAGTAGAGCAAATGTAACTAAGCAATATAAATTTAATTTTCTATTCTGGAAGTTACATTTAGAGATAGGTCTTTGCATTTGATGTAGAACTAAGTTCACATGCGAAATGAAAACAAGTCTAATTTCAGTAAGGAAATTTTTGAAAAAGATATTATCCTAGCAAGGATTTTATCTTAAAGATTTTAGAAATATAATTCCTTCTGATATTGTCTTTTAAAACGTATTTCTTTAGAATATAAGAATAGATTTCTAGACTATTTAAAAATTAAGGATTAGAAATACATTACTCAATACTTCTGTAGATTCCAGCTCCTGATGTAAATGCTTCTTCAGAATCACCACACGTTCAACTTCTGCGATCGATGACTTGTTAACATCACTTCTAGCTGGACCACTAGAATCATTTTCTTCTTCCATCATTTTTCTTCTTTCTGCTGCAATCTTCATAGGAATCTTTAACGTTGAGCAGAGACACGATCATCTTCATGGCTTCCATTCTTAAGGGTGAGAACATCTCTTCTTACGTTGATTTCATCTTTGATAGTTGGAGAAGAACCAAGTTCTTTCTCTAGTCTTCACCTTAGAATTTTCCATCTTCTATTTTCAAGAAAGATCAGAAAGCGACTTCTTCAAGAAGGCTTATTTCCAGAAGGCCAAAAGTTTCTCAACTTAAACATAAACCATCGAGCATTTATATGCTAAAGAGACTTGTTAGAATCTTCTTGCATCATCATAGTTCAATCATTAAATAGATGTTGATCTTTACCAAATGCAGATATTATCAAATCAAAATCTATTTCCTTTGAGGGTTTGAATGATAATCTTGTTCTTACCGATTTGATCTTTATGAACCAGAAACAATTCATCTGAAAGTCTTTCTTTCCTTTCTTAGGGAGTGTGAACTGTAATTACTTCTGATTTCTTCATTCTGATACTTCTAAGGCAACTCCATTTTCTTCATCATAAAGAAGATATTTTCTAGCTTTGTATTCTTCTACTAAGCTTTAGTTTCAGACTTTCAAGCTTATCATTAAATCTTACTTTGATTTGATTTCTGATGAAGGTACTTCAGTAACCTTTGGATGTTCAGAGCAATCTAACCAATATGCATCAGAATAGATTCGAATCATATTCTGTTCTAAATAAACATGCTAGCTACTTCCTAGAAATGCTTTGTCAGGATGATTTCTCATATATCATGATTTTAGCTTTTTATTTTCCAAGCTTGTTCTATTCTTCAATCATCTGTATCTGATTATGAAGAACTAGAACATTCATAATCTTCTTTTCATCAGATAGCTTCTTAAGCTCATACTTTCACTCAGTCAATAAGTCCAAAAAGTGGTGAGTACAGAAGGATACATTCATAAATCTGAAGTTTATGAAAATAAACTTTGAATAACATTCTGACAAACTTAAGCTTGTTCAACTGAGATACCTTTCTCAAGCTAACAACTTGCTTGCCTCATGTCAAGCTAATTTTCCTTATGAACATCAGATACAGATGATTGTTTAAAAAAGATAGTTGAACATGGATTGAGGCAAATTGATCTTGATCTTGAAGATTAATAAGAAGATGAAAAGCCTATCCATTACAGAGAGCCATCTTGTTCCTTTTTCTCTTGGCCTGAGATTTGTTCCCATGATTTGTACCAGACCTTTGCCATAGAGGAGAGAGTAGAGGGACTGGCAACGACTAACACTAAAGAAAAAAGTCACAAGATCAATGACTAGATTTCCACCTATGGATACACGTCAACTCGAGTGCACTCAAGTACTATGTAAAAGCGCCATGCCCTAGCTGGTCACATCGTTGCACATGTTAGAAGAAGGTGTTAAAGCGTTTCAATGATGAGACCACTTTTAATGCGCTTGTTCGCAATTACTGTTTTAGCTAATTCCAAGCATTTATGTTATGTATAACATCAGACAAATAAGAGATAAATGAATTAAATGCTAACCATTAGATTTGATAAATGGTCTTGATGAAGATGATGAGGAAGACTTTGAATCCTCAATTTTACTTTTATCCATTTAGTTGGATCAGAAAATAGCGGAAAAGAAAAGGCGAGAGAGTGAAACCTTTGTAACGAAATAGCGATGAATTAGAAAAGATGGAAAGGAAGAGGATAAGCAATAGTATGAAGAAAAGATGTTCTACATATGAGTGTGTATATAATATAAAGTATTGCTAGGATACACCCACTTACTTTTATGAATGTGTATTTTAGCAACATGCACCTTAAAGTGTATTTAATGATTTTTTTAGTTATTAATTGTTAACACACTACTTCTAAATAATAAATATGTGCATTTTAGAAAATACATATAATGCTAACTTACACCAATTTATTTTTTAGAATGAGTGTTTCAGTAACATGCACATTAAGGTGCATTTGATTATTTTTTAGTTAAAATTTGCTAAAACACGCCTTTATAAAAAAAAGTGGGTGTATCCTAGCAAAACCATATATATATATATATATATATATATATATATATATATATATATATATATATATATATATATATATATATATATATATATATATATATATATATATATATATATATATATATATATATATATATATATATATATATATATATATATATATATATATATATATATATATATATATATATATATATAGAGAGAGAGAGAGAGAGAGATATTATTCTTACTCTAGTAGTAAATTATTAAAACTTACTCCACATCTTGACTAGGGGTGGCAAAACGGCCTGCCCGCCCCGCCCCACCTTAAACATGTCAAAAAAGGGGTAGGGTGGGCAAGTCCGCCAAGTAAAAATGAACTTAAAAATCTAGCCCGCCCCACCAAGGTGGTGGTTTGGCAGGTGGCGAGCTTGCCTGTCTATTTTTTATTTATATATTTTTTATTTTTTAAATAGATAAATAGGATTGTTTTTACATTTCAACTAAATTTTTCGTTTATTTTTTAGAACAATTTTTTATAAAGTATCTTTTTAATAAATTTTACTTAAAAAAATATTGCATATACTCACAAATAAATGTATAAAATAGAATTATCAACCAGTATTCCAAAATATAGTTCAAATATTAATCTTCAACCATCAAAAAAATGATTTTAGGGTTTGATAATTATGTTGGTGGACTGCCGGGTCAACCCATAACTTTTTTTGACAGACTTAAGGCGGGGCGGGTTAGGTGGACACAAAATTCCAACCCAACACTCTGTTTTTTTGTAGATCACGATCCATTTTACCATCTTTAATGTTGACCAATAATTTATTTTGAATCAATAACTAATAATAATTAATAATTAAATATGGAGAGAAAAAATAAATTGGTCACATTACAATAAATAACTAATTATTTTTAATCATAGATTAAAAATGAATTAATATTCAAGATGAAAAGTAATTTTTGGTAACTTACTCCTAAAATAAGATATATATATATATATATATATATATATATATATATATATATATATATATATATATATATATATATATATATATATATATATATATATATATATATATATATATATATATATATATATATATATATATATATATATATATATATATATATATATATATATATAAAAAAGTTAACCAAACATTCACAAAGGATGAAATAAAATCTTCACTGTACGCTCCTTTTCATCTCAAAGACGGCCTTAATTTGAATTAAACAAACGAGGATGGTCAACTGGTTTTAGATCTACTTGAGATTAATATTTTTGTGCTTCTGCCGCTAGCGTTGACGCAAAATAGTAACCATGACTGACGACTTGAATGAAGTTCACACTATTGTTTATCCTCCTCCTTTCCATCTTTTCTAATTCATTGCTATTTCGTTACAAAGGTTTCACTCTCTCACCTTTTCTTTTCCGCTATTTTCTGATCCAACTAAATGGATAAAAGTAAAATGGAGGATTCAAAGCCTTCTTCGTCATCTTCATCAAAGTTTGGATTTCAAACTACTGAACAAGGTGAAGAAATTGATTATTTTATTTTATTTTACATTATATCAATTTAGATTGAAGCCATACATTTATTCATTCTCTCTTTTTTTTATTTTTTTTATTTTTTTTATTTTAGAGTTTAGGACGTTTTTTCCACCACCAGTAAGGATCCATGACGTGTTCTTAAGTTTTAGAGGAGAAGATACTCGTGCTTCATTCACTTCACATCTCTGTACAGCTCTACTGAATGCTGGAATTAAGGTTTTTATTGACGATAATGACCTTCAAAGAGGAGATCACATTTCACCGTCATTACTACGTGCAATCGAGCAGTCTCGAATTTCTATAATTGTCTTCTCTATAAATTATGCCGATTCACAATGGTGTCTCGATGAATTGGAAAAAATAACTGAGTGTAATACTAATACAAGATTAAGACAAGTGGTTTTGCCAGTGTTCTACCACATGGATCCCTCTGAAGTGCGTCATCAGAGAGGCGAGTTTGGAGTAGCTTTTCAACGTCTTTTGAACAAAATGAAAAAGGAGGTTGATTTCAATTTAGGTCGTAAAAGGGAAAGGAGGTGGAGAGAGACGCTTTGTCGGGCAGCTAACATCGCAGGATTTGTAATACTAAACTCAAGGTAAATTTCATTCAACATTTTCGCCAACAATTTTGCTTAACTTAATCAAAATTTTTATACACTTTTTACTCAAACTTCCCCTCGATCAATATATATATATATATGAATGAGCATATATTTGTTTATACATGTATACATTCTATTTGTGTAGGAATGAAAGTGAGGATATCAAAAGAATTGTTGACAAAGTTTCTCATTTGCTGAACAAGACAGACTTGTTCATTGCCCACAATCCTGTGGGGGTCGAATTTCGAGTGCAAGAAGTGATTCAACTTCTTCACCCCGTTCTTCTATCAAAGAAAGTTCGACTACTAGGGATGTGGGGTATGGGAGGAATTGGAAAAACAACCATTGCAAAAGCCATTTACAATAAGATTGGCCACAACTTTAAATATAGGAGCTTCCTTGCAAATATTAGGGAAGTTGGGGAGAAAATGGGGGGACTAGTGGGATTTCAAGAGCAACTTCTATTTGATATTTGCAAAAACAAAATGACAATCAAGATACCAAATATTGAATCAGGAATAAAAACATTACAGAATATACTCTGCCATAAAAAAGTACTCATTGTACTTGATGACGTGCATACGTTAGACCAATTGCATACTTTATGTGGAAGTCGTGAATGGTTTGGTCCAGGGAGTATAATAATCATTACGACAAGAGATATGCATTTGCTTAAAGGGAGAGTTAACAAAATATACAAAATGACAATAATGAATGAAAGTGAATCAATTGAGCTTTTTAGTTGGAATGCATTTAAGCAAGCAACTCCTACCGAAGATTTTGATAGAATTTCAAGAAATGTAGTTGAATATTCGGAGGGATTGCCGCTAGCTCTTGAAGTCCTTGGGTCTTATTTGTATAATAAGACGGAGTCAGAGTGGGAACTTGTATTGGAGAAACTCAAAAGAATTCCTAATAACCAAGTGCAGAAGAAGTTAAGAATAAGTTATGATGGTTTAAATGATGACGATGAGCAAGAAATATTTCTTGACATAGCATGTTTCTTTATTGGGATGGATAAAAATGATGTTATACTTGTATTGAAAGACTGCGGACTTTCTGCTGAAATTGGAATAAGTGTTCTTGTGGAGCGAAGCCTTGTGACTGTTGATGATAAGAACATTCTTGGAATGCACAGTTTGATGAGATATATGGGAAGAGAAATCATTCGTGAGGAATCACCAAGGAAGCCCGAGGAACGTAGCAGGTTGTGGTTTAGTAAGGATGTGATTGATGTCCTATCTAGAGAAAATGTAAGAACTTCATATACTATTTCAGTAAAACTATAGATTCAAAATAAATAACGCTGAAGAAATTAAAAGGAACATTTATAGTTTAGTTATCAAGATCCATATGTTTGTTGATTATCAATGGATCATTGGAAATTATTTTGGCGGTGAATCTTTTTATCCGTCCTGACTTATAGTTAGTAATAGAATTGGTTTCGTGGCAAGTTTTATATTCACCTTGTTGCTTTAATTTGTGATTTTTTTTTGCTTTTTGTTTCTTTATACTTCACAGGGAAAAGAAGGTGTTTTGGGACTGGCTTTGAATCTTCCTAGAGCTTATGCAAAATGTTTTAGCACTAAAGCATTTGAGAAGATGGAGAGACTCAGATTCCTTCAACTTGATGAGGTAAAACTTATTGGAGATTTTGAATACATTTCTAGAGATCTGAGATGGCTGTCATGGAATGGATTAAGTCAAATGCCTACAAACTTCCATAGAGAAAATTTAGTTTCCATCGAACTAGAGAACAACAAAGTCAAACTTCTATGGAAGAAGATTCCGGTATGAATTTTGATTTTATATTTTCACACTTCATGAGTTATTATCACTTCTCATATATATGGTTGAAATTTAAATTTAAAAATGATGACCTTTTAAGTTAAAATTTGTAAACATTTAATAGTATATTATTGGATTGTCATGCAAGAAAGTTTTGCACTAAAGCGTGAATCAAAATAGATTTTATCTATATACATAGTGTACACCATGAAAGCTACTACAACTACTACAGGCCAAACATATAGTTAAATTACCACCTAAATTTTTTGTAAAAACTTTGATATAGTTAAAAGAAAGGGTCAAATGGTAGCATTTTTTACTATTTGATTAAAGAAACTTTAGATTTAATTTTCAAATTTATGAACTCTCAATAGACTTCTAAGACCCTTAAGTTATATGCAGAAATTTGCCTTTTTCAAAGATTTTCCACTGATATTTTGAAATAATAACTCCGCAGTAATGTAAGTGTTTTACTTTCCATTCTCATGGTTAGTGATGCATTGTAATCCTTTCTCGTGTTTTATTTAATATTGATGTTCTTGCAGAGAATGGAGAAGCTGAAAATTCTCAATCTTAGTCATTCTCACTTTCTCACGCGAAGCCCTGACTTTTCAGACATGCCTAATCTTGAAAAGCTAGTACTCAAAGATTGTCCATTGTTGTCTGAGGTTTCTCCTACCATTGGACATCTCAACAAAATTCTTCTGATAAATTTGGAAGATTGTATTAGCCTACGTAGCCTCCCAAGAAGCATCTATAAGTTGAAATCTCTGAAAACTCTTCTTCTTTCGGGTTGTTTAAACATTGACATGTTGGAAGAAGAACCAATAGAATTTTCAACCACTCCCCATGCATATTACACTGCATTAACAAGAGTACTCTTTTCAGTAGTAAGTTCAAAAAGCATTGGATATATTTCTAGGTGCTGCTATGAGGGATTTTCACTTGATGTGTTTCCATCTAGCATTTGGCCTTGGATGTTGAGATATGCACTGATTTGTATATAATTACGTATTCATTAGGATTGGTTGTGTATTGATTTATTTTCTAAATTAAGGGATTTTGGTTGTACAGTATTCAATATAAGTAAGATCAAGTTGAGAGTGAATCTCTCAAGTTATTCAATAACAAAACCTTATTTTCAATATAATCTTCCATTCTGATTTCAAGCATATTTTCTCATGTCATTTCTTGTTGTTTTATATGTACCAGTTAGTAGTTCCCTTGAACTATCATCACTTTCTAACCACCTTCCTAGGCTTTGATGTCTTTGGTTAGATTGCAAATCTGAAATCAACTTTCTCTAGGTGCAAAGATAATTTAGGATGCTTTATATGCTCTACTGTTTCTAAGGAATTGGAATCAACTGCAGCAACTGGTAATGAATTAATTCAACATTGCAGTCAAGCACACGTTTCAAGATCAAAATACTCCTTCAAGTTTCTTTTAATTCAAATGGGAATGAATTGTCAAGTCACAAGTATTTTCGAAGAGAAAATTTTATAGGTACTAGATACTCTCGTTCCCCCTCTTTTATGTTTGTCTGTGTGTGTATCACCTCATGCATTAAAATTCTTTAGTCTATATATGTTGAAATATTTAACCATTATTAGTCTAAATACTATTTATTTTTATGTTTGTTTTTATTCAACAAAATATAACAATACATGTAAGGCTATCTGATAAGAAGTGTTCTACAATTATTAATCTAAGATCCAGGGTTAGCAAAAGAGTGTATAACAATTAGGAGAAGACAATGGAAAAGATTATAATTTCATTCATATCCTCCACTCTAAACAAGGTAGTCCTTAAATACAAAATAAAACTGGATCTAATAATAAATTCTGATGGGCCAGCCCATAAACTAAAACAACATTTAATTTAATTATTATAAAAATCCTGCATCCATTTGGGTTGAGTCTTTTTCCTGTTGGGCCTGTTATCACTACTATCCGGCCCACTTACAGCCTTGTCCTCAAGGTTGGTATTGAGAGACTTGTTGGGAAATTTTGTAAAAACTGAAGCCCATTTACTAGGCCCAGCAGATTGTGGACGATTGGAAGAAGCTGGAAGGGTGAGAATGACTGCCAGCTCATGGACACGTGTTGGAACGCATGCATTAGAAGGGGCAGGTGGCGGGACGCATGTAGGGGAGGGAGTTACAGGTTGTATGTAACACCTGAGGTGAAAGAGGACGGTGGTTACATGTAACACCCGTGGGCGAGGGAGTGGTTGTCGGTGTCATGAGGCATGACAATGGGACACTCCTAGCAGCTTCTAGGGGAAAACTGAATTCACATCCGAATGAGAGGGATCCTGAGGCTATGCAGGCATGGGACTGCATGGTTGAATGACGGCTTATAAGGATTAATTGGTACTACTTATACCAACAAGATGCATCTTCTTTTCGGTAGCCCGTTCATAAGAACTCCACAGTTAAGCGTGCTTGACTTGGAGCAATTCTGGGATGGATGACCTTCTGGGAAGTTTCCTGGAAAGCGTGTGATTGAGGACAAAGCATGCTGAAAAGACCCGTGTTAGTTTGTGGGGTCAGTCGGTAATCCTGAAAGCAATATGGGGCGTTACAAATGGTATCAGAGCCATACCTCTCCCAGTACGATGTGGTTCGGGGACGAACCAAGTAGTTGTCGGTGTCATGAGGCATGACAAAGCATGTGATTGAGGACAAAGCATGCTGAAAAGACCCGTGTTAGTTTGTGGGGTCAGTCGGTAATCCTGAAAGCAATATGGGGCGTTACAAATGGTATCAGAGCCATACCTCTCCCAGTACGATGTGGTTCGGGGACGAACCAAGCGGAAGCTGGTGGGCATGTAACACCTGAGGTGAAAGAGGACGGTGGTTACATGTAACACCCGTGGGCAAGGGAGTGGTTGTCGGTGTCATGAGGCATGACAAAGCATGTGATTGAGGACAAAGCATGCTGAAAAGACCCGTGTTAGTTTGTGGGGTCAGTCGGTAATCCTGAAAGCAATATGGGGCGTTACATTGTACGCGTGGCTCGATGCAGGGAAAAGTGGCATTGGGAAGGTCGTTTTGTCCTTGGGGAACCCGTGAGTTAGCCAAAGCATTGATGGCTTTGAGACTTTGGGAAGTGGAAGTATACTTCAAGACTTCATGATTCTTTCTCTCCTCATTTTTCATTTCACTTTCCTCTTCCATTCGCTTTAGCTTCTTCAAACCCCCTTCACTCTCTACTTGGCCTGTTGCTTCTTCTTCTTTTTTTTTTCTTCTGTTGTTTCATCTCTCACAACTCCGTTTCCCGTATCAGCTGGGTTTTCTGCATGCAACGAAACTTCCATTGCATGTTGGTCATTGGTGTGCATCGTGTCATCAAACCTTGTTGCATGTGGTGAATCTTCCTCATTTGAAGTCGCATCGTCGGTTGGGAGTGGATGAAACTGCAAAATCGGATATGTACCATGGAAAGGACAAAGTTGTGAGACGTGGAAGACTGGGTGGATTCTGGATGTGTCCGGAAGGTCCAGATGATAGGCTACGCTTCCAATCCGGCGAAGAACTTTGAAGGGTCCAAAAAATCGTTTTGCAAGTTTATTAGAGGCACGTTTTTGGACGGAACTTTGACGGTACTGCTGTAGACGAAGCAAAACCAACTCTCCTTCGGCAAAGGTTATGTTTTGACGTTTTTTGTTACTTTGAGTTTCCATATAAGATCGACTTCTCCAGATTTCATTTCAAAATTCTAATAACTTCCTCTCTGTTTTGTAGGGATGAATCAACCATGGCAAGAGATGAGGAGCCTGGGTCATAATGGGGAAAAGAAGGAGGAGGCCTACCATAGAGAGCTTTAAAAGAGGACATGTTGATGGAACTGTGAAGTGCGCTGTTATGCCAGAGTTCTGCTAAGTGGAGGTGTTGAAACCATTTTTTTGATTGTTCACTTGTGAAACAACGTAAATAGGTTTCCAAACATCGATTAACCACTTTCGTTTGACTGTCTGTTTCAGGGTGGTAGGCGGTGTTGTATTTCAAGGTGGTGCCCTGTGCATGAAACAATTCCTTCCAAAAGGTGCTGAGAAAGATGGGATCACGGTCAGAAATAATGGTGTGTGGCATTCCATGAAGTCGACAGATCTCGACCGAGAATCGTAAGGCCAAGTCTTTGGCAGTGAATTTGGTTGGGAGTCGGATGAAATGGAAAAACTTGCTGAGACGGTCGCAAATTACCCAAATGACAGTATGACCAAATGAAACTGGTAAGTGAGTAATGAAATCCATAGTTAAATCTTCCCAAACTTGATTTGGTATTGGGAGAGGTTGAAGCAGTCCATGTTTCTTCTTGGTACTGTATTTGTTTGTTTGACAGACTGAGCAAGTTCTAACGAAGTCTTTTGTGTCTTTGTAAATGCCAAGCCATAGAAAGGCGCTAGAGACCCTGGCAAGGGTTGGTTGGAGTCCCGAGTGGCCAGCAATGGGTGTGGAGTGATATTCCTTCAAGATGTTCTGCCTTAAATTATCAATGGGTCATCTTTGAGGTAAAAAAGAACTCGATGATTATTCTCAAATAACATCTTCCTGACAAGGCTTTGTCCTTCTGGTTGGCTTTTGTAGTACTGTTTGAGTTGGGAAATTAGTTGAAGGATGGGGGAAGAAATGGAGAACAACATGGCGATGTCATCCGTATGGATTCGACTTAAGGCATCTGCAACTTGATTAGATTTTCCAGGTTTGTAAAAAATCTCAAAATGGAACCCTTGCAACTTTGCAGCCCACTTTTGTTGTTTGGGTGTTTGGATTTTTTGAACTAACAAGTTTTTCAAACTTTTTTGATCAGTGTAAATATGGAAGTGTCTGCCTATTAAGTACTGGCGCCATTTTTTGACGGCTTCGGTGATGGCGTACATTTCAAGGACGTAGACGGAGGAAGCCTGAAGTCGATTGCACAACTTTTTGCTGAAGAAAGCTAAAGGGTGGCCTTACTGAGAAAGAACATCTCCAATTGCAACTATTGAGGCATCTGTTTCCAAGACAAAGATTTTAGAGAAATCAGGAAGACACAGTACAGGAGTTTTTGTCATTTGTTGTTTTAATGTTGTAAAAGCGGACTCTGCTGATGTACTCCAAACTAATTTAGTGGACCGTAATAAATCGGTGAGGGGAGCAACGAGAGAGGCGTAATGGCGAACAAATCGTCGATAAAATCCAGTGAGGCCTAAGAAACCTCTGAGAGTCGTGAGTGATCGTGGCCTTGGTCAATCAAGGATAGCTTGGATTTTAACTGGATCTGGGGTGACACCTTCACTTGAAATAATATGACCTAAATAATCAACACTCGGGACAACAAAAAGACACTTGGAAAGCTTCGCATAAAACTGGTTAGACAATAGTAACTCTAAGATTAATTTTAAGTGAATAGCATGATCAGCAATGCTAGAACTATAAATCAAAATATCATCAAAGAATACTAAAATGAACCGGCGTAGATATGGGCGAAGTAAATAATTCATAGTGGATTGAAATGAACTAGGAGCGTTTGTTAAGCCAAAAGGCATAACCAAAAACTTATAGTGACCATAAAATGTTCTGAATGTTGTTTTGTGGGTGTCACTTGGTGTAACTCTTATCTGATGGTAAGCCGAACGCAAATCGATCTTAGAAAAGATAGTTGCAGAACCCAATTCATCAAAAAGTTCATCAATTGTTGGGATTGGGAAACGATCCCTAACTGTAACCGCATTTAAAGCCCGATAGTCTACGCAAAATCTCCACGACCCATCTTTATTTCAAACTAGATGAATAGGAGAGGAGTAAGGGCTATTATTGGGTTTAATTATCCCTTCGCGCAACATGTCTTGAATGATTGAGGTCATGGTGTCCTTTTGAGAATGAGGGTACCAGTAAGGTTTTACGTTGACGGAAGAACTGTTCAGGAGAATTGGTATGTGGTGGTCATGAGGCCTTGGTGGAGGAAGGCCTTGCGGTTGTTTGAAAACGGCTGCGAATGAGTGTAGGATGTTTTTGATTTGTTTGGGTAGTGATGTAGGTAATACGTCAAGGGGTTGGGGTATATTTTCAGAATTGGGTATAATGGTGTCAGGTGGTGGTTGATACAGTAGTAGGTGGATAGAGGCGATAGAGTCTGTTTGTAGTAAATGACAAAGGTGGTTGTAAGATGAGTGTAAGGGGGAGGGGGATTTGGGGTCCCCGGTGATGGTGATTTCATTAGTTTGGTAAGTAAAAGAGTTTTTGGGATAGAGAAATCCGCTAGGAGTGGCCCAAGGGTGCGCAACCATTCCATTCCGAGGACGACATATGCACCTTCAATAGGTATTAAATGGAAGGGAATCGTGAATAGGTGGTTCTGTAGGGTAATAAGGACTTGTGGACAGAGTCCAGAGCATGATAGTTTGGAGCCATTTCCAACCATGACAGAGAAGTTGAGGATATGATTGGTGGGTAGTCTTAGATGTTGGGCAATACGTGGTTGAAGAATGTTGTGGGTGCTGCCTGTGTCAATCAAAACTGTCACTGTGAGGCTGTGTAGTAGGCCTTTAAATTTTAGTGTCTTTGCGGAGATAGTTGGAAATAGGTGTCTTCGTTTTCTGTGGTTTGAAAACTAGTTTCATTAAGATCAGTTGAGTCCTCTGGGGTCGTAACATCCTCATCTACCATTAACAAGAGGAATTTGCTGGAGGAGCATTTATGACCCAGAATGAATTTCTCATCACAATTAAAACACAAGCCTTGTGCTCGACGCTCTTGAAGTTGAGCATTGGACAATCGTCTAATAGAGAGTTTTGCTGTTTGAGGGGGTGTTGGGTTTTTTGGGGCTGGGTTGTTTAGGTTTTGGGCAGGCAATGTTGGGGTGGTTTTGGGTAATGATGGTGGGAACGTTCTGTTGTATTTAGGTCCGGAATCCTTAATTTTTGATTCGAGCTGCTTGGCTAGGCCAATCGTTTGGGAAATAGAGACAGGTTTTAGGACAACAATTTCGTTTTGGATCTCCGATGTTAGTCCAGAAATAAAATAGTTTAGGATAGCATCTTGGGATAATCCGACCACTTGAGTGCCTAGTTTTTCAAACGCTGCTTGATATTCCATAACTGAACCAGTCTATTTTAACTTAAAAAGCTCAGCTTGATGATTAACATATGTGGACAGCCCAAAACGTAATTCTAACGCTCTGGTGAAAGCGGTCCAATCTGTTAATAGATGACTTTGGTACATCCATTTGAACTAACATAAGGCCTCGCCTTTCATATAAAAGGACATCATAGCAAGTCTATTTTCATGGGAAAGTTGGTAAAATTCAAAGAATTGGTCGGCATGGAATAACCATTCCAGTGGATTGAAGCCGTCGAACATGGGTAGTTCGAGTTTGGGAGTGCGAAACGGGGGAAGTGGTGTGGATGAGTGTAGAGGAGAAATAGGGATATTTTGAAACATGAGTAGGTTATAGTTCTGTGAAAAGGGTAATGTTGTGGGTTGGTTAAGGTATGAGGAAGACGAAAAAAATCTGGGGGGCGGAAGTTGTGTGGGTCGTGGAGGACCGCTGGTTAGGGTTGCTTGGTGAGGTAAGGAGGTGAGTGATTCTGATCCTGAGTGTAATAATGGTGATAAAGGTGGATGTATGTGAGGGGAAGTGATATTTGTAGCAGGTTGGAAAAAAGAGGGTGGAATATGTGTTATACCTGAGAAAGAAGCCGCTGAAATGAGGGAAGGGATTCGGTGTTGTTGTTCCTTTTGAGTAGATAATTTGTGCAGCATTCCCATGATATTTTCATATCGAGAGTCCGAAGTTTGTTTTTCATTATCCATCCGAGTTTGAATCAACTCGAGATTTGCTGTAGTTTTGTCCAAACGTTCATCCATTTGTTGCTGAGTTTGATTCAATGCATTATCGAGATGAACATGGGATGTTTGGACAGCTTCCTCAATAATATCTTTAGGGTTAGGTGGTTTGGGTTGGGGGACCATGAATTCAAAGGATGAAAGCACCAATTTGATAAGAAGAGTTCTACAATTGTTAATCTAAGATCTAGGGTTACCAAAATAGTGTATAACAATTAGGAGAAGACAATGGAAAAGATTATAATTTCATTCATATCCTCCACTCTAAACAAGGTAGTCCTTAAATACAAAATAAAACTGGATCTAATAATAAATTCTGATGGGCCAGCCCATAAACTAAAACAGCATTTAAATTAATTATTATAAAAATCCTGCATCCATTTGGGTTGAGTCTTTTTCCTGATGGGCCTGTTATCACTATCTGTTTATTCTCATTGGAATACATGTACTGCTAAATCTTAAGTGATGCATAAGTGTCAGGATTAAGAGTAGAAAGAACATTTGTACATGAAATTCTTGCATAGATTGGTTAGTAACTAGTCATGATCATATCTCTTATGCTAGTCTCATAGTAACAATACATGTTAAAGATTTTTTTACACTGGTTTTATAATGGTTCGATCATTAAAAATATTGAACTTTGCTCATAACTACCTTAAAAGCCATACAAAAGATGAGTTATGCTTTTTTGACAGTGAGAAATGTTTTATTCTTATAAAGCCTTTACAACGTAAACTTCTTAACCATAAGAAGAACATGAGTATGCATCTTCCAGCTAGTTATATATTGGATTTTTCAAGTAATCCATGAACATGACTTTTGCTTTTGATGGCATGTAGAGTTGTGACCAATTGTGACATCATTTGCATGAACTTTGATTTTATGAAAAGAAACTCTTACACACTTATATTTTTCAAAATTTTTGAGAGCGATTCAATTTGTCATTACCATTAATTATGTGAAGAAGGCATCCATTTATCTTGTATATGATGAACCAATTGGTGAAAAAATTGGAGCTATATCATGTACCAGATTAATGAATAATGGAGAAAGGTTTACTGATAGAAACCTTAGTAAAGAAGTGGGCCTTAAGGTGAATAATAATAGGCCCAAGATTTGGAGAGTTTACAAGAGGAAATGTGGAAAGGCATCGAAGGATGCTGAGCTAGCAGAGAC
Source organism: Lathyrus sativus (assembly GCA_963859935.3). Taxonomy (NCBI): domain Eukaryota; kingdom Viridiplantae; phylum Streptophyta; class Magnoliopsida; order Fabales; family Fabaceae; genus Lathyrus; species Lathyrus sativus. Next base: position 613,499,535 of record OZ012735.1, on the reverse strand, counting down.
TTGAGGAAAAAGAATAAGCTAGTTAGTATATAGTGAGGTGTGGGGAGAGAGAGGAAAAAAGGAGGACCCTTGATTCCTGTTGTGGAAAGAGAAAAGTAGATCACCTTTTTGTGAGGGAAGCCATTAGTGCTTTTAAGGTTGATAGTCGTCACTATTAATACATTATGTGAGAGCAAGGTTTCTTATTACTTTGTTTTAATGATATTAAAACTAGGATAATTTCGTACTTGTGTATTTTGGACGGTATCACATTGTCTTAGCTTGCATTCATCCTTTTAAAATGCGCATAATGATTCACATACATGAACTTAGGTATATAGGTTCATATTGTATGTCTAAAATGTGTTTTAAATCACTTTTGATGCATTAGGTCGACACATACTGGGTATAGGTCGATTCATAATTGATAAAAATGGTGTTTGTGACATTCGGGCATGTTTGCGTCGACACATGACTACTGTGTAGGTCGACGTATACTGATTGAAAATTCTTGGAGCTCTCGGGTCCTCATGCGTCGATGCATGGTCAGGCTTCAGGTCGACACAGTTTTATTTTATGTGCAGGTTTGCTTTCTGACATGTTCAGGTCGACTCACATTTTATGGAGGTTGACCTCTCGCGTGTTTTAACACATTTTTCTGCATCTTTGTGATTAAAATGTTAGTTATTTCTGTTATGTTTTCATACTCATATATTTTTCTGCGCGTTTATTGAAAGATTTGTGGTCGAACGTCTAATGATCAAAATCAACTGAATTAAAGACTTGAAGAATAAAGTGAGTAGTGGTAATCGGAAGTTTGATCGAAGAGTTTGATATTTTTGATTCGGATGGAATCAAGGGGAGAGAAGTGGATAGAATCAACATCAACAATTAGGTTTGATTGTGTGGTAGCTAGAACTTCTCTTGTAAAAAAAACTATGCAACTAGATATTATACATATTGTTGCACCCCAAATTTGTCCTACCTTTACATGGTTTCTAGTGCCACTTTATTTCGAATGAATAAAATGACACAATTGGCAAGAGACTGTGTGTGAGGAGTTGTGAGTGTGAGAGGTCGAGAGTTTGAATCTCACCTTCTTCACTTTTTGTTTTTCTTTTATTTTTATTAAGTTGTATTTGAGAAAGGGGAGAAGGAGACAAAAGAAAAAACCGCGGTCGTTCTCACAACTTATCAGAAGAAAGGAGGAACCCACGAACCCAGAAGGAGAAGAAAGGGACGGTTCTTCGAAGAAGAAGACGGAGCTTCCTTCGTTAATCATCATCATCGCGACTCAGAGAAACTCAAGCTCTCATCATTGTCTTCCTTCTGGAACTGCTTCAAATCCCATCTCAAGAATCCGTCACCGTTACCGTAAGTTTTTTCTTCCTTTGATTACGACACTTTATGATTATTGCATGTTTGTTTTTTTGTAGATGGCAGATGAATAAGGAGAAGGACGAGACATGCAAAGGAAAAAGAAGAGAAAAAGCTCCTAGACAGCAACAATGGCCGCCGCAGCCGCAGTGGAGAAGATGAAGGGGTCAAAGAAAAAACCTAAGAGTTTCAGCGTTCAGCAAAGCCCCTCCTTTTTTATTCATTGTTTTAACTATTTTATTTTATGTTTATTTTTTTCCTTTTAATTATTATTATTGTTTTATCTTTTATTTATTTTAGTGTACTAAGAATTTGTAGAGTTTTTTTCTTTTCTTTCCTAACTTTTTAGATTTAGTTAATATTAAAATGAATTTTCTTAATTAAAACTTCTCTTGAACCAAAATTCTTTTTTTAGAGGTTAGTGCATTATTTTTGAATTAAACCATTTTTAAAAAGAAATACAACAAAAGAAACATAAAGCTAACATTAAGACCTTTTATTCAACATTAAAGCTTTTTTTTTTTTAACCAGATTTAAAACTCTTTTATTAAAGTTAAAACCTCTTTTAAAGTTTTTTTTTTCCAAAATTAAAATCTTTTCTTAAAACTAAAACTTTTTTCCCAAATTTAAACCACCTTTTTAAAATTCAAATCTAAGTTTGTAAATTAAAACCATTATTTATTTAAAATTACTACAAACCTTTTTAAAAATCTATATATATCTATATAAAACTTATAATTAAAAACCATTTTTTATAACTTATAATTAGTTTATTTTTTTAATAACTTGAAATTATATTTTTTTCTGATGACTAATAATTAAAAACATTTTAATAGCTTATAGTTAGTATTTCTTTTTTTTTTATAATTTATAGTTAGTAACCGTTTTTTATAATTTATAGTTAATTTAATTTTTAATAAATTGTAATTAAAAAAAAACATTTACATTTCTAATTTATGACGTTCCTAACATTTTTTTTCTCAGTTGTATAGTTTATTGATCCTTTATTTTTTGCACTCCATTTTATAGTTGTAATTTACGCGAAGCAATCGTCGCTCTTATTTCATTATTATTCTTGCATTTTTCATGGTTGTAATTTACGCGAGTGATCGTCGCCTTACACTTTTTATTGCTTTCATTATTTCCTTGCATTTCAATTATCGCTGTTGTAATATTTTATCATCTGCATTATTTACCGTTAACCCTTCCGAAGGATTAGGTCTAGCTATTTGACCGCCGAGTCAATAACCCTAACCTTTGACCATTTCAAAACCCTAATAGCCTAGGTGTCCCGTCGTGGACGAAAACGCCCTTTACCCTAGCATTAGGTCAAAGAGTCGCCGTACTCTGCTTTAGGGTTTCCCGTCGTGGAATCCCTAATTTCAACCCTAATTTTAATTCAACTTTTCAACATAGAAATAGGAGTTTCAAGACTCCACGTAAGCGATTCCTTAAGAAATGCTTACTTCCCTTGAAACCTTAACCATAGTCAAGACGTTTCTAACCTCCCTTTCGAGGGGAACTACAATTACTCTGATTCCATTCCCGTCAGGATATGTAGGCACAAGATGCGATGTCTTATCGAGTAAACTTAGGACTAACCCTTAGGTCTTTAGGTCACTTTATCCCTTAGCAATAGATATTAAAGCAGATAATAAAATAAAAAAGCATACATTAAACAAAAGGTTTCTGTAGAGTACTACAGAAGTTTAGGATGCTAGTACCTTCCCTGAGCTTAACCAACCCCTTACCTAGATCTCTCCCCGCATTGTCTTTACGATGCAAAATTAGATTATCGTCTTTTGACCTTTTCCTTCGGATAAATCAAAGAGCGGTTGTGAACTAAAGATGCGATTCAAATTAATTAATAATTTGATATCATATTCTAACCGCAACACATATCTCAATTCTAGTTTTAGAAATGGGGGCAGACGTACCCAAAGCGAGGACGAAAAGGGAATTGCCTAAACAAATCGGGTGTCGTTCTCTCTCCATCTCTTTACTTTTTGTTGTTAACATTTGTGTGAAATCAACTGTTAGATACATTTCTATTAATTTGTAGTGCTGAAAAAACTGTTTTGAAAAATCATTAGAATCACTTTGATTGCAATTGTGAAAAATTCTGCACTAGCATTTCAAAGGAAATTGAACTTGGGTGTTTTGCACACCAAGTGTTCGACACATTGATCGCACACAAACTGTTCATAAAATTGTCAATTCAATTCTATCATCTATAATTCATTGGAAACCGGTTAATTCAAAGTGGTCTTTATTTGAATTGGTTGATTGAGAATGTTATTGATTCCATTATCTCGTATGCGTTCTGCTATTCGACACACCGATTGTTCATGACATAGTAACACGCTGGTTTGTGTGCCACCATTTCTGCTTCCGTATACATATCTAGATCTTCGACCTCAGTGATCTGGTCGAATTCCTTAGGTATAACTGATACCACGTTTACTATGATATCTAAAGAATCCTCTGACCTAGAGTCAAATTTATCTGTAAGCATTTCATCTTCTTCTCAATCATGCCTCTCCTTAGCCTCATTCCCCTGGGTAGTAAATAGTTTCCTCCCCACAAGCAATTTGTCAAAAGGCTTTAGTTCTTCATCTTTTTCTTTCATAGGAGGCATGTTAGTGCTGGTCTCAGGCTTAGCTTCAGCTTCCCTTTGGGCTTTTCTCCTACGTTGTTCTCTTCTCCATTGGGATTGAGACATTAGATTCTTTCCCTTGTAATTTTCTGAGACATAGGTCATCTTCTTCGAAGCCTCGAACTCCTTACGGTAGGCTATTAATGAGCCTCTGCCGATGTCAAATTTCTGCCATTTTTTTGTCCCGGTTGTTTGCCCTTAGCTGGCCTTATCCAACTTCCTTTGGAAGTTTCTGCAGTAGGTTTGAACGTGGATGGCCTAACCCCAGGCACGCTTGGCCTAGTTTCGTCCTTCCTATAAGTAGATCTTCGTGGGTCGAAACCCTGTTGGTTGTAACAGGCCCTTTGCTCACGCATCTCTTTTGCTTTTCTAACACCTTCTATGTTGCATGCCGTTTTTTTTATCGAACACGACACTGCACCTGGGGCACAAAATCACCTCAGACTTTTTATTTTGGCACCTGTGAAGAAATTCGATAAGGCTTTCTTCCTTCTTCGGGTAGGCCACTTTGTTGTATTCCTCTTGCCGACACTCTCAGTCGACTTTCATTGGAGTTTCCTGTGAAACCTCCACCATGTTAATGTCCATGTCGACATCATCAGCGATGTCTAACTTGCAAAACTGCATCTGAAGGCCATCAGTAGCCTTATCCATTTGAATTAAACTGTTAGTGGTTTCCTTCGTTAGTATCATTCGGTTAGAGTCCTCAACAACCCCTTTGGCAAAATCATCACTGACTTCGCTGTTGAAACCATCAGTAGTCTCCTGGGTGAAACCTTTAGTTGCTTCTTGAACAAAATCCATCAAAAAATTTCGACCAAGTTCTTCAGTGACTCGAACCAGAACAACTTCATTAAGGAAGTCCTGAGTGACCTCAACCATGTTAACCTCTTTAGGCTCAGTATAGTGTGCGTCAGCGGTTTGTTGAGGCTCGACATACATCATTGTCTGACTTTTGAGCTTCTCTCCAAATTTCAATCGCCCCTCTAGGATAGAATTTTGCACAAGATCCCTAAAAAGAAAACATTGAGAGGTTTTATGACCCAAAAAATTATGGTATTTGCAAAATCCTCTTTTCTTTCTTTGATCTAAAGGGGGTATCTTAGCACCAGGAGGTACTATCATTTGCCCATCTTTAACTAATAAATCGAATATTTCATCACACTTTGTGACATCGAATGTATAAGTTCTCTTAGGGAACCTATCATTCTTATCTGACTCAGTAGGGTTCTTCCCATTTGAAGGTGTTAAAACCTTGCAAGAATAGGGTGAACCGTTTTTAATCCGACGAGATCTATTTCGTTTTCGTTGAAACTTATAGACTCACGGCACGACCCTTCGTCGTCTTTGTTGAATTGGACATAGGCTATCATTTTATTCTTATTTACCCTCACTTTCTCTTCTCTCAAACGTTCCAACTATGTAACTCTATCGGCCAACTGGGTCATATCCCTTAGGTACTGAGTGTCTAATTTATTTCTGATGGAATAATCTAGGTCACCAGTAGCTATTTCGACTAACTCATGCTCTAGTATTTGCGCGAAACACCTTGCCTTGAGAATTCGAAATCTATTTAAATAATCATCAATTGGCTCAGTAAAATTTCATTTTATGCTAGCCAATTCCTTCAGACTAATCTTCGTCTGTCCCATATAAAATTGTTCATGAAATAAACGTTCTAACTGGGCCCAAGTGTGAATTAAATTTCGAGGTAAAGTTGTGAACCAGGTAAAAGTGTTTTTTGTAAGAGAGCTTGGGAAATACTTGACCCTAAGATTCTCATCATTTGAATTGTCTCCCGCTTCTATCAAATACCTAGCCACATGTTCGACAGTAGACTCAGTAGTATCCTCAGAAAATTTAGTGAACTTGGAGACTTTTGTTCTTGGGGGCAAGTCTACCTGGAGGATATACTCTGATAATGGTGACGTGTAATTTGGTCGTCCAAGGCCAAAATTTACTCTGTTACGTGTCATGATTCTTTCGACCATGGCAGCCAAATTATTGTATGCTGCTAGATTGTTGCGTCGAACTTGTTGTACAACGTTCTCAGCAACCTGGTTCCTATTTACCAATACTACCCTTGATTCTTCCTTTCTAGGAACTTGTGGTTGATTCCTAAGAGGTTCGATTCTAGGTTGTTCGACCATTCCCTGGTTATTTTGATTTGATTGGGTCAGATTTTGTGGAATTTGATTGATGGTGTTGTCTTCGCCGAAGACTACTCCTTGATTTTCTCTAAGATACTCCCTCGGTGGTTGTCGAGGGGGATTTGGTACACCCAAGAATTCCGCCAGGTGCGTCATTTGTGCTGCCAATTGTTGATTGACTTGTGTATTGTTCCGGATGAGGGGCTGAAAGATTCCCCCCATAGTTTGAGACATCATCTGAACCATTTGATGGTTACTTTAGTCCATCTGTTGTCTCAAATAAGATGCATAATTAGTCGTCAAACTTGGAATCTGGGCTGAATACCCTATACCTAAATTATGACTATTTTGACCCATATTTACCCCAGTGCCAGATCCCTGTAATGGCGAAGTCATTACGGATTCTGTATATAACGGAGGGGCATTTTGTAAGTTTGCCATCAATGAAAATCCCGGGGGAGAAATGCCTCTATATTTCGACATCCCTATTGGTGGTGGGATCTATGGAGGATCCCTTGGCCCAATGTAAGACAAAATAGGTTGCGTGTGGAAAATCGAATGTGTGTGCATCGAACTTCCCATATACGATATTGCCCCAGAAACAAACGTTGAGACCGTTGGTCCCCCTATCGAAGCTCCTAAGGGTTGTTCTACATTGTCGTTCGAGACATCCTGAGGATTATTTGCCTGGTTTAGATTCATCATCATTCTCCTCCTATATCTCCTTTTTGGTCTATCTTCGTCAACAATGGCTTCCTCACCACTTCTCAATAACATGCAACGAAGTTTTTCCCTCAAAAGAAATTTTTTTTACCACATAACTAATAAAATTTTTTTTCAAAGAGAATTTTCTTTAAAACGATTTTTGTAACCGCTTAGCACTATCTCATTGGTCGTGCCAATTTGTTCGTCGTGAAAATTGGCAAACAACCGTCGGTCTAACAAATCAAAAAAGATTTGTGTTACTTGCAGGATCGACCACACAAATCCTAGGACATGTGTTAATTGGTCTTTTAAATGAAGTGTATGAAAACTATGAACACTTCGACGAGTTCCATGGTAAGGCAACTTATTTCAAGTATTAATGAATTTAAGTAACGGCAAAAGGAAGTAAAATGCTGATAAATAACAAGGATAATAACTTGCGTAGAGAAAAGTAAACTCTTAAATAAAAGAAGTGTTGCATTGAAATAAAAACTGGTGTTTAGTCAACGTACATTCTCACAACTTTTTTCTCTCAATCACACGGATACTTAGAGTAGATGAAGATTTTGTACACAATTGAACACTCACATCTTAACACTAAGACTCGCTATTTATAACCATCGAACATAACCGCCATAAACGGCTAACAAATAAAATCAAGACAAGTGTTGCTGCACATGCCTTCGAACTATAGGGACACTCCACGTGTCTTTCTAAAAATCAGACTTTCCCTCTTTTATTTGAATTCAAACGAACTCATCGAAATGCCCTTAAACAATACTTCTGTCGAATTGAGTCTTCCAACTACTGAGGAATGTCTCCAAGTCCATAACATAGAACCTCCTAACGAAAAAAGTCGTCTTCGACTCTTATTCCATAAAATATAATTTTAGTCGAAGTAATTAGATTTTCCCAGGAAACTCTATTCACTATTTTTATCTCTACTTAGGCGTCGAAATTAGGAGTCAACACTCTTATACAAGTTTAATTCCTTCGTCTCAAAATGAAAGTTTTTTAAAGTTGTTACACATAGATTAAGAAAAGTAATGATTAAATGATTAAATATAACAATTTTACAAAATTGCCCTTAATTATTACTCTCTTCGTCCCACAATGAGTGATCCGGTTGACTATTTCATACATATTAAAAAGAAAAAAAATAAATGAAAGAGAGAGAATATTTCATACAGACTCTAAAGTACTCTTATCATTTATTTTGTTTAATTTTAAATAGGTCAACTTATTTTGAGATGAAGAGAGTATTGATTGTTATAAAATTATAAAAAAGATGCAATATCTTAAAAGTTGTGTAAACAATATTTATTAGAAATAAAGTTAATAACAATTAATTAATTTTGCATTAAAAACTTTACAAAAAATTCTTATTTTAAAACAATTTTTTTTTTATTAAAAAAACTTTTATTTTAAAACCAAGAGAGTACGTCATTAGAATCTCAAACAAACAAAACAAAAATAAACACATATTTTAAAATTTAATCGCTACATGTTTTTGTAACTTCTAGACTCGTGGCCGTGACAGTAATCACACTCACTTGATTCTAAAGCAAACACTGTCTCCATTCTAAACTAACTGCAACACTCTTACTATTAAAATTCGAAACATTTCCCGAATAGGTTGCACTCCTAACACTAAACACATCATCCTCGTCTTTTTTCCGACCAACTTCCACGTCATCATTCTCAACAGCAACATGTTCACGTTGTTCCGCAGTCTCTTGTAACTGCAACGCAAACTCCAACGTCCCAACGACGTCGTTCATCGACGGTCTCATCCTTCCATCGTCTAACAAACAACTAACCGCAATTTCACTGAATTTTTTCAAACACTCAGACGCTATACTCCCTTTAATAGAAGGGTCCACGATACTCTCGAGGGTCCCATCTTTATAACAATTTTTCCCCCAATCTGCAAGTGACACCTGATTTTTCTCGGCGGTTCTAATCAGAGGTGGCCGTGCGCAGAGTATCTCAAATAAAACAACCCCAAAAGAGTACACGTCAGATTTCTCAGTTAAACGCAGTCGTTTGTAATACTCAGGATCTAAATAACCAATGCTACCTTTAACAACAGTGCTAACATAGGACTTTGATATACCTGTAGGCCCAATTCGAGAAAGCCCAAAATCAGAAACCTTCGCTATCCATTTCTCATCCAATAGAATATTTGTCGTTTTCATGTCACGGTGAATGATCGTTCGTTTCGCACCTGTATGAAGGTAGTGTAAACCACGCGCCGCACCTATTGAAATCTTCAACCGCTGTTTCCATGATAATACTGGATTATCTGTGTTGTATAGATGATCTTGTAAAGTTCCACGCGTCATGAAATCGTAGACGATTATCATTTCGTTGTTATCGTTGCAGTAACCAATTAAAGAAACAAGGTGAACATGTCGGAGGTTTGAGAGCAAGTCGATCTCGTTGAGGAACTCGTTTTCTCCTTGCTGTGAACCCGGTTTGAGTCTTTTGATTGCGACCGGTGTTAAACCGTTGTCGATGTAGCCTTTGTACACGTGGCCGAATCCTCCTACGCCGATGATGAAGAGTTCATCGAAGTTGTTCGTCGCGGCGCGTATCTGGCGGAGGGAAAACCTGCGGCAGAGTCCTGAAGGTAGGGGTGAAATTTGAGTGTTGGTTGTAGCCTTTTTCGCTTTGGTTTCTCTTTTTTGCATAAAATAAAATAAAACAACAAAAGAAAGAAAAACGACACCGAATACAACTCCCAAAAAGACGTGGGATATTGTCGTTCCACTTATGGTTTTTTTCTCTTGAAATTTATTCGGATTTTGAACCGGATCCGGGTTGGGTCCAGCTAGATTCTTCAAACCGATGTTACTGATTTTGAAAATTTCAAGTCCGTTTAAAAACGGGTCACTGTATCGGGAGATTCTACCATCACCATACGGATGCATTTGAATAGACAGCTTAACTTTCTTGCTATTATTACTCTTCGGAACGGAAACGGCGTAGTTTCTATGCACAGCAAGACCTCTTTGATTTAGGGTCCATTTCATAACATCAGCCTGATCCTCCGCCACGTTTCCTTGTAAATAGACGATGAAGACTCTATCGCCTACGGTAGTTATGCTGGGGTCGAGTTCACAAAAGTGGAGCCTGATCATGTAATAGAAGCCGGAATCAACAGGAAATTCCCAAGTTAGGTTTAAGAGTTTATTGAGAGTGGCATTGGTGCCCAAATCACGTGATGATCTGTAGACGTCTTTGGGTGCCATGTAATCGGGAGTTACTGTGATGTTCATTCTACCTGATGTGTCTTCAGAGATAAAATCGAATGATGTTGGTGTTCTTAAATAGTCGTCGTCGTTTTCGTTCCAGTTTCTCAGCATGCCTATGTCTAGAATATTTAGTGAGTTTGTTAGCAATCCAGCTTTGATCCTGTATTCTGCAATAGTGTTCCCATAAATTAACAAGTTTTTTTAAGACGTTAATTGATAAAATTAGAGTATTCTTTTTTTTGCTGAATGCAGACAAAAGAAAAACAAGTAAAACAAATTTAAATAATGGTATTTACTATTTTTAGGAAGAGATAAAAACTGATTGAAACTTCTTTGTAGTATCCCATTGATTTATTTCAACTATAATAAATTATTTAAAATATTTGTACATATCAACTAATATAATATATAACACCGTATATTCGAATTGTTTGATTTAATTTAATTTTTTAAAAAGAGTTATTGAAAGTAAAAATAGGAAGAATTTTACTCATAGAATTAGTACTATATATACTTGTAAGTAGTTGCAAGTTTATATATGATAATAAACTCAAAGCTAATTTAACTGTTGTTACCTGTCTGTAGCGCAACGTTGGTTGAAATACTATATGCTGGTATGATAGTGGACCCCACAAGTGAAAAACCAGGGTCAGTGGTTGGTGTATAATAGAGATCATCAGGCATGGATAAGACTTCAATTCCATTAATGAAAACATAGTTATTAGAATTTCCACTACTTGGAATAAAACTCAAATCAAGCCTTTGATCATCACCAACGTTGATAACATATTCGTTGAATATAGTATCAACACCTTCATTATCAGCGTTTAGTGAGGCATTAAAATCCTTAAGAAGTGTGAATCCGTTAGATATAACGGTGAAGGAAGCATCGTAACGGTTGAAACCGTTGGAATAGGTAGAAGGGTAGAAAAGAAGACGGAGGAATTTAGGACCTTTAGTAACTGGGAAAGAGTAGTTGAATATTGACTGTGATAAACGAGCTGTTGAATAAGGGATTTTGTTGATGGAAGGTTTTTGTGGTGTTGTTGTAACAGAAATTGTTGTTGGGTTGTTGTTTTGTGATGATAACAAAAGTTTTGAGTTTGTGTCTCCTGTAAATGTTCTTACTCCGTCGGTAGAGTTTCCTGTTGTGCCACAATTGAGGGTGTAACGGTCAACCGGGTCGTAGGCTTGAAGGGGAAAGAGGGAGATGGAAAAGTAGAAGAGGGTGATGATTATGGTTTTGAAGTTCATCAATGGTTTCATGTTTTTTTTAGGGTTGAGAGTGTGTGTGTGGTGTATGGAATTGAAGAACAAGAGTTTATAGAATTGTGAAGAGTATGTTTGTGATGATGACAAATATTTTGAGTTGTGTTCATTGGTGGAGATGAGAACTTAGAAAATAGAAAAGTCTTTTGTTTGAGTCTCACTTTATTTTAACTTTAAAAAGAATGCTTTTTTTTTTTTTTAATATTTTTGAAAATTGATTTTACAAAAATGTTTTTAAAAATATTATAGATTTTTCTAAATTTATTTTTTATAAATCAAAAAACTAATTTTGAGATAAAACATACATTGTTGAAAATCAAAATATAATCAAAATTATCTTTTTTTCAAAAAAATTTATCTCAAAAATAATTTTTATGAAAGAGTATTTGAAATAACTTTAAAATTAATTAATTTTTTGAAATTTTAATATCTAATTTTTTTATAAAATAATAAAAAATATAAAATAACATTTTAAAAATAATTATTCAAACATTTCCTATTTGATTTGATTATGAAATTAATTTCATATTTTAAATTTAAATATTTTTTATATTTTTGTATTTAAAATTAATAATATTTTAATTTTTAACTAACGTGTCACTTGTATAATGTAATAAATTATTATATAATTTTGTAAACTTTCTAAATAAAAAATATCAATTTAAAAAGGAATATTTTATCAGAATTTCAATGCGAAAAAATAAAAAGAGATTAAAACTATTTAGGAGGAAAAAAAATTATAATTAGACCAAATTTTAAAATAAATAAAGTTAACACATTATTACATATATTTTGTTTTTGTTGACTTGTTCAATTTTAAAAAGAAATATGATTACTTATTAAATATTTGTATTTTTCTTTCTTAAAATGTCATGAAAGAGAGAGAGAGATTTGTAAAGTTAGCTTCAAGTTAATATGTGACTAAAATAAGTAAAAGAAATTTGAATTTAAATTATATATAAAAAATGAGTAAAATGATTTGAATTAATTATAATGTCTACAAAAATGGTTATATTTTGTTGAACTTTCAACTACATACTCACCCAAAATTTTAAGGTGATAGGTGTATGGGTTCTCTCACTTAAGATTCTTCAACGAGATACTCAACCCACGACCTATGGGCATTGAACAAAGTGAGACTTTTTCTAGAGCGACACACCACATACTCACCCAAAACCTTAAGGTGATAGGTGTATGGACTCTCTCACTTATAAATGCTCAAGTCACAACATTTCTATTCAATGTGAGACTATTATCTACCCTACTCACACTTATTAATACTTAACGGTGGGGTTTGAGACCAATAAATACTTCAGTTATTGATAGAATCTCGTTAAACTTTTTATTATCACATCACATATATTTAATAGTCAAAGTGCAGTCAATCTTTGACGGAGTCCAATAGTATTGTAGTAATATAGTATTTGTTTAATTAAATAAACACGCTTTCTAAAAGCACGCGTTAAGAAATAAGAATTCCAACATTATTAGAAAAGTTTAATACTATGATTTTTAATATATTAAATATATAACATTTTATAAAAACTAATTTTTATATTAAATAGTACATTTAAAACTCTAGTTAACTTTTTTTTAATACGAGTCCAAGACTTGAATCATGAGAATATGTTCTTCTAAAAGTTTTATATCTCAATTATGATAAATATAAATAATTTTTGTGTTTGACCGAGTCTATACCGAATTTTGTTTTGGTTTTAAATAAAATTTTTATAAATAAATGATAAAATTGATTCTCTTAAATTAGTTTGTTCACAAAATCAAATATCAAGAATTAAAAAAAAAAATTGATCTCTCATATTTGTGAATTGTGTAAATTGTTTTAAAAAGATTTCGATAATTTCAGAGTAGTATGTACCCTAGGATAAATTTGAGTTTTAAGAGCTTCTCAAACTATTAAACATACAGAAAGTATTTTTTTAATTTAAAAAAACGCTTTTAAAAGGAGAACACTTTTAAAAGAAATCTTTCTCCTTTTAGTTCGCATGTTATTTTAAAATTTGCTAAAAAAAATATAATGGGGTTAATTCTGTATTTAGTAATTAGAATGTTTTTTTTATGGTGTTAAGAGTTATCGATGGTGTTGAGAAATAATTCACGCAGAGTGAAAAGAAGTTTTGTAAGAAGGTGATAAAAATACAAGAAGAAGGGTTGAATTGTGTTGACTTTTTTTTTTTTTTTTTACTTCTGATGGATCTCAATCAGATTCTAAACACTTAGCTAAAAGTTTGACTCAGGTTTACTACATGTATTTCTGAAAGACCTTATTAGATTTTGAACCAAAATCTGACTCAGAGTTGCAAAGATGATAGCAAAGGAGTGATAAGTACAAAAGTAATGAAAGTAAAAGTAAAGACACAACAAATTATCCTGGTTCCTCTCACAAATTAAGAGTAGTCCAGTCCTCTTGCACTTCCAAGGGATTTTCAAGATAACCAAACTGATTACAAATACTCAAACACCAGTAAGAGACTTCCAATGCTCAAACCCACAAGTAAGAGACTTCTACGCTCAAGCACACAAGTAAGAGACTTCTAATGCTCAAACCCTCAAGTAAGAGACTTCTATGCTCAAGCACACAGGCAAGAGACTTCGAATGCTCAAGCACTAAAACAAGATACTTTTGACTTTATAAAAAACTGTTAAAAGAATTAGGTAACAACAACACTTCATATACAATCATAGGTGTAGACAGAATACAACTTAGAAATAATTTAAGACTTAAGAACTTCTAAAATATATAAAGTGCTATGAGGTTCTAAGTCTAGAAATTTTGACAGAGTGACTTCTCTTTGAAATGGCAAGATTCAGAGTCTTGTTCTGCAATGTGTTGTATTGTATTAGTCTTCTTCTTCGGGTTTTCTGCTCCTTATATAGAGAAGATAAAAATAAATGTTAAAGACTTTCGCCAAAAAGTTTGGATAACTTTGTACTTGATTAGACACATCAAGAAAGCACCTTTCTGAAAGAGGAATTATCTGTTGAAGCTCAGACAATAAAGAAGATATTTTTCCATAAGTCTTCACGTGAGCCAAAAGGTCTCTTAGTCTGTCAGAGTTTCCTCGATTGAAGAGATCATGCTTTAGAGGTTAACTTTATTTAGACTTCACTCTTTAGAGGCTGATCTCTTTAGGGTCTACTTCTCGGTTTCTGAAGTTTTAGAGTCTGAATCATCAGAGACTGACTTTCTTCAGAGCTGACTTCTTCAGAGTTTGGATCTTCCATCAAAGCCAGAGTTTTCATAAGTGATCTTCAGAGCCAGAGTCTGAACATCAGATTCAGAATCGTTAAGCTTCTCTTCATATATTCTCTGTCTTATAATCCTGCATACTTGAACAGATGTTAGAATACCCAAATATTATTTAAATACTTTGTTGTCATACAAAACTCAAGGGATATGGCATCAACCATTTTTGTTCCAACATTGTATATCTAATTTTGAGTGAAAATAATTTCACCCCCTCAACCTTAAAATTGAGATATTTAGAGAGATCTCTTGATTCTGGGCTAAATAGCGGTTATCTCCATTCCTTCTTCAGAAATGTGTGGAATAAGAGATTTATTCTTCCTTAAATCACGGGAGTGACGATTATCCTCTTTGACTGTCCATTCTAGTCATGTTATAATGAGACACGTCATCTCCTTTGTTTATTGGACAAGTGGATAATGAGAGTCAATTAAGGTGAACTAAACGAACTGGTAAACTGCCATCAAGATCTAGACGACCTCATGGTCCATTTTAGGTGGCCTCTAGCTTTGTAGGGAAACTCACTCCCTACCCGCGTGTTTTGTCTTTCTTACGTGATTTCTTCATTCCTAAAATCCAATATGATTATAACAGTGCAAAAATCACATGAAAAAATGGAGAGTGTTAATGCTCTCAATTTTTTTTTTGCATAAAGTCCTATATTTAACTCAAATAATATTTCAGGAATAAAATTAGAAGGCATGCAGTGGCAAAAACACAAAATAATTTGTTTTAATTGATGGATCTCAAATTCTAATTTTTGTTGCATGTTTAGTTTCTTTTCAACTCTAATTTTTCCGCCTCAATTGACTTTAGAACTCTACGCTATCGTAAATACCTAATTTAGTCAAATAGAAACATCATGACTCCCTACTCTATTTTTTCTTGTTGAAATAACTTTAATAAGACTCACAACTTCTCTTATTCACTATCACTTAACACAATATAACATTCACCGTTTAAGATAACCTTAATATTATGGGTGATTGTAATATCTTGTTACATCATAAAATTTATAAGTATATTGTGAGCTACTACAATGAAAAATAAATATTTTTTCACTAGAGTTTTATATATACTTGTTAGCTAAGACAAATTTTCATGAGTTAAAATGAGACATCACATTCACTAAATGTGTTAAAGTTACTTCTAACGATGGATATTATTATGTTAAGTGATCCGCGAGTAGAAAATAAGCGCAAAGAAAGTGAGTGGAAAGTCTTGATATTTCTATTTAGCTCGATTCATATATTTATAGTAAGATGATATTTAAGACCCAACAACTAAACACATCCCTACACGTGTTAAAGCGCGTTAAAGATTGGAAATATTCAAAATTTATCAATAAGTATGGTATTGTACAAAATTATTTAGTTGAGAAGAAAGTGTTACTTGAAGACTTTAAATTTTCCAACTAGTTGTTTAGGATTTATAACTTCATTTTTTTACTTAATTTTTCGTGATATACCTATGTATTTATGAATTGTATTATGAATGCATTATTTTATGAATTGTATTATGAATGCATTATTTTATGAATGTGTATATTATACAAAAATTGATTTTTTTAGATGTTTGATTATTTGTTGACATTATTAAAAAAAACAAGAAAAACACTTTATCATAAAAGCGATCTTAATAATTTTAAAGGAGATCAATTTTATAAGAAAATGATCTTATTTGTGGCCCTACTACGATAATTTATTAATAAAACGCTGTCTTTTTTTAGCAAAAACAAAAACTTAAAAGTGATTTTTTTTGTGAAACTGAAAGGTTCAATTGCACTAAAAAATTTGATGTTTGAAGACAAAGAACAATTAACCCAAAATAAATTATTTTTAGTGAAAATAACTCTATGAAACAAGACAATAATTTAACTTGGAAAAAGAAGTTAAAGTATAAGAAACATAATAACTTGTTTATCAAATTCTATCAAATGACCTACTCTAGGGAAATATCAATTCTCTGTAGTAATGGAAATTTGACTCATCTTTAGTGGGTACCCTGCAAAATTACCCACAACGGGTAGGGTAAAAATCCATAAAATCAACATGGACACAAACAATTATCCATTGAAATAAGTGGATATGATGTACGGGTACGGGTACCTTAGTACCCACACGCCCCATATCCTCATAATATACATTTAGATATTTTAATTTTTATTATTATATACATATTTATGTTTACCAGTTTTATTAAATAGATCATAAAAATAGATCACTATTGAATTTGTACGCATTTTAAATATAAGTAATTTTTATTTCTTAACTCAACAATAACATCCTTGAATTTTTGTTAATGTTGTTAAAAACTTAAAATAATATACTAAATTATAACTGATCAATACTTTCTTTATTAGAAATGTGGATAAACGGACACGAGTATGAGTATCTAGGTACCCACAAGATACATGTACGGGTTCAAACATTGATGCCTAAACGAGTATGAGCTTGGGTACAGAGATTTTTTTAAATCGTGGATATAGGGACGAGTACTATAGTACCCTGCCCAAACCCTATCCATTGTCATCCCTAACTCTCTGATTTACTATACTTTTAAAAGTTGTTACAAAAGATTACAAATGAGTTACAAGAAAATAGTTACTCATGTTCCCAAGAAACAACCATATTTTCTACTCAGGTGTTTCTCAATCTCTCTAGCTCTTATATATATGAATCATACAAGCCCAAGATATTTAGAAGTGTTTCACAATTTCCTTAGATGCCCCCAAAGGTTTCTTTCAAATTTTTCCTCACTAATTTTTCGCTTACTAGGAATACCATATCTTTCCTTGTAAAGTTCTAAAGGTTGTGATAACAAGAATACAAGGGATACATATTTATAACTATTAAATCCCAACAAACCCATAACAAACCCAAAACACAATCCATTAAGTAACATATCCATATAAAGAAATGAAGAATCCTATAACCCATGAAGTGAGAAAACCATATGGGAAGACCAAAACCTAAATCGCCCACAGACCGACCCGAACTGTTGCTCGATCAGCCACTACGGTGATTTCCAATTTTGACGATCGTCTCCCACCACTGCCGACCACCTTTGTCTGGCCATATAAATGCGGTTCGGATGCCTTCTGTCGACCCTGCATTGCTTTTATAAGTTTTTGTAAGAGCAAGATTTGTCTCTACAGGATTATCTCTATGTTTTGATGATAACAATTAAGTATTTGTGAAAGAACCATTTTATGTTCTAATGTTTGTTATGTGCAGATCAGGATAATTAAATATATAAGATCAAACAAACACCATCAACGTGTGCAGCTAATACAATATGAGAGTTATTATGTGTGACGTATCATAAAGCGCTTATGGGAGAAGCTAGTTTGCTTATGCATCGATCACGATCAGAGAGATCCAAGGACGCTGGATATTGCAATTGCAATGCTCCTGTGGATTCTGCTTTGAGTAGTGCATCTGATCTAAAAGCAAACAAAGCATATTGAAGAAGCAAGTATGGCTCTGTATTTGATCACAATCAGAAAGATCCAAAGATGTTGTATATTGCAGTTGCAATGCTCTTGTGGATTCTGCTCTGAGAAGTGTATCTAATCTGGAAGTTATCAACGCATCTAGCATATAGTCCTCTGAAGAACCAAGCTCTGAAGACTCTGATGACTTGAAGTTCTGAAGGCTGAAAGCTTTGAAGACCAAGTGCAGAAAGACTCTGAAGACTTAAGGGTTTTGAAGATCAAGACTCTGAAGATATAATCCTCTGAAGAATTGCGTGCTGAAGACTCTGATGACTTGAAGTTCTGAAGGTTGAAGGCTATGAAGACCAAGTGCAGAAAGACTCTGAGGACTAGATTCTGAAGATAAAGATTATGTAGCTTCACCCAGATAAAGACGTGTTAATCAGATAAGCTGTTGCTATCAACTCTGATAAACAAGGTGCTGAAGTCAGACTCTGATGTTATTATGCTATCATACCAAAGTAGTTTCTGAACTACTCGTCAGATACATCATCAGAAGAACCAAAGCCAGAAGCTGATTTGTCCAAGCTAATAAATGAAGATCACATCAGACAAAGAAAGTGATGTCACTGCACTATCCAACACGTGCTTATTCTATCTGTTAGAAATGACCGTTGGAATATTTGAATGGATATCTCTGCCCTCACAACGTCTCTTTTGAATGCACTATAAAATAAGAACATTTGATTCATTCAAATGTAAGGGAGTCACGTAGCTCATTACAAAAGCAAGCCAGCTTGTTACAAAGCAATGGTGCTGACGAGTGAAGTTAGCAACATAGTTGATTAACAAGAAAAGCTTTATGCTAAGAAGCCGCAATGCTCACATAAGAAAGCTTTTAAGCAATATGGAAACTACTGTTCTAATAATCTCATAGAGATTTATCTTTATATTAGTTTCTGTATTAGGAATCAAGGAGCTGGTGCTCAATACTTGCTATGTACTTAATTTGGAGTAATCTGCTTGATAAGAAGCAATCATGTAATCTCCGGCAACACAAATTCATCTTAGAATGAGTGGTTCCTCAAGTGATCTTGTGAATATCAGAATACTTGAGATGACAAGTGACAGTTGTCATTTGTGGAAGTCTAATAGGAGATCCTTTGTGATCGGATTCTATTGGATGTCAATGAACGTTATATCCTAAGGGATCCCTAAACGTGTCATTGCCTATTTGTTAGTCACCTATAGTTAGCTTGTGCAACTGTAATCAGTTTGGTTATAGTGGATTAAGTCCTTGCTTGAGTAAGGCGAAATCACCTTGGAAGGGTGGACTGGATTAACTTGAGAGTTGCTCAAGTGAACCAGGATATATCATGTGTTCTTTACTTGTGTTATGCTTTATTATATATGCTTCCGCAATGCATCATATAGAACTCTATAGAAAGCAACAAGTGAAGAAACTCAGAAAAAGTTTAATAGAGTAAATACCCAATTCAAACCCCCCTTTCTTGTGTATTTATCACACCTTCAGTTGGTATCAGAGCCTGGTTCTGTTATTGGTGGATATCAAACACCTAACAGTGTCAGAAAAAGATCCTAAAGCTGTGTGAAGAAATACTCTTGGGAATTTTTCAATTCTCTTACAATTTCAGTCTCATATCAGTTTTTGAGGATGATGAGTACTAAAATTGTAATCTATTGGGTTACCTTGAGCAAGTCAATGATTCTGTTTGAAGTTTGAAGTTTTCAACAACAATCTTCTCCATGTTTATCCTAGAAGAAGATTGATTAGCTCAAAGATCAAATCTTCAGCAAGCAAGAAATCTTTGATTGCTAAAGATTATTTCTATGTGAGTATAAGATGTTTTCAAGAAACAGATTAGTCCACACTTGACTTTCTCATGAAAAGCTCATTGGGAATTATCTTTAGTAAGTAAAGAAATATTGTTGGCTAATAAACTTGACTCATAGGAACTTCAGAATAAAGTTTGCAAAAAAGGGCAGAGCAGAGAAAGCTCAGATCTGGAAGAAATAATTCTTCTGATTCAAAGCATCTCATAACCGTCTTTCTTTGAAGAGTGTCAAACAAAACTGCAGAGGTTTCAAGAAAGGAAGTTTATTAACTCATCTGGATTATGATGAAAGATGAATTCTAAAGATCTTAATTGTTGAAGATTGGACAATTAAGTTTTGTTAACTTGAGATTTCATCTCAATTGAACAAACTGTAATTGGTCAGATGTTATCAGACATTCTTTCTCAGAAGTTCATAATGATTGGATCCTGAAGTTAAGATGCTCAGAAAGATACAATGACAGAAGTCATTCAATTTGTTTTTAAAAGGGATTTAAGTCACTGGTGTTGTTCATAATGAATAAGTCAGTTGACATTCTTTTCAGAAGAAAATGTTCTTTCAACTCTGGTTGAAATAACTTTGTACGAGTTAGCTCAGCATTGTAAGAACAAAATTGTCATTTAGACTGTGTCATATGATGCATCTAAGTTTGATGATAATTGTATCAAGACTGGATCTGCATTTGAGTCATGCTAACAAAATCAGAAGATGAAGCCTGATGGAAGTTAGATGCTCTAAATCATGAAGATCAGAATATCTGTGCTCTGAAGATGTCTCTCAGAAATCATATGGATGATGTGTTGATGAAGATACTGCAGAACACAACCAAAGGATATGAGATCAGCTTAGAAGAGTTATTCAGAAGATCTTACTTCAAATGCTGTTACTGGTTCATCTCACAAGATTCTGAAGAATCAAAGGCAAACACTGTTCCAGCTAAAGAATCAGAAGCTACCCCAGATGTCACTCCATTAGATGCTTCAGAAGAACCAACACTGAGAGGATCCTCCAGAATCAAATCTTCTCTTCCAGAGGAGACATTTATTGGAAAGAAGGATGATCTCAAAAGAACAAGATTCTCTCTCAATCCTCAAGGCTAGTCAGCAAGAAGGTTTTTACTACACAGAGACATATGCTTCTGTGACAAGGTCAGAATTCATAATTTCCTTTGTTGATCAGAATAACATCAATCTAAATCAGATGAATATTAAAAATACTTCTTAAATGGTTTTATTGAAGAAGAAGTATGTGTTCATCAATCTCCTGGTTTTGAAAAAAAATAAAATTTCCAGAACACGATCTATAAATTAAAGAAATCATTCTATAACCTAAAACAAGCTCCCAGAGCATTGGTATGAAAGGCTGAGTAATTTTTACTCTAGAAAATAATCTTATCAGAGGAAAGATTGATAACACTCTTTTTTCATAAATCAATTAAGAAAGACATTTTAATCTGTCAGATTTATGTTGATGATATTTTTCTTTGGAAACAAATATTACGCTTGGAAAGGAGTTTGCTAAGTGTATGTAGGCAGAAGCTGAAATAAGAACTCCGAGAAAAGAAGAGAAAACCTTGTCAAAGAAACCCCCTCTGCTGTACTTGATTTTAAGTTGATGACTCTGAGCGAAGGGTGTAAAGATTCAAAAGCTTCAGAAGACTCAGAAGCAAGGCTACAGAAGTGAAGCCTCAGAAGTGAAGCTACAGAGGCAAGCTACAGAAGCTACAAAGGACTCTGAGGAAGCGAAGATGCAGAAGATTCTGAACATTTGATGAGATGCAACTCTACAGAAGACTCTGAGCACACTTATCTCAAAGGTTGCAGTTGCACTCTGAGAATAAGATTTTGCATGGCTATGCAACATCAGCAACAAAGCTTACATCTGGATAACAAGGACATCTGAAGAACGAAGATCTTCTCTGATCTGAAGCGTTCCTTTGGATGAACAATTTACTAAAACATTCGCTAAAGTTAAGCTGCATAGATCTGAAGCTTACTCTGGAACTTCATCAGAAGATCTGAAGATTACTCTGATAAGGGGAGAAATAGAACTTCATCAGAGGATCTGATACAAGGAATAATTTACATACTTGTTCATCAAGATGTGTAAAGTTGTAACTTCACAGTCTGAAGAATCTATTGTGGAAATCAATAAAATCTAGTATTTGAACCATATCAAACCCTCTAAAGAAACACTTTTGGGCTTGACGTCATTGATTGAGCTATCATCTGTTGATGAAGCTCTTCTGGGAAAATACTGAATGTCTAAAGTAGAGAATCTCTCTAGAAGATAAAGCAGAAGCTTTGAAGCTTTCTGAAGGAAAATCATAAAAGAAATTATCTGGTGGAAAGAAGTATCTAACGTTCTAGTTCTTCAAAATCTAGTACAGATATTGAAGATAGAACAAACTTCAAAAGAAATGTATGTAATCATGAAGAATGAAAGCATTCTATATAGTAGTCAGAATGATTACTCAGAACCGAATGCAATTAGTATCTATCATGATGCATATTGTTTCTGGAAGACCAAATTTGGTATCAAGGTCTCAAAATTAAAGCACTATTACTAAGATTCAAGTCATGATTGATTTGATAACAAGCTTGGAATCAAAAACCAAAGGCGTAGAAACCAAAGGTGGATTAGCAGAAGTTCTCACACCTTCAATTGGTACGAGAATTATAGCAGAATAAGTCACCCTCAGATGAAATGATGTTGATTGATAAAGAGCAAGATTGTCATTCAAATATATGCTAGAAATACATCTTGGTTTGATGACAGTTTGTGATGATCAACTACGTCTATTCAAAGGATAAGTTCTTATGATGCAAGAATTGTCTGGAAGAAGATAGATGATTAGAAGATGAAGACCAAAGGAAGAATCTGGAAATTATAACTATTGTTAAAGATGATACAAACATCAGAGGAGATATGTTTCTATTCAAAGAAAGGAAGCTGAAGAAGTCAGTATGATTCAAAAGAAGAATACAACAGAAAGAATATTAATCTGTCAGAGAGTAGCCAGCTAAGACTCTCATGCTTTCAACGTACACTATGGGAAAAGAAGAGTATATGTTTATGTGCTTGATTCCAATCAGATCCTAGAGAATATCACTTAATAGTTGTTAAGATATTTCTGAGGTATCTGAAAGGTACTACTAACGTGGCTCTGTGTTACAGAAAATCAGTTGAATATAATCTAGTAGGTTTCTGTGATGCTGATTTTGCTGAAGATAGAGTTGAACGCAAGAGCACATCTGAAAGCTGTCAAAAAATATGATCCTTGTTACTGAGAAGAAAAAAGAAGCTGAAGAAAGAGCTGTTGAAGAAGCGAGAATTCTAGCAAAGGAAGATTCAAGAAAAGAAACTGCCAGATTGACACAAGAAGCTGAAGATGCTGAGAAGGCTAAACAAGTTGCCGTAATTGGTTCTTCTTCGGAAAATACTCTTGTATGTTGAGAACGTGACGATAGTGAGATTCAAGAAGATCAACAAGCTATGAAGAAAGAACAATAAGTTTTCAGAGAAAGCTTTGCTAAACAGAAACTTGTCAACAACTCTCTTCTGTGCATGCTTCAACAAATTCTGGAAAAGATGTCAATCTATAAGAATTTGGCACTCAGGTTTTATTTCTTGACTCTATTAATTTTTTTTAATTCTGATATAAAAGAGGGAGAAATAGATTTTTTTTAAATCTTGTTTTTAATGAAAACTCACCTTTTTGATGATGTCAAAAAGGGGGAGAAATAGAAAATGATTTTGATATAACTTGGAGAAATAGAATATAATCTGATACAACCTAAAGAGAATGAAAAACATCAACTCTGATATAAACTGCGTTTACTACTAACTGTATGTTTGATGTTTTACCGAGGAACTCTGAACAAGTTCACTAGGCATTCTAAAGACAGGTCAAATGAAAGAACTCTGAGTTCAAATGAATTGGTTGTTCATTTAATAGAAGTTATACACTTCGTGAACATAGATTCAGAATCAGATGGACCCAATACTGTTCAGAGGATGAAAGTTAAAGTCATCTGGAATCCTAATGTTTAGAAGATGTAGACTGTCTATGATTATGATAATCAGAACATAAGAATCAGAAATCTTCATAGAAGCAAGAATTGGTTTCAGACTCAGAATAAAGAATTAGTATCAGATTCAATATTAAACTAATTGGTATCAGACTCAGAATCAATTAGCTTCAAGAGACCAAGAATCAAGACTGTATCAAGCTCAGAAGATCCAAATATCTGACCTATTGTAGCCAGGGGGAGTTCACCCAGAAAGGTTCACAAGTCAAGATATTTAATTTTCACCCAGTCTGAAACTCAGGGGGAGTTTCTCATCTGAAAGAATAGCGTGGCTAAGTTATCAAAAAAGAATTGTTAAAACTCTATGCTACAGATGTTCTGATGAACAGTAGCAAATGCTTCAGAAGGCTTTGAAGTTATATGGCTCTGATACGATGTCTAAAGAAGATAAGCTCTAAAAGATCTGAAGATGGAGTTCTATTGAACAAGTCCAGATGCTAAAAACTTATGTTCTGATAGACCATAGGGAAGTATTCCTTCTATTCTATTATATTTTTATATTTATTTTGTGAGTCTAGGGATCAGAGAAAGTCTCTGAACAAGCATAAAAAGAATTTTTAAGGTTAACACATTCAGGGGGAGCTGTTGCTTGAAACTCTGAATATGTTAATGCTTGGTGATTACCCTGTATAAAATGTTCTATCAAAATACATGTTTTTGTCATCATCAAAAAGGGGGAGATTGTAAGAGCAAGATTTGTCACTACAAGATTATCTCTATGTTTTGATGATAACAATTAAGTATTTGTGAAAGAACCATTTTATGTTCTAATGTTTGTTATGTACAGATCAGGATAATTAAATATATAAGATCAAACAAACACCATCAACGTGTGCAGCTAATACAATATGAGAGTTATTATGTGTGACGTATCATAAAGCGCTTATGGGAGAAGCTAGTTTGCTTATGCATCTGATCACGATCAGAGAGATCCAAGGACGCTGGATATTGCAGTTGCAATGCTCCTGTGGATTCTGCTTTGAGTAGTGCATCTGATCTGAAAGCAAACAAAGCATATTGAAGAAGCAAGTATGGCTCTGTATCTGATCATAATCAGAAAGATCCAAATATGCTGTATATTACAGTTGAAATGCTCTTGTGGATTCTGCTCTAAGAAGTGTATCTGATCTGGAAGCTATCAACGCATCTGAGATATAGTCCTCTGAAGAACCAAGCTCTGAAGACTCTGATGACTTGAAGTTCTGAAGGCTGAAGGCTCTGAAGACCAAGTGCAGAAAGACTATGAAGACTTAAGGGTTCTGAAGATCAAGACTCTGAAGATATAATCCTCTGAAGAATTACATACTGAAGACTCTGATGACTTGAAGTTCTGAAAGCTGAAGGCTCTGAAGACCAAGTGCAGAAAGACTCTGAAGATAAAGATTATGTAGCTTCACCCAGATAAAGACGTGTTAATCAAATAAGCTGTTGCTATCAACTCTGATAAACAAGGTGCTGAAGTCAGACTCTGATGTTATTATGCTATCGTACCAAAGTAGTTTCTGAACTACTCGTCAGATACATCATCAGAAGAACCAAAGCCAGAAGCTGATTTGTCCAAGCTAATAAATGAAGATCACATCAGACAAAGAAAGTGATGTCACTGCACTATCCAACACGTGCTTATTCTATCTGTTAGAAATGACCGTTGGAATATTTGAATGGATATCTCTGCCCTCACAACGTCTCTTTTGAATGCACTATAAAATAAGAACATTTGATTCATTCAAATGTAAGGGAGTCACGTAGCTCATTACAAAAGCAAGCCAGCTTGTTACAAAGCAATGGTGCTGACGAGTGAAGTTAGCAACATAGTTGATTAACAAGAAAAGCTTTATGCTAAGAAGCCGCAGTGCTCACATAAGAAAGCTTTTAAGCAATATGGAAACTACTGTTCTAATAATCTCATAGAGATTTATCTTTATATTAGTTTCTGTATTAGGAAGCAAGGAGCTGGGGCTCAATACTTGCTATGTACTTAATTAGGAGTAATATGCTTGATAAGAAGCAATCATGTAATCTCTGGCAACACAAATTCATCTTAGAATTAGTGGTTCCTCAAGTGATCTTGTGAATATCAGAATACTTGAGATGACAAGTGATAGTTTTCATTTGTAGAAGTCTAATAGGAGATCCTTTGTGATCAGGTTCTATTGGATGTCAATGAACATTATATCCTAAGGGATCCCTGAACATGTCATTGCCTATTTGTTAGTTACCTGCAGTTAGCTTGTGCAACTTTTATCAGTTTGGTTATAGTGGATTAAGTCCTTTCTTGAGTAAGGCGAAATCACCTTGGAAGGGTGGACTGGATTAGCTTGAGAGTTGCTCAAGTGAACCAGGATATATCATGTGTTCTTTACTTGTGTTATGCTTTATTATATATGCTTCCGCAATGCATCGTATAGAACTCTATAGAATGCAATAAGTGAAGAAACCCAGAAAAAGTTTTAATAGAGTAAATACCCAATTCAACCCCCCCTTTTCTTGTGTATTTCTCACACCTTCAGTTTTTTGTTTTGTTTCTGCAATCACAAAATATGTTTTCTTTATCTTTGTCACTTGACGTTTTATGTCATACTTAAGTTTTCCACCTTGATTTGAAACCGTGATAATGCCAATTTAACCATATACCACCGTAATTCTCTCTAACATGTTGACTCACTATTTAAAAACATTGATCATGTTCAAGCCACACTCGAACCTTGATCTTGCCACTTGCATAAACTTATTTTCAATCACCTTTTTCGGCTTTAGTAGTTTAACAGACCCATAATTATGATTATTCAACCATCTTTGACTCCGCCTGCTTTCAAATGCCTCTATAAAGTTCCATATTTTAAATTTTCGTAATCCTCCAGCCACATTCAAAGCATTACACTCAATACCAGTATAATTGTCCCTTTGAGATGGTACAACTTCCCTCCTTAGCTTATCACAAGTCAAATGATGATTAAAGGCCTCCATAAATGTTCCCTAACTACAACTAGTATCTATTTTATGAGCCTACACATCAAATTGAGTCTTTTCTGCCATAGTTTCTAAAAAATTCTTTCCCGGTGTTAGCTAGAGAATTTTTGATTAGTGTTTTGACATAAAGGTGTGTAGTATAAAGGTATAAAAATGTTGAGTGTAAGGTGACCAAGCTATGGTTTCGACATATTAATTGTTTCGGCATAAGTGATGAATTCGACCTACCTATCTGGAGTGATTAGTTCAACTTGCTCATTAGGTGTTGTAGGACTTAGCATATTATTGAATCCAAGAATTGGATGACTTAGAAGAATTTTCGACACTAGACCATAAGATTTTATCTCTAAGACAAGGGTTAGCATTTTCATTCCATGGTCCTTAAAATTCACATATCTGAATAAAAGAGATCAAGAATTTGTGAGAAATGTATGAACTTGTGTCCCACTTTTGATTCAAACATTTTTATCCAATTGTTTTGTTGTTTTTCATTTACTTTATGCTTTTTAAATAATTATGCATTTTACTTCTTGGAATTTATATCCAATTGATCTATATTCAAACTCTAAACCTCTAAGCGTGAATACACTTTCTTAAACTTTTCACACAAATTTCCTTAGGAGTTTTTAGAGTTTAATCCTTTAAGTGAATTAAAACTTGTGATTTGTTTACTAAAAACACCAGTAAACAAACTGACATGCATAGTGGGGATCTTTTATGCAAAATTAAAATTTTGCATAAAGTATATGTGTTTTTATGTTGTTTCGTTCTTCACGCATCTAAATGTTTATGCGTTTGAGGAATGATAAGTTTATTAGTATGTATATACCATAAGGAAATTCATCCCCTCAAGGGGTTCCTCCTCCTTAGAATAATTCTTCAAAGGTAGAAGAATAACCAATCGAAATAATGGTTGATGGTAGAGGCACTTCAACAACCGTTGGAGTAACCACTCCTATTATGAGTCTGACATTGAGTTTAGTTGCAACACTAAAAATAGTAATGCCTCCATCAACCAGTTTTCCCATTAATCTAGTGGTTACACAAACCACTGTAGGAGGTTCTAGGCCTCCATTTCTTCCAATTTTTTACTTCCTCATAGTGGTAGGGAGTATAATATGGCATGCTAACTGCAATGATCGCAAACTTGCAGAAGAGCGTGTCAATTTACGTAAATAATGAAATGGCTATTGCCTCATTGTTAAATTCATACTTGGCATCAGGGTCTGCTATAAATAGCCCTGGTCGAGTGGGATAATCCCATGGAGGATTGGGATACATCCCTCATGTTATCCCACTTTTAAATAATGATGGTTGTAAGGTAAAAAAATGGATGATAGTAACCATGATATGGTTAATAAGCTTAATTAACAAATTGGTACAATGTTCAATACTTTGATTCAAATTGCTTACTCCTTTGGTGCTCCCCCAACACCTATTTAACCAGTTCTTAATAACCAAATGCATCAACAAGTTGCACCCCAACTATTTGAACAACATATACCCAGATTAGTTGAAAACGCGATGTTGGTAAGCATCAATGAGGATGCAGACCTAGTAGATGGGAGAGTCTAACAAAATTATTTTGGGGGTAAAAATAATATAACTAATATGGTTGAAAATATCCTAACTCAAAGTGGTCTTAATATTAATCTTCATATGCCAAATTTCTTTTATCCATTATTTGAATATGTTTTGAAAACTAAACTTCCCAGGGGTTAGAAAATCCATAAGTTTACTAAATTTGCAGGCGACGCTAGTGAGTCTACTATCAAACACATCACTCGATACTAGACAGCGGCAGGTTATATGGCCAATAATGAAAACTTAAAGATGAAATACTTTCCAAATTATTTGACTAGGAATTCCTTCACATGGTTTACTACTCTCCTCCCATATTCCATCCATCACTGGAATCAACTATAGAGAGTGTTCCATTAGCACTTTTATATGAGACAGTAAAAAATTAGCCTAAAAGATATAACCAGTGTGAAATGAAAATTGTTGAACCAATAGATGATTACCTCAATAGGCTCAAATATAGGCTCAGATTGATGAAGTCAATGTGCTTTACTCAAGTTCCTGAACTTGAGTTAGTCGAAATGGATGCAAGAGTTTTAGATTATTCTATTAGGAAGAAGTTAGATACACAATACCTAAAGCGAAAATTTGTTTCTGAGGGGATAGATGTTGGAAACTATATTGGGACAATTGGTCCAACTTGTTAACCTAGTATGGCAACAATATAACATCAGCAATAACACAATGGAGAAAGGAATAAATAACACAATATAATTGTTAACCCACTTTGGTTAAACCACACCCGCGTTTGGAGGACACTCTAACCAAGAAAGGAAATCCACTATCTTGAATTATTACAATTAGTCTTATAGGAACACCAACCCCATGATGTTCAATTTCTCTTCCTAATCCTAGTGAATTTCTATTTAGGTCTCTCCCTTAATATGAGAACCCCTTTCACTTATTTTTAATCACTAACCCCAAGTGACATATTTCAATAAAAACTTAAAAGAATGTTGAATTTCAACTCAACTAAACAAACAAACACTAAGCCATGTGACTGAAGCAATAACGTGGTGTACAAGCAACACAACCATTTTGTTCTCAAGCTTATAGAATTATTGTCTTGGAACAAAGCTTTATGACTAAACTAATAAACCAAACTCTATGCCTTTAGATATGAATGGAGGCGCTACAGTGGTGCACAAAAATAACACAAACAAAGATTCAAAAGATAAACCCTAACACAAGGAATCTTCAAAACATGCACACCTCAAACTTGAGGTTTGAGTCTCCTTAAATAACAATCCAATTTTGGGCTTTTCTAATGGGCATTAGCATCTTTTGATCTTGTCCAAAATTAAAGAAGATTTGGTTATGATTTATTTTCCATAAAAATCTCCATAAGATATGATTTGTTATGATTCAAATTCAAGTTTAAATATCCAATTTAAATTGAATGAATTATATCCAATATAAATAAACAGTCAACATAAATGCCTTGCTAAAAGATGACAACAAATCTGAGAGAAACAACCAGAAAACCCCACGTAGAATTACATCCAAAATTACTCTCTTCATATAAATCTAATTTGTAGAGTAAATCTTTGATTAAAAAGATCTAAACTAAAATTTCCTTTAAAGCAAATCCAAATCTTTTAATTAAACAATATCATATATATTCATGATTTAATAAAATATATTCCAAATTGATTTGGATTAACAAACTTCTTCCAACAACCAAATTTTGCATCTTTTAAAGAAGTTAACACCACAACAAATTTGAAGGAAATCTGAAGATAATCAGAACCTAATCTTTACACATGGATCTCACTCAACATGTGCAGAAACTTTGGACTTAGCAAATATTTTTAGAAATAAACACAATCACGCTCATATTTCTTCATGAAATCTAGCTTACAAAATAGAACAGATGTTGGAACACATACTGGATCATCTTGATCCACATGTTTCCTCTACAAAAATATTCATCTTGTACATATGTTCTTTTACCTAATGCATCCAATCGAAAGTAACAACAATCTCCCCCTTTGGAAAATTTTGTCTAAAACAACTTACAAGATATGATTTTCAAGAAGTTGCACATGTAGAATAACATGTCAAATAGTAGAATAAATCGAGCAAACAACAACAATAGAAGTAGCACATAAGTAAATTGGTTACTATACATCAAGAGATCAAATGAACTCATTCACAGAGCATCATGCTGGGATATCTTGTCCCACATAAATATTACCCCCCCCCCCCTTTTTCCATAATTTGGAAAAGGTATGGAAAGAACAATAAGAAGGTTTTGGATACAAAACAAAATCTTGATAGGAACAATAGCCAACCAGACTAGCAAGCAGAGTAGCAGTAACACAAACTAGTAGCTTAGTAAGAAGTCAGATGGTTTGCTACACACATCAATGTTTCATAACAGTTAGTCATGTAATCACAATGTCAATCACGCATGAATACATAATTAGTAGATAAGTAAGAATCAGTAGCCACTACTAACACACATAGATCAATACACATAATTGAGGGTCATGTACTAAGTTAGATGCTTTAGCATGTGTGTACACATGACACCAAAATAGTTAGTACCAAACACATCGGTTAGTACCATTCACACTAGAGTTATAAACATATATCAGCACCACATCACATAGTTAGTAGAGTTAGTGGTCAAAACATACTATCATACACACAAAAATAGTAGTGGTAGCAACACTAGGTTGAGGTGAAAAAGCTTCAACATTTCTTCATAAAAAACCCAGATCAGATTCACTAATTGGTACACAAATGTTAAATGCAATGGCTGAGGCATCTTTCTCAACATTCATCTTGTAACTAAAACATATCAACCCATAAATAATACCATCATACTTAACCTTAATCTCCTTCATCAACTTAGAATAAAAATCTCCATCATACAAAAATTTCTTTAACAACTGAGCATCACTATGAAGCTCCATAAGTACATTATACTTCAATGCTTCAATACAAATTTTTCTACATCTTCACTTGCAGTTTCTTTTTCTTCCTCAGCTCCTTTTTCTTTGGTCATAATCTTGTCTATATAGGGAACCTTGCTTCTGCCCAAACAATCATTGTTAAGTCAAGGTGAAAGCCTCAAACAATTTCCTCTATCATACACAATTCTATACTTCTTGTTGCCTTCAATATTACACACAATAGTAATATTTACAATACACTAATTGACCAGCTTTATATAGCAAGGAACAATCTTTATTAGCTCAATAACTTCCATGACTTCTTTGCTATCAAGAGTTTCTTTACCTAGCTCTCTCTCAGCTACTTTCCATCTTTGAAAAACATACTTCCTCTTATGAGCACTTGTTTCATAATGGAATGAAACATTATCCATGTGAGTAGAGGAGGCACTCATGGGAATTCAATTCCCACCAACCATTCTCCTTATGATGGACACAATGTTCTGGACATATGCTTCAACATTTGTCTCAGATTCCCTTGTTTAACCAAGATTTCTATTCACTTCAGAAATAACAAGGGCAGTCAGCTCATCCTTGCTCTGAGTTAGAAACACAATTACCAACATGTTGTTAGAACAAGTTTTGTTCATGACATATATTCCTTGGGTTTTGATTATAACAAAGTATTACAAGAACAATGGTTATATTTGATGTGTGTTTCATGTATGTAGGTTCTAATACTTATAGATATATATTCAAAATCTGATATACAAGGGCACACTTGAAAGAAGCTGAATTGCTAGCTTCTGGTGATGTAGAATCTGAAGAACACTTTCTAAGTCTGGCATAGACTGTGAAGCTGAAGGTCTCAGCATTAGAAGAAGACACATAATTATCTCTACACTTGGTGAATGTAAATTAGCTTCTGGTGAACATTTAGAGTTAGTGATATAGATGAAGCTATCCGTACTGCAGAAAGCAAGTTGCATTGTCAAATCAGTTTGTAAGCTAGAGTCTTAGTTCACAAGGCTCAAGAAAGGTTGGCATGCTTTACAGATATCTACTCTCAACGACTCTATAGTACAGGATCTCTTTGAAGACTCAATGTTTAAACACAATACACAATGGATCAAGATCTTTTGGGGTATCTATATTCAACGTCTCTTGTACTATGGAGAAAGCAAAAACACTTGATCAAGTTATCTATCTAACGACTAGTCTTCTACAAATGCTATATAAGCATCTAAAGGTTCAAACTGAATCTTCAACAAGGATCAACTAGATAGAGTTGTAATAAGATCAGCATATCTAACGGCTAATCTTCTACAAATTCTATATAAGCATCTAAAGGTTCAAACTGAATCTTCAACAAGGATCAACTAGATGGAGGTGTAATAAGATCAGCATTTATCAACACAATTGGTTATGCATAATTTCTGTTGTAGGTTATAACTGTAAAAGCCTTAAGATTTCTTAAACACTGTATATCTTATAAATCTTAAGAGCTTTAGGTCTTTGTTTGGTGATTTCCATGTGCCTCTGATATTTGTATCAAGTACACCTTATTCTCTATTATGCTGAACATGTTGTTTAGCAGTTTATATTAAGTCTCTCCCCAAGATGCTTGAGCCATGTAAGTCTCTTGCTATGTTCTAGAGCAATGAAAGTCTTAATCAAGTGGATTTATTGAGCAAGGAAGTCTCAGATAGAGGGCCTGAGCAGGAAGTCTTGAGCCAGAGGGGCTTGAGCAGAAAAGTCTTAGGTTGTGGCCTAAGCAGGAAGTCTTGAACCTGAGGGGTTTAAGCAATAAGTCTTGGCTCTGAGGGGCTTGAACAAGAAGTCTTGGGTCTGAGGGACTTGAGCAGGAAATTCTTAGGCTGAGGGTCTAAGCAAGGAAGTCTTGAGTCTTTAGAACTTGAGCAAGGAAGTCTTGAGCCTTAGGGGTTTAAGAAAGAAGTCTCAGACTTAGGGTCTGAGCATTATAAAAGTCTTATGCAGAATGCATAAGAGATTGTAATCATGTTTTAATTATAGTGAAAATATCTTGTGAACTATGGGGACTAGACTACTCTCACTTGGGAGGAACCAATATAAATCTTTGTGTTTTCTGCTATAATTTATTTGCTTTTGTTAACATTTCGCTGCTAAGTATAACCATAATTTGAACACCAGTTTAGATTCTGAACTCTGATCAAACGCAAATTAAGAAAACACAAACACAATTTAACCCCCCTTCTTGTGTACTTTTTCTCACCTTCAATTGGTATCAGAGCATGATTTGTACATAACACTTAAAAATGGTGTAGACAATGATCCAATGAGTAAAATATGTTTGTTAAAGACTTTTCTTCAAGAAGGAATCAAGTGCCACGTGAAAAATATTACATTGCTTTTCTTACCAATTCCGTTGAATTTAAATGATGGAAAAGTTAAATATATCTTTAATTCATTAGACTTGATAAAATGGTTTTATGAAGGCCTGTAGAATATCCTTGAAAAAGGTATTACTATAGAAGTTGATGGTGTAGGTATGATCAAAGTTTGAAAGTCTCTCTCACCAGCTCAGAAGAAGCTTATTGAAAATATCTTCAGAGGTAGATGCATTCTGGTAGGTGTTGTATCTCGATTCTGAGTATATCAACCTCATTGATACATCTAATGCTCATACTGTCTTTGAATCCTTGTGCTAATATTTGTGGGAATCAGTTATGAAGCTTGTCCAGTTACACTTCTTCTAATCTTTCTAAGCAAAATTTGAGAAGATTGTTTTGAATTCAAAACTGAAGTCACAATTATTAAAGAAGTCATACAACTTGATTTTACTGTGCCTTGTAGGTTTATCTTTCAATCTTCTAAGAAAAGAAATATAATTATATGATGAAAATATATCTAACAGATCATCTTTCCAAAAGCCTATTGAAGGACACTTCCTATGGAATGTTTGATGAAGAGAAATTAACCTTCTTAATCAAAAGAATTTTTTAACTGGTTGAATGTAATGTGACACATGTTGCTAAAAGAGTAACTTCAAAAGCTTCTGAGATAGTATTCCAACCAATTTCCCAAATCCAAGAACAAGGAGAAACACTACCAGAACCTAATGTTAGAGGTCTTCATTGCATATTCATTTGAAGATGACATTAATGCAGGATTCAGAAGAAAGAGTAATCTGGCTCTGCCGGTCATTACTGCTTCTAAAGAAGCATTTAAATCTTGGAATAAAATCAAGTAATAAAGAGAAAGGGATTATTCCAAATCTATCTTACTTCAATATTTGATAATAAGGAGTTTGTTCTTTAAGGTGATATCTTAAGTGACTCCATTGTGTTAGAACAAGATTTGTTCATGACATATTTGCCTTAGGTTTTAATGATAACAAAGTATTTAAAGAACAATGTATTATTTAATGTGTGTTACATGTGTGCAGGTTCTTATACTTGTAAATATTATTATCAGAATTTGTTGTATATTAAGCACACTTTGAGAGTTGCTACATTGCTAGCTTCTGGTGGCAGAATCTGAAGAACACTTGCTAAGTAATGTCTAGCGAAGACTCTGAAGCTGAAGGCCTTAACATCAGAAGAAGAAATGTTATTGTCTCTACACTTAGTGAATGCAATTTGGCTTCTCGTACCATTCAGAGTTGGTGATAAAGCTGAAGTTGTCCGTATTGCAGAAAGCAAGTTGTATTGTCAAACCAGTTTCTCAGCTAGAGTCTACAAATTGTAAGGCTTAAGAAAGGATAAGATGATTTATAGATATCTACTCTCAACGACTCTAATAGTACAAAATATCTTGAAAACTCGAAGGTTAAACATGTTACACATTGGATTAAGATTTTTTGGTGTATCTATCTTCAATAACTCTTGTACTATGGAGTAACAACAAAGACTCTTGATCAAGTTACTTCCTCAATGACTAGTTTCTGAAAAGGCGATAAATATGGCATAAGATTCAAATTGAATCTTTAACAAGGATCAACTAGAAGGAGTAACAAGATCAACAATTATCAACTCAATGTATATGCATATTTTTCTAATATAGGTTGTAATTGTAAAGGCCTTATGATTTATTACACACTGTATATCTTAGAAATATTAAGAGCTTTAGGTCTTTGTTATGGTGATTTCCCGAACCTCTGATACTTGTATCATGTACACCTTGTTCTCTATTCTGCTGAGATTGTTCAGCAGTTTAGATAAAAGTCTTGTATCATTAGGATACAACAAGGAAGTCTCAGGCTAAAATGCTTGAGCCACATAAGTCTCTTGCTATGTGCTTAAGCAGTGAAAGTATTAATCAAGTAGATTGATTGAGTATGAAAGTATTTAGCTACTGCAGCTTGAGCAGGATAGCATGGTTCATAGAATTAGGAGCAATAAGTCTTGGCCAGGGGTGGTGCAAGTAGAGGCTCATTTCATGGAACCTTGAGAACAAGCCTTGGGCCTGAGGGGCTTGACCAGGAATGCTCAGTACATTAAAGCGTAACAGTTAGTCTTAACCTGAGAGGTGCAAGCACATAGGCTTGTTTCATAGGACTAGGAGCAGAAGTCAAGGGCTAGGGGCCTGAGCAAAGAAGTCTTGGGTTTGTGGAACCTGATCAGGAAGTCTCGAGTGAGAAGCTTGAGCAAATGTCTTAGACCTTGGGTCTGAGCAAGTGTAAAAGTCTTATGCATAATGCATAAGCGATTTTAATCATGTTTTGTTTATAGTGAAAATCTCTTGTGAAGCAAGGGGACTGAACTACTCTTAGCTAGGAGAGGAACCAAAATAAATATTTATGTCTTCTGCTATTATTTTTTTGCTTGAGTTAACATTCTGCTGCTAAAAATTAACCAGAATTTGAACACCAGTTTAGATTTTGAACTCTAATTAGATGTAAAATAAGAAAACAGAAAACACAATTCAAACCCCCCATTCTTGTGTACTTTTCTCACCTTAAATTGGTATCAGAGCATGGTTTATGCATAACACTTAACATTGGTGCAAATAATGATCCAATAATAAAAGTATGTCTATCAAAGACTTTCCTTCAAGAAGGAATCAAGTGCCACATAAAAAATATTATACTGCTTTTCCTACCATACTCAAGATGGTTCCTCTGAATTTAACTCATTGGTCTTGATAAAAGGGGTTCCGAAGTTCTATAGAATATCCTTGAAAAAGGTATTACTATAGAAGTTGATGGATTAGAGATAATCTATTTGAAAGTCTCTATCACCAGCTCAGAAGAAGCTTATTGAATATCTTCAAAAGTAGTTGCATTATGGTAGGTGCTCTATTTCACTTCTGAGCATGTCAACATCATTGAAATGTATGATGCTCTGACTATCTTTGAATCCTTATGCTCAGATTCGTGAGAATCAGTTTTTGAATCTTGTCTAGTTACACGTTATTTGATCTTTCAAGAAAATTCTGAGAAGATTTGTTTAGATTCAAACCCGAGGTCAAAGTTATTCAATGATTTATACAACTTGAATTTATTATGGTCTGTTGGTTTGTCTTGCTAATATTTGAAGAAAATAAATGAAATTAGATGATGAAAAGCTATCTAACATATCACTTTTCTAAATTTTGGTTCCTTGAAGTTTCTGATGATAAGGAACTTATATTTCTTGTCAGAAGTACTTCTTAACCAGCTCGATAGGTTGTAGTATCTATTGATAGAAGAATAACTTCAGAAGCTTCTGAAATACTTGTATTTCAACTGACAGAAGATATATCTCCTTCTCAGTCTAGTTCTACTAGACTCTGATGGATGATAGCTTCTGAAAGTTGTCAGGTTCTGAGGTTCAGAAGAGGATTCTTTACTTTTTATAAAACAATTTACGTAAAAGGTCTTTCAAAGACTTTTAAATGCTTAAAATTTCATAAAGGTGAAATTCATCTAGTGGATTCAAGAAACCTGCTGGATAAGAACCTTTGGATAATGATGTTTTCTTTTGGATACTTATTGCCATTATTCTCTGTCTTCTAAAACATCATTTTGTCCTTCTTCTTACAAGATTCTTATTCTTTTAGGAATCTTGTTCAGTTCTCTTTCTTTTTTATTTTCTTTGTGGTTGTGTGATGATCAAGCCAAACTTGAGATGAGTTTCCTAGTCAACTCTTTTTTGAATCAACTGGTAGTCATCAATGAAAAGCTTGTGGACTTTGATGAGTTTCTTAAGTTAGGCTTTAACTTCTGGAAGACTATGTATGAACAAGGATGGAATGGATACTTTAAGATGCTCCGTGGTTTCACTTATCCAAATCTTGTCAAAGAGTTTTGGATTAATGCCTCCATTGTTGAGCTGAATTATGAGTGTTCTATTATTTCTAAAGTAACTGGTGTTTCTATAACAATAACCTCTAAAGGGACTGCTAATGTGATAAATTGTGAGAAAATTGGAGAAATCCCAAGAAATCTTCTTTGGGAACACTATCTTCCTACTTGGCGTATCTTTATAGATCCATCTAATACATCAGTGGTCTCAAATATTCATCCTAACGTTGTTGTTTGGAGTCATATTCTGAACTCAAACTTACTTCCTAAGGATAAGGATTTAGACCTTGTGGACCCTATTGAAAAAGATCTACTTCTACTTCTCAATTCAGACCTGCAGATTGATCTTCCTCAAGTTATGTTTGACTATTTAAAGAAGACTCTTTATTCCTTTCATAAGGGAAATATTTTCTTCATTCCTTTTGGATGATTTCTTTTAGAATTACTTGTTTAGCAAGGAGTCATCATAAGTTCTGAGGCTGATTTGTCTAAAATCAAGAGAGACAAGCTTGAAGCTATATATTAAAGATTATGATGTTAGATTTGTGCATAGTCATGCCTTATAACTGTGAGAACCTTGTATTCAGTTATCTTATTATTAATTCAATGTTTGTTCATGTTGTTGTTAAGTTGATTTTTGATTATATTTATTTATGGTTTTTCAAAAGAATCAAAAGTAATGGGAGTAAGAACTTAATGCTTGCAACTTTTTTCATTAATAAGAAGGATGGGATTAAAAATTATTTAGACATTCTAGTCTATTGGGTTGGCCCTAAGGTATTCTCTAGGGTCATCTGACATGTCCAAATTATTTAAGTAATCTTGCCATTCTTCCTTGGCAAACTCCAAAGCCTCCTTTCTCAGCTGATTTCTACGTCTGGACCTAGAAGATCTTCTTCTTCTGTGTGTCTTCACAAAGGATGTTGAAGAGGTGAGAGCTTCTAAAGTCATTTGCTTGTTAGTAGTTCCTTCAGCTTCTGCTTTGCTTTCACTTGCCTGAGTTTCTGCATTTAGTATGGCTGTCTTTCTAAAATATCTCTTTGGAACCCAGATTTGCTTCTGTTTGTACATCTTGGTGTTTTGAAGATTAAATGATTGTGAAAGTAAGCTTGCTAAGAGTTCTTATATAGACGTGTTACATACATTGTTCCAAGTGTCTGTTGTTTTTATATTGATTAAGTCTTATCGATATCTTAAATGATATATCTTGTAAATGTTATATAATAGTCTAACCTATTAAATATTCTTTAACAACTATGAATTTTATACTTGACTTATTTAACTGTCGTTTATGGTGTCAGTTTTACTTTATTAATGTATTTCATTAAATCTAAAGGAAGTTATTGAAAGTATTTTGCTTGCAATAAACAAAATTTGGTCAAAAAGATACTCATTAATTGAAGCAGATGATTACAAAACATTGACTCATAGGGAATTACTAATGCTTAATATAGGTCCCTATTTAAGTCATCTTGAGCCTTATTATGAAAATAGTTGTTGTTGCACCCCAAAATTTGCCCTCACAATACAAGACTTTGTGTTCCAAGAAGGTTCACAAGGTTCACAAAATTCACAATTGGTCAGAAGAGTTGACAATTCCCTCAGACAATGCACCTCCTAAGCAGTGCATCCAAAACTAGGGCTTTGACTTTAATCAGGCTAAATGGACTTCCAAGACTTCAAGTGAGCTTCATAACATCTTATATGTGTATAAGAACCCCCATGTCAAGTTTCAAGACTTTTCTCAAAAGTTTGCTCAGTCAGATGATCAGATAAGTCAAAAGCAGTCAATGCAGTTAAAAGGTCAAACTGAGGTCAACTGTGGTCAAACCGAAGTCAAACTTCATGATTTTTTTTTGCCAACATCAAAGAGAGGTTGGGTGAGAAATATTATCATAATAACTGTAATACCCCAAATTTTGCCCTAAGATTTGTCGTCGCATTTCATTGCATTTAATCAATTACTAACAAATTTGTGTAGTCGTTTGACTTTTTGCAGGTAAATATCATATGGCATGCATTTTTTTTCTAAAAAGTAAAAATGGCACAATTGGCAGGAGGACATGTGTAAGGAGTTATGAGTGTGAGAGGTTGAGAGTTCGAATCTCACCTTTGTCACTTTTTTTTTGTTTTTTATTATTTTTACTCTAAATTTTTCTATCTTTCATTAAAAAAATAACAAAAATAGTTTTTTATTATTATTTAATTATTATTTTCGTATTTTAATTAAATCATTTTTTAAAATATTATTTTTTTCACTTTTTTCTAAATTATTCATAAAAATATCCAAAAAATCATAAAATAAAAAATATTGAAAAAAATTTTGTTCTTTTTATAATATTTTTTATTTTAGGAATCAATAGGATTATTAGTTTTTATTTTAAGTTTATTTTAATTATTTTAAATTATTTAAATTTTATTTTTTCTTAACTAATTATTTAGTTTGGGCTTTAAAATGGGCTTTAGGGACATTATTGACAATTTGGTGTTAACCCTAATTTGTTCCCTATATATACATGTGTTGCCTTGTTGGAAAAAAGGAGAGAATGAAAAAAACCTAAGAGGAGTGAGTGCCGTTTGCCGTTATTTAGTTTTCTTCTTCATCCATTACTATTGTTTCTTTTTCTTCATCGTTTACCGTTATTTCTTTTCCTTCATCCATTACTGTTGTTTCTTTTTCTT
Organism: Lathyrus sativus; assembly: GCA_963859935.3. Taxonomy (NCBI): domain Eukaryota; kingdom Viridiplantae; phylum Streptophyta; class Magnoliopsida; order Fabales; family Fabaceae; genus Lathyrus; species Lathyrus sativus. Next base: position 613,459,095 of record OZ012735.1, on the reverse strand, counting down.
CATCTTTTACCGTTATTTCTTTTTCTTCATCTATTACCGTTATTTCTTTTTCTTTATCTATTACTGTTACGTTTATATATATATAATTTTTAAATTGTTAGAGTGTATATATATAAGATTTTTGATCGAATTATGTCGATACGATGTTTGCACATTTGTGTGCATGACGCGTGACATTTGTGTTAGTTCGATCTGGTTGCGATGATCGCATTTTTGTGTGAGCAATAATACTATTTTTTGCTTAATTTCTTTTTCTTTGCGATAAATTTTGTTTCGTCCGATTTAGATCTGGTTGCGATGAGCGCATTTCTGCGTTAGCAACATTGTTGGGCTATTTGGCACATTTAAAATTCATTATTGCTTTATTATTATTATTATTATTATTATTATTATTATTATTATTATTATTATTATTATTATCATTATTATCATTATTATTACCATTATTATTATTATTGTTATCATTAATTTATTAAAATTTGTTATAATATAAAAATCTGTTTTTTAAAATAAATAACATTAACATCTTTTCCAAATTAATATGAAAACCTATTATTTTTAAGAAAAACTTTTTTTAGATAAATTTAAAATAATAACTAAAATCTTTTTTTTTAAAAATAATAACTAGAACCGTTATTTATTTTATTTTATTATTGTTCAATTCAAATTTCATTATCATATTGTATCTGCTCCTCTCATGTAACCTCGCGAACTTAACAATCGCTCTTTAAATTCTGCCTTTAAATTTCTGCTTGCATGGTTTAAATTATGACATTATCTCTCTGTTTGCATGATTCAATTATCTCACGCGTTTACTATTATTTCTGTCACATTGCACACATCCGAAGGTTAGGTCTAACTGTTTGGCCGCCGCGCCAATAATCCGTAAAACTTCACACATTCAATTTCAAATCCTCAAAACTACAAACTACAAACCCTAATTTTCACAAATGCCTCGCCGCAGGCAAAATTACAATTTTACCCTTAGCATTAGGTCAAAGAGCCGCCGCGCTCATTTTAGGGTTTCCCGCTGTGGAATCCCTAATTTAACCCTAATTACAACTTAACATTTCAACGTAGAGATTTGGAATTTCTACACTCCACGTAAGCGTATCCTTAAGATGCGTTTATTCCCCTTGAGACCTTGACCACAGTCAAGAAGTTTCTAACCTCCCTATTGAGGGGAACTACGATTACTCTGATTCCACTCCCGTAAGGATACGTAGGCACAAGATGCGATGTCTTGCCGAGTAAACTTAGAATTAACCCCCTTTATTATTTACTATTGCTTATTTATATTTTATTTATCTTTGCTATTTAATTATTTTGCTTATTATTTTGTAATTGTTTCTTGGATGTAAAATTGTTTAATTATTTAATTATTATTATGGTTAGTAATTAGGGAGTGTAACAACATGTATGTAATATTAAAATAAATTTAGATCACTTTTAAATAAAGATAATTAAAATAAACACGTCACACACGTAGGTCGATTTTAATCGCCGTCTCACTTCCTAAGGATATCCCTCAAGTTGCCTACGAATAATGGTTAAGTGGGGTGTATAAAGCAAGTCCCTCAAATAAAAAAAAATCATCAAAGTCCCTTCTGGTTGCCTTTACGAATCAAGTCCCTTTCGAAAAATGATGATAGTCCCTCCAATTTGCTTATTACACCCCACAATGGCCTTCAAAAATCCAATTGTCCCTCACATGTCCCTTAACATCCAAAGTAAGGACTACCTACTCCATTATAGTAGGGATAGTCTTACTAAGGAAAGGATAAAGAATAAGAAAGACCTTAAAACATTAGGGTAGGCTACTCCTAGATACTTGCTCACTTCAAAACTTTTTCACACTTAAACAAATTTCCAACGAAATTTTCAAACAAGTTTTTTTCACATCCATACACGGATTATTATTAAACTATTCTGAAATTTTTTGCTATTCACACACTACACTTTCAAAACAATTCAAAAGTGAGCTTAAGTACCTAAGAGCCCATGGATAACCATGGATGAAAAGGGTGCTAACACCTTCCCTTTTCATAACCTACCCCCCGGACCCAAAATATTCTCTAAGGTCTTTCCTGTTCTTTTATAACCTTTCCTTATGGATAAAATAAAAGTCGGTGGCGACTCTTGCTATCCGCAACATTGTTTAAAGTCAGTTCTCCCACCGTGTTACAGAACTGGCGACTCTGCTGGGGAACTATTTAAGAGGGGTACCCTTAGGAATTAAGATCACTTTAAATTGTTTGCCTTGTTTGCTTTATTATTATATTGTTGGGGTGCTCTTATGTGTGAAAGGTCCTAACCCGGATCTAGTGTACCTTAGGTAAATGGCAATAGACCAAGGAAACTGTACGACGTATATCGATACGGTTGATCTGGTGGCCATAGTTAGTGCGACTTCTTGGTTGGTGCTTATATTCCTTAAGTCAAGTTGAGGATAATATTGAGGCTGCCATATGTTGTCAATGCACTAACTGACTTTTAGAACCCTAGTTAACTCATCTTGGCCTTTAGAAAGTAGTGAGGTAACCGGCTTTGGTGCATACTGAAGTTGGTTGACACTCGATACTACGCTCATTGAGATCTTAAACTTGGAGGGTTTTGGTTGGCGAGTAAGTTGCCTTCTGAACAACCACCCTTGCGAAGGATCAATGATATTGAGATCCCTTAGAACCTGGTTACTTTTGTAGGACAGGATGAACCATCTAACTTCAGGGGAGGGTACTTGCCTTTGAACCTCATGCAAGCCTTTAAACCTAGGGCTATGGTGTGACTTGTTTGTGTGTGCCACATGTTTGTGATTGAGCATGACATCATGACATCATCATGCATCATAAGCATATCATTTTCCCTAACCATTTCAAGGACCAAAGGATTTATCTTTGTTCTTTGTTGCAGGTCATGGCTTCTGCTCGTAGAAACACCATCAGGATCAACTTTGTAGGGATACCTGCTAAGCTCAAGGAGTTGGTTTCCCTAGTGCCTGATCATTCCCAGTTCAACAAGAGACATGGTCACTTATTGGATCTAGTTACTTCAGGGTTCAGTGAAGACATGATGAGTGTGCTGTTTCAGTTCTTTGACCCTAAGCACCATTGCTTTACATTTCCTGATTATCAGCTGGTTCCAACCATGGAGGAGTTCTCTAAACTTCTGGGTATACCTGTTCTTGATCAGAAGCCATTCACAGGCTTAGAGAAGGAGCTTAAACCAGAAGTTATAGCTACAGCTCTACATCTGAAGAAGTCTGACATTGTTCTAGAGACGAGAAGTGGAGTTAAAGGTATTCTTGCCAAGGTATTAGTGGATAAAGCTCAAATGTTCTTGAAGGCTATGAGCTACGATGCTTTTGAGGAGATCTTAGCCTTATTGATTTATGGCTTAGTGTTGTTCCCCAATCCTGATCAGTTCATAGACGTTCATGCCATCAACATATTCCTGAGTCACAATCCAGTGCCTACCTTACTTGGAGACATCCTACATTCTCTTCACACCCGTACTACAAGGGCAAGAGGAACTTTGATGTGCTGCATACCTTTACTTTCTAGGTGGTTTATTTCTCACCTTCCTCGCTCAGTAATGAAGAATGAGCAAGGGTTCAGATGGTCCAAGAGGATCATGTCACTTTCTCACTCAGACATCCATTGGTGCTCCAGATCTATGGAGAATGTCACCATCATTGACCGTTGTGGGGAGTTTCCTAATGTGCCACTTCTAGGCATAAGAGGAGGCATCACCTACAACCCATCCCTAGCTTTACGACAGTTTGGTTACGCCCGGAGCGATGGTCCACATGACATGTTGATTCAGGGCATTGTGTTTGACTACGACAACGATCTTCAGGGTTACCGCCAGAGATTCATACGAGCTTGGGGAAAGGTAAACAGGATTGACAGCAAGACACTGGAGCCTAAGTACACCATTCCTATGGAGGCTTATCTCAGATGGGTACGATTTCGTGCTCAGACACTCATGATGCCATATCCTGCCATCCTACCAGTTACCATGGAACCTGTTGCTGAAGGAGACACAGCTTATACCATCCTTCACCCAGACATGCCTACTGATATGGAAGACTTGCAGAGATCATGGATCCAACTGAAAGAGCAAAGGGATACTTTCGAGGCTCATTACAAAGCAAGCCAAGCAAGGATCCTAGAGCTAACAAAGCTACTTCATGAGGAACGAAACCTCAACTCATACCTCAACACCAAGAGGAAACGTCCATGGGAGACTTAAAACCCCATCTTTTGTACTTATTTCGTTTTCATTTTTTGTAAGCCTAAAAGGCAAAACAAGTTATTACTAATAAAAAGTTACTTTCTTGTTTGTTTAAGCAAATTTAAATCCTGCGGTCCTTGAAAACATTGCATATGCATTCCCATATCATTGCATCACAGGTTTATAATTGTGCACAGGTTTCTCATCTCCTCGCTGTTTATTTCAGCAATGGCTTTTGAACAATCAGTTAAGGATCTCCAGGCACAGAATGCACAGTTCCAAGAGCTGATCCTGAACCTATCCAAGGGGCAGGATGAATTGAAGACACTGCTGGCCAAGAAAACTAAGAAGGCTAGAAGGTCTGCTGGGTTGCTCAACATGGGAAGAAGGTTCAAAGGTCCTGACAAGACCAAGGAACAAGTTGAAGACTATGAATCTGAAGAATCTGAGCAGGAGAGAGGCAGTCTCCACAACACTATGGGGGACTCTGATTCTGAGGCTAACTACTACCATGAGCCTAACGAAGACAAATTCAAGATGCTGGTGGATAGAATGGATGCTATGGAATTACAGAAATCATCTGGGCTGGATTTTGAGGATTTGAGCTTGATATCTGGGGTGGTCATACCCATTGGGTTCAAAGTTCCTACATTTGTTGTCTATGATGGGGTCTATTGTCCCAAATTGCATCTGAGGTCGTATGTCAGAAGAATGCAACCCCACACTGCTGATAAAAAGTTGTGGATCCATTTCTTTCAAGAGAGTTTATCTGGAGCTCAGCTAGAGTGGTATTATCAGTTGGAGAGTGTCAACATCAGAGATTGGAATGACCTTGCTGAAGCTTTCTACAAGCAGTATCAATACAATGCTGACTTAGCCCCCACTCGCATGCAGCTTCAGAGCATGTCTATGGGTGCCAAAGAAAGCTTTAAGGAGTATGCTCAGAAGGGGAGAGACTTAGCTGGAAGAGTTCAACCCCCTTTGACTGATAGGGAGTTGGTTGATATGTTCATGTGTACGCTGAATGGTCCGTTTTACAGTCATCTCATTGGAAGCTCATCATCTGGCTTCACTGAGTTGATCATGACAGGAGAGCGAGTAGAGAATGGTATCAAGAGTGGTAAGATCCAAGTGGGCACTTCTTCATCAGGTGCTGCAAAGAAGCCTCCCACTGGGAAGAAAGAATCTAATGCTGTGTATGGCCAGCCTGATCGTAACAGAAGGCATCAGTCTGTTAGTGCAGTTCATATTTCAAATCCAACTCCTGCAACAACAGAGCAGCCTCAAGGCAACCAACAGAGGGCTAGAAGACAGTTCACGAAGATCAACATGTCAATGGCTCAGGCATTGCAACACTTGTTGAAAGCTGAACTTATTACCCTGAGGGAGGCCCCTCAGAATCCCAATGTTACCTCTCCCAAGTACAATCCCAATGCACGATGTGCATATCATTCAAACTGTCCAGGACATGATACTAATAACTGCTGGGTCTTGAAGAACAAAATTCAGGATATGATTGATGCTGGAGAAATTGAGTTTGATCCACCAGGTACTCCAAATGTGATTACAGCTCCAATGCCAAATCACGAGAAGACTGTCAACGCCATTGATGAAGATATTGATGAAGATCTGCATGTCTATTCAGTTATGGAGTTGAGCACACCATTGTCTGTTATCAAAAAGAGGTTAGTACAAGCTGGGATCTTTCCAGGTTGTCATGAAGATTGTCTATATTGTACCTATAAGCCGGATAGTTGCTTCATTTTGAGAGATGGGATTCAACGTCTCATGGATAAATATACTATAGTGTTTGAAAGAAGACCAGCATCTGTAGAAAGTATGGTGGATCATCTGACTCAGGGTAAGAAGATTGAAGAGGTTGACATGGTTGACAAAGTACCACTAAGAATCACTTCAAAGGGTCCCATTAAAATCACTCATCAGGGCCCAATCAAGATTACTGCTGAAGGTCCTGTGAAAGTTGTTGCTGAAGCCAGAGTGGCTCCTCTGATCATTACCACTCCTGGTCCTATTCCTTATACATCTGACAAAGCTGTGCCTTGGCACTATGGGTCTGATGTTTACATCCATGGTGTCAAGCAGGAGCCTTTACCTGATATGCCTGTTGACATTGATAATATTGCTGGATCTAGCAAGATCACTCGTAGTGGAAGAGTCTTCTCTCCTCCAGTTGCTTCTAAGAGTGCAGTTACTCCTGCTGTTACTTCCACCACTGATGCTCGGGGCAAGGGTCCTGTTATTGAGCCTGTATCTACTGATGTGCCAGCTGCTGATGACCTCTCTAAGCAGATGGAAGAAGTATTGAAAATCATTCGCAAGAGTGATTATGATATTGTTGATCAGCTGGGGCATACTCCCTCAAAGATTTCTATGCTCTCCCTGTTATTATGTTCTGAGGCTCATGCCAAGTCATTGATCAAGTTTCTAAAGATGGCTCATGTACCCAGTGCAATTTCTGTGGACCAGTTTGAGAATTGTGTTGCTCACCTGACCTATGACAACGGGTTAGGATTTTCTGATGCTGACTTGACCCCTGCCAAGAGGGATCATAACAGGGCCTTGCATATTTCAATTGAATGCAGGGGCACTACCCTGTCTCATGTGCTGATAGACAATGGTTCCTCTCTGAATGTGTTGCCTAAGGAAGTCCTGAACAAGCTGAGTCCTGAAGATACGGTATTGAAGCCCAGTAATATTGTGGTAAAGGCTTTTGATGGTTCTAGAAGAGTAGTGCATGGGGAAATTGATCTTCCAATTAAGGTTGGCTCTCAGGTGTTCACTGCTACATTCTATGTGATGGATATTCGTCCTTCGTACTCATGTCTGCTTGGTCGTCCCTGGATCCATGGGGCAGGTGCTGTGACCTCCACATTACATCAAAAGTTGAGATATCCGGTGAATGGAAAAGTTGTTACTGTCTTTGGAGAGGAAGAATACTTTGTCAGCCATGTAAACACTTTCAAGTATCTGGAAGTAGAAGGTGAATACATTGAAACTCCATGTCAGTCATTTGAAGTGGTTCCCTGGGCTGTTAAGGATTGTGTGACTCCTCCTGCTGTGAAGAAGGTTCCTGTGGTCATCAGAAACCCTCCAACAATGGCAATGGCCTCCCTCAATGATGCAAAAGCTGTGGTGGAAGAAGGTGGTTGTACTATTTGGGGTCAGCTTCCTGATATTCCATACAAGTCTGACAAGTTTGGTTTGGGTTTCACTGCAGAGTCCCAGAAGGCTGTCCGTCGTGCCCGTGCTGTTCGTATCACCAATCAAGGGGTTATCAATGCTGTGGGAGATCAAGATGAAGACTACAACTTGGAGGCATGGATTTTTCCTACTGTGGGTGCTGGACTCAATAATTGGAAAGCTGAAGATGTTATCCCTATCTCCTTTAGTCGGGAGTAAATACTATTACTGTGTTATGTTTTTAAATTTGTACTTTCAAGCCATGTGCCTTACCCGGGGCACAATGGTGTGCTTGTTACGGGTTGTCATTTCATTTGCATACTTCATTCAATAAAATCAGTGGACGTTTCGTTTTCGTAAATATTGTGTTCCTTGTCTTTCTTTTTCTTTTATCTTTGCTTTATCAGCTATGTGTTCTTACACACACCCACGTCACTAAAATGCAGATCCTCATCCACTCTGGATCCAGTTGATAACAGTTCTACTATTGCCAATTACAATTTCGAGAATCCGATCTATCAAACTGAAGACGGAAACGAGGACGATTGTGAAATACCTGTAGAGCTTGCTAGGTTGTTACAACAAGAAGAGAAAGCTATACAGCCACATGAAGAGCCAGTCGAAGTTGTGAATCTGGGAACTGAAGAAAACAGAAAAGAGGTCAAGATAGGGGCTGATTTAGAGGACAGTGTCAAGAGCAGGTTGGTTCAGATGCTACGTGACTATGTGGAGATCTTTGCTTGGTCTTATGAAGATATGCCAGGGTTGGATACAGACATTGTGGTTCACCGTTTGCCAGTGAAAGAAGATTGTCGTCCAAAGAAGCAGAAGGTTCGTCGTATGCGTCCTGAAATGTCAGAAAAGATCAAAGCAGAGGTAATGAAACAGTTCAATGCAGGGTTCTTGGCCGTAACTTCTTATCCTCAGTGGGTTGCAAATGTGGTACCAGTTCCTAAGAAAGATGGTAAGGTACGTATGTGTGTAGACTACAGAGATCTGAACAAGGCTAGCCCTAAAGATGACTTTCCACTTCCTCATATTGATATTCTGGTAGACAATACTGCTCAGCATAAGGTATTCTCTTTTATGGATGGTTTCTCTGGTTACAATCAAATCAAGATGGCACCTGAAGATATGGAGAAGACTACATTTGTGACACAGTGGGGCACCTTTTGCTATAAGGTAATGCCATTTGGTTTGAAGAATGCAGGGGCAACATATCATCGTGCTATGGTGGCTTAGTTTCATGATATGATTCATCATGAGATAGAGGTATATGTGGATGATATGATAGCCAGGTCTCAGAATGAAGAACAACATCTTGATCATCTGCACAAGTTGTTTGAGAGGTTGAAGAAATACAGGTTGAGACAAGTGTACTTTTGGAGTTAGATCTGGAAAACTCTTGGGTTTCATTGTCAGTGGAAAAGGTATTGAAGTGGATCCTGCAAAAGTGAAAGCTATACGAGAGATGCCAGCTCCCCGTACTGAGAAGGAGGTTAGAGGTTTCTTGGGACGATTGAACTACATTGCAAGATTTATTTCCCAATTAACTACCATCTGTGAGCCAATCTTCAAGTTGTTGAAGAAAGATCAGGTGATGGAATGGAATGATGAGTGCCAGACTGCCTTTGATGAAATCAAGAGATATTTGCTAGAACCTCCAATTTTAATGCCACCAGTTGATGGAAGACCCTTGATTATGTATTTAACAGTATTAGACAACTCAATGGGGTGTGTATTGGGGCAACATGACGAGTCTGGTCGAAAAGAGCAGGCAATATACTACCTTAGCAAAAAGTTTACCGACTGTGAAACAAGATACTCACTGCTCGAGAAAACTTGCTGCGCTTTGGCATGGGCTGCTCGCCGACTAAGACAGTATATGTTGACCCATACTACCTTGTTGATTTCGAAGATGGATCCAATCAAGTACATATTTGAGAAACCTGCTCTCTCCGGAAGAATTGCAAGATGGCAAATGATCTTGACGGAATATGATATACAGTATACTACTCAGAAGGCCATTAAGGGGAGTGTTGTTGCTGATCATTTGGCTCATCAAGCAGTAGATGATTACCAGTCAATGAATTTTGAGTTCCCTGATGAAGACATTATGTCTGTTACCAAAGAACCTGGACAATATGACGGACCTGAACAAGGATCCCGATGGACTATGGTTTTTGATGGTGCCTCCAATGCACATGGTAATGGTGTTGGTGTTGTGATTAGTTCCCCTGAAGGTTGTCATACCCCGATTACTGCCAGACTTTGTTTCTATTGTACCAATAACATGGCTGAGTATGAGGCATGTATCATGGGTATGCAAGTTGCTATTGATATGAAGATTCAGTTCCTTGAGGTGTATGGAGATTCAGCTCTGGTAGTAAGTCATATTAAAGGAGATTGGGATACAAAGCATGATAATCTCATTCCTTACAGAGAACATGTGTTGTCTTTGATCCCACATTTCAAAGAGATTACTTTTGGACATATTCCACGAAGAGAGAATCAGTTGGCAGACGCATTGGCCACCATGGCATCTATGTTTGAGATAAGCTGGGATGATGAAGCTCCCAAGATTACCATTGATAGATTTGAGAAGCCTGCATACTGCAATGAGATTGACACTGAAGGGGCAAATGGACTCCAACATATGAGGGACCATTTGTAGTCAAGACAGTGTTCTCAGGAGGTGCCATGATACTGACTACAATGGATGGTGAAGACTTCCCACAACCTGTAAACGCAGACATAGTTAAAAAATACTACGCATAAAAAGAGACCCGCTAGGTTGACAGGCCTAGGCAAAAATAAGGGCATCCCGGCAAACCAAAAGGGTTTGGGCAAAAATTAGGGATATATATAAAAAGATGTACACCCGGCAAGTCGAAAACCTGAAAAGGCGGCTTGGGCAAAAAAGGGTATCCCGGTGGATTGAAAACCTGAAAGGGCAATCCAGGCAAAAGTTAGGGATTAAAGCGTATGACTATGTCTCGTTTGGATCACTCATGAAACTGCAACCAGTTGTACTACTTACTCAAGCTCAAACAGATAAAGCTCAATCCAATCGTTTCCGTCTCAACAGCAAGAAGATGAGATACTTGAGTGGCAATAGTAGAATTGAAACTCAATAGGATTATTTCCCACATAGCTGATTCTTTTTGTAAAACTTCATGACAAAATTCTCTTACTAGGGTTTATGTCTCCTTGTACAAACTTACCCGTGTATGGGTCACCTTTGATATAAATAAATTCCATCTTTTGAATCCAGATTCACTTTTACCCTATTTACATAAGCGAAACGTCCATTGGTTGTGTTTGAATGTATGTATGCCTTTGAATATGATTGATGTTTACCAGAAACGCATGTATGCTTTTAATATGATTGATGTTTACCAGAAATGCATGAAAATGCAGTAATAGTATTTACTAAGGACGAACGAGGGAAGGATTTCAACGAAGCTTCGCCGGTTCATCTTTACAAGACAGTAGGACTAATCCATTTTCACAAAGTCTAATCTCCCCTGGAATTTATATCCATCTCTTTTATCCTCATACGGATATACGGGAAATTACTTTCCAATAAGGGCACGATGAACGAAGACGGGATGTTATACTTATCCTACTATCAAACGAAAACGAAGGTTATCTATACCTTGTTATCCCCAACAACGGGAGGTTATCTATACCTTGTTATCCCCAGCAGACGGAGGGTTATATATTCTTCAACAACGAATCGGGATTTATTTTCCTTGGCCAGCAGTTGTTATACAAGGATATCAAGACACTTCCAGCAGTGTCATAGCATACATACATCATTTACATCATACCATAACATATATGTCTATAGTACATTACCTAAGTGCATCATGTCATACATACATAAAGCATAAACTAATGTTGTTATACAGAATGCTACCTTGTTTTCAGGTTAATTATCCAACAAACAAGCTTATGATCTTTGGGACTGCTTTATTGTAACCTCAGGGTTACTTTATCCTCCTGATGAGCTTCTTATTACTTTGGGACTGCTTTATTGTAACCTCAGGGTTATTTTATCCTCCTGATAGCCTCTCATGACTTCAAGACTGCTTTAGAGCTACTGATTGCTCTATCCTCCTGAAATCATCCTATTACTTCGAGACTGCTTTAGAGCTATTCATTGCTCTATCCTCGTGAGGTCATATTACTACTTCAAGACTGCTTTAGAGCTATTCATTGCTCTATCCTCCTGAAGCCATCTAATTATTTCAAGACTGCTTTAGAGTTATCCATTGCTCTATCCTCCTGAAATTACATTATTATTTCAAGACTGCTTTAGAGCTATCCATTGCTCTATCCTCCTGAAATCATTACTTCAAGACTGCTTTAGAGCTATTGATTGCTCTATCCTCCTGAAGACATATCACATTATTACTTCAAGACTGCTTTAGAGCTATTGATTGCTCTATCCTCCTGAAGACATATCACATTATTATTTCAAGACTGCTTTAGAGCTATCCATTGCTCTATCCTCCTGAAATCATTACTTCAAGACTGCTTTAGAGCTATTGATTGCTCTATCCTCCTGAAGACATATCACATTATTATTTCAAGACTGCTTTAGAGCTGTTGATTGCTCTATCCTCCTGAAGACATATCACATTATTATTTCAAGACTGCTTTAGAGCTGTTGATTGCTCTATCCTACTGAAGCCATTCTATCACTTCAAGACTGCTTTAGAGCTATTGATTGCTCTGAAGCCATTATTACTTCAAGACTGCTTTAGAGCTATTGATTGCTCTATCCTCCTGAGGTCAGATTTATCACTTCAAGACTGCTTTAGGGTTATCATTATTGATTGCTCTATCCTCATGAAGACATGCTGTTACATCAGTATTACTCCAGACTCCTGACAGTTCTCATTATACTACTGAAGAACTTTCCCCTAGTGGCATCTTTAAGCCCACTCAATCATGTTCAACCAACCATCAATATCACTCCATGCACTGGTGAGTGCAAATTTTTGGGCTTTTGTGTTCAATCCCCTTCAACCTTCCAGGTTACGACTGGCAAATATACCAATCTAACCCCTCAGGTTTCAGAAAATTGAACAGGGGCAGCTGTTGCACCCCAAAATTTGCCCTCACAATACAAGACTTTGTGTTCCAAGAAGGTTCACAAGGTTCACAAAATTCACAATTGGTCAGAAGAGTTGACAATTCCCTCAGACAATGCACCTCCTAAGCAGTGCATCCAAAACTAGGGCTTTGACTTTAATCAGGCTAAATGGACTTCCAAGACTTCAAGTGAGCTTCATAACATCTTATATGTGTATAAGAACCCCCATGTCAAGTTTCAAGACTTTTCTCAAAAGTTTGCTCAGTCAGATGATCAGATAAGTCAAAAGCAGTCAATGCAGTTAAAAGGTCAAACTGAGGTCAACTGTGGTCAAACCGAAGTCAAACTTCATGATTTTTTTTGCCAACATCAAAGAGAGGTTGGGTGAGAAATATTATCATAATAACTGTAATACCCCAAATTTTGCCCTAAGATTTGTCGTCGCATTTCATTGCATTTAATCAATTACTAACAAATTTGTGTAGTCGTTTGACTTTTTGCAGGTAAATATCATATGGCATGCATTTTTTTTCTAAAAAGTAAAAATGGCACAATTGGCAGGAGGACATGTGTAAGGAGTTATGAGTGTGAGAGGTTGAGAGTTCGAATCTCACCTTTGTCACTTTTTTTTTGTTTTTTATTATTTTTACTCTAAATTTTTCTATCTTTCATTAAAAAAATAACAAAAATAGTTTTTTATTATTATTTAATTATTATTTTCGTATTTTAATTAAATCATTTTTTAAAATATTATTTTTTTCACTTTTTTCTAAATTATTCATAAAAATATCCAAAAAATCATAAAATAAAAAATATTGAAAAAAATTTTGTTCTTTTTATAATATTTTTTATTTTAGGAATCAATAGGATTATTAGTTTTTATTTTAAGTTTATTTTAATTATTTTAAATTATTTAAATTTTATTTTTTCTTAACTAATTATTTAGTTTGGGCTTTAAAATGGGCTTTAGGGACATTATTGACAATTTGGTGTTAACCCTAATTTGTTCCCTATATATACATGTGTTGCCTTGTTGGAAAAAAGGAGAGAATGAAAAAAACCTAAGAGGAGTGAGTGCCGTTTGCCGTTATTTAGTTTTCTTCTTCATCCATTACTATTGTTTCTTTTTCTTCATCGTTTACCGTTATTTCTTTTCCTTCATCCATTACTGTTGTTTCTTTTTCTTCATCTTTTACCGTTATTTCTTTTTCTTCATCTATTACCTTTATTTCTTTTTCTTTATCTATTACTGTTACGTTTATATATATATAATTTTTAAATTGTTAGAGTGTATATATATAAGATTTTTGATCGAATTATGTCGATACGATGTTTGCACATTTGTGTGCATGACGCGTGACATTTGTGTTAGTTCGATCTGGTTGTGATGATCGCATTTTTGTGTGAGCAATAATACTATTTTTTGCTTAATTTCTTTTTCTTTGCGATAAATTTTGTTTCGTCCGATTTAGATCTGGTTGCGATGAGCGCATTTCTGCGTTAGCAACATTGTTGGGCTATTTGGCACATTTAAAATTCATTATTGCTTTATTATTATTATTATTATTATTATTATTATTATTATTATTATTATTATTATTATTATTATTATTATCATTATTATCATTATTATTACCATTATTATTATTATTGTTATCATTAATTTATTAAAATTTGTTATAATATAAAAATCTGTTTTTTAAAATAAATAACATTAACATCTTTTCCAAATTAATATGAAAACCTATTATTTTTAAGAAAAACTTTTTTTAGATAAATTTAAAATAATAACTAAAATCTTTTTTTTAAAAATAATAACTAGAACCGTTATTTATTTTATTTTATTATTGTTCAATTCAAATTTCATTATCATATTGTATCTGCTCCTCTCATGTAACCTCGCGAACTTAACAATCGCTCTTTAAATTCTGCCTTTAAATTTCTGCTTGCATGGTTTAAATTATGACATTATCTCTCTGTTTGCATGATTCAATTATCTCACGCGTTTACTATTATTTCTGTCACATTGCACACATCCGAAGGTTAGGTCTAACTGTTTGGCCGCCGCGCCAATAATCCGTAAAACTTCACACATTCAATTTCAAATCCTCAAAACTACAAACTACAAACCCTAATTTTCACAAATGCCTCGCCGCAGGCAAAATTACAATTTTACCCTTAGCATTAGGTCAAAGAGCCGCCGCGCTCATTTTAGGGTTTCCCGCCGTGGAATCCCTAATTTAACCCTAATTACAACTTAACATTTCAACGTAGAGATTTGGAGTTTCTACACTCTACGTAAGCGTATCCTTAAGATGCGTTTATTCCCCTTGAGACCTTGACCACAGTCAAGAAGTTTCTAACCTCCCTATTGAGGGGAACTACGATTACTCTGATTCCACTCCCGTAAGGATACGTAGGCACAAGATGCGATGTCTTGCCGAGTAAACTTAGAATTAACCCCCTTTATTATTTACTATTGCTTATTTATATTTTATTTATCTTTGCTATTTAATTATTTTTCTTATTATTTTGTAATTGTTTCTTGGATGTAAAATTGTTTAATTATTTAATTATTATTATGGTTAGTAATTAGGGAGTGTAACAACATGTATGTAATATTAAAATAAATTTAGATCACTTTTAAATAAAGATAATTAAAATAAACACGTCACACACGTAGGTCGATTTTAATCGCCGTCTCACTTCCTAAGGATATCCCTCAAGTTGCCTACGAATAATGGTTAAGTGGGGTGTATAAAGCAAGTCCCTCAAATAAAAAAAAATCATCAAAGTCCCTTCTGGTTGCCTTTACGAATCAAGTCCCTTTCGAAAAATGATGATAGTCCCTCCAATTTGCTTATTACACCCCACAATGGCCTTCAAAAATCCAATTGTCCCTCACATGTCCCTTAACATCCATAGTAAGGACTACCTACTCCATTATAGTAGGGATAGTCTTACTAAGGAAAGGATAAAGAATAAGAAAGACCTTAAAACATTAGGGTAGGCTACTCCTAGATACTTGCTCACTTCAAAACTTTTTCACACTTAAAAAAATTTCCAACGAAATTTTCAAACAAGTTTTTTTCACATCCATACACGGATTATTATTAAACTATTCTGAAATTTTTTGCTATTCACACACTACACTTTCAAAACAATTCAAAAGTGAGCTTAAGTACCTAAGAGCCCATGGATAACCATGGATGAAAAGGGTGCTAACACCTTCCCTTTTCATAACCTACCCCCGGACCCAAAATATTCTCTAAGGTCTTTCCTGTTCTTTTATAACCTTTCCTTATGGATAAAATAAAAGTCGGTGGCGACTCTTGCTATCCGCAACATTGTTTAAAGTCAGTTCTCCCACCGTGTTACAGTTGTCATAGGCTATGTCTAGCTCATCTTCATCAATCTCTTCATCTTCTATCTCTGGGATTAGACGGTAGAACAGCTTATTGGACCGTCTTCTCTTCTTTGATCTCTTTGTTTTATGTCTTATGAGCTTCATCATAACTTCTAATGGACCTGCTCCTGTAGGTTGTGTTGGAGCTGCTGACGTTGCTTCTTCAGAAGTGAGTCGTGCAGAGGGAAAAGACCCAATAGTAGATGTTTCAGAAACAACTTATTTCTGAACTTCTTGGACATCTTGTCTCATAGAGCTTTGGGATATTTCTATTACCACAGAAGTCTTATGACTCTCAGCTGATGCTTCCATGATTCTGATGGATGTTGATGAAAATGAACTAGGTTTGAACTGCTTTTAGAATGACTTCTGAGCAACTCAAATGTCTGATTTAATCCTGCTTGATTCTTGGAATAGTAATGACCATTAAAAATTTAAGGCATGCACTATACAATCCTTAATGACCCCATGTTACTTCTCGTTTTTGAATTCCTTAGAAACTGATCCTGTAATGATGATTTATGATGCATTTATGACTGTAATTATTTTCTTCTTCACTTTTTATTTTTCTTTTTGATGTGACAAAAGGGGGAGAAATAATGGTAAGTATTTAATTAGAAGCTGAACCCATTGAGTACCTATTCAATTGTAAATGTTTGTCATTTATATTTCTGTTTTTATGGTTATCTTGCCCGAGCGACACATTTTAAGTTTTTTGTACATAGAACTAAAGAGGAGCTTACAAACCTCAGCTTTAGCCTATCAGAATCAAAAGGAGCTTGCATACCATGTATTGTGATGTTTCCAAAAGAAGTTAAAATATTATTTTTGGTTTTCTTAAATATGGAACTAAAGGGGAGCTTACAAACCTCAACCTTGGAACTGTTAGACTCAGGGGGAGCATACAAACCTCAGACTCTGATGTTACTTAGAAAACTGAATTACTTTTTCTTGAGAGTAGTACCTAGTATGATGTCTATAGAACTCTGCTTTGGACTATTAGACTCAGAGGGAGCTTACAAACCTCATACCCTGATGTTGCAAAGAAAATTATAATTGTCCACCATTGTCCTTTAAATACTTGTGTTTATCATCATAAAAAAGGGGGAGATTGTTAGAACAAGATTTGTTTATGAGATAGTTGCCTTGGGTTTTTATGATAACAAAGTATTGAAATAACAATGGTTTATTGGATGTGTGTTACATGTGTGAAGGCTTTTATACTTGTAAATATTATTGCCAGAATCTGTCTACATTAAGCATACTTTAAGAGTTGCTGCATTGCTAGCTTCTGGTGGAGGAATATCAAGAAAATTTTCTAAGTGATGTCTGGAAAATCCTCTGAAGCTAAAGACCTCAGCATCAGAACAAGCAACGTTATTGTCTTTACACTTACTGAATGCAAATTGGCTTTTCGTACCATTCAGAGTTGGTGACAAACCTAAAGCTATTCGTACTGCAGAAAACAAGTTGTATTATCAAATTAGCTTGTCAGCTAAAGTCTACAGATTGCCAGACTCAAGAAAGACTGAGATGCTTTATGGATATCTACTCTTAACGACTCTAATAGTAAAAAGTCTCTTGAAGACTCAAAGTTCAAACATGTTACACATTGTATTAAGATCTTCTGGTGTATCTATCTTCAACAACTCTTGTACTATAGAGTAACAACAAAGACTCTTAATCAAGTTACCTCCTCAAAGGCTAGTTTCTAAAAAGGATATAAATATGGCTGAAGGTTCAAACTGAATCTTTAACAAGGATCAACTAGAAGAAGAATTAACAAGATCAACAATTATCAACTCAATGTATATGCAGATTTTTCTGATGTACGTTGTAAATGTAAAAGCCTTAAGATTTCTTACACATTATATATCTTAGAAATCTTAAGAGGTTTAGGTCTTTGTTATGGTGATTTCTCATACCTCTGATACTTGTATCATGTACACCTTGTTCTCTATTCTGCTGAGCTTGTTTAGCAGTTTAGATAAAAGTCTTGTGTCATTAGGATACAAGCAAGGAAGTCTCGAGCCAAGATGCTTGAGCCATAAAAGTCTCTTGTTATGTGCTTGAGCAGTGAAAGTATTAATCAAGTAAATTAATTGAGCAGGAAAGTCTTGAGCCTGTGTGGCTTGAGCAGGATAGCTCGATTCATGGAATTAGGAGCAATAAGTCTTGGCCAGGGATGATGCAAGTGGAGGCATGTTTCATGGAACCTTAAGAAGAATTTTGGGCTTGAGGGGCATGAGCAGGAATGCTCAGCACATGAAAACATAGCAGTAAGTCTTGACCTGAGGGGTGCAAGCAGAGATGCTCGTTTCATGGGACTAGGGGTAGAAATATTGGGCTGAGGGCCTGAACAAGGAAGTCTCGAGTGAGTAGCTTGAGCAGAAGTCTTGGACCTTGGGTCTGAGCAAGTGTAAAAGTCTTATGCCGAATGCGTAAGTGATTGTAATCATGTTTTAATTATAGTGAAAATTTCTTGTGAAGCAAGGGGACTGGACTACCCTCAGTTAGGGGAGGAACCAATATAAATCTTTGTGTCTTCATCTATTATTTATTTGTTTTTGTTAACATTCCACTACTAAGCATTGACCAGAATCTGAACACCAGTTTATATTCTAAACTCTGATCAGATGTAAACTGAGAAAATGGAAAACACGATTCAACCCCCCTTCTTATGTACTTTTCTCACTTTCACATTGCTCCTTGATTGAGGGTCATCATAGAACTTGTGTTAAAGGACATTTCTATTATAAACCTTCAATTCTTCTTCGTGTTCTTCCAGCAATTATATGATAGTGCTTTAATTTGTTTTATGCCAATCTCTGATAGCTAATACTATCTGGTTTTATGCTTGTAAAAGATTTTAAAGTAAAAAATTTAATCCAAGAAAACAAAATCAATGATTATGCTAAGAATAAGATCTTGTTTATATCATGACTCATCCTAGACTAATACTATGGTATGAATCATGGTACTGCTATCAAATTAAGGCAAAAGGCAAAGGAAAGCCTGTCTGGACCAACATGTATGGACTCTTAAAAATATGAGTATCATTATTTAAATGAAGTTTCTGCAGATATAGAAGAAAGGAGCAAAGGCATCTTCCATGTTCCTTATTAAAGGTTGTTTATAACATTTGATGAAAGAAGAGCCTACGACCTAGACTCAAGTGCTAGAGGTACTGAGTTTCGTGAAAGAAGTGGATTCAATGGTTTAACAACCATTGAATTAGAATCCACTCAAAGTAGTATTTAGATTCAATGGTCAAATCTAAATACTCATATGAGTCTGACCGAGAAAATAACAAAAAAATGTATGTTTGTTCTTTTCTGACTTATCACTTGAATCAATGAGATATTTGTGTATATGTAAATACAAAGTCTCTATTAGATTTCTAGAGAAGTTCTTTTGATAAAAGAATCTCTAGAGATATTTAATAAGAAACTATGTTGTATTTGTCTATACTAATTCTATCATTAGCTAGATGATGCTCATATTTATGGAAACAATTTACTCACTTTTTGTGATGATACTGCTTTTTGTTAGCTGTTAAAGAAACCAATTCAATATTCATTAATCAATCATGACTCTTGTTTCAAGAGAAATCTTTTGGTTCAGAATAGAATCTTAAAGACTGATGACTGACAGAAGATGTCTCACTCGAAGTCTAGATCTACTTAACTCTGGTGGATGATAGCTTCTGAAAATTGTTAGACTCTGAGATTCAGAAAATGATTCTTTACTTCTGATAAAGCAGTTTAAGTAAAATGTTTTTCAAAAAATTTTATATTACTTAAATATTCATAAAGGTGAAAACTATCTAGTGGATTCAGGAAATCTACTAGATAAGAATCTTTAGATAATGATGCTTTTCTTTTTATATAATATTATTATCTCTATCCCCTATCTTGTGTAACATCATTTTGTGTCCTTTTTTTGACAAGATTCTTATTCCTTTAAGAGTCTTGTTCAGTTCTTTTCTTTTCTTTTTATTTTCTTTGGTTGTGTGTGTTAGACGATATGCTTCGATCTAGAGAGGGGGGGGGGGGGTGAACAGATCACAAATTTTACAACCAAAAACTTTTGGCAAAACATTGTTTTCAAAAATATGGCACAATAGTAAAATGAACCGATCGAATCGTCAAACAAACATACTATCGAAAAGCTATATGCACAACGTAACCTTTTGGAATGATAATGAATATAAATCGTTCATTAATTATCAAGTCACAGATCAATCAAATGAAAAGTTATTCGTAATGCTTATTTCCAATGAACATAAAGCGATAAAAATACACACATATAATTTATCAAACACTTTGTGTGCGGTTGATCCCGTTTAGAAATTTGATTTATTTGGTTGATGTAAAAAGCCAATTGTCGCGGTGAAATTTGGATACCAAACTATTGATTAGTTTGAATCCTTAATTCATTTTGCAACCGAACTTTGATTTTTCCAAAGGAAGGGATAAAGATCGAAATTCCCACAATGCAATGCAAATGCAAGCTAGAGAGTTTTAGGTTCGGGGGTTGGTTAAACTTAGGGAAGGTGATAGCATCCTAAATTTCTGTAGTACTCTACAGGAACCTCTTGTTTTATGTTGTTTATTGCTAAAGTCATCTGCTTAAGGGTTAAAAGACCTAGGGGTTTATTTCTAAGTATACTCGATAAGATGTCGCATCTTATGCCTACATGTCCTTACGGGAGTGGAATCAGAGTATCTGTAGTTCCCCTAAAGGGTTTGAGGAGTTCTTTGACTATGGTCAAAGTTCCTACGAGTTTAGGGTAGTTGATTGATTGAGTTTAGGAGAAAAGGTGAGTTGTCATTTTAAGGGAGATTTAACCGCCACAAATTGTAGGAAAATAGTCTTTGCATCGTCTTAAGAGAAGGGCTCAAGTGCTCGGATATTGATCGACGAGCACGCCTCTATCTCTCTTAAGGCAAAGTCCCTATGGTATTGATTGTATTGATGTGGGGTGGAGGTTCTATCTCTCTTAAGATGATTAACATCCATTTCTCTGTTGTGTTTGAATATTTTGTATTGAGTTGATTGTTTGTTTCTATGTTGTAAAGATAAAGACAAAGGTCCTCCTATGGGGTAGGATCTGTCCTAAAAGATCGACTTGAATGGGATCAAGGATCGTAGGGGAGAATGATGCAAATGATGTGCACTACACACAATTGTTGAATCATGTGTAGGTTTTCCCTTTGGACGGGTGCGATGCGGAAATATAAATTGCGATAATGTAAATTGCGGAAAATAAATTGCGGAAAATAAACCATACACACGCATGAAAGCGCTAAGGTGTAGGTGAGTGATTCGTGAATTGGGGTGCACGATTAGATTGTATTTTACACTGTGAGTTGATTTTAAACGAGAGATTGATTATAAGACGAGTTGATTTTAGATGGGATTTAAGTATATAATTAAGGTCTAAGGTTGAATAAGACGTTATGATGATTCACTTATTAGGTAAAATAGATTTATTTATGAAAATTGAAATTAATGTGAGAAATTAATTATAATAAAAAAGGTTGTTTTTATTTTATTCTCCTAGAAAGTTTTTAATATTAGATATAAGATGCCATTAAAAAGATAATTAATAATTAGCACAAAAATTTAGGTAAAAAAGGGATTATTATATTAAGAAAAGATTTGATTATCTAAGGTTGATTAATTTATTTTTAAAGAAGGTATAATAAATAAGATAGAATAAACCTAAGAAATTATGATAAAATTAAATAAAAAACTAACTTATTAAGGTTGTTAATTATTCTTAAAAGGGTTAACTAATTTTAAAGAAAATTGTTTTAATATTAATATAAAAAGTTTTTATTTTTTAATAAATAAAACAAAAGGTTACTGATTAACAAATTATAAAAGATTAACTAAATAAAATGAAGGCTGGTTAAGTTAATAAAGGTTATTTGTTTATTTTTTTTTAAAACTTGATTAACTGGTCAATTAAAGGGTTAAGATGTTAATTAAACAGAAAACTAATGATTAACGGATAAAACAGAAAAAAAAGATTAGAGGGTGATTTAGAGCGCATAATAGTGATTATGGTGGGTTAACGGTGATTAGCAGTGATGGTAGTGTGGTGAGCGCGTGTGTGTATTCACTTCACAAAATACATGAACAAAACAAAGGGGGCAAAGAGGGGCGACGAAACCCTAAATCCCTTGTTCCCTAGATCGAGATCCCAGTATTTTCACTCTCCTCCCTAATCACGATCGGCTTTCATCATGCTCTGAACCTGAAAACAACATCAGAAGCATCAATAGTTTAAGAAGGTAGAAGAGAACAGGGCATTACCGAAGGCTGGTGGTCACAACTGCGTTAGAGATGACGGGAATAGAGTGCTTTGTTCGTGAACTCGCGGCGGCGTGCGGTGGCTTCGTCCACGGAAAAGCTAAGTTTCTATTTCGATCAGTTAGGTTTGCGGAGATAGGTTTTATGGTGTTTTTCAGTGTCTTCCTCTTCGCCTCTTAGGTTTCTTCTTATATAGGCCTCTAATCGCAAAACATCTTTGATGAATAATGAATGCTACCTTGAATGTTGATTTAGGATTTCCGGATTGGGATGAGTCAGATTCGAAAATATTCCTAATTCATCTGATTGTTATAATGAGCCATTAATTGATATTTCAATCTTTGATTTTTGTGATTCAATTTGAGATTGGATTTGATTTGGTTCCTGAACAGGATATTCTGTCTTCCAGGAATATTCTCTAACGATTTTATTTTGATTCTGGATGTGACCTGGCAGGTGTGGAAAACAACGGTTTTGGGCCAGAAGGTGGATTAAAAGCCCAGGGGGGAAACTCGTGCTTGATACGTCTGTTGGAGATGAGGGACTTCCATGGAAAAGGTCGGTGGTGAGGAGAAACAGCTTCGCAGGGTATGTGGTTCTTTTCAATCCAATCTCTGCTTCTTGTTCAGTCTCTTACACAAGTGAAGTGAATGAAGTTCTTTATGTCAGTATTAACCATGTGTTTGTTTGAGTTGCAGCTCATAACAAATGACAGGCTCAAGAGTGTAGAATACAGAGGTCTTGCGAATCGTGTTGGTCTAAGAATAGCTGTCGCATACTCAACTTTGATACGAAAGGGCTAGGTGGTACTTCTGCTCCTTACACAATACAGAATTTGAATTAGGCATTGTGAATAAAAAAAAGGATTAGACTTGGTCAGTTTATGATGGTGTAGCTTGTCATGTATTCCACATTGTGATATGAACTAAAAGTGTTATGGTTTCCGTTTGTTCAGGATCTGTTTTACTTGACTCAACATTACTCTTTTTTGTTGAGCTTACGAAATCCATTTCTTCAATCACTAATGATGTTTTCCCTTCTGCGATAAGATTGAATCAAATGGTTCAATATGCTCTCGTGGAGTGAAGGAATAACCTGGGAGTTCTGTTGCCTCAGATTCTTCGTTACATTCAACTGGTTCACTAATGTTTTCCCCATGACTCGGATTTTTGGTGAATCAACAGTTACAGATCATCACATGCATCTGGTAAGAGCTGCTCGTGCTAGCATTATTATCACCGAATTCCAATTCATTGTTATCATCATCTTCATTCTCTAACATACCATAAATTTTCAGTATAACACGGAAGTTCATCCATCGAACCAATCTCAATTGTCATGTGCTACGGCAAGTCCGGGCAGCCAACGTAATGTTCATATATTTTGTGGAGAAGAAGTTGACTGTCATATCCGTGCGCCAATGATTCAATAGGGTGTTGCCAAGCCCATTCAAACTGAAGAGCAGACACATTTTTTGGGAAGCCATACATACACAAAACCATCTCCCAAGGACGCTTGCTCTTCATTCTCCAAGAATAGAGAAGGATGATTCACAAGGTAATCTTCTGAATTAACATAATTTTATGCGTATGAATTCAGAAACGGTGTTGTCTTTGGTATGCTGATTTCATGTGGTAGGCATTTAAGTCTTTGTTTTTTTGTGTTCTTAAAAGTAACAGATTCAGCAACATAAATTCCTTGCTCTGCGGAAAGCATCCCTTTAGGTATGTGAAAGATTTGGATGTCGTTCCCTGAAAGTTTATCATGAGAAGACCGCTCGGGGAGTCTTAGCAAATGCTTCTCAAAATCTTTATATGAATCTCCAGGGATTATAGTCATCAAATTGGAGAGTGGTGATATTGCTGCTTCTTGTTCTAGAGAATTAGAACTTCTCAAACCAATTGGTCCTAGTAAGACCTGTACACAGTTTACCACTTTGGCAGGAACAATATCAATTACATCAAAGCCATGTGCTTGCAGACACTTAGAGACCCTCTTCCACACTGCATCTCTTTCAAATTATTCTCGTTAATTATTAACAGTGGCGTGTTGTGATTATTGATTGTGCTGAACAGGTGGTAGGTGATGGAAATGTTGAGACAACTCTGGATGGAAAGATATCGGTGAGTTTGACCTCTTATGAACATTTGCTTTTGAAAAGTTTTAAGTGCTTTTATTAACTTCCTTGATTTTAGTCCATAAATACTTTTGATTTTGAGCTCACATGTCGAACGGTCGCTAAGTTATCTTGTTTCTTTTCTTTCCATGTGACATTCAGGAGGAGTTTGGGGCTATGACAAGGCTAGCACAAAGTTGAGTTTTAAAGGGTCGGATGTTGGATTATGTCCCACATCGCCGTCAGGTATAGAAACAAAGCAAGGGGCTGTTATCGGAACTTGGCGTAATCATTGGAGTTTTAGCGTGAGTGTTGAATTGTTTGGACTACATTTAGACATTAAGTAGCTGCTACAAACTTCTGACTTAGTCTATGGTAAATTTCTTCGCAGGTGAGTTTCTAGAGTCGTGCTCGCTCACTTCTTGAAGGTTGCTGGTGTTAGAGAACCTAGGTGAGGCGCTTCCGTATGCGAGTTGCTTTGAAGCTACCGACGTGAGTGCCACGTGAAGCTTTGCCTGGGAGCTGCACAAATCAGTTGAGAGTTCATTCTTGCAATTTGGAACTCGTAGCAGAAAAAGATGATTGTTGTGCTGAGTGATTTCTGGGCAACCACGTTTAGTATGTAGTAGATTTCTCTAGTCATGCTTCTCAATATCAAACTTACAGGGCTACAAAGCAGGAGAGTACTGATGGAGGCCCACACGTTTGATCTACCACAGTGTACAGGTGCATTTGGAGTGTTGGTGCCTTTTTGCACTTTAAATACTTAAGTTGTATTAATGATTGAAGTCTTGAATATGTGATGCGCTTGAGGACCAATGCACCTCGGTTATTATTGTAATCCTTGTACCATTTTGTATATTAGTTGTTTAGCGAATAAAAAGCTAAAAAACAGCAGGGTTGTAGTTAATTCAATTCAACCAAATCACTTGGCATAGTAGCAATATCACTAAACGATACCCCCCAATGTATGATGTGCTTACACAAAGCTATGAAGTCACAACCATAATCTCCTGAATCAAAAAAAAGCTTTTGTGATTTTGACTTCCAAAACAAGTCTTGAAATCCAAACTTAATGTGCAGCCTTGACGCCGTCTCTGTATGTCGAGGACCTTTAAGTATTAGATTTGAGGACTTGGCGCTTAAGTTCAAACCAAACTCAATCATTAACGCTTCAGAGCATTAACAAAGGGAGATCGTACTTCTTTAAAACGTGACCCACGTCCTGAGAGATTTCACTTGAAATTCTTCTTGCCACAAAACCAAAAAACCAGGCCCAAAACACTAGGCCTATCTCCAAAGAAAATTCATTTCTCCTCATGAGTACGTATCGAAGCTTTTAAGAGATACCGACAAAAACCCCAGGCTCAATCCGAATCAAACCCAAATGACCCTGTCTTTGAAATCGTGAGAATGAATGATGGTCCACTTAAAATTACTGCATTCATGCAAATTGGTTAGCCTTAATAAACACACACAAAAGTAAAAGAAACACGCGAGAAAACAGACAAGGAGTTGGGATCTTAAAGTCAAAAATTAGGGTGCGACAGATGCCCCTATTTAAGTTTCTTCTATCCGGAGATATGGAGATTAGAATCTTTGTGTCGACGCGATAGGAGGGACTTAAATACAAACATTGCACAAATTTTTGGCCTTAAGATGCCACCGAATGCAGATGATATGCAGAGAAATGAGAATGCAAGACAGACAGTCTTGTGAGGAAAAGATATCACAGGGGATGAACTGGACACAACATGCTAGACAAAAGAGTAACAGACCCAACAAGGCGGGACTTTGCGGAGACAGGACACAACCACCAATGGGGAAACTCCCTAGTATAATAGTATCACATACACCAAGGATATGGCGATTTAGACAATAGGCGAGAAACTCATAATCGAATGGTAGTTTATTACCAACATGGATCAATCCAGATAGCGGTAAGGATCGTATTGACTTTTTGAATAATTCAGTTTTGTTTCGTACTCTTTCTCTTCTTTCCCCCTTTTTTTTTGTTCAACTGGGAATAGTAAAGTGTATAACCTCCCCGAGCGTCATGGTACGGGAGCCATGAGCTGGTGTCAGTCTCTGATGTAGAACCTCCCCGAGCGTCATGATATGGGAATTATGAGCTGGTCTCAGTCTCTTAATGTAGGACCTCCCCGAGCGGTATGATATGGGAATCATGGGCTGGTCTCAGTCTCTTGATGTAGGACCTCCCTGAGCGTCATGATATGGGAATTATGAGCTGGTCTCAGTCTCTTGATGTAGGACCTCCCCGAGCGTCATGATATGGGAATCATGAGCTGGTCTCAGTCTCTTGATGTAGGACCTCCTCGCGCGTCATGATATGGGAATCATGAGCTGGTCTCAGTCTCTTGATGTAGGACCTCCCCGAGCGTTATGATATGGGAATCATGAGCTGGTCTCAGTCTCTGGCCGAAATGACGAGAACTCGTGCGAGCATCTTCACAGGGGATCAAAATGTCATTGTAGATTGTAGATGTTGTTGTAGACGTAGAGCCTTGTAGATGTAATTGGAGTTTGTAGATTGTAGAATTTCTTGGCTGTGAGCCATAATGTGTTGTAAATTGTTGGACTTCTTGGCTGTTAGCCATAATATGTTGTAGACTGTAGAATTTTGTAGATTGTATTTGTAGAGGTAACTTGTAATATATTGGAGATTGGAAAACTTCATCGGGGATCTTCAGAAGAGGTGTAAGCCGGTTGATTTGTAAAGTATGCCCTCTCAAATAAAGAGAGACTAATGTGATAAACTTCCTCGATTTCTCTGGGGAAATGTCACTTGATGGGATTAATCTTGTGTAATGAACTCACTAGGGAATATATATTCCTGGGGAGTACCTTTGTTGTAGCTGTAGAAGTATATATCATTGCAGATTCTCAACTGAAGAGAAGTATTTGTAGTGGGAATTTTCAAATAAGATAAGTGTCTTGTAATGTCTTTGGCGGACCTTTCTAATGGATTGACGAAGCGATTCCATTTGACGAGTTGATAATGTTGAAGAAACCGCTGAGGGTGAATGAACTGTCTTGTAGAAGCTGTCGTTTGTCGTTTTGAATAAGATCTTAGTCAAAATGAGTTGCTCAAATAAAGAGATTATTTATAGTCCCAATGTAGATGGTTGAGAAAACCTGTGATATTGTTGGAGAAATATCTGTGTTGCACCCTAAAATTTGCTCAACTTATTTCACCTGATTTTATGTCTCATAGCTTTAGCATTTGCATATTAGGTCATGTACATAATTCATTCATCTGCATAGCATAGCATGGGCAAGCCATCCAACAAGGTACCAAATGCAATTCTTATCTCTATGAGCATATCAAGAGGTTCTTATTCAAATTCAATCTTAGCCAAGTCATCAGAAAGAAATTGAAATCTGAGAAGTTAGTGGACCAAGCAGTGGATCTATCTCCTATCTTGAGGGTATTTGAAGATCAGCAGAGAGGTTGGGAGCTATGAATTGAAAGCATGGAATGCATATAGACATCATGGAAGACCTAGAGGGTCATTTTGAAAGTGAAACAAGTCATTGATGTGATTACAAGAGCTGCAGTTGAAGACAGTCAATTAGGGTTTCATCTGGGTCAACCCTGGGTCAACCCTAGGTCAAATGCTTGATTGAAGGGCATCAAGGCCTGTTTGAAAGATGTGGGATGCCTCATTTGACATGTATATATGGATGTGGTGTTGTGCCAACGAGAAATCAAAAGAAATCAAGAAGAGGAGAAGTTTCTAAATTAGGGTTTCTGTGTAAAATCCCCTGATTTAGGGCAAACTTCCAAGCAAGATAATTCAAAATGCAAGCTTCAAATGGATCCTTGGCCAACATGAAACTTGTAGAGTATCTCAAGACCTTTAATTTGAGTGGTGGAAAACATCAAGGAGATTTATAGAACTCATGTTATGGATCTTGCAAGTTACAGGTCATCTGAGGACACTGAAATTTGTTTGTGAAAGTTACTTGACTTCCAAGCAACTTTTACCCCTCAAGGAGCTTTCAAATGGATTTCCGGACAACATGAAAGTTGTTCCTCATGATCTTAGATTTCTAGAAAGGTATGGTATGCCTTCATATGATTTGTAGAACTCTACTTATGATCTTGGCAAGCCAGGGGTATTTTGGGAAAGTGAAATTACAGGTCATTTCAAGCATATGCCCAAAACTCCTATTTCCAAATTTCAAATGAAGAAATGGTCAACATCAAACTTGCTCCAAATGACATTTTGAGTCTAGAAAAGTGGTTGTGGCAAGTTGGAAATGCATGGAACTTAGATTTGCAAAAGTGACCAATATTAAAGGGAAAAATACCTTTTTAAATGACCAAAATTGTGATTTTTTGATACAAAAGCAAAACCAAGCATATGAACAACCATTTTGAAGGTAAATTGCATTTTAAGACCATTGGAAATATTATTTTTTTGGTTTGAAGTCAAGAAATTGGAGTTATCATAAGTTGCTTGTAAGAAAAGATACACTTGCCAAATCAAGCTAGGACCAAGGTGCAAGGCAAGTGATGGTTTCTACACTTTCTATTTGTCATGAAAAGAGAAATTCAAGAGATTTTGAGGGGATGTAACAAGGCAATGCAGAATTGGTTTTACAACTTGGTCATTTTCATTTTCTCATGCAATGATATGAATAACTTCTCATGGGATTAATCTAGCATCTTCCAAAACTTTCCATCATCATCTATATAAACCCTAGAGCTGATCCAGAAAGGGGTTGAACTTCATTTTGATCAAAACTTCATAGTTTCATTTCATCTTGCATTTTTGCAAATTCCTTCGAATCTCCTTAACTCTTCATCATTCATTCAATTTTATGATCCAATTCCATTCAATAATCATCCCTGAGTAGATTACAAGCAAGATCTGAAGAGGAAACTGCAAGAATCGTGCTATGCAATTTTCTCTCCTTCAAGTGCAATTGGAATCGGTTACCAAGATCCAGGTGGTTTGAGCAAGAATTGTTGCATACAGAAGAAAGAATATAGTCCATTGAATGATCTTGGAGCATTGCAAGCTGTGAATTGAAGAGGATCCTCATCTGTTTTCAACTTTTTACCAGGTTAGTTTTTCTCACAAATTGGCTTGAATTAGGTAGCATGATGTAGAATTGTTAGGTTAAACATGGTTTAGGTGGTTAGATGATTGATTCTGGAGCTTTAGGCAAGATTTCATGGAGGTTGACATGTGAGTGTAAATTCGGTTTGGACCTAGAACATAGTGGTTAGGATGTTATAATCTTAGATAATTAGCTAGTTGTGATCAGTATGGCATAAGGATTGTTTTTGTACAAAGAATGGTGAGATTGGTGATGATTGAAACCTGGTGAAATTTTGATTTCTTGATGTTATCCCTTTCGGTTTGGATGATAGAGGGTGATTTAAAACAAACCAACACCATGGCTGTGTTCTACGTGGAAAATAGAACGAAATTGGTTTTTACACCTTGAGATTTAGTGGAGAGATGAGTGTGCACGATAGAGGAGAAGATCTCTGCATGTGCATGTGTTTCCATGGAGTCTGAAACCCTAAGTGACCAAGGTAGAAGACGAATCAAGGCCCGTTGGATTGAGGAGACTTGTTTGACTGAGAACATCATCTAGCGGTCCACATTCAAAGATGAGATTTGGAGGGAGTTCTGAGCGCTCAAAGCGCAGCGTTTCATTAAAACGCCAGCATGGGTCTCACATGATCTTGCTTTCCCCACCCCCCTGAGCGAGGCCCAATTGAGTTGAACTATAATTGCCTGCTATTTACACCGTTGCATTTTCTTTTTTTTAATTTGATTTTCTGAAATCCTTGGGCTGGGGCGTGCCTTGCTTCTTGCACCCCCAGTATGGGCCCAGATCATAATAATAACTGCATACTCATACTATCTGCACCCCTTCATCATTTTCATATTAAATTTCACTCCAAATTTCTTTAATCTTTAAAAATTCATAATAAAATAAAAAATGACTTTTTTTTAATGAGACTTTTTTTTCCATTTTCTATTTTCTGTCTAGAAAAATATGAAACCATAAAATTGTCATTTTACTTCATTTTCATATTTTTGCATATTTTTACATTTAATCACTTTTTTTTAATGCTTTTGGTTTATGCTACCATTTGTTGAATTTAGTTTAGGAGCTTCCTTTAGGATTTTCACCCCATTATTTTTAGTACAACTAGATATGGATATTAGGTGCCCCCCTGATTTTTGTACCAATTTTTTAGGATTTAGTTTAGGTAGTTTAGTTAGAAACTATTAGGATAGTCAATTAGGGTTGTGAATATGACATAGGTGTAACAAAATAGTTTCTTTTTGGGTTTTTTAGGAAAAATTAGGAGATGGGACTATAGGGGTATTATGGGTAAGTGATAGATCCCTTAGAAAATGATTAGAATTTCCCCTATTATATTAATACTATTAGTATATTCTTGTAATTGATTGATTGTATGGTGTGCCCTTTCTAGGGTTATTGTTTGATTGTGTGGGGGTATTGGGCCTGCTTGGGGTTTGGGTTTGAGCTGAAGACTTTGTTGATGAAGCCCATTGAAGACAAGAGGAGTGAAGATCAATTTCAAGAGTTGATGAAGAGTGTAGCTTGCTTGCAGCTGTTGAAGATTATAGGAACTAAGAGCTAGGTAGAGCTTAGCATAGAAGCTTGCTTCATAAACATGGAAGCTCTTGTTTGCCTCCATCCCTCTCTGTGATTCAGAGTCTCTCTAGGATACTCACCCCCTTCCTTTGGAAGGCTTGGTGACAGTATCTAAGAGATAGAACTCTTGAGAGAAATATTCTACATTTTGTTAATAGTCTGTTTGCCACCTTTGGTGGTCAACTAACTGTTTAACATCCCAATTCATCTTATTGATTGTTCCTCATCCTGGAGAGTTTGACTTGAAGAAAAGCCATGAAAGATTGAAGATATAGACTTTGCTTGAAGACTGTAAAAGATGAAGATTGTGCTGTTGAAGCTGTGCATTTGACTGCTGCTGTCTGAAGCCCTGCTGTTTGAAGCTGTTGAAGGTGTTTACTGTCAGAGTTTCTTTCCTTGAAGATTGATGCTTGCTTGAAGACTGTGGATGTTTGGAGATGACTTGAAGACAGATGATGGAGCTTGCTGTGCAGAGTTGCTGTTTGCTGTTTATTTTTGCTGTATTGTTTGAGTTTCCCGGACTGTATTGTTTGCCAATTAATCTGTTAGGTTGAAAGAGAATTTTGTTCGCTTTTGCCTGTTGTTTTCTAGGTTCGAGGTTGAGTGGGACTCCCTTGCCTCGCTTGTACTACTGCATTCATGCATTTTACTGTTTTATTGTATACATGCTGTTGTTTTTCCGTCTATCCCTTAGGATCTCTGTTTCTCTCTGCGCAAGAGAGGAACATGATACACATTAGGTCTTAACCCATGCATGATAACATTAGGTTAGTTTGATTCCCTTTTCAACCATAGGTTAGAGTTCTGTCTCTCCTGTCTCAAAACAAACAGAAAAACACAATAAATATTTCAAACACAATAAAAGACACTTCTTCCGTAAAAGAAGGTGAACTCATCAAAACGTCATTTTTGTCCGCTTGGACTGTTAAGCAGAAAAACCCTTTTTCAGAAGGAGATAAAAACAATCAAGACAGACTTGTGTCGTGCGTGGCCCGAACTACGTTTGCTCTGATCTTTCATGCTGTATGAAAGTACGTAGGCATAGGATGCGATATCCTAGCGAGCAACATTCCCCTCCTTTCCAGTAGATAGGCGAACTACGTTGACTCTGATTTCTCGTTCCAGACGGGAATACGTAGGCATAAAGTGCGATACTTTGCCGAGTCACCTTTTTCTTTTCTTTTAACCCTTGACCTGTAGAGTAGATAGAATAACCATCCTTTCGACAGAAAACAAGCGTGGATCCCGTCGAGTACGACGTACGTGAGGGGTGCTAATACCTTCCCCTTGCGTAACCGACTCCCGAATCCAGGTTTTGGTTGCGATGACCATTCCTTTCCCCGTTTTGCGGTAGGTTTACCTCGAGCGTTTCCTTTCCCCTCCTTTGGGATAAATAACGCACGGTGGCGACTCTTCTGTTCAGCCGGCGCCGATTTTCGCAGTAGCGACAGCTGGCGACTCTGCTGGGGATCTAACGTCCCCTAAGCGAGTCAATCCTAGCGCTTGTTTTCCCGTCGAGGATTTTGTATGGATTTACATTTATGTCATTTACTTTTGAGCTTTATATTATTGTTATTATTGCTGTATTGGGATTGTGACGGGTGTTCTATGATTGAGAGATAAGCCGGACCTGGGCTTGAGTGCACCTAGAATTAGAGTGGAAAGTAGTGGGCGCGCACGTGCTTTGCATGTCCTAGTGTCCCGCGAAATCCACACTCAGACGAGGTTCTTCTGGTTGGCCTCCTGTCCTACCCTTTGGGTGGCTCGGGTTGCTGGTTAGTTGGATTGTCGACTCTGGGAACCGATCATTTGGAAGTTGGCTAAGTGAGGCCTCTTCAGGATTTGATGATGCCACTCCTTCTGGGAATCATATCATCAACCCTGAAAGTCTGTGACGCCGACGACCGCATAGGATGCCATACCATTGTCAGTTACTAGGACACCTACCTGTGAGAGGTTTGGGGCTATGCAGGTAACTAGACCTCCAAATACCGGTTTGTTTCTTGATTTAAGATTCAGGCTACCTATGGGCAGTTATTAGGGTCTGTCAGAGACCAAGTTGGATTGATTATTGGGTCTGAGGCTTGATTGGAGCTTATGTATGGGGTCTATCAGAGACCAGAGTTGAAGCTTTGTATTGGGTCTGTCTAAGGCCAGGGTTTGAGGAATTCTGGATGGTTTATCTGGGACTTATGATGTGGTTCAGGCTTCTCAGCCATGGCATTTGGTCCCTGTTGCACTTTATATGCATTGCATTGTCTGCATAACCATTATCATCGCATTTCATTAACGTGTGTCTGTGCTGCAGGTGCATTTGCATATTCCCTGATTCTAGTGTCCGGACTTCTGATTATTGATCATGGCTGGTTTGAGAATGACAATTGCCTACAAGTTACCTATCCCTGATGTTGCTCCCCTGCTTGGTTTGATTTCCCTTGCTGATGAGGATGTCCGGAGAAGCTTCAGGCAGAGTTACGGAAGACTGTTGAGACTGGTTCGCAAACCAACTGATGTTGAACTGAATGGGTTGTATACATTGATGCAATTCTATGACCCTGTCTTGAGATGTTTCACATTTGCTGACTTTATTTTGGGGCCTACCATGGAAGAGTACGCAGAGTTCATTGAGCTACCAGTGCAGAATAAGGTTCCTTTCATACACTTTGACGCTGAGCCCAAGTTAGAGGACTTAGTAATGGCTTTACGCATGGACGCTTCTGAGCTATTGATGACTTCTTGGCGCGGGGTTCCAGGCTTCTCCCTCCAGTTTCTGATTGGTCAAGCTCAAGAATACGCCAAGAACGGATGCTGGGTAGTCTTTAACGTTGTTTTGGCTCTGTGCATCTATGGGATAGTGCTGTTTCCCAATTTCCCGAATTTTGTGGACATTGATGCATTTCATTTGTTTACTGCTGGCAACCCTGTACCCACATTGATCGGGGATTTCTACCATTCGCTGCATTACAGAAATGAGAATAGGAGAGGCAAGAACGTCTCTTGTTGTGTGCCTTTGTTGTACATGTGGTTTAAGAGCCACCTCCCTCTAAAGGGGCCTTTTGTAGATGGTGCAACTACAGCTGAATGGCCAGAGAGCCTGATGAGACTATCTTCTGAAGACATCGAGTGGTTTGACCGAGACTTGTTGGGGTCTGAGCTTATTTTCAGCTGCTCTGGGTATCCGAACGTGCCCTTGATAGGAAGGAAAGGATGCATCAATTATAATCCGTCTCTGTTTTTTCGCCAGTTTGGATACGCATTGAAGAACCCACCTAGGGAGGAAGAAGTATAGGAATCTCTGTACTTCACCGGTGACTTGAATGGAGAGTTACTAGCCAAGCTTCAGCACGCTTGGATGCGTATCAACAGAAGAGGGAAACCCCTATTGGGGAAGAATGATTGTCAGGATTATGTACCTTACAAAGTTTGGATCCAAGAGAGAGCAAAACAGTTGCTAATGCCGTTTCCAGCTGCACCAGTCTGTGTTCATATTCCAGTGGAGGAACCAACCACCGTTACTATGGAGGTCTACGAGCAAGTTGTAAAAGAGAAGGAAGCCTTGCTGTTGGCTAATGAAGAGTTAGAAAAGGAACTGGCTCAGATGCGTAGTGAGAAGAACAAGGCTGTGCATTCTTTTCAACAGCAGATTGAATTAGTAAACAGGCTAGGTGCTGAACTGACCGAAGAGAAAAAGAAGCGTGAACGTCTGGGGAAAGAATTCAGAAGCTCTCATGATATGTTGGAGTCCAAAAAGAAAGCACTCGATGCTGCCCACTGGGAAATCTCTTCTTGTAACAAAACGTGGAATGCTACGCTAACCAACAACAAAAAGAGGGAAGACAAATTGAAGCGGCAAATTTTTGAACTCGAAGAACAGTTGAAGGCTAGCACTAAAAAGTATGAAGAGGAGGTAATGGCAAGATATAGTCTTCAGAACGCATTAAACAAGGCCATCGAAAGCAAGAAAGAGGTTGTGTCTCAAAAATGGAAGCTAGAGGATCGCTTCGGAGAAGGGGCATGGGAAGAATCTGCTGGTGATTTACGACGTGTTCTCAAGCGAAGAGATCTACTTGTTGAGGGTCTGCTTACCCGACCAAGTCATCCAGAGACTAAGAGGTTATTAGAGGAGTACCAGGCATATGGGAGCACTTGACTATTTCATGTATTAATGTGTATGCTTTATTTGCATTGTGCTGGCCATCACCAGGATTGTTGGTTGAGGTCATGCCTTCTTATTGTACACTCGTTGATATTGTATTCCTGACTTGATGGGTTTCTCTGCAATATATGAGGTGTTTTCTATGATTCGGGTCCGAACTTCGTCTTGCTGTCACTGTCACCGCACTGACACCTTCGCACTAGAATCGGGGAGCGATATTCCCTAATGCACAAACACATATTGCATTGCATTCCCATTCATATTGCATTATAGGTGATTATTGAACTGTATCTCATTTCCTGCACCGTACAGGTCTTTTCAGGATTGAAAGTCAACGCCCGCACCGATACTCCACTCGTACCAACTGCAGAAGAGTTATGGATTAGATGCAGAATGAAATGCAGGACATGCGTGAGAAGCTGGCGCTATTCATGCAGACAATGGAGACCATTGTGAAAGGCCAGGAGAACTTGCAAGCTTTGGTGCAGCCTTTGCTGATGAGAAATGCTGGGCACGGAAACGAAGACCATAATTCTGTGCGTGTTGACGGGGATGGTACTCCTACACCGGTAGCTCCACCTGTGGTGAACATACCTGCTGTCAATGTGAACAACGGCGCTGCCGCCGGGAACGGTAACGCAGGAATCGGTAACGAGACTGTCGTCAACAACGTTGGGTTTGGAGATGTCAATCTGGGTGGTGATAATATGGGAGGTAATGGCTTCGGTAACAATGGTTTCGGCTTTAATGACCAGGGGTTTGATCATGCTGGGAAGTACGGCTTCAACACTCAGGGCTTCGGACAGGATAGATTTGGTATGACTAATCAGGGTTATGGCGGACTCGGTAATGGGAATGGTGCTGGGATAATGTCTTTTGGACCTGCTGGGGTCGCTCCGGGGTATGGTAACAGGGGGCGGGGCCCTGTGATGAATCAGAATAGATTTGGCCGTAACAACGGATACGATGGATACGAAAATGGGAACGGTAATTGGCTGGAAGATCAGCAAGAGGATGCTTTCTCTGGTGGAGGTTTTGAAGGTCCTATGGATGATTCTCAGAGAATCAAGATGCTCGAGGAGCAGATGAAAGGCGTCGTGAATCAAAGTGCTGTTGGTTTAGATATGACCACAATGGGTCTGGTGCCTGGTCTGAGGGTACCGCTAAAATTCAAAGCTCCCACATTCAACAAATATAAGGGGGATACCTGTCCAAAGGTGCATGTGCGGTCATACTATAGAAGGATGTCGGCTTATTCAAACGATGAGAGAATGCTGATGCATTTCTTTCAAGACAGCTTGTCTGGTCCTTCCCTTGAATGGTACATGGGGTTGGAGCCAACTCAGATAAAGACTTGGAAGCAGCTGGCTGAAGCGTTTGTGGCTCATTATAAGTACAACAGTGACTTGGCCCCCAACCGGGTCCAATTGCAGGGGTTGTCCCAGAAGAAAGATGAGAGCTTCAAAGAATATGCGCAAAGGTGGCGCGATCTGGCTACACGAGTTCATCCTCCTTTAGATGACAAAGAAATGAATGATATGTTCATAGGAACATTTACTGGTGTGTTTTATGACAAGCTGTTTCATACTTCCTTGGGCAGTTTCTCAGACCTAATCTTGATGGGTGAGAAAATTGAAAGCAACATTAAACTAGGAAGATTCCAAGCTGAGGAATCCGCTTCAGCTGGCAGTAACAGAAGGGCTTTCGGTGGGCACCGTCAAGGTGATGCAAGTGCAGTATTCGGGGGCCGAGGCCGAGGCCGGGGCAGAGGTCGGAATTAGTACAATCATCCGCAACAGGTAGCAAGTGTCACCATTCTGTTTCAGCAACAACCATTACCACCACAGCAGCAACCACAACAGGGGGTACATCCTGCCCAACGCAGAATCCAGGGGGGCAAACCAAGGAGGGTGTTTGAAACGCCTCCTTCAACGTATGCAGAATTGCTACAGACGTTACTGGGTTTGAATTTGGTGGAAAAGAGGACTATGGCGCCAGTAACAGGCACTCCGCCGTACGGATTTGACGCGAACAAGCACTGTGAATTCCACTCCGGGGCTCCTGGCCACGACATAGAGGGTTGCCACGTGTTCAAGCATGTGGTATAGGATCTGTTGGATAGCAAGGCTATCAATTTTGGACAAGCGGGTCCGAACATAGTACAAAAGCCTATGCCCAACCATGGGGAAAATGCTATTTTAATTGAGGAGGGTTTGAACTTGATTATGAATGTTGATGACCTCAAGACAGCGTTGTGTGAAATAAAGAGCAGATTATTGAAAGGAGGTGTGTATCCGGGCTGCGATGAGTATTGTTTAGAGTGTTGGACCCAAGCTGGGGGTTGTGCTGAATTGAAGAAGGGTATTCAGACCTTGATAGACGGAGGCACATTGCAATTCGACAGAACGACAGTTGAAGAACCTGCAGAGTTATCAGCGGATGAGCAAAGTGATGTAGCTACAGTGACAATTCCCCGAAAAACAATAACTATAACAGCGCCAGCCAGGCGACCGCCGATCACTATCACCAAGGCAGGACCAGTCCCTTATGAGAGCACTACGGCGGTACCCTGGACCTATGGGTTGGAAGCATACTGTGATGGGGTGAAAATTGATATTAATAAACAGCCAGTTGAGGTTGTAGACAATGTCGTCGGTACTGGAGGGATGACGAGAAGTGGGAGAATTTTTATATCGCCTGAGGTAGAGGCTGAACGACTGGCGAAAGGAAAAGGAAAGATGAATGAGAATGTCCCTGGGCAGAGGAACGAAAAATAAACGTCATTGAAGGATGTAGAAGAGTTTATGCGCCTTATTCGTAAGAGTGATTATAAGATTGATGAGCACCTTCAACAAACGCCATCAAAAATATCCATACTGTCGTTGCTATTGTGTTCCGAAGCTCATAGGAATGCATTGTTGAAAGTTCTGGATACTTCCTTCGTACCCCAAGATGTTTCTGTGAATCAGTTGGAGGGGGTGTTGGCACATGTGAACGCAGGCCATAGCTTGGGATTTACAGACTTTGATTTGACCCCGAAGGGGAGAGAGCATAACATGGCGTTGCACGTCTCAGTTGAGTGTAGGGGCTCAGTCATGTCGCATGTACTGGTAGATACCGGATCTTCCTTGAACGTGCTGCCAAAGAAAGCAATGATGAAATTGGACATCAGGGGAATCATTTGTACGCCTAGTGACTTGGTGGTCAGGGCATTTGATGGTACACGAAGAACAGTCTTTGGGTCCATAACGTTACCTCTACAGGTGGGGCCGGAGGTTTTCGAAACTGAATTTTACATTATGGACATCCAGCCAGCATACAACTGTCTTCTCGGACGACCATGGATCCATGGTGCTGGGGCAGTCACATCTACCTTGCACCAAAAGCTGAAATACATGGTAGGGGACAGTGTGGTCACGGTCTGTGGAGAAGAAGATATATTGGTTAGCCATCTGTCATCATTCAAGTACGTAGAAGTCGACGGCGAGATTCATGAAACACCCTGTCAAGCCTTTGAAGGGTTGCGCATCAAAGACAAAGTGCCGGGGCCGAGTAGAGCGTCAGAGGTAGCCATTTCGTCATACAAGGAGGCTCAAGCTCTAGTAAAGACTGGCGAGACAAAAGGCTGGGGCAAGGTTCTGGATATCCCCGTGAAGATGGACAGATTTGGGCTGGGATATCAACCGTCGTCATCAACGCCTGCTGTAGGGGCACCCCATTTCAAAGGACCAATAACAATCACAGCTAGTGGAGTGTACCACGAGGCCATTAACGCTGTTTCAGATTCTGAAGAAGGAGACAGTGACTGCGACATGGACGCCTGGATTCAGCCGAGCGTGCCAGGACAAGGATTATGCAATTGGTCTATTCAGGAGATTGTTCCTGTGACTCACAAACAGTAATACTTTGTTTTCTTAATTGTCGAACAATCCGGTGTCTTACCCAGGGCATCGTGATTTTGCTTAGGGCCGTGCTGTTATGTACATTGCATTGTTTAATCATTAAATAAAAGGCGTTTTTCATGTACAAATATTGTGATCTCTGTTTTTCCTGTTTTTGTTGTTTCACAATAAAATGGCAACGTGGTTATTCGCTTTATACGCATTTTGAAGCATTTAACCATTCCTTTTGCAGGATAATATTTTCAGATGACATCATTAAACCGCCTATGACTCACTTCGACTTTGAGCACCCGGTATTTCAGGCCGAAGAAGAGATTGTTGAAGATGGCGACGTTCCCAAAGAGTTATCTTGGTTGGTAAAGCAAGAAGAACGAGTCATTCTGCCTCATGAGGAGGTCGTTTAAATTATTAACCTGGGGTCAGAAGGGGTTGAAAAGAACATCCGTATAGGAGCCGCGCTGCAGAGCAACGTCAAGCGAAGACTGGTTGAAATGCTCAGAGAGTACAGTGATGTGTTCGCTTGGTCGTATGAAGACATGCCTGGGCTGGATACGGATATGGTTGTGCACCGTCTGCCGCTAAAAGAAGAATGCCCGCCGGTTAAGCAGAAGCTTCGCAGAACTAGACCTGATATGGCAGTGAAAATTAAGGAGGAGGTTCAAAAGCAGTGGGATGCTGGTTTCCTAGCTGTTACAAAATATCCCTCATGGGTCGCTAATATCGTGCCAGTGCCAAAGAAAGACGGTAAAGTGAGAATGTGCGTAGATTACCGTGATTTAAACAAAGCGAGCCCGAAAGATGATTTTTCGCTTCCTCACATCGATGTGCTGGTCGACAACACTGCTCAATTCTCCGTATTCTCCTTCATGGATGGCTTCTCGGGCTATAATCAGATTAAGATGGCGCCAGAAGACATGGAGAAGACTACTTTCATAACGCCTTGGGGAACATTTTGTTACAAAGTGATGCCCTTCGGACTAAAGAATGCTGGGGCAACGTATCAGCGTGCAATGACGACTCTTTTTCATGATATGATGCATAAAGAGATTGAAGTATATGTCGATGATATGATTGCCAAATCCCAAACGGAGGAAGAACATTTGGTGAATCTGCTGAAGCTATTCAAGAGGCTTAGGAAGTTCAGGCTGAGACTGAACCCTAACAAGTGCACCTTCGGGGTGAGATCGGGTAAACTGCTGGGGTTTATCGTGAGCGAAAAAGGAATAGAGGTTGATCCTGCAAAAATAAAAGCAATACAAGAAATGCCGACGCCTAAAACAGAAAAAGAAGTACGTGGGTTTTTAGGGAGGTTGAACTACATTGCTAGGTTCATATCTCACCTGACAGCTACGTGTGAGCCGTTATTCAAGCTGTTGAAAAAAGACTAGGCTGTAACGTGGAATGAAAATTGTCAAAAGGCGTTCGATAAAATAAAACAGTATTTGCAAGAGCCTCCTATCTTGATACCCCCAGTGGCAGGGAGACCCTTGATTATGTATTTGACAGTTCTTGAGGGAAGTATGGGTTGTGTTCTCGGTCAACACGACGAGACAGGAAGAAAAGAGCATGCGATATACTACTTGAGTAAGAAGTTTACTGAATGTGAATCTCGATATTCAATGCTCGAAAAAACTTGTTGCGCGTTAGCCTGGGCCGCCAAGCATTTGAGGCAATACATGCTGAACCATACAACCATGCTCATCTCGAAGATGGATCCTATCAAATACGTATTTGAAAAGCAGGCATTATCGGGGAGAATTGCCCGTTGGCAGATGGTTTTGACCGAATACGACATCCAGTATGTCTCACAGAAGGCTATAAAGGGGAGTGTATTATCTGAGTACTTGGCAGAGCAGCCTATTGAGGACTACCAATCGATGAGGTTTGATTTTCCTGACGAGGATATCATGTACCTAAAGATGAAAGATTGTGAAGAACCGTTGCCGGACGAAGGACCAGAATTGGGTTCCAAATGGAAGTTGATCTTTGACGGAGCTGTAAACGCCTACGGTAGCGGAATAGGGGAAATCATCACTACTCCACATGGGTCGCACATCCCATTTACTGCTCGATTGACCTTTCCAGTTACCAATAATGAAGCCGAATACGAAGCTTGTATCATGGGGCTTGAAGAAGCCATTGATTTGCGAATCAAAAATCTGGATGTATACGGAGACTCAGCTCTGGTGGTGAATCAAATAAAAGGAGAATGGGAGACACGTCAGCCTAATTTGATACCATACATGAATTACGCGAGGAGATTGTTGCCTTTCTTTGACAAGGTTGAATTACATCATGTACCGCGAGCAGAGAATCAGATGGCTGACGCCCTGGCCACTTTGTCTTCCATGTATAAAGTCAACTTCTGGAATGAGGCTCCCAGAATTGTTATCTCCCGGCTTGACAGACCCGCCTTCGTGTTTGCCATTGACAAAGCATCTGATGATAAACCGTGGTATTTT
Source organism: Lathyrus sativus (assembly GCA_963859935.3). Taxonomy (NCBI): domain Eukaryota; kingdom Viridiplantae; phylum Streptophyta; class Magnoliopsida; order Fabales; family Fabaceae; genus Lathyrus; species Lathyrus sativus. Next base: position 613,417,522 of record OZ012735.1, on the reverse strand, counting down.
GATATCCTTAATTTCCTGAAAAACAAAGAGTATCCGGCTGGGGCATCCAGTCACGATCAGAAGACTCTCAGGAGATTGGCGGGTAATTTCTATCTGAATCCGGATGGTGTCCTATACAGGAGAAATCACGACTTGGTGCTACTACGTTGTGTAGACGAGAAAGAGGCGAAGCTGCTCATGGAGGAAATACATGAGGGTACATTTGGTACGCATGCTGGTGGGCATGCTATGACGAGGAAGCTGCTGCGGGCAGGTTATTATTGGCTAACTATGGAAACTGATTGTTTCAAGTTTGCGAAGAGGTGTCATAAGTGCCAGATCTATGCAGATAAGATCCATGTGCCTCCGAGTCCTCTAAATGTAATGTCGTCACCGTGGCCGTTCTCAATGTGGGGAATCGATATGATTGGAAAGATCGAACCGACGGCATCTAACGAACACCGGTTCATTCTGGTCGCAATCGATTATTTTACCAAATGCGTGGAAGCGGCATCCTATGTGAATGTGACCAAGCAGGTGGTAGCCAGGTTCATCAAGAGAGATATCATTTGCAGATATGGAATCCCCGAGCGGATAATTACCGACAACGGTTCGAACCTGAATAACAAAATGATGAAGGAGCTGTGTCAGAGTTTTAAGATCGAGCATCACAACTCTTCTCCTTATCGACCCAAGATGAATGGCGCTGTTGAAGCGGCCAATAAGAATATAAAGAAGATTGTTCAGAAGATGGTGGTGACCTATAAAGACTGGCATGAGATGCTACCTTTTGCTTTGCACGGTTATCGTACGACGGTACGCACATCAACCGGGGCAACCCCGTTCTCGTTGGTATATGGAATGGAAGCAGTGTTACCACTAGAGGTTGAGATTCCTTCCCTGAGAGTATTACGAGATGTCCAACTAGACGAGGCAGAATGAGTGAAAGATAGATTGAACCAGCTGAGTTTAATGGATGAGAAGAGGCTAGCTTCTCTAGTATACGGTCGTTTGTACCAGAGCCGAATGAAGAAAGCGTATGATAAAAAGATACATCCTCGGAGCTTTCAGACGGGCGACCTTGTGTTGAAAAGGATTCTCTCGCCACAGGCAGATCACAGGGGCAAGTGGACCCCCAACTACGAAGGGCCATACGTTGTCAGAAAAGTCTTTTTAGGAGGAGCTTTGTTATTGTCCACCATGGACGGTGAAGACTTTACGTCGCCTGTGAATTCGGACGCAGTTAAAAAATACTTTGCTTGAAATTGACCCGCTGGACAGAAAAAAGAGAGTCCAGGCAAAAATGGGGCATCCTGGCGAACCAAAAACAGAATGAAAGGTTCGGGCAAAAGTTAGGGATAAAATTGAAAAAATGTACACCCGCGAAGTTGAAAACCTACACTGGGCGGCTTCGGCAAAAAAGGGTATCCCGGTGAACTGAAAACCCGTAAAGGGCAGTTCACGCAAAAGTTAGGGATTTGAAAAGCAAATGACTGCGGTCTGAATTTGATACTGCGGTGCGCATTGGTGCGAGAGAATATACCTGAGGGATCGATTATCAAATACAATCTCTTCGGAAGTGTGAATACCAGGAAAGCACTAGAGTCAGGCGAGTCATAGGAGGATCAGCTCATGATGTTCGTCTGCATCCCGTTGCCGACATGTGTACAAATTTGATTTGTCATTGTATTTATGCTTCTTGTGCATACTTGTATATTTGCTGTGCGTAGCTTCCTCTTTTCAGGAGTTACATCCCGTGTACGAAATTCTGCCCATTTAGGGGCCCAATCAATAAAACATGTTATTCAGTATTTGATGCTGGTTCTTTACTGTTTGTACATGACAAACGCCCAGGTTTAATAAAACTGGTGTCATACCCCAAATTTGTCCCATCTTTTATTTTCTTATGTCAAATAGTGGTGTGGCGATCTTTTCCTTGGATGATCCATTGGCCGTAACTCTTTAATATTTAGGTAATAGAGATCTTGTGTGGTTTCTATAATTAAAGGTTTTTGAAAAGATGTGGAGCTTAACAAGAGAAAAAATGGATATTCAAGTAATGTGGAGCTAGTATTAAAGTAATGGGGTCAAATAATATGAACTTTGTCTTGATCTATGGCAATTTTTGTTGTTAACTACAAATTATGGAGTAGGTTCAAATAGCAATTGTCAGATTAGTAGCAAACTCTGATTTAGTTGTTTGGTTTCGGGTGTGGGCCAACCTAAAATCCAATTTGGCCTAATTAGTGGGTTTTGTCAAAGTCATGGTTGAATTATATCATCAATCCAAATTGTGGTGAGTAAAGGGCCAGGTGATTATTAAATTCTCAAGTTCAAAGGTCAGCTGAGTAAAATGATATCAAATTCAATTCGTGTTACGTAGATGCAAGGTGTTATGTTCAAGATAAATAATGTGATAGCTTGTATATGAGGTATCCATGTCATAAATGGTGAAATACTTTGATGATATGTATGATACAATGTTTCAAATTTCCAGAAATTCACATTTTATACGAACAACACATCTAAACAAGGAAGGAGTGCCAGCTGGGCCTAAGAAACACATCACCACAGCAAGTACATCAAGAGAATCATAAGTTGCCTTAAAGCCTCCATCATCTCCTCTTTGAAGTCTACCAACTCTCTCTTGTGATTCATTGCAATCTAGTGCTCTTGCAAGAGGTTCTATTGTGGTTTGTTCCCAGACACTTACTCTGTTGCAACCTTATCAATCCCACCTCTGAGAGGTCTTCTTGGGCATAGCACCTTCTCGTGGATTAACCTGCACGAAACCGTTGCTGATTCTTTACACGCAACTGGTACGGTTCGATATTGAAAAAACTGCTACAAAGGCACAACACCGAAATTTTATCAGCACAACCATCATTATGCATAATTCACAAACTGATGAAGAAAATGATAAGCGAATAACGGAGATACTATGGACATTTCACCTGCAGGAGCTTCGGCGAAACTCTACGCCCGCACCTCAACAGCATATGAATCATATAGCTGTCCCTCGCGCGTGAAAGCGAGACTTGCGCATCTCATGTTACCGTCACCGTAGTCCCGCGAATCCCTTACGGAAGGGATAGAACGCAGGCTCACAGCAGCGCCTGTAGTATAAAAAACCAGAAAAGCACAACCAATCACAAAACCATTAACAGAACACGCATCTCATAAGAATCCAAAACCAGACCTGAGAAAAATACCGACACGATTCGTAAACCTTGCCGCTACTGGGAAGGATCTAATGGATGACGAGAAAACAGGGGATGTCGCTATTGATCTTTTTGCTGCTTTAGCTGTGGAAACTGATGCAGTTAAGGAGTGGAAATCTGAGTTTCAAAATATTCAAACTTTGGATTTGCTTATTGGTTTTCTTTCTCAAGACACTGGTATTCATAACAACCGATTTCATACCAGCCACTATCCACAATCAGCACCAGTGTAATAACATGATTCCAGGTCGTACAATGCAAAACCATTCTTCACGCAATGTTGTAATTTGTTCCACAGCCTATCACCAAAATACAACACAGCCAGCAATAATTTCCAGACCATAATCGACAACAAAAAAAATCAAGCATATGACTACCGTAAACCGTCACAGAGGAAGATCCCCACAAGCTGTCAAGCGTGGCTCACAAAAGGCCTCCCCAAAAGCACGTCTCCATCATCAGCAAGAGCCACATGTGAAGTTCTGAAAAAATGCTAAATAAAAAACATACAGCAATGTCATTCGCAGCGAAATTTGGTCGGGACTGTGACATACAAGGCAACCAAAAGGGCAAGAATAACATGTGAAGCAACTCGTATGATTCAACCTTACCAATAAAACAAAATGTCAAAACAAGTTGTACCTTATTTTAACTATTGAGAACTGCACATCACCGACAAAACCTGTTGGTACCTGCTAGAAGCTACATAACCTGCAGAAAAGACTCACAAAAAAAACACAACCAATTGCCTTGCTTGCAATATAACAAAACCTATTGGTACCTGCACTCGTACAAAGCTCACAGACTCACAACCGTCCAACCAAGCAAATCCCGCGCGGTGAATACGTACGCCAAAAATAACTCACACAACCACAATGTTTTTCTCAGTCAAAACCTCCAAAATCGTACCAGCCCAACAACCATCAAGCAACATAGCAACTACAAAAAACTCAGCAGCATATTAAAACAGGTATGGAAGCAAGTTGCAGATCAGATTGTGCAGGACCAATATGCAAAACGGCTCACGCAGCGCAAACATTATGGATTGAAAAAAAGAGCAGAGCGATAAGTTCTTCATTATTGATGACTGCTATATAAAAGTTGCGAAAAAAACTCCCTGCAAATCAAGAAGAAAGAAAATAAGTCGTGCTCACAAGTAGTCCAAACTACTATTTTGCATAGGCCAAAACAACATTCCATGTATGCGTTGTGTCGTATGAGCCAACCTTCATGAATCACACCACCCACTTCCTATTACGGACCTGCAAAAAAAGCCACGCTAATCCAAAGCAAATTACCACTCCCACTCCAAAACCTTCCCATAACGATAGCAGACAAAATCTGCCAAGTAAAACAGGCCCCCTCCAAAATCGTACCAGCTACAACCACTCTGCAAAAGGACAACAGCAGCTCACAAATCCACTCCATGCCAGACCAACAAACCACAGCCTGCTGCAAGGACGGTACCAACCTGCACATGAAAGAGACCTTTCAGAATGTACTCCTAAAGACATAACCAACAAGTCTGATTATTTTATGGGAAAAAGGAGGAGAGACAAAAAAAAGCGGAGGAGGACCTGCAAAGCTTTCTCTTCTTTCTTCAATAGCCAACAAAAACCAATCTTGATATCCCTTGAACCCTTTAAAAACCTGGGACCCAAAAAGATCAAAAAGAAAGAGATAACACCTTCCTCATTGATACAACCTAAAGATTCCCTTCAAAAATCTCCCCCAACACCAACTCCAGAAGCCAGACTCATTTTTCAAACACGACTTTCATCTTGCTTTCAACATAACCAACAACATCTCAAAACTCACCTTCAAACTTCTCTTCAAACATTTTCCTCCACAAACCTTCAACTCATTTTTCACCCAACATAATCCCCTTAACTCCATACACTTTTCATCTCCCACCTGGATTCTAAACCTCCTCCTCTCTCAATCATTTTCAAATCACAAAAACGAACATCTTCCATATCTTAACCTTCTTCCTCCAATCATTAACCGTGATAACCATCACCCAAAAACTACTCATCTTCAATACACAAACTTGTTTTCAGGAATTCTTCAACCTTCATGAAAATAAACAACTTCAAAAAACCACCACTCGAACCAACCCAGAACTTCATCTGAACCAACTATTATCATCATCCATGACGAGTCTCACAACACAACGCAAGACAGTCAAAAAACTTCAGACATTCAACAACTTGAACCCTCACCTTCCAGACTCTAACCATCAAAGCTTTTCCGTCTCCATCTCATTCAAACTTCAACCGTGATGAACCTTCAACTTCTGGAAAAAAAGCATCTTCTCCAACAAACATCATTGTTCTTCTTCTTCAACAGATAAACTTTCCTTCAAATCTCCTCTATTTCTGCCGGCTCCGACGACACCTTCTTTCAAAACCCAAACAGAAACTAAAGATCCTCTTTCAAATCAACAAAAAAAACAATTCCTTCAAACCTTTACCTTCATCCTTAACCCATTAATCTTCATCAAATCGTACAACCCAGATCTTCATTGACCCCCATTTTCGTTCAACTTCAACCATTTTTGAACCAACATCAATCACCATTAACCATCTTCCATTGTTCAGCTGAAACCCAATCAAAGCTCGACCCAAATCTGAATCTCCAGTAACCCTCTCCAAAACCCATTTCGTGAAAACCCGGAGAAACTTCAGACCCATAACATCGACAACCGTTTCAAATCAACCCAAACCCTCCGCGAATTGCATCAAATCGAAGAGGTCCAGACTTTACAAACATACCCGGAAATCAGAAGATAGAATAAGAAGGAATCCAAACCTCGAACGAGAACAGGCAAGTCGAAGGAAGACCGAGTGAGGTCGGTGTGGAAAGACGGAGGAGAAGATGGTCTCGTTTCCGATTCCATGGTCATGACTCATTTTCCCATTCTTGGTCGTCGTTGCAGTTGTCATTTCACGAAAACTTTGTTTCATACGAAAATGGGCAACGATGATGATAGTAGTTTGAAACTTGGTTTTGTTTCTTGGCAAAGTGAAAAGAAGAAGAGGACTTCTTAGCCGGTTAGTGGGCCTCACGGCCCATCTATTTTCATTTGGATTTATACCCACGGGTTCCTGTGCAAACCCTCCTTTCTTTTATATTTTGACTGTTATGGTTTTGGGCTTTGGCCCATTTGGTTCCATTATTATTCATACACCCCTGTTTATCTTGTACAGACCCCCTGTTTAATTTCTTTTTTGAAATATATTATATATTTTATTTTTTTTGTGTGGATATTTTCTGTATATATATTACTTTTTTTTATATTTGGAATTTTATATATTATATTTCTTTTAGAAGTTCTATATTTGACTTTTAGAGTTTATGTATATATTATTTTATTTTCAATTTATTTTTACATTTCTATTAGAACATATTGCTTTTCTTTTAGAAGTTTTTTTTTATATTTAGAATTTTAATTCTTACTTTTTCTTTTAAAAGCTGAATTTTATTTCTCATTTGTTATTGGGCATTTTCGTCGTTTTGGTCGATGACGAGACCTCCGTAATTCATTACCAGTCAAATTATTGATGAGTAATGTTGGATCTGAGACCACCTATTTTCTCTCTTTATTTCTTGTCCCGACTCGATTCAAAAACATTGTCAAACCATCTTTTAAATCATATTCTTTGTATTGGATTAAACGAGGGGATTAAGTGTAGACTTTCTTCCTCTCCGAGTGTCGAGATGCTCACTGTAGTGTGGGTGGTTTAGACACTCGTCTTTCAATACGAAGACTTTTCCACCCCTTTTCCTCCTAAAACCTCGGTCCCGCACCGAGTGACTTTTCAAACCTTCCTTCCTAAAATCTCGGTCTCGTACCGAGTCCTTTTTCAAACTATTATAATTTGATTTCTCTTTGTATCGAATTAAAAAGAGGGGATTAAGTGTAGACTTTCTTCCTCTCCGAATGTTGGGATGCCCACTGTAGTGAGGGTGGTCTCGATATTCGTCTTTCAATACGAAGACACGCCTCCATCCACCACCTCTCCCTCTTTAACTTCATTCCGTAACCTTTCTCACCTAAAACCTCGGTCCTGTACCGAGTGCATTTTCAAATCTTTTCATAACAAAAACTTGAATGGTCGTGGAGTGGTTAGGCGTAGGCCTTCTCCTATCCCGAGTGCTGACGTTTACCGTAGGGTTCTCTGTCGCAAAGCACTTACCATTCAAAACCAAAAACATCTTTAATAAGAGAACGAAATTCTCTTTGCATTGAATTAAAGAGAGAGGATTGGGTGTAGACCTCTTCTTCTCCGAGCGTAGGGATGCCCACTGTAGTGAGGGTGGTTTCGACACTCGTCTTTCAATACGAAGACGCCTCGTTCGCCACACCTTTTTTATAACAAAAGCTTTGAGATAACGAATTGGGTACTACCCGTAGGGGTTACTATCCGAGGACCTGTCTCGCCCCCTAAAAAACAATCTAATCAATCAAACGTGACTCCTTGCCCCGCGTGGCGAAAACTAATCAATCTTTCAAAAGGATATGTTACGTCCGTTCTACCGCAAACAGGTAATGCCTAAGTCTCCAACGAGCGAGCAGCAAAACACCTAACTGCTAGAATGTGCACGATAGCATCATCCATAAAAAACATCAACACACCGTAGGCCGAACTACGGCTGCTCTGATTCTTTACTTTTTCAAGTAAAGATACGTAGGCACAAGGGCCACAATCCTTGCCGAGCACATTCCCCCCATATCTGTAGTTCCCCGAACTACGTCGACTCTGACTTTCTCACATCCATTGAGAATACGTAGGCATAGGACTGCGAAGTCCTACCGAGTCTGTTCTTTCTCTTCTTCCCCCTGTTATCTCTCTTTTCCCAATTTCTAACCTTTCCCTATATCCTTTGAAACACTTTTATAGCATAATGTTTAAGCAGATAAATTCACACATCGACAAACAAAAGGTTCCCATCGAGTACGATGGATGCGAGAGGTGCTAATACCTTCCCCTCGCATAACCGGCTTCCGAACCCGTTCTTGGTCGCGAGACCATCTTATCCATTTCTTTCTTAAGGTTTTCTCGATATTTTCCTTTCCCCTCATGGGATAAATAAAGTTCGGTGGCGACTCTTCTGTCTATCCTTTTCGCCTCCCCGTCGTTGCGCGATGCATTTTTCGAGTAGTGGCGACTCTGCTGGGGACCTCCTAGCGAGCCAAGCCTATTTTGTTTGTCGTATTTGATTTTATTTGCTTTATTTGTTTATGCTTTGATTCTCTAACCTGTTGGGTTTATTGGATGGTTTGTGAGATAAAGCTTTCTACCCGAGCTTTCGAGTATACACTAAGATTAGGAGGTGGTTTCTTTCTGATTTGCGAGACTTAGGACTCGTTGAGTTGGATCGAATCCCACCGCTCAGATGAGACCCCGTTGGGATGATTATGTCTTACGTGTAGTCGTAACGACGTCTTTATTTCCGACGTGGGAATCCGTGACTCTGAGGACCTTTTGTAGAACCTTATTCCGAAGGTGCCTAAAACATAACTCTGTGTTCATCCTTTGAAGGGAATACCGTCTTACGAGTAGTCGTTCTGATGGAAAACTTTTGAGGGTTAGTGCATGGGACTTTGTTTAAAGGCCTTTTGGGGATACCCTCTTATTAAACCAGTAGATTGCCCACCCAAGGGGAGAGGTACCATTTGTTGTTGTGCAGGATATATGACTTAGATCCTTGATATGGATCTGTTCTCGTGTGCACTCATAGTGTTGCATTTGCATAAGCATTTTTGCATCATTTTGCATTTTCTCTATCCAGATACCAAGGCCTCACCCATCCTCTGTTCATAACCCGCAGTTGATTTCCCGACACTCCCGTTGAACTCGTGAGAGCTGTAAAGAGTTTGAAGCAAGGGGAACGTAGACACCTTGAAAGGCCAAGTCAGACAATGCAAGCTGAGGTAACTATGGAGCAGAAGTGGACTATGGAGCAGGTTCAAGCAGAGTTAAGGGAAGTCCGAAGCCAGATGGGACAATTCATGGTGGATATGCAAGCTTTGCGTCAAGATCAGAAAATGCTCAAGGAAGAAGTTCATCAACTAAAGACTCAGATGGGCCAGATTATGGAAGTCATGGAAAATGTGCTAAGAAAGGACGGAAATCTTAGGCCTGAGGTCGCAGCAAAAATGATCATTCAACCCGTACCTATGGAATATCTTCGAGAGCGCGATATGCCTCGTAGATCTTTTACACAACCTAAGATTCCAAGATTTCCCCGTCGGCAGCTACCTCTTATTTCCCAAGACAATCCTAAGGTTAGGAGGTATGCGCAGAGGCTGAAGCAGCCCGATAGAAGCTTCGACCAGATCCCTATGACTTATACTCAGTTGTTGCAGATTTTGCTTCAACTTCGATTGGTTGAACTTCGGACTCTAGCTCCGTTTGTTGGTAAGCCACCACAAAGCTATGATGCAAGTGCCCATTGTGATTTTCATTCTGGGGCACCGGGCCATAATGTGGAAGAATGCAAAGCTCTTAAATACCAAGTCCAAGACTTAATCGATTCAAAAGCATTCGAGTTCACGCCAAGCGGTATGAAAGTGCCAGGTGGGCTTATTCCAGTTGCTGTAAAAGAAGTGGATATCCCTGCTTTTTTCCCTGAAGCTGCATCAGGTCATGAGCGTATCTTACAATCTTTGGTTTCAGAATCTCCATGCCCACAGCTATTGCCTACTCCTGGGCCAAATCTGAGGATGAAAGGGCCTGCGCATGAGGAATGCCCTAGTCAGTGCCAACAACCTTATGTTCCTCGGCGACGGAACTGTCAGCGCCAAAATCAGAGAAGGCCTCGCAACAACTTGGAAAGAAGGACTGGTCCTCTTCATCCGGTCCCTATATCGCACAGTCAACTTCTCCCACATCTGATTCAAAATTCATTGGTGGAACCTAAGACTCTTAAGCCTGTGCCAAAACCTTACCCTCTGGGGGTACAATCCCAATGCTCAGTGTAGATATCATGGAGGATCCATGGGGCACTCGATTGAAGAATGCAAAGCCTTCCAAGCAAAAGTGCAACAGTTAATCGACAAAGGATACATCTCGTTTCCAGAAGGGAGTTTGGTCGTTCATGTCAACCTTTCAGCTGTCTAAGCTCGAAGATTTCAAGGGTCATTCCCAAAAGCCAGTGTGGTCCAGACAGGCAGACGTCCTCGACATTGGCAGTCTTTAGGCGCTTTTTATCATTTGCATCTTGTAGTTTATTTCCTGTTAATTGCTACTTGTGTTTAAACATTGTTGTGTTGAATGGTAATATTAATGAAGTGATTATGCATTTTCCGAATCAGTCACGTCGTATTCACTCATTATTTCCACTTATCACAGACACATACACCTTTCTATTCACTCCACTTTATCACTGTTGTTTTAGCAAAGATTAGAGGGAGGATGACGAGAACGAGATACCCATAATTACAAATCGTATGCTTTCGGATAAAACCTTGACAATGATGTGCAGGCATTGTTTTAAATCCCTTAAACACCGGAGATATAAGGAGTTAATCCCTAGTCAACCACTTTGAGCCTAGAAGTAGGAGTTTCCTTCGGATATTCAAACCCTTAACACTCAACCTGGGGCAGGGTAGTTATTCAGTTAATCCAACCTCGCACTCAAAATCCAAAGACAAGACGGTTGTTCATCAATGACCCATGACTTGGCAGTCACAATCTTCCAACAAAATCCGAAAAAAATCATGAGCCTGCTAAGTCAAACACCTCAAAGGGGGACTTAGGCAAAAAATCAAGGCAATCCCGATGGATATGACAAGCAGAATCAGTCCATGCAAAAGTTAGGGATCAAAAACAAAAGCAAAAGAGGTCCTCAAACCCTCAACAAAAACAAAATAAGATTCAGTGGCCACCCAAGTCAAGGGGTACTGACATCCATCAAAATAAGGTGACTGTCATCTCAAGCAAACCTTGAACCATCAAGCACGTGCAGAATTAGCTGAATGTAGGTATGGAGATCATCAAGAAGAAGGGGTGGGTACAAATTAACTTTGAGCCTAATATCCTTTGTTTCTATAACCATGAGCCAGACCACGTTATAACCCTCGAAAGACCTAATTGAGTCGAGATTTTATTCTGAAAGCATACTATCGCAAGGTTGCGTAACCTGACTCCTCACGTATTCGCTAATCATCAGCATTGGTGTTATTTTCCTTGCTATATATTTTACACCAATCAAGTTAGCACAACGTTTGAACTAAATGGTCCATTCGTTTCACTCTCACGACACGTAATAAAAGACAATTCTTTCAAAAAACTTGCATGAACTTTGCATTGAGATTACCATTCGTGAACAAAATTTTGTTTACAAGTTAGCAGTTGGCATTAAAGAAATTCCAACACAAAGCAATCAAGCATGACTGGATTATTCAGCGGTCTGGACCAGAACCAAGTATACCATATAACCTTATGGACTTGGGAGCATTGTCATCCCGCGAATATGGAATCAGTCAGCTTAAGGCAAATCCCCAAACATCAGTTGATTATGGGGCAAATCATTCAAGGAGCGGTTGATCAGAAGAGAATCATCTTGAGAATACTGATCAGGGGCAGGCCACCCAGAGTTTCTTTGACTTAAGAATAGGTCCCTCCGATGTTCAATCGAGGTAAGTTAAGTCGCTTCCACGCTCTTTCAGGGGAAAACTACTCCAAGAGTACATTGGAGCCAACTACCACAAGAATCGGCTAATCAATGATGAATCCATTTGTGGTACGAACTCTGGGGCAGACCATCTCGAGCACGTCTCATGGCAAGCCGCTCAAGCAAGTTCATTCTCATCAACAACTGTTAAGTTTAAAACGATGTCAGGAAGTCAGGCTTGTCCTCCACTTTCCCACATAACCCAGGGCCCAATCTGCATTGGAAACTACCAAAAGTCCGCCACGTCGGCACCTGCATTCCCAATTACCCGTCTGCATCATATGCATCATACGCATCGCATTCGATTTCATAAGCATCTTGCATCATATGCATACCCATAATCATATCATATTTCCTCAGCTCTTGCATCTCCGTGCATTAGCATTTGCACTTGCATTTCCATTTGATATGAAATATCATTATCATCAAGCATTCGCATATGCGAGTTCAGATCCAGGATCAATTTTGAAGATTTCCAAGATCATCATCAACCCAGTCAGGGGAATACCTTGCAAGATCGTGGTTTTCTCCCACAAGAGTCAGAGGGTATCAAGATCATAATCAGCCCAGTCAGGGGCATTCTCCGCAGGACCGTGGGCGTTCCCCACGAGGATGTGCAACTTTTTTTTGTTGGACAAATTCAGGAGCTTCAAAGCAACCATCAGCCCAGTCAGGGGCATGTCATTCAAGACTGTGGGTGTTCCCCACGAAGTTGTGCAACTTTTGTTGGGCAGAGTTCAAGAGCTTTAATGCAATCATCAGCCTAGTCAGGGGCATTATCCGCAAGACCGTGGGTCCTCCCACAAAATTCAAGATCACTAAAGCAAAATTCAGCCCAAACCAAGGGCATCTTTTCAAGACCATGGGTGTATTGCATGATGTATTGCAACCTCGTGGTTAATCAGATCTTCAAATCAACAATCAGCCCGGACAGGGGCATCTCCAGTAAATCCATGGGCGTTTCTCAGTGAGTTGTCTCCAGAAGTCTTCAGCGATAAGTGGCAATCTCTTCAGAGAAGCTTATCCGTCTTCAGCGATAAGTGGCAATCTCTTCAGAGAAGCTTATCCATCTTCAGCGATAAGTGGCAATCTCTTCAGAGAAGCTTATCCATCTTCAGTGATAAGTGGCAATCTCTTGGGAGAAGCTTATCCATCTTTAGTGATAAGTGGCAATCTCTTCAGAGAAGCTTATCCTTCATCAACGATAAGTGGCAATCTCTTCAGAGAAGCTTATCCATCTTCAGTGATAAGTGGCAATCTCTTCAGAGAAGCTTATCCATCTTCAGCGATAAGTGGCAATCTCTTCAGAGAAGCTTATCCATCTTCAGTGATAAGTGGCAATCTCTTCAGAGAAGCTTATCCATCTTCAGCGATAAGTGGCAATCTCTTGGGAGAAGCTTATCCATCTTCAGTGATAAGTGGCAATCTCTTCAGAAAAGCTTATCCATCTTCAGCGATAAGTAGCAATCTCTTCAGAGAAGCTTATCCTTCATCAACGATAAGTGGCAATCTCTTCAGAGAAGCTTATCCATCTTCAGCGATAAGTGGCAATCTCTTGGGAGAAGCTTATCCATCTTTAGTGATAAGTGGCAATCTCTTCAGAGAAGCTTATCCTTCATCAACGATAAGTGGCAATCTCTTCAGAGAAGCTTATCCTTCATCAACGATAAGTGGCAATCTCTTCAGAGAAGCTTATCCATCTTCAGCGATAAGTGGCAATCTCTTGGGAGAAGCTTATCCATCTTCAGCGATAAGTAGCAATCTCTTCAGAGAAGCTTATCTTTCTTCAGCGATAAGTGGCAATCTCTTTAGAGAAGCTTATCCAGCTTCAGTGATAAGTGGCAATCTCTTGAGAGAAGCTTATCTTTCTTCAGCGGTAAGTGGCAATCTCTTCAGAGAAGCTTATCCATCTTCAGTGATAAGTGGCAATCTCTTGGGAGAAGCTTATCCGTCTTCAGCGATAAGTGGCAATCTCTTCAGAGAAGCTTATCTTTCTTCAGCGATAAGTGGCAATCTCTTGGGAGAAGCTTATCCGTCTTCAGTGATAAGTGGCAATCTCTTCAGAGAAGCTTATCTTTCTTCAGCGATAAGTGGCAATCTCTTTAGAGAAGCTTATCCTTCATCAGCGATAAGTGGCAATCTCTTCAGAGAAGCTTATCCTTCATCAGCGATAAGTGGCAATCTCTTCAGAGAAGCTTATCCTTCATCAGCGATAAGTGGCAATCTCTTCAGAGAAGCTTATCCGATACTCCCTATCATCCTTTGGGTGTTAGGGTTGGTTTTGTCTCCGCTCCACCATCTTTTGGGTGATAGGTCTAACATCCTTTTTGGTGTCATGACTAGCCTGTTTTCCGCTATCCTTTTGGTAGTGGATCCCTTACTTTCTTTTGATTTCAGAGCAGCGTGTGTGAGTGTACTATCATCCTTTTGGTGATAGGTTTGTCATCCTTTTGCTGTCAAGTTTTCTCTATTAACATCCTTTTGGTGTTAGCAACCTTTGCAAGGTATCCAGTATCTCATTTCCCAAGCATTTTCCTTCTTTTCGGACAAATTCAGGGTCTTGTATATCTAATCATCTTCTACCTCGAAAGAATGAATGCCATGGCATTTTGTCTTACTCGGTTTAAGTTAATTAGATAGGGGCATCTGTCATACCCCAAATTTGTCCCATCTTTTATTTTCTTATGTCAAATAGTGGTGTGGCGATCTTTTCCTTGGATGTTCCATTGGCCGTAACTCTTTAATATTTAGGTAATAGAGATCTTGTGTGGTTTCTATAATTAAAGGTTTTTGAAAAGATGTGGAGCTTAACAAGAGAAAAAATGGATATTCAAGTAATGTGGAGCTGGTATTAAAGTAATGGGGTCAAATAATCTGAACTTTGTCTTGATCTATGGCAATTTTTGTTGTTAACTACAAATTATGGAGTAGGTTCAAATAGCAATTGTCAGATTAGTAGCAAACTCTGATTTAGTTGTTTGGTTTCGGGTGTGGGCCAACCTAAAATCCAATTTGGCCTAATTAGTGGGTTTTGTCAAAGTCATGGTTGAATTATATCATCAATCCAAATTGTGGTGAGTAAAGGGCCAGGTGATTATTAAATTCTCAAGTTCAAAGGTCAGCTGAGTAAAATGATATCAAATTCAATTCGTGTTACGTAGATGCAAGGTGTTATGTTCAAGATAAATAATGTGATAGCTTGTATATGAGGTATCCATGTCATAAATGGTGAAATACTTTGATGATATGTATGATACAATGTTTCAAATTTCCAGAAATTCACATTTTATACGAACCACACATCTAAACAAGGAAGGAGTGCCAGCTGGGCCTAAGAAACACATCACCACAGCAAGTACATCAAGAGAATCATAAGTTGCCTTAAAGCCTCCATCATCTCCTCTTTGAAGTCTACCAACTCTCTCTTGTGATTCATTGCAATCTAGTGCTCTTGCAAGAGGTTCTATTGTGGTTTGTTCCCAGACACTTACTCTGTTGCGACCTTATCAATCCCACCTCTGAGAGGTCTTCTTGGGCATAGCACCTTCTCGTGGATTAACCTGCACGAAACCGTTGCTGATTCTTTACACGCAACTGGTACGGTTCGATATTGAAAAAACTGCTACAAAGGCACAACACCGAAATTTTATCAGCACAGCCATCATTATGCATAATTCACAAACTGATGAAGAAAATGATAAGCGAATAATGGAGATACTATGGACATTTCACCTGCAGGAGCTTCGGCGAAACTCTACGCCCGCACCTCAACAGCATATGAATCATATAGCTGTCCCTCGCGCTTGAAAGCGAGACTTGCGCATCTCATGTTACCGTCACCGTAGTCCCGCGAATCCCTTACGGAAGGGATAGAACGCAGGCTCACAGCAGCGCCTGTAGTATAAAAAACCAGAAAAGCACAACCAATCACAAAACCATTAACAGAACACGCATCTCACAAGAATCCAAAACCAGACCTGAGAAAAATACCGACACGATTCGTAAACCTTGCCGCTACTGGGAAGGATCTAATGGATGACGAGAAAACAGGGGATGTCGCTATTGATCTTTTTGCTGCTTTAGCTGTGGAAACTGATGCAGTTAAGGAGTGGAAATCTGAGTTTCAAAATATTCAAACTTTGGATTTGCTTATTGGTTTTCTTTCTCAAGACACTGGTATTCATAACAACCGATTTCATACCAGCCACTATCCACAATCAGCACCAGTGTAATAACATGATTCCAGGTCGTACAATGCAAAACCATTCTTCACGCAATGTTGTAATTTGTTCCACAACCTATCACCAAAATACAACACAGCCAGCAATAATTTCCAGACCATAATCGACAAAAAAAAAATCAAGCATATGACTACCGTAAACCGTCACAGAGGAAGATCCCCACAAGCTGTCAAGCGTGGCTCACAAAAGGCCTCCCCAAAAGCACGTCTCCATCATCAGCAAGAGCCACATGTGAAGTTCTGAAAAAATGCTAAATAAAAAACATACAGCAATGTCATTCGCAGCGAAATTTGGTCGGGACTGTGACATACAAGGCAACCAAAAGGGCAAGAATAACATGTGAAGCAACTCGTATGATTCAACCTTACCAATAAAACAAAATGTCAAAACAAGTTGTACCTTATTTTAACTATTGAGAACTGCACATCACCGACAAAACCTGTTGGTACCTGCTAGAAGCTACATAACCTGCAGAAAAGACTCACAAAAAAAACACAACCAATTGCCTTGCTTGCAATATAACAAAACCTATTGGTACCTGCACTCGTACAAAGCTCACAGACTCACAACCGTCCAACCAAGCAAATCCCGCGCGGTGAATACGTACGCCAAAAATAACTCACACAACCACAATGTTTTTCTCAGTCAAAACCTCCAAAATCGTACCAGCCCAACAACCATCAAGCAACATAGCAACTACAAAAAACTCAGCAGCATATTAAAACAGGTATGGAAGCAAGTTGCAGATCAGATTGTGCAGGACCAATATGCAAAACGGCTCACGCAGCGCAAACATTATGGATTGAAAAAAAGAGCAGAGCGATAAGTTCTTCATTATTGATGACTGCTATATAAAAGTTGCGAAAAAAACTCCCTGCAAATCAAGAAGAAAGAAAATAAGTCGTGCTCACAAGTAGTCCAAACTACTATTTTGCATAGGCCAAAACAACATTCCATGTATGCGTTGTGTCGTACGAGCCAACCTTCATGAATCACACCACCCACTTCCTATTACGGACCTGCAAAAAAAGCCACGCTAATCCAAAGCAAATTACCACTCCCACTCCAAAACCTTCCCATAACGATAGCAGACAAAATCTGCCAAGTAAAACAGGCCCCCTCCAAAATCGTACCAGCTACAACCACTCTGCAAAAGGACAACAGCAGCTCACAAATCCACTCCATGCCAGACCAACAAACCACAGCCTGCTGCAAGGACGGTACCAACCTGCACATGAAAGAGACCTTTCAGAATGTACTCCTAAAGACATAACCAACAAGTCTGATTATTTTATGGGAAAAAGGAGGAGAGACAAAAAAAAGCGGAGGAGGACCTGCAAAGCTTTCTCTTCTTTCTTCAATAGCCAACAAAAACCAATCTTGATATCCCTTGAACCCTTTAAAAACCTGGGACCCAAAAAGATCAAAAAGAAAGAGATAACACCTTCCTCCTTGATACAACCTAAACATTCCCTTCAAAAATCTCCCCCAACACCAACTCCAGAAGCCAGACTCATTTTTCAAACACGACTTTCATCTTGCTTTCAACATAACCAACAACATCTCAAAACTCACCTTCAAACTTCTCTTCAAACATTTTCCTCCACAAACCTTCAACTCATTTTTCACCCAACATAATCCCCTTAACTCCATACACACTTCATCTCCCACCTGGATTCTAAACCTCCTCCTCTCTCAATCATTTTCAAATCACAAAAACGAACATCTTCCATATCTTAACCTTCTTCCTCCAATCATTAACCGTGATAACCATCACCCAAAAACTACTCATCTTCAATACACAAACTTGTTTTCAGGAATTCTTCAACCTTCATGAAAATAAACAACTTCAAAAAACCACCACTCGAACCAACCCAGAACTTCATCTGAACCAACTATTATCATCATCCATGACGAGTCTCACAACACAATGCAAGACAGTCAAAAAACTTCAGACATTCAACAACTTGAACCCTCACCTTCCAGACTCTAACCATCAAAGCTTTTCCGTCTCCATCTCATTCAAACTTCAACCGTGATGAACCTTCAACTTCTGGAAAAAAAGCATCTTCTCCAACAAACATCATTGTTCTTCTTCTTCAACAGATAAACTTTCCTTCAAATCTCCTCTATTTCTGCCGGCTCCGACGACACCTTCTTTCAAAACCCAAACAGAAACTAAAGATCCTCTTTCAAATCAACAAAAAAAACAATTCCTTCAAACCTTTACCTTCATCCTTAACCCATTAATCTTCATCAAATCGTACAACCCAGATCTTCATTGACCCCCATTTTCGTTCAACTTCAACCATTTTTGAACCAACATCAATCACCATTAACCATCTTCCATTGTTCAGCTGAAACCCAATCAAAGCTCGACCCAGATCTGAATCTCCAGTAACCCTCTCCAAAACCCATTTCGTGAAAACCTGGAGAAACTTCAGACCCATAACATCAACACACCGTAGGCCGAACTACGGCTGCTCTGATTCTTTACTTTTTCAAGTAAAGATACGTAGGCACAAGGGCCACAATCCTTGCCGAGCACATTCCCCCCATATCTGTAGTTCCCCGAACTACGTCGACTCTGACTTTCTCACATCCATTGAGAATACGTAGGCATAGGACTGCGAAGTCCTACCGAGTCTGTTCTTTCTCTTCTTCCCCCTGTTATCTCTCTTTTCCCAATTTCTAACCTTTCCCTATATCCTTTGAAACACTTTTATAGCATAATGTTTAAGCAGATAAATTCACACATCGACAAACAAAAGGTTCCAATCGAGTACGATGGATGCGAGGGGTGCTAATACCTTCCCCTCGCATAACCGGCTTCCGAACCCGTTCTTGGTCGCGAGACCATCTTATCCATTTATTTCTTAAGGTTTTCTCGATATTTTCCTTTCCCCTCATGGGATAAATAAAGTTCGGTGGCGACTCTTCTGTCTATCCTTTTCGCCTCCCCGTCGTTGCGCGATGCATTTTTCGAGTAGCGACAACTGGCAAGTGTATAACATCGCTGGCCCTTGCCAATAATTGCTAAAACTTTGAATTAACTGAAAATGATGTCACTAACGCTAACCGGAATAGATTTGGTTGCATAGACTTGTCTTGTCTCGTTTGTGGTGTCGCAGGGTTCTTGACCATACGATATGGACGATCAAAAGATTGTAGTACTGAACAGAAGCTCGTAACGGAAAGACTCGATCGTTGCTTGAAGTGAATCCCCACGCAGGTCGCGCTTCTGAGATAACAGTGTTCCTTACTAAAGAAGGATCAAATTCCCCAGCTAGTCGCAGCTTATCCAAAGGACATTCTCCAGCAAGGTTGTTTACCCTCAACAGAATTGACGATTCCAAGATCGAAGGCTGTATTCAGACAGTGTGGTGTCCCCCAAAAGGATCCCCCATCCCGAGCAGAGTGGTTTAGCCTCAGAAGATTAATATTTCCAACTTGTGAGCTGTACTCAGACAGTCTACCCTTCCCAGTAGGGTCATTTACTCTCCCCCAGCGGAGTCAGTTGATTTTCCCCAAGAGAGTCGTTTCGTCCCCAACAGAGTTCTCTCTTTTTCAGCAAGTGTTTTCTTTCCTCCCAGTGGAACTCGAAGATTAAAACTCTTCCCGACAGAGTTGGTTGTGTGTCCCGGCATTTATTCTGTCGGAATACCGTGTGATACCCGTTCACTCTCCAGCAGAAGTCCAATCATGATTGGCGCATTCAGTTATTCCCCAGCGGAGTTGGCGTTGTCTTCAGCATTTATTTTGCTGAAGCGGTTTTCTGTATCCCAGCAGTTCGAGTCTGCATTTGCATCGGCATATAGCGTCATATTTGCATCCACCAAATAAAAAAACGCGTAGCATTTCCATGTCGAATGGAGCATTACGACATTGTCAAACACATGCATTTTGAAACATAAGCCAGGTTGGTTGACCTTTTGTTTTCAAGTATTGTTTCCCTTGCAGGTGGAGTGAGCTCTTGTTCAAATTAATTGCCAAACATTCAAGATCTCGGTGTGAGACATGTAATGATAATGTCCGTTGTGGCATTATTCCCCACAGAGTTGCTTGTTTAAGTTTCTCTTACCCCTCCAGCGGAGTATTTCTCCAAGGTTGTTGTTGTGACAACATCAAAAGATTTCGTGAATCGATTTTTCGAAGTTGTCTGGCCGTGTGGATTCAGAAAATCCCCAGTAGAGGCCTTCTCAGATTTGCTGCCATGTCAGCACTGAAAAACTGAAAGACTAGACTCGTATTGTGTTACCCATGTGATTGATGGAGTTAGTTGTTGCAAAGATAGGCAGAAGAGCTGTATCAGAGTTATTTTCCCGTAATGGTGACGGAGTTATTTCCCGCAGTGGTGGCGGAGTTATTTTCCCGTAGTGGTGACGGAGTTATTTCCCGCAGTGGTGGCAGAGTTATTTTCCTGTAGGGATGACGGAGTTATTTCCCGCAGTGGTGGCGGAGTTATTTCCCGTAGTGGTGGCGGAGTTATTTCCGGTAATGGTGACAGAGTTATTTTCCCGTAATGGTGACGGAGTTATTTCCCGCAGTGGTGGCGGAGTTATTTTCCCGTAGTGGTGACGGAGTTATTTTCCCGCAGTGGTGGCGGAGTTATTTCCCGTAGTGGTGACAGAGTTATTTTCCCGCAGTGGTGGCGGAGTTATTTTCCCGTAATGGTGACGGAGTTATTTCCCGCAGTGGTGGCGGAGTTATTTCCCGTAGTAATGACAAAGTATTACCCGTAGCGATGGCGGTGTTGTTATTTTCCCAGATTATTACCTGTAGTGATGACGGTGTTATTTTCCTGTATCAGTGGCAGGGTCATGTTTTGTTGACAGAAGTACTTCTCCCAGTGAAGTCAATAAGTTCATTCAAGTACTGAAAAGATAATGTTGAAATCAGATTTGTAGATAGTGTTCTCCGAACAGTTGTGCAGTTCATTTATGCAGTTGGCAAATTTCCGGGTTCTTAGTATTCAACCGTCTCGTACCTCGAATGTTTGAAGGCCGTTCGCTCTTCACCCAGTCGGGTCCAAGTCGTTTGAATAGGGGCAGCCGTTGCACCCTAAAATTTGCTCAACTTATTTCACCTGATTTTATGTCTCATAGCTTTAGCATTTGCATATTAGGTCATGTACATAATTCATTCATCTGCATAGCATAGCATGGGCAAGCCATCCAACAAGGGACCAAATTCAATTCTTATCTCTATGAGCATATCAAGAGGTTCTTATTCAAATTCAATCTTAGCCAAGTCATCAGAAAGAAATTGAAATCTGAGAAGTTAGTGGACCAAGCAGTGGATCTATCTCCTATCTTGAGGGTATTTGAAGATCAGCAGAGAGGTTGGGAGCTATGAATTGAAAGCATGGAATGCATATAGACATCATGGAAGACCTAGAGGGTCATTTTTAAAGTGAAACAAGTCATTGATGTGATTACAAGAGCTGCAGTTGAAGACAGTCAACTAGGGTTTCAACTGGGTCAACCCTGGGTCAACCCTAGGTCAAATGCTTGATTGAAGGGCATCAAGGCCTGTTTGAAAGATGTGGGATGCCTCATTTGACATTTAGATATGGATGTGGTGTTGTGCCAAGGAGAAATCAAAAGAAATCAAGAAGAGGAGAAGTTTCTAAATTAGGGTTTCTGTGTAAAATCCCCTGATTTAGGGCAAACTTCCAAGCAAGATAATTCAAAATGCAAGCTTCAAATGGATCCTTGGCCAACATGAAACTTGTAGAGTATATCAATACCTTTAATTTGAGTAGTGGAATACATCAAGGAGATTTATAGAACTCAAGTTATGGATCTTGCAAGTTACAGGTCATCTGAGGACACTGAAATTTGTTTGTGAAAGTTACTTGACTTCCAAGCAACGTTTACCCCTCAAGGAGCTTTCAAATGGATTTCTGGCCAACATGAAAGTTGTTCCTCATGATCTTATATTTCTAGAAAGGTATGGTATGCCTTCATATGATTTGTATAACTCTACTTATGATCTTGGCAAGCCAGGGGTATTTTGGGAAAGTGAAATTACAGGTCATTTCAAGCATATGCCCAAAACTCCTATTTCCAAATTTCAAATGAAGAAATGGTCAACATCAAACTTGCTCCAAATGACATTTTGAGTCTAGAAAAGTGGTTGTGGCAAGTTGGAAATGCATGGAACTTAGATTTGCAAAAGTGACCAATATTAAAGGGAAAAATACCTTTTTAAATGACCAAAATTGTGATTTTTTGATACAAAAGCAAAATCAAGCATATGACCAACCATTTTGAAGGTAAATTGCATTTTAAGACCATTGGCAATATTAGTTTTTTGGTTTGAAGTCAAGAAATTGGAGTTATCATAAGTTGCTTGTAAGAAAAGATACACTTGCCAAATCAAGCTAGGACCAAGGTGCAAGGCAAGGGATGGTTTCTACACTTTCTATTTGTCATGAAAAGAGAAATTCAATAGATTTTTAGGGGCTGTAACAAGGCAATGCAGAATTGGTTTTACAACTTGGCCATTTTCATTTTCTCATGCAATGATATGAATAACTTCTCATGGGATTAATCTAGCATCTTCCAGAACTTTCCATCATCATCTATATAAACCCTAGAGCTGATCCAGAAAGGGGTTGAACTTCATTTTGATCAAAACTTCATAGTTTCATTTCATCTTGCATTTTTGCAAATTCCTTCGAATCTCCTTAATTCTTCATCATTCATTCAATTTTATGATCCAATTCCATTCAATAATCATCCCTGAGTAGATTACAAGCAAGATCTGAAGAGGAAACTGCAAGAATCGTGCTATGCAATTTTCTCTCCTTCAAGTGCAATTGGAATCGGTTACCAAGATCCAGGTGGTTTGAAAAAGAATTGTTGCATACAGAAGAAAGAATATAGTCCATTGAATGATCTTGGAGCATTGCAAGCTGTGAATTGAAGAGGATCCTCATCTGTTTTCAACTTTTTACCAGGTTAGTTTTTCTCACAAATTGGCTTGAATTAGGTAGCATGATGTAGAATTGATAGGTTAAACATGGTTTAGGTGGTTAGATGATTGATTCTGGAGCTTTAGGCAAGATTTCATGGAGGTTGACATGTGAGTGTAAATTCGGTTTGGACCTAGAACATAGTGGTTAGGATGTTATAATCTTAGATAATTAGCTAGTTGTGATCAGTATGGCATAAGGATTGTTTTTGTACAAAGAATGGTGAGATTGGTGATGATTGAAACCTGGTGAAATTTTGATTTCTTGATGTTATCCCTTTCGGTTTGGATGATAGAGGGTGATTTAAAACAAACCAACACCATGGTTGTGTTCTACGTGGAAAATAGAACGAAATTGGTTTTTACACCTTGAGATTTGGTGGAGAGATGAGTGCGCACGATGGAGGAGAAGATCTCTGCATGTGCATGTGTTTCCATGGAGTCTGAAACCCTAAGTGACCAAGGTAGAAGACGAATCAAGGCCCGTTGGATTGAGGAGACTTGTTTGACTGAGAACATCATCTAGCGGTCCACATTCAAAGATGAGATTTGGAGGGAGTTCTGAGCGCTCAAAGCGCAGCGTTTCATTAAAACGCCAGCATGGGTCTCACATGATCTTGCTTTCCCCACCCCCCTGAGCGAGGCCCAATTGAGTTGAACTATAATTGCCTGCTATTTACACCGTTGCATTTTCTTTTTTTTTAATTTGATTTTCTGAAATCCTTGGGCTGGGGCGCGCCTTGCTTCTTGCACCCCCAGTATGGGCCCAGATCATAATAATAACTGCATACTCATACTATCTGCACCCCCTCATCATTTTCATATTAAATTTCACTCCAAATTTCTTTAATCTTTAAAAATTCATAATAAAATAAAAAATGACTTTTTTTTAATGAGACTTTTTTTCCCATTTTCTATTTTCTGTCTAGAAAAATATGAAACCATAAAATTGTCATTTTACTTCATTTTCATATTTTTGCATATTTTTACATTTAATCACTTTTTTTTAATGCTTTTGGTTGATGCTACCATTTGTTGAATTTATTTTAGGAGCTTCCTTTAGGATTTTCACCCCATTCTTTTTAGTACAACTAGATATGGATATTAGGTGCCCCCCTGATTTTTGTACCAATTTTTTAGGATTTAGTTTAGGTAGTTTAGTTAGAAACTATTAGGATAGTCAATTAGGGTTGTGAATATGACATAGGTGTAACAAAATAGTTTCTTTTTGGGTTTTTTAGGACAAATTAGGAGATGGGACTATAGGGGTATTATGGGTAAGTGATAGATCCCTTAGAAAATGATTAGAATTTCCCCTATTATATTAATACTATTAGTATATTCTTGTAATTGATTGATTGTATGGTGTGCCCTTTCTAGGGTTATTGTTTGATTGTGTGGGGTATTGGGCCTGCTTGGGGTTTGGGTTTGAGCTGAAGACTTTGTTGATGAAGCCCATTGAAGACAAGAGGAGTGAAGATCAATTTCAAGAGTTGATGAAGAGTGTAGCTTGCTTGCAGCTGTTGAAGATTATAGGAACTAGGAGCTAGGTAGAGCTTAGCATAGAAGCTTGCTTCATAAACATGGAAGGTCTTGTTTGCCTCCATCCCTCTCTGTGATTCAGAGTCTCTCTAGGATACTCACCCCCTTCCTTTGGAAGGCTTGGTGATAGTATCTAAGAGATAGAACTCTTGAGAGAAACATTCTACATTTTGTTAACAGTCTGTTTGCCACCTTTGGTGGTCAACTAACTGTTTAACATCCCAATTCATTTTATTGATTGTTCCTCATCCTGGAGAGTTTGACTTGAAGAAAAGCCATGAAAGATTGAAGATATAGACTTTGCTTGAAGACTGTAAAAGATGAAGATTGTGCTGTTGAAGCTGTGCATTTGATTGCTGCTGTCTGAAGCCCTGCTGTTTGAAGCTGTTGAAGGTGTTTACTGTCAGAGTTTCTTTCCTTGAAGATTGATGCTTGCTTGAAGACTGTGGATGTTTGGAGATGACTTGAAGACAGATGATGGAGCTTGCTGTGCAGAGTTGCTGTTTGCTGTTTATTTTTGCTGTTTATAATTTTTGATGTATTGTTTGAGTTTCCCGGACTGTATTGTTTGCCAATTAATCTGTTAGGTTGAAAGCGAATTTTGTTCGCTTTTGCCTGTTGTTTTCTAGGTTCGAGGTTGAGTGGGACTCCCTTGCCTCTCTTGTACTGCTGCATTCATGCATTTTACTGTTTTATTGTATACATGCTGTTGTTTTTCCGTCTATCCCTTAGGATCTCTGTTTCTCTCTGCGCAAGAGAGGAACATGATAGACATTAGGTCTTAACCCATGCATGATAACATTAGGTTAGTTTGATTCCCTTTTCAACCATAGGTTAGAGTTCTGTCTCTCCTGTCTCAAAACAAACAGAAAAACACAATAAATATTTCAAACACAATAAAAGACACTTCTTCCGTAAAAGAAGGTGAACTCATCAAAACGTCATTTTTGTCCGCTTGGACTGTTAAGCAGAAAAACCCTTTTTCAGAAGGAGATAAAAACAATCAAGACAGACTTGTGTCGTGCGTGACCCGAACTACGTTTGCTCTGATCTTTCATGCTGTATGAAAGTACGTAGGCATAGGATGCGATATCCTAGCGAGCAACATTCCCCTCCTTTCCAGTAGATAGGCGAACTACGTTGACTCTGATTTCTCGTTCCAGACGGGAATACGTAGGCATAAAGTGCGATACTTTGCCGAGTCACCTTTTTCTTTTCTTTTAACCCTTGACCTGTAGAGTAGATAGAATAACCATCCTTTCGACAGAAAACAAGCGTGGATCCCGTCGAGTACGACGGACGTGAGGGGTGCTAATACCTTCCCCTTGCGTAAACGACTCCCGAATCCGGGTTTTGGTTGCGATGACCATTCCTTTCCCCATTTTGCGGTAGGTTTACCTCGAGCGTTTCCTTTCCCCTCCTTTGGGATAAATAACGCACGGTGGCGACTCTTCTGTTCAGCCGGCGCCGATTTTCGCAGTAGCGACAATCTGTCTTCATGAAGATTCTTCGAAAATATTATTCCTGGGGAATAGAGTGCAAAATAAATGCACACCTGTTCCATGTTCGAATACTGGAGATTATCCACACTGTGATTGCTGAGGACCGAAGTTCAATTCGGGAAGTATCCGAAAGGAAAATGTCAAGCAAGACTTAACCATTGAGGTATGAACTCAAATGAAATGTGCTGGAATAACCGTTTTCCACGAGGATCGAACTTCGTGGGGAACGTATAAACATTATGCTCTTTCTGCCTATGGCTGACAACTCTATTTGGGGGGATGAGACACACCCAGTCACCTGGTGATGAACACGACCACAGTGACAGAAGAAAACAAACACAAAGGAAACAAAAATGAACAAGCCATGCTATCTACTTATATGCTATGCGTATGATGACGGACCAGGAGAGGCGAAAATAAACGTCTTAGACGGAAAGGTACTCAAGCAAAATCTCCACAGACCTCGCACCACATGTAAAGAAATCTTGAACATAAACAGACCCCGTCTTCGGATAAAATAAATATCCTTTGCTTGTGGAATCATATATGATTAACATTCCTCCATGGATGAAATAAACATCCTTGGTCATCCTTTTGTTATTCATATATCAAGTAAGACATAAAGTATTTTAAATCAATCTGGATTTTGCTATCAAGAATAAAGATTTTTGATAAATGAAAAACTTTTATTGAATGGAGGTCAGCAGAAAGGGGTGACCCCAATATTACAGTGTAGGAAAATAATGGAGATTACATCAAGGGAATAACAACGTGCTTTTCCTAAGTTAACGAGAACTCCCCGAGTTCTAAACAAAATACTTCTTGACAGCGTCTGTATTCACAGGGCGAGTGATTTCTTCTCCGTCCATTGTTGCTAACATCAAAGCACCTCCTGACAAAACCTTTCTTACCACGTACAGTCCATCATAGTTCGGGGCCCATTTTCCTCTGACGTCGGTGAGGAAAGACTGGATCTTCTTGAGCACGAGGTCACCTTCTTTGAATACACGGGGTCGAACTTTCTTGTCAAATGCCTTCTTCATCTTTTGTTGATACAACTGCCCATGGCATAGCGCCTCCATCCTCTTTTCTTTGATTAAGTTCAACTGATCATATCTGTCTTGGCACCATTCAGCTTCTGATAACTTTGCATCCATTAAAATCCTCATAGAAGGAATTTTGACTTCTATTGGGAGTACTGCTTCCATACCGTAGACAAGTGAAAATGGAGTTGCCCCAGTCGATGTGCACACCGTCGTGCGATACCCATGCAAGGCGAACGAGAGCATCTCAGGCCAGTCCTTATAAGTAACGACTATTTTCTGAATGATCTTCTTGATATTCTTGTTGGCGGCTTCAACAACCCCATTCATCTTTGGTCTGTAAGGAGAAGAATTATGATGTTCAATCTTGAATTCTTCACACAATTCTTTCATCATTCTGTTATTCAAATTGGAACCATTATCTGTAATAATCCTGCTCGGCACACCATATCGGCAGATAAGTTAATTCTTGATAAATTTGACAACCACGTGTCGAGTCACGTTAGCGTAAGAAGCTGCTTCGACCCACTTGGTAAAATAATCAATGGCTACTAAGATGAAACGGTGCCCATTAGACGCTTTTGGTTCTATCATACCAATCATATCAATTCCCCACATAGAGAACGGCTACGGAGATGAAATAACATTCAACAAAGCCGGAGGTACATGAATTTTATCCGCATAAATCTGACACCTGTGACATTTTCTAGCAAACTTGTAACAATCTGATTCCATCATGATCCAATAATAGCCAGCCCTTAACAGTTTCTTAGCCATAGCATGTCCGTTGGCATGAGTACCAAAGGATCCTTCGTGAATTTCCGTCATCAACATATCTGCTTCTTGTTTGTCAACACATCTCAGCAAGACCATGTCAAAATTTCGCTTGTATAACACATTGTTACTTAGAAGAAAACTCCCAACCAACCTTCTCAAAGTCTTCTTATCCTTGTTGGAAGCTCCCAAAGGATATTCTTGAGTTCTAAGGAAAACTTCAATGTCATGGTACCATGGTTTGCCATCTTCGACTTCTTCGACGACAAAGATGTAGGCAGGTCTGTCAAGACTTTTTACTTCAATCCGAGGACACTCGTTCCAAAAGTTCACCACAATCATTGAGGCCAAAGTTGCCAACGCATCTGCCATTCTGTTCTGATCACGAGGAATATGATGAAATTCGACCCTATCAAAGAACGGTAATAGTCTTCTAGCATAATCTCTGTATGGGACCAAATTATCATGTCGAGTTACCCACTCTCCAGTGATTTGATTGATTACCACTGCAGAATCACCAAACACATCCAAATTCTTAATTCTCAAATCGATTGCTTCCTCAAGACCCATAATGCATGCTTCATACTTAACCTCATTATTAGTACACGGGAATGTTAATCTGGAAGTAAACGGGATGTGAGTCTCTTGAGGAGTCACAATAATAGCACCTATCCCTTTTCCATGAGCGGTAACAGCTCCATCAAAAACTAAGCCCCATTGAGATCCGGGTTCTGGTCCTTCACCATGCACGGGTTCTTCACAATCTTTCATCTTTAAAAACATAACATCTTCGTCGGGAAAGTCATCGTTTGAGGGTTGATAATCCAAAATAGGCTGGTGAGCCAAATAATCAGCCAAAACACTTCCTCTGACCGCTTTCTGAGTATGGTACTCGATATCATATTCGGATAACAAAATCTGCCATCTAGAAATTCTCCCAGTCAAAGCGGGCTTCTAAAAAATATACTTGATAGGATCCATCTTCGAAATTAACCAAGTGGTGTGATTCAGCATATACTGGCGCAAACGTTTGGCGGCCCACGCCAAAGCACAACAAGTCTTCTCTAACATAGTGTACCTTGTTTCACAATCAGTAAATTTCTTGCTCAAGTAATAAGTGACATGATTTTTCTATCCTGTTTCATCTCGTTGACCGAGTACACAACCCATCGAATCTTCTAAAACAGTCAGATACATAATTAAAGGTCGTCCTTCAACTGGCGGTATCAAGATAGGCGGTTCAAGCAAATACTCTTTGATATTATCAAAAGCCTTTTGACAATCTTCAGTCCAAACATACCCTTGTTCTTTCCTCAGAAGCTTGAAAATGGGTTTACATGTAGCAGTCATATTGGATATAAATCTGGAGATATAATTCAAACGTCCCAAAAATCCTCTGACTTGTTTCTCGGTGGTAGGAGCTGGCATTTCCCGGATAGATTTCACTTTGTCGGGGTCCACTTCAATCCCTCTTTGAATGACAATAAAACCCAATAGTTTCCCTGATTGTACTCCAAATGTGCATTTGTTGGGGTTCAGACGGAGCTTGTACTCCCTCAGACGACCAAACAGCTTAGACAAATGTTTAACATGATCATCCTCGGTCTTCGACTTAGCTATCATATCATCCACATAAACCTCGATCTCTTTGTGCATCATATCATGGAAAAAAGTAGTCATAGCTCTCTGATATGTTGCCCCTGCCTTCTTTAATCCAAACGGCATAACTCTGTAACAAAAGGTGCCCTAGGGTGTGATGAATGACGTCTTCTCTCTGTCCTCGGGAGCCATTCTAATCTGATTGTAACCTGAGAAACCGTCCATAAAGGAGAAAACCTCATATCGTGCGGTACTGTCAACCAAAATGTCAATGTGAGGTAACGAGAAATCATCTTTCGAACTGGCTTTATTCAAATCCCTGTAATCTACACACATGCGAACCTTACCATCCTTCTTCGGAACGGGCACAATATTAGCCAACCAGAGCGGATACTCGGCAGTGACAAGGAAACCTGCATCAATTTGTTTCTGTACTTCTTCCTTAATCTTTAGAGCCATGTCGGGTCGAGTCTTTCTGAGCTTCTGTTTTACTGGTCGGCACTCTGGTTTCAAAGGTAGATGATGTTCAACTATAGCAGTGTCCAATCCAGGCATATCTTGATATGACCAAGCAAACACATCAACAAACTCTCCAAGCAAATCAATCAGTTGTTTCTTCACATCAGGTTTGAGCAGAGCTCCAATTTTCACTTCTCTACGGATTTCTTCTGTCCCTAAATTGATTACTTCCACCGGCTCCTGATGAGGTTGGATAGCTTTCTCTTCTTTCTCAAGCAGTCCGGAAATCTCTTATGGGATATCATCTTCTTCATCTTCGACTTTGTACACAGGAAACTCAAAATTCGGAGAAGGCAGTGGATCATTATTCCCAGGATGTAATTTATGTAGCAATCTGCGCAAGTGATGTGATTTTTAACAAGTTTTTGTAAAGTGGAAAGTGTGTGTACGCGAGATGCTACTTATCATTTCCCAACGTCGTAAATAAATATAAAAACACAAATGAAAATGAAAGTAATTTATTGATGATAGCAAAACCAAAAAGACACGCCCAACAAAGTCACCTTTGCCTTGGGCAGAGCAAAGGGAATTATTAAAAGTAAGCCCTAATAAATGCAGTTTCGCCTTGGGCAGAGAGAAAATTTTAAAAATAAATGCTTTACTTAGATATATGAACGACAGTATGGGCTTCAACCACACTCCAGTTCTTAACCAAAACGCCTGGGGTCACAAAGTCTGGAATATCCCCATCTGAATCTTCCTCGGTGACAGCATAAACCCCAAAGCTATAATCAAACTCGTCTGAAACATAACCTGGATCTTCCATATAGGGCTCATAATCTTCGTAAGGAATGGAGGACCTTGCAGAACCATCCGATATGTAGCCTTCAAGCTCATCCTCTGACACAACATTAACCTGTGGATGATGGTCGACTCCTCCACTACGGAACACTTCATTAATCAGCGGAAACCCCGGGCTTTTGGTAGTTTGTTAAGCAGAACTGCTGGTGAAACCGAGACCTTCTTTATATCTGTTTTCTGGAAAAGACAACACCTTTCCCCAAATTGTCTGATGACCATTGTTCACTACTCGCTGCGCATCTTTAAATGATGACATAGATGCCTGAGATTTCTGGACACCCTCGCCCACAATGGACAGAGCTTGAAATTGCGTGCCAACCTCTTCCTCAGCTTCTACATACGAGAATGATGACAAGTGACTCACCACCAAGGCTCTTTCTCCACATACTGTAACCGTTTTTCCCTCAAAGACATATTTCAACTTCTGATGCAGAGTGGAAGTAACTGCCCCAGCTTCATGTATCCATGGCCTCCCTAGCAAACAACTATAGACGGCACGAATTTCCATGACTTGAAACGTGATCATAAAAGTCTGTAATCCAATAGTCATCGGCAAATCCACCTCACCAATTACTGTTTTCCTTGACCCATCAAAAGCCTTGACAATAACATGACTTGGCCTCATCGGCGGTCCCTGATAGGATAGCTTAGATAGAGTAGTTCTAGGCATCACATTTAGAGAAGATCCAATATCAACCAACACACTAGACAGAGAGTCGTTTCCGCAGTTCACAGAAATATGTAAAGCCATGTTATGTTTCCTTCCTTCTTCCGGGAGATCATCCTCATTGAAACCCAGATTGTCACATGAAGTAATGTTACCAATGATATTGTCAAACTGCTCCATAATCACATCTTTTTCAACATACGCTTGTTCTAATATTTTCTGGAGCGCTTCTCTATGAGCCTCAGAACTCATCAGTAATTGCAACACAGAAATCTTCGATGGGGTTTGCAGGAGCTGATCTGCAACCTTATACTCACTCCTTTTGATCACCTTTCGACATTCATCTGAATTGGACAGATTAGATCCACCAGATTGCCCTACAATTGGATCCTTGAGCCTGGTTGTTCCAATGAGACCTCTTTTTCTTTTGGTGGTATAGTCGGGTAAACTCGACCACTCCTTGTTACTATACTGACATCTGCAATGTTAACTACTGAAGGTACAGTGGGCAAAGGCACTTCCTTTCCATTCTCCAACATTGTAGCGTTATATCTATAGGGGATAGCCTTACTGGAAGTATAAGGGACAGGTCCAGGCACATTGATTACCAACAGGGTGACAGCCGGCTTTCTGCTATTATACACGATTTCGATACGCTCCACTTCTTTAAAGTGAGGCACTATAACACAAACCTCTTCGACCCTTTCAACTAAAACTTTCTGATCATCATCTGCCAAACAATCTTGAATCATGTTAACAGAGGGTGAACCATGCGGGGGTAACAGATTAACTTGTACATTAGGGTCGGAATCTTTGAAGGACAGGATTCCATACTTAATGAGCCTCTGGACGTCTGCTTTCATACCAAAGCAACTCTCAATATCGTGCCGTGGAGCACCCTGATGGTAGGGACAAAACTTGTCAGCTCTATAAGAAGGAGGAGGATTTGCAGGAACCATAGGTGGAGCTTTTGTTTGAATATGACCCTTCTGGACCAAAGCTGGAAATAAATTAGCATATTTCATAGGAATAGGCTCAAAGTTTATCTTTCTATACGCACGACCCTGATTGTTGAATGGCCGATTCTACTGAGGATACTGCGGATTTTGCTGAGGCTGTGGCTGTTGAGCACTGGGGGACTGAGGTTGCTGATACGGCTGCGGACTTTGTTGAGGCTGATAAGCTGGAGCATTAAACACTGGTGATACGGCCGCAACCTGGTGTGACAGCGAATACCTTTTTCTAAATTGTCCCTTTTGAACGGTGTTTACACCTTACTCTTTTTTCTTCACAAAACCACTCCCATACTTCTTAGGAGCAATCTATTCTTTAGCCAGTCTTCCTTCACGAACACCTTCTTCTAAGCGCATTCCCATGTTAACCATTTCAGTAAAGTCACTGGGTGCACTGGCTACCATCTTCTCATAAAAGAAAGGACCAAGGGTCTTCAGAAAAATCTTGGTCATCTCTTTTTCCTCTAACGGCGGTGTGACTTGCGCGGCCAACTCACGCCAAGGTTGGGCATACTCCTTAAAATTCTCTTTATCTTTCTGTGTCATAGCCCTCAATTGATCACGGTCAGGTGCCATATCCACATTATACTTATACTGCTTGACAAAGGCTCCCCCTAGATCATTGAAAGTTCGAATCTTCGCATTATCCAGCCCCATATACCACTTGAGTGCAGCACCTGTCAGACTATCCTAGAAATAATGAATGAGCAGTTGATCATTATCGGTTTGGGCAGACATCTTCCTGGCATACATAATAAGATGAATTTGAGGGCAAGTATTCCCTTTGTACTTCTCAAAATCAGGGACCTTGAACTTCGGTGGAACTTTGACATTTGGGACCAAGCACAGCTCAGAAGCGCTCTTTCCAAACAAATCCTTCCCGCGAAGAGCCTTCAACTCCTTTTGCATTTTAGAAAATTGGTCTTGAAATACATCTATCCTTTCTTCCAAACCCACAGTTTCAGTCGGCGACCCTTGTAGAATTGGCTCATCCAGAATATACGAAACAACGTTCACGTGGGGAGATGCAGTAGTCATCACAGCAGAAACTACAAGAGTAGCTTGAACAGTGGTCACACCAGGGATCTCAGACACAGACGGACGGTAACCGGTCGAAAAGAAATTGGGGGAAAACCCCCACGGAAAACCTTGAGGCATGCTGTAGGACATTTCAGCAACAGAAGACACCACTGGGATCGGTGTGGGTGTCACTTTAGAGATCACGGTCCTCGGAACCTCTTGGTTGTTGATCGAGGCTTGATTGGACAAAGCTTCAACTAAACCATTCAACCTCTCCAGACTTTCCTTCAGAACTGCAACTTCATCACGGAGTACTCTGTTCTCTTGTTCGAGTTGATCCATCTTCTGGCGTTGACTAGCTCAAGTGTTGTATCGGTGGTTCAGCTTGCCTGCGGAGATGAAGCAAGAGTGAGACCCTGGAATGCAAACGATGCTATGCTTATGCAAAATGCAAATGAGTATGAAACTTCAAGAAACTCAAATTGTTTTCTGGTATTGTAACATTGGAAAAAAACTTATTTTATTTTGATATTCGAAGCATTACAAAGCAGAGTACTCTTTTAAGAGTTTATTACATTGAACCAAAAGCAAAAGAGAAACTCGGAGATCTACTCCTTATGCTCCTTCTGTGCGCGAAGTTCTTCTTCTAACTGACTGACGCGTTCTTGTAACTCGGTCTTCTTATTGATGAGTCGATTGACACATTCCTTCTAAGCCATAGCAGCTGGGGGAAGATCATCTCTGGCGACAGTTTCGGAAGAGGTGTGAGAAGAAAATAAATCCTCTCACGCCTTTCTCTTCTTTGCAAATTCTATCTCTGGCAGCTTCTGAGACTTCTCTTTCTCTACTTTGAGGGTGAAAAACTTGTTCCTCCAAGCGGCCTTCAGCTTCCGAGCCTCATCCAAGGCAGCCTTCAACTGATCTACTTCACTTACGTCAAACCAATCGGGATCATGAAAAGCCAAAACCATAGGTTCATGGAAAGGAAACGGCATCTTGAGGTCGAGAGCTCTTTCTTGCACCCAATGTAGATATTCTTCAGAGACAGCACAGTTGGGGTATCCTAAAGCAGTCACTCCTTCCTTATTGATGTATCTCCATGCGTAAATTATGACGGTCTTCAGGTCTGGATCTTTTCCTTCCTTGAGAAATATCCCTTCTAACAGAGCTTGGTCAGGTACTTCGATCATAGGATGCCCAAATTGGAGGCGATCCAAAGCAGGGTTGTAACTTGTGCATCCTTCTCTCCCAATGAGCGGTATGTTGATGAATCCTCCGATGCTGGGAATCATGCATATACCTGCATAAGTAGGGTCATACCAGATAATGTCAGAGTGAGTAAGGGCTATAACTATCTCGGACCAATGGGGTGATTCTACCTCTTCCCAAATAGACGGATGTCGAGTCAGGCGAGCAATGAACCATGAATATAACAGAGCGGTACAACAAATGATATGTCCTCCTCCTTCAGCATTCTTCGAGTGGATTGAATAATATGTGTCAGCTAGCAAGGTGGGAACAGGATTCTTGAGTATGAATAGTTTAATCACATTCATATCAACAAAATCATCAATCTTCGGGAACCAGAAAATCCCATAGACCAACAAAGCAAAGGTAGCTTCTAGGATAAGGACTTCTTTTCTTTCAGCATGGTAACAGACCTTTTCGATCAAGAAATCAGCTGGGAATCCAAGGACTCCTTCCTTGGTGGCTAAGTGCGCTTGAACATCTGCTAAGTTGAGATGAGTAGCGTTTGCAATTTCTTGGTGACTGGGTACGTCCTCCTGGCCGGTGAATATAGGTCGGGCCGTCACAAGCATCCTCAAGAATTCAGAATACTCTTCCAGAGTCAGCATCAACTGGTAATCCGAAAAAGTGAAACAATGGTACAACGGATCATAAAACTGAACAAGGGTCTCCAACAACCCTCCTTTCATCTTGAGTTCAAGAAAACTGAAGACTTCTCCATATTCTGTTGCGAAAGCGTGACGGTTCTTGATGAGATCTGCTAGTTCTCTCAAGCTTTCAATGTTAGGGCTCTGAAAAGTGTACTCCAATGCTTCTCTCTTGAAATCCATGGTTACAATACCTGAGAAATAAAATTGAGTTTCTTGAAATGAATAAAGAAAGAATGCAATGCAAAAATGAGTAGGACTTCATGGGATCCCAACTATTTATAAACATTGCGGTAAAAGAAAACGTTTTTATTAATTTTGAAACGGAATACAAATAATTGCTTTTAAAAGTCCCAAATAAATAGCTAAATAAAAGCTAATGAAAGCCCTAAAGAAGCGTTGAATTCCGCTGTTTGAGCTCCTTTTCCAACTAGGTCTTCTCACGGATAAGGTTGTCCATAATCAGCTTCCAAATAGTACATTGTGGGTCGGAGAAAAATAAATCCTCCACGGCTTTCCTCTTCTTGTGGGGAAGTAACTCTTCATCCTTCAACTGTAGCTGCTTCTGGAGTTCATCTTTCTCTTTCTGAAGTTCATCAATCTCTGCAACAGACACTAGATACTTGCTCTTCCATGACTCTAACTCATGTTGCGACTTCTTCAAAGCAACCTCTAACTTCTCAGTTTCGGACATAAAGACATAAGTGGGCTCCCTTCTCGGAGGTATAAGATCTTGACGAGAGTAAGGTATCCTCAGCTTGATTGCCCTATTCCTTACCCACTAAAGATACGGTTCCAAAGACACACAGTTGGGCCTTCCCAAACTATTCCTATCTTTCTTATGCAGATGTTTCCAAGCTTCCACAATCTTCTCTCGGAGCTCTTGATTATCCTCAAAGAAAACACTCTCAACTTGTACGCTTTTAGGTGGTCCCTTCAACGGATATCCCAACTGTCGGCGAGCTAAAACCGGACTATTACTGATCCCCCCTCCAAAGCTGAGCAACGGTATATTAGAAAAATCTCTACATCCATAAATGATTAGAATCCCATCATACTCACAGCTATACCAATCAATGTCAGAATGGGTCAAAGCCATAATCCTTTCTGACCAACGCTTATCATTAAGATGCCAAAAGGAAACATACTTGGGCAAGTGGGTAAGGAACCATTTGTATAATAAAGGCACACAACATGTAATCATTCCTCCACCACGGAGGTTTCGGAGATGTATAGAGTGATAGGTGTTACCCAATAGAGTCGGCACTGGATTATTCTTCATGAAGACCTTAATTTAGTTAAGGTCAACAAACCCCTCAAAACTTGGAAATAGAAACACCCCATAGACAAGTAAGGCGAAAATTGCCTCGAATGGAGCCTTGTTCGTAAAATCAGTATAAAATGAAGCCTTCTCGAATAAAAAATTTGTAGTCAAACCAAAAGTACCACTTTTAACAACCATATTGGCCTTAACGTCAGATACCTTGAGATAAAGGGCCTTAGTGATGTCTCTTTCTTCGGGGTCCTTTTCCAAGAAAGGAAAAGGAGATTCTTCTAGAATAGGCAGACCTAACAAAAAGGAGTATTCTTCAAAAGTTAGCAACAACTGATAATCTGGAAAAGTAAAGCAGTGATACATCGGATCATAAAATTGTAATAGAGCGGAAAGGAGGTCTTCATTTGCCTTACGTCTCAATAAAGATAGTAACTTCCCATATTTACCCTTGAACTTCTCTTGGTCTTCAATCAAAGCTCCCAACTCCCTTAGGTCAACCAATTTGGGACTCTTAAAAGTATATTTTAAAGTATTTCGTCTATTGTAATCCATAATGTCCTACAATGTTCATAAATAAAGGGTAAATCCCATGAAGTCCAATGTAGTATGATGTTATATGAATGCAACAAACACAAGTAAGTACATAAGGACACACAAAGATAAACAAACAAAGGTCCTAGGTTTGCAACGAGCATGGGGCCAAGGGTATACCCATTCCCAAAGGACATGAACTAAAGGTGGATTGTACCTGCAGAACAAGGTTCTAAAAGTGTTCCCAAAGTCATTAGTCCATCTTTCGGATATTATCAATTTCCCAACTAACTCGGGGATATTCTCAAGAGAAATTCTTTTGAGTGTAGCATCGCGTAGCACTATTTCGGGACTTACTCCCTCATAGCCTCGCACTACGTCCTAATAAAGGCCAAAGTGGGGTTAAAGGTAACTACGATCCTTAGTATCATGGACTCCAATTGAAAATAGTAAAAGTTTTCACGACTAAACTCGTTCAACCAAACTATTTTCAAAAGGGTCTCAACTAAGCGGGATTCTCGAGTCAACTTAGTCAGGACTCACTCCCTATAAGCTTCATCGAATATATCACCATCCTATCATAATTTCTCTCAAGTCCGGGTGTAGGACCTTGTCTCACCACTCAAGGATAACAGCCCAAAAGAAATAAAGAACAAATAAGAAAATAAGCAAGTAGGCAAATACATAAAGCAATAAAGAAACAAAACAAGATAGGGAAACCCACTGAGTCTCCCCAATGAAGTCGCCATTTCTGTCGCGGTGAAATTTGGATACCAAACTATTGATTAGTTTGAATCTTTAATTCATTTTGCAACTGAACTTTGATTTGTCCAAAGGAAGGGATAAAGATCGAAATTCCCACAATGCAATGCAAATGCAAGCTAGAGAGTTTTAGGTTCGGGGGTTGGTTAAACTTAGGGAAGGTGCTAGCATCCTAAATTTCTGTAGTACTCTACAGGAACCTCTTGTTTTATGTTGTTTATTGCTAAAGTCATCTGCTTAAGGGTTAAAAGACCTAGGGGTTTATTTCTAAGTATACTCGATAAGATGTCGCATCTTATGCCTACATATCCTTACGGGAGTGGAATCAGAGTATCTGTAGTTCCCCTAAAGGGTTTGAGGAGTTCTTTGACTATGGTCAAAGTTCCTACGGGTTTAGGGTAGTTGATTGATTGAGTTTAGGAGAAAATGTGAGTTGTCATTTTAAGGGAGATTTAACCGCCACAAATTGTAGGAAAATAGTCTTTGCATCTTCTTAAGAGAAGGGCTCAAGTGCTCGGATATTGATCGACGAGCACGCCTCTATCTCTCTTAAGGCAAAGTCCCTACGGTATTGATTATATTGATGTGGGGTGGAGGTTCTATCTCGCTTAAGATGATTAACATCTATTTCTCTGTTGTGTTTGAATATTTTGTATTGAGTTGATTGTTTGTTTCTATGTTGTAAAGATAAAGACAAAGGTCCTCCTATGGGGTAGGATCTGTCCTAAAAGATCGACTTAAATGAGATCAAGGATCGTAAGGGAGAATGATGCAAATGATGTGCACTACACACAATTGTTGAATCATGTGTAGGTTTTCCCTTTGGACGGGTGCGATGCGGAAATATAAATTGCGATAATGTAAATTGCGGAAAATAAATTGCGGAAAATAAACCATACACACGCATGAAAGCGCTAAGGTGTAGGTGAGTGATTCGTGAAGTGGGGTGCACGATTAGATTGTTGCTGTGAGTTGATTTTAATTGGTCGATTTTAGATGGGATTTAAGTATATAATTAAGGTCTAAGGTTGAATAAGACGTTATGACGATTCACTTTTTAGGTAAAATAGATTTATTTATGAAAATTGAAATTAATGTGAGAAATTAATTATAATAAAAAGGTTGTTTTTATTTTATTCTCCTAGAAAGTTTTTAATATTAGATATAAGATGCCATTAAAAAGATAATTAATAATTAACACAATAATTTAGGTAAAAAAGGGATTATTATTTTAAGAAAAGATTTGGTTATCTAAGGCTGATTAATTTATTTTTAAAGAAGGTACAATAAATAAGATAGAATAAACCTAAGAAATTATGATAAAATTAAATAAGAAACTAACTTATTAAGGTTGTTAATTATTCTTAAAAGGGTTAACTAATTTTAAATAAAATTGTTTTAATATTAATATAAAAAGTTTTTATTTTTTAATAGATAAAACAAAAGGTTACTGATTAATAAATTATAAAAGATTAACTAAATAAAATGAAGGTTGGTTAAGTTAATAAAGGTTATTTGTTTATTTTTTAAAACTTGATTAACTGGTCAATTAAAGGGTTAAGATGTTGATTAAACGGAAAACTAATGATTAACGGATAAAACAAAAAAAAATAAAAGATTAGAGGGTGATTTAGAGCGCATAATAGTGATTATGGTGGGTTAACGGTGACTAGCAGTGATGGTAGTGTGGTGAGCGCGTGTTTGTATTCACTTCACAAAATACATGAACAAAACAAAAGGGGCAAAGAGGGGCGACGGAACCCTAAATCCCTCGTTCCCTAGATCGAGATCCCAATATTTTCACTCTCCTCCCTAATCACGATCGGCTTTCATCATGCTCTGAACCTGAAAACAACATCAGAAGCATCAATAGTTTAAGAAGGTAGAAGAGAATAGAGCATTACCGAAGGCTGGTGGTCACAGCTGCGTTAGAGATGACGGGAATAAAGTGCTTTGTTCGTGAACTCGCGGCGGCGTGCGGTGGCTTCGTCCACGGAAAAGCTAAGTTTCTGTTTCGATCGGTTAGGTTTGCGGAGATAGGTTTTATGGTGTTTTTCAGTGTCCTCCTCTTCGCCTCTTGGGTTTCTTCTTATATAGGCCTCTAATTGCAAAACATCTTTGATGAATAATGAATGCTACCTTGAATGTTGATTTAGGGTTTCCGGATTGGGATGAGTCAGATTCGAAAATATTCCCAATTCATCTGATTGTTATAATGAGCCATTAATTGATATTTTAATCTTTAATTTTTGTGATTCAATTTGAGATTGGATTTGATTTGGTTCCTGAACAGGATATTCTGTCTTCCAGGAATATTCTCTAACGATTTTATTTTGATTCTGGATGTGACCTGGCAGGTGTGGAAAACAACGGTTTTGGGCCAGAAGGTGGATTAGAAGCCCAGGGGGGAAACTCGTGCTTGATACGTCTGTTGGAGATGAGGGACTTCCATGGAAAAGGTCGGTGGTGAGGAGAAACAGCTTCGCAGGGTACGTGGTTCTTTTCAATCCAA
This sequence comes from Lathyrus sativus, assembly GCA_963859935.3. Lineage (NCBI taxonomy): Eukaryota > Viridiplantae > Streptophyta > Magnoliopsida > Fabales > Fabaceae > Lathyrus > Lathyrus sativus. The sequence continues at coordinate 613,376,965 of OZ012735.1, read as the reverse complement.
TCTCTGCTTCTTGTTCAGTCTCTTACACAAGTGAAGTGAATGAAGTTCTTTGTGTCAGTATTAACCATGTGTTTGTTTGAGTTGCAGCTCATAACAAATGACATGCTCAAGAGTGTAGAATACAGAGGTCTTGCGAATCATGTTGGTCCAAGAATAGCTGTCGCATACTCAACTTTGATACGAAAGGGCTAGGTGGTACTTCTGCTCCTTACACAATACAGAATTTGAATTAGGCATTGTGAATGAAAAAAAGGATTAGACTTGGCCAATTTATGATGGTGTATCTTGTCATGTATTCCACATTGTGATATGAACTAAAAGTGTTGTGGTTTCCGTTTGTTCAGGATCTGTTTTACTTGACTCAACATTACTCTTTTTCGTTGAGCTTACGAAATCCATTTCTTCGATCACTGATGATGCTTTCCCCTTCTGCGATAAGATTGAATCAAATGGTTCAATGTGCTCTCGTGGAGTGAAGGAATGACCTGGGAGTTCTATTGCCTCAGATTCTTCGTTACATTCAACTGGTTCACTAATGTTTTCCCCATGACTCGGATTTTTGGCGAATCAACAGTTACAGAATCATCACATGCATCTGGTAAGAACTGCTCGTGCTAGCATTATTATCACCGAATTCCAATTCATTGTTATCATCATCTTCATTCTCTAACATACCATAAATTTTCAGTATAACACGGAAGTTCATCCATCAAACCAATCTCAAGTGTCATGTGCTACGGCAAGTCCAGGCAGCCAGCGCAATGTTCATATATTTTGTGGAGAAGAAGTTGACTGTCATATCCGTGCGCCAATGATTCAATAGGGTGTTGCCAAGCCCATTCAAACTGAAGAGCAGACACATTTTCTGGGAAGCCATACATACATAAAACCATCTCCCAAGGACGTTTGCTCTTCGTTCTCCAAGAATAGAGAAGGATGATTCACAAGGTAATCTTCTGAATTAACATAATTTTATGCGTATGAATTCGGAAACGGTGTTGTCTTTGGTATGCTGATTTCATGTGGTAGGCATTTAAGTCTTTGTTTTTTTGTGTTCTTAAAAGTAACAGATTCAACAACATAAATTCCTTGCTCTGCGGAAAGCATCCCTTTAGGTGTGTGAAAGATTTGGATGTCATTCCCTGAAAGTTTATCATGAGAAGACCGCTCGGGGAGTCTTAGCAAATGCTTCTCAAAATCTGTATATGTATCTCCAGGGATTATAGTCATCAAATTGGAGAGTGGTGATATTGCTGCTTCTTGTTCTAGAGAATTAGCACTTCTCAAACCAATTGGTCCCAATAAGACCTGTACACAGTTTACCACTTTGGCAGGAACAATATCAATTACATCAAAGCCATGTGCTTGCAGACACTTAGAGACCCTCCACACTGCATCTCTTTCAAATTATTCTCGTTAATTGTTAACAGTGGCGTGTTGTGATTATTGGTTGTGTTGAACAGGTGGTAGGTGATGGAAATGTTGAGACAACTCTGGATGGAAAGATATCGGTGAGTTTGACCTCTTATGAACATTTGCTTTTGAAAAGTGATAAGTGCTTTTAATAACTTCCTTGATTTTAGTCCATAAATACTTTTGATTTTAAGCTCACATGTCGAACGGTCGCTAAGTTATCTTGTTTCTTTTCTTTCCATGTGACATTCAGGAGGAGTTTGGGGCTGTGACAAGGCTAGCACAAAGTTGAGTTTTAAAGGGTCGGATGTTGGATTACGTTCCACATCGCCGTCAGGTATAGAAACAAAGCAAGGGGCTGTTATCGGAACTTGGCGTAATCATTGGAGTTTTAGCATGAGTGTTGAATTGTTTGGACTGCATTTAGACATTAAGTAGTTGCTACAAACTTCTGACTTAGTCTATGGTAAATTTCTTTGCAGGTGAGTTTCTAGAGTCGTGCTCGCTCACTTCTTGAAGGTTGCTGGTGTTAGAGAACCTAGGTGAGGCGCTTCCGTATGTGAGTTGCTTTGAAGCTACCGACGTGAGTGCCGCGTGAAGCTTTGCCTGGGAGTTGCACAAATCAGTTGAGAGTTCATTCTTGCAATTTGGAACTCGTAGTAGAAAAAGATGATTGTTGTGCTGAGTGATTTCTGGGCAACCACGTTTAGTATGTAGTAGATTTCTCTAGTCATGCTTCTCAATATCAAACTTACAGGGCTACAAAGCAGGAGAGTACTGATGGAGGCCCACACGTTTGATCTACCACAGTGTACAGGTGCATTTGGAGTGTTGGTGCCTTTTTGCACTTTAAATACTTAAGTTGTATTAATGATTGAGGTCTTGAATATGTGATGCGCTTGAGGACCAATGCACCTCGGTTATTATTGTAATCCTTGTACCATTTTGTATATTAGTTGTTTAGCGAATAGAAAGCTAAAAAACAGCAGGGTTGTAGTTAATTCAATCCAACCAAATCACTTGGCATAGTAGCAATATCACTAAACGATACCCCCAATGTATGATGTGCTTACACAAAGCTATGAAGTCACAACCATAATCTCCTGAATCAAAAAAAAAAGCTTTTGTGACTTTGACTTCCAAAACAAGTCTTGAAATCCAAACTTAATGTGCAGCCTTGACGCCGTCTCTATATGTCGAGGACCTTTAAGTATTAGACTTGAGGACTTGGCGCTTAAGTTCAAACCAAACTCAATCATTAATGCTTCGGAGCATCAACAAAGGGAGATCAGACTTCTTTAAAATGTGACCCACGTCCTGAGAGATTTCAGTTGAAATTCTTCTTGCCACAAAACCAAAAAACCAGGCCCAAAACACTAGGCCTATCTCCAAAGGAAATTCATTTCTCCTCATGAGTACGTATCGAAGCTTTTAAGAGATACCGACAAAAACCCCATGCTCAATCCGAATCAAACCCAAATGACCCTGTCTTTGAAATCGTGAGAGTGAATGATGGTCCACTTAAAATTACTGCATTCACGCAAATTGGTTAGCCTTAATAAACACACACAAAAGTAAAAGAAAATACGCGAGAAAAAAAACAAGGAGGTGGGATCTTAAAGTCAAAAATTAGGGTGCGACACCAATCACAATCAAAGTGATTGTGTTTATATCAACAACAACAATTTAAAAGAAAGTTGAAAATAATTTCCAATCGAATTAATCGATACAACAACAAAATCGATAATTTGCAAGAACAACAATTAAAGAAAATTAAAGCGATAAAGAGATAAAAGAGAGAGAGACCAATTTTTTTTTAGGAAAATTCCCAATCAGCCTCGCTATGGGTACGTCTACCATCAAACCCTAAAATCCCTATGATTTGTGTTGAGTCTTGCACCTCAAAACCCTTGATCAAAGCTTGATCAAGTGACCAACAATGTGGCTATAACCCTTCGATTATCCTGACTATGCAATTTGTTGAAACCCAAGACTCTCGAACACAATTCATCATCTCTCACTACTCCCTTGAAAGGAAACCACCTTGTCCCACGGCCTTCACTCGGTTGAATCTGTGTTGACGCGCTGTTGTCGAAAACCTTCAAATCACACAGATATTGAAGGAAAACCCCACCTTGGTTTTCTTATTTGAAATATACAAAGTTCCCAACCCAATATTCTTGGCTACACCAAACCTAACTGGACGTTATCAACCTTAATCTAGATGGTCACCCAATCGAAAAATGATTATGTGTAGTTCAATTGTGTGTATGTATAGAAGAATGGATAAAGATGACGGGCAACTTTGTAATCCGATTTTGTTTAGGTTTTATCTCTAAAAAACCCTTAAACTAGAAGAAGGTGCATGCATGAGTATATATAGGTACGCGAGAGAATGAGCAAAAGGAATGCAATAAGTTGGAGAAAAAATGAAATTTTTGAGGTGGGAACGTGTATAGGTCGGCCAATGAAGGTTATGGGTCGGCCTATGTAGGTATTCAGGTTGACATGTGAGGAAGCCTGTGAGGCGACCTATGGGCAGAGCCTACAGGCCTCAATACTGCCCCATGGGAGCCGACCTGAAGAATGTATGTGTCGACTTGTACTGAAGCTGAAAATCATATAGGTCAGCCTGTTCATGCATAGGTCGGCCCATAATGAATTTGTATGCCCAAAAATATATTTTTCAATGCAAATGTGATGTTAACTCCTTTTCAAACTTATTTGAATGCTTCCTAATGCCAAGATGCACATCTAGAATGAGAGAATACCATCCAATATACATAACTTTACACAATTCTAGTTTTGACATCACTCAAAATACAAAGGCACTCACAGTGTGTTGATCAAACCAAACCTGAGATGAATTCTCTAGTCAATTCTCCTTTGAATCAACTATTTGTCATTAATGAAAAGTTTGTGGATTTCAATGAGTTGATTAAGCTAGGTTTTAACTTCTAAAAGATTGTGTCTAAACAAAGTTGGAATTGATACTTTGAGATGCTATGTGGTTTCACTTATCCAAGTCTTGTCAAAGTGTTTTGGATTAATGCTTCCATTGTTGAGCTAAATTTTGAGTGTGATATTCTTTCTAAAGTGACTGTTGTTTCTATAATAGTAACCTCTAAATTGATTTCTAACGTGATCAATTATAAGAAGATTAGAGACATCCCAGGAACTCTTATTTGGGAACACTGTCTTCCTACTTGGTGTTTCTTTGTAGATCCATCTAACACATCTTTGGTCTTAAATCTTTGTCCTAATGAAATTGTTTGGAATCAGATTCTGAACTCAAACTTGCTTCCTAAGGATAAGGATCTAGACCTTGTGGACCCTATTGAAAAGGATTTGCTACTACTTCTCAATTCAGACTTGCAGATTGATCTTCCTCAAGTTATATTTGACTATTTGAAGAGAACTTTTTCTTCCTTTCATGGGGGAAAGACTTATTTCATTCCTTATGGACGAGTTCTTTTAGAACTACTGGTCCTACAGGGAGTTATCATAAGTTCAGAGGCTGATTCGTCGAAAATTTGGAGAGAGAAGTTTGAAGCTATTTATGAGAGATTTTGATGTTAGACTTCTGAAAATTTATGTCTTGTAATTATTAGGAAATTTTTTATTATGAAATGTTATTGTTAATCCAAATTTGTTCATGCTTTTGTGAATCTTAACTATTATAAATATTCATTTATATTGTTATTCAAGAGGATGAAACAAATAGGATTAAAAACTCTATATATGCAACATTCTCATTAACTGGATGCTATACTTTCTACGCATTCAGATTTGCCCTAAGGTATTCCCTATAATCATCTGACATATCTAGATTGTTTAAATAATCTGCCAATATTCCTTTGCAAACTCTACAACCTCCTTTCTCAGTTGATTTCTATGTTTTGACCTAGAAGTTCTTCTTCTTCTGTGTGTCTCAACGAAGGTTGCTGAAGAAGTGTGTACTTTTGAAGCCATCTGCTTACTTGTAGATCCTTCAGTTCCTACACCACTCTTGTTTGCTTGAGTTGTTGCATTAAACATGGCTATCTTTCTGAAATCTCTCTTTTGAACCCAAATTTTCTTTTGCTTATACATTTTGGTGTTCAGAAGATTAAGTGGTTATGAAAGTGAGTTTGCTAAGGGGGTTTTATAGAATCGTGACATTCATTACCTTTGAGTATTCATTATTTTATTATTAATGAAATTATAATATGCAGATCTCAGATGTCCTAAGAGATGTAGAGACACTTGATCTCTGATTTAAACGCAATGGCAAGAAGGAGCACAATAAAAATTGCAGAAAGTAAACAAACACACAGTAATTGTTAACTCAGTTCGGTGTACAACAACACCTATGCCTGAGGACTACCAAGCCAGGAATGAAATCTACTAGATATTATTAATTTTAAGCTAAAAAACCTCCGATTTACAACTTATCACTTAATCACTACCCATGATTAATTTCTACCTAAGACTCTCCTAGGTATGAGACCCTTCGCAATTCCCTTTCAATCACAACAGTGACATAAATTACAACTCAATGCAAACAATCCAGCTCTAGTATCAACACGATACAAGAGAGAACCACAAATACACAAACCCTAAAACTCACTAAGCAACAATATATTTTCCACACTTTGATTAGGTTAAATCCATCCTATTTATAACCATAAACTAGACTGGATTTGGGCTTCAAAAACGCAACAATTCTGTTATGCGGAATCTGCAACTTATTCTCCTCAAGAATAGTTTCTTCAATCCAAAGTTTCCTAAAATGTCTCCACACTTAGAAAACGACATCTTCAAATTCAAACAGAATCTCTGATTCCTCAATCTTAAACGCCACCTAGGATAAACAAATATTCCCACAATATTCTGAAATCTAGAAATAAATTAGCAGTATCAAGACTGCAAAGTAATAGACAAAGATGTTAAATCATCATGATCGAACATCTCTTCCAACATCTTGTTCTTCAGTTTGTTCTTCATGTTAGGACATCTTGTTCAACATCTTGCTGTCAAGTTAGTTTTACCAAAATTAATGCCAATCTCAAAAGCTTTGACTTATCAATCTCCCCCTTTGGCAGATTTTAGCTAAAACTAACTAAATAACCCTTGCATACAAATACACAAAAAGTCAGAGGAAAAAATCAGAACTGCAACAGAAATAATATAGCCTTTCCCTCAATCAGTTCCTTCTTTTGCAGCAAGTGGTTAACACTCTCCCCCTCAATAGCAGCTAGTGGTTAGCAGTGGTTAGTTAAGTTAATATTACTCCCCTTTTTAGCCACAATATAACAAAGTTAGTTAACTAAATAAATAACCAAACATTATCACAAGTAGAACAAGAATTTAAAGTACATATCAAGTACATGAAGTGCCAAAAATATCTTGGGCATTTAGCCCTTACAAAACATAACCACACAAAAAATGAACACTACTGACAGACATCGTCTTCAGTAGCCTCATCATCCTCTTCCTCTTCCTCTTCAAGGTCCTCACCATCTGACTCAACATCTTCATCATCATTATCATCAACAACAATGTTTGATGTGACAATGTCTTGGACATGATCACCAGCAAACAATTTGTGATGCAAAGTCAAATGAGACTCCTTTTTCATGACTTTATCATTATTCAGCAAAATACCAGGATATTGTTGAAGAATTATACTACAAATGAGAGTTGGCTATGAAAACCTCTTTATTTGGCGGGAACACACACACACACACACACTCACTCGAATAGTATTCCCACACCAAATTAACTACTATAAATCTTCAGACAGGTAAATCCTAAGTTTCCCCCTCAACATCTCAAATTGATTAGCACCCAAAGCTTTAGTAAAGATGTCAGTTAACTGATTCTTTGTGGCAACATGCTCCAATGTTATAACTTTGTCTTCGACAATATTTCTAATAAAATGATGCCTGATGTCAATATGTTTGGTTCTACTGTGCTGAATACGATTCTTTGAAATATTGATGGCACTCAAGTTGTCACAAAATAATGTCATGACATCTTGTGTGACATTATACTCAGTCAGCATTTACTTTATCCACATCGTTTGAGAACAACTGCTACCTGTTGCTATGTACTCAACCTCAGTAGTAGATAGTGTCGCACCTTGAAAAAATATGAAAAATACACAGCCTCATAAAGCAAGAGTCGCCACCACGCTTTTATTTGTTCAAAAGGAAAGGAAAAAGAGTGAACAAAATCTAAGCAAGTTCTAAAACAAGAATAAAAGAATAGAGGCTAGGTAAGGGGGTTGGTTACGCTAAGGGAAGGTGTTGGCACCCAAAACGTCTATAGTACTCTATAGGAACCCTTTAAATATCTAAGCTTTTGGTTTGAAAATGTTTGTTTGAAATGAGATTGAGGATATGAGAAGAGAAATATTTTTTAAGATTTTTGTGTTTGGAGAGATTTATCGACTCATGCCTACCTACCCATAAAGTGAAATATAGGATCAAAACCCCGTAGTTCGTGGTACAAATAACAATTTTTTTTTTGTTATAATTGATTTTAAATTTAAAGACAAGTCGTCATTTCCAATTGAATAGTTCCGCTTAAAGAGATGGCTCATGTCTAAACTTATGAAAGAGATTTTAAAAGAAAACGTGCATAAGGCACAGAAAGAGTTTGAATGAGTTTGAATATTTTTCATATCTTTTTGAAAAGATTCAAAGTATGATTAACATTGATTGACATTTATTAAAGAAAAAGTTTTGGAAACGAACTTGACAAAATTCAAAGTTTATTGTGAAAGAGGTTATAGTTTTGAAAATAAGAAGGTTTTGAAAAAAGGAGAAGATTTGAAAATTGAAGAAGGGGTGATGAAGAATTGACTATCTTAAAGCAAAAAAGATAAAAGCTAAGGATAAGAACGGTTTAACCACACAAAGCAAACTCCATAATATAAGCATTCTTTCTTTAGATTATGCCTTGATCAAAATAAGTCTTCAAAAGAGAACTCCAAGTACCCAAAATCCAAGGTTTGATATCATAAGCTTCCAAGCATATGTTAAAATCCTAATTCTAGGTCTAAAGTTCCATGTCCAATGCAAAGGATAGTAACCATAGTCCACCATTAAGAGAACAAGTTTTTTAGGGGTTTAATCCTTTATTAGTATTTTGAACAAGATATGGTCCAAATGGATAAAAGAAAAAGAGAGCGGAAGCACAAACAATAATATGATATTGTCGCACCTCGAAAATTCACATTCGAAAATACGACCCTCACGCGAAAGGCGCGGAAATTGCGGTTCGACAGAGTCGCCACCGAACTTTATTTTTCCCGAATAAACGGGAGAGGAAAATATCGAGAAAACCTCTTAAACGAAAGGATAGGAACAGGGCTGTCGCAACCAAGTTCCGGGTTCGGGAGTCGGTTACGTGAGGGGAAGGTATTAGCACCCCTCACGTCTGTCGTACTCGACGGGAACCTCTTAAGGTAATTGTGGGGAGTGTTGTTTAGGTTTACTTGTTTTCTTCTCGTTGTTAAAGGTAGAATTGGTAGGTTAAAAGGTTAAAGACGCGAAGGAGAGATGAGTGGTTAGAAGATAGATTGCTCGCCAAGGATTGGGGCCCTTGTGCCTACGTATGCTCATTCGGACGAGAATGAGAAATCAGAGCGTCGTAGTTCGACTACGGGAAGAGATGGGGGAAAACGGAAGATGGATAGAAGTGTGGACGAAATAATGGAGGAAAATAGAAGTGTGGACGAAATAATGGAGGAAGATAGAAGTGTGCTCGCCAAGATCGTCGCAATCTTGTGCCTACGTATCTTATATTCAAGAATGAATAAAGAATCAGAGCAGTCGTAGTTCGTGGTAACAACCACGAAAAGATAAGGTTTGAATTGGTTTGACGTTGAGTTGAGAGACGAAAGAGTGATTGACAAACAACCTAAGGGCGTGCCTCAAGAGCCTGTCATTCAAGAATTCAAGGAATGCGAGATCCCAAGAACTCAGTTCTTTCGGAAATTGAGTTGAGTAAGTTGAAGATAAGAGTTGGATATTTTGAAAACGAAAGAATGAACTAATAACAACTCGGGGGCGCGCCCAAGAGTTACTCGTTCGAATATTCAAAGAATGCTAGATTCTAAGAATATCCCTCTTTCGTAAGTTTTTTAAAAATGTTTTGTGAAAGGATCGAATCGAAGAATGGCATGCGAGGCCAAAAGGAAGTTGTTTTGAACTGGTTCGACAACGTGTCGAAGATTTGATTGAGGATGGAACCGGCTTGACGACGTGTCAAGGGTTAAGATTGTGAGAAACGATATCAGTCCCTAAGGGTGCCCCTAATATCGAGACCACGAGGAATCGTGAATGTGTGTGAAGTGTGGGTTGCGAATGCGTACGAGCACTCGACTTAGGAGAACGTTGGAAGATGATTGAGTTTGAAAAGTTGAAAGAGTGAGTGAATAACAACTCAAAGGGCGTGCCTCGAGAATTATTCACTCGAAGATTCAAGGAATGCTAGACTCCAAGAACCTCCTTCTTTCGAAGTTTGATCGAGAAAAAACGTTTGAAAAAGATTTGAAGTGAAATGAGGTATGAAAATAATTTGAGGTACGAAATGTGAGGACATGAGATTGGATTTGAAAATGAGGGAAATGACAATTATTTGATAAATGAGACGTAGGCCTCACAACCAATTAATTGGGGTATTATCGAAATGCTAGATCTCGACGACACCTTTTTCATTTGGAAAATGTTTGGATGAACAAAGGAAATATCACAAAGAATGCTAAATTCTCATGACATTTCTTTGTCAGAAAAATATAATTTTTGAAAATGAGAGGTCGAATAATACACTATTTAAGGTGTACACCTTAATAATGACTATCCAAAAATTCAAGAAGTGCTAGACTTCAAGAACTTAGTTTCTCACGATTTGATTTAGAAAATAATTTAGTAATAAAAAAAAATTAAATCGAGTAAGGACCAAAACTATTTATTTTAGCAAATGAAAAAAGAAGAAATTTTAATAAAACCATTTTTTTTTTAAAATAAGAACTGGAAAATAATATTTTAAAATAAATTTGAAAGTAAATTAGTAAATAAAGAAAATAAATTAAAACAAAGATCTAAAAAAAAAAGTTTTGAAAATAATTTACAAGATAGTAAAACAGTAGGAGGCATCAGTATCCAAGGGGTACATATGAGAATCCTCACGATGGGCCCTAAGGCCCAATCTCAAACAGCAGCAAAAAAAAAAAACATAGGGGGGGTAATAATAAAAAACAGGGGGTACAAAAAGAAACCAATTGGGCCAAAGCCCCAAAACAACAACAACAGCGAAGGGGAGGCGCAATAAAAAAAATGGGGTGTAGTCTGAACTAAAGAAATGGGCCGAAAAAAAGGCCCACTAACCCAATCCACGGTGTCCACGAGAACCTCCTTCCTCCAGCAAACCCTAGTGCGCCGCACACTTACTCCCTCCGCCTCTGGAACTTACTCTGACCATCCAGAAACTCCGCCATTTGCAGACCATCAACCTTAAACTCTTTCTCAAACTCCCCTCCAAACTCCATTTTGGTGCATCTCAAATTCAAACTTTAACTCCTCTCTTTTCAGTTTCATCTCCTTCAAACGTCGCCGTCACCTACAAAACGAAATAAAAACAGTAAAATCTAAGTAAATCATGATGATTCTTCTGACTTCCATTGTGCGCTGTGTGAACTTCGTTTTCCGGATGTTGGAGAATATGGAAGACGAGCTCGACCGTGATGAAGTTTTTGACGAACATTCAAAGATCTGGATGAGGATTATGGTGACCTACGAGTTTCTGGAGAAAAGCTGCTTGTGGATGAACACGTTTAAAGGTCGTATGAAGGTTTGATGAACGTGTTGAAGGTGGACGACATTTGGATCTGAAATGACGTTCGTCAGATCTGGATTCGGAAGGAGATTTGAGTTGGTGTTGATGAATGTTGCGGTTTGAGTTTGTGTGAAGTTGGTGTTGAGTTAGAATGATTTACGGAAGCTGGTGTGAAGATTTATAGAGAGAAAACGAGGGTTTATTGATTGTTGATGATTTGTGATGTTGAAGAAGGTTTGGAGATTTCCAGAAAATCAATGGATGGAGGTTGAATGTTGATGAACATTTCTGGGAAAATATTTGAATGGTGAAGAACATGATGAATTTTTGATGAACCGGGATGAAGATCTGGCGCTTTGGTTGATGGATCTGGAAAAGTGTTTATGGGGTTTGAATGTTCATAGTTTCTGGAAAAAATAGGATGAATGATGAAGAACTTGTATGAACATTGTTGGGAAAAAGCCATGAACATTGATGAACATGTGAAGAAAAATCTGGAAAAGAGTTTGAGTGTATGGATTTCTGGGAATTTTAACGAAGAGTATATGAATGTTGTTTGAACAGGTGAAGAACACGAAAAAAAACGCATGAACATGATAATTTCTGGAAAAATCTGTCATGAACATCATGAACATGGATGAAAATATTAATAAATCTGGAAAAAAAAATGATAGGATGATGAACAAGATGCGTTTTCCGGTGGGTATATGAATTCTCCGGTGAAGTTTTCCGGCATGGATTTGATTCGCTGGATTTTTCCGGTGAGGTGAAGTTGGTGTTTGCATGGCCTTGGGACCCGTGTCTGATAGGGTTAGGGTTGCGAGGTGGCGGCTAGGGTTAGGGTTGCAAGGTGGCGGCTGCTAGGGATTCAGTCTTGGGCAGTGTGTTGGTCATAAATGCAGACATATGTTAGGCTTTATAGCCTGACAAGTGGCAGAAAAATGACCTAATGGGCCTTGGAAATCTGACTTAATGGATCTGAATGATTAAAGCTGTTAAAAACAATAATAGAAAAGAAAGAAGTAATAACTCACCTAATTAAATAAAATAAGACTATTAATATTAACTAATAAAATCTAAAACCTAATTAAATTAAACTAAATCTGAATAAATAAATAAACAAAAAGATGATAATTAATAAAAAACGAAAAAATAATAAAAACGGACAATAATAAAATAATAAATAAAACTAACACACATTTTTTTTAAAAAGCCTAAATAATAATCTAAAAAAGAAAATAATTACCGCTATTAATAAAAAAAAATCTTAACAACTATACACAAAAGAATATTTAATTTAAAAACATAATGAACTCTATTTTTAAAAGAAAAGAGATATTCTATTCTAATTAATATAAATATTAAATAAAAGTAAATTTAATGTTAAATTTAATAATAAAAAGAAAGTATTTATCTAAAAATAAAAGCTATTTTCATAAAATAAACCTATATCTAAAAGAAATAAATAGGTGATAAAATAAAATAAATAAAAAGAAAAAGGGGAGAAAATTGCAAAAAAAAGGAAAAGAAAAAAAAAATGGAAGCAAAAGACCAAAATGCCCTTTAGGCCACGTGTCACACTTTGATTGGTCAAAAGATAAATTTTTGAAAAATCGACCAATTGTGAGATGACACGTGTCTAAATGGTACGGAACAAAAAAGCGAAAATAATTACAAAAAGGTAGGACAAATTTAGGGTATGACAGATGCCCCTATCTAATAGGCTTAAACCTAGGAGGATGAATTGCATTAGCGTTCACATCCCTGAGGTAGAAGTCTATTAGATATAAAAAGACCCTGAATTTGTCCGAAAGAAAGAGAGATGCTTGAGAATTGAAAATGCTGGATGGTGTAAACCTCTGAGTAAGCTGGCACAAGTCGTCATCACCAAAAGGATGATGGGATGAAACACACACAGCTATTACCACCAAAAGGATGGCAAAGCAAAGCACTATCGTACGATCTATCATTAATGACCATGATAGACCCTCACTAAAAGGATGACGGAGCGAAACACACGCCAAACAGTATCGCACAATCTATCATTAATGACCATGATAGACCCCCCACCAAAAGGATGACGGAGCGAAACACAAAGCAAATCGCACAATCTATCATTAATGACCATGATAGACCCCCCACCAAAAGGATGACGGAGCGAGACAAGCAAAAATTCGCACAATCCATCACTAATGACCATGATAGACTCCCCCACCGAAAGGATGACGGAGCAAAACACAAAACAAATCGCACAATCTATCATTAATGACCATGATAGACCCTCACCAAAAGGATGACGGAGCGAAACAAATAAATGATCGCACAATCTGACATCGACGAAATGTCAGACCTACCACCAAAAGGATGGTAGAGCGAAAACACAAAAGAAAGCATCGCACAATCTGATATCGACGAAATACCAGACCTACCACCAAAAGGATTGTAGAGCGAAAACAAGCAAAATTCGCGCAATCTATCATTAATGACCATGATAGGCCCCCCCCACCAAAAGGATGACGGAGCGAAACACAAAACAAATCGCACAATCTATCATTAATGACCATGATAGACCCCCCACCAAAAGGATGACGGAGCAAAACAAATAAATGATCGCACAATCTGACATCGACGAAATGTCAGACCTACCACCAAAAGGATGGTAGAGCGAAAACACAAAAGAAAGCATCGCACAATCTGATATCGACGAAATACCAGACCTACCGCCAAAAGGATGGTAGAGTGAAAACACAAATAAAACATCGCGCAATCTGATACCGACGAAGTACCAGACCTACCACCAAAAGGATGGTAGAGCGAAAACACAAACGAAAGATCGCGCAATCTGACACCGACGAAGTATCAGACCTACCACCAAAAGGATGGTAGAGCGAAAATACAAACAAAACATCGCGTAATCTAACATCAACGAAATGCCAGACCCATCACCAAAAGGATGATGGAGCGAAAACACAAACAAAACATCGCACAATCTGACATCGACGAAATGCCAGACCCACCACCAAAAGGATGATGGAGCGAAAACATAACACACAGGTCGTTATCACCAAAAGGATGATAGACCAACACAGATTTGAAGTTTACCAACACCAAAAGGATGCAGGCTAGGTTGAACTGACGAAGTTCGACTATCACCGAAAGGATGATAGTAAGGCATTTGACAACGGTCACGCTTGCTGGGTACAACTCATTAGGGAAACCCCAAAGAGGAAAATTGAATTGAAATGAATCAACGGGGTACGCCCACCGTCTTGCTTGGAGGTTACAGGTTCGTTGAAATGATTTCATGGTTACGCCCATGATCTCTGAAGAAGACGCCCCTGACTGGGCTGAGTTTGTCTTGATGTCTTGTTTTGGTCAACAAAAGGTTGAACCACTTCGTGAGGGACGCTCACGGTTTTGCCGAAGATGCCCCTGCTCGGGCTGGTTCTTGCATTAAACTTCTTGAATTTGCCCAACAAAAGGTTGAACAACTTCGTGGAGAACGCCCACGGTCTTGAATGGTATGCCCCTGATTAGGCTGAATGTTGATTTGCATATTTGATCAACCACGAGGTTGAAATTCGTCACAGGAGACGCCCATGGCCTTGAAAAAGATGCCCCTGACTGGGCTGAATCTTGCTTTGAATAACTTCAAATTTTATGGGAGAAACCCACAATTGCAGAAGATTGCCCCTGACTGGGTTGATGACTGCTTTGAAGCTTTTGAAAATTATGGGGTAAACCCACCATCTTGCGGAAGATGCCCCCTGACTGGGCGATCGATGGTCTTGGAAATCTTCGGGATTGATCCTGGACCTTGACTTGCATATATGAATGCTGGATGATAAATGATATTCTATATGAGTGGATGTACAAATGCGAATGCTGACGAGCGGAGATGCAAGAGCTGGGGAAGTATGGTATGATTGGAGTATGATGCAGGACACTTATGATATCGAATGCGATGCGTATGATGCACATGATGCAGACGGGTAATTGGAAACGCAAGGTGGAGATGCCAGCATGGTGGACTTTTGGTAGTTGCCAATGCAGATTGGACTTCGGGTGGTCGGAGGGATTGACTTCCTCGACACGCAGCTTGTTGAAGACGCCATGATTGAAGTAGAAGATGTCCTTGATGCCCCGAGTCTGGGATATTTGGTGGTTTGTTGTGAATTTCCCTCAGAAAAGGTTGCAACTTTGCTTGATGGTCAGGGCGACCTGGTCTTGCCCCAGTCTGAACATGGTAATGGTCTGCCTCAAGTTGACCATCTCTGACACATGGTGGTTGAACTCGGATGACTTGCCCCTGTTCGAGCTGCTGAGGGGTTTGCCCCAGCCTGTGGGTTCTGAAATTATCTTGCCACGTGTACGCCATTGAAAGTCAAGCTCTTCCTTGATTGCCCTTTGCTGAAATATCTTTGGATACCTAGCACTGTTTTGCAGTTAAAATTGTACATTCATAAATGGTAATAATTAATGCAAAGTTCGATGCAAGTTTGAAAGAGTATTGTTTATTTGGAAGTGTCGTGATAGTGAGACAAATGGACCACTAGCCCAGATGTTTGTGCTAATTTGATTGGTGTGAAAGATATATCAAGAGAAATGACACCAATGCTGGTGATTAGAAATCATGTGAGGAGTCAGGTTACGCAACCTTGCGATAATATGCTTTCAGAATAAACCTCGCCTCAATTAGGACTTTCGAGGGCCGTAACGTGGTCTGGTTCACTGTTATGAAACAAAGGATATTAGGCTCAAAATATGATTTATACCCACCCCTTCTTCGTAATGATCTCCAGTCCTACGCTCAGTTAATCCTACACTTGTCTTGACGGTGTAAGCTTGATGATTCAAGGTTTGCTTGTCGTGGCAGTCACCTTTATTTTAGTTTTTTTTTATGGATGTCAGTGCCCCTTTGACTTGGGTGGCCACTGGATCCTCCTTTGTTTTTGTTGAGGGTTTCGGGGTCCTCTTTTGCTTTTGTTTTGATCCCTAACTTTTGCGTGGATTGACTTCGTTTGTCAGATCCATCGGGATTGCCTTGATTTTGCCTAAGTCCCCTCTAAGGTGTCTGACTTAGCTGACTTTTGATTTTTTTGATTTTGTTGTGACTGCCATAGTATGGGTCTTTGATGAACAACCGTCTTTTAGATATTGATTCGAATACGAGTGCGGGATTGGATTAACTGAACACTACCCTGCCCCAGGTTGAGTGTAAGGGTTTGAATATCCGAAGGAAACTGCTACTTCTAAGCTCGAGGTGGTTTATTAGGGATTAACTCCTTATATCTCCGGTGTTTAGGGGAATTGAAACAATGCATGTACATCATTGATGAGATTCGGTCTGAAAGCATACCGTTTGCAATTATGGGTATCTCGTTTTCATCATCCTCCCTCAAATCATGCTAAACAACAGTGAATAGAGTGGAGTGAATAAATGTGTCAGTGATAAGTGAAAAGATTGAGCGAATACGACATAACTAATTCAAAACATGCATAAACGATACATTAATGAAAACCAAATACGAATGGCAATTGTTCAAAGCATACAATACTTAAATAAACATAAGAAACTGTGAATAATGAAATGGCAACATGACGACCTTCTTCAGAGAATGGACTTGACTGGAATTGATCTGCCGTTGGCGCTAGTTGACTGGTGGCATCGGATTGTTGATGATGTTTGGAGACTTCCCATTGAAGTTGATAGCATCCCTGTCGATCATGTCTTGAATTATGTGCTTGAAAGCCCTGCAGTCCTCAATGGTGTGACCTGGAGCGCCCTTATGAAACTCACAATGAGCATTTGCATCGTAGTCGGCAGGAATGATAGTTGGAGGAGCTAAATCTCTCGGAACGATAGCTTTCTTCTCCATCAACTGAGCAAAGATTTTGGCATATGGCATTGGTAGACGATCAAAGACTCTATCTGGTCTCCATGTTCTCTGCGGACGCTGTGGGCGAGCACCTTGTCGTTGCTGAGTTGCTTGCATCTGCTGTTGCTGAGGAGGATACTGATATCCTTGTTGGTTGTAGGCTTGTTGCTGAGGAGCTTGTTGCCGTGGCATCTGAGCTTGCGCTGCATGAACAGCTGGCTGATAAGGCATTGGAGCATATTGCGCAGCAGCAACATATGGATACTGATAGTAGGGAACTTGATAAGGCATAGGAGCGGGAGCTTGTTGAGAAGCTTGCCCCTTCTGCACGAAGATGGCATTTGTTTCGCCCTCTTTCTTCTTGTATCCATTAAAAGGCCTCTTGGCATTGGCCTGGATGTTAGAACCTCCTGGGATCTTTCCACTCTTCAGCCCTTCTTCAATTCTCTCACCGACGATCACCAAGTCAGAAAATCCAGCGGAGACACTACCGATCAGCTTTTCGTAGTACTGGCCTTGCAAGGTACCCATGAATATGTCAATCAACTCACGGTCAACAAGAGGTGGATGCACCCTTGCGGCTAGCTCTCTCCATCGTTGCGCGTACTCTTTGAAGGATTCGTTGTCCTTCTGAGTCATACTCTGAAGCTGAGTACGATTAGGAGCAAGGTCAGTGTTGTACTTGTACTGCTTGACAAATGCATCAGCTAGCTCGGCCCAAGTACGCACACTATTACGCTCCAGCTGCATATACCATTCGAGTGACGCCCCAGACAAGCTTTCCTGGAAGCAATGGATCATGAGTTTCTCGTCTCTGGCATAGGCAGCCATCTTGCGACAGTACATCTTCAGATGAATGTTTGGGCAACTGAGACCTTTGTACTTTGAAAATTCGGGCACTTTGAACTTTGGAGGAATGACAACATCAGGCACCAAGCACAATTCCAGAGCACTGAAAGAATTTGAGTTATGCCCCTCCATGGCTCGGAGTTTCTCGGCTAGATCTCGGCACATCTTCATGGCTTCAGAATCCTGAGCGGCAACAGGACTGGCAATGGGGATAGCAGCATGATAGTTCTGAACATCGTCATACTGATCCATCAGAGTATCTTCGATATGGGGAGCTGGGATCTGCACAGCAGTAGGCTGGGCGTGCGGGATAACTCCAACGGTAACTCCAGGCGCTGGGATTGGCTGAGAAGTGTTTCCCTCGACTGTGTTGTTGAAGTTCAGCGGCATCCCATGAGAACTTGGAATTTGAACCAAAGGGATGGCAGTAGACCCTTGTCCATTGTGGTTGACGACAGCGGTGGCTTCACGTTGTTCTTCCTCTCTCCTGGCTGTAAGGATGGCTTCGAGGATCTGGTCGATCTTTCCTTTCATGGAATCCAACTCTTCCCTGAAGGCGACTTGCTCCTGTTGAATCTGCTCCATCACTCGTCTGGTATTGGCTCTAGTTGCGTATTGGTGTCGAGGAATCAGCTTGATTTACTGGATAGGAAGGAACGGAAACATGAGATTCGGTTGGAGGACTGGGAATGCAAAATGCACCACATATGAAATGCAAATGATATGCAAGATGCAATGCAAGATACAAGATCCAGGATCACAGGATCACAACTCCAACAACTCCTGAAGCTGGTAACCGTAACAGATAAGTAACCATAGTTCCTGCTCAAAGAAAAGTGACAGGTACAACCTATACGGGAAGGTCTAAACATTCTACCCATAAACCCTCTCACGGGATGGTTTCTATGTTTGGTTCCCAGGATCACGGACACTAGTCGTATCAGCGTCACGCAACAGGCTGGCTGCATTACGATGATAATGACGACAAGGTCTCTCCTGAGCGGGGTCCTCATGCTAGGCACACAAGGAGCGAGTCCTTGGAGACTAACACTACACGACCACCAATATCGAAACTGGTGCTAACAAAAGGTTCCCAGAATCACGGACCCTTCATTAATCAAGTCGTGCAACAGGCTAGCTGCGTTACAACGAGATCTACGAATAGGTCTCCTCTGGAGGAGCTTTCATGCTAGGCCCACAAGGAGCAAGTCCTCGGAGACTAACACTACTCGACTGCCAATTCTAAACTATGTGTTCTCTCTGCTTTTACCAAAGCTCGGGTGTAGAGCTTTACTCATGATGTCATCCCAAAAACCAACAGGCCCAGATAACAAGCACAAATAAAATCTACAAGAAAACAAATACAAAAAGAAAACAAATAAAAAACAAACACTCCTCACAAACCAAAAGATAGGCTCGACTCTCTCTTTGCATGGAGCAATAAGATGTCCCCAGCAGAGTCGCCACCTGTCGCACCTCGAAAATTCACATTCGAAAATACGACCCTCACGCGAAAGGCGCGGAAATTGCGGTTCGACAGAGTCGCCACCGAACTTTATTTTTCCCGAATAAACGGGAGAGGAAAATATCGAGAAAACCTCTTAAACGAAAGGATAGGAATAGGGCTGTCGCAACCAAGTTTCGGGTTCGGGAGTCGGTTACGTGAGGGGAAGGTATTAGCACCCCTCACGTCTGTCGTACTCGACGGGAACCTCTTAAGGTAATTGTGGGGAGTGTTGTTTAGGTTTACTTGTTTTCTTCTCGTTGTTAAAGGTAGAATTGGTAGGTTAAAAGGTTAAAGACGCGAAGGAGAGATGAGTGGTTAGAAGATAGATTGCTCGCCAAGGATTGGGGCCCTTGTGCCTACGTATGCTCATTCGGACGAGAATGAGAAATCAGAGCGTCGTAGTTCGACTACGGGAAGAGATGGGGGAAAACGGAAGATGGATAGAAGTGTGGACGAAATAATGGAGGAAAATAGAAGTGTGGACGAAATAATGGAGGAAGATAGAAGTGTGCTCGCCAAGATCGTCGCAATCTTGTGCCTACGTATCTTATATTCAAGAATGAATAAAGAATCAGAGCAGTCGTAGTTCGTGGTAACAACCACGAAAAGATAAGGTTTGAATTGGTTTGACGTTGAGTTGAGAGACGAAAGAGTGATTGACAAACAACCTAAGGGCGTGCCTCAAGAGCCTGTCATTCAAGAATTCAAGGAATGCGAGATCCCAAGAACTCAGTTCTTTCGGAAATTGAGTTGAGTAAGTTGAAGATAAGAGTTGGATATTTTGAAAACGAAAGAATGAACTAATAACAACTCGGGGGCGCGCCCAAGAGTTACTCGTTCGAATATTCAAAGAATGCTAGATTCTAAGAATATCCCTCTTTCGTAAGTTTTTTAAAAATGTTTTGTGAAAGGATCGAATCGAAGAATGGCATGCGAGGCCAAAAGGAAGTTGTTTTGAACTGGTTCGACAACGTGTCGAAGATTTGATTGAGGATGGAACCGGCTTGACGACGTGTCAAGGGTTAAGATTGTGAGAAACGATATCAGTCCCTAAGGGTGCCCCTAATATCGAGACCACGAGGAATCGTGAATGTGTGTGAAGTGTGGGTTGCGAATGCGTACGAGCACTCGACTTAGGAGAACGTTGGAAGATGATTGAGTTTGAAAAGTTGAAAGAGTGAGTGAATAACAACTCAAAGGGCGTGCCTCGAGAATTATTCACTCGAAGATTCAAGGAATGCTAGACTCCAAGAACCTCCTTCTTTCGAAGTTTGATCGAGAAAAAACGTTTGAAAAAGATTTGAAGTGAAATGAGGTATGAAAATAATTTGAGGTACGAAATGTGAGGACATGAGATTGGATTTGAAAATGAGGGAAATGACAATTATTTGATAAATGAGACGTAGGCCTCACAACCAATTAATTGGGGTATTATCGAAATGCTAGATCTCGACGACACCTTTTTCATTTGGAAAATGTTTGGATGAACAAAGGAAATATCACAAAGAATGCTAAATTCTCATGACATTTCTTTGTCAGAAAAATATAATTTTTGAAAATGAGAGGTCGAATAATACACTATTTAAGGTGTACACCTTAATAATGACTATCCAAAAATTCAAGAAGTGCTAGACTTCAAGAACTTAGTTTCTCACGATTTGATTTAGAAAATAATTTAGTAATAAAAAAAAAATTAAATCGAGTAAGGACCAAAACTATTTATTTTAGCAAATGAAAAAAGAAGAAATTTTAATAAAACCATTTTTTTTTAAATAAGAACTGGAAAATAATATTTTAAAATAAATTTGAAAGTAAATTTAGTAAATAAAGAAAATAAATTAAAACAAAGATCTAAAAAAAAAAGTTTTGAAAATAATTTACAAGATAGTAAAACAGTAGGAGGCATCAGTATACAGGGGGTACATATGAGAATCCTCACGATGGGCCCTAAGGCCCAATCTCAAACAGCAGCAAAAAAAAAAAAACATAGGGGGGGGGGGGTAATAATAAAAAACAGGGGGTACAAAAAGAAACCAATTGGGCCAAAGCCTAAAAACAACAACAACAGCGAAGGGGAGGCGCAATAAAAAAATGGGGTGTAGTCTGAACTAAAGAAATGGGCCGAAAAAAAGGCCCACTAACCCAATCCACGGTGTCCACGAGAACCTCCTTCCTCCAGCAAACCCTAGTGCGCCGCACACTTACTCCCTCCGCCTCTGGAACTTACTCTGACCATCCAGAAACTCCGCCATTTGCAGACCATCAACCTTCAACTCTTTCTCAAACTCCCCTCCAAACTCCATTTTGGTGCATCTCAAATTCAAACTTTAACTCCTCTCTTTTCAGTTTCATCTCCTTCAAACGTCGCCGTCACCTACAAAACGAAATAAAAACAGTAAAATCTAAGTAAATCATGATGATTCTTCTGACTTCCATTGTGCGCCGTGTGAACTTCGTTTTCCGGATGTTGGAGAATATGGAAGACGAGCTCGACCGTGATGAAGTTTTTGACGAACATTCAAAGATCTGGATGAGGATTATGGTGACCTACGAGTTTCTGGAGAAAAGCTGCTTGTGGATGAACACGTTTAAAGGTCGTATGAAGGTTTGATGAACGTGTTGAAGGTGAACGACATTTGGATCTGAAATGACGTTCGTCAGATCTGGATTCGGAAGGAGATTTGAGTTGGTGTTGATGAATGTTGCGGTTTGAGTTTGTGTGAAGTTGGTGTTGAGTTAGAATGATTTACGGAAGCTGGTGTGAAGATTTATAGAGAGAAAACGAGGGTTTATTGATTGTTGATGATTTGTGATGTTGAAGAAGGTTTGGAGATTTCCAGAAAATCAATGGATGGAGGTTGAATGTTGATGAACATTTCTGGGAAAATATTTGAATGGTGAAGAACATGATGAATTTTTGATGAACCGGGATGAAGATCTGGCGCTTTGGTTGATGGATCTGGAAAAGTGTTTATGGGGTTTGAATGTTCATAGTTTCTGGAAAAAATAGGATGAATGATGAAGAACTTGTATGAACATTGCTGGGAAAAAGCCATGAACATTGATGAACATGTGAAGAAAAATCTGGAAAAGAGTTTGAGTGTATGGATTTCTGGGAATTTTAACGAAGAGTATATGAATGTTGTTTGAACAGGTGAAGAACACGAAAAAAAACGCATGAACATGATAATTTCTGGAAAAATCTGTCATGAACATCATGAACATGGATGAAAATATTAATAAATCTGGAAAAAAAATGATAGGATGATGAACAAGATGCGTTTTCCGGTGGGTATATGAATTCTCCGGTGAGGTTTTCCGGCATGGATTTGATTCGCTGGATTTTTCCGGTGAGGTGAAGTTGGTGTTTGCATGGCCTTGGGACCCGTGTCTGATAGGGTTAGGGTTGCAAGGTGGCGGCTAGGGTTAGGGTTGCAAGGTGGCGGCTGCTAGGGATTCAGTCTTGGGCAGTGTGTTGGTCATAAATGCAGACATATGTTAGGCTTTATAGCCTGACAAGTGGCAGAAAAATGACCTAATGGGCCTTGGAAATCTGACTTAATGGATCTGAATGATTAAAGCTGTTAAAAACAATAATAGAAAAGAAAGAAGTAATAACTCACCTAATTAAATAAAATAAGACTATTAATATTAACTAATAAAATCTAAAACCTAATTAAATTAAACTAAATCTGAATAAATAAATAAACAAAAAGATGATAATTAATAAAAAACGAAAAAATAATAAAAACGGACAATAATAAAATAATAAATAAAACTAACACACATTTTTTTTAAAAAGCCTAAATAATAATCTAAAAAAGAAAATAATTACCGCTATTAATAAAAAAAAATCTTAACAACTATACACAAAAGAATATTTAATTTAAAAACATAATGAACTCTATTTTTAAAAGAAAAGAGATATTCTATTCTAATTAATATAAATATTAAATAAAAGTAAATTTAATGTTAAATTTAATAATAAAAAGAAAGTATTTATCTAAAAATAAAAGCTATTTTCATAAAATAAACCTATATCTAAAAGAAATAAATAGGTGTTAAAATAAAATAAATAAAAAGAAAAAAGGGGAGAAAATTGCAAAAAAAAAGGAAAAGAAAAAAAAATGGAAGCAAAAGACCAAAATGCCCTTTAGGCCACGTGTCACACTTTGATTGGTTAAAAGATAAATTTTTGAAAAATCGACCAATTGTGAGATGACACGTGTCTAAATGGTACGGAACAAAAAAGCGAAAATAATTACAAAAAGGTAGGACAAATTTAGGGTATGACAGATATGAGATGATAATAATGGAGCATAAAACTAAAAGAGAGATAGGGAGCGAGAAGGAAACATAAACATAATTAGTACAATAATATTATTAGTGAGTTAGTGATTAATTGTTAGAACAAATGATCAACGATGGTTAAATAATGAACTTAGGCCAAAGTTAATGAAGACTCATTAGAGGATTGATAAAATCAAAGCCTCGTAACAATAAGTTTCATAAGAAATGGACCCAAGACAAATAATCAACCATACTTGGAATTTCAAACATAAGTTAAGTAATCGTAATCAGACTTAAGTAGAAGCCACGAATGATCATTTTCCGATATGGGACACATGTAACACTATGTTAAGTAATCGTAATTGGACTTAAGTAGAAGCCACGATTATCTGAGCCGGTCAATAACAATGTTAGTGCTAATGTATGCTACAGAAGTGATATGTAGATCACTTTTCGAAAAGCAATACCGCACGAAAAGAAAAGAGGTAACGATCTCATCTTCATCAAGAACTTAAAACAAGTTCCAATGATATTGAAAATTTTCATTGATCAAAAGAAAATGAGAAATAGATGAAGAAATGCCAAATTGAACCATACAAAGAAGTAATCCAAGGCAAAGAACAAAAGGAAATGTAAGAATAAATAAAAGGAACCAAAACAGTCCAAAAACAAAGCCAAAAAAACACATTCTGCACTGTGCAAATCGATTGCACAACAGAAAATTAACAATTCTAGGAAAAAAATACATTGTGCAATCGATTGCACTGCAATGGATATCGATTGCACATTGACAGACAACAACAAAATCAACATTTACAAGGCCAAACCATGATCAATCATTTCTTCAAACATCTCATGATCGAGGATGCAATTGAGCATAAAAATACAAGTAAAACAATAACAAATAACACCAATGAAACATAATTTGTAAGATCCAAAGATCAAGCAACAAGAATCAACCATAGATCATATTGTGGAAGATGGATCAAGCACAACAATGGTGGAATAAGGGTTTACCACTTCAAATCTTAAAATGCTTCAAATCAACTTCAGGAACCACACTCCAAAGCCTTGATCTATTGAAGAAAGAGCTTTAGTGAATTTGGTGGTTGAAAGAAATTAAGAGAATGAGAAGAAAATTTGACAAGGTGATTTTGGCTCTCAAAAGATTGAAGAATGAATGAAATGAAGCCTCTATTTATAGAATTTAGGCTTGGAAATTTTGGTGGTTTGGAATTTGGTTTGGGATCAAAATTATGCTCGGAATTTGAATTTGGAGCCAAAATCATGATCAAATGGTGATTAATGAGGGTGTATGATGGGAATTAATTATTACGAGGTAGGGGATTAAAATGAGGTGATCTAGAATATTCTCATGATGAAACAAGTGAATTTGGTGCCAAAATGCTGCAAAATTCCAATTTGCAGATTTTTGGCCAGGACTGCCTTGTGCAATCAATTGCGCTGCGGTGTAAATCGATTGCAATGTTGAAAAACATGAAATCTGGTGCAAATATGTGTCGCTACTGCGAAAATCGGCGTCGGCTGAACAGAAGAGTCACCACCGTGCGTTATTTATCCCACGGGAGGGAAAGGAAACGCTCAGAGTAAACCTCGCACAACACGGGAAAGGTATGGTCGTCGCAACCAAAACCTGGATTCGGGAGTCGGTTACGCAAGGGGAAGGTATTAGCACCCCTCACGTCCGTCGTACTCGACGGGATCCACGCTTGTTTTCGGGTATGGATTGTTATTTCTATCTACTCTAAGGGTCAAGGGTAAAAAAAAAAAAGGAAAATGAAAATGACTCGGCAAAGTATCGCACTTTATGCCTACGTATTCCCGTCTGGAACGAGAAATCAGAGTCAACGTAGTTCGCCTACCTGCGGGAAAGGAGGGGAAGGTTGCTCGCTAGGATATCACATCCTATGCCTACGTACTTCCACACTGCATGGAAGATCAGAGCAAACGTAGTTCGGGCCACGTACGACACCAGCTTGTCTTGGTTGATTTTATTCCTTCTGAAAAAGGTTTTTTTTATTAGCAGTCCAAGCAGACAAAAATGACGTCTTGATGAGTTCACATTCTTTTACGGAAGAAGTGTCCTTTATTGTGTTTGAAATTTTTATTGTATTTTTCTGTTAGTTTTGAGAAAGAAGAGACAGAACTCTAATCCTACGGTTGCAAAGGGAATCAAACTAACCTAATGTTATCATGCATGGGTTAAGACCTAGTGTCTATCATGCTCCTCTCTTGCACAGAGAGAAACAGAGATCCTAAGGGAATAGACGGAAACAGAAACAATAGCAGATATATACAGTAAAGTAGTAAAATGCATGGATGCAACAACACAAGCGAGGCAAGGGAGTCCCACTCAACCTCGAACCTGGAAAACAATAGGCAAAAGTGAATAGGATTCACCTTCAACCCAACAGGGTAAACAGCAAACAATACAGTCAGAGAAAACCAAATCAATACATCAGAAATGAAATACAGCAAAAAAATAAACAGCCACAGCAGCTCTGCATCAACATCTGACT
Source organism: Lathyrus sativus (assembly GCA_963859935.3). NCBI lineage: Eukaryota > Viridiplantae > Streptophyta > Magnoliopsida > Fabales > Fabaceae > Lathyrus > Lathyrus sativus. The sequence goes on along the minus strand of OZ012735.1, from coordinate 613,350,662 downwards.
TCAAGTAATCTCCAATCAGCTACAAGCATCAACCTCCATCTCCACAACCTTCCAGCAAGGTCTTGATCATCAGTCTTCCATCTGCAATGGCTTTTCTTCAAGTCTCAATCTCCAGGAGGAATATCAGTCAACCAGATGAAGTGAATGAATGTTAGACAGTCAATTACCTACCAAGGGTGGTTCATTAACTGTTAACATTATACAGATAATTTTCCCTCAAAAGTTCTATCTTTCAAATACATTCACTGATCCTTCCAAAGGAAGGAGGTGGATATTTGAAAGAGACTTTGAATCATAGGGAAAGGATGGATGCAGACAAGGCATTCCATGTTTGAGAAACAAGCTTTCTAATCTAGAGCTCTGCCTAGCTCCTAAACCCTAGTCTCCTCAGCAGCTGCTAGCAAGAATCTCCTCTTTAACTCTGGAAGTTGGACTTCAATCTCTGGATCTCCAATGGCTTTATCATCACAAGTCTCCAGCTCTCCTCAATCCCCAAGCAATCCCAATACCCATACAGACAAACAATAATCCCCAGAGGGCACACCACACCAATCAATCAAACATAGACAGTAATATACCAATAGCAGTAGGGGAATCCTAGTGATTTCTAAGGGATCTAATAACTACCCATAGTCCCTATAGCCCCACATCTAAAATATTCAATCTCTAAGTCCTAAGGGAAATGAACTAATTCTCCTAAGTTATCACTTAAGCCCTAATTTTGTTCATGTTGTTCTCTCCTAAACTAATCACCTAAAATTAAGTCCTAAAAATGTGAACTAAATTGTATATACAAGCTAATCATGTCTATTAATCAACCTAAAAAGAATGGACCAAAAATATTAAATCATTTGATCAAACTAAAATTAACAAAATCATGTATCCAACTAAACTTAACAAAATGCTATTTATAAGAAAAATGCATAAAAAATATTAAAACAAAATAAAATTCCATTTTTATTTTTTCGTATTTTTATAGACAGAATTATGGACATGTAGAAAAAACAAGCATTAAAAAACAATCATTTTTCATTTTTATATGATTTTTAAAAGGTGAGAAAAAAAATAAAAGAAATTAAAATCACAAAATATGAAATAAAGGGGGAGGGGGTGAGAATAGCATTTGCGCCCAGTTGTTTTTATTAAGTGGGCCATGAACGTGGGGTGCAAATAGCAGTATGGCAAGGCCCAGGAAGCATCAGAAAATGAATTGAAAAAAGAAAAAATATTAAATTCACGGTGCGTTTAGCAATCATTTTCAGTGTTATTTCCAATTGGGCTTTGCTGGGGGGTGGGAATATCACAAGTTGGATCAGGCCCAGAGGTGTGTTTTAAGTGAAACGCATCGTTTCACATTGAGGTTTCCCTCCGCCTTCAACTTCAAATGGCAGCCACACGATTAGATGAAGAAGTCAAATAAAAGAGATGATCGAACGGCCACGGTATCGTCTTCTCCAACTCAACCTAGGGTTTTGCAGAATTCATAGCCATGCACGAACCTTCGAGTCCCTCGTTCTCTCTCCTCCCTCAACCAAACGCCACGATCTTAAAACCAAAACTGTTCTACTCTTCACCCTCTACAAGATCCTAACCCTAGATTTTGCTGAATCTCATTGCATAATCGAGCTCGATAGCTGGAAGATCCTGGTACCACTGATTTGCACCTGATATGCATGATGATAGTTCTTGCTCAAACTACCCTAGAATGATCTATAGGTGATGGTGAGCATTCTGAGCCAAAAATCTAACATTGCCTCGCCCTAATTCAGGAGTTATTGATCATCAAAGTTTCATCACCATTAATCCAACTACCTCTAATGGCCATAACAGTGAGGGTACATGTTCATCTTCCTAACCCTAACAATCCTATGCCAATGATCTAACCTAACAACACCTAATCATAGAGAAAAGAAAGAAAACACCAACCTGCTTAGCAGCTATGGTAGAGGTAGTTGCAGGTGGATCCAATGCTTGAAACCCTTCGAGGATGATCTCTAATTGATGAAAATCCTTCTGTTTGCAAAAAACTGGGAGGAAAGTGCTTGGATTGTTGGCTGCAACTCTGGTTCACAATTTTGAATCTTGGACCACAACTCCTTAAACCTCCATTGATAGACCTTGCATCATGCTCATTCACCCTCACAATATGCCAAAGATTGGAAATGAATAACTCTCTTGAACAGAAATGGAAGATTATGATAATTCTCTCACTTTCTTACAATGGAAGCAACCATGAAATTCTCTCTATTCTCTCCCTCTTTTCCCAACCCCTTGCACCAATGGCTTCATTTCATTATATAGGTGAGGATTAACAGAATGAGAAGTTTCTAGATTGCTCTTGGAGGATTCTAGAAAGTTGTGGAAAGTTCAAGGAAGTTCTCATTTGATGATATGTTGAATCATCTCATATCATGCTTGCACCTTTGGTAAACTTGTGTTAAAATCTCCTTTCATGAGATATTGAGAGTGTATGTATGAAAAACCAAGCTTTTCCTTGCCTTGTGTTAAGTTTTACCAAGTTGCCTTATGATGCAAGAAACAAATTTACAAAGGAAGTCCAATTTTTAAGCCTAAACTCAAAAATGTGGCTGAACCAATGTCTCTAAAATGATGTTGGGAATCAATTTGGTATATTGGATGACCCATATTGGATTTGTAGATCTCTCAAACCAATTTTTTATTTCAACTTTTTCAACTTATATGCCTTTTTAGGTCATTTTTCACCAACTTTGGTCAAGTCTCATTCTATGCATTTCCAAACTTACATGACTTCTTTTCTTGACTTAAAATGGCATTTTGAGCAACTTTGATGTTGTGAAGTTTTTCATTTGAAGCTTCCTTGTATGAGTTTTAGGTATAGGCTAAGAATGACCTGTAATCACCAGATGACCAAAATACCCTCTGCTTGCCAAGACCATAAGTAGAGTTCCATAAATCATATGAAGGCATACTATACCATTCTAGAGGAACAATTCTTATGTTGACCAGAAATTCATATGAAATCTCCTTGAGGGGTAAAAATAGCTTGGAAGTCAAGTCATTTTCACAGACAAAATTTCAGATACCCCAGATGACCTGTAACTTGCAAGGACCATAACTTGAGTTCTATAAATCTCCTTGATGTCTTCTACCACTCAAATTAAAGGTCTTGAGATCCTCTACAAGTTTCATGTCGGACAAGGATCCATTTGAAGCTTGCATTTTGACTTATCTTGCTTGGAAATTTGACCTAAACTAGGGGATTTTACACAGAAACCCTAATTTAGAAACTCCTCTTCTCCTTGATTTCTCTTGATTTCTTCCTAGCACAACAACATATCCTTCTTTACATGTCAAATGATGAACCCGACATCTCTCCAATAGCCCTTAATGCCTTTCAATCAGTCAATTGACCTAGAGTTGACCCAGGGTTGACCCAGATGAAACCCTAGTTGCCTGTCTTCATCCACAACTCTTGTGACTACACCAATGACTTGTCTCCTTCTCCAAATGACCTTATAAGTCTCCCATGATGCCCAGATACTATCCATGCTCAGCCCACAGCTCACAATTTCTTTGTTGATCCTCAGATACCCTCAGATAGGAGATGGATGCACTTGCTTGATCCATTGACTTTCCAGCTTTCCAATTCTTTCTGATGACTTGAATGAGATTGAATTAGGATAATAACCTCTTGATAGGCTCCTAGAGGTAAGAATAGTGCTTGGTCCCTGTTGGATGATTTACTATGCTATGCTATGCAGATGATTAGACTATGTACATGACTCTATATGCAAATGCTAATGATATTGAAACATAAATCAAGTGAATAAGGTTGGGCAAATTTTAGGGTGAAACAACTGCCCCTATTCAAGCGACTTGGACCCGATTGGGTGAAGAGCCCGAAGCCTTCAGATATTCGCGGTACGAGACAGTTGAATACTAAGAACCCGGAAATTTGCCAACCGCAGAAATAAACTGCACCACTGCTTGGGAACGACATCCACTGCCTGGATCTGACTGCTATGGCTACCAACTGATCCATTAGCGACCGTGCTAGGGATGACTCGTCTTTCCATGTAAGGAATAACCGTTCCACGTTAGGAATAACCGTTCCACGTTAGGAATAACACCGTCCACGTTAGGACTCACCTTTCAACGTAAGGAATAACCGTTCCACGTTAGGAATAACCGCTTTTCCCCGTCAGGAATAACTTTTTCTCTGCTTTGTCAAACTCTTCCACGTAAGGAATACGTCTTCTTTTGCTTTGTCCACGTAAGGACTCTTTCTTTTTCCACGTTAGGAATCCCAAATTTTCCACGTAAGGAACCCCAATCTTTCCACGTAAGGAATACAACTTGATATGTCCACGTCAGGACTCCAATCCTTCCACGTGAGGAATACTATATCAATCTTTCTTTCCACATTAGGAACACAATCTCTTTTCCACGTAAGGAATCATTTTCTCTTTCCACGTAAGGAATCTCAATCGTTCCATGTAAGGAACTGAAACTTCTCTTTCTCTTCCACGTAAGGAACACGCTTTCTTTCCACGTTAGGAATACTTCTTCTTTCCACGTAAGGAATACCATTTCTTCTGAATCCGTCCACGTCAGGACTAAACTTTCCACGTAAGGAATCTATCTTCTTTTTTCCACGTTAGGAATAACTTCTTTGATCTGTCCGCGTCAGGACTAAACTCTTCCACGTCAGGAATAATCTCTTTCTTTCCACGTCAGGAATCAATCTTGATATGTCCGCGTAAGGACTCAATCTTTCCACGTAAGGAATCATCACCTTTCCACGTAAGGAAACCACTTCTTTTCCACGTTAGGAATCTCATCTTTCCACGTTAGGAATACAACTTTCCACGTAAGGAATCAACTTCTTTTCCATGTAAGGAATAACTTTCTTTCCACGTAAGAAATGCAATTTGATATGTCCACGTAAGGACTCAATCTTTCCACGTAAGGAATCACAACCTTTCCACGTTAGGAATTAATCTTGATATGTTCACGTAAGGACTCATACTCTCATTTTTCCACGTAAGGAATACATCATCCACGTTAGGAACCACCTTTCCACGTCAGGAATCACCATCTTTTCCACGTAAGGAAATCAACTTGATCTGAATCTGTCCACGTCAGGACTAAACTTTCCACGTAAGGAATGAATCGTTCTTTCACGTGAGGAATACAAACTCAATCTGTCCATGTAAGGAACACCCTTTCCACGTTAGGAATAACCTTTCCACGTTAGGAATAAGACTTCGCCTGGATCTGTCCGCGTCAGGACTAAATTTTCCACGTTAGGAATAACATTCTTACACGTTAGGAATAAACTCTTCTTTTCCACGTAAGGAATCAATCTTTCCACGTAAGGAATCAATCTTTCCACGTTAGGAATCATATATTTTTTTCCACGTTAGGAATCACCTCTTTCCACGTAAGGAATCCATCTTGACATGTCCGCGTAAGGACTCAATCTCTCCCCGTAAGGAGTCAAACTTTCCACGTTAGGAATCAACTTTCTTTTCCACGTAAGGAAACACATTTTCTTTTGATTTGTCCACGTAAGGACTCACATGTCGACTTGCTGAGGAAATAAACTTTTGTCCACGTCAGGACTTAGTTCTCCATTGATCCCAACCCACAAACTTCTTAGCACTGACGTGACAACGACTTTGAGGCGGACTCTACTGGGGATATTTGGAAACCAAACTACCGGACGCCTGTTCTGATAACCGGCTGCGACTTCTGAAATTCTGATTCATGAAACCCCTGATGACAAATAACTCTGCCTGGGAATAAAGAGAAACTTATCCTGATAACTCTGTGGGGAATACTGCCGAAACTGACATTATCATTGAATGTCCCATGCCGAGATCTTGAATGTTTGGTAGTTCATTTGGGCAAGAGCTCTCTCCACCTGCTGGGATACAGAAACCTCTTCAGCAAAATAAATGCTGAAGATAATGCCAACTCCGCTGGGGATAGCCAGGTGCTACAGAATTATTCCAGCAAAATAAATGCTGGAAGAGTGAAGTCAACCCTACTGGGAAACTGGGAACTTAACCAAGCACCTTGTTGAGGTAACACCCTGCTGGGGAACATAGCTTTGCTGGGGAATAGCAGATGTGTCAGTATGATTGGAATTCGGCTGGAGAGTGAACTGATATTACACAGTATTCCTAACAAAATAAATGCCAGGACGCACAACCAACTCTGCGGGGATGGTCTTAATCTTCGAGTTTCACTGAGAGGAAAGAAAACACTTATTGAAAAAAGAGAACTCCGCTTCGGGGATACTAGCATGCCCCAGTCTGTGTTTTTGCACAGCTTGCCCCTGAATCTGCAACAATTTAGGAATGGACCCTACAGTCTTTGTATCCTGACAACCAGACATGGACTGCTTCTACATTTCGGACCTCGAAGGGGTGTTTCAAGAACATAACTTTCGTGCTTCTAGGGTGACCTGCCCCGGTCTCGCAATAATCTTTTGTCTCTGATCGACTGAGTCGTGGAGCACTGCCCATAACTATGAGAGATTTGCCAAATCTTGATCTGACTGCCCCAGATTTACTGATTCTAGGATGACTGACTCTGCCTGAATTAATCAGTATAGCTTGCCCCGGTTCACGAAACATTTAGGCATTCTGCATTTTATCCCGATCATACCTTCCACTGTAGGAATCTTTCATGTCGGCATGCGCTTACTCGCAAGTAACACAAGTTGTTCTGCATAAAAGATATATTAAACGCAATGCATATGACAGTTTCAAAATCCAAGTCTGTTCACTGAAAAAATTGTGACATGTAATGAATCAATTATCAAAATGTCAATATGAAAGCTGGTAAGAGGAACCCTTTTAGGAGTCAGAATCGACGAGATCTTTACTGACTTATGCTCTTGATCAAAACCTGTTTCAATTAGGACTTTTTCGGGTTGTAACGTGGTCAGGTTCACGGTTAACAAGGAAAGATATAGGCTCAAAGTTTATTTTAACCCACCCATTCTTCGTGATGTTCTCCAATCCTATGTTCAGCTGATCTGACTTCAGCGTTCACCTGTTAGAGGTGGAATGATAGGAGTGATGGTTCAGGATACCACACATTTTTTGTTTTTGAGTGACAGTCATTTGCTTTTCGTCTTTGGGTACCTAGAGTCACACGACTTTGTCCTTTTCGAGGGTTTTTCTTTTCTTTGGCAATCCTTTCCGTCTTTCGTTTTTTCCATTTTTCTAACTTTTGCCTGGACTGAGTATCTTTTGAGATTCTTTTAATTTTCCAGTCCAGCGGGATGCCCCTATTTTTGCCTAAGTCATTTGTTTTCAAGTTTTGACTTAGCGGGCTTTTGATTCTTTTCACTTTTCGTTTTTTTTTCTCTTTTGAACAAGTCATGGGACACTGGTTTGTCTGACTTTTTGTGGAACAATGTGACTGTTTTACTCTTTGTCGGCAAGGTTTAGCCATTGTGGTTCTTTAGGCACGACCTATACAAATGTGATTTATCCTCAAACGGACACTCCTTTCGCGATTTGAATGCTTGGTCAAACTAACTGACACCTACCCTGCCCCGGGTTAAGATTTAGGGTTTTTCATTTTCAAAAAGAAACTCCTACTACTGGCTCAAAGGGGTTATCAAGGGATTATCTTCCTTATATCTCCGGTGTTTATGGATTGAAACAATGCCTGTATCTCATCAACGAGTTTTTTCCAAAAGCATACAATCGGAATATTATTCGTCATCTGTTTTCGTCATCCTCCCCAGATTCCTGCTAAAAACAAGCATTAAGAATTAAAGAAAAACAAAGAGTGAACACGACTGGATTAATTCAAAACATGCATATTCATTTCGTTTATCAATATCAATTGAAAAAACAACAAGTTTTAAGAGCGAAATTTGCAATTACACAGAAAAGAAACTACAAATGCGAGGACATGAACAAGATAACATGAAAAATGTCGGTGTCTCAGAACTGGACTTTCTGCACTTTGACTTATTGGCGAGTCAACCATCCTCAGAAGCTATCATCAGGGGTAGTCTACTGCTGTCTCGATCTTCTCTCAACGGTCCGATCAAATCTGGGAAACCTTTTCATCACCCCGGCTTTTGCTTGTCTATGGCCTTGCACCACCTTGGGGACCCTACCAGAGAAGGTAATAACCCTGCTGTCGATTAAATCTTGGACGTTATACTTGAACGCGTGGCAACCTTCAATATCATGTCCGGGAGCCCCGGAGTGGAATTCACAGTGCCTGCTTGCATCATAGCCATCCGGCAGAGTGCCTGTTATTGGCGCCAGAGTTCTTTTCTCCACCAAGTTCAATCTTAGTAGTGTCTGTAACAAGTCTGCGTACGTTGAGGGAGGCTTTTCAAACACCCTCCTTGGCTTCTTTCCCCGCATTCGTTGTTGATCCGGATACTGGCATCTTGTATGCTGCTGGCTTTGCTCGGACCATTCCTTAGGCTCAAGCGCTATCATCCTTAAATTCGACCCTGGCATCGACAACTGTTGTGGACACGGGGACTTATCTTCCAGCGGCTCTGGGATATATCTCGATTCGTCTGCAACCTCTGGCGGGGAAATGGGAATATCAGTCCCTGAAACTTTTATGCCCCCCAGTACAAACTCAATTATTTTCTCATCCAGCAAGTCTTGAATCTTATGCTTAAAAGCTTTGCAGTTTGCAATGACATGCCCCGGTGCTCCGGAGTGGAAGGCACAATGGGCGTTCAGGTCATAGTCTGGTGGCGGCTGCCCTGTTAGTGGAACCAAAATGCGAGGCTCAACCAGTTGAATTTGGAACAAGAGTTGCATCAGCTGATCATAATCCACCGGGATCTCATCAAATACTCTGTTAGAAGACCTCATCCTCTTACTACACCTTCTTGAGTTGTCCTGAAAGATCAATTGCGACTGCTGACGAGGAGAATCCTGAGCTTCGAATCGTGGAGAGGGTCTCTTACGCCCATCATGCGCGGGTAATGGTTCTTCAGACCCCTGAGGAGCAGATAAGCCAGTCGCGTCTTCAGACATTTGCCCTCCTTCTCTCCTGAGTACGTTCCTTAATACTTCAGCCATCAACCCCATCTGTGCCTTCAATCGGCAATTCTCTTCTTCTAGCGTCTCTTGATTCGAGCGCAATGCTTGCATATCTTTCGTGAACTGCCCCAGCTGGCCTTGAACATCCGTTAATTCTGCTTGAACCTGCTTGATGGCTGTCCCCACAAGTTGGCGTATGCGGCCTGGGAGAAAACCATGATTCTCTAGCTGAGCAAAGTCGGCATCTCTATCATTAGCCCGTGCAATCAGAGGCTGCACCATATTCTGCAGCTGTTTCTGACTCTCGGCCATGGCTTCCATTACCTGTATGAGCCTCATTATATTGTCGTGCACCTCTTGCATCTCAGTCGGATCCTGACTCATGACTTCCTTACTGCTGCTTCTTGTTGAAAGCCAGGGAATTCTTTGGTCGCTAATCTGGGAGGACCTGGAAGATACAGGAGATGAGATACAGTTTAATAATTACCTGTAACGCAATATGAATATGAATGCAATGCAATGTGTGTGTCTGTGCATTAGGGAATGGCATTCCCCGATTCTAGTGTGAAGGTGCCGGTGCAGTGCCAGTGCTAGACATACAAAGATCGGAGCTGAATCATAGAAAGCCTCATATATTGCGGAGAAACCAATAGGCCAAGAATACAATGTCACTGAATATAATAAGAAGGCATGACCTCAACCAACAATCCTGGTGATGGTCAGCACTGTGCAAATAAAGCATACAAGTCAATACAAGAAATGATCAAGTACTCCCATAAGTCTGGTACTCCTCTAGCAACTTCTTGGTCTCTGGATGACTTGGTTGGGTGAGCAGCCCTTCGACAAGTTGGTTTCTTCTTTTGAGAACACGTCGCACATTTTCAGCAGTTTCCTCCCATGCCCCTTCTCCGAAGCGATCCTCCAGCTTCCGCTTCTGAGACACAGCTTCGTCCCTGCCTTTGATGGCCTTGTTCAACGCATTCTGGATACTATACCTGGACATCACCTCTTCTTCATACTTATTGATGCTAGACTTCAACTGCTCTTCGAGGTCGGAAATTTGCTGCTTCAACTTATCTTCCCTCTTCTTATTGTTGGTGAGCGTGGCATTCCAAGTCTTATTGCAAGAAGAGATCTCTCGGTGTGCTGCGTCGAGCGCTTTCTTTTTGGATTCCAGCATGTCATGGGAGCTTCTGAACTCTTGCCCTAGACGTTCGCGCTTCTTCTTCTCTTCAGTCAGCTCAGCCCCTAGTCTGTTCATTTGCTCAATCTGCTGTTGGAAAGCATGCACGGCCTTGTTTTTCTCACTGCGTACCTGGGCTAGCTCTTGCTCTAACCCTTCATTGATCTTTATCAAGGCTTCTTTTTCTTTCACAACTTGCTCGTAGGCTTCCCTAGAAACAGTAGTTGGCTCTGCTACCGGAATAGGAACAAGGGCTGGTGCATCTAGAAACGGCATCCGCAACTGACTGGCTCTCTCCTGGATCCAAACCCTGTAAGGTGCATAGGCCTGACAGTCATTCTTCCCTAACAACGGCTTCCCTCTTCGGTTAATACGCGTCCAGGCATGCTGCAGCTTGGCCAATAACTCCCCCTTCAAGTCTCCGGTGAAGTACAGAGATTCCTGTACTTCCTCCTCTGCGGGTGGGTTCTTCAACGCATATCCGAACTGACGGACCAACAGCGATGGGTTGTAGTTGATACACCCTTTTCTTCCTATCAGCGGGACATTAGGGTACCCAGAACAACTGAATATAAGCTCAGCCCCTAGCAGGTCTCGATCAAACCACTCAACGTCTTCGGAAGAAAGCCTCATCAGGCGCTCTGACCAGCTAGCGGTGGTTGCACTCTCCACAAAAGATCCCTTCATGGGAAGATGACTCTTGAACCACATATTCAACAAAGGAGCACAGCAGTAAACAACCTTCCCCCTTCTGTTTTCGTTCTTGTAGTGCAATGAGTGGTAGAAGTCTCCGATCAAAGTTGGCACTGGGTTGCCAGCAGCAAACAGATAGAAAGCATCCAAATCCACAAAGTTGGGCAAGTTAGGAAACAGCACAATTCCATAAATGCATAGAGCCAAAATAGCATTGAAAACCACCCAACAACCGTTCTTGGCGTACTCCTGAGCCTTGCCAACCAGAAAATCCAGAGAGAAACCTGAAACCCCAAGCCAAGAAGTCACTAACAGTTCTGCAACGTTCATGTGCAAGGCTTTAGCTAAGTCCTCCAACTTGGGCTCAGCAGCAGAGTGAATAAAGGGAACCTTGTTCTGCACTGGTAGCTCAGTAAACTCCACATACTCTTCAATGGTAGGCCCTAGGATGAAGTCAGTAAACGTGAAACATCGCAATGCCGGGTCATAGAATTGCATCAGCGTGTACAGCCCATTCATCTCGTCAGCTGTGGGCTTGCAGACTAATCTCAGTAATCTCCCGTGACTCATTCTGAACCTTCTCCTAACCTCCTCATCAGCAAGAGATATCAAACCAAGTAAGGGAGTAATATCAGGTGTAGGCAGCTTGTACGCAACGGTCTTCCTCAAACCAGCCATGATCAATACTCAGAAGTCCGGGCACTAGAACCAGGGAATATGCAAATGCACCTGCAGCACAGACACACGTTAATGGGGATGCAATGATAATGGGTATGCAAACAATGCAATGCAAGTGACATGCAACAGGGACCAAATGCCGTAGCTGAATAGCCTGAACCATATCAAGAGGTCTCAAACAGACCCTTTAGAAGTCCTCAAACCCTGGTCTCAGATAGCCCTAAAACAAAGCTCCAACAACGGTCTCTGACAGACCTCAAACCATAACTCCAACTGGTCTCTGGTAGACCTCAAATCACATCTCCACCTGGTCTCTGACAGACCTCAGAACTCTCCGACTGGTCTCTGACAGACCTCCGAACTCTCCAACCGGTCTCTGACGGACCTTAGAACTCTCCATAAATACTCAAGATCTCTGATCAAGAAATAATCGGTGTCTGAAGGTCTAGTTACCTGCATAACCCCAAACCCTCTCAGAGATGGATGGCCCTATAACTGGCACAAGGTACGGCATCCTATGCGGTCGTCGGTGTCACAGACTTTCAGGGTTGATGATACGATTCCCAGAAGGAGTGGCATCATCAATCCCTGAAGAGGCCTCACTTAGCCAACTTCCAAATGATCGGTCCCCGGAGTCGACAATTCAGCTGACCAACAACCCCTTCGACCCAAAGGGTAGAAAAAGAAGCCAACCAGAAGAACCTCGTCCGAGTGTAGATTTCATGAGACACTAATCCAAGCAAAGCCGGCACGCGCCCACTACTTTCTACGCTAATTCTAGGTGCACTCAAGCCCAGGTCCGACTTATCTCTCAATCATAGAACCACCCATCACACCCCAAAATACAGCGATAATAATCAATATATATAATGCTGAAAATAAAGGTCAGAAATATAAATCCATACAAAATCCTCGACGGGAAAACAAGCGTTAGGATTGACTCTCTCAAGGGGACGTTGGATCCCTCATGCATAAGGACTATCGCAGTCCTTAGCAGCCAGGGGACGTTGGGTCCCCAGCAGAGTCGCCAGCTGTCGCTACTGCGAAAATCGGTGTCAGCTGAACAGAAGAGTCGCCACCGTGCGTTATTTATCCCACGGGAGGGAAAGGAAACGCTCAGAGTAAACCTCGCACAACACGGGAAAGGTATGGTCGTCGCAACCAAAACCTGGATTCGGGAGTCGGTTACGCAAGGGGAAGGTATTAGCACCCCTCACGTCCGTCGTACTCGACGGGATCCACGCTTGTTTTCGGGTATGGATTGTTATTTCTATCTACTCTAAGGGTCAAGGGTAAAAAAAAAAAGGAAAATGAAAATGACTCGGCAAAGTATTGCACTTTATGCCTACGTATTCCCGTCTGGAACGAGAAATCAGAGTCAACGTAGTTCGCCTACCTGCGGGAAAGGAGGGGAAGGTTGCTCGCTAGGATATCACATCCTATGCCTACGTACTTCCACACTGCATGGAAGATCAGAGCAAACGTAGTTCGGGCCACGTACGACACCAGCTTGTCTTGGTTGATTTTATTCCTTCTGAAAAAGGTTTTTTTGATTAGCAGTCCAAGCGGACAAAAATGACGTCTTGATGAGTTCACATTCTTTTACGGAAGAAGTGTCCTTTATTGTGTTTGAAATTTTTATTGTATTTTTCTGTTAGTTTTGAGAAAGAAGAGACAGAACTCTAATCCTACGGTTGCAAAGGGAATCAAACTAACCTAATGTTATCATGCATGGGTTAAGACCTAGTGTCTATCATGCTCCTCTCTTGCACAGAGAGAAACAGAGATCCTAAGGGAAGACGGAAACAGAAACAATAGCAGATATATACAGTAAAGCAGTAAAATGCATGGATGCAACAATACAAGCGAGGCAAGGGAGTCCCACTCAACCTCGAACCTGGAAAACAATAGGCAAAAGTGAACAGGATTCACCTTCAACCCAACAGGGTAAACAGCAAACAATACAGTCAGGGAAAACCAAATCAATACATCAGAAATGAAATACAGCAAAAAAATAAACAGCCACAGCAGCTCTGCATCAACATCTGACTTCAAGTAATCTCCAATCAGCTACAAGCATCAACCTCCATCTCCATAGCCTTCCAGCAAGGTCTTGATCATCAGTCTTCCATCTGCAATGGCTTTTCTTCAAGTCTCAATCTCCAGGAGGAATATCAGTCAACCAGATGAAGTGAATGAATGTTAGACAGTCAATTACCTACCAAGGGTGGTTCATTAATTGTTAACATTATACAGATAATTTTCCCTCAAAAGTTCTATCTTTCAAATACATTCACTGATCCTTCCAAAGGAAGGAGGTGGATATTTGAAAGAGACTTTGAATCATAGGGAAAGGATGGATGCAGACAAGGCATTCCATGTTTGAGAAACAAGCTTTCTAATCTAGAGCTCTGCCTAGCTCCTAAACCCTAGTCTCCTCAGCAGCTGCTAGCAAGAATCTCCTCTTCAACTCTGGAAGTTGGACTTCAATCTATGGATCTCCAATGGCTTTATCATCACAAGTCTCCAGCTCTCCCCAATCCCCAAGCAATCCCAATACCCATACAGACAAACAATAATCCCCAGAGGGCACACCACACCAATCAATCAAACATAGACAGTAATATACCAATAGCAGTAGGGGAATCCTAGTGATTTCTAAGGGATCTAATAACTACCCATAGTCCCTATAGCCCCACATCTAAAATATTCAATCTCTAAGTCCTAAGGGAAATGAACTAATTCTCCTAAGTTGTCACTTAAGCCCTAATTTTGTTCATGTTGTTCTCTCCTAAACTAATCACCTAAAATTAAGTCCTAAAAATGTGAACTAAATTGTATATACAAGCTAATCATGTCTATTAATCAACCTAAAAAGAATGGACCAAAAATATTAAAGCATTTGATCAAACTAAAATTAACAAAATCATGTATCCAACTAAACTTAACAAAATGCTATTTACAAGAAAAATGCATAAAAAATATTAAAACAAAATAAAATGCCATTTTTATTTTTTGGTATTTTTATAGACAGAATTATGGACATGTAGAAAAAACAAGCATTAAAAAACAATCATTTTTCATTTTTATATGATTTTTAAAATGTGAGAAAAAAAATAAAAGAAATTAAAATCACAAAATATGAAATAAAGGAGGAGGGGGTGAGAATAGCATTTGCGCCCAGTTGTTTTTATTAAGTGGGCCATGAACGTGGGGTGCAAATAGCAGTATGGCAAGGCCCAGGAAGCATCAGAAAATGAATTGAAAAAAAAAAATATTAAATTCACGGTGCGTTTAGCAATCATTTTCAGTGTTATTTCCAATTGGGCTTTGCTGGGGGGTGGGAATATCACAAGTTGGATCAGGCCCAGAGGTGCGTTTTAAGTGAAACGCATCGTTTCACATTGAGGTTTCCCTCCGCCTTCAACTTCAAATGGCAGCCACACGATTAGATGAAGAAGTCAAATAAAAGAGATGATCGAACGGCCACGGTATCGTCTTCTCCAACTCAACCTAGGGTTTTGCAGAATTCATAGCCATGCACGAACCTTCGAGTCCCTCGTTCTCTCTCCTCCCTCAACCAAACGCCACGATCTTAAAACCAAAATTGTTCTACTCTTCACCCTCTACAAGATCCTAACCCTAGATTTTGCTGAATCTCATTGCATAATCGAGCTCGATAGCTGGAAGATCCTGGTACCACTGATTTGCACCTGATATGCATGATGCTAGTTCTTGCTCAAACTACCCTAGAATGATCTATAGGTGATGTTGAGCATTCTGAGCCAAAAATCTAACATTGCCTCGCCCTAATTCAGGAGTTATTGATCATCAAAGTTTCATCACCATTAATCCAACTACCTCTAATGGCCATAACAGTGAGGGTACATGTTCATCTTCCTAACCCTAACAATCCTATGCCAATGATCTAACCTAACAACACCTAATCATAGAGAAAAGAAAGAAAACACCAACCTGCTTAGCAGCTATGGTAGAGGTAGTTGCAGGTGGATCCAATGCTTGAAACCCTTCGAGGATGATCTCTAATTGATGAAAATCCTTCTGTTTGCAAAAAACTGGGAGGAAAGTGCTTGGATTGTTGGCTGCAACTCTGGTTCACAATTTTGAATCTTGGACCACAACTCCTTAAACCTCCATTGATAGACCTTGCATCATGCTCATTCACCCTCACAATATGCCAAAGATTGGAAATGAATAACTCTCTTGAACAGAAATGGAAGATTATGATAATTCTCTCACTTTCTTACAATGGAAGCAACCATGAAATTCTCTCTATTCTCTCCCTCTTTTCCCAACCCCTTGCACCAATGGCTTCATTTCATTATATAGGTGAGGATTAACAGAATGAGAAGTTTCTAGATTGCTCTTAGAGGATTCTAGAAAGTTGTGGAAAGTTCAAGGAAGTTCTCATTTGATGATATGTTGAATCATCTCATATCATGCTTGCACCTTTGGTAAACTTGTGTTAAAATCTCCTTTCATGAGATATTTGGAGTGTATGTATGAAAAACCAAGCTTTTCCTTGCCTTGTGTTAAGTTTTACCAAGTTGCCTTATGATGCAAGAAACAAATTTACAAAGGAAGTCCAATTTTTAAGCCTAAACTCAAAAATGTGGCTGAACCAATGTCTCTAAAATGATGTTGGGAATCAATTTGGTATATTGGATGACCCATATTGGATTTGTAGATCTCTCAAACCAATTTTTTATTTCAACTTTTTCAACTTATATGCCTTTTTTAGGTCATTTTTCACCAACTTTGGTCAAGTCTCATTCTATGCATTTAAAAACTTCCATGACTTCTTTTCTTGACTTAAAATGGCATTTTGAGCAACTTTGATGTTGTGAAGTTTTTCATTTGAAGCTTCCTTGTATGAGTTTTAGGTATAGGCTAAGAATGACCTGTAATCACCAGATGACCAAAATACCCTCTGCTTGACAAGACCATAAGTAGAGTTCCACAAATCATATTAAGGCATACTATACCATTATAGAAAGCTAAGACAATGAGGAACAATTCTTATGTTTACCAGAAACTCATCTGAAATCTCCTTGAGGGGTAAAAATAGCTTGGAAGTCAAGTCACTTTCACAGACAAAATTTCAGATACCCCAGATGACCTGTAACTTGCAAGGACCATAACTTGAGTTCTATAAATCTCCTTGATGTCTTCTACCACTCAAATTAAAGTTCTTGAGATCCTCTACAAGTTTCATGTTGGCCAAGGATCCATTTGAGCTTGAATTTTGACTTATCTTGCTTGGAAATTTGACCTAAACTAGGGGATTTTACACAGAAACCCTAATTTAGAAACTCCTCTTCTCCTTGATTTCTCTTGATTTCTTCCTAGCACAACAACATATCCTTCTTTACATGTCAAATGATGAACCCCACATCTCTCCAATAGCCCTTAATGCCTTTCAATCAGTCAATTGACCTAGAGTTGACCCAGGGTTGACCCAGATGAAACCCTAGTTGCCTGTCTTCATCCACAACTCTTGTGACTACACCAATGACTTGTCTCCTTCTCCAAATGACCTTCTAAGTCTCCCATGATGCCCAGATACTATCCATGCTCAGCCCACAACTCACAATTTCTTTGTTGATCCTCAGATACCCTCAGATAGGAGATGGATGCACTTGCTTGATCCATTGACTTTCCAGCTTTCCAATTCTTTCTGATGACTTGAATGAGATTGAATTAGGATAATAACCTCTTGATAGGCTCCTAGAGGTAAGAATAGTTCTTGGTCCCTGTTGGATGATTTACTATGCTATGCTATGCAGATGATTAGACTATGTACATGACTCTATATGCAAATACTAATGATATTGAAACATAAATCAAGTGAATAAGGTTGGGCAAATTTTAGGGTGCAACAATATGAAGGGTGCAATTGATTGGACCATAATTTAAATCGATTGCACAACTGAAAAATATGAAAAATGCTTTGTTGGCTAGACTGTTCTGGTTCAAGCTCGATTCTTTTGACTTGTCAAAGAAGGCATTGAAATGAACACATGAACCTTGGAGTTTCTTGAAAATAATCTATCAATACCTGAGAACTCTTGATCCGATGAATTTGAATTGCTTGTAGATCAACTTTGACTTTTTCAGATGAATTTCATTCGAGTTGAGGGACTGTTGATTGGTGTTCTTGATCCAAACCTCTACCTGAAAAGGTTAGTAAAGGGAATACAAACATATTTTTGGATTTTGATTAGGGTTAGTAAACATAAGCAAATAAAGGCAAATAAGAAACACATAGATGCTTAGTGATCCCTGCAAAGTATAAACGCAAATATGAGAGGGATAGAGGAACCAAAGCATGACCTTGTTTGTGGTATAAGATGCAAATGACGTGTGGAATCTTAGGGGAAAAAATTAGGGTAAAACAGCTGCCCCTATTTAAGTTTCTTCCATTAGGAGATATGAAGGTTGAAAACTTCTTCTCGGCAAGATTGAAGATACTTAAATACAAAAAACCATATTTTTAGTCCTAAGATGTCACAAGATAATATGAATGCAAATGATAAAACACTTTATGGGTAAGCTTAAAACAAGAGATTTACAGTAAATTGAGTGAGATAACATGAAAAAACACACTTGGGAACACAAGCTATTTCTAGAGATCCGTTAAGGTGACAAGAAGTGTCAATCAATAATTGGAAAGAGAAGGACAAGACCCTGGTAAGACGAGTAGTGACATCCAAGAATGACATTGGATTGAAACTACGAACGAGACAAAAGTATGTTAATAGATGTCCAAGAATGGCATTGAACAATAACAAGAAAGTTTCTGGTAAAAATAATAGCATCATCCAAGAACAACATTGAATGGAGGTGAAAAACACTCTTTTGGGGATAAGATATCCAAGAATGGCATTGGATGAAAGGAACTACAAAATTTAAGAATGGCATTGAATAAAAACAACAACAAACATCAGAGTCATCCAAGAATGGTATTGGACAGAGACAAATCCAACCGACAATAAATCAATCAACATCCAAGAATAGCATTGGGTGGAAACAAAACTTCCATTTGAAAAAATTCACTGGGGACATGCAAGAATGGCATTGGGTGACAAAAGGTAAACATCAGAGGTATTCCAAGAATAACATTGAACTCAGTTGAGGAAAAGATATCCAAGAATGTAATTGGATAGAAGGAATCACAACATCCAAGAATGACATTGAATGAAGTGAGAAATTTTTTGGAAAATACATCAGAAGCATCCAAGAATGGCATTGGATAAAAAGAGTTCACGATATCCAAGACTGGAATTGAATAAAATGAGAAAGAAGTTTCAGGAATGGCACTGAAAGTAAAGGTAAATCACTACATTCAGGAATGACATTGAATGATAGTGAGAAAGATATCCAAGAATGACACTGAATGCAAATAAGAAAACTCATCCAGAAATGGCACTAAATAAACAGATAAAAATTTCAGGAATGACACTGAAAGATACCCAAGAAGATCTGCTGGGGATTACAGAAGAGATACATGACTCCAGGAATAACACTAGGAGAAATAAGAGGAACAAGATATCCAGGAATGGCACTGGAGATCAAAAGAGATAGGCATCCAGGAATGAACTGGAGTGAAAAAATACAAAGATCCAGGAATAACACTGGAATGGAAGAAGACAAACATACAACAATAACACTAGATGCACAGAGAAACAACAACATCCAGGAATGACACTAAATGAAAAGACAGGTAAATGTTTTTGGTAGAAGCCAAGTAAGTTGGACTTTGATCACAAGGTAAGATGTTGATAGCAACAAAACCTCAGGAGGTGCACATGAGCGTGAAACACACTTCGAGCTATGCGAATTTTTTTTTATGCATGATATATGAATGGAAGAATTGAACTATGTTTCCTCAACACAGGGAACACCGCCAACTCTACTTGGAGAGAAGATTTTGAACATATCTCTGTCACACTTATAAATTGCATTAGGCTGATGGTCCTTTGAGGAAAGACATGAAAAGCTGCCTGGGAATTCTTGAAGAAGACTGCTCCAGATTGATTGATTAATGAGGATAAACCGATCATGGCTGCAGTTTGACTATTACTGAGATGAACTGATCATGGCTTCAATTCTTGAAATGAATTTTGAGAAGGCTAAACTTAGTATGGGTCTTTGAAAGAGATCTTCTGGTTAACTAATTTTGAGAATAACTTGCACTGAGTAACAAATCTTGAACTAATTCACAACAGGATCTGGAAGTAATGTACCCCTGATAGGATCATTGACCAAGTTTCTCAATAGTTTGAAATTTCTTGATGAGGAAAGTTTGTCTGCAAATAAAATCATTCATTAAAACATGGTAATTTTAATGCAAAGTTCATGCAATTTTGAAATCAAAATCATTTTTGGCATGATATTATTGATGAATAGCAAATGAATCACTTGTCAAAACACGATGATTTAGACATTAAAAATGAAAGAGAAATCAAAGTTAAGACATCAAAACAAATGATTGGTAACAAATTTAGGAGTCAGTTTACACAACTTGCTATAGTATGCTTTCAAAAGAAACCTGGCTTCAATTAGGTCTTTGAGGGTTGTAACATGGTCTCTGGTTCATGGCTTTTGAAACAAAGGATATAAGCTCAAAGTTTATTTGTACCCAACCCATTCTTCGTGATGATCTTTAGTCCCATGTTCAGCTAATTCAACCAATGCATTCAAATACCAAGCGATTTTGGAATTACAACACTGTTATGATGATGACTCAAGAGCCAAGAGATTTTTGAGATGGCAGTTGCTTTTTCTTACAATGCTTTGTTGTTTTTGATGAGGAACTCAGTCAACTCATTTTGTCTTTGAGGATTTTGGTAATCTCTCGATTGATTTTTCTTTTGTTATCCCTAGCTTTTTCCTGAACTGTGTCATTTAAGCTTACAGTTAGTGGGATGTCCCAACTTTTTCCTAAGTCTCCTTCATAGGTTTTTACTTAGCGGGCTTTTCTTTTGATATTTTTTCATTCTTTTTTTTTTGAAAGATAGTGACTTCTTGGCTTACTGATTATGGTGAACTATCATTGGATTTTGATTTGAAAGACATCTTCGACACTTCTTTAATGTGTATGAAGGAAAGCTTGTGATTGTAACCTTTATTGGAAGGTGTCTTGAATGATTCTCTTATGTTTCAATGCATAATCAAATTAACTAAGAACTACCCATCCCCAGGTTAAGATTGCAGGTTTTTTCATACAGAAAGAAACTCCAACTTCTAGGCTCAAAGGGGTTGGCAAGGGATTAACTGCCTTATTTCTCTAGTGTTTGGGAGTTGAAACAATGCATGTACATCATCAGCCAAGTTTTAATTACAAGCATACAATTTAGCAATTTTGGGTATTTCGTTTTCATCATCCTCCCTCCAATATTTGCATAAACAAAAGCTTGATAAAGAAAGTGAACAGGAGATATATTTTTATTTTATGAAAAAGAAAGCATAAAGATGCACACAGTTGATGTAAATGAATTACATCAAAACATTGCAATGCTCATTTCATTAAAATTAACCATGAAAGTACATACAAAGTTTGAAAGAAAACAATCAATACAATCAAAGAAAAATACAAACAGAAAGAAACATGGCCTAGTGACTAATCAGCAACAAGTATGAGTTGTTCTGTCTAAAACACTGGCTTTAGGAGATAATCAGTCTGAACTGGCTCAAACTTCACTTGGCATGCTCTGGCAAAGGATTGTTGACAGCACTAGGATTGGTATCATGAAAGGTGAGGATCTTGTCTTTGATCAGCTCTTGTACTCTAGCTTTCAATGCATAACAACCTTCCAAGTTATGGCTTGCCCCACCTTGATGGAATTCACAATGAAGATCAGCCCTATAGCCGACTGGGAGAGGATTTGGAAGAGGAGGTAGAGCCCTTATTGTAATCAAACCTTTCTGAACAAGACCTGGATACAACTCGGTGTAGGACATCGGGATAGGATTAAAGTTAGCCCTATTGCGATTCTGATTTTGTCTAACAGCCTGACAAGGAACTTGTACTGGTTGAGTATTAATAACAAGAGCAACTGCAGCTACATATGCTTAACCATATTGTTGTTTCCTGCGATGAGGTTTCCTTTCAACTAAAACAATATGGGTATCGCTATCCTTCTTCTTTTGAAAATTCCCAGCGAACTTTCTTGCACCATTAAAGGCTTTAACATTGGTAGTCTTTCCCTTTTTGATACCCTCTTCTAGTCTTTCTCCCATAGTGACTAGGTCATAAATCCAGATGATACAATGCCTATCATCTTTTCCCAAAAGAGTGAAGAGTGTCCGTGAATAATCCAGTCAATTCCTTTTCTGCCAAGGGTGGCTCTACCTGAGGAGCTAGCTCTCTCCAGCGTTGAGCATACTCCTTAAAGGACTCTTTTTATTTCTGAGACATGTTTTACAATTGACAAAGATTAGGTGCCATGTCCATATTGTACTTATACCACTTCAAGAAAGCATCATACAAGTCCTTCCAGCTTTGGATACGATTCTTCTCAAGTCCCATATACCATTTCAGTTAAGCCTCACTCAAGCTTTCTTGGAAATAGTGAATGAGCAGTTTGTCGTTGTTGGTATAAGAATCCATCTTGCGATAGTACATCACCAAGTGGCTTTTGGGACAAGTGTGCCCCTTATATTTCTCAAATTCAAGAGTTTTGAATTTGGAAGACATAACCAAGTTCAATACTAAGCACATGTCCATTGTGGCAGCACCAAAGAGATCATTTCCTTCCACGACTCGTATCCTTTTTTCCAGAGTTTGCCATTGCTCTCTGACTTCCTCAATGTATCCAGGTTTTCCCTGACTTTCGGATTATAGACCAGCAACATGGTACACAAAAGGAGGATCCTCATGAGTAGCTTGAGCAACAATATGCACAACGGGCTGAGGTTCAGTGAACAACGAAGCTGAAAATACTGGCAGTACAAATGGGCCAGCCATTGGAGTAGTTGCAAAGGGTGGAGAGTAATTCAGAGGTAACCCAAATTCTGGCCATGTAGAAGTTGGTTGCTGGATTAGTGGAGGTGTCATAACCAAAAATTTATCCCTTAGATGTCATCATCTCATGCATATCATTCTAGGTCAATCATATTGCATAACAGACCAAAATTTCAAGCTCTGGTTGTTTTGTTTCACCTGTGAATCAGGGTTTGCTTCATGAAGCTTCAAGGGTTGTTAAATCAGGGTTTCAGATAGGTCATCCACCATTTCAGCTCTTAAGATGTGGGATCGAAGATTTTCTGTTGAGTTAGATTTCCATTGATTCAAAGGTTGTTTCTTACGATTATTGTACTCAAGTTTGAGGCGGAGGTGTTGGGTTTTCAATCGGTATGAGTAGTTCCTCTCAGAGGTTTATCGAGGCACGAATTTAGTTCTCCGAATGGGTATAAGGGTGTTAGTTTGCATAAGGTTCATCAGTGGTTTGACTAGAAAGATCCTGAATCAGGATTCTTGAGAATTAAGGTTTCTCACCCTTGGAGTTTATGATTGACAAGTGTCGTTCAATTGAGTCTCTTGAGACTAGCAGGTTCAATGTGTGTGCACGTACTGATTGGGTGGTTAGGGTTTTCAGCTTTGGTATGAGGATTCATCAGGTTGTTGTTTAATCAAGATCATTTTAGGTTGAGATTGAGTTTGTGATGTTGTTTAGGATCTGTAGCGGTCAAGTGCATTTGTGGAATTTTTAAGTGTTGTGGAGGTGTGTTACCTTTACCCGTGCCTATTCCTGTAACTATTTTCAATTCATTCCATTTTCATTTCTCTAAATTCAATCCATCTCAATGTCCATCTCAATTTTCCATTTCATTTTTAAACTCTTCCTTTTAGAAAAATCCTTTTTATCCTTTTCCTTAAATTCACTCATTTTCTTTTTCTTTTTTTTAATTAACCAATTTGTCAATAATCCTTTGCTAACTATCCATAAAATTCCAAAAAATAGCACAATTATATATTTTGAAGCCCATATCACATTTTACAAAAGTCCATTACAAAATACAAAAAACATTATTTTTTTTCTTTAGGTCCATTAACAAGTTACAATCTTTGACCAAAAATACAAAAAATAAAAAGGAGAAACTCTGCTACATAGTTTGATTCACACAAACTTATGCTACCACAACCTCACTACATGCCAAGAAAAAAACACAATGACCAAAAATGTACAACCTACACAAACCTCCAAATTGTGATGCTACATGAAACAAATTCTACAGCTACTACTTGCTGTGCACTCCACACTGCGCCAATCCATACTCCTCGTGCTGCTATCCCAACCTTTGCCACATGATGCCACAAATTGTACAATATGCCATAACAACCAATATTGCTATCATCCTGCACTCCAAAACAAAATCCCTGCAACAACAAACCACCTACAATACTGCCTGTAACACTCTGTGCATCTAATGCCAATATCGATGCAATGCTGCACACAAGCCTACAAAGCTCCAAAACAGAGGCCAAAACAGCGGCCATGCGCGCTACTGTAGAAAAAATGATGCAATGCTGCAGACAAGCCTATAACACCCTGCACAGCTTGCAATCCTGTAATTGAAAAAGACAAAACAACCAGTCACAAAATAATGGAAACAGAATAAGTCTTTGATTTGTGTAGAGAGAGATCAATTCAAAAGAGAAAGAGGGCAACAATAAAAAAGGAGGAACCTATCAGTTAAAAAAAAGGAGAAAAACATTCTGACCTTTCTCTTCATTGAAACCACCACGAAAAACTCACATTCTACTCCATATGATGATTATGTCCCTCCGTCCTTATTGAGAAGAACGAAACAAACCGCTCAGTGTTCATCACCATAACAATCTTACCACAAAACCCAATCCTCCGCATTGATTCATCAATCGTCCACCTTCATAACTTTTTCTTCACATAACAATCTCACTGTGCCATCATCTTCATAAACCTACTTCCAATAAAAAAAATATATGTCACTCACATCTCCAACAACACTAAAAAAATTATGCGAATCTTATCCTGACCGTTTCTTTTCTCATCAATATTCAACAACCCGAACAAAACCTCCATCGATCCTCATTCCTCCAAGCTTCTTCTGTTCGTACCACCGCCGTCCTGTTATGACGTTGCTCCTTGATAGAGAAGAAAAAGAAATCCGTAGAAAAGAGGGAACCAAGAACGTATTCGATTCGCCACAAATGGTAAGAGAGATTTGAGGGTGAGATCAAGATCAAGAGACTTGAAGGGTGAGGGTGACGAGAATGAGGTCGTGAGAGAAGGAATTTTAACAATCTGAGTATGATTCTTTGAACCATTATTTGTTTATGTTTTAAACCGTCTCTCCCTTTTTTTTCCCGATGCATCGCTGATGAATGTGTTTCCATTTTGTTTCCTAAAATGTGTTTTTGGTAGCTGAGAGTTAATGAACGGCTGCTTAGGATTCTCTAACCCTTCTTTCTTTATTTCAAAACCGAATTGGGTCTGGGTGGGATCCGACCCACCCCAACGAATCTGGATGCCCCTTGGCCCTTTGTCCTTTACTCTAAGCTCGATTCTCATCCCATACACCCTGATTCAATCCTACACCATTAGTTTTTAATTAGTTTTTTTTTTATTTTTATTTTTTAATTAGTTTCTAGTTAGATTTTATTTTAATTAGTTAATTAGTTTCTATTTAGATTTTATTCTAATTTGTTAATTAGTTTCTAGTTAGATTTTAATTTAACTTGTTAATTAGTTTCTAATTAGATTTTAATTTAATTTGTTAATTAGTTTCTTAATTAAATTTTATTTGATTCTTAAATCAATATTGACAATCTTCGATGTTATTTTAGTTGATTCTTGATATTCGACTTTTGAATGTGATTCTTGATACTTTCGAAGCTTTTGATACCAGTTTTGGATTAAGTGTTGATCAAACATTGTTACTTTTAGTTTGACTTGATTCTTGAGGAAATTATTGTTTAAGTCTTGCCTTGTTGATTTGTTTATTCTTGATGCTTACCGGTACTTTCTTAACATTGTCCATGAGTTTTTGATGAGTGTTTGGTGTTCTCTTGTTCGTTCTTGATCGTTATCACTCTTGGCAAGCTTCATAATTGCTCCTCATTGTTACATCCAACCTGATTCCAAAGCAGGGTTTCCCTTTTTGACTTGTAAGCCATACCTTTAGGATAGTTTAGTTGCTTTCCTACCTTTTTGTGACCATGTTAGGATCATTTCCTTGGCCTTGTTAGAGCCAACTGTCTTTTAACTTAGAGTACCATTGCTATGAGTACTCGCTATCCCCTTTGAATTTGATAAAAGCCAACTTTTAGTTAGTTTTTCAACTTAAACTTAGAGAATTTGTTCACTCTATGTAAGTGTCATAGTGATGAACACTTATTCCCTCTAGAGCCTTGATCATTATCAAGAGTTCCTCATCCCTAGTTAGGCGAACTACATAGGCTATGATTCCTCATTCCTAGTCAGGATATGTAGGTGCAAGATGCGATATCTTGTCGAGCCCTCTAACCACTAACCACCAACAGTTAACTCCTTTATCTCACGCCGCCGCGTGATCGAGACTAGTTTACCTCTCCCTTTATTTTAGCCTTAGGATTAGAGTCTCCGCACTCCATGTAAGTGTCATGGTTATGAATATTTACTTCCCCCCTTGGAACCTTGATCTTTATCAAGAGTTCCTCATCCCCACTGGGTGAACTACAAATGCTCTGATTCCATCCTTGTTAGGATATGTATGCACAAGATGTGATGTCTTGGCGAGCATACTTAGTGCATATACCCCTAGGTCTTTACCTTAGCACCTTTTCCTTCACAAGAAAACTTTAGCATAACACAAATACTAACAAGAGGTTCCTGTAGAGTACTACAGATACTTAGGATGCTAACACCTTCCCTAGGTATAACCAACCCCCGAACCTTAGATCTCTTAGCTTCATTGTTACATAGCGCACTTAGGGTTTTCTTTGATCTTCACCCTTTCCTTTGGATAAATCAAAGCTCGATGGTAAACTTCATGATTTGTGATTCAAGTTGATTAATAGCTTGATATCTGATTCTCATTGCAATAGGAGGGTTAACAACAATATTTGAGATTTCAAATATCACAGTCCTCTAAGGTGGTTCTCCTCTAGTAATCAGAACTTGCATCATTTCTGTGAGCTTGGTCATGCTAGTATTCAACTCATAAATTTCCATTATGACTTCTACATTATGTTGTTCTTGATTTTCCATTCTTAATCCGACGACAAATCTAGTTCCGTAGTTGTGTTGAGGAAACAGCTTGACGGTGGACATATAACTAAAGAAGGAGACAGTTGAAATGAGTTTTTGGCAACCTGAATGAATGGAAATGTATGCTCATGAATGCAAGAGTGTATGGATGCAATAACCACGAACAAGATCACACAGAGCACAAGGGTCAAGGGTTCAGTCATGAGCATGGAGCCAAGGTAAGAACCAACCCATAAATGTATGTACTAAAGGTATATCAGCACTTGTAGAACGAGGTTCTAAAAAATGTCGAGAGTCCTCAATCCTCTTTCGGATATTACTAGCACACCAATTACTTGGGAATCAATAATGTTCTCAAGAGAACTTCGCCCGAGTGTAGTATCACATATAAACTATTTCAGGTTTACACCTGCATAGTGTCGCATCGCTGTGAAGAAGGGCCGACAGATGACAGAAGAGTCGCCACCGTTTGTTATTTATCCCAAAGAGAGGGAAAGGAAACGATCAGAGAAAACCTACGGAAAAGGGAGAAGATAGGTCATCGCAACCAAATCTTGGGTCCGGTAGTCAGTTAGGCAAGGGGAAGGTATGAGCACCCCTCACGTCCGTCGTACTCGACGGGATCCACGCTTGTTGTCTAGTCTATGGGTGTAAAACAAACTATCTACGGCTGCTGCTAACGGGAGATAAAAAAGAACTGACTCGATAGGACATCGCCGCCCTATGCCTACATATTCCCTCGTGCAATGGGAAAGTCAGAGTCAATGTAGTTTGAGAAACTACAGGGGGGCGGGGGATTGCTCGCCAAGACATCGTGTCTTATGCCTACGTATTCTCATATGGCATGAGAAATCAGAGCAAAACATAGTTCAGGCTAACTACAGGTAAACGGGGTGTTCTCGATCGTACGCGAACGAGAGAAAAGGTAGACGATACTAGCGTACGCATTCTAGCAGTTAGGTGTATTGCTGCTCGACCATTGGAGACTTAGGCATTACCTGTTTGTGGTAGAACGGGCATAGTATGTCATTGGTTTAAAGGTACGGGTTACCTAAAGGGGGGAAAAGGAAAAGTGCTCGCTAGGATTATCGCAATCCTATGCCTACATACTCTCAACAGATATGAGAGATCAGAGCAGCCGTAGTTCGGCTAACTACGGAAAACGGTCTCGATCGCATGGAGGCGAGAGAAAAGGGGGTCTCGATTGCACAGGGGCAAGAGAGGGTATCTTAATCGCGAGGATGCGAGAGAAAGGAGTCTCGATCGCATGAGGGCGAGAGATCGCACGGGGGCGAGAGAAAAGAGGAAGTAGGCCTAACATGCCTAAACGGTAAGGAACTCGGGACACACACGCTAGAACCTAAGGCGTAGGAGTGAATGCGTCGCGTATTGCCCAAAGGGTATATACTAAACACTCTAGACGAATGAGAGGAGGCCCCCACTCATCATTTCCAACGTATCTATTACTTAGAACTCACAACACTCGACGGTTGATTAAAAGACTTGAATTAGAAAGATGTTACCGAACAGAGTGGTTCCGTTGACCATTGACATTATAAGCAAGCTCCATTCCAATCTCCTCCTCTTTTGATCCTTGAGGATGCTTCGAATTGGGACCAATGTGACGCTAAACCATCATAGCTCGACTTATAAGGGAAGTCAAACTTTAAGAGGTCGCGTATTAATTTCCGTGCAATGGACAAGAGAGAGTAACGATATTGAGGATCGTTCTCCAATTGAATCGTGTCGCACGGACCAAAAAACAGTGGGATCTCATCTTACAAGACTTCATCGATCACCAAAAGTCAAAATAAAATCGAGAGATGAAGAGAAATGAGGAGAGAAAGAAGGTGGTCTCGGATCCGACATTATTCATCAATAATTTGACTGGTAATGATTTACGGAGATGTCGTCATCGACCTAAAACGGATGAAGTGAGATAAATTCGGAAAGTGAGAAAGAAGAGAAGTCGGTCTCGGATCCTTTATTTCTCATTAATAATTTGACGGAGAATCGAAGGAAACTTCTTCATCGACCTAAAAGGAAAAAATGGGATAAAAAGTCCAATAACAAATGCGAAATAAAATCCAACTTCTACAAAGAAAAAAAAACTCAATTTCTAAAAAGAAAAATAGAAATGAAAATCTAAAACAAATACTTAAAATTTCTAAAAGAAAAGTTAATAAACACTTAGAAGATAAAATGCATAATATACTCTAAAATTAATAAGAAAAATATATTAATAATCTATAACTAATATGAAAAACTTAATATAAAAAGAAATCATAAAAAATCTATTTATAAAAACTATATTTACAAAGATAAACAGAATATAATATTTTACAAAACGAGAACAATAATGTATAACATAATTTGTTTAATAATAATAATATTATAAAAAAAAGAAAAGAGGGGGTGAGTGAATGAAGCAGGGGGTTAGTAAAGTAATGTGAAGACAAAACGGGCCTCACAGCCCAATCAAGCTCACAAACAATGAACAATACACCAGAGTTTTAAACCAAATCACCCTTAGCCTCAGGGTCCTACAAACAGACAAAATGCAAAGACAAACCTCTCAACAAAAACAAAGCCTAGGCTAGGAAGACGCGATCCACAATCGTCAACGGTAATCGAAAATCAAACATCAACAGGTTCAACCTTATTGCTTTGAAGACGAATCTTAATCCTTCTCTCCCGCGTGAACGGTGTTGTCCTTCCAGGTTTGCAGATTGGTTGGTTGAATCTGGGTCAGATTGAAAGGAGAGATGCATGATGGGTTTATCAATGGTGAGGTTTATGTTTTCATTCACTCAATTCTTCTTCTCCATTCTCTATTTTGGTTTGAATCTGAGTGAGTTTTGGTTGGGTTTCCGACGATGGGTTTTTACGGGTTTACTTATGGAAACGGGTTTTTGTTCAAACGAGTTTGGGATTGCGTTTGGGATGAAGAGCACGAAGATGATGAAGGGTTTCGGAGTTCGTTGAAACTGGGTTTTAGCGATGGTAGTTTCAGAAGTTTGAGGAAGATTTCTGGGGAACGAAATGGGTTATATGGTGTTGTAAATCGAAGATCGAAAAGAGGTTTGTGGTTGAAAATGAAGGATGCACGGGTTGGAAGGAAGGTTCGTGGTTTTGGAGTTTTCACGGAACAGATGATTTTTGGGTCTGTGTGGTTTCGGATGAAGATTAGATGGAGTTTCTTTGGGTTTTGGACGGATGGATGTTGGTTGCTGATCTGCGTTTTGGAGGTTTGCTAACGGTGTTTGAGGAAGTTGATGGAAGATTTGTGAGGGTGATAAATTGAAATGGGTTGCGGTTCTAGTTTTGACTTGATCTTCAAACTCGCCCTACTTTCTCTGTCTCATCTCCATTATTTTGCTTTGACTTTTTCGGTTCTGTTTCTGGTTTTTGTTGTTGTTAGAAGTGGAAGAAGAGGGTTCGATGGTGTTTGAAAGAGAAGAGGTTTCCATGAAAGTTTGTTCGTTTGAGTTGAGCTTTGGTTGAGATAGCTGGAGATTGGCTTTAGTGAAGTTTAATGGATGTTTTTTATTGATTCGGAGGAGGAAGAGATTCAAAGGAATTGACGAGTTTCAGTGGTTGGCTTTGAAGGTGAATGTTCGGTTTATGGATGAGATTTGAGAAGAGGAAGGTTATTTGGATGAAGGTCTGTTAATGGTGGTTTGATGAGGACGATGTGAAGGTTTGTAAGTCGTTAATGGAGTTTTGGAAATTTGTTGAATATTTGCAGGTTCGTTCATGGAAGAAGGTTTGAGTGGTTAATGATGGAGTTCGGATGGAGTTCATGGAAGAAGAAATTGGTATGAAGAAGATGAAGCTGGGAAGAAGGGGTTGTGGCTAGGGTTTTGGCTGGAGGAAGACACTGTAGCGGCTAGGGTTGTTTAGGATTAGGGTTGTCCTTCTGAAGGAGACATTGAATAGTGATGGCATATATAAGCATTTGACACGTGACCCTGATTAAGACTGAATTAATTGACTAATTAAATAATAAGCATGATTAAATGATAAGTGACACGGTAATGAAAGATGTACCAAAAAAAATGACTAAATGGCTAAATATCTTAAACTATTCTAATAGCTAATTAATTAAACAAAACTAATAATA
The DNA here is from genome assembly GCA_963859935.3 of Lathyrus sativus. NCBI lineage: Eukaryota > Viridiplantae > Streptophyta > Magnoliopsida > Fabales > Fabaceae > Lathyrus > Lathyrus sativus. The sequence continues at coordinate 613,319,705 of OZ012735.1, read as the reverse complement.
AATAACTCTAATCTAATAAAAATGATTAATGCTAATTAACAACCTATTTCTATCAATATTAGAAAAACAATTAATAAAAATATTCTATAAAGTGATAATTAAAAATAAACCTATTTTAAACTCTATTTTCTATTTAAAAATGAAACTAATTAAAATTCTAAATAAAAATGAATCAATAACCTATTTTTAAAAAACATTTTCTGAAAGACTTAATCCTAGAAATTATTTAAAAAGCCTAATAAAAATCAAATTATAAACTATATTCTAAAATAAATAAAAATCTAACAAATAAAAATCTATATTAAAAATAATATCTATCCACTTAAAAAAAACAAATTATATTAAAAATTATATTTAAACTATTTTCTACTTAATCAAAAATATAAAACAAAAACTATTCTACATAATTAAATAAGACGAAAATAGCAATAAAAATGCAAAAATGCTATGGAAAACAGGTGAGCACCGAAATGCGCCAATATTATCGACATGGATTGAATTATCAAGAAGAGAGCGACTTTCGCTCGATTTCGACATTGAACTTCTCGCTTGAATTAATTTGAATCGCCTGAAACGCGAGCAAAGCGGCTAAAATCTTGATAAATTCAATCCGACCGATAACACGAGTTAAATGCAACCTAAATGATATGCAGATGAATACAAAGCAAAATCCAGTCAAAGTCGAAAAACCGGTGGGCAAATTTTAGGGTACAACAGTTGTCCCTATTCAATCGACTTGGACCTGAAGGGATGAAAAGCAACCGCTTTCAGACATTCATGGTAGAAGATGATTGAATACAAAAAGAACCCGAAAATTTGTAGTCTGTCGGGATGTATGCAATTGAAGCCCGATCATACGTCATCGGAAAGAACACCACATCCAAAGATCACATCGTCTAATGATAGACGGGAAGCAAACCATATCCAAAACTCACATCATCTAATGATAGACGGGAAGTAATATCATATCCAAAGTCACATCGTCTAATGATAGACAGGAAGCAATATCGTATCCAAAACTCACATCGTCTAATGATAGACGGAGAGAAAACCATATCCAAAATCACATCGTCTAAAGATAGACGGAGAGAAACATCATATCCAAATCTCGCATCGTCTAATGATAGACGGAGAGAAACATCACATCCAAATCTCGCATCGTCTAATGATAGACGGAGAGAAATACCATATCCAAATCACTCACATCATCTAATGATAGACGAAGAGAAACATCATATCCAAATCACTCACATCGTCTAATGATAGATGGAGAGAAAACCATACCCAAAACACTCACATCGTCCAATGATAGACGGAGAGAAAAATCATATCCAAAATCCACATCGTATAATGCTAGACAGGAAGAAAACCATCTCCGAAATCACATCGTCTAAAGATAGACAGGAAGAAAACCATCTCCGAAATCACATCGTCTAATGATAGACAGAAAGAAAACCTGCTGGGGATGTCATCATCAGAGGGTTGATGGACAAAGCATAACCGACGTATACAATTTGGAACCCGAAAGAAAGTAAACTGATGAGCTGTCTGAACAAAGCTTTTGATATACCACTGTCTTGATTGAAGAGTGATTCGAGCTGCCACGGAAGGCTAACAAAAACTGGCTTATGCTTTGCACGCATATGTTTGAATTTTTGTGTGGCGTAATGTTCCATACAAAATGGAAATGCTACGCATTTGAGGATGATATGCAAAATATGATGCAAATATGATAACTATATGAAAAAATGCAGATGCAGGCTCAGGCCGTGGGGGAAAGCTGGATGTGAAAGAACCACTCCAGCAAAATAAATGCTGAAGAGGTGAAGCCAACTCTACTGGAAATAACCAGATGTGCCAAGTATGATTGGACTTTTGTTGGGGAAGATAGGTGAAGGGTTATGACCTCCCGACATTCATCTTAAACCTGAAGATTGACTGCACCTGCTTGAATAGCTCTGAGTAGCTCTAAAGATATGGAGAGGAAAAGTTCCTTTATTTCCAAACTTGCCCCAGCTTGTGGGTTCTCTGTATAAATCTTCCTCGAAAGGAGATCTGAAAGCTTTGTACCCTGCTGGTTTGATATGAACAGCCTCAGCATCATGAACCTCGGAGAGGTGCTTCAGATTAACTGCCTTCTGGGTAAGGATAATATTTGTGCTCTTGGGGTGACCTGCCCCAGCCTTGAAGTGATCTGCCCATGATTGGCTGATTTGTAGAGAGGTGCCCCTGGCTGACTTCGAGAGATTTATCGAATCTCGACCTGATTGCCCAAGATTAACTGCATCTTAGAATGGATGATTCCATTTATGATCATTTGATATGGCTTGCCCCTGCTCAACGGAGTATTCATGCATTCTTCATCTTACCGATCAAACTTTCCACTGTGGAAACTTTCCTGCTGTCAAGTGCTTACTCGCGAGTAAAACAAATTGTTTTGCAAAAGATAATATTAATGCAATGCATATGACAATTTTGAAATCTAAGTCTGTTCACTGAGAAAAAAAAGTTGTGACATTTAGTGAATGCATCACTTATCAGAATGTCAATATCAATACCCATAGGGTAAGAAAATCCTTTTTAGGAGTCAGTTTCGATGCGATCTTTACCGAAGTATGCTTTCAAAACAAACCTGCTTCAATTAGGACTTTTAAAAGTGGTAACTTGGCCAGGTTCACGGTTTGAAAGAAAGGGTATCAGGCTCAAAGTTCTGTTTAACCCACACATTCTCCTTGATATTCTCCAATCCTATATTCATCTAATTCGACACAAGCGCTCACCTCTCAAAGGTTGAATGACAAGAGTGGTGGTTCAGGAAACCACAAGTTTTCGGAGTGACAGTCACTCGCTTTTCGTCTCTGGTGTCTGAATCACACGACTTGTTCTTTATCATTTTTTTCCTGATATTTCCCTATTTTTGCTTGGACTGACTCTTTTGAGTATATCTTTTGATTTCAAACTCCAGCGGGATGCCCTAATTTTTGCTTAAGCCACTTGTTTTTAAGTTATCAACTTAGCGGGCTTCTTATTTTTTTCTTTTCTTTTTCTCTCTTTTTTTGAACAAATCGTGTGACACTGGCTTATCTGACTTGTTAAAAGGGATTGTGACTGTCTCACTTCTTGGCCGGCAAGGGATAACTACTGTGGATCTTTAGGTACGACCTCTATAAGTGTGATTGATCCTCGAACGGGAACACCCCCTTCTGCAATTTTGGACGCTTGGTCAAATTAACTGAAACCTACCCTACCCCAGGTTAAGATTGAGGTTTTTTCGTTTTTAGAAAGAAACTCCTACTACTAGGCTCAAAGGGGTTGACAAAGGATTATCATCCTTATATCTCCGGTGTTTAGGATTTGAAATAATGCATGTACATCATCAGCAGGGTTTATTCAAAAGCATACAATTGGAAGTTCTGCGTCTTTCAATTTCGTCATCCTCCCCGGATTTCGCTTAAACAAGCGTTTGACATCAATTAAAAAAACATTGAGTGAACACGAATGGATTTAATCAAAACATGCATATTTATTTCATTATCATTATCAATTGAAAACAAACAAGTTCTACAGATAAGATTTGCAAATAAGTTCACGCTTAAACATAAAAGAAACTACAAATGCAAAGAAATAACATAATAAAAGATTACCAGCTTCGGGGAACTGGGATTTCAAGTCTTGATTTGCTGCTGAACCAGCCATCTTCAAAATTGCTCATCGAAATCCGTCTGATAATATTCTAAGCATCTTCTCTCGGTAAATCCCTCCATAACATTAGCTGCTGAACCCACATGACCGGACGATGGAGGATCATTGATCTGGATACTCTGAGGCGTGACTGAGAACATGTTGGAGTCAAGCAGAGTCTGAATCTTGCTCTTAAGCACCTTGCAGTCTTCGGTTGAATGCCCCTGTGCCCCAACATGGTACTCACAGCATGTGTTGACATCAGAACCTGGCGGATGTGGAGGAATCTCTGGATCAATCTTCTTTGGCACTATCAATCCACCTCTGATCAAGTCTGGCAATATCTGACTGTACGACAACGGCAGCTGAGTGAAATGCCTCTCTGGCTTCCTTGGTCTTCGTAGGGCGTGCTGACACGGCTGATGACGGTTTGAATGTTGACTCCGTAGGGAAGCATATATCTGATAAACAGACCTAACAGGTTGCTGACTCTGAATACTCGAAACGTCTGAAAACTGAATCTGAGGTAATGGAGATTCTGGGATAACATTACTTTATTTCTCCCATTCCTCTTTAGAGCTGACAACTGATTCACTTTCATAAACTGAGGTATCTGAGATGTCTCGAATCTTTCCACTCTTGATTCCACTCTCAATACGTTCTCCCGCTATCACCAAGTCAGAAAAGTTCACTACCTTACTACCAATCATCTTATCAAAGTAATGGCCTTGCAAGGTATCCACAAACATGTAAACCAATTCTCTGTTCAGAAGTGGTGGTTGAACACGAGCAGCTAACTCTCTCCATCTCTGCACATACGCTCTGAAAGATTCATTGTCCGCCTGAGATAGTTCTTGCAACTGCATGCGACTCGGAGTTATGTCGAGATTGTAATTGTACTGCTTTACAAAGGCATTAGCTAAATCTGACCATGAACGAATGCAACCACTCTCCAACTGCATGTACCAACTTAACGATGCCCCACTTAGACTGTCTTGGAAATAGTGAATCATAAGCTTGTCATCATGGACATATGAGGTCATTGTCCTGTAAAACATCACCAAATGCTGCTTCAGACAACTATCTCCTTTGTACTTCTCAAAATTTGGCGTATTGAACTTCAGAGGCATCACAAGACCTGGTACCAAACACATGCTCGAAGCATTCAGATTAAGAGTATCCCGACTCATCATGGCATCAAGTTTTTCATCCAACAGACGATATCCTCTCATAAACTCAACAGTCTGTGGGTTCTTAGGATTAATCTTCGGAACAGCCCTTCGAAGATCTGGTACAGGGAAAGTGAAATTTTGATAATTCAAGTCATGAAGAGAAGATGAAAGATTTTTATGGAATTTCTTACTCTACTCCTGCCCGAGCTTTCCGATCAACCAATCCCCTCTTATTTTAGGGACATCTCTTTGTTAGGTAGGGCCAGGGATCACTAATTAGTTGAATGAGCCCATCCCTCAGGCCTATCATTTATTGGTCGATCCGGCTCGGCTGGCGGCTCCTGCATCTCCATGGGCCCCCTACAAGTTTCCATATCTCTGACAATGGTATGCTCTCCATTAGGAATCTGCACAGGCTGAGCTTGAGCAACATTGTTCACGGGAGTCCTCTGAACATTGGCCTCTCCTCTCGTCATAGCTGTCATGGCTTCCATGAGCTGATCCAACTGATTCTTCATCATCTCAAACTCTGCTCTTATAACAACCTGATTCTGCTCTCTTGAGTCCATGATCCTTCCAGAAGCTAATTCAAGTTCGGTGCAAATGTCGGGAAATCAACCGTGGATTAAACAAAAGACTGGTAAGCTCTCTGTTTCGGCCAAGGACGGACATGCAAACATGAGATGCACATGAAATGTAATGCGAAATGTTGATGCAACAAACAACGGATCAAAGATCCCACAAAGCACTGAACAACTGTTGTACTGCTGACTGGACAAGCTCAAAAGTCCGCTCTGAAGAGAAAACCAAAATACCGGGTAGGTTGGAGGTCAAGTTTACCTGCATAACCCAATCCCACTCACAGGTATGGACCTAAACTGATAAGGTTCGACATCCTATGCGGTCGCCAGCGTCACAAACTTTTGAGAAACGATGATACATTCACCATTTCTGGTTTGGCATCATTGTCTCACAAAGCGGCCTCACTTAGCTGACTCCCAAGTGATCGGTCTCCAGAGTCGACAGTTTCCAGATCCAACACCCCCGTCCTAACCAATAGGATGAGATGTCTTCAAAGAAAACCTCGTCTGAATGCAGATTTCGTGGGGCCTAATGCATGCTGCCATACAGGTCCATCACTACTTTCCATTTCTAATGCTATGTGTATCCTCAAGCCTGGGTTTTGGCTTATCTCTCAATAGAACAGCCACCCAACAACACAACAACAACAAATAGTAATATAGTGCGGAAAATGTAAATACAGCAACATACACAATACAACACACAAATATATACACACCCAAAGACAAGCAAACAAACGCTAGGATTGACTCGCATAGGGGATGGGAAGCCGTCCCCAGCAGAGTCGTCAGCTGTTGCATCGCTGCAAAGAGGGGCTGGTGGATGACAGAAGAGTCACCATCGTTCGTTATTTATCCCAAAGAGAGGGAAAGGAAACGATCAGAGAAAACCTACGGAAAAGGGAGAAGACAGGTCATCGCAACCAAATCTTGGGTTCAGGAGTCGGTTACGCAAGGGGAAGGTATGAGCACCCCTCACGTCCGTCGTACTCGACGGGATCCATGCTTGTTGCCTAGTCTATGGGTGTAAAACAAACTATCTACGGTTGCTGCTAACGGGAGAACGAAAAGAACTGGCTCGATAGGACATCACCGTCCTATGCCTACGTATTCCCTCGTGCAATGGGAAAGTCAGAGTCAACGTAGTTCGGGAAACTACGGGGGAGGGGGGGATTGCTCACCAAGACATCGTCTTGTGCCTACGTATTCTCATCTGGCATGAGAAATCAGAGCAAAATGTAGTTCAGGCTAACTACGGGTAAACGGGATGTTCTTGATCGTACGCGGACAAGATAAAAGGTAGACGATACTAGTGTATGCATTCTAGCAGTTAGGTGTATTGTTGCTCGACCATTGGAGACTTAGGCGTTACCTGTTTGCGGTAGAACGGACGTAGTATGTCATTGGTTTAAAGGTACGAGTTTCCTAAAGGGGGGAAAAGGAAAAGTGCTCGCTAGGATTATCGCAATCCTATGCCTACGTACTCTCAACAGATATGAGAGATCAGAGCAGCCGTAGTTTGGCTAACTACGGAAAACGGTCTCGATCGCATGGAGGCGAGAGAAAAGGGGGTCTCGATTGCACGGGGGCAAGAGAGGGGATCTCAATCGCGAGGATACGAGAGAAAGGAGTCTCGATCGCACGAGGGAGAGAGAAAAGAGTTTCGATCGCACGGGGGCTAGAGAAAAGAGGAAGTAGGCCTAACACGCCTAAACGGGAAGGAACTCGGGACACACACGTTAGAACCTAAGGCGTAGGAGAGAATGCGTCGCATATTGCCCAAAGGGTATATACTAAACACTCTAGATGAATGAAAGGAGGCTCCCCACTCATCATTTCCCACATATCTATTGCTTAGAACTCAATATGCTTGACGGTTGATTAAAAGACTTGATTTAGAAAGATGTTACCGAATGGAGTGGTTCCTTTGACCCTTGCCATTATGTGCAAGCTCCATTACAATCTCCTCCTCTTTTGACCTTGAGGATGCTTCGAATCGGGACCAATGTGACGCTAAACCATCATAGCTCGACTTATAAGGGAAGTCAATCTTTAAGTGGTCGCATATTAATTTCCGTGCAATGGACAAGATAGAGAAACGATATTGAGGATCGTTCTCCAATTGAATCGTGTCGCACAGACCAAAAAATAACGGGATCTCGTCTTACAAGACTTCATCGATCAATAAAAGTCAAAATAAAATCAAGAGATGAAGATAAATGAGGAGGGAAAGAAGGTGGTCTCAGATCCAACATTATTCATCAATAATTTGAATGGTAATGATTTACGGAGATGTCATCATCGACCTAAAACGGATGAAGTGAGATAAAGTCGGAAAGTGAGAAAGAAGAGAAAAAGTCGGTCTCGGATCCTTTATTTCTCATCAATAATTTGACGGAGAATCGAAGGAAACTTCTTCATCGACCTAAAAGGCAAAAATGGGATAAAAAGTCCAATAACAAATGCGAAATAAAATCCAACTTCTACAAAGAAAAAAAACTTAATTTCTAAAAAGAAAAATAGAAATGAAAATATAAAACAAATACTTAAAATTTCTAAAAGAAAAGTTAATAAAAACTTAGAAGATAAAATGCATAATATACTCTAAAATTAATAAGCAAAATATATTAATAATCTATAACTAATATGAAAAACTTAATATAAAAACTATATATACAAAGATAAACAGAATATAATATTTTACAAAATGAGAACAATAATGTATAACAGAATTAGTTTAATAATAATAATATTATAAAAAAAAGAGAAAAGAGGGGGTGAGTGAATGAAGCAGGGGGTTAGTAAAGTAATGTGAAGACAAAACGGGCCTCACAACCCAATCAAGCTCATAAACAATGAACAATAAACCAGAGTTTTAAACCAAACCATCCTTAGCCTCAGGGTCCAACGAACACACAAAATTCAAAGACAAGCCTCTCAACGAAAACAAAGCCATGGCTAGGAAGATGCGATCCACAATCGTCAACAGTAATCAAAAATCAAACATCAACAGGTTCAACCTTATTGCTTTGAAGACGAATCTTAATCCTTCTCTCCCACATGAACGATGTTGTCCTTCCAGGTTTGCAGATTGGTTGGTTTAATCTGGGTCGGATTGAAAGGAGATATGGATGGTGGGTTTATCGATAGTGAGGTTTCTGTTTTCATTCACTCAATTCTTCTTCTCCATTCACTATTTTGGTTTGAATCTGAGTGAGTTTTGGTTGGGTTTCCGGCGATGGGTTTTTACGGGTTTGCTTCTGGAAACAGGGTTTTGTTCAAACGAGTTTGGGATTGCATTTGAGATGAAGAACACGAAGATGGTGAAGGGTTTCGAAGTTCGTTGAAACTGGGTTTTAGAGATGGAAGTATCAGAAGTTTGAGGAAGATTTCTGGGGAACGAAATGGGTTCTATGGTGTTGGAAATCGAAGATCAAAAAGGGGTTTGTGGTTGAAAATGAAGGATGCACGAGTTGGAAGGAAGGTTCGTGGTTTTGGAGTTTTCGCGGAACAAATTATTTTTGGGTCTGTGTGGTTTCAGATGAAGATTAGATGGAGCTTTTTTGGGTTTTGGACGGATGGATGTTGGTTGCTGATCTGCGTTTTGGAGGTTTCCTAACGGCGTTTGAGGAAGTTGATGGAATATTTGTGAGGGTTATAAAGTGAAATGGGTTGCGGTTCTGGTTTTGAATTGATCTTCAAACTCTCCCTACTTTCTCCGTCTCATCTCCACTATTCTGCTTTGACTTTTTTGGTTTTGTTTCTGGTTTTTTATTGTTGTTAGAAATGGAAGAAGAGGGTTCGATGGTGTTTGAAAGAGAAGATGTTTCCATGGAAGTTTGTTCGTTTGAGTTGAACTTTGGTTGAGATAGCTGGAGATTGGCTTTAGTGAAGTTTAATGGAAGTTTTTTATTGATTCGGAGGAGGAAGAGATTCGAAGGAATTGACGAGTTTCAGTGGTTGGCTTTGAAGGTGAATGTTCGGTTTATGGATGAGATTTGAGAAGAGGAAGGTTGTTTGGATGAAGGTCTGTTAATGGTGGTTTGATGAGGATGATGTGAAGGTTTGTAAGTCGTTAATGGAGTTTTGGAAATTTGTTGAATATTTGCAGGTTCGTTCATGGAGGAAGGTTTGAGTGGTTAATGATGGAGTTCGGATGGAGTTAATGGAAGAAGAAATTGGTATGAAGAAGATAAAGTTGGGAAGAAGGGGATGCAGCTAGGGTTTTGGCTGGAGGAAGACACTGTAGCGACTAGGGTTGTTTAGGATTAGGGTTGTCCTTCTGAAGGGGACAGTGAATAGTGATGGCATATATAAGCATTTGACACGTGGCCTTGATTAAGACTGAATTAATTGACTAATTAAATGATAAGCATGATTAAATAATAAGTGACACGGTAATGAAAGTTGTACCAAAAAAATGACTAAATGGCTAAATATCATAAACTATCCTAATAGCTAATTAATTAAACAAAACTAATAATAAGTAACTCTAATCTAATGAAAATGATTAATGCTAATTAACAACCTATTTCTACCAATATTAGAAAAACAATTAATAAAAACATTCTATAAAGTGATAATTAAAAATTTAAACTCTATTTTCTATTTAAAAATGAAACCAATTAAAATTCTAAATAAAAATCAATCAATAACCTATTTTTAAAAAACATTTTCTAAAAGACTTAATCCTAGAAATTATATAAAAAGCCTAATAAAAATCAAATTACAAACTATATTCTAAAATAAATAAAAAACTAACAAATAAAAATCTATATTAAAAATAATATCTATCCACTTAAAAAAAAAACAAATTATATTAAAAGTTCTATTTAAATTATTTTCTATTTAATCAAAAATATAAAACAAAAACTATTCTACATAATTAAATAAGACGAAAATAGCAATAAAAATGCAAAAATGCTATGGAAAATAGGCGAGCACCGAAATGCACCGATATTATCGACATGGATTGAATTATCAAGAAGAGAACGACTTTCGCTCGATTTCGACATTGAACTTCTCGCTTGAATTAATTTGAATCGCTTGAAACGCGAGCAAAGCGGCTAAAATCCTGATAAATTCAATCCGACCGATAACACGGGCAAAATGCAACCTAAATGATATGCAGATGAAAACGAAATAAAAGACAGTCAAAGTCGGAAAAACGGTGGGCAAATTTTAGGGTGCAACACATAGCCACTGCACTGCGTCCTAATAGGCCAAGTGGGGTAAAAAGAATACTAAATTCCTCAGTGTCGTGGGCCTGAGGTTAGAAAAAGTAATGTTTTTCGCGATTACTCGCTAGACATCAGTAATTCCGAGGAAGCCTCAACTGAGTGGATGGATTCTCAATTCCGCTTGTTCGAGATTACTCCTTAAAAGCATTCTTGACTTTACCATCCTCCTATCATAAGAGCTCTTAGATCTGGGTATATGATCTATCTCACCTCTCAAGATCACCCAAACAGAACAACCAATAACATTTAAATCAAACTGATAAAGCATAAATAAATCAAAGTAGGTTGTGTAGCGGAGAAATTTGTGAGTGTAAGCTATTTATTAACTTAACTAAAAAGTGCAAGAGTGGCCACCGCACTTTTATTTTATCCAAAAAGGAAAGGAAAAAGAGAGAACAAAATATAAGAGTTCTAAAACAAGAACAAATAAATAGAGATCTGAGTAAGGGGGTTGGTTACGCAATGGGAAGGTGTTAGCACCCAAAGCATCTATAGTACTCTAAAGGAGCCCTTTGAAATATCTACGCTTTTTGGTTCGAAAATGTTTGTTTGAAAAGAGATTGAGGAGATGAGAAGAGAATTACTTTTTAGATTTTTGTGTTTGGAGATACTTATCGCCTCATCCGTACATACCCACAAAGTGCAATATAGGATCAAAACCTCGTAGTTCGTGGTACAAATAACAATAATTTGTTGGTTGATTTTTAAATGTAAAGACAAGTCGTCATTTTAAGGAGAAAACTATGACTAGTCGCCCACAAGTATAAGACAATATTTGCATCACCTAAAGGTGGAGAATTTTGCTTGGATTAAAATCAACAAGTCTATCACTTAACATCTAAGTCGAAAATATCAACACCTTAAATACTATGGGGAATAGGAGAATTATATCTCAACTATGGAAATAACTCATGTCTAAGTTTTATGAAAAGTTTTAAAATAAAAAATGGATAAAGCACAAAAAGTTTGAATGAGTTGAAATGTTTTTGTTTTATATTTTTTTGAAATTGGTCAACGTATGATTGGCATTTATTAAAGAAAACAAAGTTTGAAAATCACATGACAGAAGTCAAGATTTTATTGTGAAAGCGGTTTTAAGTTTGAAAACAAGAAAGTTTTTGAAAAAGGGAGAATATTTTGAAATTTTAAGAAGGGGACAAGATGATTTGACTACCGCAGAAAGCAAAATAAAAGCTAGAGATAAGAATGAACTAACCAAATTGTAGCACACTCCATAACAAGCCAATTAAGAGTTCCATCCATCTTGTGCATTGTCGCTACCGCGAAAATAAGGTGCCGGCAAAACAGAAGAGTCGCCACCTTTCGTTATTTATCCCACAGAAAGGGAAAGGAAACAATCGGAAAAACCTAACGAAAAGGTATAAGACAAGGTCATCGCAACCATGCCTGGGTTCGAGAGTCGGTTACGCAAGGGGAAGGTATTAGCACCCCTCACGTCCGTTGTACTCAACGGGATCCACGCTTGTTGTGTTTATCTGACGGGTTGGTTTTATCTATCTACCTATCAAGGCTGGTCTGAAAAGAAAAGAAAAAAATGACTCGGCAAAGCGTCGCGCTTCGTGCCTACGTATTCTCGTCAGAGAACGAGAAATCAGAGTCAACGTAGTTTGGCTAACTACGGGTAACGGATGGGGGAAGTTGGCTCGCCAATACGTCAGTATTGTGCCTACGTACTCTCAACATATATGAGAGATCAGAGCTTACGTAGTTCGAGATGATACGGATTACGGGGGTTCAGATTCATCTGTTTTTTCGAGTAGGGTTAACAAACAGTTCCAGCAGTTTGGTGTATGCAGCTTGCTCATCGGAGTCTCGTGCGTTATCGTTTGCGGTAGAACTGAGAGTTAACGACACTCTTTTTCTGAAAACGTTTTCCTTGAATTATGGGCCCACGGGGCAAAAAGAAGGTTTGAAGTTTGTTTTCTGTCTTTTACGGAAGAAGTGTTTTTTATGGATGTCTGTAGTTTGTACAGCACTAGAGACTATGACTTAGGAGTGAATGTGTCGCATATCGTCCAAAGGACGCATACTAAACACTCTAGACGATTGAGAGGAGACCGCCCATTTATCATTACCCAAGTAGCTTAAGGCTCGTAATGTGCTTGTACCAACTTGCATTTATTATGTTTTTTATTGTTGTTTTTAGAGCGAGAAGAGAACGAACTCTACAGGGAAACTGTCAAGCCCTAATGTTGTCATGCCAAGGATTCATCCTATGGTTGAGTTTTGAAACAGGGGACTCCTAGATGTTATCATGCATAGGTTTCAACCTAAAGTTCTATCATAACTTCCTTATCAAAGGAAGTGAGACTCCTAGGGGATCATGTCAATGGGAAACAGACAATAGATAAAGCATCAGCTAAACAGTAAAGATGCACATGTAATGCAGCAATACAAGCAGAGGGAGACTCACTCAACCTCTAAGCAGTCAAGCAAAGAAAACAATCAAAACAGACAAGCAAAGGGAGCTCAGCTCAACCTTTCAATGCAAACACACAGATAAAAAAGAAAAACAACACACAAGCAAGGGGAGGATCACCTCAACCCTTAATGCAAACAAGCAGAGGGAGACCCACTCAACCTCTTAATGTAGTCATGCACCTAGCCTAAAATATTCTATATATGAACCTATTCTAATGCATCAAGCAATGTCAAGTAAGGAAGAGAAAAGAAACCAAAATGAGCAACAAGGAAGTCATCCTAGGCTACATCAGGTTGGAGGTGTATTAACACAAGAGTCCATCATGGGCTCAACCTCTTGAGGAATGCACATAATCCAACCAAAGGAAGGATTAGGATCTCCCAATAAGGATCCTATGTCAATAGGACAGAGAAACTGAGTATTAGTCCTAGATGTCAATCTAAGGTAACTGGTTAAAGTGTATCAACACAGAATGTCCATCTCAGGCTCAACCTGTTGAGGAATGCACAGAATCCAACCAAGGAAAGGATTAGGCTCTCCCAAGAGGGATCCTAAGAAAGGGACTTGGAGATGGATGACAGTATATAAACCAAGGGAATACACCATGCCAAGAATGTCAATCCAAGGCTCAACCCCTTGAGGAACGCACATAATCTAACCAAGGGAAGGATTAGGCTCTCCCAAGAGGGCTCCTCATCAATACTTGAAAGAGAAAGATAGTGACCAAAGGAATGTACTATACCGATGAATATCAATTCAAGGCTCAACCTCCTGAGGAATGCAAAGAATCCAACCAAAGGAAGGATTAGGCTCTCTCAGGAGGGCTCCTCTTTAAGACTTGGAGAAAGAGGGTAGGGCAAAGCCCAGGGAATAAATCACATAAGGGAAAGAAGGCACTACAACAACTTCTAAGAAACCCTAAAGACTAGCCACAAGGATCACCTAAACCAGGGGAATCAAAAGCTCTATCAAGGCCTAATCAATGTTCTAATGAGGTATCTACCTAATTACTATTCTATCAAGAAAGGATTTGAAACTTAGAGTTAACTAATGTTCACTTAAAAGACTAATCTGTGAAGTTATCCTAGTTAGGGTCACCTAAACCATAATCAACTTGCACAATGGGGGAATAATAGAAAATCAATTCTAAAAATATTAAGGAAAATCCTAGATGCTCCTAAATGGGTTAAGAATCTATGGTACAAAAACCAGGGGCCAAACCTAATCCTAAAGGTTCTAATAAAATCTAAACTCAAAGGGTGTGCTAAAGGGGATCCACCATGGAATGCTCCTAAAGATCTATCTCAAACTCCTACTTAGAATCATCTAAAATTAAAACAAAAATCAACCAAACCTATCAAGGAGTCTATAACAAGCATGCAAAATTTCAGCCTCAAATTCCAAAGCATGAGCTAGTAATAAAATCAGCAAGTAAACTACTCATTTATGCATTTTTAATCAACTATTAAAAATAGAAAAATGGAAATTAAATTGAAAACAACACCAAAATAAAATCCAAAAGCATAGAAAAATCAGAAATTAAACAAGAATCACTCACATATTTTTTCCATAATTTTCTGATCAATATTCTATTTAATATGAATTAAAAATGATGAATGTAATAAAAGAAAATGAAAAATGAAATAAAAGGCCTCAGAAAAAACCGCAGCCCTAGGATTAGATTACCGGTCTACACATCTAAAGGCTACGCGCGTGCCACCTTAGTTAATGAAACTCTGCGTTTTGGGATGGGCATTGTGTTGCTCAGTTGACTCAGGCTTATGGTATGGACTAATCACATGCGTTCATTGAAAAAGTATGACGATCTAAGTCTCCAGGTCTTGCCAACTCACGAAGACCTAGTCAAACTAAATCTTATACGTTAGATGCTAAGACCAAGTCCACGAATTCAAACCGATCCAATGGTTTCAGACCTTTCTTCTTCATTTGAACTGATACTAGGAGGGAAAACATTTCGTGGTGGCCGGAGAAGAGCTCCACCGTCTTCTCCGGCGAGAGCAACAATGCTATGGATTCAAACTCCACTAAACTTAATGAAAATTACATGAATCCACTCGTCTCCTCACCCTGTGCATCATGATCTATTCTATTCTCACTGATTCTCCATGAATAATCAAACACGATGATGAATAGAAAAAACCGCCAATTCAACAATTGTCATCAAACTCCAAATTAACTACACATATATCTTCCTCACCTCTCAAGGATCATCCTGACCTATCTAATTCTTGCTAACTCTCAAAGAACAGCCAGATACGATGCTCAACAGAAATGTCATGCACTCCTAAATCACCTCTAAACCTCAAGATTCCAATCATGAAACGATCTAGGTTCCTCCCTAAGCCTAGCCACATGCTCAATTCATTCTAAATCAGCCTAGAACTAGAGGAATTTTGAAGTGAACAAACCTGAAAAGAAGCTTGAAATTGAAGGTGTTTGCATGCGAATCTTGATGCCAAAATGTGCAGATTTCTTCACTGAACGATCCTGAACGATTCTTGATACTCAGAAGCTCTTGATTTTTCCTCAAACTCCAAAACCATTTCTTGCTCGAAAGCTCCAAAACTCCAACTTTAATAACTGCTTCTTCACCAAAATGCCATCCAAAAACGATCTGAAATGGATCCTGAACTTATATATGATTTGTTTGAATGATTATCAGGCCCATTGGAGGCCCAACTTGATCAATCCAATTTCCAATTTTTTCTTCTAAACTCTAACATGGAAGTCGTGTAATTCTTCTCTGTTTCAGCTTCAAGAAGCTTCATACTCATTGCTTGTGACTTGGTGAAGGTGAATGAATCAGATTGCACCCTTAATTTCATCCAATGGTCAATCTTTGATGTGTAACTTCATCATGAAGCAACCAAAAGAAAGTCCATGAAATATGAGTCAAATTGAAATTCTAGCAATGTCATTGTGTTCAAAATGTTATTTCCAATCAAAATATGTACCAACTTGTCATATTTTGAACACTTATGATTTATTTTGAATTTTTCCCTTTTTAATGCCTTTAATAATCTTTTTTTCAAATTTTCTTCATACACTTCTCAATTCAATCCATATCAATGAATCTTTGGGTCATGTTTAGACAAATAACCCCATTTTGAACAACATTCAAGTTGATCAAAAGTCCATTTGAGGTGCCTAAGTTGATGAAATTGACCTATAACCAAAAAGGACCTGTAATTCCAAATTCCCAAAATACTCTTATCTTGTAAAGCTCATAACTTAAGTTCTACAAATCCAATCATGGACTTCTATTACTTTCTAGAAAGCTATGAAGATAAGGAACAACATTCATGTTGGGAAAAAGTTCATGAGAATCATCTTTCTGGGGAAAAAGTGTCATGCAAGTTGGTTGACTTTCAAGCCCCAAATTCACATGCCTCAGATGACCTGTAACTTGTTTGGCTCATAACTTGAGTTCTATAAACCCTATCAAGGACTTCTAGTACTAAAATTAAAGCTATGATCATGCTCTACAACAATCATGTTGGGGTCAAGGTGAGATGAAAATCACATCTTGAGTTATGTGGTCTTGGAGTTAGGCACTAAACTAGGGGATTTTACACTATCAAGCACAGCAACCCTAGCTTAGGAACTCCTCACACTCTTGATTCATGATGAGTTGACCTTGGAATCATCCCTTGGGAATCTTAATTCATCAATCCATGATCACATGGCCTTGAAATTAGGTCTCAAACTTCTTCAAATCATCAATTGACCCAGGGTTGACCAGATGAAACCCTAGTTGGACCAATCTTGGTAGTAGCTTCTTATCTTTTGCATATTGACCTGTATAGGCTTTAAAATGAACTTCAATACTTCTCATGAGCTCTCTCAAGGTCTCAAGTCCAACTTCATGGCTTCAAAATCATCTGAATAGCTTCCCATAACCCTCAAGTTAGGAGATACACACACTTGGCTTCAGCCACACTCTCTGAGTATCTTTGGCTTCTCTAATGAGGATATCAACCCTTGAGCACTTGAATAAACCTCTTAGCTAGCTTCATAGCCTAGCCCTTGGTTGGTAGTCATACCTCTTGATCTCCTGCACACATGTCAATGCAATGCAGATGATAATGCTAATATGAATGCAATGAAACACAAGCTAGGTGAAAAAAAAGGTTAGGCAAATTTTGGGGTGCAACATGCATAAGTAAATGAGCAAGCCAAATAAAGGAAAAGATCCATAATAATCCAAGCATAGGGAAAGAGACCTAATTCTAAGTCCAAGGGTCTAAGAATAGTCCAAAAAATACAAGGTCTAAGAATATTCCAAAAGCATAACCACAAAGTTAAGAGCACCATGTTTTTTTGAGGTTTAATCCTTTATTAGTGTTTTGAAGAAGATATGGTCCAAGTGGACAAAAGAAAAGAGCAGAAACATAAAGAATAATATGATATGAGATGATAATAGTAGAGCATAAAAATAAAAGATAGGTAGGGAGAAAGAAGGAAACATAAACAAAATTAGTACAATAATATTGCTAGTGAGTTAGTTATTAGTTGTTAGAACAAATGATCAACGATGGTTAACTCATACACTTAGACCAAAGTTAATGAAGACTCATTAGAGAATTGATAAAATCAAAGCCTTCTAACAACAATTTTCATATGTAATAGACCTAAGACAAATAATCAACTATACTTGGACTTTCAAACATAATTTTGAGCCACGAATGATCATTTTCCGATTACGGGACAATTTATAGCTATGTTAAGAAATCATAATCGGGTTTATGTAGAAAGCACAACTATCTGAGGCCGATCAATAACAATGTTAATTCTAATGCATGCGAGAGAAGTGATTTTTAGATCACTCTCCGAAAGTAATACCGCACGAAAAGAAAATAGGTAGTGATCTCATCCTCATCAAGAACTTGAAATAAGTTCAAACGATATCGAAGATTTTTATCGATCAAAAGAAAAAAGAGTAGAGAGGGAATGCCAAATTAAATTACAATTTCAAGGTCATTACATCTTAAAGTTCATCCACTCATCTTGATGGATTAAAGCACTAAACATGTCATTAACTCAAAGCACATAAAATGAATTGAAAAATTCACTTTAAAGATAGATTTGAATTAGTGAATGTTTATCCAACTTCATCTACACCTTAAGTTTGAATTTAAAGAGGAAAATGACCTTTAAAAGTGTATTTCAAGGCAAAAACCAAAAGGAAAAGGAAGAAGAAGAAGAAAGAACCAAAACAGTCCCAAAACAAAGCAAAAAAAGCCAAAATCAACATTGTGTAATCAATTACCACCTGGAGGTTAATCAATTGCACCTACTAAAATAGCAGCAAAACAAGTTAAAAATGAGCAAAAACTTGATCAACCATTTCTTCAAACACCTCATGATCAAGGATGCAATCGAGCATGGAAATTCAAGTAAAATAACAACAATCAACACCAATAGAAAACAATTTGCAAGATCTAAAGATCAAGCAACAAGAATCAACAATTAATCATATTGTGAATGATGTATCAAGAGCAACAATGGTGGATCAAGAAATTACCACTCAAAAACTAAAAATTCTTCAAATCAACTCCACAAACCACACTCTAAAGCCTTGACCTACTGAGATTGATGATGAAAAAGTGGATGGATGAAGGTTTAGCTCAAAGATTAGTAATTTCTAGTGATGAACTTACTAACTTTAAAAGGAAGAAAGAGCTATAGCGAATTTGGTAATTGGAAAAAATTGAGAGTCGAGAAGGAATTTGACAAAGTGATTTTGGATATCAAAAGCTTGTGAAATGAGAGAAATGAGGCCTCTATTTATAGGATTTAGGCTTGGAAAATTTGGTGGGTTAAAGTTTGGTTTGGAATCAAAATTAGACTTGGAATTTAAATTTAGAGGGAAGTTAATAATCAAGTGGTGATTAGTGAAAGTGTATGGTGAGAATTAATTATGATGAGGTAGGGGAATTAAAATGGTATGATATAGAATATTCTCATGATGAAACATTTGAATTTGGTGCAAAAAATGCTGCAGAATTTAAATTTGGCCAACTTTCACAAAATACGCACAGGGTAATCGATTACCCTAATATTGCTAATCGATTACCACAGGCAAAAATGGTGAAAATTTACCATTTTGATGTGTTGTCTTGGCTCTGAATCGATTCGTTTGCTTGTCAAAGAAGGCATGGAAATAAACACATGAACCTTGGAGTCTCTTGAATAAAAGTCAATCAAATATTGGAAACTCTTGATCAGATGATTTTGAATTGTTTGCAGATTAACTTTGACTTTGTTAAGATGAAATTCATTCAAGCTGAAGGACTGATATTTGATATCTTTGATCCATATTCTTCCTGAAAAAGTTAGTAAAGGAAAAACAAACACACATTTTTTGGATTTTGAATAATGGTTAGTAAACATAAATAAATATAAAGAAAACAAGAAAACAAGGGTACCCAGTGCTCTCTCAAGAATAAACACACAGAGGGAGGCAAGAGAACTAAAGCTTACGCTCTTGTTTGTGGAATGAGATGCAAATGATATGTGGGATCTTAGGGGTAAAATTAGGGTATTACAAATGCCCTTATTTAAGTTTCTTCTATCCGGAGATATGAAGATTGACATCTTTGTCTTGACCAGATAGAAGTGACTTAAATACAACAAATAAGCCCAATTTTTGGCCCTAAGAGGCCACAAAATGATATCATTATGCTAATGATATGCAGACAAAAGACCTCTGCGGGGAAAATAAACCACAAGAGACAAACAAATAGCTGGGGAGAAATGGAAGAAAAGAGACTTCGTAGGGGAAAATAAAAGAGCAAGATCCTATTTCGATAAAGGAAAGGAATCAACTCAACTGGGGGAGAGATACCAGTTGCCGGTTACTGGGCAAAGATACTCAAATCGAAGAGAAGAGGTAAAATACTTTCTACTGGTTACTGAGTAGATAATAAGGGCAATAAACACAAAAGGATTGTCATCTACCGGTTACTGGGTAGAAAACAAAGAGATGTATTACTTATTACCGGTTACTGGGTAAGAAATAATCCACTGACAAGAGATAACCAACTGCCTGTTACTGGGTAGGAAAAGAAACAATGCCAACTACTGGTTACTGAGTAGTTTAGCAAGAGTAATAAACTTGAAAGAAAAGGTTACCAACTATCGGTTACTGGATAGGGTAAACAATATATCAACTACCTACTACTGGGTAGGAAAAAGAATATTACCATAAGGAAAGATTATCGACTACCGGTTACTAGGTAGAAAAATAACCGTAACTAACCAAAAAAGAGAGACAAATGTTACCTGCTACCAGTTATTGGGTAGAAAAATAAAGGCAACAAGCTCAGGAGGAAGTATTACCTTTTATCGGTTACTGGGTAAAAACAAATGATAACCAACCAAAACGGGTGAGAAATATTACTTGCTACCTGTCACAGGGTAGAAAAATAAAGACAATATACTCAAAAGGTGAAGAAACATTACTGACTACCCATCACTAGGTAGAAAAATAAAGGCAATGGACTCACTGAAACATTACCAACTACCTGTCAGTGGGTAGGGCAAAAAAACTCAACTACCTTTTACTGGGCAGGAGAAAGAAACATAATTCAACTACCTGCCACTAGGTAGAAGAAGGAAATAAAGGTCGACTACTTGTCACTGGGTAGGACAAACATACTCAACTATCTGTCACTGGGTAGGAGAAAGAGGTATATTATCAACTACCTGTCACTGGGAAGCTCGAATCACACAACAAACTTCGCAAATAAAGAGACAACCCTTTGTTGGGGATGAAATATCAATTACTATGTCGGGGATCTTCAAAGAGATACAGGAAGGTTAGATCATACAACAAACTTCTCAAATAAAGAGACAACCATCTGTTAAGGATTTCACAACAATCTTCTCAACGAGACTTCTTCCACGGAGATGCCATTTGATGGAATAGTCGGTTGGATAAGGATCTATCATTTTACAATAAACTTCTCTGCTGAGAATGAACTAGAGAGCTTCCATTTATTGCAGAAATACCAATAAATTCCTGAAGATTACACAAGGTGCTCAAATAAATAGGCTTCCACTTGTTACCAGGTGAGGTTTACCTTGTTGGGGACAAACAAGTTGCTCAAATAAAGAGGCTGCCACATGAAGTCGCACAAGCAATGACCAAGAGAGTTTATCAAAACATCGTTGGGGAAATTCAAAATCTTCATCTTCTGACGGGGATTAATAACAGATTTCTGCCGAGGAAAATAAATTCTCAAAAGAGAAAAATAAATACATTCTCATCATCCAGGTATCACAGCCTAGAGAAAATCAAAATAACCGCTGTAAGAGACCAAAGTTCAATCCAAGAATAAACTGGAGAGAAACGGTCAAATAAGACTCGACCTAATGAGTAAATATCTCACTAGGGATCAGTTCCATCCAGATAAAAGCTGGGGAGGAAAGCTAAAACAAACATCTTCCACGAGGCATAAACTCAGTGGGGAATTAGAAATAATAGGAATTTTCTGCTTAAGGTCGACACTTTAATGGAGAGAGGACACACGCACTCTGTGGGGATAACAACACCGGAGAACAAGGAAGCACCAACAAAAATGAAACATGCACAATGCAACAAAAACATGCTATGCTTAACAAAATGAATGCGCATGCAATGCATATGGGCATGAATATGCTGAAAAAATAGACAAAGAAGGATAAACAGAGGTTGAACAAAACATCACAACACCACTGAATATTTGGCTAATCTCAACAAGCTGGAGACATCACTGGAGATCGTGCTGGGGATTTAACCAAAGAAACCCTACAAGAAATAAACAAAAGCCATCAAAGGAAAATAAATCCTACTACAAGGCTCAAATACCACTGAGGAGAGAAAGATGATGCTTGGGGAAAAACCCAAAGATCAATCTTCAATAATCAGCAATCCACAAAGGGGATAACAACATCAAATCAACTTCAAGGATAAACAAACAGTTGATAAGAACCCAAATCTTCTTGACTTTTCATGGGGATAAGAATAAAAATCAATCGAAACCCGCTTCAAAAGGGATGGAGAGATATACTAAGAAATATAATGGATTCACTGGAGGATTGTAATTATGTAAACAGTTACACAAACTCCACTGGGGAATAATACAACTCTTCTGGGGATACAAGAAAGAAATCTGAGGTTTATCCAACTCTGAGAGAAACATCCTGGACTTGTCGGGGAAAATAAGAAGTTAACATCATAGCAAAAAGTCAAGTTGTAGGAAATTTTAAATCAATACTCAACACATCTGAGAGAAACCCCAATAGATGACTGGTATATCAATACTTCTTAGAAGAAAGCAACATTGCTCTTTGTTTGGGAAACATCTGAAATGAATATGCATAACCTCCACTGGGAACCAACAAGGACAAAGCTCTGTATGGGTATTAACATCAAGGAGAGGTGGCCCACAAACTGCTCAACTATCTTACCATAATCTGGCTGGATGAAGGAAACATACTCAGCTGGAGAAAATTTGAATCAAGACTTAGCTGGAGAAAACCGAATAACACCCGCCTGGTTATCCATAAGAGCAAAACTCTACTAAAGGGGATATCAACAAACTCTACTGGAGAAACCTCAACACAACTCTACTGGGGAGCTGTCAATAAATTCTACCAGAGGAGCAAGAAAGAACCCTGCTGAGGAAAACCTCAACAAACTAATAGGGAGAGTATCAACAAGAACAAACTCCATGAGGACAATGCTAAGTTTTGCGCTTCAATATTTTACCATTCTTGGGATTACTGTTGACATTCCTTTTTATATTCATAAATCAAAGGAAATGTTTTTATAATATTTAAAATTTTAAATCAATTATTCACATTTGTTTCAAAAATCATCATAAAAAATAAAATGAAATTTTGTAAACAGAAACAAAATAAGAATTGCAAATAAAGGGACAAAGGCCCAAATTTCATTTATAGAATGGTAGTTCGCAAAAGGCGTAATTCCACAGATCATTACGAAATTTGAAAAATGGTAAATACAATGGAAAGGGATATATTGAAATACAATGACCATTATTCTCCCTAACAACTTTGAATTCCACTATGCTTGAGACTTTAGCTGGGGATGATCGAAGTAAAGTCCTTGATAGGAAATGTTACTTCAAACGATCAAGACTGGCCAGATGCAGTTATTTGCCATAATCCCTAACTTTTTCCTAGATTGCCTTGAGTTTTCAATCTACCGGACAATTATTTCTGTTTTTGTCTCTAATATTTTCCTGGATCGCCCTTTCGGGGTTTCAATCCACCGAGACGCTCATTTTTTCCTAAGTTGCCCTTTTGAGTTTTCAACTTAGCGAGCTGTTCTTTTATTTTTTAGGCTAAGTATCTCTTGACTGCATCGACATTCACAAGACAAGTGAACTTTTCATTATCCATAGTTGTAAGAATTAATGCACCGCCAGAGAAGGCTCTCTTAACAACATATGGACCTTCATAATTAGGAGTCCATTTGCCCCTAAAATCAGTGGTAAAAGTCAAGATCTTTTTGAGCACGAGGTCGCCTTCTCTGAACATGCGAGGTTGAACCTTCTTATCAAATGCTTTCTTCATTATCTGTTGATACAATTGGCCATGACACAAGGCCGTCCTTCTTTTCTCTTCAATTAGATTCAACTGGTCATATCTACTCTTACACCATTCAGCCTCAGACAATTTAGCTTCTATCAAAACTTTCATAGAAAGGATTTCAACCTTACCGGGAGCATTGCTTTCATACCATAAACAAGAGAGAAAGGGGTTGCCCCTGTTGAAGTACAAACAGATGTACAATACCCATGCAGAGCGAAAGGGAGCATATTATGCCAATCCTTGTATGTAACTACCATCTTCTGAATGATCTTCTTAATATTCTTATTAGAAGCTTCAACAACCCCATTCATCTTGGGTCTGTAAGAAGAAGAATTATGATGCTTAATCTTAACTCATCACATAATTCCTTCATCATCTTGTTATTCATATTTGACCCATTATCACTAATGATCTTGCTCGGAAACCACATATGATTTGGTTCTTGATCAACCAGACCACCATTTGCTTGGTTACATTGGCATATGATGTCGCTTCAACCCACTTGGTAAAACAGTCAATAGCCACCAATATGAAACGATGTCTGTTCGACGCTTTAGGCTCAATTATTCCAATTATATCAATGCCCCCACATGGAGAAAGGCCATGGAGAAGAGATAACATTGAGAGGAGTTGGAGGCACATGAATTTTGTCAGCATAAATCTGGCATTTATGGCACTTCTTCACATATTTGCAATAGTCAGATTCATTGTCAGGCAATAGTAACCTATCCATAACATCTTCTTAGCCATTGCATGTCCATTGACATTGGTACCAAAGGATCCTTCATGAATTTCTTTCATCAACATGTCTACTTCATGCTTCTCTACGCATCTTAGCAAGACCATGTCATAATTTCTCTTATATAACACATCATCATTCAAGAAGAAACTACCAACCAATCTTCTCAAAGTTTTCTTATCTTTCTTGGATGCCCCAAGTGGGTACTCTTGGTTCTGAAGAAAACATTTAATATTATAATACCAAGGTTTATCATCAACAACCTCTTCAATTGCAAACACATGAGCTGGTCTATCAAGGCGCATAACATCAATTTTTGGCATATCATTCCATTGATTTACCACAATCATGGAGGATAAAATCGCTAAAGCGTTTGACATTCGATTCTCTGCTCTAGGTATATGGTGAAACTTAACCTTATTGAAGAAAGTTGACAACCTTCTTGCATAATCGCAATAAGGAATCAAATCAGGTTGATGTGTCTCTCACTCCCCTTTAATCTGATTAATCACTAGGGCTGAATCTCCATACACATCAAGGATCTTGATTCTTAAATCAATAGCTTCTTCCAAGCCCATAATACACGCTTCATACTCTGCAACGTTATTTGTACAAGTGAACATCAACCTTGCAGTGAAAGGATTATGAGAACCATGAGGAGTAACAATAATTGCCCCAATACCATTGCCATATTCATTAATAGCTCCATCAAAAATCAAACCCCAACAAGACCCAGGCTCAGGCCCTTCTTCAGGTAATGGTTCCTCATAATCTTTAACCTTTAGATACATCACATCCTCATCAAGAAAATCAAGCCTGATAGATTGATAATCATCAATTCCATGGTGTGCCTAATGATCAGCCAAAACACTTCCTTTTATCGCTTTTTGAGTTCGGTACTCGATATCATATTCTGACAACAACATTTGCCAACGAGAAATCCTCCTAGTTAAATCAGGCTTTTCAAAGATATACTTGATTGGATCCATTTTGGATATCAACCGAGTTGTACGATTCAACATATACTGACGGAGGCGCTTGGAAGCCTAAGCTAAAGCACAACATGTCTTTTCAAGCATTGAGTACCGAGACTCAGAATCGGTGACCTTCTTGCTCAGATAATAAATGGCAAATTCTTTTCAACCAGATTCATCTTGTTGACCCGGAACACATTCCATAGACTCTTCCAGCACGGTCAAATACATGATCAAAGGTCTTCCTTCCACGAGAGGAGACAAAATAGGAGGTTCAAGTAGATACTCTTTAATTTATTTAAAAGCTTTCTGACAATCTTTTGTCCATATATAACCCTGATCTTTCCGGAGAAGTTTGAAGGTCAGCACACATGTGGCAGTCATATTGAATATAAATCGAGAGATATAGTTCAAACGTCCCAAGAATCCTCTTACTTACTTTTCTGTTTTAGGCACAACCATTTCCTGAATAGCTTTAACTTTACCAGGATAAACTTCAATTCCTTTCTAACTGACAATAAAGCCCAACAACTTTCCAGAACGAACACTAAAAGTGCATTTATTAGGATTCAGACGGAGCTTAAACTTTCTCAAACGTTGAAACAGCTTCAATAAGTACTCAATATGATCTTCCTCAGTCTTCGACTTACAAATCATATCGTTCACATAGACCTTAATTTCTTTATGCATCATATCATGAAATAAAGTGGTCATATGTCTCTGGTACGTTGCACCAGCATTTTTCAGACCGAAGGGCATCACTCTGTAATAGAATGTTCCCTAGGGTGTAATGAATGTTGTTTTTTTCCATATCCTCGGGCGCCATCTTTATTTGATTATAATCGGAAAATCCATCCATAAAGGAAAAGATATTGAACATAGCAGTATTATCTACCAGCATATCAATGTGTGGCAGTGGAAAATAATCTTTCGGACTTTCTTTATTCAAATTTCTATAGTTAACGCACATGCAGACTTTTCTGTCTCTCTTTGGAACAAACACAATATTGGCCACCCATTAAGGATACTCAGCAGTCACAAGAAAACCAGCATCAATCTGCTTTTGAACCTCCTCTTTAATCTTCATAGCCATGTCGGGATGAGTTCTTCTCAATTTCTGCTTCGCAGGTGGACATTTAGGCTTTAATGTCAAACGGTGCTCCACAATATCAGTATTAAGACCAGGCATGTCTTGATAGGACCAAAAAAACATGTCAACATATTATTTAAGAAGCTCTACCATCCACTTCTTAACATCAAGCATTGCCCCAATCTTGACTTCCTTCTTATCATCATCGGAACCCAAATTAACCAATTCCACCAGTTCTTCATGAGGTTGAATGATCTTTTCCTCGTGCTCAAGCAATCGAGAAATTTCATCTAGAATCTCTTCAACATCCTCTTCTTCCACTTCAAACACAGGGAACTCAAAGTTGGGAGAGGGCATATGGTCATTGTTTTCAATGGGTTTAACAAACAATCTGCATAATGATTTATGTTTGAATTTAGAATATGAACAAAAATTGAAAATATTATGCAGATAAAAGTGATCACCACATTATATTTTTTTTGGTTTTTTATGTTACCATTTTCCAGAAATAAAGCAAAAAGGGAAAACAAAATATGGATAAACAAAATAAAATTTTATTGATGATGATAAAAGTTGAAACAAAGCCCTCACAAATTGGCTTTCACCTTGGGCAGAGTGAAAGGATTTTTGAAAAAAACAAAAACAAATTACTTTGAAACATGAACAACAGTAGAAATGTCAACAGCGATCCAATTTTGGCATATCACTCCATGCGTCACAAAGTTGAGCGTTTCTTCCTCTTAATCATCCCTAATAATGACACTGACTTCATACTCAGGTTCCTTAAGTCTCGGCCGAGGAGAGTAGAAGGGTACATATGCATCTTCTGTCTCAGAACCGTATCCAAGATCTTCCAAATAAGGCTCCTAGTCTTGAGCAGGAACGAAATCATCTTAAAAGCCATTTGAGATGTAATCTTTAGAGTCATCTTCAAGAATTGCAGTTGTAGAAAAAGTACGGTACGTGCTAGGACAACCATATTCCATATTGACAATCGTGTTACCATGCTTAGGCAACCAATTTGATTTTACATTGGGATTGGTATCTTCAAAAGACAAAATACCACTTTTTACAAGCTTTTCCACTTCGTATTTCAAGGGGTAACAATTTTCAATATCATGCCCAGGGGCGCCCTGATGAAATGCACAACGGGCCTTTGGCTTATACTACCATGGAATATTTGTAGGAACATCCAGCGGATCACGAGTCTGAACCAAATTCTTCTTTATCAACGTTGGAAATAATTCAGCATACAACATCGGAATGAGATCAAATTTCCCTTTCCTTTGCACACGATTTTGCTGCATTTTCAGTTGGAATAGTGGTTGATAATTTGAAGCAGCTTAAGCGGAAGGAACATAACTGATAACAGACGTAACGGAAGTTACTTATTTCTTTATGATCATGTGTCTTCTAGATCTCTCTTGAGATACGACATTGGTTTCCCCGTCCTTCTTCTTAGAAAAACCAGCACCAAATTTCTTCGTACTTCTAAAACTACCTTCTTTTGTCAGACGTCCCTCACAGGTAGCTTCCTCTAATCTCATTCCTATATTAACCATCTCCATAAAATCACTAGGATCACTCGCACCCATCTTTTCATAATAAAACGGACCCAAAGTCTTCAGGAAGATTTTGGTCATCTCTTTCTCTTCAAGCAGAGGGTTTATCTGAGCTGCAATCTCACGCCATCTTTGCACATACTCTTTAAAAGTTTCCTTCTCTTTCTGAGACATCACACGGAGCTGATCACGGTCTGACATCATATCCAGATTATACTTATACTGCGGATAAAATATTCTCCAAGATCATTGAATGTCTTGATTTGGGAACTATCAAATCCCATATACCATTTCAGTGCAGCACCGGTAAGATTATCTTGGAAATAATGAATTAGCAACTGATGGTTGTCAGTATGGGTGGAGACCTTTCTGGTATACATGACCAAATGGCTTTGTGGACAAGTGTTCCTTTTATATTTCTCAAAATACGGAACCTATAACTTGGCAGGAATCTTCACATTTGGGACAAGACAAAGCTCGTGAGCATTCTTTCCAAATAACTCTCTTCTCCTCAAAGCCATGATTTCTTTCTACATCTCAGCAAATTGATATTGAAAATAATCCATACGATCATCCAAACTCTCGCTCGGAGCAGTGTGGAAAATTTGTTCTTCAGCATAAGGCGTAGTGTAACCCACGGGAGGTGGCACAGGTACAACAGTAGGAACAATCAGAATCTCAGCATTAGGAACAACATTAACCACAGGAGGTGGTAGAATCATAACAGCAGGTACTCTCATACCTTCATAAGCAAGAGGTTGATATCCCTCTGGCACAAAATTGAGAGGCATTCTCCAAGGGAAACCAGGAGGCATATGATATTGAGAAGCATTAACCAGGGCCACAGAAATGGGCGTTGATCCGATCTCAGAAATCACAGTCCTCTACACAGGAGAAAAAGGAGGCAGTGGTGGCTGATTCTGAGCAGCCACCAGAGCTTCCATCGCAGCAGTGAGTCTCTCCATACTATCCTTTAGAGTTGTCAACTCTTCACGGAGCTCGCGATTCTCTTGTTGCAACTGATCCACCTTTTTCTTGAGATTAGCTCGAGTGTTGTAGTGATGCAACAACTTGGATGAATGAAGACCAAAAGAAACATAAGACACCTGGAAAAGGCAGAACACAATGCATAAGATGCTAATGCAAATGCAAAATGCAAACGTTTCATTCAACTTTCAAGGATCTTTAAGACATAAAGCAATTACAAACATCGTAAAGAAATAAATTTTTTGAAATGCTGATAAACATCTCATTTCATTGAATATTGGAAAGAGCTACACTTAGAAGTACAAATTACAGAAGATCAAAACTCAATAAGAAAAAGCTAGATCCTAAGGAGCATCTGATGACAGTTTGAGCTGGTACTTCCTTCAGAGTCTCTTAATCTCTCTCTCATAGTTGTCCTTCATGGCGGTCTTCTCTAACACAAGATGATCCATAAAACCTTTCCAAGCACTGAAAGTAGGAAGATGTGATGATAAAGTAGTAGAGGAAAATAAATCCTCTGCATATCTCTTCACAATGCGTCGCTCAAGCAAATCAATCAAGTCATCTTTCTCCTTCATCTGCTTTTACAACTCCGTTTTATCCTTGTCAGAAGCATGAAACCTACTTTCCCACATCTCTTTCTCTTGCTTCATCTTGGCTAAAGCATCTTGAAGAGTCTTCACATCATCAAGAGAAACAGTGAGTGGCGTAGCAACCATTGTAGTCATGGGTTTCTCAAAAGAATAAGGCATTTTGAGCTCCTTAGCTCTCTTATTCACCCAAAGTGTATAAGGAAATCCAAACTTGTCTTCCAAGCTCTCCTTTACCCATCATATGAATCTTAGTCCAAGCATGAGCCATTCTTCTCCTCAAACCATGAGAGTCATTCCCTTATAGAAAAAAAACAAATCGTCTAATATAATATTTTTAAGCTTATCTTTCAACATATAACCAAGCTGACGGCGAGCTAAACTCGAGTTGTAGTTAATTCCACCTTGTGTTCCAAGAAGAGGAACATTGGAGAACTCTACATAACTATCAATAATGTGGACATTCTCACAAACAGAAGAAGACAAAGTAATGTCAGCATGAGTAAGGGACATGATCCTCTGAGATCTCCTTAAACAATTCTTGTTCTCCCTAAAAATAGATAAATGTGTCAAGTGCGAAATAAACCAATTGTACAGCAGAGGTGTGCAAAAAATGATGGTACCGTTGTAACACGGTGGGAGAACTGACTTTAAACAATGTTGCGGATAGCAAGAGTCGCCACCGACTTTTATTTTATCCATAAGGAAAGGTTATAAAAGAACAGGAAAGACCTTAGAGAATATTTTGGGTCCGGGGGGTAGGTTATGAAAAGGGAAGGTGTTAGCACCCTTTTCATCCATGGTTATCCATGGGCTCTTAGGTACTTAAGCTCACTTTTGAATTGTTTTGAAAGTGTAGTGTGTGAATAGGAAATTTTCAGAATAGTTAATAAATAATCCATGTAAGGATGTGTTAAGAACTTGTTTGAAAACTTGTTGAAAATTTGTTTAAGTGCGAAACAGTTTTGAAGTGAGCAAGCACCTAGGAGTAACCTACCCTAATGTTTAAAGGTCTTTCTTATTCTTCATTCTTTCCTTTAGTAAGACTATCCCTACTATAATGGAGTAGGTAGTCCTTACTTTGGATGTTAAGGGACATGTGAGGGACAATTTGACTTTGAAGGCCATTGTGGGATGTAATAAGCACATATAAGGGACCATCATCATTTTTCGAAAGGGACTCGATTCGTAAAGGCAACCATAAGGGACTTTGATGATTTTTTCTATTTGAGGGACTTGCTTTATACACCCCACTTAACCATTATTCGTAGGCAACTTGAGGGATATCCTTAGGAAGTGAGACGGCGATTAAAATCGACTTACGTGTGTGACGTGTTTATTTTAATTATCTTTATTTAAAAGTGATCTAAATTTATTTTAATATTACATACATGTTGTTACACTCCCTAATTACTAACCATAATAATAATTAAATAATTAAACAACTTTACATCCAAGAAACAATTATAAAATAATAAGCAAAATAATTAAATAGCAAAGATAAATAAAATATAAATAAGCAATAATAAAAAATAAAGGGGGTTAGTAAGCAATATTTGACAAAATAATAAGCATGATTAGAATATAAATGGGTTAGTAAATAAGAATAAACAAAATTAATCCAAATATTATAATAATAAGAAATTAACAATTTTTTAATATAATCAACTAAAAAAAACAAATATGAATAAACAATTGTTTTAATTTACAAATTATTAAATTATATTTTAATCATGAAGTTACTACAAAAAATCTAATTATTATAAGCACAATTATTTATAAACTAAAGTTATGTAAAAAAAATGTTTATAAGTATATTTACAAAAATTTGTAAGAATTATAGTAAACATACATATATAATAATTATATTAGAAAATAACATTAAAAAAAAAAATAGGATTAGATTTGTATTAAAAAAATATTTTTAGAGTTTTATGAAATTAGGGTTTATATGAGAAATAAATTTTTAGGGTTTATATAAAAAAAAATAGGATTTAGTTATATACAAAAATTTTCTAATTTATACATATTACAATTTAGACATAAAATATAGAAACAAAATTTGTGAAAACAAACATATTTTTTTAAAATTAAAGAAAACAGACATATTTTATTATTATTTATTTATTATTGAGAAATATACATAATATATTTAATTTTTAATATTATAATATTTAAATCAAATAAAAGGAAAGAAAAAAAAAGCGGAAACTTACCTGGCTGGGGTTTGAACCCAGGCCAGCTTGATTTCCAGGAAGCACAACAACCATCAGGCTAAGCATACAATTGTGAAATATATCCAGGAACAATTCATATTATTTTTTTTAATAAAATTTGAATTTGAAAACAGGCGCGAACTGGCCTTCTTCTTCCTCCCCTTACCTGCGGATTTTGCAACGTTTTCTCCTACGAATATTGTTACGAGTTCTTCCACCCTGCGAAACACAAACTTCATCCAAACGGCAAAATTTCACAAAATTGATTGCACCATTGTATTGCTACTAAGTTTTTCAATCGTCCTATATTTTTCAAATCCATTTATCATTTGAAAATCGTGAAACCCTAAAGAGGGCCGAAAACCCTAATCATGGTGAATTCTTGTTCCTGCAATGAAAATCCAATTGAACCACCCAGAATCGTTCTAGAGTTCATTCTAAACATCCTACAACAATCAAAAACAGTTTAAACATGATAAATCAATGGATTCGAAAACAAAATATTCAAGGTCAAGATGAACTCGGGTTGAGCAATTGGGTGTGTATACGATGCATATGGATGATGATTTATGATCAGAAGAGTCCAAGGAAGCTTGCTATGTCTTTCAAATACCTTGCAATGCTCTGAATTTGAGAACCCGAATATGACTTTTTGAAAGATTTTTGTGCTTTTGATCTTACCTTTAGGCTGCTGCAAATTCGTGAATGAGGCTAGGGTTTGTGCTTAGTATATATGTGTGATGGATTTAGGTCAGAAACATTGATGTGTTGTGTGGATATTTGATCCAAAAAATATTCAAAAAGATCATTGTATAAATTTCAAATATTTGATCATGAGTGCTTGCTATTTTGGGAGAGATCACATGATTTCCTTCTCATTCTAATTCAATCAATGATTATGAATTTCTAGAAACAAAATCTTCACCCAAAAATAGATTTTTATATTTTTTATTTATTTAAAATGATTTTTATGAATTAAATCAATAATAAATAAATAAAAAATAATAATTTGGGAGAGATCACATGATTTCCTTCTCATTCTAATTCAATCAATGATTATGAATTTCTAGAAACAAAATCTTCACCCAAAAATAGATTTTTATATTTTTTATTTATTTAAAATGATTTTTATGAATTAAATCAATAATAAATAAATAAAAAATAATAATTTGGGAGAGATCACATGATTTCCTTCTCATTCTAATTCAATCAATGATTATGAATTTCTAGAAACAAAATCTTCACCCAAAAATAGATTTTTATATTTTTTATTTATTTAAAATGATTTTTATGAATTAAATCAATAATAAATAAATAAAAAATAATAAAAATGATGAATTTTGGTCAATTGGGTCGTGCACCATGTTATGAGATGGATTGGTTCATAAATTAGGCAGCCCATTTGGAAAGGAATACTTCTAAGCCTCCATTTTCAACATAAACCATCACAAAATTGCCCAACTTTGCAAGGGCACATTTCTCTCAATTTTAAAGGTATGATGGTGTTCTTGGACTTTTTGGAAAGCTTGAAGAGTCCTCTAAACAACCCCATTGGTTTCAGGTCCATATCATTTACCAATCTCAAGTTATGTCCTTTTGAAGTTGTTGACTTTTTGTTGACTTTTGAAATGACCCATAATGTCTTAGATCATATCTTTCAAATAAAGCATTTTTGGGCTTAACCTTCAACATCAAAGTTGTAGAGAATTCAATTTCCTTCAAAATGAGCTTTGGATGGAGACTTGGTGATGAAGTATGTGAAAGTTATGCCTGGTCAAAGTTCAGTTGACTTTTACTGAGGAAACCCTAATTTAGAAACTCCTGATTATTGATGATCTGGAATCTCCTTGATGAATCATGATCAACCCTTGATCAAATGATGAATTTTACTTCATATACTTGATGTTGGCAAAAAATCATGAAGTTTGACTTTGGTTTGACCACAGTTGACCTCAGTTTGACTTTTTAACTGCATTGACTGCTTTTGACTTATCTGATCATCTGACTGAGCAAACTTTTGAGAAAAGTCTTGAAACTTGACATGGGGGTTCTTATACACATATAAGATGTTATGAAGCTCACTTGAAGTCTTGGAAGTCCATTTAGCCTGATTAAAGTCAAAACCCTAGTTTCGGATGCACTGCTTAGGAGGTGCATTGTCTGAGGGAATTGTCAACTCTTCTGACCAATTGTGAACTTTGTGAACCTTGTGAACATCATGAAGTGGCTTTGTAGACCTCATGACCCTTAGGAAAGCTTTGTAAACATTGTGAATCTTGTGAACCTTGTGAACCTTCAAGAAGCAACCTATGGACTTCATGAACCTCATGAAAGGTCTTGTAGATGTTGAGAAGTTTGTGAACCTTGTGAACCTTCAAGAAGCACAAAGTCTTGTATTGTGAGGGCAAATTTTGGGGTGCAACAGCTGCCCCTGTTCAATTTTCTGAAACCTGAGGGGTTAGATTGGTATATTTGCCAGTCGTAACCTGGAAGGTTGAAGGGGATTGAACACAAAAGCCCAAAAATTTGCACTCACCAGTGCATGGAGTGATATTGATGGTTGGTTGAACATGATTGAGTGGGCTTAAAGATGCCACTAGGGGAAAGTTCTTCAGTAGTATAATGAGAACTGTCAGGAGTCTGGAGTAATACTGATGTAACAGCATGTCTTCATGAGGATAGAGCAATCAATAATGATAACCCTAAAGCAGTCTTGAAGTGATAAATCTGACCTCAGGAGGATAGAGCAATCAATAGCTCTAAAGCAGTCTTGAAGTAATAATGGCTTCAGGAGGATAGAGCAATCAATAGCTCTAAAGCAGTCTTGAAATAATAGAATGGCTTCAGTAGGATAGAGCAATCAACAGCTCTAAAGCAGTCTTGAAGTAATAATGTAATATGTCTTCAGGAGGATAGAGCCATCAATAGCTCTAAAGCAGTCTTGAAGTAATGATTTCAGGAGGATAGAGCAATGGATAGCTCTAAAGCAGTCTTGAAATAATAATGTAATTTCAGGAGGATAGAGCAATGGATAACTCTAAAGCAGTCTTGAAATAATTAGATGGCTTCAGGAGGATAGAGCAATGAATAGCTCTAAAGCAGTCTTGA
Source organism: Lathyrus sativus (assembly GCA_963859935.3). NCBI lineage: Eukaryota > Viridiplantae > Streptophyta > Magnoliopsida > Fabales > Fabaceae > Lathyrus > Lathyrus sativus. The sequence continues at coordinate 613,284,699 of OZ012735.1, read as the reverse complement.
AGTAGTAATATGACCTCATGAGGATAGAGCAATGAATAGCTCTAAAGCAGTCTTGAAGTAATAGGATGATTTCAGGAGGATAGAGCAATCAGTAGCTCTAAAGCAGTCTTGAAGTCATGAGAGGCTATCAGGAGGATAAAATAACCCTGAGGTTACAATAAAGCAGTCCCAAAGTAATAAGAAGCTCATCAGGAGGATAAAGTAACCCTGAGGTTACAATAAAGCAGTCCCAAAGATCATAAGATTGTTTGTTGGATAATTAACCTGAAAACAAGGTAGCATTCTGTATAACAACATTAGTTTATGCTTTATGTATGCATGTATGACATGATGCACTTAGGTAATGTACTATAGACATATATGTTATGGTATGATGTAAATGATGTATGTATGCTATGACACTGCTGGAAGTGTCTGGATATCCTTGTATAACAACTGCTGGCCAAGGAAAATAAATCCCGATTCGTTGTTGAAGAATATATAACCCTCCGTCTGCTGGGGATAACAAGGTATAGATAACCTCCCGTTGTTGGGGATAACAAGGTATAGATAACCTCCCGTTGTTGGGGATAGTAGGGTATAGATAACCTTCGTTTTCGTTTGATAGTAGGGTAAGTATAACATCCCGTCTTCGTTCATCGTGCCCTTATTGGAAAGTAATTTCCCGTATATCCGTATGAGGATAAAAGAGATGGATATAAATTCCGGGGGAGATTAGACTTTGTGAAAATGGCTTAGTCCTACTGATGGTTTGTAACTGTCTTGTAAAGATGAACTGGCGAAGCTTCGTTGAAATCCTTCCCTCGTTCGTCCTTAGTAAATACTATTACTGCATTTTCATGCATTTCTGGTAAACATCAATCATATTAAAAGCATACCTGCATTTCTGGTAAACATCAATCATATTCAAAGGCATACATACATTCAAACACAACCAATGGACGTTTCGCTTATGTAAATAGGGTAAAAGTAAATCTAGATTCAAAAGATGGAGTTTATTTATATCAAAAGTGACCCATACACGGGTAAGTTTGTACAAGGAGACATAAACCCTAGTAAGAGAATTTTGTCATGAAGTTTTACAAAAAGAATCAGCTATGTGGGAAATAATCCTATTGAGTTTCAATTCTACTATTGCCACTCAAGTATCTCATCTTCTTGCTGTTGAGACGGAAACGATTGGATTGAGCTTTATCTGTTTGAGCTTGAGTAAGTAGTACAACTGGTTGCAGTTTCATGAGTGATCCAAACGAGACATAGTCATACGCTTTAATCCCTAACTTTTGCCTGGATTGCCCTTTCAGGTTTTCAATCCACCGGGATACCCTTTTTTGCCCAAGCCGCCTTTTCAGGTTTTCGACTTGCCGGGTGTACATCTTTTTATATATATATCCCTAATTTTTGCCCAAACCCTTTTGGTTTGCCGGGATGCCCTTATTTTTGCCTAGGCCTGTCAACCTAGCGGGTCTCTTTTTATGCGTAGTATTTTTTAACTATGTCTGCGTTTACAGGTTGTGGGAAGTCTTCACCATCCATTGTAGTCAGTATCATGGCACCTCCTGAGAACACTGTCTTGACTACAAATGGTCCCTCATATGTTGGAGTCCACTTGCCCCTAGGATCACCCTGTGGTAATATGATACGCTTGATTACCAAGTCACCAGCCTGATATACCTTTGGCTTAACCTTCTTGTTAAAAGCTTTGATTATCCGTTTCTGGTACATCTGGCCATGACAAACTGCTGCTAACCTTTTCTCATCAATCAAATTTATCTGGTCAAGTCGAGTCTGAATCCACTCATCTTCATCCAAGCCTGCATCCTTCATAATTCTCAAGGAGGGGATCTGAACTTCAATAGGCAGAACTGCTTCCATGCCATAGACTAAGGAGAATGGGGTTGCCCCTGTTGAAGTAGGTATTGTAGTACGATAACCATGCAGAGCAAATGGTAACATCTCGTGCCAATCCTTGTAAGTAATAGTCATCTTCTGTACAATCTTCTTAATGTTCTTCTGAGTAGTATACTGTATATCATATTCCGTCAAGATCATTTGCCATCTTGCAATCCTTCCGGAGAGAGCAGGTTTTTCAAATATGTACTTGATTGGATCCATCTTCGAAATCAACAAGGTAGTATGGGTCAACATATACTGTCTTAGTCGGCGAGCAGCCCATGCCAAAGCGCAGCAAGTTTTCTCGAGCAGTGAGTATCTTGTTTCACAGTCGGTAAACTTTTTGCTAAGGTAGTATATTGCCTGCTCTTTTCGACCAGACTCGTCATGTTGCCCCAATACACACCCCATTGAGTTGTCTAATACTGTTAAATACATAATCAAGGGTCTTCCATCAACTGGTGGCATTAAAATTGGAGGTTCTAGCAAATATCTCTTGATTTCATCAAAGGCAGTCTGGCACTCATCATTCCATTCCATCACCTGATCTTTCTTCAACAACTTGAAGATTGGCTCACAGATGGTAGTTAATTGGGAAATAAATCTTGCAATGTAGTTCAATCGTCCCAAGAAACCTCTAACCTCCTTCTCAGTACGGGGAGCTGGCATCTCTCGTATAGCTTTCACTTTTGCAGGATCCACTTCAATACCTTTTCCACTGACAATGAAACCCAGGAGCTTTCCAGATCTAACTCCAAAAGTACACTTGTTTGGATTTAATCTCAACCTGTATTTCTTCAACCTCTCAAACAACTTGTGCAGATGATCAAGATGTTGTTCTTCATTCTGAGACCTGGCTATCATATCATCCACATATACCTCTATCTCATGATGAATCATATCATGAAACAAAGCCACCATAGCACGCTGATATGTTGCCCCTGCATTCTTCAAACCAAATGGCATTACCTTATAGCAAAAGGTGCCCCACTGTGTCACAAATGTAGTCTTCTCCATATCTTCAGGTGCCATCTTGATTTGATTGTAACCAGAGAAACCATCCATAAAAGAGAATACCTTATGCTGAGCAGTGTTGTCTACCAGAATATCAATATGAGGAAGTGGAAAGTCATCTTTAGGGCTAGCCTTGTTCAGATCTCTGTAGTCTACACACATACGTACCTTACCATCTTTCTTAGGAACTGGTACCACATTTGCAACCCACTGAGGATAAGAAGTTACGGCCAAGAACCCTGCATTGAACTGTTTCATTACCTCTGCTTTGATCTTTTCTGACATTTCAGGACGCATACGACGAACCTTCTGCTTCTTTGGACGACAATCTTCTTTCACTAGCAAACGGTGAACCACAATGTCTGTATCCAACCCTGGCATATCTTCATAAGACCAAGCAAAGATCTCCACATAGTCACGTAGCATCTGAATCAACCTGCTCTTGACACTGTCCTCTAAATCAGCCCCTATCTTGACCTCTTTTCTGTTTTCTTCAGTTCCCAAATTCACAACTTCGACTGGCTCTTCATGTGGCTGTATAGCTTTCTCTTCTTGTTGTAACAACCTAGCAAGCTCTACAGGTATTTCACAATCGTCCTCGTTTCCGTCTTCAGTTTGATAGATCGGATTCTCGAAATTGTAATTGGCAATAGTAGAACTGTTATCAACTGGATCCAGAGTGGATGAGGATCTGCGTTTTAGTGACGTGGGTGTGTGTAAGAACACATAGCTGATAAAGCAAAAATAAAAGAAAAAGAAAGACAAGGAACGCAATATTTACGAAAACGAAACGTCCACTGATTTTATTGAATGAAGTATGCAAATGAAATGACAACCCGTAACAAGCACACCATTGTGCCCCGGGTAAGGCACATGGCTTGAAAGTTTTAATTGTTCCAGAAATCATAAATTTAAAAACATAACACAGTAATAGTATTTACTCCTGACTAAAGGAGATAGGGATAACATCTTCAGCTTTCCAATTATTGGGTCCAGCACCCATAGTAGGAAAAATCCATGCCTCCAAGTTGTGGTCTTCATCTTGATCTCCCACAGCGTTGATAACCCCTTGATTGGTGATACGAACAGCACGAGCACGACGAACAGCCTTCTGGGACTCTGCAGTGAAACCCAAACCAAACTTGTCAGACTTGTATGGAATATCAGGAAGCTGACCCCAAATAGTACAACCACCTTCTTCCACCATAGCTTTTGCATCATTGAGGGAGGCCATTGCCATTGTTGGAGGGTTTCTGATGACCACAGGAACCTTCTTCACAGCAGGAGGAGTCACACAATCCTTAACAGCCCAGGGAACCACTTCAAATGACTGACATGGAGTTTCAATGTATTCACCTTCTACTTCCAGATACTTGAAAGTGTTTACATGGCTGACAAAGTATTCTTCCTCTCCAAAGACAGTAACAACTTTTCCATTCACCGGATATCTCAACTTTTGATGTAATGTGGAGGTCACCGCACCTGCCCCATGGATCCAGGGACGACCAAGCAGACATGAGTACGAAGGACGAATATCCATCACATAGAATGTAGCAGTAAACACCTGAGAGCCAACCTTGATTGGAAGATCAATTTCCCCATGCACTACTCTTCTAGAACCATCAAAAGCCTTTACCACAATATTACTGGGCTTCAATACCGTATCTTCAGGACTCAGCTTGTTCAGGACTTCCTTAGGCAACACATTCAGAGAGGAACCATTGTCTATCAGCACATGAGACAGGGTAGTGCCCCTGCATTCAATTGAAATATGCAAGGCCTTGTTATGATCCCTCTTGGCAGGGGTCAAGTCAGCATCAGAAAATCCTAACCCGTTGTCATAGGTCAGGTGAGCAACACAATTCTCAAACTGGTCCACAGAAATTGCACTGGGTACATGAGCCATCTTTAGAAACTTGATCAATGACTTGGCATGAGCCTCAGAACATAATAACAGGGAGAGCATGGAAATCTTTGAGGGAGTATGCCCCAGCTGATCAACAATATCATAACCACTCTTGCGAATGATTTTCAATACTTCTTCCATCTGCTTGGAGAGGTCATCAGCAGCTGGCACATCAGTAGATACAGGCTCAATAACAGGACCCTTGCCCCGAGCATCAGTGGTGGAAGTAACAGCAGGAGTAACTGCACTCTTAGAAGCAACTGGAGGAGAGAAGACTCTTCCACTACGAGTGATCTTGCTAGATCCAGCAATATTATCAATGTCAACAGGCATATCAGGTAAAGGCTCCTGCTTGACACCATGGATGTAAACATCAGACCCATAGTGCCAAGGCACAGCTTTGTCAGATGTATAAGGAATAGGACCAGGAGTGGTAATGGTCAGAGGAGCTACTCTGGCTTCAGCGACAACTTTCACAGGACCTTCAGCAGTAATCTTGATTGGGCCCTGATGAGTGATTTTAATGGGACCCTTTGAAGTGATTCTTAGTGGTACTTTGTCAACCATATCAACCTCTTCAATCTTCTTACCCTGAGTCAGATGATCTATCATACTTTCTACAGATGCTGGTCTTCTTTCAAACACTATAGTATACTTATCCATGAGACGTTGAATCCCATCTCTCAAAATGAAGCAACTATCCGGCTTATAGGTACAATACAAACAATCTTCACGACAACCTGGAAAGATCCCAGCTTGTACTAACCTCTTTTTGATAACAGACAATGGTGTGCTCAACTCCATAACTGAATAGACGTGCAGATCTTCATCAATATCTTCATCAATGGCGTTGACAGTCTTCTCGTGATTTGGCATTGGAGCTGTAATCACATTTGGAATACCTGGTGGATCAAACTCAATTTCTCCAGCATCAATCATATCCTGAATTTTGTTCTTCAAGACCCAGCAGTTATTAGTATCATGTCCTGGACAGTTTGAATGATATGCACATCGTGCATTGGGATTGTACTTGGGAGAGGTAACATTGGGATTCTGAGGAGCCTCCCTCAGGGTAATAAGTTCAGCCTTCAACAAGTGTTGCAATGCCTGAGCCATTGACATGTTGATCTTCGTGAACTGTCTTCTAGCCCTCTGTTGGTTGCCTTGAGGCTGCTCTGTTGTTGCAGGAGTTGGGTTTGAAATATGAACTGCACTAACAGACTGATGCCTTCTGTTACGATCAGGCTGACCATACACAGCATTAGATTCTTTCTTCCCAGTGGGAGGCTTCTTTGCAGCACCTGATGAAGAAGTGCCCACTTGGATCTTACCACTCTTGATACCATTCTCTACTCGCTCCCCTGTCATGATCAACTCAGTGAAGCCAGATGATGAGCTTCCAATGAGATGACTGTAAAACGGACCATTCAGCGTACACATGAACATATCAACCAACTCCCTATCAGTCAAAGGGGGTTGAACTCTTCCAGCTAAGTCTCTCCACTTCTGAGCATACTCCTTAAAGCTTTCTTTGGCACCCATAGACATGCTTTGAAGCTGCATGCGAGTGGGGGCTAAGTCAGCATTGTATTGATACTGCTTGTAGAAAGCTTCAGCAAGGTCATTCCAATCTCTGATGTTGACACTCTCCAACTGATAATACCACTCTAGCTGAGCTCCAGATAAACTTTCTTGAAAGAAATGGATCCACAACTTTTTATCAGCAGTGTGGGGTTGAATTCTTCTGACATAAGACCTCAGATGCAATTTGGGACAAGAGACCCCATCATAGACAACAAATGTAGGAACTTTGAACCCAATGGGTATGACCACCCCAGATATCAAGCTCAAATCCTCAAAATCCAACCCAGATGATTTCTGTAATTCCATAGCATCCATTCTATCCACCAGCATCTTGAATTTGTCTTCGTTAGGCTCATGGTAGTAGTTAGCCTCAGAATCAGAGTCCCCCATAGTGTTGTGGAGACTGCCTCTCTCCTGCTCAGATTCTTCAGATTCATAGTCTTCAACCTGTTCCTTGGTCTTGGCAGGACCTTTGAACTTTCTTCCCATGTTGAGCAACCCAGCAGACCTTCTAGCCTTCTTAGTCTTCTTGGCCAGCAGTGTCTTCAATTCATCCTGTCCCTTGGATAGGTTCAGGATCAGCTCTTGGAACTGTGCATTCTGTGCCTGGAGATCCTTAACTGATTGTTCAAGAGCCATTGCTGAAATAAACAGCGAGGAGATGAGAAACCTGTGCACAATTATAAACCTGTGGTGCAATGATATGGGAATGCATATGCAATGTTTTCAAGGACCGCAGGATTTAAATTTGCTTAAACAAACAAGAAAGTAACTATTTATTAGTAATAACTTGTTTTGCCTTTTAGGCTTACAAAAAATGAAAACGAAATAAGTACAAAAGATGGGGTTTTAAGTCTCCCATGGACGTTTCCTCTTTGTGTTGAGGTATGAGTTGAGGTTTCGTTCCTCATGAAGTAGCTTTGTTAGCTCTAGGATCCTTGCTTGGCTTGCTTTGTAATGAGCCTCGAAAGTATCCCTTTGCTCTTTCAGTTGGATCCATGATCTCTGCAAGTCTTCCATATCAGTAGGCATGTCTGGGTGAAGGATGGTATAAGCTGTGTCTCCTTCAGCAACAGGTTCCATGGTAACTGGTAGGATGGCAGGATATGGCATCATGAGTGTTTGAGCACGAAATCGTACCCATCTGAGATAAGCCTCCATAGGAATGGTGTACTTAGGCTCCAGTGTCTTGCTGTCAATCCTGTTTACCTTTCCCCAAGCTCGTATGAATCTCTAACGGTAACCCTGAAGATCGTTGTCGTAGTCAAACACAATGCCCTGAATCAACATGTCATGTGGACCATCGCTCCGGGCGTAACCAAACTGTCGTAAAGCTAGAGATGGGTTGTAGGTGATGCCTCCTCTTATGCCTAGAAGTGGCACATTAGGAAACTCCCCACAACGGTCAATGATGGTGACATTCTCCATAGATCTGGAGCACCAATGGATGTCTGAGTGAGAAAGTGACATGATCCTCTTGGACCATCTGAACCCTTGCTCATTCTTCATTACTGAGCGAGGAAGGTGAGAAATAAACCACCTAGAAAGTAAAGGTATGCAGCACATCAAAGTTCCTCTTGCCCTTGTAGTACGGGTGTGAAGAGAATGTAGGATGTCTCCAAGTAAGGTAGGCACTGGATTGTGACTCAGGAATATGTTGATGGCATGAACGTCTATGAACTGATCAGGATTGGGGAACAACACTAAGCCATAAATCAATAAGGCTAAGATCTCCTCAAAAGCATCGTAGCTCATAGCCTTCAAGAACATTTGAGCTTTATCCACTAATACCTTGGCAAGAATACCTTGAACTCCACTTCTCGTCTCTAGAACAATGTCAGACTTCTTCAGATGTAGAGCTGCAGCAATAACTTCTGGTTTAAGCTCCTTCTCTAAGCCTGTGAATGGCTTCTGATCAAGAACAGGTATACCCAGAAGTTTAGAGAACTCCTCCATGGTTGGAACCAGCTGATAATCAGGAAATGTAAAGCAATGGTGCTTAGGGTCAAAGAACTGAAACAACACACTCATCATGTCTTCACTGAACCCTGAAGTAACTAGATCCAATAAGTGACCATGTCTCTTGTTGAACTGGGAATGATCAGGCACTAGGGAAACCAACTCCTTGAGCTTAGCAGGTATCCCTACAAAGTTGATCCTGATGGTGTTTCTACGAGCAGAAGCCATGACCTGCAACAAAGAACAAAGATAAATCCTTTGGTCCTTGAAATGGTTAGGGAAAATGATATGCTTATGATGCATGATGATGTCATGATGTCATGCTCAATCACAAACATGTGGCACACACAAACAAGTCACACCATAGCCCTAGGTTTAAAGGCTTGCATGAGGTTCAAAGGCAAGTACCCTCCCCTGAAGTTAGATGGTTCATCCTGTCCTACAAAAGTAACCAGGTTCTAAGGGATCTCAATATCATTGATCCTTCACAAGGGTGGTTGTTCAGAAGGCAACTTACTTGCCAACCAAAACCCTCCAAGTTTAAGATCTCAATGAGCGTAGTATCGAGTGTCAACCAACTTCAGTCTGCACCAAAGCCGGTTACCTCACTACTTTCTAAAGGCCAAGATGAGTTAACTAGGGTTCTAAAAGTCAGTTAGTGCATTGACAACATATGGCAGCCTCAATATTATCCTCAACTTGACTTAAGGAATATAAGCACCAACCAAGAAGTCGCACTAACTATGGCCACCAGATCAACCGTATCGATATACGTCGTACAATTTCCTTGGTTTATTGCCATTTACCTAAGGTACACTAGATCCGGGTTAGGACCTTTCACACATAAGAGCACCCCAACAATATAATAATAAAGCAAACAAGGCAAACAATTTAAAGTGATCTTAATTCCTAAGGGTACCCCTCTTAAATAGATCCCCAGCAGAGTCGCCAGTTCTGTAACACGGTGGGAGAACTGACTTTAAACAATGTTGCGGATAGCAAGAGTCGCCACCGACTTTTATTTTATCCATAAGGAAAGGTTATAAAAGAACAGGAAAGACCTTAGAGAATATTTTGGGTCCGGGGGGTAGGTTATGAAAAGGGAAGGTGTTAGCACCCTTTTCATCCATGGTTATCCATGGGCTCTTAGGTACTTAAGCTCACTTTTGAATTGTTTTGAAAGTGTAGTGTGTGAATAGGAAATTTTCAGAATAGTTAATAAATAATCCATGTAAGGATGTGTTAAGAACTTGTTTGAAAACTTGTTGAAAATTTGTTTAAGTGCGAAACAGTTTTGAAGTGAGCAAGCACCTAGGAGTAACCTACCCTAATGTTTAAAGGTCTTTCTTATTCTTCATTCTTTCCTTTAGTAAGACTATCCCTACTATAATGGAGTAGGTAGTCCTTACTTTGGATGTTAAGGGACATGTGAGGGACAATTTGACTTTGAAGGCCATTGTGGGATGTAATAAGCACATATAAGGGACCATCATCATTTTTCGAAAGGGACTCGATTCGTAAAGGCAACCATAAGGGACTTTGATGATTTTTTCTATTTGAGGGACTTGCTTTATACACCCCACTTAACCATTATTCGTAGGCAACTTGAGGGATATCCTTAGGAAGTGAGACGGCGATTAAAATCGACTTACGTGTGTGACGTGTTTATTTTAATTATCTTTATTTAAAAGTGATCTAAATTTATTTTAATATTACATACATGTTGTTACACTCCCTAATTACTAACCATAATAATAATTAAATAATTAAACAACTTTACATCCAAGAAACAATTATAAAATAATAAGCAAAATAATTAAATAGCAAAGATAAATAAAATATAAATAAGCAATAATAAATAATAAAGGGGGTTAGTAAGCAATATTTGACAAAATAATAAGCATGATTAGAATATAAATGGGTTAGTAAATAAGAATAAACAAAATTAATCCAAATATTATAATAATAAGAAATTAACAATTTTTTAATATAATCAACTAAAAAAAACAAATATGAATAAACAATTGTTTTAATTTACAAATTATTAAATTATATTTTAATCATGAAGTTACTACAAAAAATCTAATTATTATAAGCACAATTATTTATAAACTAAAGTTATGTAAAAAAAATGTTTATAAGTATATTTACAAAAATTTGTAAGAATTATAGTAAACATACATATATAATAATTATATTAGAAAATAACATTAAAAAAAAAATAGGATTAGATTTGTATTAAAAAAATATTTTTAGAGTTTTATGAAATTAGGGTTTATATGAGAAATAAATTTTTAGGGTTTATATAAAAAAAAATAGGATTTAGTTATATACAAAAATTTTCTAATTTATACATATTACAATTTAGACATAAAATATAGAAACAAAATTTGTGAAAAAAAACATATTTTTTAAAATTAAAGAAAACAGACATATTTTATTATTATTTATTTATTATTGAGAAATATACATAATATATTTAATTTTTAATATTATAATATTTAAATCAAATAAAAGGAAAGAAAAAAAAAGCGGAAACTTACTTGGCTGGGGTTTGAACCCAGGCCAGCTTGATTTCCAGGAAGCACAACAACCATCAGGCTAAGCATACAATTGTGAAATATATCCAGGAACAATTCATATTATTTTTTTTAATAAAATTTGAATTTGAAAACAGGCGCGAACTGACCTTCTTCTTCCTCCCCTTACCTGCGGATTTTGCAACGTTTTCTCCTACGAATATTGTTACGAGTTCTTCCACCCTGCGAAACACAAACTTCATCCAAACGGCAAAATTTCACAAAATTGATTGCACCATTGTATTGCTACTGAGTTTTTCAATCGTCCTATGTTTTTCAAATCCATTTATCATTTGAAAATCGTGAAACCCTAAAGAGGGCCGAAAACCCTAATCATGGTGAATTCTTGTTCCTGCAATGAAAATCCAATTGAACCACCCAGAATCGTTCTAGAGTTCATTCTAAACATCCTACAACAATCAAAAACAGTTTAAACATGATAAATCAATGGATTCGAAAACAAAATATTCAAGGTCAAGATGAACTCGGGTTGAGCAATTGGGTGTGTATACGATGCATATGGATGATGATTTATGATCAGAAGAGTCCAAGGAAGCTTGCTATGTCTTTCAAATACCTTGCAATGCTCTGAATTTGAGAACCCGAATATGACTTTTTGAAAGATTTTTGTGCTTTTGATCTTACCTTTAGGCTGCTGCAAATTCGTGAATGAGGCTAGGGTTTGTGCTTAGTATATATGTGTGATGGATTTAGGTCAGAAACATTGATGTGTTGTGTGGATATTTGATCCAAAAAATATTCAAAAAGATCATTGTATAAATTTCAAATATTTGATCATGAGTGCTTGCTATTTTGGGAGAGATCACATGATTTCCTTCTCATTCTAATTCAATCAATGATTATGAATTTCTAGAAACAAAATCTTCACCCAAAAATAGATTTTTATATTTTTTATTTATTTAAAATGATTTTTATGAATTAAATCAATAATAAATAAATAAAAAATAATAATTTGGGAGAGATCACATGATTTCCTTCTCATTCTAATTCAATCAATGATTATGAATTTCTAGAAACAAAATCTTCACCCAAAAATAGATTTTTATATTTTTTATTTATTTAAAATGATTTTTATGAATTAAATCAATAATAAATAAATAAAAAATAATAATTTGGGAGAGATCACATGATTTCCTTCTCATTCTAATTCAATCAATGATTATGAATTTCTAGAAACAAAATCTTCACCCAAAAATAGATTTTTATATTTTTTATTTATTTAAAATGATTTTTATGAATTAAATCAATAATAAATAAATAAAAAATAATAAAAATGATGAATTTTGGTCAATTGGGTCGTGCACCATGTTATGAGATGGATTGGGTCATAAATTAGGCAGCCCATTTGGAAAGGAATACTTCTAAGCCTCCATTTTCAACATAAACCATCACAAAATTGCCCAACTTTGCAAGGGCACATTTCTCTCAATTTTAAAGGTATGATGGTGTTCTTGGACTTTTTGGAAAGCTTGAAGAGTCCTCTAAACAACCCCATTGGTTTCAGGTCCATATCATTTACCAATCTCAAGTTATGTCCTTTTGAAGTTGTTGACTTTTTGTTGACTTTTGAAATGACCCATAATGTCTTAGATCATATCTTTCAAATAAAGCATTTTTGGGCTTAACCTTCAACATCAAAGTTGTAGAGAATTCAATTTCCTTCAAAATGAGCTTTGGATGGAGACTTGGTGATGAAGTATGTGAAAGTTATGCCTGGTCAAAGTTCAGTTGACTTTTACTGAGGAAACCCTAATTTAGAAACTCCTGATTATTGATGATCTGGAATCTCCTTGATGAATCATGATCAACCCTTGATCAAATGATGAATTTTACTTCATATACTTGATGTTGGCAAAAAATCATGAAGTTTGACTTTGGTTTGACCACAGTTGACCTCAGTTTGACTTTTTAACTGCATTGACTGCTTTTGACTTATCTGATCATCTGACTGAGCAAACTTTTGAGAAAAGTCTTGAAACTTGACATGGGGGTTCTTATACACATATAAGATGTTATGAAGCTCACTTGAAGTCTTGGAAGTCCATTTAGCCTGATTAAAGTCAAAACCCTAGTTTCGGATGCACTGCTTAGGAGGTGCATTGTCTGAGGGAATTGTCAACTCTTCTGACCAATTGTGAACTTTGTGAACCTTGTGAACATCATGAAGTGGCTTTGTAGACCTCATGACCCTTAGGAAAGCTTTGTAAACATTGTGAATCTTGTGAACCTTGTGAACCTTCAAGAAGCAACCTATGGACTTCATGAACCTCATGAAAGGTCTTGTAGATGTTGAGAAGTTTGTGAACCTTGTGAACCTTCAAGAAGCACAAAGTCTTGTATTGTGAGGGCAAATTTTGGGGTGCAACAACCGTTCCCCTTAGAAGTCCTACTATGGATGGAGAAATAGGTGTCACCAAGTAAAGTCGGAACTGGGTTCCCAATCAAGAAAATCCTAATAGCGTTAACATCCACAAAGTTGTCAACATTAGGGAATAAGACTAGTCTGTAGATAAGCAAAGAAAATATAGCCTCAAATGCTAATATGCTACCAACGTTAGCAAACAAAGTGGCTTTCCCAATCAAGAATTTAGAAGTCAAACCTTTGATGCATCTCTTAACCTTCAGATTAGCATCTATATCTGATTTCGTCAAATGAGTGGCTGCAGCAATATCTTGGGGCTTAATAACTTCCTCTAGACCAGTATAAGGAACCTTATCAAAAACTGGTATACCCAACAAATAAGCATACTCCTCCAAGGTTGGCATGAGTTGATAATCAGGAAAAGTAAAACATCGGTAGACAAGATCATAGAATTGCACAAGGGTGTTCAAAATTTCGTCTTCAATGTTGGTAGAAAGAACAAATAGAAGTCTCCCATGACGAGATCTGAAGCCTGCACGATCAACTACCAAGGGAACTAGCTTTCTCAAATCGGTAAGATTGGGAGCTCGAAAACCGTACTTATGAGTGTTTCTCCTTACAATGTCCATAACCACAATATATGCGATGTTTGCAAAGGAAAATTTGAATGAAACAAAATCTCCATGAATGCATGAGTGTATGATGCAACACCCACAAACAAGATCACACAAAGCATGCAGGTTCAAAGGTTTGGCACGAGCATGGAGCCAAAGGTAAGAACCAACCCAAAAACAAGATTCTAAAAAGTTCCCAGAGTCATAATTCCATCTTTTGGATATTATCGGCTTAAACGACTACTCGTTGGCCAATAATATTCTCAAGAGAAACTCGTCTGAGTGTGGTATCACATAACAACTAATTCAAGTCTTAACCTGAATAGCCACCGCACCATGTCCCAATAAGGTCAGAGATGAGTTAAAGGGTTCTAAGGTCCTCAACTTCTCAGGCTCCCAGGTCGAAAAAAGTAATGCCAAATACGACTACTCATAAGACATCAGTAATCCCAAAGGGGCCTCCACTGAGTGGGGGATCTCAAGTCAGCTTAGTAAGGACTACTCCATGTAGGCCTACAAGACTATACCACCCTCCTATCATAAGTGCACTCAAGTCCGGGTATAGGACTTATCTCACAACACAAATCACCAGGCACCCAAACAAAATAAGCAATAACAAACAAATCAAACAAAATAAGCGATAAATAAAGTAAAGTAGGCTAAACCCACTAGGAACCAGATATCCCCAGCAGAGTCGCCATTTTTCTATAGCGGGGAAATTTGTGAGATTAAGCTATTGATTAACTTAACTAAAAAATGCAAGAGTCGCCACCGAACTTTTATTTTATGCAAAAAGGAAAGGAAACAGAGTGAACAAAATATAAGAGTTCTAAAAAAAAAACAGAGATCTGGGTAAGGGGGTTGCTTACAGAATGGGAAGGTTTTAGCACCTGAAATTCTTGTATCAGATATAAGATGTCGAAGGCGATGTTACGACACTAATATTTAAACTATCACCAATAAGAACAAAGGCTAAAAGTATAACAATAAGAAAAAAAACACAAGCAATTGTTAACCCAGTTCGGTGGAAACACACCTACGTCTGGGGGCTACCAAGTCAGGAAGGAAATTCATTAAATAGAATTAGTTTGAAAATACACAGTAGAATCTCTCTAGTTTACCATCTTCGCACCTAATCTCTACCCTTGTAATTTCTACCTAGGACACTCCTAGATATGAGATACCTCTCACTCCCCCTTAATCACAGCAGTGATAACAATAGATTAATAAAACTTTAGAAGACAATCTTCAAAGACAAAACTTGATCTTACTTAAAAGCTTCAATCAAGGACAATACACTCTTGCTTACAAGCTTTTTGAGTGAACAACATATAACACAAAATCTTAGTCCAATTCACACATTAAAGTAATGAGTGAATGGCTCACAAACTAACACAACCACACAAATGCAAAAAGCTATAATCCTTACGCAATGCACTATATTAAACCTAGCTTCTCTGAACTTCAAAATAGGATTGTGAATCCTTTAAATAGTAACTCTTGGATAGGCTTGAGCTTTGGCAAAAACAGCATCTGATCTTTGATATAATCAATTTAAATAATTAGCATCAATGAGTAAAACCAAAACGGATTTGATTTGATCCAATCAGTTCCAATCAAATCACTCATCAGATCTTCAAGATTTCCTTCAAAAAATAACCTCACATGATTCCATAAATACTCCATGAAATATGCATCAAAAACACTTTTGAATAAAGACTATATCCACGTAGATTTAAACCATAAAGGACATATCATAACAACACAAATAGTTGCACAAAAAGTAACAGATAAACAAACACATTCTCACATAATGTTCTGTTCACAAATGTTAGGACATCATGAACTAAACCCTGCAACAACAAGCATTGCTACCTGTATAAAGTTAAGAACATATGTCAAGACATCCTGTAGGAAATCTTGTGATATCACCAAGTTTTACCAAAATTCCTGCCAATCAAGAACTAACAAACTCCCCCTTTGGCAAATTCTGGCTAAAACATTCAACAAATCACAAGAGCTCCTAAATCAGAGAACACAACAACAGACACATAGGAAAAAAAACTTCAAATCAGGAGTAAACACAAACTCCACCTCAACATAATAATGAACAACTCTCCAAGACACACAAGATCCCAAACATCCAGCAAGAGCCCAAACATCCAACAACCTGTAATCACAACCCCCTTCAAAAATATCAGCAACATCAGCAAGACAACACCAGATAATCAGCCAGTAAAGCAACAACTTCATCAACACTTCTCCCCCTTTTTAGCCATAAATTAGGAACACATATTGAGGGTAACAAAATATTATAGATCAAATAACCATAACCAAATAAAGTTAAGGGTACAAAGATGACCCAAATAGAGTACAAGCCAACAACACTTTAAGTGCAAAGAAAACAAATTCTGCAGCAGCAAACACAACAAAACAAAAAAAAACCAGAGAACACATTAGTCAAACAAAATTAATCTTCTTCTTCTTCAGATCCATTACTCTCATCTTCATTAGAATTATTTTCATCAGTCTTCTCCCCTGAACCAGAAACTTCCTCATCTTCTTCTTCTTGATCATCAGCATCATTCATTGTATTGTCTTCATTTTGTTCCAGACATTTAATCAAAGCTTCCAACTTAATCTTTCTTGTTGTAGCCATATTAATCACTTCTCCTAACTCCCTGCAAGTCTCCTTCAAATCAGAAATAACCCCAACCCTTAAAGTAGTTGTCTTCTCAGCTGGTGTTAAGACAATGTCTGGGACATGTCTTCCAGCAAATAACTTGTAGTGAAGAGACATAACATATTCTCTTTTGCACGCCACATCATTGGTAGTAAGAATCCTAGGGTATTGACTTAGGATGATTTCACAGGTCAGAGAGGGAAATGCAATAGGAAGCTTAACAACATTTATGGTGGCATGTTTCACAACTTGATCAAATATGTACCTTCCATAGTTAAACTTAACCTTGGTCCCACAACATAAATGAATCTACCCAGTCCAACAACAATGGTTGAGGTATGAGTTGTAGGTACCAATTTGCAGCACCAATCCTGTGAAGGATGGCATACTTAACAGTAAGTTGCCCAGCAAAAATTTTACCTTTGGAGGGCCAAGCTTTGCTTTGATTTGCAGTTATTACCCTACACACCTGATTTTCAGTAGCTTCCATTTCACCATCTCCTTCCTCATTCCTACCCAAGAACTTGTTGATCACATTTGAAGAAAATTCAACACACATCCTTCTTACAAATACTTTCATAAAATCATTGCTCTTTCTATCAGTAATGGTTGCAGGGATATTCACAATGAATTCCTTCACAAGCATATCATAACATTTAGAGAACCCAGCTATAGTTTTGGTCAGCCCAGCATCAGAAATCAGTTGCATGACCTCCTTGATTTTAAGTGCATCCTTTCCCAATTCTCTTTCCAAGGAAATCCTTCTTTGATACACAAATTTCCATTTGGACACATTGTCAATAGAATGGAATGACACATTATCCAGAGGGGCAGCAGGAACAATACTTGTGGTTTTCTTGAAAGCATATCTCTTAGCAGGAGTGATGTCCTAGACATCATCCTCAACATCATCATCAGAATCAGTCTCCAACCTAACCTTTCTTTTCTTGGAAGTAGGAGTGACTTTACTCCAAGCTTTTGGAGGGCCAACAAAAGTCTTCTTCCTCTGGCTCTTAGAAGGGGATTGCTCAATCATAGCTTTTCCTTTTCTAGACTTCAATATTTTAGCAATACCAGGAGTGACATTATTTATCAACTCATCATCAGATGGGACATCCTCAAGGTCCACCACATTTTCAGAAATGTTTACCTTCTCCTTGTCTTGAATATAACTGTTTGTATTGTCTTCCATATCAGGGGTACCAACATCTTTATTAGCAGCATCATCTACTCTTACTTCCTTAAGCACAAAACTAGCAAGCTTGTGCAAATTCTCGGTGTTAGGGTTTTTATCAGAAGGAGAGTTTGCACCTTTGTTTTGTTTGTTCTGTCACTTTGGCTGTGTTTATCCCCGAGTGGCTGGGTGTGTCTCCTCCTTTCAAGTAGAGTTGTCAGCCTTAGGCAGAAAAAGAGCACAGTACTTCTATTTCCCCACGAAGTTCGATACTCGTGGAAGATGGTTGTTTTAGTTAGATACCATTTGAGCTCATGCCTCAATGGCCGAGTCTTGCTTGGCAGTTTCTCTTCAGTTATTTCCCGAAGTGAACTTCGGTCCTTGGCAATCACATTACGGACATCTCCAACTTTTGGAATATGGCTAGGGCGTGCATTTATTTTGCATTTCTGCCCCCAGGAAGAATTTATGAAAGATAATTATTGAAGACGGACCCTTCTCCGACAACATCCTCAACAATTTGTATTTGGACTGTAAATACACTCTTTATTTGAGCAACTCGTTTTGGTCGGGATCCCCTCCAAAACGACAAATAGCAGTCTCTTCAGGACAATCTATCCAGCCCCAGTGGATTTATCAAGATTATCAATTTATCAAAAAGGCATTCCTCCAGAAATCTATCAGAGAAATGCGCCGAAGACATTACAAATATTTCTCTTTAGTTGAGAATTTACACTACAATGATATATACTTCTACAGCTATAACAAGGGTACTCCCCAGGAATGTATTCCCCAGTGAGTCCATCGCACAAGATTAATTCCATCAAGTGACATCTCCCCAGAGAAGTCGAGGAAATTCATTACACTCAGTCTCCCTTTATTTGAGAAGACATATTTTACAAATCAACCGGCTTACATCTCTTCTGAAGATCCCCGGTGAAGTTTTACAATCTCCAATACATTATGGCTCACAGCCAAGAAAGTTTACAATCTACAAAGTTCTACAATGACATCTACAATCTACGAAATTTTAAATCCCCTATGAAGATGCTCTCACGAGTTATCATCATTTCAGGTAGAAGCTGAGACCCGTTCATGGCAAACACACCATGAGTCGTTGGGGAGGTTATTTCAAGAAGCTGAGACCCGTTCATGGCAAACACACCATGAGTCGTTGGGGAGGTTATTTTAAGAAGCTGAAACCCGTTCATGGCAAACACACCATGAGTCGTTGGGGAGGTTATTTCAAGAAGCTGAGACCCGTTCATGGCAAACACACCATGAGTCGTTGGGGAGGTTATTCCAAGAAGCTGAGACCCGTTCATGGCAAACACACCATGAGTCGTTGGGGAGGTTTATTTCAAGAGATTGAGACCCGTTCATGGCAAACACACCATGAATCGGGGAAAGCTTTATTTACACTATTATCAACACCACATTCAAAAGCAAAATTATGTTTTGATCAAGAAAGTTTGTTTTGGTTATCACCGTTGTTCGGACTGCTATCGGTTGACATCAAACTATCCTCCTATTACAAGTCTCTCACCTATTGTTAAAACACCGTACTCTTGGTATATGGGATATACTTTTATACGTTTGGAGATTCCCCATTGCTGGTTGTTTCCTATCCTCGTGGAGTTTCGCTTCGTTGTGTCTGCTGCTTCTTTGGTTCTCGCGTGTTGTGTCTAGTTTTTTCCCTGTGACATCACTTCCTCATAGGACTTTCTGTCTTGCATTTCCATATTATTACATATCATAGGCATTTGGCGGCATCTTAAGGACAAAAATTCGTGCAATGTTCGTATTTAAGTCCCTCCCATCTCGTCGAGACGGAGATTTCAATCTCCATATCTCCGGATAGAAGTAACTTAAATAGGGGCATCTGTCACACCCTAATTTTTGACCTTAAGATCCCACCTCTCTTTTTTTTTCCTCCCGCGTTTCTTTATACTTTTGTGCGTGTTTATTATGTCTAACAAGCTCATGCAGGTGCTTTATTTTCAAGTAAAATTGGCGCTCATCCTTTCAAATTAGCACCTCAGATCAAGGGTATCCCGAACTTGATTCACGCCACTCTAGATTCGAAGAGTGGTCCAGACCAGTCAGATTAAGTAGGAATTTATTATTACATCGTCATGATATTCAAGAGGTTTCAAAGGTTACCATAAGAGGTTCGAAATTTCAAAGAGTAACCCAAAAGCGTTCTTCGGGAGGTTAAAACCTAGTTTTAAAAGGGTCAAGGTTGAAAGTTTGAATGCTAATTGATCCCAATCGGTTCAGGGGTCTCATAAAATTCAAGATATTTTGCAAAATAAGAAAAAGAGGTTTTAACTTCAAGTGCCACTGTTTACACTTATCATCAAAAGTCAAGGGCTAAAGCGGCAAGTATCAAAGTAAGATGACCAAGTATAAAGTTATTGCAATAATTTCACCGTATGCACAAAGCAAAAATCAATACAAAAACCAAGTTTGTTTTCATTAAGATGCGTATCAAGAGAACCATACATACGGAAAGTGCAAGTTTCCAAAAGCTCAAAAGTACACGTTGGGTACATGGAAGAGGCATATTGAGATTTACAAGAACATTAAAATCCAAGTTACAGTATGTACACTATAATCCTTAACCAATTTTTATCATACAACCTTGATTTCAAACACACTATTGATACCAATGCCCCCCTCACTGTTTCTGAAATGATGCACCAACTTCATGGGTACTTCTGCACGAGTTGTTTTCCTCTGTTAATCATCAAAGGATGAGCAGCACTACTACTCGATACGCCGGCGCCACCTTTAACTGTTGTCGAATGCGTAAATCCAGACAAGTCCTCATGAGAATCTTTGTAACCAACAGAACAATAAGCATCAACCTGTAGAGTCGCTTGAAAAGTTGCACACGTCAAGAGCCAGCGACAACCACTGTTCCAAATCCGAAAATGTCCCATTTGAAAGCAGCTCCTGTTCTATTTTCCAACCAGCTTGGGGCTTTACACTTTGTTGCTCGCAGCCAACCCGTGACCTACAGTGAGGAAAGGTCACAACATCCTCAAATTAGTCCAACAATGATACAATATGTTAAATTAAAATAACCACAATCCCTAGTAAAGTCACCGTAGAAGAACACATACATGATTCCGCAGAATAACCGGTGGGTTGGATAACTTAAGTCCCAGCACACCATGCCGATGCTGTTTTGGACTCCGTAAACTTCCTGAAAACACAGAAGATGTTGCAATCGAGAGTATGAGATTCATCATTCATGAAAGCCTAGAATTAAATGGAAGTTAGCTTACATCACCAACCATAACCAGAATGAACAGACCAAAATAGGAATTGGGATTGTTACCTAACTCCAAGTTCTAGTGATGACAACATTTTATCGGATCCTGCCATTTCTGACCCGATTTCATGACAGGTTCTCATATTTGTGTCTCTCTGTATTGAATCAACCATGAAGGACCCCTTAAGCCAATCAACTGCAAGTCCTCTATGAACCTCTTGCTGATAACCCTGTTTTCTTTGTGTTGCACCTTTGCTCTTTAACCTGCAAAAGAAACAATAGTTTGACGTAAGCGGCCTTTTAATACGAGCACGCTAGCCTCATTTGCAAATCCACCAAACTGTGACAAAGTAGTCAAGACAGAGCCTCGAAAAGAAGCGTATTACAATACTAAGATGAGATCATACCTTCAGAAGTTGCTTCACGCTTGAAAAAACTTCCAAATTAAGTTGCATTGCCAAAAACCTGTGTTGAAACAATCCAAGAATTGTTCACATCATCCCTTAATGCATCAAGATAAGGTACACCTTAACCAATTTAGGAACGGTATCCATTTTACCGTGACTTTGAGTGACCTCTCACACCTAAGCTTACTATAACTAACGCTGCCTGAGGTTTCGAACAAGAAATCCACCTTCCATCAATTCTGGTCGTAAACGCAGTACAAGAAGGCTGTTAACAGATTACAATTAGGACAAGTAGTTTAAACTCGTAATAACTGGTCCTGCAAGTCAAAGACAGGGCATTAGATACTTTCAAGGAACTAGACTCTATACTTACTCACAGCGTTAACGCGGCTCTCGCCCTTCCGCAAGAATGTATTACCACAGAAGGAAGTAAAAATCTTGAGCACTACCCACATCTTATTGCCGAATCTAATTGCACAGTCCATCATCCAATCTACACCTGCACTTTCGAAAAACATACAAGGAATGAAACTTCTTCAATTAGAAAATCGTTAATAATCAGTCCCACCCATAAGATATGTCAAGACAAGCAAAGCACATCTTCAAGAGTTTTTTTCTCTTCATGCCTCCAAACTTTCCTTGAACAACATCGAGCACGCCTTGAAAGTCCCTATAAGAAAGACACTACAACATTAGTCATGACCACGATAGCATGGCGAATACGCAAGTTCCCACTTGTTATAATTTTAACATCGATATTTCTCAGAGTAAGAAGAAACAATTACAAGTTGCAACTCGTAGATGCAGCGAACAAGGTCAATGGACATATGGCTTTCGCTCACAAAATTCATTGTTACCTAAAGGGACGTAGTAAAATGAGGGGATAGTGGACCTTATGTTATATCGCAGGCATACATTGTTTTTTAGTCAACCTGTGTGAAGACAAATCAAAATTCAAACGAGCTACATGGAAATGAAGTTGAATACACCTCCCTTAGGTATGCTTCCCCAGTTCACAACTATTTCAGGTTGCCATATCTGCAAAATGGTAGGAGGTACTGATAGAAGCTGACGACGAAGTGAGCTGTTGATCCAGTGCATACACCTGTGGCATACTGCAAGAAGTAGGAGCATGAGGTTTAATCACGGTTTCTGCAAGTATCGATATCCCAGACACAACCAAGTATAATAATGGAGAATTGAGTAGAGCCATAAAGCAGGAAGGTAAATTCAGAATAACAACCATCAAAATGAACAAGACCAAAATGGAACGAAATCATTTTCATCAAGTATACAATTAAAGAATCGAAAGCATCAAACGTTTCCTAAATCAACAATAAGTCTCACATCAAATCAAATCCAACATGATCAGTTTAAAAAGGAAAGTCATTAAATCACGCAAGGAAAACTTCAAATTACAACCAATATGGTCAGACAATTTCAAATCGAAAGAGGAAGGAAATTCATTGCAAATTAACGTCTGTTATCTCAAGACGGCCTATAAAAGAGGGGTTTGATATGAAGAAACCACGACATTCGATACACAAAGAAAAACCACAAATTTGTAGAGAAAAAAACCAATACGAAATCCCTAATCCAAAACCTGAAACAAAATCAAAGAGAGACTTATCTCAGGAGGAGCTCCCGTTGCCGAATGAGTCATCGTCGATACATCACAACCATCACGTCGGCGAAGAGAGCCATCATATCTGAAAGGGGTAGGTTCTTTCGCTAACATGGATCCGTGATGATTGTTTATGCAGGGGATCGAAAAGAAGAAGGATGAATTGGGACAGAAATCGCAGCGAGGAAGGCAAGGGAATCGATGCGAAAGGGGGGCGAAACCGGGGATCTTGGGGATTAGGGTTCTTCTTCCTCTTGTAATTTTTGTTTATTATCATGAATCACCTGTATGTAGCACACACACACACACACACACAGTGTGCACCTTCACTCACAGACACATGATCTCCAATGGATCAGATCACACGGTCACAACTCGCGCCCCACGGTAGTCTCCATACGCCTGCGTACGTGCGATCACACGCCCCACTTAATTAATCTCAGCTAATTAACACTAATCCACCCTTTAATTAACCTTTTGATTTAAATAATCTTTTTTTCTCAATTACTTAATTAATATTGATTTTTCTGAAAAACATAAAATTTGTTTTATTCTAATTAGCCTATTTTAACCTTTTAAGTAATCCCTTAATTAATTTAATCTTTTTTTATAAAATTATCCATAACTTTATATAATAATAAAACCCTTTGTTTTAATCTAAAAAATCAACCTCTAGCTTTTATAATAATTAAGAACTCTTTTTAAATAACTTTATATAATAAAAATCCATTTCATAATTAAACTAACTATTTTATTTTATAAAAAAGAAATTCACTTCATGATCTATTTATTTTTTATCAATAAAATAATCTTTTATAATAACTTCAATAAATCTTTATAACAAGAAAAACCACTTTTATAATTTAAATAACATTTGGTAGCAATAATAATTGAACCCTTCTTTAAAAGTCATTCCCTTAAGTGACTTAAAATCAAATCTCGTTAAATAATATATTTTTCCAACCCGCCTAAATTAATCAAGCTTTCCCTTAGGTCGACCCTTTTTTCTCATAAATCAACCCTAACTAAAATAAATCAAACATCGTAAATCAACATCAATCGTGCACGCTTCCACATTCACAATTCACTCACCTTAGTGCTTTCATGCGTTTGTGTATGTTTATTTGTCGTATTTATCTTCCACAATTTATTTACCGCATTTACTTTATCGCATTGCATTTCGTCCAAAGGAAGAACTTGCGCGTATGCATCCCATTTGCATCATTCCCCCATGATCCTTGATCCCATTCAAGTCGATCTCTTAAGTTTAGATCCTACCCATAGGAAGGACCTTTATCTTTACAACTTAGAATAAACAATTCAACTCAATCAAACAACTATTCAAACACCTTAGAGAATAAGATGTTAATCATCTTAAGTGGGATAAAACTTCTACCCCTTAACAGCATAATCAATTTTCCTACAATGTTGTGGTGGTTTAAATCAAGTAATTTCCCTTAAAATGATAACTCATCTTTTCTCCTAAAATCAATCAATCAACTACCCTAAACCCGTAGGAACTTTGACCACAGTCAAAGACCTCCTCAAACCCTTTAGGGGAACTACATATACTCTGATTCCATTCCCGTAAGGATATGTAGGCATAAGATGCGATATCTTGTCGAGTATACTTAGAAATAAACCTCTAGGTCTTTCATTCTTTAAGCAGATAACCCTTAGCAATAAACAACATAAAACAAGAGGTTCCTGTAGAATACTACAGAAACTTAGGATCCTAGTACCTTCCCTAAGTTTAACCAACCCCCGAACCTAAAACCCTCTAGCTTGCATTTGCATTGCATTGTGGGTATTTTGATCTATATCCCTTCCTTTGGACAAATCAAAGCTCGGTTGCAAATGAATAAGATTAAAGTTAATTAATAGCTTGACATCCAAATTTCACCGCGACAATGTTCATGGTAGAGGGCATAGGCCCAATAGCAGATGCTTCTGAAGCTGCTGGTTTCTGAAGGTTTGGGATACTCAGATTTGTAGAGTTCTCTGTGACCTCAGTCACAAAGAGATTTTGTTGCTCTCAACTTGAAATTCTGATAGTAGATCTCAGATGTCCTGAGAGATGTCGAGACACTTGATCTCTGCTTCAAATACAATGACAATAAGGAGCAGAATACAGATTGTAGAAAATAAACAAACACACAGTGATTGTTAACCTAGTTCGGTGAAAAACAACACCTACGTCTAGGGGCTACCAATCAGGAATGAAATCCACAAGATAGTATTAATTATAAGCTAAACAACCTCTGTTATACAACTTTTCATTTAATCACTACCCGTGCTTAGTTTCTACCTAAGACTCTCCTAGGTATGAGACCCTTCTCAATTCCCTTTCAACCACAGCAGTGATAGAAATTACAACTCAATATAAACAATCCAGCTCTAGTATCAACACGACACAAGAGAGGCTCACAAATATAAACCCTAAAGCTTACTAAGCATCAATGTATTTTTTTACACTTTTCTTAGGTTGAATCCATTCTATTTATAATCATAAACTAGACTGGATTTAGGCTTCAAAATGCAGCAATTCTGTTACACAAAATTTGCAACTAATTCTCCTCAAGAACAATTTCTTCAATCCAAAGTTTCTTAAAATGCCTTCATATTTAGAAAAAAGCACCTTTGAATTATAATCAGAATCTCTGAATCCTCAGTCTCGGACGCCACTTAGGATAAACAAATAATCCCAGAATAATCTGAGATATAGAAATAAAATAACAGTAATAAAAACTAAAAGATAACAGACAAAGATGTCGAATCATCATGATAGGACATCTTGTCTAACATCTTGATCTTCAGTTATTTCTTCGTGTTAGGACATCTTGTTCAACATCTTGATGTCAAGTTAGTTTTAATAAAATTGATGCCAACCTCAAAAGCTTGGAGTCATCAATCTCCCCCTTTGGCAGATTTTGGCTAAAATTAACTAAATAACTCTTGCAAGCAGAAACACAAAAGGCAAAGGCCAAAACAAAAATCAGAACATCAGCAGCGGAATAAACACTCTAAAGCCTCCCCCTCAATCAGACCCTTCTTCTGCAGCAATAGATTAGAACTCTCCACCTTAATAACAGCAGTTAGTAGTTAGTAGTGGAGTGGTTAGTAAAGTTAGTATTACTCCCCATTTTTAGCCATAATATGACAAAGGCAGTTAGACTAACTAAATAACCAAACAATAACATAAGGGTTTAAAGTACATAACAAGCACATGAAGTGCCAAAAATCATCTTGGTCATTAAACCCTTACACAACCATAAAACAAATTATCTTCAGTAGCCTCATCATCCTCTTCCTCTTCTTCACCATTAAGTTCATCATCTGAATATCAGGATATTGCTGATAATTAATGCTACAAATGAGAGTTGTCATTGAAGACTTCTCTCTATTTGGTGGGAACACATATACACTTACACAAATAGTATTCCCACACCAAATTTACTGCTACAAATCTTCAGACAGGCAAACGCCAAGCTTGCCCCTCAATACGTCAAATTGATTAGCATCCAAGGCTTTAGTAAAGATATCAACTAACTGATTCTCTGTGGCAACATGCACCAATGTTATCACTTTGTCTTCCACAAGGTTTCTAATAAAGTGGTTTCTGATGTCAATATGTTTGGTGCTGTTGTGCTGAATAGAATTCTTTGAAATATTGATGGCACTCAAATTGTCAAATGTCATGACATCTTGTGTGACATTATACTCAATCACCATCTGCTTCATCCACGTCATCTAAGAACAACTGCTACCTGCAACAATGTCTTTAGCATCAGTAGTAGATAAAGAAACACAATTATGTTTCTTACTAAACCATGAAATCAAGTTGTTTCCCAGAAAGAAACATCCACCAGAGATGCTCTTCCTATCATCAGCACTACTGGCCCAATCAGAATCACAATATCCCATCAACATGGAATTAGAACTATGAGAATATAATAAACCATAGTCACATGTACCATTCACATACTTCAGAATCCTTTTGACTTGATTGATATGAATGACTTTAGGTTCAGGTTGATATCTAGCATAGACTCCTACAATAAAAGTTATGTCAGGTCTGCTTGTAGTAAGGTATAGAAGACTGCCAATCATGCTTCTATACAAACTCTGATCAGCACTAACACCCTTTTCACCCTTAGACAACTTTAAGTGTGTAGGAGCATGAGTTCTTTTGTGGTTAGCATTCTCCTGCCGAAACTTCTTCAAAATACTCTTTACATATTTCCCTTGACAAAGGAATATGAAGTCTTCCATCTGTTTGACTTGGAGACCAAGCAAGTAGGTTAATTTACCCACTAAACTCATCTCAAACTCATATTGCATTTGCTTGATAAAGTGTTGAACCGTCTCATCCGACATCCCTCCAAACACAATACTATCAACATAAATTTGAGCTATCACGAGTTTTCCATTCCTTCTCTTTAACAAAGAGAGTTTTGTCAATTACATATTTTCTATATTCAAGGTTGACGAGGAATTTATTTAGCATCTCATACCAAGCTCTTGGAGCTTGTGTCAACCCATGCAAGCCTTTCTTCAATTTGAACACACGATCTAGATATGTAGGATCAACAAATCCTTTTGGTTGCTCCACATATACTTCTTCGTATACTCTTAAAATCCATTTGAAATAGCTTGAATTTCAACAGGAAAGCCACTCCAAGTAATACTCTAAAAGACTCCAATCTAGCAACAGGAGAAAAAAGTTTCATCAAAGTCCACTCCTTCAATCTAAGTGTACCCTTGAGCAAAAAGTCTAGCCTTGTTTATAGTAATCATACCTTACTCACCATACTTGTTTTTAAACACCCATCTTGTACCAATAATATTTTACTCTTCAAGTCTTGGTACAAGATCCCAGACATCATATCGTTTGAACTGCCTAAGTTCCTCTTCCATAGCATTGATCATAATTCACCAGTCAAGGTTTCCATGACATTCTTGGGTTCCAACTTTGAAACAAAGCAAGAACCAACAACAACTTCTCTTGATCTGGTCATTCTTCCACCATTTGAATCTCCTATTATAAGCTCCTTAGGATTATCTTTTTAAATTCCGGTAGAGGATCCCTTGTCTACTTTCTCAGTCTCTTCAGGTTCAGAATTAACATTGTTTGAGTCTGTAGCATCTTCATGAGTATCATGTAATGTTCTAACATCTTCTGTGACATCTTCATCACTCATGGGAAAGAATGCTCTAATATCATATGTAACACCAGCTTCTGTAGTTGGGTCATCAACCATAACATTTATGGATTATAACACAGTCTTAGTTCTTGAATTGAAAACTCTGTAGGCTCTGTTATTTGTAGAGTATCCCAGAAAGATTCCTTCATCACTTTTGGGATCCATCTTCCTCCTTTGCTCCCATTCATCCAAAATGAAACATTTGCTTCCAAAAACATGGAAGTATTTCACAGTTGTCTTCCTTCCTTTCCATAGCTCATATAACTCACCTGATGTGCCAGATCTAATGGTTACTCTATTTAGAATATAACAAGTAGTATTCATGGCTTCAGCCCAAAAATGATATGAGAGTTTCTTGGCATGAAGCATGACCCTTGCACATTCTTGAATTGTCCTATTCTTTCTCTCAACCATACCAATCTGTTGAGGAGTGATGAGTGAAGAAAACTCATGACTAATTCCTTCAGAGGAACAAAAATCATCGAACTTGTCGTTCTCAAATTCCTTCTCATGGACACTTCTAATTCTAACTATGCTACAATCCTTATCTCTTTCTAGTTTTTGACACATTTCTTTGAACAATTCAAACACTTCAGACTTCTCTTAAATGAAATGCACCCAGGTGTATCTAGAGAAGTCATCCACCACAACATAAGTGTAGCATCAGTTTTTTTGTGACGCGACCACTACTGCTTTTGGTGCTATTTTCTGATTTCTATATTTATCCTATGAAGCTTAAAATGAAGGGGGATATATCTTAAACTAACCATGCACGCAAGTGTTTTTCCTACAAATGCGAAGAGATCTGAAATTGGGGGTTGGCTATACAAAGGGAAGCTATTAACACTCAGAGTATCTATAGTAATCTATAGGAGCCTGTATTTGCATCTGTTTTTACTATTTGAATTGCTTTCTTGAGTCTATTTGCTGTCAGGTGGAGAAAGTTTCTCCTCTGAGGAAATGTTTTTGTTGTTTTAGGGTTTTCTATTGTTTTTGAAAAGGTATCTGGACCTAAGATTTTTGACTAGTGCGCTCGCTAAGATTTCACAATCTTATGCCTACGTATTCCCCTAAAGAGATTTGAGGAAATCGGAGCGTTCGTAGTTCCTCCTATTCTATGGGAGGAAAAATGTTTGGTGTCTTGTTCAAAGCCTAAGATTGAAGTTAAAAAGTGTTTATGTCTTGTTCAAACCCAAGATTGAAGCTAAAAAGAGTATTTGTGCCTTGCTTAAAGCCCAAGATTAAAGCTAAAAAAGTGTATTTGTGTCTTGTTCAAAGCCCAAGATTGAAGCTAAGAGAATATTTGAGAGAGAATTTGTCATCTCTAAAGGGAGATATCTCACCTATTAATCACAATCATTGAGGGATTGATTATAAGGGAAGATGCTTTAACTGAGATGTGTGGAATCTAGCAATGTCATATCTTCCTTTATAAGAGAGTTGAAATGTCATGAAGGAAGAATCTTTAACTCAGTGTAGAGCAATGCCACTTTTTCCTTTATGAATCCTTGCATGCTAATAGAGGGACATTGACTTGGATGTGTAGAATCCAGAGGCTTTCCACTTACATCACTTAGATGAAACAGATGTTTAGCCATGATAAGGGAGGGACTCCAGCTTGGATTTTGAATCAACAAGTGTAATACTTACATAAATTATTTGGAAAAAGGTTTAATTGTTTGTTTTGAAATGTGATGTATAGAGGAAATATCCTCTTACAGAGAGGACTTAGAGTCTCATCCATGGGGATGTTGAATTATGTGCCTTGATCAAAGCTCAAGGTTGAAGATAAAAAAGGGGTTGAAAATGACTCAACTGGGGGAGTATTATATATGTCTTGTACAAGGTGCAAGATTGAGCCTGACCGGGGAAAATCATTATATGAAGCCTAAGAGGAGGTTGAGGGAATTTAAGTGGAGACTGACTTTTCCTAAGGAAAATTAAATCTAAGAGCAACTTCTGACTTCTTTGAGGAATCAAAAGAGAAACCAACTCTTGCTGGAGATTAGAGGAAAGTTGGATTTCTTGAATTGCCATAAAGACTTTGATTCTTTTAAGGATTTGTTGATTGTAACCTGACTCTTGCTATGGATTTTAAGGTGGAAGTCAAGCCTTGTTGAGGATCTGAGGAGACTCAAAGGATGATTTTGAATATCTTAGAGGTTTTAACTTTCCTAGGAATTGATGTAGGGATAGAGATGACTAGGGTCTACCTTATGCTTTTAGGAAGCCTGAGGATCCTTGTATGAAGCCCAAGAGAAGGCTAGGTATGCTTCTAGGGAGCTTGTGGGTCCTTGTATAAAGCCCCAGAGGAGGCTAAGGAATTTAGTCTGTCCAAGTCTTAAGAAGAGTTCAAGAAAGGTTTCACCGAGAAATAATCCTTTGTTGTTGAACTGTTCCAAGATCAAAGGGGTTAAAGAAGAAGTTTCATCAAAAAATAATCCTCTCTTTACTGAAGTTTTTCAAGGTTGAATCAATTGAACGAAGCCCAAGAGGAGGCTGACTGTATTGGGAAGAAGAATTCCATTGTATAGGGGGGAATTAGTTGTTTGAACTAAGTTATACTGATTGACAAGGATCTTATGGTTTGAACTAGTATAAACTATGGATGATTTAAATGCTAAGAGAAACCTAACAAGATATGTACACGCATATATACATAGATATGAACAAGTATATAAATAAGTATGAATTAAATTGAAAAAGGTGGTGGGTCTTATTCTCTACATAGAGGCCCAAGTGTATTGTGATTGATTAGATGTTTTCTTCAAGACTGAGTTAGGGTTTTGAGAAATTGAAGAAAGTTTTGACTTTGAAGATGACTTGATCTCTAAGTAAACAAAGGTGTTGGATCTTACAGTCTAGATAGAGGCCCAAATGATTGTTTGCATCTTATATAAAGCCCATGATGAATGGGGCTAAAAGATTTTCTATTTACAAAAGGTGTCAGGTCTTACACTCTATCAGAGGTCTAGAGTTATTGTTTGAAACAAATTTTATATACAGAGAGATGAAACTTACACTCCTAACAGAGACCCAAATGATTTTGAAAACACTGTGATTTTGAAAACTGAGAGGAGAGACTTATATTATAGTAGAGGCCCTAAAAATGTTTATTTGTGTACAAAGGGATGGGACTTACACTCTATTAGAGGCCCAGAAGTTGTTGTGAAAACAGTGGTCGCACCGTGATTTTGAAAAGTGCAATGGGACTTATACTATAGAAGAGGCCCAAAAAATGGTTTATTTACAAAGAGGGTTGGGTCTTACACTCTAATAGAGACCAATGATTATTTGAAATGAAGTTTGAAAGATTGAATCATAGGGAAAAACCCTAATTTCATTTTTAATGGTATTTTCCAAAGGAAAATCAATAAAAAAATGTATAATTTATCAAATGAATCCACCAATCATGTTATAAACAATGATTAAGGTTTATGAAAAAAGTATATTATCCACATGAATATTTAAAATCATTTTGGCTTTTAAAAAAAATCAAGAAAAAAATCATTTTAAAATATTTAAAACAATTTAAAATAATATTTTTAATATAGTAGGGTATTCAAATGACATGTGTGAAAAGATTGGGATTAAAAATAATTAATTTGATAGGAAGCTGTGGTTTTGAAAACATGATTCTCACTTTTGAGAATTTTGAAACTTGGAGCAAAAGCAAGAAAGGAGAGAAAACAAGTGTTGAGTTGTTTTGGTGTGTTTAGAATGGTAAAAAATGTCTTCTATTTATAGGAGAATGGATTTGTCTTTGCTGAATAATGATAGCTTGAACATTGGCTTGGATTCAAAGGTTTTGGCAAGATGTATCATTTCCCCTCACACAATGCACCATAGCTCTCCACATGGCTAGCTTATCCTTTGAATCATTCCACATTCCTCAGATGTTTTATTGTTGTTTATATGAGCATCTTGACTAAAAAGAGTACCATTGTTGAATATGCACTATTGCACGTAAATGCCTTTGAATTTAAGGCATAATGTGACATAAACCATTAATCCAATTTGAGATATCTCTTAACCCTTTGACCCAATTTTGCAGGTTTGTTATGATCTCTTCTGTTATGCATTGAATGTGACTGGCATTGATCATTAAACTTGACAAGAAAATCGTGTATGGCAAGTAAATGACCAAATTGATTTTGTAAAATAGTTTGCAGCAAGGTGTATTGGTCATTCCATATCCCTTTGCTCAAGTGGATTTATATCATGCTCTTAGGCTCTTTGGAAAGCTAGGATTATGTACTTCAACTTTGATGTTTACATTTGGTCTTGATTCATATTTAATCATAATGAGAAGTGTGTCCAAAGTTTGACAAAACATGAGGCAGATTCTGCTTAAAAAATTCTAAGTGTCAAAGTTCAAAATCTTATGAAACCCTAACTTTAATACTTCATATCTCAAAATCTATGCATTTTTTGGGGGTACTTCTGCTTTGGAATCTTGTTGTATGTAAGAAGATCTATCATTTGAGCTTTGGATGAAAAAAATGGTTGCTTGGATCACAAGTTATGGCCTTGTAATGTTGGGTAAAAACCATGTTTCTTCCATAACTTAGTGAAATTTGAAGTTTCTCAAGGTTGCCTTTTTTGCAAGTAACCTCACTTTTATTGATTTATCATGATCCAAATCATAAGTTAACATTGTTCTTGACTTAAAGAGGCAATGTTTGCCAAAAAAATCCCAAAAGTCAAACTTAGTTTTGATCACAGTTGACTTTTTTCATTAGATGAAACTTGAACTTTGCGACCCTTTATGAAATCAAGTACTTTGGATGAATTGAACCAAATGGCTGGATTCCAAAGGTGTTTTTTCTTAAAGAGAGGTGAAAACTCCTATGTTGGAGATGTCATTTGCTTGGAGAGATTACATCATACTTCCCTTCAATACTTCCTCGAAGAGATGCCAAGTGATGTAATTTAATTTGAGGTGCTGATGAATTCCTGTAAAGCAGGACAAACTTCTCAGAGAGAGACTGCTACTTGTCGACCTACTAGGCATTTATGGGGAAAAATAGGTTTCTTAAGAGATGGCTATTTGCTTGTCGATTGGTAGAGGTTCCTTGGTGGATGTGATGTTCATATTGGTAAGAGTCTGTCGTTGAAAGGCTTCCGTCGAGGATTTTCCTGAATCCGAGAAAGAAAAATATCATCTTCAATGGCAAAGAGTGAAGTTCCAAAGGTTCATAACCAAATTTCTTCTTGCCTTTCAGAGGTTCAAGTTATCAAAGCGATCGAGGACCGATTTCAATCTAAGAATGAACTGGAGAGAGATCGTCTAAACAAGGCATTTCCTGATGAAGAAAGACTCAAACTGGGATTTTATCCTATCTAAGTATGGAAAGGAAACTGAAGAAAAATCTTCCACGAGGATCAAACCCAGTGGGGATTTAGAAAAAGGCACATCCTTTCTGCATAAGACTGACGACCCTAATGGAGAGAGGAAAATTAGCACTTAGGGGGTGAATGAAGCAACTTATGCATTTATGAATATGAATATGAATATGAATTAAATATGGATGATGTATGTATGAATGAATGCTTATGCTGACAAAACAGACACGACATACTGACTAGTGATGAACACAACTGAATACTTGGCCACTGTAGGGGGTAAAAAGTATCACTAGTGAAGAGTATTGTCGAGGGAAACAAAGTCCTGTTGCTGAACTTCACCTACTCTTGGTGGTAAACAGAATGCGGCTCTTGAGGAGTGGAAACTTTTACCGGTGTTCTTTTTTTGGAAATTAGCAGCCTATTGGAGGAAGGGATTCCTATTTCTTATCTTTATTCTTGATGATAATACTCTACTGAGGATAGAAACGTTTAGTTGAAGGGATATGAAACTCGATCCTCGATATATGGGATGCCTTATCCTATCAACCTGAAATAAACGATCTTCCATTTCGGATATATCGATTACAAGAAATACTTCGATTCTGCATTTTGAGGTTTAAATGCTTTCGGAGAAGTTATTGATGTTCCTTCTTGTTTTCATTGATTAAAAGGAAATTGCCATCATTATTTTAAAAGAAGAAGTAAAAATTTAGAATTTCTGTTTTGAAAACAAAAATTCATTTTTGTGTTTCAAGAATGTTAATCAAATAAACATGTCATTTTGCAAAGTAGAACAAGTAAGAATTGCAAACAAAAGGTACAAGGGCTCAAGTTTTCATTAATAGAATGTTAATCAACCTAATGCATGATTCCATGGAGCATTAAAAAGTTTATAAAATGGTAATTTAAAGGGAAAGGGCAACATTGAAACATAATGACCATTATCCTTTTATCAACTTTGAATTCTAGACATTCTTGAGCTCCTGTTGAAGGTGACCTTGATTGAGGATTCTTTGATAGATGACGTCAGTTTTAAGGAACCAATTATTTTGGATGCAGTTACTTGCCATAAATCTCTAACTTTTCCTAGATCGTATTTTCAAGATTTCAATCTATCAGGATGATTATTTGCTATTTATGTCTCTAATTTTTTCCTGGACCGCCCTTTTGGATTTTCAAACCACTGAGACGCTCTTTTTTGCCTAAGTCGCCCTTTCGGGTTTTCAACTTAGCGATATATATATATATATATATATATATATATATATATATATATATATATATATATATATATATATATATATATATATATATATATATATATATATATATATATATATATATATACATATATATATATATATATATATATATATATATATATATATATATATATATATATATTTAATTTTAGGCGAAGTATTTCTTGTCTGCATCAACATTTATGGGATAAGTAAACTCTTTTCCACCCATGGTTGTGAGTATTAAGGCACCACCTGAGAATGCTTTCCTAACAACATAGGGGCCATCATAATTTGGAGTCCATTTTCCCCTGGAATCAGTGAGAAATGATTGGATCTTTTTGAGCATGAGGTCGCCTTCTCTGAATACTCGAGGTTGAACCTTTTTGTCAAAAGCTTTCTTCATTCTTTGTTGATATAACTGACCATGGCATAAAGTTGTCATTCTTTTTTCTTCGATCATATTGAGTTCATTGTGTCTTCTTTGGCACCATTCAACTTATGTTAGCTTGGCTTCCATCAATACTCTCGTTGATGGGATCTCAACTTCTATGGGGAGTACAGATTCCATGCCACATACTAAAGAGAAAGGGGTTTCTCTAGTTGAAGTGTGAACAGATGTGTGTTAACCGTGAAGACAAAATGGTAGCATCTCGTGCCAATCTTTGTAGGTTACAACCATTTTCTGAATGATCTTCTTTATATTTTTGTTAGCTGCCTCTACCACTCCATTCATCTTAGGCTAGTAGGGAGACGAGTTATGGTGTTCAATTTTAAACTCGGCACATCATCTTGATGTTCAGGTTAGTTCCATTATCAATAATGATCTGGCTTGGAATACCATAACAGCAAATGAGATTGTTTTTGATAAATTAGACAACCACTTGTCTGGTCACATTGGTATATGATGTCGCTTCGACCCATTAGGTGAAGTAATCAATGCCTACCAGAATGAAACGATGTCTGTTTGAGGCTCTGGGTTCAATCATGCCAATCATATTAATTCCCCATATAGAAAAAGGCTATGTAGAAGAAAGAGATTTGATATACGTTGGCTGTAACATCCCAATTTTTTTCGATAATTAATTATTCATATTAATTAATTGATTTATTTGGATGATTAATTAAATGAATTGGTAGATATTTTGAGAGAAGAAAATATTGGAGAGAATTAGAATGGAAATAATATAAAGAAAAGTGGAAAGAAAAGGAAAAGTAGAAACATAAGAGAAAAAGAAGAGAAAGAAAAAGGAAGAGGAGAAAAGAGAAGGAAAAAGAGGAAAACTTGGATTCTTCAAGAACAACTTCCAACTTTCGATTAATCAAGGTAAGGGTGTGGAATATTTTAATCCTATCAATGTTTGTGATCATGTATGTGTGTGTTTGTATTTGTTTGGTTGTTCTCCATCTTTTTCCATTTCAGGTCAAAATGGATTAATCGGTAAAAATCGATATTTGAAAGGTTAGAATCGGGAATAAATGGTGTAGTTTAGTCGGGTAATGTTGGGTTAAGATTACTGGAGTTGATTGGAATTGAATCAGTTGATTTTGGGAGGATTGGACGATTTTGAACAGTTTGGGGTTCTGGGTCTGCAAGTTTGCTAGGCGAACAGGAAGCGAAGGTTCGCCAGGCGAAGCCCAGCGAGTGGGTAGCGAGCCATTACAGTGGCCAAACTCAGTCTTCGCTGGTGTGTTCTCCAGGCGAAGGAGGTGGCGAGAGGTTTTGCCAGGCGAAGGAGGTAGCGAGTGGTAGCGAATACTTCCAGTAGTTATTGTCTTCCTTCGCCAGTGAGTTCGCCAGGCGAGTGGAGCAGCGAGCATTCGCCAGATGCTTTGATAGGCGAAGGTCAACGAATGTGACAACATTTTTATTTTCCTGTGTTTTTCCATCCAATATTGATTGTGTGGTTTGATTATGTTTAGTCCTTATCTGAATTGAATAGTTTGCGTACTATTGTGATAAGATGTGATGTGGGTAGTCGTAAGGCGTGAATCCTAGGTTGTGGAATTGGTTATGAAATGTGGTCTTTTGAAAAATTTACGCATTGTTTAAAATTGTTTAAAATGCATGATGAATATGATGAATGTGATTGCGTTCGTTGCCGTTGGCACGATATTGTGAATGCATATTGGTTGTATGCAATTGTATGTGAAGAATGCATGAAAACATATCGTGAATATGCGTGCATTGCTTGATAATTATGGTGATGGTATTGAATTGTGAATATTTTGATTAATTGAGATATGTTGTGTGTGCAATCATTATTATAATTCTCGAGTGATGAATTATTTGAATGCATGGGATTAAAATGCGAGAACGGTCTTAAGTGCATTTGGTGGTTGATTGCATATGAATCATTTAGTCAAGAGGCAATACTTGCTAGTCTCGTGGAGGCTAGGGACTTGTCCCAAACCTAGAGAGAGGTTTGAAAGCTTAGGGAATGGGCTTTTGTTGTTATCGGTCTTGGGAACGGACCCGGTTTAAATGTAAAAACCGAAAAATGATAACAAGTGTTGGTACCACATGGCATGAGTTACATTGAGTTGGATTGAGTCACATAGCATAGAGATAAATGTTGTGTGAATGTATGCATATGTGTATGTTATGTGAATTGATGAGAACTATGGATGTGTGCATGATAATTATACTTGGTGATCATTCCATATTTGTTTATATATACATATGTTGTGATGTATATGATAATGAATTGTGGTGAGAAATGCGGAATATGTGTATTCTATGCTTGTGTGTGTGTGTGTGTGTCTATATATATATATATATATATATATATATATATATATATATATATATATATATATATATATATATATATATATATATATATATATATATATATATATATATATATATATATATATATATATATATATATATATATATATATATATATATATATATATATATATATATATATATATATATATATATATATATATATATATATATATATATATATATATATATATATATATATATATATATATATATATATATATATATATATATATATATATATATATATATATATATATATATATATATATATATATATGCATTGATTATTATGATAATATTTCTCACCCTTCTACTGTTTTATAATGCTCTATGAGGCATTGCAGATTAGGTTTGCTGGAGGTCTTTTGTGAAGTATAGCTTCATTCTTTTTGTCGGTTAGCTCTGATATGTAGCACCGGTTAGTTAGGATTGTATAGTATTCTTTTGAGATACATTTTGTATATGTATCTTATAGTAAATGTTTATGTAAACACGAATGATGTGATGAAACAAACTGAATGATATGTATTTATATGATTACATGTTTTAAGTGATTCAATGTTTAGATTTTCCGCTTTAATTCTAAATATTGAGATGTGGGTGTAAGGACTAAGTTCCTCTGTTGAAGCTATGCCACTGTACATGTCTTTTATAGAGCAGGTGTTGTGTGTTATTTTGTGCATGATGTGGCATACTTCTTTTATACCATGTTTCAAATTTACTCTGATGAAATTTTATTATGTGATTTATTTGTTTTTTTTTTGGTATAGAAGGGGGTGTTACATTAAGTGGTACCAGTACCAGAGCAGGTCAGTCAGTTGACCAAGTTGTTAGTGTGTTCATTCCATTATGCATTTGGTATGTGTGTGTAGCACTATCAATATGGTTGTTCTAACGAGGATTTGTTGTGGGAATCAAGAACAATGGTTGCAGGCAGGAATGATGAAGCGATTGTGGAGGCTTTGGCGATGTTGGCTGGAGCGATTGGGCAGAATCCTCAAGCCAATGTGAATGTTGGAAATAACGCCGAAGACAAAGGGAACCCATGAACCTGACAAAGCACAAGTATGGCTGAAAGCGATTGAGAAGATCTTTCGAGTCATGAACTGTTCGGATGCATAGAGGGTGCAGTTTGGCACTTATATGCTTGAAGAAGAAGCTGAGGACCGGTGGGGTAATACTCGCCAAAGGTTTGAAGAGGATGAGATTGTGGTTACTTGGGATGTTTTTAGAGAGGCATTTCTGGAGAAGTATTTTCCAGAAGATGTGCATGGTAAGAAGGAAATTGAATTCCTTGAGTTGAAGCAGGGTAACTCAGCTGTAGCCGAGTATGCCACAAGATTTGAGGAATTGATTAAGTTTTGTCCTCATTACAACACTAATAATGCTGAGAGATCCAAGTGTCTCAAGTTTGTGAATGGTTTGAGGCATGAAATCAAGCAAGCCGTTGGTTATCAGGAAATTAGGCGATTTTCTGAGTTGGTGAACAAGAGTAGAATTTATGATGAAGATAGTAGAGCTCGGTCTAGTCACTACAAGAGTTTGAATGATAAGAAAGGAAAAGGTCAATTTAGAGGGAAGTCGTATGTGACTCCTGATGATAAGGGGAAACAGAAAGCTGGTTATGGA
Source organism: Lathyrus sativus (assembly GCA_963859935.3). Taxonomy (NCBI): domain Eukaryota; kingdom Viridiplantae; phylum Streptophyta; class Magnoliopsida; order Fabales; family Fabaceae; genus Lathyrus; species Lathyrus sativus. The sequence continues at coordinate 613,245,379 of OZ012735.1, read as the reverse complement.
AAGAAGCCGAGTGGGGGAGGAACTTCCACTCCGGTGAAGTGTTTTAGATGCGGTGAAGAAGGACACCGTGCTCCTGAGTGCAAAAGTGTTGAGCAGAAATGTTTTAAGTGTGGCAAGCCAGGCCACAAAGCTCTTGAGTGCAGAAGCGGTGCGAATGTGACTTGCTACAACTGTGGTGAGCAGGGGCACATTAGTACCAAGTGTGACAAGCCAAAGAAGACTCAAGGGAATGGGAAAGTGTTTGCTCTATTTGGATCGGAGACTGCTAGTGAAGATCGATTGATCCGAGGTACGTGCTTCATTAATGGTATACCTTTAATCGCTATAATTGATACTGGAGCTACACATTCTTTTATTTCCTTTGATTGTGTTAAGAGGTTACATCTTGAGTTGTCTGTTATGAGTGGTGGTATGGTTATTGATACTCCTGCTATGGGTTCGGTAACTACCTCGTATGTGTGTTTGAATTGTCCGTTGAGTATTTTTAGTAAAGACTTTGGAGTTGATTTAGTGTGTCTTCACTTAGATCAACTTGATGTTATTCTTGGGATGAATTGGTTGGAATTCAATCGCATCTATATTAACTGTTTTGACAAAACGATTATTTTCCTGAACCCGATGATGAAAGGGATTTGTTTATGACTGCTAAGCAAATGAAGGAATCAGTGCAAGATGGTGCGAAGGTATTTTTGTTGATGGCAACTTTGAACATTGGTGAACATGGAGCAATGGATTCTTTACCAATTGTCCGTGATTTTTCGGAAGTTTTTCCTGAGGAGATAAGAGATTTACCGCCGAAATGAGAAGTGGAGTTTACGATCGACTTGATTCCTGGAACTAGTCTGATATCGATGGCTCCATGTCATATTTCCGCATCGGAATTGAAAGAATTGAAGAGACAACTTGAAGATTTACTTGATAAAAGGTTTATTCGTCCGAGTGTGTCACCATGGGGTGCACCAGTGTTGTTGGTTAAAAAGAAGGAAGGTTCTATGAGGCTCTGTGTGGATTACAGGCAATTGAACAAGGTGACTATCAAGAATAAGTATCCACTTCCAAGGATTGATGATTTGATGGATCAGTTGGTTGGTGAAAGTGTGTTCAGTAAGATAGATTTGAGATCTGGGTATCATCAAATTCGTGTGAAGATTGAGGATATTCAGAAGACTGCTTTTAGAACGAGGTATGGACATTATGAGTATTCTGTGATGCCATTTGGTATGACTAATGTGTCGGGTGTATTCATGGAGTACATGAATAGGATTTTCCATCCTTATTTGGACAAGTTTGTGGTCGTGTTAATTGATGATATTTTGATTTATTCGGTGAAGAAGAGCATGTCGAGCATCTGAGGATTGTGTTATCTATATTGAAAGAGAAGCAGTTATACGCTAAACTTTCTAAGTGTGAAATTTGGTTGAAGGAAGTGAGTTTCCTTGGTCACGTGATTTCGAGTAGAGGTATTGCAGTGGATCTGTCGAAGGTTGAAGCGGTATCGCAATGGGAGACTCCGAAATCAGTTTGTAAGATTAGAAGTTTTCTTGGTTTGGCGGGATATTATCGGAAATTCATTGAAGGATTTGCCAAGTTATCTTTACCGTTGACGCAGTTGACTAGGAAAGGTAAAGCTTTTGTTTGGAATGCAAAGTGTGAAGGAAGTTTTCAAGAGCTTAAGAGAAGATTGACGACAACTCCTGTTTTGATTTTGCCAAATTCGGCAGAACCGTTTGTTGTATATTGTGATGCTTCTTTGATGGGTTTGGGAGGTGTGTGTCGCTTGCGCGAAAATAAGGTGTCGGCATGACAGAAGAGTCGCCACCTTTCGTTATTTATCCCTCAGAGCGGGAAAGGAAACGATCGGAAAAACCTGACGAAAAAGGGTAAGACAAGGTCGTCGCAACCATTGTCTGGGTTCGGGAGTTGGTTACGCAAGGGGAAGGTATTAGCACCCCTCACGTCCGTCGTACTCGACGGGATCCTCGCTTGTTTGTTTACTTGGACGGGTTGGTTTTATTCTATCTACCTATCAAGGCTGGCTGAAAAAGAAAAGAAAAATGACTCGGCAAAGCGTCGCACTTTATGCCTACGTATTCTCATCAGAGAATGAGAAATCAGAGTCAACGTAGTTCGGCCTACGAAGGATTGTGGGGGAAGGTAGCTCGCCAAGACTTCGCCATCTTGTGCCTACGTACTCTCAACAGGCATGAGAGATCAGAGCTCACGTAGTTCGGGAAACTACGGTTTATTTCCTGTTTTGAAAGAAGTGTTTTTTATTGTGTTTGCGATTTCAACCGCACTAGAGACTATGACCTGAGAGTGAATGCGTCGCATGTCACCCAAAGGGTACCATACTAAACATCCAGACTGTGGAAAAGAAACTCTCCCATAACCCTTTCTCAGATAGCTTAAGGCTCGTAACGTACGAAAGAAATCATTCATGATTACTGTATCTTAAACTGTTTTGAGATGCGAAGAGAACAGGCCCAACTAGGAGGGAGACTATCAAGTCCTATTGTTATCATGCCATGGATTCATCCTATGGTTGAGGTTTGAACAGGGAACTCCTAGAAGTTGTCATGCATAGGTTTCAACCTAAAAGTCTATCATCAAATCCTTATCAAAGGAAATGAGAGTCCTATGGAATCATGTCAATGATACACCAAAACAGACAAAGCATCAGCTTAACAGTAAAATGCATGCAATGCAAGTGAGGGAGGAAATGTGTGTGGGGCTTCAGCCTCCACAAGCTCGTCTCGACCTCAAGCCAGTCATGAAATAACAGTAATCATGCTGAAAAATAAACAACATGCTATCAAGCAATAAACAGTAAACTGCAATCATACAGATAAAATGAAATGAAATACCATCAGGCAAACAAACCACATGGGCAAGGGAGCTGGGCTCTACCGAATACCCGCAAGCAAAGCCACGCAATAACAATACAAGCAGAGGGAACAACTCAACCTCTAATGCAATCATGCTCTTAGATTCTATCTATTCTAGATGAACTTATTCTAATGCAACAGACAAATCAAACAAAACACACAATACAGAAAAGAAAAACAGAAGAAAGCCTCAGCTGGAATGGCAGTCTTCAGGGATTCATCCTCTTCACCAATCTTCAATGAAGTCTTCACCTTCAAGGACTCCTCCTCTTCAAAGCTTCAGCTTCTAACCCAAGTGTCAACTTGATCTTCACAAAGTCTTCAGACTTCAACAATCTCCAAGGAATCATCCTCTTCAAAGCTTCAGCTTCTATCTTCAATGGCTTCTAGATCTTCAATCAAATCTTCAATACTCTTCATTGCTTTCTTCATCTTCAACAACCCAAATGCTCCAACAAACAAGATTCAATCAACAAGATGAGGTGAGGATGTTAGAGTGCTCACTGACTTCCAAAGGATGCCATTGAGGACTTAACATCAAAAGGAAAGGCTCTCTCAAAGTTCTACCTCATAGGAAAAGGTCACTAATCCCTCCAAAGGAGAGAGGTGAATACCCTTAAGGGACTTTATATCATAGAGAAGGAAGGAGGTGGACAAGACACTCCTTGTTTATTGAATGGAATTATTCTATCTAAAGCTCTACCTATGTACTTATGATCCTATAAACAGAACAAACAAAAGCTAACTAAGCTCCACTTCAAGGTCTTCAAAGTCTTTAATGATGATCCACAAGGTCTTCAACTCAATCTTCAAGGCTCACACATTCAAAGGAGAAGGAAAGAAAGCAAAACAATACAAACTATGCCCTTAAGCAACACACATGCTAACCATACATTCAAAAATCAATTAAAAATACTAAAATACTATATAATATTCTTGTAAAATTCTATGGGATTCTATACATACCTACCCTTAACCCATATATTCCCCATACACTAATTTGGCCTATAAAACCCCAAAACAAAATTGTTAAGTCTACTTATGTTGAATGAAACCCTAATTTTGGTTACTCTAATCTCACCTAATTAAACTAATCAAATTTTAATCTACAAATCATGAATTAAATCCTATATGAACTATGATTCAATACCTAACTATGCCAAAATGAATGGCTCAAAAATCCTAAGGGAAGGTCCTAAAAGAAATTCTACAAAATTGAGTATACACCTAAACTTCTAAAAAAAGCTATTTACATGGAAAATATACTAAAAATATTAAAATGAAATAAAATGTCAATTTTATTTATTGATATTTTTCTAGACAAACTTATGAACATGTGAATAAAACAAGCATTAAAAAACATTCAATTTTCTATTTTATATGATTTTTATAAAATGCAAACAATATAAAGGAAATAAAATCAAAAGGAATTGAATTAAAGGGGATGTGGGGTGAGAAAAGTAGAAGCGCCCAGTTCAATTGCTGTTGGGCTGAGCATATGGGGGTGCGCGTAGCAATCTGGTAGGCCCATGCGCTCAGAAAAATAAATTGAGAAATTAAAAGAAAATTAGAAAGCCAACGGTATGAATAGCAATAGTTTTTAGTTTAAAAATGGACTTGGGCCGCGGGTGGGGTGTGAGTAGCACAAGTTTCATTAAGCCCAGAACTCCCAACTAATTCAAACGCTGCGTTTAGCTCTTGATTTTTCCCTCCGTTTCTGAAATTAAACCTGGCCCATTGGATGAGATGAAAGAGTCAATTAACCAGGATGATCCAACGGTTGATGGCCATCGTCCCCAAATGTCATTAGGGTTTCATCCAAAACAGAATTCATGCACGATTCTTCCCCAACCTCGTTCTTCCTTGTTACCTGATGAAATCCAGAAATTCCAAAAGCAAAAATGTGCTACTGATTACCATGAACACGACCATACAAGTAGTTCTCCCTGAAACCCCTTAAATCGTCCAAACAGAAAGCTTCAATACTAGGGTTTCACCACTTTCTTCTGGTATCAACCTTGATAGAACTCAATCCTACTGATCCAAACTTGTTCTACATGTTACCCTAACCAAACTACACTATATCATATCCATTAAAACTCAATACACAGCATTTTCTTGATCATCAAAGAACCTAACACCTGTCATTGATCTTCATGAAACTCTCTGAAATTCTATGGAATCGATCACCTAATCAAGTCTAACAATCCTACACCAAAGATCTAACCTAACTATGCATAATTAAGGAGATATGGGAGACTCCACCCACCTGTCAAGTATCAATGGTGGAGGTATGAACAACTCGATTTGGTACTTGAACCTGCTTCAAAATACTCCTCTAATGGTGGATAGGGTTCTGTTTGCAAGAGTTGTGATGGATGAGGCTTGCAATGATAAATTCGAGCTTGACTTGCACTTGAAGGAAACCTTGGATATCTCTTTCTCCTCTCACTCTTCACCAATGGATTCAGCAACTTTTCACCAACCTTTTCTTCATTATGATTAAACCAATATATAGAAACCAATGGAAGAGTCTAGAAACTTATGGAATCATCTAGAAAGTTTTAGAATTTCTCATGAAGTGATATGTGGTATCATCTCATATCATGCATTAAACCTCTTAACTTTGCTTTAAAATCTCCCCTTGTGAGATATTGGAAGGGAATGTGTGAAAAACAAGCCTTGGTTTTGCCTTATGTGAAGATTTGCAAGTTGCCTTATGATGCAAGAATCAAAATTACAAAGAAACCTCCATTTTTAAGCTTCAAATCAAAAATATACTTGAACCATTGTTTTTAAAATGATGTTGGGAGTCAAAATGACATATTGGATGACCTATTTTGGATTTGTGGATCTCCCAAACCAAATTCCAACTTGGATCCATTTACCTTATAAGTCATTTTTAGGTCATTTTTACCCAATCTTGTAAATCCTTGCTAAAAGCTTTTTCAAAAACTCATTACCACTTTTCTAGGCTTAAAATCCCATTTTGAACATCTTTTATGTTTTGAGTTTTTTCATTTGAGGCTTGGAAATAGGAGATATGGCCTTTGCTTAAAATGACCTATAACTTCCAAATGGCCAAAATACCCTTGTCTTGTTCAAACCATAAGTTGAGTTCTACAAATCCTATCAAGGACTTCTAGTACTATATAGAAAGCTAAGAAGATGCTCTTCAACATTCATATTGACCAAGAAATCATAGGAATCATCCTACTAGGGCAAAAGTTGTCTGCAAGTTGGGTGACTTTCAAGGACCCAGATTCACACACCTCAGATGACCTGTAATTTGTCAAAACCATAACTTGAGCTCTGCAACTCCTATCAAGGACTTCCACCACTAAAATTAAAGCTAAGAACAAGCTCTACAACATTCATGTTGTGGGGAAGATGAGATATCAATCACACCTTGAGCTAAAACTGCCTGGAAAATAGGGATCAAATTAGGGTTTTTTCACTGACAATCCTTAGAAACCCTAACTCAAAACTTCTCAAACTCCTCAATCATGATGAGTTGGTCTAAGAATCATTTTTATAACATCTCCATACATCATTCCATGATCACATGGCCCTTGGATTAGGTCTCAACCTTCTCCAAATCATTAGTTGACCTAGGGTTGACCCAGTCAAAACCCTAATTCTTCCATTCATGGTTGAATCTTCTGAATTCTTGCATAATGACCTCTATGGGCTTCATGAGGGCTATCAAGACATATCATAGGCTTTCTCAAAGCATCAAGTTCATTCTCAAAGTCTCAGAATCATCTGAGGGGCTCCCACAACTCTCAAGCTATGAAGCATACAACCTTGGCTTCAACCAATTCCTCTGAGGATCTCTTGAACTTTCTGATGAAGGTATCAACTTTCAAACACTTGATGGGTAAATAAATGTCGGTCAAATTTTGGGGTGCAACAGCTGCCCCTATTCAAACGGCTTGAACCTGACTGGGTGAGAAGCGAACGGCTCTCAGCCAATCAAGGTGCGAGACGATTGAATACCGGTAAACCCGAAAATTTGCCAACTGCACGAGCACACGATACTCTGCGGGAGACAAACCTTCGAACACTGCAATACTAGCTGCTCAACGTCTAGCTGGAGAAATACTGATCTGACATCGCCGTCAGTTATCCATGTTAACTTCTTCCGATATTGCCTTCAGACAACCACAACACCCAACCTTGCCGCTGGAAGACTAAACCATCTGACATCGCCGTCGGACAATCAAAATACCCCGCATCGCCGCCGGAGAACTGAATCTGACATACCCAACATCGCCGCTGGAAAACTGAATCTGACATCGCCGTCGGAAACAAACATTACTCTGAGAGACACCCGACATCGTCGTCGTACAAACATCATCTCTACTGGGAATTTAAAGAGTCTGACCTCACCGTCAAACAATCATTCAACATCGCCGCCGAACAAACATCATCTGACATTGCCGTCAAACAATCATCCAACCTCGCTGCCGGAAACAAACACTGAACAATTCTGACCTGGGGTTCACCCCTGGTAAATGGAACAAAAGGTACACTTGCGTATTTGAAACTACTCCGCTGTGAATGAGAGACTCAACCAAGCACACTCTGATCTGGGGTTCACCCTCAGAACCATAACGAACATCCAAATACTACTGCATACTGATCTTACCGTAGAACTTCAGCGTCAAAACTATATGAAACCCTGGCCCCTGGCCACTTCCATCTTCCGCTAGAAAAGATCTTCACGTATTTCTGAAGGTAAGCATCCTTGGCCTTCAAGGATGTAAACTTCGCCCGTCGGCAACCCTGCAGGAGGTATCTTCGACTTCAGTCTGAAGAAAATGATCCTTGGCCCTCAAGGATACATGGATCTGCCTTCAGGCAACTCCGCCTCTGCTATAGAGTATCCGTGACTTCAGTCATGGATCTACTTCGGCCTTCAGTCCGAAAAATGAATCCTAGGTCCTTCATGACCTTGGGGATAACCTTGCCTTCAGGCACCTTCGCTTCAGCTTGGGAAATCTGTGACTTCAGTTAGAGAAGTGGTATCCTGAGCCATTCATGACTCTACGGGGATTCAAACATTTTTCCTTCAGGAAAACTCCACTTTAGCTGGAGAAACATCTTCGACTTCAGTCAGAAGAAACACTAGTCTGGTTATACCATAGCCCTCAGGCCTCGACTTCAGTCGGGAAAAACCGCTAGTCAATGTGGTACCATAGCCTTCAGGCCTCGACATCAGTCGGGAAAACCACAATTCACTTGATCGCAATCAATCATCACCTCAGGATAACTGACTTGGTCTTCAGGCCAACACGGATCACCTTGCACACAAAAGCTGCATCCACAAACTTTTGAACTTTGTCTTCAGACACACGTTGATTCATCAACAAGGAAATCTGAATCCACAGGAACTTTCTGATACCGCCTTCAGGCGTTTACGAAGTCAATCTTTAGATTAGACATCACTGTTAGAGCAAACATATCACGCTGCGAGGGACTTCAAGAATCATCTTGAACAAACAACTTCGTCGGGCACCTTCAAGAATCATCTTAAACTAATAACCTTTCTGGATCAAACATTCTGTTGGGGATCCCTGGAATCTTCCTGGGCAACTCTTGTTGGGGACGCTACTGGGGAGCTCAAGAATCATACTAAGCAAACAACTCGGGAAATTGCGCTGAGGTCTTAAGAATCACCTTAAGCAAACGGCCCTGCTGAGGAATTCAAGAATCGTCTTGAACTGAAGATTTCGCCGGGGACCTCAAAAATCATCTTGAGCGAGCGACTGTGGGGATTACACCGGGGTCTTAAGAATCATCTTAAGAAAGCGACCTCGTTGGGGAGAATATCAGGAATCGTCCTGAGCAACTGGTCCTTTGGTGGAACACCTGTAAAACAAGAATGATAATAACCTAGATCATGCTTATGATGCATATACTTCGGCGCCATGCCCCACACGGTGGGAATGCTATGCGTTTATGCTAAATGCCATGCAATCATGCACAAATGATGCGATCCCGTCAGCAAAATAAATGCCGAGGGGGAAATTCTCCTGTCAAGGAGAAAGAACTACTCGGATAGAGGAATCATCCTACTGAGGAGAACGTGGACATGCCAATATCAATCGGACTCTGTCTGGGGAATTGATCTCCCGTTGACTGCTGCAGGGAAAACAACTTCAGTTGATATGCTGCAGGGGAACGAAGCTCTGCTGAAGGAATGCGATGTCAATCGTGAGAATAAACTGCGGGGCCTTCTCGGCTACTCTTCTGGAGATAACAACTCTGTGGGGAAACAACTTCAGCTGCTCCCCACTCCACTGGGGAAAAACCAATCATGATCTGATCAACTTCCAAGGACTCGGCTCTCTTCTGCAAACTCGGCTGAGGAAGGAGAAGTCATTCTGCTTCGCTGGAGAGAGCGCGACTTTGGGGAAATACAGCATCAGCTGTTCAATACTCTGCTAGGGAAAATCCACTCATGGTCCCAACTGTTTCCAAGGATTCGGCTCTCTTGGGGTTTGCGAACTCAGTCGTGGAGAGAGAAATCATTCTACTTCACTGGAGAGTACGACTCTGATGAGGAATTCTAATTCCGCTGGGGAAGAAGGAATCATCCGACTTCAGGGGAGAGTACAACTCTGCAGGGGAATACAACATTAGTTGTTCCCACGCTCTACTGGGGAAGAGGGAATCATCCGACTTCGGAAGAGAATACAGATCTGGTGGGGAATTTCAATTCTGTGGGAGACTTCAGTCTGGCACCATCAGTTACTGCATCCTTCGGCGTACGAACAGCTTCCTACGAGACCTCTACTTGTGACCCGGTGCTGGGGGAACACCTGCTGCGGCGACTTTACTGGGGAAAACACGAGCTTCGGCACCCGAACATTTCTATGAAATCTGCATTTGTGACCCGATGCTGGGGGTTGAGCTTTGGCCCTCGACTCAGCTGACGAGGTGACGTTCCTTCAGGACGCGTCTGCTTGGGGAAAAGAATCATCTCTGCCTGGGGAGACATATCAATGCTCACTATTCTGCGTTCAGATTCTGCGGAGGAGAGACCACTGAACACTGCTGGAGAAGGAGGACTCGTCCTGCTTCGGGGATGCGCACGGCGCACCGTCTGGAAGGTGCCACACCTGCAACAACACAAACAAACAGACAAGATACCCTCCTCAAAGGGGCCTATCAAGGTCATTATCTCGTGGCAATATTCAGGTAACTAATTGTTTCAACAATCAATGGGCCTAGGCCCGTAAGTTTATGTATGCGCATTTTATCAAAACATTGGCGTTTTCATTCACAAACAAAATAGATAAATGCTAAACACGCAAGCAGAATTGCTGAATAATATGCATTTTATTGATGGTGAACCCCTGAATGGGCAAAAAATGTTTTACAACAGAGGCAAGCTCCTGGAATGAGGAAGCCGCGCAAAAATAAAACATAAATATGCATCAGTATATACAAATGTCGGCAATGAGGCGTAGACGAACACCATGAGTTGATCCCTCTAAGACCCACTCGACTTCGATACTTCTCCGATGCTTCAGCTTTGGAAGAGATTGATTCAGATAAACGGCCCTCAGGTCCTCCAAACCACTAACAATGAAAGTTCATACGCGGAACGCAGTCATTTGCTTATTCAAATCCCTAACTTTTGCGTGAACCGCCCGTTACGGGTTTTCAGTTCACCGGGATACCCTTTTTTGCCGAAGCCGCCCAGTGTAGGTTTTCGACTTCGCGGGTGTACATTTTTTCAATATATCCCTAATTTTTTGCCTGAACCTTTTATTCTGTTTTTGGTTCGCCGGGATGCCCCTTTTTTGCCTGGACTCTTTCTTTTTTTGTCCAGCGGGTCTCTTTCAAGCAAAGTATTTTTTAACTGCGTCCGCGTTCACCGGGGATGCGAAATCTTCACCATCCATCGTGGATAACAATAAAGCTCCTCCCGAGAAGACCTTGCTGACGACATACGGCCCTTCGTAATTCGGAGTCCACTTGCCCCGGTGATCGGAGTGTGGCGGAAGAATTTTCTTCAGGACGAGATCACCCGTCTGAAAGCTTCTAGGACGCACCTTCTTATCATAAGCTTTCTTCATTCGGCTTTGGTACAGACGACCAAATGCAATCGATGCTAACCTCTTCTCGTCCATCAGGCTGAGCTGGTTCAAACGATTCGTAATCCATTCTGCCTCGTCGAGTTTCACATCAACCAAAACTCGCAAAGAAGGAATCTCCACTTCTAACGGTAGGACAGCTTCCATACCGTACACCAAGGAGAAAGGAGTTGCCCCGGTCGACGTACGCACCGTCGTACGATAACCGTGCAAGGCGAACGGCAGCATCTCGTGCCAATCTTTGTACGTCACAACCATCTTCTGAACAATCTTCTTTATGTTCTTGTTGGCGGCTTCGACGGCGCCATTCATCTTCGGCCGATAAGGAGATGAGTTGTGGTGTTCAATCTTGAAGCTCTGGCACAGCTCCTTCATCATCTTGTTATTCAAATTCAAACCATTATCAGTAATGATCCGTTCGGGAACTCCATAACAACAAATGATGTCCCTCTTTATGAATTTAGCTACCACCTGCTTGGTCACATTAGCGTACGAGGCTGCCTCCACCCATTTGGTGAAGTAGTCGATAGCTACCAGAATGAAACGATGACCATTGGATGCAGTGGGCTCGATCTTGCCTATCATGTCGATGCCCCACATGGAGAACGGCCAAGGGGAGGACATGACATTCAATGGGCACGGCGGCACGTGAACTTTGTCAGCATAAATCTGGCATTTATGACATTTCTTCGCGAATCTGAAGCAATCCGACTCCATCGTCAGCCAGTAATACCCTGCTTTCAGGATCTTTCTCGTCATGGCATGCCCGCCGGCGTGCGTACCAAATGTGCCCTCATGGACTTCTTCCATGAGCATACTTGCCTCTTTCTCATCTACACATCTGAGTAGCACGAGATCGTGGTTTCTCTTATACAGCACTCCATCAGGATTGAGATAAAAGTTTCCAGATAGCCTCCTCAGAGTCTTCTTATCCTGGGTTGACGCACCCGCAGGATACTCCTTAGTCATAAGGAAGGTATGGATGTCGTGGAACCATGGCTTGCCGTCGGTGGCGTCCTCGATTGCAAAGACAAATGCCGGTCTATCAAGACGCGAAAGCACAATTCTTGGAGCCTCATTCCAAAAATTGACTTTATACATTGAAGCCAACGTGGCTAAGGCATCAGCCATCTGATTTTCAGCTCTGGGTACATGATGGAGTTCCACCCGATCGAAGAAAGGAAGCAGCCTCCTGGCATAATTCATGTACGACACCAAATTCGCTTGACGAGTTTCCCACTCCCCTTTAATTTGATTGATTACAAGCGCTGAGTCACCATATACGTCTAGATTCTTGATTCTCAAATCAATTGCCTCTTCTAGACCCATAATACATGCTTCATACTCTGCTTCATTGTTGGTAACTGGAAACGTCAGTCTCGCAGTAAACGGGATGTGGGATCCGTGAGGAGTCGTGATGATAGCCCCGATACCACTTCCATAGGAATTAACCGCTCCGTTGAATATCAACTTCCACTGAGACGTCCTATCTGGCCCCTCACCGGGCAATGGCTCATCGCAATCCTTTGCTTTGAGAAACATAATATCCTCGTCAGGGAATTCGAACTTCATCGGCTGGTAGTCTTCGATTGGCTGTTCGGCCAGGTAATCAGACAATACGCTTCCCTTAATGGCTTTCTGGGAGACGTACTGAATATCATATTCTGTTAACACCATTTGCCATCTGGAAATCCTGCCCGAAAGAGCCTGCTTCTCGAAGACGTACTTGATCGGATCCATCTTCGAAATTAGCATAGTGGTGTGATTGAGCATATACTGTCGTAGACGTTTGGCAGCCCAAGCTAATGCACAACACGTCTTCTCCAGCATCGAGTATCGGGATTCACACTCAGTGAACTTTTTACTCAAGTAATAGATGGCATGCTCTTTTCTGCCCGTCTCGTCGTGCTGACCGGGAACACACCCCATACTATTCTCCAGAACCGTCAGGTACATGATTAATGGCCGTCCAGCCACTGGGGGTATCAAGATTGGAGGTTCTTGAAGATACTGCTTTATTTTGTCGAAGGCCTTCTGGCAATCCTCATTCCAAGTAATTGCCTGATCTTTCTTTAAAAGCTTGAACATCGGTTCACAAGTGGCTGTGAGCTGAGAGATAAACCTTGCAATGTAGTTTATTCGGCCCAAGAAACCACGAACTTCTTTTTCTGTTTTCGGCGCTGGCATTTCTTGAATAGCTTTTATTTTCGCAGGATCAACTTCGATACCTCGTTCACTAACGATAAACCCCAATAACTTTCCGGACCGCACTCCGAAAATGCACTCGTTAGGATTCAGCCTCAACCTGAACTTCCTAAGCCTCTCAAAAAGCTTCAATAAGTTGGCCAGATGTTCTTCCTCCGTTTGGGACTTTGCAATCATGTCATCAACATAGACCTCGATCTCATGATGAATCATATCATGAAACAAAGTTACCATTGCTCTCTGGTAAGTGGCCCATGCGTTCTTCAGGCCGAAGGGCATTACCTTATAGCAAAATGTTCCCTAGGGGGTGATAAACGTCGTTTTCTCCATGTCCTCCAGTGCCATCTTAATCTGATTGTAACCGGAGAAGCCATCCATGAACGAAAACACGGAAAACTGGGTTGTGTTGTCGACCAACACATCGATATGAGGCAACAGGAAATCATCCTTAGGGCTCGCCCTATTCAAATCCCGATAATCGATGCACATGCGTACCTTACCGTCTTTCTTCGGTACAGGCACTATGTTGGCGACCCACGGAGGGTAAGTGGTGACGGCTAGAAATCCTGCGTCCAACTGCTTCTGGACTTCTTCTTTGATTTTTACAGCCATATCCGGTCTCGTCCTCCTAAGCTTCTGCTTGACTGGAGGGCAATCTTCTCGCAACGGCAAGCGATGAACCACGATGTCTGTGTCAAGTCCGGGCATATCTTCGTATGACCAAGCAAAGACGTCACTATACTCTCGAAGCATCTCGACCAGTCTATGCTTGACATCATTCTGCAGCGCAGCCCCTACTCTGACATTTCTGACGAGCTCTTCAGAACCCAGATTTACTATCTCAATATCCTCCTCGTGAGGCAGAATAACCTTTTCCTCCTGTCTCAACAAGCGGGCCAACTCTTCTGGAAGGTCTTCGTCTTCATCAATCTCATCCTCGGCTTGATAGATCGGGCGATCGAAGTCGTAATGAGCCATAGAGGGTCCAGAGTCGATGTTGTCTGTTATGTGGATCCTGCAATAACAAGGGTTAAGTTTAAAGCAAGAATATGCAGGTTAGCACAAACCTCGTTGCCATTTTGCTGTTTTTCGAAATAAACATAAAACAGGAATAACAGAGAACACAATATTTGAGTACGAAGAAAACGCCTTTTATTTATTAACAAAATGCATGTGCATAATCCAACAAGGCCCTGACAATAAAACCACTATGCCCCGGGCAGGACATAGGGTTGTACAAAGATTGTAAAAAGCAAATCATTACTCTTCACTTGTCAGCTAGATAATCTCCTTGATAGTCCAATTGTTGAGGCGCTCGCCCGGCTTGCTTGGCTGAATCCAGGCGTCAAGATCACAATCGCTATCCCCGCTGTCCTCAGACGCTGCGTTGATGCTTTCGAAAATTACTTCGCCCTTGGTAAATAGGATCAGCCCCTTCCCACGAGACGAACTGCTAGACGAAGAAGATGAAGCTTCAGCATCAGGAGAATACCCCAATCCAAACTTATCCTGCTTGATCGGTACCTCCAAAACATGCCCCCAGCCTGGGGCGGAATCGGCTTCGACGACGGCCCGAGCTTCTTTGAATGAGGAGAGATTCATCTCTTGCTTCTCCACGACGACAGGAGCTACCTCTTTCACCTTGACAGCTTCAAATGATTGGCAGAGAGTTTCATGGATTTCGCCGTCCATTTCAACATATTTAAAGGATGACAAGTGGCTCACCATAATGTCCTCCTCACCACAGACGGTTACTATGCTTCCCCCGACAGCATATTTGAGCTTTTGATGCAGCGTGGACGTCACGGCACCAGCAGCATGGTTCCATGGCCGACCTAAGAGGCAACTGTAGGCAGGCATGATATCCATGATATAAAAAACCGTATCGAACGTCTCCGGACCAACTTGAATCGGCAGGGTCAACTCCCCGAAAACGTGGCGCTTAGTTCCGTCAAATGCTTTCACCACCAGATCACTGGGCGTGCAAAGCAATCCACGAGTGTCTAACTTCATTAATGCCTTCTTTGGAAGCACATTAAGCGACGAACCCGTATCCACCAAGACATGCGACATGATTGTGCCTTTGCACTCTATCGAGACGTGCAAGGCGCTGTTGTGATCTCTCCCTTTAGGAGTCAGCTCTAAGTCTGTGAATCCCAGCCCATTGCCAGCGTTAACATGGGCTACCACCTCTTCTAGCTGATTTACTGATATCTCCTGCGGCACGTAGGTAGCGTTCAATACCTTCAGTAACGCGTTGCGGTGCGCTTCAGAACACAATAACAAGTTGAGAATAGAGATCTTTGACGGAGTCTGATGAAGATGATCTACAATCTTGTAGTCGCTCTTCTTGATTAACCGCATGAACTCCTCAGCATCTTTAACTAGCAAATCCTTTTCTGCCCCACAAGGGACCTTTTCGACGGCTTTGCCTTTACCTTTATCAGCAGCCTCAGCTCTGACCACTTTCTCCGCCGCAACCTCTGTCGGCGCAAACACTCTACCGCTTCGAGTAATACCACCGACTCCTGCAAGACTCTACACAGTCCATCCGTACGGCTCTAGCTCTATCTTCTGACCATTGCAATAGACTTCAGCGCCATAATGCCATGGAACGGCGTTAGTGCTCTCAAATGGGATTGGCCCGGCCCTGGTAATAGTAATTGTAGGCGGTCGGGGCGCAAAAATGGTAATAGGTTGACGAGGAATAGTAATGGTGGCGACTTCATCCGCCTGCTTCAGCACAACCTCCCCAGATACATTTTCAATTTTCCGGCCGAACTGCAAAATACCCTCAGACATCAGACTTTGGATACCTTCTACCAGCTGCTCACACCCATCAGGAAGTGTAGCACAAGCCATACATAACTCTCCGCATCCAGGAAAGAAGCCCTTCTTCAGCAACTTAGCTTTGACGAAACTAAGCGGCGTCTTCAAGTTCTTGACATCAGTCAGCAAGTCTGCACTCTCCTCTGTGATAATGGCGTTCACTCCGCCTCCCCTATGATGAGGCATGGGGTTTTTGGTGACATTGGGCACACTATCAGAAAAGTTAATAACCTTGGCGTCTACCAAGTCTTGCACCTTGTGCTTAAAAGCTTTACAGTTCTCAATCGTATGACCTGGTGCCCCAATATGGAAATCACAAGTGGCACTTGCGTCATACCCTGGTGGTGGTGCCCCTATCAAGGGAGCCAACGTCCTTTTTTGAACTAGCTGAAGCTGAAGCAAAGTTTGCAAGAGCTGCGCATATGACATAGGTGGAGCTTCGAAATGACGATTTGCCAAAGGAGTCCGATTCTGATATTTCCTATACCCCTGCTGATTCTGTGGCTGCGGTTGCTGCTGCTGCTGCTGCTGCGGAGCTGCCGGGATATTTATGCTAGCAATCTGCTGCTGGGGGCCCTTGCCCTTTCTCCGAGCATTAGTGACAGCACTGGCATCTCCTTCTCGACGCTTGCCAGCGTAGGGTTTCTTACCACCTCCTCCAGCTGAGGATGATTCGCCTTGAATTTTTCCAATCTTTATACCATTCTCGACATGCTCGCCCATAGTGATGAGAGCCGAGAATGTCCCAGACATGCCACTGACCAGCTTTTCATAGTAGATTCCAAGAAGGGTAGCCACGAACATTTGCACTAGCTCGCGCTCAACCATCGGCGGTTGAACCCGAGCAGCCAACTCACGCCACCGCTGGGTGTACTCTTTAAAGCTTTCATTGTTCCGCTGCGATAGATTCTGGAGCTGAACTCGGTTGGGGGCCAAGTCGCTATTGTACTGATAGTGGAGGACGAACGCTTCAGCGAGATCCTTCCAGGTGCGCACTGTAGCGGGCTCCAAGCCCATATACCATTCGAGTGATGGACCAGAAAGACTATCTTGGAAGAAGTGCATCAGCAACTTCTCATCGTCAGAATAGGCAGACATCTTTCTATAGTAAGATCGAAGGTGGACACGAGGGCAAGTAGTACCCTTATACTTCTCAAAGACAGGCACCTTGAACTTATGAGGTACCTTGAAGTCAGCAATCAACCCCAGCTTGGACATATCAACGCCCAATGTATTCTGATTTTCAATGTCTCTCATTTTGTCTTCCAATGCCTTGAACCTGAGCCGAGCTTCAGCATTCAACTCTGCTTCCACACCTCTTTGAGAGAATACGTCATCCTGATGATCCTCAAGCCACGGTTTAGGCACCAACAGATTTCCGACACCAGCATTGCCGTTGACCGGCCCTATGTTAACATTGGCTCCCAGACTACCATTGCCGACGCCTGCCGCATTGAGTCAGATATTAGTCATCATATTGCCATTAGCACTGCCGTTGCCCCCGGCAACAGGAACAACATTCTGTGGAGCATCCACTGGAGGAGGAGTAGGCACAACCCCTCCATGAAGTATGCCATTACTATCAACCCTGGAGATAAAAGGTTGAACCAAAGTACGAAGCTGGTCCTGACCATTAGCGACCACCTGCATCAGCTCCATAAAACGATCCATCCGTTCACGGAGCTCTTGAACATCTGACTGCACCTGATCCATGATCCTAGTCTGATTAGCTCGAGTTGAGTAGCGGTGAATGAGTCTCTGATCAATCCTGGAGACTGGGAGCAGCTCGGAACCTGTGAACCTGAAAAACCTGTAAACATTAAAGGTTAGGAAAAGCGACAAAATGCACGCCATGCAAATGCTTCATGCAGATGCATGTGTGTGTCTGTGTGCTCGGGAGATTTCCCCCGATCCCAGTGCCTTAGTGCCAGTGCTGACAATAATAAGAGGAAGAAGTCCGGGCCCAATCATGGAAACATCAATCTCATATATATATGGAAAGGCATGTCAAGGCAGTACATAGCATCAGCGAGTACAAAACAAATCAACAGCGTGACCTCAGCCAACAAGTCTGGTGATGGTCAGCATACATCAAAGATCAAAACAACAGGAATACGACTAGTCAAGTACGGCCACGGGCGCGATACTCTGCTAATAACTCCTTTGTCTCTGGATGATCTGGCAAAGTGAGCAACCCCTCGACGAGTAGTTCCCTCTGCACAATGGTATGCTGAAGCCCCTGAACTGAACTTTCCCAAGCTCCTTCGCCAAAGCAATCCTCCAGTTTCCGCTTCTTAGACTCAAACATCAACTTATGCTCCTTCAGGTTAGCAAGGGCTTTGTTGAGTTGGCTTTCGGCGGCGTATCTGCGGGCGGTCTCTTCATCAAACCTCCGCTCACTGTCCTTTACTTCGGCTTCCAGCTTAGAGATCTGCAACATCAGCTTGTCCTCTCGCTCCTTCTTGGTGGCCAGGGAGGTCTTCCAATGCTGGTCGAACTTAGATATCCTCCGATATGCCTCGTCCAAATGCTGCTTCTTCGTAGCTAGTACATCATTAACAACCCTGAAGTCTTGACCCAAGCGTTCGCGATCAGCAATCTGCTTTGCCAAGTCTGCACCCAGTTGGTTCACCGACTCTGTTTGCTTTTTGAGAGCATGCACGACTTCGTTCCTTTCGCTTCGAAGCTGAGCTAACTCCTTCTCTAATTCTGCGTTCGCCCGCTTCAGTTCATCCCGCTCGGCTAATACCTGGTTGTGCTGATGAATGGACACAGTGGTAGGCTCTTCGACTGGTGGAGGACTCTCTGGTCTGACATGAGGAAATGGCATCCCTATAGCGTTGGCTCTGGCTCTGATCCAAGCTGAATAAGGAGGGTAGGCTTGACTGTTGCTCTTTCCCAACAAAGGCTTTCCTCTTTTGCTGATACTGTTCCACGCACGCTGAAGCTTGGACAACAAATCCCCCTCTAGAGTACCCGTGAGGTACAGAGATTCCTGTACCTCTTCCTCCTTCGGTGGAGTCCTCAAAGCATATGCGAACTGACGAACTAGCAATGACGGATTGTAGTTGATGCAACCCTTCCTACCTATCATAGGTACATTAGGAAACCCACTACAACTGAAGATCACCTCGGTACCTAGCCTGTCTCTGTCAACGAACCAATCAATATCTTCTGCAGACAAACTCATCAGACGCTCAGGCCATTCGGCTGTGGCTGCAGACAAGACGAAAGAACCCCTCTTGGGCAAATGACTATCAAACCATTTGTACAACAACGGTACGCAACATGAGACATTCTTCCCTCTTCGGTTCTCATTCTTGTAATGCACTGAGTGATAGACGTCTCCGATCAGAGTAGGGACTGGATTCCCTGAGGCGAAGATGTGAAATGCATCAAAATCTACGAAATTCGGCATGTTGGGGAACAGGATAATGCCATATATGCATAAAGCAAGGATGGCATTGAATGCGTCCCAACATTTGTCCTTAGCACACTGCTGAGCCTTAGCTATCAGAAACTGCAAGGAGAACCCAGGAACCTTGTTCCAACTCGTCACTACTAACTCAGAGGCGCCCAAATGGAGTGAAGAAGCTAAACCAGCCAGATCAGGCTCAACATCCATGTGGACAAAAGGCATCTGCCTTTTGATAGGCACACCTAGCAGATCAGCATACTCTTCCAGCGTCGGCGCGAGAACGAAGTCCTGAAAAGTGAAACACCTCAGAGGAGGGTCATAGAACTGCAGAAGAGCATGTAACCCATTCAACTCGGACGTAGAAGGTTTGCAAACCAGACTGAGCAACCTTCCATAAGACTTCCTGAACCTATCCTTCACAGAATCACCTGCTAGCGCTATCAAACCAGTCAGCTTCGACACATCAGGGGTCGGGAACTTGTACACAACAGTCTTCCTGAGAGAGGCCATAATAACAGTAGAAGGCGAGAAATCCTGGATCGGGGAAACGGTACCTGCCACACAGACACACGTTAATGGAATGCAAATGAACATGCAAACTAATGCAAAATGCAGGCATGCAATAATATATCCGGATAGCTTCTGTGGAGATTCTGTATCAACAATCACTGATGAGAAGAAAACCCCGGTGTAAGACCATTAATCTGATCTGCTAAGAACGACCATCTGATAGGACCATATACATAAGATCAAAATTCTGCTCTGTCAAGAACAAATGGCTGATAATAAGGACCTCGGATGTATGATCAAGAAATATCTGCTGATGAAGTCTTCAGACCCCAAATCAAAAATCTGCCCTATCAAGAACAAACATACAGCTGCTGATGAGATCTTCAGACCCCACTCAAAATCTGCCCTATCAAGAACAAATAACATCTGCTGATGAGATCTTCAGACCCCACTCAAAATCTGCTCTATCAAAAACAAACCACTGATGACAATACTCTGATCAAACCTGCTCCATCAAGAACAGACATACACCTGATGATAAGATCCTCTGATCAAAACCTGCTCTATCAAGAACAGACGAGTCTGCAACTGAGAAACCCTGGTACCAACATAACTGATTCACTGTCAAGAAAACCAGGTAGTCTGAAGGTCAAAGTTTCCTGCAACAAACCCAATCCCTCTCACAGGTATGGACCTAAACTGACTCAAGGTACGACATCCTATGCGTGCATCAGCGTCACAGACTTTCAAAACTGACGATACGATTCCCAGAAGGAGTGGCATCATCAAGTCTTGAAGAGGCCTCAGTTAGCTGAATCACAAATGATCGGTCCCCAGAGTCGACAATCCACCAAACCAGCAACCGTCTCAACCCAAAGGGTTGAAAGTGAAGCCAACCGGATGAACCTCGTCTGAGCGTGGATTTCATGAGACACTAGTGCCTGCAAAGCAAGCACGCGCCCACTAATTTCCACTCTAGGTCTATGGTGCACTCAAGCCTGGGTCTGGCTTCTCACTCATCAGAACTCCCATCCCACAACAGCACAAATAATCATATTATACTGAAAATAAAAGGCGGGAAATAAAGTGCGAGAAGTAAAAATGCGATAAATAAACGCAACCCAACAAGCAAACATACAAACGATAGGATTGACTCTCGCAGGGAACCGTTGGAGTCCCCAGCAGAGTCGTCAGCTGTCGCTTGCGTGAAAATAAGGTGCCGGCATGACAGAAGAGTCGCCACCTTTCGTTATTTATCCCTCAGAGCGGGAAAGGAAACGATCGGAAAAACCTGACAAAAAAGGGTAAGACAAGGTCGTCGCAACCATTGTCTGGGTTCGGGAGTCGGTTACGCAAGGGGAAGGTATTAGCACCCCTCACGTCCGTCGTACTCGACGGGATCCTCGCTTGTTTGTTTACTTGGACGGGTTGGTTTTATTCTATCTACCTATCAAGGCTGGCTGAAAAAGAAAAGAAAAATGACTCGGCAAAGCGTCGCACTTTATGCCTACGTATTCTCATCAGAGAATGAGAAATCAGAGTCAACGTAGTTCGGACTACGAAGGATTGTGGGGGAAGGTAGCTCGCCAAGACTTCACCATCTTGTGCCTACGTACTCTCAACAGGCATGAGAGATCAGAGCTCACGTAGTTCGGGAAACTACGGTTTATTTCCTGTTTTGAAAGAAGTGTTTTTTATTGTGTTTGCGATTTCAACCGCACTAGAGACTATGACCTGAGAGTGAATGCGTCGCATGTCACCCAAAGGGTACCATACTAAACATCCAGACTGTGGAAAAGAAACTCTCCCACAACCCTTTCTCAGATAGCTTAAGGCTCGTAACCTACGAAAGAAATCATTCATGATTACTGTATCTTAAACTGTTTTGAGATGCGAAGAGAACAGGCCCAACTAGGAGGGAGACTATCAAGTCCTATTGTTATCATGCCATGGATTCATCCTATGGTTGAGGTTTGAACAGGGAACTCCTAGAAGTTGTCATGCATAGGTTTCAACCTAAAAGTCTATCATCAAATCCTTATCAAAGGAAATGAGAGTCCTAAGGGATCATGTCAATGATACACCAAAACAGACAAAGCATCAGCTTAACAGTAAAATGCATGCAATGCAAGTGAGGGAGGAAATGTGTGTGGGGCTTCAGCCTCCACAAGCTCGTCTCGACCTCAAGCCAGTCATGAAATAACAGTAATCATGCTGAAAAATAAACAACATGCTATCAAGCAATAAACAGTAAACTGCAATCATACAGATAAAATGAAATGAAATACCATCAGGCAAACAAACCACATGGGCAAGGGAGCTGGGCTCTACCGAATACCCGCAAGCAAAGCCACGCAATAACAATACAAGCAGAGGGAGCAACTCAACCTCTAATGCAATCATGCTCTTAGATTCTATCTATTCTAGATGAACTTATTCTAATGCAACAGACAAATCAAACAAAACACACAATACAAAAAAGAAAAACAGAAGAAAGCCTCAGCTGGAATGGCAGTCTTCAGGGATTCATCCTCTTCACCAATCTTCAATGAAGTCTTCACCTTCAAGGACTCCTCCTCTTCAAAGCTTCAGCTTCTAACCCAAGTGTCAACTTGATCTTCACAAAGTCTTCAGACTTCAACAATCTCCAAGGAATCATCCTCTTCAAAGCTTCAGCTTCTATCTTCAATGACTTCTAGATCTTCAATCAAATCTTCAATACTCTTCATTGCTTTCTTCATCTTCAACAACCCAAATGCTCCAACAAACAAGATTCAATCAACAAGATGAGGTGAGGATGTTAGAGTGCTCACTGACTTCCAAAGGATGCCATTGAGGACTTAACATCAAAAGGAAAGGCTCTCTCAAAGTTCTACCTCATAGGGCAAGGTCACTAATCCCTCCAAAGGAGAGAGGTGAATACCCTTAAGGGACTTTATATCATAGAGAAGGAAGGAGGTGGACAAGACACTCCTTGTTTATTGAATGGAATTATTCTATCTAAAGCTCTACCTATGTACTTATGATCCTATAAACAGAACAAACAAAAGCTAACTAAGCTCCACTTCAAGGTCTTCAAAGTCTTCAATGATGATCCACAAGGTCTTCAACTCAAAATCTTCAAGGCTCACACATTCAAAGGAGAAGGAAAGAAGCAAAACAATACAAACTATGCCCTTAAGCAACACACATGCTAACCATACATTCAAAAATCAATTAAAAATACTAAAATACTATATAATATTCTAGTAAAATTCTAGGGGATTCTATACATACCTACCCTTAACCCATATATTCCCCATACACTAATTTGGCCTATAAAACCCCAAAACAAAATTGTTAAGTCTACTTATGTTGAATGAAACCCTAATTTTGGTTACTCTAATCTCACCTAATTAAACTAATCAAATTTTAATCTAAAAATCATGAATTAAATCCTATATGAACTATGATTCAATACCTAACTATGCCAAAAAGAATGGCTCAAAAATCCTAAGGGAAGGTCCTAAAAGAAATTCTACAAAATTGAGTATACACCTAAACTTCTAAAAAAAGCTATTTACATGGAAAATATACTAAAAATATTAAAAGGAAATAAAATGTCAATTTTATTTATTGATATTTTTCTAGACAAACTTGTGAACATGTGAAAAAAACAAGCATTAAAAAACATTCAATTTTCTATTTTATATGATTTTTATAAAATTCAAACAATATAAAGGAAATAAAATCAAAAGGAATTGAATTAAAGGGGATGGGGGGGTGAGAAAAGTAGAAGCGCCCAGTTCAATTGCTGTTGGGCTGAGCATATGGGGGTGCGCATAGCAATCTGGTAGGCCCATGCGCTCAGAAAAATAAATTGAGAAATTAAAAGAAAATTAGAAAGCCAACGGTATGAATAGCAATAGTTTTAAGTTTAAAAATGGACTTGGGCCGCGGGTGGGGTGTGAGTAGCACAAGTTTCATTAAGCCCAGAACTCCTAACTAATTCAAACGCTGCGTTTAGCTCTTGATGTTTCCCTCCGTTTCTGAAATTAAACCTGGCCCGTTGGATGAGATGAAAGAGTCAATTAACCAGGATGATCCAACGGTTGATGGCCATCGTCCCCAAATGTCATTAGGGTTTCATCCAAAACAGAATTCATGCACGATTCTTCCCCAGCCTCGTTCTTCCTTGTTACCTGATGAAATCCAGAAATTCCAAAAGCAAAAATGTGCTACTGATTACCATGAACACGACCATCCAAGTAGTTCTCCCTGAAACCCCTTAAATCGTCCAAACAGAAAGCTTCAATACTAGGGTTTCACCACTTTCTTCTGGTATCAACCTTGATAGAACTCAATCCTACTGATCCAAACTTGTTCTACATGTTACCCTAACCAAACTACACTGTATCATATCCATTAAAACTCAATACACAACTTTTTCTTGATCATCAAAGAACCTAACACCTGTCATTGATCTTCATGAAACTCTCTGAAATTCTATGGAATCGATCACCTAATCAAGTCTAACAATCCTACACCAAAGATCTAACCTAACTATGCATAATTAAGGAGATATGGGAGACTCCACCCACCTGTCAAGTATCAATGGCAGAGGTATGAACAGCTCGATTTGGTACTTGAACCTGCTTCAAAATACTCCTCTAATGGTGGATAGGGTTCTGTTTGCAAGAGTTGTGATGGATGAGGCTTGCAATGATGAATTCGAGCTTGACTTGCACTTGAAGGAAACCTTGGATATCTCTTTCTCCTCTCACTCTTCACCAATGGATTCAACAACTTTTCACCAACCTTTTCTTCATTATGATTAAACTAATATATAGAAACCAATGGAAGAGTCTAGAAACTTATGGAATCATCTAGAAAGTTTTAGAATTTCTCATGAAGTGATATGTGGTATCATCCCATATCATGCATTAAACCTCTTAAATTTGCTTTAAAATCTCCCCTTGTGAGATATTGGAAGGGAATGTGTGAAAAACAAGCCTTGGTTTTGCCTTATGTGAAGATTTGCAAGTTGCCTTATGATGCAAGAATCAAAATTACAAAGAAACCTCCATTTTTAAGCTTCAAATCAAAAATCTACTTGAACCATTGTTTTTAAAATGATGTTGGGAGTCAAAATGACATATTGGATGACCTATTTTGGATTTGTGGATCTCCTAAACCAAATTCCAACTTGGATCCATTTACCTTATAAGTCATTTTTAGGTAATTTTTACCCAATCTTGTAAATCCTTGCTACAAGATTTTTCAACAACTCATGACCACTTTTCTAGGCTTAAAATCCCATTTTGAACATCTTTGATGTTTTGAGTTTTTTCATTTGAGGCTTGGAAATAGGAGATATGGCCTTTGCTTAAAATGACCTATAACTTCCAAATGACCAAAATACCCCTGTCTTGTTCAAACCATAAGTTGAGTTCTACAAATCCTATCAAGGACTTCTAGTACTCTCTAGAAAGATAAGAAGATTATATTCAACATTCATGTTTACCAAGAAATCATAGGAATCATCCTACTAGGGCAAAAGTTGTCTTCAAGTTGGGTGACTTTCAAGGACCCAGATTCACACACCTCAGATGACCTGTAATTTGTCAAAACCATAACTTGAGCTCTGCAACTCCTATCAAGGACTTCCACCACTCAAATTAAAGCTAAGAACAAGCTCTACAACATTCATGTTGTGGGGAAGATGAGATATCAATCACACCTTGAGCTAAAACTGCCTGGAAAATAGGGATCAAATTAGGGTTTTTTCACTGACAATCCTTAGAAACCCTAACTCAAAACTTCTCAAACTCCTCAATCATGATGAGTTGGTCTAAGAATCATTTTTATAACATCTCCATACATCATTCCATGATCACATGGCCCTTGGATTAGGTATCAACCTTCTCCAAATCATTAGTTGACCTAGGGTTGACCCAGTCAAAACCCTAATTCTTCCATTCATGGTTGAATCTTCTGAATTCTTGCATAATGACCTCTCTGGGCTTCATGAGGGCTATCAAGACATCTCATAGGCCTTCTCAAAGCATCAAGTTCATTCTCAAAGTCTCAGAATCATTTGAGGGGCTCCCACAACTCTCAAGCTATGAAGCACACAACCTTGGCTTCAACCAATTCCTCTGAGGATCTCTTGAACTTTCTGATGAAGGTATCAACTTTCAAACACTTGATGGGTAAATAAATGTTGGTCAAATTTTGGGGTGCAACAGTGTGTTGATGCAAGATAAACAAGTTGTGACTTATGCTTCGAGGAAACTCAAAGTGCATGAGAAGAATTATCCGACACATGACTTGGAGTTGGCCGCCGTTGTATTTATGCTGAAACTTTGGAGGCATTATTTGTTTGGTTCGAGATTTGAGGTGTTTAGTGATCACAAGAGTTTGAAATATCTCTTTGATCAGAAAGAATTGAATGCAAGGCAGAGGAGATGGTTGTAACTTCTGAAGGATTATGATTTTGGTTTGAATTACCATCCGGGTAAAGCGAATGTAGTAGCTGATGCATTGAGTAGGAAATCGTTGCATATATCGATGATGATGGTAAGAGAGTTGGAATTGATTGAGCAATTTCGTGATTTGAGTTTGGTGTGTGAGAAGACTTCTTACGAAGTTAAGCTTGGTATGTTAAAGCTTACTAGTGGTATTCTTGACGAGATTCAAGAAGGACAGAAATCTGATTTGAGTTTAGTTGATCGGGTGACTCTGATCAATCAAGGTCAAGGTGGTGAATTTCGGATTGATAAAAATGGTATCATAAGGTGTCATGATAGAGTTTGTGTTCCTGATGTTGTTGTGCTAAAGAAGATTATTCTTGAAGAAGGGCATCATAGTGGATTGAGTATTCCTCCGGGTGCTACTAAGATGTATCAAGATTTGAGGAAATTGTTCTGGTGGCCTCGTATGAAGAAGGATATTGCCGAGTTTGTGTATTCTTGTTTGACTTGTCATAAGTCAAAGATTGAACATCAGAAACCGTCGGGCTTGATGAAACTGTTGTTTATTCCTAAGTGGAAATTGGATAGCATTTCCATGGACTTTTTATCTGGTTTACCTAGGACACCGAGTAACTTTGAAGCTATTTGGGTCATTATGTATAGATTGACCAAATCTGCTCACTTTATTCCTATGTGAATGGATTACCCGTTAGAGAGATTGGAAAAGCTGTACATCGAGAGGATTGTCAGTTTGCATGGTATTCCGTCTAGCATTGTGTCAGATAGAGATCCGAGGTTTACTTCAAGATTTTGGGAGAGTTTGCAAAGTGCTTTGGGTACGAAGTTGCGTTTGAGTTCTACTTACCATCCGCAGACCGATGGTCATACTGAGAGGACGATTCAGTCACTTGAGGATCTTTTGAGAGCTTGTGTATTGGAGAAGGGAGGAGCTTGGGATAGCTACTTACCTTTGATTGAATTTACTTACAACAACAATTTTCATTCGAGTATTGGTATGGCACCGTTTGAAGCATTGTACAGTAGACGGTGTAGGACGCCATTGTGTTGGTATGAGTTGGGAGAGAGTTCTGTGGTTGGACCCGAGATAGTCCAGCAGACTACCAACAAGATTAAGATGATTCAAGAAAAGATGAAGATTTCTCAGAGTCGTCAGAAGAGTTATCATGACAAGAGGAGGAAAACACTTGAATTTCAGGAGGGAGATCACGTGTTTCTTCGAGTCACTCCAATGACTGGTGTTGGTAGGGCATTGAAGTCGCATAAGTTGACACCGTGTTTCATTGGTCCTTATCAGATTTTGCAGAGGATAGGAGAGGTAGCCTGTCGTGTTGCTTTGCCGCCGTTGCTTTCTAATCTCCATGACGTGTTCCATGTATCTCAGTTGAGGAAATACGTTGCGGATCCTTCTCATGTAGTCCAAGTAGATGATGTGCAGGTGAGAGATAACCTGACTGTAGAGACATCACCTATGCGGATAGAGGATCGAGAGTTGAAGCAACTTCGAGGAAAAGAGATTGCTTTGGTGAAGGTCTCTTGAGGAGGACCGGCTGGTGGAAATGTGACTTGGGAACTTGAGAGCCAGATGAGAGAGTCTTATCCAGAGTTGTTCGAATCAGGTAACATTTTCGAGGACGAAAATTCCTAAGTGGGGGAGGGTTGTAACAACCCAATTTTTTTCAATAATTAATTATTCATATTAATTAATTTATTTATTTGGATGATTAATTAAATGAATTGGTAGATATTTTGAGAGAAGAAAATATTGGAGAGAATTGGAATGGAAAGAATATAAAGAAAAGTGAAAAGAAAAGGAAAAGTAGAAACATAAGAGAAAGAGAAGAGAAAGAAAGAGGAAGATGAGAAAAGAGAAGGAAAAAGACGAAAACTTGGATTCTTCAAGAACAACTTCCAACTTTCGATTAATCAAGGTAAGGGTGTGAAATGTTGTTATCCTATCAATGTTTGTGATCATGTATGTGTGTGTTTGGATTTGTTTATTTGTTCTCCATCTTTTTCCATTTTAGGTCGAAATGGATTAATCGGTAAAAATCGATGTTTGAACGGTTAGAATCGGAAATAAATGGCGTAGTTTAGTTGGGTAATGTTGGGTTAAGATTACTGGAGTTGATTGGAATTGAATCGGTTGATTTTGGGAGGATTGGACGATTTTGAACAGTTTGGGGTTCTGGGTTTGCAGGATCGCTAGCGTTCGCTAGGCGAACAGGAAGCGAAGGTTCGCCAGGCGAAGCCCAGCGAGTGGGTAGCGAGCCATTACAATGGCCAAACTCAGTCTTCGCTGGTGTGTTCTCCAGGCGAAGGAGGTGGCGAGAGGTTTCGCCAGGAGAAGGAGGTAGCGAATACTTCCAGTTGCTACTGTCTGCCTTCGCCAATGAGTTCACCAGGCGAGTGGAGCAGCGAGCATTCACCAGATGCTTTTCCAGGCGAAGGTTAGCAAATGTGATAACATTTTTCTTTTCCTGTGTTTTTCCATCCAATGTTAATTGTGTGGTTTGATTATGTTTAGTCCTTATCTGAATTGAATAGTTTGTGTACTATTGTGATAAGATGTGTTGTGGGTAGCCGTAAGGAGTGAATCCTAGATTGTGGAATTGGTTATGAAATGTGGTCTTTTGACAAATTTACGCATTGTTTAAAATTGATTAAAATGCATGACGAATATGATGAATGTGATTGCGTTCGTTGTCGTTGGCACGATATTGTGAATGCATATTGGTTGTATGCAATTGTATGTGAAGAATGCATGGGAACATATCGTGAATATGTGTGCATTGCTTGATAATTGTGGTAATGGTATTGAATTATGAATATTTTGATTAATTGAGATATGTTGTGTGTGCAATCATTATTATAATTCTTGAGTGATGAATTATTTGAATGCATGAGATTAAGATGCGAGAACGGTCTTAAGTACATTTGGTGGTTGATTGCATATGCATCATTTAGTCAAGAGGAAATGCTTGCTAGTCCCGTGGAGGCTAGTGACTTGTCCCAAACCTAGAGCGGGGTTTGAAAGCTTAGGGAATGGGCTTTTGTTGTTATCGGTCTAGGGAACGGACCCAGTTTAAATGTAAAAACCGAAAAATGATAACAAGTGTTGGTACCACATGGCATGAGTTGCATTGAGTTGCATTGAGTCACATGGCATAGAGGTAAATGTTGTGTGAATGTATGCATATGTGTATGTTATGTGAATTGATGAGAACTATGGATGTGTGCATGATAATTATGCTTGGTGATCATTCCATATTTGTTTATATATACATATGTTGTGATGTATATGATAATGAATTGTGGTGAGAAATGCGGAATATGTGTATTCTATACTTGTGTGTGTGTGTATATATATATATATATATATATATATATATATATATATATATATATATATATATATATATATATATATATATATATATATATATATATATATATATATATATATATATATATATATATATATATATATATGATTATATGCATTGATTATTATGATAATGTTTCTCACCGTTCTGCTATTTTATAATGCTCTATGAGGCATTGCAGATTAGGTTTGCTGGAGGTCTTTTGTGAAGTATAGCTTCATTCTTTTGGTCGGTTAGCTCTGATATGTAGCACCGGGTAGTTAGGATTGTCTAGTATTCTTTTGAGATACATTTTTATATGTATCTGATGGTAAATGTTTATGTAAGCACGAATGATGTGATGAAACAAACTGAATGATATGTATTTATATGATTACATGTTTTAAGTGATTCAATGTTTAGACTTTCCGCTTTAATTCTAAATATTGAGATGTGGGTGTAAGGACTAAGTTCCTCTGTTGAAGCTATCCCACTGTACATGTCTTTTATAGAGCAGGTGTTGTGTGTTATTTTGTGCATGATGTGGCATACTTCTTTTATACCATGTTTCAAATTTACTCTGATGAAATTTTATTATGTGATTTATTTGTTTTTTTTTGGAGATATAGAAGGGGGTGTTACATTGGCGGTACATGAATCTTGTCGGCCTATATCTGACACTTGTGACACTTCCTCATGTATTTGTAACAATTAGATTACATTGTCAGCCAATAATATCCTGCTCTTAGAATTTTTTTTCCATTGTGTTCCCATTGGCATGAGTGCCAGAGGATCCTTTATGTATCTCTTTCATTAGCACGTTTACTTCGTGTCTTTCCATGCATCTTAGCAAAACCATGTTGAAGTTTCTTTTGTACAGTACATCATTGTTCAGGAAGAAGTTGTTAGCCAACCTTTTGAGAGTCTTCTTATCTTTTCTTGATGCCCCAGGAGGGTATTCCTATCTTTGAAGGAAGCACTTGATATCATGGTACCATGGGTTGTCATCGATGACGACTTCCACTACAAATATGTAAGCGGGCCTATCACGGCGCATTATGTCAATTTTGGGCACATCGTTCCATCGATTCACGTTAATCATGGAAGATAGAGTAGCCAATGCATCAGCCATGTGGTTTTCTTCACGGGGTATGTGATGAAACTCAATCTTGTTGAAGAAAGGTAATAACCTTCTTGCGTAGTCTTTGTAAGGAATTAGTCCAAGTTGACGTGTGTCCCACTCTTCTTTGATCTGATTTATAACCAGAGCTAAGTCTCCATATAAATCCAAGTTCTTTATCCTTAAGTTGATAGCTTCTTCGAGACCCATGATACAAGCTTCATATTCGGCCTCATTGTTGGTACATTTGAATGCCAATCTAGCGTGAAACGAATATGGGTATCCTGAGGTGTAACAATAATTTCCCTAATTTCGTTTCCATAAGCGCTGACAGCTTTGTCGAATATTAATTCCCATTGGGATCCTGGCTCTAGCCCTTCGTTTGGTAGTGGTTCATAACAGTCTTTCATCTTTAGGTACATTATTTCATCTAGGAAGTCAAATTTTATTGATTCTTGATTGTCAATTGGTTGATGAGACAAATGATCGGCTAGAATACCTCCTTTGATGGCTTTCTGAGCATGATACTCGATGTCTTATTCTGATAACAACATTTGCCAATGGGCAATCCTCCCTATTAAAGCAGGCTTTTAAAAGTCGTACTTGATTGGATCCATTTCGGATATTAACCAAGTACTGTGAAAAATCATGTATTGGCGAAGACGTTTAGCTGCCCACGCTAGAGCGCAACAAGTTTTCTCGAGCATAGTGTATCGAGTTTCACATTCCATGGATTTCTTGCTTAAGTAATAAATGGAGGACTCTTTTCTTTTTGTTTCGTCTTGTTGGCCAAGCACACAACCCACAGAGTCTTCCAATACTGTTAAGTAGATGATCAATGGTCTTCCTTCCACTGAAGGGGATAAAATAAGGAGTTTTAGCAGATATTCTTTGATGTTGTCAAAAGCTTTTTGGCAATCCTCTATCCATACACAACTTTGGTTCTTTCTGAGTAGTTCGAAGATTGGTGCGCATGTCGCAGTCATGAGGAATATGAATCTTGAGATGTAATTCAGATGTCCTAAAAATCCTCTTACTTGCTTTTCAGTCTTCGAAAAAGGCATTTCTTGAATGCCTTGACCTTGTCAGGATCAACCTCAATTTCTTTTTGGATGACGATGAATCCCAAGAGCTTTCCTGAACGAACTCCGAATGTACATTTTTGGGATTCAAGCGGAGTTTCTATTTTCTCAAATGCTGAAATAACTTTGATAGGTATTCCACATGTTCTTCTTCTGTTTTAGATTTGGCAATCATGTTGTCGACATACACTTCAATTTCTTTATGCATTATGTCGTGAAACATAGTTGTCATAGCCCTTTGATAAGTGGCTCCTGCGTTCTTTAGACTAAATGATATTACTTTGTAACAAAAGGTGCTCCATGGGGTGATGAATGATGTTTTCTCCATATCTTTCCGTGCCACTTTGATTTGGTTATAGCCCGAAAACCCATCCATGAAGAAGAATACTCTGAATTTTGTTGTGTTGTCAACTAGCATAGCAATGTGTGGTAAAAGGAAGTCATCCTTTGGACTTGCTTTGTTTAAATCTCTGTAGTCTACGCACATTCTGACTTTTCTGTCTTTCTTGGGAACTGGCACTATGTTAGCTAGCCATTGAGAATATTCTGAGGTGGCAAGGAAACCAGCGTCAATCTATTTAGGTAGCTCTTCCATAATATTAATGGCCATATCTGGATGAGTCCTTCTCAATTTTTTTTTTACCGGTGGACAATCTGGCTCTAGTGGTAAGTGATGTTCCACGAAGTTGGTGTCCAACCCTGGCATGTCTTGGTAGGATCAAGTAAACACATATGGAAATTCTTTGAGCAGTTATATCAGGCCTTCTTTGACAGTTGGACCGAGTAGTGCTCCAATTTTAACTTCTTTTCTTTCCTCTTCTGAACCCAAATTGAATCTTTCCAACGGTTCTTTGCAAGGTTGGATGGACTCTCCCTCATGTCTGAGTAGTTGAGAGATCTCATCTGAAATTTCTTCGTCCTTTTCTTCGGCTTCGAATACCGGGAACTCAAAGTTGGGAGAAGGCATTGGATCATACGTTTCAATGGGTTTTAAAACAAATAATTTGCATAGCATGATGATTCCTTTTTAGAAAAGACATAGAGAATTCAAAAGTGTGTGCATTGGTATTTTGAAAAATGCTTATTTCTATTTTGGGTTGTTTTAGAATTACCATTTCCTGAGAAAGCAAAAAGTGAAAATAGCAATAAATGTAAGAATTCAGAATGAAGTTCTTATTTATGATTTGTCGATTCTTGAAACACAAACCCTATAAAACAAAACTCTTTCGCTCTGAGCGAAGCGAAGAGGGACATTTATAGAAAAGCAACCCCTATAAAACATCATTTTCACCTGGGCAAAGTGAAAGGTCAAAACAAAGACGGGGCAATTACTTTGATCTATGAATAATATTCGGGACATCAACTGTGACCCAATTGCGACGAACTCCTCTATGGATCACAAAGTTCGGTATTTTTCTTCCAGGATAGTCTTCAGTAATGACATTGATTTCTGGTGGAGTTGAATCACTAGAGTCTTCTTCCCATCCAGAGTTATCATAAGAGGACTCTTCTATTGTATCTTCAACAGTATTTTCATTTTTAGGGGAATATCCCCATCCGATGGGCTGGATGTCTTGAACTCTAATATGGGAGCTTTTAGGAGCAGTATACTTTACTAGAAAGTCGTATTTACCGCTCAGTTGTCCCAAAGTATCCCAAGTTTCTGAAGGGATAGATGAATTATCTTCTTCTATGACATTGACTTCAGGAAATGCAAAGTTGGTGATATCTTGTCCAACAATTCTTGCAACTTCATCAACATGATGCTTGACATTTTTAGAATTTTCCTGGTAAGGATTCCATGATTTTGGGAGAGCAGGTGGATTTTCCTCCAGGTCATTCAGCGAATATGCATTCTTTGGATGACTCTTACACCTTGGATCTTCCATGTAAGGTTCCCAAATGTGCAAATCATCCATGGGATCATATGAGTTGTAATCAAAGTTGTCTTTCATCAGAGTATCTTCTTCCAATGAGTTGGGAAGAGCACGACATCCTTCAGGATCACAATCTCCATAGATCCTCCTGATATCTGATCTTGGTATATATCTGGGACTTTGCTTCGGAGAGCAAAATGACATGTACGTTTCTTCCTGAGATATATATCCTTCATCATTGAAATAGGATTTCCATTCTTCATCTGTATCAGAGGGATTATTTTCCTCGATAGTCTATACTTTTTG
Organism: Lathyrus sativus; assembly: GCA_963859935.3. Classification (NCBI taxonomy): domain Eukaryota; kingdom Viridiplantae; phylum Streptophyta; class Magnoliopsida; order Fabales; family Fabaceae; genus Lathyrus; species Lathyrus sativus. The sequence continues at coordinate 613,211,204 of OZ012735.1, read as the reverse complement.
AGATATAGGGTGGAGGAAGCATCCACTGTGGAAGAAATATTGAATAGGTCAAGTTGCCTCATCCTTTTTTAGAATCTTGGTAAGTGCTGGAGAAAATCGAGACCTTTTCTTGTCTTGTTGTCAACAGGAACCACAACTTGCCCCCATCCTCTTATGTTACTGCTTCTTAATACTTTGAGAGCATCTTTGTACGCGGAAATAACGTTCCTTCTTCTTGATGATTCTCATTGCTCATAGAGAGTGCTTGAAATTGATTTCCAATAACCTCCTCTGGTTCTAAATATGAGAATGATGATAGATTTCTCACGATTAGAGCTTGTTCTCTACATACTGTGATCAACTTGTCGTTCTTGACAAACTTCAGCTTTTGGTGAAGTGTCGAAGTGACTGCCCCTGCTTCATGTATCCAAGGTCGTACCAATAAATAGCTGTAGGCCGCTCGGATGTCCATGACTTGGAAGGTGACTTGGAAAGTGTGGGGACCAATGGTTATGGGAAGGTCAAATTCGCCAATAACTGTGTTCCTAGATCTGTAAAAAGCTTTAACTATGATCTCACTACCTCTCATGGGGGCTCCTTGAAAAGATAATCGTGCTAGAGTTGATCTTGGCATGACGTTCAAGGATGAACCTGTGTTTACGAGTACGCTGGCTAAAGCATCGTCTTAGCAATTAACTGTGATGTTGAGTGCCATGTTATGATTCTTGCCTTCCTCTGGAAGTTCTTCATCACTAAAGCCCAAGTTGTTGTAGGAAGTGATGTTGGAAAAAATACTTTCAAATTGACCTACTGCCACATCTTTTTCTACAAAGGCTTGTTCCAAGACTTTCTGTAGGGCTTCTCTGTGAGCTTCTGAACTGAGCAGGAGAGATAAAATGGATATCCGAGAAGGAGTTTGTAATAGTTTATCCACAATGTTGTATTCACTTCTCTAGAAGAGTTTTAACATTTCAACGTTATTTTCCATAGGCTCTGTGCTGCTGGATTGACCAATTTGTTGATTAGGAACTTCAGCTTGAGGTTCCTTTTCTTTTATAGGTTCTCCAAGTCCTCTGTTGAAGATTCGGCCAATTCGGGTGACTCGACTGATATCAGCAATGTTGACAACGAATGGCAGTGGAACTTCTTTTTCATCTTCTATTATGGTTGCACCATATTTATACGGAATAGCTTTCTCTGACTCGTATGGAATTGGGCCCGACAAGTAGATGACCAAAGGGGTTATTTGGATCTTTCGACTGTCATAAGTAACCTCAGCTGGTTCCAGCTCTGGAATGTTGGAGAATTTTCCACTGTCAAAAATGATCTCCGAACGCTTTGGCTCATTGAGTAGAGGAACTATGGTGAAAACATCCTCGTTAATTCCATAATTAGCAGGCTCTCTTTCATTGAAAACTGTGATGGTTCTTTTGTCCAACAATTCTTGAATTTCATTTTGGACAAGGAGACAAGCCTGTCGGCTTCTGCGACATTTTTTGCAAGCCAAATGATTGTGGTGATTTGGACCAAAATAACCAAGTCCGCACAGGCACATGTGAAATTTGACCAATGAAGTTTTAATGTTTTTAATGTCATAAACTGCATACTGCCCTAGGAAATCTTGCACCATGTTGATTGAGTGAGATTTCAGGCATAATTGGGTTTTCCCTTGGTCCACTTGATCCTGGAGAGTTGCTCGCACGAGGTAGCACCCTTGGCTATTTTCTTAATATATTCGGTAGCGTTCATAATTGTGTGGTGGTACACAGCCGTACTCGCTCTGTATGCAGTGCATCTTTACCAAATCGATTTCCAGCAAGCAGATGTCACAGCTTTAGTGTCTGTCTGGATTTCTATTGGTTATGCTAACTTGATGTGTGTTTTCATCTTGGTAGATTGAAAGCCACCAATGGTCTAATAGATGTTGAAGACTTCTTTATACAAGTGTGCAACCTTGATCGTTTCCAGAGCAATCTTTTCAGTCTTGATAATTATGCAAGGACAAAAAACCGAGTCTGACTTGCTTGGCATGTCATTCTTCTAAGCTGGTGTCCATTAAACGAATATCGAAAATTTGAACCATGTTGATCTGATGATCATTCCTTCCATGGTAGTCTTGGATCCATCCTAGATCCATTTGGCACTGGAGGGCTTCTTGTACAAAAGAACATCCTTGATTGTCTTTTGAGCAAATTGAGCAAGCATTATAGTCGTGCAACAACATATTGTAGTACTGACTTTGTCTTAAATGCATTGCAACTAGATTGACATTCATCGCATGGATGTCATGATTTTAAATAATGCCTGGATGTTCGTAGGCCAAATTTACTTGACGAGTCTGGTGATCTTGGATCCAACCTAGATCCATATGCTCTTGAAGAGCTGCTTGTACGATGATGCACCCTTGATTGTTCTTGGAACAAATGCCGTATTGATGATAGTTATGAGATGGCACATGGCCATATCTGCTTTGCCTGCAATGCATTTTTACCAAATTTGTCCCCGATAGGTGTACGTTGTGAATTTGATAACTGCTGCTTGGTCCTTCATCTATCAAGTTCACTTAATCTTTTTCATGTTGTGGCAACGGGTTCGTTTGAACATTTGGATTCGTATCTTTGAAAGATAAAACTCCATTTTTGACAAGTCTATGTATGTCAGATTTGAAGCTAAGGCAGTTTTCAATGTTATGCCCCGGTCCTCCTTGATGATAGGGGTAAGATTGATTAGCTTTGAACCAATGAGGGGGATTGTCTGGCACCGTGAGAGGAGTCCTAGTTTGAATGTGCCCCTTTTCCAGCAGTACTAGGAAAAGTTCTGCATATAACATTGGCATGGGGTCAAACCCTGGTAATCGTGGAAAATAATTTGTGTTACTATATTGCGTGCGAGCCTACTGAAGAGGTTGTTGCTGCCTTTATTGATATGGTTCTTGATTTGGACGACTCTAAGAAGCTTGTGGTTGATAGGTCAGAATCGGTGATGGGTTGATAACAGGAGATACTGCTGCCACCTGTCGAGGTTGATACCTTTGCCTTTGTTTACCCTGAGAGATATTACTGATATCTTGCTTTTTCTTATTTTGGAAAGTACTCTCGTATCTTTTGGTACTGCTGGATGGCTCTACGTCTTTGATCAGTCGACCTTCTCGGACTGTTTCCTCAAGGTGTATCCCCATGTTTACCATCTCGGTAAAGTCACTAAGTGCACTAGCGACCATTTGGTCATAATATAATGAGCTTAAGGTTTTCAAGAAGATTTTAGTCATTTCTTTCTCCTCAATGGGAGGACAAATCTAGGCAGCAATTTCAAGCCATCTTTGAGCGTACTCCTTAAAGGTTTCCTTATATTTCTGGGATATTGCTCTGAGCTGACCTCTGTCGGGCGCCATATCCAAATTGTACTTGTACTTCTGAACAAGAGCTTCCCCAAGATCTCTGAAAGTACTGATCTTTGCACGGTTTAATCCCATGTATCATTTGCGTTTGGAACCGATTAAACTATCTTGGAAGTAGTGGATTAGTAGTTGTTGGTTTTCTGTCTCGGTAGACATCTTCCGAGCGTGCATTATCATATGACTCCGAGGGCAAGAATTGCCTTTGTATTTTTCAAAGTCGGATACTTTAAACTTGTGCGGTATTTTTACATTAGGGACCAAACAGAGGTCAGCAACATCTTTGCCAAACAAGTCCTGTCCGCGCATGACATGTGGTTCTTTATGCATTTCCAAGAACTGTTCTTGGAATTCATTCATTATTTCCTATACTTCTTCATTCTTGCAAGGAGTGGTCTGAAGAATTCGTTCCTCTGGGATAATATGTATCATAGGTTGTGGTATAGACATTACTGCAGTAACTCTTGGTGCTTCGGTGACCTGAAGTTTATAACCTTCAGGTACGGTAGTCTTTGTCGTAGCCCTTGCATCTTCATTCACCTAAAGTTTGTAACCTTTAGGTCTGGAGGTTCTGGCTATGGCTTCTAGGTCTTAAGTGATCGCTGGTATGTATCCTTTAGGTTTAAAATTGTAAGGCATGCTCTAGAGAAAACCTTTAGGCATATTGTACTGAGGAAGACTGGTGGGTATCTCAAATGTTGGTGTTAGAGGCAATTTTTGAGATTACCTTCCTTTGAGCTGGTTGATCCTTAGCTGCTTCCAGGGATTCAATCATGCCATTGAGTCTCTCCATACCCTCCTTTAGAGTAGTAACCTCCTTTCTTAGCTTTCTATTTTCTTCCTTAAGATCGTCCATTTTCTTTTACCGATTGGCCCGAGTATTGTACAAATGAGACAGTTTGACTCTAAAGTGTGACACATGTGTGAGACTCTATGACAAAGATGTGTAATGCAAGAATGAAGAATGATATGAAGAGAAACTAAAATGACCTTTTTTGTTTTGTTTTTAAAAGAACTTTTAACAATTATGTCGCAAATATCATACAACGATGGAAACTTTTTATTAAATTCAAAGAATTACAATATCTTACAGGGAAAAGTACATTATTTTACAAAGTGCAGGAAGGAAAGCTAGGGCTATGAATCTTAGGGAATTCATTACAAAGGTCCAGATGCTGGTTGCTGACTCCCTTTTCTCTTCTTTGATCGGGCCCCCTCAACTTTTGTCGGGTCAATGATCCTTTGCCAAGTGAAAGGAGAGAGTAAACTCCTTTGTTCCTCTTGACTTTCTATAGCATGTTGCTCTAATATCTCAACCAGAGCATCCTTCTCTCTCAATATTTCTTGGATCTTTGTGCATTCCAAGCTGACAATCTGGTATTTATTCTTCCAAGAGTTCTTCTCGCGTTGGACCTTGTTAAAAGCGGCCTGAAGTTTTTCTGTTTCATTCATGAAGTAGATAATAGACTCTTTTAGAGGAAAAACTTCCTGATGAGGGTAAGGCATCTTCAATTTGATGGCTCTCGTTTTCACCCATCAGAGATAAGGTTCTGCAGAGATGCAATTTGGCCTTCCTAAGGACTCTCTTCCTTTCCTATGAACATGTTTCCAAGCATGCACAATTTCCTTTTTAAGTGTTATGTCATTTTATCCTTCATTGAAGAAAAGACCTTCCAGATGAATGTTATATGATATGTCCTTCATCGGGTATTTGAGTTGATGATGAGCTAACATTGGATGATAATTGATCCCTCCTTTGGTACCAATGAGAAGCACATTGAGGAAACTTCCACATTTGTCAATGATTTTTATTCCGTCATAGACCCAATTGTACCAATCTATGTCAGAATGGGTGAGAGACATAATATTTTGCGACCATCGCATACTACTCTTGGGATCCCAAAAAGCAGCAGATTTAGGTAAGTGGGAAATAAACAATTTGTAGAGTAATGGTACACAGCATGCAATCATCCTTCTGCTGTACAAATTCCTTAAATATAATGAGTGATAAGCATCTGCGAGCAAAGTTGGGATTGGACTCCCGATTAAGAATATCTTGAAAGCATTGATATCGACGAAGTTGTTAATGTTGGGAAAAAGGAATAACCCATAAATGAGCAGAACAAGGACATCTTCAAAAGCAGTTATGTTTCCTATGCTGGAAAAGTATAGGGCTTTATCCATCATAAATTTAGCTGGTAAACCCTGAATTCCTCCTTTGGTGGTCATGTGAGCTTGGATATCTGACTCTTCCAAAGAGGTAGCTTTTGCAATGTTTTATCTTTTGAAATTTCTTCGAGTCCAGAAAATGGATCTTGATCAGTGATAGGTAAACCGATCAGATGAGAGTACTCTTCCAATGTTGGTGTGAGCTGATAATCTGGAAATGTAAAGAAGTGGTATACTGGATCATAGAACTGAACCAATGTAGACAGAACTCCTTCCACCATATTGACCTTCAAAAGAGACAATAGTCCTCCGTGCTTAGCTCTGAAAGCTTCAGGGTTAGTAATTAACCTTCTCAATTTCCCCAGATCTTCCAATTTTGGAAATTTGAAGGTGTACTGTGTGTTTTTCTTCTACCAAAATCCATAACACAACTTCTAATATTTGCAATGATTGTTTTAGTTCTTTTAGAAAGAAAAAAAATTTAGTTTATATATTTTTTTAGGAATGAATGAAATGTATGAATACATGAATGCAGCAAACAAAAACATTTGAAAACATGGAGTTTATTGAATTGTCTTCCAAGCAAGGCTATTGCTTCTGACAAATTCTCCTCCTTTTCACCACCCTCTTCTTCTGAATCCTCAGTAGTGTTTGAGACATGAGCTATGCTTTTGCTCTTTTTCTCTACAATTTGATCACACATGCCCGTCTCAAATGTTTAGAGAGAACCTATGAGTTCATCCACTTTCATGTTGCATATGTCTTGGGCTTCTTCAATGGCTGTTACATTCATGGAAAACCTTTTAGGTAAGGACCTGAGAATCTTCCTTACAAGCTTCTCTTCAGCCATCTTTTCTCCCAAGGCTCCTGAGGTGTTTGCAAGTTCCAGAACATTCATGTAAAACTCATGAATGGTCTCATCTTCCTTCATTCTCAGACCTTCAAATTTGGTGGTCAGCATTTGAAGTCTTGACATTTTGACCTTGGAAGTTCCCTCATGAGTAGTTTTGAGAGTGTCCCAAACATCCTTTGCTAGTTCAAAGTGGTGTACTAGTCTGAAGATGTTTTTGTCTATACCATTGAAGAGTGCATTCAATGCTTTAGAGTTCCCAAGAGCTAAGGCCTCTTGCTCTTTGTTCCATTCCTCTTCAGGAATTAACACATCTACTCCATTGTTGTCAGTCTTCACAGGATGTTCCCAGCCAGAGTTTGCAGCTCTCCAAGCCTTGTTGTCTAAGGATTTTAGGAATGAAATCATCTTAGGTTTCCAATAATCATAATTAGAGCCATCCAGAATTGGAGGTTTATTAGTGAAACCTATATCTTTATCCATAGTACTAGAATTTATTTCCCTAAATCTCACCCAGAATAAACAGGCAGGGTGGCTGCTCTGATGCCAATTCAAATTTTGCCAAGCACACGATGGATGTTATTACCAAAGTTATAACATCCACTATGACATTGACTACTGTACTAAATAATTAAAGTGTAAGTAAAAGCAGTAAATAACACAACAATTGTTCACCCAGTTCATTGTCAACAACACCTACATCTGGGGTCTACCAAGCCAGGGAGGAAATTCACTATTAGTAGAATTAATTCAGAGTCAAACAACTCAGTTTGCACTCCTCACTTAAAACCTACCCAATGACACTTCAACCTAGAGACACTCTAGACCTGAGTATTCCCACTCACTCCCCCTCAATCACACCACAGTGATATCCAATTACAGTTACAGAATAAAGATGAAGAAACACTTCATACACACCTTGATCTTGCTTCAAATCTTTGATCAAGGGACACACACACTCTTGCTTAAAAGCTTTGAGTGAGACACAACTTAGAATCTACCTAACCAATGCAGCAGACAGTTGCTTGGTAAACAAGTATTCCTAAGGCTCTATTCACACGTGAAGAACAACCTTCTTCACTCACAAGGACTCTTTAATATGCCTCTCTATTCTTCTGTCAAGAGCTTGACTTCTAGGATTTCTCCTTCTAATATTTATAGCAGAAGTCAATCCTTTGGGCCTTGGTGCACACAGTTAGGTTTAATCATAACAAACCCTACTCTTCAATCATCTGCACATTTTCCATTTAATTCAGGAGCATTTGTTTCGCTTTAGGGCTTCTCAAATGTCTCCTGTCTTTCAGCTTGAGCTCCTGATTTGTTTCCTGATTTCTAGATACTAGAAAAACTAACCTGCTCGCTGGATGTTGTCGCTATTGCGAAAAAAGGTGCCGGAAAAACAGAAGATTCACCACCTTTCGTTATTTATCCCTTAGAACGGGAAAGGAAACGATCGGAAAAACCTGACGAAAAGGTATAAGACAAGGTCATCGCAACCAATGTCTGGATTCGGGAGTCGTTTATGCAAGAGGAAGGTATTAGCACCCCTCACGTCCATTGTACTTGATGGGATCCACGCTTGTTTTGTTTATCTGACGAGTTGATTACATCTATCTACGCTAAAAGTCTGGTCTGAAAAGAAAAGAAAATGACTCGGCAGAACACATCAGTTCTATGCCTACGTATTCCCGTCTGGAATGAGAAATCAGAGTCAACGTAGTTCGCCTAACTACGGGTTACGGGGGAAGGTTGCTCGCCGAGATATCGCATCTCATGCCTACGTACTTTCACATATCATGAAAGATCAGAGCAAATGTAGTTCGGGAAACGATGGAACACAGGTTTGTTCAACTGTTTTTTTATTCGAGTAGGGTTAACAGACGGTTCCAGCAGTTGGTGTATGCAGCTCGCTCGACGGAGACTTAGGCGTTTACCGTTTGCGGTATAACCGAGAGTTAACAAAACTCTCCTTCTAAAAAGGGTTTCCAAGAATTAAAGGTCCAAGTGGACAAAAAGATGTTTGATCTTTATTTTCTGTTTTTTAGAAGAAGTATCTTTTATGGATGTTTGCAACTGATATCGCACTAGAGACTATGACCTGAGGGTGAATGCGTCGCATGTCACCCAAAGGGTGCCATACTAAACATCCAAGCTGTTGAAAAGAAACTCTCCAACAACCCTTTCTCAAGTAGCTTAAGGCTCGTAGCTACGACATCAATTAGCCTTTATTACTGTGTTTTGATTTGTTTGAAGATGAGAAGAGAAAAGACGCATTAAAGGGGAACTGATCCAATCCTAAAGTTGTCATGCAAAATTGATCCTATGGTTGAGGTTAGGAGGGAACTACCTAATGTTATCATGCATGGTTAGAACCCTAATGTCTGTCATAACTTCTCTTGAACAAGAGAAGTCAGAGTTCCTAGGGGAACATGGCAAAGGAAAACAGCAGCAGAGGAAATAACTGTAAAGAAATAGTTGTAAATAAAATGCATGCAATGCAACAAACAAGCAGAAGGAGCCAAACTCAACTTCTAGAGCAAACAAGCCCAGAGGTAACACACAAAGCACAGGCAAGGGAGAAAGACTCAATCTTAAGCCAGCAAGCAAAGCCAAGCAATAACAGTCAAGCTGAGGGAGATAGGCTCAACCTCTAAATGCAAACAAGCAAAGGGAGCAAGCCCAACCTTTAGGATGCCCTTAGGCGCAGATCACTATATGAGAACTTAGTCTAATGAAACACACAAAACAGTCACACAAGCAACAGTCAAGCAATCAGAATAAACAACAGACAACACAGCAGACAAGCAGCCCAACAGCAAAGCAGATAAACAGCAAAACACATCAACAGTCTGCAATCAACTTCAAGTCCAAACCATCTTCAAGAGAAAGAAATGAAGGCTCCAACAAAGGAGAAGAGAGTGAACATCAAGATTATTGCTTGATGATGGGAAGCAGGATGGAAACCAAAGGAATCCATCCTGGCACTCAACCATACATCTGAGATAGGCATCCTCAAAGGTACTACCTCTTGTGATATGCCACACATCCTTCCAAAGGAAAGGTGAGGCTTCCACATAGGGACCTTGAATCATAGGATGGGAATGGAAAGCAATCAAGGCAATCCATGTTTATTTGAAGAAAGAGATATCAAACTAAGCTCTTCTAAACCCTAATTAATCAAGCTACAAGAAAAGAAGGTCTAAACACCAAATCAAACCTAGGTATTCAAGCTAAAGAAACCTCAAGATGTCTAATGAACCACCACAAGAGATTTAGAAGCTTATTTGCACTAAATTCCACCTTTGAGATTCAACTAAGGGAAAAGCTACACTAGAAGCAACCTAATCAACACCTTAAATGTTAAAGCTACTTAAAATCCTAAAACACCTTCTAAAATTCTACCAAATTTTCTAAGGGATCCTAAGCATGTTGTTGATCTGTGGGCAAAGGATCAGAGCCCTAATCTAAAGGGAAAGCACCTAAAGAAATCCTAAAACCCAAGGAGGTCAAAAGAAACCCTACAAATGGGAGGTCAAGGGAACTAGTCCTAAAGCGAACCTAATTTCATCTAAAAATCTGAATTAAATCCTAAGGGATCATGCATCTCTAATCTACCAGCAAGCCACGATTCAGCCCTAAATTCTATACCAAACATCCAATCAAAATTCAGCAAAAACATGAGGGATAAACCAAAATTAAGGAATTAATAAAAATGCAAAAAATCAAATTAAATTGAAAATTTCATGAAAATGAAATGTAAAGGCATAAGAAAATCAAGAATAAAATCTAGACCATCCACATATTTTTATGGTATTTTTCTGATCAATATTGAAATTAATATGAATTTAGAAATGAAACAAGCAATAAAAATAAAAGAAAATGAATTAAAAAACAATAAAATGCTGGAATTAATCAGAGGCGTAGGATCAAGTGACTTGGTCAATCCATCTGAAGGACCACACGCTGCCAGCGCATTAATGATGTGCAGCGTTTTGGCTGGTCCAAGTTCAATTCTGAGGTTGAATCTCACTCGTTGGATTGGGTTACTTTGTCAAACATTTCCACTCATCTGATGTCCGTGTTCATCGTCTTCAATCAAATCAGAAATAGAGGGAAGTTCAGGCGTGGTGGCTCTGGTGGCTGAGCCACCGTCTTCTCCGGCGAGCCACAATTTACAGGTCAAGGAACCTTAACAAAATCTACATCATTCCACTCAAATTTTCACGTAGATCTCAAATATCACATCCATTTCTCCTAATTCCTTCTAGATTCTTAAACACGAACGCAAACAGAAAATGCATCAAATTCTCAAGTGTCACCAAACCTCAATCCAAAGCCATAGATCTATTCCTCATGTTTCATAGGTCATCACAAACTATCTAGATCATGTTGCAACCTCAAGAATAGGCCAATTCGAATCCAAACAGAAATATCTTAATTTGTCTCTAAACCTTCAAACTTTGATCTAAAATCCATCTAATCATCTTCCTAAACCTTAACCTCATGCTAAAACATGCTAGATCATCATGAATCTACATCAATTTTGAAAGTTGCATACCTGAGTTGAAGCTTCAAATTGGAGCTGTTAGGGCACGATCCTTGGCTTCAAATTGTGCAGATACACTCTATGATTGATGCTGAAGATGATTCAATCCTTAATTTACCTTGAAATCCTCTAGAATTGAAAAGAGGATTTCTCACTTGAAGCTTGAAATTCACTCTGCAATCTCTGGCTCTGGCACGAAATGAACAACAAAAATGATGAAACCACTTTCTGAACTTATATAGAATGAGTTTGGGTGATTGGGAGGCCCAATCAGTGAGATCCAATTTTCACTTTTGCTTGAAATTTCTAACTATGGTGTACAAAAATCTAAGCTCAAAACTTCTCCAAGAAGCTTCAATTCCCTTGCTTATTAACCGTGGAGAGTGTAGAGATCCAATTAAGCCCTTGTTTGCATCACATGACCAACTTTTGATGTGTTACTTATTTATGAAGTAACAAAGTGAAACACTATGAATTATGTCTCAAATGCATTTTCCACTATTTCCATTGTGTTCAAAATGATTTTTCTGATTAAAATGAGCACACATTTGGTCTTGTTTGAACACATATGAATTAATTTTGAATTTTTCACTTAAATGACTTTAAATTCCCCTTTTGTCAATTTCCTTCAAACCAAGTCTCACCCTAAGACAAATCAACACATCCTTGATACATGGTTGACCTAAAAACTCATTTTGAGAAAGTTTTGTGTTGGACAAAACTTCATTTGAAGCTTACAAGATAGTGAAAATGACCTATAATGCCAAATGACCTATAATCTCACTTTCCCAAAATGCCCCTAACTTGTAAACGTCATAACTTGAGTTCTAAAAATCAGATGGAAGATTTCTAGTACAATTAGAAAAACTAAGATCAAGACCTACAACTTTCATGTTGGCAAAAAGTTTAGGAGAAACACCCTTCTAGGTCAAAAGTTCCATGGAAGTTGGTTGACTTTTGCAGACAAATTTCACATTCATCTGATGACCTGTAACTTGTCTGGACCATAACTTGAGTTCTATAAATCCAATGGAGGACTTATAATACTCAAATTAAATCTAAGATCATGCTCTACAGGTTTCATGTTGGGCAAAAGTTGAGATGAAACTTGTATCTTGAGGTAAGTGGTCTTGAAGTTAGGCACTAAATAGGGGATTTTACCTTGAGAACCCTAGTTTAGCAACTCCTCACACATGGGATTCTTCTTGGATTGATCTTGGTACATCACCTCATGTATCTCAACACAACTTTCCATGATCACAAAGAGTTAGAATTGAGTCTTAATCCTCTTCAATTGCACAGTTGACTTAAGGTTGCTCAGATGAAAACCCTAACTGCAACACCCTCAACTGTGGCTCTTCACACTTGGCATAATGATTTGAATGAGCTCCACCATGACCCTCAAGGCACTCCATGAGCTCTATCCACACTCTATCCATGACCAAGGCCTCACAACCCACTGATGGTCTTCAATTGGTCCTCAGGTTAGGAGATGAACCCTCTGCAAGTAACCAAACTTCTCAAGAACCCAACCCTCTTCCTGACGACTTTTGTGACTTCTCAAGCTTGAATAAGACCTCTAGACAGGCTCCTCTTGATATAAACCACACTTGATCCCCTGCTAAATGAATAATGCTATGCTATTCAAATTCTAGAACAATGCAATGCTAATGCAATGAAACATAAACCAAGTAAGAAAAGGTTAGGCAAATTTTGGGGTGCAACAGCTGCCCCTATTCAAGCGACTTGGACCTGACTGGACGAAAAGTGAACGACTTTCAAACAATCGAGGTAGAAGACGGTTGAATACCAAATTGCCTGGAAATTTTCCAACCAAAGAAATAAACTGCACCAACTGCTTGGGGAACAAAAATCCAGATAATTGAATCTGGTTGTCACGACAACAACTGATCAATCATCTGATATAGAAACTGATTTCAACATCAACCACCTGCGTGACGCCACAGGCGTTGAATCCACATTATACGCTACAATAAGCGGGAACCAAGTGCAGGACCATATCAAAACATTGTCCTTGACTTTCTACCTCCGACCGGACGGGAAAGCACTACGTAAAGCGCGAGTGGTCAATGTACTATCTTTGACCTTCCATTTCCGCGGAAACGGGCGAAGCACTAAATAAAAGAAGTTCTAATCTGGCATCTGAAGACTTGAACGAACAACTCTGTGGGGAACATTTCTGACACTACCGGTATTTGCACTACGTAAAGCCCGAACTTGGGTAAAAATCTCCGTCAACACGGGCAACATCTTTGTCCACACGGGTACAATCTCCGTCAATCACGAGTAACATCTCCATCAACACGGGTACAATCTCCATCAATCACGGATAACATCTCCGTCAACCACGGGTAACATCTCTGTCAACACGGGTAAACTCTTCGTCAATACGGGTACAATCTCTGTCAACACAGGTAAAATCTCCGTCTACACGGGTAACAACTCCGTCAACACGGGTAACAACTCCGTCAACACGGGTAAAAATCTCCGTCAACACGGGTAAAACTCTCCGTCAACACGGGTAACGATCTCCGTCAACACGGGTAAACATCTCTGTCAACACGGGTAACAATAGGTAAAATCTCCATCAACACGGGCAAAAATCTCCGTCAACACGGGTAACATCTCCGTCAATCATGGGTAACATCTCCGTCAACACGGGTACAATCTCCATCAATCACGGGTAACATCTCCGTCAACACGGGTACAATCTCCGTCAATCACGGGTAACATCTCCGTCAACCATGGGTAAACTCTCTGTCAATACGGGTACAATCTCCGTCAAGCTCGGGTAACATCTCCCGAAGGTTTAATCCATGAGATCCTCTAACGCTGACGTAACAGCCATCCGAGGAAAACTCTACTGGGGAAATTCTGACGTCAACTGCCAGACACTTACTTTGACAACAAGTAACGACTTCAAAGGTCTAATCCCGGAAATCTTTCCTTTTAAAAACGCTGACACAACAGCAATCCGAGAAAAACTCCGCTGGGGAAGAAGAGAAACTTAACCAAGCAACTCTGATGATAGGATGAACGTTATCATCACATATCTCATGCCAAGAATTTGAATATTCGAAAACCCTCCTGAACAAGAATTCCAATTACCTGTAGGGAAAACACCTGAAAACAAAGAGGTAATCAACCTGGCTTATGTTTCAAAATGCATATGTTTGAAAATGGCGTAATGCTTCATACAGAATGGAAACGCTACGCGTTTGTGTAGATGCCATGCACGATGCTGCAGATATGATGATATATGCAAGATGCAAATGCAGGCTCGGGCTGCTGGAGAAAAACAGGATACAGAACTGCTTCAGCAAAATAAATGTTGAAGACAAAGCTAACTCCGCTGGGGATAACCGGGTATCACAGAATTATTCCAGCAAAATAAATGCTGGAAAGGTGAACCGCCTTCGCTGGGGGAAGAAACGATCCTGCTGGGGGATAGCTTAACAAATCCGTAGTTACGAACTCTGTTGAGGATGATCAACCTATTGGAGGAAAGACAACCTGCTAGAGAACAGAAAGAGCCATCTTGCGTGGGGACAATCCTTTTCAAAACCACTGGAAACTTGGTTGTACCCTGTGAGGTCTTCACTGGGGATTAAATATGCACATGACCACTACTGGGAGTGGACATCACTGCCTGACAGCTTGCTAGCTCGCCTCCAACTCTTCTGGGGATAAAATGCAAACTCCACCTGTTGGGGAGGGATAAGATTTACATAGAGCCTGCTCCTACGTTAAGGAAATCTGAATGGGGAAGCATGATCTCTGCCTAGGATGCATCTGATTGGGGAGAAACTATCTTCGTTTGGAGATACATCAATGCTCATACTCTCATGTTCAGACTCCGTGGGGAAACACAACTGAACCTGCTGAGGAAGAAGGAGTCATCCTACTTGGAAACACATGCCATGGAACGAACTCGAATGGCTTACCCCAGAATCTATAACAAATTTTGACAACTCTGTGGATATGGAGAGGAACGGCTCTTTCGCTTTCAGCTTTTGCCCCAGCCTGCGGGATTTTCGTCATATCCTTTCAAAAGGAAACCTGAGATCTCTATACTCTAGTGGTCTGATACGAACAACTTCAGCACTTCGAACCTCACGGAGATGCTTCAAGTTAATCTCCTTCGGGATAATGAAAGCTTTGGCGCTCTCGGGGTGACCTGCCCCAGTCTTGTCGTGACTTTGCCTCTCATGGGCTGATCTGTGGGGAGTAGTACCCTTGGCTGCGAGAGATTTATCAAATCTCGACCTGATTGCCCCGGATTACCTGATTTCTGGATGGATGACTCCCATGTCGCGATCATTTGACATAGCTTGCCCCGGTTCGCCGGGATATTCTGGCGTCCTGCATTCTGTCCTGATCAAATCTTTCCATCGTGGAAACTTTCCTGCTGTCAAGCGCTTACTCGCTAGTAAAACAAACTGTTCTGCATAAAAGACATATCAAATGCAATGCATATGGCCGTTTTCAAAATCCATTCCTGTTCACTGGAAGAAATTTTATGACATAAAATGTATGAATCATTCATTAACATGTCAAAACCAATACAACGCTATAATGGGAATCCTTTCTAGGAGTCAGTTCCGATGCGATCTTTACCGAAGTATGCTTTCGAAACAAACCTATTTCAATTAGGACTTTTAAAGGTTGTAACATGGTCAGGTTCACGGTTTTGAAGGAAAGGACAAAGGCTCGAAATTTATTTTAACCCACTCGTTCACCTTGATGTTCTCCAATCCTACGTTTAGCTAATTCGACCTTAGCGCTCACCTCTCAGAGGTTGAAAGATAGGAGTGATAGTTCGAGAAACCATGAGTTTTTGGAGTGGCAGCCACTCACGTTTCGTCTTTGCCACTTGGGGTCACACGACTTATATTTCGTTTGAGGATTTTTCTTTTGTAATCCTTTTCATTTATTCCAGTTTTTCGCTTTCCCTAATTTTTTCCTGGACTGACTCTTTTGAGCTTCTTTTGATTATTAAGTCCAGCGGGATGCCCTCATTTTTGCCTAAGTCATTTGTTTTCAAGTTTTGACCTAGCGGGCTTTTGATTCTTTTTTTTTTGAACAAGTCGTGTGACACCGGTTGTCTGACTCTTTGGGGAATAATGTGATTGTTTCACTCCTGAAACTTAACCACTGTGGTTTTTTAGGCACGACCTCTAGAGGTTTTATTGATCCTCGAACGGACACTCCCTTATGCAATTTGGACGCTCGATCAAATTAGCTAACACCTACCCTACCCCGGGTTAAGATTGAGGGTTTTTTCGTTTTTCCGAAAGAAACTCCTACTACTAGGCTCAAAGGGGTTGACAAGGGATTATCTTCCTTATAACTCCGGTGTTTAGGGATTTGAAACAATGCCTGTACATCATCAGCAGGTTTTATTTTCAAAAGCATACAATCGGAAGCTTGCGCGTCTTTAAACTTCGTCATCCTCCCCAGATTCCACTTAAACAAGTGCTTTGAAATAAAAGAAAGCAATAGAGTGAACACGAATGGATTAATTCAAAACATGCATATTTATTTCATTATCAATGTCAATTGAAAACAACAAGCTTTACAAATGAAATTTGCAATTAAACAGGAAAGAAACTACAAATGTAAAGAAATGACATGAAAAAATGCAGATTGCCAGCTTCTAGGAACTGGGCTTTCACACTTGATTTTGCCGCTGAGGCAGCCACCTTCAGAGTTTACTCATCGGGGTCAGTCTGAAAGGCTTCTAAACCTTCATTCTCGGGGGACTCTTCCACAGCGTGAACTGATGTGCCTACCTGGCTGGATGAAGGAAGGTCGTTAATTTGAATACCTTGAGGCGTAATCGAGAACCTGTTGGCGTCCAATAGAGTCTGGATCCGACTCTTAAGCACCTTACAGTTGAGTGCCCTTGTGCCCCCACGTGGTAGTCACA
This sequence comes from Lathyrus sativus, assembly GCA_963859935.3. Classification (NCBI taxonomy): domain Eukaryota; kingdom Viridiplantae; phylum Streptophyta; class Magnoliopsida; order Fabales; family Fabaceae; genus Lathyrus; species Lathyrus sativus. Next base: position 613,194,316 of record OZ012735.1, on the reverse strand, counting down.
ATGGGCGCTTGCAATAAAAACTGGCGGATATGGCGGAATCATCGGGTTAATCTCCTCTGGAATTATCAGACCACCCTTGATCAAATACGGCAATACCTGAATGTATAACATGGGCAACCGAGTGAACTGCCTTTCGGGCTTCTTTGGTCTTGGTTTGGCGTGCTGTGCCTGTTGATGGCGATATGACCGTTGACTCCGGAAGGGAGATGATGCCTGATGCGTGGACCCTAGGGGTTGTTGACCCTGAACGGCCACGACATCTGGAGATTGAGCCTAAGATGCCAAGGACTCCTTTTGCTTGGATGCACTCATCCTCAGGTTTAGCCCCGGAATTGGCAATAGCTTCGGGCACGGAGCTTTAGAAGTCATAAATTGCAAGGCATCCTTTGGGTCCAATGTAGTTTTGGGGAAGAAAGCAGGAGTGTCCATCTTTTCCGTAATGCCTGGAATGAGACCTTCAGTTATACTCGTGTCGCCCGATGCGAACTTAACGGCCTTTGAGTCGATCAAATCTTGAACTACGTGCTTAAAAGATTTGCAGTTCTCAATGCTATGCCCCAGTGCTCCATCGTGGAAATCACAATGGGCGTTTGCATTATAGCCAGGTGGTAGGGTCCCAGTTAGTGGGCGTAACTTCCGTAGTTCGACCAACCGAAGCTGAAGCAAAACTGATAGCAACGGAGCGTATGTCATTGGGATCGAATCAAAAGTTCGGTCAGCTGATTCTACCCTCTGAGCATACCCCCTCTTAGTCACATGGTTATCCCAAGAAGCAATGCGTTGGAGAGCAAAATTCAAGGCTCTTTGTCGTCCATGAGACATTTGAGGCTTATCAACCCTTAGCACAGGTTGTACAGGCACAGGTTCCACAGGCACAAGTGGAACAAGCATCTTTGTTGCAGCTTCAGGTAGCTGATCATCTTCTTTTCTGAGCACATCCTTTAACACCTCCATGATCAAGCCCACCTGGGTCTTTAGCTGATTGTTTTCCTCTTTGAGTGCCTTCTGCTCCATACGCAACTCTTGCATGTTTCCCATAATCTGCCTCATCTGGCCTCGGACCTCACTCAGCTCTGCTCGTACCTGTTTCATAGCCTTGTGGGGATTTCTGTAATCTTCCTGATCGGATCCTGAAATAACCTGGTCCAACAGAGGGTTAGGGAAACAACTCAAAATTCCTGCTATGCAAATGATTTATGCAAATGCAAACGTGTGTCCGTGCTTTAGGGAGATTTCTCCCCCGATTCTAGTGTCAGTGCTGATAACAAGAAGTCTGGATCCAGTCATTGAAATAACGTCTCATATATACAAGGCCCAACAAGGCAGCAGTACAAAGTCACTGAATACATGGGGAATCAATAGCATGACCTCGACCAACAAGCCTGGTGATGGTCAGCCTACATCAAAGATCAGAAAATACAAAGGGTTACAAAGATAGTCAAGTGCGACAACGGGCACGAAACTCTTCTAGCAACTCTTTTGTCTTGGGATGATCAGGTCGAGTGAGTAACCCTTCAACAAGCAACTCCCTCTACATAATAATGCACTGGAGACCTTTAACAGAATCTTCCCATGCGCCTTGGCCAAAATAGTCTTCTAACCTTCGCTTATTAGACTCGAACATCTGCTTGCGATCTTTCAGGTTAGCGATAGCCTTGTTTAGCATGTCTTCAGTGGCATACCTGCGAGCGGTTTCCTCATCAAACTTCTTCTCATTGGCCTTCACCTGAGCCTTCAATTTGGAGATCTGTTGTTTCAGTTTGTCCCCCCTCTCTTTGTTGTTGGCTATAGTGGCATTCCACTGCTGGTTGAATTTGGAGATTCTCCGGTATGCTTCATCCAGATTCTGCTTCTTGGTGGCCAGTACATCGTTGACAGATTCGAAGTCTAGACCCAAATGTTCACGATCAGCTATCAGTTTGGTCAAGTCCGTGCCTAACCGGTTTACCAGCTCTGTCTGCTTTTTGAAGGAGTGGACGACTTCGTTTCTCTCGCTTTTAAGCTGTGCCAGCTCTTTCTCCAACTCTTCGGTGGCCTTTTTCAGTTCTTCCTTCTCAGCTAACACCTGATTATATTGTTGAATAGACACGGTAGCAGGCTCTTCGACCACTGGAGGGCACTCTGGCTTGGTAGGTGGAAAGGGCATCCCTATGGTCTCTGCTCTGGCCTTAATCCAAGTCACATACGGAGCACCTGGCTATTTCTTTTGCCCAACAATGATTTCCCTCGTCTATTGATATCATTCCAGGCATGCTGAATCTTAGCTAACATATCCCCCTCTAGAAGACCTGTGAGGTACAGAGATTCCTGCACCTCTTCATCTTTTGGCGGACTTCTCAAAGCATAAGCAAACTGTCTGACAAGTAGAGATGGATTGTAATTGATGCAACCCTTTCTTCCAATCAAAGGCACATTTGGAAACCCACTACAGCTGAAGATGATTTCAGTACCTAACATATCCCGATCAAACCAAACAACACTCTCTGCTGATAAACTCATCAAGCGCTCAGACCACTCAGCTGTGGCTGCAGATGAAGCAAAGAGACCCTTCTTGGGCAGGTGACTATCAAACCATCTGTAGAGTAAAGGCACACAACATGATACATTCTTACCCCTTCTATTTTTGTTCTTGTAATGGACGGAATGATACACATCTCCAATCAAGGTAGGAACTGGATTCCCTGATGCAAAGATATGGAAGGCATCCAAGTCTACAAAATCAAGCATGTTAGGAAACAAAATGATGCCATATATGCTGAGGGCGAGAATGGCGTTGAATACGGTCCAACAACCGTCTTTGGCACACTGTTGGGCTTTCCCAACTAGGAACTGCAGAGAAAATCCAGGAACCCCATTCCAACTGGACAAAAGCAACTCAGAGGCATCTAGATGAAGAGCAAGAGCTAGATTAGCCAGATTAGGCTTAGCATCCCTGTGAACAAACGACATCCGACTCTTAATAGGTACACCTAATAACTCAGCATACTCTTCCAATGTAGGTGCAAGGATGAAGTCCGGAAAAGTGAAGCATCTCAAAGGAGGGTCATAGAACTGTAGCAAGGCATACAACCCATTCAACTCATATACCGAAGGTTTACGAACCAGACTGAGCAGCTTCCCATAAGATTTTCTGAATTCCCCTTTCACTGTATCATCTGCCAAGGCAATCAAACTAGACAACAGAGCAACATCTGGGGTAGGGAGCTTGTAGGCCACATTCTTCTTCAGAGATCCCATGCTAACACAACAGAAGGCAAGAATTACCGGAACCGGGGGATAATGTATGCACCTGCAACACAAACACACGTTAATGATATACAAATGAGTATGCAAAATGCAAAATGCAATCATGCAACAGGGGATCAAGATTGTGCTGCCGAGGAGACCGAGGCTCTATTTCAACACAAACACAACTGCTCTGATAATACAACCCTGAAGAGGACTAATAATTATGCACTGTCGAGAACAACCACATCTCTGATGATAAGAACCCTCTGATACCAACAACACTGATTCACTGTCAAGAAAACTAGGTAGTCTGAAGGTTAAGGTTTCTTGCAATAACCCGACCCCGCTCACAGGTATGGACCTAATCACAGACAAGGTATGGCATCCTATGTGTTTCCCAGCGTCACAGACTTTCAAGAAACGATGATACGATACCCAGAAGGTGTGGCACCATCATCTCTTGAAGTGGCCTCATTCAACTGAGTCACAAATGATCAGTCCTTAGAGTCGACAATCCTCCAAACCAACAACCCCTCAAGCCCAAAGGGCCAGAAAAGAAGTCAACCGGGAGAATCTCGTCTGAGCGTGGATTTCATGAGACACTAGTGCCTGCAAAGCAAGCACGCGCCCACTACTTTCCATAACTAATGCTAAGTACACTCAAGCCTGGGTATGGCTTCTCACTCATCAGAGCCCCTTCCCACAATAGAACAATAATGATATCATACTGAAAATAAAATGCGGAAAGTAAAACACGAAAAATAAAACCCAACCGGTAAACACACAAGCGCTAGGATTGACTCGCATAGGGGATGGGAAACGGTCTCAGCCTAAGGGATGGGAAAATTCCCCGACAGCTATAGTCCCCAGCAGAGTCACCAACTGTCGCTACTGCGAAAAAAGGTGCCGGCAAAACGGAAGAGTCTCCACCTTTCATTATTTATCCCTCAGAACAGGAAAGGAAACGATCGGAAAAACCTGACGAAAAGGTATAAGACAAGGTCATCGCAACCAATGTCTGGATTCGGGAGTCGGTTACGCAAGGGGAAGGTATTAGCACCCCTCACGTCCATCGTACTCGATGGGATCCACGCTTGTTGTGTTTATCTGACGGGTTGATTACATCTATCTACGCTAAAAGTATGGTCTGAAAAGAAAAGAAAATGACTCGGCAGAACACAACAGTTCTATGCCTACGTATTCCCGTCTGGAACGAGAAATCAGAGTCAACGTAGTTCGCCTAACTACGGGTTACAGGGGAAGGTTGCTCGCCGAGATATCGCATCTCATGCCTACGTACTTTCACACAGCATGAAAGATTAGAGCAAACATAGTTTAGGAAACGACGGAACACAGGTTTGTTCAACTGTTTTTTTATCCGAGTAGGGTTAACAGACGGTTCCAGCAGTTTGTGTATGCAGCTCGCTCCACGGAGGCTTAGGCGTTTACCGTTTGCGGTAGAACCGAGAGTTAACAAAACTCTCCTTCTAAAAAGGGTTTCCAAGGATTAAAGGTCCAAGAGGACAAAAAGATGTTTGATCTTTGTTTTCTGTTTTTTAGAAGAAGTATCTTTTATGGATGTTTGCAACTGATATCACACTAGAGACTATGACCTGAGAGTGAATGCATCGCATGTCACCCAAAGGGTGCCATACTAAACATCCAAGCTGTTGAAAAGAAACTCTCCAACAACCCTTTCTCAAGTAGCTTAAGGCTCGTAGCTACGACATCAATTAGTCTTTATTACTGTGTTTTGATTTGTTTGAAGATGAGAAGAGAAAAGACACACTAAAGGGGAACTGATCCAATCCTAAAGTTGTCATGCAAAATTGATCCTATGGTTGAGGTTAGGAGGGAACTACCTAATGTTATCATGCATGATTAGAACCCTAATGTCTGTCATAACTTCTCTTGAACAAGAGAAGTCAGAGTTCCTAGGGGAACATGGCAAAGGAAAACAACAACAGAGGAAATAAATGTAAAGAAATAGTTGTAAATAAAATGCATGCAATGCAACAAACAAGCAGAAGGAGACAAGCTCAACTTCTAGAGCAAACAAGCCCAGAGGCAACACACAAAGCATAGGCAAGGGAGACAGACTCAACCTTAAGCCAGCAAGCAAAGCCAAGCAATAACAGTCAAGCAGAGGGAGGCAGACTCAACCTCTAAATGCAAACAAGCAAAGGGAGCAAGCTCAACCTTTAGGATGCTCTTAGGCCTAGATCACTATATGAGAACCTAGTCTAATGCAACACACAAAACAGTCACACAAGCAACAGTCAAGCAATCAGAAAAAATAGCATACAACACAGCAGACAAGCAGCCCAACAGCAAAGCAGATAAACAGCAAAACACATCAACAGTCTGCAATCAACTTCAAGTCCAAACCATCTTCAAGAGAAAGAAATGAAGGCTCTAACAAAGGAGAAGAGAGTGAACATCAAGATTATTTCTTGATGATGGGAAGCAGGATGGAAACCAAAGGAATCCATCTTGGCACTCAACCATACATCTGAGATAGGCATCCTCAAAGGTTCTACCTCTTGTGATATGCCACACATCCTTCCAAAGGAAAGATGAGGCTTCCACATAGGGACTTTGAATCATAGGATGGAAATGGAAAGCAATCAAGGCAATCCATGTTTATTTGAAGAAAGAGAAATCAAACTAAGCTCTTCTAAACCCTAATTAATCAAGCTACAAGAAAAGAAGGTCTAAACACCAAATCAAACCTAGGTATTCAAGCTAAAGAAACCTCAAGATGTCTAATGAACCACCACAAGAGATTTAGAAGCTTATTTGCACTAAAATCCAACCTAATCAACACCTTAAATGTTAAATCTACTTAAAATCCTAAAACACCTTCTAAAACTCTACCAAATTTTTTAAGGGATCCTAAGCATGTTATTGATCTGTGGGTAAAGGATCAGAGCCCTAATCTAAAGGGAAAGCACATAAAGAAATCCTAAAACCCAAGGAGGTCAAAAGAAACCCTACAAATGGGAGGTCAAGGGAACTAGTCCTAAACAGAACCTAATTTTATCTAAAAAATCTGAATTAAATCCTAAGGGATCATGCATCTCTAATCTACCAGCAAGCCAAAATTCAGCCCTAAATTATATACCAAACAACCAATCAAAATTCAGCAAAAACATGAGGGATTAAACCAAAATTAAGGAATTAATAAAAATGAAAAAAATCAAATTAAATTGAAAATTTCATGAAAATGAAATGTAAAAGCATCAGAAAATCAAGAATAAAATCTAGATCACCCACATATTTTTATGGTATTTTTCTGATCAATATTGAAATTAATATGAATTTAGAAATGAAACAAGCAATAAAAATAAAAGAAAATAAATTAAAAAACAATAAAATGCTGGAATTAATCAGAGGCGTAGGATCAAGTGACTTGGTCAATCCATCTGAAGGACCACACGCTGCCAGCGCATTAATGATGCGCAGCATTTTGGCTGGTCCAAGTTCAATTTTGAGGTTGAATCTCGCTCATTGGATTGGGTTACTTTGTCAAACATTTCCACTCATCTAATGTCCGTGTTCATCGTCTTCAATCAAATCAAAAATAGAGGGAAGTTCAGGCGTGGTGGCTCCGGTGGCTGAGCCACCGTGTTCTCCGGGGAGCCACAATTTACAGGTCAAGGAACCTTAACAAAATCTACATCATTCCACTCCAATTTTCACGTAGATCTCAAATATCACATCCATTTCTCCTAATTCCTTCTAGATTCTTAAACACGAACGCAAACAGAAAATACATCAAATTCTCAAGTGTCACCAAACCTCAATCCAAAGCCATAGATCTATTCCTCATGCTTCATAGATCATCACGAACTATCTAGATCATGTTACAACCTCAAGAACAGGCCAATTCGAATCCAAACAGAAATCATGTTGCATCTTAATTTGTCTCTAAACCTTCAAATTTTGATCTAAAATCCATCTAATCATCTTCCTAAACCTTAGCCTCATGCTAAAACATGCTAGATCATCATGAATCTACAACAATTTTGAAAGTTACATACCTGAGTTGAAGCTTCAAATTGGAGCAGTTAGGGCACGATCATTGGCTTCAAATTGTGCAGATACACTCTATGATTGATGCTGAAGATGATTCAATCCTTAATTTGCCTTGAATTCCTCTAGAATTGAAAACACGATTTCTCACTTGAAGCTTGAAATTCACTCTGCAATCTCTGGCTCTGGCACGAAATGAACACCAAAAATGATCAAAACCACTTTCTGAACTTATATAGAATGAGTTTGGGTGATTGGGAGGCCCAATCAGTGAGATCCAATTTTTACTTTTGCTTGAAATTTCTAACTATGGTGTATACAAATCTAAGCTCAAAACTTCTCCAAGAAGCTTCAATTCCCTTGCTTATTAACTGTGGAGAGTGTAGAGATCCAATTAAGCCCTTGTTTGCATCACATGACCAACTTTTGATGTGTTACTTATTTATGAAATAACAAAGTGAAACATTATGAATTATGCCTCAAATGCATTTTCCACTATTGCCATTGTGTTCAAAATGATTTTTCTGATTAAAATGAGCACACATTTGGTCTTGTTTGAACACATATGAATTAATTTTGAATTTTTCACTTAAATGCCTTTAAATTCCCCTTTTGTCAATTTCCTTCAAACCAAGTCTCACCCTAAGCCAAGTCAACACATCCTTAATACATGGTTGACCTAAAAACATCATTTTGAGAAAGTTTTGTGTTGGAGAAAACTTCATTTGAAGCTTGCAAGATAGAGAAAATGACCTATAATGCCAAATGACCTATAATCTCACTTTCCCAAAATGCCCCTAACTTGTAAACCTCATAACTTGAGTTCTACAAATCAGGTGGAAGACTTCTAGTACAATTTGGAAAGCTAAGATCAAGACCCACAACTTTCGTGTTGGCCAAAAGTTGAGATGAAACTTGTATCTTGAGGTAAGTGGTCTTGAAGTTAGGCACTAAATAAGGGATTTTACCCTGAGAACCCTAGTTTAGCAACTCCTCATACTTGGGATTCTTCTTGGATTGATCTTGGAACATCACCTCATGTATCTCACCACAACCTTTCATGATCACAAAGATTTAGAATTGAGTGTTAATCCTCTTCAATTGCACAGTTGACTTAAGGTTGCTCAGATGAAAACCCTAATTGCAACACCCTCAACTGTGGCTCTTCACACTTGGCATAATGATTTGACTGAGCTCCACCATGACCCTCAAGGAACTCCATGAGCTTTATCCACACTCTATCCATGACCAAGGCCTCACAACCCACTGATGGTCTTCAATTGGTCCTCAGGTTAGGAGATGAACCCTCTACAAGTAACCAAACTTCTCAAGAACCCAACCCTCTTCCTGATGACTTTGGTGACTTCTCAAGCTTGAATAAGACCTCTAGACAGGCTCCTCTTGATATAAACCACACTTGATCCCCTGCTAAATGAATAATGCTATGCTATGCAAATGCTATAACAATGCAATACTGATGCAATGAAACATAAACCATGTAAGAAAAGGTTAGGAAAATTTTGGGGTGCAACTGATGTCATACCGTCAGTGTCATGACATTCTGTATGACATTCAGCTTAGCTTATAGTTAACTTACCTTGCACACACATCATTATGTATGTCTTAACATTCAGTATGATATACATGCAAACTCTAATGTTTTGCCACAAAATGCAGCCAATCAAGAGCACTTACAAGATGTTTTTATTTTTGTTTATGTGAGAATATTGACTGAAAAGAGTACCTTTGTTGAATGTGCACTATTGCATATAAATGCCTTTGAATTCAACGCATAATGTGACAAAATCCATTAATCCAATTTGAGATATCTCTTGACCCTTTGACCCAATTTTGAAGGTTTGTTATGATCCCTTCTGTTATACATTGAATGTGAGTGGCATTGATCATTACACTTGAAAAGAAAATAGTGTACGACAAGTAAATGACCAAACTGATTTTGCAAAACAGTTCCCAGAAAGGTGTATTGATAATTTCATATCCCTTTGCTCAATTAGAGTTATCTCATACTCTTGGGCTCTTTTGAAAGCTGGGATTATACTTCAACTTTGATATTTACATTTGGTCTTGATTCTTCTTGGATCATAATGAAAAATTCGTCCAAAGTTTGACAAAACAGGTTGTATGTAACCCTAACTTTAATGCTTTATATATCAAAATCTATGCATTTTTTGGGGGTACTTATGCTTTTCAATCTTGTTGTATGTAAGACGATCTATCATTTGAGCTTTGGATGAAAAAAAAGGTTTCTTGGATCTCAAGTTATGGCCTTGCAAAGTTGGTTAAAAACCATTTCCTTCCATAACTTAGTGAAATTTTAAGTTTCTCAAGGTTGCCCTTTTTGCAAGTAACCTTACTTTTCTTGATTGATCATGATCCAAATAACAATTTAAAATTTTTCTTGACTTAATGAGGCCATGTTTGCCAAAAAAACCCAAAATTCAAACTTGATTTTGGTCACAGTTGACTTTTTTCATTAGAAGAAACTTGAACTTTGTGACCCTTTATGAAATCAAGTCCTTGAGCTAAACTGAACACAATGGATGGATTCCAAATGTGTTTTTGAGTGTCTTGAATCATGCCCCAAGGTTTGAGATCATGCTTTGTTAAAAAGTCAAAGGCATGGTTGACTTTTTCTTAGAACCCTAGTTTGTGGTCTAGATGAATTTGAATCCTTGTATTGATTATGAATCATGTTCTTTGAATCAATCCAATCTTGTGAATGAATCAATATGTCATACTTGAGATCCTTAAAGCATATCTTGAGGTCTTGTATCATGCCTTACTCCAAAAGTCAACCTAGGGACTGAATTAGGTCAAAACCCTAATTCCTGATTTTTGATAGATGCAAACCCCTGAGGCTATTTTGAACTTATGAATAGACTCATGAGGTCTTTTTGAGCTTTTTGAAACATATATTAAATTATTGGTTCATGCCCAGATGAAAATTTCTCTTTGGAAGCCATGGTCAACCAAAATGCTAATTTGGTAACTCTGATGGTCTTGAGGTTTGATCAACTTGAAATGATGCAATCTTGTGTTAGATCCTTGATGAGGGAAACCTCTTGATCCTTTATGGATATTTGAGAGATTTGACAAGTTGAATATCATTTCAATTCTTGATTGATCCTTTGCTTGAATGCTCTTAGAGGGTTCAAAACCCTAATCCTTGGTTAAGGTGAATACTCAACAATCTTTGAGAAGATTGGTGATGTATGAAAATACATCCATATTATGGTGATGATTTGCACAATGATTTGAAGTCTTGAGGTTAAAATTTAGGGTATGACAATAAGCATACCTCTTTCCTCCAAGGCATTCAACCTGCATAGGTCCCATCAAGTCCATATGAAGTATCCCTAGGATTTTTGAAGTGGTCAGATGTTGAAGCTTCTTATGTGACATCCTTGTCTGCTTTCCAATTTGACATTCGCCATATACTCTCCCTTCATCAATTTTTAGATTAGGAATACCTCTGACAGCTTCCTTTGACAAGACTTCCTTCATTCCTTCAAGTGTAAATGGCCAAGTTTCTGATGTCACATCTTCACTTCATCTTCTTTTAACATCAAGCAGGTGGAGGAATTCTTTGTTTCAAGAGGAGTCCACAAGTAACAGTTTTCCTTAGATCTGGAACCTTTCATGATAACCTCATCTTTATCATTTGTTACCAAACACTCAGATTTAGAAAAGTTAACATTGAGACCTTGGTCACACAGTTGACTAATACTTATTAGATTAGCATTCAGCCATTTGACAAACAACACTTTATCCAGGCTAGGCTGTCCAGTATAATTTAGCTTCCTAACACCCTTTATTTCACCTTATGACCTATCTTCAAAGGTGACATAGCTAGTGGAATGTGGTTTAATATCAATAAAAAACTTCTTGACACCAGTCATGTGTCTAAAACAACCATTATCAAAATACAAGTCTTCTCTAGCAGAAACTCTTAGAGAGGTATGAGCTATGAGAGCAACAGTTTCATTCTTAGGAATCCATTTCTTCTTTGCTTTAGGAGCATCCTCTCTCCTTCTGGGTCGATTCGCTGATTTAGGATAGCCATGAAACTTGTAGCAGTAAGACTTTATTTGACCATACTTACCACAATGATGACATTTCTGGTCTTGATTCTTTCTTCCTGAGGAGTTCTTTTGAGATCTTGGTCGATGTTGGGACATCTTACTTGACACCGTTTAGTCCTGCTTTCTTTTCTGTTGGGCTGAATTCACACTAGGCCTTTTCTCATTATTCTCAACTTAATCATTATAACCAAGTCCCTTAACATTTCCAGCATCCCTTCCTGATTGAAGAATTTCATCCATGACGTCTGAACTGTTATTGAGCATTCTTATATACTTCATCCTCTAGATCAGAAATGGTAGCCAAGTGCTTTAATCTTTCGTCACAGAGTTGAGCAATAAGATCATGTTGATTCTTACCTAATTGACAAACTTCTACACTTCTAATGCACAGCTCCTTATAAGAGACAATCAGTTCATCAGAAGTGAGTTCTTCAAAATCTGATTCTTTGTTAGAGCCATATACTCCAGTAAGTGCATAAACATGTTTAGCGGTTTCTCCTTCGCTTGAGGAGTCGTCTTTAGACCAAGATGTAGACAAGCCTTTCTTCTCCTTCTTGAGAAAGGTAGGAAACTCAACTCTCATGTATCCGAACCATTCACACTCATAACATTGGATTCCCTTACCCCTGTTGGATTTCTTATCATTATTGGTTCTTCTTCCAGAATTTTTCCTTCTGTTGATGTCGGATGACTGAGTCTTAACATTAGATCTAGACTTCTCATCCAATTTTTCTAAGAATTGGTTATACTATTTTTCAAGAAGCGTCATAGCCTTGGACAATTCCTCATTGGAATTAGGGTCACATTCATCTTGATTAGACACCAAGGCTATACTTTTTTTCTTCTCAAATTTCTCACTGATTTCCAGTTCAAAAGTCTAAAGTGATCTCATGAGATCATCCACCTTCATTGTGTTTATATCTTGGGCTTCTTCAATAGTAGTCACCTTTATATTAAACTTCTTGGGAAGAGATCTTATAATTCTGTGGACCAACTTAGCTTTTGGAATCGTTTCTCTAAGATCACTTGAAGTATTGGCGATATCAGTAATGTTCATATGAAAGTCTTAAATACTTTCATCCTCCCTCATCTTCAGGTTCTCAAACTTGGTGGTGAGAATTTGAAGTCTTGAATATTTCACCCTAGAAGTTCCTTCACTAGTAGTCTTCAAAATCTCACAAGCAACCTTGGCAACATTATAATTCTTGATCAACCTAAAGATGTTCTTGTCTACACCATTAAATAAGGAATTCAATGCTTTGGAGTTACCTTGAGCAAGCTTGTCATCTTCGTCAACCTAGTCCTCCTCAGGCTTTAACACATCAGTAATCTTCTCTTCCTGATCTTTATCCTTTGGGGGGATCCCATCCTTTGACCACAGACTTCCAAGCTTTACCATCCATAGACTTGATAAAAGCCACCATGCACACTTTCTAATATTCATAATTGGATCCATCAAGAATGGATGGTCTATTCAATATTCATCCTTCTTTATCCATTACACCATAAAGTAACTTCCCCGAATCTCACCCAGATGCAGATCTCAGATGTCCTGAGAGATATCGAGGCACTTGATCTCTGCTTCAAACACAATGACAATAAGGAAAAGAATTCAAATTGTAGAAAATAAAAAAACACACAGTGATTGTTAACCCAACTTGGTGAACAACAACACCTACATCTAGGGGCTACCAAGCCAGGAATGAAATCCCCTGGATAGTGTTAATTCTAAGCTAAACAACCTCCAATTTACGACTTATCACTTAATCACTACCCGTGCTTAATTTCTACCTAATACTCTCCTAGGTATGAGACCCTTCTCAATTACCTTTCAATCACAATAGTGACAGAAATTACAACTCAATGTAAACACTCCAACTCTAGTATCAACACGACACAAGGGAGGCTCACAAATACAAACCCTAAAACTTACTAAGTAATAATGTATTATTTTCACACTCTTCTTAGGTTAAATTCATCCTATTTATAATCATAAACTAGATTGGATTTGAGCTTCAAAATGCAGCAATTCGGTTACATAGAATCTGCAACTAATTCTCCTCAAGAATAGTTTCTTCAATCTAAAGTTTCCTCAAATGCCTCCATATTTAGAAAATAACATATTCGAATTATAATTAGAATCTATGAGTCCTAAATCTCTAACGCCACTTAGGATAAATAAATAATCCCAGAATAATCTGAGATTTGGAAATAAAATAGTAGTAATAAAAACTGAAATGTAACAGACAAAGATGTCAAATCATCATGATAGGGCATCTTGTCCAACATCTTTATCTTCAGTTAGTTCTTCATGTTAGGACATCTTGCTATCAAGTTAGTTTTACCAAAATTGATGTCAACCTCAAAAGCTTGGACTTATCACAACTGATGACTCCATGACTTATTGGTGGATGTTGATGAAAATGAACTAGATTTTGGTTACTCTTAAAATGGCTTATGAGTAACCTAATCGACAAAATAATATCCTTTACTTGATTCTTAGGACTATTACGAACAATAAATATTTAACATGCACTGCACGATCCTTTATTGATCATTGTTACTTGATCATTTTTCCTTCCTTGGAAACTGATCTTGTAAGGATGGTCTGTCATGCATTTATGACTGTAATTCTTTTCTGTTTTCTCTTTTTATTCTTTTTTTATATGACAAAAGGGGGAGAAAAGATAGTAAGTATTTAGTTAGAATCTGAACCCATTCAGTTTGTGCATAATGGTCATTTATAATTTTTGTACATAATGGTTATTTAATTTTTGTATATAATGGTTATTTTTTCTGGGCGGCACATTTTAACTTTCTTGTACATAGAACTAAGGAGGAGCTTACAAACCTCAACCTTAGACTATTAGACTCAGAAGGAGCTTACAAACCTCGTATTCTGATGTTGCCAAAGGAAGTTGAAATATTATTTTTAGTTTTCTTAAATATAGATCTAAGGGGGGGCTTACAAACCTCAACTTTGAACTATTTGACTCAGGGGGAGCTTAAAAACCTCAGACTCTGATGTTACTAAAAAAATTAAAAGAACTTTTTCTTGAAATTAGTACTTAGGATGGGTTTATAGAACTCAACTTTGGACTACTAGATTCAGCAGGAGCTTATAAACCTCATACTCTGATGTTGCAAAAAAAAAATTATAACTGCCCAACATTGTCCTTTAAATGCTTATGCTTGTCATCATCAAAAGGGGAAGATTGTTAGAACAAGATTTCTTCATGACACATATTCCTTGGATTTTGATGATAACAAAGTATTAAAAGAAAAATGGTTATATTTGATGTGTGTTTCATGAATGTAGGTTCTAATACTCATAAATATATATTCAGAATTTGATATACAAGGGCACACTTGAGAGAAGCTGAATTGCTAGCTTCTGGTGGTGCAAAATCTGAAGAACTCTCTAAATGATGTCTAGCATAGACTTTGAAGCTGAAGGTCTCAGTATCAAAAGATGCAACATAATTGTCTCTACACTTGCTAAATGTAAATTGGCTTCTGGTGATCATTCAAAGTTAGTGATAAAGCATAAGCTATTTGTACTGCTGAAAGCAAGCTGCACTATCGAATCAGTTTGTCAACTAGAGTCTTAGTTCACAAGGCTCAAGAAAGGTTGGCATGATTTACGAATATCTACTCTCAACGGATCTATAGTACTGGATCTCTTTGAAGACTAAATGGTTAAACACGATACACAATGTTTCAAGATCTTTCGGTGTATCTATCTGCAACGTCTCTTGTACTATGAATAAAGCAAAGACATTTGATCAAGTCATCTCTCCGACGGCTAGTCTTCTACAAATGCTATATAAGAATCTGAAGGTTCAAACTGAATATTCAATAAGGATCAACCAGATGGAGGAGTAACAAGATTAATAATTATCAACATAATTGGTTATGTAGAATTTATGTTGTAGGTTGTAATTGTAAAATCCTTAAGATTTCTTAAATATTGAATATCATATAAATCTTAAGATCTTTAGGTCTTTGTTATGGTGATTTCCCTGTACCTCTGATATTTGTATCAAGTACACCTTGGTATCTATTCTTCTGAACTTGTTGCTTAGCAGTTTAGAATAAGTCTCTCGCCAAAATGTTTGAGCCATGTAAGTTTCCTGCTATGTGCTAGAGCATTGAAAGTATTAATAAAGTGGATTGATTGAGTAACCAAGTCTCTCACCAAGATGCTTGAGCCATGTAAGTCTCTTGCTATGTGCTAGAGTAATGAAAGTCTTATTCAAATGGATTGATTGAGCAAGGAAGTCTCGGATCGAGGGTCTGAGCATGAAGTCTTGAGCCTAGGTGGCTTGAGTAGAAAAGTCCTAGGTTGTGGTCTAAGCAGAAAGTCTTGAACTTGAGGGGTTTAAGAAAGAAGTCTTGGGCCTGAGGGGCTTGAGCAAGAAGTCTCGGGTCTGAGGGACCTGAGCAGGAAATTCTTAGGCTGAGGGTCTAAGCAAGGGAGTCTTGAGTCTGTAGGACTTGAGCAAGGAAGCCTTGAGCCTTAGGGATTTAAGAAAGAAGTCTCAGGCTTAGGCTCTGAGAATTGTAAAAGTCTTATGTAAAATGCATAAGCGATTGTAATCATGTTTTGATTATAGTCAAAATCTCTTATGAAGCAAGGAGTCTGGACTACTCTCATTTGGGAGGAACCAGTATAAATATTTGTGTCTTCTACTATTATTTATTTGCTTATGTTAACATTCGGCTACTAAGTATAACCAAAATCTGAACTCCAGTTTAGATTCTGAACTCTAATCAGACACAAATTAAGAAAATAGAAAACACAATTCAACCCCATTCTTGTGTACTTTTTCTCACCTTCACATGTCACACATATTGTCACTACCATCTTTAATGACATCTTTGAGAATTTGGTTACTCCACAACAACTGAGTGCAATTAATTCCATCATACATACTTTGAGAATCAAAAGTGTAGTCCTTCACATTCTTTACTTGAAAATTAGGGAAGTAGGTAACATTTCCTGCTATGCTCAACTCAAATTTAAATTGCATTTGTTGAACAAAATCCTCTAACATCTTAACTAACATCCTACATAAGACAATGTCTTTAACATAAAAGTGAACTATCATCAGATTCTCATTGTCTTCCTCATTAACATCATCCATGTTGTTGGTATCAAAAGTAGCATCCATACTGACTTCCACAAAGCCATCCATTTTTATGACACCATCCTTGGTAGTGATATAATTATTAATATCTTGATTGGCTTCCTCTTTCGGGTACCTTTTGAGAATGGCACTATTCACATCCATCAGATAAAGTTTGAACTTCAGAATGCGTGACATTCTTAGTATCAATCTGATGGCTCCAAGATGAGCAATAAGAGAAAATATTTCAGCAACATAAACATTTCCATCCTCTTCAGCAGACAATAAGATGTTTCTTGTTTTGATAGCAACATCAAGACCAATGAGATCAAAATATTCATCTTCATGAGGATTCACTTCAGTTTGAACATTATATATAGATTGTGTGCCCTTGGTAAACAATCTAAATACCCTCATATTAATAACACAACCCAAAAATATGCTTTCACACACATTTTCACACAATGTCTCAACATTTTTCTGCATAACTTCTACTACACGATCACCCTTCTTTCATTTTGATGCAGATTTTCTTTTC
This sequence comes from Lathyrus sativus, assembly GCA_963859935.3. Taxonomy (NCBI): domain Eukaryota; kingdom Viridiplantae; phylum Streptophyta; class Magnoliopsida; order Fabales; family Fabaceae; genus Lathyrus; species Lathyrus sativus. The sequence goes on along the minus strand of OZ012735.1, from coordinate 613,177,283 downwards.
TCATCATGGTTTTTAACAAAGCCAACATGGACTACAACAATATCAACCTGAACATCTTCATGGACATGATCATCATCACTTACAGAATTATTCTTAGGGGTCACATCATTATTCTCCTTATGAATTTGAGGCTTCGTTAACATCTTGGATTCACATATTGGTTTCATGGGTCTCCTCATTAGAAGAATTTCGAATGAGATGATGATTTCTCATAGTCTCATATACGAGTGGGACATTAACCAAATTTCCACACACAACTAGATCAACCTTATCAACTTGTGGATTATTATGGAAAGCAATATCATGAATATTCATCTTATGACTAAGGTTCAAATGAATCAAAAGAACACCAATATCAGCTTCACCCAACACAATATCATGATTTTGATTTATCAAAACTCCAGAGATATGAGAAGGAACTCCAATAGAAAGAATGATTCCATAATCACTATTCTTTATCAGTTTCTTTTTCTAAACTATTGTTGGTTGTTCAATGTTAGGAGGACCTCCAGCCTAACCATCAGTCATCCCTTCAATGACAACAACTTGCATGAGTTTCATAAAGTGGTAATTTAGAAGCATGAATAAGAAGTTGAAACATCTTGTATGATATCTTGGTTTGCTTTTCAAGTTGACAAACTTCATAAATATTTCCTTCTTCAGCTTTGGTATCAGTACACATATGACGCATTTCTCTGCAACAACCCTTAAGATTTCTGTACCATGTCTTAGTTTTAGTTTCTAACATGTCATCCCTGATGTTTGAAGCATGATCTTCAACATTTGGCTCTATAGTGGCAACAATTATCTTCATCTTAACAAATTTATTTCTCTTATGGCTATAACAAAATGCGACATAGTTTCTTTCTCTTATCAACTATTTATTGCAGCTACTTTCAAAATAAAAATCTTAACAAGAGAGTACCTTGCAGGAGGAACATGCAATATGAATAAGAATATTAGGCTTGCCATGGCAAAGTTGTTGATGATTCCTTTAAAACTTCGCATTCCACTGAGTATAAAAATATTGATGGTGTGGTTGTCTATCATATAACTTAAAATAGTACAAGGGAATGAAGGAGACATAATTAACGTACTAGTAATCATGTTTGACTAGATGTTGAGACATGTTACCTGACATTCTTCATTCTATTTTTTGGTACACATGTTAAAAAAGATGTTGAGACATGTTGCTTGACATTCTACATTTTGTTTTATGAATAGGAGTAATACACCTTTTATTTGAATTTAAAGGCTCACCAGAGTGTATAAACTCTTTGATGTCTTTGAAAGTTACAACATTATTTCCTTGACTAAATCCACCTTCTGAATATATCTTATCCTTAGTGACATGGTATATTTTTCTTTGTTTCCTTGAAACACTTGAGCATTTAGCTTGAATATGTCAAAAATATTTGCATTTAAGACATTGGATCCATTTCACCTATAACAGTAGTTGAGATGTTGTCTTTCATCATCCTTTTCTTTATGATGAATGTTTTTGACATTGGTAGGGACATTATTCCCATATCTCTTATCAATTTTCGTCGTGACTTTATTAAAGATCTTTGGAAGCTTTAGATTTTCTTCAGAATCACATTCCACTTGGTCTTCACAATCTTCATAACCTCATTTGGATCTATTCATTTGAGGATAAATAATTTTTTATCTATGAACTGTTTTTCCTTCATTAAAATTCTATATCTTGAACAGAATAAGAACCTTGGAACTCACACAAACAAAACAGGGTTCTTGCTCTGATGCCAATTTAAAATTTGTTATTGAGGGGACATATGTTGGACATGGTATTGAGAAAACTGGTCAAACTTGTTAAACCAGTATGACAATAATATAACAACAGCAATAACACAATGCAGAAAGCAATAAATAACACAATAGAATTTTTAACCCAGTTTGATGAAACCACGCCTACATATGGGGGGAAATGTACCCAAGAAAGTAAATCCACTATCTTGAATTAGTACAATTAGTCTTATAGGAACAACAAACCCATGATGTTCTTTGCCTCTTCATAATCCTAGTGACTTCTTATTTAGTTATCCCCTTAAATATGAAAACCCCTTTCAGTTTCTTTTAATCACTAATCCCAAGTAACACACTTTAATAAAAAACTTAAAGAATGTTGAATTTCAACTCAACTAAACAAACCAACATTAAACCATGTGGCTGAAGTAATATCATGGTGTATAAGCAACCAAACCACTTTGCTCTCAAGGTTATAGAATTTTTGTCTTGAAACAAAGCTTTATAACTCAACTAACAAACCAAAGTCTATGTTTTAAGATATGAATGGAGGCGCTAAAGTGGTTCACAAAAATAACACAAATAAAGCTCAAAAGATAAACCTTAACACAAGGAATATTCAAAACATGCACACATAAAACTTGTGGATTGAGTATCGTTAAATAACAATCCAATTCTAGGCTTTTCCAATGGGCATTAGCACCTTTTGATCTCGTCCAAAATTAGAGGAGATTCAGTTGTGATTTGTTTTTCCATAAAAGTCTCCAAAATATATGATTTGTAATGATTCAAATTCAAATTTAAATCTCCAATTTATATTGAATGAATTATGTCAATTCTAAATAAACAAATCAACATAAATGCATTGCTAAAAGATAGAAACAAATAAGCAACAAATATGATTGAAACAACAAAAAAAATCTTGCGCAAAATTACATCCATCATGGCCTGCTGACAAGGGCCAAATGTTGTACTACACACATGCTAGAACATTATGTTCCACATGCTGTACCAGAACACCCAAAATTACTCTCTTCATATTAATCTTTTTTGTAGAGTAAATCTTGGATTAAAAAGATCTAAACCATAACTTCCTTCATAGAAAATCCAAACAAATCTTCTTGAACTGAATCAAATCCAAATATTTTAATTAAATAACATAATCCATATTCATGATTTAATAAAATCTTTTCCAAATTGATTTGGATTAACAAACTTCTTCCAACAACTAACTTCTGCATCTTTTGAAGAAGTTAACACCGCAACAGATCTGAAGCAAACCTGAAGATAATGAGAACCCAATTGTTACACATGGATGTCACTCAATATGTGCAGAGACTTTGGACTAAACAAATATTCTTATAAACAAACATAATCACGCTCAAATTTCTTCATGAAATCCAGCTAACATTATGGAACATATGCTAGAGCATCTTATTCCCCATGTTACCTATGCACAAAATACATATTGTACATATGTTATTTTACCTAATGCAGTCAATCAAAAGGAACAAAAATCCCCCCTTTGGCAAATTTGGATAAAACAAATTACAAGATGTGATCTTCAAGAAGCAGCACACCATATCAAATAGCAGAACAAATAGAGAAAACAAAAGCAGTTTCAGTAACACATATGTAAGGTGGTTTCTACACTTCAAGAGATCAGATCAACACATTCAGAGAACATTATGCTGAAACATCTTGTTCCACATGTTGCCTCTGCATAAAATACATCTTATGCATATGTTGTTTTACCTAATATAACCAATCAAAATAAACAACATAAGGGATATAGCTTAGTTAGAAAATAGGGTTATTCAAGTCGAACACCTGAAGCAAGAAAGGCTAAATTAGAAAATGCTGGAACAAATTGACACCAGACATATGACAATAATCAAGAACTTGACCTAGTTTTTAAATATGTCAAAGAGAATGAAATAAATCTGGCCAAATTACAATCAGGCCCTCCATATATTTGTAAGGTCTTAAGACCTTCAAATGGGAAAAATCTTGTTGAACCAAGTAGAAATGAGAAGTTTATTACGAAAACCTATACATTTGATGTTACTAAGTGTGATGAAAATTTTAATCTTATAGTTGCTAATGGTCAAACCATAGTGTTGAAAGGCCTAAAAGCACCACCATTGAACAAAGGAAGAAAAAAAGGATTTTGTAAATATCATGATTTTCTTGGTCATAAAACATTTCAATGTGTTGTTTTCTAGGATTTGGTGAAAATGCTTTGAAGGATGGTAGGCTAAAGTTTGGGGACAAACAGAGGCCACCAAACTCATGGGATCCTAGGTGATTTTATGCCCTCGTTGCAGTGTTGTTTTTAACAGAGAGGCAACTAAAGGCCTCGAGAATATCAGGCTTCAGAAACTAAAGAGGAGTATGTGGGAAGGCATAAGGCCTAGATTTGCTTTCAACAAGAGGGGCTCTCATGTAAGAAGCCCCAAGAATATTCACGAGATTGTAAGATTTAGAGTAAGACTTATATAATGTTCCTCTTGATGAATGGATCAGATCCACATGTGTTGCACCCCAAAATTTGCCCAACATTTCTTCACCTAGCTTGTGTTTCATTTCATTCACATTAGCATTATCATTTGCAATTCATTGACATGTATGCAGGAGATCAAGAGGTATGATTACTAATCAAGAGCTATACAAGAATTTGAAGCTAGCTAAGAAGGTTATTCAGGTGTTCAAGGGTTGATATCCTTGTCAGAGAAGTTAAAAGATCCTCAGAGAGAGTGGTTGAAGCCAAGTGTGTAGGTCTCCTAACTTGAGAGTTGTAGGAAGTCATCAGATGATTCTGAAGCCATGAAGACGGACTTGAGGTCTTGAGATAGCTCATGAGAAGAGTTGAAGATCACTTTGAGGCCTAGACAGGTCATTGTGCAAGAATAAGGAGCCTCTGCCATGATTGGTGCAGCTAGGGTTTGACTGGGTCAACCCTAAGTCAACTGAGTATTTGAAGGAGGTTGAGACCTAATTCAAGAGCCATGTGATCATGTATTGATACATTGAGATGTTCTAAGGATGATTCCAAGGTTAACTCATCATGAATGAAGAGTTTGAGAAGTTTCAGGCTAGGGTTTCTAAGGCTTGACAGTGTAAAATCCCCTAGTTTGACCCCTATCTTCAAGGCATTTTAGCCCAAGATATGATTGTCATCTCTTCTTGACCCCAACATGATTGTTGTAGAGCATGATATTAGATTTAGTTTGAGTACTATAAGTCCTTGATAGGGTTTATAGGACTCAAGTTATGGCTTTGGCAAGTTACAAGTCATCTGAGGCATGTGAATTTGGAGCCCAAAAGTTACATAACTTGCATGAAACGTTTGCCCTAGAAGGATAATTCCTATGAACTTTTAGTCAACATGAATGTTGTTCCTTATTCTATTAGCTTTCTAGAGAGTACTAGAAGTCCTTGATAGGTTTTGTAGAACTCAAGTTATGGCTTTGACAAGTCAAGGGTATTTTGAGAAGTTATGATTATAGGTCATTTTTGGTTATAGGTCATTTTCACCAACTTAGACACCTCAAATGAAATTTTTTCAACTTGAAAGTTGTTCAAAATGGGGTTTTAACCTTGACCATGCATCAAGGAGGCATTGAAATGGCTCAAGGAGAGACTTGGTTCAAGGAATTTTGAAAAAGGAAGAATTAAAGAGAATTAATGACCAAAAATTGAAATGATTCATTTTGTGCCCAAACAAGGAAAAATTATAGGTCATTTTGAATGGAAAAGTCATTTTAGAAACTTTGGCAATGTTGGAATTTTGGTTTGAGGTCAAATTCATGCACTTCCATTTCATTTCTTCATGATGAAGCAACATATCAAACATGAACCATTGGCTTGCAAACAAGGAAATTAACATAACAAACCAATTCAATATCTCATGAGATGAATTTTCCAAGCATTTTCATGCCCAAAGAGAGCCAGAATCATGACTGTGCACATGAGACTTTGAAGGAGAAATTGAAATTGCAAAATCTCATTTGGGTGGTTACAGAACTTTCTAGATGATTCTAATGTGTTCTATATAAACATTAGAGTGTGTTCAGCCATTTTTTTGGTGAAGATTGATCCCTGAAGCAGAGAGTGAGGTTGAAGTTTCACAACTACAAGTGGAAATCGTATTCTGAGTTCAAGGCCAATCCAAGAGAAATTGAAGATTGCATTAGCTTTGGAAGGAGTTTTAGAGTGAATCTGGATCATTGTGGAGGAGGAATCGAGCAAGAACTGCACCTGTTCTTCATCTGAAACCAGGTTTGTGAAAATTGAAATTGTGCTTAATTAAGGCAGTGGTAGATAGAAATCTTCATGTGGTTAGGTTCTATTCATGATCTAGATGGATTTAGGATGGTTAATTACACGGTTACAGACAATGTTAGGTGTTGTACAACTTCTGTTGAGATGGATTTCTCATGATTCTTGGAGTGTTATTCATGTTTGGATAGTGGAATGTGATCTCTGATGAGTGTAGTTTCCATTAGTGTCATTAATTTTAAGAATCATGATGATCAAGATTTGGTGTATTTCTGAAAATTCTATCGTGTTTAGAGTTAGAGGAGGAATTAGAGAATTTGGAGATTGGATTTGGATTCAGTGAGAAAAATTGAATAAGATGATGATTCGTTTTGACATTTTTGATGACCTGAGACAAGCATCTCACCGGAGAAGACGGTGGCGCTGCAACTCAGGCCACCGTCTGGAGAATTCCCTCCATCTGAGTTCAAATTGGGGACGATGCTTGGGAACCGTCAGATGAGCGTTTGACCATTGACTTGGGCAAGGAATGAAAGGCCACGATTGATTGCTGAAGCTCTGAAGAGTGAGTTGAGATGAAACGCACCGTTTCATTAATTGGTTTGGTTTGGGCTTAGTGCACAGATTGATATCCATACCCCCTATTTGGCCCAATTCCTGAAATGAACTGCAATGATTTGCTATTCAGCACGCCAGTTTTATTATTTTTCTTCTTATTTCTTTATTTTCATCATTTCATATAGTTTTGAAAATAATTCACAAAAAATAGAATAATAACTCAATTAATTCCAGGTTTTTTCCCCTAATTCATGATTGAATCTAGAATTTTATTGAATAAAAGTATTAGGAAAATCATGCATTTTCATTTTATGTGCATTTTTTGTATTTTAATTGATATTAATTCCATTATGGTTGATACCTTGGTTTGTGGAATTTTGTGTGATCATTTGATGATGATTTTTAAGCTGATTTTTTGTGTGTAGCTAGTTTACACATGCATACTCCACTTAGAATTTTTCTCATATTTTTGTGATGAAATTAGGTGTTGGTTTTAAGTTGAAACTTTAGATGCTCTAGTTTTAGGGTTTAAGCTTAGTACCTTATACTTTAGGATTTATTTCTAGGACTATTTGGATGATTAAACCTCTGAATTTTGTATGGTAGAGTCATGATTGACTTAGGTCCCCATAGTTATTTTTGTAGGATTTTACAATTGGTTTTAGTATTTTAGTTAGAATTAACTTTAGTACTAGGTTTTAGGTGATCCTAACTTGTTAATTCAACTAGATTGACTTCTTTAGTTCCCTTAGATTAGGGTTTTGCTTCTCTTGCTCTTGGAAGATGATGAAGACATGTGTGGGCTGCTGAGGAATGCATGGTGGAGCTTGGACTTGAAGGTTGCTCTTCCTTTGGAGTAGTTTTGTTTAGGTGTTAAGATTAGGGTTTGTAAGTAGAGCTTCTAGATAGATTCTCTTCTTTCATAAACATGGAAGGTGTTGATCACTTCCATTCTTCCCTATGATGCAAGGTCCCCTTTGTGAAGGCCTCATCCCTCCTTTGGTAGGATGTGTGGCTCTTCCCAAGTTGGTAGAACCTTTGAGGGTTCCTTTCTTTGATGGTGGAGTGTTTAGTGGTGACCTTTGGTCTTCACTCTGCTTTCCACTATCCTGAACTACGTAAGCTCTGACCTCTCATACCTGTTGAGAGTACGTAGGCACAATACTGACGTATTGGCGAGCCACCTTCCCTGTAACCCGTAGTTAGTCGAACTACGTTGACATTGATTTCTCATTCTCTGATGAGAATACGTAGGCATAAAGCGCGACGCTTTGCCGAGTCATTTTCTTTTCTTTTTTTATACCGGCCTTGATAGGTAGATAGTAAAACAAACCCGTCAGATAAACACAACAAGCGTGGATCCCATCGAGTATGATGGACGTGAGGGGTGCTAATACCTTCCCCTTGCGTGACCGACTCCCGAACCCAGACAACGGTTGCAATGACCTTGTCTTATACCTTTTCGTCAGGTTTTTTCGATCGTTTCCTTTCCCGTTCTGAGGGATAAATAACGAAAGGTGGCGACTCTTCTGTTTTGCCGACACCTTATTTTCGCGGAAGCGACAACATGCAAACCCAATGTTGATCACCAAAAATGGAAGGTGATTGAAGTTAGAGAGGGTTCATCTTACCAAGATAACTCCCAAATTTCAAAGAAGTATTCATATAATTCTAAGAATTACTTGGGTAACAAACCCATGACTAAACCCAGTGGAGAATGATATGCAATGTGGTCTTTGTTTTACCTATAAAATTTGACCAGATTACTGAGGTGACTGAAGATGAGGATGCTTATTTTACTGCACAAATGGAAACTCATAAGCCTCTATGTTATTATGTAATGGGTAATGGGTGTGTTGAGGAAAAAAAGGTTGTTTTTGAAAGGAACGATGAAAGGATGAAATAACACCTAAAGCCCATTTTCATCTAGGCTAAGGTTGATATTGTAGATGTTAGAAACGTTCTAGTGGATGGAGGAGCGACAATTAACTTGATGCCACATTCTTTATTAAAGAAAATTGACAAGAATCATATTGATTTAAGGTTGATAACGTAGGTGTTAGCAAAGGTTGATAGTGCAGGTGTTAGCAAAGTTCTAATGGATGGAGGAATGACAATTAACTTGATGCCACATTCTTTATTAAAGAAAATTGGCAAATATGATACTAATTTAAGGCCTCATAATATGCTTTTGTCTAACTACGAAGGAAAAACAAGTAAGGCTTTAGATGTTATTCAGGTCGATGTTACTGTAGGTATGAATATAAGACACATTATTTGTGGTCATTTTTACCAAATCAAATTATATTTTATTGCTTGATTGAGAGTGAATCCCTGATGTTGAGGTTGGTCAAATTTATTTTTTGAATGAAGTTAATCATATAGATAAGATAAATTTTGATAAATAATTGGAAAACATTTCACCATGTTTGCCTGCTGGAATGAGATTTTGTTTATAAGGAGATGTGTTATACTCAATGAAGTTGCATCCAACTCATGGTTTCATATGGGAACATGAGGTCATGGACAATGGGCTCAATAAAGGTTCGATCACAACTACTAGGTGGTTAACATAGAACATTGATGGTTGAGTCGAACACATTAGCTCGGCTTTCGGCCTATATGTCTTAAAATAGAATAAAGGCAGCCTTAGAGGCCGATTTCCAACAAGAAATGGTCGTCGAAGCCAGTATAATTGAAACTAATAAAACATAAGATATTGGTGAGAATATAATTTTAGATAGTCAGAGGCTTGATTGTATTGACGATGATGAGCCTTTGGGATTCATAAAAGATCTGTTAGTTACGTTAGATTCGGAGCCATATCAGTGTTGTACTGATAATGCTTTACGAAAGCATCCGCTAACTCTTTCCAGCTTTTAACATGGGAGCACTCGAGCTGCATATACCATTCTAGAGAAGCCTCAGTAAAACTATCCTGGAAGAAATGGATTAGGAGCTTCTCATCGTCGGAGTAAGCGGCAATCTTCATGCAATAAGACCTTATGTGGGTCTTGGGACAACTATTACCTTTGTACTTCTCGAAAGTCGGAACGGTGAACTTTGGAGGTATCTTAACTCCTGGTACAAGGCATATTTCTGCAGCGTCCAATCCTAAAACATCAGGACCTTGCATCGCTCTGACCGTCTCTTGTAGAGCATTAAATTTCTTTTCCAACTCTGTGTTTTGTGGCCCGCACGCATCCACCGTTGAATCCTCCTAGAAATCCTCGTGATCATCATAGTGGATTGGATGTGGAAGCGAACCACCAAGAGGACGAACTACACCAACTGGTGGATGAACTGTGCCAACAAGGATAGGTATTGCACCAACAGGGGTAGGAATTGCACCAACAGGGCTAGGAACTGCGCCAGCAGGAATCGGGATCGCACTGTCTGTATTAGGAACTGCGCTAGTAGAGGTATGATTAGCATTTCTTTCTGCTGCTAGCCTCATCTCTTCTTGGCTTCTGGCCATGTTTTGAATCACCTCCATCAGCTGGGTGATTTGCGTCTTCATGCTTTGCATCTTCTCCCTCATAGCAGCATAATTCTGTTCTAGCTGATCCATGATTCTTCTTTGATTACTTCTTATATTGTATGGATGTCGAGAAGTCAGTTTGCTCTACTGCAGAAAGGGCAAGCAATGTGTGAGGTCGGGTTTCAGGGAATGCAAAAATGATGCGCAGGTATATGCAATGTTCAAATGATGTTCAAGAGACTTTTGGGACCTGCGATTATCATTGGTATTATAGGATTATGAATGAACAGTAAAAAGGCACAATTGAGTCCAAAAAGTAACTTTTTCATTAATTTCAAGGAAAGATCCAATACAAATGGTTTAAGCATTGCTGAATACAAAAGTTTATACAACAACAAAAAGAACTGAGCAACAAAAAGGTTTTCTTTCGAATGCGCTCTTTAAGCTTCCTAGACGCAAACATGAACCTGCCAACCATCTGATCACAGAGTTGGATGAAGTGATGGACTGAAGGAGGGACATTGTTCCCTTCCAAGTCTTGAATTGCACTTTCCAACCTCCATGGGATATCACGGATCGTGAGGTTTCTATGCTCCACTAGATCATTATACTTAGCACGGTACATGTCTAGAGTCGACTGATAATACTGGAGGGAATCCACATGGATGTCCAACAACTTGTTGAGCTGAGCTTCTTTCTTGAGACATTGTGAAGTATCCCTTTTTAGAGCGTCAAAGCGATCCTTCCACAGTGTGGCTGTTTCTTGAGCAGTCTCCAACTCCAAGCACTTTTTTCCACATGCTAGGAGTGACATATGAAGCCCTTAACGCTTCTTCCTTGAGTTGGCATTCGTCTTCAGCTAGAGTCAAGGCACTTCTCAATTACTCCTAGAGATCATCAATGTCAGCCTCAAGTTTTTCTCTAGTCTTCTTCTTTCCAGCAGAAGCTAGCTCACAAAAATGCCACGCTCTGTCACAAGATTCTCTGGCTTCCTTCAAGCATTTTTAAAGAGTCTTCACTGATGCATCGGCCCCTTCAAAGCCATTTTGATACATGACTCTCAGATCTGTCTCTAGCTTCAATTTATTGCTGCTTTGAGCTACTTGGTCTTGCTCAACCTCCATTTTCTCTTGAATTGGCCATTCTCCACACCAGCTTGGTGGATTTCAGCTTGAAGATCTTGGTTTTCTTTGGTTGACCTTTCCACTACTAGCTTTAGCTTCTCATATTCTTCTATGGATACATGAGTGGGAGAAGGATGTTTTTCTTGCATTGGGAGATTCTGGAGGAAACGGTAACAACTTTTCAGCCACTCTAGCTAGAAAATTTCCTAACAAACCCAGGATCTTCTGTTTTGGAGAGCAAGAAAAAGCTTTGGATTTTCTTCGCTTCAGGCTCGTGTTCCATAGCGTAACCCAATTAACGCAATGCCATGAATGGGTTGTAATTAATGCAGCCAGCTCTCCCAATCAGAGGCACATTACCAAAATCTCCGCAGCTAAAAATTATCTCCACATCATAGTATTCATGGGAATGCCAAGTAATATCATCGGCTACCAAAGACATAATGCGTGTAAACCATTTCAGCTTCTCTTTGTTCTCCATAAATGGTCCTTCCTTTGGCAGATGGGAGGCATACCATTAGAACAACAGATGAGAACAACACTGGACCATCCCTGTCTTCTTCTCACTCCTCCAATGAATGAAGTGGTAAGTATCAGCAAGGAGAGTAGGAATAGGGTTCTTCTGAATGAAGAGAGTGATGGCAGTGATATCTATGAAATTGTCTATGTTTGGAAAAAGAATAATCCCATAATTTATCAAAGCAACAAAGACGCCAAATTATTCCCAATCCTGATTAGTCTTCTACTGGACGACTTTTTCAAGCAGAAACTTAAAAGGAAATCCCTGAGTACCTCCCTTGTTGGCTAAACCAGCATCAACTTTTTTCCTTAGTCATATGGAGAGCAAGAGCAATGGCAGGAGACTTTGGTTCTTCTTCCAGACCGGTGTAAATGGGTTGGTCCTTAATCTTGATATTCAACAAGTGAGAATATTCTTCAAGAGTAAGGGCCAACTGATAATTTTGGAAGCTAAAACATCTGAGCAGAGCACCATAGAATTGAGCCATAGCGAACAAAGCCCAAGTGTCCACTCCAGAATAAAGGAGATCAGGTAATTTCCCATGCTTCCCATGAAAGTTGATTTTGACAGTCTTCGATACGTCAATCAGGAGATCTTGGATGAGTCCCAATTTTGGTTCCCTAAACTTCAAGGAGTTTGTGCTTCTTTTTCTTTGATCAGTCGTTGTTCAGCAACACCTGAGATAATCACAGTCTCTTAAGTCCCTTGATATGTAAGAATTCTATGCAATGTAATGCTTTATGAATGCACATGAGAACAAAACAATAGCAGGGATCAAGGTCACAAATCCTGTAACACAACGAGATATCTCTCACCTCGGGTGGGCAATCTATTGGTTTATAACAAGGAATTCCAAGAGTTTTCAAACAACATCCCAAGCACTAACCCTCAAAATTTTTCCATCATAACGACGATTCGTAAGACGGTAATCCCTTCAAAGGATGAGTGCAGAGTTATGTTTTAGTAACCTTTGGAATAGAGTTCTTAAAAAGGTCCTCAGAATCACGGACTCCCAGGTCAAAAATAAAGACGCCATTACGACTACCTGTAACACATAATCATCCCAAAGGGGCCTCATATGAGTGGTGGAAGTCAAACCCACTCAACGAGTCCTAAGTCTCGCAAATCAGAAAGAAATCACCTCCTAACTTAGTGTATACTAGAAAAGCTCAGGTAGAAAGCCTTTATCCGTACAAACCATCCCCAAAAAACCCAACAGATAAGAGGAACACAACACAATAAAAAAATGAAAATAAATAAAACACACATGCAAAAAACAAACTAGGTTTGGCTTGCAAGGCGTCTCCAGCAGAGTCACCAAGTTGTCGCTAATCGAAAATGCAACGATTGAGAGGCAAAAATGGAAGGACAGAAGAGTCGACATCAAACTTTATTTATCCCAAAAGGGGAAAGGAAAACATCTAGAAAACCCTAAGAAAGAAATGGATAAGATGGTCTCGCAACCAAGAGAAAGGGTTCGGAAGCCGGTTATGCGAAGGGAAGGTATTAGCACCCCGCGCATCCATCATACTCGATGGGAACCATTTGTTTGTTTATGTGTGACGGTATTTGCTAAAGGGTATTACTATAAAGAGTGTTCTAAGGGGAAAGAGAAAGGTTGGAAACAGGGAAAAGAGATGAAAACGGGGAGGCGAGACTCGGTATGACCTCGCGGTTATATGCCTACGTATTCTCAACAGGTATGAGAAAGTCAGAGTCAACGTAGTTCGAAGAACTACGGGTAAAAGATGGAAGTGTGCTCGGTAAGTGTCGCAACTGCGAAAAACCACCGGCGGAAAAACAGAAGATTCGCCACTTTCGTTATTTATCCCAAAGAGAGGGAAAGGAAATGATCGGAAAAACCTAAAGAAAAAGGGAAAGACAAGGCCGTCGCAACCATGTCTGGATTCGGGAGTCGGTTACGCAAGGGGAAGGTATTAGCACCCCTCACGTTCGTCGTACTCGATGGGATCCACGCATTATTGTCTATCTAAAAGGGTGTGTTGAAACTATCTAGCTAAAGGCTCAGGGACAAAAGAAAAAGAAAAGAGACGTGACTCGGCAGAGCTCGCCGCTCTGTGTCTATGTACTCCCTCGTGCAATGGGAAAGTCAGAGTCAATGTAGTTCGACTAACTACGACTAAAGAAAGGGGGAAGGTTGCTCGCCAAGACATCGCGTCTTGTGCCTACGTACTTTCATCTGGTATGAAAGATCAGAGCAAACGTAGTTCGGGCTAAAAGGACCACAGGTTTTGTTCAAAAGTTTTTAGGCCCGAGTAGGGATAACAAATAGTTCTGGCAGTTGGTGTATGCAGCTCGACCATTGGAGACTTAGGCGTTACCGTTTACGGTAGAACTAAAAGTTAACGACACTCTTTTATGAAAATGATTTCCTTGGTTAAGACCCCGAAGGATGAAAAAGAGTTTGAAGTGTTTTTGTGTTTTTTAGAGAAGAAGTGTTTTGAATTTGATTTGCAACTCATGTCGCACTAGAGACTATGACCTAAGAGCGAATGCGTCGTATATCACCCAAAGGGTGTACACTAAAAACTCTAGGTCCTTGAGAGAAGGCCCCTCAATTACCATTTCTCAAGTAGCTTAAGGCTCATAGCGTGCTACACTTGTAGTTCTTTATCAGATGTTTTATGAATGTTTGAAGATGAGAAGAGAAGAAAGGACACTAATGGGAGACTAAATCAATCCTAAAAGTTATCATGCAAAGTGGAGTTAAAGTTGGGATTCAAAAGGGAACTACCTAATTTTATCATGCATAGTTAGGCACCTAATGTCTATTATAACCTCAAGAGGTTAGAGAACTTATGGGGAACATGGCAAAGAAGAACCAAAGAAGAAGAAGAAGAATGCATATGCAAATGAAAATGCAAACATAAGATGCACAAGTAGAATGAAAGTGGGAGGAAAATAGTGTGGGGCAGTAGCCTCCACAAGCTCATCTCAACCAAGCATGCATATGGAAATGCAATAAAAGAGAAGAAGGAGAAGTGCACAAGAAGAAATCAATCCAACAAAAGCAAACCACACAAAGATGCACCAAAAAGTGGGATGAAATGACCTAAGTCAAACAACATCAACCACACCAATAAAATCAAACCAAATGAAAGGTAAAACAAAACTCAAATCCAAGTGAGGATGGGAGACCAAATTAGGGCAGCAAGGACCCCATAATAGGCAATCAACCATAAGCATCACTCATCAAAAGCAAAGAAACACCAAAAGTGTCCTCAAGGATTCATCATTCTAGGTATGCTTCAAATACCTCCAAAGGAGGGACCAAGCCACCTTAAATGACACTCCAGGGTCATTGGACATAAGGGAGAATAAGAGAAGAAAGCTCACAATAAATATCAAAACAAATCAAGAAGAAATTCAAGCAAGAGCACAAAGGAAGCAAGCACACATCACTTAGGAGGTCAAGTTGAAAGCTCAAAAAGAAATGCATCAATCTACAATCAATGAACATAATTTTGACCTAAAAATGAATATACAGCAAGCTCAACATGTCTAAAATATGAAACAAGAAGAGTTGAGAGCTTATTGGATCCACAAAGGTCATTTCCAATTCAAACTAGGTCATGTACTTGTGTAAGCTGTCCTATGAAATGACCTAACTTGCAAGTCACCTCAAAAATAGGAAAAAGGCTCAAACAATACCAAATAAAATACACAAGGAACCTAAACATGTTGGAAAACAGAGGCCAAAATATCAAGACCAATATTCCCTCAAAGCACCATCAAAAGAAAAGATTCATTTAGATGTACCACTTTGAAATGGGAGAAACAAAGGCAAGAAGAAAAGCCACAAAAGTCAACCCAAAAGTCAACAACCAGGGGAAAAATGGTCCTAAAACATTGATCAACTCATCATTGAGATGAGGATCAATTTTCAATCATTTGATCAAAAAGGAGGAAGAGAAATAAATGCAAGAGTAAGCAAAGTTACAATTTAAACCATTTAAAACCACTCCAATATTTAATTCTTTTTTAAATTGAAAATAAAATCAAAAAATAAAATAAAAATGTCTAAAAAATATTAGACATCTCAAAGTTTATAAAAAATATTTTTGGTGAATTTTTAGAGTATTGGAGTTATTTTATTTGATTTAAATTGCAAACAGAAAATAAAAGAAAAATCAAAAAGAAAATAAAAGAAAATGAAAAACAATTGGTTCAAATAGCAATCCACAACAGTTTAAAATCAGAAATGGGCCAAACGGGGGGGGGGGGGGGGGGGGGGTGCGCCTACCAGGCGTAGTCAAGGCCTAATCAGAAAATCAAAATGAAAATAAAAACCTGGAAACTCATGTGTGATAAGGTCAAACAAAGACCACAGTGGAACTCAATCTAAAACGCATGATTAAAAGGTAAGCGTATCATGTGGCTCACAGTGCGCCACCACATTAATGAGGATTTAAATGAAATCACATACATTCAGTCAAACATGGCCTATCGTAGGTCTTAATCAGAAGCGTTGGAAACAAAAGTAAGCACATCGAACGCACCACAAGATGACATATCATCATCTTCTCCACAAAAACATGGAGGGAAACCAGAGGTGGCCGGAAATGCTCCGGTCATCTTCCTCATGAGCTCCGGCCACTGTGAGCTAACAACAAAACATAGCCAACCCAAAACCCAACCAAAATGGACTAATCTTACATGAAAATTCATCTAGAGATCATGAGGATCTCAAATCCACCATCAAAAATCATTAATCATGCATAATAAGAGCAAACTGAAACGAACAAGATTGTGCATCAAAATCCAAAGTTCACCAAAACTCATCCAATTTGGTTTAAACATCATCTAGAGGTTATGTAGGTTACAGATCAAGCAACAAACAAGCAAAAACACGCAAGAATAAGCCATAACAGATCCAAACATTTTTGAGCATCCACCAACAATCATCACAAATGCCAGTTTGTTTTATATATTAATGATCTACATTGTTTCAACGTCTCAAATATGCAAAAATGGCAATGAATCATGGCATATTGAGAGTGTAAGGTTGATTTGTAATTACCTAGTGGAGAACTTCCACTGAGCCTTCAAATAGAGCTTAAGCTTGCAGAAAAATGTCCAGAATCGTTCAATGATATTCAATAGAGCTTTTGTAATTCACAATTTGGCTTGAAATGGCTTGTATCTCCAAATTCAAATTTCAAATTTTCTCCACTTTTCCAAAGTTGTTCTTGAGCAATTTGCCTCCAATTCTCAGTTCTGATGATTTGTGAATGATCAAAATCTTATATGTGATGGATCTTGATAAGAATTGAGCCCAATGGCAGCCTCTAACAGCCTAATTGAAAATCCAAGGAATTGAATTTGGAGCTCTCTCATGTACACAAAATTCCTTCAAAATTGGCTCTAAAATGCTTCAAAATGCTTGCTGGGAGTGTATGGAATGTGAATGGCTAGGATTTAGCCCATGTTTAATCTCAATGGTTGATGTTTGTTGTTTAACTTCATGATGAAGTAAACTTGGAAATGGCTTACTAAAACACCTCAAACTCAAATTCTAAAATTGCCAATGTGTTTAAAACATGGTTTGCACTCAAAATATGTACCTATTTGCACAAAAATGACCAAGAATGAATTAATTCCAACTTTGCCCTTTTAAGCTTTCTTCCATGAAAATTCACACATCAATTCTTCATTCCAAGCCTAATCCATGACTTCTCAATGCTTGGTTAAAAACATAACACCATTTGGAGCACATTTGATGTTGGAAAAATCTTCATTTGAAGTGTGCAAGTTGGTGAAATGGACCTATAATTTTATGACCTATAATCTCACTTTCCCAAAATACCCCTAACTTGCAAGCCTCATAACTTAAGTTCTACAAATCAGATTAAAGACTTCTAGAACTTTTTGGAAAGCTAAGACCAAGACCTACAACTTTCATGTTGGCCAAAAGTTAAGGAGAAACATCCTTCTAGGTCAAAAATGGATTGGAATTGGTTGACTTTTGTTGACCAAAATCACATTCATCTGATGACCTGTAACTTGTCTGGATCATAACTTGAGTTCTATAAATCCAATCAAGGACTTCTAGTACTCAAAAGAAAGCTAAGAACATGCTATAAAAGTTTCATGTTGGTCAAAAGTTTAGATGAAACTTGTATCTTGAGATGGGAGGTCTTGAAGTTAGGCACTAAATAGGGGATTTTACCCTGAGAACCCTAATTTAGTAACTTCTCACACACATGATTCCTGATGAATTGAATTTGAAATGATGTCTCATGTATCTTAACAAAACATCCCATGAGCATAGAGACTTGGAATTGAGTTTGAAACTCCTCCACTTTCACAGTTGACTGAGGTTGACCAGATGAAAACCCTAGATGCAACACCTTCAACTGTAACCTTTCACACTTAACACAAACACTTGAATGTGCTCCACAATGACCCTCAAGGAACTCAATGAGATTTCTCAACATCTTATATCCATAACCATGAATTCACAATCCTCTGATGATCTTGAACTGGCTTCCAAGTTAGGAGCTAACCCACATACATCCATCAATCCTTTCACAAGACCAATGCCCACTTCTAAATGACTTGATGACCATCCAAACTTGAGTAACACCCCTTGCTTAGGCTCAACCCTCTGAGTAGACTCCTCTTGCTATGCACAATCTCTTGATCCCCTGTTCAATGAAAAATGCTATCCAATGCAAATGCTAGAAAGAAATGAAATGAAACATAAACCATGTTAAGAAAAGGTTGGGCAAATTTTGGGGTGCAACAGTAAGGATTGGGGCCCTTATGCCTACGTATCTTCACTTAAAAGAAGTGAAGAATCATAGCAGTCGTAGTTTGGCCTACAGTTAACTGGTATTTTTGTGGATGATGTTAGTGTATGCATTCTAGCAATTATGTGTATTGCAGCTTGCTCGTGGAGTCTTAGGCATTACTTGTTTGCGGTAAAAAGGACGTAACATATCCTTTTGAAAAGAGATAGTTTTTGCCATCGAGTCAAGATGTCACATTTGATTTATGAAATTTATTTTTAAGGGTGAAATAGATCCTCGGATAGTAACCCCTTGCAGGTGCTACCTAATTCTTTATCTCAAAAGATTTATTGCGAAAATGGTGTGGCGAATATAGTCACGTCTTCGTATTGAAAGACGAGTATCGAGACTATACACTCTAAAGTGAGTATCCAGACACTCGAAGAGGAAGAAGTCTTCACTCAATCCTCTCTCTTTAGTTCAATACAAAGACAACTTCATTGTCTTATTAAAAATATTTTTGATCTTGAATGGTAAGTTCTTTATGACAGTGAACCCTAAAGGTAATGTCAAGCACTCGGGATAGGACAAGGTCTTCGCCTAACCACTCCACAACCATCTGAGTTTGTTTGGAAAAGAGTTTTGAAAATGCACTTGGTGCGAGACCAAGGTTTTTAGACTCAAGGAGACAAAAGAAATAGAAAAAAGCTTTAAAAAGAAAGGGTGGTGAGTAGAGCATGGTAGGTTGATGGCGATGCGCAAAGCAATCGACTTACAAAGGTTGAATATATACAAGGTTAGTGTGGTTGATGGAGGAGTTGTGAAAAGAGGAGGAGAAACCCCATGGTGGTCCAAGTTGAAATGAGGTTGAAAATGACTTGACGTTGGATCAAGCCTCATTTATTCTTTATTTTGAAAACGTGTTCTAGCCTAATTAATTTTTTTCTTTCTTAACAAGTACCAAGCAAGCATGAAAAGACCTAAGTTATTGCACTGTAACGGGAGGGGGATACATATAAAGTACAAGGGATTGCGAGAAATAAATGGTGCCATTGTCAGGTAGCCCAAGAGGAAGTCGTGTGTGTGCAAGGTGTCCTAAACTAATCAAAGAACAAGAACTTGGGCAAAAATAATCAAATTAGGGTCTATGTACAAGGTCTAAACTTCAATACCCAAGATAATGATCAAGAGTCCTCCAATTTAGGATTTTTAGGGTTTCAATAGTTTTATCGTGTTTTTGGTATTTTGAATGAGATAAATAAGAAAAGGGTTAGATGACCGATATATGAATAATATGACATGATGAAATATGGACAATGATGATAAGATGAGCAAGATAATAAACAAGATAATATCAACAATAATATAGACAAAGAATATGTGCAAGAGTATATAAACAGTGATATAATGACTAAAATTAAATCGAGGGAATATTTGACTGAAAAGTAAAGCAATTGTATATTGAAAAAAAATTAAAAATCAAAGGTTAATGGTTAATTGAATGAATCGGGTCGAAATGTAAAGTTAAACCATCAGCTCGACTTATGGCAAAAGTTGGGCTATAGGAGGTCATGTAATCGATATCCATGATAAAAACAAGATAGAGAAATGATATTGAGGATCATTATCTGATTTAATCGTGTTGCACGGACTAAAAAAGTGGGATCTCGTCTTAATCATAAACTCATGTCGGTTAATCAAAGGTAGCCTATCATGATCCCAAAGTAGAGAAAATGACCCAGATGGTCACTTTCCATAGATTTGACATTGTGAAGGTTATCGATTTCGATAAGTCGACGTTTACGAATGTAAAGACTTCATTGACCGATAAAATTAAAATAAACTCGAGATAAAATTGAAAGTGAGGTTGGATCTCGTCTTAATGACAAACTTTATGTTAATTAATCGAGGGTAACCTCTCACGATCCCAAAGTATAGAAAAATGATCCAAATGATCATTTTCTTCAGGTTTGAAATAATGAAGGTTAAGCAACCTCGAAAACTAACATTCGTGAATCCGAAGACTTCATAGATCGAGGAAATGAAATAAAATCGAGATTGAATAGAAAAATGAAAACGAGAAAAATAAGGTGGTCTCGAATAAATCACTATTTATCAATAATTTGACCAATAGTAATTTTTAGAAGTCTCGTTATTGACCAACATAGCTTTGAAAATCGAAATAACAAAGAGATGAATCATGGATTAATCATGGGTAAATTAATGAAAGCAAGATTAAATAAAATACTAAAAAACTAAAAACTTATTTAAGAAAATCTAGAGAATAATAATAAAAATAATTAAAATAAAACCAATTAAAAAACAAAAAATAAAGAAAGATTGAGGGGTGAAGAAACTATGAAGGTGTGTTAAGAGTGGGGTCATCATAGGCTTTAAGCCCATTCACTCACTCCCCAAAGTTGTTCTTGAGCAATTTTCCTCCAATTCTCAGTTCTGATGATTTGTGAATGATCAAAATCTTATATGTGATGGATCTTGATAAGAATTGAGCCCAATGGCAGCCTCTAACAGCCCAATCGAAAATCCAAGGAATTGAATTTAGAGCTCTCATGTACATGAAATTCCTTCAAAATTGGCTCCAAATTGCTTCAAAATGCTTGTTGGGAGTGTATGGAATGTGAATGGCTAGGATTTAGCCCTTGTTTAATCTCAATGGTTGATGTTTGTTGTGTAACTTCATGATGAAGTAAACTTGGAAATGGCTCACTAAAACACCTCAAACTCAAATTCTAAAATTTCCAATGTGTTTAAAACATGGTTTTCACTCAAAATATGTACCTATTTGCACAAAAATGATCAAGAATGAATTAATTCCAATTTTGCCCTTTTAAGCTTTCTTCCATGAAAATTCACACATCAATTCTTCATTCCAAGCCTAATCCATGATTTCTCAATGCTTGGTTAAAAACATAACACCATTTGGAGCACATTTGATGCTGGAAAAGTCTTCATTTGAAGTGTGCAAGTTGGTGAAATGGACCTATAATTTTATGACCTATAATCTCACTTTCCCAAAATACCCCTGACTTGCAAGCCTCATAACTTGAGTTATACAAATCAGATAAAAGACTTCTAATACTTTTTGGAAAGCTAAGACCAAGACCTACAACTTTCATGTTAGCCAATAGTTGAAGAGAAACATCCTTCTAGGTCAAAAATGGCTTGGAAGTTGGTTGACGTTTGTTGACCAAAATCACATTCATCTGATGACCTGTAACTTGTCTGGATCATAACTTGAGTTCTATAAATCCAATCAAGGACTTCTAGTACTCAAAAGAAAGCTAAGAACATGATATAAAAGTTTCATGTTGGTCAAAAGTTTAGATGAAACTTGTATCTTGAGATGGGAGGTCTTGAAGTTAGGCACTAAATAGGGGATTTTACCCTGAGAACCCTAATTTAGTAACTTCTCACACACTTGATTCCTGATGAATTGAACTTGAAATGATGTCTCATGTATCTTAACACAACATCCCATGAAAATAGAGACTTGGAGTTGAGTTTTAAACTCCTCCACTTTCACAGTTGACTAGGGGTTGACCAGATGGAAACCCTAGATGCAACACCTTCAACTGTAACCTTTCACACTTAGCACAAACACTTGAATGAGCTCCACAATGACCCTCAAGGCACTCAATGAGATTTCTCAACATCTTATATCCATAACCATGAATTCACAATCCTCTGATAATCTTGAACTGGCCTCCAAGTTAGGAGCTGACCCACATACATCCATCAATCCTTTCACAAGACCAATGCCCACTTCTAAATGACTTGATGACCATCCAAACTTGAGTAACACCCCTTGCTTAGGCTCAACCCTCTAAGTAGACTCCTCTTGCTATGCATAATCTCTTGATCCCCTGTTCAATGAAAAATGCAATGCAATGCAAATGCTAGAAAGAAATGAAATGAAACATAAACAAAGTTAAGAAAAGGTTGGGCATATTTGGGGGTGCAACAGCTGCCCCTATTCAAATGACTTGGACCTGAACGAGTGAAAAGCGAACGGATTTCACGCAATTATTGTAGAAGACGGTTGAATACCGAAAAACCCAGAAATTTTCCAACCGTAGAAATAAAACTGCAGACCCTGACCGGGGTGAAATCTCTGGAAAATTGAATCCAAGAAAACAATAGATGACACACAGTCTGAATAGCATATGACCTTGCCTTCAATTATCCGCATTAAATTCCCTTGACATCGCCGTTAGACATCTGACCTCGCCGCCAGTCATAGACATTAAGTCTATAATAACATTTGACATCGCCATCAAACTTCTACTTCAAGTCGGTAGAATAGCTAACATCGTCGTTAGACCTCTGTTAGACAAAACAGTTATAGAATCCTAAGATACGATCCTCTGACATCGCCGCTAGTCATTCAAAGAGAATCCAACCGGTAACTCACACCAGACCTCGCCGTCAGTTAAAATAAAGCATCTGACATCGCCGTCAGGCCATCGCAAAGTTGATTAAACCATTGACATCGCCATCAATAACCAAAACATCTGACATCGCTGCCAGAAACCAACATATCTAACATCGCCGCCAGAAACCAACGTATCTGACATTGCCGCCAGAAACTACATATCACATTGCCGTTGGTAAACTATGTCATCTGACATCGCTGTCAGTTAAAATAAAGCATCTGACATCGTCGTCAGACCGTCGCAAAGTTGATTAAGCCATTGACATCGCCGTCAATAACTAAAACATCTGAAATCGCCGCCAAAAACCAACATATCTGACATCGCCGCCAGAAACAAACATCCAACCTCGTCACTGGAAAACCAAAAGGCACCTGACCTCGCCGCCAGTAACAAACATCCAACATCGCCGCAGGGAAACCCAAAGCACCTGACATCGCCGCCAGAAACAAACATCCAACACCGCTGCTGGTAGCTTAAAATCACCTGACATCGCCGTCAGAAACACAAATCTAGTAAGGGAACCCTGATATCGCTGTTATCAACCATAAATCCGACAAACATCTGACATCGCCGCCAGCTAACCTTAAACCTGATAAGATAATCTGACCTCGCTGCCAGCTAACCATAATTCTGAGAAACACCCGACATCGCCGTCAAGTACCTGTGGGGATAAAGAACTCTGACATCGCCGCCAGACAAACATACATCTGATAAGCATCCAACATCGCTGTCAGATAACCATATTCCTCAGAAACTTATGACATCGCCGCCAGACCTTCGCTAAATAAAAGCGAGCAACCACACATGAAGTTAAGATCATCCACTAGTAATAATCACGGAGAAACTCTACTGGGGAAATAACATGAATTGGGGTTTAGCCACCACACGGGCAAAGACCCATGACCTGCAAAATTCATCTGAAACAAAGTGATAACAACCTGGCTTATGTTTCACATGCGTATGTTTGAAAATGGCGTAATGCTCCATACGAGATGGAAATGCTACGCGTTTGGGTAGATGCTATTCACGCATGCAGATGCACCGGCACTGAATCAACAAAATAAATGCTAGAGATACAGAGACCATCCTACTAGGATAATAAAAATAACCCTGTTAGGGGAATCAAAAATTCTGCCGGTGATAGAGCACAAACTTGCTCATGCCAATAACAACTGGACTTATGCCGAGAAACAGGCCCTTGCTGGCCTTCTGCAAAGAAAATACCGACGTGACAACATTCTTCTATCCTGCTGGGGAAGAAAGAACAACACTGCTGGGGAAACCATCCCTTTCAATTTGTCGGGGATTGCTTCGCCAGGGAATGAACCTAACCAGGCTGCAAAATACTTTGTGGGGAAGAAAATCCGATCACAACTCGCTGGGGAGTTCCTACAAGCATGCACCTTGTGGGGATTAAATGTGCATCAACTGCCGAACGAACGCGTACACACTACCTGCTTGCTCATACTGCATACAATTCTACTGGGGATAGAAATGCGAACTTCACTGATCGGGGAAGTAAATTCAAGCTGGGGATAAGACAAACTTCATCTGTATCTTTTGCCCCAAGGGTAACGACCCTGCAACACTAAACAAACAGACAGGATATCCTACGCAATCGGGATCAGTCATCATTCATGACGTTGTTCAATTAATTCAAAGTTTTAACAATTATTGGCCAAGGCCTGCAAGTTTATGTTAGCGCAAGTTTATCAAAACATTGGGCGTTTTCATAAACAAAACAATAAAAGTTAAAATAAAGCACACAGATCAAGTACTGAATAGTATATGTTTATTGATGAAGGGCCTGTAAATAGGCAAAGTTTTACAACAGATGCAACTCCTGAAAAGAGGAAGCTGCGCAAAACAAATACAGATATGCACAGAAATATACAAGAGTGTACAAAAATGTCGGCAACGTGGCACAGACTAACACCATGAGCTGATCCCTCTATGACTCGCCTGACTCTGACGCTTTCCCGACACTTCGTCTTCAAAAGAGATTGACTCGGATAAACACGGCCCTCAGGTTCTCCCCATCCACTAAGCAATGAAGTTCCAACGCAGACCGCAGTCATTTGCTTTTTCAATCCCTAACTTTTGCCTGAACCGCCCTTTCGGGTTTTTGATTCACCGGGATACCCATTTTTCCAAAAGTCACCTTTCTAGGTTTTCAACTTTGCGAGTTTACATCTTTTCATTTTTATCCCTAATTTTTGCCCGAACCTATTTTCCTTTTTTTTTGGTTCGCCAGGATGCCCCATTTTTGCCTGGACTTTTCTTTTTGTATCCAGTGGGTCTCTTTTAAGCAAAGTATTTTTTAACTACGTCTGCATTCACAGAGGATGTGAAATCCTCACCATCCATGGTGGCTAACAACAAGGCTCCTCTAGAGAAAACCTTTCGGACAACATATGGACCTTCATAGTTGGGAGTCCATTTGCCCCTGTGATATGATTGTGGTGGGAGAATATTTTTCAGCACAAGATCGCCCGTCTGAAAGCTTCGAGGGCGCACCTTATCGTAAGCTTTCTTCATCCGGCTCTGGTACAAACGACCATATGCAATTGATGCTAGCCTCTTTTCATCCATCAGACTAAGCTGATTCAAATGATTCTTTATCCATTCTGCCTCATCAAGTTTCACGTCAACCATAACTCTTAAAGAAGGAATCTCGACTTCTAGCGGTAGGACAACTTCCATACCATACACTAGCGAGAAAGGAGTTGCGCCGGTTGATGCGCGTACCGTCGTACGATAACCGTGTAGACCAAAGGGCAACATCTCATGCCAATCTTTGTAGGTGACAACCATCTTTTGCACTATCTTTTTGATATTCTTATTGGCCGCTTCAACAACGTCATTCATCTTCGGCTGATAGGGCAATGAGTTGTGATGTTCAATCTTGAAGTTCTGGCATAACTCCTTCATCATTTTGTTGTTCAGATTCGCACCATTATCAATAATGATTCGTTCGGGAATTCCATATCTGCAAATGATGTCCTTCTTTATGAATCTTGCTACCACTTGTTTGGTCACATTGGCGTACGAAGTTGCCTCAACCCATTTGCTGAAGTAATCAATAGCAACCAAGATGAAACGATGACTGTTGGACGCGGTGGGCTTGATCTTGCCAATCATATCAATGCCCCACATGGAGAAAGGCCACGGGGACGCCATAACATTCAATGGGCACGGCGGTACATGTATCTTATCAGCATAAATCTGGCATTTATGACATTTCTTCGCAAATTTGAAACAATCTGACTCCATAGTTAGCCAATAATACCCTGCTCGTAGGAGTTTCCGAGACATGGCATGTCCGCCAGCATGTGTACCGAAAGTTCCCTCGTGGACTTCTTCCATAAGCAGCGTTGCTTCTTTTTCATCCACACATCTCAACAGCACCAAATCATGGTTTCTTCTATAAAGCACACCATCTGGGTTTAGGTAAAAGTTTCCAGACAACCTCCTCAACGTCTTCTTGTCCTGAGCCGAAGCCCCTGGTGGATACTCTTGCTTCTTGAGGAAGTTTTGTATATCGTAAAACCATGGCTTGCCATCAGCAACCTCTTCAATGGCGAATACAAAAGCGGGTCTGTCCAAGCGAGAAATGACTATTCTGGGAGCCTCGTTCCAGAAATTCACTTTGTACATCGAAGATAGTGTTGCCAAAGCATCAGCCATATGATTCTCTGCTCGCGGCACATGGTGAAATTCTACCCTGTCAAAGAAGGGTAACAACCTCCTTGCATAATCTTTGTAAGGAATTAGATTCGGCTGACGAGTCTCCCATTCTCCCATTATTTTATTAACCACTAGCGCTGAATCGCCATATACATCAAAATTCTTGATTCTCAAATCAATGGCTTCTTCTAGACCCATGATACATGCTTCGTACTCAGCTTCATTGTTGGTGACTGGAAATGTCAATCTGGCAGTGAATGGGATGTGAGTGCCATGAGGAGTTGTAATAATTGCCCCAATTCCGCTACCATAGGAGTTGACAGCACTATCAAATATCATTTGCCACTGAGAATCCTTCTCTGGACCTTCACCGTGTAATGGTTCTTCACAACCTTTCGCTTTGAGGAACATGATATCCTCGTCAGGAAATTCAAACTTCATCGGTTGATAATCTTCGATTGGCTGCTCAACAAGGTATTCTGACAGAACACTTCCCTTGATGGCTTTCTGAGAAACATATTGAATGTCGTACTCTGTCAGTACCATTTGCCACCTGGAAATTCTTCCTAAAAGTGCTTGCTTCTCGAAGACATACTTAATTGGATCCATCTTCGAAATCATCATGGTTGTGTGATTGAGCATATACTGTCTCAAACGTTTGGCAGCCCAAGCAAGTGCACAACACGTCTTTTCGAGCATTGAGTAACGGGACTCACAATCTGTGAACTTTTTACTCAAATAATAAATCGCATGCTCCTTTCTTCCAGTCTTGTCGTGTTGACCGAGAACACAACCCATACTGTTCTCAAGAACCGTTAAGTACATGATTAAAGGTCTTCCAGCTACTGGGGGTATCAAAATTAGAGGCTCCTGCAAATATTGTTTTATTTTGTCAAATGCTTTTTGACAAGTTTCATTCCAGACAACCGCCTAATCTTTCTTTAACAATTTAAACATTGGTTCACACATGCCTGTGAGATGAGATATGAACCGAGCAATGTAGTTCAATCTCCCCAGGAAACCACAGACTTCTTTTGCTGTTTTCGGCGCTGGCATGTCTTGTATGGCTTTTATCTTTGCAGGATCGACCTCGATTCCTTTTTCACTGACAATAAACCCCAATAACTTTCCGGACCGAACTCCAAAAGTGCATTTATTTGGATTCAACCTCAATCTGAATTTTCTAAGCCTCTCAAATAGCTTCAACAAGTTAACCAGATGCTCCTCCTCTGTTTGGGATTTAGCAATCATATCGTCAACATAAACTTCAATCTCTTTATGCATCATGTCATGAAAGAGTGTTGTCATAGCACGCTGATATGTTGCTCCGACATTCTTCAAGCCAAAAGGCATCACCTTGTAGCAAAACGTTCCCCATGGTGTAATGAATGTAGTTTTCTCCATGTCCTCCGATGCCATCTTTATCTGATTATAACCCGAGAAACCATCCATGAAGGAAAACACCGAAAATTGAGCCGTATTGTCGACCAATACATCAATGTGAGGGAGAGGGAAGTCATCCTTAGGGCTCACCTTGTTCAAATCCCGATAATCAACACACATCCGCACCTTACTATCCTTCTTCGGTACAGGAACGATGTTAGCGACCCACGGAGGGTAAGTGGTTACGGCTAAAAATCCAGCGTCCTATTGATTTTGGACCTCTTCTTTGATTTTTACTGCCATATCTGGTCTCGTTCTTCTAAGCTTCTGCTTGACCGGAGGATATTCCTCATGCAACGGTAAGCGATGAACCACGATGTCGATATCAAGCCCAGGCATATCCTCATACGACCAAGCAAAGATGTCACTATACTCTCGAAGCATCTCGATCAGTCTTTGCTTGATGTCGCCCTGTAGCGCAGCCCCTATCCGAACATTTTTGACAACTTCTTCAGAACCCAGATTAACAACTTCAATTTCCTCCTGATGAGGCAGAATGATTTTCTCTTCTTGTTTCAAAAGTCTGGCTAATTCCTCAGGCAGGTCTTCATCCTCATCAATCTCTTCTTCAGCTTGATATATCGGTTGATCGAAGTCAAAGCGAGTCATAGAAGGTTCTGGAACGGTGTCATCTGCAATAGGAATCCTGCAATGAAAATGGTTAAATGTTTCAAACAATTTGCAAACAAGTATAAACCACGTTGCCATTTCATTGTGAAAAGTAAAAATAAGAAAAACAGAAATCACAAAATTTGAATGAGAAAACGCCCTTTGATTAATTGATAAACAATGTTCAGACATAAACAAATAAGGCCCTGGAACAAAATACCACTATGCCCCGGGTAGGACATAGGGTAGTACAATAATTGGAAAAATAAAGCATTATTGTTCTGTCGTCACTTGAATGAATTCTTCAATTGACCAGTTGTGTAGGCTTTGTCCCGAAATACACGACTTGATCCAGGCATCCATGTCACAGTCATTGTCTCCGTCTTCGTCAGATACAACATTGATTCTCTCGAAGATGACTCCCCCCTTGGTGAACTGCACGAGCCCTTTATAGCGCGGCGCGCTCTGCGAGGCTGGAGGAGAGGAGAATGACGGTCGATACCCTAAACCAAATTTGTCTTGCTTGTGAGGAATTTCCAACACTTTGCCCCATCCCTGCACTGCCCCAGTTTGCACCACCGCTTGAGCTTCTTTAAATGAGGACATACCCACTTCAGGCTCTTTACTCACAACCGGAGACTTGTCTTTGATCTTAACCGTTTTAAAGGCTTGGCAAAGAGTTTCATGGATTTCTCCATCCACTTCAACATACTTAAAGGATGATAGATGACTGACCATGATATCCTCCTCCCCGCATACCGTAACAACGCTACCACCAACCATGTATTTCAGCTTCTGATGCAGAGTGGACGTAACAGCCCCAGCTGAATGAATCCAAGGGCGACCTAGTAAGCAACTGTAGGCCGGCTGGATATCCATGATGTAAAACACTGCATCAAAGAGTTCAGGTCCAACCTGAATTGGCAAAGTTACCTCCCCAAACACAGATCTTCGGGTTCCATCAAACGCACGCACCACCAAATCACTTGGCGTGCAAATCAACCCCTTCATATCTAACTTCATCAGGGCCTTCTTTGGGAGCACATTTAAAGAAGATCCTGTATCTAAAAGCACGTGAGACATGACATCCCCTTGGCATTCTAAAGATATGTGCAGCGCACAATTATGATTTCTGCCTCTAGGTGTCAAATCCAGATTCGTAAAGCCTAAGCCATTTCCTGCGTTTACGTGTGCCACCACTCCTTCAAGTTGATTGACTGAAATTTCCTATGGCACGTAAGAAGTGTTTAGTATCCTCAGAAATGCATTCCTATGTGCCTCAGAGCAAAGGAGCATCGACAGGATGGATATTTTGGAAGGCGTTTGCTGCAAGTGATCGACTATCTTATAGTCGCTTTTCCAGATCAGCCTCATAAATTCCTCCGCGTCTTTCAAAAAAGATTCTCTCTCCCCAAATTGAGAAGTCTCTTCCACTATCAGTCTTTTCCCCTTGTCCACCTTATCAGCAATCACTTCAGGCGACGAAAAGACTCCACCACTGTGAGTAATACCTCCTGCTCCCACTAGATTGTCAACTGAACTTGCAGGGGGATCATTCAAGTTTATCTTCTGCTTAGTACAATACACTTCGGCTCCGTAGTTCCACGGAATAGCCTTAGTGCTCTCAAACGGCATAGAACCTGCTTTGGTGATAGTTATCGTTGGTGGCTTTGGTGCATAGATAGTAACAGTCTTGTATGGGATGGAGATTGTTACAGTCTCATCCTTTTCTTCAGCCACTAAATCCTCATAATCTCTTCCAACATAACGGTCGAATTGTAAAACTCCGGTATCTATCATCTCCTGAATACTGCTTCTCAACAAACCATATCCTCTCTTAGGATCAGCAGAACATTCAACGCAGTCCTCCGTACAACCCGGGAAAACACCCCCTTTCAGCAATCTGACTTTCACAAAGCTTAAGGGTGTTTTCAGTTCATCAACATTGGTCACCAAATTCAACACCTCTTCCTCTACAATTGCATTAACCCCAGCCTGCCCATGATTCGGCATGGGATTTTGCACCACATTGGGAATATCATTAGAAAAATTGATCGCCTTATTGTCAATCATATCTTGCACTTTATGTTTGAAGGCTTTACAATTGTCAATATTGTGCCCCGGAGCACCCGAATGAAATTCACAGTGGGCATTTGCATCGTACCCAGGTGGAGGTTGTCCGGTCAAGGGAGCCATAGTCCTCTTTTGAATCAATTGAAGTTGTAACAAGGCTTGCAATAACTGTGAGTATGGCATAGGAAGGGCATCAAAATGTTTGTTCCCTGCTGCCCGACCTTTATCTTGGTATCTCCTGTTCCCCTGCTGATTCTTCCGAGGTTGTTGTTGTTGCTGACGCTGTTGTTGTGGTTGTTGAACTGCTGGAACAGTAATGCTAGCAATTTGCTGAGTCTGTCGATTCCGACCTCTATTTCTTCCCCATGAACTGGATACAGCGTTAGTATCTCCCTCTCGCCTTTTGTTTCCAAACACTTTCTTGTTCCCTCCTCCTGCCGGGGACCCTTCACCAGCGTTGATCTTTCCTATCTTAATTCCATTCTCCACCCTTTCACCGGTGATAATCAGATCAGAAAAGCTTCCAGACATGTTGCCGATGAGTTTCTCATAATAAACGTCTGGCAGGGTAGAAACAAACATATCCATAAGTTCTCGTTCTACCATTGGTGGTTGTACCCTGGCAGCAAGCTCTCGCCACCTCTGGGCATATTCTTTAAAGCATTCATTGCTCTTCTGAGAGAGATTCTGCAGCTGGACTCTATTTGGAGCAAGGTCACTGTTGTACTAATAGTGCCTCACAAAAGCTTCGGCTAGGTCCCTCCAGCTATGGACATTAGCGAGCTCTAAGCTCATATACCATTCTAGTGAGGGACCGGATAAACTATCCTGGAAAAAGTGCATAAGTAGTTTCTCGTCATCAGAATGTACAGACATCTTGCGATAATAAGACCTCAAATGAACCCTAGGACAAATGGTGCCCTTGTACTTATCAAAATCCGGGACCTTAAACTTTGGTGGCACTCTCAAGCCTGGGATCAGCCCCAGATTAGACATATCTAGCCCCATAGAGTTTTGGCATTCAAGAGACCTCATCTTCTCTTCGATCATCTTAATCCTTTTATCAGCCTCAGAAGGTACTTCAGGAGCTACAATCCTTGGAGAAAACACATCCTCCTGCCTATCCTCATTCCAAGTATGGTCCATGCTACCATGTATGGCACCTGTAGTGTCGAGACCATAACCATATTCATTTCCGTTACCATTACCACCATTGGCAAAACCAACATGATTAAAACCTGCCACATGTCCAGCACCAGCAGCGTGACCACCCCCTCCAGCAGTAGGGATGACTAAAGTTGGCATAGAATTGTTTGCCCGAGGAGTTTCAATATGAGGAGGGTTAGAAGCAATCCCACCGTGTAACACACCATCACTATCAACCCGTGCAATCAGAGGTTGCACCAAAGTCTGAAGTTGCGCCTGGCCACTAGCAACCCCTTGCATGACCTCCATCAGCGGTGCCATACGATCTCTCATCTCTTACATTTCTACTTGCATCTGATCCATCAGTCTTTTCTGGTTTCCTCTAGTACCGTACCGGTGAGTTGTCACGTCAGGAATCCTAAAATACTAGTAAACCACAGGAGAAATAAGGTTAACAGTTCCGGTGCACCTGCGAATGCAAGAAAAATGCTAAAATGCAGACATGTATTTATGCAAAATGGATATTTCCCCCTCGATTCCAGTTTCCAGGAAAAATAATAATGGAGACCCTGCGGACAAGCATAGAATACCAACTCCTCGTATATAGATCAAAAAGCCATCATACAAAGTACAAACTACAACTGAGTACAAATAAGGAAAAGACCTCGACCAACAAGCCTGGTGATGGTCAGCATAACAAATAATAGCAAAAACTACAACAGAAATAGACAAAACAGGTCAAGCAGGATGACGTGTTCGGAAGTCCTCTAACAGCCTCAACGTCTCAAGATGATTCGGCCTAGCAAGTAGTCCCTGAATAAGCAAATCATGTTGGCTAACAGTATGTTGTAGGCTATCAACGTGATCCTCCAAAGCTTCTTCCCTGAAACATGCCTCAAGCCTGCGTCTCTTGGAGTCAGCTCTCAGCCTGAGATCCTTGAAGTTCGCGATCGCTTCATTCAACCTGTACTCGCTGTCTCGTCTAAGTGATGCTTCCGCTGCAATCTCTCCATCTTTGGCATTAAGCTGAGCCTTCAGCTTGCTGATCTGAAGTTTTTGTGGAGGCAAATCGCCACATATCACACAAGTTTGCAAGACATTGGTTAATGCAGATTTCGATGATGACAAATTCCCTGGATAGATTGGAAATTATGAATTCTAGATCTACTAAACCAGATGCAACGTATCACCCACCATATCCTTTTACGCTTGTCTTAAAACTTCTGAAATGAATATACTATGTGTTGACAAAATGCAATCATGACCAAAGGCATGAAAGACTTCAAACTAATGAATTTTTGCAGGCTTACAGGACATGGGTCGACCATAGGGTCGGTGTATGCATCAGAAAAAGTCTAAACTAGTCAGTGCACAAAGCAATGCATCGACCATAGGGTCAGCGCATGAAGGAACAACATTCCAGCGGGTCAGCGCGTAAAGGCATGAGTCGACCATAGGGTCGGCGCATAATGGAAATAGATTTCAACGGGTCAGCGCACGCCGACTGTATGGTCGACGCATACTGATGAATTTTCCAGATTTCCAAAACAGCACAGGCCATGCGTCGATGCACAGACCTGTTATGGTCGACCGTTTGCGCGGAAAATCTGTTTTAAAATACTTCCCTCTCATATTTGAAATACTGTTATGTCCAGAATTATGTTGGCACTATATATACTTGTTTAAACACTTGTGTCTACTAACATTTGATATTCTTTTGATTCATGTGTTCAAAAACAAGAAAGAGTGAAATAGGTGTCCAAGATTCATCATCTTCATCTTCAACATCTCACAACATTTCAATTACACACAATCATTTTTGAAATGCATTTGTGAGAGATTCAAGGTGATAAGGTTCGAGGCTTAGATTGGAGAATCAAGCTCGGGTTGAAGATTGTGACAGGTTCTTTCTTGAATAAAACCATTGGGGTTTTACCCTCCAAGATTGGTTCGAATTTTGGGGGTTTTTGGACGAGATTCTTCATCAACGGTCAATCGAGCGAAGGTGATTGTGAAGAGGTGGTCTTCACAAGTCTAGTAGCGGATTCGGTGATTTTGAAGGGAAGATCTCGGGTTCGATTTGGTGCTGTTGAGATCAGCCGGAGCCAAAGGTTTGAACAACAACGTGTTATTCAATAAGGTGGCTGGAGTCGGAGGTCCATCAACACAAATCGAAGAACTTGATTCAGCTTGAATCAAGGGGCAAGGAGTGAAGGCAACTTTCAACACATTGAGATTTCTGTTGTATATTTGTTGCTCAATCCTTGTATAAACTGTTCATTCAAATAGGTGATATCTATAAAATATATCTCAATTCTAGTTTTAGAATTGAGGGCAGACGTACCCCGAAGCGAGGACGACGGGGGAACTGCCTCACCAAATTACTTGTCTTCTCTATTTTCAGCATTTACGTTATAGCTCAAAATAAGTAATTTTTGTGTAAGCTCTATTGTCAAAATTGTGATATCAATTGAGTAAGAGGTTAAAACTCTGTTTTGACTCCAAAGTACAACAAGACATTGTACTAGGCTGGTTGGAATCACTTACTCAACATAAATATCACTTGGAGTGTTGTTGCACACCAAGTGTTTGACATATTGCTTGAACCAAATTATCTTACTTGTGTATCTAGTTTTGGTTTGACTTTGAATCATTGGAACTAGGAATCCTTACAACTGAAGTAAATAATTGATAAGTGGAATTAGTGTTGTGATTCTATTTTTCCAAATTGTCATTAATCCAAAGGCTTACGTATATCCGGTTTTCCAATAACCGTTCGTTTTAGACTATATTTTTCCTCGGCCGCTTCCGCACTTAAAACATTTTTAAAACCAATTTTAAATTGGTAGCGCTGACTCAAATTTTAATTGGGGATCTATTCAACCCCCCCTTCTAGATCCGTGCCATAGTCTAACAGTTTTAACCTGTCTTCGCGCTCCTTGTTGTTAGTGAGCGTGGCATTCCATATTGACTCAAACTTGGAGATCCTCAAGTAAGCCTTATCCAACTCTTCCTTCTTAGTGGCAAAGACACTGTGAGAGGCATTCAAATCTTGGCCTATGCGCTCTCTGTCCTTAGTTTCCTTAGTCATATTAGTACCCAGTTTGTTGACAAGCTCGGTATGTCTCCCGAAAGAATGAACTGCATCGATCTTCTCGCCTCGAAGTTGGATGATCTCTTTCTCCAATTCTTCATTTGCTTTTCTCAGCTCTTCCTTCTCTGCCAATACCTGATTATATTTCTAGATATCTACAGTAGTGGGTTCCTCTATCATAAGAGGATATAGAGGTGCAACTGCAAGGAATGGCATCAAGAACTTCGCAGCTCTATCATGAATCCAAGTCAAGTAAGGGTCATACGCTCGGCTGTTACTCTTTCCCAAAGCTAACTTCCCTTTCCGACGAATGTTATTTCATGCATGCTCAAGTCTGCCTAAAGCCTCACCCTCTAACAAACCAGTAAGATACAGAGATTCCTATATCTCCTCTTCTATAGGAGGCTCCCTCAATGCATACCCAAACTGTCTCACCAATAAAGAAGGGTTATAGTTGATGCAACCTTTCCTTCCGATCAAAGGAACGTTAGGAAAACCACCACAACTATAAACAATATATGTGCCCAGCATGTCTCGATCAAACCAAACAATATTCTCTGCAGATAATCCTATCAATCTCTCCGACCATTTGGAAGTACTAGCAATAGCCACAAATGGATTCTTCTTAGGCATATGACTAGCAAACTAAGCATACAAAAGAGGAACACAACAAGCCACATTCTTTCCCCTTCGTTTCTAATTCTTGTAATGCACAGAATGATAAACGTCTCCGAGAAGAGTAGGCACTGGGTTTCTCGAAGCCAATATATGAAATGCATCCAAATCCACAAAGTTTGGAAGATTAGCACACAAAACAATGTCGTATATAAAAAGAGCGAGAACAGCACTAAATGCAATCCAGCAACCATCCTTAGCAAACTGCGTAGCTTTATCAGCTAGGAAAGCCAAAGATAAACCATGCAATCCATTCCACTCTGTCAAACACCCCTGTAACTCTGAAGCATCCACATGTACTATGGCAGCTAGCTTA
Source organism: Lathyrus sativus (assembly GCA_963859935.3). NCBI lineage: Eukaryota > Viridiplantae > Streptophyta > Magnoliopsida > Fabales > Fabaceae > Lathyrus > Lathyrus sativus. Next base: position 613,141,306 of record OZ012735.1, on the reverse strand, counting down.
GCCAGATCAAGCTTAGCATCAATATGAACAAATGGAATCTGACTAAGAACAGGCACATCCAACAATACTGAGTACTCCTCCAAAGTAGGCGCCAGAATGTAGTCAGGAAAAACAAAGCACCTCAACTGTGGATCATAAAACTGCAGAAAGGCATAAAGGCCATCCACCTCATATGCTGAAGGTTGGCAGACCCATCTCAATAATCTCTCATAAGACTGCCTGAAATCCTCCATCACCTTCCCACCAGCCAGAGAAATCAAACTCAGCAAAGACTTAACATCTGGAGTTGAAATCAAACTCCACTTATAAGGTTCGGCATCCTATGTGTTCATCAGCATCACAAACTTTCAAGAAATGATGATACATTCACCATTTCTGGTTTGGCATCATCGTCTCTTGAAGAGGCCTCACTTAACTGACTCACAAATGATCGATCCCCAGAGTCGACAACCCTCAAATCCAAAATCCCCTCGAGCCCAAAGGGCCAGAAAGAAAGTTGTATAAGAGAATCTCGTCCGAGCGTGAATTTCATGGCGAGCTAGTACGAGCAAAGCAAGCACACCCATCACTAATCTCCAATACTAAAGCTAGGTGTATACTCAAGCCCAGGTCCGGCTTATCACTTAATGGAACTTCCTTCCCCACAGCACAGCAGTAAATATATGATGCGGGAAATAAATGCGGGAAAGATAAATAAAGCACATATATACAACACCCAAAGATAACAGACAAGCGCTAGGATTGACTCGTATAGGGAACCAGATTCCCCAGCAGAGTCGCCAGTTGTCGCAACTGCGAAAAACCACCGGCAAAAAAACAGAAGAGTCGCCACATTCGTTATTTATCCCAAAGAGAGGGAAAGGAAACGATTGGAAAAACCTAAAGAAAAAGGGAAAGACAAGGCCGTCGCAACCATGTCTGAATTCGGGAGTTGGTTACGCAAGGGGAAGGTATTAGCACCCCTCACGTCCGTCGTACTCGACAGGATCCACGCATTGTTGTCTATCTAAAAGGGTGTGTTGAAACTATCTAGCTAAAGGCTTAGGGACTAAAGAAAAAGAAAAGAGACGTGACTCGGCAGAGCTCACCGCTCTGTGCCTACGTACTCCCTCGTGCAATGGGAAAGTCAGAGTCAACATAGTTCGACTAACTACGGCTAAAGAAAGGGGGAAGGTTGCTCGCCAAGCATCGCATCTTGTACCTATGTACTTTCATCTGGTATGAAAGATCAGAGCAAACTTAGTTCGGGCTAAAAGGACCACAGGTTTGGTTTAAAAGTTTTTAGGCCCGAGTAGTGTTAACAAATAGTTCTGGCAGTTAGTGTATGCAGCTCGACCATTGGAGACTTAGGCGTATATCACCCAAAGGGTGTACACTAAACACTCTAAGTCCTTGAGAGGAGGCCCCTCAATTACCATTTCTCAAGTAGCTTAAGGCTCGTAGCGTGCTACACTTGTCATTCTTTATCAGATGTTTTATGAATGTTTGAAGATGAGAAGAGAAGAAAGGACACTAATGGGAGACTAAATCAATCCATGTATGGCTAGAAGATATACTAGAATCAGAGGGGAATGATCACCTGCAACATAAATACATGTTAATGAAATGCAATCATGAAAATGCACATGCATATGCAAACAAGGGATCAAGTGCAAGGCTGATAGACTGGGCTGCTCTGTACTAAAGCCTTGAGAACCATCCAATCTTTATCTCAAACCGAACCAACCACTCAAATGAACCTTGTAACCACATCTCACTGACAGAGATAAACCAGGTTTTCTGAGGTCAAAGGTTTCCTGCAAACAGACCCTACCTACCCCTCACAGGTATGTACTTAACTCGCAGACGAGGTACGACATCCTATGCGGGTTCAACGTCACAGACTTTCAAGAATGATGATACGATACCCAGAAGGTGTGGCATCATCATCCTTTGAAGCGGCCTCACTTAGTTGAATCCCAATTGATAGGTCCCCAAAGTCGACAATCCTCGGGTCAGACAACTTGTCGAGCCCTAAGGGCCAGGCAAGAAGCATCAAAGAGAATCTCGTTCGAGCGTAAATTTCGTGGCTAGCTGGTGCGAGCTAAGCAAGCAGGCTAACGACTACTCTCTACTTCTAAGTCTATGTGTAACCTCAAGCCCAGGTCCGGCTTATCTCTCAACAGATTACCCCCTTCCCACAGCAGCAATAACAGTATAAAGCTGATAATAAAATGCGAAAAGTAAAGACAGAAATGTAAATCTATACGACACCCAGAAGGGAAAACAAGCGCTAGGATTGACTCGCATAGGGGATATTCCTGTCCCCAGCAGAGTCGCCAGCTGTCGCTACTGCGAAAATCGGCGCCGGTTAAACAGAAGAGTCGCCACCGTGCGTTATTACTCAAGAACCAAAACTCATCAAACTTGAAATTGAATAGCCTAATCTCTTCACCATGTTTCACTGAGCATTTCTAGCCATCAAACTAAAGTTCTAACACCAAGAACACCAAGATAATCGCATGAACAAAAATTGCATCATTCAACTAATTGTCTCTAAGTCAACCCTAAAGCTACCAGAAAGCTCCACATGATCATCTACATTGAGTCTAACTAATCAAAACCAATTGAAACTACCTAAATCAAGCCATGGAGTGAAGTTTTCATACCTGCAAATTTGAGATGAACAGAGTGATCAAAGCTTCAAGATAAGCTTCAATACTTTCCAGACACCTTCACCAACACCAAATCAAGCTTCTGTATGCAAAGAGATGAATTGAAATAGCTTGGATTCTTGAATTCGATCTTGAGTTGCAGGCTGAAAATTTCAAAGGCTATCACACGATTCTTCACCAATCTTGCTCAATTATCCAACTGGGATCACTCACATATGCTTGATCAAGGTTCTGAGATCAAAAGAATGGCTTGAATGTGGTTGAAACTTGTAACTGAATTCTGTTTTGCACATGGAAGTTTCAAATTGCAATCTCACAAATCTCTCCCAATTCTCTCCAACTCTTGCTCTGAATCTCTTCACAAGTATATATAGAATGTATTTGAAGACCCTAAAAAGTTCTAGATTGATCCAATGAGAAAATCAACTTCTCATGCCATGAAAATCTCTTCTTATGCCACACACATATCAGCTCATGATTTGGCTTGCAATTCACTTGGTTTTGAGTCCAATTTCTCTCCAAATGAGATTTAGGAGGTGTTAGGATGGAAGGAAGCCTTGCATTTGCCTTGACAAGTGATTTTGCATATGTGCCTTATGATGCAAGTAGCCCATTTACAAAGCAAGTCATAAAAATAACCCTCAATTCAAAATTGTGGCAATTTCAATGTTCTCAAAATGATTTTTACAATCAAATTGGTATATCATATGGCTTGGTTTGGTTTTGTAGATCAAAAATCCTAATTTTTAACTTTGGTTAATTTAAAATTCACCTTCATTTTAGGCCATTTTGGTGACTTTGTGAAGCAAGCCATTTCAAACTCTCATGACCTCTTATCTAGCCTAAAAACATCATTTTGAACACATCTCATGTTGAACAGTTTTTCATTTGAGGAGTGGAAGATGGAGATTTGGACCTATGTTGAAAAATGACCTGTAATTCAACTTTCCCAAAATACCCCTGGGTTGCCAAGACCATAACTTGAGTTCTACAAATCCTCTTTAGGACTTCTAGTACTCAAATTAAAGCTAAGATCAATATCTACAAATATTATGTTGGCCAATAATCCATTTGAAAAGTCATTGATGGGCAAAAGTTGTTTGGAAGTCAAGTGACTTTCACAGATAAATTTCAGTGTCCTCTGATGACCCATAACTTGCAAGAACCATAACTTGAATTCTACAAATCTTCTTGAAGACTTATAGTACTCAAATTAAATCTATTTAGAAGCTCTACAAGTTTCATTTTGACCAAGAATTCATTTGAAACTTTCATTTTGACTTATCTGGCTTGGAAGTTAAGCCTAAATTAGGGTTTTTACACTAAAACCCTAATTTAGGAACTCCTCTTCTTCTTGATTCCTTTTGATTTCTCCTTGGCACAACACCACACATGTATACACATATCATTTCATGAATCCCAAATCCTTCAACTAAGCCTTGATGCCTTTCAATCACTCAGTTGACCTAGGGTTGACCTAGGGTTGACCCAGATGAAACCCTAGTTGACTGTACTTCAATTCTGGCTCCTGTACTTGTATCAATGACTTGTCTCATCTTCAAAATGACCCTCCAGGTCTTCCATGATCTTTGTGCACATTCCATACCCTCAGTCATAGCTCATACTCCCATTGATGATCTTCAACATACCTCTAATTAGGAGAGAAATCCACTGGTTGACCTTCAAACTTTTCAAAGCTTCAACTCATTTCTTGATTACTTGGATGGTCTTGAACTTGAATAAAACCCCTTGATGGGCCTCTTTCTGATAAAAATGGCACTTGGTCCCTTGTCATATGACTTGTTATGCTATGCTATTCAAATGATTAGACTATGTACATGACTTATTATGCAAATGACAATGCAATTGAAACATAACCCAAGTGAAATACGTTGAGCAAATTTTAGGGTGCAACAGCTGCCCCTATTCAAACGGCTTGGACCCGACTGGGTGAAGAGCGAACGACCTTCAAACATTCGAGGTACGAGACGGTTGAATACCAAGAACCCGGAAATTTGCCAACCGCAGAAATAAACTGCACCCCTGCTTGGGGAACACCATTCATCAATTGAACCTGATTGTTACGGTAAAAAATGATCAACCCCCTGATACGGATCTGATTTCAACACTAACCGCCTGTGCAACATCAAACTTGTCAATATATGAATAACCTGGATGACTTCACTGGGGGAGTACTTCTGTCAACAAAACATGACCCTGCCAATGATACAGGAAAATAGCTCTGCCATCACTACGGGAAATAACACTGCCATCACTACGGGAAATAACTCCGCCACCACTACGGGAAATAACTCCGCCACCACTACGGGTAAATAACTTTGGGGAAATAACATTGTCATCACTACGGGTAAACAACACCGCCATCGTTACGGGTACTACTCTGTCACCACTACAGGAAGATAACACCGCCATCGCTACAGGTACTACTCTGCCATCGCTACAGGAAGATAACACCGCCATCGCTACGGGTAATACTCTGTCATCACTATAGGAAAATAACACCGCCATCGCTACGGGTAATACTCTGCCATCGCTACAGGAAAATAACACCGCCATCGCTACGGGTAACAACTCCGCCACAACTACAGGAAAATAACACCGCCATCGCTACGGGTAATAACTCCGCCATCACTACGGGAAAATAACACCGCCATCGCTACGGGTAACAACTCCGCCATCACTACGGGTAAGCAACACCGCCATCGCTACGGGTAATGCTCTGTTACCACTACAGGAAAATAACACTGTCATCGCTACGGGTAATACTCTGCCATCGCTACAGGAAAATAACACCGCCATTGCTACGGGAAATACTCCGCCATCACTACGGGTAGATAACACCGTCATTGCTACGGGTAATAACTCTTGAATACAGCTCCTCTGCCTATCTTTGCAATAGCTAACTCCATCAGTCACATGGGAAACACAATACGAGTCTAGTACAGCACGGATGTTTGACAATGGCGTAATGTTTGAAAATGGCGTAATGCTCCGTACAGCACGGATATGCTACGCGTTTTTGGGTAAATGCAACTATGACACTATATGCAAATGCAAATGCAGGCTCAAGCTGCTGGGGAAACTCTGACAAGCCTACTTCAACACGGCTGTTGTGAGCAAATACCACCATGTTGGGGATGAACGGGTATCATAAAGTCCTCCGGCAAAATAAATGCCGGACATACAACCAACTCCTCCGGGGAGAGATTAAACTTCGATTTCCACTGGGAGGAAAGGACATCCTCGGCTGGGGAGAGTAACTCCGCTGGGGAAGAATCGACTCTCTTAGGGAAAGTAAACTGACTGAGCAAGAAACGACTCAACTGGGGTACGAGGAAATCCTTCTGGAGGAAACGATGATGTCTGGGCACAGCTTACAAACTCGGAGTTACCGCTCCGCTGGGGATAATCATCCTGACGAAGGCATGACGACCTGCGGGAAGAAAAACCATCTTCTATGGGAATAATCCTTCTGAACCAACTATGACTTGGCTAAACTCTGCAGGAATCCTCCAAGATGGGGATTGGTCGTTCACATACTCGACTCTCTGGGGAGTGCAACCTCTGCAGGGGATACTGATTTTGACTGGCTGGGGATATCCTCGGGGGATAAGTTGCGACTAGCTGGGAAATTGATCTCTTCGGTAAGGGACAAAAATCATCTCAACTACTGAAGATGAGGTGCGACCTGCATGGGGATTGGCGTCGCACAAAGTTAATTCTTTCACCACGAACCTCCGGTCGGGGGTCACAATTTCTGATGGTCCGCTTTAAAGGCGAGAACCCTACAAAACACAAACGAGACAAGACAAAATCTACACAACCAAATCTAGTCGGGTTAGTGTCCGTAACCTTACTTCAGTCAATTCGAAGTTTTATCAATTATTGGCAAGGGCCAGCAAAGTTATGCATATGCAAGTTCATCGGAACATGGGCGTTTTCCACATACAAAAATAGTAAAGCACAATCATCAAATACTGAATAACATGTTTTATTAATAACAGGCCTCTGAATAGGAAAAGTTTTGTACATCGGATGCAACTCCTGAAAAGAGGAGGTTACGTACACACACATACATATATGCATAAGAAGCATAAAAATACAAATACAACTCGAATTTGTACACATGTCGGCAGCGTGGTATAGACAAACATCGTGAGCTGATCCTCTTATGACTCGTCTGACTCTAGCGCTTTCCCGGTATTCAGTTTTCGGAAGAGATTGCGTTGGATAAACGAACCCTTAGGTGCTCCCAACACCACTAAGCAGTGCATTATTAGACCCGGACCGCAGTCATTTGCTTTTTCAATCCCTAACTTTTGCGTGAATCGCCCTTTGCGGGTTTTCAATTCACCGGGATACCCTTTTTTGCCGAAGTCGCCCAATGTAGGTTTTCGACTTCGCGGATGCACATCTTTTCAATTTTATCCCTAATTTTTGCCCGAACCTTTTATTCTATTTTTGGTTCGCCAGGATGCCCCATTTTTTCCTGGACTCTCTTTTTACTGTCCAGCGGGTCACTTTCAAGCAAAGTATTTTTTAACTGCGTCCGAATTCACAGGCGACGTAAAGTCTTCACCATCCATGGTAGATAGTAGCAAGGCTCCTCCAGAAAAGACTTTTCTGACAACGTATGCCCTTCGTAATTAGGGGTCCACTTGCCCCTGTGGTCTGTTTGTGGCGAGAGAATCCTTTTCAGCACAAGGTCACCCGTCTGAAAGCTTCGAGGGTGTATCTTCTTATCGTATGCTTTCTTCATCCGGCTCTGATACAACCGACCGTATGCGAGAGAAGCTAGCCTCTTCTCATCCATTAAGCTCAGCTGATTCAACCTATCTTTAACCCATTCTGCCTCGTCGAGTTGGACATCTCGTAATACCCTCAGGGAAGGAATCTCAACCTCCAACGGTAACACTGCCTCCATTCCATATACTAATGAAAAAGGGGTTGCTCCAATTGATGTGCGTACCGTCGTACGATAACCGTGCAAAGCGAAAGGTAGCATCTCGTGCCAGTCCTTGTACGTCACAACCATCTTCTGAACAATCTTCTTTATGTTCTTATTGGTCGCTTCAACAGCGCCATTCATCTTGGGTCGGTAAGGAGAAGAGTTGTGATGTTCGATCTTGAAATTCTGGCACAGCTCTTTCATCATCTTGTTATTTAAATTTGAACCGTTGTCGGTGATAATCCGCTCAGGGATTCCATATCTGCAGATAATATCTCTTTTGATAAATCTGGCGACCACTTGTTTGGTGACATTGGCATATGACGCTGCTTTCACCCATTTGGTGAAGTAATCGATCGCCACCAAGATGAACCGGTGTCCGTTTGATGCCGTAGGCTCGATCTTTCCAATCATATCAATTCCCCACATCGAGAATGGTCATGGTGATGACATCACATTCAGAGGACTTGGGGGTACATGGACCTTGTCCACATAAATCTAGCATTTATGACACCTCTTTGCAAACTTGAAACAATCTGTTTCTATAGTTAGCCAGTAATAACCTGCCCGCAGCAGTTTTCTCGTCATAGCATGCCCACCAGCATGTGTACCAAATGTACCCTCATGTATCTCTTCTATGAGCAACTTTGCTTCTTTCTCATCTACACATCGTAGCAACACCAAGTCGTGGTTTCTTTTGTATAGGACACCGTCAGGAATCAAGTAGAAACTGCCAGCCAATCTCCTAAGAGTCTTCTGATCACGACTGGATGCCCCAGCCGGGTACTCCTTGTTCTTCAGGAAACTCTGGATGTCAAAGTACCAGGGTTTATCATCAGATGCTTCGTCAATGGCAAATATGAACGCAGGCCTGTCAAGCCGAGAGATAACAATCCGGGGAGCCTCGTTCCAGAAGTTAACTTTATACATGGAAGACAATGTCGCCAGGGCGTCAGCCATTTGATTTTCTGCTCGCGGCACATGATGCAATTCCACCTTGTCGAAGAAAGGCAACAATCTCCTTGCATAATTCACATATGGTATCAAATTGGGCTGTCGTGTCTCCCATTCCCCTTTTATCTGATTCACCACTAGAGTTGAATCTCCGTATACGTCCAGATGTTTGATTCGCAAATCAATAGCTTCTTCAAGACCCATGATGCAAGCCTCGTATTCAGCCTCATTATTGGTAACCGGAAAGGTCAATCGAGCAGTAAATGGGATATGCGACCCATGAGGATTAGTAATAATTGCCCTTATTCCGCTACCATAGGAATTTACAGCTCCGTCAAATACTAACTGCCATTTGGAACCCAATTCTGGTCCTTCATCCGGCAATGGTTCTTCATAATCTTTCATCTTTAGGTACATGATATCCTCGTCAGGAAAATCAAACCTCATCGATTGGTAGTCCTCAACAGGCTGCTCCGCAAGGTATTCTGACAACACACTTCCTTTAATAGCCTTCTACGAGACATACTGAATATCATATTCGGTTAACACCATCTGCCATCGGGCAATTCTTCCGGAGAGTGCTTGCTTCTCAAACATATATTTGATTGGATCCATCTTTGAAATTAGCAGGGTAGTATGATTTAGCATGTATTGCCTCAAACGTTTGGCGGCCCAGGCTAGCGCGCAACACGTTTTCTTGAGCATTGAGTATCGAGACTCACAGTCTGTGAACTTCTTACTCAAATAGTAGATTGCATGCTCCTTACGTCCAGTCTCATCGTGTTGACCGAGAACACAACCCATACTTTCCTCAAGAACTGTCAAATACATAATCAAAGGTCTCCCGGCCACTAGGGGTATCAACACAGGAGGTTCCTGCAAGTATTCCTTTATCTTGTCGAACGCCTTTTGACAATTTTCATTCCAGGTCACAACCTGATCTTTCTTTAACAGCTTGAATAATGGCTCGCATGTTGCGGTTAAGTGAGATATGAACCGGGCGATGTAGTTCAATCTTCCCAAAAACCCGTGCACTTCTTTTTTTGTTCTAGGCGTTGGCATTTCCTGTATTGCTTTTATTTTTGCAGGATCAACCTCTATTCCTTTTTCGCTCATGATAAACCCCAGCAGTTTACCCGATCTCACCCCGAAGGTGCACTTGTTAGGGTTCAGTCTCAGCCTGAACTTCCTAAGCCTCTTGAACAGTTTCAGCAAATTAACCAAATGCTCCTCCTCTGTCTGGGATTTGGCAATCATATCATCAACATAAACCTCGACTTCTTTATGCATCATGTCATGAAAGAGAGTCGTCATAGCACGTTGATATGTTGCCCCAGCATTCTTCAATCCGAAGGGCATCACTTTGTAACAAAATGTTCCCCAAGGAGTAATGAAAGTAGTCTTCTCCATGTCTTCTGGCGCCATTTTGATCTGATTATAGCCCGAGAAGCCGTCCATGAAGGAGAATACGGAGATTTGAGCAGTGTTATCAACCAGCACATCGATGTGAGGAAGTGGAAAGTCGCCTTTCAGGCTCGCCCTGTTCAATTCACGGTAATCTACGCACATTCTCACTTTACCGTCTTTCTTTGGCACTGACACAATATTGGCGACCTATGAGGGATATTTTGTAACAGCTAGGAAACCAGCATCCCACTGTTTTTGAACTTCCTCCTTGATCTTCACAGCCATGTCCGACCTAGTTCTTCGGAGTTTCTGCTTAACCGATGGGCATTCTTCTTTCAGCGGCAGCCGGTGAACAACCATATCTATATCCAGCCCAGGCATATCTTTGTACGACCAAGCAAATATATCACTGTACTCCTTGAGCATCTCAACCAACCTTTGCTTGATGTCGTTCTGCAGCGCAGCCCCTATACGGATGTTTTTCTCGACTCCTTCCGACCCCAAATTGATAATCTCAATGACTTCCTCATGAGGCAGAATGATTCGCTCTTCTTGTTTCAACAACCAGGTCAACTCCTCTGGTACGTCGCCATCTTCAACAATCTCTTCCTCAGCCTGAAATACCGGGTGTTCGAAGTCGAAATGAGTCATAGGCGGTTCATAGATGTCATCTAAAATAGTAATCCTGCAAAGGAAATGGTTAAATGCTTCAAAACGCGTACAAAGCAAATAACCACGTTGCCATTTTATTGTAAAAGATAAAAACGGGAAAAACAGGGATCACAACATTTGTATACGAAAACGCCTTTATTCATGATTAAACAATGTACTGTACATAACCAAAATGGCCCTAAGCAAAATCACCATGCCCCGGGTAGGACACAGGTTTATTCAACAATTAAGAAAACAAATCATTACTGTTTAGTTGTCACGGGAACAGTCTCCTGAATAGACCAATTACAAAGCCCTTGTCCTGGCACGCTTGGCTTGATCCATGCGTCCATATCACAGTTGCTATCTCCTTCCTCAGAATCGGAAACAACATTGATAGTCTCGAAGCTCACTCCGCCTGGTGCGATGGTTATTGGCCCTCTGAACTTGGGCGCTCCTAAAGAGGATGCTGATGACGAAGGATGATATCCAAGCCCGAACCTATCATTCTTTACGGGAATCTCCAACACCCGGCCCCAACCCTTGGTTTCGCCTGCCTGCACTAGACCCCAGAGCCTCTTTGTACGATGACACTGCCACATCTGATATCTTGGGTACTGGAGCTTTGTCTTTAATCTTTAGCCCTTCAAATGCCTGACAGGGTGTCTCATGTATTTCGCCATTGACTTCCACATATCTGAATGAAGACAAATGGCTAACCAGAATATCTTCTTCTCCACAAACAGTGACGACACTATCCCCCACCATATACTTCAACTTTTGGTGCAACGTGGATGTGACTGCCCCAGCAGCATGGATCCATGGTCGTCCAAGAAGGCAACTATACGCTGGCTGGATGTCTATTATATAGAATTTAGTTTCAAAGATTTCCGACCCCACCTGCAATGGTAATGTTATTGATCCGAAAACTGACCTCCTCGTTCCATCGAACGCCCTCACCACTAAGTCACTGGGCGTGCAGAGAATCCCTATAATATCCAACTTCATCATGGCTTTCTTCGGAAGCACATTCAAGGAAGACCCTGTATCCACCAACACACGGGACATGACCGTGCCCCTGCATTCAACTGAGACGTGCAGCGCCATATTATGCTCTCTCCCCCTCGGGGTCAAATCAAAATCCGTAAATCCCAAACTGTGCCCTGCATTAACATGCGCCATCACCCCTTCTAATTGGTTAACCGAAACGTCTTGAGGAACGAATGACGCGTCTAGGATCTTCAGCAAAGTGTTCCGATGGGCCTCGAAACATAATAGCAGTGACAAGATCGAGATCTTTGATGGTGTTTGCTGGAGATGCTCGACGATTTTGTAATCACTTTTACGGATGAGCCTCATAAACTCTTCCATATCCTTAAGCGATGTTTCCTTTTCCTTTATCTACGAGGGGCCACTCTCGTCTACCTTGGCTTTCCCCTTTGCCAATCTTTCTGCCTCTACCTCAGGCGATGTGAAGATTCTCCCACTTCTGGTCATACCTCCTGTTCCGACCACATTATCTACAACCCCAACTGGTTGTTTATTTACTTCAATTTTCTCACCATCACAATACACCTCCAACCCGTAAGTCCACGGCACTGCTTTGGTATTCTCGAAAGGAATCGGTCCTGCTTTAGTAATAGTGATTGTCGGCCGCCTGGCAGGCGCCGTTATTGTTATTGTTTTCCTCGGAATTGTCACTGTAGCAACATCGTTCCGCTCCTCACACAATACCTCTACAGGCTCTTCAACCTCGGTTCTATCAAACTGTAATGTTCCTTCATTCATCAAAACTTGAATACCCTGTTTCAACTCATTACAACCCTCTGGCTGTATCCAACAATCCAAGCAAAATTCATCACACCCCGGGACTACACCCCCTTTTAACAACCTGCTTTTGATCTCACCCAACGGTGTCTTCAGCTCATTGACATCCGTCACCAGATTCAAATTTTCCTCGGTTAGGATGGCGTTTGCCCTATGATTGGGCATAGGTTGTTGCACTATGTTTGGAACCGCCAGTCCGAAGTTAATAGCTTTGCTGTCCAACAAGTCTTGGACTTTATGTTTAAACGCATGACAGCCTTCAATATCATGTTCGGGCGCCCCGAAGTGGAAATCACAGTGCTTACCAGCATCATAGCCAAACGGAGGAGTGCCCGTTAACGGCGCCATGGTCCTTTTCTCGACCAACTTTAACCCTAGCAGTGTTTGAAGCAGTTCGGCGTACGTTGAAGGAGGCGTTTCAAATACTCGCCTTGGTTTTCCCTCTAGGATTCGGCGTTGGGCGGGGTGTTGCCTTTGTTGTTGCTGTTGCGGCTGCTGTTGCTGTTGTTGTTGTGGAAAAGGGATGGTAACACTAGCGACCTGTTGATGCTGAGCGTAATGACTTCGTCCTCTGCCCCGGCCCCTGCCACCAAACACGGCACTAGAATCACCTTGACGTCTACCACCGAATGCTTTTCTTGTACCTCCTGCGGGGGCAGACTCACCTGCGTGGAATCTTCCAACCTTGATACCGTCTTTGACCATCTCACCCATAAGAATCAAATCTGAAAAACTGCTCAACGAAACATTAAAAAAAATTTCGTAATATATCCCCGTAAATGTCCCAATGAACATACTATTCATTTCTCTCTCAGCTACCGGAGGATGTACTCTTGCTGCCATATCGCGCCACCTCTACGCATACTCTTTAAAGCTTTCCTCTTTCTTCTGCGACAAACCTTGCAATTGAACTCGGTTCGGTGCCAGATCACTATTATATTTATAATGCAGGACGAAAGCATCCGCCAATTGCTTCCAGGTTTTGATTTGAGCGGGCTCCAACCCCATGTACCACTCGAGCGACGGTCCTGACAGGCTGTCTTGAAAGAAATGCATAAGCATCCTTTCGTCATCTGAATACGTGGACATCCTTCTGTAATAAGCACGGACATGCACCTTAGGGCAAGTGTCCCCCTTATAATTGTCGAAGGTGGGAGCTTTGAATTTCAGCGGTACCCTTAGCCTAGGCACCAAGCCCATAGTAGTCATGTCTAGTCCGGTAGAATTCTGATTAGCCATACCCTTCACCTGTTCTTCAAGCATTTTAATCCTCTGAGTATTGTTAACGGGTCCTTCAAATCCCATACCTCTTCCAGAAAAGGCGTCCTCTTGACAGTCTTCGCCCCAGTTCACATTTTCATTTTCTTACCCGTTATAACCAGTGTTACGACCAAACCCTTGCTGATTAGTCATGGGACCTCGTCCCCCATTACCATAACCTTGATTGATCCCAACATGCCTGACACCGGTATTGACAGGAATCAATCCAACACCATTTCCATCATAACCCTGGTTAGTGTTACCAAAACCGTCGTAGCTGAAACCCTGGGTGTTGAAGCCGAACTTTTCGCCCTGATTGCCGTACTCAAACCCCTGGTCATTATAGTCGAACCCATTGTTACCAAAATCGTTACCGCCATGGTTATTACCACCGCCCAGATTGGCATCTCCGAACCCAACATTGTTAACAACAGTCTCATTTCCATTCCCTGCGTTAGCATTGCCAGCACCAGCGTCATTGTTGACAACCACAACAGGTGGGGTCACCACAGGAGGAACCACAGGCGTAGGGGGCCCATCTTCAGGAATAGTCTCAACGTGCGCAGAATTGTGATCATTGTTGTCGTTCCCATTAGTCCGCGTCAGCAGCGGCTGTACCAAAGTCTGGAGATTCTCCTGGCCTTTAGCAATACTCTCCATGGCCTGCATGAACAGGTTCAACTTTTCGCGAATTTCCTGCATCTCCACTTGGACTTGATCCATGATTCTCTTGCAGTTATTTCGGGTTGAGTAGCGGTGAACTCTTTGTTCGTCAATCCTGGAAACCTGCAGATGCAGGAAATAAGACACAGATTCAAGAGTGCCAGTTATGCAGTATGAATGCAGATGTAATTATGTAAGTATGCTACAGGTTATATTCCCCCCGATTCTAGCTTCGGAGAGAAGGCCATTACGACAATGGAGTCCCTATCTAGCAAGCAAGGAATCAGAAAACCCTCATATATAACAAATGCCAAGAGGCTGAGTATACGAGTACAACTTAATACAACTGAGGAGACCTCGACCAACAATCCTGGCGATGGTCCAAATACAAGTACAAATAACAAAGGCAAGGCAAAGATAAATCAGGCCAAATGGCGCTTTCTGACGTCCTCCAATATCCTCATCGTCTCCGAGTGCCCTAGTCGGGAGATCAGCTCTTGTATCAGCAAGGCATGCCGCTCGGTAGTGGACCTCAGCTTCTTGGCATCGTTCTGGTAGGTTCCTTTGCCAGAACTCTCGTCAAATATGTACCTTTTGGAACCGGCCTTCTCTTCATATCCTTTCGGCTTCTCGTCAATGTCACTTACTCTGAGCTCAGAAGCGCTCCTAAGTGATGTCGCTTCAGTAATCTTTGTGTCTTAGGCTCTAACTTGTGCCTCTAGCGTGGCAATCTGCAGCTTCAATTTGTCTTCGTGCTCCTTCCGCTTGGTAAGCGTAGTATTCGACAAGGCTTCCCACTTGCTGATGCGGGCGTAAGCTTTGCTTAGAAGTTCCTTCTTGGAAGTAAGCACCTTGCTAACACCGTTCAAGGCTATCCCCACTTTTTCTTTCTTGTTGGTCTCTTCTGTCAGTTCCGATCCCAACCTGTTAATCAATTTGGTCTGCTCCTTCACGGTGAAGGTGGCTTCATTCTTCTCACGACGTAACTGGAATATCTCCTTCTCTAACTCCTCATTGGCTTTCTTCAATTCTTCGTTTCAGCCAACAATTTGTTATACTTCTCACTTTCTTCCGCAGGAGGTACTTCAATCAATGGAAGATACAGGGGTTCCACAGCAGGATAAGGCATCAAAGAAGTACTAACCCTCTCGCGGATCCAAGCCGAATAAGGATCATAAGCTCTGCTATTGCTTTTATCGAGAAAAGCTTTTCCTCTCTTATGGAGGTTAGCCCATGCCTGTCTCAATCTGATCAAAACATCTGCGTCCAATAAGCCCGTGAGATACAGAGATTCCTGTATCTCCTTCTCAATAGGAGCGTCCCTCAAAGCATAACCGAACTGTCGTACCAGCAATGAAGGGTTATAGTTAATACAACCCTTCCTTCCAATCAGGGAACATTTGGAAAGCCACTGCAACTATATATAATGTCAGTACCAAGCATGCTCCGATCAAACCAAATGATATTCTCAGTAGACAGTCCCATCAACCGGGAAGACCAATCCAAAGTATCAACAGCATCCATAAAAGGTCCTGTCTTTGGGAGGTGCCTCTGGAACCACCTGTACAAGAGAGGAAGAAAACAGGAAACATTCTTGCCATGACGTTTCTCGTTCTTGTAGTGAATAGAATGATAAACATCGCCCAAGAGAATAGGAACTGGATTCTTTTAGGCAAGAATCAAGAAGGCGTCAGAGTCGACAAAATCTGGTACATTAGGAAACAGGACAATCCCATAGATGCAGACAGCCAGAATAGCACTGAAGGCAACCCAACATCCACTCTTCGCGCACTGTGCAACCTTCTCAACCAAGACAGACAGGTGAAAACCATAGGCTCCGTTCAGCTTGACCAAGCCTCCTGGAAACTCAGAAGCGTCCAAAATGACAATCTCAGCAAGTGTAGCCAACTCAGGCTCAACATCCGTATGTATAAAGGGCACCTGGTCTAACATCGGAACTCCCAACATCGCGGAATACTCCTCCAAAGTGGGTGCCAAAATATAGTCTGGAAATAAGAAACATCTCAGCTGCGGCTCATAAAACTGCATCAAAGTATACACCCCAGTCGTCTTGAATGCTGAAGGTCTGTACAACAAACTAAGTAATCTCCCATAAGATACTCTGAACTCAGCCATCACTCTCTCATCTGCTAGAGCAACTAAACCCAACAAGGAGCTAATATCTGGAGAATGCAACCGGTAAGCGACTGTCTTCTTCAGGGACTCCATGTCTGGCTAGAAGATATACTAGAATCAGTGGGGAATGATCACCTGCAACATAAATACATGTTAATGAAATGCAATCATGAAAATGCACATGCATATGCAAACAAGGGATCAAGTGCAGGGCTGATAAACTGGGCTGCTCTGTATTGAAGCCTTGAGAACCATCCAATCTTTATCAAAAACCGAACCAGCCACTCAAATGAACCTTGTAACCACATCTCACTGACAGAGATAAACCAGGTTTTCTGAGGTCAAAGGTTTCCTGCAAACAGACCCTACCTACCCCTCGCAAGTATGTACTTAACTCGCAAACGAGGTACGGCATCCTATGCGGGTTCAACATCACAGACTTTCAAGAATGATGATACGATACCCAGAAGGTGTGGCATCATCATCCCTTGAAGCGGCCTCACTTAGTTGAATCCCAATTGATAGGTCCCCAGAGTCGACAATCCTCGGGTCAGACAACTTGTCGAGCCCTAATGGCCAGGCTAGAAGCATCAAAGAGAATCTCGTCCGAGCGTAAATTTCGTGGCTAGCTGGTGCGAGCTAAGCAAGCAGGCTAACCACTACTCTCTACTTCTAAGTCTATGTGTAACCTCAAGCCCAGGTCCGACTTATCTCTCAACAGATTACCCCCTTCCCACAGCAGCAATAATAGTATAAAGCTGATAATAAAATGCAGAAAGTAAAGACAGAAACGTAAATCTATACGACACCCAGACGGGAAAACAAGCGCTAGGATTGACTCGCATAGGGGATATTCATGTCCCCAGCAGAGTCGCCAGCTGTCACTACTGCAAAAATCGGCGCCGGCTAAACAGAAGAGTCGCCACCGTGCGTTATTTATCCCAAAGGAGGGAAAGGAAATGCTCTAAGTAAACCTACCACAAAGACGGGAAAGGAATGGTCATCACAACCAAATCCTGGATTCGGGAGTCGATTACGCAAGGGGAAGTATTAGCACCCCTCACGTCCGTCGTACTCGACGTGATCCACGCTTGTTTTCTAGTACGGATTGTTATTCTATCTATTCTACAGGTCTGAGGTTAAAAGAAAAGAAAATGACTCGGCAAAGCATCGCACTTTATGCCTACGTATTTCCGTCTGGAACGAGAAATCAGAGTCAACGTAGTTCGCCTACCTACGGGAAAGGAGGGGAAGGTTGCTCGCTAGGATACCGCATCCTATGCCTACGTACTTTCATACAGCATGAAAGATCAGAGCAAACGTAGTTCGGGCTATGGAAGACACAAGCTTGTCTGACTGTTTTTAATCTCCTTATGAAAGGGTTTTCTCTTGATTAAGAGTCCAAGCGGACAAAAATGACGTTTTGATGTTTGTTTTCAGTCTTTTACGCAAGAACTGTCTTTTATGATGTTTGCAATCTCTGACGCACTAGAGACTATGATTCGAGAGTGACTACGTCGTATGTCACCCTAAGGGTAACACACTAAGTAATCAGATTACTGAAGAGTGACCCTTCAGCAACCTTTCTCAAATAGCTTAAGGCTCGTAGCGTACGACATCGATTATCCTTATTACTGTGTTTTGAATTGTTCTGAGATAGAAGAGAAGGAAATCTAAAAAACCTAGGGTTTGAAAGGGGAATCAAAACTACCCTAATGTTATCATGCATGGATTACAACCTAATGTCTGTCATAATTCCCTCCTGGGCAGAGGAAATCAGAGGTCCTAGGGGATAAATGGAAAAGAAACAGCAGATATACAGTAAACAGTAAAATGCATGAGATGCAGTAAAACAAGCGAGGCAAAGGAGTCCCACTCAACCTCGAACCTGAGAAAACAATAGGCGAAGTGAAACAGCTTCACCTCAAACCTTAGGGAAAATCAACAGACAACAACCAAAACAGCAAAAGAAAAACCCAACACCAGCTCTGACAGCAACACCAGCTCTTACAGCAAACAGTCCAAACAACACCAGCTCTGGCAGCTACAGTGGATTAACAGCAAAAGGTTGACAGTAACAACTTTAGGCAAGATCCCATCTTCACTTTCCAATGATATTCATACTTCAGGTAAGCTCTTATCTCCAATAATCTTCAGCTTTAGCAATCACTGAATTCAAACAACAAACAGCTTCAAACAACAGTAAAACCCTAAAAGATACCCAACTTTGACATGCACAATCTTCCTCTTACCCAGTCTTCAATACTTAGCTTCAATGAGTCTTCAACTTCAAGGCAGACACTCAGATGAAGTTGGAATGTTAAGAAGCTTAATGATAATCCAGGGAAATTATTAAGATCTTATCATAGCAAGTGAGAGGTATCCTCAAGGTTCTACCCAATCAAAGCATGCTCTACATCCCTCCTAAGGAGAGATGGAGCTATTTTAGGGGACCTTGGGTCATAGGATGGAATAGAGGGACAAGAAGCTCTCTATGTTTGACAGAAGAAATCAGTCTACTCTAGAGCTCTCCCTATATCTCATATCTCCTAAGTCCTCATCAAGCAATCTTCAAGCACAAGAAACTTCAAGCTCCAAGTATCAATATTGGTCTTCAATCATCCTCAAGGTCTTTACTAGCTCCACAAGCCAAGCACAAACCCCAACACCCAAAGAAAAGGCCCAAAACTCAACAAACAAAGCAACTTCCCAAGAGGGAAATACACCAATATCAATCAACTTGCAAAAATCAAATAAAATGGAAATATTCATCATAAAATCCTAGATTAATTATTAAGGGACCCTAACTATGTACCCCATACTCCACATAGACCCCAAAGCCTAAATCAAACTAAAAACCCTAAAACTATGTGTTGAAATGCACCTATGTCAAGTTGAAACCCTAATTCTAGCACACTTGTTTCACACCTCTCAAAAACAAATAAATTTAAGTCACAAAAATGTGACAAAAATCCAGGGGGAACCTAATACCATAATCTAACTATAGAAAAAATAATGGCATCAAAAATCAAAGTGAAATTATCATACTAAATTCAGCAAGTAACATGTATCAAATGAAAATGAAATCAAAGCTATTAAAAGTAAAAATAAACCAAAAATAGAAAAATGCATGAATTGGTCTTTTTGTTCTTTTATAATTTTCTTGATGTTTTCATGAACATAGGGAAAAAAGTCCCAATCAAAAATATTAATTTTTCAATTAGTTATGATTTTTTCAATTAACCTAATAAAATGAAGAAAATAAAAGAAAATGAAAAGGGTGCGTGCCCAATAGCAATTAAAAACAATGCAAACCCAGAAATGGGCCCATAAGGGGGTGGTAATAGGAAAGCGCGCTAGGCCCAGTTATCCATCAAAAAACAAAATGAAAATAACTAGAAAAAAGAAAAATCCACTGTATGAATAGCAACTGAGATCAGTGTATTTTTCAGTGGGCCTCCCAAGAGGGGTGGGATTATCAATTCATCACTTAAGTTCAAAGCTGGCACTTTAATGAAATGGTGCGTTTGGATGCCTTCAGACTCTTCACAAACTAAGAACAAATCTTGGCCCTTGGATCTTGCTTTGGTCAAAAGTCTCACTCACATCCAATGGTGGTCAGGTTATCTTCAACCTTCGAACTCTGAAAGGAGGGAAACGCCATGGATTGAACAGAGTTTGAACTTCATCTTCCCCAATTCGTGCTCCCTCAATTCTCCATCAAAACTCAAAATTAAAAACCCTAACTTGTTCCATTTTTCACCAGCAATTCAACCATGGTAATTAAACACATTGAAACATCTTCCTCCTCAAAACACGATCGAATCCTCAGAAATTACTCAAGAACCAAAACTCATCAAACTTGAAATTGAATAGCCTAATCTCTTCACCATGTTTCACTGAGCATTTCTAGCCATCAAACTAAAGTTCTAACACCAAGAACACCAAGATAATCGCATGAACAAAAATTGCATCATTCAACTAATTGTGTCTAAGTCAACCCTAAAGCTACCAGAGAGCTCCACATGATCATCTACATTGAGTCTAACTAATCAAAACCAATTGAAACTACCTAAATCAAGCCATGGAGTGAAGTTTTCATACCTGCAAATTTGAGATGAACAGAGTGATCAAAGCTTCAAGATAAGCTTCAATACTTTCCAGACACCTTCACCAACACCAAATCAAGCTTCTGTATGCAAAGAGATGAATTGAAATAGCTTGGATTCTTGAATTCGATCTTGAGTTGCAGGCTGAAAATTTCAAAGGCTATCACACGATTCTTCACCAATCTTGCTCAATTATCCAACTGGGGTCACTCACATATGCTTGATCAAGGTTCTGAGATCAAAAGAATGGCTTGAATGTGGTTGAAACTTGTAACTGAATTCTGTTTTGCACATGGAAGTTTCAAATTGCAATCTCACAAATCTCTCCCAATTCTCTCCAACTCTTGCTCTGAATCTCTTCACAAGTATATATAGAATGTATTTGAAGACCCTAGAAAGTTCTAGATTGATCCAATGAGAAAATCAACTTCTCATGCCATGAAAATCTCTTCTTATGCCACACACATATCAGCTCATGATTTGGCTTGCAATTCACTTGGTTCTGAGTCCAATTTCTCTCCAAATGAGATTTAGGAGGTGTTAGGATGGAAGGAAGCCTTGCATTTGCCTTGACAAGTGATTTTGCATATGTGCCTTATGATGCAAGTAGCGCATTTACAAAGCAAGTCATAAAAATAACCCTCAATTTAAAATTGTGGCAATGTCAATGTTCTCAAAATGATTTTTACAATCAAATTGGTATGTCATATGGCTTGGTTTGGTTTTGTAGATCAAAAACCCTAATTTTTAACTTTGGTTCATTTAAAATTCACCTTCATTTTAGGCCATTTTGGTGACTTTGTGAAGCAAGCCATTTCAAACTCTCATGACCTCTTATCTAGCCTAAAAACATCATTTTGAACACATCTCATGTTGAACAGTTTTTCATTTAAGGAGTGGAAGATGGAGATTTGGACCTATGTTGAAAAATGACCTGTAATTCAACTTTCCCAAAATACCCCTGGGTTGCCAAGACCATAACTTGAGTTCTACAAATCCTCTTGAGGACTTCTAGTACTCAAATTAAAGCTAAGATCAAGATCTACAAATATTATGTTGGCCAATAATCCATTTGAAAACTCATTGATGGGCAAAAGTTGTTTGGAAGTCAAGTGACTTTCACAGATAAATTTCAGTGTCCTCTGATGACCCATAACTTGCAAGAACCATAACTTGAATTATACAAATCTTCTTGAAGACTTATAGTACTCAAATTAAATCTATTGAGAAGCTCTACAAGTTTCATTTTGACCAAGAATTCATTTGAAACTTTCATTTTGACTTATCTGGCTTGGAAGTTAAGCCTAAATTAGGGTTTTTACACTGAAACCCTAATTTAGTAACTCCTCTTCTTCTTGATTCCTTTTGATTTCTCCTTGGCACAACACCAAACATGTATACACATATCATTTCGTGAATCCCACATCCTTCAAATAAGCCTTGATGCCTTTCAATCACTCAGTTGACCTAGGGTTGACCTAGGGTTGACCCAGATGAAACCCTAGTTGACTGTACTTCAATTCTGGCTCTTGTACTTGTATCAATGACTTGTCTCATCTTCAAAATGACCCTCCAGGTCTTCCATGATCTTTGTGCACATTCCATACCCTCAGTCATAGCTCATACTCCCATTGATGATCTTCAACATACCTCTAATTAGGAGAGAAATCCACTGGTTGACCTTTAAACTTTTCAAAGCTTCAACTCATTTCTTGATTACTTGGATGGTCTTGAACTTGAATAAAACCCCTTGATGGGCCTCTTTCTGATAAAAATGGCACTTGGTCCCTTGTCAGATGACTTGTTATGCTATGCTATGCAAATGATTAGACTATGTACATGACTTATTATGCAAATGACAATGCAATTGAAACATAACCCAAGTGAAATAGGTTGAGCAAATTTAGGGTGCAACATCATGCAAAGTGGAATTAAAGTTGGGATTCAAAAGGGAACTACCTAATGTTATCATGCATAGTTAGGCACATAATTTCTATCTCAAGAGGTTAGAGAACTTATGGGGAACATGGCAAAGAAGAACCAAAGAAGAAGAAGTTGAAGAATGCATATGCAAATGAAAATGCAAACATAAGATGCACAAGTAGAATGAAAGTGGGAGGAAAATAGTGTGGGGCAGTAGCCTCCACAAGCTCATCTCAGCCAAGCATGCATATGGAAATGCAAGAAAAGAGAAGAAGGAGAAGTGCACAAGAAGAAATCAATCCAACAAAAGCAAACCACACAAAGATGCACCAAAAAGTGGGATGAAATGACCTAAGTCAAACAACATCAACCACACCAATAAAATCAAACCAAATGAAAGGTAAAACAAAACCCAAATCCAAGTGAGGATGGGAGACCAAATGAGGGCAGAAAGGACCCCATAATAGGTACTCAACCATAAGCATCACTCATCAAAAGCAAAGAAACACCAAAAGTGTCCTCAAGGATTCATCATTCTAGGTATGCTTCAAATACCTCCAAAGGAGGGACCAAGCCACCTTAAATGACACTCCAAGGTCATTGGACAGAAGGGAGAAGAAGATAAGAAAGCTCACAATCAATATAAAAAAAATCAAGAATAAATGCAAGCAAGAGCACAAAGGAAGCAAGCACACATCACTTAGGAGTTCAAGTTGAAAGCTCAAAAAGAAATGCATCAATCAACAATCAATAAACATAATTTTGACCTAAAAATGAATATACAGCAAGCTCAACATGTCTAAAATATGAAACAAGAAGAGTTGAGAGCTTATTGGATCCACAAAGGTTATTTCCAATTCAAACTAGGTCATGTACTTGTGTGAGTTGTCCTATGAAATGACCTAACTTGCAAGTCACCTCAAAAATAGGAAAAAGGCTCAAAAAATACCAAATAAAATACACAAGGAAGCTAAACATGTTGGAAAACAGAGGCCAAAAGATGAAGACAAATATTCCCTCAAAGCACCATCAAAAGAAAATATTCATTTAGATGTACCACTTTAAAATTGGAGAAACAAAGGCAAGAAGAATAGCCACAAAAGTCAACCCAAAAGTCAACAACCAGGGGCAAAATGGTCCTCAAAAATTGATCAACTCATCATTGAGATGAGGATTAATTTTCAATCATTGGATCAAAAAGGAGGAAGAGAAATAAATGCAAGAGTAAACAAAGTTACAATTTAAACCATTTAAAACCACTCCAATATTTAATTCTTTTTTAAATTGAAAATCAAATCAAAAAATAAAATAAAAATGTCCAAAAAATATTAGACATCTCAAAGTTTATAAAAAATATTTTTGGTGAATTTTTAGAGTATTGGAGTTATTTTATTTGATTTAAATTGCAAACAGAAAATAAAAATCAAAAAGAAAATAAAAGAAAATGAAAAACAATTGGTTCAAATAGCAATCCACAACAGTTTAAAATCAGAAATGGGCCAAACGGGGGGTGCGCCTAGCAGGCGTAGTCAAGGCCCAATCAAAAAATCAAAATGAAAATAAAAACCTGGCAACTCGTGTGTGATAAGGTTAAACGAAGACCACCTTGGAACTCAATCTAAAACACATGATTAAAAGGTAAGAGTATCATGTGGCTCACAGCGCGCCACCACATTAATGAGGATTTAAATGAAATCACATACATTAAGTCAAACATGGCCTATCGTAGGTCTTAATCAGAAACGCTGGAAACAAAAGTAAGCACATTGAACGCACCACAAGATGACACATCATCATCTTCTTCACAAAAACATGGAGGGAAACCAGAGGTGGCCGGAAATGCTCCGGTCATCTTCCTCATGAGCTCCGGCCACCATGAGCTAACAACAACACATAGCCAACCCAAAACTCAACCAAAATGGATGAATCTTACATGAAAATTCATCTAGAGATCATGAGGATCTCAAATCCACCATCAAAAATCATTAATCATGCATAATAAGAGCAAACCGAAGCGAACAAGATTGTGCATAAAAATCCAAAGTTCACCAAAACTCATCCAATTTGGTTTAAACATCATCTAGAGGTTATGTAGGTTACAGATCAAGCAAAAAACAAGCAAAAACATGCAAGAATAAGCCATAATAGATCCAAACATTTTTGAGCATCCACCAACAATCATCACAAATGGCAATTCATTTTATATATTAATGATCTACATTGTTTCTACAACTCAAATATGCAAAAATGGCAATGAATCATGGCATATTGAGAGTGTAAGGTTGATTTGTAATTACCTAGTGGAGAACTTCCACTGAGCCTTCAAATAGAGCTTAAGCTTGCAGAAAAATGTCCAAAATCGTTCAATGATCTTCAATAGAGCTTTTGTAATTCACAATTTGGCTTGAAATGGCTTGTATCTCCAAATTCGAATTTCAAATTTTCTCCACTTTTTCAAAGTTGTTCTTGAGCAATTTGCCTCCGATTCTCAGTTCTGATGATTTGTGAATGATCAAAATCTTATATGTGATGGATCTTGATAAGAATTGAGCCCAATGGCAGCCTCTAACAGCCCAATTGAAAATCCAAGGAATTGAATTTGGAGCTTTCTCATGTACACGAAATTCCTTCAAAATTGGCTCCAAAATGCTCCAAAATGCTTGCTGGGAGTGTATGGAATATGAATGGCTAGGATTTAGCCCTTGTTTAATCTCAATGGTTGATGTTTGTTGTGTAACTTCATGATGAAGTAAACTTGGAAATGGCTCACTAAAACACCTCAAACTCAAATTCTAAAATTGCCAATGTGTTTAAAACATGGTTTGCACTCAAAATATGTACCTATTTACACAAAAATGATCAAGAATGAATTAATTCCAATTTTGCCCTTTTAAGCTTTCTTCCATGAAAATTCACACATCAATTCTTCATTCCAAGCCTAATCCATGACTTCTCAATGCTTGGTTAAAAACATAACACCATTTGGAGCATATTTGATGTTGGAAAAATCTTGATTTGAAGTGTGCAAGTTGGTGAAATGGACCTATAATTTTATGACCTATAATTTCACTTTACCAAAATACCCCTAACTTACAAACCTCATAACTTGAGTTCTCCAAATCAGATGAAACACTTCTAGTACTTTTTGGAAAGCTAAGACCAAGACCTACAACTTTCATGTTGGCCAAAAGTTGAGGAGAAACATCCTTCTAGGTCAAAAATGGATTGGAAGTTGGTTGACTTTTGTTGACCAAAATCATATTCATCTGATGACCTGTAACTTGTCTGGATCATAACTTGAGTTCTATAAATCCAATGAAGGACTTCTAGTACTTAAAAGAAAGCTAAGAACATGCTCTACAAGGTTCGTGTTGGTCAAAAGTTGATATGAAACTTGTATCTTGAGATGGGTGGTCTTGAAGTTAGGCAATAAATAGGGGATTTTACCCTGAGAACCCTAATTTAGTAACTTCTCACACACTTGATTCTTGATTAATTGAACTTGAAATGATGTCTCATTTATCTTAACACAACATCCCATGACCATAGAGACTTAGAATTGAGTTTTAAACTTCTCCACTTTCACAGTTGACTGAGGGTTGACCAGATGAAAACCCTAGATGCAACACCTTCAACTGTAACCTTTCACACTTAGCACAAACACTTGAATGAGCTCCACAATGACCCTCAAGGCACTCAATGAGATTTATCAACATCTTATATCCATAAACATGAATTCATAATCCTCTGATGATCTTAAACTGGCTTCCAAGTTAGGAGCTGACCCACATACATCCATCAATCCTTTCACAAGACCAATGCCCACTTCTAAATGACTTGATGACCATCTAAACTTGAGTAACACCCCTTGCTTAGGCTCAACCCTCTGAGTAGACTCCTCTTGCTATGCACAATCTCTTGATCCCCTGTTCAATGAAAAATGCAATGCAATACAAATGCTAGAAAGAAATGAAATGAAACATAAACCAAGTTAAGAAAAGGTTGGGCAAATTTTGGGGTGCAACACTAAGGATTGAGGCCCTTGTGCCTATGTATCTTCACTTAAAAGAAGTGAAGAATCATAGCAGTCGTAGTTTGGCCTACAGTTAACTGGTATTTTTGTGGATGATGTTAGTGTATGCGTTCTAGCAGTTAGGTGTATTGCAGCTTGCTCGTGGAGTCTTAGGCATTACTTGTTTGCGGTAAAAAGGACGTAACATATCCTTTTGAAAAGAGATAGTTTTCACCATCGAGTCAAGATGTCACATTTGATTTGTGAAAGTTATTTTTAAGGGTGAAATAGATCCTCGGATAGTAACCCCTTGCAGGTAGTACCTAATTCTTTATCTCAAAAGATTTATTGCGAAAATGGTGTGGCGAATATAGTCACGTCTTCGTATTGAAAGACGAGTATCGAGACTATACACTCTAAAGTGAGTATCCTGACACTCGAAGAGGAAGAAGTCTTCACTCAATCCTCTCTCTTTAGTTCAATACAAAGACAACTTCGTTCTCTTATTAAAAATATATTTTGATCTTGAATGGTAAGTGCTTTATGACAGTGAACCCTAAAGGTAATGTCAAGCACTCGGGATAGGACAAGGTCTCCGCCTAACCACTCCACAACCATCTGAGTTTGTTTGGAAAAGAGTTTTGAAAATGCACTTGGTGCGAGACCAAGGTTTTTAGACTCAAGGAGACAAAAGAAATAGAAAAAAGCTTTAAAAAGAAAGGGTGGTGAGTAGAGCATGGTAGGTTGATGGCGATGCGCAAAGCAATCGACTTACAAAGGTTGAATATATACAAGGTTAGTGTGGTTGATGGAGGAGTTGTGAAAAGAGAAGGAGAAACCCCATGGTGGTCCAAGTTGAAATGAGGTTGAAAATAACTTGACGTTGGATCAAGCCTCATTTATTCTTTATTTTGAAAACGTGTTCTAGCCTAATTAATTTTTATCTTCTTAACAAGTACCAAGCAAGCATGAAAAGACCTAAGTTATTGCACTGTAACGGGAGGGGGATACATATAAAGTACAAGGGATTGCGAGAAATAAATGGTGTCATTGTCAAGTAGCCCAAGAGGAATCCGTGTGTGTGCAAGGTGTGCTAAACTAATCAAAGAATAAGAACTTGGGCAAAAATAATCAAATTAGGGTCTATGTACAAGTTCTAAACTTCAATACCCAAGATAATGATCAAGAGTCCTCCAATTTAGGATTTTTAGGGTTTCAATAGTTTTATCGTGTTTTTGGTATTTTGAATGAGATAAATAAGAAAAGGGTTAGATGAATGATATATGAATAATATGACATGATGAAATATGGACAATGATGATAAGATGAGCAAGATAATAAACAAGATAATATCAACAATAATATAGACAAAGAATATGTGCAAGAGTATATAAACAGTGATATAATGACTAAAATTAAATCGAGGGAATATTTGACTGAAAAGTAAAGCAATTGTATATTGAAAAAAAATTAAAAATCAAAGGTTAATGGTTAATTGAATGAATTGGGTCGAAATGTAAAGTTAAACCATCAGCTCCACTTATGGCAAAAGTTGGGCTATAGGAGGTCGTGTAATCGATATCCATGATAAAAACAAGATAGAGAAATGATATTGAGGATCATTATCCGATTTAATCGTGTTGCACGAACTAAAAAAGTGGGATCTCGTCTTAATCATAAACTCATGTCGGTTAATTGAAGGTAGCCTATCATGATCCCAAAGTAGAGAAAATGACCCAAATGGTCACTTTCCATATATTTGACATTGTGAAGGTTATCGATTTCGATAAGTCGACGTTTACGAATGTAAAGACTTCATTAACAGATAAAATTAAAATAAACTCGAGATAAAATTGAAAGTGAGGTTGGATCTCGTCTTAATGACAAACTTTATGTTAATTAATCGAGGGTAACCTCTCACAATCCAAAGTATAGAAAAATGATCCAAATGATCATTTTCTTCAGATTTGAAATAATGAAGGTTAAACAACCTCGAAAACTAACATTCGTGAATCCGAAGACTTCATAGATCGAGGAAATGAAATAAAATCGAGATTGAATAGAAAAATGAAAACGAGAAAAAGAAGGTGGTCTCGGATAAATCACTATTTATCAATAATTTGACCAATAGTAATTTTTAGAAGTCTCGTTATTGACCAACATAGCTTTGAAAATCGAAATAACAAAGAGATGAATCATGGATTAATCATGGGTAAATTAATGAAAGCAAGATTAAACAAAATACTAAAAAACTAAAAACTTGTTTAAGAAAATCTAGAGAATAATAATAAAAATAATTAAAAAAAACCAATTAAAAAACAAAAAATAAAGAAAGATTGAGGGGTGAAGAAACTATGAAGGGTGTGTTAAGAGTGGGGTCATCATGGGCTTTAAGCCCATTCACTCACTCCCCAACGGATCAAGAATGGAGGAAAGGCATTGGTAGACAGATTTCAATTGGATTGAATGTGGGCCCTGAGCCCATTCGCCTACTCCCTCAAATTCGGATCCCACACCCCTCATACAACATGGTTCTCAATGCAATGTAATGCCATAAATCCATATACGACAACAGTAGAACTTGATTTTCATCACACACAAAAAAAACCAGATCAAATTGCAACAGAAACTTCTACAAAGGATTAAAAAAAACAGAGTAAACTCCACCACAAAGATGAGGGAGAGATTTATGGAGAAAATCATACTAAAAATTGAAAGACGACGCGCCAAGATCTCTTTCTTAGTCTCTTGCTCAAATCAGGTTTGTTTGTGATATTTGCGGTTTTGATTCGAATCCTTTATTTCCTTCTTCTCTTTCTATTTCTGTTTCAGATCTGTAGTTATTGTTTGCTCGAATTGAGTTATGAGTTTGTTGCTAGAAGATTGAAGAGGAGGAAGTGGTTTTATTGTTTTGAGGAGGGAGAGAATGATGATGGCGAAAGTCAAAGAGTGAAGATGATTTTGGAAATCGAAGGTAAAAAACAAATTTATCAGCCCCCTTTATAGAATGAATGGGGAGGAAATTTTAAATGACATGAGGGGTGAACCAATGTCATTTACGCATTCTATGATTCTTGTTTGTTGTTTGGTAAGATTGTTGTCTTTTGGTTGTACCTCCCGCACGACTCATTGTTTTTGCGTTTTTATTTGTCTCAATTCATTTTGCAGACCTTGTATTGTGTAGCATGCCATGGTGGAGTTGGTTGTACGAAACTGTGTGGTGAGTACGTGACTTGTGAGCCGAACATACTCATCGTGGTTGGTTGGGTCGCGGCTGGTGTGAATACGTCACAATTTTTTTTTGTACCTGACTAGATTTAAAAATCACGTTCATGTTGGTGTATGCTACTGACCGGAAAATTAGCAAGTGTAATAATTATACCGATGTAGTAATAAGGGAAAATTCCCCAAATGTCGATCTCTGAGGACTGCGTGTAAATTTTTAGGTAAAACTTGTTATTTCAATCAGACAAAATAACCTTGGGTTTCGTTTGGTAACAGGATATAAGAACTAGTAAAATAATAAATTTTATAGAGTAAAATAAGAACAATGCTAGGGAAGTTGATAAATTGCTAGTAAAGACCTTAAAGAATTATTCTGAGATATTTGTTTCCAACCTTAATAAGTCAAATTTCAAAATTAGTTTTCCTTAATGAAAAACCCTTTGATGATTTTCCTGCGCCCTAATTCCTTAGTTGCACACAGAAATCATCAAGTAATAGTTCTGACATAAAAACATGCTACTACGGGGTATCCCCATTCCTAGGCAATATCTACCGTAATGTTATTTTGCAAAAGCATTAGGTTGACTTTCCAGACCAAAACCTAATCGTAAATCAAATTCTATTTTCCAATATGAATTCGCATAAAGATCGTTGCAAAATAAAAGCTATAAGGTGAACAACAAAAATCTTATAGAATAATCCCAACAAAGGTTAATACATAGAAATTTAGGACCACCCCCTAACAATTGAGGGTTTAGCCACTCATAATATTCGATAAAAACAACATGATAAATAGAAACATTACAATGGTATTAGGAGTGAATTTGATCTTCAATTTCTTCCGAACATGAAAATCTCCTTGTCCTCCCAATTCTCCAGAGCTTCAATCTCCCGTTGTATTTTTTTCGTACCATCAAAAGTCCCTTCTCTTTTGTCAAAATACGTATCAAATAGTCTCAATTCAAACTCAGTACCAGGGAAATGCCCAAAATACCCTCAGGGATCACAAGTGTCAAAAATACAAGAAAATAGGGAATGAGGCATTTTAACCAACACGGGCCGTGTCAGGCAACACGGGCGGCCGTGTTGGCTTTCTGATATCATTTACGCGTGATTTTTCCAAGTCCCGGGTATCCTGACACGGGCCGTGTCACGTGACACGGGCGGCCATGTCAGGCCACTGTTTTTCACCAAAAACCACCTCTTCTGAGCACATCCTGGCACGGGCTGTGTCACACAACACGGGCACCCGTGTCAGGCCCCTCTTCTGAATCTGACTTCGACTCCAACATGAAAGTCGTAGCTCTCTCTCTTAGTTTTCCGGAGGTTTTTAGAACGCCTCAAACGGATTCCCGGAACTCCAGTTATGATTGTTTTCGTGCATACTGCTGGTTCACAACAAAACTCTTCCGAAATCTTGCCATTTTCCCCGGTTTTCGCTCTGCTTCTCCTTTATTATTTACCTGAACCTGGAAACAGTGAAAATACCAAATCGACGCGTAAAATGTAATAAAAACAACTAAAATGCAACAAGACAAAACAAATGATTAACTGAAATAAACGGTAAAATCACGTGTAAAAACCACTTATCAGCTACCATGACCTCCTTTTTTCACATTCCTTAAGTAATATCATAATTTAGGAAATGGACATGAGGATTTGTGGCCCAAGTATATTTTTTGTGTGCCATCTTTTTGGAATATTTTTTTGGGTTATATGCCATTCATTTATTGTAATTTCTTGTAATCGATTATGGGCTTTTGGTGTCATTTTCTTTTGTGAAAGTGGATTCTCTTTCAATTTTTATCTAATAAATGGGCTTTGTATACATGTATTATGTGATATGGTTTGTGATCTAGAGTGGCCTTGAAATGGACTTGAGAAAAATGGATAAAAAGAAAATGGTTATTGACTTGATTTTATATAATAATGAACTCTTGAAATGAATCTTAAGTCCTGACTATGGATTAATCTCTGAACTTTGCTGCCTGAACCATAATACCAAACTTCTCACCATAAACCAGAGGAACAGGGATATTGTCTTGGAAATTTGAGGATTATGACTTAAAATATGCACATCAGTATACCATAAAAACCTTGACTTTTGATAATTCTCAACCATGAAGCATTGATAACTTGACAAAGCTTGACACCTAACTTACATGCAGATGAATTTCATTGACATAAACCCTAAGTAGAGTTTTACACACAAACCACTTGAATCGTGCATATCTCAGCCTTAATTATGAAACAAACCCTTCTTCTTGACTAACAGTCAGATCAGATGACCTTCATCACACATTCCTACTCAATATCCTCAAATGAATCTTGGACCCAGGAAACAAGCAAACAACATATATTTTTGGATTTTTGAATAATTGCCAGTGGTTGGATGTACGGATGAAAATTTATATACAGGTAGGACAAATTTGGGGTATGACAGATGCCCTTATCTAATTGGCTTAGACCAAGTAAGATGTGAAGGTGAGAAAATACTTAGAAGGGGAGTTGAATAAGTATGAAGATAAAAACTTAGAAATAAAAACTCAAGTATTTTTATCCTGGTTCGTTGAACTCAACTACTCCAGTCCACCCTTCCTAGAGTGATTTGCCTTTCTTAAACAAGGACTTAATCCACTATTTAATCAACTGATTACAATAGTAAGCACTAAGAACAACTGTTCAAAGTCTTCTCAAGAACTACTGATCCTAACTGGATCTTCTTAAGGTTTTCTTACAATCAAATGTAATAACAAATACAAGTGTTTAAATTGCTTCTAATCAAGCTTTATCACAACTGTGATTTTTCACTTAATATTAAGAACAAAGAAATTAATTCTAGAAAGAATATGAATTGTATGAGAGCTTTGGATAATGATTTCTTTTCAGGTAAAACGTCAACTGAAGAAGATGGTTGGAGACTTGCTTTTATAGGCACATTGATCCAAGAGTATTTCACGTTGAGAAGAGTGTACCAAAAGGTCTGAGCCTTTTTGTCTTCACATCAAGTGACCTTTCCTAGAAGAAGAAAGCACAGAGAAATCCTTTTTGTCGGTGTTCTTATGTCTAGCATAAATAAGGAAAGAGTCGTTTGGATATTCCAACGGGCATAATCTTTGAATTCTTCTTCATCAATTTTCAGCAATAATCATCAGAGTCTAATTTGATCAGAGCCTTCTGATGTTGATCAGAGTTTTGCTGAATCAGAGTCTTTGTAGCAGGTGTGCTTTTAGCGCGTATAAGTTCAGAACATATTTGAGTCAGATCCTCAGTACTGGCAGCTTTAGTACTTTCAGAATCTTCTGTAGTAACTATGCTTGAAAACTCTTCATACAAAATTCTTCTTTGGTTCAAATGCTTCTGACTTGCTTCAGATTCTTCTGGAGCTTCTGCTTCAGATACTTCTGGAGGCTACACTCAGGATCTTCTGATGGCAGCGTTCAGAATCTTCTAATGGATGCATCTGACGCTTCAGAGTCTAGCATATTTCTTAAGTTCAGTTCTGATTTGCTTCTGGAGTGATAATTACTTTAATATCTGCAGCAAACACTCTTAAGCAAATTTTAGAGTATATAATTCTTAATTACAAAATTTCATAATAGTTATCATCAAAACATAGAGATATTATTAAGAACCAATTTGTGTTCTAACAATCTCCCCCTTTTTGATGATGACAAAAACATCAGAAATTTTGTTTAATTTGAAAATAGAATAATTATAACTCCCCCTGAGATGATGAATCTCCCCTTGACTTAAATATAAATAAGAAATAGAAACTTCCCTTTTGTCTTGAGTGTTTTTCAGAGTTAGAGCTTGATTATTCTTTAACATTTGAAAGTCAGAGTGTCTTGCATATTTCAGAGTTAGAGTCTGATAATTGTCAAATGATCTGAGAGTCTCAGAGTTTCTTTTATAGAGTGTACTTATCAAATGTTCTGAAATACTCAGATTTTATGTTAGATAAAATTGATATGTCTGAAGTTTCATTCTGGTGAAGTTTAATTAAACAGTTCAGATCTATTTTCTCCCCCTTTTTTGTCATAAGCAAAAAGTAGTAACATAGAAAAGACAAAGAAAAGGAAACAATAAATGAGATAAATCATGTGGAGAAAACTTTGAAACATTCATTTATTCATTTCAGAGCAAAAATACACACATTAGAAGATATTCAAATACATATGCAAACATTAGATGCAAACATCAGAAGAAAAAATAAATAAACTAAGAGTGTTTTGACAAAAGCATCTTCAACAAATCCGTTATCTCAGAAGAGGACTGTTCTTGTTTTGACATCCACTTAGCCATGGTTTCATTCTTCTGATCCTGTTGGGACATCCACTGAGTCATGTCTTCAGATTTCTTGTCTTGCTTAGCCATCCATGACTTGATTTCTGATTGACCAGCTTCCAGAACTGCAATCTTATCTTCAAGATCTGGATATTCTTTCTTGATCTCAGATGAAGAAGGTGGAACAGTTTCTGAAGCTTGAACAGAGTCAATTTCCATAGGGGCTTTGGAGCTAAGAGCAGTAGAGCCAGAAGGATGCTCTATCATAGTCATAGCCAGGGGGTTGTCTTCAGATGCAGATTTAGTATTCTCTTCTGATGATGAAGGAGCATCTGTAAGAAGTAATGGTCCAAATCTCTTAACCGTCCAGAACAGACTTCTAGCAGCTTCAGCAAATCTGAGCTTCGCATCATCAGAACATACATTCTTCAGATTTGATGCTACAGTGTTGAATCTGTTTATGAAGCCATTCCAAATGACATCAAATTCCTTTGCATGCATTGTTGATGAACATTGCCTCTGTACAGAACCTAAATACATCTGTATTTCTTGCAAAAAAAATTGTAAATAAATGATCAACATTCAGTCTAGGTCTTGGGTGTAACAGAGTTTCCAAGGTTATTGGACTGGGTTGGGGAGTAGGTGGAAAGATGGATTTATGAATGGAGATCAGAGGAGGAGGGTAGTAGGGTATGAATGGAATTTCAGATGATTTGTCAGGTTTTGATCTGGATAAAGCATTCATCAGATTTGGTTTTGCTTTTGTTGGATAGGAAACCACATCAAATGGTTTATCAGAGTAAGGTTTGAAAGCAGATTTAGCAGGTTTATCAGATTTTGCAGATATAGCAGAGGATGGTTTTGGATCTGATGAAGGTACTGCAGACATTGTTTTGATATATGTTTGAAGCACATATGGTAAAATGATGGTAAGTTTAGGTTTGAGAGGAGTGATAGTGTTAGAGGGTTCAATTCTGGTATAGAAAATTTTCAAAGTGAAACCAGAAGGAAGTTTGTTAGAATAAGATAGTTTGCACGAAGCAGAAGGTACATGCTCAGATGTTCTTGGCTTGGGTGCAGGGGTAGGATTTGGAATGGTAATTTCAGTAGATGGTTTAGGTGTTGGAATAGGATTTGGAATAATAACTTCAGAAGAAGCAGGGGGTTCTGGTTGGTTTACTTCAGAATTTCTGTGAGAGGGGGATACCAGAAAATCTAGGTGTATATCGGATTCTGAGGAATTGGATGATGAGGTTGGAGTGTAAGAGGTAGAGGACACTTCAAAAACAGTTTTGAGAGGTGTAATGTTTAGAACCTTTGTCTCAGGGATATGGGTTTCAGATGGGTTAGCTGTTTCTGATGGATTTTCAGAAGGTTTTGATGGTGGTTCAGATGTAGGTGGTTCTGATGTAATAGGATCAGATGTAACTTTTGCAGATCCAATAGGTTCAGATGTGGTTGATGGTGGTTTTTCTGGTTGTGGTTGTTTTTCTTGTTGTTGTGGTTGTGGTTCAGATTGTTTTTGCTGTTGATGTTCAGATTCTTTTTCTTGTTGTGGTTCAGATTGTTTTTCTGGTTGTTTTGGTTGTATTTCAGATTGTTCTGTAGGTTTTTCTGTTTGAGGTTGTTCTATTGGTTGTTTTTCTGATTGTTGTTGTTGTGGTACAGATTGTTTTGTTGATTTTTCTGGTTGTGGAGTCTGATTTTGTGGTTTTGTTGTTGTTGGTTTTGGTACAGATGATTGTGTAGTAGAAGGTTTTACAGGTGAAATGGAAACAGGATTAGATGATTTTTGTGGGGATGGAACAGATATATGAGGTGGAGCAGGAACAGATTGTTTTTGAGTAGAAGGTGGTTTTGGAATAGACTTAAATGTTGAATCATTTATAACAGTATTATTTACAGAAGATACAGAAGATTTGGTACCTTTAATCTTGATACGTTTTGCAGGAACAGAAGGAGTGTCTCCAGATGCTTTCCTCTTTATCAGCTTCTGAGGCTTCTCAGCAACTTTGGGCTTCTTCTGAACAGACACAGTTTCTGCTTCTGATTGACTTCTTTTTCTAGTGATCTCATCTCCTCCATCAGGCAATGGTTCCCTTGCTCTTTTCAGAATATCTGCAGGAATGGGCGTTCCATCTGCCTTGCAAGCATCAATATAACTCACTATTATTTCCCTTGGTTCTTCAGCAAAGAACAGAGGGTAGTCATCTACTGGGATTCTCTTCTGACTGAGTTCAGTGATATTCAGCTTCTTAGGTGATGTTGTGAGTTCTTCTACAATTTTTAGTCTCTGAAGACTCTTTGCATTCAGAGGTTTTCCAAGAATGAATTCAAGTTCATCTGTGACTCCAGCAGCATATAGAGCAGTCACCAGTCCATTTTCTGTCAGAAAACCTGAAATTAACCTTCCAAAGGAATCCATGTTCTGATCTTTTGACCTTTTTCTTTCACAGATTCTCTGGAGGCATTTATATGATTCCATAAGTGCATAAACAGAATGTAGGGAAGATCTACCTTGGTGCTCTGACTTAAGCAGTACATAAAGTATAGTTGTTCATTGTTTACGTAGTCTGGAGAGTTTGTAGACTTTCTGTGATGAATGCATCCCATGAAAATCTTTGCTCAGATCTTGTAGTCAGGCTTCAGATCTTTGAACTTATTAGAGGCATGTCCAGCAGTCATCACTTCCTCATATACTTCTTCCATATCTACACGCCCAGCTGGCAGATGAGATACTCCATCTGTCTCCTCATATCCAATGAGTTTCCTGATCAGATCTTCTGTGATGATTATATCTTTACCCAGAATAGAAGACAAGATAAACTTAGGGTATACAGCAGCATGGATCCAGAATTCTTTCACCAGAAGGGGGTAGACTGGTCCAAAAAGTCTGTCAAAGTATTTTACCCATCCTTGAGCATCAATTATGGAACGAAACTCAAATCCATTTTCAGCCAGTGAATCAAATTCCACCATTGATTCACAGAGAACTTCCAGTTTGTCAACAGGTGTTAACAAAGTTCTCTTTGGTGTCGTATATGGAGTCACACCCATATTTGCAGAAGTAACTGCGGCCATGGTTGATTGTAACTGTGCAGCAGTGGATGATGAAGTTGCCATTGAAGATGAGTTTGTCAAATGTTTAGGGTTTTTGTGAAGAGAAAAAAGGAGACAGAAATGCATAAACGTTTTGAGATGTGAAAAATGTGAAACTGGTGAGAAATGAGATATTTATAGTAAACACTTAGGCATACAAACAGTTAGATAATGACACGTTCACACATAGTATTTAATGAAAAAGAATAAAAATCATTTTAAGCATTAATTGATTCTGACAAATTGGGGGGGGGGGGAAATCAAGATTTTCACTATTCAAACTTCACCTCAAACGTCTCTTCAGTAGTGTACACGCCACCTTTGCAGATTCAGAGTGACACATGTTTGCTTGCATGTGCTTCTGAATTCTCTTGAGAAATGAAACGTTAACCAACATTCAGATCCTCTGAGTATTGTTAGTTCAGAGTTTCACACAACAAAAATTTAAGGAAATGAATAAGTGATCAGATGAAATACTTCAGAGCATTAAACATTTTTGCATCTGTAAAATTTGCTTCTGACAAATATTATTCTGGACACAAATCCATACCAATATTTTTCAGAATAAATTTGAATCTATCTTCAACAAGGGGTTTTGTGAAAATATCTGCCCATTGATGATCTGTATCAACAAAGGCCAAAT
Organism: Lathyrus sativus; assembly: GCA_963859935.3. NCBI lineage: Eukaryota > Viridiplantae > Streptophyta > Magnoliopsida > Fabales > Fabaceae > Lathyrus > Lathyrus sativus. Next base: position 613,103,487 of record OZ012735.1, on the reverse strand, counting down.
TTATAATTCCCTTCTGAACATAGTCTCTGATGAAATGATGCTTAATTTCTATATGTTTTGCCTTAGAGTGTAAAATGGGGTTTTTAGACAAACATATAGCAGAAGTATTATCACAGAATATAGAAATGTTACTTTCAAATATCTGATAGTCTTCTAGCTGACTTTTCATCCAGAGCATCTGCGTGCTACATCCAGCAGCAGCAATATATTCTGCCTCTGTGGTTGATAGTGCAATTGTGTGTTGCTTCTTGCTGTACCTAAAGATTAGATTTCTTCCTAGAAATTGACAACTTCCAGAAGTACTTTTTCTTTCCACTCTGTCTCCGGCGTAGTCAGCATCACAAAATCTAACTAATTTGAAATCATCAGATTTTCTGTAACACAAACCCACATTAGAAGTACCTTTCAGATACCTTAGAATCCTCTTGACAGCTGTCAAGTGTGATTCTCTAGGATCTGATTGGAATCTAGCACACAAGCATACATTGAACAATATGTCAGGTCTAGAAGCAGTTAAGTAAAGAAGAGATCCTATCATACCTCTGTAGAGTTTCTGATCTACTTTCTTACTTACCTCTTCCTTGCCCAGTGAACTAGTTGGATGCATGGGAGTCTTTGCCAGCTTACTATCAGTCATGTTAAATTTCTTCAGAAGTTCTTTAACATATTTGGTCTGATGTATGTAAGTGCACTCTGGAGTTTGGTTGACTTGAATTCCCAGAAAGAATCTCAATTCTCCCATCATGCTCATTTCAAATTCTGCCTGCATACATTGAGCAAACTCCTTTCCCAGCATAGTATTGGTAGATCCAAATATGATATCATCCACATATATTTGACAAATTAGAAGATCTTTCTTAAATGATTTACAAAAGAGTGTTGTGTCCACTTTGCCTCTGATGAAATTTTTCTTCAGAAGAAAATTGCTCAATCTCTCATACCAAGCTCTGGGAGCTTGTTTTAAACCACAGAGATTTCTTTAGTTTGAAAACATGATCTGGAAATTTTTCACTCTCAAAAACAGGAGGTTGGTGGACATAAACTTCTTCTTCTATAATACCATTTAGAAAGGCACTTTTAACATCCATCTGATACAGAGTGATGTTATTTTGTGCAGCAAATGAAATAAGAAGGCGTATAGATTCTAACCTTGGCACTGGAGCATAAGTTTCAGTATAATCAATACCTTCTTGTTGACTGTACCCTTGAGTAACAAGCCTTGCCTTATTTCTTTCAACTTCTCCTTTCTCATTAAGCTTATTTCTGAAGACCCATTTAGTTCCAATTATATTGAATCCTTTTGGTCTTTGAACTAAATCCCACACATCATTTCTAGTGAATTGATTTAGCTCTTCTTGCATGGAAATAATCCAATCATTGTCTTGCAGAGCTTCATCTACAGAAGTTGGTTCAATTACTGACACCAGTCCAAATAATGATGCTTCAGATGATCTGAGAAAGGATCTTGTTCTGATAGGGTCATCGTTCTTTCCAATAATAACATTCTCTGGATGAGAAGCTTTGATTCTGGAAGATGATCCTCTAACAGTTGATTCTTCATAAATGTTTAAATTGTTCATCTGAGAAGTTAAAGGAATGGCATCTGGCGTTACTTCTGGTTCCTTCACTTGAGCTTTGTCTGCCTCTGAGCTTTCAGAGTCTGTGAAGACTACTTCTCTATCTGCAGAGTTTTCAGACTGCTTTGGCTTTTTAATGCCAAGCTTATCATCAAATCTAACATGAATAGATTCTTCCACAATCTGTGTCTCAGTGTTGTATACTCTGTAGCCTTTAGAGCGTTCAGAATATCCAAGCATGAAACACTTATGTGCTTTGGTATCAAACTTGTTCAGATTTTCTTTAGTGTTTAACATATAGCAAATACATCCAAAAGGATGAAAATATGAAATGTTGGGCTTTCTGTTCTTCCATATTTCATATGGAGTCTTCTCCAGAAGAGGTCTTACAGACACTTTGTTCTGAATGTAACAGGCTATGTTGATTGCTTCTGCCCAAAAGTGTTTTGCCAGATTAGTCTCATTGATCATGGTTCTGGCCATTTCTTGCAGAGTTCTGTTTTTCCTCTCTACTACTCCATTTTGTTGTGGAGTTCTAGGACAGGAAAAATCATGAGCAATGCCATTTTCATTAAAATATTTTTCAAAATATTTATTTTCAAATTCACCACCATGATCACTTCTGACTTTTGTAATTTTGAAATCTTTTTCATTCTGGACTTGTTTACAGAAGTCAAAGAACACATAATGTGACTCATCCTTGTGTTTTAAGAACTTTACCCATGTCCATCTACTATAGTCATCAACAATGACTAATCCATACTTCTTGTCTCTGATGGATGCAGTTTTCACTAGTCCAAACAGATCAATATGAAGTAATTCTAGTGGTCTGGAAGTAGAAACAACATTATTTTATTTAAAAGATGATTTTGAAAACTTCCCTTTTTGGCATGCTTCACAAAAAGCATCTGAGGTGAACTTCAGATTAGGAAGTCCTCTAACAAGATTAAGTTTATTAATCTGAGATATACGTCTCATATTAATATGCCCCAATCTTCTGTGCCAGACCCATTGCTCTTCATTAACAGACAAGAGGCATTTAACATTCTGAACCTTAAGTTCTGAAAGATTTATTTTATAAATGTTGTTTTTCCTCTTTCCACTAAATAGGATAGAGCCATCCTTTTGACTAATAGCTTTACAACATTTTTTATTAAAGGTTATATCATAACCATTGTCACTTAATTGACTTATGGATAATAAGTTATGCTTTAATCCTTCTACAAGTAAAACATTAGTAATAGAGGGAAGTTTACCATTTCCAATAGTGCCAGATCCAATGATCTTGCCCTTCTGATTCCCTCCAAATTTCACATCACCTCCAGATCTAAGCTCTAGACTTTGGATAGACCTTTCTCCTGTCATGTGTAGCGAGCATACAGAGTCCAGGTACCATGATTGGCGTCCTGACCTTGCTGCTAAGAACATCTGCAACATGAATTATTTTACTTTTAGGTACTCAGATCTTCTTGGGTCCTTTTGGGTTAGTTGTTCTGAAGGTTTGTCTAAACTTCTGTTTTTCAACATAAGGTTTATTCTGACTAGCCTTAGATTTAAACACATGAATATTCTTTTCAGAACGTGTTTGTTCAATATCATTCAAGTGACCAAATTTAAAGTGTGAATATAAAGGAGTTTTCTTGATGATAATTTTATCAACAGGTTTTGGATTTAAATCCTTTCCAGAGGAAGATTTATATCCAATTCCTTTTCTGTTATTTCTGCTAACTCCATAGATCATAGAAGCCATTTTGCTTCTGTCTATGCTTTTAGCAAGAAACTTCTGAAAGCTGTAATCATATTTTTCCAAAATATTTTTGCATTCAGATTCAATTTCAGAATCAGAGTTTTGTTGAGCTAATTCAGAATCATTTTTCAATTTTAAGTTCTTTTCATTTAGCTCAGCTACTTCTGATTTGAGAATATTATTCTCAGATACAAGATTGCTTTGACGCTTCTTGTATTTGAGCTTAATATTGTTATAGCTCTTCAGAACTTCTGATAACACTTTGATAAGTTCTTCTTTAGTGAGTTTAGCCATTACCTCTTCAGCGTCAGAGTCAGATTCAGAGTCAGATTCAGATCCTGAAGTTCCTTCCTCCTGATCTTCTATGTCTGCCATCAAAGCTACATTGGCACATTCCTCTTCTGACTCAGATTCAGATTTAGATGTATCTGAATCATCCCAGGTGGCCATTAGAACCTTTTTCTTCTTATCAGATTTTCTTTTTGGCTTTTCTTTCAGCACCTTAGGACATTCATTTTTGTAATGTCCAGGTTCTTTACATTCATAACAGACAACCTCCTTTTTGCCAGATCTTCTGTGTCCAGAAGACTCTTTTCTTTGGTCAGGCTTCCTGAAGTTTCTGAACTTCTTTCCTTTATGCTTCCAGAGTTTGTTTATTCTTCTGGACAGCATGGATAGTTCATCTTCATCTTCAGATGAGGATTCTTCAGAGCTTTCCTCTATTACCTACAATGCTTTAGCATATTTATTAGATTTTAAAGCAATTGATTTACCTTTCTTTTGAGGTTCATCTTCCTCAAGTTCAATTTCATGACTTCTTAGTGAACTGATTAGTTCCTCCAAGGAGATCTTGTTCAGATCTTTAGCCATTTTCAGCGCAGTCACCATAGGTCTCCATCTGGTAGGTAAGCTTCTGATGATCTTTTTCACATGATCAGCAGTAGAGTATCATTTATCCAGAACCTTTAATCCAGCTGTAAGTATTTGAAATCTGGAGAACATAGCTTCAACAGATTCAGAGTCTTCCATCTTGAAGGCTTCATACTTCTGGATTAGAGCCAAAGCCTTTGTTTCCTTGACTTGAGAGTTTCCCTCATGAGTCATCTTTAAGGACTCAAACATGTCAAATGCAGTTTCTCTATTTGTAATCTTTTCATACTCAATGTGAGATATTGCATTTAACAATATTGTTCTGGCCTTGTGGTGATTTCTAAATTCCTTCTTCTGGGCTTCTGTCATAGATTTTCTATCTACTTTCTTGCCATTCCCATCAATGGGATGAACATATCCATCTATGACCAAATCCCATAAATCAGCATCATAACCAAGGAAAAAACTTTCAATCCTATCTTTCCAATAATCAAATTTCTCCCCATCAAACATAGGGGGTTTAGTGTTGATTCTGTCCCTTTCTTCATATTTGTTGTTAATGTTAGACATTGTATTATCAGCCATAGTAACAACCAAATATATATCAAAGTTTTTCTCACTGGATCTTTACTTTCACTGTGAAGTGGTAGCACACATAGAACCAGGCTCTAATACCAACTGAAGGTGAAAAAATACTTAGAAGGGGGGTTGAATAAGTATGAAGATAAAAACTTAGAAATAAAAACTCAAGTATTTTTATCCTGGTTCGTTGAACTCAACTACTCCAGTCTACCCTTCCTAGAGTGATTTTCCTTTCTCAAACAAGGACTTAATCCACTATTTAATCAACTGATTACAATAGTAAGCACTAAGAACAACTGTTCAAAGTCTTCTCAAGAACTACTGATCCTAACTGGATCTTCTTAAGGTTTTCTTACAATCAAATGTAATAACAAATACAAGTGTTTAAATTGCTTCTAATCAAGCTTTATCACAACTGTGATTTTTCACTTAATATTAAGAACAAAGAAATTAATTCTAGAAAGAATGTGAATTGTATGAGAGCTTTGGATAATGATTTCTTTTCAGGTAAAACGTCAACTGAAGAAGATGGTTGGAGACTTGCTTTTATAGGCACATTGATCCAAGAGTATTTCACGTTGAGAAGAGTGTACCAAAAGGTCTGAGCCTTTTTGTCTTCACATCAAGTGACCTTTCCTAGAAGAAGAAAGCACAGAGAAATCCTTTTTGTCTTTGTTCTTATGTCTAGCATAAATAAGGAAAGAGTCGTTTGGATATTCCAACGGACATAATCTTTGAATTCTTCTTCATCAATTTTCAGCAATAATCATCAGAGTCTAATTTGATCAGAGCCTTCTGATGTTGATCAGAGTTTTGCTGAATCAGAGTCTTTGTAGCAGGTGTGCTTTTAGCGCGTATAAGTTCAGAGCATATTTGAGTCAGATCCTCAGTACTGGCAGCTTTAGTACTTTCAGAATCTTCTGTAGTAACTATGCTTGAAAACTCTTCATACAGAATTCTTCTTTGGTTCAAATGCTTCTGACTTGCTTCAGATTCTTCTGGAGCTTCTGCTTCAGATACTTCTGGAGGCTACGCTCAGGATCTTCTGATGGCAGCGTTCAGAATCTTCTAATGGATGCATCTGACGCTTCAAAGTCTAGCATATTTCTTAAGTTCAGTTCTGATTTGCTTCTGGAGTGATAATTACTTTAATATCTGCAGCAAACACTCTTAAGCAAATTTTAGAGTATATAATTCTTAATTACAAAATTTCATAATAGTTATCATCAAAACATAGAGATATTATTAAGAACCAATCTGTGTTCTAACAAGATGAACTGCTACGGTATTCTTTATTTCAAGGTAAAAGACAATTTGATATGAAGAAGACTCTGAGTTTGTCCGAAAAGAAGGAAAGTTCTAACAGATTAATGTCAATCCTCGGGTAGACACTGAGTGACTTGCAAAGGATCGCCATCACCAAAAGGATGATGACATAAGCAATATGACACTAAAAGGATGACAAACCCATCACTAAAAGGATGATGGAGCGAACTCACGCTGGCTACTACCACCAAAAGGATGGTAGAGCAACACTCGCCCAATCTGGCACCAAAAGGATGACACACCCATCATCAAAAAGATGATAGAGCGAAACACATAAGTTACTTACCACCAAAAGGATGATAATAAATTCACAACATTGGAGGTAACCAACACCAAAAGGATGCAAGCTAGGTTGGACTGACGAGGTTCGACTATCACCCAAAGGATGATAGTAAGGCAATTGACAAAAGGTCAAGTTTTCTGCACTGGGGGACGCCTAAGAGGACGATTGGATTGAAATAAACCAACGGGGAACACCTATTGAATCGTTTAGGGATCATAGATTTGACAACAAAAGGTTGAAATAACTTTCATGAGGAACACCCATGAACTTTGAAGAAGAAGCCTCTGACTGGGCTGAGTTTTGCTTTAAAACTCTTGATCTTGGTCAACAAATGGTTGAAAAACTTCATGAGGAACACTCACAGCTTCAAAAGAGATGCTCTTGGCTTGGCTAAACGTCACTTTGAAACTCTTGAATTTGCCCAACAAAAGGTTGAACAACTCTGTGGGGAACGCCCACGATCTTGCGGAGGATGCCCCTGACTAGGCTAAAAATCATCTTGACAACTGATCAACCCTAAGGTTGATATAACAACATGGAAGATGCCCATGGTATTGAAAAAGATACCCCTGGATGGGCTGAAACTTGTTTTGATATCCTTGAATTTCGTGAGGGGAAACCCACGGTATTGCAAAGATGCCCCTGACTGGGCTGATGATGATCTTGGAAATCTTCGAGATCGAACTTGGACCTTGACCTGTGTATGCTAATGCTTGATCATAATGATATTCCATAACGAAAGGAATTTCAAATGCAAATGCTGGCGCGTGGAGATGCAAGAGTTGGGGAAGCATGTTATGGTTTAGATATGCATATGATGCAAGATGTGTGCAAAATGTTGGGGATATGAGAGGGTCTGGAAAGACGGTCATGCCAAGCACGGTTGGGCTTGCTAGGGAACGGAGATACGCAAGGTGAAAGGTACCGGTCAAAGATGGTTTTACAAAGAAGTATCAGCCAAAAGTGACCTCGAAACAGAAAGGTGCCAAGTAGGATTGGGCTTTGGACTGGGTGGGGAACAAGTCGACTTCTCGACATCATTTCTTCATGATGTAATCAAGTTCTAGAGATGCTAGGACTCTGAATTTGGTGCCCGTTTCTTCTGGTCTAGATGGTTCTATCTCTGCCAGGTCACTTCGGGATTTCAAATGGTGTTCCTGCATATTTCTCAGAGTCGTGGTCACCCTTTAGTTACCCTAAGAGAGTAAGTAATCCCCTAATTTCTTTCCACCATAATGCTATTATGTGCAATACTTATCACTAATAAAAACAAATCTTGCAAACATATAATAAGGAAAAAGAAGAGAAACTTTTCGATGACAGTAATTTTTATTGATGAAGGCCCGTAAACGGAAAGATTACAAGAGGATGCAATTCCTAAAAGAGGTAATTGCTTTGAAAGAGAAATGAAAATACAACGGCAATGTTGAAATCGGTTTCTGTCGAGTTTTAATTTTGCTATGACCCATATATCTCTGAAGACCCTTTATGCCTTGCATTTGAGCGCAACAATTGAGTTGATCTCTCCCAGTCAGAGCTTCGTGGTCATGGAGGAAGGTTCATACGTCTCTTCAGGATAAAATTTAGCCTTTTGAATCCCTAACGTTTTCCTAGGCCACCCTTTCGGGTTTACAGCCTACCGGGATATTTCTTTTATTTTAGTCCCTAATTTTTGCCTGTACTTTTCTTTTTTCATGGTCCACCAGGACGCCCATTTTTGCGTGGATTTTTTTTTTGGTCCATCGGGTCTATCTTTTAGGCATAATATTTTTAACTACATCTGAATTCACAGGGGTTGGAAGATCATCACCGTCCATGGTCGAGAGAATCAAGGCTCCTCAAGAGAAAACCTTTTTCACTACATATGGACCCTTATAGTTCGGTGTCCATTTTGCCCCTTAGGTCAATGTGAGTTGGCTGAATCTTCCTCAGGACCAAACCTCCTGCTTTGATGTGTCGTGGGAGAACTCTCTTGTCAAAGGCTCTCTTCAACCACTTTTGGTATAGTTGACCATGGAAAATGGTTGTCATGCGCTTCTCGTCGATGAGATTAAGTTGGTTGAGTCTTGCTTGTATCCACTAAGCTTCGTCTAGCTTGACGTCGGCTAAAAACCTTAGGGAAGGAATCTCTACTTCAATACGTAGCACTGCTTCCATGCCATACACGAGAGAAAATGGGGTTGCCCTAGTGGAAGTGTGCATTGACGTGTGGTAGCCATGCAAGGCAAATGGCAACATCTCATGCAAGTCTTTATGAGTTTTTACCATCTTCTGGACGATCTTCTTGATGTTTTTATTCGCCGCCTCAACTGCTCTATTCATTTTTGGGCGATATGGCGTCGAGTTATGGTGCTCAATCTTGAAGCTTTCACACAACTCCTTCAACATTTTATTGTCGAGGTTTGAACCATTATCAGTAATGATCTTATTAGGAACCCCATATCGGCAGATGATTTCTTTCTTAATGAAATGAGTCACCACTTGTTTGGTGACATTGGCATAAGATACGGCTTCCATCCATTTGGTGAAGTAGTCAATGGCCACTAGAATGAAATGGTGTCCGTTGGAAGCATTTGGCTTAATACGTCTGATTACATCTATACCCCACATGGCGAAAGGCCAAAGCAAAGTCAACACATTCAAAGGAAGTGGTGAAGCATGAACTTTGTCTGCGTAAATCTGGCACTTGTGACATGTCTGGACATGACGATAATAGTCTGTTTCCATTGTCATCCATTAGTATCCTGCCCTCAAGATCTTTTTAACCATAGTGTGGCCACTGGCGTGTGTTCTAAAATACCCTTCATGCACTTTATTTATGATACGTTCTGCTTCTTGTCTATCCACGCATCTGAGCAGAACCGAATCATAGTTCCTCTTGTATAACACATCACTGCTGAGGAAGAACTTTGACGAGAGTTTCCTAAGATACTTCTTGTCAATGATAGTTATGCCCTCGAGATATTCACGTGTTTCTAGATATCGCTTGATATCATAGAACTAAGGATGATCATCAACTTTAAGCTTTGCGACATCGGTTGCCAAGCAATAAGCAGGTTCATCAAGGTGCTCTAAACAGATGGACGGTGCCTCATTCTTCCACTTGACTTGAAACATGGATGCTAGCGTTGCTAAAGCATCTGCCAATTAGTTTTCTGCTCTGGGAATATGATGAAAAGTGATCTCATCAAAGTATGGGATTAGCTTCAAGACATGATCTCTGTAAGGAATCAAATTGACATTAAGTGTTTCGTAATCCCCTTTTATCTGGCATATGACAAGTGCAGAATCTTCATAGACTTCTAGAATCTTGATCTTATTATCAGTAGTAGCTTCAATCCCAAAGATACAGGCTTCATACTCGGCCATATTATTAGTACACTTGAAACACAATCTGGCAGTGAATGGTAGGTGAAATCCAGTTGGGGAAGTAATGGTTTCCTCAATTCCACAGCCTTTAGCATTTGCGGCCCCATCGAACACGAGCGTCCATCGCGATCTTGGTTCAGTTTCATCGTTTGGGCCTAGTGTTGTATAGTCTTTGGAAAACATGACGTCTTCGTCAGGCAAATCGAAGCGCATAGATTGGTAGTCGTCCACAGGTTGGTGGGAAAGATAGTCAGAGAGAACACTCCCTTTGATAGCCTTTTGCGTAACATAATGGATGTCGTACTCTGTCAGTACCATCTGCCAACGAGCCACTCGTTCGGTGAGAGCAGGCTTCTCGAATATGTATTTGACAGGATCCATCTTGGAAATCAGCAGAGTTGTATGGGTGAGCATATATTGCCTGAGGCGTTTTGCTTCCAAAGCTAATGCACAACATGTCTTCTTGAGCATTGAGTACCTCGATTCACAGTCATTAAACTTCTTGCTGAGGTAATAGATTGCATGCTCTTTTCTACCAGTTTCATCATGCTGACCTAACACACACCCCATGGACCCTTCTAGCACAGTTAAGTACATGATCAGAGGTTGTCCGGGTACTTGAGGCATCAAGATCGGTGGTTCTTGCAGATAGTCTTTTATTTTATCAAAGGCTTTCTGACAATTATCATTCCACACAACTGCCTGATCTTTCCTAAGTAGCTTGAAAATGGGTTCACAAGTGGCCATTAGATGAGATATGAATCTGGCAATGTAATTCAATCTCCTGAGGAAACCTCAGACTTCCTTTTCGGTTTTGGGCGCTGGCATGTCTTGAATAGCTTTGACTTTATCTGGGTCGACTTCAATCCCCTTTTGGCTTACAATAAAACCTAGCAGTTTACCAGATCTTACACCAAAAGTGCATTTGTTGGTATTTAATCTCAGTTTGAAGTTTCTCAGTCTTGCAAAAATCTTTTCCAAGTGAATGAGGTGTTCTTCCTCAGTCTGGGATTTTGCGATCATGTCATCTACATAGCATTCAATCTCTTTATGCATCATGTCATGAAAGAAAGTGATCATAGCTCGCTGATATGTCGCGCCTGCATTCTTAAGCCCGAACGGCATAACCTTGTAACAGAAAGTTCCCCATGGGGTGATGAAAGTCGTCTTTTCCATATCTTCTGGCGCCATCTTGATCTTATTATATCCATAAAACCCATCCATGAACGAGAAGACAAAGAATTGGGCCGTATTATCCACTAGCACGTCAATATGCGGCAGAGGAAAATCGTCTTTTGGACTTGCTCTGTTGAGGTCTCTGTAATCAACATACATTCGCATCTTCCCATCCTTCTTTGGTACTGGGACAATATTCGCTCCCCATTGCGGATAGCTGGATACTTCCAGGAAACCAACGTCTAGCTGCTTCTGAACTTCCTCTTTGATCTTGAAGGACATCTCTGGCTTCGTTCTCCTCAACTTTTGCTTCACGGGCGGGCAATCTTCTTTGAGGGGTAACTTGTGTACCACAATGTCTTCATCCAGACCAGGCATGTCTTTGTAGGACCAAGCAAACACGACACCTATCTTGATCTCCTTGGCATCCTCTTCAGTTCCCATGTGTAACACGGTGGGAGAACTGACTTTAAACAATGTTGCGGATAGCAAGAGTCGCCACCGACTTTTATTTTATCCATAAGGAAAGGTTATAAAAGAACAGGAAAGACCTTAGAGAATATTTTGGGTCTGGGGGGTAGGTTATGAAAAGGGAAGGTGTTAGCACCCTTTTCATCCATGGTTATCCATGGGCTCTTAGGTACTTAAGCTCACTTTTGAATTGTTTTGAAAGTGTAGTGTGTGAATAGCAAAAAATTTCAGAATAGTTTAATAATAATCCGTGTATGGATGTGAAAAAAACTTGTTTGAAAATTTTGTTGGAAATTTGTTTAAGTGTGAAAAAGTTTTGAAGTGAGCAAGTATCTAGGATTAGCCTACCCTAATGTTTTAAGGTCTTTCTTATTCCTTATCCTTTCCTTAGTAAGACTATCCCTACTATAATGGAGTAGGTAGTCCTTACTTTGGATGTTAAGGGGTATGTGAGGGACAATTTGACTTTGAAGGCCATTGTGGGATGTAATAAGCACATATAAGGGACCATCATCATTTTTCGAAAGGGACTTGATTCGTAAAGGCAACCATAAGGGACTTTGATGATTTTTTTATTTGAGGGACTTGCTTTATACACCCCACTTAACCATTATTCGTAGGCAACTTGAGGGATATCCTTAGGAAGTGTGACGGCGATTAAAATCGACTTACGTGTGTGACGTGTTTATTTTAATTATCTTTATTTAAAAGTGATCTAAATTTATTTTAATATTACATACATGTTGTTACACTCCCTAATTACTAACCATAATAATAATTAAATAATTAAACAACTTTACATCCAAGAACAATTACAAAATAATAAGCAAAATAATTAAATAGCAAAGATAAATAAAATATAAATAAGCAATAATAAATAATAAAGGGGGTTAATTCTAAGTTTACTCGGCAAGACATCGCATCTTGTGCCTACGTATCCTTACGGGAGTGGAATCAGAGTAATCGTAGTTCCCCTCAATAGGGAGGTTAGAAACTTCTTGACTGTGGTCAAGGTCTCAAGGGGAATAAACGCATCTTAAGGACACGCTTACGTGGAGTGTAGAAACTCCAAATCTCTACGTTGAAATGTTAAGTTGTAATTAGGGATTCCACGGCGGGAAACCCTAAAATGAGCGCGGCGGCTCTTTGACCTAATGCTAAGGGTAAAATTGTAATTTTGCCTGCAGCGAGGCATTTGTGAAAATTAGGGTTTGTAGTTTGTAGTTTTGAGGATTTGAAATTGAATGTGTGAAGTTTTACGGACTATTGGCGCGGCGGCCAAACAGTTAGACCTAACCTTCGGATGTGTGCAATGTGACAGAAATAATAGTAAACGCGTGAGATAATTGAATCATGCAAACAGAGAGATAATGTCATAATTTAAACCATGCAAGCAGAAATTTAAAGGCAGAATTTAAAGAGCGATTGTTAAGTTCGCGAGGTTACATGAGAGGAGCAGATACAATATGATAATGAAATTTGAATTGAACAATAATAAAATAAAATAAATAACGGTTCTAGTTATTATTTTAAAAAAAAGATTTTAGTTATTATTTTAAATTTATCTAAAAAAAAGTTTTTCTTAAAAATAATAGGTTTTCATATTAATTTGAAAAAGATGTTAATGTTATTTATTTTAAAAAATAGATTTTTATATTATAACAAATTTTAATAAATTAATGATAACAATAATAATAATAATGGTAATAATAATGATAATAATGATAATAATAATAAATAATGATAATAATAATAATAATAATAATAATAATAATAATAATAATAATAATAATAATAATAATAATAATAATAATAATAATAATAAAGCAATAATGAATTTTAAATGTGCCAAATAACCCAACAATGTTGCTAACGCAGAAATGCGCTCATCGCAACCAGATCTAAATCGGACGAAGCAAAATTTATCGCAAAGAAAAAGAAATTAAGCAAAAAATAGTATTATTGCTCACACAAAAATGCGATCATCGCAACCAGATCGAACTAACACAAATGTCACGCGTCATGCACACAAATGTGCAAACATCGTATCGACATAATTCGATCAAAAATCTTATATATATAAACTCTAACAATTTAAAAATTATATATATATAAACGTAACAGTAATAGATAAAGAAAAAGAAATAACGGTAATAGATGAAGAAAAAGAAATAACGGTAAAAGATGAAGAAAAAGAAACAACAGTAATAGATGAAGGAAAAGAAATAACGGTAAACGATGAAGAAAAAGAAACAATAGTAATGGATGAAGAAGAAAACTAAATAACGGCAAACGGCACTCACTCCTCTTAGGTTTTTTTCAATCTCTCCCCTTTTTCCAACAAGGCAACACATGTATATATAGGGAACAAATTAGGGTTAACACCAAATTGTCAATAATGTCCCTAAAGCCCATTTTAAAGCCCAAACTAAATAATTAGTTAAGAAAAAATAAAATTTAAAGAATTTAAAATAATTAAAATAAACTTAAAATAAAAACTAATAATCCTATTGATTCCTAAAATAAAAAATATTATAAAAAGAACAAAATTTTTTTCAATATTTTTTATTTTATGATTTTTTGGATATTTTTATGAATAATTTAGAAAAAAGTGAAAAAAATAATATTTTAAAAAATGATTTAATTAAAATACGAAAATAATAATTAAATAATAATAAAAAACTATTTTTGTTATTTTTTTAATGAAAGATAGAAAAATTTAGAGTAAAAATAATAAAAAACAAAAAAAAAGTGACAAAGGTGAGATTCGAACTCTCAACCTCTCACACTCATAACTCCTTACACATGTCCTCCTGCCAATTGTGCCATTTTTACTTTTTAGAAAAAAAATGCATGCCATATGATATTTACCTGCAAAAAGTCAAACGACTACGCAAATTTGTTAGTAATTGATTAAATGCAATGAAATGCGACGACAAATCTTAGGGCAAAATTTGGGGTATTACAGTTATTATGATAATATTTCTCACCCAACCTCTCTTTGATGTTGGCAAAAAAAATCATGAAGTTTGACTTTGGTTTGACCACAGTTGACCTCAGTTTGACCTTTTAACTGCATTGACTGCTTTTGACTTATCTGATCATCTGACTGAGCAAACTTTTGAGAAAAGTCTTGAAACTTGACATGGGGGTTCTTATACACATATAAGATGTTATGAAGCTCACTTGAAGTCTTGGAAGTCCATTTAGCCTGATTAAAGTCAAAACCCTAGTTTTGGATGCACTGCTTAGGAGGTGCATTGTCTGAGGGAATTGTCAATTCTTCTGACCAATTGTGAACTTTGTGAACCTTGTGAACCTTCAAGAAGCAACCTATGGACTTCATGAACCTCATGAAAGGTCTTGTAGATGTTGAGAAGTTTGTGAACCTTGTGAACCTTCAAGAAGCAACCTATGGGCTTCATGAACCTCATGAAAGGTATTGAAAGCACTGTGGGACTTGTGAACCTTGTGAACCTTCATAAAGTAGCTTGTGGACTTTATGAACTTCATGAAAGGTTATGCAAGTTGTTGGAGAACTTGTGAACCTTGTGAACCTTCTTAGAACACAAAGTCTTGTATTGTGAGGGCAAATTTTGGGGTGCAACAGCTGCCCCTGTTCAATTTTCTGAAACCTGAGGGGTTAGATTGGTATATTTGCCAGTCGTAACCTGGAAGGTTGAAGGGGATTGAACACAAAAGCCCAAAAATTTGCACTCACCAGTGCACTAGAGTGGTACAGATGGCTAGTTGAATATGATTGAGTGGGCTTAAAGATGCCACTAGGGGGGGAGCAGTTCAAAATATGGGTGCATGATGAAAGCTGTCAGGAGTCTGGAATAATAATGATGTAGCAGCATGTCTTCATGAGGATAGAGCAATCAATAGTGATAACCCTAAAGCAGTCTTGAAGCAATGATATGATTTCAGGAGGATAGAACAATGAATGGCTCTAAAGCAGTCTTGAAATAATAATGTGATATGTCTTCAGGAGGATAGAGCAATCAATAGCTCTAAAGCAGTCTTGAAGTAATAATGTGATATGTCTTCAGGAGGATAGAGCAATCAATAGCTCTAAAGCAGTCTTGAAGTAATGATTTCAGGAGGATAGAGCAATGGATAGCTCTAAAGCAGTCTTGAAATAATAATGTAATTTCAGGAGGATAGAGCAATGGATAACTCTAAAGCAGTCTTGAAATAATTAGATGGCTTCAGGAGGATAGAGCAATCAATAGCTCTAAAGCAGTCTTGAAGTAGTAATATGACCTCATGAGGATAGAGCAATGAATAGCTCTAAAGCAGTCTTGAAGTAATAGGATGATTTCAGGAGGATAGAGCAATCAGTAGCTCTAAAGCAGTCTTGAAGTCATGAGAGGCTATCAGGAGGATAAAATAACCCTGAGGTTACAATAAAGCAGTCCCAAAGTAATAAGAAGCTCATCAGGAGGATAAAGTAACCCTGAGGTTACAATAAAGCAGTCCCAAAGATCATAAGATTGTTTGTTGGATAATTAACCTGAAAACAAGGTAGCATTCTGTATAACAACATTAGTTTATGCTTTATGTATGCATGTATGACATGATGCACTTAGGTAATGTACTATAGACATATATGTTATGGTATGATGTAAATGATGTATGTATGCTATGACACTGCTGTAAGTGTCTGGATATCCTTGTATAACAACTGCTGGCCAAGGAAAATAAATCCCGATTCGTTGTTGAAGAATATATAACCCTCCGTCTGCTGGGGATAACAAGGTATAGATAACCTCCCGTTGTTGGGGATAACAAGGTATAGATAACCTCCCGTTGTTGGGGATAGTAGGGTATAGATAACCTTCGTTTTCGTTTGATAGTAGGATAAGTATAACATCCCGTCTTCGTTCATCGTGCCCTTATTGGAAAGTAATTTCCCGTATATCCGTATGAGGATAAAAGAGATGGATATAAATTCCAGGGGAGATTAGACTTTGTGAAAATGGATTAGTCCTACTGATGGTTTGTAACTGTCTTGTAAAGATGAACCAGCGAAGCTTCGTTGAAATCCTTCCCTCGTTCGTCCTTAGTAAATACTATTACTGCATTTTCATGCATTTCTGGTAAACATCAATCATATTAAAAGCATACATGCGTTTCTGGTAAACATCAATCATATTCAAAGGCATACATACATTCAAACACAACCAATGGACGTTTCGCTTATGTAAATAGGGTAAAAGTGAATCTGGATTCAAAAGATGGAATTTATTTATATCAAAAGTGACCCATACACGGGTAAGTTTGTACAAGGAGACATAAACCCTAGTAAGAGAATTTTGTCATGAAGTTTTACAAAAAGAATCAGCTATGTGGGAAATAATCCTATTGAGTTTCAATTCTACTATTGCCACTCAAGTATCTCATCTTCTTGCTGTTGAGACGGAAACGATTGGATTGAGCTTTATCTGTTTGAGCTTGAGTAAGTAGTACAACTGGTTGTAGTTTCATGAGTGATCCAAACGAGACATAGTCATACGCTTTAATCCCTAACTTTTGCCTGGATTACCCTTTCAGGTTTTCAATCCACCGGGATACCCTTTTTTGCCCAAGCCGCCTTTTCAGGTTTTCGACTTGTCGGGTGTACATCTTTTTATATATATATCCCTAATTTTTGCCCAAACCCTTTTGGTTTGCCGGGATGCCCTTATTTTTGCCTAGGCCTGTCAACCTAGCGGGTCTCTTTTTATGCGTAGTATTTTTTAACTATGTCTGCGTTTACAGGTTGTGGGAAGTCTTCACCATCCCAGCTGATCTCACACATAGATGCCATGGTGGCCAATGCGTCTGCCAACTGATTCTCTCTTCGTGGAGTATGTCCAAAAGTAATCTCTTTGAAATGTGGGATCAAATACAACACATGTTCTCTGTAAGGAATGAGATTATCATGCTTTGCATCCCAATCTCCTTTAATCTGACTTACTACCAGAGCTGAATCTTCATACACCTCAAGGAACTGAATCTTCATATCAATAGCAACTTGCATACCCATGATACATGCCTCATACTCAGCCATGTTATTGGTACAATAGAAACAAAGTCTGGCAGTAATCGGGGTATGACAACCTTCAGGGGAACTAATCACAACACCAACACCATTACCATGTGCATTGGAGGCACCATCAAAAACCATAGTCCATCGAGATCCTTGTTCAGGTCCGTCATATTGTCCAGGTTCTTTGGTAACAGACATAATGTCTGCATCAGGGAACTCAAAATTCATTGACTGGTAATCACCTACTGCTTGATGAGCCAAATGATCAGCAACAACACTCCCCTTAATGGCCTTCTGAGTAGTATACTGTATATCATATTCCGTCAAGATCATTTGCCATCTTGCAATTCTTCCGGAGAGAGCAGGTTTCTCAAATATGTACTTGATTGGATCCATTTTTGAAATCAACAAGGTAGTATGGGTCAACATATACTGTCTTAGTCGGCGAGCAACCCATGCCAAAGCGCAGCAAGTTTTCTCGAGCAGTGAGTATCTTGTTTCACAGTCGGTAAACTTTTTGCTAAGGTAGTATATTGCCTGCTCTTTTCGACCAGACTCGTCATGTTGCCCCAATACACACCCCATTGAGTTGTCTAATACTGTTAAATACATAATCAAGGGTCTTCCATCAACTGGTGGCATTAAAATTGGAGGTTCTAGCAAATATCTCTTGATTTCATCAAAGGCAGTCTGGCACTCATCATTCCATTCCATCACCTGATCTTTCTTCAACAACTTGAAGATTGGCTCACAGATGGTAGTTAATTGGGAAATAAATCTTGCAATGTAGTTCAATCGTCCCAAGAAACCTCTAACCTCCTTCTCAGTACGGGGACCTCTTTTCTGTTTTCTTCAGTTCCCAGATTCACAACTTCGACTGGCTCTTCATGTGGCTGTATAGCTTTCTCTTCTTGTTGTAACAACCTAGCAAGCCCTACAGGTATTTCACAATCGTCCTCGTTTCCGTCTTCAGTTTGATAGATCGGATTCTCGAAATTGTAATTGGCAATAGTAGAATTGTTATCAACTGGATCCAGAGTGGACGAGGGTCTGCATTTTAGTGACGTGGGTGTGTGTAAGAACACATAGCTGATAAAGCAAAAATAAAAGAAAAGAAAGGCAAGGAACACAATATTTACGAAAACGAAACGTCCACTGATTTTATTGAATGAAGTATGCAAATGAAATGACAACCCGTAACAAGCACACCATTGTGCCCCGGGTAAGGCACATGGCTTGAAAGTTTTAATTGTTCCAGAAATTATAAATTTAAAAACATAACACAGTAATAGTATTTACTCCTGACTAAAGGAGATAGGGATAACATCTTCAGCTGTCCAATTATTGAGTCCAGCACCCACAGTAGGAAAAATCCATGCCTCCAAGTTGTAGTCTTCATCTTGATCTCCCACAGCATTGATAACCCCTTGATTGGCGATACGAACAGCACGGGCACGACGGACAGCCTTCTGGGACTCTGCAGTGAAACCCAAACCAAACTTGTCAGACTTGTATGGAATATCAGGAAGCTGACCCCAAATAGTACAACCACCTTCTTCCACCACAGCTTTTGCATCATTGAGGGAGGCCATTGCCATTGTTGGAGGGTTTCTGATGACCACAGGAACCTTCTTCACAGCAGGAGGAGTCACACAATCCTTAACAGCCCAGGGAACCACTTCAAATGACTGACATGGAGTTTCAATGTATTCACCTTCTACTTCCAGATACTTGAAAGTATTTACATGGCTGACAAAGTATTCTTCCTCTCCAAAGACAGTAACAACTTTTCCATTCACCGGATATCTCAACTTTTGATGTAATGTGGAGGTCACAGCACCTGCCCCATGGATCCAGGGACGACCAAGCAGACATGAGTACGAAGGACGAATATCCATCACATAGAATGTAGCAGTGAACACCTGAGAGACAACCTTGATTGGAAGATCAATTTCCCCATGCACTACTCTTCTAGAACCATCAAAAGCCTTTACCACAATATTACTGGGCTTCAATACCGTATCTTCAGGACTCAGCTTGTTCAGGACTTCCTTAGGCAACACATTCAGAGAGGAACCATTGTCTATCAGCACATGAGACAGGGTAGTGCCCCTGCATTCAATTGAAATATGCAAGGCCCTGTTATGATCCCTCTTGGCAGGGGTCAAGTCAGCATCAGAAAATCCTAACCCGTTGTCATAGGTCAGGTGAGCAACACAATTCTCAAACTGGTCCACAGAAATTGCACTGGGTACATGAGCCATCTTTAGAAACTTGATCAATGACTTGGCATGAGCCTCAGAACATAATAACAGGGAGAGCATAGAAATCTTTGAGGGAGTATGCCCCAGCTGATCAACAATATCATAATCGCTCTTGCGAATGATTTTCAATACTTCTTCCATCTGCTTAGAGAGGTCATCAGCAGCTGGCATATCAGTAGATACAGGCTCAATAACAGGACCCTTGCCCCGAGCATCAGTGGTGGAAGTAACAGCAGGAGTAACTGCACTCTTAGAAGCAACTGGAGGAGAGAAGACTCTTCCACTACGAGTGATCTTGCTAGATCCAGCAATATTATCAATGTCAACAGGCATATCAGGTAAAGGCTCCTGCTTGACACCATGGATGTAAACATCAGACCCATAGTGCCAAGGCACAGCTTTGTCAGATGTATAAGGAATAGGACCAGGAGTGGTAATGATCAGAGGAGCTACTCTGGCTTCAGCAACAACTTTCACAGGACCTTCAGCAGTAATCTTGATTGGGCCCTGATGAGTGATTTTAATGGGACCCTTTGAAGTGATTCTTAGTGGTACCTTGTCAACCATGTCAACCTCTTCAATCTTCTTACCCTGAGTCAGATGATCCACCATACTTTCTACAGATGCTGGTCTTCTTTCAAACACTATAGTATATTTATCCATGAGATGTTGAATCCCATCTCTCAAAATGAAGCAACTATCCGGCTTATAGGTACAATATAGACAATCTTCATGACAACCTGGAAAGATCCCAGCTTGTACTAACCTCTTTTTGATAACAGACAATGGTGTGCTCAACTCCATAACTGAATAGACATGCAGATCTTCATCAATATCTTCATCAATGGCGTTGACAGTCTTCTCGTGATTTGGCATTGGAGCTGTAATCACATTTGGAGTACCTGGTGGATCAAACTCAATTTCTCCAGCATCAATCATATCCTGAATTTTGTTCTTCAAGACCCAGCAGTTATTAGTATCATGTCCTGGACAGTTTGAATGATATGCACATCGTGCATTGGGATTGTACTTGGGAGAGGTAACATTGGGATTCTGAGGGGCCTCCCTCAGGGTAATAAGTTCAGCTTTCAACAAGTGTTGCAATGCCTGAGCCATTGACATGTTGATCTTCGTGAACTGTCTTCTAGCCCTCTGTTGGTTGCCTTGAGGCTGCTCTGTTGTTGCAGGAGTTGGATTTGAAATATGAACTGCACTAACAGACTGATGCCTTCTGTTACGATCAGGCTGACCATACACAGCATTAGATTCTTTCTTCCCAGTGGGAGGCTTCTTTGCAGCACCTGATGAAGAAGTGCCCACTTGGATCTTACCACTCTTGATACCATTCTCTACTCGCTCTCCTGTCATGATCAACTCAGTGAAGCCAGATGATGAGCTTCCAATGAGATGACTGTAAAACGGACCATTCAGCGTACACATGAACATATCAACCAATTCCCTATCAGTCAAAAGGGGGTTGAACTCTTCCAGCTAAGTCTCTCCACTTCTGAGCATACTCCTTAAAGCTTTCTTTGGCACCCATAGACATGCTTTGAAGCTGCATGCGAGTGGGGGCTAAGTCAGCATTGTATTGATACTGCTTGTAGAAAGCTTCAGCAAGGTCATTCCAATCTCTGATGTTGACACTCTCCAACTGATAATACCACTCTAGCTGAGCTCCAGATAAACTCTCTTGAAAGAAATGGATCCACAACTTTTTATCAGCAGTGTGGGGTTGCATTCTTCTGACATAAGATTTCAGATGCAATTTGGGACAAGAGACCCCATCATAGACAACAAATGTAGGAACTTTGAACCCAATGGGTATGACCACCCCAGATATCAAGCTCAAATCCTCAAAATCCAGCCCAGATGATTTCTGTAATTCCATAGCATCCATTCTATCCACCAGCATCTTGAATTTGTCTTCGTTAGGCTCATGGTAGTAGTTAGCCTCAGAATCAGAGTCCCCCATAGTGTTGTGGAGACTGCCTCTCTCCTGCTCAGATTCTTCAGATTCATAGTCTTCAACATGTTCCTTGGTCTTGACAGGACCTTTGAACCTTCTTCCCATGTTGAGCAACCCAGCAGACCTTCTAGCCTTCTTAGTCTTCTTGGCCAGCAGTGTCTTCAATTCATCCTGCCCCTTGGATAGGTTCAGGATCAGCTCTTGGAACTGTGCATTCTGTGCCTGGAGATCCTTAACTGATTGTTCAAGAGCCATTGCTGAAATAAACAGCGAGAAGATGAGAAACCTGTGCACAATTATAAACCTGTGATGCAATGATATGGGAATGCATATGCAATGTTTTCAAGGACCGCAGGATTTAAATTTGCTTAAACAAACAAGAAAGTAACTTTTTATTAGTAATAACTTGTTTTGCCTTTTAGGCTTACAAAAAATGAAAACGAAATAAGTACAAAAGATGGGGTTTTAAGTCTCCCATGGACGTTTCCTCTTTGTGTTGAGGTATGAGTTGAGGTTTCGTTCCTCATGAAGTAGCTTTGTTAGCTCTAGGATCCTTGCTTGGCTTGCTTTGTAATGAGCCTCGAAAGTATCCCTTTGCTCTTTCAGTTGGATCCATGATCTCTGCAAGTCTTCCATATCAGTAGGCATGTCTGGGTGAAGGATGGTATAAGCTGTGTCTCCTTCAGCAACAGGTTCCATGGTAACTGGTAGGACGGCAGGATATGGCATCATGAGTGTCTGAGCACGAGATCGTACCCCTCTGAGATAAGCCTCCATAGGAATAGTGTACTTAGGCTCCAGTGTCTTGCTGTCAATCCTGTTTACCTTTCCCCAAGCTCGGATGAATCTCTGACGGTAACCCTGAAGATCGTTGTCGTAATCAAACACAATGCCCTGAATCAACATGTCATGTGGACCATCGCTCCGGGCGTAACCAAACTGTCGTAAAGCTAGAGATGGGTTGTAGGTGATGCCTCCTCTTATGCCTAGAAGTGGCACATTAGGAAACTCCCCACAACGGTCAATGATGGTGACATTCTCCATAGATCTGGAGCACCAATGGATGTCTGAGTGAGAAAGTGACATGATCCTCTTGGACCATCTGAACCCTTGCTCATTCTTCATTACTGAGCGAGGAAGGTGAGAAATAAACCACCTAGAAAGTAAAGGTATGCAGCACATCAAAGTTCCTCTTGCCCTTGTAGTACGGGTGTGAAGAGAATGTAGGATGTCTCCAAGTAAGGTAGGCACTGGATTGTGACTCAGGAATATGTTGATGGCATGAACGTCTATGAACTGATCAGGATTGGGGAACAACACTAAGCCATAAATCAATAAGGCTAAGATCTCCTCAAAAGCATCGTAGCTCATAGCCTTCAAGAACATTTGAGCTTTATCCACTAATACCTTGGCAAGAATACCTTTAACTCCACTTCTCGTCTCTAGAACAATGTCAGACTTCTTTAGATGTAGAGCTGCAGCAATAACTTCTGGTTTAAGCTCCTTCTCTAAGCCTGTGAATGGCTTCTGGTCAAGAACAGGTATACCCAGAAGTTTAGAGAACTCCTCCATGGTTGGAACCAGCTGATAATCAGGAAATGTAAAGCAATGGTGCTTAGGGTCAAAGAACTGAAACAGCACACTCATCATGTCTTCACTGAACCCTGGAGTAACTAGATCCAATAAGTGACCATGTCTCTTGTTGAACTGGGAATGATCAGGCACTAGGGAAACCAACTCCTTGAGCTTAGCAGGTATCCCTACAAAGTTGATCCTGATGGTGTTTCTACGAGCAGAAGCCATGACCTGTAACAAAGAACAAAGATAAATCCTTTGGTCCTTGAAATGGTTAGGGAAAATGATATGCTTATGATGCATGATGATGTCATGATGTCATGCTCAATCACAAACATGTGGCACACACAAACAAGTCACACCATAGCCCTAGGTTTAAAGGCTTGCATGAGGTTCAAAGGCAAGTACCCTCCCCTGAAGTTAGATGGTTCATCCTGTCCTACAAAAGTAACCAGGTTCTAAGGGATCTCAATATCATTGATCCTTCACAAGGGTGGTTGTTCAGAAGGCAACTTACTTGCCAACCAAAACCCTCCAAGTTTAAGATCTCAATGAGCGTAGTATCGAGTGTCAACCAACTTCAGTCTGCACCAAAGCCGGTTACCTCACTACTTTCTAAAGGCCAAGATGAGTTAACTAGGGTTCTAAAAGTCAGTTAGTGCATTGACAACATATGGCAGCCTCAATATTATCCTCAACTTGACTTAAGGAATATAAGCACCAACCAAGAAGTCGCACTAACTATGGCCACCAGATCAACCGTATCGATATACGTCGTACAGTTTCCTTGGTCTATTGCCATTTACCTAAGGTACACTAGATCCGGGTTAGGACCTTTCACACATAAGAGCACCCCAACAATATAATAATAAAGCAAACAAGGCAAACAATTTAAAGTGATCTTAATTCCTAAGGGTACCCCTCTTAAATAAATCCCCAGCAGAGTCGCCAGTTCTGTAACACGGTGGGAGAACTGACTTTAAACAATGTTGCGGATAGCAAGAGTCGCCACCGACTTTTATTTTATCCATAAGGAAAGGTTATAAAAGAACAGGAAAGACCTTAGAGAATATTTTGGGTCCGGGGGGTAGGTTATGAAAAGGGAAGGTGTTAGCACCCTTTTCATCCATGGTTATCCATGGGCTCTTAGGTACTTAAGCTCACTTTTGAATTGTTTTGAAAGTGTAGTGTGTGAATAGCAAAAAATTTCAGAATAGTTTAATAATAATCCGTGTATGGATGTGAAAAAAACTTGTTTGAAAATTTTGTTGGAAATTTGTTTAAGTGTGAAAAAGTTTTGAAGTGAGCAAGTATCTAGGAGTAGCCTACCCTAATGTTTTAAGGTCTTTCTTATTCCTTATCCTTTCCTTAGTAAGACTATCCCTACTATAATGGAGTAGGTAGTCCTTACTTTGGATGTTAAGGGGTATGTGAGGGACAATTTGACTTTGAAGGCCATTGTGGGATGTAATAAGCACATATAAGGGACCATCATCATTTTTCGAAAGGGACTTGATTCGTAAAGGCAACCATAAGGGACTTTGATGATTTTTTTATTTGAGGGACTTGCTTTATACACCCCACTTAACCATTATTCGTAGGCAACTTGAGGGATATCCTTAGGAAGTGTGACGGCGATTAAAATCGACTTACGTGTGTGACGTGTTTATTTTAATTATCTTTATTTAAAAGTGATCTAAATTTATTTTAATATTACATACATGTTGTTACACTCCCTAATTACTAACCATAATAATAATTAAATAATTAAACAACTTTACATCCAAGAACAATTACAAAATAATAAGCAAAATAATTAAATAGCAAAGATAAATAAAATATAAATAAGCAATAATAAATAATAAAGGGGGTTAATTCTAAGTTTACTCGGCAAGACATCGCATCTTGTGCCTACGTATCCTTACGGGAGTGGAATCAGAGTAATCGTAGTTCCCCTCAATAGGGAGGTTAGAAACTTCTTGACTGTGGTCAAGGTCTCAAGGGGAATAAACGCATCTTAAGGACACGCTTACGTGGAGTGTAGAAACTCCAAATCTCTACGTTGAAATGTTAAGTTGTAATTAGGGTTAAATTAGGGATTCCACGGCGGGAAACCCTAAAATGAGCGCGGCGGCTCTTTGACCTAATGCTAAGGGTAAAATTGTAATTTTGCCTGCAGCGAGGCATTTGTGAAAATTAGGGTTTGTAGTTTGTAGTTTTGAGGATTTGAAATTGAATGTGTGAAGTTTTACGGACTATTGGCGCGGCGGCCAAACAGTTAGACCTAACCTTCGGATGTGTGCAATGTGACAGAAATAATAGTAAACGCGTGAGATAATTGAATCATGCAAACAGAGAGATAATGTCATAATTTAAACCATGCAAGCAGAAATTTAAAGGCAGAATTTAAAGAGCGATTGTTAAGTTCGCGAGGTTACATGAGAGGAGCAGATACAATATGATAATGAAATTTGAATTGAACAATAATAAAATAAAATAAATAACGGTTCTAGTTATTATTTTAAAAAAAAGATTTTAGTTATTATTTTAAATTTATCTAAAAAAAAGTTTTTCTTAAAAATAATAGGTTTTCATATTAATTTGGAAAAGATGTTAATGTTATTTATTTTAAAAAACAGATTTTTATATTATAACAAATTTTAATAAATTAATGATAACAATAATAATAATAATGGTAATAATAATGATAATAATGATAATAATAATAAATAATGATAATAATAATGATAATAATAATAATAATAATAATAATAATAATAATAATAATAATAATAATAATAATAATAATAATAATAATAAAGCAATAATGAATTTTAAATGTGCCAAATAACCCAACAATGTTGCTAACGCAGAAATGCGCTCATCGCAACCAGATCTAAATCGGACGAAGCAAAATTTATCGCAAAGAAAAAGAAATTAAGCAAAAAATAGTATTATTGCTCACACAAAAATGCGATCATCGCAACCAGATCGAACTAACACAAATGTCACGCGTCATGCACACAAATGTGCAAACATCGTATCGACATAATTCGATCAAAAATCTTATATATATAAACTCTAACAATTTAAAAATTATATATATATAAACGTAACAGTAATAGATAAAGAAAAAGAAATAACGGTAATAGATGAAGAAAAAGAAATAACGGTAAAAGATGAAGAAAAAGAAACAACAGTAATAGATGAAGGAAAAGAAATAACGGTAAACGATGAAGAAAAAGAAACAATAGTAATGGATGAAGAAGAAAACTAAATAACGGCAAACGGCACTCACTCCTCTTAGGTTTTTTTCAATCTCTCCCCTTTTTCCAACAAGGCAACACATGTATATATAGGGAACAAATTAGGGTTAACACCAAATTGTCAATAATGTCCCTAAAGCCCATTTTAAAGCCCAAACTAAATAATTAGTTAAGAAAAAATAAAATTTAAAGAATTTAAAATAATTAAAATAAACTTAAAATAAAAACTAATAATCCTATTGATTCCTAAAATAAAAAATATTATAAAAAGAACAAAATTTTTTTCAATATTTTTTATTTTATGATTTTTTGGATATTTTTATGAATAATTTAGAAAAAAGTGAAAAAAATAATATTTTAAAAAATGATTTAATTAAAATACGAAAATAATAATTAAATAATAATAAAAAACTATTTTTGTTATTTTTTTAATGAAAGATAGAAAAATTTAGAGTAAAAATAATAAAAAACAAAAAAAAAGTGACAAAGGTGAGATTCGAACTCTCAACCTCTCACACTCATAACTCCTTACACATGTCCTCCTGCCAATTGTGCCATTTTTACTTTTTAGAAAAAAAATGCATGCCATATGATATTTACCTGCAAAAAGTCAAACGACTACGCAAATTTGTTAGTAATTGATTAAATGCAATGAAATGCGACGACAAATCTTAGGGCAAAATTTGGGGTATTACAGTTATTATGATAATATTTCTCACCCAACCTCTCTTTGATGTTGGCAAAAAAAATCATGAAGTTTGACTTTGGTTTGACCACAGTTGACCTCAGTTTGACCTTTTAACTGCATTGACTGCTTTTGACTTATCTGATCATCTGACTGAGCAAACTTTTGAGAAAAGTCTTGAAACTTGACATGGGGGTTCTTATACACATATAAGATGTTATGAAGCTCACTTGAAGTCTTGGAAGTCCATTTAGCCTGATTAAAGTCAAAACCCTAGTTTTGGATGCACTGCTTAGGAGGTGCATTGTCTGAGGGAATTGTCAATTCTTCTGACCAATTGTGAACTTTGTGAACCTTGTGAACCTTCAAGAAGCAACCTATGGACTTCATGAACCTCATGAAAGGTCTTGTAGATGTTGAGAAGTTTGTGAACCTTGTGAACCTTCAAGAAGCAACCTATGGGCTTCATGAACCTCATGAAAGGTATTGAAAGCACTGTGGGACTTGTGAACCTTGTGAACCTTCATAAAGTAGCTTGTGGACTTTATGAACTTCATGAAAGGTTATGCAAGTTGTTGGAGAACTTGTGAACCTTGTGAACCTTCTTAGAACACAAAGTCTTGTATTGTGAGGGCAAATTTTGGGGTGCAACACCATGTTGACGACTTCGACCTCTTCTTGATACGGTTGAATGACCTTTGACTCTTGTTTTAGCAGTCTAGCTAACTCTTCTGGGAGATCATAATCTTCCTCGCAGTCTTCGTCAGCATGGTAAATTGGGTTATCAAAGTCATATTGGACCATAGCAGTATCGTTATTATCATGAACAGGGGAAGATCTGCACGGTGAATGATTTCATGCTTTTATTTTAAGAAAAATGAGGAAGAAGAAAACAAAAACATTGCTTTTCAAAAATATTTTTATGCATAAAAAGCAAAAATGAAAGAAAAGGAGCGCAATTGGATGCAAAAGTCATTTATTGATGATAAGTCTGTGCTTTTTAAAAGTAAAAGGCCATACAACATGATCCATATGCCTTGGGCAGAGCATATGACTTTTTAGGAAAAAACGGAAAAACACAGGGAATTACTCACCTACTAGAATAACTTCGGGAATTTCAACGATACTCCAGTTGCTCAATGTCTGGTTGGGTGCCCTAGGGTACACCATGCACAGTTCTTCATGACCATCTTCTTCAGCTTCCAGAAATGTGACTTGACCATCGACGAGATGGCCCCCACTAGTAAAAACTAACAGATTTGCAAGTCCTTTACCCCTATTAGAGGCGTTCTTCTCTTGTATTTTCTGTTTATAACCCAGATCGGCTCCATTCTTGTTGACAGACAGCTCTAACACCCTACCCCATCCTCGAGGGTGACCTTCTTCTATCACTGTCTTTGCATCTTTCCAGGTTACAATTGAAGACACTGACTTCTCATGAATCATTTCAACGTTGATCACTTCAAAGGCTTGGAACACAGTCTCATGCACTTCGTCTCCAACCTCAATATAGCGGAAAGAAGCAAGATGACTCACGAGAACATCTTCTTCACTTTCAATGATGACCATCTAGTTGTTAATCATGAACTTGAGTCTTTGATGAAGATTTGACGTTACAACACCAGCTGAATAGATCCACAGGCGGCCAAGAAAGCAACTGTAGGTGGGATATATGTCCATTACATAAAATGTAATGATAAAAGTATGTGGCCCAATCTTAATTGGGAGATCACCCTCACCAATTACAGTTCTCCTGGCTTCATCACAAGCCCTTCAATTGACAACTTACACAACCACCTTTTAGGTAATACATTCAGTGACGACCCAGTATCGACTAGCACACGAGAGAACACAATATCTACACATTTTACGGAAATGTGCAATGCCTTGTTGTGATTTTTACCCTCAGGGGGTAATTCACTATCATTGAAGCTCAGAATATGACCTGAAGCTATATTCCCAACCACTTCTTCAAACTGTACCACCGATATTCCTTGAGGCACGTGAGCGGCCTTCAAGAATTTCAATAATGCTTTCTAGTGAGCCTTCGAACACATCAACAATGACAACATGGATATTTTTGAAGGAGTTTGATTGAGCTGGTCAATCACTTTGTAATCACTTTTTTGTATGATCCTTAAAAATTCCTCTGCTTCATTATTAGGGATAACCTTCTGTTTGGAGGACTGCCCCTGTTCAATGGTGCATTGTTTCCCAGTATCTTTGTTTGCATTGCCATTGTTGTTGACAAGTGATGTTGTTGGTGCAAAAATCCTACCGCTTCTGGTGACGCCACCAGTTCCCACAATATTTTCCACAGTCTTCTTTTCCTCTAGAATATCTTCCTCTTTAATCTTCTGTCCATTGAGAAAAACAGCCTCGTCATATAACCAAGGAACGACGTTCATGCTCTAGTAAGGAAGCGGAGCTGGAGTTAAGATGACGAGCTGATTCAACGATGGTGGAGACATATGTATCTCAATTGGATCATAAGGTATACTTAGAGATTTTCCATCTTGACCACAAGGAAGCATATATGATTCATCATAAGGGATCTGTAGAGGGATATGAATCTATCTATAGATATTATCCCAATCTTCTCCATCGCACAGTATTGTTAACGGGATGCGAGCCAAATTATTGGAAGGGTTCCATGATTCACTTTCATCATCATACGGTATTTCCACCGCCTCAAACAGAATATCAAGAGTAGCAACTTCTTCAGCCTTTGAAAGTTGTTCTGCCACCAATATGCCCTGATCAATCAGACATTGGATGTCTTTCTTCATTCAGTGCATTCTTGAGAATTGCTCACACAAATGTGACAATCAGCTGGACAACCAAGATAAATATTTTTCAACCTGCTCTTTAACAATGGAGAGGGGTGTCTTCAGTTTATCAATATTCAAAATTAATTAAATCCCTCTAGATCTCTCAATCATATTTGTGGAGTGATGATGAGACAACATCGAATTTGTCTTGATATTTGGGGTGTTCCTGATGAAGCTTATTGCTTTTGAATCAATAAGGTCTTGGACGACATACTTCAAAGTCTTGCAGTTTTCAATGTTGTGGCATGGGGAATCAAAATGAAATTCACATCGTGCATTAACATCATGACCGGGGGGAAGGACAACTAGAGGGTCCCTCATTTCCCTCAACTATACTAAACTTCCTTTTAACAGGTACGGATGTAGCCTGGCATATGCTGATGGGATCAGATCAAATATTCTCTCTGGCCTTCTTTGTCTTTGTTGGCCTTGATATTGGTTTTGTCGCGATTGGTATGGTTGTTGTTGTCGATTTTGATATTGAGCCACAGGCTGGCTTGCGGGAATAGAAAGTGATTGTTGAGGTGCAACAGCAGCAACATGATAATAACCCTGATGAGTTTTCCCTCTTTCAGTGGAAATGACTCTAGCTTCCCCTTCCTTCTTCTTAATGAATCCCTGATACGGCTTTTTGGACCCGCTAGAGGATCCACTAGCATTTTGAATCTTTCCGGCTTTCGTCAAGCTCTCTAATCTTTCTCCAGCCATAACGAGTTCGGAGAATACCATGGAAGTGGTAGACGCTAGACGCTCAAGAATTAGACCTTGCAGAGTCCCCATGAAGATATCGGTCAGCTCTATCTGCAACAACGGGGGTTGTACTCTCGCAGCTAGTCCTCTCCACCTCTGTGCAAAGTCTTTGAAAGACTCATTAGGCTTTTGGGTCAGATTTTGTAGTTGTGTACGATTCGGAGCCATATCAGTGTTGTACTGATAATGCTTTACGAAAGCATCTGCTAACTCTTTCCAGCTTTTAACATGGGAGCGCTCGAGCTGCATATACCATTCCAGAGAAGCCTCAATCAGACTATCCTGGAAGAAATGGATTAGGAGCTTCTCATCGTCGGAGGAAGCGACCATCTTCCTGCAATAAGACCTTATGTGGGTCTTGGGACAACTATTACCTTTGTACTTCTCAAAAGTCAGAATGGTGAACTTTGGAGGTATCTTAACTCCTGGTACAAGGCATATTTCCACAGCGTCCAATCCTAAAACATCAGGACCGTGCATCACTCTGACCGTCTCTTGCAGAGCATTAAATTTATTTTCCAACTCTGTGTTTTGTGGCCCACACCCATCCACCGTTGAATCCTCATAGAAATCCTCGGGATCATCGTAGTGGACTGGAGGTGGAAGCGTACCGCCAGGAGGACGAACTACACCAGCTAGTGGATGAACTATGCCAACAGGGATACACAATGCACAAACGGGGGTAGGAATTGCACCAACGGGGGTAGGAACTGTGCCAGCAGGAATCGGGATTGCATCATCTGTATTAGGAACTGCGCCAACAGGGATATGATTAGCATTTCTTTCTGCTGCTAGCCTTATCTCTTCTTGGCTTCTGGCCATGTTCTAAATCACCTCCATCAACTTGGTGATTTGCGTCTTCATGCTTTGTATCTCCTCCCTCATAGTAGCTTGATTCTGTTCTAGCTGATCCATGATTCTCCTTTGATTACTTCTTGTATTGTATGGATGTCGAGAAGTCAGCTTGCTCTACTGCAGAAAGGGCAACGATGTGAGAGGTCGGGTTTCAAGGAATGCAAAAATGATGCGCAGGTATATGCAATGTTCAAATGATGTTCAAGAGACTTTCGAGACCTGTGATTATCATTGGTATTATAGGATTGTGAATGAACAGTAAAAAGGCACAATTGAGTCCAAAAAGCAACTTTTTCATTAATTTCAAGGAAAGACCCAATACAAATGATTTAACCATTGCTGAATACAAACGTTTATGCAACAAGAGAAAGAACTGAGCAACTAAAAGGTTTTCTTTCGGATGCGCTCTTCAAGCTTCCTCGACACAAACATGAATCTGCCAACCATATGATTGCAGAGCTGGATGAAGTGATGGACTGAATGAGGGACATTGTTCCCTTCCAAGTCTTGAATCGCACTTTCCAACCTCTATGGGATATCACGGATCATGAGGTTTCTATGCTCCACTAGATCATTATACTAAACATGATACATGTCTAGAGTCGACTGATAATACCGGAGAAAATCCACATGGGTGTCCAACAACTTATTGATTTGAGCTTCTTTCTTGAGCCATTGTGAACTATCCCTTTTCAGAGCGTCAAAGCGATCCTTCCACATAGTGGTTGTTTCTTGAGCGGTCTCCAACTCCAAGCATTTTTTGTTCCACATGCTAGGAGTGACATATGAATCCCTTAACGCTTCTTCCTTGAGCTGGCGTTCGTCTTCAACTAGAGTCAAGGCACTTCTCAATTGCTCCTCGAGATCATCAATGTCAGCCTCAAGTTTTTCTCTAGTCTTCTTCTTTTCAGCAGAAGCTAGCTCACAAAAATGACACGCTCTCTCACAAGATTCCTTGGCTTCCTTCAAGCGTTGTCGGAGAGTCTTCACTCATGTACTGGCCCCTTCAAAGCCATTTTGATACATGACTCTCAGATCTATCTCTAGCTTCATTTCTTGCTGCTTTCAGCTACTTGGTCTTGCTCAACCTCCAATTTTCTCTTGAATTAGCCATTCTCCACACCAGCTTGGTGGATTTTAGCTTGAAGATCTTGGTTTTCTTTGGTTTACCTTTTCGCTACTAGCTTTAGCTTCTCATATTTTTCTATGGATACGTGAGTGGGAGCAGGAGGTTTTTCTTGCATGGGAGATTCTGAAGGAAACGGTAACAACTTTTCATCCACTCTAGCTAACAACCATCTGTTGTATGGCTCTTTAGCCACACAGTTCTTCGCTTTCAGCTCTTTCCTTCCCTTTTTATGGATCTTGGTCCATGCCTTAGCAAATTTCCTAACAAACCCAGGATCTTTTATTTTGGAGAGCAAGAAAATGCTTTGGATTTTCTCCGCTTCAGGCTCGTCTTCCATAGCATATCCCAATTGACGCAATGCCATGACTGGGTTGTAATTAATGCAACCATCTCTCTCAATCAAAAGCACATTACCAAATTCTCTGCAGCTAAATATAATCTCCACATCATAGTATTCATGGGAATACCAAGCAATATCATCGGCTACCAAAGACATAATGCGTCTAGACCATTTCAGATTCTCTTTGTTCTCCACAAACGGTCCTTCCTTTGGGAGATGAGAGGCATACCATTTGAATAACAGATGAGAATAGCACTGGACCATCCCTGTCTTCTTCTCACTCCTCCAATGAATGGAGTGGTAAGTATCAGCTAGGAGAGTAGGAATATGGTTCTTCTGAATGAAGAGAGTGATGGCAGTGATATCTATGAAATTGTCTATGTTTGGAAAAATAATAATCCCATAGATTATCAAAGCAACAAAGACGCCAAATCATTCCCAATCCTGATTAGTCTTCTACTAGACGACTTTGTCAAGCAGAAACTTAAAAGGAAATCCCTGAGTACCTCCCTTGTTGGTTAAACCAGCATCAACTTTTTCCTTAGTCATATGGAGAGCAAGAGCAATGGCAGGAGACTTTGGTTCTTCTTCCAGACCGGTGTAAATGGGTTGGTCCTTAATCTTGATATTCAACAAGTGACAATATTCTTCAAGAGTAAGGGCCAACTGATAATTTTGGAAGCTAAAACATCTGAGCGGAGCACCATAGGATTGAGTCATAGCGAACAAAGCCCAAGTGTCCACTCCAGAATAAAGAAGATCGGCTAATTTCCCATGCTTCCCATGAAAGTTGATTTTGACAGTCTTCGATACGTCAATCAGGAGATCTTGGATGAGTCCCAATTTTGGTTTCCTGAACTTCAAAGAGTTTGTGCTTCTTTTTCTTTGATCAATCATTGTTCAGCAATACCTGAGATAATCACAGTCTCATAAGTCCCTTGAAATGTAAGAATGTTATGCAATGCAATGCTTTATGAATGCACATGAGAACAGAACAACAATAGGGATCAAGGTCATAGGTCCTGTAACATAACGAGATATCTCTCACCTCGGGTGGGCAATCTATTAGTTTATAACAAGAAATTCCAAGAGTTTTCAAACAAGGTCTCATGCACTAACCCTCGAAAGTTTTCCATCATAACGACGATTTGTAAGATAGTAATCCCTTCAAAGGATGAGCGCAGAGTTATGTTTTAGTAACCCTTGGAATAGGGTTCTAAAAACGGTCCTCAGAATGACGGACTCCCAGGTCGGAAATAAAGACGCCATTACGACTACTCGTAAGACATAATCATCCCAAATGGGCCTCATCTGAGCGGTGGAAGTCAAACCAACTCAACGAGTCCTAAGTCTTGCAAATCAGAAAGAAACCACCTTCTAACTTAGTGTATACTAGAAAAGCTCAGGTAGAAAGCCTTTATCCTTACAAACCATCCCCAAAAAACCCAACAGATAAGAGGAACACAGCACAATAAAACAATGAAAACAAATAAAACACACATGCGACAAACAAACTAGGTTTGGCTTGCTAGGCGTCCCCAGCAGAGTCGCCAAGCTGTCGCTACTCGAAAATGCAATGACTGTTGAAGGACAGAAGAGTCGCCATCGAACTTTATTTATCCCAAAAGGGGAAAGTAAAACATCCAGAAAACCCCAATAAAGAAATGGATAAGATGGTCCCGCAACCAAGAGAAAGGATTTGGAAGTCGGTTATGTGAAGAGAAGGTATTAGCACCCCTCGCATCCATCATACTTGATGGGAACCATTTTTTTGTATATGCGTGAAGGTATTTGCTAAAGGGTATTGCTATAAAGAGTGTTCTAAGGGGAAAGAGAAAGGTTGGAAACAGGGAAAAGAGATGAAAACGGGGAGGAGAGACTCGGTAGGATCTCGCGGTCCTATGCCTACGTATTCTCAATAGGTATGAGAAAGCCAGAGTCAACATAGTTCGGAGAACTACGGATAAAATATGGAACTGTTCTCGGTAAGGATTAGGGCCATTGTGCCTATGTATCTTCACTTAAAAGAAGTGAAGAATCAGAGCAGTCGTAGTTCGGCCTACAGTTAACTGGTATTTTTATGGATGATATTAGTGTGCACATTCTAGCAGTTATGTGTATTGCAGCTCACTCGTGGAGTCTTAGGCGTTACCTGTTTGCGGTAAAATGGACATAACATATCCTTTTGAAAAGAGATAGTTTCCACCATCAAGGCAAGATATCACATTTGATTTGTGAAAGTTATTTTTAAGGGTGAAATAGATCCTCGGATAGTAACCCCTTGCAGGTAGTACCCAATTCTTTATCTTAAAAGATTTATTGTGAAAATGGTGTGGCGAATATAGTCACGTCTTCGTATTGAAAGACGAGTATCGAGACCACACACTCTAAAGTGAGTATCCTGACACTCGAAGAGGAAGAAGTCTTCACTCAATCCTCTCTCTTTAGTTCAATACAAAGACAACTTCATTCCCTTATTAAAAATGTTTTTGATCTTAAATGGTAAGTCCTTTATGACAGTGAACCCTAAAGGTAATGGCAAGCACTCGAGATAGGACAAGGCCTTCGCCTAACCACTCCACAACCATCCAAGTTTGTTAGGAAAAGAGTTTTGAAAATGTACTTGGTGCGAGACCAAGATTTTTAGACTCAAGGAGACAAAAGAAATAGAAAAAAGCTTTAAAAAGAAAGGGTGGTGAGTAGAGCATGGTAGGTTGATGGCGATGCGCGAAGCTATCAACTTACAAAGGTTAAATACATAGCGTGGTTAATGGAGGAGTTGCGAAAAGAGAAGGAGAAACCCTAAGGTGGTCCAAGTTGAAATGAGTTTGAAAATGACTTGACGTTGGATGAAGCCTCATTTTTTCTTTATTTTGAAAACATGTTCTAGCCTAATTAATTTTTATCTTTCTTAACAAGTAGCAAGCAAGCATGAAAAGACCTAAGTTATTACACTGTAACGGGAGGGGGATACATATAAAGTACAAGGGATTGCGAGAAATAAATGGTCTCATTGTCAGGTAGCCCAAGAGGAAGTCGTGTGTGTGCAAGGTGTCCTAAACTAATCAAAGAACAAGAACTTGGGAAAAAATAATTAAACTAGGGTCTATGTACAAGGTCTAAACTTCAATAACCAAGATAATGATCAACAGTCCTCCAATTTAGGATTTTTAGGGTTTCAATAGTTTTATCGTGTTTTTGGTATTTTGAATGAGATAAATAAGAAAAGGATTAGATGAACGATATATGAATAATATGACATGATGAAATATGGACAATGATGATAAGATGAGCAGGATAATAAACAAGATAATATCAAAAATAATATAGACAAAGAATATGTGCAAGAGTATATAAACAGTAATATAATGACTAAAATTAAATTGAGGGTATATTTGAATGAAAAGTAAAACAATTGTATATTGAACAAAAAATTAAAAATCAAAGGTTAATGGTTAATTGAATGAATCGGGTCAAAATGTAAAGTTAAACCATCGTAGCTCGACTTATGACGAAAGTTGACTATAAGAGGTCACGTAATCGATATCCATGCTAAAAACAAGAAAGCGAAATGATATTGAGGATCATTCTCCAATTTAATCATGTCGCACGGACTAAAAGAGTGGGATCTCGTCTTAATCATAAACTCATGTCGGTTAATTGATGGTAGCCTATCATGATCCCAAAGTAGAGAAAATGACCCAAATGGTCACTTTCCATAGATTTGACATTGTGAAGGTTATCGACTTCGATAAGTCGACGTTTACGAATGTAAAGACTTCATAGACCGATAAAATTAAAATTAAACTCAAGATAAAATTGAAAGTGAGGTTGGATCTCGTCTTAATCACAAACTTTATGTTAATTAATCGAGGGTAACCTCTCACGATCCCGAAGTATAGAAAAATGATCTAAATGATCATTTTCTACAGATTTAAATAATAAAGGTTAAACAACCTCGAAAACTAACATTCGTAAATTCGAAGACTTCATAGATCGAGAAAATGAAATAAAATCGAGATTGAATAGAAAAATGAAAACAAGAAAAAGAAGGTGGTCTCGAATAAATCGCTATTTATCAATTATTTGACCAATAGCAATTTTTAGAAGTCTCGTCATTGACCAACATAGCTTTGAAAATCGAAATAACAAAGAGATGAATCATGGATTAATCATGGGTAAATTCATGAAAGCAAGATTAAACAAAATACTAAAAAACTAAAAACTTGTTTAAGAAAATCTAGAGAATAATAATAAAAATAATTAAAATAAAACCAATTAAAAAACAAAAAATAAAGAAAGATTAAGGGGTGAAGAAATTATGAAGGGTGTGTTAAGATTAAGGTCATCATGGGCTTTAAGCCCATTCACTCACTCGCCAACGGATCAAGAATGGAGGAAAGGCATTGGTAGACAGATTTCAAATGGATTGACTGTGGGCCCTAAGCCCATTCTCCTACTCCCTCAAAACTGGATCCCACACCCCTCATACAACACGGTTCTCAACATAATGTAATGCCATAAATTCATATACGACAACAGTAGAACTTAATTTTCATCATACACAAAAAAAACCATATCAAATTGCAACAAAAACTTCTACAAAGGATTAAAAAAAATAGAGTAAACTCGACCACAAAGATGAGGGAGAGATTTATGGAGAAAATCATACTAAAAATTGAAAGAAGACGCGCCAAGATCTCACTCTTACTCTCTTGCTCAAATCAGGTTTGTTTGTGATTTTTGCGATTTTGATTTCAATCCTTTATTTCCTTCTTCTCTTTCTGTTTCTGTTTCAGATATGTAGTTATTGTTTGCTCGAGTTGAAGAGGAGGAAGTGGTTTTATTGTTTTGAGGAGGGAGAGAATGATGATGGCGAAAGTCAAAGAGTGAAGATGATTTTGGAAATCGAAGGTAAAAAAGAAATTTATCGGCCCCCTTTATAGAATGAATGGGGAGGAAATTTTAAATGACATGAGGGGTGAACCAATTCCGTTTATGCATTCTATGATTCTTGTTTGTCGTTGGTAAAATTGTTGTGTTTTGGTCTTACCTCCCGCACGGCTCATTGTTGTTGCGTTTTTATTTGTCTCAATTCATTTTGCAGGCCTTGTATCATGTAGCATGTCGTGGTTGAGTTGGTTGTACGGAACTGTGTGGTGAGTACGCGACTTGTGAACCGAACGTATTCATCGTGGTTGGTTGGGTCGCGGCTGGTGTGAATACGTCACAATGTTTTTTGTACCCGTTTAGTTTTAAGAATCACGTTCATTTTGGTGTATGCTACCATGGCCTCCTTTTTTTACATTCTGTAAGTAATATCATGATTTAGGAAATGGACATGAGGATTTGTGGCCCAAGTATATTTTTTGTTTGCCATCTTTTTGGAATATTTATTTGGGTTATATGCCATTCATTTATTGTAATTTCTTGTAATGCATTATGGGCTTTTGGTGTAATTTTCTTTTGTGAAAGTGGATTCCATTTCAATTTTTGTGTAATAAATGGGCTTTGTATATATGTATTATGTGATATAGTTTGTGATCTAGAGTGGCCTTGAAATGGACTTGAGAGAAATGGATAAAAAGAAAATGGTTATTGACTTGATTTTATATAATAATGAACTCTTGAAATGAATCTTAAGTCTTGACTATGGATCAATCTCTGAACTTTGTTGCCTGAACCATAATACCAAACTTCTCACCATGAACCAGAGGAACAAGGATATTGTCTAGGAAATTAGAGGATTATGACTTGAAATATGCACATCAGTATACCATAAAAACCTTGACTTTTGATAATTCTCAACCATGAAGCATTGATAACTTGACAAAGCTTGAGACTTAACAGTCGGATCAGATGACCTTCATCACACATTCCTGACTCAATATCCTCAAATGAATCTTGGAACCAGGGCAACAAGCAAACAACATATATTTTTGGATTTTTGAATAATTGTTAGTGGTTGGATGTATGGATGAAAATTTATATACAGGTAGGACAAATTTGGGGTATGACAACTCTTAAAGTCTGTATTGATTTTAGAGACTTAAATGGTGCTACTCCAAAAGATGAATACCCAATGCCTATTGCACAAATGCTAGTCGACTTAGCAACATGTTTTGAGTATTTAAGCCTTTTAATTGGCTACTCTGAGTATAACCAAATTTTCATCGCAGAATAAGATGTGTCGTAAACGAAGTTTCAAAGTCATTGAGCCTTAGTAACCCATGAACGGGAAGTAATGCCTTTTTGCCTAAAGAGTTTGATGCGACATACCAAAGGGTAATAAATTATATGTTTCAATATTTTACTAAAACCTTTATGCAGGTTTATATTGATGACATAGTTGTGAAATCCTCATCAAAAAATGGCCATTTAAACCATCTTCGACAATCCTTTTAAAGGATGAGGAAATATGAATTAAAAATGAATCCAATCAAATGTGCTTCTGGTCTCCATGCAAACGATTTTCTTGGTTTTGTGGTTCATAAAAAAGAAATAGAAATAAATTAGAACAAGATAAAGGCGATACTCAATACAAGCTCGTTGTAGAATAAAAAGCGACTTCAATCCTAGTTGGGTAAGATTAATTTCTTACGGAAGGTTATTTCAAATCTAGGTGGCAGAATGAATATATTTTTCCATTGCTTCATTTGAACAAAGAAGAAGGATTCAGATGGAAACCAGAACATCAACAAGACTTTGATGAAAATAGAAATTATTTGGCAAATCCTCCTATCTTATTACCTCCTATGAGAAGTAGGTATATGCAACTGTATATTTTTGCATCTGAATTGACAATAGGAAATATGTTAGCTCAAGAGGATGATGATTGAATTAAAAGAGACATTTATTACCTTAGTAGACTTTTGAATGATACATAAACTAGGTATAACCCAATAGCAAAGTTATGCCTCTGTTTGTATTTCTCTTGTACCAAATTGAAATTTTAAATGAAACCTACTGATGATTTTGTCTATTCCCATTATGATGTTATTAAACATATGTTGTCAAAAC
Source organism: Lathyrus sativus (assembly GCA_963859935.3). Classification (NCBI taxonomy): domain Eukaryota; kingdom Viridiplantae; phylum Streptophyta; class Magnoliopsida; order Fabales; family Fabaceae; genus Lathyrus; species Lathyrus sativus. Next base: position 613,063,368 of record OZ012735.1, on the reverse strand, counting down.
AAATTTTACACAATCGAATTGGGAAATGGACTCTGGCCTTGACTAAATACTCTTTAACATATGCCCCTTTAAGGGTTGTGAAAGACCAAGTTGTTGTTGATTTTATTGTCGATCGTGCAATAGTTAAAGTAACATAAAATTATGTTGATTTAAAACCTTGGAAATTATACTTTGATGGTTTCGGACATAAAAATGGAATTGGCATTGTAATTCTAATGATTTCCCCTAAAAGAATTCCAACAAAGTTCAAATTTAGACTTACAGGTTGTTGCTCAAATAATAAGACTGAGTATGAAGCTTTGATAGCATGCCTTGATATGCTTTTAGATTTGGGAGCAAAAAGGGTCGAAATTAAAGGTGATTTAGATTTGGCAGTGAAACAATTAAACAAATAGTATAAACGTATCAAAGAAAATCTATTAATATAGTTTGTCAAGGACAATTCATTATTAAGAAGATTTCATGAAGTCAAAATGAATCACATGCCTCAAATCGAAAAACAAGAAGCTAATAACTTAGCACATATTGCTTATGGTTATAAAGTTTCTAAAAAAAATATTAGAAGAATTGATTGAGGTAATTGGAAAGACCCATTTCAAATCAGCTGGGTATTTTCAAATAATGCCTATGAAGTCAAAGAATTGACTCCTGAAAGTCGAACTCTAAAAATAAATGGCAAATACTTAAAGATATACAAGCCTATGTTGCAAAAAGTTTAAATAATAGGAGAATAATATATAAGCAATCAAGATGTCAAAATGACATTGAAATTAAAAATTACCAAAATGACACATTGTCATTAATACAGTTACACAATAGAAAAAAAGAAGTAAAAAATTCAAAGAGGAAATTTAACCTTAATCTTCTCCAAGTGTTTCTTCCAAGCTTAATCCTTGTATCATTCATTGAATCTTCAGTTTTTAGAGGCCAAAATTTCTTCTTCCGATAGATCAGAAGTCTCCACATACCAAAAACCGAGGTTGGCCTCTTGAACTAACTTTTCTTCAAGAGAATGTAACCCAAAATTTTCAATTTGAGCCTTTTTTTTCATTACACCTATTTAATCTTTTGTTTCATTTCTTAAACTTGTTTCGTCCGGTTTGAAATTTAGTCTTCACAGACCACTACTTGATCTTTACTCTTTGTAGTTTGAGCGTCCAAATCACCAGCTCGAAGTTGAAACTGAACAACTAAGTTCCATTATTGATATATAATGTCATTCTTTTGCCTAAGTTTGTTCGCAAACTCTTTTTTCATATTTATATTCTGAGCAATTTGATCGAGAAATGGTTTAGTCTCTAGAACAAAATTACAGTAGCTATAGTTGAAAAAGGTTTCTCAAAATGAATTACAGTAGCTATAGTTGAAAAAGGTTTCTCAGCATCAGACACAAGGATTATCTTGTTTAATTGCTGAATAAAACACTATTAAGATTTAAGAAATCAAATCAACCATTTCAGATGCTGATCTGAAATCCTGTTCTTCAACAACAATCAATTTATTGACAACAATACAAATTCACATATATGTAATTAACATATAACTTTTACATCTTCACATGAAAAATCCAACACAGTCACATAATCATATAAAACAGAAACAGAAACATGTCCAAGATTATTACAATTTTACAAAACATCACAGAAAAGAAAAACCAAGAATCAATTTTCTTAACAAACTCTATTATAAGTACCGCATCTATTGTTAGGCCCGCCACCATTTTGAGAGGGCAAGCAAGTACGATAGGCTTTAATAGTTCCACACTTAACAGCCGCACCATTGTTGTTAGCTGTTCTACCTGTTTGAGTTTGACTCTGATCCAAAAGCATCCTTGCCACATGAGAACTCATCAAGAATTCCGATTCCAAATCATCGTTGATCAGACAATCCTCTGAGCTACAGCCTCCTATCTTCAATGAAATTGTTTTGCTTAGATGTAGTTGGATCAATAAGATAAGGAACAATAGTGAAAGAGTACCCTTGTTCATTTTCTGTCTTTTTTGGAACTCTATTTTCTCTTCACACCAGAAAAATGATAGTTCCTTGAATAGCTCCAACAACTTGTATTCTATTTGTAATTAAATAATCATAAAATAATAAAGGAATCTTTTTCCTTTTGTATATATAATTAAAAGTTTAGACGACTTGAATTTTCATAACACCATAGGATATAGAAAACTTTTTATATATTGTTATTGTAAATATCTTATTATTTTAATATTTTTTTTAAAAATAATTTTTTTATAAAATTATTTAAATTTAAATCTATTTTAAATATTTTTTTCTTAAAAATTGTTTTTGAAATATTTTGTGATTTTAGTTGTGTTTTAATTTTTAATAATATATGATTATATTATTGAATATTAAAATTAATCTTTTAACTTATTAAAAAATAAGTTAAAAACACATCAATTATATTAAAATAAAATTATAAAAAATATTTATGAAAATACAACTAAAAAAATAGGATTCTGTTAATGAATATATATATATATATATATATATATATATATATATATATATATATATATATATATATATATATATATATATATATATATATATATATATATATATATATATATATATATATATATATATATATATATATATATATATATATATATATATATATATATATATATATATATGAAATAATAAATTAAAAGTGTATGTTAAGCTGTCAACATTATAGTTTTTTTTTATAAATAATTGTGAGGAAAGCATATGCATTGACTTGTCTGGTATGTTATGATTGGTCTTGTGAAAAACTCTTAACCTCAAAATTTAATTTATATATTTTAAATATTGTGAAAATAATATGATGAAAATGAAATGGGTTAGTTAGTGGGTATTTTATTTGTTGTTTCTTTAACATTATTGTATGGTGGTTGTATACTCAATTTATAATGGTAGGGACTTGATTATGAGTTTCTCTTATAAAAGGGATAAGGTTGTCTTCTTGACAGCCAATAGATTTGTTAGTGTGGAATTTTCAAGGGATCCTTCCTTTTACTTTTAGGGAGGTTTTGGATTTTCTACTTTTTGCATTTGGTTTTTCTTTTGTGTCTTCAAGTGTATATTGTTTTGGGTTAAATTTACTGAGAATTGTTTGATATTCTGATGGATGGTTAGCATAGATATTCTAAATAAAATTAATTTAAAGTTTAAATTAATTTAAAGTTAATTAAATATAAAAAGGATAACCTAATATTAAATAATTGATTAATAATTTTTTTTCAATTAAATTCTAAAATATTGAAATGTTTATTTAAATGTGTTAAATAGGATAAGATCATCATTCAATATTCATTAAAAAAATAATAATCAACATTTAACATTAACTATTATGCCAAAGTGTTAGCAAAGGTATTGATTTAAATTGTTGTTTTTATTTATAAGAGATACTTTATTTTTTTAAAGTTAATTAAATAATCAATATATATATTTATCATTTAATTAATGTAAAAAGTCAACTTTCTTTAATAAATAAAATAAAAAAGAGTATGTAATAAGTCACATGTAACTAGTGCTAAGAATAATGTTATGAACTAGATCAAGATCCAATCCACTAGAAACCACATCATTTAAGTCTCATGAGTTAAAAGAGGGTTAAGGGATGAGATGTTATAGAAACACATTTGATTAGGATGATTGATCCTATAAAGATCGTTAAATGACAAGCACTTCCAGGATCTTCAGATATACGTCGTTTGAGACAACCGTCCCTAAAGAAGATTCAATTGCCTTTAAACTCTTGAGTCTAACTATAAAGTCTAAGAAACATGTTAGACTCAGGTACACGATATTCTAAATCATAAAATCTCATGCTTACGTTTGTCATTAACTTGGTCTTTAAAGTGTTTTTAGGCACACTCCTACCACCAAGCATATTCGAGAAGTTTCTTCGTACTCGAGTTCATTAGCATCATTACCATCACCAACAAAACTTGAAGATAAGGATCCCCTAAATTATTTGGCCCTGTCTGTGGGAAACATCATTAAATTTTCCATTTTATTTCTATCTTGATGACAAAACCAAAGTACGAGTTAATTGTGAATCCACCCATTATATAAGACATTAACAATTTTTTGAGAAACCTCATAATAATTCTTCAAATATTGTCAGAAGTTATGCATATGCGAAATGATTGCGTGAGACAGGCATGCCAAACAGGTGAAAAGGAATGATACAATGGATCGAGCAAGAGACAATGTATTGTCAACGAATGAAACCCTTAGACACGGTTTCCACATATTATGCATAAAAATGAGACTAGGAACGCCTACGTCGCTACAAAGAAAGAGGTTATGCTGGAACATCAAATGACCCCACTGTACCCAACGGAGCATTCAGTCAGTGAGAGAATTTTACATCATTGTTACCAACCTCATACATTTTTACACGTTTTAGAAGATAATGTACCCATCAACACCCCCAACAAGGGATGAATCAACAAGGCATATCCACTTGTGCGATACTCATGTCAGTAATAAGGGGCTTCCAAACTTCGAGAAGATAACATGTTACTTCCTAAAAACATGATATTTATGTTTGTAAATCTATACAGTGATGATTTGTGCTTTTAGGTTTCGGCCAAGGATAAAGATATTTATGCCTAAACCTAACATGATCACTTATAACATGATATACATATCTATTTGATGTTGAGATATGATTTTAGTTTTGGACATGTTTAATCGTCTATAGTAAGCTAGAGTCTAGAGTGTTGGGGAGTCTGGGAATGTCGGGAGCACCAAAGGGACTAATGCTTCAGGACCACAAGAGAGGGAGTCACATCTTAACCTAAAACCTGATACTAGTTGCTGAAAAAAATACAAAGTATAGAGAAAAAAGGAAAACAATCACAACACAAGAACATAGCGTAGAAACTCCAAAAACCGAAGAGAAAAATGCAACTATTTTCAATAGACTACTAGAGAATAACACTATATAAAAATTGTTACAACACATAATATACCCTAAACTAACATAGGCCCCTAGTTCAACTACATCCTCCAAAACAAATATTTAAGTACATCTCACAACACTATAATACAAGAGTATAAGAGAACAGAGAAAGTCAAATACAAGCTTAAAGTGTTTTTGACTGGTGCATTTTGGAATGAAGAACTTGAATTCTATATATAGCATAGGACTCCTTATTCCTTCATAAAACTAAGCGATGTGGGACTTCAAAGAACTTGAATCCTATATATAGCCTTGGACTCTCTCTTCATTCACAAAACTAAGCGATATGTGACTCCTCCAACATGTATATTTTCAACCAATCCCAACAATATCCACCTTGATTGAAAATAATACATAAGCTTTCATTGTCTTCACGGACAATCATATTCCACCATAAAGAGTATCAACATGTATATTTTCAACCAAATCCAACAATCTCCACCTTGATTGAAAATAATACATAAATTTTTATTATCTTCACCAACAATCATACTCCACCATAAAGATTATCAACATGTATATTTTCAACCAACCCCAACATAAAGATAAGTCTAGAAGTGGTATTTACATTTACCATTGAAGCTCAATGTTATCATATTGTTTATTAGACATAAATATCATCAAATAAACTATATTATTGATATTGTGATGTTATTTTCAACATGGATAGTATGATAGAGCAATAGGTGATGATAAAGGTCGATACAACTAATCATTCATATGCATGTGATTATATTAGCTGCAATCTAACTCCATCATCTCCTAGTAACATTTTAACTTTAATTTTCTTAATTATTTATAATTTGAGAAAAAAATTATAAAAATAAACCTAAAACCCAAATAATTTAAGATAGAAAATTTTGCTCATAAGGTGTATTGTTGCACCAATCCCTCTAGATACGATAACTTTACTCACTGCATAATAGATACCTTCAAATTACTCGAGGGAATAGAGAGTCCTTTATGGGGGCAAGGGCCCCCAAGCCCTTGTACTTGCATTCATAAGTGGGGGAGAACTATATATCTTTGGCTCCTCTACATTATATTAATATGCAATTAGATTTTATATTAATGTTTACTTGTCATTGCCAAGTTTTTTTTTCTGACAAACATCATATGTTTTGATTCTTTCACAATTAATGTTTCTTGTTATATAATTTGTATGTGTTAGTCCTAATGCAATTTGATGTCAAGGGAATGAGACGGAGAGAGAGAGAGAGAGAGAGAGAGAGAGAGAGAGAGAGAGAGAGAGAGAGAGAGAGAGAGAGAGAGTAAAAAGAAGTAATTGTATTATTAGGATTGATAATGAAATTTAGTTACAATATTTTTATATACAACTAGGTGGATTGACTACTAAGTAACAAATCCCAACCCTAACTAACTTGGACTTGAGCCACAACTTGGATTATACCATAACATACCCCCTTATAATTCAAGTTGTCGAACATAGACTAATCATAGTTGATTTGAAATATTCCTAATTTCTATCTCAACATTAGGAATTTGTCGATCTTCATTCCTTTGGTGAAAATGTCAGCCAGCTGTGCTTCACTCGAGCAATGCCTCACTTAAAGTTCACCCTGGTTTATTTTCTCCCTTAGGAAATGAAACCTATAATCAATATGATTACTCCTTCCATGCATAATTGGATTCTTTACAAGATTAATCGGTGACTTGTTGTCAATCTGCATCACTTGGGGTTTCTTCACTTTAACCTCTATCTCTTGCAACACAAATCTGATCCAAATTTCTTGACACGCAACATATGATGCTGCTGTATATTCAACATCACATGATGATAATGCCACCACGGGTTTCTTTTTTGAGCACTATGAGATTGGGGCATTAAATACTTGAAAGAAATAACCAATTGTGCATCTTCGATCTCTCTTATCTCCACACCAATTAGCTTCTGAATAGTAAGTAATATCAGATTCTTTTCTTTCAAACTCTCATGGAAATAGTTTCTCAATCCTTTTAAGTATCTCAGGATTCTTCTTGCAACCTTCATGTGTGACACCCTTGGTTCCCTCATGTATCTGCTCACTAATATTATTGAGAAACCTATATTAGGTCGACTATTTCACACATATCTCAGAGATCCAACAATTTTTTTGAACAAAATGACATCGAATTTGTCTTCCTATCCATGCTTCTCCAGCTTCAAATTTGGTTTGACATATGAGGATGCAAGATTCTAGTCTTCCATTCGAATTCTCTTGAGTATCTCTTTGACACAATTTCTTTGATGTAATATCATACCTTACTTTGACATTTGAAATTCCATGCCTAGGAAGTACGACAACTTTACTAGATCTGACATTTGAAATTCCTTCTTCATCAGCTCTTTGAACTTCGACAAGTTCTCCAAGCTATTTCCAATTACTAACAAGTCATAGACATATACGTAGATGATTGTTATATCTTATCCCACAATCTGGAAATAGACACCATACTCAGATTTTCATGTGATGAATCTCAATTTGACTAAGTATGATTCGATCTTCTTGTTCCATGCCCTAGGTGCTTGCTTGAGGCCATAAAGTGCTTTCTGCAGCCTATACACTTTCTTTGCTTCTTCCCGTGTTACAAACCCAGGAGGTTGTGTGACATACACCTCTTCATCTAGAGGACCATTAAAAAATGATTTCAGATCTAAGTGAAATGTCGACCAACCTTACTTACATGCCAAGGCTACCACCAATCGAATAGTTTCCAATCTTGCTACTGGTGCATATACCTCAGATTAGTCAAGTTCTACTCTCTGAAGAAATCCTCGAGCTACTAATCTTTCCTTATGTCGTGTTATCGAACCATCAATATTATGCTTCAACATGAACACCCACTTCACTTTAATAAATTCTGTATGTGTTGGCAATTTGACTAACTCCCATGTGTTATTTCTTTTGATCGCTTGTAACTCTTTGACTGTAGCTTCCCTCCATTGTTTATCTTTGAAGGCATCATGATAGTTGATTGGTTTTGCACCTGTAAGTAAACAGAGATGAACCTAATCTCCATTTAGAGTGACTTCATCATCACCAACCACTTCACAGTCTTGAAGCCTTGCTAGGAATACTTTGGTTCTTTGAGGTCTTTAGCTTGTGCTAGCCAAACCTTCTCAATTTTCCTCTTCAACTTCGAGAGTGATTGGAACATTAGCAACTGCTTCGACTTTGAATTCATCAGTTTCTTCGTCGACGCCATAACTCATCAAAGGCTTGTTAATTGCATCACCATAATTCCAATCCCAAGAAGAGTTTTTATCAATCACAATATCTTGACTCATTAAGACCTTCTTATTGATTGGGTTGAATATCTTTTATGCTCCATTTTTATGATATCCTACCAGAATCATAGGTTCAATTTTATAATCCATCTTCCTTCTTCTTGCATAAGAAACATGCTTCTAGCAAATAGAGCTAAACACCTTCAGATGACTCACTAATGTTCATTTTCCACTCCAAACATCTTCTGGAGCCTTGTTCTTTAGCTTCTTAGTAGAGAACCTATTCAGAATATAAACAGATATGGCGACAACTTCACTCCATAAGGACTTTGGCAAGTTCTTCTTCTTCATCATGCATCTCGCTATATCCAATATGGTATTGTTTCTTATTTCTGCTATTCCCTTATGTTGAGGCATGTAAGGAGTAGTTACCTCATGATCAATACCATGTTCTGCACAAATTTCTTGGATGTGTATTCGCCACCTCCATTTGTTCGCAAAACCTTGATCTTCTTTTCATTATGGTTTTCGACAAGCATCTTGAATCTCTTAAAGATTTCAAATACTTCATCCTTTCACTTGATCACATGGATCCAAATTTTTTGACTATACTCATCGGTAAATGAGATGAAATACTTGTTTCCACCTATGGTATGATCCTTAAATGAGTCACATACATATAATATACTATTTCTAGTATGCAAGAGTACCTCATTGGCATAGTCAAAACAAAAGAATTTCTGGATTGCTTCCATACTAAGAAACCTTCACAAAGTTTGTCGGGCATCTCAAGACTTGGAATACCAGTTACCATATCTTGAGTAATCAGTTGATTGACTTACCTAAAATTCAGATGACCAAATCTTAAGTGCCATATTCAATTGCTTTTATGGTCAAAAACTACTTTTAGGTATTGTACCTCAGTCGAATTAATCATGGTCTTAAATGTCATATTCTTCAACAAAGGACATTTTAAGACTAGATTATTCTAAGTGTCAAATATTCTCAAGGCTCCATCTTTAATAACCACTGAGAAACCTTTTTCGACCAGTTGTCCAACACTTAGCAGATTGGGCTTCATTTCAGGTACATATAGTACATCTTTGATCATAGCTTTTGCTTCATTATGAATACTATGTCGCCATTACCTTCTACTCGCAAAGAGCTATTATCAACACGTTTTACCTTTCTCTTATTTAACTCGTCGAAATCTCCTAACCACACTTTTCGACCAGTCATGTGATATGAATAACCTGTGTCAAGAAACTAGATCTTTGTGTTAACATGCTCATCTGCAACTATAGCCATAACCACCATGCCTTCAGAATCATTTAATTCTTGGTGTGCAATGGTTGCTCCTTTATTATTGACTTTATTGTACTAATAATTCTTGGCCAAGTGACCCAATTTTTCATAGTTATAGCACTGCACACCTTTTCTCTCTTCTTTGTCTTTCAGATAGGAGTTTCCTTCTCCTTTTTTCGAGGATTTAGAATCCCTATCATCAAACTTGTGCTTTTAAGGGTTCGATGAAGACTTCTTGCTCTGAGTCTTGTCTCCACTATAACGGAAAACACATATCACAATGGTTGGAAAAGGGATACCACCACGTTGGTCCAATTTTTGTGAGGTAAGGTGTGATTGTATGTATGATAATTTCCATGTAGCGCGCTACCTACCACAATGATTACATTAAACATCTGTTGTGATATTATTTAATGCAAGATATTTAATCATAGTTGTTCTAAGCATTCGTGATTAAATATATACTTGGGTTTATTATAAATTATACGGAATGGTTACTTCGCCAATGTGTCATACCCCAAATTTGTCCTACCTGTATATAAATTTTCATATGTACATCCAAACACTGACAATTATTCAAAAATCCAAAAAAGATATGTTGTCACTTTCGTCCAAGTCTAGGGTTCATTTGAGAATATCAAGTCAGGAAGATATGCAATAAGGTTTGGTGAGTTTGACCTAATCTTGGTCAAACAGGAATTTGCCTCTTGATAAGGACTAATGTAGGCAATTCAAGTGGTTGGGGTATGGATCAGGTTATCAGGCTATTATAAAACAGGTATCCCATCAACGACTGGTTCATTAAGATTTTATATAATGTATTGAGATCCATGTGACATGCCGCCTCAATGCGTCTGTTAATTTGTTTGGTCTATAACGAAGTTTTAGTTTCTCAATATTCACGTGACCAGTTCAGATTGACTTATTGATTCCAAGTCTCATTTATCTCACATGAATAAGTAAAGAATGATGGAATCTGGTTTTAATTAGTAATTCAAGTTCAATTGTCATTACATTTTAAGTCATGTCAAGACATGTTTATTGGGTTTATTTTGTCGTCCAAGAAATTCGAAAGTGATCCATTTTTTGGATTAACTCAGAGTTAATGTAGAAACAGGTTATTTCGCTTTTAGTGGAGGGCTTTAAGTGCAAGTAATTGGATCGAAGTCAAGGTGAAATTTTGGAAGCAAAGCCCATTACAAATCACTAGCGTCCAAACGGGCACTCTCATGCTCGTTTGTCCGCTTTTTTATTGAGTATACACGTTAATTCATTAACGTATTTTTTACTTGATTTTGGTTTTAATTTAAATTATTTATCATATATATTTTTGTTTATTAATTTAATTTTTTATTAAATATATGGTCAATAAAATGCTTCCAAAGATTGTTGCAACAAAACTCTTTCATTTATTGAAGCAATACTATTCTGGACTGGGCCCCGGGCTGAGTTATGCTGGCCCAGCCCAATAATGCCCCATCAGGCCCTGCCTGGTCCGAGCTACCGCGTCGGGCACAAGATCTCCGACTTGTTAGAATGACCTCCCCGCGGGGGAGAACCGTCCCAACTACGCCGGGCAAGTGAACCGCACGAGCGACCAGGCACCGCCCTCCGCGGGAAGTATTCCCATGCCATCGAGCAAGACCCCCGGGGAATCTCCCGGGCTCCCCCCGTGGGAAGAACGACGTGACCTTCACACGTTCTCCACGTGCTCCCCTCCGCGGGGACATGTCATCAACCAACTGCCCACCTCCGAAAGAGCAGGTCAAACCCACTTTCCGGAGATCACGGGGCAGTTGAACTAGGGCGAAGACCACGTCCTGGTCTTCACCACGCCACGTAAGCCCTAGCAGTCACCTGAGTTGGGCCTGGCAATTCAGCTCAACACAAGTGACCGTTGGCCCAGCGCTGGGGTCTCTCTATAAATACCCTCTTTCACAAGAGGGTCAGATAATTCACTTCTTACCCATTTTCTGTACTTTGCTCTCACTCTGCCCAACTCCTTACTTTGGCATCAGAGTGTTTTGCAGGTACACCCCCCTTCTCCTCCTCATCACTGGTGAACAGGTAGCAGTCCAACAGCGTGTGGCCAGCCCGTGATCCCCTTCTGATCAGGTCAGATTAGTGTGTCGCTACTGCGATAATCGGCGCCGGCTGAACAGAAGAGTCGCCACCGTGCGTTATTTATCCCAAAGAAGGGAAAAGAAACGCTCGAAGTAAACCTAATGCAAAGACGGGAAAGGAATGGTCATCGCAACCAAATCCTGGATTCGTGAGTCGGTTACGCAAGGGGAAGGTATTAGCACCCCTCACGTCCGTCGTACTCGACGGGATCCACGCTTGTTTTCTAGTACGGATTTTTATTCTATCTACTCTAAAGGTCTGGGGTTAAAAGAAAAGAAAATGACTCGGCAAAGTATCACACTTTATGCCTACATATTCCCGTCTGAAACGAGAAATCAGAGTCAACGTAGTTCGCCTACCTACGGGAAAGGAGGGGAAGGTTGCTCGCTAGGATATCGCATCCTATGCCTACGTACTTTCATACTGCATGAAAGATCAGAGCAAACGTAGTTCGGGCTACGGAAGGACACAAGCTTGTCTGAATGTTTTTTATCTCCTTAAGAAAGGGTTTTTTCCTGATTAAGAGTCCAAGCGGACAAAAATGACAATTTGATGTTTGTTTTCAGTCTTTTAGACGAGAACTGTCTTTTATGATGTTTGCAATCTCTGACGTACTAGAGACTATGATTTGAGGGTGACTACGTCGTATGTCACCCTAAGGGTAACACACTAAGCAATCAGGTTACTGAAGAGTGACCCTCCAGCAACCTTTCTCAAATAGCTTAAGGCTCGTAGCGTACGACATCGACTATCCTTATTACTGTGTTTTGAATTGTTCTGAGATAGAAGAGAAGTTTAGGTAAAGAAGGAGATGGTTGAGATTGTGTTGATTCAGATGGAATTGGTTCATGAGGAGGAGAAGGTGAAGGTATGGGTTCATAGACAGGGGTATCAGATGTTAGTACCTCTTTGACAGTTTCCAAGATTGAATCTAAACTTGCCTCAGGAGGATTAGCTTTTTGCTTCTTGACTCTCTTGGGTTTAACAGAAGATGCTTCTCCAGAAGCCTTCCTCTTGGGTTTTGAAGATCCTTCTTTAAAAACTTTTCTCTTCTTCTTGTGTCTTGCTTCATAAATATCTGATTCAGGTTCGCCTGCTTTCTGAATCAGATGTTCTGGTAGAGGAGTTCCATCTTCCAGACACGTTGCAATGTACTTCAGAATAATCTCCCTAGGTTCATTAGCGTAAAACAGAGGAAAATCAACCAAAGGTATCCTTCTTTTGCTGACCTCTCCAGAGTTTATTTGTTTAGATGCAGAAGTGAGTTCTTCTACAACTTTCATCCTCTGAAGGCTTTTCCGATTCAGAGCTTTTCCAACCACAGAAGTTAATTCTTCCTTCAATCCTGCTTCTGTCAAATGTCCAACCAGACCATTCTCAGTCAGAATGTCTGAAATGAGTCTTCCCATTGGAATCCAATTCCTCATCTTCTGATGTTTACTTCTTACTTCTTCCCTTGATTGTTTCACATGAGTCCATAGATGATTGAAAAGTAGATAAGGCAGATCCACTTTTGTGCTCTGACTCAGACAGTACATGAAGTACATCTGATCAGTATTTGCATAATCAGGAGATTTTGAAGACTTCATGTGATGTATGCATCCCATAAAGATCTTAGCCCAGATCCTGTAGTTTGGCTTTAGATCTTTCACTTTGTTAGAAGCTTCTCCAGATGAGCAAACTTCCCTATAAACTTCAGTCATATCAACACGCCCAGCTGGCAGATTTGTAACACCATCAGTTTCTTCATAACTTATGAGCTTCCTAATCAGATCCTCAATTATGATGATTTCCTTACCCAGAACATATGAAACAATGAACTTAGGGTATGTGATAGCATGGATCCAAAATTTCTTTACCAGACATGGATAAACTGGTCCTATCAGCCTATCAAAGAACTTAGTCCAACATTGAGCATCAACAATGGGACGAAGATCAAACCCATTTTCAGCAATTGATTCAAAGTTCACAATACATTCACACAATACTTCAAGTTTGTCACCTGGTGTGAGTAGACTTCTAACCGGTTCTTTGAAAGCAACAACACTCATGTTAGAAGATGAGACAACAACCATATATGATTGAAACTGAGCAGAAGTTGATGAATAAGTAGCCATTGTTTTTCTTGAGAGAGATTTAGGGTTACGAATGGTTTTGGGTTTGGGAGAGAGATGAAAGCAGTGAAACAAACAGAAATGCATACAAGAGTGTGAGACAGTGAAAAGTGTGAAAAGTGAAGTGTTGTGGTATTTATAGAAGAAATTAGGGCACACAAGAGTCACACGTTCAACACGTTTACACTTAGCATTTAATAAAAAGAATATAACCATTTCAAGCAATTAATAATTCTGACAATTTGGGGGGAAAACGAGAAACTCAATATTCAAAAACAGTACCTCAAACGTCATTTCAGTAATGTGCATTCCACCTTTTCAGATTTAGAGTTACACGTGTTTGCTTGCATGTGCTTCTGAAACTTCTTTGAGAAATGAAACGTTAGCCAACGTTCAGATCCTCTGAGGCTTGTTAGTTCATATTTGTACACAATAAATAAAATATTAAATAATAAATAAATAGATGTAATACTTCAAAGTTAAAACATTTTCCGTCTGAAGAAATTTTCTTCTAATAAACATTTTATTCTGGACAAAAATCCATACTTATATTTTTCAGAATAAATTTGAATCTATCTTCAGCAAGGGGTTTTTAAAGATATCAACCCATTGATGGTCTATATCAACAAAGTTTAAATTGATAATTCCCTTCTGAACATAGTCTCTGATGGAATGATGTTTTATCTCTATATGCTTAGCTTTAGAGTGTAAAATAGGATTTTTAGACAAGCATATAGCAGAGGTATTATCACAGAAGATTGAAATGTTACTCTCATGAATCTGATAGTTTTCTAGTTGACTCTTCATCCAGAGCATCTGAGTGCTACAACCAGCAACAACAATGTATTATGCTTCTGTTGTTGAAAGTGCAATTGTGGGTTGCTTCTTGCTGAACCAAGAGATCAGATGACTTCCAAGAAACTGGCAGCTTCCAGAAGTACTCTTACGTTCTACTCTGTCTCCAGCATAGTCAGCATCATAAAATCCAACTAATTTATAGTCATCAGATCTTTTGTAACACAAACCCACGTTAGTTGTACCTTTCAGATACCTTAGAATCCTCTTAACAGCTGTTAAGTGAGATTCTCTAGGATCTGATTGGAATCTGGCACACAGACAAACACTGAATAGAATATCAGGTCTAGAAGCAGTCAAATACAGAAGATATCCAATCATACCTCTGTAGAGCTTTTGATCAACCTTCTTACTTACCTCTTCCTTACCAAGAGTGCTTGTAGGATGCATTGGAGTTTTTGCTAATTTGCTTCCAGGCATATTAAACTTCTTCAGAAGCTCATTCACATACTTAGTCTGATGTATGTAGGTGCCTTCTGGAGTTTGATTGACTTGGATTCCTAGAAAGAATCTGAGTTCTCCCATCATGCTCATCTCAAATTCAGCCTGCATAGATAGAGCAAACTCCTTTCCCAGTGTAATATTGGTAGATCCAAATATAACATCATCTACATAAATTTGACAAATTAACAAGTCTTTCTTAAATGATTTACAGAAGAGAGTTGTATCCACTTTGCCTCTAATAAAATTCTTTTCCAGAAGAAAATTACTTAATCTCTCATACCAAGCTCTGGGAGCTTGTTTTAAACCATAGAGTGATTTCTTAAGTTTGAAAACATGTTCTGGAAATTTATCATTTTCAAAGCCAGGAGGTTGATGAACATAAACTTCCTCTTCTATAATACCATTTAAGAAGGCACTCTTAACATCCATCTGATATAGAGTGATGTTATTTTGTGCAGCAAAAGAAATGAGTAGGCGTATAGACTCTAACCTGGCCACAGGAGCATAAGTCTCTGTGTAGTCAATTCCTTCTTGCTGACTATATCCTTGAGCAACTAGCCTTGATTTGTTTCTTACAACTTCTCCTTGCTCATTCAGTTTGTTTCTGAAGACCCATTTAGTTCCAATAATATTGAATCCTTTTGGTCTTGGAACCAGATCCCAGACTTCATTTCTGGTGAATTGATTTAGCTCTTCTTGCATAGAAAGTATCCAATCATTATCATTCAGAGCCTCATCCACAGAAGTTGGTTCAATGATAGACACCAACCCAAAAAGTGACGTTCCAGATGATTTGAGAAATAACCTTGTTCTGATAGGGTCATCCTTTTTTCCAATAATCATTTCTTCTGGATGAGAAGATTTGATTCTGGATGATCCTTTAACATTTGGTCCGTCAAAAATATTTAAATTGTTCATCTGAGCAACCAATGGAGTTGCATCTGGCGTTGCTTCTGGTCCTTCTGCTTGAGCCTTATCTGCCTCCGAGTCTTCAGAGTCTGTGAGAATGACTTCTCTATCTGCAGAATTTTCAAGCTGCTTTGGCTTTTGATTGCCAAGCTTATCATCAAATCTAACATGTATTGATTCCTCCACAATCTGTGTCTCAGTATTGTATACTCTGTAGCTTTTAGAGCGTTCAGAATACCCAAGCATGAAACACTTATGTGCTTTAGAATCAAACTTGTTCAGATTCTCTTTAGTATTCAACATAAAACATACACATCCAAAAGGATGGAAATAATAAATGTTGGGCTTTCTATTCCTCCACAGTTCATAAGGAGTCTTCTCCAGAAGAGGTCTAACTGACACTCTGTTCTGAATATAACAAGTTGTATTCACTGCTTCTGCCCAAAAATGTTTTGCCAGATTAGTCTCGTTGATCATGGTTCTGGCCATTTCTTCCAATGTTCTATTTTTCCTCTCTACAACTCCATTCTATTGTGGATTTCTAGGGCAGGAGAAATCATGTGCAATGCCATTTTCTTTAAAATATTTTTCAAAGTATTTGTTTTCAAATTCACCACCATGATCACTTCTGACTTTAACAATTTTAAAATCTTTTTCATTCTGGACTTGTTTGCAGAAGTCAATGAATTCAGAATGAGACTCATCCTCGTGTTTCAGGAATTTTACCCATGTCCATCTGCTGTAGTCATCAACAATGACTAATCCATACTTCTTGCCTCTGATGGATGCAGTTTTCACTGGTCCAAACAGATCAATATGAAGCAGCTTTAATGGTCTTGAGGTTGAAACAACATTTTTTGTTTTGAAAGAAGATTTTGAAAATTTTCCTTTCTAACATGCTTCACAAAAAGCATCTGAGTTGAACTTCAACTGAGGAAGTCCTCTGACCAGATTGAGTTTATTAATTTGAGATATACGTCTCATACTAATATGCCCCAATCTTTTGTGCCAGACCCATTGCTCTTCACTAACAGACAGAAGGCATTTTACATTCTGAACCTTAAGTTCTGAAAGATTGATTTTATAAATGTTGTTCTTCATTTTTCCATTAAAGAGGATTGAGTCATCCTTTTAACTGACAGCTTTACAACATTTTTGATTGAAGATTATATCATAACCATTGTCACTTAATTGACTTATGGACAATAGATTATGTGTTAATCCTTCAACAAGTAAAACATTAGAAATGGAAGGAAGGTTACCATTACCTATGGTTCCAGAGCCAATTATCTTGCCCTTCTGATTCCCTTCAAACTTCACGTCACCTCCAGATCTAAGTTCCAGGCTTTGGAACATAGACCTTCTTCCCGTCATATGACGCGAGCAGCCAGAGTCCAAGTACCAGGACTGGTGTTTCAACTTTTCTGCTAAGGATGTCTGCAACAAAAATAATTTTTTCTTTAGGTACCCATATTTTCTTGGGTCCTCTGGGGTTAGTAGGTTTGAAATTCTTTCTGAATTTCTTTCCCTTATAAGCATCCTTGTTCTTCTGAGGTTTTGATTTATTAAACACGGGTTTGTTCAGATCAAAACTTGTGTGTTTAATATCATTTAAATGACCAAATTTGAAATGAGTATATAGAGGAGAATACTTTATGATCATTTTATCAACAGCTTTTGGATTTAAATCCTTCCCAGAAGAAGATTCATATCCAATACCCTTCCTGTTGTTTCTACTTACGCCATAGATCATTAAAGACATCTTGCTTCTATCTAGGCCTCTAGCCAAAAACTTCTGAAAGCTATAGTCATACTCTTCTAAAATATTTTTAGAGCATGATATAGGTTCTGATTCAGATTT
The DNA here is from genome assembly GCA_963859935.3 of Lathyrus sativus. Taxonomy (NCBI): domain Eukaryota; kingdom Viridiplantae; phylum Streptophyta; class Magnoliopsida; order Fabales; family Fabaceae; genus Lathyrus; species Lathyrus sativus. The sequence goes on along the minus strand of OZ012735.1, from coordinate 613,045,555 downwards.
CTGAGCATTTTCTAAATCATTTTTTATTTTAAGTTTTTCTGCTTTAAGCTCAGCAACCTCAGACCTCAGCTGATCATTCTCAGATGCAAGACAACTTTAAAGCTTCTTGTATTTGAGTTTGATTTGGCTGTAGCTTTCCAGAATTTCTGATAAACTTTCAGAACGTTATGCTCTAGTGAGTTCAGAAAATACCTCCTCAGAATCTGATTTTGATTCTGATCCAGATGTTTCTGCACGGTCTTCTACGTCAGCCATAAGTGCCATGTTTGCACATTCTTCGTCTGACTCTGATGAAGATTCAGATGCATCTGAATCATCCCAGGTTTCCATCAGAACTTTCTTTTTATGATCAGACTTCCTTCTTGGCTTCTCCTTCAGAAGTTTTGGGCATTCATTCTTATAGTGCCTAGGTTCCTTGCATTCATAGCACACCACTTCTTCCTTTCCAGATCTTCTGTGTCCAGAAGACTCTTTGCGTTGATCTGGTTTCTTGAAGTTTTTGAACTTCCTCTGTTTATGTTCCAGAATTTGTTGATCCTTCTGGACAGCAGGGACAATTCATCTTCTTCAGAAGAAGAAGATTCTTCAGAACTTTCTTCTATAACCTGCAACGCTTTAACAAATTTGTTAGATTTTAAAGCAACTGACTTACCTTTCTTCTGAGGCTCGTCTTCCTCCAGCTCAATCTCGTGACTCTTTAAGGAACTGATCAATTCCTCCAGAGTGATCTTATTCAGATCCTTCGCGAGCTTCAGAGCTGTCATCATGGGTTTCCATCTTGTTGGAAGACTTCTGATGATCTTCTTGACATGGTCAGAAGTAGAGTAGCCTTTATCCAGAACCTTCAACCCATCAGTTAGGATCTGAAATCTAAAGAACATAGTTTCTACAGATTCAAACTCCTCCATTTTGAAGGCTTCATACTTCTGGATGAGGGCTAGAGCCTTGGTCTCCTTTACTTGGGAGTTCCTTTCATGAGTCATCTTCAAAGATTCAAACATATCAAATGCAGTATCATTGTTTGTTATTTTCTCATACTCTGTATAAGATATTGTATTTAATAAGATGGTTCTTGCTTTGTGGTGGTTTCTAAACTCCTTCTTCTGTTGATCAGACATATATTTTATGTCAATCTTTTTCCCTTCATCATTGGTGATGAGTGTAACCATCAGTTACTAAATCCCACAAATCAGCATCATAACCTAGAAAGAAGCTTTCTATTATGTCTTTCCAGTATTCAAACTTATCACTATCAAACATGGGAGGTTTGGTGCTGATTCTATCTTTATCATCGTATCTGTTGTTGTATGAAGTTGAATTGGAAGCTTCAGCAGCCATGATGAATAAAGAACAAGATATTTAGAGTTTTTCTCAACTGGATCTTTTCTGTTCACGGTGAAGTGAGAACACTAACAGAACCGGAGCTCTGATGCCAACTGAAGGTGAGAAAAACACTTAGAAGGGGGGTTGAATAAGGGTTTTGAAATAATTATGGCAATAAAAACAACACAGTATTTTTATCCTGGTTTGTTGAACTCAACTAATCCAGTCCACCCCAAGGTGATTTGTCTTTCTCAACAAGGACATAATCCACTATATTCAAACAGATTACAGTGTCAACCACTAAGAACAACTGTCTTAGTCTTCTCAAGAAATTCTGACCACAACTTGGTCTTCTTAAGGAACCTTTTACAAATAAATGTAAACTAACAAGTGTTTAAGATGCTTCTAAAAAACTATATCACAACTGTGATTTTTAAACTTAGTTTAAGAACGAATAAAACTATTCAGCTTATGAAAAATATTGTATGAGAGCTTGAGAGTAGTTTTCAATTTGATTTCTCAATAATTCGTCTATTGCGTCAACTTTGAAATGTTGTTGAAGACATCCTTTTATAGAGCAAAAAGTCCAATGCTTGAAGATTGTGCATAGCAGAATAGCTGTAGCCTTTTTGTCTTCTATTGACTTTAGCTTTCCCAGAAGAGGAATGTTCAGGCAAATCCCTTTTGTCTGATTTCCTGTGCCATACATGAATAAGGAAAGAGTCGTTTGGAATATGCCAACGAATATATCTTTGAATAATATTTTCTTCAACAATGCTTCTGTCTCAAAGTTATCAACATCAGAGTCTTGATGTTATCAGAGTTTTGCAGCCAAAGTGCTTCAGCGTGAATATCAATCAGAGCAGAGTTTGAATAACAAAGCCTCTGTACTTGCAGCATAAAGTACTTTTAGAGTCTTCTGAAACAATGCTTGAAACTCTTCATACAAAATCTTCAACTACGCTTCAGAGTCTTCTGCAGCTTCTGCTTCAGAGTCTCTTCTGGCAGCGCTCAGAGTCTTCTGATGACTTGCTTCTGATGCTTCATAGCTTTGCATAGAGTAATGTTCAGATGCATTTTTTCTTCAATAAGAATATTAAATTTAATATCTGAAACAAAAACACTTGAACAAAATTAGAGTATATATGTTCTTAATACAAAATTTCATTAGTGTTATCATCAAAACAATAGATATATATTAAACACCAATTTGTGTTCTAACAAATTCATCCATGGCCATCGATGCTCATCGATAAAATTCTTATTATTAACAGTGGATGAGGAGGAACATAATGCACAAGAATCCATTGACATTGTGGATGTCAACTCCCCCACAACTGAATTCGAGGACACTTATTTCCAATTATCCCCCCAAGCGGTCAGTGGCCATTTTCCTCCCAAGACACTTAAATTCATGGGATTCTTGAATGGGTTGACTGTAACAGTTTTAATCGACACGAGTAGTACCCACAATATTCTCCAACCAAGAATTGCCCAACACCTCAAACATCCAACCAACCCAATCCCAAACTTTTCTGTGATGGTTGGTAACAGCTCAAAGTTATCATGTGATGGTTGGTAACAGCTCAAAGTTATCATGTACATGGCTTTGCCCTCAAGTCCCTGTTACATTATAGAATACCCTTTTCCTTATTCCATTTCATTTACTACCTATTGAAGGAGCCGATGTTGTCCTCGGTATGGAATGGTTAAGAACTTTAGGTCTTATCTTGGCTGATTTCTCAATTCCCAAGATTTCTTTCACTTATCAAAATAAATACATCACTATCTCAGGTGATCCAAAATCACTACCTACCCACTCCTCATACAACCAACTTTGCCACCTTTTTCACACAGACTCTATTACTTCTATACATCTCCTCATTTACCAACCCTCTAATGAACATCCACCCAATCTTACCAAATTCACTCCAAACAGTCTTGACTCCTTAACCCAGTCGCTACCGAACCTCATCAAATCCATATTACACGCTCATGCTGTTCTTTTCAAACAACCTCAAGGCATCCCTCCTTCTCATCCACATGATCATCATATCCCCATTATTCTTAACACTGTCCCGATTAACGTAAAACCATATCGCTACCCATATTCGCAAAAAGAAGCGATGACTACTATTTTTCATGACATGCTTCTTAAAGGTATAATCAGACCTAGCAACAACCCTTACTCTTCACCTGTGTTGTTAGTCCGAAAAAAAGACGGCTCATGGCATTTTTGCGTTTACTATCGCACCCTTAACACGGTAACAGTTCGTGACCGTTTTCCCATTCCTACCACTGATGAACTTTTGGATGAGTTGGGTTCTGCCACTATATTTTCTAAGATTGATCTTCAATCCGGTTATCACCAGATCAGGCTAGCCACAGAAGACACACACAAAACTGTGTTTCGAACGTTTGTCGGGCACTATGAGTTTTTGGTTATGCCTTTCGGTCTAACTAATGCTCCTAGTTCTTTTCAATCGACAATGAATGATTTACTTCGACCTTATTTATGTCGGTTTGTTTTGGTTTTCTTTGATGATATTTTAATATACAGTTCATGCATTTCTGATCATTCTCATCATTTAAAGTTGATTTTAAAGCTACTCTTATCTAATCAGTTTTATGCCAAACTTTCCAAATGTGTTTTCGTTGTTCCTAGTGTTGATTACTTAGGTCATATTATCTCAAGTCAAGGTGTAACCCTAGATCCGGAAAAGATTCAAGCAATAATCAATTGGCCCATGCCACGCTCTCTCACGACACTCAGGGGTTTTTTAGGCCTCACCGGGTTTTATCAATAATTTGTTCATCATTACGCCTCTCTCGCCGCTCCTCTCACCGATTTATTACGTTCCACTAAATTAATTTGGAGTACATCAGCTGAATCAACTTTTATAACATTAAAACAGAAAATGATAGAAACTCCAGTCTTGTGTCTTCCAGATTTCTCCCAAAATTTTGTGCTCGAGACAAATGCTTCAGCAGTCGCTGTTGGCACGGTTTTATCTCAACACGGACATCCCCTGGTATTCTTCAGCAAATATTTGTGCAACCGCCTCCAAGCCTCTTCGGTGTATGTTCTTGAGATGTACGCTATTACAGAAGCTGTAAAAAAATGGCATCAGTATTTGATTGGAAGGCACTTTCACATATATACAGATCAGAAAAGTTTAAAAAATCTTTTAGTTCAAACAATCCAAACTCCTGAACAACAAAAATGGGCTGCTAAACTGCATGGTTTTCACTTTGACATTTTTTACAAACCTGGGAAGTCTAACCAAGTCGCTGATGCTCTAAGTCGTATTCACGCTGAGGATGCAGTGATGTTCCTGTCAATCTCGTCACCAATTTCACTTCTCATCAACCAACTCAAGCAGTTCTACAAAATAGAACAACATGGTCAAAATCTCATGAACAAAGCCCTTTCTGGCCCAACTTCCCAGCCACTATTTCACATCAAAGATGGAATCCTACACTACAAAGATAAGATTTATATACCTCCTATTGAAGAGCTGCGACACAATATCATACAGGAATTTCACTCCACACCAGCTGCGGGTCACTCAGGCCTTCAACCTACTTTGGCCCGCCTTTCCTCTTCCTTCCAATGGCCTGGCATCTACAGAGACACAAAAGCATTTGTTAAGACTTGTTCAGTGTGCCAACAAAATAAATATTTAACAAAAAAATAGGGTCTTCTCCAACCTCTACCAGTACGTAATCAGGTATGGGAAGACCTAACCATGGATTTCATCACACATTTATCTGTCTCATTTGGCCACACCGTGATCTGGGTGATTTGCGATCATCTCACAAAGTTTTGCCATTTCATTGGACTCCCTACCAAGTTCTCAGCCAAGGATATTGCCTTGCATTTTCCTGTGGAGATCTGTCGACTGCATGGTGTTCCAAAGTCCATTATATCTGACCGCGATCTGCTTTTTCTTAGCACCTTCTGGAAATAATTGTTTCGTGCACAAGGTATAACCTTAAAGTACAACACAACGTACCACCCTAAAACTGACGGCCAAACAGAAGTCGTTAATCGTTGTTTAGAAACATATTTACGATGTTTTACAAGTGAATAGCCAAAACATTGGTTCAAGTACTTACACTTAGCAGAATTTTGGCACAACACGACTCTCCATAGTTCTCTCAGTATGTCTCCTTTCGAAGCTCTCTACGATCGGCCACCTCCAGTTTTTCCTCATTATAACACATGCTCCTCTCTTGTACCAGCCGTAGATGCAACCCTGCAACAACGTAAGGAACTCATTAGTACTCTTAAACAAAACTTGGAGCGAAGTAAAAAGAAAATGGAAAAATAGGCCAACCTAAGTCATCAAGAGTGCACCTTTACTGTTGGAGATCTAGTTTTACTTCGCCTTCATCCATATCGACAAGTTTCGGTTCAACGTCGCTTCTCTCACAAACTTGCAAAGCGCTACTTCAGACCTTTTAAAATATTGTAACGGATCGGACACGTTGCTTTCCGTTTGGATCTACCCTCTTCTTCTAAGATTCATCCAGTTATCCATGTATCACAGCTACGCCCTTTCCATGGCTCCGATCTCACGTCACAACTTATTCCACCTGAGTTTCAAGGTCCGAAGGACACGCTACAAGATTTACAACAGGCAAATGGAAGTGAAAGCTCCATTTCACATCTGAACTCACAACAATCCGACGATACGCTCGCAAGTGACAACAAGCACAACAAAGTTTCTGTCTGTGAAAAAGAGAGAAAGGTAGAAATATTTGGTTCTGATGTAGGGGGAACTCAAGTTACTACAGGAATAATGGAAGTACAAAAGAAGGGTGAAAATGAAACAACTCAGGAGAGAGATGTGAAAAAAAAGGGTGTTAACCTTCGGAACACTCCAGACAATGCTTTTAATGAGGTTGAAAAAATAACCCACTTGCTGACCTTGTAAAATCCAACAGATTCCCTCAACTTCAATCTTAGCCACATGATTGCCTTGAGCCTTTCACCACTCAATCTCATCCCTTGCACAATCCCCCATGCAATCTTTCCAAATCCACTCCACAGGTTTTCCCTCACCTGCCCCACATGCAACGCCACCTGTGTCCCACCTGTCCCTTTTTCCATTTAATTTTCAAAATATAAAATAAAAAAAATTAACAATCAAATTTTACCTTATAATTTTAAAATGAAAAGAAAGAATGAAGAGGAAGAAGATGCTGAGGAAGACGCAGAAAGAAAATGAAGAAACAAAACAATAATGCGTGAGTTGTGGGAATCTAAAATGTAATATTTATATTCACATTTGTGTCATGAATTTCACGTTGCAACTTGCGACGTGTTATTCATGTGGCAACATTTTTTATACTGTTGCCTTGCGATATGTATATCACGTGACTACATCTGAAGGAATCCAACGGTCATTTAAGTATAACTGAATCATACTCAGTCAGACATTAGAGTAAATGTTACTTTACTTTTTCTGCAAAAAACTTTGCGACGTGAATGTTACTTCACAACGTAACTTTTTTAAAATTTAAATCTCCCTCCTTCTAAAAACTCTGATATTTTTTTTATTTTAAAAAATAAAAGTTGCAACGTGTTTTACACGACGCAACATTTTTTTTAAATCCCACGCGCTTTACAATCAGTCTTTCATATTAAATTATTAAAAACATTGTGACATATATCTCACGCTGCAACATGCTTAATTTGCCACGTGACTATTTCACGTAGCTGGAGGAAGGATTTCTTGTAGTGAACAAAATTTACTGTTGGATAGAAAACTATTATCATATAGAGCACGCTTATAAAATTTCACATCAACCAAAAATCAATTGAAATGTTAACGAGAATGATAAAAATTAACGATTTTCATGATATTTTGTAAATTATTAGTTTTTATGCATCTATATAGAAGAATTTTGTTATACGAATATTCGGTAAAGAGTTATCGGAGATGTCATATTACTAAGTCCGACACATTTGTGTCATTTGATCTCTCTCTCTCTCTCTCTCTCTCTCTCTCTCTCTCTCTCTCTCTCTCTCTCTCTCTATATATATATATATATATATATATATATATATATATATATATATATATATATATATATATATATATATATATATATATATATATATATATATATATATATATATATGAGAAAAAAAGAAATGCACTGACAGTGTAAAATTCTTAATTTTATTTATAAAATATTGAAATGAGATGATAAATGTAAGAGTTTTAATTAACTGTATGTGTAAAATTGTTTTACACTAACAGTGCACTATATATATATATATATATATATATATATATATATATATATATATATATATATATATATATATATATATATATATATATATATAATTTTATGTTAGATGAAAAAATTTGTGAAAACATAATTCAACCTCTAGGTAAAAGGAAATTGGCTTAATATATGCTTCACCATATGTTTTCACTAGTTTATTGAAGATCATTTAGGTTTGTTTTTCATACATACTTGATGGAAATATATGTCATGTATTTTTGTTTAAAATATTAATTGTATATATGCATCTAGTATTTTTGATTGAGCTAACTCTATATAAATCATGAAGAACAGATGGTTTATTGTTGAATAACTGGATTTCAGACAAGCATCTAAAATGGTTTTCACGTTTCATATACTTGTTTTCTTTATAGTAAAAAAAATAGATAAAAATTTCAAAAATTAATAAATTAAATTTGGATTTCATATAATTAACTTAAAAAGGTAGAGAACATAACATGTATATCTATCCATTTGATTGCACATGTTTTATTTAAAATAATATTATTTTAACAAGTGTAAATTAAAAACATAAAAACGCGAATTTTGTTAAGATACTCTAAATACTACTTTAGAGCATAACATAATTCAATTTTGTATTTGTTATTTAGTAGTCAAGTCACTTAATTGTATATACATATATATTATAAATCAGTTTCATATCAATCTTAATATTAAAAATACATCTTTTTACTCTCTCTTTTCTCTTATTCCTTCGACATTAAAGAGCATTAGCACTAAAAAATTGGTATCTAAAGCTCTAGTTAGTTTCTTGATCATGTTTTCAAGAAACACACGTTGGTGATCATATTTCTGAGATCGTGGGTTGTTAATCGTGTTTGCTGCAAAGATGAATGGTAACAAAGTCATTCTAAATTCTTTTAAAATTCTTGACGAAAAGAATTGCACCCGATGGAGAAAACAGATGCAATCTATATTTTCCTTTAATGAAACCCTAGAATTGGTTACTAATGGCGTTCCTGAGCATGTGAGAACGCAACTGATGCTCTAGAAATACTGCAACGTTATGTTTTATATTCAATCAGTGGTAGACGCGACGAACTTTAATCAAATTTCTCATGTTGAATCGGCGAATGAGGCATGGGATATTCTTGTCAAGTATTACACAAGAGGTGAGAAGGTTAAAGTCGTCAAATTGCAGGCTATTTCTCAAAGGTGTAGAAGTTTGTTCATATCATGAAAGGTTATGGTGAAAACCTAACTGATAAGAGGATAGTTGAGAAGGTAATGCGTACATTGACCCCTAACTTTGATCATATTATCATTGCTATTCAAGAATCTAGCAATCTTGAAACATTGAAATTGGAATATTTGATTGGTTCGTTGGAGGCACATGAGATGTGGACTGTCGAAAGGAAAGGTGTTCAAGATTCGATACAAGCTCATACATGGAATATACATGGTGATTCCATCAAGTTCAAGGGAAAAGGAGCACTACTACAAAATATACCTTTCGTAACACCAATTTTACAACGGCCATAATGTTAATCGTGGTAATAGTTTATTTATGGGAGCTTTTTTTTGATATTTACTATAGGACAATGTCACAACAGTCAAATGGACACGGGGTGACATGGTTCAAATCCCATCACCTACAATTAGCCATTTATCGTGATAAGAATGTTATTTACCTTATATATCACCATGGTGTTTATTGCCAACCATGATAAAAGGTGGTACTTTATTTATATATAAGCGAAATCATCTATCGCTTCAGTACATAACAATCGTCTCTCTAAAAAAATCCTAACAAATCTTTCACTCGTCTCTCTCAAAACAAAATCCTAACAACTCTCTCACTCGTCTCTCTCATATGGAAACCCCAAAACAAAAACATAACAACAAGTCTTAGCAAATGGGTATTTACAAGTTCATTTTCTCTATAGTTTTTTTTTCCTTTCAGAATTTGTTTCAATAGTTTGTTTCATGATGTTTAAGTTTCCTTCTTGTTTTGACTTGTAGGTATGGATGCTTCTTTCAATAAAAAGGATGAAGATAAGTTTAGCCTTATAAACTTGTGTCAAAGATCCAAAATAACATCCATTCAAAATATGCACAAGTTTGCAGGTCTAAATTTATCTTCATCCTTATTTCATTGACAACACATCATTATAGGACATATATGATATGTTTTTGAAGTATTTTATGACTTGATATGTTTGTTATGTTGTGTTTGTTGTTTATGGTTTGTTGTTGATGAATGTTATTGTTAATGTTTGTTTAAAAGATGAGTTTATTATATATTATGTGGTTTGAGTGTCTTCAATCTCTTAGTGAATATATAAATTTCCAAACTGTATTAGAAAATTATGATATGATAGATAAAATTGTATTGAAATATAAGTACACATTTAATTCTTGACAAGAATTCTTCACATTGTTAACTGCATGTTGTTCCTTGACGGTTATAACTTGGTTTAATGATTGTAGGTCTTCAACCACCTCTTTCTCCACCTTTAATTTTGTTTGCAAAGTAAATAATATTTTGTAAAAAGAACTAGAGGTGAAGACAGGGGCAGTTAAAGAACTAGGATCATTAAACCGAGTTCTTACTGTCAAAGAACAAAATACAGATAAGGACTTGAAGAACTCTTATCTAGCATTGAAAGTGAACTTATTCTTCTAATATAACTTAATCAATCATATTATAATGTTCTAGTTCATAATGGAAGGTTATATGTTTAGTGAGCATTGTGTCGCACCTCGAAAATGCATAACGAGAAACGAACCTCGCACAAAAGGCATAGAAATGCGGTTCGACAGAGTCGCCACCGAACTTTATTTATCCCGAATAAATAAGAAAGGAAAATATCGAGAAAACCTTTTAGAAAGAAAGGACAGGAACACGGCTGTTGCAACCGATGTTCCGGGTTCAGGAGTCGGTTACGCAAGGGGAAGGTATTAGCACCTGTTACATTCGTTGTACTCAACGGGAACCTCTTAGGATGATTTGCGATGGGAGTTATCTAAGCTTGCTTATTTTCTTCTCAATGATAAATAGAAATTGGTACGATAAAAGGATAACGATGCTAGGGGAAATGGGTGGTTATAGGATAGGGTGCTCACCAAGGATTGGGGCCATTGTGCCTACGTGTGCTCATTTGGACGAGAATGAGAAATCAGAGCGTCGAAGTTCGACTATGGGAAAGGATAGAGGAAGTGGGAAATGGATAGAAGCTAGACGGAACAACAGAGAAAGATGGAATTGTGTTCACCAAGATCATAGCAATCTTGTGCCTATGTATCTTACATTTAAGAGTGAATGAAGAATCAGAGTGTCCGTAGTTCGTGGACGACCACGAAAAGAGATAGGTTGAATTAGTTTGAATTTGAGTTTGAAGTTTGGTTTGGGGATGAAAGATTGACTGACAAGCAACCCAAGGGGCGTGCCTCAAGAGCTGTCATTCAAGAATTCAAGGAATGCGGGATTCCAAGAACTCATTTCTTTTGAGAGTTAATTGAATAGGGTTAACGAGAAAGAGTTGAAAGTTTTGAATTTGAAAGAGTGAATGAATAACAACTCAAGGGGCATGCTTTGAAAGTTACTCATTCGAAGATCCAAGAAATGCTAGAATCCAAGAATATCCTTCTTTCGCAAGTTTGATTACGAAAATGTTTGAATAAAGATTAGGTGTTTTAAGACGAAAGGGTGAATGAACAACAACCCAAAGCATGCACCTCAAGAGTCAATCATTCGAAGTTTTAAGGAATGCTAGATTCCAAGACTCTTCTTCTTTCGTTAATTGTTTAAGAAAAGCATTTGAATAAAATATTGAATCAAATACGTTGCAAAAAAAGGTGAACTTCGAGGCAAAAGGCAGTCGGCTTACAACTTGATTGAAAATACCACTTGACATTGGATCAAGAGTTTGAATTATATTTGCATGAAAAGACGTGGTGGAATGGAGGTTGGTTTGAAAATGGCTCGACGAGGAATCGAGGGTTTGATTGAAAATGGAATCGACTTGACGATGAATTAAGGGTTAGGTTGTGAGAAATGATACTAGTCCATGAGGGTGCCCCCAATATCGAAACCACGATGAATCGTGAAAGCGTGTGCAATAGGTTGATGGTGAATGCGTATGAGCACTCGACTTACAGAGGGTGTTTGAAAATGGCTCGATGAAAAATCGAGAATTAGTTTGAAAATGGTTTTAATCTACGCTAGTCCCTGAAGGTACTCCTAGAAGATAAACCATAATCAAAGAAATACGAATGCATACATCGAAATGGGAGAGGGATATATGTGAGTTACACGGGATTGCACGAAATAAATAGTCTCGTTGTAAGGTAGCCCAAGAGAAAGCCGTGTGTATGCGAATTTTCCTAAACTATGCCTTGAGCAAAAGTCGGGTAAAACTCCAAGCTAGGGTTTCTGGCAGAGTCTAATACTCCATTGCTCGGACAAATAACCAACAGTCCACCAATTTAGACTTTTAGATTTTGATAATTGTTATGTATTTTCGAAGAGATTATGAATAAGAGATGAACAATATGAATATGTACAATATGAATAATATAGCAATATGAATAATATAGCAAGATATATAACAATATAATTAAGATAATATTCACAATAGTATAATCAAGATAATAGCAATCAAGTATATGAACAAGATAATATAATCGAGATATAATTGACTAAAATTAAAATAGTTGTATATTGACAGAAAGTAAATTTAGTGGCTAGTTGATTTTTGAATTGAATCGGGACGAAATATAACGCTAAACTGTTGTAGCTCGACTTATGACGAAATTCAAACTATAGAAGGTCACGTCAGTTGATATTTGTGCTAAAAAACAAGATAGAGAAATGATATTGAGGATCATTCTCCTATTTAATTGTGTCACACGGACCAAAAAAAGAGGGGGATCTCGTCTTAATCATAAACTCGTGTCAATTACTCGAAGGTAGCCTATCACGATCCCAAAGTAAAGAAAATGACCCAAATGGTTATTTTTCATAGATTTGACATGGTGAAGGTTATCGACTTCGATAAATCGAAGTTTAAGAATTCAAAGACTTCATTGATCGATAAAAATAAACTAAAATCGGGATGACAAAGAAAACGAAGAAAATGAAAATAAAAAATGGTCTTGGTTTCATCGCCACTTATCAATAGTTTGACTAATGGCGACTTTGTTGGTTTCGTCAATGACCCTTAAAATGGAAATGATAAAAAAAAAAACAATATAAGTCAATAGAACTAATAAAAAATTTAAACCTAGTGAGAATGAAAATAAAAATAGAGAGGGGGGAAGAAACACAAGAGGGATGCGGGAAACGAGTGAGAATCATATGGGCCCCAAAAGCCCATCATCTCACCAAAAATGGTCATGTTCAAAAAAAATGATGAAGAAAAACCACATCAAACGGGTTGTGGAAATCCAATATACCCGACTCAATATATCATTAGGTTTCCCAAAAGTCAAACGTATCTTCACCATTTCAAACCACAATAACATTTCACCCTTTCTTTGAACACGAGATAAACGAAAGAATTAACACAATGAGCTCGCATCCGCAACAGGGTCAAGGACGGGAAGGAGTAGGATCAACCTTTTCTTATCTCTCTTCTCCGTCAAATTCACTCTCTCTCATCTTCGATCTTCATATACCGATCGTGTTTCTGTCAATGGTGTGGGTTTCGTGTAATTTGTGAGGATTTGGTTGAGGCTGCGGAAGATGATTCAAAGTGAGATGAAGACGGTGTATTCAAGGATTTTCCTTTTCTGATTTTTTCTAGTTCCAACAGGTTTGCGACTTTCGTTCTGGTTTTATTTGGATTTACATCTTAGTTTACCCAACTTTCTTCATCTCTATTTTCGCAGGTATCTTATAGCTATTGATGTTGTGGTTTAACAGAAGCTTGGGTCGGATGAGATTTTTGTGGGTTGAAAAGAAGATGAATGTGTTGAGCGAGGAAGGATTTCTGTCAAAACACAGTATATCCCCCATGTAAAGGATGGAGGCCGCGACTTTTATAGAGGATATGAAGGGTCTTTTGGGGAGAAAAAGAATTATGGTTTTCTCGTCATTTTTTTTTGTCGTTTGCAGGTTTTGTGCATATTGAATCCTAAGGTTGTTTTGCAGATTTCACGGGATCTCATTTTCAAACAAATTTTTGTCATGTGCATTTTGTTGGTTTGGCTTAGAAATTCATCATGTGCTGAAGGTTAATATATGTTGCATATTATGAAACTTTGCAGGTATACCAGTTATGCAGGGTAGGCATTTGGTGGCAATGACATGGTGTTGGTATGAACGTTGCAGCTCCATGATATGCACAGTTTTGTGGATACAAGTGGATCGGCTCTTTTTCTTTTTTTCCTTTTTTTTACTGTTATTTGATTGATCCTTTTTTGTAATTGGCAATGATGTGTGAACTTGTCATAAAAGAAATTATGGGTTTGAATTTGGGCTTTTTATTTTATATACTTTTTCAATTGGGCTTGAAATATCCTCTTACCACCCATTGTTGACTTGAACTTGATTTGTCCACCTTTTGTGTGTGAAACCATGTAATAGACCTTGTATCTATAACAATATATAAAGGCAAAACACACTTTTGGTGTAGCCATTTTTATTTCTAATTTTTTCCCTAATAAATTGATTTTATTACATTTTTTTATTGGTTAGTTATTATTCTTCATCTTTCATAACTTCTATGCGGTTTCTAAACCAATAAATATTCTCTCTCCATTTTATATATTACCCATTAGATAGATTAAGAGAGGAAAAAATGTTGGAGAAGCAAATGAAAGATATGAAAGAAAGAAGACAAAGATGAAAATAAAAGAGAAAGATAATAATGGTAACTTTTATCTTTTCTATACTATTTCTTTAAATTAACTTTAATTTTTCTATCATGTTCTTTTGGCAACCCTTATTAATTTTTTGCTTTTAATTAGTTTGAAGACATTGAAGTAGAAAAAAGTTGTTGTTAACATAAACATAGAGATTTTTTTTATGAAGAAGAGGTTATTTTTCCAATTTTCATACTATCTTTTTTTAATTTTAATATTCTCACTAACTTTTAAAGTTTAATTATTTTGATTGATTCGTTTACCCATTTTTAATTTTATTCATTTTGTTCTATTGTTTGATTAATATGATGAATATTATTGCAAATTATTCAGTATCATCGAAAATACATAAAAAAGAAAGGAGTCAAATTTCTTTGTGTTCTTATTATTTTTAATGTGTAATTAAGTCTTAATGATAAATTCATATTTTTGGTGTAGTTTCTTTGAGTATCAACTGTATAATGCCGCTTTTTTAATTCACGTATCATTCCTTTTGTTTTAAGCATTCTATCATTTCCTTTCTTTATCACATACTACCTGCATTTTTATCTTCTATATTTTCATTTCTTTTTAATTTTTCTTCTTCAAAATTTAAAGTTTCTTAAATATTTGAGAATATCTAATAACTTTAATTTTCTTTCACATACTTTCTACATCACTGTTTTTATATATTTAATAATCGTTCTTAATTTTCTTTTTAGTTTTTAACAGATATATCAAGCAAGATAGAAGAATGTGCAAGAACTCAGAGACATAATTTTTCAAAACGTAACAGGTATAAACCATCCACTTATAATTGTTTCTATAGATTGGATTAGTTATTAAAAGTTATTCATTTTTATTATATTACTTTGTAGTTTTATGTATTTTTGAATCAACTCTATGTAAAATTATTATTAAAGTTGTTAATTATTATATAAATTCTATTTTAATTCTAATAAATTTTATTAATATCTGCGAACACTCCACTGAAGAAGATACGTAATACTGAAAAATATCTTATGTATTTGGTTTTACAATGTTGATTGATTATCTCTCTTCTTTCCTCTCTTAAATTCTTCGTTTAAAACCAAAGAAAAAACTCATCTCTCCCATTTTTATTTTTTTAATTATTTATCTTATGTTTTTTAAGCAAATTGAAGAAATTATTAACTTCAAAAGAGGCAGAATGCTAAATATATGTGGCAAAACTTGAAGGGATTTCAAATGATTTTTTTACACAAATATAATTTTCTATGCGATTATTGAAATGAGTGCACAGAAGATACTTCAATGAAATTGTACAGATATTCTAATTTATTCATATTTCTTAAATTTTATTTATTATATTTTTTCTCTTTATACGATGTCTATTTTACTTAGTTTTTGAAGATTCATTTATATGTTTTTTTTGTCTAACAAGAACGTAGAGCTTTCTTTTAATCTCTCAAAGTTTTGTTTAATTCACTCTATGTGAGATTAATTTGTTTGTGGATTTTATTTGTATTTCTCTCCCTAACTTTTATTTATGATTTTTTTTTATTCTCATAAAAAATTTCTTTCTTTTTATAATATTTATTATGGTTTTTCTAAACTCTACTTAATATATTCTATAACTATAATCTATTCTATAACTATAGATAAAGATAAAGAAGATAGATGATTTTGGACAGAACTATTTCATTTCTATTTTATCCTTTACGTTGTACACAATTTATTTAATTTTTAAAAATAAAGTGCTAACAAAATGATACTTTTTTTTATAAGATGTGCATAAATCAAAGTTGGTTTTTTTTAATGGAAAAAAAAAACCAATTTTGATAGTTATGCATCTCTTACAAAAAATGATTGAAGTGCAAAACACACTTATAAATGAATAGAAAATGGGAATTCATTCATTCAGCGGCAACATGAAAAAAAAAATACATCATCATACTCCACTATTTATAGTTTGTCAAAGATAAATAGAGGAAAAAAATTATTCATCTTCATCTCTTATTTGGTCATCAGTCTCTAATTTCCTCTCTAATTCTTTATCATACTTTATTGTTAATTGATATAAAATTTCTTTTCCTTTACAATATTATAATTATTTCTTTAAGAGATGATTTGTCTTTATTTTTAAATCATATTTTGTTGACTTTACATTTGGTTTTTGCAACTAAATATCAAATTATATTGATTTGGTTAGAGAATATTATTAAACACAGTGAAACATTATTTTTAAGTGTCTTTCTTTTTAAACCCTTTGATCTTAAAGATAAGAAATATAGGAATTATTTATTTATGAACTGATTCATTTGTATTTAGTACAATACTAATAATCTATAATCTATAACATATATAAAGGCAATATTTGGTTTTTGGTGTAGCTTTTTTTTATACCAAATTTACCCTTATTTTAAAATATATAACTTACGCAATAACTTCCATTGAACTACTACTATCATCTTTCATATAACTCCTTACTAATAACTCCCCACATAACTTCCATGTAAAATTAATATTAAATAAAAATATATCATTTATATTTATATGTGTACAATAAAAAAGCGGACAGACGGGCACGCGAGTGCCCGTCTGGACGCTAGTATAAGAGAAAACCAACAATAAATATTAAAGACTACACACACCTCCAAGATTATGCAGAGAAATGAGAATCAAATGTTAAAACATTTCTTAAAGTATTTGATCTGACCTGATCAGAAGGGGATCACGGGCTGGCCACACGCTGTTAGACTGCTACCTGTTCACCGGTGATGAGGAGGAGAAAGAGGGTGTACCTGCAAAACACTCTGATGCCAAAGTAAGGAGTTGGGTAGAGTGAGAGCAAAGTACAGAAAATGGGTAAGAAGTGAATTACCTGACCCTCTTGTGAAATAGGGTATTTATAGAGAGACCCCAGCGCTGGGCCAACGGTCACTTGTGTTGGGCTGAATTGTCAGGCCCAACTCAGGTGACTGCTAGGGCTTACGTGGCGTAGTGAAGACCAAGACATGGTATTCGCCCTAGTTCAACTGCCCCGTGATCTCCGAAAAGTGGGTTTGACCTGCTCTTTCAGAGGTGGGCAGTTGGTTGATGACGTGTCCCTGCAGAGGGAAGAACGTGTGAAGGTCACGTCGTTCTGCCCACGGGGGGAGCCCGGGAGATTCCCCGGGGGTCTTGCTCGATGGCATGGGAATACCGCCCGCGGAGGGCGGTGCCTGGTCGCTCGTGCGGTTCACTTTCCCGGCGTGGTTGGGACGGTTCTCCCTCGCGGGAAGGTCATTCTAACAAGTCGGAGATCTTGTGCCCGACGCGGTAGCTCGGACCGGGCAGGGCCTGGTGGGGCATTATTGGGCTGGGCCAGCATAACTCAGCCCGGGGCCTAGTCCAGAACAGGAGCCCCCCAAGTCGTTGCTCCGGGGATGGGAGTAAGGACTTGATGACGTCGCTCGGGGGAAGTGGACCTGTCCGGGCAAAGACAACCCCGTGCGAAGACGCACGTTTATTGTCGTCGATCGGCCGGGCTCGAAGGCGGGTATTGGCGGGGAGAGGTGGAGAGACGCGTCTGTCTGCTTCCGCTACGTGTCGCGTTCTGGGTGGCTGCTAGGGCGGCTACCCTAGGGTACTCAAGTGTCTAGCGACGCTTCGAGTCCCGTGCAGGGGTATAAATGAGCGGACCCCTGCTCATTTCTCACTTTTCGCCCTCTGATTCTCCAATTTCCAGCCTGTTGTTCCGCCGCCGTCCGATATCTCTGCTGTTGCCGCCGCCACGTTCTCCATCGCCGATTTTATCCTAGTAAGTTTTCCCTTTCTTTTTCTCTTGTTTTTCTTGTTTGTCTCTTGAGCATGGCCGGGGCCGGTTGAATGCCCCGAGGGGCGGCGAAATCTCCGCCGTTCTCGAGGGTTTGTTAGGATTTTTATTATGAAAGTCCCGGGGAGAAGCGTCTTTTCCGATGAGTGCCCCGAGGATGGGAGTCTTTTCCGATGAACGTCCCGGGGAGGGTAGCTTTTTCTGATGAATGCCCCGGGGAGCGCTTTCTTATTCCGACGAATGTCCCGGGGAGCGCTCTTTTTCTCCGATGAATGCCCCGGGGAGCGACGTCTATTCTGATGGATGCCTCCGAGGTGGGTCTGCCGTTCGGGTCACACGGAACCGGGGGGTAGGTTAGGGCAGACCCCCCGGGGACGATGCTCGGGGAGTCCTCGTCGCCCTTTCACTTGACTTGCGGTGGAAGGGTGAATTTGATCTCTGTCATCAAATTCACCGTTACCTTCTGCTTTTCAGGTGTTTAATGACTACGCTCATCTTGGGCACAATGGTCGAGGACAATGAGCCAGACGTTCCCCATTTTGACGAGCGCGTCGTTCCGATCGCAGACTGGGTGGCCGAGGAGCCCCTCACCACGCCCTCCTGCTTTGCTGCTGACCCGACGGGGGCTTATGCAACCGTAGAAGACCGGGAAGAGGGGGAACCTCAAAATTGGCAAGTCTATCGCCCCCGCCAGGTCATCGGATCTGCTCGAAATACGGGCGGATGCGCTTTCCAATGTACGAGTTTTACTTCAAAGAGGCTAGGCTCAGGTTTCCTTTCTCGGACTTTCATCTGGGCCTCTTCGACTGGCTAAGGCTGGCCCCGTCACAACTGCACCCCAATGCCCTGACCTTTATTCGGGTCTTCGAGCTCGTGTGCCAACATCTCCAGATCTGCGTCACGCTGCCATTGTTCTTTCGGATTTTCCATCTGCAGCGGCAATCGGTAGGGGGTCGGCATGGTTGGGTGTCATTCAAGCAGCTGGGCAGGCTTTTCAGGACGTACATGGATTCCGTCCGAGATTTCAAGAGCCGTTTTTTCATGGTCAGCCCCATCACGCACGAAGCGGTCCGCTCGTTGTATTCGGAAGGGGAGAGGATAGTGGATGGTCGCCGCGAGGCCGTCATGTTGCCCCGAGTGCACGTGGAGTGGTCCCTGGATCATTATTCTCGGGGAACAGGCGGGTACATCGTGCGGGCGGGGACGCTTGACGAGGAGGATATGGCCAGCTACATGAAGATAGTTTCTTTCGTGTGAAACTTGCCGCCGTCGAAACTGGTCAGGCCTGACGGCCAGTATATCCTCGACAGTTACGAGAACATTCGGGAGACGGCGAGGTTGATCAACACAAGGCTCTGCTCGAGTGTGCCTCAGAGGAGGACGCTCTGTGTTACCTAGGTGATGGCCGCTTCGTTCCCTTTCGACCTGATGTCCTTAGCTTTTTGCTGACTAGTTTTCTTTTGTCGTGCAGGGAACATGGCTTCTGTCGAGGAACGGGTGAAGAAGCTGCGCATGTCGAGGACCGCTGCCTCTCCGAAGACGCGAGTGACTCAGTTGGCTGGGCAGTCTTCCGCCGAGCAAGATGGAAGGGGGTCGTCGGCGTCTCCGACCGGCAGCCAGTCGCCTACTTCCCAAGGGGTTCCGAAGAGAGCGAGGGTCCAGGAGGATACGCTCGTGGTCGATCTGTCAGCCGAGTCTTCCGAGGAGGGTTACCCCATCGCCCCCTGTCACCAGCATCCCGGCTACTTCCATGGGGCTAGGTCGTCCAACATTCCGGCGGGAGAGGAGAAGGCGGTCCTGGGCGCTGACCGTGCGACGAGAAGGCAGGTCCTGACTGAGGATTTGGCTGCATTAATGCGGACTTTCACCACGGTGATGGTTCTGAGCGAAGAGAGCTGCTCGGCCGTGGAATTGTCGAAGCTGCAAGGGGATATCGCGTTCGTGCAGTCTCGTCTGAACAAAGCGACCGAGGATTTGGAGGCAAGCCGAGTGAAAGTGAACCAACTGACCGACGAGCTGGAGAAGGTTCGGGGAGAGGTGGACCTCGAGGGCAAAAGATGCAGTGGCGTTGGGGAGAAGCTGAAGGCTGCCGAGGAGGAGCTGCGGGCGTCAAAAGCTTAAGTCGTGGAGCTCGAGGGTGATCTCTTTCCCGGGGATGAAGAGACCGACGACGACCGACTGCTGGTTACCCGGGCTGATCTGCTCGCCAGGATACGCGTGCTGGAAGGGGACTACCTGGATGGTTTTGCCGCGGGCTTCAACAACACCGTTGCTCAGCTCAGGGTGGTGAACTCCGGGGTTGCCTTTGTTGAGGACGGGATCCGCCCCTTTCATGAGATAGTTGATGATCGGGTGGTTGACCCCAGCGCCGAGGAGGGTGGCACCGTCGTCCCTGGTGTGGAGGCTGGAGCTGATGGAGAGGAGGGAGTTTAGATTGGTCTCGGGCCTGCGTGCCCGCGTATTTCGGCCTGTGCGCCATGTTTTGTATTTTGTTTTGTCGGGCCTGCGCGCCCTTGTTTATGTAATATTGACTACTGGGCTGGTTCCCGCTTTTGATTAATATATTTTGGAAATTGTCTAAGTGTGCACCTCGTTTTTGCATGTGGTTTATGCTCGTTTTATTTCTGCCCGTATTTGTATGATTGGGTTATATATGTTTGATATGTATGTGTTAGTATGCCACCGGGTCTGTCCGAGGTAATAGCTCGATAAAACTTGTTACCGGCGATGAAGGGGACTAGCCGGTTTGGCCGGTGTTGTTGCCTGACCGGTTCGGGGGTAGTTCTCCCTGCGGCGTGGACGTCCCATCGCGAGCTGGGAGTCTTGTCGGTTTTGGTACGGCGGTGGGGAGTCTCGATCGAGGTGTTCCCTGCCGAGCAAGGCCTTCTGCCCGCGCACACAAGAGGCAGGGCTTGCTTTTTCTGGTCGTTAGTAGACGCGAGGGAGTGCGATGGTACCATGTCGCCCCCTAGTGGTCGGGACGATGGTTAGTCGCGGGCAGTGTTTAACTGTAGTACCGCTTAAGTGTCGCGGCGTTCCATGGTCGAGCTAGTTGTTCCCCGTGCAGGTTTTCGAGGTAATAGGCCCCGTGCTCCGTCTGGTTGCGGACACGGTAGGGGCCTTCCTAATTCACAGCCGTTTTGCCCTCGTGTGAGTCTTTCTGGTTTCTGCGCATAACTAAGTCGCCGACTTGGAAGTCGCGTTTGAGGACTTTGTTGTCATGGCGAAGTGTTACTTGTTGTTTCAACCGGGCTTCCCGGAGGGCTGCTCCTGAGCGGATCTCTTCGACGAGGTCGAGCTCTTCACGTAAGGCGCCGTCGTTGTCGTCATTGTCGAGGGGAGCTTCAGTTCGTCTGGATGGCTCGCATATCTCGACCGGTATCACGGCTTCAGTTCCATACGTGAGGCGGAAAGGGGTTTCTCCCGTGGAATCGGCAGTATTTCGATTTGTCCATATTGGGTTTGGGGGGCGTCGGCCGGGGGAAACGGACACCTCCCAGGGCAAACTCGGTTTTGGCGCATTCGGCCAGTATGCGCTCGCGGGAAGCGACTAGGGCCGTGTATTCCGTGAATCGACCCGCAGGGCCGCGTTGTTCGCGTTGTTCGTGTTGTTCGTGAGGTTCGCGAGGGCGATCTTCCCGACAACGATCACCTCCCCGTCGATGGTTCGAGGCTCCATCATGTCGGTGCCCGCGAGGGGCCTCCCTGTCTCGGGTGTCTCGTGCGGAGTTGGCTGCTTGGGTTTCCTCGAATCGGATATAATGTGCGGCTCTGTCGAGAAAATCCTGGAGGGAGGTTGGTCGGTGTATGCCTACGGCCTCGTAGAACTTGGAGTCGTGGCGTAGACCCTGCTCCATTAGGTAGCGCTTCATCTCGTCTGACGTTGTTACCTGCACCGCTTCCCGGGTGAATCTTTTGATGTACTTTTGGAGAGTTTCGTCGGGGCCTTGGATTATCGCCCCGAGGACAACCTCCGTCTTCGGATGGCGCCGGGACGCTGTGAAGTGTTTTGAGAATAGGTCCTTCAGGACTCTCCACGACGTGACCGATTCGGGCTCCAAACTTTTGTACCACGTCATGGCGCCTTTCCTCAGGGTCGTCAGGAATAGCCTGCACTTGATAACTCCTCGGACGTTTTGGTAATCGAGCATGGCCTCGATGTCTTCCAAGTGATCATCTGGGTCGGATGTGCCGTCGTACGTCGATAGTGTCGGAGGCTTCTCCATCCCGTGGGGAATGGGGGCGGCCATGATTTCTCGGGACAACAGAGTGCGGTAGTCGTCTTCGTTGCTGAGAGCGGGTGACTGAGGAGGAGACGAGCCGTTTAGAATAGGCACCTGGTTTCGGGTCCTCGGCCTCCTGACCGGGGGTTCGACGCGCGGATTCCTGACCGGGATCGCCGAAGTGTTCTGGCGCCTCCCGCGAACTTGTCTCGCTGGGGATCTGGTGCGTTCTCACACCACTTCTATTCGGGGCCTCTCCATCCGAGGTCGGCAATTTCGGGATTGAGGCGAGGGACTCCTCGAGCCCCCATTCTATTCTCCCCGCGGGGGGGTCTGGGGGGGGGCCCTCCCGCTCCAGCGCTCCAATTCGTGCGTTCTGCTGGAACAGCAGCTGGTTCATCTGGTTGATGGCCGCAAAGAGGGCGGCCACTGTTGGGTCCGCCCCCTCTGGGATAGGAACGGGTTGGAACGCCGCTGGGCTCGGGGCCGGTGGTCGGCCTGGCGCAGCAGCTCTGCGGATGACGGAGAAGCAGTCTGGCCGTCTCTCTTGTCGGTCTCCGCCGGACGTGACATCTCCGTCTGCTTGCCTCCGTTGGCGGCGGCGTTGAGTACGAAGTCGTGCATGGTATCGTCGTGGTGTGGGCTAGCCATGACCGTGGAGTGCTGGTGAAACTTTGGTTTTCTCCTCGGAGTAACGGGGAAGTTTCTGTTCCCACAGACGGCGCCACTGTGTTGCACCCTAAAATTTGCTCAACCTATTTTACCTGGTTTATGTTTCAATTGCATTGTCATTTGCATAATAAGTCATGTACATAGTCTAATCATTTGCATAGCATAGCATAACAAGTCATCTAACAGGGGATCAAGTGTCATTCTTATCAGAAAGAGGCCCATCAAGGGGTTTATTCAAGCTCAAGACCATCCAAGTAATCAAGGAATGAGTTGAAGCTTTGAGAAGGTTGAGGGTCAACCAGTGGCTTTCTCTCCTAACTTGAGGGGTTGAATATCATCAATAAGTGTGTGAGCCATGGCTGAGGGTATGGAATGTGCATAAAGATCAGGGAAGACCTAGAGGGTTGTTTTGAAGATGAGTCAAGTCATTGGTGTGATTACAAGAGCTACAGTTGAATGCAGTCAACTAGGGTCATCTGGGTCAACCCTAGGTCAACCCTAGGTCAACTGAGTGATTGAAGGGCATCAAGGCTTACTTGGAGGATGTGGAATTCATGATTTGATATGTGGATATATGTGTGGTGTTGTGCCAAGGAGAAATAAAAAAGAATCAAGAAGAGGAGTTACTAAATTAGGGTTTCAGTGTAAAAAACCCTAATTTAGGCCTAACTTCCAAGCCAGATAAGTCAAAATGCAAGCTTCAAATGAATTCTTGGTCGACATGAAACTTGTAGAGCTTATCAATAGCTTTAATTTGAGTACTAGAAGTATTCAAGAAGATTTGTAGAACTCAAGTTATGGTTCTTGCAAGTTATGGGTCATCAGAGGACACTGAAATTTATCTGTGAAAGTCACTTGACTTCCAAACAACTTTTGCCCATCAAGGGGTTTTCAAATGGATTCTTGGCCAACATAAGAGTTGTAGATCTTGATCTTAGATTTAATTTGAGTACTATAAGTCCTCAAGAGTATTTGTAGAACTCAAGTTATGGTCTTGACAATCCAGGGGTATTTTGGGAAAGTTGAATTATAGGTCATTTTTCAACATAGGTCCAAATCTCCATCTTCCACTCCTCCAATGGAAAAATATTCAACATGAGATGTGTTCAAAATGATGTGTTTAGGCTAGATAAGAGGTCATCAGAGTTTGGAATGACTTGCTTCACAAAATCATAAAAATGACCTAAAATGAAGGTATATTTTAAATGAACCAAAGTTGAAAATTGGGGTTTTTGATCTACACAACCAAACCAAGCCATATGACATACCAATTTGATTTTAAAAAGCATTTTGAGAACATTGACATTGCCACAATTTTGAATTAAGGGTTATTTCAAGAACTTGCTTTGTAAATTGGTTACTTGAACCATAAGGCACAATTGCAAAACCTCATTTCCAAGCAAATGCAAGGCTCCTTTCCATCCATACACCTCCAATATCTCATTTGGAGAGAATTCAAACTCAGAACAAGTGCAATTACAAGCCAAATCATGAGCTGGTATGAGTGCATAGCATGACATGAGATCTCATGACATGAGATGGTGAATTTCTCATTGGATCAACCTAGAACTTTCTAGAGTCTTCATTCACACTCTATATATGCATATGAAGTGATCCCAAGCAGGAGTTAGAGAGAATTGGGAGAGATTTGTGAGATTGCAATTTGAAACTTCCATGTGCAATTCAGAATCGGTTACAAGCTTTTACACCATTTCAATCCAAGATTTTGATTGTTATAGCTTCCATTTGTGTTAGTGAGTGTTTCCAGATCAAGTTCCAAGCAAATTGGTGGAGAAATCGTGTTCTTGCAATTGAATTTTATCACCTGCAACTCAGAATCGGTTTCCATAAGCCAAGCTATTTCAATTGATTCTTTTGCATACAGAAGCAAGATTATAACTCATTGAAGGTGTCTGGAAGTTCCTAAAGCTTGATATGAAGATTTCATACCTCTGTGCATCAAGATTTTGCAGGTATGTACTTTTCACTCCATGGCATGATTTAGGTAGTTTCAATCTGTTTTGATTAGTTAGATTCAATGTAGGTTAGTGTATGAAGCTTTCTGGTAGCTTTAGGATCGATTTGGATGCAATTAGTGGAGTGATGCAATTTCTGTTCATGATCGTATCTTGGCATTCT
Organism: Lathyrus sativus; assembly: GCA_963859935.3. Taxonomy (NCBI): domain Eukaryota; kingdom Viridiplantae; phylum Streptophyta; class Magnoliopsida; order Fabales; family Fabaceae; genus Lathyrus; species Lathyrus sativus. The sequence goes on along the minus strand of OZ012735.1, from coordinate 613,020,292 downwards.
TGGTGTTATAATCATAGTTTGATGGCTAGAAATGATCAGTGAAACATGGTGAAGAGATTAGGCTATTCAATTTTAGGTTTGGTGAGATTCCATCCTTGACCAATTTCTGAGTTTCCCATCATGTTTTGAGGAGGATTAGGTTTCAATGATTGTGGATGCCATGATTAGATTCAGTGTAAAATTTCAAGCTGGTTAGGGTTTTTAATTTTGAATTTTGATGGAGATTTGGTGGAATTCGATTGAGGAAGATGAAGATCTCTAGCTCTGCATCCATGGCGTTTTCTTTTCCCTCCCACTTTCAAAAGGTTGAAGATTACCTCTGCACCATTGGATATGAGGAAGACTTTGACCCAAAACGAGATCCAACGACCATGTTTTAATCTCAATTGGTGAAGAGGACTCTGAGGAGTAAAACGCAGCGTTTCATTAAACGTTACAGCTTGGGCTTAAGTGAGACTTGATAACCACACCCCTGTTTATAAGCCCAATAGATTTTACACTAATATCCATTGCTATTCGTACCGTGGATTTTTCATTTTTCTCTATATTTTCAAGTTAATTTTCTGAATGATATTGGGCCTTAGGCGCTTGGCTACCTACACCCCTCTCTGGGCCCAGTTAAGAAAGTGCATTGATTCTGATTGCTATTTGACACACATATTTTCCATTTTCTCATATTTTTTTATATTTTCACACTTTATTTTAATTTCTTAGGAAATTCATAATAAATTGAAAACATAACATTTTTGTATGGGAGTTTTTTCTCCATTCTCATAATTGTCTCAAGAAAATTATAAAAGAATAAAAAATGTTCATCTCATGCATTTTTCTATTTTTGGTTTATTTTTACTTTTAATAGCTTTTATTTCATTTTCATTTGATACATGTTATTTGCTGAATTTAGTATAAGCATTTCACTTTGATTTTTGATGCCATTCTTTTTTCTATAGTTAGATTATAGTATTAGGTTCCCCTTGGAATTATTTCACATTTTTTTGATTTAATTTTAATTAGTTTTGAATAAGGAACTTTAGTGTGCTAGAATTAGGGTTTGAACTTGACATAGGTGCATTTCAATACATAGTTCTTGGGTTTTTAGTTTGATTTAGGCCTTGGGGTTTATGTGGGGTATAGGGTACATAGCTAGGGTCCCTTAGAAATTAATCTAGGATTTTATGATGAATATTTCCATTTGATTTGATTTTTGCAAGTTGGTTGTTCTGGATGTGTTTCCCTCTGGGGATGTTGTTTTGTTTGTGGAGTTTTGGGCCTCTTCTTTGGGTGTTGAGACTTGTGTTTGGCTTGAAGATTGTATGAAGACTTTGAGGATGATTGAAGACAAATAATGATGCTTGTGCTTGAAGATTGCTTGATGAAGGCTTAGGAGATAGGAGATATAGGGAGAGCTCTAGGAGTAGACTGATTTCTTCTGTCAAACATAGAGAGCTTCTTGTGCCTCTATTCCATCCTATGACACAAGGTCCCATAAAAGAGTTCCATCTCTCCTTAGGAGGGATGTAGAGCATGCTTTGACTGGGTAGGACCTTGAGGATACCTTTCACTAGCTGTGTTAAGATCTTAGTGATTTCCCTGGGTTGTCATTAAGCCTTTTAACATTCCAACTCCCTCTATCAGTTAATTCTCTCCTGTGAGTGTTTGCCTTGAAGATGGAAGTTTATTGAAGATGAAGTGCATTGAAGATTGGGGAAGATGAAACTTGTACCTGTCAAAGCTGGGTATCTATTGAGGACTAGGGTTTTGCTGCCAACTGAAGATGTCTACTGGTTGTGACTCAGTGCTTGCTCAAGTGGAAAATTATTGGAGATAAGAGCTTATATGAAGCTTGAAGACCATTGGAAAGTGAAGATGGGATCTTGCCTAAAGTTGTTGCTGTCAACCTTTTGTTGTTTATCAACTGTAGCTGCCAGAGCTGGTGCTGTTTAACTTGCTTACTGTAGGAGCTAGTGTGGCTGTCTGAGCTGGTGTTGGTGGTTTTCCTTGCTGTATTGTTTGTTGGTTTTCCCTTAGGTTTGAGGTGGAGCTTGTCTCCTCTTGCCTATTTCTTTCTCCCTTGCTTCGCTTGTATTTCTGCATCTCATGCATTTTACTGTTTACTGTATATCTGTTGTTTCTTTTCCGTTTATCCCCTAGGATCTCTGATTTCCTCTGTGCAGGAGGGAATTACGACAGACATTAGGTTGTAATCCATGCATGATAACATTAGGGTAGTTTTGATTCCCCTTTCAAACCCTGGGTTTTTAAACTTCTCTTCTATCTCAGAACAATTCAAAACACGGTAATAAAGATAGTCGATGTCGTACGCTACGAGCCTTAAGCTATTTGAGAAAGGTTGCTGGAGGGTCACTCTTCAGTAACCTGATTGCTTAGTGTGTTACCCTTAGGGTGACATACGATGTAGTCACCCTCAAATCATAGTCTCTAGTACGTCAGAGATTGCAAACATCATAAAAGACAGTTCTCGCGTAAAAGACTGAAAACAAACATCAAAGTGTCATTTTTGTCCGCTTGGACTCTTAATCAGGAAAAAACCCTTTCTTAAGGAGATAAAAAACATTCAGACAAGCTTGTGTCCTTCCGTAGCCCGAACTACATTTGCTCTGATCTTTCATGCAGTATGAAAGTACGTAGGCATAGGATGCGATATCCTAGCGAACAACCTTCCCCTCCTTTCCCGTAGGTAGGCGAACTACGTTGACTCTGATTTCTCGTTTCAGACGGGAATACGTAGGCATAAAGTGCGATACTTTGCCGAGTCATTTTCTTTTCTTTTAACCCCAGACCTTTAGAGTAGATAGAATAACAATCCGTACTAAAAAACAAGCGTGGATCCCGTCGAGTACGACGGACGTGAGGGGTGCTAATACCTTCCCCTTGCGTAACCGACTCCCGAATCCAGGATTTGGTTGCGATGACCATTCCTTTCCCGTATTTGTGTTAGGTTTACTTCGAGCGTTTCCTTTCCCTTCTTTGGGATAAATAACGCACGGTGGCGACTCTTTTGTTCAGCCGGCGCCGATTTTCGCAGTAGCGACAGCTGGCGACTGCGATGGTTCCCTATGCGAGTCTCGCCTTGGGTTTTCTTCCTAGCTGTCTGGGCCTGTCCGCAACAGCTGGCGACTCTGCTGGGGACAGGAATATCCCCTACGCGAGTCAATCCTAGCGCTTGTTTTCCCGTCATGGGTGTTGTATTAGATTTACTTTTCTGTCTTTATTTTCCGCATTTTATTTATCAGCTTTATACTATTATTGCTGTTGTGGGAAGGGGATAATCTATTGAGAGATAAGCCGGACCTGGGCTTGAGGTTACACATAGACTTAGAAGTAGAGAGTAGTGGTTAGCCTGCTTGCTTAGCTCGCACCAGCTAGCCACGAAATTTACGCTCGGATGAGATTCTCTTTGATGCTTCTTGCCTGGCCCTTAGGGCTCGACAAGTTGTCTGACCCGAGGATTGTCGACTCTGGGAACCTATCAATTGGGATTCAACTAAGTGAGGCCGCTTTAAGGGATGATGATGCCACACCTTTTGGGTATCGTATCATCGCTCTTGAAAGTCTGTGACGTTGAACCCGTATAGGATGTCGTACCTCGTCTGCGAGTTAAGTACATACCTATGAGGGGTAGGTGGGTCTGTTTGCAGGAAACCTTTGACCTCAGAACACCCGGTTTATCTCTGTCAGTGAGATGTGGTTACAAGGTTCATTTGAGTAGTTTGGTTTGAGATAAAGATTGGATGGTTCTCAGGCTTCAGTACAGAGCAGCCCAGTTTATCAGCATTGCACTTGGTCCCTTGTTTGCATATGCATGTGCATTTTCATGATTGCATTTCATTAACATGTATTTATGTTGCAGGTGATCATTCCCCTCTGATTCTAGTGTATCTTCTAGCCAGACATGGAGTCCCTGAAGAAGACAATTGCTTACCGGTTGCATTCACCAGATATCAGTTCCTTGCTGGGTTTAGTTGCTTTGGCAGATGAGAGTGTGAGGGCTGAGTTCAGAGTATCTTATGGGAGATTGCTTCGCTTGTTGTACAGACCTTCGGCATTTGAGACGACTGGGGTGTATACTTTGTTGCAGTTTTATGAGTCACAGCTGAGATGTTTCTTATTTCCCGATTATATTCTAGCACCCACTTTGGAGGAGTATTCTGCGATGTTAGGAGTTCCTGTGCTAGACCAGATGCCCTTTGTTCATGTTGATGCTGAGCCTGAGTTGGCCACACTCGCCGAGATTGTCAGTTTGGACGCTTCTGAGTTTCCGGGAGGCTTGGTTAAGCTGAATGGAGCCTATGGCTTTCACTTGTCGGTCCTGGTTGAGAAGGCTACACAGTGCGCGAAGAGTGGATGTTGGGTTGCCTTTAGTGCTATTCTAGCTGTCTGCATCTACGAGATTGTCTTGTTTCCTAATGTACCAGATTTTGTCGACTCAGACGCCTTCTTGATTCTTGCCTCGAAGAATCCAGTTCCTACTCTCTTGGGCGATGTTTATCATTCCATTCACTACAAGAATGAGAAACGTCGTGGCAAGAATGTTTCCTGTTGTCTCCCTCTCTTGTACAGGTGGTTCCAGGGGCACCTCCCGAAGACAAGACCTTTTGTGGATGTTGTTGATACTTTGGATTGGTCTTCCCGGTTGATGGGACTGTCTGCGGAGAATATCATTTGGTTTGATTGGAGTATGCTTGGTACTGATATTATATATAGTTGCAACGGCTTTCCGAATGTTCCCCTGATTGGATGGAAAGGTTGTATCAACTATAATCCTTCATTGCTGGTACGACAGTTCAGTTACGCTTTGAGGGATGCTCCCATTGAGAAGGAGATACAGGAATCTTTGTATCTCACAGGCTTATTGGACGCAGCTGTTTTGATCAGATTGAGACATGCTTGGGATAACATCCATAGGAGGGGGAAAGCTTTGCTCGGTAAGAGCAACAGCAGAGCTTATGATCCTTATTTGACGTGGATTCGCGAGAGAGTTAGTACTTCCTTGATGCCTTATCCTGCTGTGAAGCCTTTGTATCTCCCATTGATTGAAGTACCTCCTACGGAAGAAAGTGAGAAGTATAACAAATTGTTGGCTGAAAACGAAGAATTGAATAAAGCCAATGATGAGTTAGAAAAGGAGATCTTCCAGTTACGACGTGAGAAGAAGGAATCCACCTTCACTGTGAAGGAACAGACTGAATTGATTAACAGGTTGAGATCAGAGCTGACAGAAGCAACCAACAAGAAAGAAAAAGTGGGAATAGCCTTAAACGGTGATAGCAAGGTGCTTACTTCCAAGAAGGAACTTCTAAGCAAAGCTTATGCCCGTATCAGCAAGTGGGAAGCTTTGTGGAATGCCACGCTTACCAAGCGGAAGGAGCGGGAAGACAAACTGAAGCTGCAGATTGCCACACTAGAGGCACAGGTTAGAGACCAAGACGCAAAGATCGCTGAAGAGACATCACTTAGGAGCGCTGCTGAGCTCAGAGTAAGTGACATTGACGAGAAGCCGAGAGGTTATGAAGAGAAGGCCGGTTCCAAGAGGTACAGATGTGACGAGAGTTCTAGCAAAGGATCTTGCCAGTACGATGCCAAAAAGCTGAGATCCACTACCGAGCGGCATGCTTTACTGATTCAGGAGCTAATCTCCCGACTAGGGCACTCGGAGACGATGAGGATATTGGAGGACGTCAGAGCACGCCATTTGGCCTGATTTACCTTTGCCTTGTCGTTGTTATTTGTCCTTGTATTTGGACCATCGCCAGGCTTGTTGGCCGAGGTCTCGTCAGTTGTATTCAGATGTACTCTTGTACTTAGCCTCTTGGCATGTGTTTATATATGAGGGTTGTCTGATTCCCTGCTTGCTGGATAGGGACTCCATTGTCATGATGGCCTTCTCTCCGAAACTAGAATCAGGGGGGATATAACCTGTAGCACATTTACGCATTTGCATCTGCATTCATATTGCATAACCGGTATTCGTGAATCTGTATCTTATTTCCTTCGTCTGCAGGTTTCCAGGATTGACGAACCAAGAGTTCACCGCTACTCAACCCGAAACAGCTACAAGAGAATCATGGATCAAGTCCAGGTGGAGATGCATGAAATTCGCGAGAAGTTGAACCTGTTCATGCAGGCCATGGAGAGTATTGCTAAAGGCCAGGAAAATCTCCAGACTTTGGTGCAGCCGCAAACTCTGCGCACGTTGAGACTATTCCGGAAGATGGGCCCCCTACACTTGTGGTTCCTCCTGTGGTGACCCCACCTGTTGTGGTTGTGAACAATGACGCTGGCACTGGCAATGGTAACGCAGGGAATGGAAATGAGACTGTTGTTAACAATGTTGGATTTGGAGAGGCCAATATGGGCGGTGGTAAATTCAATGGCGGTAATGGTTTTGGTAACAATGGATTCGGCTATAACGACTAGGGGTTTGAGTACGGCAATCAGGGCGGAAAGTTCGGCTTCAACACTCAGGGTTTCGGCTATGACGGTTTCGGTAACGCTAATCAGGGTTATGGTGGAAATGGTGCTGGATTGATTCCTGTCAACACTGGTTTCGGGCAGGGTTATGGTAATGGGGGACGAGGTCCCATGACTAATCAGCAAGGGTTTGGTCGCAACACTGGTTATAACGGGTACGGAAATGAAAATATGAACTGGGGCGAATATTATCAAGAGGACGCCTTTTCTGGAAGAGGCATGGGATTTGAAGGACCCGTTGACAATACTCAGAGGATTAAAATGCTCGAAGAACAGGTGAAGGGTATGGCTAATCAGAATTCTACCGGACTAGACATGACTACTATGGGCTTGGTGCCTGGGCTGAGGGTACCGCTGAAATTCAAAGCTCCCACGTTTGACAAATATAAGGGGGACACTTGCCCTAAGGTGCATGTCCGTGCTTATTACAGAAGGATGTCCACGTATTCAGACGACGAGAGGATGCTTATGCACTTCTTTCAAGACAGCCTATCAGGACCGTCACTCGAGTGGTACATGGGGTTGGAGCCCGCTCAAATCAAAACCTGGAAGCAATTGGCGGATGCTTTCGTCCTGCATTATAAATATAATAGTGATCTGGCACCGAACCGAGTTCAATTGCAAGGTTTGTCGCAGAAGAAAGAGGAAAGCTTTAAAGAATATGCGCAGAGATGGCACGATATGGCAGCAAGAGTACATCCTCTGTTGGCGGAAAGAGAAATGAATAGCATGTTCATTGGGACATTTATGGGGATATATTACGAAAAATTGTTTAATGTTTCGTTGAGCAGTTTTTCAGATTTGATTCTCATGGGTGAGATGGTCGAAGACAGTATTAAGGTTGGAAGATCCCAAGCAGGTGAGTCTGCCCCCACAGGAGGTACCAGGAAAGCATTCGGTGGTAGGCGTCAAGGTGATTCTAGTGTTGTGTTTGGCGGCAGAGGCCGGGACAGAGGACGAAGTCAGTATGCTCAGCATCAGCAGGTCGCTAGTGTTACCATCCCTTTTCCACAACAACAACAACCGCAGTAGCAGCAACAACAAAGGCAACACCCCGCCCAACACAGAATCTTAGAGGGCAAGCCCAGGCGAGTATTTGAAAAGCCTCCTTCAACATATGCCGAACTGCTTCAAACATTGCTAGGATTAAAGTTGGTTGAGAAAAGGACCATGGCGCCGTTAACGGGCGATCCTCAGTTTGGCTATGATGCTGGTAAACACTGTGAGTTTCATTTCGAGGCGCCCGGACATGATATTGAAGGCTGTCATGCGTTTAAACATAAAGTCCAAGACCTGTTGGACATCAAAGCTATTAACTTTGGGCAGGCGGGTCCAAATATAGTACAATAGCCTATGCCCAATCACGGGGCAAACGCCATCCTAACCGAGGAAAATCTGAATCTAGTGACGGATGTCAATGAGCTGAAGACACCGTTGGGTGAGATTAAGAGCAGGTTGTTAAAAGGGGGTATATTCCCGGGGTGTGATGAATTTTGCTTGGATTGTTGGATACAGCCAGAGGGTTGTAATGAGTTGAAACAGGGTATTCAGGCTTTGATGAATGAAGGAACATTGCAGTTTGATAGAACCGCAGTTGAAGAGCCGGTAGAGGCATTGTGTGATGAGCGGAACGACGTTGCTACGGTAACGATTCCAAGAAAAACAATAACAATAACGGCACCCGCCAGGCGGCCGACGATCACTATTACCAAAGCAGGACCGATTCCTTTTGAAAGTACCAAAGCAGTGCCATGGACTTATGGGCTGGAGGTTTATTGCGACGGTGAGAAAATTGAAGTAAATAAACAACCAGCTGGGGTTGTAGATAATGTGGTCGGAACAGGAGGTATGACCAGAAGCGGAAGAATCTTCACATCGCCTGAGGTAGAGGCAGAAAGATTGGCAAAGGGGAAAGCCAAGGTAGATGAGAGTGGCCCCTCGTAGACAAAGGAAAAGGAAACATCGCTTAAGGATGTGGAAGAGTTTATGAGGCTCATCCGTAAAAGTGATTACAAAATTGTGGAGCACCTCCAGCAAACGCCATCAAAGATCTCGATCTTGCCACTGCTATTATGTTCCGAGGCCCATCGGAACGCCTTGCTGAAGATCCTAGACACGTCATTTGTTCCTCAAGATGTTTCGGTTAATCAATTAGAAGGGGTGATGGTGCATGTTAATGCAGGCCATAGTTTGGGATTTACGGATTTTGATTTGACCTCGAGGGGGAGAGAGCATAATATGGTGTTGCACGTATCAGTTGAATGCAGGGGCACGGTCATGTCCCGTGTGTTGGTAGATACAGGGTCTTCATTGAATGTGCTTCCGAAGAAAGCCATGATGAAGTTGGATATCAGGGGGATTCTCTGTACACCTAGTGACTTGGTGGTCAGAGCGTTCGATGGAACGAGGAGGTCAGTGTTTGGATCAATAACATTACCATTGCAGGTGGGGCCGGAAATCTTTGAAACAGAATTCTATATAATGGACATCCAACCAGCGTATAGTTGCCTCCTTGGACGACCATGGATCCATGCTGCTGGGGCAGTCACATCCACGTTGCACCAAAAGTTGAAATATATGGTGGGGGATAGTGTCGTCACTGTTTGTGGAGAAGAAGATATTCTGGTTAGCCATCTGTCTTCATTCAGATATGTGGAGGTCGACGACGAAATCCACGAGACACCCTGTCAAGCATTTGAAGGGCTAAAGATTAAAGACAAAGCTCCAGTACCCAAGATATCAGATGTGGCAGTGTCATCGAATAAAGAGGCTCAAGCTCTAGTGCAGGTAGGAGAAACCAAGGGCTGGGGTCAGGTGTTGGAAATTCCCGTGAAGAACAATAGGTTCGGGCTTGGATATCATCCTTCGTCGTCAGCATCCTCTTCTGGAGTGCCCAAGTTCAAAGGGCCAATAACCATTACGCCAAGTGGGGTGAGCTTCGAGACCATCAATGTTGTTTCCGATTCTGAGGAAGGAGATAGCGACTGTGATATGGACGCATGGATCAAGCCAGGCGTGCCAGGACAAGGACTCTGCAATTGGTCTATTCATGAGACTGTTCTTGTGACAACTAAACAATAATGATTTGTTTTTTTAATTGTTGAATAATCCTGTGCCCTACTTGGGGCACAATGATTTTGCTTAGGGTGGTTATGTACAGTACATTGTTTAATCATGAATAAAGGCATTTTTCATATATAAATATTGTGATCCTTGTTTTTCCTGTTTTTATTTTTACAATAAAATGGCAATGTGGTTATTTGCTTTGTACATGTTTTGAAGCATTTAACCATTTCCTTTGCAGGATTACTATTTCAGATGACATCTATGAACCACCTATGACTCATTTCGACTTCGAGCACCCGGTATTTCAGGCTGAGGAAGAGATTGTCGAGGATGGCGACGTACCAGAAGAGCTGACTTGGTTACTGAAACAAGAAGAAAGAATCATTTTGCCTCATGAGGAATTCATTGAGATTATCAATTTGGGGTCAGAAGGGGTTGAAAGGAACATCCGTATAGGGGCTGCACTGCAAAGCAACGTTAAGCAGAGGTTGGTTGAGATGCTCAAAGAGTACAGTGATATTTTTGCTTGGTCGTACGAAGATATGCCTGGGCTGGATACGGATATGGTTGTTCACCGTCTGCCATTAAAAGAAGAATGCCCGCCGGTTAAGCAGAAACTCCGAAGAACTAGACCGGACATGGCTGTGAAGATTAAGGAGGAAGTTCAAAAACAGTGGGATGCTGGTTTCCTAGCTGTTACAAAATATCCCTCATAGGTCGCTAATATTGTGCCAGTGCCAAAGAAAGACGGTAAAGTGCGAATGTGTGTAGACTACCGTGACTTGAACAAAGCGAGCCCGAAAGTTGACTTTCCACTTCCTCATATCGATGTGCTGGTTGATAACACTGCTCAATTCTCCATATTCTCCTTCATGGATGGCTTCTCAGGCTATAACCAGATCAAAATGGCGCCAGAAGACATGGAGAAGACTACTTTCATTACTCCTTGGGGAACATTTTGTTACAAAGTGATGCCCTTCGGATTGAAGAACGCTGGGGCAACATATCAACGTGCAATGACTACTCTCTTTCATGACATGATGCATAAAGAGATCGAGGTTTATGTTGATGATATGATTGCCAAGTCCCAGACGGAGGAGGAGCATTTGGTTAATCTACTGAAATTATTCAAGAGGCTTAGGAAGTTCAGGTTGAGACTGAACCCTAACAAGTGCACCTTCGGGGTGAGATCGGGTAAACTGCTGGGGTTTATTGTGAGCGAAAAAGGAATAGAGGTTGATCCTGCGAAAATAAAAGTAATACAAGAAATGCGGACGCCTAAAACAGAAAAAGAAGTACGCGGGTTTTTAGGGAGGTTGAACTACATCGCTCGGTTCATATCTCACCTAACGGCCACGTGTGAGCCATTATTCAAGCTGTTAAAAAAGGACTAGGTTGTGACCTGGAATGAAAATTGTCAAAAGGCGTTCGACAAAATAAAATAATACTTGCAGGAACCTCCTGTTTTGATACCCCCAGTGGCCGGGAGACCATTGATTATGTATTTGACAGTTCTTGAGGAAAGTATGGGTTGTGTTCTCGGTCAACATGACGAGACAGGGCGTAAAGAGCACGCGATCTACTATTTGAGTAAGAAGTTCACAGACTGTGAGTCCAGATACATAATGCTCGAGAAAACGTTTTATGCGCTAGCCTGGGCCGCCAAATGTTTGAGGCAGTACATGCTAAATCATACAACCCTGCTCATTTCAAAGATGGACCCAATCAAATATGTGTTTGAGAAGCAGGCACTCTCCGGAAGAATTGTCCGATGGCAGATGGTGTTAACCGAATATGATATTCAATATGTCTCTCAAAAGGCTATCAAAGGTAGCGTCTTGTCAGAGTACCTTGCGGAGCAGCCTATTGAGGACTACCAATCGATGAGGTTTGATTTTCCTGACGAGGATATCATGTACCTAAAGATGAAAGATTGTGAAGAACCGTTGCCGGACGAAAGACCAGAATTGGGTTCCAAATGGCAGTTAATATTTGATGGAGCGGTGAATTCCTATGGTAGCAGAATAGGTGCAATTATTACTACTCCTCAAGGGTCGCACATCCCCTTTACTGCTTGATTGACCTTTCCGGTTACCAATAATGAAGCTGAATACGAGGCTTGCATCATGGGTCTTGAAAAAGCTATTGATTTGCGAATCAAATATCTGGATGTCTACGGAGACTCAGCTCTAGTGGTGAACCAGATTAAAGGAGAATGGGAGACACGCCAGCCCAATTTGATACCATATATGAATTATGCAAGGAGATTGTTGCCTTTCTTTGACACAGTGGAATTGCATCATGTGCCGCGAGCAGAAAATCAAATGGCTGACGCCCTGGCGACTTTGTCTTCCATGTATAAAGTTAACTTCTGGAACGAGGCTCCCCGGATTGTTATCTCTCGGCTTGACAGACCCGCTTTCATATTTGCTATTGACAAAGCATCTGATGATAAACCCTGGTATTTTGACATCCGGAATTTCCTGAAAAATAAGGAGTATCCGGCTGGGGAATCCAGTCGAGATCAGAAGACTCTCAGGAGATTGGCTGGTAATTTCTATTTGAACCCGGACGGTGTCCTGTACAAAAGAAACCACGACTTGGTGTTGCTATGCTGTGTAGACGAGAAAGAAGCGAAGTTGCTCATGGAAGAGATACATGAGGGTACATTTGGTACACATGCTGGTGGGCATGCTATGACGAGAAAACTGCTGCGGGCAGGTTATTACTGGCTAACTATGGAAACAAACTGTTTCAAGTTTGCAAAGAGGTGTCATAAATGCTAAATTTACGCGGACAAGGTCCATGTACCCCCAAGTCCTCTGAATGTGATGTCCTCACCATGGCCTTTCTCGATGTAGGGAATTGATATGATTGGAAAGATCGAGCCTACAACATCAAATGGACACCGGTTCATCTTGGTGGCAATCGACTACTTCACCAAATGGGTGGAAGCAGCGTCATATGCCAATGTCACCAAGCAAGTGGTCGCCAGATTTATCAAACGAGATATTATGTGCAGATATGGAATCCCTGAGCGGATTATCACCGACAACGGTTCGAATTTGAATAACAAGATGATGAAAGAGCTGTGTCAGAATTTTAAGATTGAACATCACAACTCTTCTCCTTACCGACCCAAAATGAATGGCGCTGTTGAAGCAGCCAATAAGAACATAAAGAAAATTGTTCAGAAGATGGTTGTGACGTATAAGGACTGGAAGGAGATGCTACCTTTCGCCTTGTACGGTTATCGTACGACAGTACGCACATCAACCGGGGCAACCCCTTTTTCATTAGTATATGGAATGGAGGCAGTGTTACCGTTGGAGGTTGAGATTCCTTCCCTGAGGGTATTACGAGATGTCCAACTTGATGAGGAAGAATGGGTAAAAGACAGGTTGAATCAGCTGAGTTTAATGGATGAGAAGAGGCTAGCTTCTCTCGCATACAGTCGGTTGTATCAAAGCCGGATGAAGAAAGCATACGATAAGAAGATATGTCCGCGAAGCTTTCAGACGGGCGACCTTGTGCTGAAAAGGATTCTCCCGCCACAAACAAATCACAGGGGCAAGTGGACCCCTAATTACGAAGGGCCATACGTTGTCAAGAAAGTATTCTCAGGAGGAGTATTGCTACTATCTACCATGGATGGTGAAGACTTTACGTCGCCTGTGAATTCGGACGCAGTTAAAAAATACTTTGCTTGAAAGAGACTCGCTGGACAGTAAAAAGAGAGTCCAGGCAAAAATGGGGCATCCCGGCGAACCAAAAACAGAATAAAAGGTTCGGGAAAAAGTTAGGGATAAAATTGAAAAGATGTACACCCGCGAAGTCGAAAACCTGCATTGGGCGACTTCGGCAAAAAAGGGTATCCCGGTGAATTGAAAACCTGCAAAGGGCGATTCACGCAAAAGTTAGGGATTTAAAAAGCAAATGACTGCGGTCCGGATCTGATACTGCATTGCTTAGCGGTTTGGGGAGCACCTGAGGGTTTGTTTATCCAACACAATCTCTTTCGAAAATTGAATACCGGGACAGCCAGAGTCAGGCGAGTCATAGGAGGATCAACTCACGATGTTTGTCTGCCCCACGTTGCCGACATGTGTACAAATTCGAGTTGTCTTTGTATTTTTATGCTTCTTATGCATATATGTATGTGTGTGTATGTAACTTCCTCTTTTCAGGAGTTGCATCCGATGTACAAAACTTTGCCTATTCAGAGGCCTGTTATTAATAAAACATGTTATTCAGTATTTGATGTTTGTGCTTTACTGTTTTGTATGTGGAAAACGCCAATGTTCCGATGAACTTGCATGTGCATAACTTTGCTGGCCCTTGCCAATAATTGCTAAAACTTCGAATTGACTGGAGTAATGTCACAGACACTAACCCGAATAGATTTGGTTGTATAGATTTGTCTTGTCTCGTTTGTGTTTTGCAGGGTTCTCGCCTTTAAAGCGGACAATCAGAAGTTATGGCCCCCGGCCGGAGGTTCATGGTGAAAGACTTGATTTGGCGACGCCAATCCCCGTGCCGGTCGTACCTCATCTTCAGAAGTTGAGATGATTTTTGTCCCTTGCCGAAGAGATCAATTTCCCCAGCTAGTCGCAGCTTATCCCCAGAGGATATCCCCAGCCAGTCAAAATCAGTATCCCCTGCGGAGGTTGCACTCCCCAGAGAGTCGAGTATGTGAATGATCAATCCCCAGCTTGGAGGATTCCCGCAGTGTTTAGCCAAGTCATAGTTGGTTCAGATGGGTTATTCCCCATAGAAGATGGTTTTTTCTTCCCGCAGGTCGTCATGCCTTCGTCAGGATGATTATCCCCAGCGGAGTGGTAACTCCGAGTTTGAAAGCTGTGCCCAGACAGCATCGTTTCCTCCAAAAGGATTTTCTCGCTCCCCAGCTGAGTTGTTTCTTGCTCAGTCAGTTTACTTTCCCCAAGAGAGTCGATTCCTCCCCAGTGGTGTTACTCTCCCCAGCAGGTGTTATTTTTTTCCTCACAGTGGAAATCGAAGTTTAATCTCTCCCCGACAGAATTGTTTATGTGTCCGACATTTATTTTGCTGGAGGACTTTATGATGCTCGTTCATCCCCAACATGGTGGTATTTGCTCTCAACAGCCGTGTTGAAGCAAGCTTGTCAGAGTTTCCCCAGCAGCTTGAGCCTGCATTTGCATTTGCATATAGTGTCATATTTGCATCTACCCAAAAACGCGTAGCATATCCGTGCTGTACGGAGCATTACACCATTGTCAAACATGCGCATTTTGAAACATAAGCCAGGTTAGTTAACCTTTGGTTTTCAAGTGTTGTTCCCTTGCAGGTGGAGAGAGCTCTTGCTCAGATCAATTACCAAATATTAAAAGTCTTAGCATGAGACATGTGGCGATAATGTTTGTCTTGTCATTATTCCCCACAGAGTTGCTCGTTTAAGTTTCTCTTACCCCTCCAGCGGAGTATTTATTCAAGATTGTTGTTATGTCGTTATCAAAAGATCTCGTGAATCAGTTCTTGGAAAAGGCCGCCTATGTCGAAGTAGGTGTCTGGCAGTTTGGGTTCAGAAAATTCCCAGTAGAGTCCTTCTCAGATTTATTACCGTGTCAGCATTAAAGATTGAAAGATTGGACCATTATGAGTTACCCATTTAATTGATGGAGTTAGCTACTGCAAAGATAGGCAGAGGATCTGTATTCGAGAGTCATTACCCGTAGCGATGGCGGTGTTATTTCCCTGCAGTGATGACAGAGTATTACCCGTAGCGATGGCGGTGTTGTTTACCCGTAGCGATGGCGGTGTTATTTCCCTGTAGTGATGGCAGAGTATTACCCGTAGCGATGGCGGTGTTATTTTCCTGTAGTGGTGACAGAGAGTATTACCCGTAGCGATGGCGGTGTTATTTTCCTGTAGTGGTGACAGAGAGTATTACCCGTAGCGATGTCGGTGTTATTTTCCCGTAGTGATGACGGAGTATTACCCGTAGCGATGGCGGTGTTATTTTCCTGTAGTGGTGGCAGAGAGTATTACCCGTAGCAATGGCAGTGTTTGTTTTCCTGTAGCGATGGCAGAGTATTACCCGTAGCGATGGCGGTGTTATCTTCCCGTAGTGGTGACGGAGTTATTACCCGTAGCGATGGCGGTGTTATTACCCGTAGTGGTGGCGGTGGTATTTCCCGTAATGGTGGCGGAGCTCTTTTCCTATATCGTTGGCAAAGTTATGTTTGTTGACAGAAGTACTTCCCCAGTGAAGCCGTCCAGATTATTCCTATATTGACAAGTTTAGTGCCACACAGGCAGTTAGTGTTGAAATCAGATCCGTATCAGGTGGTTGATCAGTTGTTACCGTAACAATCAGGTTCAATCGACGAATGTTGTTCCCCAAGCAGTGGTGCAGTTTATCTCTACGGTTGGCAAATTTCCAAGTTCTTGGTATTCAACCATCTCGTACCTCGAATGTTTGAAGGCCGTTCGCTCTTCACCCAGTCGGGTCCAAGCCGCTTGAATAGGGGCAGCTGTTGCACCCTAAAATTTGCTCAACCTATTTTACCTGGTTTATGTTTCAATTGCATTGTCATTTGCATAATAAGTCATGTACATAATCTAATCATTTGCATAGCATAGCATAACAAGTTATCTAACAGGGGATCAAGTGCCATTCTTATCAGAAAGAGGCCCATCAAGGGGTTTATTCAAGCTCAAGACCATCCAAGTAATCAAGGAATGAGTTGAAGCTTTGAGAAGGTTGAGGGTCAACCAATGGCTTTCTCTCCTAACTTGAGGGGTTGAATATCATCAATGAGTGTGTGAGCCATGGCTGAGGGTATGGAATATGCATAAAGATCAGGGAAGACCTAGAGGGTCATTTTTAAGATGAGTCAAGTCATTGGTGTGATTACAAGAGCTACAGCTGAATGCAGTCAACTAGGGTCATCTAGGTCAACCCTATGTCAACTGAGTGATTGAAGGGCATCAAGGCTTACTTGGAGGATGTGGAATTCATGATTTTATATGTGGATATATGTGTGGTGTTGTGCCAAGGAGAAATAAAAAAGAATCAAGAAGAAGAGGAGTTACTAAATTAGGGTTTAAGTGTAAAAAACCCTAATTTAGGCCTAACTTCCAAGCCAGATAAGTCAAAATGCGAGCTTCAAATGAACTCCTGGTCAACATGAAACTTGTATAGCTTCTCAATAGATTTAATTTGAGTACTAGAAGTATTCAAGAAGATTTGTAGAACTCAAGTTATGGTTCTTGCAAGTTATGGGTCATCAGAGGACACTGAAATTTATCTGTGAAAGTCACTTGACTTCCAAACAACTTTTGCCCATCAAGGGGTTTTCAAATGGATTCTTGGCCAACATAAGAGTTGTAGATATTGATCTTAGATTTAATTTTAGTACTATAATTCCTCAAGAGGATTTGTAGAACTCAAGTTATGGTCTTGACAATCCAGGGGTATTTTGGGAAAGTTGAATTACAAGTCATTTTTCAACATAGGTCCAAATCTCCATCTTCCATTCCTCCAATGGAAAAATATTCAACATGAGATGTGTTCAAAATGATGTTTTTAGGCTAGATAAGAGGTCATGAGAGTTTTTAATGGCTTGCTTCACAAAATCATAAAAATGACCTAAAATGAAGGTATATTTTAAATGAACCAAAGTTGAAAATTGGGGTTTTTGATCTACACAACCAAACCAAGCCATATGACATACCAATTTGATTGTAAAAAGTATTTTGAGAACATTGAAATTGCCACAATTTTGAATTAAGGGTTATTTCAAGGACTTGCTTTGTAAATTGGTTACTTGAACCATAAGGCACAATTGCAAAACCTCATTTCCAAGCAAATGCAAGGCTCCTTTCCATCCATACACCTCCAATATCTCATTTGGAGAGAATTCAAACTCAGAACAAGTGCAATTACAAGCCAAATCATGAGCTGGTATGAGTGCATAGCATGACATGAGATCTCATGACATGAGATGGTGAATTTCTCATTGGATCAACCTAGAACTTTCTAGAGTCTTCATTCACACTCTATATATGCATATGAAGTGATCCCAAGCAGGAGTTAGAGAGAATTGGGAGAGATTTGTGAGATTGCAATTTGAAACTTCCATGTGCAATTCAGAACCGGTTACAAGCTTTTACACCATTTCAATCCAAGATTTTGATTGTTATAGCTTCCATTTGTGTTAGTGAGTGTTTCCAGATCAAGTTCCAAGCAAATTGGTGGAAAAATCGTGTTCTTGCAATTGAATTTCATCACCTGCAATTTAGAATCGGTTTCCATAATCCAAGCTATTTCAATTGATTCTTTTGCATGCAGAAGCAAGATTATGACTCATTGAAGGTGTCTGGAAGTTCCCAGAGCTTGATTTGAAGATTTCATACCTCTGTGCATCAAGATTTTGCAGGTATGTACTTTTCACTCCATGGCATGATTTAGGTAGTTTCAATCTATTTTGATTAGTTAGATTCAATGTAGGTTAGTGTATGAAGCTTTCTGGTAGCTTTAGGATCGATTTAGATGCAATTAGTGGAGTAATGCAATTTCTGTTCATGATCGTATCTTGGCATTCTTGGTGTTATAAACCTAGTTTGATGGCTAGAAATGATCAGTGAAACATGGTAAAGAGATTAGGCTATTCAATTTTAGGTTTGGTGAGATTCCATCCTTGACCAATTTCTGAGTTTCCCATCGTGTTTTGAGGAGGATTAGGTTTCAATGATTGTGGATGCCATGATTAGATTCAGTGTAAAATTTCAAGCAGGTTAGGGTTTTTAATTTTGAATTTTGATGGAGATTTGTGGAATTCGATTGAGGAAGATGAAGATCTCTAGCTCTGCATCCATGGCATTTTCTTTTCCCTCCCACTTTCAAAAGGTTGAAGATGACCTCTGCACCATTGGATATGAGGAAGACTTTGACCCAAAACGAGATCCAACGGCCATGTTTTAATCTCAATTGGTAAAGAGGACTCTGAGGAGTAAAACGCAACGTTTCATTAAACGTTACAGCTTGGGCTTAAGTGAGACTTGATAACCACACCCCTGTTTATAAGCCCAATAGATTTTACACTAATATCCATTGCTATTCATACCGTGGATTTTTCATTTTTCTCTATATTTTCAAGTTAATTTTCTGAATGATATTGGGCCTTAGGCGCTTGGCTATCTACACCCCTCTCTGGGCCCAGTTAAGAAAGTGCATTGATTCTGATTGCTATTTGACACACATATTTTCCATTTTCTCATATTTTTTTATATTTTCACACTTTATTTTAATTTCTTAGGAAATTCATAATAAATTGAAAACATAACATTTTTGTATGGGAGTTTTTTCTCCATTCTCATAATTGTCTCAAGAAAATTATAAAAGAATAAAAAATGTTCATCTCATGCATTTTTCTATTTTTGGTTTATTTTTACTTTTAATAGCTTTTATTTCATTTTCATTTGATACATGTTATTTGCTGAATTTAGTATAAGCATTTCACTTTGATTTTTGATGCCATTCTTTTTTCTATAGTTAGATTATAGTATTAGGTTCCCCTTGGAATTATTTCACATTTTTTTGATTTAATTTTAATTAGTTTTGAATAAGGAACTTTAGTGTGCTAGAATTAGGGTTTGAACTTGACATAGGTGCATTTCAATACATAGTTCTTGGGTTTTTAGTTTGATTTAGGCCTTGGGGTTTATGTGGGGTATAGGGTACATAGCTAGGGTCACTTAGAAATTAATCTAGGATTTTATGATGAATATTTCCATTTGATTTGATTTTTGCAAGTTGGTTGTTCTTGATGTGTTTCCCTCTGGGGATGTTGTTTTGTTTGTGGAGTTTTGGGCCTCTTCTTTGGGTGTTGAGACTTGTGTTTGGCTTGAAGATTGTATGAAGACTTTGAGGATGATTGAAGACAAATAATGATGCTTGTGCTTGAAGATTGCTTGATGAAGGCTTAGGAGATAGGAGATAGGAGATATAGGGAGAGCTCTAGGAGTAGACTGATTTCTTCTGTCAAACATAGAGAGCTTCTTGTGCCTCTATTCCATCCTATGACACAAGGTCCCCTAAAAGAGTTCCATCTCTCCTTAAGAGGGATGTAGAGCATGCTTTGAATGGGTAGGACCTTGAGGATACCTTTCACTAGCTGTGTTAAGATCTTAGTGATTTCCCTGGGTTGTCATTAAGCCTTTTAACATTCCAACTCCCTCTATCAGTTAATTCTCTCCTATGAGTGTTTGCCTTGAATATGGAAGTTTATTGAAGATGAAGTGCATTGAAGATTGGGGAAGATGAAGCTTGTACCTGTCAAAGCTGGGTATCTGTTGAGGACTAGGGTTTTGCTGCCAACTGAAGATGTTTACTGGTTGTGACTCAGTGCTTGCTAAAGTGGAAAATTATTGGAGATAAGAGCTTATCTGAAGCTTGAAGACCATTGGAAAGTGAAGATGGGATCTTGCCTAAAGTTGTTGCTGTCAACCTTTTGTTGTTTATCAACTATAGCTGCCAGAGCTGGTGCTGTTTAACTTGCTTACTGTAGGAGCTAGTGTGGCTGTCTGAGCTGGTGTTGGTGGTTTTCCTTGCTGTATTGTTTGGTGGTTTTCCCTTAGGTTTGAGGTGGAACTTTTCTCCTCTTGCCTATTGCTTTCTCCCTTGCTTCACTTGTATTGCTGCATCTCATGCATTTTACTGTTTACTGTATATCTGCTGCTTCTTTTCCGTTTATCCCCTAGGATCTCTGATTTCCTCTGTGCAGGAAGGAATTACGACAGACATTAGGTTGTAATCCATGCATGATAACATTAGGGTAGTTTTGATTCCCCTTTCAAACCCTAGGTAGAAAACTTCTAAAACAGCTCCTTCTGCACCCCAACAACAACCAACTCCATCTGAAAAACAACCATCTGAAATTCCCCCACCAAAACCACAAACTACTGAACCACAACCAGAACAACCCATTCCTTCTGTTCCTCAACCAGAACAACCTAAACATTCTGAATCATTCATATCTGATTCTGGGGTTCTTGATATACAACCTTTGAAAATTCTGTTTGATATTTCTTCCACATCTTGTCATTCTTCTGCATCATCTGATTCTACTGAATCTGATGTACCCCCAAAAGTAAATTCACCCCCCTCACTTTGTGGCTATGAACCAAGATCATCTGATTTTGTTTCTTTTGCTTCATTAAAACCTTTACCATCTGATGACCTTCCCTCTGGACTCAAACTTAAACACTTTTATCCAAAACATCAGGTTATCACTGAATCTTCTAGCCAAACATCTTTTCCATCTTTCTCTCGTCCTATGTTCATTATCCCAACCTTTACAATACCACCCCCACCAGAACAACCCAAAACACCATCTCTAGAAAACTTTCTTAAACAAAAACCTAGAATGGATGTTAGTACGTTATTTGATGGATTCAAGAAGGAACTGAACATGTGGATATCTTCTGTAAAGAAGGAATGTTTGTCTAGTGTTAATCCAGATGCTTCTGAAGCCACTTGGAAGAGATTCATCTCAAGGTTCAACTCTATAGCTTAAAATCTTCGCACCATTTGCTCTAATGATGCAAAGATGAAATTTGTTGAAGTTATCATACAGACTCTTCTGAACATGAGTAGACCTCCAGTTCTTCCTCTGGACAGTGCACCTACTGATGAACCTATGTCTGAAGATACTCCTCTAGAAGCGGCTGTTGTTGAAGAAACTCTTGTGCCTAATCAGTCAGCTCTGATGATTGTGGAACAAGCATCTACTTCTGTGATTCAAGAAACTGCATCTGCATCTGCTATGGTCATTGATAGTGCTCCAGCTCCTGAATCTGCATCTGCACCTACTTCTTCTAAAATCAAGACAGAAAGACCAGATTTAGAAGAAAAGTTTGCTCTACTAGAAGCCAACAACAAAGAGATCAGAACATGGATGGTCAAGCAAGAACAAACCACATATGAGATTAAAACTTGGATGTCTAGACAAGAGGAATCTACTTCTCAGATTACAGATCTTCTGAAGATGATAGCCTCTCGCCAACCTTAGTTTCTTTTCTGTTATGTTTGTGCACTTGTTTGCTGTTTTTGTTGTTAATGTTGTCTTGTTATCCTCTGAATATTGTGTTTGATCAATGACTATGTTTGGTTTCTGTTTCTACTTGTTTTATCTTGTTATTTTTCTCTGTTCTTCTTTTCTATCTTCAAAAGTTTTTCTTTTTGATTATGACAAAAAGGGGGAGAAAAAGAAATTCTGATTGTTCAAAAATAAACAGTTACTAAAATGGAATTCAGACATACTAAATTATAACTAACATTGAATTTTTAGTCTTTCAGAACTATAACGTATCATCTAACAAAATTCATTGAAGTTACCCTGAGAATCGCCAAACCAGATCTTAATTCAAACCAGGTTCTGATTACCAGGCTTTGATCCTAAAAGTAAACCAGGCTCTGATTCTTGAAAGTAAATCAAGCTCTGATTTTGGAAAGTATATTCTAACAAGGATTCTAACCAGGCTCTTAATCTGAAAAGTATACTCATTGTTACACCCTAAAATTTGCCTCAACTTTTTGCTTTAGCTGGCTTTCGTTTCATTCCATTTATCATTGCATTCATAGCATTAGCATTTGCATACCATAGTCCATGAACAGGGGGTTGAGAGGTGTGTGCTTATCAAGAGAGGGCTATCAAAGGTCTAATCCTAATCAAGTGGTTATATTCAAGTCATCAAGGTCTTATTATCCTTAGAAGAGTGTCAAGGCTCAATGATGAATGCATGGTTAAGAATGGTGTACCTCTTATCTTGGGGGTCTGTGAAGGTCATCAAGTGGTTTTGAATCCATGGTTATGGGTGGCGAATATTGAGAGAGCTCATGGAATACCTTGAGGGTCATCTTGAAGCTTATGTCAGTCATTATATCAAGTGTGTGAAGCCACAGTCAAGATTGGTGCAATTAGGGTTTTCACCTGGTCAACCCTAAGTCAACAATTGGACTGAAGGAGATTAAGACTCAATTCCAAGTCTTTATGATCATGTGATGTTGTGTTGAGACCTGCCGAAGGTTATTCCAAGATCATCTCATCAATATTCAAGAGTGTGAGAAGTTGCTAGGCTAGGGTTGCTATGCTTGTCAGTGTAAAATCCCCTAGTTTAGTGCACAACTTCAAGACCACATAATTCCATATGCAAGTCTCATCTTATTTTGATGTCCACCTGAAACTTTTAGAGCATGTTCATAACTTTAATTTGAGTACTAGAAGTCCCTCATTGGATTTATAGAACTCAAGTTATGGATCAAACAAGTTACAGGTCATTAGAGGAATGTGATTTTAGTCAACAAAAGTCAACCAACATCCAGGACATTTTTGATCTAGAAGGATGTTTCTCCTCAACTTCAAGTGAACATGAAAGTTGTTCCTCATGATCTTAGCTTTCCAAAGAGTACTAGAAGTCCTCATTTGGATTTTTAGAACTCAAGATATGGAGCTTGCAAGGTAAGGGTATTTTGGGAAAGTGAGATTACAGGTCATTTTCATTATAAGTCAATTTCACCACTTTGCACACTTCAAATGGAAATCTTGCCAACTTAAAAGTTGCTCCAAGTGGGATTATTTGGTCAACCAAACCTCAAGGGATCATTGACATAGCTTGAAAATGAGAATGTATGGATAAAATTTCATGAAAAGAAGTTTGAAAAGGCCTAGTTTGGATTTAATGCCAATTAAATCTATTTATGCCATGTTGGTGCATTTTTTGAGTCCAAATAATATTTTAAGAACAATGGCAAAACCAGAAATCAGAAATGGATTCATTTACATGGGGATATTCATGGTTTCTTGAACTTTAAGTCACAAATTCAAAATCAACCATCCATTTATTTCCAAGGGATCAATCTCAGCCCTACATGTTCCTTAGATCATAAGGAACTGATATGAACAGAATTGGAAGCTTCCACACACCATGTTCATGGAAATTACAAAGGAAAAAAATGGGGAAAATCAATTTTTTGGATTGAATGAATTGGGCCACAATTGAGCCAAATAAGGATCCAAAACTTCTCTATATAAGATTCTGGATGAATTCATAGCAAGGTTGGTGATGGATTGAGCAAAAGGAGGTAAGAAGCACTTGAAAAAGCTTGTTAGAGGTGAAAATGGAATTTCTACTTTGAAGCCATTTCAGAGGGGATTAAGGATTCAAGAAGCTTCTCCAAGCATCATTGAAGGATTTTGAACAACTTTGATCAAGAATTCGTGCAAGAACACTCCACCATTGAAGCTCCGAACAAGGTTCTTACTTCTCATCCGTACACTCTGTTCTTGATGAGTTATTGCGCCATTTTTACATAATTATGATCCTTGGAGTATGTAAAAGCTTTTAGGATTAGTTTGGTTAAGTTCCATGAAACTTCAAGAATTGACACCCTAGGTTGTAGTTTGATTTTCTCTCTTATTAGTGGATGAAAATGGAAAAGAATTTGATATTCATGATGTAGGAAGTGAGAGGAAGAGATTATTATCTTAAATTTTGAGTTTTGTGAAAGTTGAATTTTCGTGAGTGATTCTTGGATGTTCTGGATTTCTGAGTTTTAATGGAGCAAAGTAGAAATAAATTACATATTTGGATTCTACACGAAAAAATACATAGTTTTGGTTCAGGAAAAACTAATTTTGGTGAAGAAATAAGAAAGTTGGAATTTTGGCTAGAGGTTGAAGATGACCGGAAAATATTTCGGCCACCGTCTGTGAACAGCCCCACCATGCGAACCACCGCGGGAGGTTTCCCTCGGTTTCCGTTTCAAAATTGCCCAGACGCGAGCCTAGCCGTCCGATCGCGTGGACTTGTTGACTCATATTCTAATCGCACGACCAAGATTGAGTTTCACGAATAACCTTTTTCTTTAATTAAAATACTGAGTTTAATACTCAGCTAGGCTTTTAAGTGACTTTCGCTAACGGAACCCCCATTCTCACGGCCCAATGTAATAACACACGGAAAGCTGCATGTTGCACCACCTTTCTGCTCCTTTTAATTTCTTTTTCTTAGTTTTCTATCTTAATGCTAGTTTCATTTTAATTCAGAAAAAAATACTTAAATGCTTCAACAAATCATGAGAAAAATCTTGTAGATAGTTTGACATGTCTAGAATTTTTTCGTATTTTTAATTTCAGTTTTCATGCATTTTTCAATAAATTGCATTTTTTCCATTTTAATATGTTTTTAATGGTTGGAAAATTATATGCTATGCTTTGTGATTTTCTTTCTCTTTCAATAATCCATATTAATCTCTGATTTTTTGTATGGTGAATGTTGATACACTGTAGGATATTGTGTGATTTTTCTTACATTTTTTAGATGATTCTAAGATTAGTTTTGGATTAGGTTTTTAGGGCTATCCCCATTTGGCCTTTCCTTTGACACCTTTTAGTTTAGCCTTTAGAAAGGGACCATAAACTTTGAATTAGGCTCTAATATTTTTACCATAGGTTCTTAATATGTTTAGGACCTCTTAGAATTTTTTATATATTTTTAGGAGTTGATTTACTATTTTAGTTAGATTTTACATCTAGGATGTTTGTAGGATGCCTCTAGCATAGTACCTCCCATAGTTGAACTTCAAAAGTGACCTTTAGGTCATGATAAGTTTCCAAAACTTTTCTGATGGTTTAGTAGATATGTTGATGCCTCTGTAGATTGAATCTTAAGGTTTAATTTGGTGCATTAGTTCCCTTTGGAGGGTTGCTTTTAGAGCTTGTAGAATTAGGGTTTTTAGAGCCTTTAGGAGTTTCTTCCTTTTTCATAATTGTGGTTTGATTTGGTTTGCATTCCATTTCCTATCCAATGATGCAAGGTTCCTTTGTGGGATCCTAGTCCATCCTTTGGAAGGACTAAAGGCCTACCACAAAAGGTAAAACCTTTGAGGATACCAATCTTAGATGAGTGGTTGAGTGCCATGATGGATTCCCTTGGTTTCCATCATGCTTCCCCTCATCATGCAATAATATTTATGTTAATTCATATCATCTTTTGATGGAGCAAGTTGAAGCTTGAGGATGAAGTCCTTATTCTCTTCTCTCTTGATGGATAACTTGGACTAGAAGACAGACTGTCAGGCTGCTGGAGTGTTGTTATGCTGCTCTGCTGTGTTTGCTGTTTAACTGTATTTGTGTGACTGCTTATTTGGTGTGTTGCATTAGAATAGACTTTCATGTAGTTTATTCCAGGCCTAAGTGCATTGAAAGGTTGAGGTTGCCTCCCTTTGCTTGTCTACATTAGAGGTTGAGTTTGTCTCCCTCTGCTTGTCTCTTACTGTTTGGCTTTGCTTGTTGGCTGAAGGTTGAGTTTGTCTCCCTTGCCCGTGTATTGTGTTGCTTTTGCTTGTTTGCTCTAGAAGTTGAGTTTGTCTCCTTCTGCTTGTATTGCTGCATTGCATGCATTTTACTTACCGTTATTCTTTCAGATTATTTCCTTTGTTGTTGCTTTCCTTTGCCATATTCCCTTAGGGACTCTAACTTCTCTTGTTCAAGAGAAGTTATGACAGACATTAGGGTTCTAACCATGCATGATAGTATTAGTTAGTTCCCTCCTGACCTCAACCATAGGATGAATCCTTGGCATGACAGCTGTTAGGACTTGATAGTTTCCCCTTAGTTGTGTCCGTTCTCTTCTCGTCTTCAAACAAATCAAAATACAGTAATAAAGGTTAATTGATATCGTACGTTATGAGCCTTAAGCTACTTAGAAAATGGTTGTTGGATGGTTTCCTTCCAATAATCAGGATGTTTAGTATGGTACCCTTTAGGTGACATGCGACGCATTCACTCCTAGGTCATAGTCTCTAGTGCGATATGAATTGCAAACATCCATAAAAAACACTTCTTCCGTAAAAGACAGAAAACAAATATCAAACCTTCTTTTTGCCCCGTGGGCCCTTAATCAGGAAAATATTTTCAGAAAAAAGAGTATCGTTAACTCCTAGTTCTACCGCAAACGGTAACGCCTAAGTCTCCAATGGTTGAGCTGCATACACCAACTGCTAGAACTGTTTGTTAACCGTACTCGGATAAAAAAGACAAACATGTGTCCCTTTTATCCCGAACTACGTTAGCTCTGATCGCTCAAGCCTGTTGAGGGTACGTAGGCACAAGATGCGATATCTTGGCGAGCAACCTTCCCCATCACCCGTAGTTAGCCGAACTACGTTGACTCTGATTTTTCCATTGCACGAGGGAATACGTAGGCCCAGAGCCGCGACGCTCTGTCGAGTCACCTTTCTTTTCCTTTTTCTGTTCTTTTCAGACTAGCCTTGATAGGTAGATAGTTAAACCAACCCGCCAGATAAACACAACAAGCGTGGATCCCGTTGAGTACAACGGACTTGAGGGGTGCTAATAACTTTCCCTTGCGTAACCGACTCCCGAACCCAGACATGGTTGCGATGACCTTGTCTTATACCTTTTCGTTGGGTTTTTCCCGATCGTTTCCTTTCCCTTCCTGTGGGATAAATAAAGAAAGGTGGCGACTCTTCTATTATGCCGGCACCTTATTTTCGCAGTAGCGACACTCATGCAAAAAGGGAAGTATTTTCTTCTATTAGAGTATTCATTTCAGGGGGTGATTCTTTATCTCAGGGGGAGTTATATATTTATCCTTTTTATTGAACAAAATTTCCTATGTTTTTGTCATCATCAAAAAGGGGGAGATTGTTAGAACACAGATTGGTGTTTAATATATCTCTATTGTTTTGATGATAACACTAATGAAATTTTGTATTAAGAACATATATACTCTAATTTTGTTCAAGTGTTTTTGTTTCAGATATTAAATTTAATATTCTTATGGAAGCAAAAATGCATCTGAACATTACTCTACGCAAAGCTTCGAAGCATCAGAAGCAAGTCATCAGAAGACTCTGAGCGCTGCCAGAAGAGACTCTGAAGCAGAAGCTGCAGAAGACTCCAAAGCGTAGTTGAAAATTTTGTATGAAGAGTTTCAAGCATTGTTTCAGAAGACTCTGAAAGTACTTTACGCTGCAAGTACAAAGGCTTTGTTATTCAAACTCTACTTTGATTGATATTCACGCTGAAGCCCTTTGGCTGCAAAACTCTGATAACATCAAGACTCTGATGTTGATAACTTTGAGACAGAAGCATTGTTGAAGAAAATATTATTCAAAGATATATCCGTTGGCATATACCAAACGACTCTTTCCTTATTCATGTATGGCACAGGAAATCAGACAAAAGGGATTTGTCTGAACATTCCTCTTCTGGGAAAGTTAAAGTCAATAGAAGACAAAAAGGCTACAGCTATTCTGCTATGCACAATCTTCAAGCATTGGACTTTCTGCTCTATAAAAGGATGTCTTCAACAACCTTTCAAAGTTGACGCAATAGACGAATTATTGAGAAATCAAATTGAAAACTACTCTCAAGCTCTCATACAATATTTTTCATAAGCTGAATAGTTTTATTCGTTCTTAAACTAAGTGTAAAAATCACAGTTGTGATATAGCTTTTTAGAAGCATCTTAAACACTTGTTAGTTTACATTTATTTGTAAAAGGTTCCTTAAGAAGACCAAGTTGTGGTCAAAATTTCTTGAGAAGACTAAGACAGTTGTTCTTAGTGGTTGACATTGTAATCTGTTTGAATATAATGGATTAAGTCCTTGTTGAGAAAGGCAAATCACCTTGGTTGGGTGGACTGGATTAGTTGAGTTCAACGAACTAGGATAAAAATACTGTGTTGTTTTTATTGCCATAATTATTTCAAAACCCTTATTCAACCCCCTTCTAAGTGTTTTTCTCACCTTCAGAATTTTTCATCACAATTAAAACACAGCCCTTGAGCACGTCGTTCCTGTAGCTGGGCGTTGGAAAGGCATCGAATAGGTGGTTTAGGTGATTGGTGTGAAGGTGGTTGAATGGAAGGTAGATTTTGTTGCAGGGCAGTGTTTAAAGGGGAGACTTGTGATAGGGGGTTGAACGATTTAAAGGGTTAGGAAAGGACTTCTGAAATTTCGGTTTTGCATCTTTGATTTTGGATTCAATTAGTTTAGCAAGTCCAATTGCTTGTGAAATTGAAACTGGTTTGTGAATAGAAATATCGTTTTGAATATCAGGTGTTAATCCAGATATGAAACAATTTAGGATTGCATCTTGAGATAGACCAACAACCTGAGTGCCCAATTTTTCAAATGTGGCTTGATACTCAACAATGAAGCCGACTTGCTTTAACTTAAATAATTCTGCTTGGTGATTAGCATATGTGGATAGACCAAAACGTAATTCCAAAGCTTTAGTGAAAGTTGGCCAATCTATTAAGAGCTCACTTTGGTGCATCCATTTAAACTAACACAAGGCTTCACCTTTCATATAAAATGACATCATAGATAATCGATGTTCAGGTAGGACCTGATGGAAGTTAAAATATTGATCAGCTTGAAATAACCATTCAAATGGATTTGAATCATCAAAAAATGAAAGTTTTAATTTTGGGGTACGGATAGGAGTTAAGGGTGTGGTTTGTTGAATTTGGGGGTAGGTAAACTGGTGGAACATGGGAAAATTTTAATTTTGTGTGAAGGGTAAGGTGCTGGGTTGAGTGAGGTAAGGTGAAGAGAAAAATCGTGGAATCTGGTTTGGTGTTGGTCGCAAAGGGGCAGTGGTCAAGGTTGGTTGCTGCTGGTTGTTAGAAAGGGAACCAGAGTGTAATAAAGGGGTATAGGGTGGCTGCAAGCTAGGGGAATTATGAATAGAGTTGGGATTAGTAAGGATGGGACTAGTAAGGGTTGTAGGTATGTGAAGTGAGTGAGGAACATGAGTAATACCTGAGGATGAAGCTGCTGAAGGTTGAACAATAGTGGTTTGCTGTTGTTCCTTTTGAGAAGCTAACTTGCGCAGCATCCCCATAATGTTTTCATATCTGGAATCTGAGATATGTTTCTCATTGTCCATACGGGTTTGAATCATCTCTAGATCTGCAGTTGTTTTATCAAATATCTCGTTCATTTGTTGTTGTGTTTGGGTCATTGTAGTATCAAGATGAATGTGAGCTGTTTAGACAACTTCCTCTATGATATCTCTAGGGTTTGGTGGTTTGGGAGGGGGAGCCATGAATCCAAAGGATGAAAGCACCAATTGATAGGGATTTTTCTACCACTATATTCTAGATCTAGGGTTACCAACATAAAACACACAAGCAAAACTAAGATAAAGAGAATTTAAAAGTTCTGAATAGTTTTCCTCCTCAAAATAACAGCCACACTTGGCTTTAAATACAATCAGACCCTAATGGATAAAATTAATGGGCTAAGCCCAAAACAAAATAATAATAGCAAAAAATATTAATAAAGTCACTTATTTTGAATTATAATCCTTCATCCATTTGGCTTCATTCTGATTAATATGGGCCTACTATCACTATAGTTACCATTACCCATGATTGGTGCAAACCAAACACGTATGTTATCCAAATTTACATCCCTTTTTTGTTTACCTTATCCATGCTATTCATATAGTTATATATTGAAGTTGAAACATTGTATAAGCTTATGGGAAACCAAAATTGTCTAATGCTTCACATAAATTTGGAACACTCACAAGTGTAACACTTCAAATCAACATAAGAATGTTGACTTTAAAAACACAATTTGATGTTATGTGAACTAGCATGTATTAATCAATATAACTTTCATGATTCCAGCTTGGTTGATTTTTAACATTAATTCACAAACTATTTCTCACCATGTATCCCAAAGATATCAATCGCAAAGTTTAGGTTACGACATTGATCACACACACATATGAGTGAATTCAAGTATATAGCTGAAATTATTGGAATGAAAAAGATACAGTATATTATTCGAAATTATTGGAATTAAAGTATATGCTAGGGATGTTGTTTATGTTAAGAAGTAAACGTACTAAATATTATCAATATTACACAATAATCAATGCAAAAGTGTTATTTCACCACAAGTGGAATGACAAAAAAGATTTAAACCAAGAAAGTGTGGTTGGTATTATAAATGTTGTCCAAATGTACAACCATTCTAACAAGAATCTTGAAACGACATTTTAGTGAAGTTGTGGTGGAAAGCATGTTTTACCATTTATAAAGTGAGATTTAAGTTACTTCATCACATTTATCTATAGTATTTAATTCCTACAAAGTTGTTGAATCTTTACTTCATCACATGAGATTGAGCACAACGATCATGTTTTTTTTTCTTCATGTTTTGGGACCAAAAAAAAGTTGTCTTGATTGTAGGATTGAAGGTTGCGGAGTTGAGAAAGATTGTGAAAGAAGTAAGTAAAATTATATATTTTTTAAATTGCATAAACCACTGAGTTATAATGTTTTTTCCTTAACATATATGCATGATTGTGTTTTTCTCCCTTAGACGGGTGAGGATCACTCAAAGATCTGTCCTACGCACCTTGACGAACTGTTAAAAAAAGAGTTTCTCTTCCATGTGAAATATTAACCTTTCTACAAACAATGTTCAATTGTCAAAATTAATGATGATAATAATGTCATCAAAAGGATAAAGGACTACATCCATTACAATGAGGTAGTATTAGTGTCTCTTAATCTTATCTTTCTTTGAGAGATTTTTCTTAGTCTTTGATTTTCATACATTGTTGTTTATGTATGGTTATCACACCTCAGAAGTTGCAGAAATGGAGAATGTTCTAATTAGTCCAACATATAGCATCAATCAATGAATAGTATGACATTTTTAAAGTTGATTGCTTATGATAGTTATTTTGATAATCTTTGCATGTAATGTGTAATTTTGTTGTGCATTAATCACCTTTGTTCACTTTTTTGAATCTCAGTTTTTCATGTGTAATTTTGTTTAGCATTAATCACTTTTGTCCATACCATTGAAAATAACATTTAGAGCTTTGGAATTTCCAATATTTTAATCATCTTTAACATTAGACCAATCAGTTTCAAGCTTTAAGATTGATGTTCCATCTTTTATAACAACCTTTTATAACAACCTTCCAACCTTTTATAACAACCTTCCATGTTATATTGTCCATGTATTTAAGGAAAGCAACCATTTTAGCTCTCCAATAATTATAATTAGTGCCATCCAAGAAATTGGTGTATTAATTGATCCTCCATCCTTAGTATTGTCCAATTGGACATAATATATTCTCACTGGAGCTCACCCAAATAGAATAGGGTACCTGCTCTAATGCCAATCGAAATTCTATTGTTAGCATGACAAATGTTGTACACAATGTCTTAGAAAATGTGTACCACAAAAAATAAAATATATTAGACTAGGATGTTGCACACATGCTGGAGCATCTTGTCCCACATGTTGCATATTCACCAAAAATACATCTTGTACTACACATGTTGTTTTACCTAATGCATCCAATAAAAAGGAACAACATCATTGGTAGTTTAACAATGATGAACATAATGGAGTTTACTATCATCTAAAGGCATTTTTATAAAGCTCTTAGTTTTAAAATCCATTTCAAACTTTTCTTTTTCCTCTCCTGCCCACTAGAAATCAGATTTATCTACTACTTCATCATTTACTTAATGAGCAAAGATAAACAAACCATTGATTATTGTTTCCTATCATTCATGATATATACTTTGAAGAAAAGTTTTAATCTAACTTTCCAAATATTAAATCTGTCATCTTTAAAAATTGGTGATGTGTTTAGAAAGGATTCCTTGTCGGAAGACATCTTCCTCTTGAGATGATTAGTCCATACAAAAGATTTAGAGTTTGACCCCACTTGTTGGACATGTGACTTCACTCACAAGAGGGAGGGGGATGAATTGTGTGTTTCAAAAAAGTAGTTTTTGAAAACTTTTTTGGATTATAATTAGAGTTTAAAAATATTTTGAAAGCGTTTAAGTACTAAGCAGTGGAAAAATAAATTATAGAAAGTAAAATTCATAAAGTAAAGAGTTTAGGAAGAGAGAGAACACCAAAGAACTGATCTTGAGAGTATCCCATAAAACTTGAGAGTTTTTAGTAAGTAATACTCACAAACCCCCTTATACAAGAAAATTGGTTGAGTTCCAACCAAACTAACACGACTTTGGAATTTGGCAGTTTGAGTCCTCTCTTCCAAAAGGTGGATTGCAGTGATTAGTCATTTTTCTACAAATGGTATATCGAAGTGGTTAGTCTTCTTCCCACAAGAACCTTGGAGTTGATAGTCTTCAATCTTCTAAACAATCTTTGTAAGCTTTTACCATGAGCTTAACTCATAAACCTTAAATCTTGGTTTTACATGGGCTAACCAATAATCTAAGAGATTTTGATATCGGGCTAATCTCAAACCTTATCAAGCTTTTATCATAGGCTAAGCTTTAACCTAACCTTGGTTTTACCACAGGCTAACCAAGGACCTATCAAGGTTTTAATCACGGGCTGAGATTGAACCTAAACAATGGTTTGATCACACAATCCCCAAATCAAAAGATTTTGCGAGTTTAGCTTCTAACCCAAAAAAAAACTAAATAGATAACATTTAACCAAGGTGTATAAAAAAGATTCCTTTTGTGAATTTTACAATTCTACCCTTCTATAATTATAGCTTATCCTCACTCAAAAGAAATTTCTCGCAGATGCACTTTGCCTAAAATATTAGTGAGAGAAATTAAAAGAAAATTTTGAGAGAGAAAGAGAGAGAGAAGTGCCAAAACAATATTATGGCCAGTTTGGAATGAGGGAAGGGACCTTTATTTATAGGCTAGAGGTTGGCTCAAAAATTAAATTGATTTTAATGTCTTTTAAGATAATCTAATCAATTAGAATCTCCAATGTTAATCGATTACCAACTCAAAATAGGAAAGACAAGATATCTAGTTGTTATACATCATTAATATGTGGTCCAAATTGCTTAGAGCTCAATTTTGAACAAATTTAATTGATTATATAAGTGCCCCAATCAATTAAAAAAGGAAAAAACTTGCCCATAGAAATTTTGAATGCTCTCATTTCATCTGTCACAACTTTAAGACATTTTTGAAAATATTTTCTTGAGAAAAATCATATTGAAAAGAAGTTTGTGTGTGTGTGTGTGTGTTTTAGCCATGTACTTTTACGAGAACTCCCTTTTATTTACACAATATTCTCTCATATTAAGGTAGGGCTTCCTTGCAATTCCAGAATTTTTCAGATGCTTTCTTTTGTAGACACTTACTTGAGTTTATATGAGATCAGGCTTGAGCTTATATTCCATTTGGTTACCATCATCCGATAGTCAAGTTCATCAAACCCTAATGCTTAGGTTTACATATTTATCCTCTTAATAAATTATGCTTGACTTTATTAGAGTCATCATCAAAAGTTCAGCAAAAGTTGTTGTCCTTGTTAAAATCATATCACATGCAAACCAAGGTTCCACATAGTTGATGCTTAATTCTAGAGGTGCAAAATTCAAAGTGACTCAGTTCGAAGGAACGCGCCACTTTTGTTTGTGGAAAAGAAGGGTCAAGGATATCTTGGCTTAACAAGGTTCATAGATGGTGATTAGTCATGAGAAATAGGTGGACATTGCAACCATTGATTGGAACAAGATGAATGAGAAGGTTGAAGGTTCGATAAGACTTTGAGTTTATGATGACATGTTGAATTATATCTTGGACCTCACAACTCTGAAGGATGTCTGGGATAAATTGGAAAATTAGTTCATGTCCAAGATGTTCTTGAACAAATTATTCGCGAAGCAACGTCTCTATAGCCTAAAGATGTAGGAAGAAGGTGATTTGCAGACTCATGTCAACACTTTCAACAACATCCTAACTCATTTGAGACAGCTTGGTATGAAGGTTGATGATGAGGATAAAGTTATTATTTTGTTGTACTTTTTACCAAGCTCTTATGATCACTTAGTGACTACTCTCACATATGGTAAGGAATCAATCACATTGAATTATATTTCTTCTACTCTTTTGTACCATGCACAACATCACTAAAGTGTAGAGGAAGGTGAAGGATGTTCAAGTGAAGGGAAGTCAAGACTGTGGCAAAGGAATGGGTAAGGTAGTGGGTTCTGGAAAGAAAAAAAGGTTCAAGTCCAAGGACATAAAAATAGCATAATGCTATAGTTGCAAGCAAAGGGACTATCCTAACCGGCCAGGAAATTATAGTTTAGCAAATGTAGTTCAGGCTAATGGTTCATGTAGTTAATAGAATTTTCTTTGCATTTCATCATCAAAGTGCAATGATGCTTGAATCCTTGATTATGGGCGCTCATACCATATGATGTTGCACCATAAGTGGTTCAACTCTTTTAAATAAGGAGATTTTGCTTTTGTCTATTTAGATGATGATAAAACTTGTACAATCACGGGAAAAAGGCACATTAAAATTGATTTGGATGATAGTGGTATGTGCATGTTAAGTGAGGTACGTTATGTTCCATAATTGAAGAAGAGTTTGATTTCTCTAGGCACTCTTCAAGAGAATGGTTATTCATTCTAGTTTGATGGAGATAAATACATCGTAGGGTTTAGCAAGGGTGAAATGACAATGACGAGGGCAAGGAGGATAATAGGAAACATTTATAAGTTATTAGGGAGCACAATTATGGCTGATGTAAGATCTGTCGAAATTGATAATGATGCAACCAAATAGTGGCACATGCATTTGGGTTATCTCAATGAATGTGGGATGTTGGAACTACATAAGAAGAATTTTTTAAGGGTCTTCATAGTTACACAATTGGATAGTTCAAGTATTGTATTCTTGGGAAACAATGTAGATTTTGTTCTAAGACTATATCCATTATAATGTTTGGGGGCCTACAAAAGATCCCTCTGTTAGAGATTTCAGGTACTATGTGCCATTCACTGATGATTTTTCTTGTAAGGACTAGGTTTATTTTATGAAATATAAATCTGAGGTCTTCATCAATTTCAAACTATGGAAGCCAGAGGCTAAGAACCATATAGGGAGAAAATTAAAGTATCTGTGTTATGATAATGGAACTAAATACACTAGCAATAATTTCATTCATCTATGTGATAGAATGGAACTTAGAGGCACTTTTCTATGAGGAAGACACCACAACACAGAGGGAAAGGCACCTTTGGTTGAATCTGGTCTTTCAAAAGGTGTTTGGGAAAAAATCTCAATATGGAATGCTATATAGTAAATATATAAACATAAGCTTCATTGGACGAAAATGTTGTAGATGAGGCATGGACAAGTAACCTTAACGATCTAGATAATTTGAGGATTTTTAGGTGTCCAGCATATGTGCATATTTCTAGTGAGCATCGATATAAACTTGACTTAAATTCAAAATAGTGCATCTTTATTGACTACAATAATGGTGTCAAAGGATACAAGTTGTGGGATCTAGTTAAGAGGAGGGTGGTTTTTAACAGAGATATTGTATTTGATGAGTAATGAATGTTGAAACAATCAATGTGACAGTTACTCCAAATGCCAAGGTAGAAACTTCCACTCAAGACAAGATTCATGTCGATATCGAGGAGACACTAGTGAGTCCAAAGCAGGTTATCACCTAACAACAGGATGAACTAGGTTGAGATTCAGATGGAGTGCAAGATTCAGGAAGAGTTCAAGATTCATGTGGAGTACAAGACTATACACTTATACATGATAGGAAACCCCATTATATTATACCTCTAATGAGATATGGGTTTGAAGACGTAGCAACATATTTTCTTCTTACCAGTTCAAGATACCCTTCTACTTTTTGAGAGGCTATGGCTAGACAAGATAAGGATAAATGGGTGGATTCTATGGTGGAGGATATGGAGTCCTTTAAAAATAATGAGATATGGGATCTTGTTCATCTTCCACAGGGAAAGAGATTTATTGGTTGCAAATGGGTGTATAAGAAAAAACCAAAAGTAATAGAAAAATAAGGGGAAAAGTTCTAGGCTCGCCTAGTTGCAAAGGGGTATTCACAATAGGAAGAGATTGATTATAAAGAGATTTTCAATCCAGTGGTTAGACACACTTCTATCAAGGAAATATTGGCCCTGATACTTTCCTTCATGGTAATCTAGAGGATCAAATATACATGGAACAACCATATGGTTTAAATGATATTGGACATGACATACTTGTTTGCAAATTGAAAAGATATTTGTATGGCTTGAAGAAATCTCAAGAGGAAATGATATAAGAGCTTTGATTCATACATACTCTATATTGTCTATAAGGAATGATTATGACTGATATATTTATGTGAGGAGCTTTGGTGATGTCTATTTTATTTTTTTGTTACTTTATGTTGATTGATGCTAACCATTCGCGTGATTTAAATGAGTTGAATACCAAGTTAGGTAAGGAGTTTTATCTGAAGGATTTAGGTGCTGCAAAGAAGAATATCGGGATGGAAATTCACAGGGAGGGAGGAGATAATAAATTATGGTTATCTAAGAAAATCTATGTTGAAAGTGTTCTGGGAATATTCAACACAAGCAAAGAAAAACCAATGAGTACTCCATTTGTGAATCATTTTAAGCTCTCGTTGGAACAATGTTTGGAGACAAACTCAAATATTAAAGGCATGTCTAAGATTCCATATGGCATTACAGTTGGTTGTTTGATGTATGTTATGGTTTGCACTAGAACGGATTTGGAACAAGCAGTTAGTCAAGTGTGCAAGTTCATGTCCAAGCTAGGTGTCATACCCCAAATTTTACCCTTAGATTATTAGGATCATTTCGCATTCCATCTCATTCTGCATTGCATTTTAACTAACCGCTAACCAGTTTGTTCAGTCAGTTGGTTTTTGTAGGAAAATCTCGCTGTGTGCGATTTAATTTATGAAAGGCAAAAGGGTCATTATTTTGCGGCCTGCTGACAATTTATGAAGCAAAGTTGTCGCCAGGAGTTCTTCAAGCGATTAGGGTTTCAATCTCCGAGTCATGTGATTTTATTTGAGATGTGAGCTGAATTTTAAGACAATATGGAAGACAGGACGCAATATATTGTATTTAAGAGCCGGGATCTATTCGTCAGTTGGATTTCAGAAATGTTGTTTGATTCCTAAACCATATGGAGCTGAATGTGTTAAGATATCAATGGATTCAGGTTAAATCGGTGCGAGAATGTGCTTTGAGGAATTTATTCTGACATACACGCGCTTTCCTGCTTTCTGCTAGCTACCAGTCGATTCTTAAAGAAACAGTGGAATTTCGATTCGCGTTGAATTTCTAATGAATATAAGTTGGGTTGGTCACGAGCATTCAGTTGGAATCGACTTAGGTTACAAAGTCAGGTTATGCAAGATATAATTTGAATTTTTCAATGCGGAGGACAATTCGTTTCGCCGTTTAATCGAATTTATCTGCTTATCCGTTCAAGGCCATATTCACCAATTTTATTACGGATACGAATTAATTTGCAAAGGGATTTGTTTGAACTCAGGATTTACGTCAGATGAAATTTTATTCCAAGTTGCGCGAGATGTCTAATTGTCGAAAGCGGACGTTGAAATGCTAAATTTTGGTCAAGAGAATTTGGTCGAAAGAAAATTCATATTATTAATTGGACTTTTATGTTTCTTGGCTGAAGGAAATATCCACCAATTTGCATTATCGAATACGGATTAATCGCCAGAGGTTCATTTTTACATTGGATGTGATTCTAATTGTCGAATTCGGAGTTTGGAACGTCAAAGGTTAATCAGACAAATATATTTGGAGGAATTTAGTCAATTAAATTTAGTCGGATAAACTTAATTAAATGAATTTATTCGATTGAGTTTAATTGGATGAATTTATTCGGAGAAATTTGACTAGGAATTAAATTTAGTTTAGTAAGAAAAATGGAACTTATTTATTTAAATTCTATATTTTTATTACAATGTGCAAAGATAATTACAATTACAAATTAATGTCTAATTATTTTCCTAAAATCCTAATTGTCTTTGCGCCGATCTTCGCTTCGACTTTTCGGACCTTCAAAAATCGACAACAGATGAAAATAATGGTTAAAGTGTTAGAACAAATCAGAAATGGTTTTTGTTTGTATTTCGATACCCTCAGTTAAAATTCATCATCGGGTACGTCAGGATGGCAACGAAATATTCTGCCGCCAGTTCCTGATTTCACTTTCCAACCTCGGCAAATCCGGCAGATTTCTGTTCATTTATTCCACGAGAGAGAGAAAATGATTTTTTGGAAAAGTGCTTTTTGGAAAAAGTGCTTATTCTGAAAAAGTGATTTTTCTTGTTCAATGCCAAACAAGTCATAAGGCAATTCCCCAAAATTCCAAACAAAATGCAACAACTGTCACAATGTTTCTGCTCTAACAAGATCAAACAAACTCGCCAAACAACACTTTTGCAAATTGTTGCTCAAAAACAGGTCAAAATTAAACAACAAATCCTGAAAAAATCCAACAACAAAGCCATGAAAGTCGTAACAATATGAAGGATCCAGGCCGATAAAAATCATAATAAAAACCATCACAAATTAATCAGTTTGTTCATCAAGCGGGTCAGGAGCAAGAACGTCAAGAACAAGCCGCGGTGGCAAGCAAAGCCCAGCCTCAAACCACAGCTAAAAATCCCTCAAAAAAACAGCAACATCAAGAACGAACACCGGCGCAAACATAAACGGATGAATCCCATCATCAGGCTTCATTACCGTCTGCAAACGGAACCGCCGAAAACAACCGCGAACAGGCTAAAACCCATAGCTGAACTCAGAGAGATAACATCTCTCATGATCGTCACTACCACCAAGGGACGACGGCGGAAACCGAATAAATCGTCTCCAAACCGCCATTGTTCACAAACACCATTTTGGGT
Organism: Lathyrus sativus; assembly: GCA_963859935.3. Taxonomy (NCBI): domain Eukaryota; kingdom Viridiplantae; phylum Streptophyta; class Magnoliopsida; order Fabales; family Fabaceae; genus Lathyrus; species Lathyrus sativus. The sequence continues at coordinate 612,980,935 of OZ012735.1, read as the reverse complement.
AAGAAGAGAAATGACCCATTTTTTCTTATCTTTTTTTTTCTCTCATTTCGTTTCAGAAAAATGGAGGGGCGCCGCGTGGCCATGCAAAGAAGAAGAAGACTAAACGGAAAAAGCAAGAGGTCAACAATGGCCGCCGCAAGCACAAAAGGAAGATGATGGGTTCCAAACCCTAAAATATGTCTAAGCCAATTCTCCCTCCCCCTTTTATTTCGTTTGTTTTTCTTTTTTCTTTTTATAATATTATTTAATAGTAATTATTAAATATAGGTTAATAAACTATATTAGTTTTAAATTAAAACCTTTTAACAAAAAAATCATAATTAAAAAACTTAGATTTTCAAAGGAAATTGTTAGAATATTGTTTAAAAAAACCCTTAACGTAAAACTTTTTAAAACTTATTAAAACTTAATTTAAACCCTTTTTTTAAACAAAAATTTAAAGTTGAAACATAATTAAAACTTATTTTAACAACAACTTCTAAGACTTATTTTAAAAACCCAAAAATTAAAACTAATCTTGAAAAAACTGAAATTTACACTATTTTTTAAGAACTTGTAATTAAAACTTGACTTAAAATTGTTTTAAAAAACTTAATTGTAGAAAATTATTTTTAAAACTCTACTAAATTTTTTTTATTGGGAATTTAGTTTCTTAATTCAAAGAGTTAACATTTCATAATTTAAAATTAACATTTTCTTTAATTTAATTATTAGTTTATTAATGCAATTTTTTTTCTAATTAAAATTTCAATTTTGTAGATACTAATTTGTAACACTAAAAAATATGTCTAGCATCTTACTTTCAGTTCGATTTGAACCGTCACCTAAGTGCGGACTTGCCTCCGTAACATTGCCCCGTTTATTTTCGTCTAACGCTTATGTCGTTCCTTTCGTATTTTTCAGTTGTACAGTTTATTAATCCTTTATTTTTTTTTGTATTTCATTTTTTCATGGTTGTAATTTATGCGAGGACATCGTCGCTTTTCAATTCCGTTATTATTCTCGCACTTTCCCATATTTCAATCCCGTTACTTAATTATTTTTCATTGCATCATGTACCGTTACTTCCCCTCCGAAGGAATAGGTCCAGGCATTTGACCGCCGCGTCAATAGTCCTTACCCTTGACTTTTTCACCATTCAAACCTAGAGAATTCGAATCGCCGTACTCATATTTTTAGGTGTCCCGCCGTGGACAGTTTTACCTTTACCCTAACATTAGGATAAGGAGTCGCCGCACTCCGTATTAGGTTTCCCGCCGTGGAATGCATATTTTATCCTTTTTATTTCAATTCAATCTTCAACGTAGAAATAGAAGTCGCCGCACTCCACATAAGAGCTTCCTTAAGAACACTTACTCCCCATTGAAACCTTGACCATAGTCAAGAAGTTTCTCTTCCTCCCTTTTGAGGGGAACTAAGATTACTCTGATTCCATTCCCTACCTCGGATATGTAGGCACAAGATGCGAGTCTTGGCGAGTAAATTTAGGACTAACCCTTAGGTCTTTCTTTAACCTTTAACCTTTAGCATTACCTTAAGCAGATAACTTTAGCCATAGCAGAATTTAAAATGAGAGGTTCCTGTAGAGTACTATAGAAGTTTAGGATACTAATACCTTCCATAAGCTTAACCAACCCCCGAATCTCAGATCTCTTCCCGCATTGTGTTTACGATGCAAAAATAGGTTTTTCCTTTCTTTAACCTTTCCTTCGGATAAATAAAAGACCGGTTGTGAACTAAAGAGGTGGTTCAAATAATAATTTGATATCCTATTCTTACTGCAACAGAAAATGGCGACTTCATTGGGGATAGTCCTAACTTTTAAAGTTTACCCCTACCTTGTTTATTGTTTTTACTATTTGCTTCATTATTTGCTTGCTTGTATATATATATATATATATATATATATATATATATATATATATATATATATATATATATATATATATATATATATATATATATATATATATATATATATATATATATATATATATATATATATATATATATATATATATATATATATATATATATATATATATATATATATATATATATATATATATATATATATATATATATATATATATATATATATATATATATATATATATATATATATATATATATATATATATATATATATATATATATATATATATATATATATATATATATATATATATATATATATATATATATATATATATATATATATATATATATATATATATCTTATACCTTGCTTGGGGTATCCTTGTTGTAAGATAAGTCCTACACCCGGACTTGAGTGACATTATTATAGGAAGGTGATATATTCGACGAGGCTTATAAAGAGTGAGTGCCGACCAACCTGACTTGAGAATCACCGCTCAGTTGATACCCTTCTGAAATTTAGTTCGGTTGAATGATTATAGTTGTTAAAACCCTTACTATTTTCGGCTAGGAGTCTGTGATACTGCGGACCGTAGTCACCTTAACCCCACTTTGGGCTAATCTAAGATGTAGTGCGAGGATTATGAGGGAGTATTCCCAAAATAGTTGCTACACGATACTACACTCAAAAGAGGTTCTCTTGAGAATATTATTAACCATCGAGTCAGTAAGGAAATTGATAATATCCGAAAGATAGACTGATGACTTTGGGCACCTCTTTAGAACCTTGTTTTGCAGGTACAATTAACCCATAGTACATACCTTTCGGGATAGGTAGACCTTGGCTCCGCTCATTGCTCCTTTAACCTAGGACCCTTGTGTGTTTGTGTGTGTTTGTGCATTGCATCCATAAAGCATCATATCATTCATAGTTTCAAGGAATTCAACTGTCCTTTGCAAATTCAAAAAGTCTTACATTTTGAAGTCTAAAAAATTTTCCAGCGTTTCTTAGAAAACATTTGCAATCGACCGTTGAAGTTCTTGAAACCATTACATTGCATTAACATCATGTCTTGCATGGCATTTTCCCCCCGGTTTCTCATTCTCGGTTCTCTTGCCTTCCAGTGTACCTCTGAGTCGTCAAGCTGATTCCTCGACATGGATATCGGACTAGAGCTAACTATAGACGCCAGATGTTAGAACAAGATACATATAATGCGGAAATCCAAACGGAGATCGATGAGTTGAAATCAGGCATGACTAAGCTCACCGAGATGCTTCAAGTGCTGATTTCTAGAGGAGAGCCACCGCAGAGGACCGTCATTCAGGAAGTTTCAAGTGCTGATCCACCTCCTGTTCAAATGCCACCATCTACTTGGCCAGAGTTTGGTTTACCTCCTAACTACTCTCCACCTCTTGCATCTGCTGCTATGATTGGTCAGGCTATCAGACCGATTTTTCAAGCTCCCGTCCTTGCTGAGCCCCGACCTGTGGTCCACACTATTAACTAGACTGTCCAAGATCCCTTTGAGAACCCTCCCTATGAGTACAATGCTGCCGGTGTTCAAAGGGAAGACCATGAAGATTTTGTTGAGCCTGAGATTACCCGTGAACAGTTTCAGATCATAAATAAGAGACTCCAAGCTGTCGAGGGTGCTGATTTCTTCAACGTAGATGCAGACAATATGTGCCTAGTTTCTGGTCTTGTTTTTCCTGCCAAATTCAAGACTCCTGAGTTTGTGAAGTATCAAGGTCACTCATGTCCAAGGGACCATCTAGTCATGTACTTCCGAAGGATGGCGGCTTATACCAACAATCAGAAGCTGCTCATCCATTACTTTCAGGATAGTTTGAGTGGTGCTTCTCTCAAATGGTATATGAACTTAGAGCATAACAGCGTCCACTGCTTCCAGGATCTCGCCAACGCTTTTATGAAGCAATAAAAAAAAATTGGAAATGGCTCTCGATCGCCGTCAACTTCAAAGTATGTCTCAGAAGGAAAGAGAGTCATTCAAGGAATACGCTCAGCGTTGGAGAGAGTTAGCTTCCCAAGTTGAACCCCCTATAGCAGAGAAGGAACTAACAGGAATGTTCATGGATACTTTGTCTCATTTCTATTGGGAAAAGATGATTGGGAGTGTCTCTTCAAGATTTATAGATCTGGTGACTATTGGCCAAAGGTTAGAAGAGGGTTTGAAAAATGGTAAGGTATGTAAAGCTGCCGAATCTTCTAGTGGGGCAAAGAAATCCTATGGGAATTTCCAAAAGAGGAAAGAGGATCAGACCAATGCTATCATGACTGAATCAAGAAGGCCTCGCCACGGACCTCAATCTGCTGATCATCATGTTGGTGCTACTGTTGCTACTCCACAACCATCTCAGACTCTTCAGCGTCTCGTTGTTAGACAGAACCAGTATCGAAATAGGAATCAATTTGATACTATTCCCATGACTTACACAAAACTATATCCTGACCTAGTTCAACAAGGGCTGATCACTACAAGGGCTTTACCAACTCCTCCTAATCCTTCTCCAGCTGGATTTAGGGCTGATCTCCAGTGCGCTTTTCATGAGGGTGCTCTAAGCTACGACTTGGAGCATTGTTTTGCACTGAAAGCTAGAGTGCGTGAGTTAGTTAGAGCTGGAATACTTGATTTTGAGGATAGTCATCCAAACGTCCAGAAAAATACTTTTCCAGTGCATCAAAAGTGAAGCTTCGGCCTGACCCCAGCGGATTATTTTCCCAAACGCCAGTGTTTCAGACAGGACGGCTCAGCTTTATACTGATTTAGTCACTAGGCCTTTGTTTCTCATTGTTTGTACTTTCCTTACTTTTATATTAGTTGTTTGCCTTCAAATTATGTTTGTACTTTTATATTGATGAAATGAGCATTGCGACTTTTGATTCAATTCATTTCGTCCATTTGTTTGCATCTTTATGCTTCATCTTTTAAAATATGCACTTTTGTTCAAGTTTTTGATATGCAAAGATTGGAGGGAGGATGATGAAAACGTTATACCCATAACTATTGTCAGTATGCTTTCAATCAAACTTTGTTGACGATGTAAGGTATTGTTTCAACTCCCAAATACTAGAGAAATAAGGAAGTTATCCCTTGTCACCCCCTTCGAGCCTAGAAGTTGGAGTTCCTTTCTTTACAAAAAAAACCGCAATCTTAACCTGGGGCATGGGTAGTTCTCAGTTAACTTGGTTGTGTGTTCCTGCAATACACCTTTTATATAAAGGTTGCATTCACAAATTTTCCTTCACACACACCAAGTAAGTGTCAAAGACGTTTCCAAGTCAAAAGCTGATGATGGTTCACCGTGATCATTTAATCCAGGTAGTCACTTTCTTCCACACAAAAAAAAAATCAAAAGAAAAAGCCCGCTAATTCAAAACCTATGAAGGAAACTTAGGCAAAACTAGGGCATCCCGCTAACTATAATCTTCGCAAGAAACAATTCAGGCAAAAGTTAGGGATAATAAAAAGAGGTGACCTTTAAACTCTTCACCATGTAAATCCTCAATGCCAAAACAACTAAATGTTATAGGGAAGTAGTGGCTGCCTTTTCATAGGTCCTTAACTTCTGAACCATCATTGTTACCATCAGCGCAATTCCTAACCTGTAGGAATCTAAATGCATAATATGAGTTAACTGAGCGTAGGACTGAAGATTGCCACGTAGATTAGGTGGGTACAAATAAATTTTGATCCTTTATCCTTTGTTTCATAAACCGTGAACAAGGACACGTTACAACCCTCAAAAGACCTAACTGAAGCAAAGTTATTTTGAGAGCATACTATAATAAGGTTGTGTAAGCTGACTCCAAAAGATCTTTGCGAATCATTCATTTTGGCAAAACACCTTTGTTTTAAACTTTGAGCGTCTTGAACCACCGTGTTCTGACCAATGACTCATTTATTTTTTTCATCTTTCAAAAATAATTTTGATTTCAAAAGTTGCATGAACTTTGCATTACCATGTTTGTATGAATATTTTTGTTCTCAAACTAGCTTTCCTCTAAGGAATTTTCAAACAATGAGAAACTGGGTCGGTGATCCTATCAGGGGCAAGTTCCTTCCAGATCCTATCGAGAATAAATTTAAGATTTGTGGTTCAGGGGCAAGTCCTTCCCAGAATCAATTTATCCATAAGATCCTTCAAGACCCATATTGGGGCAGACCTTCCAGGGGCATAGTAGCACAATCATCTACAGAATCAGACAAGCTGAAGTAATTATCAGTCTACAAACAGTTTTATCTGGGGCAGTTTACTTGAAGGATCCCCAGGCAGCTATGCATCCTTCCTACAAGGACTATCAACTTGATACATTTTAGAAGTGTGGCAGAGATGTGTTCAACAGTAACATCTTTAATCCCTAAAGCATAAGGACAATGATCTCCGTATTGAGGAATTAGTTTTCTAGTCCTGTCATTTTAACAGAAGAGTCAAGTCATGTCATCGGCGTCTGCATTTGCATTTGATCATACATCATCTGCACAACTCATGTACATATGCATATCATGAGTGTTTCATCCTCAGTTGCATTTCTCCCAAGGTTGTAGTTTATCCAAATCTCACCTCGTGGTCAAAGTCTAACTCAATTGGCACCTACCAAACAGTTTGTGTCTTGGCTTATCTGATGTTCTTCCAGATAGGGTATTTATAATCTGATGTTTTTCTGGATTTGTTTCTCTCTCTGATGTTTTTCCAGAGTGAGTCTTTGTTCTGATGTTCTTCCAGAACTTATCTGATGTTTTTCCAGATAGTCCTTTGTGATTCTGATGTTTTTCCAGAATCTATCCGATGTTTTTTCGGATTTGTTTCTCTTTCTGATGTTTTTCCAGATTGAGTCTTTGTTATGACGTTCTTCTAGAATTTATCTGATGGTTTTCCAGATATTCCTTTTGATTATGATGTTTTTCCAGAATCTATCCGATGTTTTTCTGGATTTGTTTCTCTTTCTGATGTTTTTCCAAATTGAGTCTTTGTTCTGATGTTCTTCCAGAACTTATCTGATGGTTTCCTAGATAGTCCTTTTGATTCTGATGTTTTTCCAGATTGAGTCTTTGTTCTGATGTTCTTCCAGAACTTATCTGATGGTTTCCCAGATATCTTCCTTTGATTCTGATGTTTTTCCATAATCTACCCGATGTTTTTCTGGATTTGTTTCTCCTTCTGATGTGTTTCCAGATTGAGTTTTGGTTCTGATGTTCTTCCAGAACTCCTTTGTTGCTTATCTAATGTTCTTCCAGATATGTCTTCAAACTCTTCCTATACATTTAATGCTTTCCTAAATGTTTCGAATGTACCTTCAAAGACTTGTCTTCATCTCATGCTCTTATAGATGTTTGCATTTTGTTTCTGGATGCGGCCCAAAGTTCATTCGATGTTTTTCTAAGTGTCTCTGGTGTTTCAGATTTCATTCAATGTTCTTCCAGATGTCTCTGATAGTTGTTTCTTTGTCCCTGATATTTCCCAGATTTCCTCTCACTTCATTCAATGTTATTCTGAATGTTGTGACTCTTTCCATACAGTTCCGTTCATGGATGAGACTTGCTGCTTCCTCTGTGTTGCTGCCTCGCCCCAGTGTATGTTTGGTTATCACGTTTGTTCCCTGTATCGTCTGCGTCCTTGCATTTATCATTTTAGTCATACGCATCATCATGGCATTGTCCACATTACAATTTGTCTCATTTTGTCCATAGCATTGCATAACACTACATCTAAGGGCAAAATGTTCGGTTATCTGTATTTAAATCCCTTTCACCATGATTTCTCGGGCCTACGTCGCTCAAATCATCTGGTGAAGCTATTTAAATAGGGGCAATTGTCATACCCCAAATTTTATCCTTAGATTATTAGGATCGTTTCGCGTTCCATATCATTCTGCATTGCATTTTAACTAACCGCTAACCAGTTTGTTCAGTCTGTTGGTTTTTGCAGTAAAATCTTGCTGTGTGCGATTTAATTTATGAAGGGAAAAAGGGTCATTATTTTGCGGTCTGCTGACAATTTATGAAGCAAAGTTGTCGCCAGGAATTCTTCAAGCGATTAGGGTTTCAATCTCCGAGTCATGTGATTTTATTTGAGATGTGAGCTGAATTTTACGACAATATGGACGGCAGGACGCAGTACATTGTATTCGAGAGCCGAGATCTATTCGTCAGTTGGATTTCAGAAATGTTTTTTGATTTCTAAACCATATGGAGCCGAATGTGTTGAGATATCAGTGGATTCAGGTTAAATCAGTGCGAGAATGTGCTTTGAGGAATTTATTCTGACAGACACATGTTTTCTTGCTTTCTGCTAGCTACCAGTCGATTTTTAAAGAAATAGTGGAATTTCGATTCCCGTTGAATTTCTAATGAATATCAGTTGGGTTGATCACGGACATTCAGTTGGAATCGACTTAGGTTACAAAGTCAGGTTATGAAAGATACAATTTGAATTTTTCAATGCGGAGGACAGTTTGTTTCGCCGTTTAATCGGATTTCTCTGCTTATCTATTCAAGGCCATATTCACCAATTTTATTATCAGATATGAATTAATTTGCAAAGGGATTTGTTTGAACCCAGGATTTACGTCAGATGAAATTTTATTCCAAGTTGCGCGAGATGTCTAACTGTCGAAAGAGGACGTTGAAATGCTAAATTTTGGTCAAGAGAATTTGGTCGGAAGAAAATTCATATTATTAATTGGACTTTTCTGTTTCTTGGTGGAAGGCAATATCCACCAATTTGCATTATCGAATATGGATTAATCGCCAGAGGTCCATTTTTACGTTGGATGTGATTCTAATTGTCGAATTCGGAGTTTGGAACGTCAAAGTTTAATCAGACAAATTTATTTGGAGGAATTTGGTCAGTTGAATTTAGTCGGATAAACTTAATTAAATGAATTTATTCGGTTGAGTTTAATTGGATGAATTTATTCGGAGAAATTTGATCAGGAATTAAATTCAGTTTAGTAAGAAAAATGGAATTTATTTATTTAAATTCTATATTTTTATTACAATGTGCAAAGATAATTACAATTACAAATTAATGTCTAATTATTTTCCTAAAATCCTAATTGTCTTTGCACCGATCTTCGCTTTGACTTTTCGGGCCTATAAAAATCGACAACAGATGAAAACAATGGTTAAAGTGTTAGGATTAATCAGAAATGGTTTTTGTTTATATTCTGATACCTTCAGTTAAAATTCATCATCAAGTACGTCGGGAAGGCAACAAAATATTCCGCCGCCAGCTCCTGACTTCACTTTCCGACCTCGGCAAATCCGACAGATTTCTGTTCATTTATTCCGCGAGAGAGAAAAAATGATTTTTTTTTTGGAAAAGTGCTTATTCTGAAAAAGTGATTTTTCTTGTTCAATTCCAAACAAAATGCAACAACTTTCACAAATTTTTTAAATAAAATGCAACAACTTTCACAATTTTTCTGCTCCAACAAGATCAAACAAACTCGCCAAACAACACTTTAGCGAATTGCTGCTCCAAAACAGGTCAAAATCAAACAACAAATCCTGGAAAAATCCAACAACAAAGCCATGAAAGTTGTATCAATATGAAGGATCCAGGCCGATAAAAATCATAATAAAAACCATCACAAATTCATCAGTTTGTTCATCAAGCGGGTCAGGAGCAAGAATGTCAAGAACAAGCCACGGTGACAAGCAAAGCCTAGCCCCAACTGCAACTAAAAATCCCTCAGAAAAACAGCAACATCAAGAACGAACACCGATGTAAACCAAAATGGACGAATCCCATCATCATGCTTTATTACCGTCCGCAAACGGAACCGCCGACAACAACCACGTACAGGATAAAACCCATAGCTGAACTCAAAGAGATAAAATCTCTTATCATCGTCACTACCACCAAGGGACGACGACGAAAACCAAATCAATCGTCTCCAAACCGCCATTGTTCACAAACACCATTTTGGGTAAGAAGAGAAATGACCCATTTTTTCTTATCTGTTTTTTTTTCCTCTAATTTCGTTTCAGAAAAATGGAAGAACATGAAAGCCATGGCGATATAAAAAGGAGAAGTTTTATGTGAAGAAGAAGGGAGCAAGTCTCAAAAATGGCGGACGAGGAATGGTGGGGAAGGAGAAGGAAAAGCTCCAAAGAGCCATTAATGGAGGAGCGTCGCGCGGTCATGCAAAGAAGAAGAAGACTGAACAGAAAAAGCAAGAGCTCAACAATGGCCGCCGCAAGCACAAGAGAAAGATGATGGATTCCAAACCCTAAAATATGTCTCAGCCAATTCTCCCTCCCCCTTTTATTTAGTTTGTTTTTCTTTTTACTTTTTATAATATTGTTAAATAGTAATTATTAAATATAGGTTTTTTTTTACAAGAATTAAATATAGGTTAATAAACTATATTAGTTTTAAATTAAAATCTTTTAACAAAAAAATCATAATTAAAAAACTTAGCTTTTCAAAAGAAATTGTCAGAATATTGTTTAAAAAAAAACTTAACGTAAAACTTTTTAAAACTTAATTTAAACTCTTTTTTTTAACAAAAACTTAAAGTTGAAACATAATTAAAACTTATTTTAACACCAACTTCTAAAACTTATTTTAAAAACCCAAAAATTAAAACTAATTCTTGAAAAAACTAAAATTTACACTATTTTTTAAAACTTGTAATCAAAACTGTAATTAAAACTAGTAATTAAAACTTGACTTAAAATTGTTTTAAAAAACTTAATTGTAGAAAATTATTTTTAAAACTCTACTAAAAATTATTTGATTGGTAATTTAGTTTCTTAATCCAAAGAGTTAACATTTCATAATTTAAAAATAACATTTTCTTTAATTTAATCCAATTTTTTTTGAATTGAAATTTCAATTTTGCAGATACTAATTTCTAACACTAAAAAATATGTCTAGCATCTTACTTTTAGTTCGATTTGAACTGTCACCTAAGTGCGGACTTGCCTCCGTAACATTGCCCCGTTTATTTTCGTCTAACGCTTATGTCGTTCCTTTCGTATTTTTCAGTTGTACAATTTATTAATCCTTTATTTTTTTTTGTATTTCATTTTTTCATGGTTGTAATTTATGCGAGGACATCGTCGCTTTTCAATTCCGTTATTATTCTCGCACTTTCCCATATTTCAATCCCGTTACTTAATTATTTTTCATTGCATCATGTACCGTTACTTCCCCTCCGAAGGAATAGGTCTAGGCATTTGACCGCCGCGTCAATAGTCCTTACCCTTGACTTTTTCACCATTTAAACCTAGAGAATTCGAATCGCCGTACTCATATTTTTAGGTGTCCCGCCGTGGACAGTTTTACCTTTACCCTAACATTAGGATAAGGAGTCGCCGCACTCCGTATTAGGTTTCCCGCCGTGGAATGCATATTTTACCCTTTTTATTTCAATTCAATCTTCAACGTAGAAATAGAAGTCGCCGCACTCCACATAAGAGCTTCCTTAAGAACACTTACTCCCCATTGAAATCTTAACCATAGTCAAGAAGTTTCTCTTCCTCCCTTTTGAGGGGAACTACGATTACTCTGATTCCATTCCCTACCTCGGATATGTAGGCACAAGATGCGAGTCTTGGCGAGTAAATTTAGGACTAACCCTTAGGTCTTTCTTCAACCTTTAACCCTTAGCATTACCTTAAGCAAATAACTTTAGCCATAACAGCATTTAAAATAAGAGGTTCCTGTAGAGTACTACAAAAGTTTAGGATGCTAATACCTTCCCTAAGCTTAACCAACCCCCGAACCTCAGATCTTTCCTCGCATTGTGTTTACGATGCAAAAATAGGTTTTTCCTTTCTTTAACCTTTCCTTCGGATAAATCAAAGACCGGTTGTGAACTAAAGAGGTGGTTCAAATTAATTAATAATTTGATATCCTATTCTCACCGCAACACCAGGGAAGTATCATTGGGAAGAAGCCAAGTGGATCCTAAGGTATTTCAATGGTACAACGTATCATGGTATCATGTTTAGCATGAAGTAGGATGTTCCATCAGTTGTTGGATCTATGGATTCTGACTATGTATGTGATCTAGATGATATGAGATCTATAATGGAGCATATCTTTACTCATGCAGGGGGCTTATATGTTGATTGATACTAACCATTCAAGTGGTTTAAATGAGTTGAATACCAAGTTGGATAAGGAGTTTGATATGAAGTATCTAGGTGCTGCAAAGAAAATATTGGGATGGAAATTCAATGAGATAGAAGAGCCAATAAATTGTGGTTATCTTAGAAAATCTATGTTGAAGGTGTTTTAAGTAGATTTAACACTAGCAAAGAAAAACCTACGAGTACTCCATTTATGAATCATTTTAAGCTCTCGTTGGAACAATGTCTGAAGACAGACATAGATATTGAAGGCATGTATAAGATTACATATGCCACTGCAATTGGTTGCTTGATGTATGTTATGGTTTGCACTAGAACGGATTTGGAACAAGTAGTTAGTCAAGTGTGCAATTTCATTCCCAAGCCATGAGAGCACCATTGGTAAGAATTCAAGTGGATTCTAAGATACTTGAAGGGTATAATGGATTGTGGTATCATGTTTAGCACGAAGTAGGGTGTTCCATCAGTTGTGGGATTTGTGGATTCTGACTATATATGTGATTTGGATGATAGGAGGTCTATAATGGAATATGTATTTACTCATGCATGGGGCCTATATTTTGGAAATCATCATTTCAATCCATAGTAGCTATGTCCACGACTGAGGAAGAATACATGGTAGTAGCTGAAGCTGTCAAGGAAGTATTGTGGCTTACATGGTTAGTGAAAGAGTTAGGTGTCGAGTAAGGTGGAGTTAAGTTGCATTGTGATAATGAGAGTGTTATCTATTTGGCAAACAATCAGGTGTATCATGCTAGGACCAAGCATATTGATGTGAGGTTCTATAAGATCAAGGAGTTATTGGCGTCCAGACAAATATTACATCACAAGGTTCACATTTCAGATAATGCAACTGATACATTGACCAAGACAGTCACCAGTGATAAGTTTAAAAATTGTTGGAACTTGTTACATGTTTATCAGTGTTAACCAGAAACTACACACACCTAGTTACTAGGATATGACATTATGTATTTAATCTTCATAAGATTTTGATATTCGCCAAGGTAGAGTGTAACACCCCCTTCCTATACCCCCAAATAATTGAATAAATCATTTAGGCACTTAATATAAATTTCATCAGAGTTTATTTTAAACATGGTATAAAAGAGGTGCATCACATTATCATGAAATTAAACGCATACAACACCTGCTCAAGTAGATATGCAACAATGGGCAAGTCATAACAAAGAAATCTTAGTCCTAAAACCCACATCTCAACATTTAGAATAAAAGCGCAAACATCTAAACGTTGAATCAATTCATTCATATAAACATATATACATCATTCAGTTAATTCATGTTTACAAATCATCCATAAGCAGATACATACACAGATGTATCACAAAAGAATCAAAACACTTGTATCTCCAAAAAGAGCCAAAGGCTTCCTAACTACCCAAATGTTACATATCAGAGCCAACGACCAAAAACAATGAAGACTCGCTTCACAAAAAGGACCTCCAGCAACCTATTCTGCAATGCCTCATAGAGCATTATAGAACAGCAGAAGGGTGAGAAACAATATCATAACAGTCAATGCATAAAATTATATATTATACAAATTACACATACTTCACATTCTCACCACGATTCATTATATAAACCTCAATGCATATTTCATAACTGGGCATATTTGCCAATCATACTTCTACACATACACATTGTTTCGACATAGCATTTACAATATAACGCCAAACATATACAATATGCGTCAACCATGTTTATATTAATTCATAAACTCACAAACATACATATACATACATTCACATATATATATATATATATATATATATATATATATATATATATATATATATATATATATATATATATATATATATATATATATATATATATATATATATATATATATATATATATATATATATATATATATATATATATATATATATATATATATATATATATATATATATATATATATATATATATATATATATATATATATATATATATATATATATATATATATATATATATATATATATATATATATATATATATATATATATATATATATATATATATATATCTTCAAGCATACCAATCATTCCAATCATCCACAATTCACATAAACATTTACACTTATGTTCATTCATTATACATCATGCAAGATGTCAACATGCAACTCATAGAGACCGACTCACGACTCTATGCAGATGCAAATGCGGTACCGACTCATTTCAACAGGTTCAATTGAAGAACCAAATGGAATCATCGCTCGTTACCGAAGTAACTCCCCGTCGGGCCTACGATGTTCACCCATCGCTCACACCCCACATGGGCACACGATGTTTCAGGATTGCTCACACCCCACACGGGCACACAATCGTTCTGTAGATTCACTACGGAATCAAGAAATAACCATCGCTCACACCCCACATGGGCACACGAGGTTCTGGAGATTCACTACAAAATCAATCAACACAAGAATGCACACCATGATGCTTCACATGCAACATGACTCATGACACTCTTAAAATGCACACATGTTTACCAACACACTCATGCATTCTTCACATTTATCGCATATATTCATTTATGCATTCAAAATATACGTATCACAAAACATATATATTCATCATTCATTCACACCATTCAAACATGGCTCACATTCACAATCAATTCCTCATGAATTTCTATTCAAACTAAGCAAATGCACAAAATTGCTAACCGGCCACACTTATGCTTCACAAACCATAAACTAGGATTCACGCCATACGGCTACCCACAACACATCACAAATCAGCACACAAGCTATTAAACCAAAGAAGGGTCGATCGCAACCAAAACCCCAAGCCACAACAGCACACAGCAGTAGGGAAAACCCATTCTGCTACGTTCGCTACACGCTCGCCTAGCGAGCTGCTAGCGAGCGTTCGCCACTTGCTCGCCTAGCGAACTGCTAGCGAGCACAAACAGAAGCTCCAGACTTTGTTCGCTACCTCATTCGCCACAGCGAACCTCCAACGAGCTCCTCGCTACTCCCTTCGCTGCAAGCGAAGGACATCAAAACCATTTTGTCCCAAGTCTGGGACCGTTCGCTGCGCACTCGCCTAGCGAATTGCCAGCGAACACTCGCGACCTGCTCGCCTAGCGAACTGCTAGCGAGCGTCTGTGATTTCTACTTCTCCCCACTGTTCAGAATCCAAAATCACCGATAAAATCACCCGATGAACTCCAACTCATATCCAGTAGCCTTAGTCTAACATATATCGACTAATCTACGTCATCTAATCACGATTCTAACCGTTAAACAACGATTTCTATCAATTAAACCAATTTCGACCTAAAATGGAAAGTGTAGAAAACTACCAATCAATCCAAAACAATCCAACAAAAATCATACATGATTATACACATTGATATAATAATAAGGTTTCACACCCTTACCCGATTGATTGAAGCTTGGAAGTTGTTTCTTGATGAATTTCTAGGTTTTTCTCCATTTCTCCTCTTTCTCTTCTCTTTTCTTCTTTCCTTCCTTTTTCTTTCTATCTCATTTCTTTTCTCTCTAATTCTCACTTATACCTTTTTCTATTATATTCTATTTCTCCTCAAAATACCTCTTAAAATATTTTCTCACAAAATATTTCCTCAAGGTTGTCTCAATAGTCAAATCCTCTCGCACTCATACACTCTCCATCCGTGGCCACTGAAACAATTCTTTCAAAGTACTCATATCCAATCCACACTACTCGGATACATAGACTCTATCACAACATCTCATGTCATCCTTCCCATAAATCCAAAAATCAGCCCTTCGACTTCAATTCCTTAAACTCCATCAATCTATGAACTCCAATTAGAATTCCAACCTTCTCGAATCTCATCGAGAACACCAATAATCAGTCTCACTACACAAAGCTCAACTCCATACGAAGTCCCTATTATTTCCTCTTCATCATATGCAATTTTTCTCAAACCAAACAAATACCTCAAGTTCTTAAGATCATTAACCACCCCAAATCTCAACTAAGCCATTAAAGCTCCCCAAACTCCGGTACAAACACACAACATCAACCAACTCTAAGTCACTCATCAGATAATTCCTCTTGTACTTTTAACTGCCTTAAAGCATAATTCAAACATTGCTGGTGTTGCATTTAACGTATCTCCCGATCATATCACCAAGGTATCACAAAGCACAACAAACAGTCTTGTTGGATTCGACAAAACCAACACACAAGCTGTTGACAACTTTTCCAAAATTCTTTGAACTTTCTTCATAGTGACATAATACTACTTCCTCTCTAACACTGATAACTCAATTCTGCGATGTACAACCTGATTCTCTACATCCTTCTAACACATTGAAACACCATTGGTTACACAACCCTTGACTCACTCACTCAAG
The DNA here is from genome assembly GCA_963859935.3 of Lathyrus sativus. NCBI lineage: Eukaryota > Viridiplantae > Streptophyta > Magnoliopsida > Fabales > Fabaceae > Lathyrus > Lathyrus sativus. The sequence continues at coordinate 612,964,546 of OZ012735.1, read as the reverse complement.
TGTGGAAAATCCCATTCCAAACGGACACGCAGTTGTGGACCTATGGCAAAAAAAAAAACGAATCGCACTTACCACAACACCCAAACATATTTCATCAATAAATACTCGATTCCATGTCACTACCTCCTCGTCGCGTAGAGCACTAAAATAACTTCCAACGCTCCTAACTTTGCGTCATTCCGAATCACGGTTCTCCCGTTACTACAAAATTTAGAAACAACATTCTGCACTTAGAAGGCCATTCAAATCGTCTTCAACTTCTCGAAATGGTTGAAGGTTTACCCATACTAATCTTGTATCCTACATCTTACTCCCTTTAGTAATTACCAGAAGTCACCATCCACTCTTTATATGCTTAACCTTGGAGTCTGTTGCCGTAGCGCCAACACCAAACGCGAGTCTCAACCACTCAATTAATTTAACACCTTGACCATCCAATCACACCTATAACATAGGGTTCTCAATCCCGGACCAGTTCCCAAAATTGCGTCCTTCATAACCCCACTTAACATCCTGGCTCTATATCACTTATCTTGTCAGGATAACTTCCAAACAACCATAACTAGTCGGAAACTGCCAACCCCCCACTTTCATTAGCACTCCAAATCTCATCAAAATTCAACATCTCAACACTGCCCTGCGTTGACTCCTCAGAACAATCCTTAATCACTTGGCTTCACTCTAAACAATTCACTACACGCACCATCTAAGCTTGTAAGACACGTCTTTCCCATCCGACACAATCCCAGCTACTATCAACAAGAGATTAAGGGTGATCAGTTCCTCAATTTGTCAATAGACAGCCGAAAATCATGATGGAGTATAAACCATCTTTACCAGATTATAATAGCGCTTAATCACACACCACAGGAAACACATCAATTTCCACCTTGCTCCCAACCGACAATGATGCAAACAAGTCAAACAACTGAGCTTTGTCCGCTAAAAATTCTTCAACTCTTTAGTGGATAGAAAACTCTCACTTCGATCATCTCCCAAAGAAGGAAACTCTACCAACTTGTGACAACAATCTAAATAAACTCTATTAGATTGCAACCGATTCATACCGAAGATCGCGTCCAAATCGTCCAATGGTAAACACACTAAATCCATAACGAAGTCCTTACCACACATGGTCGAAGGACGACTTATGCATATCAAAGAAGTAGTTACCGACCCCGAAGCGGGCGTCTCAATAAACATATTATCATCAGAAGTAAATATACACAAATCCAATCGCTTAGCGTACTCAAATGAAATGAACGAATGAGTCGCTCCGGTATCAATAATAGCAACTAAAAGCATAATATTAATAAAGCATGTACCTTTAATCAAACGGTCCGCATTAGTAGCGTTGGAGCCTGCTAATGCAAATACCTTCCCACTCGTTGGAGCTTTCTTAGGTTTAGGACACTTAGCACTGATGTGTCCTACTTCTCCACAATTGTAGCACTTCACTACACCCATTCTACAATCCGTAGCATCATATCCAAGAACTCCACAGCTAGAGCACTTAACTTTGGGCTTCCTACACATAAAAGACTTGTGACCCATCTCGCCACACTTGTAGCACTTAATGGGACCCGAACATCCACCTCCGGACTTCTTAACAAAGTGTTCCCTATGCTTTCCTTTATCAGCAAGCGTCACATAAGGCCCACTCTTTACCAGTTGCTTTCCTCTCTTCTCATTCAAACTTTTGTAATGAGCGGAACGAACCTTGCTATCTTCCTCGAAGATTCTACATCACTCCGTCAAATCCGAAAACCTTCTTATCCTATGATATCCCATCGCTTGCCTAATCTCAGGATGCAAGCCATTCTCATACTTAATACACTTTGCGAACTCAGCCGTAGCCGCATCATAGTGAGGATGAAATTGAACTAATTCCACAAACTTAGCAGTATAGTCCACCACGGACATACTACCTTGTTTCAGCTCAAGGAACTCCATCTCCTTCTTCCTGAACTCATCAGTCGCATTCACAATTGGCGCATCTCGCACCGTCCTAACCATTTCTTCCAAAGCAACCGCCGCCGCATCGCCGTTACGACCATCCATTCTAACTATTACGAAAAATATCAACAAGGTTAAACAACTGTTCAACCAACACAACGACAAGACGGACACAACTGACTCAACACTGGCTCTGATACCACTTAATGTAACACCCCCTTCCTATACCCCCAAATAATTGAATAAATCATTTAGGCACTTAATATAAATTTCATCAGAGTTTATTTTAAACATGGTATAAAAGAGGTGCATCACATTATCATGAAATTAAACGCATACAACACCTGCTCAAGTAGATATGCAACAATGGGCAAGTCATAACAAAGAAATCTTAGTCCTAAAACCCACATCTCAACATTTAGAATAAAAGCGGAAACATCTAAACGTTGAATCAATTCATTCATATAAACATATATACATCATTCAGTTAATTCATATTTACAAATCATCCATAAGCAGATACATACACAGATGTATCACAAAAGAATCAAAACACTTGTATCTCCAAAAAGAGCCAAAGGCTTCCTAACTACCCAGATGTTACATATCAGAGCCAACGACCAAAAACAATGAAGACTCGCTTCACAAAAAGGACCTCCAGCAACCTACTCTGCAATGCCTCATAGAGCATTATAGAACAGCAGAAGAGTGAGAAACAATATCATAACAGTCAATGCATAAAATTATATATTATACAAATTACACATACTTCACATTCTCACCACGATTCATTATATAAACCTCAATGCACATTTCATAACTGGGCATATTCGCCAATCATACTTCTACACATACACATTGTTTCGACATAGCATTTACAATATAACGCCAAGCATATACAATATGCGTCAACCATGTTTATATTAATTCATAAACTCACAAACATACATATACATACATTCACACACACACACACACACATATATATATATATATATATATATATATATATATATATATATATATATATATATATATATATATATATATATATATATATATATATATATATATATATATATATATATATATATATATATATATATATATATATCTTCAAGCATACCAATCATTCCAATCATCCACAATTCACATAAACATTTACACTTATGTTCATTCATCATACATCATGCAAGATGTCAACATGCAACTCATAAAGACCGACTCACGACTCTATGCAGATGCAAATGCGGTACCGACTCATTTCAACAGGTTCAATTGAAGAACCAAATAGAATCATCACTCGTTACCGAAGTAACTCCCTGTCGGGCCTACGATGTTCACCCATCGCTCACACCCCACATGGGCACACAATATTTCAGGATTGCTCACACCCTACACGGGCACACAATCCGATTGCTCACACCCCACATGGGCACACAATCCGATTGCTCACACCCCACACGGGCACACAATCGTTCTGTAGATTCACTACGGAATCAAGAAATAACCATCGCTCACACCTCACATGGGCACACGAGGTTCTGGAGATTCACTACGAAATCAATCAACACAAGAATGCACACCATGATGCTTCACATGCAACATGACTCATGACACTCTTAAAATACACACATGTTTACAAACACACTCATGCATTCTTCACATTTATCGCATATATTCATTTATGCATTCAAAATATACGTATCACAAAACATATATATTCATCATTCATTCACACCATTCAAACATGGCTCACATTCACAATCAATTCCTCATGAATTTCTATTCAAACTAAGCAAATGCACAAAATTGCTAACCGGCCACACTTATGCTTCACAAACCATAAACTAGGATTCACGCCATACGGCTACCCACAGCACATCACAAATCAGCACACAAGCTATTAAACTAAAGAAGGGTCGATCGCAACCAAAACCCCAAGCCACAACAGCACACAACAGTAGGGAAAACCCATTCTGCTACGTTCACTACACGCTCGCCTAGCGAGCTGCTAGCGAGCGTTCTCCACTTGCTCGCCTAGCGAACTGCTAGCGAGCACAAACAGAAGCTCCAGACTCTGTTCGCTACCTCATTCGCCACAGCGAACCTCCAACGAGCTCCTCGCTACTCCCTTCGCTGCAAGCGAAGGACATCAAAACCATTTTGTCCCAAGTCTGGGACCGTTCGCTGCGCACTCGCCTAGCGAATTGCCAGCGAACACTCGCGACCTGCTCGCCTAGCGAACTGCTAGCAAGCGTCTGTGATTTCTACTTCTCCCCACTGTTCAGAATCCAAAATCACCGATAAAATCACCCGATGAACTCCAACTCATATCCAGTAGCCTTAGTCTAACATATATCGACTAATCTACGTCATCTAATCACGATTCTAACCGTTAAACAATGATTTCTATCGATTAAACCAATTTCGACCTAAAATGGAAAGTGTAGAAAACTACCAATCAATCCAAAACAATCCAACAAAAATCATACATGATTATACACATTGATATAATAATAAGGTTTCACACCCTTACCCGATTGATTGAAGCTTGGAAGTTGTTTCTTGATGAATTTCTAGGTTTTTCTCCATTTCTCCTCTTTCTCTTCTCTTTTCTTCTTTCCTTCCTTTTTCTTTCTATCTCATTTCTTTTCTCTCTAATTCTCACTTATACCTTTTTCTATTCTATTCTATTTCTCCTCAAAATACCTCTTAAAATATTTTCTCACAAAATACCCCACTTAATATAAAATACTAGATGTCTAAAATACCCTTTAATCTATTTTCCCCGAAAACTCTCCGAATCGGTAAAATAGCACAAAAAGAAATTAAACGTATCGACACATAAATTCCATAATTAAAATAGCATTCATCCAAATAAATCAAAAAGGACTCAAACAAATTGGGAAATTCAGAATCGGGGCGTTACATAGAGATTATTGAGCTTGACTCATAGGTAATGTCAAGTGGGCAAGGGGCGGGGCCACTGTGTGCCTTAGGGATATTATTGTAATATGAATAAAAAAATCCATATATATGCTTGTAACACTGAAAATCTAATGTGTAAAATCTAGAACAAATCAATAAGATATAACTATAGCTGCTCTATAGTCGTAAGCGTATGCAATTTCGCTGAACTGCATGAACAAAGCCTTTGTGTTTCTCTCTGCTCTAATCTGTATTCGCATAATTGTTCCAATAAATTTAAAAATTAAGCATAATCTGGCGACCCTCCTTTAGACAATTTAAGAGTTGTTCAAATTCTTTTAGTGCTTAGGTAGAGGAAAGAAATTAGTTTTAGTTTTGTTTTTGGTCTAACATTTAATGATTTAGAGTACATGGAACTTATGTAACAAAGTTATTTTATGTGGAAAGTCTTAATGGCTAATCACTAGGTGACTTCGATTATTTTCCATGCTCGAAAGTGGATCAACACTCATTTTCGGACTTTGATTACTCTCTTTTGGATTGGGAGCAAGACCCATCTGGTGCACACTTTTTCCTAGGTACACACTTTTTCCTTCCCTTAGGTCGCTTTTTCAGGCAGGTTCCTTGTTTGTTGCTCTGGTTGGTGGTGTACACATTTTTGGTCCTCTTGCAAATTAGCGACGGTTTTTACAACTTGACAACAAAATTAGTGACGGTTTTAACGATGATTTATTACTTAGTGACTGAATTAACAATGGTTTCAGTATTAGAGACTAAAAGTGTGGACGAAATTTTTTAGGAGAACCATTCTTTGAAGGAAATATTTTTAGGGACTAAAAATGAAATTGAGATATTTAGAAGGACCACAAACATATTTAACACACACACACACACACACACACACACGTGCACGCGCGCATACACACACACACACACACACATATCTTTAGAAAAATATTTGTTTAACATAATTCAATTATTGATATTATCCAACTTTTCTTTTTCTTGGTTCCTCTTATTGACGATTGTTATTCTCTCCATTAGTTTGATTTGGGTTCGTTTGCATTAGTTTAGTTTGTTTTTTTTGTTGGTTAATTGCTTTGTTAGTTATTCTTTATATTGATTTCGTTTTATTTTGTTACTTTGAGAGATGGTTCATCTCTTTTAAAACTATTTTTTTTCTTAGTCGGTTCTTTGATTGAGGTGATAATCCTTCTATTCACTATTTATTAATTGTTTCTTCTGTGTGTTATGGTGATAATAATTTCAGTTTAATGTTTTTAGATGTATTGATTTTAGGTATGTTTTTATTTTTGGTATGTGTTAAGAATTTAATAGTTTCACATTATACAATATATAGCATAAACATGTGTTTATAAGTGAAGGAAATCCTTACCTTGTAAGCCAATTTTGTAGTGTGAGATATTGGATCAAACTCTAGTTAAGTGTATCATCGAAGTCTGCTCACATGCTATTGTCGAAGACCTACATGCTGTAGTAAAATTGTGTTCTAGTATGTAGTTATCGAATTGGGCCATGTGTTAAGGACCCAATTGTTTAAGTTAGCTTGTACCCTAAGTTAACTTATAATGGGTAATTGTTAAAAATCCCATTAATTTAGTATGTTAGATTTTATTATAAATAACACACTAGTCTCTCATCTTAGTGGTGTGATAAATCCTAATTAGGGTGAGAGGGTTATTTATTATTCTTGAGTATGTGTTATCTATTTTATAGAGAAAGTAAAAAATAATAGTTGATCTTACCTGATCAGAAGGGAATCAATGACCTGTCACACGTCGTTGATCTGCAAGCTGCTCACAAGAAGTATGGAGGAGGAGGGGGTGTACCTGCAAGACACTCTGATGCCAAAGTAAGTAATGGACCAGAGTGGGGGCAAATACAGAAGAGAGGTTAAGAAGTGAATACCTGACCCTCTAGTGAAAGAGGGTATTTATAGTGAGACCCCAGCGCAGGGCCAACAGTCACTTGTGTTGGACTAGATTGCCAGGCCCAACCCAGGTGACTGATAGGGCTTACATGGGTAGTGAAGACCAGCATGTGGTCTTCGCCCTAGTTCAACCATCCCGTGATCTCTAGAAGGTGGGCTGACCAACTCTTTTGGAGGTGGGTAGTTGGCTGATAACGTGTCCCCGCGGAGGGGGCACGTGGAGAACGTGTAGGAGACACGAGGTCCTGCCCGACGAGGGAACTGTCTACTCAACGGGGAAACTGTCTGCTCGACAGGGGGACCCGTGCCTGACACTGAATAATTTGGGCCTATTTGGGCCTTCCCCAAATAGCGTTGGGTTGGGCCTGCTCGACGGATGGGCAGGCCTGGGCACAATCCAGAGCAGGAGCCCCCCAAGTCGTAGCTCCAAAGTGAAGGAGCGAGGACTTGAAGATACTGTGTCGGGGAGGAAGAATGCGCGAGGAGGGTCCTTCGCAGGACTGCCGTGTCGAGGGCGAAAAATGCGAGGAGGAAACTTCGTCGGTCTTGCTTGTCGAGGATACGAGAGCACAGGAATCTCGGTCTTGCTTGTCGAGGATACGAGAGCACAAGAATCTCGGTCTTGTCGGGCCCTCAGGTCGATAAGGGGAAAGGTTGGTACGTCCTCGCCTGTCTGCGCTTGTAGGGGAGAATAAAGGGGCGTGACTGTTTGTAGTGGCCATGTATCTAACCGTCAATGGGCCATGTGGGGCGGCTACCCTAAGGTACTCGAGTTCCTAGAGGTGCTTCGAGTCCCGCGCTGGATGTATAAATAGGCAGGCCCCTGCCCATTTACCATTTTTCGCTTTCACTCTCTTACGCACGTGACGATCGAATTCCGCACTCGCATTTGTTCGCCAGCACCGTTGTAGTATCCGTCGCGCACTCTGCCGTTACTTCGAATCCAGTAAGTTTCTTTCTTCCAATCTTTTACTTTCTTTATACTTGACGCCAGCGTCGGGGGCATGATGAATGCCCCGAGGGGGGCGAGGATCTTCCGTCGCATATGGAGGCGTATTATTAGGTTTAGAATGAAGGCCCCAAGGACATTTAGGGTTGTAGCGTGAATGTCCCGGGGACGATTGAGCCGTTGAGGATGGGGTTCCTGAGCATACATATTAGTTTTAGATAAGTACCCCTAGGACGTACGATAGGGTTAGATGCGTGCCTCTGGGGACGCTGACGGGGACTAGATGAATCCCCCGAGGAGGGATGCCCGGGTGGAAGTGGACACCGCGTGAACACGGTAGAAGGGTGTAGTTGATTTTGAACATGGTCACTGTCCCCGTCGCCCTTTCACTTGACCTGCGGTGGAAGGGTGTAGTTGATTTTGAACGTTGAATTCACCATTTCCTTCTGCTTTTCAGGTCAACATAACTTTGTGGGTCCCGAGGACCATGGACGTTGACATGGAGCCAGAGGCTCTGGTTTTCGAAGTTCAAACCCGGTCAGTCGTAGACTGGGTAGCTGAAGAACCATTGAGTATGCCCTCCTACTTCATCGATGACGAGATCAGTGCCTTTGTGACTGTCGAGGATAGGTGTGCGGATTCTCCCATTGGTTGGCAAGTGTACCGGCCACGAGAGCATCATCCTATCTGCTCGTAATATGGGAGGATTGGTCGCGACTTTCTATGTCTAATACAACTAACTGCAAGTGCACAGTCTATCGCGTAGTAATAAAAGATATCGATCCCACAGGGACTCGTAATCAAACTAGTGTTCTCGGGAGTTACTATGTTTAGCTAGGTAGAATAAGTCTTAAGGGAATAAGATTGTCACTAAAAGGGGAAACTAAGATTACTATTTAGATTTTAATTAATGGAATCAATACGTAGTAATTGTGTTCTTCAGGGATTTGATAAGTTACTGGTGTATGAAATAGTTTTCGCATTTTATTTAAGCAGAAAATGGAGATTTGAAGACTCTCGTCTCACAATGGTTATTGACGCTAATCATAATCCTAAGGGCCTAACATACACTTTCGTGTTCCGTTCGGGGTTAAAATTACTTTTTGGAAATCTCTAAGTTCTAATTCGTTTTAAAGTGCTTTCGCTGTTATTAAAACAAATGCCTAGTGTTTACTATCTGACCTTACCGCAGCTTTCGCTTGTTGGTTCGTATCTTAATTAATTTCCCACTTTCGTGGCAAAACTACTTTAAAATAAGTTCTCGCTTTCGCGACGAAGTTTATTTCGTAAATCAATTTTTAAACACTTAGACCATAAGTTATTTTTGTGAAAAGAAAGTTTTCAAACCAGAGTTATCAAATCCCATTCGAATTATTACTACATATCGATTACCTAAGTTTAGCTAGACATGGAATTTGGAAAAGCAAAACATAAATAATAATAATAAATAATAAATTGCATTATGATAAAATAGAAGTCGATCAAAATGAAAACCTGTAAATAATGCCAATTGGCCTTTGGGCAGATCCTCCACAGATGTTGGCAGGATTCTGTCTTTAGTTCCAATTCGATCGTACAGTGCAGTAAGTATTACAGAAGAGCGGAAATGGGAATGAGTAGAATGGAAAGGGAAATAAAGGAAAGGGATACAAATGAAACTGGAGAAATGGATACAAATAATAAAAAACTGGAAATCAAATTTGGCAGCACTTCGTGGTATGAATGCAGCTCCCTTTTTGAAGTCCCCTGCTTCCCTTTTTATAGAAGTGGAATCCCAACGGTTATCTCTGAGGATGATGGACCTTGAGGCAGATAATTTAGGGAGTAGTGGACCACTTAATGGGAATTGGAACTGCTCTTTTGACGTGAAATCTGAGTGGGGCGTTTTTGCCTGCATGACGGTCGTCACAAGGTGTGACGGTCGTCACCCGTGTGACGGTCGTCATGCATCTGTGACGGTCTTCATGCATCTGTGACGGTCGTCACATCAGCAAAAACTGATTGCTGCGCTTTTCACTGTGTTTTCACTCCTTTTTCTTCCATATTTCATCTGGGATTGCTTCTTTTCTTCATGTTGCCTTGTTTAGACGTGATTGTTGAATACCTGCAAAAACATCAGACAAATACACGGAAATAACCCGAAATCGGATCGAAAACGGTTAGACTTTAGTTGAATTATGCATGAAAATATCTATATGATTTCGTGTTATCAAACTCCCCTAAGCTTGAATCTTTGCTTGTCCTCAAGTAAAACGTGGAAAAATCGGCAAGCACGAGGCTGCTTCTTCGTTCGCGGAGTTTGGAAAAACCGGGATTCTTGGTAGGAACAAGACGAGTATCACGATGACACTGGACTACAAGTCTCCGGAGGTCTCCCTTTTATTGCAAATCGGTCTCAGTCATGCTACCGTATCTTGGTGTCAAGGTTCTCGTGGCAAGTTCACCCTGTTTGTTCTAGCGCAATCACATTAAGCCCGTTGTCCGCGCACTCTCATGGCAAGTCGACCTGTTAGTGAATATGATCTCGTTTTTGTTTTTGATCTTCTTCATTGATCATAATTTGGTGTCATTGATCTTTCAATGGGTTTTTCGTGCCGTTGGGCTAAATGCTCGGGTGAGGAGCACCTAACTTAGAAGGAAACGAATCTTATATTCTTGGGCTTTTTAGCTCTCTTTTCATGATTTTTCATCTTTTTGGAGATCATACACTTATTTGCATCGGTCGCTTGCTTAGAAGTGTTTTTAGGATGGTGCTGACTGCTAGTATAAACTACTTGGGGATGAGTTTGCGTAGCCACCTGAGACTTTGGTACACGTAGGTGGTGAAACCGACTCGCATAAACTAGAGATCTAAGGTGTCTGGACGATACTGGTTTTGTTAGAACTGTCGTTTCCTCAGAGTTTCAAAACTCGGTTAGAACTCAGGTGCATTCTCGTGATGCTTTTACTTTTGAGGAACAAATGAAAGTTTTTGTTTACGTTGAATAATGTGGGGATAGTTTGCGTAACGTGAAAATTATATAGACGAGCTTTATTTGCTAGAAATAGAAAGTGTAAAAATGGAACTTACTAAAATTCAAAAGTGCAGTGAAATGAAAATACAGTAAATAAGGGAAGTTCTGAATACAGTGGGAATAAGGCTCCGCTCCCACACTATCTCGATCAGTGTCCTCACTGATTCTTGAAGCATGCGAGAGGGAGATACAACTGAAAATGAAAATACAAAATACTGACATATAGTAAACAATAAAGGAAAAAAATGAAAATCTAGTCCCGGGGCCTGTCACGTCCACGCTGGCGTCCTCTGGCTCTAGCAAGGGCGACTCTATCCTCGTAGCTCATGGCTCTGGTGTGGTAGACCGTGTCTCGGAGTCCTTCGACCTACAGGGTCAGGTTCGCTAGACTCTCAGTGATCGTAGCTTGGCCGGTGTGAAGTTGTTGCATTTGAGTCCGGTGCCAAGCTTCGAACTGGTCAGCTCGCTGGTTCTGCTGCTGCAGCATCGTGAGTATCTGTGCCTGCTGGTCTAGGGAGCGACGGAGGTCCTCTTCGATGTAGTCGGGCACGGGATGGTGACGGCGGCGGCGAGATGATGTACCTACTGGAGGAGGAGGCTGCGATGCCTCTGGCTGCTCGGACCTGTCCAACTCAGCTTGGATTTCATCTTCGAAATCATGTGTGGGGTCCTGAGTAGGAACAACGGCAGCAGGAGGGGCAGTGAGGTCGAACAACCAGTTGGTACGGTCCTCTGGATGGATGCGGGTGCGGGACGGAAGGATGATGCTTCTGACGGTCTTGCCACGCACAACCGGATGATATTTCCCGTCAGCTCGGGAGCGGATGAGATGGGAGGCCCTGCAGTGGTCGGTGTCAAGGAACACCGAGGGGATGGACTGGAGGTGCTGGAGGCGGTCGCCAAGGTTCAGCCCAAGTGCAATCGCCGTGACAATCCCGCCAAAGTAGAATGGCTTCGAGCCACGGTTGCAGTTGGCCTGAATGTGGGCCAGCAGGAACGGGGCGGCGTTGACCGGTTCATTGTTGAAGACGCAATGCAGAAAGAAGAGCTCCTTAGAGTTCACTTTGTGGTTGCTGTCTCTGGCGAAGATGGTGTTGCTCAACGCCCTGTGAAAGTATCTAATGGCGGGGTTATGGATGTGAGTGGCGTGCAGGGAGTCCCAACCATCGGCATTTAGGCCGGTCAACTGATACCACAGCGCGAAGGCTTCGTGCTGGAACTGGTCAGTGAGGCGGCGATGAGCGTTGTCGCCGCGGGGTAACTGTAGGATGCTGGCGATTTGATTCTGATTCATTTGATAATTGACGCCAAACATTCGGAAACAAGCGGCACCTGTGTGCTGGTTGAGTTCGCCGCTGCTGGTGATGTACGAGAACAAACTCAAGAACTCAAGGGTGAGCTGTTCGTAGGTTGGCTGGGGGTTGGAGCAGAGGTTCCAGATGCCTGCTCGTTGAAGCATCCAGGTTACACCTTCGAGGAGTCCGAGCTCCGTAAGTGATGGAAGGTGCGGGTAGTGAGTTGGCTGGAGAGACCTCTGATGAAATGCATTGTACTGTGCTCGTTGTCTCTCGCCTAACTCGCCCTCAGGGAAGGAAATGTTGTTGATATCTGCGTTTCCGGCCATTGTTGAAGATGGAGAGGTTTCGGAGGTTTTGGGGTTTTCGGCAGAGAGGGAAATGTGACAGAACGGTGGTTTGGAGGTTGAATTTGGAGTTGAGGTTTATAGTTTAAATGGAGAGGACGAAAATCGTAGTGGGGTATGAATGTTGGAAGTTTGAAAGTGATAATGGGGGGAGTGGAGGGGTACACGACCTCTGTTATATCAGATTGCAGTTCTGGGCTGCGTGACGGTCGTCACAAGGGTGTGACGGTCGTCACCCGTGTGACGCTCGTCATGGGGCTGTGACGGTCGTCACAGCAGCAAAATCTGCAGAACGCAGAATTTTGCTCTGAGGGCGTATTCGGGGTGATTCCAAAGCTTAGTATTGCTACGGTGATGTAATATAATAGCCAACAATCAATAAATAATGCAAAAACAGAACAATTGAACAAAACTAGAATTGAAATAACATAAAATGGAAACAATTGTATGTAGTACATAATGAAACGAACAATGTGAAAATTCCAAATGAGTGAATTAAACTAAACTAGACTAAACTGAAACTACTGCTACGAGCTAATAACTAATCTTTTCGTGCCTTCAATTCCTCGAATTTCTGTGAATAGTAGTCGAGTTGGTTGCAGACTAGATCCATGAAGCCTACCAGGTCACTGTGCATGCCTGCGATATCAGCTTTTACATTAGTCAGAGCTTTATCAACGTCGTCCAATCTGAGTAACACGGTATCCATTTTGTCGGTTGTTTCCTCAGGGATAGGCTCAGGATAAGTATTGTAGTGTGGAGGAGTCATAGGGTCTACTTCAGTTTCAGAGGCGGCGTCCTCATAGTACATGTAGTCGTGTGCCTCAGAGATGTGGTCACTGTCATACATATAGTCCTGGGGTGTTGACTGTGGTGAAGGAGGTCCCATAGGCTCATCCAATTCGTAGAGCCAGTTATCCTTGTTGTGGATGCTTGTCATCAGATGATCAGGCAGTGTGAATAGCTGTACTGGTTTTTCGTTAATAAGGTACTCGTACGGTCCAGGTTCCATAGTTCCTAAGATGCGCCTGTTAAAGCAGAATTGTATGTTCATGGGTCTGATGGTACCAAAATGAGTGCTGGCATTTAGATGGAATCTAAGGCCAAGCTCGTGGGCAATCATTGTTACTAGTCCTCCTATAAGAATAGGTGTCTGAGGTTCCAGCGTGAGGCGTTTGAAGGATCTCATCATGAAGGGCACTGCATTTACTGTCCGTCCCTGAGAAGCACAGAACATGATGAATAACTCTTCCTTAGACACTGTGGTAATATTTTCTTCTTTTCCAAACAAGGTGTGAGCTAGTATCTTATGGAAGTATCTAAAGGCTGGGTTATGAATGTCATCATTGTACATTCTGTCTGGTTCAGGGTGATAGTCGCCTGTGATTCTACCCCAGAAGTGATCGAGTTGCAAATCAATATCGTCATCTTCCGCGCTGATGAACACATGCGGTCCGCTAGGGAATCCTAGGAGGTTAGCTAGTGACATCCTGCTGTGAGTTTGGTCCATTCCAAACAATCTGAAGGTAATCAATTATGTGCTGGATCCAAAACCATAGTTGGGTGTATATCTGAAGGAACTGAGGAATTCGTAGGTAAGATGCTTGTAGGTAGCAAAGCGTGTTTTTAGAGCAGTGTTCTCCCAACCCAGTTGATTGAACAGGTATTGAATGCTATTCGTGATCCCTAGTTTATCCATAGTAGCCTTATCATAATACAGCGTTAAGGCGAATTCTCTTTCGGTCAGTGCTGCAAATCTTGCCTTCTGAGCGAGTCCTCTGAAGTGAACCTTTGTGAAATCGTACTCGGCCATATTCGCAGGTAATTCGGAGAAAACAGAAGGAATGTTTTGAAGGCTTTAAAAATCCTGAAAAGTTTAAAACAAGAAATTGAAGTCAGGATTTTTAGAAACGAAAAGTGGTAGAAACAAAAGACAAAAGGAAAAAATAAGAATAAAAGTACGAAAATGAACGAAAGTAGAAAATAGTAGTAATTTTAGGATTTTTGTTGGATTTTTCAAAGTAGAATTTTAAAGAAAAATGAAATGCAATGACGAGGGAAATTTGGGTTGCCTCCCAATAAGCGCTGTTTTTAACGTCTAAGGCCTGACGATAGCTTGGTGAGAAGCTATTCGGGTGTTTGAGCCGGAACCTCAAGCAATGTTATATTGCTAATTTGAGGACTGTTGTCGTTCTTATTGTAATGTTTTAGACGTTGCCCATTTACGATAAACGGTGCATTTGTCTTGTCGGTAATTTCAACAGCTCCACCCTGAAGTACTTTAGTCACTTCATAGGGTCCAGACCACCTAGATTTTAGTTTTCCTGGGAAGAGTTTTAATCGTGAATTAAAAAGCAATACGATGTCTCCTACACTGAATTGTTTCCTGATTGAACGTTTATCATGCCACTTTTTAGTTCGTTCTTTGTAGATACGGGCATTTTCGTAAGCGTCTAATCGAAGTTCTTCCAACTCGTGTAAGTTCAGGATTCGCTTTTCTCCTGCCTCGGTGTAGTTGAAGTTGAGTGTCTTAATGGCCCAGAAGGCCTTATGCTCTAACTCTACAGGGAGATGGCAGGATTTACCGTAAACTAATTTATAGGGGGTAGTACCTATCGGTGTCTTAAATGCGGTCCTATAAGCCCATAAAGCTTCTTGTAGCTTTGATGACCAATCTTTTCTCGAGGTAGCGACAGTCTTTTCCAAGATCTGTTTTATTTCTCTGTTTGAGACCTCTACTTGTCCGCTAGTCTGCGGATGATAAGGTGTAGCTACTCGGTGCCTGACTCCATATCTAGAGAGAAGTTTATCGAATATTCGTGATATGAAGTGAGATCCTCCGTCACTAATGACGAGTCTGGGTACACCGAATCTAGGAAAGATTGTGTTCTTGAAGAGTTTGATTACTACTCGTGCGTCATTTGTTGGAGCAGCTATGGCTTCTATCCATTTAGACACGTAATCGACAACGACGAGTATGTAATTATTACCAAAAGAAGGAGGGAAAGGTCCCATGAAATCTATTCCCCAGACGTCGAAGATTTCTACCTCTAAGATTCCTTTCTGAGGCATTTCATCGCGTCGTGAGATATTGCCAGTTCGTTGGCATCTATCTCACTTTTGCACAGCGATGTGAACGTCTTTCCATAGATTAGGCCAGAATAGGCCGGCTTGGAGAATCTTAGCGCACGTCTTGGACGTACTAGCATGACCACCATATGGTGCTGAGTGGCATTGGGAAATAATATTTTCTATTTCTTCCTCTGGGACACAGCGACGATATATGTTGTCGGCCCCTCTCTTGAAGAGTAGGGGTTCGTCCCAATAATAATGTTTCAGATCGTGGAAGAATTTCTTCTTTTGCTGATAAGTAAGATCTGGTGGAAGCACGCCCGCAGCGAGGTAATTAACGATGTCAGCATACCAGGGTAATGTGACATGGGCATAGACGGCTTCTACGGCTTTTTCGAATTCTGGATCTTCCGAGATTGAGTTGGGTATGTCACTTTCTAATTTGGCTATCAGACGTTCGTACGGGAAATCGTCATTTATCGGTATTGGTTCGTGTCTGATGCCTTCTATTCGGGATAAGTGATCCGCAACAACGTTCTCGGTTCCTTTCTTATCTTTGATTTCTAAATCAAACTCTTGTAATAACAGGATCCATCTTAATAGTCTTGGTTTGGCATCCTTTTTGCTTATTAGGTACCTTATGGCAGTGTGGTCTGTGTATATTATAATTTTTGCTCCTACTAAGTAAGAACGGAATTTGTCGAGGGCAAATATAACTGCTAGAAGTTCCTTTTCTGTGGTAGCGTAGTTCATTTGGGCAGGATCTAAGGTTCTACTGGCATAGTAGATGGCATGGAGTTTCTTGTCCTTCCTTTGTCCTAGAACTGCGCCTACAGTGTAATCACTCGCGTCGCACATGATTTCAAACGGTAGTCTCCAATCTGGTGGTTGCATGATTGGTGCGGTGATAAGGGTTGATTTTAGTGTTTCGAATGCTTTTAAACAGTCGTCGTCGAAGACGAACTCAGCATCTTTCATTAACAGGCCGGTCAAGGGTTTTGTGATTTTCGAGAAATCTTTTATAAATCTTCTGTAGAAACCGGCATGTCCTAGAAAACTCCGTATTTCTCGTACGAATTTTGGAGGTTGGAGATCTTTTATAATCTCTATTTTAGCTTTGTCTACCTCAATCCCTCTATCTGATATGACGTGTCCTAGAACTATTCCTTGTCGGACCATAAAATGGCATTTCTCCCAATTTAGGACGAGGTTTACTTTTACGCAACGTTCTAGTACCATTTCTAAGTTTTGTAAGCATCCTTCGAAACTTTGTCCACATACCGAGAAATCGTCCATAAACACTTCCATAATGTCGTCTATGAAATCTGCGAAGATTGCCATCATGCATCTTTGGAAGGTTGCTGAAGCGTTACAGAGTCCGAACGGCATTCGGCTGTAGGCAAAAGTACCGTAAGGACAGGTGAATGTAGTTTTTTCTTGGTCATCAGGATGGATGGGAATTTGGAAGAATCCTGAGTAACCATCTAGATAGCAGAAATATGAATGTTTGGCTAATCTTTCCAACATTTGGTCTATGAAGGGTAGCGGGAAGTGATCTTTGCGCGTAGCCTTGTTAAGCTTCCTATAATCAATACACATCCTACTTCTAGTCACGACTCTTTTTGTTATCGATTCACCTTTTTCGTTTTTAACTATTGTTACTCCTCCTTTCTTTGGTACGACGTGAACTGGGCTAACCCATTCACTATCGGAGATCGGATAGATGATTCCTGCATCAAGTAATTTCTTTACTTCATCTCTGACTACAGTGCTCAGGATGGGGTTTAGTCTTCTCTGATGCTCTCGAGAAGTTTTAGAGTCTTCCTCTATTGTAATTCGATGCATACAGATCGAAGGGCTTATACCTTTTAGATTGCTTATGTTATAGCCTAACGCGGTGGGGTACTTCTTTAGGACTTCTAATAACTTTTCGGTTTCTGGTTGTCCTAAGTCGGCGTTGACTATCACTGGTCTTTTTAGTTCATCGTCTAGAAATTCATATCTGAGGTTTTTGGGTAGAGTTTTAAGTTCTAAAGATGGGTTCTTTGGACCTGGCATATGGTTTGGTGTCAGTGCTAAGCTTTCGCTTAGGCTGTCGTCTTTATACGGTTTACGCCAATTGTCGTCTTCAGAAATGTCGGGTATTTGAATCTTTATTATTTCTGAATACGTGGTCTCCTTATTTTCAAGTTCTCTTATGCATTCGTCAATTTCGTCTACTAAATAGCAGGTATCGTCTATTGCTGGTGCTTGTAAGAACTTGGTGAGAATGAACTCTATTTTTTCTGCTCCTACTTCGAATGTTAGCCTTCCTTTCTTCACGTCTATAATCGCTCCGGCCGTAGCTAGGAATGGTCTTCCTAGTATAATTGGGGTTACAGTGTCCTCCTTGATGTCCATGATTATGAAGTCGGTTGGAATGTAGAATTGTCCTATGCGTACTGGAACGTTCTCCAGTATTCTGACGGGGTATTTTACTGATCTGTCAGCTAATTGTACGGACATTTTGGTTGGTCTGAGGTCTCCCATATTCAGCTTTTTGCATATAGATAAGGGCATAACACTGATACTGGCTCCTAAATCGCATAGGGCTTTGTCTATTACGAACTTTCCTATGACGCAGGGTATGGAGAAACTACCTGGGTCTTTTAATTTAGGAGGCATGCGGTTTTGAATAATAGCGCTACACTCTGCAGTGAGTGTAACTGTTTCATTATCCTCGATCTTTCTCTTATTCGACAGGATCTCCTTGAGAAATTTGGCGTATGACGGCATTTGAGTTATCGCTTCTGTAAAAGGAATAGTGATATTCAGCTGTTTAAGGAGCTCTACAAATTTCTTAAACTGTCCTGAAGTTTTAGAGTTTATTAGTCTTTGCGGATAAGGGATAGGTGGTTTATATGGTGCTGGAGGTGCTTGAGTTTTTTCACTTGCGGTATCCTCCTTCTCGTTGTCTTCCTTCTTCTCTAACTCAGATTCCTTTTCTGCTTGTTCAGTTGGTTTCTGTTGCATGGCTGAGTTTTCGGTCCTCGGATCGATCGGTTCGTCCAATTCTTTTCCACTTCTTAGTATCACAACATTTGCTTGGCCTTTGGGGTTCTGTTCGGGTTGTCCAGGAAATGTGCCAGCAGGTGCGGCAGCAGATGCTTGTTGTTGAGCCACTTGTGATATCTGAGTTTCTAACATTTTGTTGTGGGTGGCTAAAGCGTCTACTTTTCCTGTCAACTGTTTAATTTGCTCGCTAGTGTGTATGTTTTGATTCAGGAACTCTTTGTTCGTCTGAGCTTGAGTAGCTATGAACTTTTCCATCATCAATTCGAGGTTTGATTTCCTAGGTGCATTCTGAGCAGCTGGTTTTTGATATCCTTGCGGAGCAGTAGGCATTTGCAATGCATTTTCGCTTTTGTAAGAAAAGTTTGGATGATTTCGCCAACCTGGGTTGTAGGTATTTGCGTAGGGATTTCCTTGAGCATAATTTACCTGGTCTGGCAGGATTCCGGCTAGCAATGGGCATTCGGGTGCATTATGAGTGGTGCTTCCGCATAACTCGCAATTTGGAGTTACTGCAGCGACAGTTGCAGTGGGGTTAACGGTCAGACTATCAATCTTCTGTGCTAGAGCATCTACTTTAGCATTGAACTTTTCAAGGCTGCTGATTTCGTACATCCCACCTTTCGCTGAGGTTTTCTCATTTGGAGTGCGTTCACCTCCCCATTGACAATGGTTTTGTGACATGTTTTCTATTAGTTGATAGACTTCATCGTATGGCTTATCCATAAGTGCACCGCCCGCGGCAGCGTTTATGGTTAATCTAGTATTGTATAGAAGCCCATTATAGAAAGTATGGATTGTCACCTAGTCTTCTAGACCGTGGTGAGGACATGTTCTCATCATATCTTTGAATCGTTCCCATGCTTCGTAGAGAGATTCAGTATCTTTCTGTCGAAATCCGTTGATTTGAGCTCTAAGCATAGCAGTTTTGCTTGGTGGAAAATATCTCGCCAAGAAGACGTTCTTCAATTGCTCCCACGTCGTAACGGAGTTGGATGGTAACGATTGCAACCATGTCCATGCTCTGTCTCTAAGAGAGAATGGGAAAAGACGAAGTCTTATCGCGTATGGAGTTACTCCATTTGCTTTCACTGTGTCCGCGTATTGTACAAACTTCGTTAGATGTTCGTTCGGATCCTCAGTTGCGTTTCCTGAGAATTGGTTTTGTTGTACAGCCGACAGCAATGATGGTTTCAGCTCAAAATCATTTCGGGTAATAGCTGGGGCAGCAATGCTACTTCTAGGCTCCATCTGCGATGGTGTAGCGTATGCCTTCAGCGGTTTGTTCGGAGGTCCTTCAGCCATCGTTGGTTCTTCTTCGGATTTGGGAATGGGAGTGAGAGGATCGGAAATGTTATGTTTGAGTTGGTACTCAATGATTCGGCTTCTTAGGTGTAAGAAGCGTTCTAGTTCTGCGACTGAAGGTTTCAAGATGTCGCTTTGTGGGCGATCACTTGGCATACAATCGACAACACTAGTAAAGGAAAAATGAAAATTGTTTACCTAGTCTATACGGCGTAACAGAAGGTTACACTATTGACTAAACGGGTCCCCGGCAACGGCGCCAAAAACTTGATCGCGACTTTCTATGTCTAATACAACTAACTGCAAGTGCACAGTCTATCGCGTAGTAATAAAAGATATCGATCCCACAGGGACTCGTAATCAAACTAGTGTTCTCGGGAGTTACTATGTTTAGCTAGGTAGAATAAGTCTTAAGGGAATAAGATTGTCACTAAAAGGGGAAACTAAGATTACTATTTAGATTTTAATTAATGGAATCGATACGTAGTAATTGTGTTCTTCAGGGATTTGATAAGTTACTGGTGTATGAAATAGTTTTCGCATTTTATTTAAGCAGAAAATGGAGATTTGAAGACTCTCGTCTCACAATGGTTATTGACGCTAATCATAATCCTAAGGGCCTAACATACACTTTCGTGTTCCGTTCGGGGTTAAAATTACTTTTTGGAAATCTCTAAGTTCTAATTCGTTTTAAAGTGCTTTCGCTGTTATTAAAACAAATGCCTAGTGTTTACTATCTGACCTTACCGCAACTTTCGCTTGTTGGTTCGTATCTTAATTAATTTCCCACTTTCGTGGCAAAACTACTTTAAAATAAGTTCTCGCTTTCGCGACGAAGTTTATTTCGTAAATCAATTTTTAAACACTTAGACCATAAGTTATTTTTGTGAAAAGAAAGTTTTCAAACCAGAGTTATCAAATCCCATTCGAATTATTACTACATATCGATTACCTAAGTTTAGCTAGACATGGAATTTGGAAAAGCAAAACATAAATAATAATAATAAATAATAAATTGCATTATGATAAAATAGAAGTCGATCAAAATGAAAACCTGTAAATAATGCCAATTGACCTTTGGGCAGATCCTCCACAGATGTTGGCAGGATTCTGTCTTTAGTTCCAATTCGATCGTACAGTGCAGTAAGTATTACAGAAGAGCGGAAATGGGAATGAGTAGAATGGAAAGGGAAATAAAGGAAAGGGATACAAATGAAACTGGAGAAATGGATACAAATAATAAAAAACTGGAAATTAAATTTGGCAGCACTTCGTGGTATGAATGCAGCTCCCTTTTTGAAGTCCCCTGCTTCCCTTTTTATAGAAGTGGAATCCCAACGGTTATCTCTGAGGATGATGGACCTTGAGGCAGATAATTTAGGGAGTAGGGGACCACTTAATGGGAATTGGAACTTCTCTTTTGACGTGAAATCTGAGTGGGGCGTTTTTGCCTGCATGACGGTCGTCACAAGGTGTGACGGTCGTCATGCATCTGTGACGGTCGTCACATCAGCAAAAACTGATTGCTGCGCTTTTCACTGTGTTTTCACTCCTTTTTCGTCCATATTTCATCTGGGATTGCTTCTTTTCTTCATGTTGCCTTGTTTAGACGTGATCGTTGAATACCTGCAAAAACATCAGACAAATACACGGAAATAACCCGAAATCGAATCGAAAACGGTTAGACTTTAGTTGAATTATGCATGAAAATATCTATATGATTTCGTGTTATCAAGGATGAGATTCCCGATGTACGAGTTTTGCTTTCGGGAGTCCGGTCTAAGGCTGTCCTTTACAGATTTCCAGCTAGGGGTCTTCGACTGGTTGAAGTTGGCTCCCTCGCAGCTGTATCCTAATGCCATAGCTTTCATCCGAGCGTATGAGCTCGTCTGTAGGAATCTGGAGGTCGGGGCCACTTTATCGCTCTTCTTTCTCCTTTTCCATTTGCAGAGGCAAACGGTCGATGGTCGGCACGGGTGGGTGTCGCTGAAGCAACCGAGGAGGCTCTTTGGGACATACATGGATTCTGTCCGGGACTTCAAGGCATGATTCTTTGTGGTCCGACCTGTTTCTTATGAGGTGTGTGCCTCTTTGTATCGGCGGGAATCCCGCGAGGTGAACAGGCAGCGAGAAGTTGTTATGGTGCCGAGGGTGACCTTGGAGTGGATGACGGAGCACTTCAAGAAGGGCACAAATCATTATATAGTGCGGGCGGGGACTATGGACAAGGAGGATTTGGCGAGCTATCAGAAGATAATGTCCTTTGTGGCTAGCTTACCTCCGGCCAGACTGGTGAGACCCGACGACAACTATATCCTCGACATCCAGAGGGGCGCGTTTATCAGCAGAAGAGGTTGATCAGTAGAAAGGGTCTGCTTGAGTGCTCATCCAACGAGGAGGCTCTCTGTTTCCTAGGTGGTGGTCGACCTTCTGCCCGAAATTCTGGTTATTTTGTTTGTTTGCTGACCTTTTTCTATTTTGTTTTGCAGGGAGCATGTCGTTCGTCGAAGAGCGTGTGAGGAAATTGGCGGCCTCTAGAGCCGCGGTCAAAGCCGGGAAGAGCAGGGTTTCCCAGGTGGTGCAGCAGGCCGTAGCGGATCAGGGGGGAAGGTGATCTTCGTCATCGCCACAAGGCAGTCACTGCCCGACGTCGCAAAGGGCTGTGAAACAGGCTAGAGCTCAGTCGTTGGAGGCCGTCGTCGATCTCACGGAAGGATTTCTCATCCCCCTGCCACCAGAAGCCTAGGTTCTTTCATGGTGCAAGATCGCCAGCTGTGCCGACCACGGAAGCGAAGGCAGTCCTCGGGGCGAGTCGGGCTGCTCGGAGACAGGTGCTTACTGAGGATCTGGCCGCTATGATGCGGGTCTTCTCGACAGCTTTAGTTCTAAGCAAAGAGGGTTGCTCCTCTTCCGAGCTGGCTAAATTACAGGGTGACCTCACCTTTGCTCAGTCGAGGTTGACTAAGCTAACTGCAGAGCTGGATATGAGCAAGGAGGAAGTGGTTGCGCAGCGCAAGAGGAGTGTCGATGCCGAGGAGAAACTGAAAGCTGCCGAGGAGGAACTATTGAAGTTGCGGGATCGTGTGGGGGAGCTGGAGGACTCACTTTGTTCCGTCGAGGGTAAAACGGACGAGGAAAGGATTTTGATTTCCCGCGCTGATCTGTTGGGGAGGATCCGCAAGTTGGAGCATGACTTCCAGGAAGCGGTCGTAGTCGGGTTCGCCAGTGCTGTGGATCAACTCAAGGTAGTGAACTCTGAGGTCGACTTGGTTACTGACGGGATTGAGCCCTTCCACCAGGTCGTTGACGGGCGAGTGGTCGCCTCTGGTCCCGAAGATGCTGAAGATGCTTCCCCGGCTGATGAGCCCGAGGTAGATGGATTCAAAGACGTGTAGATGTTTTTGGGCCTGCGTGCCCGTAGTTTTTAGACCTGCGTGCCGAATTTTTGTTGATTTTTGCTAAGTTCTTTTTGTCGGGCCTGTGTGCCCTTTTGCGGTGTAACTAAATACTAGGTTAGTGTCCGTCTTTTATAATACAATATTTTCGTTAAGTGTGCGCTCATTTTATGTCTGCATGTTTGTAAGCTCGTTTTATGTTTGCATGTTTGTATGCTCGTATATATGTTTATTACGCTTGTTTTGTATGTTGTTGGGAGTGGTAGCTCGACAATTATTATGCCTGGTAGTGTAGGGAACTGGCTGGTTGACCAGTGTGGTTACCTGGTCGGTTACGGAGGAGGACCACAGTTGGGGTCCTGCCCCCGCGGCGTGAATGTCCCATCGTGAGCTGGATGTTCTGCCGATCTTGGTACTGCGACGGAGACTCTCGATCGAGGGGTCTCTGTCGAGTAGGGCATTCTGCCTACACACACAAAGGGAAGGTGCTTGCTATCTCGTTGATTTTGAGGAAACGTGATTGTATCGTGTCGCGCTCCTGTGGTCGTGAGGCGTGTCATCGCGGGCAGTGTTTAACTGTAGTATTTTTTAGCTTCTTAGCGTTCCATGGTCGAGCTATCTTATCCCCGTGTAAGTTTTCGAGGTAGTAGGCCCCGTGCTCCGTCTTGTCCCGGACACAATAGGGGACTTCCCAATTTGCGGCGAGTTTTCCCTCGTGTGAATCCTTTTGGTTTCTTCGTAAGGCCGGGTCGTCGACCTGGAATTCGCAATTCAGGACTTTGTTGTCGTAGTGAAAGGCAATTTTTTGTTTTAGCGTGGCTTCACGAAGAGCTGCTCCCGATCTGATCTCTTTGACCAGGTCGAGCTCCTCCCGGAGAGCCTCATCATTAGTTTCCTCCTCGAGGGGAGATTCGGTCCTTCGAGACGACTCTCTTATTTTCACCGGGATTACCACCTCGGTTCCGTACGTGAGTCAAAATGGGGTCTCTCCAGTGGTCGAGTGAGGCGTTGTTCGGTAGGCCCAGAGAATGCTGTGGATCTCCTTGACTCACCCTTTCTTGGCGTCCCTGAGTCTTCATTTTAAACCTCAGAGAATTACTCTGTTCGCGACTTCTGCTTGGCCGTTCGTTTGTGGGTGTTCGACCGACTAATACAATGTTGGACAGCCAGGTTAAATATCGGGCTTCCGAAATAAAATTTGCCTCTAGGAGGTCTTTTACAGCTTTTTTCAGCCACCGCCGACTTTTCAGGGGACTGCCTACTCTACGTTGTACTACGACCTTAGCGGTCGGGTTGATGGAGAGTTGGTGGCAAGCGACCTCCCGGAGGCAGGCCTTCATCTGGTTCCTCGCCAGGTCGGGCAGCCCCGTTCTAATCTTCACGGTCCTCGTCACGTCTGCTCCGAGGGTTACGATCTCGAAGTCCCCATCTGGAATGGGGCACGTTGTATGGATAGGCTGCTCGTTGGTGGTTGGAGAAACGTCTTCGGCTTTGTCCTCATGAGCTGGCTCTTTGGCGAAACGGCAGTCAAGGTCTACGGCGTCGACGTGATCCTTCGGTTTGTTCCCTTGGACGGGGTGGGCTTAATTGCCTTGATCGTGGGACCGATTGTACTAAGGCCCTTCATTGCCGCCTCAAAACATCGTCGAGCAACTTCTATGTCCCCATTGAGGGTGACGACGGCTCCCAGCCTGGTGTAGTACTTCATCTTCAGGTGGACGGTTGATGGCACCGCAGTTACTTCGGCCAGCGTTGTCCAGCCTAGGATACAGTTGTACAGAGACGGGCATTCGACGACCCGAAAATAGAAGTTGATTTCCCAGACTGTTTCCTTTACCCCACAGATGACTTTGAGCTCCACGTATCCCCGTGGCCTTGTCATTTTCCCGTTGAAGCCCTAGAGGTTGGAACCCAGGTAGGGAGTCAGGTTGGTCTCGTTGAGCTGAAGCGTTGAGAAGAGGTGGGTATACATGATATCCACTGAGCTCCCTCCGTCGACCAGGATGCGACAGACATCGAAGTTGGCCATTTGTGCCCGTATCAGCAGGGGTATGGCCGAGTTGGGGGCTCCCCCAGGGAGCTTTTCGAGATAGAAGGTGATCAGGTTGGATCAACCATGGAGCTTGTCGGGCATGCTCATCTTGCCTGAGTTGTTGTTCATTAGTTCGTCAAACTTCCTTCTAACCGACCCGACCGTGAGCTTGCTCGGGGTTCCGCCCAAAATGACCATTACCTTGGGGAAGTATTCCCACCGGCTGACGAGTCGCACTGGCTCCTCGGGAAGCTGAAGCTCGGTAGGGAGACCAGGTTCCCTTAGTGCAAACCAGTCCTCAGGGCGACCAACACTGAGGGCCACCTGCAGGCCAGAATCATTGTCGGGAGGGGGGAGGTCCTCAACTCTTTTGGCCTTGGGAGCCTCCTGCCGTGGGGCATCTCCTCCCCTGGTGTACCTCTTTAGGTGCTCGTCCTTGATTAGTATCTCGATTGCATCCTTTAGGCGGATGCAATCCTCTGTCACGTGCCCGTGGCCTCGGTAGAAGCGACAGTATTTGGATTTGTCCACGTTGGCTTTGGGGGGTGCCAGTTTGGGAAAACGGACACCTCTTTGGACAAACTCCGAGTTGGCGCACTCAACCAGTATGCGCTAGCGGGAAGCGACTAGGGCCGTGTATTCAGTGAAGCGGCCCACAGGGCCTCTCTGCTTCTGGGGTTCTCGGGGACGATCCTCTCGTCGCCGGTCTCCCCCACGCTGGGGGGCTGACACTCCTTCCTCTCGGGACCCGCGGGGGGTTTCCCGATTGCGGGTTTCACGGGAAATGTTGGCAGCCTCCGTCTCTTCGACCTGGATGTAGTGGCGGGCTCTCTCGAGGAAGTCTTGGAGGGTGTCTGGTCGGTGGATGGTCACAGCCTCGTAGAACTTGGAGCCTCGGCGTAGGCCTTTCTCCATAAGGTAGCGTTTCATATCGTCCGAAGTCGTTACTTGGACCGCCTCCCTCGCAAACATCTCAATGTAGTTTTTGAGAGGCTCATCTGGGGCCTGGATGATTGCGCCCAGGGCAGCCTCCGTCTTCGGATGCCGCCTAGATGCCGTGAAAATAAATCCTTCAGGACTCTCCAAGACGTCACGGACTCAGGCTCCAGGCTTTTGTACCAGGCCATGGCCCCTTTCCTTAGTTTTGTCGAGAAGAGGCTGCGCTTGATCTCTCCCCGGACGTTCCTGTAGTCGAGCATTGCCTCGATGTTCTCCAGATGATCGTCTAGATCCGAGATACCGTCGTACATCAAGAGTACGGATGGTTTCTCCATCCCGTAGAGGATGGGGGTTGCCATGATTTCCCGTGACAGAGGGGTCCTATAGTCATCCTCGTCGCTGCGAACAGGGGATGGCGAAGGCGACATCTCATGTCGAGGAGGTGGGTTACACCCCCTCGATCTTCTGGCCGGGACTTCAGGCCTGTTCGCCCTTGGCTCCGGGGAGCACCTCTCCTTCCTGGGTGGTGACCTTACTCGTTTCGTGGAGGCCACAGGTTGAGGCCTCTCCAGCTGTGTTCGGTGCCCCCGTGGGCGGAGAGAGGGGCTCCGAGAGTTCCCGTGTTGATTTCTTCACGGAGGAGAGCAGGACGAGGTATCCTGTTCCAGCGCGCCGATGCACTCATTCTGTTGGAACAACATCATGTTTGTCTGGTTGATGGCTCCGAAGAGAGCAGTCATCGTCGGGTCCGCTCCCGCCGGCTTGGGAACAGGCTGGAATACCGCCGGGTTTCACGCCCGAGGAATAACGTGATGTGCAACATCCTCAGATGAAGGGGAGGCAGTTTAGCTGTCCCTGAGGTCGGTCTCGCGGGGTTGAGATGTCCCCAGCTGGTTATCGCCATTGGTGACCGGGGCAAGGGCAGAAATGTGGACAGCGTCATTGTGATGTGGGCTAGTCATGATCTTGGAATTTGAAGGGAGGAAGCTTTGGTTCTCTGCTCGGAGGAATGGGGAATCTTAAGTTCCCACAGACAGTGTCACTGATCTTACCTGATCAGAAGGGAATCAATGACCTGCCACGTGTCGTTGATCTGCAAGCTGTTCACAAGAAGTATGGAGGAGGAGGGGGGTGTACCTGCACGACACTCTGATGTCAAAGTAAGTAATGGACCAGAGTGGGGGCAAATACAAAAGAGAGGTTAAGTAGTGAATACCTGACCCTCTAGTGAAAGAGGATATTTATAGTTTGACCCCAGCGCAGGGCCAACAATAGTTATAACCAATCCTTGGGCCTTCCCCAAATAACGTTGGGTTGGGCCTGCCCGACGGATGGGCAGGTCTGGGCCCAGTCCAGAACAATAGTTATAACCAATCCTTGTTGTTCTTCTTGTTTTTTTCTTTAACCAAAACCCTTGTGCCTCCGCAACCATGGCATCCAGTACTCTCCGCACACCAAAGCCCTCAGAGAAGATACCCTTGTCAATGCCTTCCCGCACAATCTCCATTATGCAACGACAATGAGGCAAGACATTCTTAGTATGATCTAGCTGAGCCTGCTGCTCTTCTAGAATCTCTTAATGAGCGGGTCTCAAAGGATCTCATGGAGCAGTCGACGCCATGTATGGATGTGAGACCCTGAAGAACCATATGATGTATCAGTCGATGTAGCTCCAATCATTCGCCACTATGTTAGCCCGAGCCTCCTCTTGTACCAGGTGACTCTGATAATCAGCAAACATCTCCTCTATCTGTATACGAGTCAAGGCAAAAGGACTAGAGACAACAGGGTATCTCAAGATGGTCTGGGTGTACTCGAACTACCGCATGATGCGCTTAGGCAGATGCGGAATAATGATACACGATCTGCAGGCCATCCATCCAGAGTATAGGGATATGTCGTCAAATGGCCGCGTCTGATTGTGATCCACGTAGCAGTTAAAATGGAATTCCTTGGTAGCCAAGCGATCAAGATAAACTTTAAAAGGCTCAACCGCCTGGTTCCCTCTCAGCTAGATAAAAGCACAGGCACAGGGCATCTCCTCAATGTACTCATTCCAACACCAAGCCAGCAATGCGCGGGAAGTGCTGCAGGATCCATGTCTAAAATAAAAATAAAAATCATCCAGAGATCAAGAATTATCGCAAATATGAAATGAAAATGATAAAAAAAACATTCAAGGATAAACATTATTACCACTAGTAGTGTTGTGCTTCCTGTGACCTTCTTCGTCCTCCATTGACATCTATCTCTCAACTTCGAATGTAGATAGGCCAGGCAAGCTGCCCCCCAGTTATACTCATGGATCCGCGTGAGATCCAAGAAGTACCATAGGTATCCAACGTCAGTATATGTGGCACTTGTGTCCATAAAAATACAAGTGTCAACCAAATAAAGAAAATATGCACTCAAAGCATGAGTCTTGTGTAAGGTCACCTATTCGACATCACCATCAGCCTACTGTGTAGCAATGATATCATCATCAAATATGTTCTTATGGAAATCGAACCTAGCATGGGAAACCCTGGTCCTATCCACCTCCTCAATTGCATCCCATGGATTAACCCCCAGTTGCTCTACCATCATCTCGACCACCTCGTCTTTGGTCATCCTACCATGATGGAGGAATCTCCCCTTGATCGGAAGGTGCAACAAAGACGAGGCATCGTCCAGTGTGATAGATATCTCACCATGCAGAAGATGAAAATAAGACGTCTCAGAATGCTATCTCCCCATGAATGCATTAAGCATCCCGTGGTTGACCAGACTATAATCGGTCATGCATAGGCCACACAACCTAGAAGCGATCAAAACCGACTGAAACCACTGGTCTTCTTGCTGATGTAATTCTAAAATCTCCCTCCCATGGTTCAGAAACTTCTAGGGATCACGCACCTGCAATTTTCCAAAAATAATCAATGTAAATAATAATCAAAGTTAGAAATAATCAATGTCATCAATTTAAATTAACGTAAAAAATAAATAAAAAATCAGACTAATATTAAGTCTCCGTCCTAGATATATTTGGTAGTGTGGTATGGATACAAAGGAAGTTGGAACATATCAAATAGACCTCCTCCGAATCCCTATGACTTATAATCCTCAACAACCTCACCCTCCGGAGGTGGAACTGATCAACACGATCATACTGGAAGGTGGCACCAGATCAGCAGGAGGTGGCACAGGTGCATCTCGATGTCTGCGGCAGGATAGGGGAAGTGACGCGTCAGCTGGTGCATCCCGTCTCCTACAGGAAGAAGAAGAAGAAGAAGAAGGTGGAGTGGCCTGAGACGAAGATGGAGTGGCCTGAGATGAAGATGGAGGGCCTAAGATGCAGATGGAGAGGTCTGAGGTGTAGGCCGAGTCCCAGAAGTAGACTGAGAACCAAGAGTAGATTGTGCCCATAAGTCAACTCCTCTGCTAAAACAGATGTACTTGTGCCCTCCAGAATCTGCTGGCTCCGTTCTCGTTGAACAAATACATGCTGGGAAATTCGACCATGTCTTAGTCTTTCGACTTTGTCAGCCGTTATGCCTGCAAGGTAAAATTAGCCATATAATTAGTTTACGCGAAAGAACAACACAAACAAGAAAAAAAAACAAAAAAAAAAAGCAGACTGAGGAAATTTTATAGATATATCTACCAAAACATTCCGGAGATGCATCTCTGAAATTTCCTAAAGTATATAAAACATTGAACTTTGCAGAGGTCGAGACAATATCGTTCTCTTCTACTCAGAATATGTTTAATACATCGTCAATCGTCTATTTGAGCCAACAAACAATACATACACTTACTCTAAACTATGTTTCATATGATTTCTAAACATTTCTACACCTAATAATTTATTCTAACTCATTTACAACAAAACTCAAATATTTATCGAAAACTCAAAAAACTTACCAGAAATTTATGATTTGGAAGATGTTTGATGTTGAAATGGATGATGCTTGTTGTTTACTTGAAGCCTCTTATTGGTGAAATATGGTTTGGGGGAGTTGGAGGAATTTGGGATTGAGAGAGTGGAAGAGTTTGTGAATGAAAATGAAAAGTGAGGGAGGAGAAGAGTTTGGCACGTTAATATGCTCCAAAATGTTGCGGAGAAATATCTCCAGAATATTTCGACGTTCACTTTAGTTTTTGAGCGTCTGGAGATATATCTCCAAAATATTTTAACGTTCGATTGAGTTTTTGTACGTCAAGAGATATATCTCCGGAATTAAGGGGCATATGTGGAAATTCACATGGTGTGGAAGAAGTCTATAGGGTGCAAAAAGAAATCCTCTTTAAAACATTCAATGCATCCCACTCAGGAGCAATTTACATTTAAATTTTCCCGAAGATGCATCTATGTAAATATCCCGGAGATACATCTTCGAAATGTATCAGAACATGTATTTCATGTTATAATTTGTTTATCTATGTTCAGATGAAGTATACCATACAAGCGATAATAAAAAAAAATAGACGTACATAATTACAGATGGACCAAAAATGCCATACAAAAATAAAATACCAATAAATGTCAAAAATGTCATATAATTGAGATCAATAAAGTATTAAGACCATCAAAATAAAGTACAGACCATAGTACTACAAGTATATAATAAAAGACTACAGTGTGCGTGTCTGACAACCTCTCCTCTGCCTCGTCTACCTTCTCAGTCATCAATCCCACCTATCCTTCGACGATGTCTCTGATACAACAATACCCCTTATTCCTTCATCATGATGGCATCTGGGACTCACCTGGCATTAGACCCATCAGGGAAGATACCTGACTCAATGCTTGCCTACGTAATCTGTACTATGTGATGACTGATCAGTGGATTTTGGTGCATATTCTTCTACTATTATACTTAGACATTTCTCTAGTTTGTTTTATGAATTTTACTATTTTCTTGTATTTTTAGAATTAAGTTTATTTTTACCTTTAATTTAAATTCGTATTTTATTTTTCAGCATTAATAGTTATTTGATACATGTTCATTGTGCAGACCATAACTTAAACTACGAGAATAGGATAGACGCGTTCTAATAGGCATTGGAAAGCTAACAGAAAGCGATAAAAGTTGTGTTGAAGTAAAAAAGATGATTCAGAGTGGAGTAGTATCAAATAATTCATTGAAGTTTCAGACCTTAAGAAATATTTAGTTTTGGGTCGGGTTTTTTTATGTTTTTCGACCTGGTTGGGTTAGAACCCAAATGCTTTTGTTTTCTCTATACCCAGTAGATGTGGTACTGTTCACAGTCATCTCTTTTGCATTGTTCATGAATATTTATTTTTTATTTGTACAATTTCATATGGAGAACTAATTCCAAAGGGTTGATCTGCTGTAACTGTATCTTCGTTAACTTTGAGGTTAATATAATTTCCAAGTAATTTCAATTCCCTTTTCAATTCTATCTATAATTCTGAATTTTTTATTCAGTGGTCGTTGCTTTCTTAATTCAATTGCGTATTTTATAGAATAAGATTGATTATTTCGATTGATGTATTTTCTGTTAATTATAACCGCGTTTGCTTAATTCGTGTTTACATTATCTGTTTGCTTAATTCAGAGTTAGGAACATAAAACATATATTATTTTCAATCATGCTTGTTATTATTAGGAAAAAATACTGTCTGGGTCCTTTAATTATTTTTTAAAAAGTCAATCCTTTATATTTTTTATTTTTACAAACAGGTCTCATTTATTTTTAAATTGTAACAACCAGGTCTTTCATGTTTTGTCTGTTGTAAAAATTATGATCTTACTGTAACAAAACGGGTATAGAATTGCAACAAGTGTTACATGAAGGTAGAAAAAGTCATGTCTTATGAAAAGTGTTACATGAAGGTACCAAAAATCATGTCTTACGACACTAACATCAAAATTAACAATGATCGCCACTTCCTAACCAAAATACACATCAACATTACAAAAATCAAAATTAACAACATTGTGACATAGAATAGAATCTTCAACATCTTCAACATGTTCTTTATCATCTCCTTAAATGACACATCAGCGCCGTTAGTGTCAACGGTGAACATGTTAGTTAACATAAAGGACCAAATTGTAGCAAAAAAAACATAAAGGATTGACTTGTTATAATAAAATAACTCAAAGGACCTAGGAAATATTTTTGTCTTATTGTTAATGTAATCGAAAGGGGATTATAATCCGCTTAGGGCTTCGGAATTATGTGATCCATGATAAGTCGGAGAACGAATAACATATTAGCTTATTTAATAATCACTTTTTGGAAACCGAAACCGAACCCCCTCTAAATCATTTATTAGTTGGTTAATTTTGCCAAGAGTCCTTGCGATATCCGAGTGTCGCTTCCCGTTACTACTTTTTATAAACTCGTTTTTAACGCGTGCGCAACAGGGGATCAACGACACATAGGCAATACATCATCAGTATGATCTAGTTGTGCCTGCTCCTCCTCTAGTATCTCTTGATGAGGTGGTCTCGACAGATCTTTTAGAGTAACATGCACCATGTACATATGTGACACCTTGAAGAAGCATCTGGTGTACCCTTTGACATAGCTCCAGACGGTTTCAGCTATGGTAGCTCGTGCCTCCTTTAGTACCAGATGACTCTCATAATCATCAATCATCTCCTCTATCTATCTACGTGTCAAGGCAAGAGGAACAAAGACAACATGGTATTTGGGAATGATCTGAGTGGAGCCAAACTGTCACATGACGCCCTTGGGCAAATGAGAAGTAGTGAAACACGATAACCATCTAGAGTATAGCATTATCTGGTCAAGTGGCCACATCTTACGGTGATCAACATAGTTGTTGAAGTGCATGTCATCATCAACCAAACTATTAAGATAGACCCTAAAAGGCTCGATCACCTGGTTCCCTCTGAGCGAGATAAAAGTAGTAGCACGTAGAAAATCCTCAATGTACTCAGGCACACTCACCCAGTCAGAGATATGGGAGAAGTGTCAGAGGATCTAAACCTGAGCTAAAAAGTTTGGAACACATTAGTAATGGTTTTGCAAATATGAAATGAAAATGACAAAACACATTGAAAGACCAATAATAATTATCGTCAGTAGTGTCACGTTGTTTGTGACCTGCTTCGTCTTTCATATACAACCCTCTCTCAACTTTGAATACAGGTAAACCAAGAAAGCCTCCCTCCAGTTATACTTATAGATCTGCTCGAGATCCACGAAGTATTGTAGGTAGATGACGTTTGTATAAGTGGAAATCTTGTCCCCAAAAATTTCAATGCCAACCAAATAAAGCAGGCACACTCTCAATGTATGCGATATATGGAGTGTCACCTGCTCAACATCACCATCAACCTTTTGTTCTATAAGAATCTCATCCTCATAGACCGTCTTCAGGAATTCAAATCAAGCATGAGCACCCCTGGTCTTATCCACCTCTTCCTTCGCCCCCTGGTTCATCTCTCAGATACTCTACCATCATCTCGAGTGCCTCATCTTTGGTAATCCTTCCATGATCTAGGAGTCTCCCCCCTATCGGAAGATGCAGTAAATACGAGATATCGTTGAGTGTGATAGACATCTCACCATGCAGGAGATGAAACTATGAGGTCTCCGAGTACCATCTCTCCACGAATGCATTAAGTATCATGTGGTTGATCATAGTGTAACCAGTCACGCGCAAGTCCTTCTGGTCAAATAAGAACATAACCAACTGAAATCAATCCTCCTCTTGCTGAGGCAAGGTAGCAATCTTCCCCCCGTGGTTAAGAAACTTCTGGGGATTATGTTCTTGAAAGTTGTCAGGAATAATTAATGTCAAAAATTAAAATTAACATACAAATAAATAAAGAATCTAACTAATGCTACCTCTCCGTCCTAGATATGTCTGGATACAAAGGCAGT
This sequence comes from Lathyrus sativus, assembly GCA_963859935.3. Classification (NCBI taxonomy): domain Eukaryota; kingdom Viridiplantae; phylum Streptophyta; class Magnoliopsida; order Fabales; family Fabaceae; genus Lathyrus; species Lathyrus sativus. The sequence goes on along the minus strand of OZ012735.1, from coordinate 612,930,443 downwards.
AAGGACAAATCAACTAAACCTCCTCCAAAAGCCTATGACTTAGCATTTACAGTAGCCTCGCCCTCTGAAGGTGGCACTGCATCAACAACTTCATCAGTAGGTGGTGGGATAACCGTAATACCCTAATTTTTACTCCTAAGATCCCACATATCATTTGCATCTCATACCACAATCAAGATTGTTGAGCATCCTTGTTTCCTTGTTTGCTTAATGTTTGTTTATGTTTATGTTTACTAACCCTTAATTAAAATCCAAAAATATGTTTGTTTTTCTTTACTAACTTTTTCAGGAAGAGGTTTGGATCAAGAATGTCAAATACCTGTTACTCAGCTAGAATGAATTTCATCTGAAGAAAGTCAAAGTTGATATGCAAATAATTCAAAATCATTTGATCAAGAGTTTCCCAAGATTTGATTGTATATTATTCAAGAGATTTCAAGGTTCATATGTTTATTTCCATGCCTTCTTTGACAAGAAAAAATAATCGAGCTAGAGCCAAGACAACACATCAAAAAGTCATTTTTCACACTTTTTCGTTGTGTTAATTGATTAACACATTTATACATGCAAATGGCTAATCGATTAACTAGTGCGTTTTTTGTGAAAATGAGCCAAATTCAAATTCTGCAGCATTTTGGCACCAAATTCTCTTATTTCATCATGAGAGTATTCTATATCACTTCATTTTAATTCCCCTACCTCATCACAATTAATTCCCACCATACACCTTCACTAATCAACACTTTATTTTGATTTTTCCTCCAAATTCAAATTCCAAGCATAACTTTGGTTCCAAACCACCAAAATTTCTAAGCCTAAACTCTATAAATTGAGGCCTCATTTCATTCACTCTTCAAGCTTTTGATAGCCAAATTCACCTTGCAAAAATTTCTCTCAATTCTTCATCTATCCAAATTCACCAAAGCTCTTTCTTCCATTGAAAGTTAGTAAGTTCTTCATTGGAGCTTACTAATCTTTGAGCTAAACCTCCATCCAAAAACTTTTTCATTATTGATTTATGTAGATCAAGGCTTTGGAGTGTGGTTCTTGAATTTGATTTGAATCATTTTTAGATTTGAAGTGGTAATTCACCTATTCCACCATTGTTGTGCTTGATCCATCTTCCATAATATGATCTCTTGTTGATTAGTGTCTCTTGATCTTTGAATCTTGCAAATTATGTTTTATTTGTTGTTGTTTTACTTGAATTTTTGTGCTAACTTGCATTCATGATCATGAGGTGTTTGAAGAAATGATTGAATCAAGAATGCTATTTTTTTTCCAATTTTTTTGCTGTCATAGCAGTGTTAATAGATTAACACATTTTCACATGCAAATGGTTAATCGATTAACCAATAGCAGATTTGTGTTTTTGGTTATGTTTTGGGACTGTTTGGTTCCTTTCTCTTCTTCTTCCATTTCCTTTTGATTTTTGCCTTGGTTTGCACTTTTAGAGGTCTTATTCCTCTTTAAATTCAATGAACTTATGGTGTAGATGAAGTTGGATAAACATTCACTAATTCAAATCTACCTTTAAAGTGAATTTTTCAATTTATTTTAGGTGCTTTGAGTTAATGATATGTTTAGTGCTTTAATCCACCAAGATGAGTGGTTGAACTCAAAGATGGAATGATCTTATAATTGTAATTCAATTTGGCTTCCCCTTTCCTCTTCTTCTTTTTCTTTTGATCGATGAAAATCTTCGATATTATTGGAACTTATTTTAAGTTCTTGATGACGATGACATCGCTACTACTTTTCTTTTTGTACGATATTTCTTTCGGAGCGTGATCTACATATCACTTCTCTAGCATGAATTAACACCAACATTTTTATTGATCGGTGTCAGATAGTCATGGCTTCTACATAAGTATGAATACGATTGCTTAACATAGTGCTAAATTTTCTCGAAATCAGAAAATCGATGTGATTTGTAAGTGAATTACCAGTCTTCTATTATTCTATGGCGTAGTTTGAAATATATTGGATTTCTCTTGTTACTAGTGGGGGTTAGTTGGCATACTTGTTGATTTTATCCAATTTTGAGCCTTCTCCATGGTAATGTATGAGGCCATGTTTTCATTCTCATAGATGTCTAGTCGAGCATTTATGAAAATACAACAAAAATTTTCTCTCATTTTGGATCACTTTTGCTCTATGTCGTATATTAGTTGTGATTTTTTATGTTACCTTCTCGCTCCCTATCTCTCTTTATTTTTTATGCTTTATGTTATCATATCATATCATATCATATTAGTTGTTTATGCTTCTGCCATTTTCCCTTTGTCCACTTGGACCATTTGTTTATGTTTATGCTCTTTTTCTTTTGTCTATTTGGACCAAAAACATTAATAAAGGATTAAACTCCTAAAAAACTTGTTCTCTTAATGGTGGACTATGGTTACTATCCTTTGTATTGGACATGGAACTTTAGACTTATAACTAGGATCTTAACCTATGCTTGGAAGTTTGTGATGGAAAACTTTGGGTTTTGGATACTTGAAGTTCTCTTTTTGAAGACTTATTTTGATCAAGGCCAAATCTAAAATAACGAATGCTTATGTTATAGAGCTTACTTGTGTGGTTAAACCATTCTTATCCTTAGCTTTTATCTTTTTGCAATAGGATAGTCTCTTCTTCTCCACCCCTTCTTTAATTTTTAAAATCTCTTATCTTTTTCAAAACCTTCTTATTTTCAAAACTTAAACCCCTTTCATAATAAAACCTTAACTTAGGTCAAGTGATTTTCAAACTTTGTTTTCTTTAATAAATATCAATCAATGTTAATCATACTTTGAATTATTTTAGAAAGACATAAAAAATACAAAAACTCATTCAAACTTTTTTGTGCCTTTGTGCACTTTTTCTTTTAAAACTTTTCAAAAAGATTAGACATGATTTATTTTCTTTGATGAGATGTAAAGCTCCTAACCATGGTTTTTATGTAAAGTATGGTAATTTTCCACTATGATGTTGATGTGATTAGTCTTGTTAATTTTAATCCAAGTAAAAATCAAATGCCTCTTTCACATACCATTGGGTAATTAGTTGAGTATTCTCTCTTGAGAATGACAAGTTGTCTTTTCAAGATAAAATCAACCATAACAAACTAATTTTTGTTATTTGTACCACGAACTACGGGGTTTTGATCCTATATTTCACTTTATGGGTATGTAGGCATGTGGCAATAAGTCTCTCCAAACACAAAAATATTAAAATATATTTCTCTTCTCACCTCCCCATTCTCTTTTCAAACAAACCTTTTCAATCTAAAAAGCATAGATATTTCAAAGTGCTCCTATAGAGTACTATAGATGTTTTGGGTGCTAACACCTTTCCTTTGCGTAACCAACTCCTTACCCATTCTATGCTTGTTCTTGTTTATAACTTGTTTAGGTTTTGTTCACTCTTTTTCCTTTCCTTTTGGATAAAATAAAAGTGTGGTGGCGAGTCTTGAATTTTTGAGTTAAGTTAATCAGTAGCTTACACTCACAAATTTCCTCATTACAGAAAAATGGCGACTCTGTTGGGGACTTTGGTTCTTAGTACCAAATTCAATGCCATTCTGATTGACAATAAAACCCAACAATTTTCCAGAACGAACACCAAAAGTGCATTTATTAGGATTCAAACGGAGCTTAAACTTTCTCAAACGCTAGAGCAACTTCAATAAATACTCAATATGGTCTTCTTCAGTATTTGACTTGCAAATCATATCATCCACATAGACCTTAATTTCTTTATGTGTCATATCATGGAACATAGTGGTCATTGCTCTCTGGTACGTTGCACTAACATTTTTCAAACCGAAGGGCATCACTCTGTAACAGAATGTTCCCTAGGGTGTAATGAATGTTGTTTTTTCCATATCCTCAAGTGTCATCTTTATCTGATTATAACCGGAAAATCCATCCATAAAGGAAAAGATATTTAACTTAGCAGTATTGTCTACCAACATATCAATGTGTGGTAGTGGAAAATCATCTTTCAGACTTGCTTTATTCAAATCTCTATAATCATCACACATTAGGATTTTTCCGTCTTTCTTTGGAACAAGCATAATATTAGCCACCCATTGAGGATACTTGGTAGTCACAAGAAAACCAGCATCAATTTGGTTTTGAACTTCCTCTTTGATCTTCACAGCCATGTCAGGGTGAGTTCTTCTCAAGTTCTGCTTTACAAGTGGACATTCAGGCTTCAACGGCAGTCTATGCTCCACAATATCAGCATCAAGACCTGGCATATCTTGATAGGACCAAGAAAATACATCAATATATTCTCTAAGAAGCTCTACCATCCTCTTCTTAATATCTGACTGAAGCAGTGCCCCAATCTTGACTTCTTTCTTGTCATCATCTGAGCCTAAATTAACCAATTCTACCGACACTTCATGAGACTGAATGACTTTTTACTTATGCTCAAGCAACTAAGAAATTTCATCAAGAATCTCTTCAACATCCTCTTCTTCAGCTCCAAACACAAGGAACTCAAAGTTCGGAGAGGTTATAGGGTTATTATTTTCATTGGGTTTAACAATCAATCTGCACAATGATTATGTTGATTTTAGAAAGAAAAAAAAAAGAGCAAAAATGCAAGTATTATGCAGAAAAAAGTGATCAACAAATTACTATTTTTGTTCTTTATTATACCATTTCATTGATGATGATAACATTTGAAAAAATAATATGGACAAACAAAATAACATTTTATTGATGATGATAAAATTTGAAACAAAGCCCTCACGAATTCACTTTCACCTTAGGCAGAGTGAAAGGATTTTTGAAAGAAACAAAAATAAATTACTTTGAAGAATGAATAACAGTGGGAATATCAATAGCTATCCAATTCTGACAGATATGTCCATGCGTCACGAATTTGGGAAGTGTTTCCTCCTCATCATCTTCTATGATGGCACTGACTTCATATTCGGGTTCTTTGTACCTCGGTCGAGGGGCATAAAAGGGTACATATGCATCTTCTGTGTCAGAAAAGTATCCAGAATCTTCCAAATAAGGCTCCCAATCTTGAGCAGGAATGAAATCATCTTTAAAGTTATCTGAGATACAATCTTTAGAGTCATCTTCAAGAATTGCAGCTGTAGAATGATATTTATTAATGAATCCAACACTGTGAAAGGCCTCATTAATACACTTCAGATCTCTTTTAGTTGTACCAGGCGCAAAGCCTAAACTAGTTTTGTCTTTATTATCAACCACATCAATAACTCGGCCCCAACCGTTAGATTGACCAGTCTCTAATACATGCAGAGCATCTTTCAAAGAAGACATGAGCAACCCATTCTTCTTAATAGATTTATCATCAACAAAAAGAGCTTAGAACAGAGTTCCAACAATTTTGTCGGCATCAACATACAAAAATGATGAAAGATGGCTCACCAGCAGCGCTTGCTCGCCTCCGACAATAACCAGCTTGTTATTCTTAACAAATTTCAATTTCTGATGAAGAGTTGAGGTAACTTCCCCAACTTCATGAATCCAGGGTCGGCCAAGCAGACAACTATAAGCAGAGCGAATATCCATTACTTGAAAAGTAATTTGGAAGAAGCATGGTCCTATTTTGATTGTAAGATCAACCTCTCCAATCACAATTTTTCTAGACCCATCAAAAGTTTTAACCACAACCCCACTATACCTCATGGGAGCACCTTGATACAAAAGCTTCGACAAAGTATACATTGGCAACACATTCAAGGAAGAGCCTGTATCAACTAGCACATTGGAAAGTGTATTTTCTTGACAGTTCATAGAAATATGTAAAGCCAAATTGTGATTCTTCCCATCCTCGGGTAACTCTTCATCATAGAAACTCAAATTATTACATGTTGCGAGGTTGGCAATGATGCCACCAAACTTATTAACAATCACATCATGCTCAACATACGCTTGTTCTATTATCTTCTGCAAAGATTCCCTATGAGCCTCAGAACTCATTAGTAGGGACAAAACTGAAATATTGGACGGGGTATGCAAGAGTTGATCTACCACACTGTACTCACTCTTCTTTAACAATTTCAATACCTCGTCCTGATAAGCCTTCTTATTCAAACCACTGGACTGGCCGGAAATATCAACAACATTCACACTTTGAAGTTGTATCCCAACATCAGCATTCTCTACCCTCTTTGGAGGCTCAGAAGCATAGACATGACTGTTTCGGGTCACCCTACTAACATCAAAGATGCTTGCCACAGAAGACAAAGAAGGAATGGGCACTTCCTTACCATCTTCTACCATGGTAGCATTGTACTTATACGAAACAGCTTTGTCAGATTCATACGATACTAGACCGGGTATCCGAATAACCAAAGGCGCAACAACAGACTTACAACCATCATAAGAGATAAAAACTTATTCAGGAATACTAAAGTGTGGCATAATAACATTCACCTCATTCTCATATTCATCTCTCTTTGCATTGACCTCAATCAAATTATGATCAATCATCTCTTGAATGTCCCTTTTCACTATCACACAACCACACGGGTTCGCATAACAGATGCAATAAGCTGCATAATCATGATCAATATCATGGTATTCACTCAAGAGTACATGCATTTCAACAAGCGATCTTCAAGTCCAGCGGATATCATAAATCTTGAATGTACCATGACAACCTTGAACCATATTGATAGACACCTTACCGTGATTGGGCAACAGGTTCGATTGCACATTAGGATTGGTGTCTTCGAAGGACAAAATACCACTTCTAACCAATCTTTGTACCTCCACCTTTAATGGATAACAGTTCTCAGTATCATGCCCAGCTCCTCTCTGATGGAAAGTACAATGAGCTTCTAGTTTGTACCCCCACGATGAATCCTTCAAAACAGCAGGTGGTGCCTGAGTTTGCACAAGGTTATTTTGAATTAAACCAGGAAGCAATTCTATGTAGGTCATCAGAGGTGGATCAAAGTCCTTTTGAAAACGGCCCCGTTGATTGCTCTGTTGGTGAGAACGTTGTTGATGAGCGGCTTGAACAACAAAAGTTGAATTGATAACAGGCGTAACAGATGCAACATGTTGTTGATGACTATTTCTAAGTCTTCTATATTTCTCTCAAGAAACGGCATTGGTTTCTCCTTTTTTCTTCTTTGCAAGTCCTCCACCATATTTCTTAGAACTTCTAGCAGAATTACCATTTTTTGACAAACGTCCTTCACGGGCACCTTCTTCCAATCTCATCCCCTCAGTGTAATCACTCGGGGCACTAGCAATCATGTACTCATAATAGAAAGGACTCAGGGTTTTCAAAAAGATCTTAGTCATCTCTTTTTCTTCTAAAAGAGGATTAATCTGAGTAGCAATCTTGCGCCACCTCTACGCGTATTCTTTGAATGTATCCTTATCTTTCTGAGCTATCACTCGAAGCTAATCACGATCGGGATCCATATCCATATTATATTTATACTACTTTACAAAAGCCTCACCCAAATCTTCAAAAGTGCGAACTTGAGCGCTGTCGAGTCCCATATACCATTTCAAAGCTGCACCAGACAAACTGTCATGAAAATAGTGAATGAGAAGCTGATGATTATCAATATAAGTCAACACCTTGCAAGCGTACATAATCAAATGACTCAACAAATAAGATTTACCTTTATACTTTTCAAAGTCGGGGAATTTGAACTTATGTGGGATCTTCACGTTAGGAACTAGGCATAACTCATGGGCATTCTTCCCAAACAATTCTTTACCCCTCAAGACTTTGATTTCTTTATTCATTTCTGCAAATTGATCCTGAAAATCATCTACACGATCCAGAACATCCAGACTCTCACTCAGAGCAGTATGGAAAATTTTGTCTTCAACATAGGGCACAACATGACCTACAGAAGAAGGTGCAGATACAACAACAGTAATCTCAGTATAAGGAACAGTATGAACCACGGGAGGTGGCACAATCGAAACAACAGGAATCACTGGACATTCAGAAGCAGGAGGTTGATTACCCTTTGGCATATAGTTGATAGGCATGCCCCAAGGAAACCCAGAAGGCATATAATGTTGAGAAGTGTTAGTCGGGGCTACAGGAGCTGGTGTTGATATAATCTCTAAAATCACAGTCCACTGTACACTCCTTGGCAGAAGTCTCAAGCACAGTAGAAATCAAAGTTGTTAGATAAAATAGTGGTCATTGTATTTTAATATAGCCCCTTTCCAGTGTATTTACCATTTTTCAAACTTTGTAATGATCCATGAAGTTACGCCATTTGCGGACTACCGTTCTATTAATAAAATTTGAGCCTTGTCCCCTTTATTTACAATTCTTATTTTGTTCTGTTTGCAAAATTTCATTTATTGTTAATGATGATTTTTGAAATTAAATGTGAATAATTAATTTAAAATTTTAAAATTTATAAAAACATTTTTCTTTGATTAATTAATATAAAAAGGAATGTCAACAGTTACTCAAAGAATGGCAAAATTGTATCGGCCCCATAATGCCATGGGACAACATTAGTGCTTTCGAACGGTATCGGCCCAGCGTTGGTGATAGTGATCGTGGGAGGCCTGGGTGCAGAAATAGTTATCGTATGGCGAGGGATGGTGATGGTGGCAACCTCATCATCTTGCTTCAGCACTACCTCTCCCGATCCATATTCGGCCTTCCGGCTAAACTGTAAAATCCCTTCAGTCATCAGACTTTGAATTCCTTCTACCGCTGAGTTGAATTCTATCTGTTAATGATGAGCAATGGGTTTGGCACAGAAGATTGGGGCATATTAGTATGAGACGTATATCTCAGATTAATAAACTCAATCTGGTCAGAGGACTTCCTCAATTGAAATTCAACTCAGATGCTCTTTGTGAAGCATGTCAAAAAGGAAAATTTTCAAAATCTTCTTTTAAAACTAAAAATGTTGTTTCAACCTCAAGACCATTAGAGTTACTTCTGATTGATCTGTTTGGACCAGTGAAAATTGCATCCATCAGAGGCAAGAAGTATGGATTAGTCATTGTTGATGACTACAGCAGATGGACATGGGTGAAATTCATAAAACACAAGGATGAGTCACATTCTGTGTTCTTTGACTTCTGCAAACAAGTCCAGAATGAAAAAGATTTTAAAATTGTTAAAGTCAAAAGTGATCATGGTGGTGAATTTGAAAACAAATATTTTGAAAAATATTTTAAAGAAAATGGCATTGCACATGATTTCTCCTGCCCTAGAACTCCTCAACAGAATGGAGTTGTAGAGAGGAAAAATAGAACATTGCAAGAAATGGCCAGAACCATGATCAATGAGACTAATCTGGCAAAACATTTTTGGGCAGAAGCAATAAACACAGCTTGTTATATTCAGAACAAAGTGTCTGTAAGACCTCTTCTGGAGAAGACTCCCTATGAATTATGGAGGAATAGAAAGCCCAACATTTCTTATTTCCGTCCTTTTGGATGTGTATGTTTTATGTTGAATACTAAGAGAATCTGAACAAGTTTGATTCTAAAGCACAGAAGTGTTTCATGCTTGGGTATTCTGAACGCTCTAAAGGCTACAGAGTATACAATACTGAGACAGATTGTGGAGAAATCAATACATGTTAGATTTGATAATAAGCTTGGTAATCAAAAGTCAAAGCAGCTTGTTAATTCTGCAGATAGAGAAGTAATTCTCACAGACTCTGAAGACTCAAAGGCAGAAAAGGCTCAAGTGAAAGAACCAGAAGCAACACCAGATGCAACTCCATTGGCTGCTCAGATGAACAATTTGAATATTTCTGAAGAACAAAATGTTAAGGGATCATCATCCAGAATCAAGGCCTCTCATCCAGAGGATGTGATAATTGGAAAGAAGGATGACCCTATCAGAACAAGGTCTTTCCTCAGATCATCTGGAACGTCACTTTTTGGGTTGGTGTCTATCATTGAACCAACTTCTATTGATGAGGCTCTGAAGGATAATGAGTGGATACTTTCTATGCAAGAAGAGCTAAATCAATTCACCAGAAATGACGTCTGGGATCTGGTTCCAAGACCAAAAGGTTTCAACATCATTGGAACTAAATGGGTCTTCAGAAACAAATTAAATGAGCACGGAGAAGTTATAAGAAACAAAGCAAGGCTAGTTGCTCAAGGATACAGTCAGCAAGAAGGAATTGACTGCACAGAGACTTATGCTCCTGTGGCCAGGTTTGAGTCTATACGCCTACTCATTTCTTTTGCTGCACATCATAACATCACTTTTTATCAGATGGATGTTAATAGTGCCTTCTTAAATGGTATTATAGAAGAGGAAGTTTATGTTCACCAACCTCCTGGCTTTGAAAATGATAAATTTCCAGAACATGTTTTTAAACTTAAAAAGTCACTCTATGGTTTAAAACAAGCTCCCAGAGCTTGGTATGAGGGATTAAGTAATTTTCTTATGGAAAAGAATTTTATCAGAGGCAAAGTGGACACAACTCTCTTCTGTAAATCATTTAAGAAAGACTTGTTAATTTGCCAAATTTACGTAGATGATATTATATTTGGATCTACCAATATTACACTAGGAAAGGAGTTTGCTCTTTCTATGCAGGCTTAATTTGAGATGAGTATGATGGGATAACTCAGATTCTTTCTGGAAATCCAAGTCAATCAAACTCCAGAATGCACTTACATACATCAGACTAAGTATGTGAAGGAGCATCTGAAGAAGTTTAACATGACTGAAAGCAAATCAGCAAAGACTCCAATGCATCCCACAAGCACTCTTGGAAAGGAAGAGGTAAGTAAGAAGGTAGACCAGAAGCTCTATAAAGGTATGATTGGTTCTCTCCTGTATCTGACTGCTTCTAGACCTGATATTTTATTCAGTGTTTTTCTGTGTGCCAGATTCCAATCAGAAGAGAATCTCACTTAACAACTGTTAAGAGGATTCTAAGGTATCTGAAAGGTACTACTAATGTGGGTTTGTGTTACAGAAGATCTGATGATTATAAATTAGTTGGATTCTGTGATGTTGACTATGCTGGAGACAGAGTTGAAAGAAAAAGTACTTCTGGAAGCTGCCAGTTTCTTGGAAGTCATCTGATCTCTTGGTTCAGCAAGAAGCAACCCACTATTGCGCTTTCAACAACAGAAGCAGAGTACATTGTTGCTGCTGGTTGTAGCACTCAGATGCTCTGGATGAAGAGTCAATTAGAAGACTATCAAATCCATGAGAGTAACATTTCAATCTTCTATGATAATACTTCTACTATATGCTTGTCCAAAAATCCTATTTTACACTCTAAGGCTAAGTATATAGAGATAAAACATCACTTCATCAGAGACTATGTTCAGAAGGGAATTATCAATCTAAACTTTGTTGATACAGATCATCAATTGGCTGATATTTTTACAAAACCCCTTACTGAAGATAGATTCAAATTTATTCTGAAAAATATAAGTATGGATTTCTGTCCAGAATAAAATGTTTATCAGAAGAAAATTTTCTCAGATGAAAATGTTTTAAATCTGAAGTATTACATCTATTTATTTATTGTTTATTATTTTATTTATTGTGTACAAATCTGAACTAACAAGCCTCAGAGGATCTGAACGTTGGCTAACGTTTCATTTCTCAAAGAAGTTTCAGAAGCACATGCAAGCAAACACGTGTAACTCTGAATCTGAAAAGGTGGAGTGCACATTACTGAATTGACGTTTGAGGTACTGTTTTTGAATATTGAGTTTCTCGTTTTCCCCCCAATTGTCAGAATCATTAATTGCTTGAAATGATTATATTCTTTTTATTAAATGCTAAGTGCAAGCGTGCTGAACATGTGAATCTTGTGTGCCCTAATTTCTTCTATAAATGCCACAACACTTCACATTTCACACTTTTCACTCTCATGAACACCCTTGTATGCATTTCTTCTTGTTTCATTGTTTTCATCTCTCTCCCAAACCCAAAACTGCTCGTAACCCTAAAACACTCTCAAGAACATCAATGGCTACTTCATCATCAACTTATGCTCAATTTCAATCTTCCATGGTTGTTGTCTCATCTTCAAATATAGGTGTTGTTTCTTTCAAGGAACCTATTAGAACATTACTCACACCTGTTGATAACTGGAAGTCTTGTATGAATCCATTGTTAACTTTGAATCTATAGCTGAAAATGGGTATGATCTTCGTCCCATTGTTGATGCACAGTGCTGGACTAAGTTTTTTGATAGGATGATGGGACTAGTTTATCCTTGTCTGGTAAAGGAATTTTGGATCCATGCTTCTACTTGCCCTAAGTTCATTGTCTCATATGTTATGGGGAAAGAAATAGTGATAACTGAAGATCTGATAAGGAAACTCATAGGTTATGAAGAAACTGATGGAGTTACAAATCTGCCAGCTGGGCGTGTGGATATGACTGATGTGTATAGAGAAGTCTGCTCATTTGTAGAAGCTTCTAACAAGGTGAAAGATCTGAAGCCAAACTACAGGATCTGGGCCAAGATCTTTATGGGTTGCATTCACCGCAGGAAGTCCTCTAACTCTCCTAATTATGTAAACACTGATCAGATGTACTTTATGTACTGTCTGAGTCAGAGCACAAAGGTGGATCTTCCATATCTTCTGTTTAATCATTTGTGGACACATGTTAAACAATCAAGGGAAGAAGTCAGAACCAAAAATCAGAAGATGAGGAATTGAATTCCTATGGGAAGACTTTTTTCAGACATTCTGACTGAGAATGGTCTAGTTGGACATCTGACAGAAGCTGGATTGAAGGAAGAGTTAGCTTCTGTAATAGGAAAACCTCTGAATGGGAAGATTCTTCAGAGGATGAAGGTTGTAGAAGAGCTCGCTTCTACACCAAAGAAAATAAATTCTGAAGAGGTTAGCCAGAGAAGGATACCTCTGGATAACTTTCCTATGTTCTTTGCTAATGAACCAAGGGAAATTATTCTGGAGTACATTGCTACGTGTCTGAAGGATGGAACTCCTCTACCAGCAAATCTGGTTCAGAAGGCAGGTGAACCTGCCCCAGATCTTTATGAGGCCAGACACAAGAAAAAGAGAAAGGTTGTTGAAGAAGAATCTTCTAAACCCAAAAGGAAGGCTACGGGTGAAGTTGCTGCTGTCAAACCCAAAAGGGTCAAGAAGCAAAAGGTCAATCCTCCAAAGGCAAGTTTAGATGATATTCTGCAAACTGCCAAAGAGGTACTAACATCTGATCAAACTCTCCATGAACCTTTACCCTCACCTTCACCTTCTCCTCCTCGTGTATCTAAGCCAAAGAAACCTTCTGTAACTGCTCCTTCTGTACCCCAACCACAAGCAACTCCATCTGAAAAGTATAACTTTGAACCAACACATTCTCAACCATGTACATATGTGACACCTTGAAGAAGCATCTGGTGTACCCTTTGACATAGCTCCAGACGGTTTCAACTATGGTATCTCGTGCCTCCTTTAGTACCAGATGACTCTCATAATCATCAATCATCTCCTCTATCTATCTACGTGTCAAGGCAAGAGGAACAAAGACAACATGGTATTTGGGAATGATCTGAGTGGAGCCAAACTGTCACATGACGCCCTTGGGCAAATGAGAAGTAGTGAAACACGATAACCATCTAGAGTATAGCATTATCTGGTCAAGTGGCCACATCTTACGGTGATCAACATAGTTGTTGAAGTGCATGTCATCATCAACCAAACTATTAAGATAGACCCTAAAAGGCTCGATCACCTGGTTCCCTCTGAGCGAGATAAAAGTAGTAGCACGCAGAAAATCCTCAATGTACTCAGGCACACTCACCCAGTCAGAGATGTGGGAGAAGTGTCAAAGGATCTAAACCTGAGCTAAAAAGTTTGGAACACATTAGTAATGGTTTTGCAAATATGAAATGAAAATGACAAAACACACTGAAAGACCAATAATAATTATCGTCAGTAGTGTCACGTTGTTTGTGACCTGCTTCGTCTTTCATATACAACCCTCTCTCAACTTTGAATACAGGTAAACCAAGAAAGCCTCCCTCCAGTTATACTTATAGATTTGCTCGAGATCCACGAAGTATTGTAGGTAGATGACGTTTGTATAAGTGGAAATCTTGTCCCCAAAAATTTCAATGCCAACCAAATAAAGCAGGCACACTCTCAATGTATGCGATATATGGAGTGTCACCTGCTCAACATCACCATCAACCTTTTGTTCTATAAGAATCTCATCCTCATAGACCGTCTTCAGGAATTCAAATCAAGCATGAGCACCCCTGGTCTTATCCACCTCTTCCTTCGCCCCCTGGTTCATCTCTCAGATACTCTACCATCATCTCGAGTGCCTCATCTTTGGTAATCCTTCCATGATCTAGGAGTCTCCCCCCGATCGGAAGATGCAGTAAATACGAGATATCGTTGAGTGTGATAGACATCTCACCATGCAGGAGATGAAACTATGAGGTCTCCGAGTACCATCTCTCCACGAATGCATTAAGTATCATGTGGTTGATCATAGTGTAACCAGTCACGCGCAAGTCCTTCTGGTCAAATAAGAACATAACCAACTGAAATCAATCCTCCTCTTGCTGAGGCAAGGTAGCAATCTTCCCCCCGTGGTTAAGAAACTTCTGGGGATTATGTTCTTGAAAGTTGTTAGGAATAATTAATGTCAAAAATTAAAATTAACATACAAATAAATAAAGAATCTAACTAATGCTACCTTTCCGTCCTAGATATGTCTGGATACAAAGGCAGTAAGGACAAATCAACTAGACCTCCTCCAAAAGCCTATGACTTAGCATTTGCAGTAGCCTCGCCCTCTAAAGGTGGCACTGCATCAACAACTTCATCAGTAGGTGGTGGGATAACCGTAATACCCTAATTTTTACTCCTAAGATCCCACATATCATTTGCATCTCATACCACAATCAAGATTGTTGAGCATCCTTGTTTCCTTGTTTGCTTAATGTTTGTTTATGTTTATGTTTACTAACCCTTAATTAAAATCCAAAAATATGTTTGTTTTTCTTTACTAACTTTTTCAGGAAGAGGTTTGGATCAAGAATGTCAAATACCTGTTACTCAGCTAGAATGAATTTCATCTGAAGAAAGTCAAAGTTGATATGCAAATAATTCAAAATCATTTGATCAAGAGTTTCCCAAGATTTGATTGTATATTATTCAAGAGATTCCAAGGTTCATATGTTTATTTCCATGCCTTCTTTGACAAGAAAAAATAATCGAGCTAGAGCCAAGACAACACATCAAAAATTCATTTTTCACACTTTTTCGTTGTGTTAATTGATTAACACATTTATACATGCAAATGGCTAATCGATTAACTAGTGCGTTTTTTGTGAAAATGAGCCAAATTCAAATTCTGCAGCATTTTGGCACCAAATTCTCTTATTTCATCATGAGAGTATTCTATATCACTTCATTTTAATTCCCCTACCTCATCACAATTAATTCCCACCATACACCTTCACTAATCAACACTTTATTTTGATTTTTCCTCCAAATTCAAATTCCAAGCATAACTTTGGTTCCAAACCACCAAAATTTCTAAGCCTAAACTCTATAAATTGAGGCCTCATTTCATTCACTCTTCAAGCTTTTGATAGCCAAATTCACCTTGCAAAAATTTCTCTCAATTCTTCATCTATCCAAATTCACCAAAGCTCTTTCTTCCATTGAAAGTTAGTAAGTTCTTCATTGGAGCTTACTAATCTTTGAGCTAAACCTCCATCCAAAAACTTTTTCATTATTGATTTATGTAGATCAAGGCTTTGGAGTGTGGTTCTTGAATTTGATTTGAAGCATTTTTAGATTTGAAGTGGTAATTCACCTGTTCCACCATTGTTGTGCTTGATCCATCTTCCATAATATGATCTCTTGTTGATTAGTGTCTCTTGATCTTTGAATCTTGCAAATTATGTTTTATTTGTTGTTGTTTTACTTGAATTTTTGTGCTAACTTGCATTCATGATCATGAGGTGTTTGAAGAAATGATTGAATCAAGAATGCTATTTTTTTTCCAATTTTTTTGCTGTCATAGCAGTGTTAATAGATTAACACATTTTCACATGCAAATGGTTAATCGATTAACCAATAGCAGATTTGTGTTTTTGGTTATGTTTTGGGACTGTTTGGTTCCTTTCTCTTCTTCTTCCATTTCCTTTTGATTTTTGCCTTGGTTTGCACTTTTAGAGGTCTTATTCCTCTTTAAATTCAATGAACTTATGGTGTAGATGAAGTTGGATAAACATTCACTAATTCAAATCTACCTTTAAAGTGAATTTTTCAATTCATTTTAGGTGCTTTGAGTTAATGATATGTTTAGTGCTTTAATCCACCAAGATGAGTGGTTGAACTCAAAGATGGAATAATCTTATAATTGTAATTCAATTTGGCTTCCCCTTTCCTCTTCTTCTTTTTCTTTTGATCGATGAAAATCTTCGATATTATTGGAAGTTATTTTAAGTTCTTGATGACGATGACATCGCTACTACTTTTCTTTTTGTACGATATTTCTTTTGGAGCGTGATCTACATATCACTTCTCTAGCATGAATTAACACCAACATTTTTATTGATCAGTGTCAGATAGTCATGGCTTCTACATAAGTATGAATACGATTGCTTAACATAGTGCTAAATTTTCTCGAAATCAGAAAATCGATGTGATCTGTAAGTGAATTACCAGTCTTCTATTATTCTATGGCGTAGTTTGAAATATATTGGATTTCTCTTGTTACTAGTGGGGGTTAGTTGGCATACTTGTTGATTTTATCCAATTTTGAGCCTTCTCCATGGTAATGTATGAGGCCATGTTTTCATTCTCATAGATGTCTAGTCGAGCATTTATGAAAATACAACAAAATTGTTCTCTCATTTTGGATCACTTTTGCTCTATGTTGTATATTAGTTGTGATTTTTTATGTTACCTTCTCGCTCCCTATCTCTCTTTATTTTTTATGCTTTATGTTATCATATCATATCATATTAGTTGTTTATGCTTCTGCCATTTTCCCTTTGTCCACTTGGACCATTTGTTTATGTTTATGCTCTTTTTCTTTTGTCTATTTGGACCAAAAACATTAATAAAGGATTAAACTCCTAAAAAACTTGTTCTCTGAATGGTGGACTATGGTTACTATCCTTTGTATTGGACATGGAACTTTAGACTTATAACTAGGATCTTAACCTATGCTTGGAAGTTTGTGATGGAAAACTTTGGGTTTTGGGTACTTGAAGTTCTCTTTTTGAAGACTTATTTTGATCAAGGCCAAATCTAAAATGACGAATGCTTATGTTATAGAGCTTACTTGTGTGGTTAAACCATTCTTATCCTTAGCTTTTATCTTTTTGCAATAGGATAGTCTCTTTTCTCCACCCCTTCTTTAATTTTTAAAATCTCTTATCTTTTTCAAAACCTTCTTATTTTCAAAACTTAAACCCCTTTCATAATAAAACCTTAACTTAGGTCAAGTGATTTTCAAACTTTGTTTTCTTTAATAAATATCAATCAATGTTAATCATACTTTGAATTATTTTAGAAAGACATAAAAAATACAAAAACTCATTCAAACTTTTTTGTGCCTTTGTGCACTTTTTCTTTTAAAACTTTTCAAAAAGATTAGACATGATTTATTTTCTTTGATGAGATGTAAGGCTCCTAACCATGGTTTTTATGTAAAGTATGGTCATTTTCCACTATGATGTTGATGTGATTAGTCTTGTTAGTTTTAATCCAAGCAAAAATCAAATGCCTCTTTCACATACCATTGGGTAATTAGTTGAGTATTCTCTCTTGAGAATGACAAGTTGTCTTTTCAAGATAAAATCAACCATAACAAACTAATTTTTGTTATTTGTACCACGAACTACGGGGTTTTGATTCTATATTTCACTTTGTGGGTATGTAGGCATGTGGCAATAAGTCTCTCCAAACACAAAAATATTAAAATATATTTCTCTTCTCACCTCCCCATTCTCTTTTCAAACAAACCTTTTCAATCTAAAAAGCATAGATATTTCAAAGTGCTCCTATAGAGTACTATAGATGTTTTGGGTGCTAACACCTTTCCTTTGCGTAACCAACTCCTTACCCATTCTATGCTTGTTCTTGTTTATAACTTGTTTAGGTTTTGTTCACTCTTTTTCCTTTCCTTTTGGATAAAATAAAAGTGTGGTGGCGAGTCTTGAATTTTTGAGTTAAGTTAATCAGTAGCTTACACACAAATTTCCTCATTACAGAAAAATGGCGACTCTGCTGGGGACTTTGGTTCTTAGGACCAAATTCAATGCCATTCTGATTGACAATAAAACCCAACAATTTTCCAAAACGAACACCAAAAGTGCATTTATTAGGATTCAAACGGAGCTTAAACTTTCTCAAACGCTAGAGCAACTTCAATAAATACTCAATATGGTCTTCTTCAGTATTTGACTTGCAAATCATATCATCCACATAGACCTTAATTTCTTTATGTGTCATATCATGGAACATAGTGGTCATTGCTCTCTGGTACGTTGCACTAACATTTTTCAAACCGAAGGGCATCACTCTGTAACAGAATGTTCCCTAGGGTGTAATGAATGTTGTTTTTTCCATATCCTCAAGTGTCATCTTTATCTGATTATAACCGGAAAATCCATCCATAAAGGAAAAGATATTTAACTTAGCAGTATTGTCTACCAACATATCAATGTGTGGTAGTGGAAAATCATCTTTCAGACTTGCTTTATTCAAATCTCTATAATCATCACACATTAGGATTTTTCCGTCTTTCTTTGGAACAAGCATAATATTAGCCACCCATTGAGGATACTTGGTAGTCACAAGAAAACCAGCATCAATTTGGTTTTGAACTTCCTCTTTGATCTTCACAGCCATGTCAGGGTGAGTTCTTCTCAAGTTCTGCTTTACAAGTGGACATTCAGGCTTCAACGGCAGTCTATGCTCCACAATATCAGCATCAAGACCTGACATATCTTGATAGGACCAAGAAAATACATCAATATATTCTCTAAGAAGCTCTACCATCCTCTTCTTAATATCTGACTGAAGCAGTGCCCCAATCTTGACTTCTTTCTTGTCATCATCTGAGCCTAAATTAACCAATTCTACCGGCACTTCATGAGACTGAATGACTTTTTACTTATGCTCAAGCAACTAAGAAATTTCATCAAGAATCTCTTCAACATCCTCTTCTTCAGCTCCAAACACAAGGAACTCAAAGTTCGGAGAGGTTATAAGGTTATTATTTTCATTGGGTTTAACAATCAATCTGCACAATGATTATGTTGATTTTAGAAAGAAAAAAAAAGAGCAAAAATGCAAGTATTATGCAGAAAAAAGTGATCAACAAATTACTATTTTTGTTCTTTATTATACCATTTTATTGATGATGATAACATTTGAAAAAATAATATGGACAAACAAAATAACATTTTATTGATGATGATAAAATTTGAAACAAAGCCCTTACGAATTCACTTTCACCTTAGGCAGAGTGAAAGGATTTTTGAAAGAAACAAAAATAAATTACTTTGAAGAATGAATAATAGTGGGAATATCAATAGCTATCCAATTCTGACAGATATGTCCATGCGTCACGAATTTGGGAAGTGTTTCCTCCTCATCATCTTCTATGATGGCACTGACTTCATATTCGGGTTCTTTGTACCTCGGTCGAGGGGCATAAAAGGGTACATATGCATCTTCTGTGTCAGAAAAGTATCCAGAATCTTCCAAATAAGGCTCCCAATCTTGAGCAGGAATGAAATCATCTTTAAAGTTATCTGAGATACAATCTTTAGAGTCATCTTCAAGAATTGCAGCTGTAGAATGATATTTATTAATGAATCCAACACTGTGAAAGGCCTCATTAATACACTTCAGATCTCTTTTAGTTGTACCAGGCGCAAAGCCTAAACTAGTTTTGTCTTTATTATCAACCACATCAATAACTCGGCCCCAACCGTTAGATTGACCGGTCTCTAATACATGCAGAACATCTTTCAAAGAAGACATGAGCAACCCATTCTTCTTAATAGATTTATCATCAACAAAAAGAGCTTAGAACAGAGTTCCAACAATTTTGTCGGCATCAACATACAAAAATGATGAAAGATGGCTCACCAGCAGCGCTTGCTCGCCTCCGACAATTACCAGCTTGTTATTCTTAACAAATTTCAATTTCTGATGAAGAGTTGAGGTAACTTCCCCAACTTCATGAATCCAGGGTCGGCCAAGCAGACAACTATAAGCAGAGCGAATATCCATTACTTGAAAAGTAATTTGGAAGAAGCATGGTCCTATTTTGATTGTAAGATCAACCTCTCCAATCACAATTTTTCTAGACCCATCAAAAGTTTTAACCACAACCCCACTATACCTCATGGGAGCACCTTGATACAAAAGCTTCGACAAAGTATACATTGGCAACACATTCAAGGAAGAGCCTGTATCAACTAGCACAATGGAAAGTGTATTTTCTTGACAGTTCATAGAAATATGTAAAGCCAAATTGTGATTCTTCCCCTCCTCGGGTAACTCTTCATCATAGAAACTCAAATTATTACATGTTGTGAGGTTGGCAATGATGCCACCAAACTTATTAACAATCACATCATGCTCAACATACGCTTGTTCTATTATCTTCTGCAAAGATTCCCTATGAGCCTCAGAACTCATTAGTAGGGACAAAACTGAAATATTGGACGGGGTATGCAAGAGTTGATCTACCACACTGTACTCACTCTTCTTTAACAATTTCAATACCTCGTCCTGATAAGCCTTCTTATTCAAACCACTGGACTGGCCGGAAATATCAACAACATTCACACTTTGAAGTTGTATCCCAACATCAGCATTCTCCACCCTCTTTGGAGGCTCAGAAGCATAGACATGACTGTTTCGGGTCACCCTACTAACATCAAAGATGCTTGCCACAGAAGACAAAGAAGGAATGGGCACTTCCTTACCATCTTCTACCATGGTAGCATTGTACTTATACGAAACAGCTTTGTCAGATTCATACGATACTAGACCGGGTATCCGAATAACCAAAGGCGCAACAACAGACTTACAACCATCATAAGAGATAAAAACTTATTCAGGAATACTAAAGTGTGGCATAATAACATTCACCTCATTCTCATATTCATCTCTCTTTGCATTGACCTCAATCAAATTATGATCAATCATCTCTTGAATGTCCCTTTTCACTATCACACAACCACACGGGTTCGCATAACAGATGCAATAAGCTGCATAATCATGATCAATATCATGGTATTCACTCAAGAGTACATGCATTTCAACAAGCGATCTTCAAGTCCAGCGGATATCATAAATCTTGAATGTACCATGACAACCTTGAACCATATTGATAGACACCTTACCGTGATTGGGCAACAGGTTCGATTGCACATTAGGATTGGTGTCTTCGAAGGACAAAATACCACTTCTAACCAATCTTTGTACCTCCACCTTTAATGGATAACAGTTCTCAGTATCATGCCCAGCTCCTCTCTGATGGAAAGTACAATGAGCTTCTAGTTTGTACCCCCACGATGAATCCTTCAAAACAACAGGTGGTGCCTGAGTTTGCACAAGGTTATTTTAATTAAACCAGGAAGCAATTCTATGTAGGTCATCAGAGGTGGATCAAAGTCCTTTTGAAAACGGCCCCGTTGATTGCTCTGTTGGTGAGAACGTTGTTGATGAGCGGCTTGAACAACAAAAGTTGAATTGATAACAGGCGTAACAGATGCAACATGTTGTTGATGACTATTTCTAAGTCTTCTATATTTCTCTCAAGAAACGGAATTGGTTTCTCCTTTTTTCTTCTTTGCAAGTCCTCCACCATATTTCTTAGAACTTCTAGCAGAATTACCATTTTTTGACAAACGTCCTTCACGGGCACCTTCTTCCAATCTCATCCCCTCAGTGAAATCACTCGGGGCACTAGCAATCATGTACTCATAATAGAAAGGACTCAGGGTTTTCAAAAAGATCTTAGTCATCTCTTTTTCTTCTAAAAGAGGATTAATCTGAGTAGCAATCTTGCGCCACCTCTACGCGTATTCTTTGAATGTATCCTTATCTTTCTGAGCTATCACTCGAAGCTAATCACGATCGGGATCCATATCCATATTATATTTATACTACTTTACAAAAGCCTCACCCAAATCTTCAAAAGTGCGAACTTGAGCGCTGTCGAGTCCCATATACCATTTCAAAGCTGCACCAGACAAACTGTCATGAAAATAGTGAATGAGAAGCTGATGATTATCAATATAAGTCAACACCTTGCAAGCGTACATAATCAAATGACTCAACAAATAAGATTTACCTTTATACTTTTCAAAGTCGGGGAATTTGAACTTATGTGGGATCTTCACGTTAGGAACTAGGCATAACTCATGGGCATTCTTCCCAAACAATTCTTTACCCCTCAAGACTTTGATTTCTTTATTCATTTCTGCAAATTGATCCTGAAAATCATCTACACGATCCAGAACATCCAGACTCTCACTCAGAGCAGTATGGAAAATTTTGTCTTCAACATAGGGCACAACATGACCTACAGAAGAAGGTGCAGATACAACAACAGTAATCTCAGTATAAGGAACAGTATGAACCACGGGAGGTGGCACAATCGAAACAACAGGAATCACTGGACATTCAGAAGCAGGAGGTTGATTACCCTTTGGCATATAGTTGATAGGCATGCCCCAAGGAAACCCAGAAGGCATATAATGTTGAGAAGTGTTAGTCGGGGCTACAGGAGCTGGTGTTGATATAATCTCTAAAATCACAGTCCACTGTACACTCCTTGGCAGAAGTCTCAAGCACAGTAGAAATCAAAGTTGTTAGATAAAATAGTGGTCATTGTATTTTAATATAGCCCCTTTCCAGTGTATTTACCATTTTTCAAACTTTGTAATGATCCATGAAGTTACGCCATTTGCGGACTACCGTTCTATTAATAAAATTTGAGCCTTGTCCCCTTTATTTACAATTCTTATTTTGTTCTGTTTGCAAAATTTCATTTATTGTTAATGATGATTTTTGAAATTAAATGTGAATAATTAATTTAAAATTTTAAAATTTATAAAAACATTTTTCTTTGATTAATTAATATAAAAAGGAATGTCAACAGTTACTCAAAGAATGGCAAAATTGTATCGGCCCCATAATGCCATGGGACAACATTAGTGCTTTCGAACGGTATCGGCCCAGCGTTGGTGATAGTGATCGTGGGAGGCCTGGGTGCAGAAATAGTTATCGTATGGCGAGGGATGGTGATGGTGGCAACCTCATCATCTTGCTTCAGCACTACCTCTCCCGATCCATATTCGGCCTTCCGGCTAAACTGTAAAATCCCTTCAGTCATCAGACTTTGAATTCCTTCTACCGCTGAGTTGAATTCTATCTGTTAATGATGAGCAATGGGTTTGGCACAGAAGATTGGGGCATATTAGTATGAGACGTATATCTCAGATTAATAAACTCAATCTGGTCAGAGGACTTCCTCAATTGAAATTCAACTCAGATGCTCTTTGTGAAGCATGTCAAAAAGGAAAATTTTCAAAATCTTCTTTTAAAACTAAAAATGTTGTTTCAACCTCAAGACCATTAGAGTTACTTCTGATTGATCTGTTTGGACCAGTGAAAATTGCATCCATCAGAGGCAAGAAGTATGGATTAGTCATTGTTGATGACTACAGCAGATGGACATGGGTGAAATTCATAAAACACAAGGATGAGTCACATTCTGTGTTCTTTGACTTCTGCAAACAAGTCCAGAATGAAAAAGATTTTAAAATTGTTAAAGTCAAAAGTGATCATGGTGGTGAATTTGAAAACAAATATTTTGAAAAATATTTTAAAGAAAATGGCATTGCACATGATTTCTCCTGCCCTAGAACTCCTCAACAGAATGGAGTTGTAGAGAGGAAAAATAGAACATTGCAAGAAATGGCCAGAACCATGATCAATGAGACTAATCTGGCAAAACATTTTTGGGCAGAAGCAATAAACACAGCTTGTTATATTCAGAACAAAGTGTCTGTAAGACCTCTTCTGGAGAAGACTCCCTATGAATTATGGAGGAATAGAAAGCCCAACATTTCTTATTTCCGTCCTTTTGGATGTGTATGTTTTATGTTGAATACTAAGAGAATCTGAACAAGTTTGATTCTAAAGCACAGAAGTGTTTCATGCTTGGGTATTCTGAACGCTCTAAAGGCTACAGAGTATACAATACTGAGACAGATTGTGGAGAAATCAATACATGTTAGATTTGATAATAAGCTTGGTAATCAAAAGTCAAAGCAGCTTGTTAATTCTGCAAATAGAGAAGTAATTCTCACAGACTCTGAAGACTCAAAGGCAGAAAAGGCTCAAGTGAAAGAACCAGAAGCAACACCAGATGCAACTCCATTGGCTGCTCAGATGAACAATTTGAATATTTCTGAAGAACAAAATGTTAAGGGATCATCATCCAGAATCAAGGCCTCTCATCCAGAGGATGTGATAATTGGAAAGAAGGATGACCCTATCAGAACAAGGTCTTTCCTCAGATCATCTGGAACGTCACTTTTTGGGTTGGTGTCTATCATTGAACCAACTTCTATTGATGAGGCTCTGAAGGATAATGAGTGGATACTTTCTATGCAAGAAGAGCTAAATCAATTCACCAGAAATGACGTCTGGGATCTGGTTCCAAGACCAAAAGGTTTCAACATCATTGGAACTAAATGGGTCTTCAGAAACAAATTAAATGAGCACGGAGAAGTTATAAGAAACAAAGCAAGGCTAGTTGCTCAAGGATACAGTCAGCAAGAAGGAATTGACTGCACAGAGACTTATGCTCCTGTGGCCAGGTTTGAGTCTATACGCCTACTCATTTCTTTTGCTGCACATCATAACATCACTTTTTATCAGATGGATGTTAATAGTGCCTTCTTAAATGGTATTATAGAAGAGGAAGTTTATGTTCACCAACCTCCTGGCTTTGAAAATGATAAATTTCCAGAACATGTTTTTAAACTTAAAAAGTCACTCTATGGTTTAAAACAAGCTCCCAGAGCTTGGTATGAGGGATTAAGTAATTTTCTTATGGAAAAGAATTTTATCAGAGGCAAAGTGGACACAACTCTCTTCTGTAAATCATTTAAGAAAGACTTGTTAATTTGCCAAATTTACGTAGATGATATTATATTTGGATCTACCAATATTACACTAGGAAAGGAGTTTGCTCTTTCTATGCAGGCTTAATTTGAGATGAGTATGATGGGATAACTCAGATTCTTTCTGGAAATCCAAGTCAATCAAACTCCAGAATGCACTTACATACATCAGACTAAGTATGTGAAGGAGCATCTGAAGAAGTTTAACATGACTGAAAGCAAATCAGCAAAGACTCCAATGCATCCCACAAGCACTCTTGGAAAGGAAGAGGTAAGTAAGAAGGTAGACCAGAAGCTCTATAAAGGTATGATTGGTTCTCTCCTGTATCTGACTGCTTCTAGACCTGATATTTTATTCAGTGTTTTTCTGTGTGCCAGATTCCAATCAGAAGAGAATCTCACTTAACAACTGTTAAGAGGATTCTAAAGAAACAAAGCAAGGCTAGTTGCTCAAGGATACAGTCAGGGAATTTGAACTTATGTGGGATCTTCACATTAGGAACTAGGCATAACTCATGGGCATTCTTCCCAAACAATTCTTTACCCCTCAAGACTTTGATTTCTTTATTCATTTCTGCAAATTGATCCTGAAAATCATCTACTCGATCCAGAACATCAAGACTCTCACTCAGAGCAGTATGGAAAATTTTGTCTTCAAAATAGGGCACAACATGACCTACAGAAGAAGGTGCAGATACAACAGCAGTAATCTCAGTATAAGGAACAGTATGAACCACGGGAGGTGGCACAATCGAAACAACAGGAATCACTGGACATTCAGAAGCAGGAGGTTGATTACCCTTTGGCATATAGTTGATAGGCATGCCCCAAGGAAACCCAGAAGGCATCTAATGTTGAGAAGTGTTAGTCGGGGCTACAGGAGCTGGTGTTGATACAATCTCTAAAATCACAGTCCACTGTACACTCCTTGGCAGAAGTCTCAAGCACAGTAGAAATCAAAATTGTTAGATAAAATAGTGGTCATTGTATTTTAATATAGCCCTTTCCAGTGTATTTACCATTTTCCAAACTTTGTAATGATCCATGAAGTTACGCCATTTGCGGACTACCGTTCTATTAATAAAATTTGAGCCTTGTCCCCTTTATTTACAATTCTTATTTTGTTCTGTTTGCAAAATTTCATTTATTGTTAATGATGATTTTTGAAATAAAATGTGAATAATTAATTTAAAATTTTAAAATTTATAAAAACATTTTCCTTTGATTAATGAATATAAAAAGGAATGTCAACAGTTACTCAAAGAATGGCAAAATTGTGGAATACAAAGCTTAGTGTTTTCCTCATCAAGGTTCATTCTTACTCCCTAGTAGAGTTTGTTGATATTTCCTCAACAGAGTTTGTTCCTATGGATGTAACCAGGTTCCCCTTTCAATTATTAACAAGATAATGGGTTCCCTCAAAGATTTGTTATGATGTGTGTTGTTCAGTTTTTCCCAACTAGGTCTCGATCCATATCTTCTCCACTTGATTATGTTCTGATCAGGCAGTATAACAATTTATGAGTTCCACCTCTCTTTGATAATGATCCCTAACTGAGATATGAGTTTCTTCACCAGTTGAGTTTGTCCTCTCCTGGCCAAGTCCTTTAAGTGTTTTATTAGATTCTGCCAATCTTTGACACAGGATCCCCATCAAAATTTCAATTTTCTCTCCAACCAGAGTTCAAGGATATTTCCCCAAATGGAACAACATTTGTTAAGGAGTGTTGATATAGAAGTCGATTGTTGGATTTTCTCTTACCTTGTGATGGTTATTGATTTAAAATCCCTTGCAATTTGACATTTTGCTATGGTGGTTAACTTATGTCTTCCTTGGCAAATCCAGGATGTTTATCTTGAAGGTGATCTGTTTTTAGGAAGTTTTTTTCCCCTAATTCCACCAAGAGTATGCTTTCCCCCATCAAATTTTGCATAACTATAATATGATATTGATTCTCTAATTCCTCAACAAGATTTGCTGGATATTTTGTATCTCCAGCAAGGACTCGAAAGTTTGGGTGTTGTTTCCCTAGTGGATCTTTCCTTTCCCTCAGGGCAGAGTTCGTATTTTTTGTCCCCTTTTGTGGACAGTGGATATAAAAAGACTGCTTTTTGGACCTCTCCCCAAGCAGTATCTTCCTCTCTAATGATATTATAATCCTTGTAGTAGGATTTATTTTCCTTTGATGGCTTTTGTTTATCTCTTACAGGATTTCTTCAGCTAAATCCCTAGCAGGATTTTCCGACAATATCTCTATTTTGTTGAGATTAGCCAAGTTTTCAGTAGTGTTGTGGTGTTTATCCATCTTATGTTTATCTTTATGTCTAATTTTTTAGCATATTCATACTCATATTCATTGCATGTGCATTCATTTGGTGTGCATAGCATGTTGTTGTTGCATTGTGCATTTTGCATTTGTGTTAGTGCTTATTTGCTCTCTGGTGTTCTTATCCCCACATAGCATGCATGTCCTCTATCCATTAGAGTGTGAACCCATAATCAGAAAATGCATATCATTGTTAATTCCCCACTGAGTTTATGCCTCGTGGAAGATATTTATTTTAGCCTTCCTCCTCAGTGCATTATTTGGATGGAACTAATCCCCAGTTGAGATATTTCCTCCTCGGGATGAGTCTTGCTTGAACTTTTCTCTCTAGTTTATTCCTGGATTGAACTTTGGTCATTTTCTATGACAGCAGAGGTTTGTTACCCTTTGGTTGATTACCTCGTCGTAACTATCACTTGGTTGATAGTTGGTAATCTATTTCTTTTTTGGCTTATTACCTTTGTCGTCCTGCCCATTTAGTTGGTAGTAGGTAATATATCCGGGTTTGGTTACCTTGTTGCAGCTATCACTTGGTTGATAGTTGGTAATCTCTCCTTTTTCGGGTTTATCACCTTTGTCATCCTGCCATTTATTTGGTAGTAGGTAATATTTCTCGTATCCCTTTGGTTGATTACCTCGTCGTAACTGTCACTTGGTTGATAGTTGGTAATCCCTTTTCTCTTGAGTTTATTACCTTTTTCGTCATGCCCTTTAGTTGGTAGTAGGTAATATTTCTTGTATCTTTTTGGTTGATTACCTCATCGTAATTGTCACTTGGTTGATAGTTGGTAATCCCTCTTCTTTGAGCTTGTTACCTTTGTCGTACTGCCCTTTAGTTGACAGTAGGTAATATAGCTTGCTTATTACCTTTGTCGTACTACCCTTTAGTTGGTAGTAGGTAATATAGCCTGGTTTGGTTACCTTGTCGTAAATGCCACATGGTTGATAGTTGGTAATCTTTCCTTTCGATCATGTCATTACCATATGACTGGTAGTAAATGATCTTTTCCCTAGATAAGGTTGCCCCCTCTCCTATTTGGATGTGTTTTCCTCCTATTCTAGTGTTGGTAATTTTCCCCTCGGTGGAATCTTACCCTTTTATCTCCCTCAGTGGAGATTGTTTCCTCCTATATTGGGATGTGTTTTCCCTCTTTTGTTTTCTCCTGTGAAGTCTGTTCTCTTTTCTTTTTCTCCTCAGCTTTTTGTTTGTTTCTCGTGGCATTTTTCTCCCCACAAAGGTCTTGTGTTTGCATATTATTTGCATGATCATATCATTTGGTGGTCTCCAAGATTCATGTGTTTATTTCCATGCCTTCTTTGACAAGCAAAAAGAATCGAGCTAGAGCCAAGACAACACATCAAAAAGTCATTTTTCACACTTTCTCACTGTGTTAATCGATTAACACATTTATACATGCAAATGGTTTATCGATTAACTAGTGTGTTTTTTTTTTGTGAAAATGAGCCAAATTCAAATTTTGCAGCATTTTGGCACCAAATTCACTTATTTCATCATGAGAATATTCTAGATCACTTTATTTTAATTCCCCTACCTCATCACAATTAATTCCCACCATACACCTTCACTAATCAACACTTGATTTTGATTTTTCCTCCAAATTCAAATTCCAAGTATAATTTTGGTTCCAAACTACTAAAATTTCCAAGCCTAAATTCTATAAATAGAGGCTTCATTTCATTCATTCTTCAAGTTTTTGATAGCCAAATTCACCTTGCAAAAATTTCTCCCAATTCATAATCTACCCAAATTCACCAAAGCTCTTTCTTCCATTGAAATTTAGTAAGTTCTTCATTGGAGCTTACTAATCTTTGAGCTAAACCTCCATCCAAACACTTTTTCATCATCAATTTCTGTAGATTAAGGCTTTGGAGTGTGGTTCTTAAAGTTGATTTGAAGCATTTTCATATTTGAAGTGTGTCGCTTCCGCGAAAATAAGGTGCCGGCAAAACAGAAGAGTCGCCACCTTTCGTTATTTATCCCTCAGAGCGGGAAAGGAAACGATCGGAAAAACCTGACGAAAAGGGTAAGACAAGGTCATCGCAACCATTGTTTTGGTTCGGGAGTCGGTTACGCAAGGGAAAGGTATTAGCACCCCTCACGTCCGTCGTACTCGACGGGATCCACGCTTGTTGTGTTTACTGGACGAGTTGGTTTATCTATCTACCTATCAAGGCTGGCTTAAAAAGAAAAGAAAAGTGACTCGGCAAAGCGTCGCGCTTTATGCCTACGTATTCTCATCAGAGAATGAGAAATCAGAGTCAACGTAGTTCGACCTACGACGGGTTATGGGGAAGGTGGCTCGCCAATACATCAGTATTGTGCCTACGTACTCTCAACAGGTATGAGAGATCAGAGGTTACGTAGTTCGGGATAATACGGATTACGGGAATTCAAATTCATCTGTTTTATCGAGTAGGGTTAACAAACAGTTCCAGCAGTTAGGGACAAAGCCTGTTTGCGTTGGCGCTGAAGTTTAACGACACTCTTTTCTTCAGAAAAGCTTTCCTTTGAATTATGGGCCCACGGGGCAAAAAGTTTGAAGTTTGTTTTCTGTCTTTTACGGAAGAAGTGTTTTTTTTTATTGTGTTTGCAATTTCAATCGCACTAAAGACTATGACCTGAGAGTGAATGCGTCGCATGTCACCCAAAGGGTACCATACTAAACATCCAGACTGTCGAAAAGAAACTCTCCGACAACCCTTTCTCAGGTAGCTTAAGGCTCGTAACGTACGAAAGAAATCATTCATGATTACTGTATTTTAAGCTGTTTTGAGATGAGAAGAGAACAGGCTCAACTACGGGGAGACTATCAAGTCCTACTGTTGTCATGCCAAGGATTCATCCTATGGTTGAAGTTTGAAACATGGACCTCCTAGAAATTATCATGCATAGGTTTCAACCTAAAGTTCTATCATCACTTCCTTATCAAAGGGAATGAGACTCCTAAGGGATCATGTCAATGATAAACAGAAACAGATAAAGCATCAGCTTAAATAGTAAACAGTAAACAGTAAACGACTGTAAAATGCATGCAAATGCAAGTGAGGGAGGAAATGTGTGTGGGGCATCAGCCTCCACAAGCTCATCTCAACCTCAAGCCAGATATGAATAACTGCAATCATACAGAAGAGATAACATGCTATCAAGCAAAATAGGAGAAACTGCAATCATACAGAAGAAAATAACATGCTATCAAGCAAAATAAACCACATGGGCAAGGGAGCTGGGCTCTACCGAATACCCGCAAGCAAAGCCACACAGTAACAATACAAGCAGAGGGAGCAACTCAACCTCTAGTGCAATCATGCTCCAAGTTTAAAGTAATTCTAATCATGGACTTATTCTAATGCATCAAGCAAATCAAACAAGGCACATCAGCAATACAGGAAGACAGACAAGAAAGCAGATCAACAACTCCCTGTTAATTCTAAGCCTCAGGTCTTCTAATAGCAAACCAGTCTTCAGACTGCAATCACCCTTCCAGGCTATCATCTTGCTTCTCCAGGTTTCAACCCAACTACATAAGTTTCAACTTATCCTCTTTCTCCAAGCTTCAGCTTTCTAGTCAATTCCACCTTCAGGCTTCACTCTTAACCACTAGTATCAACTTGATTCCTTCAGGCTCTCCCAGCATCAATGTAAGTATCAACTCATCCTTTATTCCTCAAGCCTCAGCTTTACACTCAATCTCAATTGAATCCTCTTCATAAGTATCAACTCAGTCTTCAAGCTTCAGCTCTCTTTGCTTTACCAGTATCAACTTGGTCTTCTTCTCCTACAAGCTTCAGCTTCTCAGAGTAGTCTTTAATCACATGGAAGTGTCAACTTCATCCTTCAATCTTTAAGCTTCAGCTCTTCATTCAATATCCATTGGGTCTTCAAGTATCAACTTGTTCTTCTTGCTTTTCAAGCTTCAGTTGTAATGGCAATGCTCAAGGAATCATCCTCTACCACACTCTTCAATGAAGTCCTCATCTTCAAACCCAACTCAAACTAGAAGATAATTGATTTAATAGAATGAGAGGAAATGATAAACAGCTTACTGACAACCAAAGGAAGCCTGCAAGGGTTCATCATTGTGAGAGACTGGTTCCCTCAAAGTTCTACTTCCCAGATAAAGCCACTCATCCTTCCAAAGGAGGGATGTGAATATCTGAGAAGGACTTTTAGTCATTGGGAGGAATGGAAGCACAAGATGCTTTCCATGTTTATGAAAGAAATCATTCTAACTACAAGGCTCTCCCTATGTCCTGTCTCCTAATCTTCATCAGACACCTTCAGGCACCAACAAATCTAAAGCTCCAAGCAACTTCAAGCATCCTCCTCTTGTCTTCAACTTTTCTTCAATCTCAACCAAAGGCAAACCAAGCACAAACCCTAATCTAAGGGAACAAGGGAAGTTAAACTAGTTGGATTAGTAAATTAGGATCACCTAAAACCTAGTACTAAAGTTAGTCCTAACTAAAATACTAAAACCAATTGTAAAATCCTACAAAAATTACTATGGGAACCTAGGTCAATCATGACTCTACCACATTAATTTCAGAGATCAAATCATCAAATTGGTCCTAGAACTAAATTCTACATTCTAAGGTATCCAACTTAAAACCCTAAAAGGAAGCCTCTAAACATCAATCTAGAAAGCACACCTATTTTCATCACAAAAATGTGAGAAAAATTCTGTGGGATCATACATGTATAACCTAATCACACACAAAAATTAGGCTTAAAATCATCACCATGAGATCAAAAAAAATTCCACAAAAATATGCATCAAACATAATCATTTTAATATCAATTAAAATGCAAAATTCCAATTAAATCAGAAATTATATGAAATGAAAATATTTTTCCTCTAAAAAATAATAGACTCAATCATGAGTAATATGCAAAAAGAATGGGTTTGATTGGATTAATATTCAATTTATTATGAATTTCACAAAAATCATGAATTAAATGGAAATTAAATGAAAATCAAACAAAAAGATTAAACACACGGTGCAAGAAGTAATCATTTTCAGTTCAAAATCTGGGTTGGGCTCGCTGGGGGGTGTGGATAACACTTGAATCATTAAGCCCAAACGCCTGAATAAATGAAACGCATCGTTTCATCATCAGAATCCTTCACAATCCAATTTTAAAACGCAGTCGTTGGATCTGCTCTCAGTCAAAGGTCAAAACATGATCTGATGGTGAGAACTTCATCTTCTCCATTTCAAATGCCTGAGCTTCGCGCCCAGCTCCGGCCACCGCCGGTGGAGCTCCGATCGTCCCCTTCAACCCTAGTTCTTCCTAGAGGCCTCCAATCCAAGAGGTCAAAACATGAAACACATTCCAAATCTTGCCACGAATTCAACCATACCCATAGTTATTTCTGAAACCCCAAGAATCATCATCTCCCAATCTCAACCGAAAATGGTGATCTTCCTATTTTGTCTCTAATTCATCAATTAATCATCTGAAATCCATCCTATGCCATTCTACAACTAATCTAGCACCTTAATTCAACCTAATTCTACCTAAATCATGCTATAGGAAGAAGGTTACCAACCTGGAAATTCTTGAATAACAGATACACCAAATCTTCACTTCAAGCCCTCAAATCTTCTGGACACGATCACTGAACCTCCTCCTTGCTTCTGTATGCAAAAGATTCAATGGAAAGTGCTTCAATCTTGAAACACGATGATGAGTTGCAGGTGCTGAAAACCACTTGCTCCCACACGATCTAGCCACCAATTCTTCTTGAAAATGATCTGAAATCACTCCTTGACACTCATGGAAGGAGTATCAATCAAGAAAATGAATGAAAGTTGAGGAATTTGATGAAACCGATTTCAATTGCAATCTATGAAAACTCAATCTCAAACTATGCTTAAACCTTCAATGATCACCAACCTCTACCATGGATCCATTCTACTCAATATATAGATGAAGTTTGGATGATCTAGAACCCTCTAGATCCTTCCAATGGGATTTTCCACATCTCATGTCATGAGATTTTGAATCACTTGTCATGACATGTACAACCCTTGCAAACAGCTTGAAATTCATCCCATTCACTCTTAATTTCTCCCCTAGTGAGATATTAGAGGTGTTTAGCTTGCAAAAACCCTTGCCCATGCCTTGATTTTGAGTTTTGCAAATGATGCTTAATATGCAAGCAAGTGCCTTTCAAAGCAAGTCCACAATTTAGACCTCAAATCAAAAATGTGGATAAACCATTGTTTTTAAAATGTTTTGTAGAGTCAAAATGATATACTACATGCCATGGTTTGGATGTGTAGGTTGAAAATATCAATTTCCAACTTTGGTTTATTTAACTTATGCCTTTGTTTTAGGTCATTTTTGCAACTTTGAGCTAAAAGCCTTTTCAACATCTCATGACCTCCTTAATATCCTTAAAACATCATTTTGAGCAAGTTTGATGTTGAAGATTTTTCCATTTGAAGCTTGGAAATAGGAGTTATGGCCTTATGCTTGAAATGACCTGTAATCTCAAATGACCAAAATGCCCTTGAGTTGTCAAAGTCATAACTTGAGTTCTACAAATCCTATCAAGGACTTCTAGTACTCTCTAGAAATCTAAGAAGATAAGGAACAGCATTCATGTTGAGCAAAAGTTCATAGGAATCATCCTTCTTGGCAAAAGTTGGATGCAAGTTGGGTGACTTTCAAGGCCCCAGATTCACATACCTCAGATGACCTGTAACTTGCCAAAGTCATAACTTGAGCTTTACAAACCCTATCAAGGACTTCTAATACTCAAATTAAAGCTAAGAACAAGATCTACAACATTCATGTTGGGGGTAAGATGAGATGACAATCACATCTTGAGCTAAACTGCCTTGGAGATAGGGGTCAAACTAGGGGATTTTACACTGTCAACCCTTAGAAACCCTAGCTTGAAACTTCTCAAACTCTTCAATCATGATGAGTTGACCTTGGAATCATCCTTATAAAATCTCAATGCATCAATCCATGATCACATGGCCTTTGAATTAGGTCTCAACCTTCTCCAAATCATCAGTTGACCTAGGGTTGACCCAGTCAAACCCTAATCACACCATTCCTGGCTGAGTCTTCTTAAACTTGCACCATGACCTATCTAGGCCTCATGATGGATTTCAAGACATCTCATAAGCTCTCTCAAGGCTTCAGGTCTACATTCATGGCTTCAGAATCATCTGAGGTCTTTCCACAACTCTCAAGTTAGGAGGCACACAACCTTGGTTTCAACCACTCTCTCTGAGAATCTTCTGACTTCTCTGACAAGGATATCAACCCTTGAACACTTGAATAACCTTCTTGGCTAGCTTCATAGTCTTGTGTAAATCTTGGTTGGTACTCACACCTCTTGATCTCCTGCACACATGTTAATGAAATGCAAATGATAATGCTAAGGTGAATGAAATGAAACATAAGCTAAGTAAAGAAATGTTGGTCAAATTTTGGGGTGCAACAGCTGCCCCTATTCAAACGGCTTGAACTTGACTGGGTGAGAAGCAAACGGCTCTCAACCAATCAAGGTGCGAGACGGTTGAATACCGACAAACCCGGAAATTTGCCAACTGCACAAGTACATGGTACACTGATGGGAACGAATCTTCGAAAACTGAAATACTAGCTGCACGACAACTAGCTGGGGAACTGGTCACGCGGTAAGCGGTAAT
Source organism: Lathyrus sativus (assembly GCA_963859935.3). Taxonomy (NCBI): domain Eukaryota; kingdom Viridiplantae; phylum Streptophyta; class Magnoliopsida; order Fabales; family Fabaceae; genus Lathyrus; species Lathyrus sativus. Next base: position 612,895,283 of record OZ012735.1, on the reverse strand, counting down.
ACATGGTCGATCACGCCGTCTGGAATCAGTTCTCCTCGGGACTCATCAGGTCAACAATCAGGTTAATCATGCCGTCGGGCATTCGAAGAAATCTTTGGGCGTCAGCCGGACTTCATCAGTAAGTTGGGAATAGAATTCTCGGTCAGTCATGCACCAATTGGGGATATCCAAACTTTTGCCACCGGGCACTCTGCATCAGTTGAGGGAACTGCGTCGTTAACACGGTTGGACTTCAATCATCAAGTCTTCAGGGGAAGTTTCAACTTCATTGTTTGGAAACCTGTCGGGGATGACGCATCTCCGCTGGGGATTCTGGAGAACTATCAAGTAACTCTGCATCGGGGATCCAGAAATCATTCTGGGCGAATCAACTCTGCTGAGGACTTCAAGAATCATCTTGCACCAATAACTTCGCGGGGACTTCAAGAATCATCCTGAACCCATAACTCTGCTGGAGATTTCAGGAATCATCCTGAGCAAACACTCTGCCATGGACTCCAAGCATCAACTTGAGCAACCAACTCTGGCGACTGCACTGGGGATTTTAAGAATCATCTTAAGCAAACGACCTTGCTGGGCAAAAAAATTCAAGAATCATCTTGAGCAAGCGATTCTGCGGAGGAACACCTGTAAAACAAGAACGGTAACGACCTAGCTCATGTTTAGTATGCATATGCTTGGACAGTGGCGCAATGCTCCACACGGTGGAAGTGTTATGCGTTTATGATAAATGCTATGCAATCATGCAAAATGCTACGGCCCCGTCAGCAAAATAAATGCTGAAGGGAGAATACTCCTGTCAAGGAGAAAGAACCACTCTGGTGGAGAGAAGGAGTCATCCTGCCACGGAGAAGAAGTACACCAATCTCAATTAGACTCCGCATGGGGAAGCAAACTTCAGTTGACTGTTGCAGGGGATGAAGCTCTACGAGAACCCGGACCTGCTGAGGAAAGCGATATCAATCGCGGAGATAAACTACACGGCCTTCACGGCTAACCTTCCTGGAGATAACGACTCCGACGGGGAAATATAGCATCAGCTATTCAACACTTCACTGGGGAAAACCAATCATGGTCCCAACTGCTTCCAAGGACTCGACTCTCTTGGGGATCTGCAAACTCGGTTGGGGAGGAAGGAATCATCCTGCTTACAGGGGAGAGTACGACTCTGTGGGGTATCTCAATTCCGCTGAAGACTTCAGTCTGGAACTATCAATTGCTGCATACTTCATCGTATGACTCAGTTGGGGAGACGACATTCCTTCAATGTGCATCTGACCGGGGAGAATCTTCTCTGCCTGGGGAAACATATCAATGCTTACGATCTCACGTTCAGACTCTGCAGGGAGAGACTGTTGAACCTTGTTGGAGAAGGAGGAATCATCCTGCTTGGGGACGCGTACGGCGTATTGCCTGGAATATGCTACACATGTAACAACACAAACAAACAGACAAGATGCCCTTCTCAAAGGGGCCTATCAGGGTTATCATCTTGTGACAATGTTCAAGTAGTTCATTGTTTCAACAATCAGTGGCCTAGGCCAGTAAGTTTATGTATGCGCATTTGGTCAAAAACATCGGCGTTCTTTTTCGCAAACAAAACAGATAAATGCTAAACAAACAAACAGAGTTGCTGAATAGTATACATTTTATTGATAACGAACCCCTGAATGGGTAAAAATGTTTTATAGTAGATGCAAGCTCCTGGGATGAGGAAGCCACGCAAAAAATAAAACCTAAATATACATCAGTATATACAAATATCGGCAACGAGGCGTAGACGAACACCATGAGTTGATCCCTCTATGACCCACTCGACTCCGATACTTCTCTGGTGCTTCAGCTTCAGAAGAGATTGATTCAGATAAACAACCCTCAGGTCTTCCAAACCACTAAACAATGAAAGTCCACATGCGGAACGCAGTCATTTGCTTTTTCAAATCCCTAACTTTTGCGTGAACCGCCCTTTGCGGGTTTTCAGTTCACCGGGATACCCTTTTTTGCCAAAGTCGCCCATCCGGGTTTTCGACTTTGCGGGTGTACATTTTTTCCAATTTATATCCCTAATTTTTTCCCGAACCTTTTTCCTTTTTTGTGGTTCGCCAGGATGCCCCATTTTTGCCTGGATACTCTTTTTCTTTCCAGCGGGTCATTTTTTAAGCAAAGTATTTTTTAACCGCGTCCGCGTTCACCGGGGATGCAAAATCTTCACCATCCATCGTGGATAACAACAAAGCTCCTCCCGAGAAGACCTTGCTGACGACGTATGGACCTTCGTAATTGGGAGTCCACTTGCCCCGGTGATCGGAGTGTGGAGGAAGAATCTTCTTCCGGACGAGATCACCCGTCTGAAAGCTTCTAGGACGCACCTTCTTATCATAAGCTTTCTTCATTCGGCTTTGGTACAGACGACCATACGCAATTGATGCTAACCTCTTCTCATCCATCAGGCTGAGTTGGTTCAGTCGGTTCGTAATCCATTCTGCCTCGTCGAGTTTCACATCAACCAAAACTCGTAAAGAAGGGATCTCCACTTCTAATGGTAGGACAGCTTCCATACCGTATACTAAGGAGAAAGGAGTTGCCCCGGTTGACGTACGTACCGTTGTATGATAACCGTGCAATGCAAATGGCAACATCTCATGCCAATCCTGATAGGTCACAACCATCTTCTGAACGATCTTCTTGATGTTCTTATTGGCCGCTTCAACGACGCCATTCATCTTCGGCCGGTAAGGAGATGAGTTGTGGTGTTCAATCTTGTAACTCTCGCACAGCTCCTTCATCATCTTGTTATTCAAATTCGAACCATTATCGGTAATGATCTGTTCGGGAACTCCGTAACGACAGATGATGTCCCTCTTTATGAATTTAGCCACCACCTGCTTGGTTACATTAGCATATGAGGCTGCCTCCACCCACTTAGTGAAGTAGTCGATAGCTACTAGAATGAAGCGGTGACCATTAGATGCAGTGGGCTCGATCTTGCCTATCATGTCGATGCCCCACATGGAGAACGGCCACGGGGAGGACATGACATTCAACGGGCACGGCGGCACATGAACTTTATCAGCATAAATTTGGCATTTATGACATCTCTTCGCGAATTTATAGCAATCCGATTCCATCGTCAGCCAGTAGTATCCTGCTCTCAGGATCTTTCTTGTCATAGCATACCCGCCGGCGTGCGTACCAAATGTTCCTTCATGGACTTCTTCCATGAGTATACTCGCTTCTTTCTCATCTACACATCTGAGTAGCACGAGATCGTGGTTTCTTTTATACAAAACTCCATCAGGATTGAGATAAAAGTTTCCAGACAGCCTCCTCAGAGTCTTCTTATCCTGGGTTGACGCACCCGCAGGATACTCCTTAGTCATAAGGAAAGTCTGGATGTCATGGAACCATGGCTTGCCGTCGGTGGCTTCCTCGATCGCAAAGACGAATGCAGGTCTATCAAGACGAGAGAGGACAATTCTTGGAGCTTCATTCCAAAAATTGACTTTATACATCGAAGCCAACGTGGCTAAGGCATCAGCCATCTGATTTTCTGCTCTGGGCACATGATGGAGTTCCACTCGATCAAAGAACGGAAGTAGCCTTCTGGCATAATTCATGTACGGCACCAAATTCGATTGACGAGTCTCCCACTCCCCTTTAATCTGGTTGATCACCAGCGCCGAGTCACCATATACATCTAGGTTCTTGATTCTCAAATCAATTGCCTCTTCTAGACCCATGATGCATGCTTCGTACTCTGCTTCATTATTGGTGACTGGAAACGTCAGTCTCGCAGTGAACGGGATGTGGGATCTGTGGGGAGTCGTGATGATCGCCCCGATGCCACTTCCATAGGAATTAAACGCCCCGTCAAATATCAATTTCCACTGGGATTTCCTATCTGGCCCCTCGTCGGGCAGCGGCTCATCGCAATCCTTCGCTTTGAGAAACATGATATCCTCATCAGGGAATTCAAATTTCATCGGCTGGTAATCTTCGATCGGCTGTTCGGCAAGGTAATCAGACAATACGCTTCCCTTGATGGCCTTCCGGGAAACGTACTGAATATCATATTCCGTCAACACCATTTGCCATCTGGCAATCCTGCCCGAAAGCGCTTGCTTCTCGAAGACGTACTTGATCGGATCCATCTTCGAAATTAGCAGGGTTGTGTGATTGAGCATGTACTGTCGTAAGCGTTTGGCAGCCCAGGCTAGTGCACAACACGTCTTCTCCAGCATCGAGTAGCGAGATTCACAGTCCGTGAACTTTTTACTCAAATAGTAAATGGCATGCTCCTTTCTGCCCGTCTCGTCGTGCTGACCGAGAACACACCCCATACTATTCTCAAGAACTGTCAAGTACATGATTAATGGTCGTCCAGCCACTGGGGGTATCAAGATTGGAGGTTCCTGTAGATACTGTTTTATCTTATCAAATGCCTTCTGGCAATCCTCGTTCCAGATAATCGCCTGATCTTTCTTTACAAGCTTGAACATTGGTTCACACGTGGCCGTGAGCTGAGAAATAAACCTTGCAATGTAGTTTATTCTGCCCAGGAAACCACAAACTTCTTTTTCAGTTTTTGGCGCTGGCATTTCTTGTATTGCTTTAATCTTCGCAGGATCAACCTCGATGCCTCTTTCACTCACGATAAACCCCAGTAGCTTTCCGGACCGTACTCCGAAAGTACATTTGTTAGGATTCAGCCTCAACCTGAACTTCCTAAGCCTCTCAAAAAGCTTCAGCAAATTGACCAGATGTCCCTCCTCCGTTTGGGACTTCGCAATCATGTCATCAACATAGACTTCAATCTCATGATGAATCATATCATGAAACAAAGTAACCATTGCTCGTTGGTAAGTGGCCCCTGTGTTCTTCAGACCGAAAGGCATTACCTTGTAGCAGAATGTTCCCCAAGGAGTGATAAACGTAGTTTTCTCCATGTCCTCCGGCGCCATTTTGATCTGATTGTAGCCGGAGAAGCCGTCCATGAATGAAAACACGGAGAACTGAGCTATATTGCCAACCAACACATCAATATGAGGCAGCGGGAAATCATCTTTAGGGCTCGCCCTATTCAAATCCCGATAATCGACGCACATGCGTACCTTACCGTCCTTCTTCGGTACAGGCACTATGTTGGCAACCCACGGAGGGTAAGTAGTGACCGCTAAGAATCCAGCATCAAGCTGCTTTTGCACTTCTTCTTTGATCTTAACGGCCATATCTGGTCTCGTCCTCCTAAGCTTCTGCTTAACGGGAGGGCAATCTTCTCGCAGCGGCAAGTGGTGGACCACGATGTCAGTATCAAGTCCGGGCATATCTTCATATGACCAAGCAAAGACGTCGCTATACTCTCTTAGCATCTCGACCAATCTCTTCTTGACATCATTCTGCAATGCAGCCCCTATCCTGACGTTTCTGACGAGTTCTTCAGAACCCAGATTCACGATCTCAATCTCCTCTTCATGAGGCAGAATAACTTTCTCTTCTTGTTTCAACAAGAGGGCCAACTCTTCAGGAAGGCCTTCTTCTTCATCAATCTCTTCTTCGGCTTGATAGATCGGGCAACCAAAGTCGAAGTGAGTCGTAGAAGGTCCAGAGTCGATGTCATCTGTTATGTGGATCCTGCAATAACAATGGTTAAGCTTAAAACAAGGATATGCAGGTTGGCACAAACCCCATTGCCATTTTATTGTTTTTCAAAACAAATATAAAACAGGAATAACAGAGATCATAATATTTGAATACGAAGAAAAACGCCTTTTGATTTATTGATAAAATGCATGTACATAATCCAACAAGGCCCTGACAATAAAACCACTATGCCCCGGGTAGGACATAGGGTTGTACAATGATTGGAAAAAGTAAGTCATTACTCTTCGCTTGTCATCTGGATGATATCCTTAACAGACCAGTTGGTAAGGCCCTCGCCTGGCTTGCTTGGCTGGATCCAAGAGTCGAGGTCACAGTCGCTATCTCCGCTGTCCTCAGACACCGCGTTGACGCTTTCAAAAATCACCCCGCCACTGGTAAACTGGATTGGCCCTTTACCTCGAGACGCACTGCTAGAAGAAGAAGAAGCTTCAGCTCCAGGAGTATATCCCAACCCAAACTTATCTTGCTTGTTAGGTATCTCCAAAATTCGCCCTCAGCATGGGGTAGATCCGGCTTGGACAACAGCCCAGGCTTCCTTGAAGGAAGAGAGAGTCATCTCTGGCTTTTCAGTGACTACAAGAGCTACGTTCTTGACTTTAACAGCTTCAAACGCTTGGCATAGGGTTTCATTGATTTCCCCGTCCATCTCAACATACTTGAAGGACGACAAATGGCTCACCATTATGTCTTCCTCGCCACATACGGTCACGATGCTACCTCCGACAGCATACTTGAGTTTCTGGTGCAACGTGGAGGTCACGGCTCCAGTGGCATGGACCCACGGCCGGCCCAAGAGACAGCTGTAGGCAGGCATGATGTCCATTATGTAAAATACTGCATCGAACGTTTCCGGCCCGACTTGGATTGGCAATGTCACCTCCCCGAAAACATGGCTTTTAGTTCCATCGAACGCCTTCACAACCAGATCACTGGGTGTGCAAATCACTCCACGAGTATCTAACTTCATTAATGCCTTCTTCGGAAGAACATTGAGTGACGACCCCGTGTCCACCAACACGTGAGACATAATCGTTCCCCTACACTCTATCGAGATGTGCAGGGCGCTATTGTGATTCCTCCCTTTTGGCGTCAACTCTAAATCAGTGAAACCTAGCCCATTTCCAGCATTCACGTGGGCTACGACCTCTTCTAGCTGATTTACCGATATTTCCTGCGGTACATATGCGGCGTTCAACACCTTCAGCAGTGCGTTGCGGTGTGCTTCAAAACACATCAACAAATTCAGGATGGAAATCTTTGAGGGTGTTTGATGGAGGTGATCCACAATCTTGTAGTCACTCTTTTTAATCAACCTCATAAACTCCTCGGCGTCTTTAACAAGTAAGTCTTTTTCTACCCCACGAGGGGTCTCTTCGATGACTTTACTCTTCCCTTTATCAGTTGCATCAGCTCTGTCTGCTTTGTCCGCCACGGCCTCAGGTGGCACAAACACTCTTCTGCTGCGAGTGATTCCGCTAATGCCCGCTAGGTTCTCCGCAGACGACCCAAACGGTTCTAGTTCCAACTTTTGTTCGTTGCAATAGACCTCAGCCCCATAATGCCATGGGACAACATTAGTGCTTTCGAACGGTATCGGCCCAGCTTTGGTGATAGTGATCGTGGGAGGCCTGGGTGCAGAAATAGTTATCGTATGGCGAGGGATGGTGATGGTGGCAACCTCATCATCTTGCTTCAGCACTACCTCTCCCGATCCACATTCGGCCTTCCGGCTAAACTGTAAAATCCCTTCAGTCATCAGACTTTGAATTCCTTCTATCAACTGTTCACATCCATCAGGACTAGTAGCACAGCCCATACACAGCTCTCCGCAACCTGGAAAGAAACCTCTTTTCATCAACTTAGCTTTAACGAAGCTAAGCAGCGTCTTCAGATCTCTGACGTCAGTCAACAAATCTAAGCTCTCGTCTTCGATAATGGCGTTTACTCCACCTCCCCTATGATTCGGCATAGGGTTTTTCGTGACATTTGGCACATTATCGGAGAAGTTGATGATCTTAGCGTCCACCATGTCCTGCACCTTATGCTTGAAGGCTTTGCAGTTCTCTATTGTGTGACCTGGTGCCCCTGAGTGAAATTCACAAGTTGCATTCGCGTCATAACCTGGCGGAGGTGCCCCTGTCAAGGGAGCCAAGGTTCTCTTCTGGATCAACTGTAGCTGAAGCAAAGTCTGCAATAGTTGCGCGTACGACATGGGCGGTGTCTCAAGGTGACGGCTCGACAGAGGTGCCCTATTCTGATACTTTTTGTACCCTTGTTGATTCGGTTGCTGCTGCTGCTGCTGCGGCTGTTAAACTGTCGGGATAGTAATGCTGGCCACCTGTTGGTGAGGACCTTTACCCTTCCTTCGAGCGTTGGTCACAACGCTCGTTTCTCCTTCTCGTCTTTGACCACTATAAGGTTTCTTGCCTCCTCCAGCTGAGGATGAATCACCTTGAATTTTCCCCAGTTTGATCCCATTTTCAATGTGCTCACCCGTGATAATGAGATCTGAGAAGGTTCCGGACATACCGCTGACCAATTTCTCATAATAAACCCCTGGGAGGGTGGCTACGAACATTTGCACAAGCTCACGTTCAACCATCGGCGGCTGAACCCTGGCTGCCAACTCACGCCACCGCTGGGCATATTCTTTGAACCTTTCGTTGTTCCTTTGCGACAGATTCTGCAGTTGGACTCAGTTCGGGGCCAAGTCACTGTTATATTGGTAGTGGTGCACAAATGCTTCAGCAAGGTCCTTCCACGTGCGCACACTGGTGGGTTCCAGACTCATGTACCATTCGAGGGAGGGTCCGGACAGACTGTCCTGAAAGAAGTGCATCAGCAACTTCTCGTCCTCAGAATGAGCGGACATTTTTCTGTAATATGATCTCAGGTGGACGCGAGGGCAAGTGGTGCCCTTATACTTCTCAAAGTCAGGTACCTTGAACTTGGGAGGCACCTTGAAATCAGCAATAAACCCTAACTTGGACATATCAACGCCCAGGGTGTTCTGGTTCTCGATGTTTCTCATCTTATCCTCGAGTGCCTTGAACCTTAGCCGTGCTTCAGCAGTCAGCTCCCCTTCAGCACCTCTCTGAGAGGACACATCGTCTTGACGGTCTTCTAACCACGGCTGTGGCCCGAATAGATTCCCAACACCTGCATTGCTGTTGCCCTGCCCAACATTGACATTGGCTTCGAAGTTTCCATTACCGACGCCCGTCGTATTACCATTGAGTCCCATGTTGGCCATCACATTGCCGTTGGCACTGCCATTCCCCCCGGTCACGGGGACGCCATTCTGAGGAGTTTCAACTGGTGGAGGAGTAGGCACGGTCCCACCATAGAGTACGCCATTGCTATCGACCCTTGAAATCAGAGGCTGGACCAAGGTTCTGAGCTGATCCTGGCCATTGGCGACCGCTTGCATGAGCTCCATGAAGCGATCCATTATTTCGCGGAGTTCCTGAACATCAGTTTGCACTTGCTCCATGATTCTGGTTTGATTTGCTCTGGTCGGATAGCGGTGAATAGGTCTCTGATCAATCTTGGAACAACCTGAAACAACCTGAAACACAAGAGGGTTAGGAAAAAAAACGACAAAGTGCTTGTTATGCAAATGCTTCATGCAAATGCAAATGTGTGTCTGTGCGTTAGGGAGATCTCCCCCGATCCTAGTGCCTGAGTGCCAGTGCTGATAATAAGAAGTCTGAGTCCAGTCATGGGAATAACAATCTCATATATAAAGAAAGCCCATCAAGGCGGTACACAACATCAGCGAGTACAAGATGAATCAACAGCGTGACCTCAGCCAACAAGCCTGGTGATGGTCAGCATACAACAATGATCAAAACAAAAGGAATACAAACAGTCAAGCACGGCCACGGGCGCGATACTCTTCTAACAACTCCTTCGTTTCTGGATGATTAGGCAGAGTGAGTAACCCTTCGACGAGTGATTCCCTCTGCACAATGGTATATTGAAGACCTTCGACCGAATCTTCCCATGCTCCTTCGCCGAAACAATCTTCTAGCTTCCGTTTCTTGGACTCAAACGTCAGTTTGCGCTCCTTCAGGTTAGCGAGAGCCCTATTGAGCTGGCCTTCGGCGGCATATCTGCGAGCGGTTTCTTCATCAGACCTCTTCTCACTAGCCTTCACCTGGGCTTCCAGCTTGGAGATCTGTAGCATCAGCTTATCCTCCCGCTCTTTCCTGGTGGCTAGGGAGGCCTTCCAGTGCTGGTTAAACTTGGATATCCTCCGATATGCTCCGTCCAAGTGCTGCTTCTTCGTGGCTAGTACATCGTTGACAACTTTGAAGTCTTGACCCATGCGTTCACGCTCGGCTATCTGCTTAGTCAAATTTGTACCTAGCCGGTTCACCAGCTCTGTCTGCCTCTTGAAGGAATGCACGACTTCGTTTCTCTCGCTTCGGAGCTGAGCCAATTCTTTCTCCAGTTCTTCATTTGCCCGCTTCAATTCATCTCGCTCAGCTAACACCTGATTATGCTGCTGAATGGGCACAGTAGTAGGCTCTTCAATCATTGGAGGGCTTTCTGGCTTGGCATGAGGAAACGGCATCCCTATAGCATCTGCTCTGGCTCTGATCCAAGTCACATACGGAGGGTAGGCTTGATTATTGCTCCTCCCTAGCAATGGTTTCCCCCTCTTACTGACGCCATTCCAGGTGCGCTGAAGCTTAGATAACAGATCCCCCTCTAGAAGACCAGTGAGGTACAGAGATTCCTGCACCTCTTCATCCTTCGGCTGAGCTCTCAAAGCATACGCGAACTGTCGGACCAGCAAAGACGGATTATAGTTTATACAACCCTTCCTGCCTATCAAAGGCACGTTCAGAAACCCGCTGCAGCTGAAGATAATCTCGGTACCCAACCTATCTCTGTTAAACCAGTCAATATCCTCTGTCGATAGACTCGTCAAAAACTCGGACCACTCAGCTGTGGCTGCAGACGAAACAAAGGGACCCCTATTGGGCAGATGACTATCAAGCCATTTATAAAGCAAGGGGACACAACATGAGACATTCTTGCCCCTTCTGTTCTCGTTTTTGTAGTGGATAGAATGGTAGACATCTCCTATCAAGGTAGGGACTGGATTCCCTGATGCAAAGATGCGGAAGGCGTCGAAGTCTACAAAATCGGGCATATTGGGGAACAGAATGATGCCATATATGCACAGAGCGAGAATGGCGTTGAACACTACCCAACATCCGTCTTTGGCGCACTGCTGAGCTTTTCCCACTAAGAACTGCAAGGAGAAATCAGGAACCTTGTTCCAACTAGACAATACCAACTCGGAGGCATCCAGATGAAGTGAGGGAGCTAGACTAGCCAGATCAGGCTCAGCATCCATATGAACAAAGGGCATCTGCCTCTTGATAGGCACACCTAACAAATCAGCATATTCCTCTAACGTGGGTGCGAGAACAAAATCCTGGAATGTAAAGCATCTCAACGGAGGATCGTAGAACTGCAGCAGAGCGTGCAACCCATTCAACTCGAATGCAGAAGGTTTACGAACCAAACTGAGCAATTTGCCGTAAGATTTTCTGAACTCATCTCTCACAGAATCATCTGCTAAGGCAATCAAACCAGTCAGCTGAACCACATCAGGGGCAGGGAGCTTCTAAGCCACGGTCTTCCTCAGAGAACCCATAACAATACAGTAGGAGGCAAGAAATCCTGGATCGGGGAAAATGGTACCTGCAACACAGACACACGTTAATGAAATGCAAATGAGTATGCAAAGCAATGTAAAATGCAGTCATGCCGCAGGAGATCAAGGCAACTGTGCTGTGGAGATTCTGTATCAACAAAACCATAATCCTGCTCTATCAAGAACAACCACTATATCTGATAATAAGAAAACCCTGGTATCGGACCACAAATCTGCTCTGTCAAGAACACACATATATAGGACCATAAACCTGCTCTGCCAAGAACAACCATCTGATAATAAGGACCTCTGATACAGGATCCTAACTCTGCTTTGTCAAGAACAAACATCTGATAATAAGGACCTCTGATACAGGACCAAAACTCTGTTCTGTCAAGAACAAACATCTGATAATAAGGACCTCTAATACAGGACCAAAACTCTGTTCTGTCAAGAACAAACATATATCTGATGATGAGGACCTCTGATACAGGACCAAAACTCTGTTCTGTCAAGAACAAACATATATCTGCTGATGAGATCCTCTGATCCCAACAAAACTGATTCACTATCAAGAAAACCAGGTAGTCTGAAGGTTGAGGTTTCCTGCAACAAACCCAACCCTGCTCACAGGTATGGACCTAAACTGACTCAAGTTCGGCATCCTATGCGGTCATCAGCGTCACAGACATTCAAGAGGGGTGATACGATACCCAGAAGGTGTGGCATCACCAGCTCATGAAGCGGCCTCACTCGGCTGAATCCCAAATGATCGGTCCCCAGAGTCGACAATCCTCCAAACCAGCAACCCCCTCAACCCAAAGGGTTGAAAAAGAAGCCAACCGGGAGAACCTCGTCTGAGCGTGGATTTCATGAGACACTAGTGCCTGCCAAGCAAGCACGCGCCCACTAATTTCCACAACTAGTGCTATGTTCACTCAAGCCTGGGTCTGGCTTCTCACTCATCAGAATGCCCCTCCCACAACAACACAGATAATCATATCATACTGAAAGTAAAGTGCGGGAAATAAAATGCGATAAATAAACACAACCCAACAAGTAATCATACAAGCGCTAGGATTGACTCTCGCAGGGGACGTCGATCCCCAAACTGACTCGCATTCGGGACGTTGGATCCCAGGAAACTATCAAGTCCCCAGCAGAGTCGCCAGCTGTCGCTTCCGCGAAAATAAGGTGTCGGCAAAACAGAAGAGTCGCCACCTTTCGTTATTTATCCCTCAGAGCGGGAAAGGAAACGATCGGAGAAACCTGACGAAAAGGGTAAGACAAGGTCATCGCAACCATTGTCTGGGTTCGGGAGTCGGTTACGCAAGGGGAAGGTATTAGCACCCCTCACGTCCGTCGTACTCGACGGGATCCATGCTTTTTGTGTTTACTGGACGAGTTAGTTTATCTATCTACCTATCAAGGCTGGCTTAAAAAGAAAAGAAAAGTGACTCGGCAAAGCGTCGCGCTTTATGCCTACGTATTCTCATCAGAGAATGAGAAATCAGAGTCAACATAGTTCGACCTACGACGGGTTACGGGGAAGGTGGCTCGCTAATACATCAGTATTGTGCCTACGTACTCTCAATAGGTATGAGAGATCAGACCTTACGTAGTTCGGGATAATACAGATTACGGGAATTCAGATTCATTTGTTTTATCGAGTAGGGTTAACAAACAGTTCCAGTAGTTAGGGATAAAGCCTGTTTGCGTTGGCGCTGAAGTTTAACGACACTCTTTTCTTCAGAAAAGCTTTCCTTTGAATTATGGGCCCACGGGGCAAAAAGTTTGAAGTTTGTTTTCTGTCTTTTACGGAAGAAGTGTTTTTTTATTGTGTTTGCAATTTCAATCGCACTAAAGACTATGACCTGAGAGTGAATGCGTCGCATGTCACCCAAAGGGTACCATACTAAACATCCATACTGTCGAAAAGAAACTCTCTGATAACCCTTTCTCAGGTAGCTTAAGGCTCGTAACGTACGAAAGAAATCATTCATGATTACTGTATTTTAAGCTGTTTTGAGATGAGAAGAGAACAGGCTCAACTACGGGGAGACTATCAAGTCCTACTGTTTTCATGCCAAGGATTCATCCTATGGTTGAAGTTTGAAACAGGGACCTCCTAGAAATTATCATGCATAGGTTTCAACCTAAAGTTCTATCATCACTTCCTTATCAAAGGGAATGAGACTCCTAAGGGATCATGTCAATGATAAATAGAAACAGATAAAGCATCAGCTTAAATAGTAAACAGTAAATAGTAAACAGTAAACGACTGTAAAATGCATGTAAATGCAAGTGAGGGAGGAAATGTGTGTGGGGCATCAGCCTCCACAAGCTCATCTCAACCTCAAGCCAGATATGAATAACTGCAATCATACAGAAGAGATAACATGCTATCAAGCAAAATAGGAGAAACTGCAATCATACAGAAGAAAATAACATGCTATCAAGCAAAATAAACCACATGGGCAAGGGAGCTGGGCTCTACCGAATACCCGCAAGCAAAGCCACACAGTAACAATACAAGCAGAGGGAGCAACTCAACCTCTAGTGCAATCATGCTCCTAGTTTAAAGTCAGTATAATCATGGACTTATTCTAATGCATCAAGCAAATCAAACAAGGCACATCAGCAATACAGGAAGACAGACAAGAAAGCAGATCAACAACTCCCTGTTAATTCTAAGCCTCAGCTCTTCTAACAGCAAACCAGTCTTCAGACTGCAATCACCCTTCCAGGCTATCATCTTGCTTCTCCAGGTTTCAACCCAACTACATAAGTTTCAACTTATCCTCTTTCTCCAAGCTTCAGCTTTCTAGTCAATTCCACCTTCAGGCTTCACACTTAACCACTAGTATCAACTTGATTCCTTCAGGCTCTCCCGGCATCAATGTAAGTATCAACTCATCCTTTATTCCTCAAGCCTCAGCTTTACACTCAATCTCAATTGAATCCTCTTCATAAGTATCAACTCAGTCTTCAAGCTTCATCTCTCTTTGCTTTACCAGTATCAACTTGGTCTTCTTCTCCTACAAGCTTCAGCTTCTCAGAGTAGTCTTTAATCACATGGAAGTGTCAACTTCATCCTTCAATCTTTAAGCTTCAGCTCTTCATTCAATATCCATTGGGTCTTCAAGTATCAACTTGTTCTTCTTGCTTTTTAAGCTTCAGTTGCAATGGCAATGCTCAAGGAATCATCCTCTACCACACTCTTCAATGAAGTCCTCATCTTCAAACCCAACTCAAACCGGAAGATAATTGATTTAATAGAATTAGAGGAAATGATAAACAACTTACTGACAACCAAAGGAAGCCTGCAAGGGTTCATCATTGTGAGAGACTGGTTCCCTCAAAGTTCTACTTCCCAGATAAATCCACTCATCCTTCCAAAGGAGGGATGTGAATATCTGAGAAGGACTTTTAGTCATTGGGAGGAATGGAAGCACAAGATGCTTTCCATGTTTGTGAAAGAAATCATTCTAACTACAAGGCTCTCCCTATGTCCTGTCTCCTAATCTTCATCAGACACCTTCAGGCACCAACAAATCCAAATCTCCAAGCAACTTCAAGCATCCTCCTCTTGTCTTCAACTTTTCTTCAATCTCAACCAAAGGCAAACCAAGCACAAACCCTAATCTAAGGGAACTAGGGAAGTTAAACTAGTTGGATTAGTAAATTAGGATCACCTAAAACCTAGTACTAAAGTTAGTCCTAACTAAAATACTAAAACCAATTGTAAAATCCTACAAAAATTACTATGGGAACTTAGGTCAATCATGACTCTACCACATTAATTTCAGAGATCAAATCATCAAATTGGTCCTAGAACTAAATTCTACATTCTAAGGTATCAAAGCTAAAACCCTAAAAGGAAGCCTCTAAACATCAATCTAGAAAGCACACCTATTTTCATCAAAAAAATGTGAGAAAAATTCTATGGGATCATACATGTATAACCTAATCACACACAAAAATTAGGCTTAAAATCATCACCAAGAGATCATACAAAATTCCACAAAAATATGCATCAAACATAATCATTTTAATATCAATTAAAATGCAAAATTCCAATTAAATCAGAAATTATATGAAATGAAAATATTTTTCCTCTAAAAAATAATAGACTCAATCATGAGTAATATGCAAAAAGAATGGGTTTGATTGGATTAATATTCAATTTATTATGAATTTTACAAAAATCATGAATTAAATGGAAATTAAATGAAAATCAAACAAAAAGATTAAACACACGGTGCAAGAAGTAATCATTTTCAGTTCAAAATCTGGGTTGGGCTCGCTGGGGGGTGTGGATAACACTTGAATCATTAAGCCCAAACGCCTGAATAAATGAAACGCATCGTTTCATCATCAGAATCCTTCACAATCCAATTTTAAAACGCAGTCATTGGATCTGCTCTCAGTCAAAGGTCAAAACATGATCTGATGGTGAGAACTTCATCTTCTCCATTTCAAATGCCTGAGCTTCGCGCCCAGCTCCGGCCACCGCCGGTGGAGCTCCGATCGTCCCCTTCAACCCTAGTTCTTCCTAGAGGCCTCCAATCCAAGAGGTCAAAACATGAAACACATTCCAAATCTTGCCACGAATTCAACCATACCCATAGTTATTTCTGAAACCCCAAGAATCATCATCTCCCAATCTCAACCGAAAATGGTGATCTTCCTATTTTGTCTCTAATTCATCAATTAATCATCTGAAATCCATCCTATGCCATTCTACAACTAATCTAGCACCTTAATTCAACCTAATTCTACCTAAATCATGCTATAGGAAGAAGGTTACCAACCTGGAAATTCTTGAATAATAGATACACCAAATCTTCACTTCAAGCCCTCAAATCTTCTGGACACGATCACTGAACCTCCTCCTTGCTTCTGTATGCAAAAGATTCAATGGAAAGTGCTTCAATCTTGAAACACGATGATGAGTTGCAGGTGCTAAAAACCACTTGCTCCCACACGATCTAGCCACCAATTCTTCTTGAAAATGATCTGAAATCACTCCTTGACACTCATGGAAGGAGTATCAATCAAGAAAATGAATGGAAGTTGAGGAATTTGATGAAACCGATTTCAATTGCAATCTATGAAAACTCAATCTCAAACTATGCTTAAACCTTCAATGATCACCAACCTCTACCATGGATCCATTCTACTCAATATATAGATGAAGTTTGGATGATCTAGAACCCTCTAGATCCTTCCAATGGGATTTTCCACATCTCATGTCATGAGATTTTGAATCACTTGTCATGACATGTACAACCCTTGCAAACAGCTTGAAATTCATCCCATTCACTCTTAATTTCTCCCCTAGTGAGATATTAGAGGTGTTTAGCTTGCAAAAACCCTTGCCCATGCCTTGATTTTGAGTTTTGCAAATGATGCTTAATATGCAAGCAAGTGCCTTTCAAAGCAAGTCCACAATTTAGACCTCAAATCAAAAATGTGGATAAACCATTGTTTTTAAAATGTTTTGTAGAGTCAAAATGATATACTACATGCCATGGTTTGGATGTGTAGGTTGAAAATATCAATTTCCAACTTTGGTTTATTTAACTTATGCCTTTGTTTTAGGTCATTTTTGCAACTTTGAGCTAAAAGCCTTTTCAATATCTCATGACCTCCTTAATAGCCTTAAAACATCATTTTGAGCAAGTTTTCTGTTGAAGATTTTTCCATTTGAAGCATGGAAATAGGAGTTATGGCCTTATGCTTGAAATGACCTGTAATCTCCAAATGACCAAAATGCCCTTGACTTGTCAAAGCCATAACTTGAGTTCTACAAATCCTATCAAGGACTTCTAGTACTCTATAGAAAGCTAAGAAGATAAGGAACAAGATTCATGTTGACCAAAAGTTAATAGGAATCATCCTTCTTGGGAAAAAGTTGGATGCAAGTTGGGTGACTTTCAAGGCCCCAGATTCACATACCTCAGATGACCTGTAACTTGCCAAAGTCATAACTTGAGCTCTACAAACCCTATCAAGGACTTCTAATACTCAAATTAAATCTAAGAAAAAGCTCTACAACATTCATGTTGGGGGTAAGATGATATGACAATCACATCTTGAGCTAAACTTCCTTGAAGATAGGGGTCAAACTAGGGGATTTTACACTGTCAACCCTTAGAAACCCTAGCTTGAAACTTATCAAACTCTTCAATCATGATGAGTTGACCTTGGAATCATCCTTATAACATCTCAATGCATCAATACATGATCACATGGCCTTTTAATTAGGTCTCAACCTTCTCCAAATCATCAGTTGACCTAGGGTTGACCCAGTCAAACCCTAATCACACCATTCCTGGCTGAGTCTTCTTAAACTTGCACCATGACCTATCTAGGCCTCATGATGGCTTTCAAGACATCTCATAAGATCTCTCAAGGCTTCAGGTCTACATTCATGGCTTCAGAATCATCTGAGGTATTTCCACAACTCTCAAGTTAGGAGGCACACAACCTTGGTTTCAACCACTCTCTCTGAGAATCTTCTGACTTCTCTGACAAGGATATCAACCCTTGAACACTTGAATAACCTTCTTGGATAGCTTCATAGTCTTGTGTAAATCTTTGTTGGTACTCACACCTCTTGATCTCCTGCACACATGTCAATGAAATGCAAATGATAATGCTAATGTGAATGAAATGAAACATAAGCTAAGTAAAGAAATGTTGGTCAAATTTTGGGGTGCAACAAAGTGATTATTCACTTGTTCCACCATTGTTGTGCTTGATCCATCTTCCACAATGTGATGTCTTATTGATTCTTGTTGCTTGATATTTGGATCTTGCAAATTTTATTTTATTGGTGTTATTTGCTGTTGTTTTACTTGAATTTTCGTGCTAACTTGCATTCATGATCATGAGGTGTTTGAAGAAATGATTGGATCATGAATGCTGATTTTTTTCAAAAAAATTTGTTGCCATAGCAGTGTTAACCGATTAACACATTTACACATGTAAATGGTTAATCGATTAACTATTAGCATATTTATGATTTTGGTTCTGTTTTGGGACTGCTTTGGTTTCTTTCTCTTCTTCTTCCATTTCCTTTTGATTTTCGCCTTGGTTTGCACTTTTAAAGGTCCTATTCCTCTTTAAATTCAATGTACTTAGGGTGTAGATGAAGTTGAATAAACATTCACTAATTCAAATCTATCTTTAAAGTGAATTATTCAATTCATTTTAGATTCTTTGAGTTAATGATAAGTTTAGTGCTTTAATCCACCAAGATGAGTGGTTGAACTTAAAGATGGAATGATCTTATAATTGTAATTCAATTTAGCTTTCCCTCTCATCTTCTTCTTTTTCTTTTGATCGATGAAAATCTTTGATATCATTGGAACTTATTTTAAGTTTTTGATAAAGATGAGATCGCTACCACTTTTCTTTTTGTGCGATATTACTTTTGGAGAGTGGTCTACATACCACTTCTCTAGCATGCATTAGCACCAACATTGTTATTGACCGACGTCAGATAGTCGTGGCTTCTACATAAGTTCGATTACAATTGCCTAACATAGCACTAAATTATCCCGAAATTGAAAAACTTTTGTGATTTGTAAGCGAATTATTAGTCTCCTATTCTTCTATGGCGTAATTTGAAATATATTGGATTTCTCTTATTACTCATGGGGGTTAGTTGGCATACTCGTTATCATACCATAATTTTTTACCCTAAGATCCCACCTCTTTTTGCATCATCTGCATAGTTTATCACCTTTTGCATCTTGCATAATACCCAATTTATCAGCTGGATTAAACCTGTTAAAATTACAGCCTAATCGTTCAAGCATGGAAATGTCAGTGATATTAATCTATGTTTCGGGTAGTTTAACCTGGCATGCTCATTTGAATTTTTCTACCACTTTTCGGTCGCATTTTGAACAGTTCAAGCCATTTAACTGGGTAAAATTTATTTCAAAATTTGACCAAATGCTGTATTTTTTCAAATCGTATATTTTTTCAAATCGTATATTTTTTCATATCATTTTGGTGTATTCATTTTATTTTCCTAAGCACTTCGATACCGGTCCGATTTATCGTTTTTAACTAATTTTAATTTTAATTTTAGTTAAATAATTTTTTTTAATTTATTTATATTTTCTTTAATTTAGTTTTATTTAAAAGTTTATTGTATTTTATATTTTTAATTCATCTATCATTTCTCTTTTAATAATATTTGATCCTTTTTTCTTTATTTAGATTTGACAAAACTTGGTCATTAAGTTTCATAAAGCCATTTTGTTTTGTAATTTCACTTTTGTGTTACTAGCACTGCATTGCACAGGAAATAGGGGTTGACTAGCATACCATTTCAGCATCTCTTTTTTATTCATATATTTCTCTTCATATTAATAAACTAGCATGAGATTACATGGGGCCATGACAATTCCTTCTCTCTTTTATTTTTAATTCAAAAAATAATAGAAAGGAAAATGTACCAATTTCTTTTCCAGCTACACACAGACTGCTCGTGGGGCCTCTTTTCTTTTATTGTTATTCACATACACACATAGCTATAATATTCATCTTCGAAACCCATATACAAACCAACCTTGTTTATCCTTCATTTCACTACAACAATACAACAAACCATTTTTCATCTTGTTTTTCATCCAGTTTTCATCCTTACTATTCTCCTGCGGTTCACCCCATTAGAGACACAAACACTACAACCATAATAACCATAGCTTTACTTCCACATTTCACTCACAACCTTGCAAAAAAGATCGGACCAGTGCTATCATGACTAAAGCGAGAAGGCCTCGTCCCTAACCTCAGTATGCTAATCACCCTACTATCATTGTTGTTACTCCTGTGGTTGTTGCTTTACGCCTAACTCAAGCTCCTCAACGTCCAGTTGTAGGACAAAATCAGTATCACAATAGGAATCGATTTGATCATATTCCCATGACGTACACTGAACTTTATCCTGCTATGGTTCAGAAAGGTTAGGTTACTACAAGGACCCTACCTCCTCCTTCAAATCCTCTTCCAGTTGGTTTCAGGTTTGACCTCCACTGTGCATTCAACGAAGGTGCCACAAGCCATGATTTGGAAAACTGCTATGCACTAAAGGCCCGAGTGCGTGATTTGATCAATGACACAATTCTTACCTTTCAGGACTCCAACCCTAATGTCAATAACAACCCTCTTCCAGGGCATGCCAAGTGAAGCTTCAGTCGACTTCAGTAGACTATCTTCGTAAAAGCCAGTGTTCTAAACAAGGCAGTTCATCCTTGTTACTAATTTGTCACTAGGTCATGTTCTTTTTGTTTGTACTTTCCTTTATTTGTGTTAGTTGTTTGATTTCAAATGACGTTTGTACTTTCGTGTTAATGAAATGAGTATTGCAACTTTTTGATTCAATTCATTTTGTCCATTATTTACATCTTTATGCTTTCCTTTTCAAAAAAAAATTATTTTATCTCTTTTCCACTTTCTTTTGTTTGTGAAAAGATTGGATGGAGGAAGACGAAAACGTTATACCCATAATTACTGGTATGCTTTCAAATAAACTTTGCTGATGATGTACGACATTGTTTCAATCCCCAAACATTGGAGAAATAAGGAAGTTATTCCCTTGTCAACCCTTTTGAGCCTAGAAGTAGGAATTTCTTTCTTTACAAAAACCCGCAATCTTAATCTTGAGATGGGTAGTTCTCAGTTAACTTGGTTGTGCGTTCATGCAAGACACCTTTGTATAAAGGTTGCACTCACAAATTTTCCTACGCACACATCAAGCAAGTGTTGAAGATGTCTTTCAAGTCACATGCCAATGATGGTTCACCGTAATCATTAAGCAAGGTTAATCACTTTCCTTACTCAAAGAATGAGCCGAGTCCCTTTCAAGGCAAAAGCTAAGAAATATGGCAAGCTCATGACCTTACCTTATAAAAAAAGGTTTATATGAAAAGCAAAAAGAGGAAATATTTAAATCCTTCACCATGAAAGTCCTTAACGGAAACAACAACCTAATGTTGTAAGGAAGCAGTTACTGCCATCTCAAAGGTCACTTGACTTTTGAACCATCATCATCACTATCATTAGTGCAATTTCCAATCTTTTAGGAGCCTGAGTGCTTAGTATGAGTTAGCTGAGCGTAAGACTGAAGATCATCACGAAGATTGGATGGTGTTGCACCCTAAAATTTGACCAACCGTTTCTTGTACATGGCTTTTGTTTCTTTGCATTTTCGCATTTCTGCATTGCATAGAATTTGTTCTTGAGGCAGGGGATCAAGGTTTTCCTATGGCTCAGAGCTCTTTTAGCGCAAGAGACTGAACAACGAGCATCGGAGGCTCCGACATTTATTTTGCTCGGTGATCGAGCGGTCGATTTTATTTTATTTTGCAGGATACTTTCAACTCAAGAAGCAGCTCTCAGGCTAATTCAAGCATTCTCATAGTGACAATATTCAAGAGCAAGCATCAGATGTTTCATAGGGTTCAAAACGGATGAAAACGCGAAAATGTGCAGATTTCCCTCCAAAAGGCGCCAAAATTCAAATTTTGAAGGTTTTAACCGATTAACCAAAGGGTTAATCGATTAACCAAGTCAAAATCAGGTCAAATTTGAATTTTTGAAGATGTTAATCGGTTAACACATATGGTTAATCGATTAACTAGTGCAAATTTCTGCTCTGCACGTGAATTTCCAAGTAAAGCCACTTTGGGATCCATTTTGATCACATGAGAAATTGATTTTACACCAAGGGAAGGATCTAGAACAATTGTGAATTTTGGTTAATTTTCAAATTAATTAAAACTCCTCCCAAATTCACATTCCTAATTCCATTCCAATTTTCACAAACCACACTCCAAACCTCATTTGGATCCAAACCTAAGGGGTATTTAAATGATTTACTCCTAACCTCACACACACAACCCTCATAATTTCATTCTCACTTCAGAATTCATTCTCATTCTCTCAATTTTGCTCTCAACTTTTCACTCCCAAAACCTCTACCAAAGCTCTTCTCACCTTAAATTCTTTGATTCTCCATTGGAATCATTGATTTCTAAGAGCTAAACCTTCATCCTTCATCGTCATCGTCTCCATTTTTCAATTTAATTTTCGTGCTAATTTGGATCTGAATTTTGAAGTTGATCTAGAGGAGCTTATTTGGATAATTCTTGCTTAATTTTGGTGGATCTTAATTTCTACTACAAGTAATCACTTGGATCTTGAAGGATTTCCGAATTTCTCGCTTGGATCTTCTCAATTGAGGTTGAATCAACTATTACCAAAGCAAATCTCCGCTTTGTAGGTTAGAAATTCTAGATCCGATTCTGTTTTTGAGCTTATTTTGCATATTCAATGTGGATCTTCATTTTTGATTGACTTTTGATTGATTTGATCCATATGATTCGAGACCTTGATGTTTGAACATGCTTACATGTTGATTGAATCACTGTTTTCTAGTTTAAATTCGTGCATAAGTGATTATGTGATCATCCAGATTATTGGATAAGTGCTTATATGTTGGAAATGATGTTATCTTGCTGTTTTTCTGCTGCTGGTAGAGGGTTAATCGATTAACCCAGGGTTTTAACCGATTAACCGTTGCGAATTTTCAAATTTTCAGGCATTTTTGACTGGTTAATCGATTAACCCCTGGTGTTAATCGATTAACACTGTGCCAGCATGCGTGTTTTGTTATTTTTCATGCTTGTTTTGATGTCATTTCACTTCGAATTCTCATGGATCAGTATGATGCATTAGGAGTGAGATGTTTTGGATATATGTTGTTGTTCTTGATTGTTTAATCATGATTGCTTCGACGTGCGTTTCGCTTTCCACTTGAATGCATACTCTCGTATATGTTGTTCGAAGTGATGTTTATCTTTGGTCTTGCTTAAGTATGAAGAATGATTTGGTTTAGATGTGCTTGTGGTGGCTGATTTCCCACACTTTTTCCTCCCACTTTTCTTCGGTGATTGATGCTTGAATGGTTGTAGGAGTCATGACTTCTCCCATTACATCTCACTTTTGGCATGAACTTGTTTAAGCTCATTTGTTTGCATTTTCTCATATTTTTTTTGCATATTCTTATTTGCTTGAAGAGGTTGAGATGTGCTTGTAGTGGTTGTTGTTAGAACACAGATTGGTGTTTAATTATATCTCTATGTTTTGATGATAACTCTAATGAAACTTTGGATTAAGAAAATATATACTCTAATTTTGTTCAAGTGTTTTTGTTTCAGATATTAAATTAAATATTATTATGGAAGCAAAAATGCATCTGAACAGTATTCTATGCAAAGCTCTGAAGCATCAGAAGTTGCAGAAGACTCTGAAGCAGAAGCTGCAGAAGGCTCTGAAGCGTAGTTGAAGAGTTTGTATGAAGAGTTTCAAGCATTGTTTCAGAAGACTCTGAATGTACTTTACGCTGCAAGTACATATGCTCTGATAAACAAGTATGCTCTGATCATATCACTCACGCTGAAGCACTGTTGCTGCAACTCTGATATCATTGAATCTGATCTGAAGAACAAGAAGCGCATCAGAGGATTTGATGTTGTTTACGTTTGAAAAGATGTCTGCATGTGAATAGACTTGGTACTATTCTCAACGTCCTCTCCAATGAAACTATTCCTTATTTGTGATAGACACAAGGATTCAGGCAAAATGAATTTCTTTGAACATTCCTCTTCTGAGAAAGGAAAAGTCATGTGAAGACAAAAGGCTACAGCTACTCTACTTGCACAGTCTTCAAGCATTGGACTTTCAGCACTATAAAAGGACGTCTTCAACATCTCTTCAAAACTAACGAATCTTAAGCAAATTATTCAACAACTCTCATACAATCTTTCTTACTCAAAGCTGAAGAGTTTTTATTCGTTCTTAATCTAAGTGTAAAAATCATAGTTTGTGATAAAGCTTTTTAGAAGCAATTTAAACACTTGTTTAGTTTACATTTACTTGTAAAAGGTTCCTTAAGAAGACCAAGTTGTGGTCAGAATTTCTTGAGAAGACTAAGACAGTTGTTCTTAGTGGTTGACACTGTAATCTGTTTGAATATAGTGGATTAAGTCCTTGTGGAGTAAGGCAAAACACCTTGATAGGGTGGACTGGATTAGTTGAGTTCAACGAACCAGGATAAAAATCTTGTGTTGTTTTTATTGCTATAGTTTTTCTAAACCCTTATTCAACCCCCCCCCCCCCCCCCCTTTCTAAGTGTTTTTCTCACCTTCAGTTGGCATTAGAGCTCCGGTTCTGTTAGTGCTCTCACTTCACCGTGAACAGAAAAGATCCAGTTGAGAAAACTCTTGATATATTTTGGTTGATACATTATAGCTAAAGCTTCAACATCCAACAACAACATATATGAGGATAGAGATAGAATCAGGACTAAACCCCCTATGTTTGATGGGGAGAAGATTGACTACTGGAAAGATAGAATTGAAAGCTTCTTTCTAGGATATGATGCTGACCTTTGGGATTTAGTCATTGATGGTTATGTTCACCCCACTGATGGGGATGGAGAAAAGATAGACAGAAAATCCATGACTGAAGCTCAGAAGAAAGAATTCAGGAATCATCATAAAGCAAGAACCATACTACTAAATGTTATATCTCATACTGAGTATGAGAAAATTACTAACAGAGAAACAGCATTTGGTATGTTTGAGTCTTTGAAGATGACTCATGAAGGGAATTCTTAAGTCAAGGAGACCAAGGCTCTGGCGCTGATCCAGAAATATGAAGCCTTCAAAATGGAGGAATCTGAATCTGTAGAAGTTATGTTCTTTAGATTCCAGATTCTCACAGCTGGCTTGAAAGTTTTGGACAAGGGTTACTCCACT
Source organism: Lathyrus sativus (assembly GCA_963859935.3). Lineage (NCBI taxonomy): Eukaryota > Viridiplantae > Streptophyta > Magnoliopsida > Fabales > Fabaceae > Lathyrus > Lathyrus sativus. The sequence continues at coordinate 612,870,104 of OZ012735.1, read as the reverse complement.
GCTGATCATGTTAAGAAGATCATCAGAAGTTTTCCAATCAGATGGAGACCAATGGTCACTGCTCTAAAGCTAGCAAAGGATCTGAACAAGATCACGCTGGAGGAACTGATCAGCTCTCTGAGGAGTCATGAGATTGAACTAGAAGAAGACGAACCCTAGAAAAAAGGTAAGTCTGTTGCTTTAAAGTTTAACAAATCTGTTAAAGCGTTGCAGGTTATAGAAGAAAGTTCTGAAGAATCATCTTCTGAAGAAGAAGATGAATTATCCCTGTTGTCCAGAAGGATCAACAAACTCTGGAAGCATAAACAGAGGAAGTTCAAGAACTTCAAGAAACCAGATTAACGTAAAGATTCTTCTGGACACAGAAGATCTGGGAAGAAAGAGGTTGTCTGCTATGAATGCAAGGAACCTGGGCACTATAAGAATGAATGCCCAAAGCTTCAGAAGGAGAAGCCAAGAAAGAAGTCTGATCATAAAAAGAAAGTTTTGATGGCAACCTGGGATGATTCAGATGCATCTGAATCTTCATCAGATTCAGATGAAGAATGTGCAAACATGGCACTCATGGCTGATGTGGAAGACCATGCAGAAACATCAGGATCATAATCAGAATCATAATCAGATTCTGAGAAGGTATTTTCTGAACTTTCTAGAGCAAAGCTTATTGAGAGTTTATCAGAAATGTTGGAAAACTAGAGTAAGATTAAGCTCAAGTACAAGAAGCTTGAAAGCAATCTTGTATTTGAGAATGATCTTCTGAAATCAGAAGTTGCTGAGCTCAAAACAAACAATTTGAAAATTAAAAATGAATTAGAAAAAGCTCAACAAGATTCTGAAGTTGAAACTAAGTCAAAATTTAAAAATATTTTAGAAGAATATGACTATAGTTTTCAGAAGTTTCTGGCAAGAAGCCTAGAGAGAAGCAAGATGGCTTTAATGATCTATGGTGTAAGCAAAAATAATAGGAAGGGTATTAGATATGAATCTTCCTCTGAGAAAGATTTAAATCCAACATCTGTTGATAAACTAATAATTAAGCATACTCCTATGTATTATACTTTTAAGTATGGTCATCTTAATGATATTAAACATACACGTTCTGGTCAGAACATTCTTGTGTTTAAACCTAAAGTTAGTCAGAACAAATCTGCTGTCAAAAGACAAAAGTGCAGACAAAACTTTAAGGCAACTAACCCTAAAGGACCCAAAAAGATCTGGGTACCTAAAGACAAAATAATATTTGTTGCAGACATCTTTAGCAGCAAAGTCAAAACACCAATCTTGGTACCTGGACTCTGGCTGCTCGCGTCACATGACGGGAAGAAGGTCTATGTTCCAAAGCCTGGAACTTAGATCTGGAGGTGATGTCAACTTTGGAGGGAATCAGAAGGGCAAGATAATTGGCTCTGGAACCATAGGTAATGGTAACCTTCCTTCCATTTCTAATGTGTTACTTGTTGAAGGATTCGCACATAACTTATTGTCCATAAGTCAATTAAGTGACAATGGTTATGACATAATCTTCAATCAAAAATGTTGCAAAGTTGTCAGTCAAAAGGATGGCTCAATCCTATTTAATGGAAAGAGGAAGAACAACATTTATAAAATCAATCTTTCAGAACTTAAGGTTCAGAATGTAAAATGCGTTCTATCTGTTAATGATGAGCAATGGGTTTGGCACAGAAGATTGGGGCATATTAGTATGAGATGTATATCTCAGATTAATAACCTCAATCTGGTCAGAGGACTTCCTCAGTTGAAATTCAACTCAGATGCTCTTTGTGAAGCATGTAAAAAAGGAAAATTTTCAAAATCTTCTTTTAAAACTAAAAATGTTGTTTCAACCTCAAGACCATTAGAGTTACTTCTGATTGATCTGTTTGGACCAGTGAAAATTGCATCCATCAGAGGCAAGAAGTATGGATTAGTCATTGTTGATGACTACAGCAGATGGACATGGGTGAAATTCATAAAACACAAGGATGAGTCACATTCTGTGTTCTTTGACTTCTGCAAACAAGTCCAGAATGAAAAAGATTTTAAAATTGTTAAAGTCAAAAATGATCATGGTGGTGAATTTGAAAACAAATATTTTGAAAAATATTTTAAAGAAAATGGCATTGCACATGATTTCTCCTGCCCTAGAACTCCTCAACAGAATGGAGTTGTAGAGAGGAAAAATAGAACATTGCAAGAAATGGCCAGAACCATGATCAATGAGACTAATCTGGCAAAACATTTTTGGGCAGAAGCAATAAACACAGCTTGTTATATTCAGAACAGAGTGTCTGTAAGACCTCTTCTGGAGAAGACTCCCTATGAATTGTGGAGGAATAGAAAGCCCAACATTTCTTATTTCCGTCCTTTTGGATGTGTATGTTTTATGTTGAATACTAAGAGAATCTGAACAAGTTTGATTCTAAAGCACAGAAGTGTTTCATGCTTGGGTATTCTGAACGCTCTAAAGGCTACAGAGTATACAATACTGAGACAGATTGTGGAGGAATCAATACATGTTAGATTTGATAATAAGCTTGGCAATCAAAAGTCAAAGCAGCTTGTTAATTCTGCAGATAGAGAAGTAATTCTCACAGACTCTGAAGACTCAGAGGCAGAAAAGGCTCAAGTGAAAGAACCAGAAGCAACGCCAGATGCAACTCCATTGGCTGCTCAGATGAACAATTTGAATATTTCTGAAGAACAAAATGTTAAGGGATCATCATCCAGAATCAAGGCCTCTCATCCAGAGGATGTGATAATTGGAAAGAAGGATGACCCTATCAGAACAAGGTCTTTCCTCAGATCATCTGGAACGTCACTTTTTGGGTTGGTGTCTATCATTGAACCAATTTCTGTTGATGAGGCTCTGAAGGATAATGAGTGGATACTTTCTATGCAAGAAGAGCTAAATCAATTCACCAGAAATGACGTCTGGGATCTGGTTCCAAGACCAAAAGGTTTCAACATCATTGGAACTAAATGGGTCTTCAGAAACAAATTGAATGAGCAAGGAGAAGTTATAAGAAACAAAGCAAGGCTAGTTGCTCAAGGATACAGTCAGTAAGAAGGAATTGACTGCACAGAGACTTATGCTCCTGTGGCCAGGTTTGAGTCTATACGCCTGCTCATTTCTTTTGCTGCACATTATAACATCACTTTTTATCAGATGGATGTTAATAGTGCCTTCTTAAATGGTATTATAGAAGAGGAAGTTTATGTTCACCAACCTCCTGGCTTTGAAAATGATAAATTTCCAGAACATGTTTTTAAACTTAAAAAGTCACTCTATGGTTTAAAACAAGCTCCCAGAGCTTGGTATGAGGGATTAAGTAATTTTCTTATGGAAAAGAATTTTATCAGAGGCAAAGTGGACACAACTCTCTTCTGTAAATCATTTAAGAAAGACTTGTTAATTTGCCAAATTTACGTAGATGATATTATATTTGGATCTACCAATATTACACTAGGAAAGGAGTTTGCTCTTTCTATGCAGGCTTAATTTGAGATGAGTATGATGGGAGAACTCAGATTCTTTCTGGAAATCCAAGTCAATCAAACTCCAGAATGCACTTACATACATCAGACTAAGTATGTGAAGGAGCTTCTGAAGAAGTTTAACATGACTGAAAGCAAATAAGCAAAGACTCCAATGCATCCCACAAGCACTCTTGGAAAGGAAGAGGTAAGTAAGAAGATAGACCAGAAGCTCTACAAAGGTATGATTGGTTCTCTCCTATATCTGACTGCTTCTAGACCTGATATTTTATTCAGTGTTTTTCTGTGTGCCAGATTCCAATCAGAAGAGAATCTCACTTAACAACTGTTAAGAGGATTCTAAGGTATCTGAAAGGTACTACTAATGTGGGTTTGTGTTACAGAAGATCTGATGATTATAAATTAGTTGGATTCTGTGATGCTGACTATGCTGGAGACAGAGTTGAAAGAAAAAGTACTTCTGGAAGCTGCCAGTTTCTTGGAAGTCATCTGATCTCTTGGTTCAGCAGGAAGCAACCCACTATTGCGCTTTCAACAACAGAAGCAGAGTACATTGTTGTTGCTGGTTGTAGCACTCAGATGCTCTGGATGAAGAGTCAATTAGAAGACTATCAAATCCATGAGAGTAACATTTCAATCTTCTATGATAATACTTCTACTATATGCTTGTCCAAAAATCCTATTTTACACTCTAAGGCTAAGTATATAGAGATAAAACATCACTTCATCAGAGACTATGTTCAGAAGGGAATTATCAGTCTAAACTTTATTGATACAGATCATCAATTGGCTGATATTTTTACAAAACCCCTTGCTGAAGATAGATTCAAATTTATTCTGAAAAATATAAGTATGGATTTCTGTCCAGAATAAAATGTTTATCAGAAGAAAATTTTCTCAGATGAAAATGTTTTAAATCTGAAGTATTACATCTATTTATTTATTGTTTATTATTTTATTTATTATGTACAAATCTGAATTAACAAGCCTCAGAGGATCTGAACATTGGCTAACGTTTCATTTCTCAAAGAAGTTTCAGAAGCACATGCAAGCAAACACGTGTAACTCTGAATCTGAAAAGGTGGAGTGCACATTACTGAATTGACGTTTGAGGTACTGTTTTTGAATATTGAGTTTCTCGTTTTCCCCCCAATTGTCAGAATCATTAATTGCTTGAAATGATTATATTCTTTTTATTAAATGCTAAGTGCAAGCGTGCTGAACATGTGAATCTTGTGTGCCCTAATTTCTTCTATAAATGCCACAACACTTCACATTTCACACTTTTCACTCTCATGAACACCCTTGTATGCATTTTTTCTTGTTTCATTGTTTTCATCTCTCTCCCAAACCCAAAACTGCTCGTAACCCTAAAACACTCTCAAGAACATCAATGGCTACTTCATCATCAACTTATGCTCAATTTCAATCTTCCATGGTTGTTGTCTCATCTTCAAATATAGGTGTTGTTTCTTTCAAGGAACCTATTAGAACATTACTCACACCTGTTGATAACTGGAAGTCTTGTGTGAATCCATTGTTAACTTTGAATCTATAGCTGAAAATGGGTATGATCTTCGTCCCATTGTTGATGCACAGTGCTGGACTAAGTTTTTTGATAGGATGATGGGACTAGTTTATCCTTGTCTGGTAAAGGAATTTTGGATCCATGCTTCTACTTGCCCTAAGTTCATTGTCTCATATGTTATGGGGAAAGAAATAGTGATAACTGAAGATCTGATAAGGAAACTCATAGGTTATAAAGAAACTGATGGAGTTACAAATCTGCCAGCTGGGCGTGTGGATATGACTGATGTGTATAGAGAAGTCTGCTCATCTGTAGAAGCTTCTAACAAGGTGAAAGATCTGAAGCCAAACTACAGGATCTGGGCCAAGATCTTTATGGGCTGTATTCACCGCAGGAAGTCCTCTAACTCTCCTGATTATGTAAATACTGATCAGATGTACTTTATGTATTGTCTGAGTCAGAGCACAAAGGTGGATCTGCCATATCTTCTGTTTAATCATTTGTGGACACATGTTAAACAATCAAGGGAAGAAGTCAGAACCAAAAATCAGAAGATGAGGAATTGGATTCCTATGGGAAGACTTTTTTCAGACATTCTGACTGAGAATGGTCTAGTTGGACATCTGACAGAAGCTGGATTGAAAGAAGAGTTAGCTTCTGTAATAGGAAAACCTCTGAATGGGAAGATTCTTCAGAGGATGAAGGTTGTAGAAGAGCTCGCTTCTACACCAAAGAAAATAAATTCTGAAGAGGTTAGCCAGAGAAGGATACCTCTGGATAACTTTCCTATGTTCTTTGCTAATGAACCAAGGGAAATTATTCTGGAGTACATTGCTACGTGTCTGAAGGATGGAACTCCTCTACCAGCAAATCTGGTTCAGAAGGCAGGTGAACCTGCTCCAGATCTTTATGAGGCCAGACACAAGAAAAAGAGAAAGGTTGTTGAAGAAGAATCTTCTAAACCCAAAAGGAAGGCTACTGGTGAAGTTGCTGCTGTCAAACCCAAAAGGGTCAAGAAGCAAAAGGTCAATCCTCCAAAGGCAAGTTTAGATGATATTCTGCAAACTGCCAAAGAGGTACTAACATCTGATCAAACTCTCCATGAACCTTTACCCTCACCTTCACCTTCTCCTCCTCGTGTATCTAAACCAAAGAAACCTTCTGTAACTGCTCCTTCTGTACCCCAACCACAAGCAACTCCATCTGAAAAGTATAACTTTGAACCAACACATTCTCAACCATCTGATATTTCTCCCTCTGACAAACAAACACCTGCACCACAATAAAAATCTAAAATTCCCCCACCAGAACCACAAATTTCTAAACCACTACCAGAAGAACCTACTGCACAATAACCTAAACCACAACCAGAACAACCCATCCCATCTGATCCACAACCAACAATTCCTCAGCCTAAACAACATAAACCTTCTGAATCATTCATATCTGATTCTGAGATTCTTGACGTTCAACCTTTGAAGATGGTATTTGATGTCTCTTCAACATTATGTCATTCTTCTGCCTCATCTGATTCTTCTGAATCTGATGTACCCCCAGAAGTAAACTCTCCACCCTCACTAAGTGGCTATGAACCAAGATCATCTGATTTTGTTTCTTTTGCTTCTTTGAAATACTTTTCATCTAATGACTTTCCATATGGACTCAAGCTTAAACACTTCTATCCAAAACCCCAAGATTCTGCTGAATCATCTGGCCAAAAATCTTCTACTCCATATCCTCGCCCTCTGTTCATTATCCCAACCTTCACAATACATCTCCACCAGAACAACCAAAAACACCATCTCTAGAAAACTTCCTAAGACCTAAACCTAGAATGGATGTTGGTACACTCTTTGATGGCTTCAAGAAGGAAATGAATGTGTGGATATCCTCTGTGAAGAAAGACTGCTTGTCAAGTGTGAATCCAGATGCTTCTGAAGCTACTTGGGACAGATTCATCTCAAGATTCAACATTGTTGCTTCAAATCTTCGCACCATTTGCTCTGATGATGCAAAGGTGAAATTTGCTGAAGTAATCAGACAGACTTTTCTGAACATGAGTAGACCTCAAGTTTTGGCTCTAGAAAATGCACCTGTTGATGATCCTATGTCTGAAGATACTCCTATAGAAGCTGCTATTGTTGAGGAAACTGTTGTGCCAAATCAGTCAGCTCTGATGATTGTGGAACAAGCTTCTACTTCTGAGATTCAAGAACCTGCATCTGCATCTGCAATGGTCACTGATAGTGCTCCAGCTACTGAATCTGCATTTGCACCTGCTTCTTCTGAGATCAAGACTGAAAGACCAGATCTAGAAGAAAAGTTTGCTCTGCTAGAAGCCAGCAACAAAGAGATCAGAACATGGATGGTCAAGCAAGAACAAACTACGTATGAGATTAAGACTTGGATGTCTAAGCAAGAGGAATCTAATTCTCAGATCACAGACCTTCTGAAGCCGATAGCCTCTCGCCAAACTTAGTTTCTTTTTCTGTTATGTTTGTGCACATGTTTGTTGTGTTTTGTTATCTTGTTGTTTTCTCTGAATGTTTTCTGGATTCTATTTAAATGAAGTTGGATGTTTCATTATCTGTTCTTATATTGTTTTTCTCTGTTAATCTTTTCTGTCTTAAAAAGTTTTTCTTTTTGATTATGACAAAAAGGGGGAGAAAAAGAAATTATGTTTGTTCAAATATAAACAGTTACTAAAGTGAAATTCAGACATAACAAATTTTATCTAACATTGAATTTTAGTCTTTCAGAACTATAACGTATCATCTGACAAAATTCATTGAAGTTACCCTGAGAATCCCTAAACCAAACTTTTATTCAAACCAGGTTTACCAGGCTCGGATAATTGAAACCAGGTTCTGATTACCAGGCTCTGATCCTAGAAGTTAACCAGGCTCTGATTATGGAAAATAAACCAGGCTCTGTTCTTGGAAAGAAAATGAGTAAGAGTAAACCAGGCTCTGGTTCTGGAAAGCAAATCAAGCTATTACCAAGCTCTGATTCTGGAAAGTATATTCTAACCAGGATTCTAACCAGAGGTTTTTAACCAGACTCTTAATCTGAAAAGTATACTCATGCAAAAAGGGAAGTATTTTCTTCTATTAGAGTATTCATTTCAGGGGGAGATTCTTTATCTCAGGGGGAGTTATATATTTATCCTTTTTATTGAACAAAATTTCCTATGTTTTTGTCATCATCAAAAAGGGGGAGATTGTTAGAACACAGATTGGTGTTTAATTATATCTCTATGTTTTGATGATAACTCTAATGAAATTTTGTATTAAGAAAATATATACTCTAATTTTGTTCAAGTGTTTTTGTTTCAGATATTAAATTAAATATTATTATGAAACCAAAAATACATCTGAACAGTATTCTACGCAAAGCTCTGAAGCATCAGAAGCTGCAGAAGACTCTGAAGCAGAAGCTGCAGAAGGCTCTGAAGCGTAGTTGAAGAGTTTCAAGCATTGTTTTAGAAGACTCTGAATGTACTTTACGCTGCAAGTACAGAGGCTCTGATAAACAACTATGCTCTGATCAGATCACTCACGCTGAAGCACTGTTGCTGCAACTCTGATATCATTGAATCTGATCTAAAGGACAAGAAGCACATCAGAGGATCTGATGTTGTTTACGTTTGAAAAGATGTCTGCATGTGAATAGACTTGGTACTATTCTCAACGTCCTCTCCAACGGAACTATTCCTTATTTGTGATAGACACAAGGATTCAGGAAAAAGGCATTTCTCTGAACATTCCACTTCTGAGAAAGGAAAAGTCATGTGAAGACAAAAGGCTACAGCTACTCTACTTGCACAGTCTTCAAGCATTGGACTTTCAGCACTATAAAAGGAGGTCTTCAACATCTCTTCAAAACTAACGAATCTTAAACAAATTATTCAACAACTCTCATACAATCTTTCTTACTCAAAGCTGAAGAGTTTTTATTCGTTCTTAATCTAAGTGTAAAAATCACAGTTTGTGATAAAGCTTTTTAGAAGTAATTTAAACACTTTTTTAGTTTACATTTACTTGTAAAAGGTTCCTTAAGAAGACCAAGTTGTGGTCAGAATTTCTTGAGAAGACTAAGAAAGTTGTTCTTAGTGGTTGACACTGTAATCTGTTTGAATATAGTGGATTAAGTCCTTGTGGAGAAAGGCAAATCACCTTGATAGGGTGGACTGGATAAGTTGAGTTCAACGAACCAGGATAAAAATCTTATGTTGTTTTTATTGCCATAGTTTTTCTTAGAGCATGGCAACTCGTAGTTCCACGAACTACGGACGCTCTGATTTCTCAAGTCCCTCTTGAGAATACGTAGGCACAAGACCCCGATCCTTGGCGAGCAACCTTTTCTTTTTTCCATACCCTTTTTCCTTTTACATCGTTGTTGCACCCCAAAATTTGACCAACATTTCTTTACCTAGCTCATGTTTCATTTCATTCACATTAGCATTATCATTTGCATTTCATTGACATGTATGCAGGAGATCAAGAGGTATGAGTACCAATCAAAGGCTATACAAGAGTTTGAAGCTAGCTAAGAAGGCTATTCAAGTGTTCAAGGGTAGATATCTTTGTCAGAGAAGTCAAAAGATTCTCAGAGTGAGTGGTTGAAACCAAGGTTGTGTGCCTTTTAACTTGAGAGTTGTGGGAGCTCCTCAGATGATTCTGAAGCCATGAATGTAGACTTGAAGCCTTGAGAGAGCTTATGATATGCCTTGAAAGCCATCATGAAGCCTAGACAGGTTATTGTGCAAGAATAAGAAGCCTCAGCCATGAGTGGTGTAATTAGGGTTTGACTGGGTCAACCCTAAGTCAACTGATGATTTGGAGAAGGTTGGGACCTAATCCAAGAGCCATGTGATCATGGATTGATGCATTGAGATGCTATAAGGATGATTCCAAGGTCAACTCATCATGATTGGAGAGTTTGAGAAGTTTCAAGCTAGGGTTTCTAAGGCTTGACAGTATAAAATCCCCTAATTTGACCCCTATCTTCAAGGCAGTTTAGCTCAAGATGTGATTGTCATCTCATCTTGCCTCCAACATGAATGTTGTAGAGCTTGTTCTTAGATTTAATTTGAGTACTAGAAGTACTTGATAGGATTTGTAGAGCTCAAGTTATGACTTTGACAAGTTACAGGTCATCTGAGGTATGTGGATTTGGGAGCTTGAAAGTTGTCCAACTTGCATCAAACGTTTGCCCTAGAAGGATGATTCCTATGAACTTTTGGTCAACATGAATGTTGTTCCTTATATTCTTAGCTTTCTAGAGAGTACTATAAGTCCTTGATAGGATTTGTAGAACTCAAGTTATGGCTTTGACAAGTCAAGGGTATTTTGGTCATTTGAAGATTACAGGTCATTTCAACCATAAAGCCATAACTCCTATTTTCAAGCTTCAAATGGAAAAATCTTCAACATCAAACTTGTTCAAAATGATGTTTTAAGGCTATTAAGGAGGTCATGAAATGTTGGAAATGCTTTTAGCTCATACTTGCCAAAATGGTCAAAATAAAGGAGGATTTAATGTATTAAAGTGACCTATTTTTGGGAATTTTCAATACATGAACAAAACAATGCAAGTGACCTACCAAATTGAATGGAAAAATCATTTCAGAAACCATGGCATTATTACAATTTTGATTTGAGGTCAAATTGAGGGACTTATCATAAGTTACTTGTAATCTAAGTTACACTTGCAAAACATAAGAGAGATCAATGTATAAGCTATCCAAGCATTCTAACATCTCATACATCTCATCTAAGGAGATTTTCAATTCAGAACCAAGTACTGCAACAAGGGAAACATGGACTGGTGTGAGTATAGCTTGAAATGAGAAAGCATGACATGAGATTTTCAAAATCTCCTTGGATGGTTCCAGAAGGTGCTAGATGATTCAGAATCATTCTATATATGATTTAGAAGAGGTCCATGGAAGGGGTTGGTGAGAGTTGAGGAAGGAGAGAGAGTTGGGATTCTAAATTTGTTCATTGCAAATTGAAATCCATTCTTCATTTCTACACCATTTCAATCGATTCTTTCAATTGCAATCTCTTCCTTATGAGTTACTGAGTGATTCCATAGCAAATTGAGAGCAAGAACATGGCTGAATCGTGCATGAGCTTTTGAGTTCCATATGCTGCAAGTCACTATCGGGTTTGGAGTTGCAAGCATCTTCCTTCAATCCTTTTGCAAACAGAAGCCATATCTTGATACAGGGAACGATTTTGGAAAGATTGAAGTGTTGAAGTGGAGGTTTGATACTACTATTATTCAAGAAATCCCAGGTTTGCAACTTTCACCATACACCTTAATTTAAGCATTGTTAAGTTAGATTGTTAGGTTAGAATGGTTAGAAATAGTTAGGAGATGGATTCTGGAGAATTTGAGGGCATTTGGTTAGGTTCAAGATGATGACACCATTTCAGTTTGGATCAAGAACTTGGTGTATAGTGAGCAATAATATGAGTTCTATAGTGGAAACTGATCAGTGTAATGTGATGAACGTTTTAGACCAAACAATTTCAAGATTAGAGACAATTGATTCTTGGCCAGAATTTTGATCCACGATCGGGTTTTATGTTAGAGGATATTTCAATTGTTTCTAAGACCATGGTTGTGTTCAGTGTGGAATTTAGAGTATATTAGTGCTTTAAATCATGTGTTTCGATGGAGATATGGTGAAGTTCGAATTAAGAAGGATCCATGTTTAAACTCTATGCTACTATGGTTCTTCCCTCCATTTCCATGACTAGAGGTAGGAGACGATGTCCTAGCCCTCAGATTCACATATGAGCCGTTGACTAGAGCCAGATCCAAGGGCTACGTTTTGAAGTTGATTTGTGAAGGATCTGAAGGCATGAAACGCACCGTTTCATTTATTCAGGCGTTTTGGGCTTAGTGAGTTAAGCGCTATCCACACCCCTCTGATGGCCCAACCCGGGATTTTAACTGAATCTGATTACTATTGGCACCGCGCGCTTGTTTATTTTTATTTGATTTTCTTTTAATTTTCATTTTATTCATGGTTCTTGAAAAATGCATAATAAATTGAAACCTAATCCAATTAAACCCATTCTTTTTTCATTCTACTCATGATTGAGTCTATTATTTTTTAGAGAAAAAATATTTTCATTTCATGTAATTTCTGATTTAATTGGAATTTTATATTTTAATTGATATTAAAATGATTATGTTTGATGCATATTTTTGTGGAATTTTGTATGATCTCTTGGTGATAATTTTGAGCCTAATTTTTTGTGTGTGATTAGGTTAGACATGTATGATCCCATAGTATTTTTCTCACATTTTTGTGATGAAAATAGGTGTGCTTTCTAGATTGATATTTAGGTGCTTCCTTTTAGGGTTTAGGTTTGATGCCTTGTAATGTAGAATTTAGTTCTAGGTCCACTTTGATGATTTGATCTCTGGAATTAATGTGGTAGAGTCATGATTGACCTAGGTTCCCATAGTAATTTTTGTAGGATTTTACAATTGATTTTACTATTTTAGTTAGGACTAACTTTAGTACTAGGTTTTAGATGATTCTAGGGCACTAACTCAACTAGTTTAACTTCTCTAGTTCCCTTAGATTAGGGTTTGTGCTTGGTTTGCCTTTGGTTGAGATTGAAGACAAGTTGAAGACAAGAGGAGGATGCTTGAAGTTGCTTGGAGCTTTTGGATTTGTCTGTGCCTGAAGGTGTCTGATGAAGATTAGGAGATAGGACATAGGGAGAGCCTTGTAGTTAGAATGATTTCTTTCACAAACATGGAAAGCATCTTATGCTTCCATTCTTCCCAATGACTAAAAGTCCTTCTCAGATATTCACATCCCTCCTTTGGAGGGATGAGTGGCTTTATCTGGGAAGTAGAACTTTGAGGGAATCAGTCTCTCATAATGATGAACCCTTAAAGGCTTCCTTTGTTTGTCAATAAGTTGTTTATCATTTCCACTCATCCTGTTAAATCAATTGTCTTCTGGTTTGAGTATCTTGAAAGATGTTGGGCTTGAGTTTGAAGAGGAGAACTTCATTGAAGAGTGTGGAAGAGGATGATTCCTTGAGCATTGCCATTGCAGCTGAAGCTTGAAGAGCAAGAAGAACAGGTTGATACTTGAAGACCCAATGGATATTGAGTGAAGAGCTGAGGCTTAGAGAATTGAAGGATGAAGTTGATACTTCCAAGTGATTGAAGAGTACTCAGAGAAGCTGAGGCTTGTAGGAGAAGAAGACCAAGTTGAGACTGGTAAAGCAAAGAGAGCTGAAGCTTGAAGACTAAGTTGATACTTATGAAGAGGATTCAATTGAGATTGAGTGTAGAGCTGAGGCTTGAGGAATAAAAGATGAGTTGATACTTACATTGATGCTTGGAGAACCTGAAGGAATCAAGTTGATACTTGTGGTTAAGGGTGAAGCCTGAAGGTGGAATTGACTGGAAAGCTGAAGCTTGAAGAAGAAGATTAAGTTGAAACTTATATTGATGGGTTGAGACCTGGAGAAGCAAGTTGATACCTGGAATGAAGGGTGATTGAAGTCTGAAGACAAGATTGTTGTCAGGAGAGCTGAAGCTTGGGAGAGAGAGTTGTTGATCTGCTTCCTTTCTTGTCTGTTTTCTTTTATGTATTGCTGATGTGCCTTGTTTGACTTGCTTGATGCATTAGAATAAGTCCATGACTAGACTGACTTTAACCTAGGGGAATGATTGCACTAGAGGTTGAGTTGCTCCCTCTGCTTGTATTGTTACTGTATGGCTTTGCTTGTGGGCATTCGGTAGAGCCCAGCTCCCTTGCCCATGTGGTTTATTATACTTGATAGCATGTTGTTACTTTTCTGTATGATTGCAGTGTATTATATCTTGCTTGATAGCATGTTATTTCCTCTGTATGATTACTGTTATTCATATCTGGCTTGAGGTTGAGATGAGCTTGTGGAGGCTGCTGCCCCACACACATTTCCTCCCTCACTTGCATTGCATGCATTTTACTGTATATCTATTTACTGTTTAAGCTGATGCTTTATCTGTTTTTGTTTATCATTGACATGATCCCTTAGGACTCTCATTTCCTTTGATAAGGAAGTGCTGATAGAACTTTAGGTTGAAACCTATGCATGATAACTTCTAGGAGTTCCCTATTTCAAACTTCAACTATAGGATGAATCCTTGGCATGACAACAGTAGGACTTGATAGTCTCCCTTAGTTGAGCTTGTTCTCTTCTCATCTCAAAACAGCTTAAGATACAGTAATCATGAATGATTTCTTTCGTACATTACGAGCCTTAAGCTATCTGAGAAAGGATTGTGGGAGAGCTTCATTCCAACAGTCTGGATGTTTAGTATGGTACCCTTTGGGTGACATGCGACGCATTCACTCTCAGGTCATAGTCTTTAGTGCGATTGAAATTGCCAACACAATAAAAAACACTTCTTATGTAAAAGACAAAAAACAAACTTCAAACCTTTTTGCCCCGTGGGCCCATAATTCAAAGGAAGCTTTTCTGAAGAAAAGAGTGTCGTTAAGCTTCAGCGCCAACGCAAACAGGCTTTGTCCCTAACTGCTGTTTAACCCTACTCGATAAAACAGATGAATCTGAATTCCCGTAATCCGTAGCCCGAACTACGTAAGCTCTGATCTCTCATACCTGTTGAGGGTACGTAGGCACAATACTGATGTATTGGCGAGCCACCTTCCCCATAACCCGTCGTAGGCCGAACTACGTTGACTCTGATTTCTCATTCTCTGATGAGAATACGTAGGCATAAAGCGCGATGCTTTGCCGAGTCATTTTCTTTTCTGTTTAAGCCAGCCTTGATAGGTAGATAGATAAACCAACTCGTCCAGTAAACACAACAAGCGTGGATCCCATCGAGTACGATGGACGTGAGGGGTGCTAATACCTTCCCCTTGCGTAACCGACTCCCGAACCCAGACAATGGTTGCGATGACCTTGTCTTACCCTTTTTCGTCAGGTTTTTGCGATCGTTTCCTTTCCCGTTCCGAGGGATAAATAACGAAAGGTGGCGACTCTTCTGTTTTGCCGGCACCTTATTTTTGCGGAAGCGACAGCTGGCGACTCTGCTGGGGACTTGATAGTTTCCTGGGATCCAACGTCCCGTATGCGAGTCAGTTTGGGGATCCGACATCCCCTGCGAGAGTCAATCCTAGCGCTTGTATGATTACTTTTTGGGTTGTGTTTATTTATCGCATTTTATTTCCCGCACTTTATTTTCAGTATGATATGATTATCTGTGCTGTTGTGGGAGGGGCATTCTGATGAGTGAGAAGCCAGACCCAGGTTTGAGTGAACATAGCATTAGTTGCGGAAATTAGTGGGCGCGTGCTTGCTTGGCAGGCACTAGTGTCTCATGAAATCCACGCTCAGACGAGGTTCTCCCGGTTGGCTTCTTTTTCAACCCTTTGGGTTGAGGGGGTTGTTGGTTTGGAGGATTGTCGACTCTGGGGACCGATCATTTGTGATTCAACCGAGTGAGGCCGCTTCATGAGCTGGTGATGCCACACCTTCTGGGTATCGTATCACCCCTCTTGAATGTCTGTGACGCTGATGAACGCATAGGATGCCGAACTTGAGTCAGTTTAGGTCCATACCTGTGAGCAGGGTTGGGTTTATTGCAGGAAACTTTGACCTTCAGATTACCTGGTTTTCTTGATAGTGAATCAGTTTTGTTGGTACCTGAGGATCTCATCTGTAGATATATGATTGTTCTTGACAGGGCAGGTTTTGGTTGGGATCAGAGGATCTCACTATCAGATGTATTTGTTCTTGACAGAGCAGGTTTATGATTGGGATCAGAGGATCTCATTATCAGATATGTTTATTCTTGATAGAGCAGAGCAGAGTTTTGGTTAGAGGACCTTGTATTCAGAGATGTGTATTTGTTCTTGACATAGCAGATTTATGATTGGGATCAGAAGATCTCATCAGCAGATGTATGATTGTTCTTGATAGAGCAGGTTTTGATTGGGATCAGAGGGTCCTTATTATCAGATGTTTGTTCTTGACAGAGCAGAACTATGATCTTATGTATGTCTGTTCTTGACAGAGCATATTTGTGGTCCGTGTCGCTTCCGTGAAAATAAGGTGCCGGCAGAACAGAAGATTCGCCACCTTTCGTTATTTATCCCTCAGAACGGGAAAGGAAACGATCGGAAAAAACCTGACGAAAAAGGGTAAGACAAGGTCGTCGCAACCGTAGTCTGGGTTCGGGAGTCGGTTACGCAAGGGGAAGGTATTAGCACCCCTCACGTCCGTCGTACTCGACGGGATCCACGCTTGTTGTGTTTACTGGACGAGTTGGTTTATCTATCTACCTATCAAGGCTGGCTTAAACAGAAAAGAAAATGACTCGGCAAAGCGTCGCGCTTTATGCCTACGTATTCTCATCAGAGAATGAGAAATTAGAGTCAACGTAGTTCGGCTTACTACGGGGAAGGTGGCTCGCCAATACATCAGTATTGTGCCTACGTACTCTCAACAGATATGAGAGATCAGAGCTTACGTAGTTCGGGATACTACGGATTACGGGAACTCAGATTCATCTGTTTTATCGAGTAGGGTTAAACAGCAATTCCAGCAGTTAGGGACAAAGCCTGTTTGCGTTGGCGCTGAAGTTTAACGACACTCTTTTCTTCAGAAAAGCCTTCCTTTGAATTATGGGCCCGCGGGGCAAAAAGGTTTGAAGTTTGTTTTCTGTCTTTTACGGAAGAAGTGTTTTTTATTGTGTTTGCAATTTCAATCGCACTAAAGACTATGACCTGAGAGTGAATACGTCGCATGTCACCCAAAGGGTGCCATACTAAACATCCAGACTGTTGAAAATAAGCTCTCCAACAATCCTTTCTCAGATAGCTTAAGGCCCGTAACGTACGAAAGAAATCATTCATGATTACTGTATCTTAAGTTGTTTTGAGATGAGAAGAGAACAGGCTCAACTAAAGGGAGACTATCAAGTCCTACTGTTGTCATGCCAAGGATTCATCCTATGGTTGAGGTTTGAAACAGGAAACTCCTAGAAGTTATCATGCATAGGTTTCAACCTAAAGTTCTATCATCACTTCCTTATCAAAGGAAATGAGAGTCCTAAGGGATCATATCAATGATAATCAGAAACAGATAAAGCATCAGCTTAAACAGTAAACAGTAAACAGTAAACGACTGTAAAATGCATGCAATGCAAGTGAGGGAGGAAATGTGTGTGGGGCAGCAGCCTCCACAAGCTCATTTCAACCTCAAGCCAGATATGAATAGCTGCAATCATACAGAGGAAATAACATGCTGTCAAGCAGAATACAGTAAACTGCAATCATACAGAAGAAAAACATGTTATCAAGCAAACAGACCACATGGGCAAGGGAGCTGGGCTCTACCGAATACCCGCAAGCAAAGCCATACAGTAATAATACCAGCAGAGGGAGCAAATCAACCTCTAGTGCAATCATGCTCCTAGATTAAAGTCAGTCTAGTCATGAACTTATTCTAATGCATCAAGCAAATAAAACAAGGCATATCAGCAATACAGACAAGAAAGCAACAGATCAACCCCTCTTTCAATTCCAAGCTTCAGCTCTTCTGACAGCAACTCAGTCTTCAGACTTCAATCACCCTTCAAGACTATCATCCTTCATGACAAATATCAATTTGCTTCCCCAGGTTTCAACCCTTCAACATAAGTTTCAACTTAATCTTCTTCTTCAAGCTTCAGCTTTCTTATTCAATTCCACCTTCAGGCTTCACTCCTAACTGCAAGTATCAACTTGATTTCTTCAGGATCTCCAAGCTTCAGAGTAAGTATCAACTCATCCTCTGTTCTTCAAGCCTCGGCTCTACATTCAATCTCAATGGAGTCTTCTTCATAAGTATCAACTCAGTCTTCAAGCTTCAGTTCTCTTTGCTTTACCAGCCTCAACTTGGTCTTCTCCTTTTACAAGCTTCAGCTTCTCAGAGTAATCTTCAATCACTTAGAAGTGCCAACTTCATCCTTCAGTCTTTAAGCTTCAGCTTTTCATTCAATATCCATTAGGTCTTCAAGTATCAACTTATTCTTCTTGCTCTTCAAGCTTCAGCTGCAATGGCAATGCTCAAGGGATCATCCTCTTCCACACTCTTCAGTGAAGTCCTCATCTTCAAACTCAAGCCCAACATCTTTCAAGATACTCAAACCAGAATACAATTGATTTAACAGGATGAGAGGGAATGATAAATAGTTTACTGACAACCAAAGGAAGCCTGTAAGGGTTCATCATTATGAGAGATTGGTTCCCTCAAAGTTCTACTTCCCAGATAAAGCCATTCATCCTTCCAAAGGAGGGATGTGAATATCTGAGAAGGACTTTTAGTCATTGGGAGGAATGGAAGCACAAGATGCTTTCCATGTTTGAGAAAGAAATCATTCTAACTACAAGGCTCTCCCTATGTCCTATCTCCTAATCTTCATCAGACACCTTCAGGCACCAAAAAATACAAAGCTCCAAGCAACTTCAAGCAACTTCAAGCATCCTCTTCTTGTCTTCAACTTGTCTTCAATCTCAACCAAAGGCAAACCAAGCACAAACCCTAATCTAAGGGAATTAAAGGAGTTAAACTAGTTGAATTAGTAAACAGGATCACCTAAAACCTAGCACTAAAGTTAGTCCTAACTAAAATACTAAAATCAATTGTAAAATCTTAAAAAAATATCTATGGGAACCTAGGTCACTCATGACTCTATCACATTAGTTTCAAAGATCAAATCATCAATTTGGACCTAGAACTAAACCCTACATTACAAGGTATCAACCTAAAACCCTAAAAAGGAAGCATCTAAATGTCAATCTAGAAGGCATACCTATTTTCATCACAAAAATGTTAGAAAATTACTATGGGATCATACATGTCTAACCTAATCACACACAAAAAATTAGGCCAAGAATCATCACCATGAGATCAAACAAAATTCTACAAAAATATGCATCAAACATGAACATTTTAATATCAATTAAAATACAAAATTCCAATTAAATCAGAAATTATATGAAACGAAAATATTTTTTCTCTAAAAAATAATAGACTCAATCATGAGTAATATGCAAAAAGAATGGATTTTATTGGATTAATATTCAATTAGTTATGAATTTTACAAAAAAAACATGAATAAAATGAAAAAATAATGAAAATCAAATAAAAATAATGAAGCGCGCGGTGCAGGAAGTAAACAATTTCAGTTAAAAACATGGGTTGGGCTTGCTGGGGGGTGTGGATAGCACTCAGATTATTAGGCCCAAAGCACCAAATAAATGAAACGCATCGTTTCATCAGAAACTCTTCACAACTCAGCTTTAAAACACAGCCCTTGGATCTTCTCACAGTCAATGGTCAAAACATGATCCAATGGTGAGAACTTCATCTTCTCCATTTCAAAGCTCTGAGATTCGCGCCCAGCTCCGGCCACCGCCGGTGGAGCTCCGATCGTCCCCTTCAACCCTAGTTCCTCCTAGAGGCCTCCAATCCAAGAGGTCAAAACATGAAACACACTCCAACTCTTGCCACGAACTCAACCATGCCATTAGTTTCTTCTGAAACCCCAAGAATCATCATCTCCCAATCTCAACCGAAAATGGTGATCTTCTTATTTTGTCTCTAATTCAACAATTAACCATCTGAAAACCATCCTAGGCCATTCTACAACTAATCTAGCACCCTAATTCAACCTAATTCTACCTAAATCATGCTATAGGAAGAAGGTTACAAACCTGGAAATTCTTGAATGACAGATGCACCAAATCTTCACTTCAAGCTCTCAAATCTTCTGGACACGATCACTGAACTTCCTCCTTGCTTCTGTATGCAAAAGATTCAATGGAAAGTGCTTCAATCTTGAAACACGATGAAGAGTTGCAGGTGCTGAAAATCACTTGCTCCCACACGATCTAGCCACCAATTCTTCTTGGAAATGATCTGGAATCAATCCTTGACACTCATGGAAGAAGAACCAATCAAGAAAATGGAAGGAAATGGAGGAATTTGGTGAAACCGATTGCACTTGCAAGCTATGAAAACTCAATCTTAAACTATGCTCAAACCTTCAATGATCACCAACCACTGCCATGGATGCATTCTACTCAATATATAGATGGAGTTTGGATGATCTAGAACCCTCTAGATCCTTCCAATGAGATTTTTCACATCTCATGTCATGAGATTTTGAATCACTTATCATGACATGTACACCCCTTGCAAACAGCTTGGAGTTCATCCCATTCACTCTTAATTTCTCCCCTAGTGAGATATTAGAAGTGTTTAGCTTTCCAAGTTCCTTGTTCATGCCTTAATTTTGAGTTATGCATATGTTACTTAATATGCAAGCAAGTGTTTTCCAAAGCAAGTCCATGATTTAGACCTTAAATCAAAAATGTGGCTAAGCCATTGTTTTCAAAATGTTTTCTAGAGTCAAAATGATATATTACATGCCATGGTTTGGATGTGTAGGTTGAAAATATCAATTTCCAACTTTGACTTATTTAACTTATGCCTTCATTTTAGGTCATTTTTACAACTTTGAGCTACAAGCCTTTTCAACATCTCATGACCTCCTTACTAGCCCTAAAACATCATTTTAAGCAAGTTTTATGTTGAAGATTTTTCCATTTGAAGCTTGGAAATAGGAGTTATGGCCTTATGGTTGAAATGACTTGTAATCTCCAAATGACCAAAATGCCCTTGACTTGTCAAAGCCATAACTTGAGTTCTACAAATCCTATCAAGGACTTCTAGTACTCTCTAGAAAGATGAGAAGATAAGGAATAACATTCATGTTGACCAAAAGTTCATAGGAATCATCCTTCTTTGGCAAAGGTTTGATGCAAGTGGGGTAACTTTCAAGGCCCCAGATTCACATACCTCAGATGACCTGTAACTTGTCAAAGTCATAACTTGAGTTCTAAAAATCCTATCAAGGACTTCTAGTACTCAAATTAAAGCTAAGAACAAGCTCTACAACATTCATGTTGGGGGTGAGATGATATGACAATCACATCTTGAGCTAAACTTCCTTGAAGATAGGGGTCAAACTAGGGGATTTTACACTGTCAAGCCCTAGAAACCCTAGCTTGAAACTTCTCAAACTCTTCAATCATGATGAGTTAACCTTGGAATCATCCTTATAACATCTCAATGCATCAATCCATGATCACATGGCTCTTGAATTAGGCCTCAACCTTGTTCAAATCACCAGTTGACCTAGGGTTGACCAAGTCAAACCCTAATAGCACCACTCATGGCTGAGTCTTCTTAAACTTGCACAATGACCTGTCTAGGCCTCAAAGTGATCTTCAACACTTCTCATGATCTCACTCAAAGCTTAGAGTCTAACTTCATGGCCTCAGAGTCATTTGAGGAGCTTCCCACAACTCTCAAGTTAGGAGACCTACACACTTGGTTTCAACCAATCTCTTTGAGGATCTTTTAACTTCTCTGACAAGGATGTCAACCCTTGAACACTAGAATAACCTTCTTAGCTAGCTTCAAAGTCTTGTGTAACTCTTAATTGGTAATCATACCTCTTGATCTCTTGCATACATGTCAATGAAATGCAAATGATAATACTAATGTGAATGAAATGAAACACAAGCTAGGTAAGGAAATGTTGGTCAAATTTTGGGGTGCAACAGCTGCCCCTATTCAAATGGCTTGAACCTGACTGGGTGAGAAGCGAACGGCTCTCAACCAATCAAGGTGCGATACGGTTGAATACCGACAAACCCAGAAATTTGCCAACTGCATAAGTACACGATACTCTGATGGGAACAAATCTTCGAAAACTGAAATAATAGATGCACGGAAACTAACTGGAGAATTGGTCACACGGTAACCGGTAATACATGGTCGATCATGCCGCCAGGCATCAGGATTCCTCGGGATTTATCAGATCAACAATCAAGTTAAGTTAATCATGCCATCGGGCGTTCAAAGAAATTTTCGGGCATCAGCCGGGCTTCATCGGTAAGTCGGGAATAGAGTTCTAGGTCAATCATGAACCACTTGGGGGATATCCAAACTTCTGCCATCAGGCGCTCCGCATCAGCTGAGAGAACTGCTTCAACATTACAGTTAGACTCCATTCATCAAGTCTTCGAGGGAAGTTTCAACCTTGCCTGCCAGGGATGACGCATCTTCGCTGGGGATTCTGGAGAACTATCAAGTAACTCTGCTTCGGGGATCCAGAAGTCATTCTGGGTGATTCAACTCTATTGAGGACATCAAGAATCATCTCGCACCAATAACTCCGCGGGGACTTCAAGAATCATCCTGAACTGATAACTCTGCTGGAGATTTCAGGAATCATCCTGAGCAGATGCTCTGCCGGGGACTTTAAGCATCAACTTGAGCAACCCTCTCTGGTGACTGCACCGGGGATTTTAAGGATCATCTTAAGCAAACGACTTTGCCGGGGGAGAATTCAAGGTTCATCTTGAGCAAGCGACTCTGGTGGGGAGAATTCAAGAATCATCTCGAGCAACCGACCTGTGAAGGAGCATCTGCAAAACAAGAACGGTAACGACCTAGCTCATGTTTAGTATGCATATGCTTGGGCAATGGCGCAATCATGCAAAATGTTGTGACCCCATCAGCAAAATAAATGTTGAAGGGAGAATCCTCCTGTCAAGGAGAAAGGACCACTCTGGTGGAGGAAGGAATCATCCTGCCGAGGAGAAAAAAGTCACGCCAATCTCAATCGGACTCTGTGGGGAAGTGAACTTCAGTTGACTGCTGCAGGGGAACGAAGCTCTACGAGCACCTGGACCTGCTGAGGAGAGCGATGTCAATCGTGGAAATGAACTGCACGGCCTTCACGGCTACTTCCCTGGAGATAACGGCTCCGGCGGTGACACACAGCGTCAACTATTCAACACTCTACTGGGAAAACCAATCATGGTCCCAACTGCTTCCAAGGCCTCGGCTCTCCTGGGGATCTGCAAACTCGGTTGGGGAAGAAGAAATCATCCTGCTTCGGGGGAGAGTACAACTTTGTGGGGAACCTCAATTCCGCTGGAGACTTCAGTCTTAAACTATCGAGTGCTGCACACTTCAGGGAAAGACTCAGCTCGGGAGATGACATTCCTTCAGGATGTACTTGACTGGGGAGAGAATCTTCTCTGCCTGGGGAGACATATCAATGCTTACGATCTCACGTTCAGACTCCATGGGGAGAGGATGCTGAATTTTGATGGAGAAGGAGGAATCAACCTGCATGGGGACGCGTACGGCGTACCGTCTGGAATATGCTACACCTGTAACAACACAAACAAACAGACAAGATGCCCTTCAAAGGGACCTATCAAGGTTATCATCCTGTGACAATGTTCAAGTAATTCATTGTTTCAACAATCAGTGGCCTAGGCCAGTAAGTTTATGTATGCGCATTTTGTCAAAAACATCGGCGTTCTTTTCGCAAACAAAACAGATAAATGCTAAACAAACAAGCAGAATTGCTGAATAGTATACATTTTATTGATAACAAACCCCTGAATGGGTAAAAATGTTTTACAACAGATGCAAGCTCCTGGAATGAGGAAGCCGCGCAAAAATAAAACATAAATATACATCAGTATATACAAATGTAGGCAACGAGGCGTAGACGAACACCATGAGTTGATCCCTCTATGACCCACTCGACTTCGATACTTCTCCGACGCTTCAGCTTCAGAAGAGATTGATTCAGATGAACGGCCCTCAGGTCTTCCAAACCACTAAATAATGAAAGTTCACACGCGGAACGCAGTCATTTGCTTTTTTCAAATCCCTAACTTTTGCGTGAACCGCCCTTTGCAGGTTTTCAGTTCACCGGGATACCATTTTTTGCCAAAGTCACCCATCTGGGTTTTCGACTTTGCGGGTGTACATTCTTTTCAATTTATATCCCTAATTTTTGCCCGAACCTTTTTCCTTTTTTATGGTTCGCCGGGATGCCCCATTTTTGCCTGGATATTCTTTTTACTGTCCAGCGGGTCGCTTTCAAGCAAAGTATTTTTTAACTGCGTCTGTGTTCACCGGGGATGCAAAATCCTCACCATCCATCGTGGATAACAACAAAGCTCCTCCCGAGAAGACCTTGCTGACGACGTACGGACCTTCGTAATTGGGAGTCCACTTTCCCCGGTGATCGGAGTATGGAGGAAGAATCTTCTTCAGGACAAGATCACCCGTCTGAAAGCTTCTAGGGCGCACCTTCTTATCATAAGCTTTCTTCATTCGGCTTTGGTACAGACGACCATGTGCAATCGATGCTAACCTCTTCTCGTCCATCAGGCTGAGTTGGTTCAGTCGGTTCGTAATCCATTCTGCCTCGTCGAGTTTCACATCAACCAAAACTCGCAAAGAAGGGATCTCCACTTCTAACGGTAGGACAACTTCCATACCATACACCAAGGAGAAAGGAGTTGCCCCGGTTGACGTACGTACCGTCGTACGATAGCTGTGCAATGCGAATGGCAGCATCTCGTGCCAATCTTTGTAGGTCACAACCATCTTCTGAACAATCTTCTTGATGTTCTTATTGGCCGCTTCAACGACGCCATTCATCTTCGGCCGGTAAGGAGATGAGTTGTGGTGTTCAATCTTGAAACTCCGGCACAGCTCCTTCATCATCTTGTTATTCAAATTCGAACCATTATCAGTAATGATCCGCTCGGGAATTCCGTAACGACAGATGATGTCCCTCTTTATGAATTTGGCCACCACCTGCTTGGTCACATTAGCGTATGAGGCTGCCTCCACCCACTTGGTGAAGTAGTTGATAGCTACTAGAATGAAGCGATGACCATTAGATGCAGTGGGCTCGATCTTGCCTATCATGTCGATGTCCCACATGGAGAACGGCCACGGGGAGGACATGACATTCAACGGGCACGGCGGTACATGAACTTTATCAGCATAAATCTGGCATTTATGACATCTCTTTGCGAATTTAAAGCAATCCGACTCCATCGTCAGCCAGTAGTATCCTGCTCTCAGGATCTTTCTCGTCATAGCATGCCCGCCGGCGTGCGTACCAAATATGCCTTCATGGACTTCTTCCATGAGCATACTCGCTTCTTTCTCATC
Source organism: Lathyrus sativus (assembly GCA_963859935.3). Classification (NCBI taxonomy): domain Eukaryota; kingdom Viridiplantae; phylum Streptophyta; class Magnoliopsida; order Fabales; family Fabaceae; genus Lathyrus; species Lathyrus sativus. The sequence goes on along the minus strand of OZ012735.1, from coordinate 612,844,973 downwards.
TACACATCTGAGTAGCACGAGATCGTGGTTTCTTTTATACAAAACTCCATCAGGATTGAGATAACAATTTCCAGATAGCCTCCTCAGAGTCTTCTTATCCTGGGTTGACGCTCCCGCAGGATACTCCTTAGTCATAAGGAAGGTCTGGATGTCATGGAACCATGGCTTGCCGTCGGCGGCTTCCTCGATCGCAAAGACAAATGCAGGTCTATCAAGATGAGAAAGGAAAATTCTTGGAGCCTCATTCCAAAATTTGACTTTATACATCGAAGCCAACGTGGCTAAGGCATCAACCATCTGGTTTTCGGCCCTGGGCACATGATGGAGTTCCACTCGATCAAAGAACGGAAGTAGCCTTCTGGCATAGTTCATGTACGGCACCAAATTCGATTGACGAATCTCCCACTCCCCTTTAATCTGGTTAATCACAAGCGTCGAGTCACCATATACGTCTAGGTTCTTGATTCTCAAATCAATTGCCTCTTCTAGACCCATGATGCATGCTTCGTACTCCGCTTCATTATTGGTGACTGGAAACGTCAGTCTTGCAGTGAACAGGATATGGGATCCGTGGGGAGTCGTGATGATCACCCCAATGCCACTTCCGTAGGAATTAACCGCCCCGTCGAATATCAACTTCCACTGGGATTTCCAGTCTGGACCCTCGTCGGGCAACGGTTCATCGCAATCCTTCGCTTTGAGAAACATGATATCCTCATCAGGGAATTCAAATTTCATCGGCTGGTAATCCTCGATCGGCTGTTCGGCCAGGTAATCAGATAATACGCTTCCCTTGATGGCCTTCTGGGAAACGTACTGAATATCATATTCCGTCAACACCATTTTCCATCTGGCAATCCTGCCCGAAAGCGCTTGCTTCTCGAAGACGTACTTGATCGGATCCATCTTCGAAATTAGCATAGTGGTGTGATTGAGCATGTATTGTCGTAAACGTTTGGCAGCCCAGGCTAGTGCACAACACGTCTTCTCCAGCATCGAGTAACGAGATTCACAGTCAGTGAACTTTTTACTCAAGTAGTAAATGGCATGCTCTTTTCTGCCCGTCTCGTCGTGCTGACCGAGAACACACCCCATACTATTCTCAAGAACTGTCAAGTACATGATTAATGGCCGTTCGGCCACTGGGGGTATCAAGATCAGAGGTTCCTGCAGATACTGTTTTATCTTGTCGAATGCCTTCTGGAAATCCTCGTTCCAGATAATCGCCTGATCTTTCTTTAAAAGCTTGAACATCGGTTCACACGTGGCCGTGAGCTAAGAGATAAACCTTGCAATGTAGTTTATTCTGCCCAAGAAACCACGAACTTCTTTTTCTGTTTTCGGCACTGGCATTTCTTGTATCGCTTTTATCTTCGCAGGATCAACCTCGATTCCTCTTTCACTCACGATAAACCCCATTAACTTTTCGGACCGTACTCCGAAAGTACACTTGTTAGGATTCAGCCTCAACCTGAACTTCCTAAGCCTCTCAAAAAGCTTCAGCAAATTGACCAGATGTCACTCCTCCGTTTGGGACTTCGTAATCATGTCATCAACGTAGACTTCAATCTCATGATGAATCATGTCATGAAACAAAGTAACCATTGCTCGTTGGTAAGTGGCCCCTGCGTTCTTCAGACCGTAAGGCATTACCTAATAGAAAAATGTTCCCCAAGGCGTGATAAACGTGGTTTTCTCCATGTCCTCCAGCGCCATCTTGATCTGATTGTAACCGTAGAAGCCATCCATGAACGAAAACACGGAGAACTGGGTTGTATTGTCGACCAACACATCAATATGAGGCAGCGTGAAATCATCTTTAGGGCTCGCCCTATTCAAATCCCGATAATCAACGCACATTCGTACCTTACCGTCCTTCTTCAGTACAGGCACTATGTTGGCGACCCACGGAAGGTAAGTAGTGACCGCTAAGAAGCCAACATCAAGCTGCTTCTGCACTTCTTCTTTTATCTTAACGGCCATATCTGGTCGCGTCCTCCTAAGCTTCTGCTTAACGGGAGGACAATCTTCTCGCAGCGGCAAGTGGTGGACCACGATGTCAGTTTCAAGTCCGGGCATATCTTCGTATGACCAAGCAAAGACGTCACTATACTCTCTCAGTCTCGACCAATCTCTGCTTGACATCACTCTGCAATGCAGCCCCTATCCTGACGTTTCTGACGAGTTCTTCAGAACCCAGATTCACGATCTCAATTTCCTCCTCATGAGGCAGAATAACTTTCTCTTCTTGTTTCAACAAGCGGGCCAACTCTTCAGGAAGGTCTTCGTCTTCATCAATCTCTTCTTCGGCTTGATAGATCGGGAAATCGAAGTCGAAGTGAGCCGTAGAAGGTCCAGAGTCGATGTCATCTGTTATGTGGATCCTGCAATAACAAGGGTTAAGTTTAAAACAAGGATGTGCAGATTAGCACAAACCCCATTGCCATTTTATTGTTTTTCAAAACAAATATAAAACAGGAATAACAGAGATCACAATATTTGAATACGAAGAAAACACCTTTAATTTATTAACAAAATGCATGTACATGATCCAACAAGGCCCTGACAATAAAACCACTATGCCCCGGGTAGGACATAGGGTTGTACAATGATTGGAAAAAAGTAAATCATTACTCTTCGCTTGTCATCTGGATGATATCCTTGACGGACCAGTTGGTAAGGCCCTCGCCTGGCTTGCTTGGCTGAATCCAAGAGTCGAGGTCACAGTCGCTATCTCCGCTGTCTTCAGACACTGCGTTGATGCTTTCGAAAATCACTCCGCCGCTGGTAAACTGGATCGGCCCCTTACCTCACGACGCGCTGCTAGAAGAAGAAGCTTCAACTCCAGGAGAATATCCCAACCCAAACTTATCTTGCTTGTTAGGTATCTCCAAAATTCGCCCCCAGCCTGGGGTAGATCCGGCTTGGACAACGGCCCGAGCTTCTTTGAATGAAGAGAGAGTCATCTCTGGCTTTTCGGTGACTACAGGAGCTACGTCCTTCACTTTGACAGCTTCGAACGCTTGGCATAGAGTCTCATGGATTTCTCCATCCATCTCAACATACTTAAAGGACGACAAATGGCTCACCATTATGTCTTCCTCGCCACAAACGGTCACGATGCTACCTCCGACAGCATACTTGAGTTTCTGGTGCAACATGGAGGTCACGACTCCAGCAGCATGGATCCACGGCCGGCCCAAGAGACAGCTGTAGGCAGGCATGATGTCCATAATGTAAAAGATTGCGTCGAACGTTTCCGGCCCGACTTGAATTGGCAGGGTCACCTCCCCGAAAACATGGCGTTTAGTTCCATCAAACGCCTTCACCACCAGATCACTGGGTTTGCAAATCACTCCGCGAGTATCCAACTTCATCAATGCCTTCTTCGGAAGAACATTGAGTGACGACCCAATGTCTACCAACACGTGCGACATAATCGTTCCCCTACACTCTATCGAGATGTGCAGAGCGCTATTGTGGTTCCTCCCTTTTGGCGTCAGCTCTAGGTCAGTGAACCCTAGCCCATTCCCAGCATTTACGTGGGCTACAACCTCCTCTAGCTGATTTACCGATATTTCCTGCGGTACATATGCAGCGTTCAACACCTTCAGCAGTGCGTTGCGGTGTGCTTCAGAACACAGCAACAAGTTCAGAATGGAAATTTTCGAGGGTGTCTGATGGAGATGATCCACAATCTTGTAGTCACTCTTTTTAATCAACCGCATAAACTCCTCGGCGTCTTTAACAAGTAAGTCTTTTTCTACCCCACGAGGGAGCTCTCTGACGACTTTACTTTTACCTTTATCAGTTGCATCAGCTCTGACCGCTTTATCTGCCACGATCTCCGGTGGTGCAAACACTCTTCCGCTGCGAGTAATACCACTGATTCCCGCAAGGTTCTCCATAGACGACCCAAACGGTTCTAGTTCCAACTTTTGTCCGTTGCAGTAGACTTCAGCCCCATAATGCCACGGGACAACATTAGTGCTTTTGAACGGTATCGGCCCAGATTTGGTGATGGTAATTGTGGGCGGCCTGGGTGCAGAAATAGTTATCGTCTGGCGAGGGATGGTGATGGTGGCGACCTCATCATCTTGCTTCAGCACTACCTCTCCTGATCCACTTTCGGCCCTCTGGATAAACTGTAAAATCCCTTCGGTCATCAGACTTTGGATTCCTTCTACCAACTGTTCACACCCATCAGAACGTGTCGCACAACCCATACACAACTCTCCGCAACTTGGAAAGAAACCTTTTTTCATCAACTTAGCTTTAACGAAGCTAAGCGGCGTCTTCAGATCTCTGACGTCAGTCAACAAATCCGAACTCTCGTCTTCGATAATGGCGTTCACTCCACCTCCCCTATGATTCGGCATAGGGTTTTTCGTGACGTTTGGCACATTATCGGAGAAGTTGATGATCTTAGCGTCCACCATGTCCTGCACCTTGTGCTTGAAGGCTTTGCAATTCTCTACTGTGTGGCCTGGTGCCCCTGAGTGAAACTCACAAGTTGCATTCGCGTCGTAACCTGGTGGGGGTGCCCCTGTCAAGGGAGCCAAGGTTCTCTTCTGGATCAACTGTAGCTGAAGCAAAGTCTGCAATAGTTGCGTGTACGACATGGGCGGTGTCTCGAGGTGACGGCTTGACAGAGGTGCCCGATTCTGATACTTTCTGTACCCTTGTTGATTCGGTTGATGCTGCTACTGCTGCTGTGGCTGTTGAACTGCCGGGATAGTTATGTTGGCCACCTGCTGGTGAGGGCCTTTACCCTTCCTTCGAGCGTTGGTCACATCGCTCGCTTCTCCTTCCCGTCTTTTGCCACTATAAGGTTTCTTTCCGCCTCCTCCAGCTGAGGATGACTCACCTTGAATCTTCCCGAGCTTGATCCCATTTTCGATGTGCTCACCCGTGATAATGAGATCTGAGAATGTTCCAGACATGCCGCTGACCAATTTCTCATAGTAAACCCCTGGGAGGGTGGCTACGAACATCTGCACGAGCTCACGTTGAACCATCGGCGGCTGAACCCTGGCTGCCAACTCACGCCATCGATGGGCGTATTCCTTAAACCCTTCATTGTTCCTTTGCGACAGATTCTGTAGTTGGACTCGGTTCGAGGCCAAGTCGCTATTGTATTGGTAGTGGTGCACAAATGCTTCACCAAGGTCCTTCCACGTGTGCACACTGGTGGGTTCCAGACTCATGTACCATTCGAGGGAGGGTCCGGACAAACTGTCTTGAAAGAAATGCATCAGCAACTTCTCGTCCTCAGAATGAGCGGACATTTTCCTGTAGTATGATCTCAGGTGGACGCGAGGGCAAGTGGTGCCCTTGTACTTTTCAAAGTCAGGTACCTTGAATTTGGGAGGCACCTTGAAATCAGCAATTAATCCCAACTTGGACATATCAACACCCAGGGTGTTCTGATTCTCGATATTTCTCATCTTATCCTCGAGTGCTTTGAACCTTAGACGTGCTTCAGCATCCAGCTCTCCTTCAGCACCTCTCTGAGAAAACACATCATCCTGACGATCTTCTAGCCATGGCTGAGGCCCAAACAGATTCACAACCCCTGCATTGCCGTTGCCCAGCCCAACATTGACATTAGCTTCCAGACTCCCATTACCGACGCCCGTCGTATTGCCGTTGAGTCCCATGTTAGCTATCACATTGCCGTTGGCACTGCCGTTCCCCCCGGTCACGGGGACGCCATTCTGCGGAGTTTCAACTGGTGGAGGAGTAGGCACAGTCCCACCATGGAGTACGCCGTTGCTATCGACCCTTGAAATTAGAGGCTGAACTAAGCTTTTGAGTTGATCTTGGCCATTGGCGACCGCTTGCATGAGCTCCATGAAGCGATCCATTCTTTCGCGGAGTTCCTGAACATTAGTTTGCACTTGCTCCATGATTCTGGTTTGATTTTCTCTGGTCGGATAGCGGTGGATAGGTCTCTGATCAATCCTAGAACAACCTGAAACAACCTGAAAACACAAAAGGGTTAGGGAAAAACGACAAAGTGCTCGTCATGCAAATGCTTCATGCAAATGCAAACGTGTGTCTGTGCGTTAGGGAGATCTCCCCCGATCCTAGTGCCTGAGTGCCAGTGCTGATAATAAGAAGTCCGAGTCCAATCATGGAAATAACATCTCATATATAAAGAAAGCCCATCAAGGCAGTACACAACATCAGTGAATACAAGACGAATCAACAGCGTGACCTCAGCCAACAAGCCTGGTGATGGTCAGCATACAACAACGATCAAAACAAAAGGAATACAAATATAGTCAAGTACGGCCACGGGCGCAAAACCCTTCTAACAACCCCTTCGTTTCTGGATGATCAGGACGAGTGAGCAACCCTTCGACAAGCAGCTCCCTCTGCATAATGGTGTATTGAAGACCTTCGACCGAATCTTCCCATGCTCCTTCGCCGAAACAATCTTCTAACTTCCGCTTCTTGGATTCAAACATCAGTTTGCGCTCCCTCAGGTTAGCGAGAGCCTTGTTGAGCTGGCCTTCGGCGGCATATCTGCGAGCGGTTTCTTCATCAAACCTCTTCTCATTAGCCTTCACCTGGGCTTCCAGCTTGGAGATCTGCTGCATCAGCTTATCCTCCCGCTCTTTCCTGGTGGCTAGGGAGGCCTTCCAGTGCTGGTTGAACTTGGATATCCTCCGATTCGCTTCGTCCAAGTGCTGCTTCTTCGTAGCCAGTACGTCGTTGACAACTTTGAACTCCTGACCCATGCGCTCACGCTCAGCTATCTGCTTAGTCAAGTCTGTCCCCAGCTGGTTCACCAGCTCTGTCTGCCTTTTGAAGGAATGAACGACTTCGTTTCTCTCGCTTCGGAGCTGAGCCAATTCTTTCTCCAGTTCTTCATTTGCCTTCTTCAGCTCATCTCGCTCAGCTAACACATGATTATGCTGCTGAATGGGCATGGTAGTAGGCTCTTCAATCATTGGAGGGCTTTCCGGCTTGGCAGGAAGAAACGACATCCCTATAGCATCTGCTCTGGCTCTGATCCACGCCACATACGGAGGGTAGGCTTGGTTATTGCTTTTCCCCAGCAATGGTTTTCCCCTCTTACTGATGCCATTCCAAGCGCGCTGAAGCTTAGATAACAGATCCCCCTCTAGAAGACACGTGAGGCACAGAGATTCCTGCACCTCTTCATCCTTCGGCGGAGCTCTCAAAGCATACGCGAACTGTCAGACCAGCAAAGACGGATTATAGTTTATACAGCCCTTCCTGCCTATCAAAGGCACGTTCGAAAACCCGCTGCAGCTGAAGATAATCTCGGTACCCAACCTATCTCTGTCAAACCAGTCAATATCCTCCGTTGATAGACTCATCAAACGCTCGGACCACTCAGCTGTGGCTGCAGACGAAACAAAGGGACCCCTCTTGGGTAGATGACTATCAAGCCATTTGTAAAGCAGGGGCACACAGCACGAGACATTCTTGCCCCTTCTGTTCTCGTTTTTGTAGTGGATGGAATGGTAGACATCTCCTATCAAGGTAGGGACTGGATTCCCTGAAGCAAAGATGCGGAGCGCGTCGAAGTCTACAAAATCCGGCATATTGGGGAACAGAATGATGCCATATATGCACAGAGTGAGAATGGCGTTGAATACGACCCAACATCCATCTTTGGTGCACTGCTGAGCCTTACCCACTAAGAACTGCAAGGAGAAACCGGGAACCTTGTTCCAACTAGACAATACCAACTCGGAGGCATCCAGATGAAGTGAAGGAGCTAGACCAGCCAGATCAGGCTCAACACCCATATGAACAAAGGGCATCTGCCTCTTGATAGGCACACCTAACAAATCAGCATATTCCTCTAGTGTGGGCGCGAGAAAAAAATCCTGGAAAGTAAAGCATCTCAATGGAGGATCATAGAACTGCAGCAGAGCGTGCAACCCATTCAACTCGAACGCAGAAGGTTTACGAACCAAACTGAGCAATTTGCCATAAGACTTTCTGAACTCATCTCTCACACTGCTAAAGCAATCAAACCAGTCAACTGAACCACATCAGGGGCAGGGAGCTTGTAAGCCACGGTCTTCCTTAGAGAACCCATAACGATACAATGGGAGGCAAGAAATCCTGGATCGGGGAAAGCGGTACCTGCAACACAGACACACGTTAATGAAATGCAAATGAGTATGCAAAGCGATGTAAAAGGCAATCATGCAGCAGGAGATCAAGGCAACTGCGCTGTTGAAGCGATGAAGGTGAAGATTCTGTATCAACAAAACCACCAGACTGCTCTATCAAGAACAACCACTATCTCTGATAATAAGAAAACCCTGGTATCGGACCATAAATCTGCTCTGTCAAGAACACACACATATAGGACCATAAATCTGCTCTGTCAAGAACAAACATCTGATAATAAGGACCTTTCATACAGGACCCTAACTCTGCTCTATCAAGAACAAATATCTAATAAAGAACCTCTGATACAGGACCAAAACTCTGCTCTGTCAAGAACAAATATCTGATAACCAAAACTCTGCTCTGTCAAGAACAACCATACATCTGCTGATGAGATCCTCAGATCCCAATCAAAAACCTGCTATGTCAAGAACAACAACACATCTCTGAATAAAAGGTCCTCTGATACAGGGCCAAAACTCTGCTCTGTCAAGAACAATCATATCTGATGATGAGAACCTCTGGTACCAACAAAACTGATTCGCTATCAAGAAAACCAGGTAGTCTGAAGGTCAAAGTTTCCTGCAATAAACCCAACCCGGCTCACAGGTATGGACCTAAACTGACTCAAGTTCGGCATCCTATGCGTTCATCAGCGTCACAGACATTCAAGAGGGGTGATACGATACCCAGAAGGTGTGGCATCACCAGCTCATGAAGCGGCCTCACTCGGCTGAATCACAAATGATCGGTCCCTAGAGTCGACAATCCTCCAAACCAACAACCCCCTCAACCCAAAGGGTTGAAAAAGAAGCCAACCGGGAGAACCTCTTCTGAGCGTGGATTTCATGAGACACCGGTTCCTGCCAAGCAAGCACGCGCCCACTAATTTCCACAACTAATGCTATGTTCACTCAAGCCTGGGTCTGGCTTCTCACTCATCAGAATGCCCATCCCACAACAGCATAGATAATCATATCATACTGAAAATAAAGTGCGGGAAATAAAACGCGATAGATAAACACAACCCAACAAGTAATCATACAAGCGCTAGGATTGACTCTCGCAGGGGACGTCGAATCCCCAAACTGACTCGCATACGGGACGTTGGATCCTAGGAAACTATCAAGTCCCCAGCAGAGTCGCCAGCTGTCGCTTCCGCGAAAATAAGGTGCTGGCAGAACAGAAGAGTCGCCACCTTTCGTTATTTATCCCTCAGAACGGGAAAGGAAACAATCGGAAAAAACCTGACGAAAAAGGGTAAGACAAGGTCGTCGCAACCGTTGTCTGGGTTCGGGAGTCGGTTACGCAAGGGGAAGGTATTAGCACCCCTCACGTCCGTCTTACTCGACGGGATCCACGCTTGTTGTGTTTACTGGACGAGTTAGTTTATCTATCTACCTATCAAGGCTGGCTTAAACAGAAAAGAAAATGACTCGGCAAAGCGTCGCGCTTTATGCCTACGTATTCTCATTAGAGAATGAGAAATCAGAGTCAACGTAGTTCGGCTTACTACGGGGAAGGTGGCTCGCCAATACATCAGTATTGTGCCTACGTACTCTCAACATATGTGAGAGATCAGAGTTTACGTAGTTCGGGATACTACGGATTACGGGAACTCAGATTCATCTGTTTTATCGAGTAGGATTAAACAGCAGTTCCAGCAGTTAGGGACAAAGTCTATTTGCGTTGGCGCTGAAGTTTAACGACACTCTTTTCTTCAGAAAAGCCTTCCTTTGAATTATGGGCCCACGGGGCAAAAAGGTTTGAAGTTTGTTTTCTGTCTTTTACGGAAGAAATGTTTTTTATTGTGTTTGCAATTTCAATCGCACTAAAGACTATGACCTGAGAGTGAATGCGTCGCATGTCACCCAAAGGGTGCCATACTAAACATCCAGACTGTTGAAAAGAAGCTCTCCAACAATCCTTTCTCAGATAGCTTAAGGCTCATAACGTACGAAAGAAATCATTCATGATTACTGTATCTTAAGCTGTTTTGAGATGAGAAGAGAACAGGCTCAACTAAAGGGAGACTATCAAGTCCTACTGTTGTCATGCCAAGGATTCATCCTATGGTTGAGGTTTGAAACAGGAAACTCCTAGAAGTTATCATGCATAGGTTTCAACCTAAAGTTCTATCATTACTTCCTTATCAAAGGAAATGAGAGTCCTAAGGGATCATATCAATGATAATCAGAAACAGATAAAGCATCAGCTTAAACAGTAAACAGTAAACAGTAAACGACTATAAAATGCATGCAATGCAAGTGAGGGAGGAAATGTGTGTGGGGCAGCAGCCTCCACAAGCTCATCTCAACCTCAAGCCAGATATGAATAACTGCAATCATACAGAGGAAATAACATGCTATCAAGAAGAATACAGTAAAGTGCAATCATACAGAAGAAAAACATGCTATCAAGCAAACAGACCACATGGGCAAGGGAGTTGGGCTCTACCGAATACCCGCAAGCAAAGCCATATAGTAACAATACAAGCAGAGGGTGCAACTCAACCTCTAGTGCAATCATGCTCCTAGATTAAAGTCAGTCTAGTCATGAACTTATTCTAATGCATCAAGAAAATCAAACAAGGCATATCAGCAATACAGACAAGAAAGCAACAGATCAACCCCTCTTTCAATTCCAAGCTTCAGCTCTTCTGACAGCAACTCAGTCTTCAGACTTCAATCACCCTTCAAGACTATCATCCTTCATGACAAATATCAATTTGCTTCCCCAGGTTTCAACCCTTCAACATAAGTTTCAACTTAATCTTCTTCTTCAAGCTTCAACTTTCTTATTCAATTCCACCTTCAGGCTTCACTCCTAACTGCAAGTATCAACTTGATTCCTTCAGGATCTCCAAGCTTCAGAGTAAGTATCAACTCATCCTCTGTTCTTCAAGCCTCAACTCTACACTCAATCTCAATGGAGTCTTCTTCATAAGTATCGACTCAGTCTTCAAGCTTCAGCTCTCTTTGCTTTACCAGCCTCAACTTGATCTTCTCCTTTTACAAGCTTCAGGTTCTCAGAGTAATCTTCAATCACTTAGAAGTGCCAACTTCATCCTTCATACTTTAAGCTTCAGCTTTTCATTCAATATCCATTGGGTCTTAAAGTATCAACTTGTTCTTCTTGCTCTTCAAGCTTCAGCTGCAATGGCAATGCTCAAGGGATCATCCTCTTCCACACTCTTCAGTGAAGTCCTGATCGCGACTTTCTATGTCTAATACAACCTAACTGTAAGTGCACAGTCTATCGCGTAGTAATAATAGATATCGATCCCACAGGGACTCGTAATCAAACTAGTGTTCTCGGGAGTTACTATGTTTAGCTAGGTAGAATATGTTTAAGGGAATAAGATTGTCACTAAAAGGGAAACTAAGACGGTTACTTAGATTATAATTGATTGAATCGATATGCAGTAATTGTGTTCTTCAGGGATTTGACAAGTTACGGTGTATGAAATAATTTTGAAAGTTTATTTAAGCAGAAAATGGTGATCTGAAGACTCTCGCCTCATGATGGTTATTGACGCTAATCATAATTCTAAGGGCCAAACGTACACTTTCGTATCCCATTCGGGGTTAAAATTATTTTTTGGAAATCTCTAAGTTCTAATTCATTTTAAAGTGCTTTCGTTGTTACTAAAATGAATGACTAGTGTTTACTATCTGATCTTACCGCAGCTTTCGCTTGTTGGTTCGTATCTTAATTAATTTCCCACTTTCGTGGCAAAACTACTTTTAAATAAGTTCTCGCTTTCGCGACGAAGTTTATTCAGTAAATCCATTTTAAACACTCAGACCATAAATTACTTTTGAAAAGAAAGTTTTTTCAACTGGTTATTATCGAATCCCTTTCGAATTATTACCACATATCGATTACCTAAATTTAGCTAGACATGGATTTGGGAAAGGTAAAACATAAATAAAAACAATAAATAATAATTTGCATTATAATAAAACTGGAATTACGATAGAAATGAGAAACCTGTAAATATTCCAATTGGCCTTTGGGCAGATCCTCCACAGATGTTGGCAGGATTCTGGTCTTTATGCCAATTAGATGGTACAATGGAAATAAGAATTACAGAAGGAATGAAAGGAATGCAGAAAAAGTAAAGAGAAATAAATAAGAATATTAAAAACTGGGAAGGTTGCTCTGGAAATAAATTGGGCAGCACTTCGTTGTATGAATGCGGCTCCCTTTCTGAGGTCCCCTTCTTCCCCTTTTATAGAAATGGAATTCTGGAGAGAGTGGACTTTGAGGCAGAAAAATCAGGGAGTAGTGGTCCACTATTTGGGACTTGGAACTGCTTCTTTATCGTGCAATTGAAGTGGGGCGTTTTTGCCTGTATGACGGTCGTCACAAGGTGTGACGGTCGTCACCCGTGTGACGGTCGTCATGGAGCTGTGACGGTCGTCACAGCAGCAAAAACAGCCTTCTGCGCTTTTCATGATGTTTTCACTCTTTTTTCGTCCATATTTCATCTGAGATTGCTTCTTTTCTTCATAATGCCTTGTTTAGACGTGATCATCAAATACCTGCAAAACATCAGACAATTAACACGGAAATAACCCGAAATCGGATCGAAAACAGTTAAACTTTAGTTGACTTATGCATCAAAATATATATACGATTTCGTGTTATCAAACTCCCCTAAGCTTGAATCTTTGCTTGTCCTCAAGTAAAACATGAAAAGGTCGGCAAGCACGAGGCAGCTTCTTCGTTCGCAAGGTTGGGAAAAACCGGGATTCTTGGTAAGAACAAAACGAGTACCATGACGACACTGGACTACAAGTCTTCGGAGGTCTTCTTTTTATGCAAACTGGTCCCAGTCATGCTACTGTAACTTGGTGTCAAGGTTCTCGCGGCAAGTTCACCCTGTTTGTTCTAGCGCAATCACATTAAGCCCGTTGTCCATACACTTTCATGGCAAGTCGACCTGTTAGTGAATATGATCTCATTTCTGTTTTTGATCTTCTTCATTGATCATAAGCTTATGTCATTGATTTTTCAATGAGTTTTCGTGCCGTTGGGCTAAATGCTCGGGTGAGGAGCACCTAACTTAGAAGGAAACGTGTCTTATGTTTTTGGGCTATCTAGCTTTCTTTTCATGATTTTTCATCTTTTTGGAGATCATACACTTATTTGCATCGGTCGCTCGCTTAGAAGTGTTTCAGAATGGTGCTGATTGCTAGTATAAACTACTTGGGGCTGGGTTTGCGTAGATACTTGAGACTTTGGTACACGTAGGTAGTGGAACTGACTCGCATAAACCGGAGATCTAAGGTGTCAGGACGGTATTGGTTTTGTTAGAACTGTCGTTTCCTCGGAGTTTCAAAACTTGGTTTGAACTCGGGTGCATTCTCGTGGTGCTTTTGCTTTTGAGGAACGAACCAAAAAAATGTTTGTTTACGTTGAATAACATGGGGATGTTTGCGTAACGGAAAAAGGATATATAAAAGAGCTTTATTTGCTAAAAATAGAAAATGTTTATATAAAAATTACGAAATTCAAAGTACAGTGGAATGGAAATAAAGGCTCTGCTCCCACACTATCTCAATCAGTGTCCCCACTGATTTTGAAGCATGTGAGAGGGAGATACAACTGAAATGAAAGTACAAATAAGCTGGAAATATAGTAAACAAATAAGGAAAAATGGGTAACTAATCACGTCCGCTGCCTCGGTCACGTCCACGCTGGCGTCCTCTGGCTCTGGCAAGGGCTACTCGGTCCTCATAATTCATAGCTCCTGTGTGGTAGACGGTGTCCCGGAGTCCTTCGACCTGCAAAGTCAGATTCGTCAGGTTCTCAGTAATGGTAGCTTGGCCGGTTTGAAGTTGTTGCATTTGGGTCCGGTGCCAAGCTTCGAACTGGTCTGCTCGCTGATTCTGCTGCTACAGCATAGCGAGTATCTGGGCCTGCTGGTCGAGAGAGCGGTGGAGGTCCTCTTCGGTGTAGTCGGGCACTCGATGATGGCGGCGGCGGCGAGAGGATGTACCTTCAGAAGGAGGAGGCTGCGATGCCCCCGGTTGCTCGGACCTGTCCAACTCAGCTTGGATTTCATCGTCAGAACCTTGGGTGTGGTCCTGAGTAGGAACAGCGGCAGCAGGAGGGGCAGTGAGGTCAAATAACCAGTTGGTACGATCCTCTGGGTGTGTGCGGGTGCGTGATGGAAGGATGATGCTTCAGACGGTTTTGCCACGCACTACCGGATGGTACTTGCCGTCGGCTCTGGAGCGGATAAGGTGGGAGGCTCTGCAGTGGTCGGTGTCAAGGAACACCGAGGGGATGGAATGGAGGTGCTGGAGGCGGTCGCCTAAGTTCAGCCCAAGTGCAATGGCAGTGACAATCCCGCCAAAGTAAAATGGCTTCGAGCCACGGTTGCAATTTGCCTGAATGTGAGCCAGCAGGAACGGAGCGGCGTTGACAGGCTCGTTGTTGAAGACACAATGGAGGAAGAAGAGCTCTTTCGAGTTCACCTTATGGTTGCTGTCTCTGGCGAAGATTGTGTTGCTCAGTGCTCGGTGAAAGTACCGGATGATCGGGTTATGGATATGCGTGGCGTGCAGAGAATCCCAACCATCGGCATTAATGCCGGTCAACTGGTACCACAGCGCGAAAGCTTCGTGCTGGAACTGATCGGTGAGGCGGCGGTGAGCATTGTCGCCTCGAGGTAGCTGCAAGATGGCGGCGATCTGGTTCTGGTTCACCTGGTAGTTTGTGCCGAACATCCGGAAACATGTGGCACCGGAGTGTTGGCTGAGGTCGTCGCTGGATATGACGTAGGTAAACGAACTCAAGAACTCGAGAGTGAGTTGTTCGTATGTTGGCAGTGGATTGGTGCAGAGATTCCAGATGCCGGCTCTTTGAAGCATCCAAGTTACGCCTTCAAGGAGTCCGAGCTCCGTAAGCGACGGAATGTGTGGATAATGAGTCGGCCGGAGCGACCTTTGATGGAATGTGATATAGTTTGCTCGCTGTCTTTCGCCTAAGTCACCTTCGCTGAAGACAATGTTACTGATATCCGGGGTTTCGGTATTTCTTGCCATTGTTGGAAGATTGAGAGGTTTCTGAAGATTGGGGTTGTTCTGCGAAGTGGGAAAAATTGACAGAAGTGTGGTAGGAGGTTGAGATTGGAGTTGAAATAGATGGTGCAATGTGGGGAAAACGAAAGATTGGAGTGGGGAGGAAGTTCTGATGATTGGAAGTTGAAAAGAGGGTAGTGGGAGAGAAAACGCAACCCCTGTTATATCAGATAGCAGTTTTGGGTTCGTGACGGTCGTCACCCGCGTGACGCTCGTCAGGGTCCTGTGACGGTCGTCACAGCAGCAAAATCTGCAGAACGCAGAGTTTTGCTCTGAGGGTGTTCTTGCAGTGACTTTTAGGCTTAGTATTGATACGGCAATGTAATATAGCAGCTAATAAACAAAGAATAACGTAAGAACAGAATAATTGAATAAAGACTATAATTGAAATAACATGAAATTGAAATAAGAGTATGTAGTACATAAAAAAAACTAACAATGCGAAAAATCCAAATGATTAAACGAAACTAAACTAAACCAAACTAAACTGAATCTACTGCTAAAACTGGTATCTAGTCTTTTCGTGCCTTCAACTCATCGAATTTCCGTGCGTAGTAGTCGAGCTGGTCACAGACTAAGTCCATGAAGACTACCAGTTCGTTGTGTATGCCTGC
Source organism: Lathyrus sativus (assembly GCA_963859935.3). Taxonomy (NCBI): domain Eukaryota; kingdom Viridiplantae; phylum Streptophyta; class Magnoliopsida; order Fabales; family Fabaceae; genus Lathyrus; species Lathyrus sativus. Next base: position 612,829,105 of record OZ012735.1, on the reverse strand, counting down.
GATGTCATCTTTTACAGTAGTCAGAGCTGCATCAACGTTGTCCAACCGGAGTAGAACAGTATCCATTTTGTCGGTGGTCTCCTCAGGGATAGGCTCAGGATAGGTGTTGTAGTGCGGAGGAGTCATAGGGTCTACTTCAGCTTCGGATACAGCATCCTCATAGTACATATAGTCGTGTGCCTCAGAGATGTGGTCACTGTCATACATATAGTTCTGTGGTGTTGACTGTGGTGAAGGAGGTCCCATAGGCTCGTCCAGTTCATAAAGCCAGTTGTCCTTGTTGTGGATACTTGTCATCTGATGATCAGGCAGTGTGAATAGTTGTACTGGTTTTTCGTTAATGAGGTACTCATACGGTCCAGGCCCCATAGTTCCTAAAATGCGCTTGTTGAAGCAGAATTGTATGTTCATTGGTCGGATGGTGCCAAAACGAGTGCTTGCATTTAAGTGGAATCGAAGGCCGAGCTCGTGGGCAATCATTGTCACGAGGCCTCCTATAAGAATAAGTGTCTGTGGTTCCTGCGTGAGGCCTTTGAAAGATCTCATCATGAAAGGCATTGCATTTACTGTACGTCCATGAGAAGCACAGAACATGATGAATAACTCCTCTTTAGATACTATAGTAATATTTTCTTCTTTCCCAAACAGGGTGTGAGCTAGTATCTTATGGAAGTATCTGAAAGGTGGGTTATGAATATCATCACTATACATTCTGTCTGGTTCACGGTGATAGTCGCCTGTGATTCTACCCCAGAATTGGTCGAGTTCAAAATCAAGATCGTCATCTTCTGCACTGATGAACACATGCGGTCCATTAGGAAATCCCAGGAGGTTAGCTAGTGACATTCAGCTATGGGTTTGGTCCATTCCAAACATTCGAAAGGTAATCAGCTCTGTGTTGGATCCAAAACCATAGTTGGGTATGTATCTGAAAGAACTAAGGAATTCATAGGTAAGATCCTTATAGGTAGCGAAACGTGTTTTCAAAGCGGTGTTCTTCCAACCCAGTTGATTGAACAGGTATTGAATGCTATCCGTGATTCCTAGTTTATCCATGGTAGGCTTATCATAATACATCGTTAAGGCGATTTCTCTTTCAGTTAGTGCTGCAAATCTTGCCTTTTGAGCTAGTCCTCAAAAATGAACCTTTGTGAAGTCGTACTCGGCCATACTCGCAGGTAATTCGGAGAAAACAGAAGGAATGTTTTGAAGAATTTAAAAATCCTGAAAAGTTTAAAACAGGAGTTTGAAGTCAGGATTTTTAAAAACAAAAACGGTAAAAACAAAAGACAAAAGAGAAAAATAAAAATAAAAATATGAAAACAAACGAAAGTAGAAAGTAGTAATTATAAGTTTAGAATTTTTGTTAAGTTTTCAAAGTAAAAAAAATTGAAATACAGTAACGAGGAAAAAAATGCGGGAAAAGTTGGGTTGCCTCCCAGTAAGCTTTGTTTTTAACGTCTAAAGCCTGACGATAGCTTGGTGACAAGCTATTCAGGTGTTTGAGCTGGAAGCTCAAGCAATACTGTACTGCAGACTTAAGGGCTGTTTTCGTTCCTATTATAATGTTTTAGACGTTGCCCATTTACGATAAACGGTGCATTCGTCTTATCGGTAATTTCGACAGCTCCACTCTGAAGTACTTTAGTCACTTCATAGGGCCCAGACCACCTAGATTTTAGTTTACCTGGGAAGAGTTTTAATCTTGAGTTAAATAGTAATACGATGTCTCCCACACTGAATTGTTTCTTGACTGAACGTTTATCATGCCACTTTTTTAGTTCGTTCTTTGTAGATACGGGCATTTTCGTAAGCGTCTAATCAAAGTTCTTCCAATTCGTGTAAGTTCAAGATTCGCTTTTCTCCTGCCTCGGTGTAGTTGAAATTGAGTGTCTTAATGGCCCAGAAAGCCTTATGCTCTAATTCTACAGGGAGATGGTAGGATTTACCGTAAACTAATTTGTAGGGTGTAGTACCTATTGGTGTTTTAAAAGCGGTCCTATAAGCCCATAAAGCTTCTTGTAGCTTTGATGACCAATCTTTCCTTGAGGTAGCGACAGTCTTTTCCAATATCTGTTTTGTTTCTCTGTTCGATACCTCTACTTGTCCGCTAGTTTGCGGATGATAAGGTGTAGCTACTCGGTGTCGGACTCCATATTTAGAGAGAAGTTTATTGAATATTCGCGATATGAAGTGAGATCCGCCGTCACTAATGACGAGTCTGGGTACACCGAATCTAGGAAAGATTGTGTTTTTGAAGAGTTTGATTACTACTCGTGCGTCATTTGTTGGAGCAGCAATGGCTTCTATCCATTTAGACACGTAGTCTATAGCGACGAGTATGTAGTTATTACCAAAAGAAGATAGGAATGGTCCCATGAAATCTATTCCCCATACGTCAAAGATTTCTACCTCTAAGATTCCTTTCTGAGGCATTTCATTGCGTCGTGAGATGTTGCCGGTTCGTTGGCATCGATCACATTTTAGCACAGCGATGTGAATGTCTTTCCAGAGGTTACGCCAGAATAAGCCGGCTTGGAGAATTTTAGCGCACGTCTTGGATGTACTAGCATGACCACCATATGGTGCTGAATGGCATTGGGAAATGATATTTTCTATTTCTTCCTCTGGGACACAGCGATGGTATATGTTGTCGTCCCCTCTCTTGAAGAGTAGAGGTTCGTCCCAATAATAGTGTTTCAGATTGTGGAAGAATTTCTTCTTTTGCTGATAAGTGAGATCCGGTGGAAGCACGCCTGCAGCGAGGTAATTAACGATGTCAGCATACCAAGGTAATGTGACTTGGGCATAGACGGCTTCTACGGCTTTTTCGAATTCTGGATCTTCCGAGATTGAGTTGGGTATGTCACTTTCTAATTTGGCTATCAGACGTTCGTACGGGAAATCGTCATTTATCGGTACTGGTTCGTGTCTGATGTCTTCTATTCGGGATAAGTGATCTGCAACAACGTTCTCGGTTCCTTTTTTATCTTTGATTTCTAAGTCAAACTCTTGTAATAACATGATCCATCTCAATAGTCTTGGTTTGGCATCCTTTTTGCTTATTAGGTACCTTATGGCAGCGTGGTCTGTGTATATGATAATTTTTGCTCCTACTAAGTAAGAACGGAATTTGTCAAGCGCAAATGTAACTGCTAGAAGTTCCTTTTCTGTGGTAGCGTAGTTCATTTGGGCAGGATCTAAGGTTCTACTGGCATAGTAGATGGCATGGAGTTTCTTGTCCTTCCTTTGTCCTAGAACTGCGCCTACGGCATAATCATTCGCATCGCACATGATTTCGAACGGTAGTCGCCAATCTGGTGGTTGCATAATTGGTGCGGTGATAAGGGTTGATTTTAATGTTTCGAATGCTTTTAGACAGTCGTCGTCAAAGACGAACTCAACATCTTTCATCAACAGGCCGGTTAGAGGTTTTGTGATTTTTGAAAAATCTTTTATAAATCTTCTGTAGAAACCGGCATGTCCCAGAAAACTCCGTATTTCTCGTACGGATTTTGGAGGTTGGAGATCTTTTATAATCTCTATTTTAGCTTTGTCGACCTCAATTCCTTTATCTGATATGACATGTCCTAGAACTATTCCTTGTCGGACCATAAAATGGCATTTTTCCCAATTTAGGACGAGGTTCACTTTTACGCAACGTTCTAATACCATTTCTAAGTTTTGTAGGCATCCTTCGAAACTTTGTCCACATACTGAGAAATCGTCCATAAATACTTCCATGATGTTGTCTATGAAATCTGCAAAGATTGCCATCATGCATCTTTGGAAGGTTGCTGGAGCATTACAGAGTCCGAACGGCATTCGGCGGTAAGCAAAAGTACCATAAGGACGGGTGAATGTAGTCTTTTCTTGGTCATCAGGATGAATGGGAATTTGGAAGAATCCTGAATAACCATCTAGATAGCAGAAATATGAATGTTTGGCTAATCTTTCCAACATTTGGTCTATAAAGGGTAGCGGGAAGTGATCTTTTCGTGTGGCCTTGTTAAGCTTTCTATAATCAATGCACATCCTGCTTCCAGTCACTACTCTTTTTGTTATTGATTCGCCTTTTTCGTTTTTAACTACAGTGACTCCTCCTTTCTTTGGTACGACATGAACTGGGCTGACCCATTCACTATCGGAGATCGGATAGATGATTCCTGCATCTAGCAATTTCTTTACTTCATCTCTGACTACAGTGCTCAGGATGGGGTTCAGTCTTCTCTGATGCTCTCGAGAGGTTTTAGAGTCTTCCTCTATTGTAATTCGATGCATACAGATTGAAGGGCTTATACATTTTATATCACTTATGTTATAGCCTAACACGGTGGGGTACTTCTTTAGGACTTCTAATAGCTTTTCGGTTTCTGGTTGTCCTAAGTCGGCATTGACTATCACTGGTCTTTTTAGTTCATCGTCTAGAAATTCATATCTAAGGTTTTTGGATAGTGTTTTAAGTTCTAAAGATGGGTTCTTCGGACCTGGCATATGGTTTGGGGTCAGTGCTAAGCTTTCGCTTAGGCTGTCGTCTTTATACGGTTTACGCCAATCGTCGTCTTCAGAAATATCAGGTATTTGAATCTTTATTATTTCTGAATATGTGGTCTCTTCATTTTCAAGTTCTCTTATGCATTCGTCAATTTCATCTACTAAATAGCAGGTATCGTCTATGGCTGGTGCTTGTAAGAACTTGGTGAGAATGAACTCTATCTTTTCTTCTCCTACATCGAATGTTAGCCTTCCTTTCTTCACGTCTATAATCGCTCCGGCTGTAGCTAGGAATGGTCTTCCTAGAATAATTGGGGTTACAGTGTCCTCCTTGATGTCCATGATTATGAAGTCGGTTGGAATGTAGAATTGTCATATGCGTACTGGAACGTTTTCCAGTATTCCGACGGGGTATTTTACTGATCGGTCAGCTAATTGAACAGACATTTTGGTTGGTCTGAGGTCTCCCATATTCAACTTTTTGCATATAGATAAAGGCATAACACTGATACTGGCTCCTAAATCGCATAGAGCTTTGTCTATTACGAACTTTCCTATGACGCAGGGTATGGAGAAGCTACCTGGGTCTTTTAATTTAGGAGGCATGCGGTTTTGAATAATGGCGCTACACTCTGAAGTAAGTGTAACTATTTCGTTATCCTCGATCTTTCTCTTATTCGACAGGATTTCTTTGAGAAATTTAGCGTATGACGGCATTTGAGTTATCGCTTCTGTAAAAGGAATGGTAATATTCAGCTGTTTAAGGAGCTCTACAAATTTCTTAAATTGTCCTGAATTTTTGGAGTTTATTAGTCTTCGCGGATAAGGACTAGGTGGTTTATATGGCGCTGGAGGTGCTTGAGTTTTTTCACTTGCGGTATCCTCCTTCTCGTTGTCTTCCTTCTTCTCTAACTCGGATTTCTTTTCTACCTGTTCAGTTGGTTTTTGTTGCATGGCTGAGTTTTCGGTCCTCGGATCGATCGGTTCGTCCAATTCTTTTCCGCTTCTTAGTATTACAGCATTTGCTTGGCCCTTTGGATTCTGTTCGGGTTGTCCAGGAAATGTGCCAGCAGGTGCGGCAGCAGAGGCTTTTTGTTGAGCCACTTGTGATATCTGTGTTTCTAGGATTTTGTTGTGGGTGGCTAAAGCATCTACTTTTCCGGTCAACTGTTTAATTTGCTTGCTAGTGTGCATGTTTTGATTCAGGAATTCTTTGTTTGTTTGTGCTTGAGTAGCTATGAATTTTTCCATCATCAACTCGAGGTTTGATTTCCTAGGTGCAGTCTGAGCAGCAGCTGGTTTCTGATATCCTGGCGGAGCAGTAGGCATTTGCAATGCATTTTCGCTTTTGTAAGAAAAGTTTGGATGATTTCGCCAACCTGGGTTATAGGTATTTGCGTAAGGATTTCCTTGAGCATAATTTACCTGGTCTGGTGGGATTCTGGCTAGCAATGGGCATTCGGGTGCATTATGAGTGGTGCTTCCGCATAACTCGCAATTTGGAGTTACGGCAGCGACGGTTGCAGTGGGGTTAACGGTCAGACTATCAATCTTCTGTGCTAGAGCATCTACTTTAGCGTTGAACTTTTCAAGGCTGCTGATCTCGTACATCCCACCTTTCGCTGTGGTTTTCTCTGTTGGAGTGCGTTCACCTCCCCATTGGCAATGGTTTTGAGACATGTTTTCTATTAATTGATAGGCTTCATCGTATGGCTTATCCATAAGTGCACCGCCCGCGGCAGCGTCTATTGTCAATCTAGTACTGTATAAAAGCCCATTATAGAAAGTATGAATTGTCACCCAGTCTTCTAGACCGTGGTGAGGACATGTTCTCATCATATCTTTGAATCGTTCCCATGCTTCGTAAAGAGATTCAGTATCTTTTTATCGAAATCCGTTGATTTGAGCTCTAAGCATAACAGTTTTGCTTGGCGGAAAATATCTCGCTAAGAAGACGTTTTTCAATTGTTCCCACATCGTAACGGAGTTGGATGGTAAAGATTGTAACCATGTCCATGCTCTGTCTCTAAGAGAGAATGGGAAAAGACGAAGTCTTATCGCGTCTGGAGTTACTCCATTTGCTTTCACTGTGTCTGCGTATTGTACAAACTTTGTTAAATGTTCGTTCGGATCCTCAGTTGCGTTTCCTGAAAATTGGTTTTGTTGTACAGCTGACAGCAATGACGGTTTCAGCTCAAAATCATTTCGGGTAATAGCTGGGGCAGCAATGCTACTTCTAGGCTCCATCTGAGAGGGTGTAACGTATGCCTTCAGCGGTTTGTTTGGAGGTCCTTCAGCCATGTTTGATTCTTCTTCGGATTTGGGAATAGGAGTGAGAGGATCGGGAATGTTATGTTTGAGTTGGTACTCAATGATCCGGCTTCTTAGATGTAAGAAGCGTTCTAGTTCTGCGACTGACAGTTTCAAGATATCGCCTTGTGAGCGATTACTTGGCATACAATCGACAACACTAGTAAAGGAAAAATGAAAATTGTTAACCTAGTCTATACGGCGTAACAGAAGGTTACACTATTGACTAAACGGGTCCCCGACAACGGCGTCAAAAACTTGATCGCGACTTTCTATGTCTAATACAACCTAACTGCAAGTGCACAGTCTATCGCGTAGTAATAATAGATATCGATCCCACAGGGACTCGTAATCAAACTAGTGTTCTCGGGAGTTACTATGTTTAGCTAGGTAGAATATGTTTAAGGGAATAAGATTGTCACTAAAAGGGAAACTAAGACGGTTACTTAGATTATAATTGATTGAATCGATATGCAGTAATTGTGTTCTTCAGGGATTTGACAAGTTACGGTGTATGAAATAATTTTCAAAGTTTATTTAAGCAGAAAATGGTGATCTGAAGACTCTCGCCTCACGATGGTTATTAACGCTAATCATAATTCTAAGGGCCAAACGTACACTTTCGTATCCCATTCGGGGTTAAAATTATTTTTTGGAAATCTCTAAGTTCTAATTCCTTTTAAAGTGCTTTCGCTGTTACTAAAATGAATGACTAGTGTTTACTATCTGATCTTACCGCAGCTTTCGCTTGTTGGTTCGTATCTTAATTAATTTCCCACTTTCGTGGCAAAACTACTTTTAAATAAGTTCTCGCTTTCGCGACGAAGTTTATTCAGTAAATCCATTTTAAACACTCAGACCATAAATTACTTTTGAAAAGAAAGTTTTTTCAACCGGTTATTATCGAATCCCTTTCGAATTATTACCACATATCGATTACCTAAATTTAGCTAGACATGGATTTGGGAAAGGTAAAACATAAATAAAAACAATAAATAATAATTTGCATTATAATAAAACTGGAATTACGATAGAAATGAGAAATCTGTAAATATTCCAATTGGCCTTTGGGAAGATCCTCCACAGATGTTGGCAGGATTCTGGTCTTTATGCCAATTTGATCGTACAACGGAAATAAGAATTACAGAAGGAATGAAAGGAATGCAGAAAAAATAAAGAGAAATAAATAAGAATATTAAAAACTGGAAAGGTTGCTCTGGAAATAAATTAGGCAGCACTTCGTTGTATGAATGCGGCTCCCTTTCTGAGGTCCCCTTCTTCCCCTTTTATAGAAATGGAATTCTAACGGTTATAATTGGAGAGAGTGGACTTTGAGGCAGAAAAATCAGGGAGTAGTGGTCCACTATTTGGGACTTGGAACTACTTCTTTATCGTGCAATTGAAGTGGGGCATTTTTGCCTGCATGACGGTCGTCACAAGGTGTGACGGTCGTCACCCGTGTGACGGTCGTCATGGAGCTGTGACGGTCGTCACAGTAGCAAAAACAGCCTTCTGCGCTTTTCATGATGTTTTCACTCTTTTTTCGTCCATATTTTATCTGAGATTGCTTCTTTTCTTCATAATGCCTTGTTTAGACGTGATCATCAAATACCTGCAAAACATCAGACAAATAACACGGAAATAACCCGAAATCGGATCGAAAACAGTTAAACTTTAGTTGAATTATGCATCAAAATATATATATACGATTTCGTGTTATCAAGTCCTCATCTTCAAACTCAAGCCCAACATCTTTCAAGATACTCAAACCAGAATACAATTGATTTAACAGGATGAGAGGGAATGATAAATAGTTTACTGACAACCAAAGGAAGCCTGTAAGGGTTCATCATTATGAGAGACTGATTTCCTCAAAGTTCTACTTCCCAGATAAAGCCACTCATCCTTCCAAAGGAGGGATGTGAATATCTGAGAAGGACTTTTAGTCATTGGGAGGAATGGAAGCACAATATGCTTTCCATGTTTGAGAAAGAAATCATTCTAACTACAAGGCTCTCCATATGTCCTATCTCCTAATCTTCATCAGACACCTTCAGGCACCAACAAATCCAAAGCTCCAAGCAACTTCAAGCATCCTCTTATTGTCTTCAACTTGTCTTCAATCTCAACCAAAGGCAAACCAAGCACAAACCTTAATCTAAGGGAATTAAAGGAGTTAAACTAGTTGAATTAGTAAACAGGATCACCTAAAACCTAGCACTAAAGTTAGTCCTAACTAAAATACTAAAATCAATTGTAAAATCTTACAAAAATATCTATGGGAACCTAGGTCACTCATGACTCTATCACATTAGTTTCAAAGATCAAATCATCAATTTGGACCTAGAACTAAACCCTACATTACAAGGTATCAACCTAAAACCCTAAAAAGGAAGCATCTAAATGTCAATCTAGAAGGCATACCTAATTTCATCACAAAAATGTGATAAAATTACTATGGGATAATACATGTCTAACCTAATCACACACAAAAAATCAGGCCAAGAATCATCACCATGAGATCAAACAAAATTCTACAAAAATATGCATCAAACATGAACATTTTAATATCAATTAAAATACAAAATTCCAATTAAATCAGAAATTATATGAAACGAAAATATTTTTTCTCTAAAACATAATAGACTCAATCATGAGTAATATGCAAAAATAATGGATTTGATTGGATTAATATTCAATTAGTTATGAATTTTACAAAAAAACATGAATAAAATGAAAAAATAATGAAAATCAAATAAAAATAATGAAGCGCGCGGTGCAGGAAGTAAACAATTTCAGTTAAAAACATGGGTTGGGCTTGCTGGGGGTGTGGATAGCACTCAGATTATTAGGCCCAAAGCACCAAATAAATGAAACGCATCGTTTCATCAGAAACTCTTCACAACTCAGCTTTAAAACACAGCCCTTGGATCTCCTCACAGTCAATGGTCAAAACATGATCCAATGGTGAGAACTTCATCTTCTCCATTTCAAAGCTCTGAGATTCGCGCCCAGCTCCGGCCACCGTCGGTGGAGCTCCGATCGTCCCCTTCAACCCTAGTTCCTCCTAGAGGCCTCCAATCCAAGAGGTCAAAACATGAAACACACTCCAACTCTTGCCACGAACTCAACCATGCCATTAGTTTCTTCTGAAACCCCAAGAATCATCATCTCCCAATCTCAACCGAAAATGGTGATCTTCCTATTTTGTCTCTAATTCAACAATTAACCATCTGAAAACCATCCTAGGCCATTCTACAACTAATCTAGCACCCTAATTCAACCTAATTCTACCTAAATCATGCTATAGGAAGAAGGTTACAAACCTGGAAATTCTTGAATGACAGATGCACCAAATCTTCACTTCAAGCTCTCAAATCTTCTGGACACGATCACTGAACTTCCTCCTTGCTTCTGTATGCAAAAGATTAAATGGAAAGTGCTTCAATCTTGAAACACGATGAAGAGTTGCAGGTGCTGAAAATCACTTGCTCCCACACGATCTAGCCACCAATTCTTCTTGGAAATGATCTGGAATCAATCCTTGACACTCATGAAGAAGAACCAATCAAGAAAATGGAAGGAAATGGAGGAATTTGGTGAAACCGATTGCACTTGCAAGCTATGAAAACTCAATCTCAAACTATGCTCAAACCTTCAATGATCACCAACCACTGCCATGGATGCATTCTACTCAATATATAGATGGAGTTTGGATGATCTAGAACCCTCTAGATCCTTCCAATGAGATTTTCCACATCTCATGTCATGAGATTTTGAATCACTTATCATGACATGTACACCCCTTGCAAATAGCTTGGAATTCATCCCATTCACTCTTAATTTCTCCCCTAGTGAGATATTAGAGGTGTTTAGCTTGCCAAGTTCCTTGTTCATGCCTTAATTTTGAGTTATGCATATGTTACTTAATATGCAAGCAAGTGTTTTCCAAAGCAAGTCCATGATTTAGACCTCAAATCAAAAATGTGGCTAAACCATTGTTTTCAAAATGTTTTCTAGAGTCAAAATGATATATTACATGCCATGGTTTGGATGTGTAGGTTGAAAATATCAATTTCCAACTTTGACTTATTTAACTTATGCCTTCATTTTAGGTCATTTTTACAACTTTGAGCTACAAGCCTTTTCAACATCTCATGACCTCATTACTAGCCTTAAAACATCATTTTAAGCAAGTTTTATGTTGAAGATTTTTCCATTTGAAGCTTGGAAATAGGAGTTATGGCCTTATGGTTGAAATGACCTGTAATCTCCAAATGACCAAAACTCCCTTGACTTGTCAAAGCCATAACTTGAGTTCTACAAATCCTATCAAGGACTTCTAGTACTCTCTAGAAAGCTAAGAAGATAAGGAACAACATTCATGTTGACCAAAAGTTCATAGGAATCATCCTTAGTGGGAAAAAGTTTGATGCAAGTGGGGTAACTTTCAAGGCCCCAGATTCACATACCTCAGATGACCTGTAACTTGTCAAAGTCATAACTTGAGTTCTACAAATCCTATCAAGGACTTCTAGTACTCAAATTAAATCTAAGAACAAGCTTTACAACATTCATGTTGGGGGTGAGATAATATGACAATCACATCTTGAGATAAACTGCCTTGAAGATAGGGGTCAAACTAGGGGATTTTACACTGTCAAGCCCTAGAAACCCTAGCTTGAAACTTCTCAAACTCTTCAATCATGATGCGTTAACCTTGGAATCATCCTTATAACATCTCAATGCATCAATCCATGATCACATGGCTCTTGAATTAGGCCTCAACCTTGTTCAAATCATCAGTTGACCTAGGGTTGACCCAGTCAAACCCTAATAGCACCACTCATGGCTGAGTCTTCTTAAACTTGCACAATGACCTGTCTAAGCCTCAAAGTGATCTTCAACACTTCTCATGAGATCACTCAAAGCTTCAAGTCTAACTTCATGGCCTCATAGTCATTTGAGGAGCTTCCCACAACTCTCAAGTTAGGAGACCTACACACTTGGTTTCAACCAATCTCTCTGAGGATCTTTTAACTTCTCTGACAAGGATGTCAACCCTTGAACACTTGAATAACCTTCTTAGCTAGATTCAAAGTCTTGTGTAACTCTTAATTGGTAATCATACCTCTTGATCTCCTGCATACATGTCAATGAAATGCAAATGATAATGCTAATGTGAATGAAATGAAACACAAGCTAGGTAAGGAAATGTTGGTCAAATTTTGGGGTGCAACAGTCCGATACCGGGGTTTTCTTATTATCAGAGAAAGTGGTTGTTCTTGATAGAGCAGGATTATGGTTTTGTTGATACAGAATCTCCACAGCATAGTTGCCTTGATCTCCTGCTGCATGATTGCATTTTACATTGCTTTGCATACCCATTTGCATTTCATTAACGTGTGTCTGTGTTGCAGGTACCGTTTTCCCCGATCCAGGATTTCTTGCCTCCTATTGTATTGTTATGGGTTCTCTAAGGAAGACCATGGCTTACAAGCTCCCTGCCCCTGATGTGGTTCAGCTGACTGGTTTGATTGCTTTAGCAGATGATTCTGTGAGAGATGAGTTCAAAAAATCTTACGGTAAATTGCTCAGTTTGGTTCGTAAACCTTCTGCGTTCGAGTTGAATGGGTTGCATGCTCTGCTGCAGTTCTACAATCCTCTGTTGAGATGCTTTACTTTCCAGGATTTTGTTCTCGCACCCACGCTGGAAGAATATGCTGATTTGTTAGGTGTGCCTATCAAGAGGCAGATGCCTTTTGTTCATATGGATGTTGAGCCTGATCTGGCTAGTCTAGCTCCTTCACTTCATTTGGATGCCTCCGAGTTGGTATTGTCTAGTTGGAACAAGGTTCCTGGTTTCTCCTTGCAGTTCTTAGTGGGAAAGGTTCAGCAGTGCGCCAAAGACGGATGTTGGGTCATGTTCAACGCCATTCTCGCTCTGTGCATATATGGCATCATCCTGTTCCCCAATATGCCCGACTTTGTAGACTTCGACGCGTTTCGAATCTTTGCTTCAGGGAATCCAGTCCCGACCTTGATAGGAGACGTCTACCATTCAATCCACTACAAAAACGAGAACAGAAGGGGCAAGAATGTCTCGTGCTGTGTGCCCCTGCTTTATAAATGGCTTGATAGTCATCTACCCAAGAGGGGTCCCTTTGTTTCGTTTGCAGCCACAGCTGAATGGTCCGAGCGTTTGATGAGTCTATCTGCAGAGGATATTGACTGGTTTGACAGAGATAGGTTGGGTACTGAGATTATCTTCAGCTGCAGCGGGTTTCCGAACGTGCCTCTGATAGGCAGGAAGGGCTGTATAAACTATAATCCGTCTTTGTTGGTCTGACAGTTCGCGTATGCTTTGAGAGCTCCGCCGAAGGATGAAGAGGTGCAGGAATCTCTGTACCTCACTGGTCTTCTAGAGGGGGATCTGTTATCTAAGCTTCAGCGCGCCTGGAATGGTATCAGTAAGAGGGGAAAACCATTGCTGGGGAGAAGCAATAATCAAGCCTACCCTCCGTATGTGACATGGATCAGAGCCAGAGCAGATGCTATAGGGATGCCGTTTCTTCCTGCCAAGCCAGAAAGCCCTCCAATGATTGAAGAGCCTACTACCGTGCCCATTCAGCAGCATAATCAGGTGTTAGATGAGCGAGATGAATTGAAGAGGGTAAATGAAGAATTGGAGAAAGAATTGGCGCAGCTCAGAAGCGAGAGAAACGAAGCCATTCATTCCTTCAAGAGGCGGACGGAGCTGGTGAACCAGCTGGGGACAGATCTGACTAAGCAGATAGCTGAGCGTGAGTGCATGGGTCGAGACTTAAAAGCTGTCAACGATGTACTGGCCACGAGGAAGCAGCACTTGGACGAAGCATATCGGAGGATATCCAAGTTTAACCAGCACTGGAAGGCCTCCCTAGCCAACAGGAAAGAGCGGGAGGATAAGCTGATGCAACAGATCTCCAAGCTGAAAGCCTAGGTGAAGGCTAGTGAGAAGAGGTTTCATGAAGAAACCGCTCGCAGGTATGCCGCCGAAGGCCAGCTCAACAAGGCTCTCGCTAACCTGAAGGAGCACAAACTGACGTTTGAGTCCAAGAAGCAGAAGCTAGAAGATTGTTTCGGCGAAGGAGCATGGGAAGATTCGGTCGAAGGTCTTCAATACCCCATTATGCAGAGGAAGTTACTCGTCGAAGGGTTACTCACTCGTCCTGATCATCCAGAAACGAAGGGGTTGTTAGAAGAGTTTTGCGCCCGTGGTCGTGCTTAACTATTTGCATTCCTTTTGTTTTGATCATTGTTGTATGCTGACCATCACCAGGCCTGTTGGTTGAGGTCATGCTATTGATTCGGCTTGCACTCAGTGATGTTATGTACTGCCTTGATGGGCTTTCTTCATATATGAGATTGTTATTTCCATGACTGGACTCGAACTTCTTATTATCATCACTGGCACTCAGGCACTAGGATCGGGGGAAACCTCTCTAACGCACAGACACACGTTTGCATTTGCATGAAGCATTTGCATAACGAGCACTTTTTCACTTTTTCCTAACCCTTTTGTGTTTTCAGGTTGTTCCAGGATTGATCAGAGACCTATTCACCGCTATCCGACCAGAGCAAATCAAACCAGAATCATGGAGCAAGTGCAAACTGATGTTCAGGAACTCCACGAAAGAATGGTTCGCTTCATGGAGCTTATGCAAGCGGTCGCCAATGGCCAGGATCAGCTCAGAACCTTGGTTCAGCCTCTGATTTCAAGGGTCGATAGCAATGACGTACTCCATGGTGGGACTGTTCCAACCCCTCCACCAGTTGAAACTCCACAGAATGGCGTCCCCGTGACCGGGGGGAATGACAGTGCCAACGGCAATGTGATAGCCGACATGGGACTCAATGGTAACACGACGGGCGTCGGTAATGGGAATTTTGAAGCTAATATCAATGTTGGGCTGGGCAACGGCAACGCAGGTGTTGGGAATCTGTTCGGGCCTCAGCCATGGTTAGAAGACCGTCAAGACGATGTGTTCTCTCAGAGAGGTGCTGAAGGGGAGCTGACTGCTGAAGCACGGCTAAGGTTCAAGGCACTCGAAGATAAGATGAGAAATATCGAGAACCAGAACACCCTGGGCGTTGATATGTCCAAGTTGGGATTGATTGCTGATTTCAAGGTACCTCCCAAGTTCAAGGTACCGGACTTTGAAAAGTATAGGGCACCACTTGCCCTCGCGTCCACCTGAGATCGTATTACAGAAAAATGTCAGCCCATTCTGAGGACGAGAAGTTACTGATGCACTTCTTTCAAGACAGTCTGTCCGGACCCTCCCTCGAATGGTACATGAGTCTGGAGCCTACCAGTGTGCGCACGTGGAAGGACCTTGCTGAAGCATTTGTGCACCACTACCAATACAATAGTGACTTGGCCCCGAACCGAGTTCAACTGCAGAATCTGTCGCAGAGGAACAATGAAGGGTTCAAGGAATACGCCCAACGGTGGCGTGAATTGGCAGCCAGGGTTCAGCCACCGATGGTTGAACGTGAGCTTGTGCAAATGTTCGTAGCCACCCTTCCAGGGGTTTACAATGAGAAATTGGTCAGCGATATGTCTGGAACCTTCTCAGATCTCATTATCACGGGTGAGCACATTGGAAATGGGATCAAGCTCGGGAAAATTCAAGGTGAGTCATCCTCAGCTGGAGGAGGCAGAAAGAAACCCTATGGTGGTAAAAAACGGGAAGGAGAAGCGAGCGTTGTGACCAACGCTCGAAGGAAGGGTAAAGGTCCTCACCAACAGGTGGACAGCATAACTATCCCGGCCGTTCAACAGCCACAGCAGCAGCAGCAGCAGCCGAATCAACAAGGATACAGAAAGTATCAGAACAGGGCGCCTCTGTCGAGCGGTCACCTCGAGACTCCGTCCATGTCTTACGCTCAACTATTGCAGACTTTTCTTCAGCTACAGTTGATCCAGAAGAGAACCTTGTCTCCCTTGACAGGGGCACCTCCGCCAGGTTATGACGCGAATGCAACTTGTGAGTTTTACTCAGGGGCACCAGGCCACACAGTAGAGAATTACAAAGCCTTCAAGCACAAGGTGCAGGACATGGTGGACGCTAAGATCATCAACTTCTCCGATAATGTGCCAAATGTCACGAAGAACCCCATGCCGAATCATAGGGGAGGTGGAGTGAACACCATTATCGAAGACGAGAGTTTGGATTTGTTGACTGACGTCAGAGATCTGAAGACGCCGCTTAGCTTCGTTAAAGCTAAGCTGATGAAAAGAGGTTTCTTTCCAGGTTGCAGAGAGCTGTGTATGGACTGTGCTACTAGTCCTGATGGATGTGAACAGTTGATAGAGGGGATTCAAAGTCTGATGACTGAAGGGATTTTACAGTTTAGCCGGAGGGCCGAATGTGGATTAGGAGAGGTGGTGCTGAAGCAAGATGATGAGGTTGCCACCACCACCATCCCTCGCCAGACGATAACTATTTCTGCACCCAGGCCGCCTACGATTACCATCACCAAAGTTGGGCTGATACCGTTCGAAAGCACTAATGTTGTCCCATGGCATTATGGGGCTGAAGTCTACTACAACGGACAGAAGCTGGAACTAGAACCATTTGGGTCGTCTGTGGAGAACCTTGCGGGAATCAGTGGTATTACTCACAGCGGAAGAGTGTTTGCACCACCTGAGGTCGTGGCGGACAAGGCGGTCAGAGCTGATGCAACTGATAAAGGTAAAAGTAAAGTCGTTGAAGAGATCCCGCGTGGGGCAGAAAAAGACTTACTCGTTAAAGATGCCGAGGAATTTATGCGATTGATTAAAAAGAGTGACTACAAGATTGTGGATCACCTCCATCAGACACCCTCGAAGATTTCCATTCTGAATTTGTTGCTGTGTTCTGAAGCACACCGCAACGCGCTGCTGAAGGTGTTGAACGCTGCATATGTACCGCAAGAAATATTGGTAAATCAGCTAGAAGAGGTCGTAGCCCACGTGAACGCTGGAAATGGGTTAGGTTTCACTGACCTAGAGCTGACGCCGAAAGGGAGGAACCACAACAGCGCCCTGCACGTCTCGATAGAGTGTAGGGGAACGATTATGTCGCACGTGTTTGTGGACACGGGTTCGTCACTCAATGTTCTTCCGAAGAAGGCATTAATGAAGTTGGATACTCGTGGAGTGATTTGCACACCCAGTGATCTGGTTGTGAAAGCGTTCGTTGGAACCAAACGCCATGTTTTCGGGGAGGTGACCCTGCCAATCCAAGTCGGGCCAGAAACGTTCGACGCAATCTTTTACATTATGGATATCATGCCTGCCTACAACTGTCTCTTGGGCCGGCCGTGGATCCATGTTGCGGGTGTCGTGACCTCCACGTTGCACCAGAAACTCAAGTATGCTGTCGGAGGTAGCATCGTGACTGTGTGTGGCGAGGAAGACATAATGGTGAGCCATTTGTCGTCCTTCAAGTATGTTGAGATGGATGGGGAAATCCACGAACCCCTATGCCAAGCGTTCGAAGCCGTTAAAGTGAAGGACGTAGCTCCTGTAGTCACTGAGAAGCCAGAGATGACTCTCTCCTCCTTCAAGGAATCCCGGGCCGTGGTTCAAGCCGGATCTACCCCAGGCTGGGGGAGAATCTTGGAGATACCTAACAAGCAAGATAAGTTTGGGTTGGGATATTCTCCTGGAGCTGAAGCTCCTTCTTCTAGCAGTGCGTCGCGAGGTAAAGGGCCGATCCAGTTTACCAGTGGCGAGGTGATATTTGAAAGCGTCAACGCGGTGTCTGAAGACAGCGGAGATAGCGACTGTGACCTCAACTCTTGGATCCAACCAAGCAAGCCAGGCGAGAGCCTTACCAACTGGTCCGTCAAGGATATCATCCAGATGACGAGCGAAGAGTAATGGTTTACTTTTTCCAATCATTGTACAACCCTATGTCCTACCCAGGGCATAGTGGTTTTATTGTCAGGGCCTTGTTGGATTATGTACATGCATTTTATCAATAAATCAAAAGGCGTTTTTCTTTGTATTCAAATATTATGATCTCTGTTATTCCTGTTTTATATTTGTTTTGAAAAACAATAAAATGGCAATGGGGTTTGTGCTAACCTGCATATCCTTGTTTTAAGCTTAACCCTTGTTATTGCAGGATCCACATAACAGACAATATCGACTCTGGACCTTCTACGGCTCACTTCGACTTCGATTGCCCGATATATCAAGCCGAAGAAGAGATTGATGAGGACGAAGACCTTCCTGAAGAGTTGGCCCGCTTTTTGAAACAAGAAGAGAAAGTTATTCTGCCTCATGAAGAGGAGATCGAGATTGTGAATCTGGGTTATGAAGAACTCGCCAGGAACGTCAGGATAGGGGCTGCACTGCAGAGTGATGTCAAGCAGAGATTGGTCGAGATGCTAAGAGAGTATAGTGACGTCTTTGCTTGGTCATACGAAGATATGCCCGGACTTGACACTGACATCGTGGTCCACCACTTGCCGTTGCGAGAAGATTGTCCTCCCGTTAAGCAGAAGCTTAGGAGGACGAGACCAGACATGGTCATTAAGATCAAAGAAGAAGTGCAGAAACAGCTTGATGCTGGCTTCTTAGCGGTCACTACTTACCCTCTGTGGGTCGCCAACATAGTGCCTGTACCGAAGAAGGACGGTAAGGTACGAATGTGCGTCGATTATCGGGATCTGAATAGGGCGAGCCCTAAAGATGATTTCCCGCTGCCTCATATTGATGTTTTGGTCGACAATACAACTCAGTTCTCCGTGTTTTCGTTCATGGATGGCTTCTCCGGTTACAATCAGATCAAGATGGCGCCAGAGGACATGGAGAAAACTACGTTTATCACTCCCTAGGGAACGTTTTACTACAAGGTAATGCCCTTCGGTCTGAAGAACGCAGGGGCCACTTACCAACGAGCTATGGTCACCTTGTTTCATGATATGATTCATCATGAGATTGAAGTCTATGTTGATGACATGATTGCGAAGTCCCAAACAGAGGAGGGACATCTGGTCAATTTGCTGAAGCTTTTTGAGAGGCTTAGGAAGTTCAGGTTGAGGCTGAATCCTAACAAGTGTACTTTCGGAGTACGGTCCGGAAAGTTACTGGGGTTTATCGTGAGTGAAAGAAGTATCGAGGTTGATCCTGCGAAGATTAAAGCGATACAAGAAATGCCAGTGCCAAAAACAGAAAAAGAAGTTCGTGGTTTCCTGGGCAGAATAAACTACATTGCAAGGTTTATTTCTCAGCTCACGGCCACGTGTGAACCGATGTTCAAACTACTAAAGAAAGATCAGGCGATTATCTGGAACGAGGATTGCCAGAAGGCATTCGATAAGATAAAACAGTATCTGCAGGAACCTCCGATCTTGATACCCCCAGTGGCCGGACGGCCCTTAATCATGTACTTGACAGTTCTTGAGAATAGTATGGGGTGTGTTCTCGGTCAGCACGACGAGACGGGCAGAAAGGAGCATGTCATTTACTACTTGAGTAAAAAGTTCACAGACTGTGAATCTCGTTACTCGATGCTGGAGAAAACGTGTTGCACACTAGCCTGGGCTGCCAAACGTTTACGACAGTACATGCTCAACCACACCACCATGCTAATTTCGAAGATGGATCCGATTAAGTACGTCTTCGAGAAGCAAGCGCTTTCGGGCAGGATTGCCAGATGGCAAATGGTGTTGACGCAATATGATATTCAGTACGTTTCCTAGAAGGACATCAAGGGAAGCGTATTGTCTGAATACCTGGCCGAACAACCGATCGAAGATTACCAGCCGATGAAATTTGAATTCCCTGATGTGGATATCATGTTTCTCAAAGTGAAGGATTGCGATGAACCGTTGCCCGACGAGGGTCCAGATGGGAAATCCCAGTGGAAATTGATATTTGACGGGGCGGTTAATTCTTACAGAAGTAGTATCGGGGCGATCATCACGACTCCCCACGGATCCCATATCCCGTTTACTGCGAGACTGACGTTTCCGGTAACCAATAATGAAACGGAGTACGAAGCATGCATCATGGGTCTAGAAGAAGCAATTGATTTGAGAATCAAGAACCTAGATGTATATGGTGACTCGGCGCTTGTGATCAACCAGATTAAAGGGGAGTGGGAGACTCGTCAATCGAATTTGGTGACGTACATGAGTTATGCCAGAAGGCTACTTCCGTTCTTTGATCGAGTGGAACTCCATCATGTGCCCAGGGCCGAAAATCAGATGGCTGATGCCTTAGCCACGTTGGCTTCAATGTATAAAGTCAATTTTTGGAATGAAGCTCCAAGAATTGTCCTTTCTCATCTTGATAGACCTGCATTTGTCTTTGCAATCGAGGAAGCCTCCGACGGCAAGCCATGGTTCCATGATATCCAGACCTTCCTTATGACTAAGGAGTATCCCGAGGGTGCGTCAACCCAGGATAAGAAGACTCTGAGGAGGCTGTCTGGAAATTTTTATCTCAATCCTGATGGAGTCTTGTATAAAACAAACCACGATCTCGTGCTACTCAGATGTGTAGATGAGAAAGAAGCGAGTATGCTCATGGAAGAAGTCCATGAAGGCACATTTGGTACGCACGCCGGCGGGCATGCTATGACGAGAAAGATCCTGAGAGCAGGATATTATTGGCTGACGATGGAATCGGATTGCTTTAAATTCGCGAAGAGATGTCACAAATGCCAGATTTATACTGATAAGATTCATGTGCCGCCATGCCCGTTAAATGTCATGTCCTCCCCGTGGCCGTTCTCCATGTGGGGCATTGATATGATAGGCAAGATCGAGCCCACTGCATCTAACGGTCATCACTTCATTCTAGTAGCTATCGACTACTTCACCAAGTGGGTGGAGGCAGCCTCATATGCTAATGTGACCAAGCAGGTGGTGGCTAAATTCATAAAGAGGGATATCATCTGTCGTTATAGAATTCCCGAGCGGATCATTACCGATAATGGTTCGAATCTGAATAACAAGATGATGAAGGAGCTGTGCCAGAGTTTCAAGATTGAACACCACAACTGATCTCCTTACCGGCCGAAGATGAATGACGCCGTTGAAGCGGCCAACAAGAACATTAAGAAGATTGTTCAGAAGATGGTTGTGACCTACAAGGACTAGCACGAGATGTTTCCATTTGCATTGCACGGTTATTGTACGACGGTACGTACGTCAACCGGGGCAACTCCTTTCTCTTTGGTGTACGGTATGGAAGTTGTCCTACCGTTAGAAGTGGAGATCCCTTCTTTGCGAGTTTTGGTTGATGTGAAACTCGACGAGGCAGAATGGATTAAGAACCAACTAAACCAACTCAGCTTGATGGACGAGAAGAGATTAGCATCGATAGCGTATGGTCGTCTGTACCAAAGCCGAATGAAGAAAGCTTATGATAAGAAGGTGCGTCCTAGAAGCTTTCAGAGGGGTGATCTCGTCCTGAAGAAGATTCTTCCTCCACACTCCAATCACCGGGGCAAGTGGACTCCCAATTATGAAGGTCCGTACGTCGTCAGCAAGGTCTTCTCGGGAGGATCTTTGTTGTTATCCACGATGGATAGTGAAGATTTTGCATCTCCGGTGAACGCAGACGCAGTTAAAAAATACTTTGCTTGAAAATGACCCGCTGGAAAGAAAAAGAATATCCAGGCAAAAATGGGGCATCCCGGCGAACCATAAAAAAGGAAAAAGGTTCGGGCAAAAATTAGGGATATAAATTGAAAAAATGTACACCCGCAAAGTCGAAAACCCGGATGGCGACTTTGGCAAAAAAGGGTATCCCGGTGAATCGAAAACCCGAAAGGGCGATTCAGGCAAAAGTTAGGGATTTGAAAAAGCAAATGACTGTGTTCCGCGTGTGGACTGTATTTGTTTGGTGGTTTGGAAGACCTGAGGGCCGTTTATCTGAATCAATCTCTTCTGAAGCTGAAGCGTTGGAGAAGTATCGAAGTCGAGTGGGCCCTAGAGGGATCAACTCATGGTGTTCATCTACGCCTCGTTGCCGACATTTGTATATACTAATGTATATTTATGTTTTATTTTTGCGCGGCTTCCTCATTCCAGGAGCTTGCATCTGTTGTAAAACATTTTTACCCATTCAGGGGTTCGTTATCAATAAAATGTATACTATTCAGCAATTCTGTTTGTCTGTTTAGCATTTATCTGTTTTGTTTGCGAAAAAGAATACCGATGTTTTTGACAAAATGCGCATACATAAACCTACTGGCCTAGGCCACTGATTGTTGAAACAATGAATTGCTCGAACATTGTCACAAGATGATAACCTTGATAGGTCCCTTTGAGAAGGGCATCTTGTCTGTTTGTTTATGTTGGTGCAGGTGTAGCATGTACCAGACAGTACGCCGTACGCGTCCCCAAGCAGGATGATTCCCCCCTCTCCAGCAAAGTTCAGCAGCCTCTCCCCGCAGAGTCCGAACGTAAGATCGTAAAGCATTGATATGTTTCCCTAGGCAGAGAAGATTCTCTCCCCAATCAGATGTATCTTGAAGGAACGTCATCTCCCCAGCTGAATCAGGCGCTGAAGCGTATGTTCATCCCCTAACACCGGGTCACAAGTGCAGGTCTCGTAGGAGACTATTCACTGAAGTGTGCAGCAATTGATAGTTCCAGACTAAAGTCTCTGACGAAATTGAGATTCCCCACAGAGTCGTACTCTCCCCCGAAGCAAGATGATTTCTTCTTCCCCAACCGAGTTTGCAGTTCCCCAAGAGAGCCGAGTCCATGGAAAACAGTTCAGGCCATGATTGGTTTTCCCCAGTAGAGTGTTGAATAACTGATGTTGTATTTCCCCACCGGAGTCGTTATCTCCAGGGAAGTAGTCGCAAAGGCCACGCAGTTTATTTCCGCGATTGACATCACTTTCCTCAGCAGGTCTGGGTTCTCGTAGAGCTTCGTTCCCCTGCAGCAGTCAACTGAAGTGTGCTTCCCCGTGCGGAGTCCGATTGAGATTGGCGACTTTTATCCTTGGCAGGATGATTCCTTCATCCACCAGAGTGTCTCTTTCTCCTTGACAGGAAGATTCTCCCTTCAGCATTTATTTTGCTGATGGGATCGTAGCATTTTGCATGATTGCATAACATTTTGCATGATTGCATATCATTTCCACCGTGTGGAACATTGCGCCATTGCCGAAGCATAGGCATACTAAACATGAGCTAGGTCGTTACCGTTCTTGTTTTGCAGGTGTTCCTCCGCAGAATGGCTTTATCAAGATGATTCTTGACTTCTCCCCAGCAAAGTCGTTCTCCCAAGATGATTCTTGAATTCTCCAACAGAGACGTTTGCTTAAGATGATTCTTAAAATCCCCAGCGAAGTCGAAAGGGTTGGTTGCTCAAGTTGATGCTTAGAGTCCCCGGCAGAGTGTTTGCTCAGGAAGATTCCTGAAATCTCCAACAGAATTATTGGTTCAGGATGACTCTTGAAGTTCCCACAGAGTTGTTTGTCCAAGATGAGTCTTAATGTCCTCAGCAGAGATGATTCTCCCAGAATGATTTCTGGATCCCTGAAGCAGAGTTACTCGATAGTTCTCCAGAACCCCCAGCGGAGATGCGTCATCCCCAGCAGGTTTCCGAACAGCGAAGTTGAAACTTCCCCCTGAAGACTTGATGATTGAAGTCCAACCGTATTGACGAAGCAGTTCTCTCATCTGAAGCAGAGTGCCTGATGGTAGAAGTGGATATCCCCGAGCGGTTCATGATTGACCAAGAACTCTATCTCCGACTTACTGATGGAGTCCGGCTGATGCCCGAAAGTTTTCTTTGAATGCCCAACGGCATGATTAACTTGATTGTTGACCTGATGAGTCCCGAGGAATTCTGATGCCTGACGGCATGATCGACCATGTGTTACCGGTTACCGTGTGACCAATTCCCTAGCTAGTTGCCGTGCAGCTAATATTTCAGTTTTCGAAGATTTGTTCTCATCAGAGTACCGTGTACTTGTGCAGTTGGCAAATTTTCGGGTTTGTCGGTATTCAACCGTCTCGCACCTTGATTGGTTGAGAGCCTTTCGCTTCCCGCCCAGTCAGGTTCAAGCCGTTTGATTAGGGGCAGCTGTTGCACCCCAAAATTTGACCAACATTTCTTTACCTAGCTCATGTTTCATTTCATTCACATTAGCATTATCATTTGCATTTCATTGACATGTATGCAGGAGATCAAGAGGTATGAGTACCAATCAAAGGCTACACAAGAGTTTGAAGCTAGCTAAGAAGGCTATTCAAGTGTTCAAGGGTAGATATCTTTGTCAGAGAAGTCAAAAGATTCTCAGAGTGAGTGGTTGAAACCAAGGTTGTGTGCCTCCTAACTTGAGAGTTGTGGGAGCTCCTCAGATGATTCTGAAGCCATGAATGTAGACTTGAAGCCTTGAGAGAGCTTATGAGATGCCTTGAAAGCCATCATGAAGCCTAGACAGGTCATTGTGCAAGAATAAGAAGCCTCAGCCATGAGTGGTGTAATTAGGGTTTGACTGGGTCAACCCTAAGTCAACTGATGATTTGGAGAAGGTTGGGACCTAATCCAAGAGCCATGTGATCATGGATTGATGCATTGAGATGCTATGAGGATGATTCCAAGGTCAACTCATCATGATTGGAGAGTTTGATAAGTTTCAAGCTAGGGTTTCTAAGGCTTGACAGTATAAAATCCCCTAGTTTGACCCCTATCTTCAAGGCGGTTTAGCTCAAGATGTGATTGTCATATCATCTTGCCCCCAACATGAATGTTGTAGAGCTTGTTCTTAGCTTTAATTTTAGTACTAGAAGTCCTTGATAGGATTTGTAGAGCTCAAGTTATGACTTTGACAAGTTACAGGTCATCTGAGGTATGTGGATTTGGGAGCTTGAAAGTTGTCCAACTTGCATCAAAGTTTTTCCCTAGAAGGATGATTCCTATGAACTTTTGGTCAACATTAATGTTGTTCCTTATCTTCTTAGATTTCTAGAGAGTACTAGAAGTCCTTGATAGGATTTGTAGAACTCATGTTATGGCTTTGACAAGTCAAGGGTATTTTGGTCATTTGGAGATTACAAGTCATTTCAACCATAAAGCCATAACTCCTATTTCCAAGCTTCAAATGGAAAAATCTTCAACATCAAACTTGTTCAAAATGATTTTTTAAGGCTAGTAAGGAGGTCATGATATGTTGGAAATGCTTGTAGCTCATACTTGCCAAAATGGTTAAAATAAAGGAGGATTTAATGTATTAAAGTGACCTATTTTTGGGAATTTTCAATACATGACCAAAACAATGCAAGTGACCTACCAAATTGAATGGAAAAATCATTTTAGAAACAATGGAATTATTACAATTTTGATTTGAGGTCAAATTGAGGGACTTATCATAAGTTACTTGTAATCTAAGTTACACTTGCAAAACATAAGAGAGATCAATGTATAAGCTATCCAAGCATTCTAACATCTCATACATCTCATCTAAGGAGATTTTCAATTCAGAACCAAGTACTGCAACAAGGGAAACATGGACTGGTGTGAGTATAGCTTGAAATGAGAAACCATGACATGAGATTTTCAAAATCTCCTTGGATGGTTCCAGAAGGTGCTAGATGATTCAGAATCATTCTATATATGATTTAGAAGAGGTCCATGGAAGGGGTTGGTGAGATTTGAGGAAGGAGAGAGAGTTGGGATTCTAAATTTGTTCATTGCAAATTGAAATCCATTCTTCATTTCTACACCATTTCAATCGATTCTTTCAATTGCAATCTCTTCCTTATGAGTTACTGAGTGATTCCATAGCAAATTGAGAGCAAGAACATGGTTGAATCGTGCATGAGCTTTTGAGTTCCATCTGCTGCAAGTCACTATCGGGTTTGGAGTTGCAAGCATCTTCCATCAATTCTTTTGCAAACAGAAGCCATATCTTGATACAGGGAACGATTTTGGAAAGATTGAAGTGTTGAAGTGGAGGTTTGATACTACTGTTATTCAAGAAATCCCAGGTTTGCAACTTTCACCATACACCTTAATTTAAGCATTGTTAAGTTAGATTGTTAGGTTAGAATGGTTAGAAATAGTTAGGAGATGGATTCTGGAGAATTTGAGGGCATTTGGTTAGGTTCAAGATGATGACACCATTTCAGTTTGGATCAAGAACTTGGTGTATAGTGAGCAATAATATGAGTTCTATAGTGGAAACTGATCAGTGTAATGTGATGAACGTTTTAGACCAAACAATTTCAAGATTAGAGACAATTGATTCTTGGCCAGAATTTTGATCCACGATCAGGTTTTATGTTAGAGGATATTTCAATTGTTTCTAAGACCATGGTTGTGTTCAGTGTGGAATTTAGAGTATATTAGTGCTTTAAATCATGTGTTTCGATGGAGATATGGTGAAGTTCGAATTGAGAAGGATCCATGTTTGAACTCTGTGCTACTATGGTTCTTCCCTCCATTTCCATGGCCAGAGGTAGGAGACGATGTCCTAGCCCTCAGATTCACATATGACCCGTTGACTAGAGCCAGATCCAAGGGCTACGTTTTGAAGTTGATTTGTGAAGGATCTGAAGGCATGAAACGCACTGTTTCATTTATTCAGGCGTTTTAGGCTTAGTGAGTTAAGCGCTATCCACACCCCCCTGATGTCCCAACCCAGGATTTTAACTGAATCTGATTACTATTGGCACCGCGCGCTTGTTTATTTTTATTTGATTTTCTTTTAATTTTCATTTTATTCATGGTTCTTGAAAAATGCATAATAAATTGAAAACTAATCCAATTAAACCCATTCTTTTTGCATTCTACTCATGATTGAGTCTATTATTTTTTAGAGAAAAAATATTTTCATTTCATGTAATTTCTGATTTAATTGGAATTTTATATTTTAATTGATATTAAAATGATTATGTTTGATGCATATTTTTGTGGAATTTTGTATGATCTCTTGGTGATGATTTTGAGCCTAATTTTTTGTGTGTGATTAGGTTAGACATGTATGATCCCATAGTATTTTTCTCACATTTTTGTGATGAAAATAGGTGTGCTTTCTAGATTGATATTTAGGTGCTTCCTTTTAGGGTTTAGGTTTGATGCCTTGTAATGTAGAATTTAGTTCTAGGTCCACTTTGATGATTTGATCTTTGGAATTAATGTGGTAGAGTCATGATTGACCTAGGTTCCCATAGTAATTTTTGTAGGATTTTACAATTGATTTTACTATTTTAGTTAGGACTAACTTTAGTACTAGGTTTTAGATGATTCTAGGGCACTAACTCAACTAGTTTAACTTCTCTAGTTCCCTTAGATTAGGGTTTGTGCTTGGTTTGCCTTTGGTTGAGATTGAAGACAAGTTGAAGACAAGAGGAGGATGCTTAAAGTTGCTTGGAGCTTTTGGATTTGTCTGTGCCTGAAGGTGTCTGATGAAGATTAGGAGATAGGACATAGGGAGAGCCTTGTAGTTAGAATGATTTCTTTCACAAACATGGAAAGCATCTTGTGCTTCCATTCTTCCCAATGACTAAAAGTCCTTCTCAGATATTCACATCCCTCCTTTGGAGGGATGAGTGGCTTTATCTGGGAAGTAGAACTTTGAGGAAATCAGTCTCTCATAATGATGAACCCTTAAAGGCTTCCTTTGGTTGTCAATAAGCTGTTTATCATTTCCACTCATCCTGTTAAATCAATTGTCTTCTAGTTTGAGTATCTTGAAAGATGTTGGGCTTGAGTTTGAAGAGGAGAACTTCATTGAAGAGTGTGGAAGAGGATGATTCCTTGAGCATTGCCATTGCAGCTGAAGCTTGAAGAGCAAGAAGAACAGGTTGATACTTGAAGACCCAATGGATATTGAGTGAAGAGCTGAGGCTTAGAGAATTGAAGGATGAAGTTGATACTTCCAAGTGATTGAAGATTACTCAGAGAAGCTGAGGCTTGTAGGAGAAGAAGACCAAATTGAGACTGGTAAAGCAAAGAGAGTTGAAGCTTGAAGACTAAGTTGATACTTATGAAGAGGATTCAATTGAGATTGAGTGTAGAGCTGAGGCTTGAGGAATAAAAGATGAGTTGATACTTACATTGATGCTTGGAGAACCTGAAGGAATCAAGTTGATACTTGTGGTTAAGGGTGAAGCCTGGAGGTGGAATTGACTGGAAAGCTGAAGCTTGAAGAAGAAGATTAAGTTGAAACTTATGTTGATGGGTTAAGACCTGGAGAAGCAAGTTGATACCTGGAATGAAGGGTGATTGAAGTCTGAAGACTAGATTGCTATCAGGAGAGCTGAAGCTTGGGAGAGAGAGTTGTTGATCTGCTTCCTTTCTTGTCTGTTTTCTTTTATGTATTACTGATGTGCCTTGTTTGACTTGCTTGATGCATTAGAATAAGTCCATGACTAGACTGACTTTAACCTAGGGGCATGATTGCATTAGAGGTTGAGTTGCTCCCTCTGCTTGTATTTTTACTGTATGGCTTTGCTTGCGGGCATTCGGTAGAGCCCAGCTCCCTTGCCCATGTGGTTTATTATGCTTGATAGCATGTTATTACTTTTCTGTATGATTGCAGTGTATTATATCTTGCTTGATAGCATGTTATTTCCTCTGTATGATTACTGTTATTCATATCTGGCTTGAGGTCGAGATGAGCTTGTGGAGGCTGCTGCCCCACACACATTTCCTCCCTCACTTGCATTGCATGCATTTTACTGTATATCTGTTTACTGTTTAACCTGATGCTTTATCTGTTTCTGTTTATCATTGACATGATCCCTTAGGACTCTCATTTCCTTTGATAAGGAAGTGCTGATAGAACTTTAGGTTGAAACCTATGCATGATAACTTCTAGGAGTTCCCTGTTTCAAACTTCAACTATAGGATGAATCCTTGGCATGACAACAGTAGGACTTGATAGTCTCCCTTAGTTGAGCCTGTTCTCTTCTCATCTCAAAACAGCTTAAGATACAGTAATCATGAATGATTTCTTTTGTACGTTACGAGCCTTAAGCTATCTGAGAAAGGATTATGGGAGAGCTTCTTTCCAACAGTCTGGATGTTTAGTATGGTACCCTTTGGGTGACATGCGACGCATTCACTCTCAGGTCATAGTCTTTAGTGCGATTGAAATTGCCAACACAATAAAAAACACTTCTTCCGTAAAAGACAAAAAACAAACTTCAAACCTTTTTGCCCCGTGGGCCCATAATTCAAAGGAAGCTTTTCTGAAGAAAAGAGTGTCGTTAAGCTTCAGCGCCAACGCAAACAGGCTTTGTCCCTAACTGCTGGAACTGCTGTTTAACCCTACTCGATAAAACAGATGAATCTGAATTCCCGTAATTCGTAGCCCGAACTACGTAAGCTCTGATCTCTCATACCTGTTGAGGGTACGTAGGCACAATACTGATGTATTGGCGATCCACCTTCCCCATAACCCGTCGTAGGCCGAACTACGTTGACTCTGATTTCTCATTCTCTGATGAGAATATGTAGGCATAAAGCGCGATGCTTTGCCGAGTCATTTTCTTTTCTGTTTAAGCCAGCCTTAATAGGTAGATAGATAAACCAACTCGTCCAGTAAACACAACAAGCGTGGATCCCATCGAGTACGATGGACGTGAGGGGTGCTAATACCTTCCCCTTGCGTAACCGACTCCCGAACCCAGACAATGGTTGCGATGACCTTGTCTTACCCTTTTTCGTCAGGTTTTTCCGATCGTTTCCTTTCCCGTTCCGAGGGATAAATAACGAAAGGTGGCGACTCTTTTGTTTTGCCGGCACCTTATTTTCGCGGAAGCGACAATCGTAGTTCTGAGCTACGATTGCTCTGACTTCCTATTAAGGATATGTAGGCATAGGATTGCGAGATCCTAGTGAGCTACCTTTTTATTTTTCCACCTTTTCTATTTTCTTTGCCCATTTTTTCACCTTTAGCAAACAATTTTAGCAATAACACAAATATTTCAAGGAGTTTCTGTAGAGTACTATAGATGCTAAGGGTGCTAGTACCTTCCCTTAGTATAATTAACCCATGTACCTTTGAAATCTCTTTTGCTTAGCTTTAGGCCTTGCTTTTTGCTTTGCATTTTATTTATGGGTTATTCTTTCTTTTCCCTTTCCCTCAGATAAACTAAAGATCGGTGGTGATATTTTATGATTTGTGATTCAAGTTAATATCATAGCTTGATATCTGATTCTCACCGCGACACTCGTTGATTTTATCCGAGTTAGAGCCTTCCCCATGGTAATGTATGAAACTATGTTTTCATTCTCATAGATGTCTAGTCAAACATTTCCAAAAATACAACAAAATTGTTCTCTCATTTTGGATCACTTTTGCTCTACGTTGTATATTAATTGTAATTTTTTATGTTCCATTGTCGCTCCCTATCTCTCTTTATTTTTTATACTTTATGTTATCATATCATATCATATAATTTGTTTATGCTTCCGCCATTTTCCCTTTGTCCACTTGGACCATTTGTTTATGTTTATGCTCTTTTTCTTTTGTCTATTTGGACCAAAAATATTAATAAAGGATTAAACCCCTAAAAAACTTGTTCTCTTAATGGTGGACTATGGTTACTATCCTTTACATTGGACATGGAACTTTAGACTTAGAACTAGGATCTTAACCTATGCTTGGAAGTTTGTGATGAAAAACCTTGGATTTTGGGTACTTGAAGTTCTCTTTTTGAAGACTTATTTTGATCAAGAGCAAATCGAAAAGGAAGAGTGCTTATGTTATGGAGCTTACTTGTGTGGTTAGACCACTCTTATCCTTAAGTTTTTTTTATCTTTTTGCAATAGAATAGTCTCTTCTTCTCCACCCCTTCTTTAATTTTCAAAATCTGCTCTCTTTTTCAAAACCTTCTTGTTTCCAAAACTTAAACCTCTTTCACAATAAAACCTTGACTTGGGTCAAGTGATTTTCAAACTTTATTTTCTTTAATAAATGTCAATCAATGTTAATAATACTTTGACTAATTTCAAAAAGACATAAAAAAAATACAAAAACTCATTCAAACTTTTTTGTGTGCCTTTGTGCACTTTTTCTTTTAAAACTTTTCAAAAAGATTAGACATGAGTCATTTTCTTTGATAAGATGTAAAACTCCTAACCGTGATTTTTGTGTAATGTATGGCCATTTTCCACTATGATGTTGATGTGATTAGTCTTGTTGATTATAATCCAACCAAAAATCCTCCATCTTAATGTGATACAAATGCCTCTTTCAGATACCATTGGGTAATTAGTTGAGTATTCTCTCTTGAGAATGACAAGTTGTTTTTTAAAGATAAAATCAACCATAACAAATCAATTTTTGTTATTTGTACCATAAACTACGGGGTTTTGATCCTATATTGCACTTTGTGGGTACGTAGGCATGAGACAATAAGTCTCTCCAAACACAAATATTAAAAAATATTTCTCTTCTCACCTCCCAAATCTCTTTTCAAACAAACCTTTTCAAGGAAAAAATCGTAGATATTTCAAAGGGCTCCTATAGAGTACTATAGATGTTTTGGGTGTTAACACCTTTCCTTTGTGTAACCAACACCCTTACCCATTCTCTGTGTGCTCTTGTTTAGAACTTGTTTAGGTTTTGTTTGCTCTTTTTCCTTTTCTTTTGGATAAAATAAAAGTGTGATGGTGACTCTTGCATTTTTTAGTTAAGTTAATCAATAACTTACACTCATAAATTTCCCCGCTACAATAGAAGGTGGGACTGGAATAACAACATCATCCGTAGGAGGTGGCACTGGTGAATCCTGATGCTTGCGGGAGGATGGGGAAGTTATGCGTCAGATGGTGAATTTCATCTTCTACGGGAAAAAGAAAATGGAGTGGCCTAAGGAGAAGCGCAAGCCCCAGAAGTAGATGGCTCTACCTAACCATAGGGATCAGGAGCCTTCGGAACATGTTGATTCTTCTCCTGTCGAACGGATATGTGCTGAGCAACCCTGCCATGCCTCAGTCTATCATGTCTAGGACTAGCAATGAACCGAACTAACTCGAAAATAGTTCAGAACTCAGTTCGAAAATTAAATTGTTGAATTAAGTTCATGAACAAAATGAGTCCAATATGAGCAAAAAAACTATGTTCTTAACTAAATGAGGCAAAATTGAACTGTACATAGCTCGACTCGTTAGGTTCATGAGTCAATTCGATTATATATGTGAATGGTTATATTATCTTTAAGAGTAGGTTTAAATATTTACTTCAAATCTTAACCCTATATTGTCCCTTAGTTATGACACTAAAGCTGACAATTGCATTTAGAGTCATCCTTGTTGGAGGTATTATGGCATTTGTTAAAATAAAATGTGTAATGAAAGTTGCAAGTGGTGTAATAATCAATTTATAGTAATTTCTGTGAACTATTTCATTAAATTTGTAAGTTTCCTAAATATTTGATGAATTTATTGATTTTTGAGACAATTTTAAACTTCAATTGAGTGTTTTTTGAATTAGGCTCTCAAATGTGTATCTTGAAAGTTATGTAGTTTTTGAATTAGTAGATTTTTGAAACAAAGTTAAATTCCACACTCATAACTTTTATTTTATTTCAATATTTTCTTTTTAAAAAAATACCACTGTCGACTTGCTTGCTTTAAACCATGTAAGGATTTTTGCAACTTGCATACTTGATTAGAACTGGAAACAGAAACACCAGGTGGAACAAACATATATACCTCCTCATTCAAGTCACCATGCAAAAAAGCATTGTTCACATCCAATTGCTCCAAGTACCAACCCTTAATGGCAGCAATGGATAGAAGAACACGAACTGTGGTGATCTTAGCAACTGGAGAAAATGTGTCAAAGTAATCAACCCCTTCAAGTTGAGTATAACCCTTTGCGACAAGTCGAGCTTTATACCTTTCAATGGAGCCATCAACCTTATATTTGATCTTGTACACCCATCGACATCCAATGGGAACCTTTCCATGAGGCAAGTCTACTACAGTCCAAGTGTGATTCTTATCAAGGGCCTGCAATTTAACATTCATGGCATCTTTCCAACAGTCATGCTTAATGGCTTGTGAATATGTTTTAGGTTCAATGTTTGTAGAAATGGAATAACAAAGATTTTTATATGCAGGAGAAAAATTACTATAAGATAAGACAGAAGAGAGAGGATACACAACTTTGGGAGCATGAATAAAATTAGGAGTATGAGCAGAATAACAGTGGTAATCCGCTAGGTAACTTGGTGGGTTTGAAGATCTAGTGGATTGTCTTAAAGGCAAGACAGAGGTAGTTGTAGGCTGAGAGGAAGGGTCATCAAGAACAGTAGGGACCTGATGGGAATTAGGAGACATGGGAGCAGAACTGTCATTAAAAGGACCATTGGGAGATGAGCTAGGAGTAATTGACTCAGCAGATGGACTGGAGGATAAAGATGTAGGAGATGTATCAAGGGGTGACAGATGTGTAGGGCTGCTGTTAGACGATGTGTCTATAGAAGAAGGAGGAGTCAAGTTAGTGGTGCTGGTGTGTTCAATAAAAGTAGATGGTGAGGGCATGTCAAGAAAGTCCATGGATAATGGAGAATTGTGAGAGGGAGAAGTAGATGGTACAAAAGGCAATTTAAGAGGGAATGTATGTTCATAAAAAATGAGATTCCTTGAAACAGAGATAACATGACTTTGGAGATTATAAATAATGTACCCTTTGGTACCATCTCTAAAGCTAAGAAAAATAGCCTTGTGAGCTCTAGGATCAAATTTTGTCCTATGTGCCTGTAAAGTAGAGGCAAAACATAAACAACCAAATACTTTTAAGTGAATAAGGGAGGGAGGTTGTTTGTACAAGAGCTCATAAGATGATTTTGATTTTAAGAGAGGAGTGGGAAGCCTGTTGATAAGATGAATGGCATGTTGCACACAAAAATTCCATAGAGTTAAAGGAACATTAGAATGGAAGTAGAGGGATCTAGCAACATTTAATATATGTTGGTGTTTTCTCTCAACCACCCCCATTTTGTTAGGGTGTTTCAACACATGATTTTTGATGGATGATTCCTTTAGACAACAAAAAATCATTGAGAGCAAGAAATTCTGTACCATTGTCAGACCTAAGGAACTTAAGGGAAGTTTTAAACTGATTTTCAATATAAGCTACAAACTGAATAAGACTAGCTTTAGTTTGGTCTTTAGTTTTCTAGAAAAATGACCCAAGTATACCTAGTGAAATCATCAACTAAGGTCAAGAAATATTTATGCCCCATGGTGGATATAGTAGAGAAGGGCCCCCAAATGTCAGCATGTAGAATATTAAAAGGAGCATAGGAATTAGAAGTACTATTGGGAAATGGAAGCTTTCTTTGCTTATCAAAGTGACAAGATTCACATGGATCAAGTTTAGTATTACAAGTAATAAAGAGAAACAACTTTGAAATTTCTTGTAAACCTAAATGAGGTACATGACCAAGTCTTAAATGCCATGTATTACAAGAAGCAATATTAACAGAAGGAATAAAGGAGTGGTGGCTTGTGGTCTCAAGAGTATAGAGTCCCCTTTGCATATTAGCTATACAAATCATTGCCTTGGAATGGTTCTGCATTATGTGACAGGCATTAGCATGGAATTGAACAAAACAATTGTTGCTATCAACAAGTTTAGCAATAGATACAAGATTAACATGAAAACTTGGAATGTACAAGACATGGTGTAAAGTCAAGAGAGGAGAGATGACAACAGTGCTAGCTATTGAAGCAACAACTTGAGAACCATTAGGCAGATTAACAGGAATAGGAACTATACTTTTATGGTCCTGAAATAAAGAGAGATCAAAGCTAATATGGTCGGTGGCTCCAGTATCAAGGATCCAAAGATTAGAAGTCTTACCATTGACATTTGAGTGAGAGTTTAAGGCAAAAGGAGAGGTGGATATGGAGTTGGCTTGGGAATTAAGTTGTGACTGTTGTAGCAATGCCAAGATGTTATTGTACTGATCTTGAGTAAGACCAAACGAGGGTGCAGTAGAGGAGCCTGTGGCTTGATTCTCAGAGGCATTATTGGCCATAGCAGCTGGTTGAGAATTAGCAGTGGTACCTGTAACTTTACCTTTGCCTTTGTAACCAGGTGGGAATCCATGCTTGAGAAAACAAGTCTCAACAGTATGGTTGGTCCTACCACAATGTGTACATACCCTAGCATGACCTTTAGGACCATAATTTTCGTGGGATTTCCCTTTGAAAGAATTGCTATAACCAGATTTACCATTGGAGTTACTCTGAGCTTGAACATTCAAAGCTGTAACTTCTTCAGCAGTGCTAGCAGGGGAAACCAGATTGGAAACAGAACTATTCATTTATCTTTCTTGTTGGATAACAAGAGAGAAAGCCTTATCAATGTTAGGAAGGGGATTCATCATCATAATCTGGGATTTTGAGTGCGTGAATTTGTCATTCAACCCCTTCAAGAAACGTAGAACATAGTCTTGTCCCCTATATCGCTGAACAGACGCGATAACATCACAGGAGCATGGAATAACACAAGTACAAACATGAATGGGGCGATAATTCTCAAGTTCATCCCACAAAACTTTCATCTGAGTAAAGTAATTAGAGACATCGAGTGTACCTTGACGAAATTTGTACAATTCCTCTTGGATGTCTGAAATGCGAAAAATATCGCCATGAGAGAACCTAATTTGCAAGTTCCTCCAAACACCAGCTGCGTTATCGATCCATAGCACTGACTTTGCAATTAACTCAGAAATTGAACGTTGAATCCAAGCAATGACCATAGTATTACACCAAATCCATGGTGCGTAAAAGGGATTAGATACTGATGGTTTAGGAAGGGTTTTGTCAATAAACTTGTCCTTGTTCTTGGATATCAATGCAATCTGCATCGAACGCGCCCAAATGTGGTAGTTGTTGACGTCAAGAGGAGGAGACACGAGCACAAGCGCTAGGTTTTCATTTGGATGCAAATAATAGGGATTAGCTGAATTGGCGGAGAAATCTGCGTAACTCTGGTAGGCCATTGAAGTAGAAGAAAGAACGCAAAGAATCGCGATCGAAGAGAAACAAGAAGATGAACAAAAGAATACAGAAATCGAGAAATACGAAGGAGAGAAGAAATAGATATAACCTTCAATTGATGCTGCGGGAGAAGAAGAGACAATGGCTACCAGAGCTTGATAAGCTCTTATACCATATCAACAATGGTGATGTATGCCATTGATGGAGATGAAAGTAACAGAAAAATAACAGAATTTAAAGATTGTGCAGAGAAGAAAAAAAAGATGAAGAGTATTGTTTCATTGATTAAGAAAAGTGTACATGAGGTAAGAATATATATATACAACTCAAGAGTAAATAACAGTCATTGGATGAACAAGAAATATATATGCTAAATACACTAAACTAGTATATAAGCTAATAGAAAATAAATGAATTTATATGTGTTAGAAAAAAAGTACTAAAAGATAAGTGATGAAGCTGAAACAAACAAAATAATCATATATCAAATTTAACAACTATTCAATACACATGGAAGAAGACAAATATGGTTCTAAACACCTTAAATTACAACCAAACAAAACAATGCTAAATATATCAATGATAAGGTTTAGTAATGCATGGTGCCAAAAATAAATGAAAAACATGCTCATGAATAATTAATGCACTTAAAAGGATTTTAAATACATATAAAAGAATCACAATGTAACAACAGATAATGTAATAAGGTAAATATAAATACTGATGATATCTTAAAATTCACAACCAATATGTGCAAAATTCCTCTTCAGTCAAAACTTGATGATCAACTTTTCTTTGTCACAACCATCAAAATTTCTTTAACTTGTAACACATTGATCCACTTTGACAATAACATTTGCAGTCACAGCCTCACTTGTTTCAACAAAAACATAATTCTTAGACACATTTCTAATAACATGATTTGGAAACATGTTACCACTAGCACTTAAAGAGTATTGAACATTTCTTATAACGTTAGGAAAAATCAAAACTTTGTTAAAATCAGCAATCCATGAAGTTCCATTTCCATGCAAAGATATCATTGCTGAAGTAGACTTTAAATTCATACCATTCACAACATTTCTTTCAACAAAAATTTGTTTAATCTGATTAAAAGGAGTAATTGATGTGTCTAGCTTCACAATTTCAACACCGTGATTTGTTCCAGAGAACATGTTGTCAACAATGTTGAGACCATTTACAACACCTTTGATTGATTTTAGAATAATGTTTGCATCACCAAAGAAGAAAGTGCTTGAGATGTGAAGTTGGACAGGATCTTCAGCAATAATGTTTGTGTAATCCATGTAAGAATTTACAATCCTTGTTTGTGTTAAACCTGTTGGATGACATGGTTTCAATTAATATTAAATAATAATCCTAGGACACACAAAAAATTAAATTTGATATTCTGCCATTTAAAGTAAAAAAAAAAATTTATATGGATTAACCCAACACCAAAATTGTTTGAATTTATCGGAATTCAAACATAATGTTTTGAGAGAAAGACACTCTCGAATTTCAAGTCTTCGCCAGCAGACACTTTTGAATTTCAAGTCTTCATAGACTAAAATTTGGATGAATGAGATTTGATACTCAACCCATTTTACATAAAATACCATAGTTTGAATTTGAGGAATTATATATTTTCTTATGTACATTTATTTGAACATGGTTTGGTTATTAGATAATAGAAGAAAAAAATTAAAAAATCATTTAAATTCAAATATTTTTTTAATACATGTATATATACAGTCTTGTACTTTTAGTTGCTTTTTGTTTTTAATGGTTTTTATCTGATCTTAAGGTTTTACCAACCATTTAAAAGGGCATTCTCTCATTGTACTTGTATTCAATTTCATTCTAATAATATCTCTCTCAATTGTCTTTAATTTTCTCTAAAATTCCTAAATTTGCAAATAATTTGAAATACAAGATATCCAACAAATTGATATTTAGAGCATCGGTTTGAATCTGAACTTTAACCCCATCAATGAAAAATGGAAGTATAACTTCCAATAAATTTCCAGTCAATCTACCAGCGTTCAAGGAAGCGCATTATGGTAAATGTGTGCGTAGATGAAAGGCATATTCAGATTTCAAGATGTGCTTGAAATCGAGAATGATGGTTTCTTGCTATTATAGATAAATGCTACTGAGGCGCAAAGAACTACCCATCATGAAATAAGGAAGAAGAATGAGAAAGGCTTGTTCTTGATCCATTAGTGTTTGAATTTTAATGCCTTTGAGAAGATAATTGAGCAAGAAACAACCAAGAATGTGTGGGATACTCTCAAAAAATTGTATGGAGGAGATGATAAATTAAAGAAATTTCATAGTACTTCTTAAGATTGAATATTTTGACCAATCAAATGAAGTTGTGTGGAGAGAAGATATTTGAATCGTAAAAAGAGGAGAGGGTTATAAGATCTCTACCTGCCATGTTTGATCAAATTGTTGTGGAATTCGAAGAGTCCAAAGATTTATTTAAAATGAACCTTGAAAAATCGCAAGCATTTATTGAAATTCATATGTTGAGGTTAAAATAGAGAAATTCATATAACATGTATGTGCAAGCCTTATACGTTAAATTCTCTAAGAAAATAAACAAGACTCATCAAAGAACAATAAAGGCAAAGGAAGGTGGAAGAAGAAGTGAAACGAGAGTTATATTGCTCGCAAAAACTTAAGAAGTCAAAGTTGGACTAACAAAAATGGTGCTCTTCATAATGATAAATTAAAAAGGAAGGTGGAGATGAAGGAAGTCAAATCCTATTGTTCAAAAGTTTAGACACTATGCTAAGAAATGTTACTTCAACAAAAAATTGAATTTAAATGTCAAGGGTGTAGCATAATTTGCTCATGTTGGAAGTAGTGGCCCCGAATAGGTCATTTTGATGGCTGATTCACATTTGCATGGTGTAGCAATCACATGATTGGCAATAAAAATTGTTTCATCAATCTTGGTAAATCAATCAAGAAATCCTTAGATTTGCAAATAATATCAAGGTCACATAAAAAGGAATGAGAAAAATTCTTGTGAAGAAAAGGGATGAACAAGAATCAATCATATGTGATGCTATGTATGTTTCTTATATGGCAAGTAACTTGATCAACTTAGGTTAATTGCTTAAGAAAAACTACATAACAAGGCTAGAAGAGAAAGTGCTCAAGGTATTTAATGTAAGATCCAAGCTAATCTTGAGAGCACCCTTATACGATTATGACCAATATGCTAGGCAACCATTGTCTTACATCAACCATAATTGAAGATCAAAATTGGATTTGGCAGCAGAGGTATGACCATCTGAATTTCAGAAGTCTCATCCTAATGCTCATGAATAAGATGGTATATGGACTTCCTAAAACCACAATGCCAAAACAGATATGTGAAGAGTGTTTCCGTTCCAACTAAACAAGATAATCATTCAAGCAGGACTTTCCAATGAAGTCATAGTAGGAGTTGGGGATTATGCACTCAGATGTATGTGCCCCCTTAAAGTGAAGTTACTAAGAGGTAATTTCTACTTCTTAACCATCATAGATGAATTCATTAGATACATGTGAATTTACTTGTTGGAGAATAAGAGTTAAGTATTTACCAACTTCAAAAGGTTCAAGCTCCTAGTTAAAACCCCGACTGAATGTGTCATTAAAAGGTAGAGAATAGAGGGTGGTGGTGAGCACACCTTGACTAATTTTTTGAAATTTTGGAATAAGAGAAATTTGAGCATGAAGTCATAGCACCTTACACACCTCAACATAATAGCATTGTTGAGAAAAAGAATAGAAGTATTTTGAACATAGCAAGAAGCATGCTCAAGTCAAATAAAATTCTAAACCATATTTTAGGTGAGGCTACTTCCACTGCTCTCTACATCATCAATACATGTCAAACAAAGAAGCTGAACAAAAGGACACCTTATGAAGTTTACTCAAGCTTGAAACCAAGTGTTGACCATTTCAATATTTTTAGCTCATTATGTTACAGACATGTACCTGAGCAACACAGAAAGAAGCTTGATGATAAAGGTCAAGCCAAGATGTTGGTTGGCTACCATTCCACAAGTGCGTAGAAGTTGTTCTTGCCAAGTGAGAACAAGGTGGTGATTAGTATAGATGTGAAATTTTATGACAACAAAGGATGGAATTGACTGACAATTCGAAGTAATTCAACACAAGAAGGTGACAATTCAAGCCACATATGAACCATTATTCAAGATGATGACTAAAAAGTAGAGTTTGAGCCTACACAACCTCAAGAAGTGACAAAATCTACAAGATCCATAAATCAATCAGATACATTCAATGATTATGAGAGGTTTCCTGATCAAATCATAAGAGCAAATGATGACCTAATTGAAGAAGCTATGATGGCTAAATCATAACCAATTAATCATGTTCAAGCTATGAAAGATGAGAACTTGCAAGGTGAAATGAATAAAGAGCTCAAGTCCATTTAAAATAACAAAATGTGGGAACTGATGAAGCACTCATGTAAGAAAGAAATAAATGTCAGATGAGTTTACAAGTTAAAGTTGAAACGGAACCGTGAAATTGCCAAGTATCTTCAAGAGTCTAAAATTGATTTTAATGAAGTTATGCACTAGTGGCTATACTTGAAACTATAAGATTGGTTGTAGTCATTGCAACATATAGAGGTTGGAAGATGCACCAACTTGAGGTGAAGTTAACCTTCATCAATGGATCTCTACAAAAAGAAGTTTATGTGAAACAAGCACTGGGTTTTGAGGTAAAAGGGCAAGAAGAGATGATGTACAAGGTGAGAAAAGCATTTTGTGGATTGAAACAAACCTCTGAAGCATGGAACAAGAGGATTGATAGCTTCTTGGTTAAGCTCGATATCAACAAGTGAACATCAAAACATGGAGTGTATGTGAAAAACTCAAGTGAGAAAGACATAATCATCATATCTCTCTATGTATAAAATCTATTGGTCATTGGTTCTAATGATTTGAATTAGCAAAGTTCAAGGCAAGCATGGAGAATGAATTTGAAATGTCAAACTTAGGAAATTTGACATACGTCCTATGAACGATAGTTGTGAACACAAAACATGGAGTTTTCTTGCATCAGAATAAATATGTAGAAGACATCTTGAAGAAGTTCAAGATGAGAAATTGCAACCATGCAATCACACCTATGGAAACCAACATAAAATTGAAGAAGGATTCAGAATATGAACAGGTGAATAACACATTATACAAAGATATCATTGCAACCCTGCAACAAACAAAAAAATCAGTCATTTGTCATAGTGTGAGATTGGTTAGTAGATTTATGGAGGAACCAAGGCTATGTCACCTACTTGCTGAAAAAAGGATCGTAAGATTTATTAGAGGTGCAACATACCATAGAATACTCATGCTAAATCATCAAAATACAAAAATGTAAGTCAAGGTTTATGGCTATTCTGAATCAAATTGCAGTGGTAATCAAGATAATAAAAAGAACACATTTTGTTATTTATTTATGCTTGGACCAACACCAATCTCATTGAGTTCAAAGAAGTAAGAAATTATAACTTTGTCTTCATGTGAGGCAGAGTATGTTGCATGTCAAATACTTTGGTTGAAGATGTTACTTAAAGAGTTGAAGTGAACAACTGTGTGCAAATTAATTTGCTAGAGGACAATCAATTATCATTTGATTTGGAAAATTATCCAATGAGCCATGGTAGGAGAAAGCACATAGAAAGAAGGTGTAGTTTCGTAAGGGACCAAGTTGGTAAAGAAAGGTTGAGAATTGAGGATTGTAAAATTGAGTTAAAATTATCAGAAATCTTGATAAAACCCTTGAAGCATACAAGATTTGAAGGCCTTAAAAGGGTTAATGGGAATGAGGAGATTAGAGAATTTGAATTAGGAAGGGTATGAGATATAGTTTTAAAGTGTTTCACTGGTAACTTGTAACACAAGCAAACTGTCACAACTTAACAGTTAAATTTGTTAGTTGATTTTAGCCTTTACCGACCATTTAAAAGGCCTCCTCTCGTTGTACTTGTATTCTCTTCAATTCTAATATATCTCTCTCTCAATTGGCTTTAATTTTCTGTAAAATTCCTTAATTTGCAAATAACTTAAAACACAAGTTATCCAACAATTATATGTGTCTATGTCAATGTTTCATGATTTTTTTTCTTTCTTTTGAAGTTCGATATACGGCCATAGGACCACTAACTATCTCGAAAACTTGGGTTTCATAGTTTAAACATTAACTTCAGAATAATTAATAAAAGTATAACCATACCTGGTAGTTTCAAATAGATTCCTGTACCACCAAATGCACTAGCTTTATTATAACAATGAACACCAGAAATCATGTTAGCTTGACCAGTAATCATAATTCCAATAGCAGCAGAGAAAATCACAACATCAGTGA
This sequence comes from Lathyrus sativus, assembly GCA_963859935.3. NCBI lineage: Eukaryota > Viridiplantae > Streptophyta > Magnoliopsida > Fabales > Fabaceae > Lathyrus > Lathyrus sativus. The sequence continues at coordinate 612,786,919 of OZ012735.1, read as the reverse complement.
TTGCATTATCATTCCCTTGAAGGTTAATTCCAATTCCTGAAAATTTTCTTTCATTTTTGTCACCTCCTGCAGTAATATGCTGTCCAATAAAAGAGTTTCTAATGTATGTTTCATGTCCACTTTTGACTAAAATTCCATTTGTAGTGAAATGTGTGATGTAACAATTGTCTATGTTGATTCTTAGTGAGTTTGTGATTGAAATTCCTCCACCTTTGAAGTTTGAGTCTAGAAAAAGATCCCTGAGAGTTATGTATTCATAGTTGTAGGAGGATGAGGTTGAACCAATGTTTGATAAATCAATTAGATTTTTGTTTGATGGAAAGTTGTTGGAGGCTTTTATTGTTCCTCCATGTATCTGTTAACATCAAATAAAATCAAAGTTAGATGTCAAATTTGATGTCTTTTGAAACACTTATATTATGGACTAAGAAAGAAAAGACAAAAAGACAAAAAAATGATGATTTTTGTTTTGACCGGCTATGATTTCGATTAAGTCACCACGATCGATCACATTTAAATCTTTTGATCTTTGATTGGATAGTCTAAATTTTAACAAAAAATTTGATTTATTTATATATTTATACTATCGAACTTTAAATCAAAATATTCTAATCTCGACTAAAATATCTTAATATGATATTTACTGATAGGACCCTCTGAACACGCATATTTCATATCATGTGCAAACTTTAAGGAATTTTTTTTTTCATTTTATTTTCTAATTATTTAACTAATTATATATTTAGAGAGTATATTATTATTTTTAGAAATACCATGAGATTTCCAACACCAGCCATTGGAAACTGCAAAGGTTTGCTGATCAGGTAATTTCCACCTTGAAGATTAATCTGAGCACCTCCAAGGTCAATTATGTCATTCATCAAAAACCCTTTACTTGGACCTTTTGCAGCATCCGCCATGGCTGCAAGAAGAGCCTCAGTGCTATCTGAATTTCCTGTTGGATCAGCACCATAAGATGTCACAAGGTACTCATGTGGTTTCTTGTGTTCCTGCAATAACATAATAAAATTCTAAAACCATAATTTTGACCGCATTCGTAATTTATAACCTAGTCATAGATTGTGTCCTAACTAAAACTGCAACCGCAATTTAAAACCATGAACTAACTATTACCTGTGATTGCATAGGAGAAGGGGTAGGAGAAGGTGAAAAGGAAAATGGGGGTGAAGCAATGGAATCATGTTTAGTGAAAGTGGTGGCTTTGAATGAATTCATTTGAAGCATAGCTTCATGATGAGTGCCACTAGAAAGAGTCCTAATAGGAAATTTACCCTTATAAGCATGAGTTGCAAAGAAACAAGGCATGATCAGAAGCATGAACCACAATGGAGTTATTCTTACCATTGTGATAGAATAATCAGTTTTGGAAATGATTTTTGTTGAAAGAGAAGATGGAACATAAAATATATAGATTGTGGAATGGTAACTAAGATTTTACAACATATTTATGATATTTTATTATTGATTCATGTACACACTAACATCATTTGGACTATGATTCTAATGATTATTTTAATGGTTTCTCTTTTGATTTATGCAAATATTTGTCCCTTCACCTTGTAGAAAAGTATGTGATGTGTACAAGTTTGACATGGTGGAAAAGAAGTATTGAAAACCGGCTCTTTCGTTGAACTATAATTATGTGATTATGGAATTATTGGAATATGGGTCCCCATTTATGTCATAGACTATAGGACAATTGGTTTGGTTGTTTGGTAGAAAAAAATAGGACATTTTGAGGTGTTAATATTTGACATTCATTATTTGGTAAAAAAATATATTCATAATGAAAATGAGGGACATTCTCACCTTACAACTTACTAGTTACTATTGTGAGTATGAAATAAATCCACAATAGTATACTACTAAAGAGTCTTCAATCTTTACAAGTGAATTTCTTAGATATTTATGAGAAGGTGGAAAATTAAAAATTAGGTATATATTTATATAAAAGTTATTTGTTGATATTTAATATCAACAAAGTATAGCAAATTTCATTGAATTGAATTATCAAGTATAAGTGCTACTTATAGTTGTTTATATGATCTACAATCTAAGCATGGATACATAGGATTAAAAACTCTAACTAACTCCTAGCTGTCACTTTCTATTTATGAAAATCTTATGTAATTAATTAATTTTCTATTTAAGAAAAGTTTGCATAACAAGTTAGTTATTCATCGAACTAACTTGTTAAGTGATTTCATATGTCATTGTGTATTATCCTCCCACAAGTTGGAGAATAAATGTTGTTCATTCTCATAGAAGTACATGGATGAGAAAGAAAATGTTTAGTGAAAAAATCACTAATTTGGTCTTTAAAAGGTATGAGCAACAATTTGGGTAAATTTTTGCTTGGAGCTTTTCTCAAACAATGAGATAATCAATTTCTAGATATTTAGTACGTTCATGGAACACGAGATTTGCAGTTATATGGATAACATTCAAGTTGTCGCAATAGTGAACTGGTAAATTGATTGATGAGAGGTTAAGATCATCAAGTAGATATATAAGTCATTGTAATCACAAGTAGTCGAAGCTAAAGCACATTATTCACCTTATGATGAAGACTTGATACAGTCAACTGTTTCTTTGTGCACCATGAGATTAGAGGTTTACCTAAGAAGAAACATTGGCTTGAGATTATTTTTCATCTTTCTATATAACTTGTCCAATCAGCATCTTGAGAAACTAGTGAGATAAAGAGATGAGTCTCGTGGGAAGATCAGACCTCGATTAAGGCATTGCTTCAAATATCATAGGAGTCTTGTAGTTGCACTAAAGTGGATACTAGATGATGTTTTATTGATGATTTGGCTTAATTAATGTGGGATGAATGTGATGTCAAGGCTTATCGTGGTTTGGTCATGCAAATAGTCAATTAACCTTCTGTAACGAGGAATGTGTGGTGTGCATGACCATTATCATGAAGAAGCTCAATCGAGGGGTCTGTATGCCTCATAACTATTTTAAACCCAAAAAATCATGTGTCAGATAGGAGGTCTAAGAAGTAATTTTGTTAGCATAAAGAGAGACCTTGCTTGGAGTGAGTCATTTCCAATCCAATAAAATGAATTATATCATCCACATATAGCAATAGTAGAATGAATTATTTTGTTTCTTTCTTTGTGAATAAGGAATGTTCAAGATTTTCTTAAACATAATCATTATCAAGGAGGGTGAATGTAAGCTTTACACACCACTTTCTACTAGCTTGCTTAAGGTCATGCAATGAATTCTTAATTTTACACACTTGGTTTAGTTTGGAGGGTTTGATGTCAGAGGAATGGACATGTACACATCTTCTTGGAGTTCACAATAGAGAAACACATTATTTACATCCAATTGATATATGAACTAGTTATTGATAAAAATGAGAGCAATAACTAGTCTGGCCGTTGTTAATCTGACCATTGGTGAATATGTGTCAAAGTAATCCAAGCCTTCAATTTGGTTATAGCATTTGGCTACTAACATTGCCTTAAAATTTTCCATTGAACCATCAATATGAAATTTGACTGAAGTATAAATGAGTTGAGAAGTGATGGTGAGCAGTGGATCACAAAAATGATGTCCCACTCTTAGCCGTTAAATATTTTACTTCAAAAACATTCACAAAAATGTTTATATCTACCTTTCTCATAAGAAAAAAGAGGATGCCCAAAATTTATTGTTCCGTTCGGGAAGTATAAATAAGTTGAGAAGTGGTGGTGAGCTGTGGATCAACGTATCATAGGCGGTGAAGTTGGGGACTTGCAAGGTTAGAACACTAATTCTTAAGTAAGTATGTGGGGGAGAAGAGACAATTGAAATCGATTTTGAAATCTATTACCTGAATTTTGTGCCTTTTCTATATATAGTAGAGAGAAAATAACAAACTCATTATTTGTTAGGAGTGAATTCGACCCAAAATAGTGACCTCTTAAGCCTATATTTTTACTCCGCAAGGTTTGGGTTTGTTACTTTAGCTTTGGTTGCAAGACCATTCTCGGCTTTGTGTTTGTTGGAAGAGCAAAATAAAATGTTTCAGTTATGGGGATTTGTGCATTTAATTTTTTATACTTGAAACATCATTTTGGTAGTGCCGTCATTATGGCTCTCGGGGAACGAAACACTTGAGTGTTGCGCGTGTGTGATTTTGACATGTTTGGTAGGATACATTTCCTTTTGCATGCTACAATATAGTCTTTAAAGCGTTAATGTTGATTTCATTGAGCCTTTTTCCCATTTTTGCAGTTATCTTCTTCTTTGGTGTTTCACTTCTCTGCATCTGAAAAGTTAGTGCATAATGGGTCAAACGTCATAGAAGAGTGCTCACAAATCCTAGATGAATGTTTCATCTTTTAGGATGAATTTGACTTACTCCTCTATTGTTTTTGTTTTTGTTAAAGCATGTGGTCTTTGTAACACCCCACTCTAAACTCTCACGGAAAAATAAGAGAAACAACAGAAAACAGTTTCAGAGTGCAGCAAATAAAGTCCCATGACAACCGTCATGGATGTCACGACCGTCACGATCATGACGAGCCTCAAGGAGCTGTGACGACCGTCACACTCCCAAATTCTCAGACGCATCAGGGTGTCACATTCTACACTTAACTAAAACACATACACCTGCAAAAGATCATTTACTAACATACGTAGCACAAAATTCGGATGAACAAACAACGATAATTTGTTTAACATTTTAATCATGAAACGACATGTTATGATACACTTTCAACGGTTCGTAATAATTAAATTCCATTAAAATTCAGCAAGAAACTATCTTGCATCAATTCACTAAAACAACTATGCATCCAAGCAACATTTGGCATCATCAGAAACAACCAATCTATTTGCCATAGTACTTAATAAAATTCAGCAACAAGGAATTCAATTAAAACAATAACATTAATTGTTCATCCCCCCCCCCAGAGTGCTACGTATCAGAGCGACCAACGACCTTAAATATAAAGCGACACTTTCTTCTGAGTGACCTGCAAATTACCACTAACGGAGGTAACATACAACGTAAAGGGTGAGATATCAACAATATAACATAAGGCATGATAAAAGTCATGTCAGAATATTATCACAGCATTATAATTCCAGCAGTTCGCATAAATATTAGTAATAATAAACTACAACAACTCTTTATTCATAACCACAACAATTATCATCATATCTCAGCAACTCATCAAAACAACTCAACAACGCAACTCAACAATGCGACTCAACTGTGCATATGCATGTGGTACCAGATTGCCATTACGGCCACCAATACTGGCCAACAATTTGCCACTAAGGGCCGCCTATACAGGCCAACAATTTGCCACTAAGGGCCGCCAATACAGGCCAACAATTTGCCACTAAGGGCCGCCAATATAGGCCAACAATTTGCCACTAAGGGCCGTCAATACAGGCCAACAATTTGCCACTAAGGGCCGCCAATACAGGCCAACAATTATGATATGCTATGGGACGCAACTATTATGGACTATAACACAATAACAACAACTGTGCAACAACCGTGCAACAAGGCATCAAACCTACAACCAATTATCCATAACAGAACATCACATTTCGCATATATTATGGACTCACCATTTCAACCTGTTCATATCAGAGAACTACCAACAGTATCGTTCCTACGAATAAGACTCTAACACATTTTCACAGAGAACAATTAAAAACAACCTCGTCTCTACAATTGAGAACTCAACAGCATTTTCATGTCAGAGAACAACTGACAACATCATTACTAAAAATAAGAACTCAACACATTTTCATATACTTTCATACGGGTAATATAACTACAACTTCTAATTTAATTCAATAGGGACATAATAACAACACCTTCTTAATAAATGGGAAAATAGCGCGTGTCGGCACCGTTTCCCAATTTCCCCCAAAACTAATGGCATAACACACTCATTCATACACAGATAGGCATTAACCCTTAGTATTTCTTCAACCTACGAGAACTAACCCCATGATTCAATCCCCTACCTGAAGTCAATCAAGTAAGAGCATAATAACAACCTTTCCTCAACAACTGAGAAATTAGCGCGTGTCGGCGCCGATTCCCAACATTACTACATAGAACTAATGCGTAGACAAACATTAACCCTTAATATTTCTCAATCCACGGGAACATTTACTACGGGAACATTACTACGGTAACATCACTACGGGAACGTTACTATAGTAATATCACTACGGGAACATTACTACGGGAACGTTACTACGGGAACATCACTACGGGAATATTACTACGGGAACATCACTACGGGAACATTAATCCTATGATTCAATTCCCTACATGAAATCGATCATACCCATAGTTATAGAATTGAACCCCACCCTTACCTTTGGAATTGAGGTAAACTCTACGCTTCCGGTTCCCGTTAGCTCTCCGGCGACTCTTCTGCAACTACCGTGAATTCTCTCCGGTGGTTACTTCATCTCTTCTCAACTTCTCTCGGTCACGATCTCTTTTTCCTTTGATTTTGGTTCTGAGCAGTTTTAATGTGTTTTCTCTTTCTCCCAAAATCCCTCTTTTATATTTACTCCAATAATGATCTCTTTTTCCTTTGATTTTGGTTCTGAGCAGTTTTAATGTGTTTTCTCTTTCTCCCAAAATCCCTCTTTTATATTTACTCCAATAATAATAATAATAATAATAATAATAATAATAATAATAATAATAATAATAATAATAATAATATTAAACTCCAATCGTTATTAATAATTCTTACAGTCTAAGGGCATCCACCAACGCCACTCAGACACACCTCCGTAAGGACACACCAACATAAAAAATAACGCCAAGGAGACTAAATAGTTAAAAAGGGGTGTTACAGTCTTGATGACCCCTTTACTGAATTCATTCCATCTTTGTATTGGGGAGTCTACAGTCCCACTGAAGATAAAAGGATATGCAATAAGTATGGAAATTGCACCATTCAATTTTACGATTGCACCATTCCCATTCCCCATCAGCCCTGAGGCTCATGTCACTGTCTGTACTGTTAGGGATGGAGTGGAGGGACAATGGTCCATGTAACACCTTTATTCTACCCCAAAAATATCAAGGCAAAATAACACAGAAATCAGAGTGAATAAATAAATCTCACTAAAAAGCCACTAAAAGGGCGTACATTTCTCAAAGTCATCAAAATAGGTCCATACTCCGTAACTACGGGTTTTTCCCAAAATATATCAAAACATCATAAACAGCGGAACTCAAACATAAATCAAAGTTTTCCTCAAAAAGGAAATTAATCAAAATAACGTCAACAGTATAAAATCAACTCAAGGAACCCAACCCGATGTTACATATCAGAGCAAGACCCTATAAGCTGACCAAAAGACTAAAACGTTGCGTCCACGGCTAAACTGGATCATCTGCATGTTACCCACGTAGAGGTAACATTCAAACATGCAGGGTGAGTAAAAAAATTCATAATAGTCAATGTATAACAATTAATGCATAAACGACATCATAATCATATTCAACACATTCATATCCTCAATTATGCCTCAAAGGCCACAACGTCATAATTTATACACAAAGGCTCATAAATGCAAATGCAACATAGACTCAATGCATGTGGTACCAATCATCACAGCGCGATGGACACTGGGCCATCAACCCTCCATAGATCCCCATCAGTAGGATCGGAGCACATCAAAATACTTCACATCCACACAATGGGATTGAAGTCAAAGCAATCGAATGTACATGAATTCATGATACACACGTCACAATAATAATCCTCACAATACAGCATATGGTGCATCATCATTCATCATACTCATCATCATCACATAAAATCATCATATCTCATGTTATCACATAGTTCATACAATCATGGTAATTTCATCATATTAACTCAATCGATACATCATAGAAAACTATCGTACATCATGTACTCATCACCTAAAAACCACTATCATACTCGGGGTAATCCATCCCAGAAATCCCAGAACTACACATCAAGGCATCGCTGCAAAACGGTCAATTTCGCGAACTCTGCTACATTCGCTGGCTCGCTCTCTAGGCGAGTTGGTAGCGAGTCTTCGCTGGCTTGCTCGCTAGGCGAGCCTGTAGTGAACCTTCGCTGGCTTGCTCGCTAGGCGAACAGAGCGATGACAGCAAAAACCTGTTACGACCAGAACTGATTCCTGTCCAAATACTCATACGATTTACTTACCTAATGCCCCCAAAACATCATTGAAACATCCCCAATGTCATACGGAGATAACGGTGCAAAATCTGTGGTTATTAGGCCAATCTGGCAACATTTGCACTGCCTAAATCACTATTCACTGCAATTGCTCTGAGTGCGTCAGAGTTACTCACATTTGAATATTTCTATTCCTACAAGATCCAACATACAACTATCTAAGATTTTGCCACAAAGGCCTAAGGTTTCCTAATTCTCATGTTTCACATCAAACAGTCAGGGATACTAACCACTAGCCATAACCTCAGAGTCTTATCACTTTCCCTAATTTTCCCACAATCAACCCAAAATACCTTAAATTTTAAATCAACCATAAACACATTGAAAGGCATACATAGAAAACCATGAACAATGATACTCCCCATACCTTAGTCGATTCGCAACTTTCACGATTAACTTTGGGACCTTCTGCCTCCAACCTTTCCTTCAAAGCTCTGGCCACCAAACTTTCACGGTTAACACAAATGAATTCAAATTCCCTTTCAGAACTCTATTTTGTCCAACCTAGTCTTGGGCCTCACAAATTGGGCTTTTCCCTCATTACCCTTACTAACTCCCTCAATTGCCCAAATTGCCCTTATTTCACTTATTTTACATTTAATTAATAATAATACTAATAAATTAATATTATATGTTATTAATCAAATAAATATCTGAAAATGCACATCTTTCCAATATTCACAAAACCACAGGAAATTCACCGAAACATGAATATTCTCAATTAAATAATTAATTAACATATTCCGATTAAATTTGGGGTGTTACAACCCTCCCCCACTTAAAAGAATTTTCGTCCTCAAAAATTACCTGCAGAAAACAGAGTCGGATACGACTCCTTCATCTGATCTTCACGTTCCCAAGTCCAACTTTCTCCAGCTGGTCCTCCCCACAATACCTTCACCAAGGAGATCTCTTTACCTCGTAGCTTTTTCACTTCTCGTTCGTCAACCCGAACAGGCAGCACCTCAATAGTCAAATCATCTTGCACTTGTACATCATCCATCTGAATCACATGCGACAGATATGGAATGTACTTCCTCAACTGAGACACATGAAACACATCATGAAAATTCGCGATCGACGATGGTAAAGCAATCCAATAGGCTACTTCCTCCACCTTCTGCGAAATTTGATACGGGCCAACAAAACGCGATGTGAGCTTTCGAGACTTCAAGGCTCGACCAACACCAGTTACCGGCGTAACTCTCAGAAACACATGATCTCCCTCTTGGAATTCAAGTGCTTTCCTCCTTTTATCATGGTAACTCTTCTGACGACTCTGCGACGCTTTCATCTTTTCACGGATCATCTTGATCTTTTCAGTTGTCTCTTGCACAATTTCAGGTCCGAGCACAACACTCTCGCCTGATTCATACCAACACAACGGAGTTCTACACCTCCTACCATACAAAGCCTCATACGGTTCCATTCCGATACTAGAATGGTAACTGTTATTGTAGGTAAACTCAACTAACGACAAATAATTATCCCACAATCCACCTTGATCCAAAACACAAGCTCTCAACAAATCCTCTAAAGACTGGATAGTTCTTTCTGTCTGTCCATCCGTCTGTGGATGATAGGCAGAACTCAACCTCAACTTAGTACCCAAAGATGTCTGCAAACTCTCCCAGAACCTCAATGTAAATCTCGGATCTCTATCAGACACAATACTCGATGGAACACCATGCAACTTCACAATCTACTCAATATATAATTCAGCAAGCTTCTGCAACGAATAATTGATCCTCATCGGTACAAAATGAGTCGATTTAGTAAATCTATCAACAATTACCCAAATCAAATCATATCCCTTCACCGTCTTCGACAAACTTGTCACAAAATCCATAGAAATGCTATCCCATTTCCATTCGGGAATACACAACGGTTGCATCAGACCTGACGGTCTCTGATGTTCAATCTTCGACTTCTGATAAGTCAAACAAGCATACACAAATTTAGCAATTTCCTTCTTCATACTAGGCCACCAAAACAACTTCTTCAAGTCTTGATATATCTTTGTGGCACCAGGATGAATATTCAACCTGCTTCTATGACCTTCTTCAAGAATGATCTTCTTGATTTCTGGCACATCGAGAACACATACTCTATCTTGGAACCTCATCACACCATTCTCATCGATCCGAAAATCACCTTTGTTACCTTGATTAATTAACGTGAGACGATCCACCAAACTCAAATCAGATCTCTGACCTTCTCTGATATCTTGGAGAATACCATTAGTCAGCTTCAACATACCCAATTTCACACTGTTAGGAGTCTCTTCACAAATCAAACTCATATCTCTGAATTGGTCAGTCAGTTCCAACTCTCGAACCATAAGCAACGACATATGCAAGGACTTCCTACTCAACGCATCAGCCACAACATTAGTCTTACCTGGATGGTAACTCAATTCAAAATCATAATCCTTCAGAAGTTCAAGCCATCTTCATTGTTTCATGTTCAACTCTTTCTGATCAAACAAGTACTTCAGACTCTTGTGATTGCTGAACACTTCGAATCTGGACCCAAATAGATAATGTCTCCAAATCTTCAACACAAACACCACAACGGCCAACTCTAAATCATGCGTAGGATAATTTCTTTCATGAACCTTAAGTTGTCTGGAAGCGTAAGCAACAACCTGACCGTTCTGCATCAATACGCCTCCAAGGCCCATCTTCGACGCATCACAATACACCACAAAGGACTCACTCGGATTTGGCAAAATCAAAATTGGAGAAGTCGTCAACTTCTTCTTGAGTTCTACAAAACTCTTCTCACAAGCAACATCCCACACATAAGTTTGACTCTTTCGAGTCAACTGAGTCAATGGCAATGCCAACTTAGAAAAACCTTCAATAAACCTGCGATAATAACCAGCCAACCCAAGAAAACTTCGAATCTCAGTAGAAGACTTTGGAGCCTCCCACTGCAACACAACATCAATCTTCGACGGATCAACAACAATCCCTCCACTAGAAATCACATGGCCAAGGAAACTCACTTCCTTCAACCAAAACTCACACTTAGACAACTTGGCATAAAGCTTCTTGTCTTTCAAAACCTGCAATATAACTCTTAGATGTTGCACATGCTCTTCTTCAGACTTAGAATATATCAAAATATCATCAATAAACACCACTACAAACTGATCCAAATAAGAATGGAAAATCCTATTCATATACTCTATGAATACGCCAGGTGCATTCGAAACTCCAAACAGCATCACAGTATACTCATAGTGTCCATATCTCGTCCCGAAAGCTGTCTTCGGAATATCATCAGGCTTAAGACGAATTTGATAATAATCAGACCTTAAATCAATATTGCTAAACACACAAGCACCCACCAATTGATCCATTAAATCATCAATCCTCAGAAGTGGATATTTATTCTTAATCGTCACTTTATTCAACTGCCGATAATCCACACACAATCTCATACTATCATCTTTCTTCTTCATCAACAACACAGGAGCACCCCACTGAGAAACACTCGGTCGAACAAACTTCTTCTCAAGAAAATCTTCCAACTGTTTCTTCAATTCCCCTAACTCAGATGCGAACATTAGATAAGGATCCATCGATACAGGACTAGTGCCCGGTATCACCTCAATAGTAAACTCTACCTCACGCTCAGGAGGTAGGTTATTCATGTCGTCTGGAAACACCACAAGAAATTCCCGAACAATTGGTAGTTGTCATACCCAAAATTTATCCTACCCGAATGAATTTGCATTTTGTACATCCGCCCACCAACCATTACTTAGAAAATTCAAAAAAATATATATGTTTTTGGTTATTATAATAATTGAAGTCCTTAGTCAGACAGACCCTATTTCAAGGTCACGGTCAGAGTATGCTTATTCAGACGGTGTGTGTTCAAGGCTGCAAATCAGACTCAACTTAAGGATTATTTTGGTATGTGTATGTTTAGTACAGATTAAAATCAGAACAGTTATGGATAAATCGAGTTCTCAGGCCATGCCAATACAAGTTCTTCATTGATGATAAGGTTTAACATAAAAATGTTAGTTATCATTACTCAAAAGTAGTCAAGTGCAGAGAGTGGTTCATTGGAAGTCACATTTGTTTTGAGATCCTAATTCTTCTGAAATGCTTCATGGTTATTTTACTTCTCGGGGTTAGTTTGGAGATTATTGAAAGCTACTTTTTAGCACAATTTCTTTTCTGGATTTCATTCCAGTGGGTGTTAATTTGGAGAATACAATTGAAATCATTCATGGTCAAATAAGCCTCAAGCCAAAATTCAAGAAGGACCACATAGCATTATTACCAAAGATTTCATCAAGGGTGGTGGTGAGGAACCCATTTTACCAAATCCACGATGCAAGTTGTTCAAAAGATGGGAAAGATTATAAAAATTCTTCACTTCGAGGAGCCCATTCAAAATTCCTTAGTCCAAAAATCACTAATAGTAACGAAAGGGTTTGGTTATTTGCAAAACAATAAAAAGCCAATTTAGATGTTATCATCTTTAAACCCCTACATTACATGAGATTGGAAAATGATGATAAGAGCCTTATGTCAGTACAGCCACAACAATACTTATGTTCTAGCTACACCAGTTTTTTGGAAAGTGCTGAGGTGATGACAGCAGTATGATTCCCGCGTATAACGCATTGCCAACTGCACCAATTTTGCTGTGAAAGTTCTAGCTCCATGACCCCACGCGAAGACTCTGTACAACACAACATAGAATGAGGAATGTGATTCTCGTACCGCAAGGGACGTCCACCCAGAATGCTCACACAGCCAGTTCAAAATTCTCAGCTGACCTGCACATGAAATTGGCAAATGGTACAGTTCAAAACAAACCTCACGCAAGAATGTATCTTCCAAGTTGTTCATAATTCTCGCTCCGGACTTGCGCGTCACGCATGAAAAGAACCGAGAAAATCAATTGAAGAAGTTTTGAAAAAATGGAACAAGTTTAGACACGAGCAACATACCATGGTTAATATGATTTCTTTTGTTATAACAAGCTCCGCTGTCTTTACCAGCCGCAATGTGTCACGCACTATTCTGGTTTCTCAAAAACCATAAATTCTACAGCCTCCATCCTGTACCGTCCAATCTACAATCGTACACTCCACCCCATTTTTCCATTTCACAACATAAAAACTGCAAGAAACAATTCAAAAGAAAACGTAACCAACAAGCCACAGTAAAAACTTGCAAGGAAAAATTTCAGAATGGAAATTCAATAAAGACAACAACCTCTTCATTCTGAAAGAAAATTGCTCAGAAAAAGAATGGCTCCTAAAATGGAACTTCAACTTCACAACACCAATAACAAGCAACGATTATCACAGATTTTCCCGTCGAACCAACAACACTTCCTCGTTGAATTGCTCTTTACCTGTAACCAGACAAAAAGGTGTCACTACTACAGCAACAACAACATTAGCCTCATCAGAAGCTGTATTAGCAGAGAACCTAGACCAAGCAAACAAGATGTTACTCGAGATTTCGCAGCTCTCGACTCCTTTCGGGACATCGGCACAACGAGTAGCAACTTATTTCTCTGAAGCAATTTCTGCAAGATTAGTGAGTTCATGTTTAGGAATCTACGCAACACTTCCAGTTTCATCACACACACACCACATAATCAAAAAGTTGCTTCAGCTTTCCAAGTCTTCAATGGAATCAGTCCATTTGTGAAATTCTCTCATTTCACTGCTAACCAAGCTATACAAGAAGCATTTGAAAGAGAAGTTAAGATAATTGAGAATCCAAAACAAGCACTGTGAACACACCAGGCCAACCTACAAATGGACAGCAAACCGTCTTTCCACATACCTGACTTGTAATACGCACAATACGCCGTACACAAACCATACAACAAGCTCTCGCCTCCAAATTGTGCCTGCATCAACATAACACAAGACAATTTACCCGCAAAACTACAAACAGAGGGAATCAAGTATCAGCTACTACAATGAGACACTAACGGATAAAACAAGCATGGCTCAAAGTTTGGTTATGGCATGCCTGCATAAAACAGCACCAGACTGCTAAGCAAACAGTGGACAGTAGTAATGTATCAAGCTCGGTAGATTGGCTCAGAGTCTAACCACATATACGGATCACGACCTCTATTCAATGTCGACGATGTCGATTACTCTGTTCGGTTCTGTGCTACTGTGAGTGTGTTGCAATCATGTTAGCCACAATCCGTCTTGTATTAGTACCGCTACTCCAGGCTTTCTTTTCGTCGCATCGTGTTTCAAATCCAATTCAGTTTTGTTTGTTTAGTACGACAATATTGGTTGTGCGACACAAACAGCTCCCAGCAGCTACGGTAGGGAGGTTTTGCTTCTTTCAACTAGAACGATTTCACCGCATCGTAAAAAGAAAGCAAGCGAAATACCTGCATCAGAATAGAGTTACAACCATCACAATTTTTTATGCAGCAACAAAAAGTGAATATCAGTGGATTGATACAAAAAGGGCGCACGCACCAGCTCTGCGGGACCAACCGTCATCGCCTGCAGCATACCAGACAAAATGAATAAAATTATGAATTGTTGAAAACCATTACACAAGTAGCTTGCACATCCCTTTTATGTGATGCACACCCTCGACTTTTGCTTAATCAATACTCCTCAACCGAACCTACACAACATGGCAGCAACAAAATTCACAAGCTATCACTTAACAGAAATACATTGGTATCCCACCATCTCTACGAACTTTGAGCTATGGATGGACTTGATCAAATACTTGAAGCATAGGCCACACAAAAAATTCACAGACCTTGAAGACACACAATGTTCACCTATCATTCTCCCCTTCACAATAAACCTTTGTTAGCTAAGCTTCACAACAAACTTTTATCAGCCAAGCTTCACATGTTCAACGGTAGGAAATTAAGCTCGAGCCCATATCAAGCCGAATGCACCAGCCATTACCTGCGAAAATCATGCAAGAATCACTATAACATGTTCAGCGCAAACAATACCAAACTGCGCATGCATCCTCCCATGAGCAATGGACCAAAGCATAATCCGAAGAGATTAAATGGCATTACATACCATCTATGACTCCAATGTATGCTACGGCTCTTGGATGTAACTCAAAGCTCTTGCTCCCGTTATCGTCCTTCACACCAACGCTGCCGGCATCCGTAAAGTGTTTGAAATCATAAAAAGCAATAAACACATGAAAGAAGATACAGTCATAGTCAGTTTACAACTCAGGATTAGAACACGAAACCAAGGAGTTATCTACATAAAGTGATGGGGACAGTCAGAGTTCGAGTTTTGCCCTCATACTCGTGCGTAATCAGTTAAACCATGTAAATTCTATGTTGAGACTTCAACATGCTGCCAAAAGCTGATTCACACACCAAGAAGTAGTAGCCCTGCAAAACATGTGGGAACATGGATTAATAGGATTCAGTTATGAAGAAGCACCTGAGAACCTTAAAGAAAGAAATGTGAAAATTCCAAGAACAAAGTTTGATATCTGATTTACCTCAAAAGGCATAGTGCTGAGGGCATTCAGACTTTTGCACTCATTCGGCTGGCGTTCCTAAGATATTCAGGGAATGGAATACCAGTGAAACTACCAAGAAGTCTGCAAAATGTTTACTCTTAAATTCGACTCGCTTCCTGTACTCAATCTGCCCCAGCTACACCTACACCTGCACAAAAGTCATTACATCAGTTCCATGTGAATCATAGCGGCACCAAGGCTTCACGCGATGGACTTCACGCGGCAAACTCGTCATTTCTTTTTGCACTCACCACCAGAATAAAATCTGACATATAAACAAGGAGAATTCATATCAGATAACAGACGCATAAGGATTCATATTAAGAATTTGTTCTCATAATTTGGTATACCTGCATAAAGAAAAAAAACAATTCAGTACAAAAGGAGAGATGTAATTTTACACAGTATGAGATAATGTGTGTATATTAAAATAACAAGTCAAAATTAAGGGAATGGCAAGAATACCAATTTTGAAGCCTATGCTGCTGCAGCTTGTTGCTACACTCTAAAGTGATATTAAACAACAACAGGACAAAACCTGCTAGCCTGTACAAACCTGCAACAACAACAGCCAGGATACATCAAAAAGGAAAGAAAATTAAAGAGAAAGAGAAAGAGATTTGGAACTTACTTCACAAACCTCCTTAAAATCAAAAAAACCTAATCTGAGAGGAGGCCTCCAAACCCTAGTCACAATGCCAGCCGCCCCATTTTCCTCATCCATCTTGACCATTCTCCTGAAAAACAGAACAACAACAGTCATTTAAAAGGACCCCTCCACCTTCATCTCTCTGGACTGGGGGAAACATCTTGAGCTGAACCTTAACTTATCCTTCAATCTTCAACTCTCCTCTCTGATTCTTCTTCCACCTTCAGCAAACATTCAAACTTGAAGTTTCTCCATTAATCTTCAAATTCCATTATCAAACTCCAACCTCCATATTCACCATAAACCAACTACCTCCTTCAATTAACTCACCATTAGCACATCCATCAACTCATCACCCCAAAACCGACAGCCTCCATATTCAAACCCTTACACCACCGTTGATGAGCTTTCTCTGAAACAAAGCTCTAAACACCATCACCGTGAAATAAAAACCAAACAACCTTAAAAAACCAGCAAACAACACACAATCAAAATGCAGAAACACCCTACCCCCACTACCGTCTTCAAACTAAAATCACACGAATCACCTTTCAGATTTCGTTTTCCCTGTTCTCCATCAGCCGTCGAAACCGCACCTCAAATCGAATAACCCCAACCATTTAACCCTCTTCTTCTGCAACCTCTAACTCCGAACTCTCTTCTACCGCCATATATGTCACTTTCTGCGAAACCCATAAACCCAATCGTTCTTATTCAAACCCCAAATCAATCTAACAACCCAAAGAAAAAACTGAGAAAATGGAGATGAACAAAGGGACGAGATTGAGATGAAATCGAGATGAGAGGAGGAAGAATTGAAAACATACGCAAACAGGTGAAGGTTGGACGAGCGAGTTACGCGGATTGTCATGTTAAATTATTGATACTTGATTTGTGAATTTGGGTCTTCTCGGTGAATCGTCCATTTGAGGGATACAATGTTAGCATCTGTTTATTTTGACATAACCTGGGATTTCACTTATCTTTTTATTTTTTTTTTACTTTTTTTGTATTTGACATATCAGATTGAGAACTGGGCTGGGAGGCCCAGGGTACACGATTTCGGCACCCCCTCCTTTTTTTGGTCACATTGTTGTTTTGGAGTGATGGGTTTCAATAAGCCCAAAGGATCCCCTTGTTTTTTTTAATTTTTTTTTATTTCCTTTTTACTATTCCATTTAATAAATCCCATTTAGTTTTAATTATCTCGCTATTAGTATCTTTATTTTATTTTTTTTTAGTTGTCGATGACGAAGTTTCCGCCGTTTAGCCGTCAAAATATTGACGTGAAACAAAGGATCTGAGACCACTTGTTTTTCTCTGATTTTATTTTGATTTTTAGATCAATGAAGTCTTTTATTCGTAAGCGTCGCGTATTGAGGTTGATAACCTTCTCGATTTCAAATCTATGGTGAATGACCATTGGGGTCATTTCCCGTACTTTGGGATCGTGATAGGCTACCTTCGATTAATCGGCATTATGTTTGCGATTAAGACGAGATCCTTTCTTTCATATCCCGTTTCGATTCACTAACCATTGAATTTAATTTCTGTTGAATATTATTGTGGATATTATTGTTATATTATCTTACTATATTATTGTCACATTATTTATTCATGCTATTATTATCATATCATATTTATTCATATTTATTCACCCATAATCGAAAACACTTAATAAACTATCGAAATCCTAAAAGCCAAATAGGTGGACTGTTGAATCATTGGTTATTTGCAGGTATCTTAATTTTAAGTCGTGCCCGACTTTGCTCAAGGCGTAGTTTAGGACACAAATTCACACACACGGCTTTCTCTTGGGCTACCTGACAATGAGACCCCTTTATTTCGTGCAATCCCGTGTAAATTACATGTATCCCTTCCCCATTCAGATGTATGTCTCGCATTTCTTTGATTATTAGTTAATCTCCTAGGAGCACCCATAGGGACTAGAGCGGATTCAAACTATTTTCAAACTAATTCTCGATTCATCATCGAGCCACTTTCAAACAACCCGTAAGTCGAGTGCTCATACGCATTCGCCATCAACCTTTTACAACTTGACCCTTGATGCGTAAGTCAAGCCGGTCTCTTTTTCAAACAATTTCATTTTCAACACGCTTTGCACGCGATAATGAGTCAAACCCTTGATCCAACGTCAAGAGGATTTTCAAAACAAACTATCAATCAATTAACAACTATTTAATTCTTTTCAAGGTGTAAAGAGTAGGTTCAAGTCTTTGATCTTGCTTTCAGTTGTTTACATGCGAGTTGTCTTATTCGGGTGTGAACAGTTGACGCCTCTAAATAACATTAACAACTTGACATCGTTCAACCATTCCCAACTCAAACAACTTTCCTTTCACAATGAAAAAGAGATTGTTCCAAGTCTTTGGTCTGCTCTCCCGATTATTTGGAGTTTGAGAAGTCTTTCTTAAGCTTCAATTAATCGTCATCATTTCAACCTCATCCTTTCAAATACAACTTCTCTTACGATGAAAAAGAGAGTGTCCCAAGTCTTTGGTTCGCTTTTCCGACTACTTGGATCCGAGAAGCCTTTCTCAAGCTTCAAGTAGTCGTCATCCGACTACTCTTCATCCCAAACACCATTCAAACCTAACATTATTCTTCAAGATGAAAAAGAGAGTGTCCCAAGTCTTTGGTTTGCTCTCCCGATTACTTGGGTACGAGAAGTCTTTCTTAAGCTTCGAGTAATCGTCATCCGTACCCATTTCAATCTCATTCAAATCCTTTTCCTCTTCGTGGTCGTTACCACGAACTACGAACGCTCTGATTCTTCATTCACTCTTGAATGTAAGATACGTAGGCACAAGATCGCGATGATCTTGGCGAGCACAATCCCCTTCATTTCCCATTTCCCTTCTCCTTCCCCGTAGTCGAACTACGACGCTCTGATTTCTCACTCTCGTCTGAATGAGCATACGTAGGCACAAGGGCCCCAATCCTTGGCGAGCACCCTATCTTCTAACCACTCCCTTTCCCTTAGCGTCCTCAGCCTTTATAGTACCTTTTTAGCATTTAGTAGCGAGAAGAGAAGAATTAAGTTTAGCTAACATCCATTAACTCGAATTAAGAGGTTCCCGTCGAGTACGACGGACGTGAGGGGTGCTAATACCTTCCCCTCGCGTAACCGACTCCCGAACCCAGGAATATGGTTGCGACAGCCGTGTTCCTTCCGTGTTTATGAGGTTTTCTCGATATTTTCCTCTCCCGTTCGTTCGGGAAAAATAAAGTTCGGTGGCGACTCTGTCGAACCGCATTTCCCGCGCCTTTTGCGCGAGGGTCGTATGTTCGAATGAATTTTTCGAGGTGCGACAGGTGGCGACTCTGCTGGGGAATTTGCTCCATGCAAGAGAGAGTCGAGCCTATCTTAGTTTGAGTTGTTAGCTTTTTGTTTTTATTTTCTTCTCGCTTGTTTATTGGTATCCTTATCTTGGCTAGCTGTTCTTGTGGCATTGTGGGGTTGTTCTTCTTATGGTTACTTTGTGAGATGGCTCTACACCCGAGTCCGAGTATAACCCTAGGATTAGGATGGTGGTTGTGTAGTGGAGACTTGCGTGGAGTCTTTCACGTTAAGTTGAAGCGAAAACCCCGCTTGGAGTAGATTCCTTGGAGATGTTGTTGTTGTGGTGAGTCTTTGCCATGACAATAATGTTTTCAAGTCTGAATCGTTGATCCCAAGGACCATAAACCATTTTATCCATGGTGGTTGGTAGTGTTAATTCTTTGTGAATTAATACGAACGCCCCAATCAGATGAGATCCCTTGAACGTATTACTTCCTTACAGTAATATTTTCAACCTCGATCTATGACTCTGAGAACCCTTTTCTAGAATTCGTGTGTCGATGGTTGTGTAGTTGATGCCTCCGAGAAGTCTTTCTCGTGTGGAAGATACGAGAACCTCACCTAGAGGAGATTCTATTGAGGATATTATCGTCGTGATGAGGCTTTGTCATGGCAGTAATATCTTTGAAAGATGTCCATGACTTTAGGCACCTACCCGTTTTAGAATCCTACCCGTGGGGGTTTCTTTGAGCAGTGACCGTGATCCTTGAACCGTTCACCTAGCTAAATCTCAGAATGGTTTGAATTTGTGATCCTGTGATCCTGGATCTTGCATCTTCCATTGCATATCATTTGCATTGCATCTCATTTGTTGTGCATCTTTCGTTCTCCTTCCTTCATCAGTTTCTCATGTTTCTCTTTCCTTCATATTCAGTAAATCAAGCTGAGTCCTCGACACCAGTATGCAACTAGAGCCAATACAAGACGAATGATGGAGCAGATTCAACAGGAGAAAGCTACCTTCAGGGAAGAGTTGGATTCTATGAAAGGAAAGATTGATCAGATCCTCGAAGCCATCCACGCGGCCAGAAGAGAGGAAGAACAGCGTGAAGCTGCTGCTGCCGTCAACAACAATGGTCAAGGACAAGGGTCTACTGCCATCCCTTTGGTCCCAATTCCAAATCCTCATGGGATGCCGTTGAACTTCAATAACGCAGCCGAAGGGAACACTTCTCATCCAACCCCAGCGCCCGGAGTTACCATTGGAGCTATCCCGCAGGCCCAGCCTGCTGCTGTGCAAATCCCAGCTCCCCATACCGAAGATACTCTGATGGATCATTATGACGACATTCAGAACTATCATGCCGCTATCCCCATTTCCAGTCCTGTCACTGTTCAGGATTCAGAAGCCATGAAGATGTGCCGAGATCTAGCCGAGAAACTCCGAGCCATGGAGGGGCACAGTTCAAATTCTTTCAGCGCTTTGGAATTGTGCTTGGTGCCTGATGTTGTCATTCCTCCCAAGTTCAAGGTGCCCGAATTTTCGAAGTACAAAGGTCTCAGTTGTCCAAACATTCATCTGAAGATGTACTGTCGCAAGATGGCTGCCTATGCCAGAGATGAAAAGCTCATGATCCATTGCTTCCAAGACAGCTTGTCTGGGGTATCACTCGAATGGTATATGCAGCTGGAACGTAACAGCATGCACACTTGGGCCGAGCTAGCTGATGCATTTGTCAAGCAGTACAAATACAACACCGATCTTGCTCCAAATCGTACTCAGCTTCAGAGTATGACTCAAAAGGACAACGAATCCTTCAAGGAGTACGCGCAACGATGGAGAGAGTTAGCCGCAAGGGTTCATCCACCTCTTGTTGACCGTGAATTGATTGACATCTTTATGGGCACTTTGCAAGGCCAATACTATGAGAAGTTGATCGGTAGTGTCTCCGCTGGATTCTCTGACTTGGTTATCATCGGTGAGAGAATTGAAGAAGGGATGAAGAGTGGAAAGATCCCAGGAGGTTCCAACAACCAGGCTAATGCCAAGAAGCCTTTCAATGGATACAAGAAGAAGGAGGGCGAAACAAATGCCATCTTTTTGCAGAAAGGGCAAGCTTCTCAACAGGCTCCTGTTCCTATGCCTTATCAAGTTCCCTATTATCAATACCCGTATGTTGCTGCTGTGCAATATGCTCCAACGCCTTATCAGCCAGCTGTTCAAGCAGTGCAAGCTCAGATGCCACGGCAACAGGCTCCTCAGCAACAAGCCTACAACCAGCAAGGATATCAGTATCCTCCTCAGCAACAGTAGATGCAAGCAACTCAGCAACGACAAGGTACTCGCCCACAGCGTCCGCAGAGAACATGGAGACCAGATAGAGTCTTTGGTCGTCTACCAATGACATATGCCAAAATCTTTGCTCAGTTGATGGAGAAGAAAGCTGTTGTTCCGAGAGATTTGGCTCCTCCAACTGTCATTCCTGCCGATTACGATGCAAATGCTCATTGTGAGTTTCATAAGGGCGCTCCAGGTCACACCATTGAGGACTGCAGGGCTTTTAAGCACATAATTCAAGACATGATCGATAGGGATGCTATCAACTTCAATGGGAAGTCTCCAAATATCATCAACAATCCGATACCACCAGTCAACTAGTGCCAACATCAGATCAATTCCAGTCAAGTTCATTCCTCGAAGAAGGCCGCCATGCTGCCATTTCATTATTCGCAGTTCTTATATTTTGTCTTTGTTTGTTTAAGTATTGTATGCTTTGAACAATTGCCATTCGTATTTGGTTTTCATTAATGTATCGTTTATGCATGTTTTGAATTAGTTATGTCGTATTCACTCATTTTCATTTATCACCGACACATTTATTCACTCCACTCTATTCACTGTTGTTTAGCGTGATTTGAGGGAGGATGATGAGAACGAGATACCCATAACTGCAAACCGTATGCTTTCAGACCGAATCTCGTCAATGATGTACAGGCATTGCTTCAGTCCCCCAAACACTGGAGATATAAGGAGTTAATCCCTAGTAAACCACTTCGAGCCTAGAAGTAGTAGTTTCCTTCGGATATTCAAACCTTTACACTCAACCTGGGGCAGGGTAGTGTTCAGTTAATTCAACCCCGCACTCGAATCAACAAGCAAAATTCAGGAGATGACTGTTTATCAATGACGCATGACATGGCAGTCACAACCTTCCAACAAAATCCAAAGAAAAAACATCAAAAGCCTGCTAAGTCAGACACCTTAGAGGGGACTTAGGCAAAATCAAGGCAATCCCGATGGATCTGACAAGCAAGGTCAATCCATGCAAAAGTTAGGGATCAAAAACAAAAGTAAAGGAGGACCCCGAAACCCTCAACAAAAACAAATAATATTCAGTGGCCACCCAAATCAAAAGGGGCACTGACATCCATCGAAAAACCAAAATAAGAGACTGCCACGACAAGCAAACCTTGAATCATCAAGTTTATACCGTCGAGACAAGTGTAGAATTAACTAAGCGTAGGACTGGAGATCATTAAGAAGAATGGATGGGTACAAATTATACTTTTAGCCTAGCATCCTTTGTTTCATAACCGTGAACCAGACCACGTTATAGCCCTCGAAAGACCTAATTGAGGCGAGGTTTATTCTGAAAGCATACTATTGCGAGGTTGCGTAACCTGACTCCTCACATGATTTCTAATCATCAGCATTGGTGTCATTATCCTTGCAATATCTTTTAAACCAATCAAAGTTAGCATAATGTTTGGGCTAACTGTCCATTCGCCTCACTACCACGACACTCTCAATAAATGACACACTTTTTCAAAACTTACATTAAACTTTGCATTAATATTACCATTTATGAATGTACAATTTTAATTGTAAATCAGTGCTAGGTATTCAAAGACATCTCAACAAGGAGCAATCAGGGAGGAACCTGGCTTTCAGTGGTGTACACGAGACAAGATTGTTTCAAAGCCCACAGGCGGGGGCAAAGCATTCAACAGCTCGAGCAGGGGCAAGTCATCCGAGTTCAACTTCCATATGTCAGAACTGGTTAATCTGGAGCAGGCCATTACCATGTTCAGACTGGGGCAAGACCAGGTCGTCCTGACCATCAAGCAGAGTTGCAACCTTTTCTGAAGGAAATTCACAATAAACTGCCAAATACCCAGACTTGGGGCATATAGAGTATCTTCGTCTGCTTCAATCATGGCATCTTCAACAATCTGCGTGTCGAGGAAGTCAATCCCTCCCACCACCCGAAGTCCAATTTGCATTGGCAACTTCCAGAGTCCACCACACTGGCGTCTCCCAGCATTTCCAATTACCTGTCTGCAATCATATGCATCATACGCATCGCATTCGACCTCATAAATATCTTGCATCATATGCATACTCCAATCATACTATACTTCCCCAGTTCTTGCATCTCCGCGCGTCAGCATTTGCATTTGCACTTCCATCCGTTATGGAACATCATATCATCAAGCATTCACATATGCAAGTCAAGGTCCAGGATCAACTTCGAAGAAACTTCAAAACAATCATCAGCCCAATCAGGGGCATTTTTGCAAGATTGTGGGTTTGTCCCACGATTTTCAAGAGCTTCAAAGCATTCATCAGCCTAGTCAGGGGCAATCTTCTGCAATTGTGGGTTTCTCCCACAAAATTCAAAGGATATTCAAAACAAGATTCAGCCCAGTCAGGGGCATTTTTTTCAAAGACCATGGGCGTCTCCCATGACGTATTTCAAACTCGTGGTTGATCAGATATGCAAATCAACATTCACCCGAGCAGGGGCATCTTCAGCAAGACCATGAGCGTTCCTCATGAAGTTGTTCAAACTTTTGTTAGGCAAATCCAAGAAGTTCAGTGCAAGATCCAACCCGAGCAGGGGCATCTTCAGCAAGACCATGAGCGTTCCTCATGAAGTTGTTCAAGCTTTTGTTGAGCAAAACAAGACATCAAGATAAACTTAGCCCAGTCAGGGGCATCCTCTTCAGAATTCATGGGCGTAACTATGAAATCATTTCAGCAAAAACGATGATCTCCAAACAAGACGGTGGGCGTACCCCGTTGACTCATTTCAATTCAATCTTCTTCTCGGGGGTTCCCCAATGAGTTGTACCCAGCAAAGCGTGACCGTTGTCAATTGCCTTCCTATCATCCTTTTGGTGATAGTCGAACTTCGTCAGTTCAACCTAGCCTGCATCCTTTTGGTGTTGGTAAACCTCAAATCTGTGTTTGTCCTATCATCCTTTTGGTGGTAGTGGCTGGTGTGTGTTTCGCTCTATCATCCTTTTGGTGGTGGGTCTGGCATTTCGTCGATGTCAGATTGCGCGATATTTTGTTTGTGTTCGCTCCGTCATCCTTTTGGTGAGGGGTCTATCATGGTCATTAATGATAGATTGTGCGATGTGTTTTATGTTTCGCTCCATTATCCTTTTGGTGGTGGGTCTGGCATTTCGTCGATGTCAGATTGTGTGATATTTTGTTTGTATTTCGCTCCGGCATCCTTTTGGTGATAGTGACTGGTGTGTGTTTCGCTCCGTCATCCTTTTGGTGGGGGGTCTATCATGGTCATTAATGATAGATTGTGCGATGTGTTTATTTGTGTTCGCTCCATCATCCTTTTGGTAGGGGGTCTATCATGGTCATTAATGATAGATTGTGCGATGTGTTTTGCGTTTCGCTCCATCATCCTTTTGGTGGTGGGTCTGGCATTTCGTCGATGTCAGATTGTGCGATATTTTGTTTGTATTTCGCTCCGGCATCCTTTTGGTGGTGGGTCTGGCATTTCGTCGATGTCAGATTGTGCGATTGTGTTTATCCTATCATCCTTTTGGTGATAGTGATTGGTGTGTGTTTCGCTCCGTCATCCTTTTAGTGGGGGGTCTATCATGGTCATTAATGATAGATTGTGCAATGTGTTTATTTGTGTTTCGCTCCGTCATCCTTTTGGTGGGGGGTCTATCATGGTCATTAATGATAGATTGTGCGATGTGTTTATTTGTGTTTCATTCCGTCATCCTTTTGGTGGGGGGTCTATCATGGTCATTAATGATAGATTGTGCGATGTGTTTATTTGTGTTTCGCTCCGTCATCCTTTTGGTGGGGGGTCTATCATGGTCATTAATGATAGATTGTGCGATGTGTTTTGTGTTCGTCCTATCATCTTTTTGGTGGTAGTGACTGGTGTGTGTTTCGCTCCGTCATCCTTTTGGTGAGGGGTCTGTCATGGTCATTAATGATGGATTGTGCGATAGTTTGCTTGAGTTTCGCTCCGTCATCCTTTTGGTGAGGGGTCTATCATGGTCATTAATGATAGATTATGCGATATTGTGTGAGTGTGTGTTTCGCTCCGTCATCCCTTTTGGCGATAGCGACCTGTTGCTATTTATCCACAGTTTGCTCAGAGGCATACCTTATCCCGCATCTTCAATTCCCGGGCATTTCTTCTCTTTTCGGACAAATTCAGGATTTTTCTTCATATCTATTTGTCTTCTACCTCGAAAGAATGAACCCCATAGCAGTTCATCTTACTCGGTCTAAGCCAATTAGATAGGGGCATCTGTCATACCCAAAATTTGTCCTACCCGAATGAATTTGCATTTTGTACATCCACCCACCAACCATTACTTAGAAAATTCAAAAAATATATATATATGTTTTTGGTTATTATAATAATTGAAGTCCTTAGTCAGACAGACCTTATTTCAAGGTCACGGTCAGAGTATGCTTATTCAGACGGTGTGTGTTCAAGGCTACAAATCAGACTCAACTTAAGGATTATTTTGGTGTGTGTATGTTTAGTACAGATTAAAATCAGAACAGTTATGGATAAATCGAGTTCTCAGGCCATGCCAATACAAGTTCTTCATTGATGATAAGGTTTAACATAAAAATGTTAGTTATCATTACTCAAAAGTAGTCAAGTGCAGAGAGTGGTGCATTGGAAGTCACATTTATTTTGAGATCCTAATTCTTCTGAAATGCTTCATGGTTATTTTACTTCTCGGGGTTAGTTTGGAGATTATTGAAAGCTACTTTTTAGCACAATTTCTTTTTTGGATTTCATTCCAGTGGGTGTTAATTTGGAGAATACAATTGAAATCATTCATGGTCAAATAAGCCTCAAGCCAAAATTCAAGAAGAACCACATAGCATTATTACCAAAGATTTCATCAAGGGTGGTGGTGAGGAACCCATTTTACCAAATCCACGATGCAAGTTGTTCAAAAGATGGGAAAGATTATAAAAATTCTTCACTTCGAGGAGCCCATTCAAAATTCCTTAGTCCAAAAATTACTAATAGTAACGAAAGGGTTTGGTTCTTTGCAAAACAATAAAAAGCCAATTTAGATGTTATCATCTTTAAACCCCTACATTACATGAGATTGGAAAATGATGATAAGAGCCTTATGTCAGTACAGCC
Organism: Lathyrus sativus; assembly: GCA_963859935.3. Classification (NCBI taxonomy): domain Eukaryota; kingdom Viridiplantae; phylum Streptophyta; class Magnoliopsida; order Fabales; family Fabaceae; genus Lathyrus; species Lathyrus sativus. The sequence continues at coordinate 612,759,746 of OZ012735.1, read as the reverse complement.
ACAACAATACTTATGTTCTAGCTACACCAGTTTTGTGGAAAGTGCTGAGGTGATGACAGCAGTATGATTCCCGCGTATAACGCATTGCCAACTGCACCAATTTTGCTGTGAAAGTTCTAGCTCCATGACCCCACGCGAAGACTCTGTACAACACAACATAGAATGAGGAACGTGATTCTCGTACGACAAGGGACGTCCACCCAGAATGCTCACACAGCCAGTTCAAAATTCTCAGCTGACCTGCACATGAAATTAGCAAATGGTACAGTTCAGAACAAACCTCACGCAAGAATGTATCTTCCAAGTTGTTCATAATTCTCGCTCAGGATTTGCGCATCACGCATGAAAAGAACCGAGAAAATCAATTGAAGAAGTTTTGAAAAAATGGAACAAGTTTAGACACGAGCAACATACCATGGTTAATATGATTTCTTTTGTTATAACAAGCTCCGCTGTCTTTACCAGCCGCAATGTGTCACGCACTATTCTGGTTTCTCAAAAACCATAAATTCTACAGCCTCCATCCTGTACCGTCCAATCTACAATCGTACACTCCACCCCGTTTTTCCATTTCACAACATAAAAACTGCAAGAAACAATTCAAAAGAAAACGTAACCAACAAGCCACAGTAAAAAATTTCAAGGAAAAATTTCAGAATGGAAATTCAATAAAGACAACAACCTCTTCATTCTGAAAGAAAATTGCTCAGAAAAAGAATGGCTCCTGAAATGGAACTTCAACTTCACAACACCAACAACAAGCAACGATTATCACAGATTTTCCCGTCGAACCAACAACACTTCCTCGTTGAATTGCTCTTTACCTGCAACAAGACAAAAAGGTGTCACTACTACAACAACAACAACATTAGCCTCATCAGAAGCTGATCAGCAGAGAACCTAGACCAAGCAAACAAGATGTTACTCAAGATTTCGCAGCTCTCGACTCCTTTCGGGACATCGGCACAACGAGTAGCAGCTTATTTCTCTGAAGCAATTTCTGCAAGATTAGTGAGTTCATGTTTAGGAATCTACGCAACACTTCCAGTTTCATCACACACACCACATAATCAAAAAGTTGCTTCAGCTTTCCAAGTCTTCAATGGAATCAGTCCATTTGTGAAATTCTCTCATTTCACTGCTAACCAAGCTATACAAGAAGCATTTGAAAGAGAAGTTAAGATAATTGAGAATCCAAAACAAGCACTGTGAACACACCAGGCCAACCTACAAATGGACAACAAACCGTCTTTCCACGTACCTGACTTGCAATACGCACAATACGCCGTACACAAACCATACAACAAGCTCTCGCCTCTAAATTGTGCCTGCATCAACATAACACAAGACAATTTACCCGCAAAACTACAAACAGAGGGAATCAAGTATCAGCTACTACCATGAGACACTAACGGATAAAACAAGCATGGCTCAAAGTTTGGTTATGGCATGCCTGCATAAAACAGCACCAGACTGCTAAGCAAACAGTGGACAGTAGTAACGTATCAAGCTCGATAGATTGACTCAGAGTCTAACCACATATACGGATCACGACCTCTATTCAATGTCGGCGATGTCGATTACTCTGTTCAGTTCTGTGCTACTGTGAGTGTGTTACAATCATGTTAGCCACAATCCGTCTTGTATTAGTACCGCTACTCCAGGCTTTCTTTTCGTCGCATCGTGTTTCAAATCCAATTCAGTTTTATTTGTTTAGTACGACAATATTGGTTGTGCGACACAAACAGCTCCCAGCAGCTACGGCAGGGAGGTTTTGATTCTTTCAACTGGAACGATTTCACCACATCGTAAAAAGAAAGCAAGCGAAATACCTGCATCAGAATAGAGTTACAACCATCACGATTTGTTATGCAGCAACAAAAAGTGAATATCAGTGGATTGATACAAAGAGGGGGCACACACCAGCTCTGCGGGACCAACCGTCATCGCCTGCAGCATACCAGACAAAATGAATAAAATTATGAATTGTTGAAAACCATTACACAAGCAGCTTGCACATCCCTTTTATGTGATGCACACCCTCGACTTTTGCTTAATCAATACTCCTCAATCGAACCTACACAACATGGCAGCAACAAAATTCACAAGCTATCACTTAACAGAAATGCATTGGTATCCCAACATCTCTACGAACTTTGAGCTATGGATGGACTTGATCAAATACTTGAAGCATAGGCCACACAAAAAATTCACAGACCTTGAAGACACACAATGTTCACCTATCATTCTCCCCTTCACAATAAACCTTTGTCAGCTAAGCTTCACAACAAACTTTTATCAGCCAAGCTTCACATGTTCAACGGTAGGAAATTAAGCTCGAGCCCATATCAAGCCGAATGCACCAGCCATTACCTGCGAAAATCATGCAAGAATCACTATAACATGTTCAGCGCAAACAATACCAAACTGCGCATGCATCCTCCCATGAGCAATGGACCAAAGCATAATCCGAAGAGATTAAATGGCATTACATACCATCTATGACTCCAATGTATGCTACGGCTCTTGGATGTAACTCAAAGCTCTTGCTCCCGTTATCGTCCTTCACACCAACGCTGCCGGCATCCGTAAAGTGTTTGAAATCATAAAAAGCAATAAACACATGAAAGAAGATATAGTCATAGTCAGTTTACAACTCAGGATTAGAACACGAAACCAAGGAGTTATCTACATAAAGTGATGGGGACAGTCAGAGTTTGAGTTTTGCCCTCATACTCGTGCGTAATCAGTTAAACCATGTAAATTCTATGTTGAGACTTCAACATGCTGCCAAAAGCTGATTCGCACACCAAGAAGTAGTAGCCCTGCAAAACATGTGGGAACATGGATTAATAGGATTCAGTTATGAAGAAGCACATGAGAACCTTAAAGAAAGAAATGTGAAAATTCCAAGAACAAAGTTTGATATCTGATTTACCTCAAAAGATATAGTGTTGAGGGCATTCAGACTTTTGCACTCATTCGGCTGACGTTCCTAAGAGATTCAGGGAATGGAATACCAGTGAAACTACCAAGAAGTCTGCAAAATGTTTACTCTTAAATTCGACTCGCTTCCTGTACTCAATCTTCCCCAGCTACACCTACACCTGCACAAAAGTCATTACATCAGTTCCATGTGAATCATAGCGGCACCAAGGCTTCACACGGCAAACTCGTCATTTCTTTTTGCACTCACCACCAGAATAAAATCTAACATATAAACAAGGAGAATTGATATCAAATAACAGACGCATAAGGATTCATATTAAGAATTTGTTCTCATAATTTGGTATACCTGCATAAAGAAAAAAAACAATTCAGTACAAAAGGAGAGATGTAATTTTACACAGTATGAGATAATGTGTGTATATTAAAATAACAAGTCAAAATTAAGGGAATGACAAGAATACCAATTTTGAAGCCTATGCTGTTGCAGCTTGTTGCTACACTCCAAAGTGATATTAAACAACAACAGGACAAAACCTGCTAGCCTGTACAAACCTGCAACAACAACAGCCAAGATACATCAAAAAGGCAAGAAAATTAAAGAGAAAGAGAAAGAGATTTGGAACTTACTTCACAAACCTCCTTAAAATCAAAAAAACCTAATCTGAGAGGAGGCCTCCAAACCCTAGTAACAATGCCAGCCGCCCCATTTTCCTCATCCATCTTGACCATTCTCCTGAAAAACAGAACAACAACAGTCATTTAAAAGGACCCCTCCACCTTCATCTCTCTGGACTGGGGGAAACATCTTGAGCTGAACCTTAACTTATCCTTCAATCTTCAACTCTCCTCTCTGATTCTTCTTCCACCTTCAACAAACATTCAAACTTGAAGTTTCTCCATTAATCTTCAATTTCCATTATCAAACTCCAACCTCCATATTCACCATAAACCAACTACCTCCTTCAATTAACTCACCGTTAGCACATCCATCAACTCATCACCCCAAAACCGACAGCCTCCATATTCAAACCCTTACACCACCGTTGATGAGCTTTCTCTGAAACAAAGCTCTAAACACCATCACCGTGAAATCAAAACCAAACAACCTTAAAAAACCAGCAAACGACACACAATCAAAACGCAGAAACACCCTACCCCCACTACCATCTTCAAACTAAAATCACACGAATCACCTTTCAGATTTCGTTTTCCCTGTTCTCCATCAGCCGTCGAAACCGCACCTCAAATCAAATAACCCCAACCATTTAACCCTCTTCTTCTGCAACCTCTAACTCCGAACTCTCTTCTACCGCCATATATGTCACTTTCTGTGAAACCCATAAACCCAATCATTCTTATTCAAACCCCAAATCAATCTAACAACCAAAAAAAAAACTGAGAAAATGGAGATGAACAAAGGGACGAGATTGAGATGAAATCGAGATGAGAGGAGGAAGAATTGAAAACATACGCAAACAGGTGAAGGTTGGACGAGCGAGTTACGCGGATTGTCATGTTAAATTATTGATACTTGATTTGTGAATTTGGGTCTTCTCGGTGAATCGTCCATTTGAGGGATACAATGTTAGCATCTGTTTATTTTGACATAACCTGGGATTTCACTTATCTTTTTATTTTTTTTTTACTTTTTTTGTATTTGACATATCAGATTGAGAACTGGGCTGGGAGGCCCAGGGTACACGATTTCGGCACCCCCTCCTTTTTTTGGTCACATTGTTGTTTTGGAGTGATGGGTTTCAATAAGCCCAAAGGATCCCCTTGTTTTTTTTTAATTTTTTTTATTTCCTTTTTACTATTCCATTTAATAAATCCCATTTAGTTTTAATTATCTCGCTATTAGTATCTTTATTTTATTTTTTTTTAGTTGTCGATGACGAAGTTTCCGCCGTTTAGCCGTCAAAATATTGACGTGAAACAAAGGATCTGAGACCACTTGTTTTTCTCCGATTTTATTTCGATTTTTAGATCAATGAAGTCTTTTATTCGTAAGCGTCGCGTATCGAGGTTGATAACCTTCTCGATTTCAAATCTATGGTGAATGACCATTGGGGTCATTTCCCGTACTTTGGGATCGTGATAGGCTACCTTCGATTAATCGGCATTATGTTTGCGATTAAGACGAGATCCTTTCTTTCATATCCCGTTTCGATTCACTAACCATTGAATTTAATTTCTGTTGAATATTATTGTGGATATTATTGTTATATTATCTTACTATATTATTGTCACATTATTTATTCATGCTATTATTATCATATCATATTTATTCATATTTATTCACCCATAATCGAAAACACTTAATAAACTATCGAAATCGTAAAAGTCAAATTGGTGGACTGTTGAATCATTGGTTATTTGCAGGTATCTTAATTTTAAGTCGTGCTCGACTTTGCTCAAGGCCTAGTTTAGGACACAAATGCACACACACGGCTTTCTCTTGGGCTACCTGACAATGAGACCCCTTTATTTCGTGCAATCCCGTGTAAATTACATGTATCCCTTCCCCATTCCGATGTATGTCTCGCATTTCTTTGATTATTAGTTAATCTCCTAGGAGCACCCATAGGGACTAGAGCGGATTCAAACTATTTTCAAACTAATTCTCGATTCATCATCGAGCCACTTTCAAACAACCCGTAAGTCGAGTGCTCATACGCATTCGCCATCAACCTTTTACAACTTGACCCTTGATGAGTAAGTCAAGCCGGTCTCTTTTTCAAACAATTTCATTTTCAACACGCTTTGCACGCGATAATGAGTCAAACCCTTGATCCAACGTCAAGAGGATTTTCAAAATAAACTATCAATCAATTAACAACTATTTAATTCTTTTCAAGGTGTAAAGAGTAGGTTCAAGTCTTTGATCTTGCTTTCAGTTGTTTACATGCGAGTTGTCTTATTCGGGTGTGAACAGTTGACGCCTCTAAATAACATTAACAACTCGACATCGTTCAACCATTCCCAACTCAAACAACTTTCCTTTCACAATGAAAAAGAGAGTGTTCCAAGTCTTTGGTTTGCTCTCCCGATTATTTGGAGTTTGAGAAGTCTTTCTTAAGCTTCAATTAACCGTCATCATTTCAACCTCATCCTTTCAAACACAACTTCTCTTACAATGAAAAAGAGAGTGTCCCAAGTCTTTGGTTCGCTTTTCCGACTACTTGGATCCGAGAAGCCTTTCTCAAGCTTCAAGTAGTCGTCATCCAACTACTCTTCATCCCAAACACCATTCAAACCTAACATTATTCTTCAAGATGAAAAAGAGAGTGTCCCAAGTCTTTGGTTCGCTCTCCCGATTACTTGGGTACGAGAAGTCTTTCTTAAGCTTCGAGTAATCGTCATCCGTACCCATTTCAATCTCATTCAAATCCTTTTCCTCTTCGTGGTCGTTACCACGAACTACGAACGCTCTGATTCTTCATTCACTCTTGAATGTAAGATACGTAGGCACAAGATCGCGATGATCTTGGCGAGCACAATCCCCTCCATTTCCCATTTCCCCTATCCTTCCCCGTAGTCGAACTACGACGCTCTGATTTCTCACTCTCGTCCGAATGAGCATACGTAGGCACAAGGCCCCCAATCCTTGGCGAGCACCCTATCTTCTAACCACTCCCTTTCCCTTAGCGTCCTCAGCCTTTATAGTACCATTTTAGCATTTAGTAGCGAGAAGAGAAGAATTAAGTTTAGCTAACATCCATTAACTCGAATTAAGAGGTTCCCGTCGAGTACGACGGACGTGAGGGGTGCTAATACCTTCCCCTCGCGTAACCGACTCCCGAACCCAGGAATATGGTTGTGACGGCCGTGTTCCTTCTGCGTTTATGAGGTTTTCTCGATATTTTCCTCTCCCGTTCGTTCGGGAAAAATAAAGTTCGGTGGCGACTTTGTCGAACCGCATTTCCCGCACCTTTTGCGCGAGGGTCGTATGTTCGAATGAATTTTTCGAGGTGCGACAGTAGCTCCACGCCCACTGCTTCACAATCCACTTGAAGCGAAGCAAACAAAGCAAACATCTTAGCCTCATCTTCTAAGAGTCTTTCCACTTGCTTAGCGGATACAAACAGCAACTCTCCACCATCACCAACCTCAGGGAATCTCACAATCTTACTATAACAATCAATATGAACATAGTTGTACTCCAACTAGTTCATCCCAAGGATAACATCAATTTGATTCAAAGGTAGACAGACCAAGTCCATCACAAAGTTCCTATCATAAATAGTCAAAGGGCGGATCAAACAGACTAACGCAGTAGTCACAGAACCATTAGTCAGGGTATCAATAACCATACTCCCACTCATAGCAGACAAATTCAAATTCAACCTCTTAGCACATTTAAGCGAAATAAATGAATGGGTAGCACCAGTATCAATTATAGAAATCAATTCAACATCATTAATAAAACACGTACCTCTGATCAAGTTATCCGTCTTAGCTTCTTCTACACTGCTCAAAGTAAACACTCTGCCACTTGTCTGAGCAGCAGTAGCAGTCTTCTTCGGCTGCTGACACTGGGTACTGATATGCCCCTTCTCTCCACAGGTGAAGCAAGTCGGAGCTTCGTCTTTGCATTCATTAGCCTTATGACCCCTCTTGCCACAACGATGACACCTCAGCGCTTTACAATTCTCATCACGGTGGCCTTGCTCGCCACACTTATAACACTTACCTGGAGCAGTAGCCGCTCCCCCACTTGGCTTTTTCCCATCAGAAGCCTTCTGCTTTCCCTTATCACCTGAAGTCACATACGGTTTTCCTCTGAACTGAACTTTCTCTTTCTTCTCACTCAACTGCTTGTAGTGAGTAGATCAAGCTCAGCTATCTTCATCATAAATTCTGCTCTTGTTCACTAGTTCTGAAAACCGACGAATCTGCCGATACCCAATTCCCTGCTTAATCTCTGGTCTCAAACCATTCTCAAACTTGAGACACTTCAACATCTCTGCGTCAGCACGGTTGTAATACGGACAAAACTTGACCAAAGACTCAAACTTTGCCGCATACTCAGCCATAGTCATATTACCTTGTTTCAGCTCAAGGAACTCCACCTCTTTCTTCCCTCGAACATCTTCAGGAAAATACTTTCTCAGAAACTCTTCTTTAAACACAGTCCAAGTTATTGCAATGCCTGCGTCTTCTAATCTCGGGCGAGTGTTATCCCACCAGTCCTCAGCCTCCTCTGCCAGCATATGCGTACCAAATTGTACCTGCTGCGCATCAGTGCATGCCATAACTAGGAAAATCTTCTCAATCACTTTCAGCCACTTCTGTGCACCATCAGGATCATGAGTACCCACAAAAGTCAGCGGATTGTTCCTCTGAAACTTTCCCAAAGCACGAAACTCATTTGGAGGTCCACCATTCTAAGCCATCAATAGGCAAGGGATTCCAGCGCATCAGCAATAGCACGATCATTCCTTCCTGCCATCTATAACCACCAAGAAGGTTAGAAGGAAACAACTCATTGATAGCGTTCTCACACTATCGACTGATAGGGGATTAACAACATAAACACTTGTCCGGACGGACCAACCTGTTCTGATACCACTAATGTAACACCCTTATTCTACCCCCAAAAATATCAAGGCAAAATAACACAGAAATCAGAGTGAATAAATAAATCTCATTAAAAATCCACTAAAAGGACGTACGTTTCTCAAAGTCATCAAAATAGGTCCATACTCTATAACTACAGGTTTTTCCTAAAATATATCAAAACATCCTAAACAGCGGAACTCACACATAAATCAAAGTTTTCCTCAAAAGGGAAATTAATCAAAATAACGTCAACAGTATAAAATCAACTCAAGGAACCCAACCTGATGTTACATATCAGAGCAAGACCCTCTAAGCTGACCAAAAGACTAAAACGCTCAAAAACTTCAAAACTAACTCCTCGCCGGCGTCCACGGCTAAACTGGATCATCTGCACGTTACCCATGTAGAGGTAATATTCAAACAGGCAGAGTGAGTAAAACAATTCATAATAATCAATGTATAACAATTAATGCATAAACGACATCATAATCATATTTAACACATTCATATCCTCAATTATGCCTCAAAAGCCACAACGTCACAATTTATACACAAAGGCTCATAAATGCAAATGCAACATAGACTCAATGCATGTGGTACCAATCATCACAGCGCAATGGACACTGGGCCGTCAACCCTTCATACATCCCCATCAATAGGATCGGAGCACATCAAAATACTTCACATCCACATAGTGGGATTGAAGTCAAAGCAATTGAATGCACATGAATGCATGATGCACACGTCACAATAATAATCCTCACAATACAGCATATGGTGCATCATCATTCATCATACTCATCATCATCACATAAAATCATCATATCTCATGTTATCACATAGTTCATCCAATCATGGTAATTTCATCATATTAACTCAATCGATACATCAGAGAAAACTAGCATACATCATGTACTCATCACCTAAAACCCACTATCATACTCGGGGTAATCCATCCCAGAAATCCCAGAACTACACATCAAGGCATCGCTGCAAAACGATCAATTTCGCGAACTCTGCTACGTTCACTGGCTCGCTCGCTAGGCGAGTTGGTAGAGAGTCTTCGCTGGCTTGCTCGCTAGGCGAGCCTGTAGCGAACCTTCGTTGGCTTGCTCGCTAGGCGAACAGAGCGATGACAGCAAAAACCTGTTACGACCAGAACTGATTCCTGTCCAAATACTCATACGATTTACTTACCCAATGCCCCCAAAACATCATTGAAACATCCCCAATGTCATACGGAGATAACGACACAAAATCTATGGTTATTAGTGTGTCATAGTTACTCACATTTGAATATTTCTATTCCTACAGGATCCAACATACAACTATCCAAGGTTTTGGCCACAAAGGCCTAAGGTTTCCTAATTCTCATGTTTCACACCAAACAGTTAGGGATACTAACCACTAGACCTAACCTCAGAGTCTTATCAATTTCCCTAATTTTCCCACAATGAACCCAAAATACCTTAAATCTTAAATCAACCATAAACACATCGAAAGACATACATAGAAAACCATGAACAGCGATACTCCCCATACCTTAGTCGATTCGCAACTTTCACGATTAACTTTGGGACCTTCTGCCTCCAACCTTTCCTTCAGTGCTCTGGCCACCAAACTTTCACGGTTAACACAAATGAACTCAAATTCCCTTTCAGAACTCTATTTTGTCCAACCTAGTCTTGGGCCTCACAAATTGGTACTTTCCCTCATTACCCTTACTAACTCCCTCAATTGCCCAAATTGCCCTTATTTTTCACTTATTTTCCATTTAATTAATAATAATACTAATAAATTAATATTATATGCTATTAATCAAATAAATATATGAAAATGCACATTTTTCCAATATTCACAAAATCACCAGAAATTCACCGAAACATGAATATTCTCAATTAAATAATTAATTAACATATTCCGATTAAATTTGAGGTGTTACACTCCACGATATTTCCCAAGTACGTAAGAAACGGCTAATGAACTTCATTAACAAGCTCCGTTACTTTAGCAGAGGTACCCCTATAAAGGAGGCCGGCCAGAAATGTTTCTAATGCTTCATTAATGTTAACTAATGATACAAGTCCTTTCCTAGGAAGAAAGAATGGTCATTTATGGTATGTTCTAGAAACTCTTGGCTTTTCTGTATTTAAGATTGTCATACCCCAAATTTTACCCCCTAGATTTCATCATTGTTAGTTGCATCATTTGCATATCATCAAGAAGACTATGTGGTTGATCAATAAAGGCTTATGGTGTTCATCAACACCTCAACTATCTCACTCATGGATCAAGTAATACCCTTCATAAACAATCAAGTTTGTTTTCATATCAATTCAAGATTATTAAGTCTCAATTCCTCAAGTGCACCAAATTAGGTTTTTTTTGGTCAAAGTCAACTAGATGTTGACTTTTTAACCAAGACATGATCACATGCTTAAGAACATGATTCAAGACCCTCAATTACATCTTTGGAGTCCACTCACATGACCCAAATTAACTCAAGAAGCTTGATTCATTGACAAGTGCAAGATTGGATTTCATCTGATACAAAGTCCACAATTGATCAAAGTCAAAGTTTGACTTTTGACATTTTTGGTCAAACATGACTTCCTCAATTAAATAATCATGATAATATGGAGCATGCGTGAATTGGATCATGATTAATCAAGAAAATCACAAAAAGAATCAAAGTTATGATTGAAACACTTGAGGATTATGTTTAAAGAAGGCATTTAATACTACAAGATGATGGAAATTGCAAGTCAAAATCTTTCTTGACGTGGAAGTTATGATTGATCAAAGTTAAGATTCTTTAAGTTGTTGAAAACCCAAACACTTAAAAAAATTTCTAAGTTTTTCACCTTATCAAGTACATGACTTTATGACCACTTTGTGATCAATTCAAGCAACTATTTTTCATGCCCAAAGGGTGTACTTAAAGATGAAATTACATACTCCAATATTGTGGAAGAATTGAATCAAAAGCTCACGAGAATTGGAATTTGTGAAGTTCCAAAGTTGAGACTTTAAAGTTGTTAAAATTGCCAAAATGCCCATAATTTTTCTAAGTGTCAAACAGCTGAAATATTCAATTTTGATGGCCAGTTTTCTCCATTATGCAAGTTGAATTTCCTCAAGTGATCAACATGAAATTTGTAGTATATTATGTCTTATTTCTAATGGTACAAAGAGCATGAAGTTTCGAAGTGGAAAAGTAGCCATGGTAGAGCTAATTGTCCAAACTAGATTTTTTTCTAAGTACTAGGAAGATTTGGTTACACGAATTTGGGGCAACTTTTAGGCACTTTCCAAGCTTCTTTTTTGATCATGATCAACTAGAAACTTGTTTTATGTCATGAGATCTTCAAGTTGGTAGCGAATTCAGCAAAATTGGATCTGCATCCACAATGCAAAACCTTGATCCAACATGCCAACAAGAAGTGATTTTGGGCATTACATGAATTGTTGCTTTAATCATGTTGACTTGTGTTTGAAGGCAAGAACATGATCTGAATATCAACCATGGTAGGTACAAGTTGAGAAGCTTTGTGAATCAAACCAACCTAGGAGATATAAAGCAAAGTCCAACTTTTGTACTTTTAACCACTTTTATGGTTTTGCTTCAAATTCTACCAAACAATGCCATTGTGTATTGATCCAACTTCAGATCATTTGCACTATAAATAGAGGCTCGATTTCATCAGCAAAGACACACCAAAAACCTTAAGAAACTCAGAACCACATTAAGTCAAAAATCTCAAACTTCCGTAGTTGTAAAAAAAACGTATCCTCACATTTCACATATCATTCATTTTCCTTGCCATTTTTCCATCCAAACACACTTCACATACATCATACAACTTTCTGTATCCATTAGAATCAATCAGAAACATCTCAAATGCCATAGCCATAACCTCACTTTTCATTATTGTAAGTGGATTTAGATAGAGAGATTCAAAGGGTTTTCAAGAAAGCTAAACACATCAACACAATCCTTAAGAGTCAGTGGAGTTGCAGGGATCATCATATTGCATCTGGAAGTGCTCTAGACTCAAACATAATTTCACATTTTTGAGGTAAGTTGTCACTTCTGAAACTCCATGTTTTGGGCACCATTTTGAATAATTCTTGATACCAATATCGTTACCATGATGTAGTGAGTAAAAGTCCCAAGCTTTTGGCCATTGGTTGTGCATATTAGACATTTAGTTTTATTTTGAAATTTCTAGGATTTTCTGGTTTTGTTAGAAATTAATGAGATATAGTCAATATAAAAGAAAACTAATATTATATTTGGATTCCTCGTGAAATTCTAAACAAGATGATATATTCACATGTTTGATTTTGTACAAAATTGAGAAAGTTGTATTTTTTTTTTATATTTTGAAATTACGGTAACAATGTTAACGAAGAAGATGAAATTCCGGCTTTCTTTTTTATTTTTAAAAGTTATTTTAATATATTATTTTATGGGTGCAATTTTATTACGTATGTGCCCCACATGGTTTGGTGGTTGAGTTCTTGGTCCTAGTGTGTTACGTGAGAGAGATGGTGTGGGTTCAATCCCTCCTTCCAATATTTTTCCTCTTTTTTACTTCTTTTCTTCCTTTTTCCATCATTTCTTCTTTCTTTCTTTCTCATTTTCACTCTTTTTTTTTAATTATTTTCTTTTTATTAATTTATTCTATTTAATTTTCTTTATTAATAAAGGACCAAAAATCATTTTATTCATTTTATTTTAAAATGTTATTATTATTTTCTTATTAATCTAAATGTTTATTATTATTATTATTATTATTATTTATTTTGTTAAATAAAATCTAAAATTTGTTTATTATTTAATTCTATTTAAATAAAAATCAATTATTTGATTATTTTACTTTTTCCATTTTAATATTAAACATGTTTATTTCCTTTCCCATATTAAAAATCTTTTATTTTTTTACTTTATTATTTAAATTTCATTTTGATCATTTATTAATCATCCACTCTTTTAACAAAAAAATCATTTCTCAAACCATAATTTTCTCACCAATTCTCTAATCAAGTCATAACTTTCTCACCGAGTCTTGATTCTCGCCAAGTCATAATTCTCATCAAGTCATAACCCTTTTCTCAAACCCTCACTTATCAAACCCTAATTCTATCTCAAATCCTAATAATCAATCTCAAACTCTATTCTTCAAACTTGAACCTTTCCTAAACAAAACTTTGGCCCTTTGTCAATTGTCTTCTCAACTTTCTTCCTTCATCAAGGATAACTGAAATACTCTAAAGTAAATCAATACTTTTTTGAAATAAACTTGAAAGAAAATGATTGTTTGGAATCTAGCATTCTAACAAAACCATTGAAAGATTGGTCTCAAGTCTTGCACATTGAAATAGCCAATTATTTCCTTCTTTCATCCTTAAAACACTTAATAAATAACTTGGACCAAGAGGTGTTAGAGTCTAGCACTCTAGCACAACTCTTTGAATCATTGATCACTATCAATGTTCATGGTCTACAAACAATTTTTCTAATCAATCTTAAATGAAAAGGGTTGTTAGAGTTTAACACTCTAGCATAACTCTTTGAACAATTGATTATCATCGATTGTTCATCATTTTTAAAATATATCCAAACCATATTCAAACTTTTATCTTAATTACAATTGCTCTTATTTCTTCCTAGTAAAGGTACGTAGGCACGAGATTGTGAAGTCTTGGCGAGCATCCTAATAATAAAAAAACTCTTTAGGTTCCCTTTCTCTTAATAATAATCTTAAAAATATATATCTCACTTCTCTCCCTCTTCCCATTCACATAACTAGAAGATTTAGAAACTAACATTAATCAAACATTTATTTGATCCTAACTAAATGGTTCTCGTTGAGTACAACGAATGTGAGGGGTGCTAATACCTTCTCTTTGTGTAACTGACTCCCAAACTCAGATACTGGTTGCGATGACCATATCTTTGTCCTTTCTTTTTAGGGGTCTTATTCAATATTTTCCCTTTCCCTCTATGGGAATAAATTAATATCGGTGGCAACTCTGTTAAGTCCATCTCACGGACGTGCGATTGCGTTTCACGAGTCATTCTCATTTTTTTGAGGTACGGCAGATAGCGACTCTGCTGGGGACCCTATCCCTATGTGAGTCAAGCCTATTTTAGTTAGGTGTTATATGTGTGTTAGCTTTTTTTATTTCTTTTTCTTCTTTGGTTATATGTTTACCTTTACTTTATGGCATTTATATGTCTCTATATACATCATGTCTTGGCTTTGGGTATCTGATTTCTTGAATAAAGATCTACATTCGAGTTTTAGAAAAAGCAGAGACAAAACATAAGGTTAGATTTGGTAGTTAGTAATGTTAGACTTCAAGGATATCTCCTTGTGGCAACTAGCATAAAGGCTCCTCTAGAGTAGACCTGTTTGTAGATCTCATTATAAAATAGCTAGCATGTTGCATGACACTGATTCATAAAGGGTCCATGACTCTAGGTCCCCCTTTTAGAACCAGTTTTTATTTTGGTAGTTGTGTAATATTGGACTTCAAGGACATCTCCTTGTTGCAACCAATATTAAAACCCCATTTAAAAGAGACCTTTTCGTCACTCTTGTTATAAAGTTGTTAGCCCATTACATGACGTTGATACAACTAAAGTCCTTGACTCTGAAAACCCTATCTTAAACTTAGAAACCATCTAGTGAGCGGTTTATGGGTAGAAGATATAAGACTATTCGTCAAGAAGCCTACCTAGTAAGGTGTTCTGAATTACTTGTGTTATCCCAGGTTCTAACTATACCTACATTGCATTTTCTTTATACAAATACAAAAATCAATTCATGCATCTGGCGTTGCATGACATTGCATATCATTTGCATACTTTTCATACATCTAGGTTGTCCAACAACTCATTCTAATTATCTCTATCTTTCAGTTGTCTGTCAGTCGTCAAGCTGATTCCTTTTCATTGATACATGACTAGAGCTAACATTAGACCTAGAATGTAAAAATAAGAAGTGCGTAATGTAGAATATAGAATGGAAATTAATGATCTGGAGTCAGGCATGACTAAGCTTACTGGGATGCTCCAAGTCCTGATTTCCAGAGGAGAGCCACCTTAAAGGACTATTATCCAGGAAGTTTCAGGTGTTATTATTGATCCTCAGCTTGACCAGATACCACCTTCTATTTGGCCAAAGTTTAGTTTACCCCATAACTACTCTCCGCCTCTTGCTACTGCTGCTATGATTGGTCAAACTGTCGAGCCAGTGTTTCAAGCTCCTGTTTTCTCTAAACCCAGACGGTTCATATTATTCCCCAGACTGCCCGTGCTTTCTTTAAGAATCATCTCTTTGATTAGAATGTTGTTAGTGCTCAAGGTGAAGATCATTAGAATTTTGTCAAACCTAAGGTTGTCCGTGAACAGTTTCAGGCTATAGACAAGAGACATAGAGTTATGGAGGGTAATGATTCCGTTAGTGTTGATGCAGATAACACGTGCCTTGTTTCCAACCTTGTCATGCCTGCCAAATTCAAGATTCCTAAGTTTGTGAAATACAAAGGTCATTCTTATCCAAGGGCTCATCTGGTTATGTACTTCAGAAAGATGGCTGCTTATACCAACAACCAGAAAATTCTTATCCATTGCTTTTAAGACAGTCTGAGTAGAGTTTTGCTCAAGTGGTACATGAACCTTGAACATAACAGTGTCCAATGCTTCCAGGATCTTGTTAATGCCTTTATGAAGCAATACAAGTAAAATATTGACATGACTCCTAATCATCATCAACTTTAGAATATATCTCGGAATGAGAGAGAGTCTTTCAAGGAGTATGTTCAATGTTAGAGAGAGCTAGCTTCTCAGATTGAACCTCCTTTAGCAGAGAAAAAACACATAGTAATGTTCATGGACAACTTGTCTCCCTTCTATTGGGAAAAGATGATTGGTAGTGTCTCCTACAGCTTCACAGATTTGGTGACCATTGGCCAAAGACTTGAAGAAGGTATCAAGAATGATAAAGTATCTAAAGCTGCTGAATCTTCTAATGGTGTGAAGAAACCCTATGGGTATTTCCAAAAGAAGAGAGAAGACCAAACCAATTCTATCTTGACCGAGGATAGAAGACCTCGTCATAGACCTCATTGTCGCTACTGCGAAAATCGGCGCCGGCTGAACAGAAGAGTCGCCACCGTGCGTTATTTATCCCACGGGAGGGAAAGGAAACGCTCAGAGTAAACCTCGCACAACACGGGAAAGGTATGGTCATCGCAACCAAAACCTGGGTTCGGGAGTCGGTTACGCAAGGGGAAGGTATTAGCACCCCTCACGTCCATCGTACTCGATGGGATCCACGCTTGTTTCGGGTATGGATTGTTATTCTATCTAAACTATAGGTCAAGGGTTAAAAAAGAATATAAAATGAAAATAAAATGACTCGGCAAAGTATCGCACTTTATGCCTACGTATTCCCGTCTGGAACGAGAAATCAGAGTCAACGTAGTTCACCTACCTACGGGAAAGGAGGGGAAGGTTGCTCGCTAGGATATCGCATCCTATGCCTACGTACTTCCACACGGCGTGGAAGATCAGAGCAAACGTAGTTCGGGCCACGTACGACACCAGTCTGTCTTGATTGATTTTATTCCGTCTGAAAAAGGTTTTTCTGATTAACAGTCCGGGCGGACAAAAATGACGTCTTGATGAGTTCACATTCTTTTACGGAAGAAGTGTCTTTTATTGTGTTTGAAATCTTTATGTGTTTTTCTGTTTGTTTTGAGAAAGAAAGAGACAGAACTCTAACCTACGGTTGCGAAGGGAAACAAACTAACCTAATGTTATCATGCATGGGTTAAGACCTAGTGTCTATCATGCTCCTCTCTTGCACAGAGAGAAACAGAGATCCTACGGGATAGGCAGAAACAGAAACAATAACAGATATAATAAAGCGGTAAAATGCATGGATGCAACAGTACAAGCGAGGCAAGGGAGTCCCACTCAACCTCGAACCTAGAAAACAATAGGCAAAAGTGAACAGACTTCACTTTCAACCCAACAGGGCAAACAGCACACAATACAGTCAGGAAAACCAATCAATACATCACCAATAAAATACAACAGCAAAAGAAACAGCATCAGCAGCTCTGAATCAACATCTAGCTTCAAGTAATCTCCAATCATTCATGAGCTTCAACAAGCATCAATCTCCATCTTCATGGCCTTCAGGCAAGGGCTTTGATCATCTGTCTTCCATCTGCAATGGCTTTTCTTCATGCTCAAACCTCCAGGATGAGGGATTAGTCACAAGAGTGAATTGGATGAATGTTAGACAGTTAATTACCTACCAAGGGTGGTTCATCAACTGTTAGCATTAAACAGAAAGTTTCCTCTCAAAAGTTCTATCTTTCAAATATATTCACTGATCCTTCCAAGGGAAGGAGGTGGATATTTGAAAGAGACTTTGAATCATAGAGAAAGGATGGATGCAGACAAGGCATTCCATGTTTGAGAAACAAGCTTTCTAATCTAGAGCTCTGCCTAGCTCCTAAACCCTAGCCTCCTCAGCATCTGCTAGCAAGAACCTCCTCTCCAACTCTGGCAGTTGATCTTCCATCTCTGAATCTCCAATGGCTTTCATCTCCTCAAGTCTTCAGCTCTCCCAAATCCCAGACAATCCCAATACCCAGGCAAGCAAGCAATAATCCCCAGAGGGCACACCACACCAGTCAATCAGATATAACAGACAGTATTAATAGCAGTAGGGGAATCCTGACTTTTTCTAAGGGGATCTAATAACTACCCATAGCCCCTATAGTCCCATAACTAATCTAGTTAAATCCTAAGTCCTAAGGGAAATGAATTGATTCTCCTAAGTAATCACCTAAAAACCCTAATTTGTTCATGTTGTTCAAGCCTACATTAATCCCCTAAATTTAATTTCTAAAAATGGGAACTAAATTGAATCTACAAGTTCAATATCTCATCTAAACACCCTAAAAAGAATGAACAAAAAATATGAAAGCATTTAGTAGAACAAAAATTAGCAAAATCATGCATGAAATGAAGCTATTTAAAATGACATTTATTTAGAAAATATGGAAAAATATGAAATAAAAATAAAAATGCAATTTTATTTAATGACAATTTTCTACACATCCTAAAGAAAATAGTGTAAAAAGAATGAATTGAAAATGATTTTTTATGTATTTATTATGAATTAATGAAAATGCATAAAAAATTAAAGAATATAAAAGAAAATAATGAAATAAAGGGAGGGGGGTTTGTTAAGCAAGTACGCTCAGTTGATATTTCATTGGGCCAGGCAGACAGGGGGTGCGCGTAGCAAATTTGGCTTAGGCCCAGAACCACTCAGCATTATTGAAAATAAAAACAAGCAGGGAGGGTGAAAATAGCATGAGATTCACGTTCAAAATGGAATTGGGCTTACAACTGGGGGGTGGGGATATCACTCATGCACTCAGGCCCGCCCGTTTCAATTAATGAAACGGTGCGTTTAGGGCACCACGCTAATTCCCTCCAAATTCTGAATCAAATCTCAGCCACACGATGGGCTTCTGAGTCAAAGGTCTTGCACCAAACGGACGCTCCAGATTTCGTCTTCTCCAATGGATCATATGAGCTAGGGTTTACACCATGAAAGCACATGCACGAGCAAACTTCCCTCAATCGGTTCTCCTTCCACAATCCATGAAACACCACGATATAAACATGAAAAATATTCAAAATCTCTCCCTCTACACGTCTATGGCCTTTGTTTGCATTAAAACTCAACCAATCAATAAACCCGCGCGCAACAATCTCTGGCTCCATGAAAATACACTGAGATGCATCACAATAATTCTCAATCAAGCTTATCCTAATCTAATCTATGACTAATGGTGATTATCCTGCGCTAACAACCTAAGATTCTAATGCACTAATCCACGAGTTCTAGGTCCTAACAGTTTGGTGCACCTGCTATGAATTGTCTCTATTCAGCCTCAAATTCATCTAAACTAACCTCCTAACATCATAGACCATGAATATACTAGTAAAACTACCTAAATCTCCCTAGATTGAATAAGTTAGAAAGATTTGCACCTTGAGCAAGCTTTAATGGAGGCTGAGTAATCACGTGGATCCAGGCTCTTGTATGCTTCAATCTTGATCCATTCTTGATATACTTGATTCTGTTTGCAGTATTTAGATGAAACTTGGCTTGGATCTTGCTGTCCAATGGAAATTGCAGTTTTGATGTTGATGATTATAGTGCTCGAAAATGGATTGATCACACCTGGTTCTTGGTTGAATTCTGATCTATGATGATGAATCAGTATAATGAAGTTGATTTTGATGATGATTGGTGAAGAATTTGAGAAATTGAAGTGAAAATGCAATGAGAAAGAATGAGAGAATTTGGGAAATTCTTGGTGAAAAATGAATCCAACCCTTGCTCAATTCTGATTTCATGAATATATAGTGTTCAATGGTAACTTCTAGATCCCTCTTACACATTCCCTTGCCTTCCAACTTTGATTCATTTTGGCTATGTTTCTTAAAATGCAAGTAACCAAGGATAACTTTGAAATCTTCCACTAAACTCAAAAAAGTGCTTGAACCATTGTCTTTAGAATGTCTTTTCCATTCAAAATCATATATTGGAAGTCTCCATTTGGACTTATAAATCTCCCAAACCATTTTTCATCTTGACTTTATTCAAATTATAAGCCATTTTAGTTCAAATTTGGACCAATCATGCAACTTCATGTTATGAGCTTTTACAACAATTTGTGACCTTCTTTCTAGACTCAAAATGTCATTTGGAGCAAGTTTGATGCTGTAAGTTTTTCCATTTGAGGCCTCCTTGTATGAGTTTTGGACATGAGTTAAAATGACCTGTAATTCACAAATGCCCAAAATACCCTTTGCTTGCCAAGACCATAAGTTGAGTTCCACACATCATATGAAGGCATACTATACCATTCTAGAAAGCTAAGACAATGAGGAACAACTATTATGTTGACCAAGAATTCATTTGAAATCTCCTTGAGGGGTAAAAATTGCTTGGAAGTCAAGTCACTTTCACAGACAAAATTTCAGATACCTCAGATGACCTATAACTTGCAAGGACCATAACTTGAGTTCTATAAATCTCCTTGATGTCTTCCACCACTCAAATTAAAGGTCTTGAGATCCTCTACAAGTTTCATGTTGGCCAAGAAGCCATTTGAAGCTAGAATTTTGACTTATCTTGCTTGGAAATTTGACCTAAACTAGGGGATTTTACACAGAAACCCTAATTTAGAAACTCCTCTTCTCCTTGATTTCTCTTGAATTCTCCTTGGCATATCTCCATATCCTCTTTTATATGTTCAATGATGAACCCCACATCTCTCTACTAGACTTGAATGCCCCTTAAATCAGTCAATTGACCTAGGGTTGACCCAGATGAAACCCTAGTTGACTGCCTTCAGCTATAGCTCTTGTGCTCTCCTCAATGACTTGTCTCCTTCTTCCAATGACTTTCTAAGTCTCTCACAATGTCTAGATACTCTCCATGCCTTCAACTCACAGCTCACAACCCTCTTGTTGACCCTCAGATACCCTCAGCTAGGAGATGGACTCAAGGCTTGATCTGCTGAACTCTTTGCTTTCAAACTCTTTCCTGATGACTTGAATGAGATTGAATTGGGATAATAACCTCTTGATAGGCTTCTAGAGATGAGAATAATGATTGGTCCCCTGTTGAATGACTTGCTATGCTTATGCTATGCAGATGATTAGACTATGTACATGACTCTATATGCAAATGCTAATGACATTGAAACATAAACCAAGTGAATAAGGTTGAGCAAATTTTAGGGTGCAACAGCTGCCCCTATTCAAGCGGCTTGAACCCGATTGGGTGAAGAGCCCGGAGCCTTCAGACATTCGCGGTACGAGACGGTTGAATACTAGTGAAACCAGAAATTTGCCAACCGCAGAAATAAACTGCGCCACTGCTTGAGGAACGACATTCATCAGCTGAATTTAACTGTTGCGGCGACCCACTGATCTCGTGCGACTGTGCTGGGGATTGTCTTCATCGTTCTGAAAATGATTCTGTCATAACAGATTGCTTGCTTGTCCACGTTAGGACTCTGTCTGTCATCAATACGAAGAAATCTCAACTAGAACCTGTCCACGTTAGGATTCCACTTGCTGTTAACCCAGAAAAATCTCGGCAACTCCGCTGGGGGTAATTCGTCTGCATTTCCATAAACTGAATCGTCCACGTTAGGGATAAAACTCTTCCCCGTTAGGAGTAACACCTGTCCGCGTTAGGAATCATTTCTTCTGTATCTGTCCACGTTAGGACTAACCCTTTCATCTTTCCACGTCAGGAAGCAATCTTCTTTCCACATAAGGAGAACTATATCAATCTGTCCACGTAAGGACTCCAATACCACTTGACATGTCCGCGCCAGGACTCCAATCTTTCCCCGTAAGGGATCCCATTTTGGTTCTGAACCTGTCCACGTCAGGACTCAACTTTCCACATAAGGAGTACATCATTCTTCCACGTCAGGCGTCAACTTTTCTCGAATCTATCCACGTAAGGACCCCAATTTTTCCACGTAAGGAGTAAATCTTCTTCTTCCACATTAGGAATAACTTCTTTGATCTGTCCGCGTCAGGACTAAACTCTTCCACGTTAGGAACGCACTCTTTCCCTGTCCCCGTAAGGACTCCAATCTTTCCCCGTAAGGGATCACCATTTTTCCACGTTAGGAATAACTTCTTTTCCACGTAAGGAATGCTCTTATCCACGTAAGGAATAACTTTTGATATGTCCGTGTATGGACTCAATCTTTCCACGTAAGGAGTCATCACTTTCTTTCCACGCCAGGAATCATTCTTGATATGTCCGCGTAAGGACTACATCTTTCCACGTCAGGAATAAACTCGTATTTCCACGTAAGGAAACCATCTTCTTTCCACGCAAGGAAACATAACTTTTCCACATAAGGCAACCAACTCCTTCCGATTTGTCCGCGTCAGGACTACATTTTTCCACGTGAGGAATGCCATCTTAATCTGTCCGCGTAAGGACTCCATACTTTCCACGTTAGGAATCACCTCTTTCCACGTAAGGAATCCTCTTCTGATACGTCCGCGTAAGGACTACATCGTCCACGTTATGACCCACTTCTCCACGTTAGGAATAATAATCTCTTTGATTTGTCCATGTCAGGACACTGATCTAGTCTTGAGTTGTCCACGTTAGGACTCAGGCGTCTTCGACTCGCTGAGGAAATAAGACTTGTCCACGTAAGGACTCACACCCTGGTCTGATCTGTCCACGTCAGGGCACCAACACAAAGAGTAATCACTTTTGTCAACGTCATGACCTCACATTCCACCAATACCGAGAACCTGAATCTGCCCACGTTAGGACTAGCACATCTCATCGACCCGAGGAAATAAATCTGCCCACGTTAGGACACCCACTTCTGAAGAAATCCCGTCAATCTAGGAGTAAATTGTCCACGTAAGGACTTAGTTCTCCGATGATCCTCCCCCACAAACTTCTTAGCACTGGCGTGACAGCGACTTTGAGACAGACTCTACTGGGGATGTTTGGAAACCAACTATCGGACGCCTGCTCTGATAACCGGTGGCCACTTCTGAAATTCTGGTTCATGAAACCCCTGATGACGACTAATTCTGCTTGGGAATAAAGAGAGACTTATCCTAGTAACTCTGCGGGGAATACTGCCGAAACTAACATTATCATTGGATGTCTCATGCCGAGATCTTGAACATTTGGTAATTCATTTGAGCAAGAACTCTCTCTACCTGAACTGCTAGAATACAGGAACTGCTTCAGCAAAATAAATGCTGGAAGGATAATGCCGACTCCGCCGGGGATAGCCAGATGCTACAGGATTATTCCAGCGAAATAAATGCTGGAAGGGTGAAGTCGACCCTGCTGGGAAATTGGGAACTCAAACCACACACCCTATTGAGGTAACCCCCTGCTGGGGAAAATAACCTTGCTGGGGAATATCAGATGTGCATAGTATGATCGGACTTCTGCTGGAAAGTGAACTGATATCACCAGTATCTCTGACAAAACAAATGACAGGACCCACCATCAACTCTGCTTGGGAGAGTCTTAATCTTCGAGTTCCACTGGAAGGAATGAAAACACTTGCAAAGAGAATTCCGCTGGGGATGGGATGATTCTCTCGGGGAAAATCCACTGACTCCGCTGGGGGAGAGTGCATGACCCTGCGGGGAAAGATGAACCTGTCTGAATACAGCCTTACGATCTTGGAATTACCAAACTCTGTTGAGGACGAATAGCTTTTCTGCTCCCTTTGAGTAAGCTACGGCTAGCTGGGAAATTCTATCCTTCTTCAGGAAGAACATGCGTGACCTACGTGGGGATCAAGTCTTTCGTTATCGCGATCTTTTGATCATCTTCCTCGTATGGTTACGAAACCTGCAACAACACAAACAAGACACGACAAGCCTATGCAATCAAATCAATTCAGGTTAGTGACGTTACACTCAGTTAATTCAAAGCTTTAGCAATTGTCGGCAAGGGCCATTGATGTTATACTCATGCTAGTTTCATCAAACTTAGGCGTTTTATCATGCACAAAACAGTAAAGAACCAGCATCAAGTACTGAATAACATATTTTCATTGATTGGGCCCCTGAATGGGCGGAGTTTTTGTACACGGGATGTAACTCCTGAAAAGAGGAAGCTACGCAAAGCAAATACATAAGTATGCACAGGAAGCATGAATATTTTGACAAATTAAATTCTGTACACATGTCGGCAACGGGATGCGGATGAACACCACGAACTGATCCTCCCATGACTCGTCCGACTCTAATGCTTTTCCGGTATCCCCACTTCTGAAGAGATTGTATCCAATAACTGGCTCCTCAAATATATTCTCCCGCATTGATGCTCATTGAATTCGGACCGCAGTCATTTGCTTTTCAAATCCCTAACTTTTGCGTGAACCGCCCTTTACGGGTTTTCAGTTCACCGGGATACCCTTTTTTGCCGAAGCCGCCCAGTGTAGGTTTTCAACTTCGCGGGTGTACATTTTTTCAATTTTATCCCTAACTTTTGCCCGAACCTTTTATTCTGTTTTTGGTTCGCCAGGATGCCCCATTTTTGCCTGGACTCTCTTTTTTCTGTCCAGCGGGTCTATTTTAAGCAAAGTATTTTTTAACTGCGTCCGAATTCACAGGTGACGCAAAGTCTTCTCCATCCATGGTGGTCAACAACAACGCTCCTCCTGAAAAGACTTTACTGACAACGTATGGCCCTTCGTAGTTGGGGGTCCACTTGCCCCTGTGATCTGCTTGCGGCGGGAGAATCCTTTTCAGCACAAGGTCGCCCGTCTGAAAGCTTCGCGGAAGTATCTTCTTGTCGTACGCTTTCTTCATTCGTCTTTGGTACAAACGACCGTATGCCAGAGAAGCTAGCCTCTTCTCATCCATCAAACTCAGTTGGTTCAATCTATTCGTTACCCATTCTGCCTCGTCCAGCTGAACGTCTCGCAATACCCTCAGGGAAGGGATCTCAACTTCCAATGGTAATACCGCTTCCATTCCGTATACCAACGAGAACGGAGTTGCCCCGGTTGATGTGCGTACCGTCGTACGATAACCGTGCAAAGCAAAAGGTAGCATTTCATGCCAATCCTTATAGGTCACCACCATTTTCTGCACAATTTTCTTGATATTCTTATTGGCCGCTTCGACAGCGCCATTCATCTTGGGTCGGTACGGGGAGGAGTTATGATGTTCGATCTTGAAATTCTGACAGAGCTCCTTCATCATTTTGTTGTTCAGATTTGAACCATTATCCGTGATTATCCGCTCGGGAATCCCATATCGGCAAATGATATCTCTCTTGATGAACCTGGTCACCACTTGCTTCGTTACATTTGCGTAAGATGCCGCTTCCACCCATTTGGTGAAATAATCGATTGCTACTAGGATGAACCGATGCCCGTTAGAAGCTGTCGGCTCGATCTTCCCAATCATATCGATTCCCCACATCGAGAATGGCCATGGAGATGACATCACATTTAGAGGACTCGGAGGCACGTGTATCTTGTCGGCATAGATTTGGCACTTGTGGCACTTCCTCGCGAACTTGAAACAATCAGTTTCCATCGTCAGCCAAAAATAACCTGCCCTCAGCAGCTTTCTCGTCATAGCATGTCCACCAGCATGCGTACCAAATGCACCTTCGTGAATTTCCTCCATGAGAAGCTTTGCCTCTTTCTCGTCTACACAACGCAACAACACCAAATCGTGGTTCCTTCTGTACAAGACGCCATCCGGGTTCAAATAGAAATTACCCGCTAATCTCCTGAGAGTCTTCTGATCTTGACTGGATGCCCCAGCAGGATACTCTTTATTCTTCAGGAAATTAAGGATATCAAAATACCATGGTTTATCGTCAGATGCTTCATCAATAGCAAATACATAAGCTGGCCTGTCCAACCGAGAGATAGTGATTTGGGGAGCTTCGTTCCAGAAGTTGACCTTGTACATGGAAGACAAAGTGGCAAGGGCGTCAGCCATTTGATTTTCTGCCCGCGGTACGTGATGCAATTCAACTTTGTCGAAGAAAGGCAGCAATCTCCTTGCATAATTCATGTAATGTATCAAATTGGGCTGACGTGTCTCCCATTCCCCTTTGATCTGATTCACCACCAAAGCTGAGTCTCCGTATACGTCTAGATGTTTGATTCGCAAATCAATGGCTTCTTCAAGCCCCATTATACAAGCTTCGTATTCGGCCTCATTGTTGGTAACGGCAAAGGTCAATCGGGCAGTAAACGGGATGTGCGACCCGTGTGGCGTAGTGATGATTGCCCCTATTCCGCTACCGTAAGCATTCACAGCTCCGTCAAATATCATCTCCCATTTAGAACCCAACTCTGGCCCCTCGTCTGGCAACGGCTCTTCACAATCCTTCATCTTTAGGTACATGATATCCTCGTCAGGAAAATCAAACCTCATCGATTGGTAATCTTCAATAGGCTGCTCTGCCAGATACTCAGACAGCACACTCCCCTTTATAGCCTTTTGCGAGACGTATTGGATGTCATATTCAGTCAAGACCATCTGCCAACGGGCAATTCTACCTGACAACGCCTGCTTTTCGAATACATATTTGATAGGATCCATCTTCGAGATGAGCATGGTTGTATGATTCAGCATGTACTGCCTCAAACGCTTGGCGGCCCAGGCTAGCGCGCAACAAGTTTTCTCCAGCATTGAGTATCGAGATTCACAGTCTGTAAATTTCTTACTCAAGTAATAGATCGCATGCTCTTTTCTCCCCGTCTCGTCGTGTTGACCGAGAACACAACCCATGCTTCCCTCAAGAACCGTCAAATACATTATCAAGGGTCTACCTGCCACTGGGGGTATCAAAATAGGAGGTTCCTGCAGATACTTCTTTATTTTATCGAACGCCTTTTGACAATTTTCGTTCCACGTTACAGCTTGATCTTTCTTCAACAGCTTGAACAATGGTTCACACGTGGCCGTTAGGTGAGATATGAACCGGGCAATGTAGTTCAACCTCCCTAAAAACCCGCGTACCTCTTTCTCTGTTTTAGGCGTCGGCATTTCTTGAATCGCTTTTATTTTAGCAGGATCGACCTCTATTCCTCTTTCGCTTACGATAAACCCCAGCAGTTTACCCGATCTCACCCCGAAGGTGCATTTATTAGGGTTCAGCCTCAGCCTGAACTTCCTAAGTCTTTTAAACAACTTCAGCAGATTCACCAGATGCTCTTCCTCCGTCTGGGATTTGGCAATCATATCGTCAACATAAACTTCGATCTCTTTATGCATCATGTCATGAAAAAGAGTCGTCATCGCACGCTGATATGTTGCCCCAGCATTTTTCAAACCAAAGGGCATCACTTTGTAGCAAAATGTTCCCCAAGGCGTTATGAAAGTAGTCTTCTCCATATCCTCTGGCGCCATTTTAATTTGATTGTAGCCTGAAAAGCCATCCATGAAGGAGAATACGGAGTATTGAGCGGTATTATCAACTAACACGTCAATGTGAGGAAGTGGAAAATCGTCTTTTGGGCTTGCTTTATTCAAATCTCTATAATCTACGCACATTCGAACCTTGCCATCTTTCTTTGGCACTGGTACGATGTTGGCAACCCATGAAGGATACTTCGTCACAGCCAGGAAACCAGCGTCCCACTGTTTCTGTACCTCCTCTTTGATCTTCATTGCCATATCTGGTCGAGTTCTGCGAAGTTTTTGTTTGACTGGCGGACAATCTTCTTTCAGTGGCAGACGATGCACAACCATATCTGTATCGAGCCCTGGCATATCCTCATATGACCAAGCGAATACATCATTATACTCTCGGAGCATTTCAACCAGTCTTCGCTTGATATCGCTCTGTAGTGCGGCTCCGATACGAATATTCTTCTCAACCCCTTCCGACCCCAAATTGATAATTTCGATAACCTCGTCGTGAGGCAGAATGGCTCTTTCCTCTTGCTTCACTAACCAAGACAGTTCTTCAGGAACGTCGCTATCTTCGACAACCTCTTCTTCAGCCTGAAACACCGGGTGCTCAAAGTCGGGACGAGTCATAGGTGGTTCAAGGATGTCATCTGAAAATGTTATCCTGCAAAAGGAATGGTTAAGTGCTTCAAAATGCGTATAAAGCGAATAACCACGTTGCCATTTTATTGAAAAATACAAAATAGGAAAGACAGAGATTACGGTATTTGCACATGAAAAAAACGCCATTTATTTAATGATTAACACGCAATGTTTATAACAACACAGCCCTAAGCAAACTCCTGATGCCCCGGGCAAGACATCAGATTATTCAACAATTAATAAAGCAAAGCATTACTGTTTAAAAGTCACAGGAACAAGCTCCTGAATAGACCAGTTGCACAGTCCTTGTCCTGGCGTGCTTGGCTGAATCCAGGCATCCATATCACAGTCGCTGTCTCCTTCATCGGACTCTGAAGCAGCATTGACAGTTTCATGACATACTCCACTGGCAGAGATGGTAATTGGCTTTCTGAAACGGGGGGCTCCCACGGAAGGAGTTGATGACGACGGTCGGTACCCCAGTCCGAAACGGTCCATCTTCACCGGAATGTCCAACACTTTGCCCCAGCCCTTGGCTTCTCCTGCTTCCACTAGAGCTTGAGCTTCCTTATACGATGAGACAGCTATCTCTGGCACTTTGCTCGGCCCGGGACCTTTGTCCTTGATGCGCAAACCTTCGAATGCCTGGCATGGCGTCTCGTGGATCTCTCCGTCGACTTCCACATATTTAAATGATGATAGATGGCTGACCAGGATGTCTTCTTCTCCGCACACGGTGACTACGCTGTCTCCGACCATATACTTTAACTTCTGATGCAGGGTAGACGTGACAGCCCCTGCCCCATGAATCCAGGGTCTCCCAAGCAAGCAGCTATACGCAGGCTGTATATCCATGATATAAAACTCAGTTGCAAACACTTCCGGCCCTACTTGCAGAGGCAAGGTAATCGATCCGAAGACTGTTCTCCGCGTGCCGTCAAACGCTCTGACTACTAAATCACTGGGTGTACACAAAATCCCTCGAACATCCAGCTTCATCATCGCCTTCTTAGGCAGCACATTCAAAGATGATCCGGTGTCAACCAATACGTGCGACATTACTGATCCCCTACACTCAACAGATACGTGTAATGCCATATTATGATCTCTCCCTTTCGGAGTCAAGTCGAAATCGGTAAAACCCAGACTGTGGCCTGCATTCACATGTGCCAATACTCCTTCTAGCTGATTTACGGAGACGTCTTGAGGTACAAAAGAAGTGTCCAGGACTTTCAGCAAAGCGTTTCTGTGGGCTTCCGAACACAACAGCAATGACAGAATAGATATCTTGGATGGTGTCTGCTGCAGATGCTCCACAATCTTATAATCACTTTTTCGAATTAAGCGCATGAATTCTTCCACATCCTTCGATGCTGCTTCTTTTTCACTTGCTTGCGCTGGAACATTCTCAACCGCTTTCCCTTTTCCTTTCGCTAGTCTTTCGGCCTCCACCTCAGGAGATATAAAGATCCTGCCACTCCTCGTCATGCCTCCTGAACCAACAACATTATCCACAATCTCCACTGGCTGCTTGTTAACATCGATCTTTATCCCATCACAATACACCTCTAACCCATATGACCATGGGACTGCTTTCGTGTTCTCATACGGGATTGGCCCGGCCTTAGTTATGGTGATCGGTGGTCGCTGAGCTGGTGCTGCAATAGTGATCGTCTTCCGCGGAATCGTCACCGTGGCCACGTCACTCCGATTATCCATTACTGCCCCTGCAGGCTCGTCAGTTGCCGCTCGATCAAACTGCAATATGCCCTCATCAATTAAAGCCTGAATGCCTTTCTTCAAATCCTCACACCCCCCAGCTAGGGCCCAACAGTCTAAGCAATACTCGTTACATCCTGGGTAAACACCTCCTTGTAACAGTCGGCTCTTTATTTCGCTCAGAGGCGTCTTTAAATCTTCAACATTCATAATCAGATTCAGACCTTCCTCAATCAGAACGGCGTTGGCCCCATGATTGGGCATGGGTTTCTGGACTATATTCGGACCTGCCGTTCCGAAGTTGATAGTCTTGTTGTCTAAGAGATCCTGCACAACATGCTTGAAAGCATGGCAACCTTCTATATCGTGACCCGGGGCCCCAGAATGAAACTCGCAGTGCCTGTTTGCATCGTAGCCGAACGGGGGAGCTCCCGTTATTGGTGTCAGAGTTCTTTTCTCTACCAGATTCAATCCCAGCAATGTCTGCAATAAATCGGCATAGGTAGAGGGAGGCTTCTCAAACACTCTTCTCGGCTTACTACCCTGGAATCTTCGCTGAGCTTGCTGTGCCCCCTGCTGAGGCTGCTGCTGCTGTGGCATTGGTTGCTGCTGAACCGGTTGTTGTTGCTGGAGTGGTTGTTGCTGATAGGGAATAGTAACACTCGACACCTGCTGCGGCTGACGATATTGACCTCGTCCCCTGCCTCGGCCTCGGCCTCGGCCTCCAAATACCGCGCTTGCCTCGCCCTGACGGCGCCCACCATAAGCTTTCCTATTACTGCCAGATGCAGTTGATTCCTCGACTTGGAACTTTCCTTGCTTAATGTTACGTTCAATCTTTTCCCCCATCAGAATCAGGTCTGAAAAACTGGCCAGAGACGTATGAAACAGCATATCATGAAACAGCCCTGTGAATGTGCCGACAAACATGTCATTCATTTCCTTATCTTCCACGGGAGGACGGACCCTGGCAGCCATATCGCGCCACCTTTGCGCGTACTCTTTAAAACTCTCCCCCTTCTTCTGCGAAAGCCCGGCCAACTGGACCCGATTGGGCGCCAGGTCGCTGTTATATTTGTAATGGGCTACAAATGCCTCCGCCAATTGCTTCCAAGTCTTGATATCAGTTGGCTCCAACCCCATGTACCACTCTAAGGAAGGGCCCGATAGACTATCCTGAAAGAAATGCATTAGCATTCTTTCATCAGTGGAGTACGCAGACATCTTTCTGTAATAAGCTCGCACATGCACTTTCGGACATGTGTCTCCCTTATACTTATCGAACGCAGGAGCTTTGAATTTAATTGGCACCCTCAAGCCAGGTACCAAGCCCATTGTTGCCATGTCCAAACCCACAGCACTTTGATTTAAGACTCCCTTCATCTGCTCTTCCAGCATTCTAATCTTTTGGGAATCATCCATTGGCCCTTCAAAACCTCCTCCGGAGAAGGCGTCTTCCTGCTGATCCTCTTGCCACATACCATTTCCAGCCCCGTACCCATCGTACGCATTATTACGTCCAGCTCTGATCTGATTCATCCCCGGACCTCGGCCTCTGTTGCCATACCCTTGAACACCTCCAGCGGGACCAAAAGCCATAAATCCAGTACCATTTCCGTTTCCAAAGCCTCCGTAACCCTGATTGACCATACCATAACCATCTTGCCCAAAGCCTTGAGCATTAAAGCCATACTTGCCAGTGTTATCGAATCCCTGATCGTTGAATCCGAATCCAGTATTGACAAAGCCATTGCCTCCTAGATTATCTCCCAAATTGACATCACCCAGCCCAACATTATGGGCAGCAGTTTCATTCCCCACTCCGACGTTACCATTCACAGCAGCGGTAGCGTTGTTGACATTAGCAGCAGGTATATTGACTACGGGCGGAGCCACTGGCGTGGGAGTGCCGTCTCCATGAGCAGTATCAACCCGGACAGACTGATGATCTTCATTACCATGACCAGCGTTTCGAGCCAACAGGGGCTGGACCATGGCCTGCAAATTCTCCTGCCCTTTTGCTATAGCTTCCATGGTCTGCATGAAGAGGGCGAGCTTCTCGCGCACATCCTGCATCTCGTTCTGCATTTGGTCCATGATTTTCCGACAGTTGGAGCGTGTAGAATAGCGGTGCGAATGCTGATCTGCAATCCTGAAAGGTACCTGATACAGAGCAGGAGGTAAGACACCATCCAAAGATTACCTGTAATGCAATATGAATATGAATGCAATGCAATGTGTCTGTGCATTAGGGAAGTTCATTCCCCCAGTTCTAGTGCGAAGGTGCCGGTGCAGTGACAGTGTTGACAATAGGAATATCGGAGCTGAATCATAGAAAGCCTCATATATTGCAGGGAGAATCAATAAGCCCGGGGTACAATATTACTGAGAGTACAAAGAAGGCATGACCTCAACCAACAATCCTGGTGATGGTCAGCACTATGCAAATAAAGCATACAAGTTACTACATGAAATGATCAAATCCTCCCAAAAGTCTGGTACTCCTCTATCAACTTCCTGGTCTCCGGATGGCTTGGTCGATCAAGCAGCCCTTCAACAAGCTGGTTTCTCCTCTTAAGGACACGGCGTACGTCTTCAGCAGTTTCTTCCCATGTTGCTTCTCCGAAGCAATCTTCTAACTTTCGCTTTTGAGACACTGCTTCATCTCTGGATTTGATTGCCTTGTTCAGTGCATGCTGGACACTATATCGGGTCATCACTTCCTCCTCACACTTCTTGATGCTAGACTTCAACTTCTCTTCGAGGTCGGAGATTTGCTGCTTCAGCTTATCTTCCCTCTTCTTGTTGTTAGTGAGTGTAGCATTCCAAGTCTTGTTGCAAGAGGATATCTCTCGGTGTGCTGCGTCGAGCGCCTTCTTTTTGGCTTCCAGCATGTCATGGGAACTTCTGAACTCTTGCCCCAGACGTTCGCGCTTCTTCTTTTCTTCAGTCAACTCAGCCCCTAGCCTGTTTACCAGCTCGATCTGTTGCTGGAAAGCATATACGGCCTTGTTTTTCTCACTGCGTATCTGAGCTAACTCTTGCTCTAACCCTTCGTTAATCTTCATCAAGGCTTCTTTTTCTCTCACAACTTGTTCATAGACTTCCCTAGAAACAGTAGTCTGCTCTGCTACCGGAATGGGAACAAGAATTGGTGCATCTGGAAACGGCATCCTCAACTGACTAGCCCTCTCCTGAATCCATACTCTATAAGGTGCATAGGCCTGGCAATCGTTCTTACCTAACAACGGTTTCCCTCTGCGGTTAATACGCGTCCAGGCATGTTGCAACTTGGCTAATAACTCCCCTTTCACGTCTCCGGTGAAGTACAGAGATTCCTGTACTTCTTCCTCCTGAGGTGGATTCTTCAGCGCATATCCGAACTGACGAATGAATAGAGAAGGGTTGTAATTGATACACCCTTTTCTTCCTATCAGCGGTACATTAGGGTACCCAGAACAACTGAAGATGAGCTCAGATCCCAACAGGTCTCGATCAAACCACACAATGTCTTCGGAATATAGCCTCATCAGGCGCTCTGACCAACTGGCTGAGGTTGCGCTGTCCACAAATGGTCCCTTCATGGGAAGGTGACTCTTGAACCACATATTCAACAGAGGAGTACAGCAGTAAACAACTTTTCCTCTTCGGTTCTCATTCTTATAGTACAATGAGTGATAGAAGTCTCCGATCAACGTTGGCACTGGGTTGCCTGCAGCAAACAGATAGAAAGCGTCCAGATCCACAAAGTTGGGCAGGTTAGGAAACAGCACGATTCCATAAATGCATAGAGCCAGAATAGCATTGAAAACCACCCAACAACCGTTCTTGGCGTATTCTCGAGCTTTGACAACTAAGAAATCCAGAGAGAAACCTGACACCCCAAGCCAAGAAGTCAATAACAGATCTGCAGCGTTCATATGCAAGGCTTTGGCTAAGTCCTCCAACTTGGGCTCAGCAGCAGAGTGAATGAAGGGAACTTTGTTCTGCACGAGAAGCTCAGTAAACTCCACATACTCCTCAATGGTAGGTCCTAGAACGAAGTCAGCAAAAGTAAAGCATCTCAATGCGGGGTCATAGAACTGCATCAAGGTGTATATCCCGTTCATCTCATCGGCAGTGGGCTTACAGACTAATCTCAGTAATCTCCCGTGGCTCATTCTGAAGCTCCTCCTAACCTCCTCATTAGCGAGAGATATCAGACCAAGCAAAGAAGTAATATCAGGTGAAGGCAGCTTATACGCAACTGTTTTCCTTAAACCAGCCATAATCAATACTCAGAAGTCCGGGCACTAGAACTAGGGAAATGCAAATGCACCTGCAGCACAGACACACGTTAGTGAAATGCAAATGGTAATGGATATGCAGGCAATGCAATGCAAGCAACATGCAACAGGGGCCAAAGCTGCAGCTGAATAGCCTGAACCCAATCAAGAAAGGTCTCAGATAGACCATCCAGAAGTCATCAAACCCTGGTCTCAGATAGACCTAAAATAAAACTCGAACACTGGTCTCTGACAGACCTCAAACCATAACTCCAACTGGTCTCTGGTAGACCTCAAATCATATCTCCAATTGGTCTCTGACAGACCTCAGAACTCTCCAACTGGTCTCTGACAGACCTCAAAACACATCTCCAAATGGTCTCTGACAGACCTCATAACTCTCCATAAATACCCAGGATCTCTGATCAAGAAATAACCGGTAGTCTGAAGGTCTAGTTACCTGCATAACCCCAAATCCCCTCACAGGTGGGTGGCCCTATAACTGGCACAAGGTACGGCATCCTATGCGGTCGTCGGCGTCACAGACTTTCAGGGTTGATGATACGATTCCCAGAAGGAGTGGCATCATCAAATCCTGAAGAGGCCTCACTCAGCCAACTTCCAAATGATCGGTCCCCGGAGTCGACAATTCAGCTGACCAACAACCCCTTCGACCCAAAGGGTAGAAAAAGAAGCCAACCAGAAGAACCTCGTCCGAGTGTAGATTTCATGAGACACTAATGCAAGCAAAGCCGGCACGCGCCCACTACTTTCTACTCTAATTCTAGGTGCACTCAAGCCCAGGTCCGGCTTCTCACTCAATATCAGAACACCCGTCACACCCCAAGATACAGCAATAATAATCAATATATAATGCTGAAAATAAAAGGTCAGAAATATAAATCCATACAAAATCCTCGACGGAAAAACAAACGTTAGGATTGACTCTCTTAAGGGACGTTGGATCCCAAATGCATAAGAACTATCGCAGTCCTTAGCAGCCAGGGGACGTTGGGTCCCCAGCAGAGTCGCCAGCTGTCGCTACTGCGAAAATCGGCGCCGGCTGAACAGAAGAGTCGCCACCGTGCGTTATTTATCCCACGGGAGGGAAAGGAAACGCTCAGAGTAAACCTCGCACAACACGGGAAAGGTATGGTCATCGCAACCAAAACCTGGGTTCGGGAGTCGGTTACGCAAGGGGAAGGTATTAGCACCCCTCACGTCCATCGTACTCGATGGGATCCACGCTTGTTTCGGGTATGGATTGTTATTCTATCTAAACTATAGGTCAAGGGTTAAAAAAGAATATAAAATGAAAATAAAATGACTCGGCAAAGTATCGCACTTTATGCCTACGTATTCCCGTCTGGAACGAGAAATCAGAGTCAACGTAGTTCACCTACCTACGGGAAAGGAGGGGAAGGTTGCTCGCTAGGATATCGCATCCTATGCCTACGTACTTCCACACGGCGTGGAAGATCAGAGCAAACGTAGTTCGGGCCACGTACGACACCAGTCTGTCTTGATTGATTTTATTCCGTCTGAAAAAGGTTTTTCTGATTAACAGTCCGGGCGGACAAAAATGACGTCTTGATGAGTTCACATTCTTTTACGGAAGAAGTGTCTTTTATTGTGTTTGAAATCTTTATGTGTTTTTCTGTTTGTTTTGAGAAAGAAAGAGACAGAACTCTAACCTACGGTTGCGAAGGGAAACAAACTAACCTAATGTTATCATGCATGGGTTAAGACCTAGTGTCTATCATGCTCCTCTCTTGCACAGAGAGAAACAGAGATCCTACGGGATAGGCAGAAACAGAAACAATAACAGATATAATAAAGCGGTAAAATGCATGGATGCAACAGTACAAGCGAGGCAAGGGAGTCCCACTCAACCTCGAACCTAGAAAACAATAGGCAAAAGTGAACAGACTTCACTTTCAACCCAACAGGGCAAACAGCACACAATACAGTCAGGAAAACCAATCAATACATCACCAATAAAATACAACAGCAAAAGAAACAGCATCAGCAGCTCTGAATCAACATCTAGCTTCAAGTAATCTCCAATCATTCATGAGCTTCAACAAGCATCAATCTCCATCTTCATGGCCTTCAGGCAAGGGCTTTGATCATCTGTCTTCCATCTGCAATGGCTTTTCTTCATGCTCAAACCTCCAGGATGAGGGATT
This sequence comes from Lathyrus sativus, assembly GCA_963859935.3. Lineage (NCBI taxonomy): Eukaryota > Viridiplantae > Streptophyta > Magnoliopsida > Fabales > Fabaceae > Lathyrus > Lathyrus sativus. Next base: position 612,723,402 of record OZ012735.1, on the reverse strand, counting down.
AGTCACAAGAGTGAATTGGATGAATGTTAGACAGTTAATTACCTACCAAGGGTGGTTCATCAACTGTTAGCATTAAACAGAAAGTTTCCTCTCAAAAGTTCTATCTTTCAAATATATTCACTGATCCTTCCAAGGGAAGGAGGTGGATATTTGAAAGAGACTTTGAATCATAGAGAAAGGATGGATGCAGACAAGGCATTCCATGTTTGAGAAACAAGCTTTCTAATCTAGAGCTCTGCCTAGCTCCTAAACCCTAGCCTCCTCAGCATCTGCTAGCAAGAACCTCCTCTCCAACTCTGGCAGTTGATCTTCCATCTCTGAATCTCCAATGGCTTTCATCTCCTCAAGTCTTCAGCTCTCCCAAATCCCAGACAATCCCAATACCCAGGCAAGCAAGCAATAATCCCCAGAGGGCACACCACACCAGTCAATCAGATATAACAGACAATATTAATAGCAGTAGGGGAATCCTGACTTTTTCTAAGGGGATCTAATAACTACCCATAGCCCCTATAGTCCCATAACTAATCTAGTTAAATCCTAAGTCCTAAGGGAAATGAATTGATTCTCCTAAGTAATCACCTAAAAACCCTAATTTGTTCATGTTGTTCAAGCCTACATTAATCCCCTAAATTTAATTTCTAAAAATGGGAACTAAATTGAATCTACAAGTTCAATATCTCATCTAAACACCCTAAAAAGAATGAACAAAAAATATGAAAGCATTTAGTAGAACAAAAATTAGCAAAATCATGCATGAAATGAAGCTATTTAAAATGACATTTATTTAGAAAATATGGAAAAATATGAAATAAAAATAAAAATGCAATTTTATTTAATGACAATTTTCTACACATCCTAAAGAAAATAGTGTAAAAAGAATGAATTGAAAATGATTTTTTATGTATTTATTATGAATTAATGAAAATGCATAAAAAATTAAAGAATATAAAAGAAAATAATGAAATAAAGGGAGGGGGGTTTGTTAAGCAAGTACGCTCAGTTGATATTTCATTGGGCCAGGCAGACAGGGGGTGCGCGTAGCAAATTTGGCTTAGGCCCAGAACCACTCAGCATTATTGAAAATAAAAACAAGCAGGGAGGGTGAAAATAGCATGAGATTCACGTTCAAAATGGAATTGGGCTTACAACTGGGGGGTGGGGATATCACTCATGCACTCAGGCCCGCCCGTTTCAATTAATGAAACGGCGCGTTTAGGGCACCACGCTAATTCCCTCCAAATTCTGAATCAAATCTCAGCCACACGATGGGCTTCTGAGTCAAAGGTCTTGCACCAAACGGACGCTCCAGATTTCGTCTTCTCCAATGGATCATATGAGCTAGGGTTTACACCATGAAAGCACATGCACGAGCAAACTTCCCTCAATCGGTTCTCCTTCCACAATCCATGAAACACCACGATATAAACATGAAAAATATTCAAAATCTCTCCCTCTACGCGTCTATGGCCTTTGTTTGCATTAAAACTCAAGCAATCAATAAACCCGCGCGCAACAATCTCTGGCTCCATGAAAATACACTGAGATGCATCACAATAATTCTCAATCAAGCTTATCCTAATCTAATCTATGACTAATGGTGATTATCCTGCGCTAACAACCTAAGATTCTAATGCACTAATCCACGAGTTCTAGGTCCTAACAGTTTGGTGCACCTGCTATGAATTGTCTCTATTCAGCCTCAAATTCATCTAAACTAACCTCCTAACATCATAGACCATGAATATACTAGTAAAACTACCTAAATCTCCCTAGATTGAATAAGTTAGAAAGATTTGCACCTTGAGCAAGCTTTAATGGAGGCTGAGTAATCACGTGGATCCAGGCTCTTGTATGCTTCAATCTTGATCCATTCTTGATATACTTGATTCTGTTTGCAGTATTTAGATGAAACTTGGCTTGGATCTTGCTGTCCAATGGAAATTGCAGTTTTGATGTTGATGATTATAGTGCTCGAAAATGGATTGATCACACCTGGTTCTTGGTTGAATTCTGATCTATGATGATGAATCAGTATAATGAAGTTGATTTTGATGATGATTGGTGAAGAATTTGAGAAATTGAAGTGAAAATGCAATGAGAAAGAATGAGAGAATTTGGGAAATTCTTGGTGAAAAATGAATCCAACCCTTGCTCAATTCTGATTTCATGAATATATAGTGTTCAATGGTAACTTCTAGATCCCTCTTACACATTCCCTTGCCTTCCAACTTTGATTCATTTTGGCTATGTTTCTTAAAATGCAAGTAACCAAGGATAACTTTGAAATCTTCCACTAAACTCAAAAAAGTGCTTGAACCATTGTCTTTAGAATGTCTTTTCCATTCAAAATCATATATTGGAAGTCTCCATTTGGACTTATAAATCTCCCAAACCATTTTTCATCTTGACTTTATTCAAATTATAAGCCATTTTAGTTCAAATTTGGACCAATCATGCAACTTCATGTTATGAGCTTTTACAACAATTTGTGACCTTCTTTCTAGACTCAAAATGTCATTTGGAGCAAGTTTGATGTTGTAAGTTTTTCCATTTGAGGCCTCCTTGTATGAGTTTTGGACATGAGTTAAAATGACCTGTAATTCACAAATGCCCAAAATACCCTTTGCTTGCCAAGACCATAAGTTGAGTTCCACACATCATATGAAGGCATACTATACCATTATAGAAAGCTAAGACAATGAGGAACAACTCTTATGTTGACCAAGAATTCATTTGAAATCTCCTTGAGGGGTAAAAATTGCTTGGAAGTCAAGTCACTTTCACAGACAAAATTTCAGATACCTCAGATGACCTATAACTTGCAAGGACCATAACTTGAGTTCTATAAATCTCCTTGATGTCTTCCACCACTCAAATTAAAGGTCTTGAGATCCTCTACAAGTTTCATGTTGGACAAGAAGCCATTTGAAGCTAGCATTTTGACTTATCTTGCTTGGAAATTTGACCTAAACTAGGGGATTTTACACAGAAACCCTAATTTAGAAACTCCTCTTCTCCTTGATTTCTCTTGAATTCTCCTTGGCATATCTCCATATCCTCTTTTATATGTTCAATGATGAACCCCACATCTCTCTACTAGACTTGAATGCCCCTTAAATCAGTCAATTGACCTAGGGTTGACCTAGGGTTGACCCAGATGAAACCCTAGTTGACTGCCTTCAGCTATAGCTCTTGTGCTCTCCTCAATGACTTGTCTCCTTCTTCCAATGACTTTCTAAGTCTCTCACAATGTCTAGATACTCTCCATGCCTTCAACTCACAGCTCACAACCCTCTTGTTGACCCTCAGATACCCTCAGCTAGGAGATGGACTCAAGGCTTGATCTGTTAAACTCTTTGCTTTCAAACTCTTTCCTGATGACTTGAATGAGATTGAATTGGGATAATAACCTCTTGATAGGCTTCTAGAGATGAGAATAATGATTGGTCCCCTGTTGAATGACTTGCTATGCTTATGCTATGCAGATGATTAGACTATGTACATGACTCTATATGCAAATGCTAATGACATTGAAACATAAACCAAGTGAATAAGGTTGAGCAAATTTTAGGGTGCAACACTCATTATTTTAACCAAACTTATGTTGATGTTGTTACTCCTGTGGTTGCTACTCGACCAGCTCAAGTTCTTCAACGTCCGTCTGTTGGACAAAACCAGAACTAGAATAGGATAAAATTTGATCTTATTTCCATGATATATACTGAACTATATCCTGGTTTGGTTCAGAGAGGTTTTATTACCACTAGGACTCTACCTCCTCCTCCAAATTATCTTCCATGTCTGATCTTCATTTTGAATTCCATCAAGGTGGTACAAGCCATAACTTGGAAGGTTGTTATGCGTTGAATGCTAGAGTACAAGAGTTGATCAAAGACAAGATCCTCACCTTTCATGATATAAATCCTAGTGTCAAGAACAATCCTCTTCCAGGGCATGAGAAGTGAAGCTTCTGTCAACTTCAGCAAGTCAAACTATTCTTCTAAAGCCAGTGTTTCAGATAGGACAACTCATCCTTGTCACTGATTAGTCATTAGGCCATGTTTCTCTCTGTTTGCATTTATCTTTAATTTTATTAACTGTTTGCTTTCAAATTCTGTTTGTACTTCCATGATTAATGAAACGAGCATTGAAATATTTTGATTCACTTACATCTGTTATTTGCATCTTTATGCTTTCTCTTTCAAAATGCATCTCCGGGTCACTTTCTATTATCAAACTACTGTTTATGCAAAAATTGAGGGAGGACGATGAAAACGTAATACCCATGATTATTTTTGGTATACTTTCAAATCAAAACTTTGCTATCGATATAAGGCATTGTTTCAATTCTCAAACACTGGAGAAATAAGGAAGTTAATCCCTCGTCAACCCCTTCGAGCCTAAAAGTTGGAGTTTCTTTCTGTATAAAAAACCTGCAATCTTAACTTGGGGACGAATAGTTCTCAGTTAACTTAAAATTGCATTCAAATACAGAAGCTTCATGCAAGCCACCTTTCAATAAAAGTTGCATTCACAAGTTTTCCTTCGCACACAGCAAGCAAGTGTCGAAGATGTCTTTTAAATCAAAAGCCAATGATGGTTCACCATAATCATTAAGCCAGGTATTCACCTTCTTTCTCAAAAAAATAAAAGAAATCAAAAGAAAAAGGCCGTTAAGTTAAAACCTATGAAGGAGACTTAGGCAAAAAAAAGGGGGGCTTCCCGCTGACTGTAAGCTTTAAAAGAAACCGTTTAGGCAAAAGTTATGGATAACAAAGAGAAGAGGACTTTAAATCCTTAGTCCTCACCACGAAAGTCCTCAATGCCAGAGACAACTAAATGTTGTAAGGAAGCAGTGACCGCAATCTCAAGGGTCCCTCAACTTCTGAACCATCATCTGTACAATTCCTAACCTCTTGGAACCTGAGCGCAGAGTCTGAGTTAACTGAGCGTAGGAGTGAATATCATCACGATGATTGGGTGGATGCAAATAAACTTCGAGCCTTTATCCTTTGTTTCATAAACTGTGAACCAAGCCACATTGCAACCCTAAAAAAACCTAACTAAAGCAAGGTTAGTTTGAAAGCATACTACGACAAGGTTGCATAAACTGAATCAAAAAGGATTTTTGCAAATAATTTTTGGTATCATACCTTTGCTTTACCTTTCACTTTGAATTTCTTAAACCACCGTGTTTTGACCAGTGATTCATATGCTTTACATCATTCCAACAATGACTTTTATTTCAAAAGTTGCATGAGCTTTGCATTAAAATTGCTATGTTTGAATGAACACTTTTGTTTGCAAATTAGCTTCTCTCAAGGAATTTTCAAATAGTTAAGAAACTTGGCAAGTGATTTTATCAGGGGCAAGTTCCTTCCAGATCCTGTTGAAAATTAGTTCAAGATGTTTGGTCAGTGACAGTCCTCCTAAAAATTGGTTTATCTAGAAGATCTTTCAAGACTCATGCTGGGCCAAACCTTCTAAGAGCATAGTAAAGCAGTCATTTTTAGAATCAGTTCATCTACAAGAGTCAGCTAATCTGGGGGAAACTTACTTGAAAAATCCCCAAGTATCTTTCCATCCTTCCTTTAAGGATCACCAACTTGATACCATTTACAGTGTAGCAAAGATGTGTTTAGAAGCATAATCTTTAGTCCCCAAACAGAGTGGCAGTGACTTCCGTGTTGAGGAATCAGTCATCCAATCTTGTCCTCTCCCCAATAGAGTCAAGCCATGTCGTCAACTTCTACATTACATGCATTTGATCATACATCATAACAAAGTTCATATACCATGCATAGAAAGATTGTTTCATCCTTATTTTCATTCACCAAAGGTCGTGTTGCTATCAACGTCTTACCTTATGATCAAAGTCCAACTTACTTGGTATCTACCAAAGCAGATATGTGTCTGTCTGTTCCTATTTTGCGTCCAATGTTATTCATGGATGTCTCTATTACCCATCTGTTACACCCTAATTATTTACTCTAAGATCCCACATCTTTTTGCACAATCTGTGTTGTTTATCATGTCTTACATCTTGCATAATACCCAATTTATCAGCTGAAATAAACTTTTTGGAATTACAACTGAGTCAGTCAAACTAAAAGTCAATTGTGTGTAAACATTGTATTTTTCTAAATCGTATATTTTATGGTGATCATTTTGGTGTATTCATTTTATTTTTCTGACCACTTCGATACAGGTCCAATTATTCGTTTTTTTACCGTTTTTATTTCTACTTTTAATTAATATATTTTTTAATTAATCAATTTTATATATTTTTGTTAGTTAATACCTTTTCTTATTTTATACTTAATTTTTAAATTTTGATTTTAAATTTTAATTTTAATTTTATTTACTTTTTAGAAACTTGTCAAATAAGTCTCATAAATTATTTAATTTTTAGAAACTTGTCAAATAAGTCTCATAAATTATTTACTTTTTAGAAACTTGTCAAATAAGTCTCATAAATTGTTTACTTTTTAGAAACTTGTCAAATAAGTCTCATAAATTATTTACTTTTTAGAAACTTGTCAAATAAGTCTTATAAATTATTTATTTTTCAGAAACTTGTCAAATAAGTCTCATAAGACCTAACTGAAGCAAGATTATTTTGAAAGTATAGTACAATAAGATTGCGTAAACTGACTCCAAAGGATATTTGCATATCATTTGTTTTGATATTACCACCTTTTGCTTTACTTTCCACTATGAGTGTCTTGAACCGCCGCGTTCTGACATGTAACTCTTATGCTTTGAATTTTCCAAAAAATGATTTGATTTCAAAAAGTTGCATGAATTTTACATTTACCATGTTTATATGAACACTTTTATTTGCAAACTGGCTTTCCTCAAGAAATTTTCAAACAGTTGAGAAACTTGGTCGGTGATCCAATCAGGGGCAAGTTCCTTTCACATCCGGTTGAGAATTAGTTCAAGATTTGTTGTTCAATGCAAGTCCCTCTCGGAATTGGTTTATCCATAAGATCTTTCAAGACTTCAACTGGGGCAAGCTTTCCAAGTGAGCTCATCTACAACAGTCAGCTAATTTGGGGCAGTTTACTTGAAGAATCCCCAAGCAGCTTTCCATCCTTCCTACAAGGATTATTAATTTGGTATAGCTTACTAATGTGGCAGAGATGTCTTCAGCAGTAGCATCTTTAGTCCCTAAGCAGAATGGCAGTGATATCTTGTTGAGGAATTAGTCTTGCAGTCTTGTCTTCTCACCAAAAGAGTCGAGCCTTGTCGTCGACATCTGCATTTGCATTTGCATCTGATCATATATCATCTGCATAATTCATATACATATGCATAGCATGAGTGTTTCATCCTCATTTTCATTTCACCAGAGGTCATGTTGTTATCCGCGTCTTACCTTGTGGTCAAAATCCAACTTACTTGACACCTACCAAACAGATATTGTCATGTCTATCTGACATTCTTCCAGATATGACCTTTCTTATCCGATTGTTTTTTCCAGAAATGTCTGTTCATCTTTTACATCTGACGCCAATCTCATATTTTGTTTACTTTTCATTCAAAGTCATTATTGGATGTCCGGTATCTTTTTTATCCAATGTCATTCTTAGGTATCACATATGTTTATCTCTCTGATGTTTTACCAGATTGAGTATTTTGTTCTAATGTTCTTCTAGAAACTATATGATGTTTTTCTAGATATTTCTTTGTGATTTTGATGCTTTCCCAGAATCTATCCGAGGTTTTACTGGATATGTTTATCTCTCTGGCATTTTTCCAGATTGAGTATTTTGTTCTGATGTTCTTCCAGAACCTATATGATGTTTTTCCAGATATTTTCTTTGTGATTATGATGTTTTTCCAGAATCTTTCTGAGGTTTTATCGGATATGTTTCTCTCTCTCTCTCTCTCTCGGATGTTTTTCTAGATTGAGTCTTTTATTCTGATGTTCTTCTAGAATATATTTGATGTTTTCAATATATTTTTCCATCGTAATTCTGATACCCTTCCATAATTTGTTTTACTCCTAGTGAGTTTCTAGATATATACCTCTATAATTCTGATGATTTACCATAATTTCATTTCTTTTTTCGTCTGATGTTTTTCCAGATGTGTTTGTAACTCTGATGCTTTTCTAGAATTTCATCTCTTTTACTGTTTGATGTTTTTCCAGATGTGTCTTTTGCTTCTGATGCATTCTCAGAGTTTCATCTCTTTTTCCGTCTGATGTTTTTCCAGATGTGTCTTTTGCTTCTGATATTTTTCCAGAATCCCTTTTGTGTCTATCTGATGTTCTTCCAGATATGACTTTTCTCTTCTGATGTTTTTCCAGATTGAGTCTTTGCTTCTGATGTTTTTTTTAGAAACCTCTTATTTGTCTATCTTACATTCTTCCAGATACGACCTTTTTTATCTGATGTTCTTCAAGATATGATGTTGCTTATCTGATGTTCTTCCAGATATGTCTTCAAAATCTTTTCCCGTACATTTAATGATTTTCTAAATGTTTCAGATGTATCTTCAAAATCTTTGTCTTCATCTAATGCTCTTCTAAACGTCTTTGATTTCTGTTATTTTCTAGAGCTCATTCAATGCTTTTCTAAATGCCTCTGATGTTTGCTAGATTGTCTTTCATCTATTTCCTGGAATCTTCCTCACCTCATTCAATGATCTTCTGAATATTAAGACTCTTTTCCATCCAGTTCCATTCATGGATGATGACTGTTGATTCTCCAGTGGAGCTTATTTAATGTTATTCTAAATATCCCTGGTGGTTGCTAGCTTATCTCTGATACTTGTTATGTTCCAAAGTTTCATTCAATGTTCTTCGGAATGTCTTTGATGGTTGTTATTGTTGTTTTCTGGAGTTGTGTTCAATGCTCTTCTGACAAAACCTCTGATGACTGTGACTCTTTCCCCAATAAGTTTGCTTTTGCTTTCTGGATGTTTCTGTTATTTCACTGTGTGTTACTTTCAGCATCTGATACTTTTCCGAATATATGTGTCTTTATTTAGGGTTTGTCCCTCTTTTTTCAAGTATTATTGGATACTCTTTGTCACCTTGACAGATGTCCACAATATTTTATTTTCCCCAGTTGTGTCTCCTAGATACTTTCCCCCCGTGAAGTTATCAGTCTTTCCCTAGTAGAGTTGTAACATCTTCCTAGTATATTCATCCCATGTGACATTTCTCCAAACAGGACCTTTGCTTTGCATCCATATCATATCATAAGCATTTTTGTGGCATCTTAGGGCCAAAAATTACGCATGTTTGTATTTAATTCTCTCCAATCTCGTCGAGACGAAGATTTCAATCTTCACATCTCCGGATCGAAGAAACTTAAATAGGGGCATATGTCACACACTAATTTTTGACTCTAAGATCCCACATCTTTTTGCATCATCTGTGTTATTTATCATGTCTCGCATCTTGCATAATACCCAATTTATCAGCTGAAATAAATTTTTTGGAGTTACAGCCAGTCAGTCAAACTAAAAGTCAATTGTGCATAAACGCTGTATTTTTCTGAATCGTATATTTTACGCTGATCATTTTGGTTTATTCATTTTATTTTTCTGACCACTTTGATACCGGTCCAATTATTCGTTTTTTACCGTTTTTATTTCTACTTTTAATTAATATTTTTTTTAATTAATCAGTTTTATTTAATTTTGTTAGTTAATACCTTTTCTTATTTTATACTTAATTTTTAAATTTTGATTTTTAATTTTAATTTTAATTACTTTTTAGAAACTTGTCAAATAAGTCTCATAAATTATTTACTTTTTAGAAACTTGTCAAATAAGTCTTATAAATTATTTACTTTTTAGAAACTTGTCAAATAAGTCTCTTAACTTATTTACTTTTTTAGAAACTTGTCAAATAAGTCTCATAAATTATTTACTTTTCAGAAACTTGTCAAATAAATTTCATACACTCTTTTTTCTTTTCCAACCTTCCATAAAATGATATAAAATGAACACACACACATAGCCATCTCACATATTTTCTCCACCATATTTTTCTCACTCTCAAGATTTAAGACAAGCTTCTCACTCTCTATCCATAATACCTATCACCCTCACACTTCCACATAAACTAAAAACTCATTATCCATCATATTCTATCATCACTCCTTCATACACAATATCTTCCATGATATGAATAACTCACCTTCATTTTCCCAATAGTAAACCACCACCTATATTTTCTTTTTCTTCATGGTACCTCTAACCTCACATAAAACATCATCCTCCATCTAGACACAATACTCTCTCATCTAATCTTTATCAGTGGCAGTCACAAGGTACAAGATTATTGTTTCTTTTAAATGCATTTGTTTAGTGATTATATTAGTTATTTATATTATTTTGTTTTAATTATTTATTTCTTTATTTATTTAATTCGTATACTATTTGAAAAGACAAACAAGAGATTTTTAATTATTTATCTTTTATTAGCTAATTGTTAAATATTTGAAAATGTAAAACATATATGTTGTAATTATTAATTAATTTAAATATTTTTATTTAATTTGATTAATTAAATTATTAGTTAATCTTGTTAAATATTTATATTTAAATTGATTAGTAATTATGTTCATTGCCTGATTCTATTTGTGACTGATTTATTTTCATGTTCTGGGCACTTTCTGTGTATCTTACACGATGCTTTGTCGTGATTGTCTGTTGATTTTATGTGCTGATGATTTTTGACAATGATTTTCCGTGATTGTTGTTGTATTTGTCTTTTGATTTCTTCACGATATTTTTTCGTGATTGTTTGTGGATTTTTATTCGCGATGTTTTGTCGCGTATCTTTGTCTGTTCATTACATGATGTTTTTCTGTATACTGTGTCTGTGTATTCTTGCTTGTCATTTACATGATGTTTTTCCGTGTATCTGTTGCTTTTTTTTTTTATCCTTGTGACCTAATCCGAGGGAAGGGACTATGTGATGACTTATCGTCATTATGCACGTCCGTCATATGTTCTTTACCTGTCTTAGTTGTTCTTGGTTCTTAGAACATGGCAACTCGTAGTTCCACGAACTATATACGCTCTGATTTCTCAAGGTCTTCTTGAGAATAAGTAGGCACAAGGCCCCGATCCTTAGCAAGGACCCTTTTCATTTTTGCCTCATTTCTCCTTTTACAACCTTTTCTTTTTTTTTCCTCACAATTTTCTTTTTACACGTAGCTTCTGAACTACGATTGCTCCGATTTCTTATCAAGGATACGTAGGCATAGAATTTCGAGATCCTAGTGAGCTACCTTTTTATTTTTCTACCTTTTTCTTTTTCCACATTTTCCTTTTACTTTGCCCATCCTTACTTTAGCAAACAATTTTTAGCAAAAACACAAATATTTCAAGAGGTTCCTATAGAGTACTACAAATGCTTAGGGTGCTAATACATTCCCTTAGTATAACCAACCCTCGTACCTTTGATCTCTCTTTTGCTTAGCTTTAGGCCTTGCTTTTTGCTTTGCATTTTATTTATGGGTTATTCTTTCTTTTTCCCCTTCCCTCGGATAAATTAAAGATCGATGGTGATATTTTATGATTTGTGATTCAAGTTAATACAATAGCTTGATATCCGATTCTCACCGTGACATCATCCAATGTTATTCCTGGATGTCTCTATTTCCCATCCAATGTTATTCTTGAGCGTGCCTATTTCTTTCTTCGTATTCAATGTTATTCTTGGATATATTTGTCATTTCAATTTCCATCCAGTGCTATTCTTGGATGTCTTTTCCTGTCTCTCTCTTATATCCAATGCCATTCTTGGATACCATGACATATTTATACCTTTGTCCAATGCCATTTTGGGTGCCTTGCTTCTATTTGTATCCAATGTCATTCTTGGATATCGTGACATATATATGCCTTTTTCCCATGCCATTCTTTGATATCCTTATTCCACATTCAATTCCATTCTTGGATGTTGTGATCCATTTTTTATTTAATGCTACTCTTGGGTGTCATTTATTCATTTTCATCTCATGCCACTCCTGGATATTGTGATTCTGTTTTGTCCAATACCATATATGGATGTTGTTTTCTCATTTTCATCCAATGTTATTCTTGGATGTCTTTCTTCTATTTGTATCCAATGTCATTCTTGGATGTTGTGTCTCCGTTCATCTAATACCATTCTTGGGTGTCGCTGATGTTTTTCTCCCAAAGTTGAATATTGCCTCCATCCAATGTTATTATTGGATGTCTTTATCATTCTTGCCAAAGTTGTTATGTTACCATCCAATTCCATTCTTAGATGTTCTTACTACCTGTTCCAGGGTTTATCCCTTTTCCCTAAGTAGTGTTGGATATTCTTGGTCACCTTGACAAATTTCCATAATATCTTGTATTCCCCAGTTGTATCTCTTTGAGATCTGTTGCTTATGCCCCAAAAGTTCTAAACTTCTTCCTTAGTGGAATCCTGCAATAATAGTCGGTGGTATCAATAAAAGAGTAGATTATGGATTCAGGTTGCACTTGACACATGATTCCAAATAAAGAATTGTTCGAGGAGCTATGTGATCAAAATGGTGGATTAGTGCTGCTAGGAAACAACAAAGCTTACAAAATTGCAGGTATTGGATCTATGAGATTCAAGCTCCATGATGAGTCAATAAGGCTATTGACTGAAGCCAGGTATGTACCTAATTTAAAGAGAAAATTAATTTCTCTGGGTGAATTTGATAAGAATGGATATGTTTTTCAAGGAAAGAAAAGTATCCTAAGAGTCTTAAAGGGGTCGAAGGAAGTCTTGAGAGGCATGAAGAAATAAGGATTGTATACCCTTGAGGTTGAAGTTGTAAGTGATTTGACAAATGTTGCATCCACAAAACCTCTGTCAAAGACAAAAATTTGGCACATGAGATTAGTCCATATAAGTGAAAGGGGTCTGGTCGAATAGGGGAAACAAAATTTACTTGGTGGAGTCAAAATCGAAAAGCTGGAATTTTGTGAACCCTGTGTACTTGGAAAAACTTGTAGAGTGAAGTTCAACAAAGGTAAACAAAGAACACATGGATCCCTTGATTACATCCATGCTGATCTTTGGGGTCTGCAAGATGTCCATCACATTCAGGAGCAAGGTACTTTCTATCCATAGTCGATGATTATTCCAGAAAGTTATGAGTATTCACCCATAAGACTAAGGATGAAACTTTTGAGAATTTCAAAAGTTGGAAGACTCTGGTTGAAAATTAGACTGGTAGAAAGGTCAAGAGATTGAGAACCAACAATGGCCTTGAATTTTGCAATGAGGCGCTCGACAGATTTTTTACTGCCTTAGGTATTGCAAGGCTAAAAACTACTGCAAGTACTCCACAACAAAATGGTTTGGCGGAAAGGTTTAATTGAACTATTTTGGAAAGATTTAGATGCATGTTAACTAGTGTTGGGTTAAAGAAGGTGTTTTGGGTTGAGGCTATTTCGATAGAAACATATCTGATAAACAGATGTCCTTCGACTGTGTTAGATATGAAGACACCTAAAGAAGTTTAGTCAGGACATCCACCAGATCTCGACAAATTGAGAGTACTTAGTTGCGTGGCCTATGCTCATATTAGGCAAGACAAGGTTGAACCTAGAGCTCTAAAATGCATGTTCGTGGGATACCTTGAAGGAGTCAAAGCTTATAGCTATGGTGCCTAGAGCCAGGTTACAAGAGGTGTATCACCAGTTGAGATGTAGTTTTCAATGAAGTTGAGATGGCCTTCAAGAAAACTAATGATGCTGGAGAAAAGCTGGAACAGGGAGAGATCCCTGTTGAGGTGGAGCATGTTGATGCTGAATTGTGTATCCAAGATGAAGTCAAAGAAGAAGCAAAATATACTGAGGAAGTTGAGGAAACTGTCGATGACTACCTATTGTCAAGAGATAGGTCGAGGAGAGTCATCAAGCCACCTAAGGGACTTGGGTATGAAGATCTTATAGCTTATGCCTTAATCTATGTCAGTGAGGTTCTAGATGAAGAACCTAGAGACTATAAGGAAGCTATAAGCAGTTGAAATAAGACTGAATGGTTGAAGGCCATGGATGATGAGATGAAATCTCTTCATGATAACAACACTTGGGAACTGATCAAGAAACCTGCTAGAGCCAGGTTAGTCAGTTGTAAGTGGATTTTCAAAGTTAAGGAATGAATCAAAGAAGTGGCATCAAAAAGATACAAGGCAAGATTGGTCGCTAGGGGTTTCACTCAAAAAGAAGGTGTCGACTTTAATGATGTGTTCCCTCCTCTTATAAATCACAAGTCCATTTGAATGTTTCTTTCCATGGTGGCACATTTCGACCTTGAACTAGAACAAGTGGATGTGAAGACTGCGTTCTTGTATGGTGATCTAGATGAAACAATCCTGATGAGGCAACCTGAAGGGTATGTCGAAAAGGGGAAGGAAGATTATGTGTGCAAGCTGAAGAGATCTTTATATGGACTGAAACAATCTCCTCGACAGTGGAATAGGAGATTCGACAAGTTCATGGCACGCATAAGTTTCATTCGAAGTCAGCTCGATCACTGTTTTTATTCAGATTTCGACCTGGTAATTCATTTGTTATTTTGTTGCTTTACATTGATGATATTCTAATAGCAAGAAACAATGTCAAAGATGTAATGAGGTTGAAGTCTAAACTTAATAAGGAGTTCAAAATGAAGGATCAGGGAGATGAGTTCAGGATTCTTGGGATTGACATCTGAAGAGACAAAAAGCATTTGAAATTTATCTCAAGAGGCATACCTACGGAAAATTCTCGAAAAGTTTAGTATGCAAATTCAAAGCCTATTGTGACTCCGATAAACCCTCAATTCAAGTTGAGTATAAATCAGTGTCTTAGTACTAATGTCGAAAGAGCTTATATAAATAGAATTCCATGTACTAATATAGTGGGTTCATTGATGTATGATATGGTCTATACTAGACCCGACATAGCATATGTAGTAAATTTTGTAAGCAGGTACATGGCGAATCCTTGAAAGGCTCACTAGCAAGAATTGAAGTGAATTCTAAGGTACATAAATGGGTCTCTGAATAGAATCCTAATTTATGGCGGAGCCTAGGGTGAAGATAGTAAAGCAACAATCAAAGGATATGTCAACTCTAACTATGCAGGTTGTATGGATTCCAAAAAATCTATTTCTGAATATGTGATCACTATGTTTGGCACATCAATAAGTTAGAAAGCAACACTTTAGAATTTTATTTCCTTATCAACCACTAAAGTGGAATATATCGTCATAACTGAAGTTGTGAAGGAAGCATTGTGACTTGAAGGTTTTGCAAAAGAGCTGAAACTTTAAGTTCAAGTTATCACTATTGAAGGCTCTGCATATTTGAGGAAATTTTGGTAAAACAGGTTGTTGTGCAAGATGTTCCAACATAAAGAAGTCTGATGGAAGAAGACATGTCAGACAAGATGTCCTAGCTTGTGTCTCGATTTCTTGACATGGTATAGGAGGTTGTTGCTAATCTGGTCCAAGATTTAAGGAGCAATCATAACCTGGATCAAGGAAGAAATAAACAGAAGATTTGAAGTCCAAGACTGCAGAAGATTATAAAAGGAAAACTTAGACCTAAAGTAGATAAGGAATCCTTGTGTAGTACTTGTAAAGTAGAAAATAAGGGTTTAGGGTTTTGAGAGTCGTAGGATTTCTTGTGTTTCAAGTCTCCCTTTGTATCGGTTGGATACATTGTGGCAGACATAGATGTTTATACCAGATTCAGAAACCTGTAGATAATGAATTGTGTATTATTCTTGGATGAAGCTTTTAAGCAAATCCAATTGAATCCGAGGAGGATTGTTAGTCAAGGTTACTTGGCTGAACTTTGTATTGAAAGACGTGTCTTTCAAGTAGGATGATGCAGTTGCTGTCGATTGTAACTGTTAGGTATCACAAGTAGTGATTAAGGGAGTGAGATGGGTTTCTCTTATCAGTTAGATGCGACTTCTAATGATAAACTTTTCATTGGGTAGTGATAGGTAAACTGGAGGTTGTTTACGTAAAACTATATTACTGATAATGGATTCTTCTTCCTGGCTTGGTAGCCCAGATGTAGGTGTTGTTGTTCACCAAACTGGGTTAACATATCTTGTGTTATTTATCATTCTGCAAATTTACAGTTTAGTATTTGCTTATTGATTAACATGTTGTAACAGATGTTGAAACATCTGTCGTGATTCTATTGTTGATATTCAGAATGTCAGCTTGTTTATTCTACCATTGTTTTAAAGTTATGTAGAAAACAATGTCGTGACTTATTGTTAGAACATCTGCAATACGCAGATAACAACATATTAATGATTGATTATGATATTTTTTGATACTGGAAATGATTAACTTTCTTGTTGATATTTGGACCAATGTTTATAATAATATTAGTTTTGTTATGATCCACATGAAATAGAAGTGGTTGTTGAAAAAAGTTATTAGTTTTCATTAAAGAAAATTGGGTAATTAGATGAAAAGTTGGATTAATAATTTTGTATAAAAAGTATAAACAAGTATTTTCAAACTTATTTTAATATCTTTAGTAATAAACATGATTATCTTTTATACTTATTTGTTAGATTATGTATGTATTGGTTTATGCATATATTGATTTATAACATTATAATAATACTTTTGACAATATTTAGATTATTTAATGTTTGGTATGTTGTTAAAAAATATTTTTAAAATGTAACACTCACGTTCCATATATTTTAAAAATATAACAATCAGGTTCTTCCAGTTAAAAAATAAATAAATAAATAAATAAATAAATAAATAAATAAATAATAAAATAAAATAAAATAAAATAAAAATCCACGTGGAATTAGTAAATAAATATAAAATAAAATAAAATGACACATCATCGTTGTTAAATACCACATGTACTCCGTTTGTGCCATATAGACTTTTTTAAAACAGAAATTTTTAAAAAGGTCAACGGCGCAAACATTATTTAACATAAAGGATCAAAGCGTTAAAAAAAAACTTAAAGAACTAACTAAATATTTTAAAATAACTTTAAAAACTTAGATAATATTTTTTCCAAAAACTTTTTTTAAGTTAAGACACAAGTGTCTAGTCCACTTTTCCCTTGGACCGACTTATTATGTATTTAATATATTTTGTATGATTTTAAATTTGATTTTTTTTTTAAATTCAATTACCCATCTTTGTCGATAATCAACTCACTTAAAATTCAAATATTTTGAAAATAAAATAATTTTAAAAATTTAAAATCATTTTGAAGTTAAAAGTAATACCGGTCAAGAAAGATAAAAAAAATTATTAAGCATGTTTTTTTAATACTTTTCTTTCTCTCCCTACCAGATTCTCTCCCTACCAGATTCCTTTTTACTCTTCAAATATATTTTTTTATTTTAAAACTCTTCAAAAGATGAAACACATTGTAGAAAAGAAGTTTTGGAAACATGGATTAGTCCATAATTTACCGCAATCTACGTAATGTTTGTCAATGGTGTGACTAGGTTATTAATTGGCTTTTGTATTCATCCCTGTAAGATTTTCAATAAATACATTATAAATAAATAATTAAAACTTTGAATTTTAAGGGCCGAATATGACAATGAAAAGTGACATCAGCTATGAAAAAAAGTGAAGAACTTCAATTATGCCAAGTGTATCTCGCTCATTGCACCTCGCAACTGCAAAGCAAGAAGACGATTACAATTTTGTAAAGTATGTCTCACCGCACCGATCCACCTTCCCGATGCAAGTTTGCATGGGCCTCGCACAAAAGGGATTCCAGCGTTGTTTTTATTTAGATTTTATTAAGAAAAATAAGTGTGACTTGAAAGTGTGAGAAAATCTTTAATTGATTAGAAAATGAATATTAAACACTTTATAAGTAAAAAAATTAAGAAAAAGACATATTTTCAGTAATGTATAACGACACTTTTTCGCATCTGAAGCAATTCGAAGAGTTATTAGATGGTGATAGAAAATTGAGAAAAAGCCTTCAAGTAATATGATTTGTTTGTGTATGGAATATTTGAAAAACGAGAAACGAAAAGTTATTTCAAAACAACAACATTGAGTTTGAAAGCTTAGTAGAGAAGGTAAAAATGCACACTTGGAAATGGATGAAAATTAGAGGAAAGGATATGAATCTCAATATTACAATGTGGTGGTTGAATCCTAGGGCATTCCTAGGCTGTATCGATGAGTAACTGCATGGAAATTCTAATCTTTCATGCTAAAGGCTTGTTTGAGGTCTTCAAGGTGTATGGAGTCATTTCAGAAGTATTCATATCTGGTAGGCGTGACAAGCAAGGTAGAAGATTTGGTTTTGCTAAATTCAAGAAAGTTCACGACCCCCGAATCCTAGCTTGTAATCTTGATAGTGTTGTTCTAGAAGGCAAGAAGTTGTTTGCTAATATTCCCAGGTTTAGAATGGAACATAAGAAGATGAACCCAAATGGTGAGAACGTGAGGAAGCAAATCCAACCTGGACGTCAAAGAAGCTTTGAGAAATTCGACACTTTTGCTAGGTCCTATGCCAAAGTAGTTAGTGGGGTTGACCCTAAGCCAGATGGAAAGGATTTGGGAGGCGGTTTCTGCACTAGTCTTGAGGTGGAAGATGAATGGGTATATAGGTTAAAACGAATGAGAGTGGGAGTAGTTTTGGAGGATGGAAACGTGTTCAATATTCATAAGGTTATTAACGAAGAAGGTTTTTTCAACATCAAGGCAATTCCTTTGGGAGCTTCCAAGTGCTTATTGGAAGACACATCTGGTGGCGACATTGAGGAGCTCATCAAAGAGTCTAGCAAATGGTTGGACGTTTGGTTCAGCGAGATTCGCCTCTGGGATCAGGAGGTGATTGACAGAGACAGGTTCGTATGCGTAAAATGCTTTGGTCTACCCTGTGTTGCTTGGAATGAAAATAATTTTCGGTTGATACTTGCTAGCCTGGGAACTTATGTTAAGTGTGATGAGAAGACTAGGAACAAAGAGTGCATGGACGTAGCGAGATTCCTGATAAAAACGAGCTTAGGGGCTATCCAGAATAAGAAGATTGTTCTTAAAGTGAATGGCCTTGCTTATCCTCTTTCTATCACTGAAGAAGCTTCATATGGGCGTGACTCTTTGTTGGTTGGTGAAGAATATGAGTTGATTGACTCAGTTGACTTTGAATCTTCTGGTCCCCCAGACATTGATGACGCGTGGGAGGTGCTTGAAGAGGATGAGAGTGGGGAATCTAGCACCTCGATCAACGAACCAGAAGTGAGAGCCCCAACTGCTAAAATCCTAGGTTCAAACTATGATCATACCTCTTCTGATATCGTGTCAGTAGTTAGAGAAAGCCTAGGGCTGAGTGCTATAGGTGGTCTTAGAGGGAGCCACGTTGGGAACTCTGGTATCCCTTTAGTTCATTGGCCCCAATTTTGCTAATCATTCGGTTGACCTCGAACTGAACCAGATTTTTATGGCAAATGATAATTTAACCCTAAATGGAGAATTAGTTATGGACCTGGGCTGCCTTCGCCTCTTACTGGGCCTCCAGATGGAGTTCTTGGGCCTGGGAATAGAGAGAAAGCCAAAAAGTAAAAGCTTCTCCATGATATTTACAATTGCATTAAGATTCCATACACCCCCTCTTATTTCTCTACCCTTCTTCTCACGGCTTCAAAAGAGAATGCAGGAACTTCTCTAAGGGGTTCTGCTAGAGAAGATAAGAATAAGAACTCATTGAATAGAAAAACTCTTGAGTCTTGTTCTGATTTTTTGTGCGGTGAATCTATTACTGATACAGATGTGGAAAGAGGAAACCTGCGATGTAGAAGGGCCATTGATGAAGTCCCGTTCAAGTTGGGAAAATACCTGATGGATTTAGGGGTTCAGGGAGATGATGAAGATGGGCTTGGGCATATTCTGAGGAAACTGGATAGGGAGGACAAGGTTGTTAGATTAGGCAAGAAGGTTGTAGCTACCAGTGGTCAATGAATATCGTTTCCTATAATGTTCAAGGTTGTTGCAGCTCTTTAAAGAGAAGGGGAATCTCTCAAACTCTGCAGAGAGGCAGCGCAGACATATGCCTTATTCAGGAAACTAAAATTACTCATATGAAGGATGGTATCGCGCATAGCATTTGGAGGAACACCGACCTGGATTGGTCAGCTTTAAATTCTTCTGGCAGATCTGGAGGAATCCTTACTTTGTGGAATAGGTCGAGAATCATAGCTGTTTCCAGTTTTTGTGGTGTAGGTTTCTTGGGCATGCAATTCTTGTGGAACAACCAAAGCCTAATTTTGGTTAACGTATATGTTCCTTGCGGTTTTGCTGATAGAAGGAACTTGTGGAGGGATCAAGCCAATGATAAAAGAAACCTCTCTGGTGTTGGCTGGATCGTGGGGGTGAGTTTAACGAGGTGAAGAATGGGGAGGAAAGGAAAGGCTTAAGTGCTAACAGATGTAGGGATATGAAGGCTTTCAGTGAGTTTATCGATGAAATGAATTTGACGGATCTTCCGGTGTTTGGTAACCGGTTTACGTGGTTCAACTCCAATGGTAAGAGTATAAGTAAACTGGATAGATTCTTGGCAGATGATCATGCAATTTCTATGCTATCTCTGAATAACCAAGTGGTGGGCGATAGAGACGTGTATGATCATCGGCCTGTGTGGTTGAAGTCTAATTTTGTAAATTGGGGGCCAAAACCATTCAGGTCCTTTAATTGTTGGTTCTCTCATAAGGATTTCATTGCGTTTGTTAAGTAGTCGTGGAACTTGTACCATGTCACAGGATCACATTGCAACATTCTGATTAAGAAACTTAATGCTCTGAAAAGTAATCTCCAGAATTGGAACCTTAACGTCTTCGGTTAGCTTGATTTAAAGATAGAGGAAAATATCTCTAACCTCAATAAGTTAGAGTTGGACAGTGACCTGGTTTTAGCCTTTCATGATGCAGACTTAGATAAGGATAGGTTGAGAAATCAGGAGGAGATGTGGAAGAACCTCAGGATCAAAGAAAGCATGCTGGCGCAGAAATCCTGTATAAGTTGGTTACAAGATGGGGACCTGAACTCAAAATGTTTCCACGACTCTTTAAAATCCAGGTATCGTTTGAATTGTTTATCTGCTATCAGAGCGGGAGACAGGATTGAGGAGGACCCTGAGGTCATAAAATTCGAAGCTGTGAAGTTTTTTAAGGAAAGATACCAGAGTCAAGACTCGTCCAAGTTTAGTAGTGATCTCGAGCATATCGCTTGTCTCGAAGAGGAGGATAGCTAACTTATGGAAGCTGATTTCTGTCCTACAGAAGTGAAAGATGCTGCTTTAAGCTATGATGGCAATAAGTGCCCCAGTGTCAACGGATTCAATTTTAAATTCATCAAATCCTGTTGGGAGATAATAGGCGAGGATTTTACAAACTGTATCCTGGAATTTTTCAAAATTGGTTATCTTTCGAAGATTTTCGCATCTTCTTTCATCTCGCTTGTTCCAAAGTCTAATAATCCCCAACATTTTGAAGATTCCAGGCCTATTAGTCTTATCAGCTGTGTTCTTAAGGTTATATCTAAGATGCTTCCTTGCAGATTGAGGAAGGTTATTCATAAAATTATCTCTCCTTCTCAAACCGCTTTCATCCTGGAGCGGCAGATTTACGATGGTGTTCTGTTGGCTAACGAATTAGATGACTATGCTAAGAGATTCAACAAGGACTATCTGTTCTTTAAAGTTGATTTTGCTAAAGCCTATGATTGTGTTGACTGTCTCTATTTAGATGGCTTGCTCGTTAAGATGGGTTTCGGTATTAAGTGGATAAAATAGATCCGTGGATCAGTTTTCAATAGTTACGTGTCAATCCTTATCAATGGAAGCCCCTCGAAGGATTTTAGGGCTGGCAAGGGGCTGAAGCAGGGCGACCCTCTTGCTCCGTTCTTGTTCGCAATTGTTGCAGAAGGGCTATCAAGTTTGGTGAAATCAGCGGCTGCCGGTAACGTTTTATCTCAATTCAAAATTAATGATCAAGCCACTGTGAGCATGCTTCAGTTTGCTGATGATACCCTGCTTATAGGAGATGGCTCGGCTTCTAACATTTGGGCTTTCAAGGCTATTCTGCATGCTTTTGAATTAATTTCAGGTCTTAAAATTAACTTCTCTAAAAGCTGCTTATACGGGATACGTGTAGACCCTGATTTTCTTGTAGCTGCTGAAGATTTTTTACACTGCAAATACAGAAGGTTGCCGTTTAGTTTTCTTGGCATCACTATTGGCTGAAACCATCTTCGTTACTCTTTTTGGAATTCGGCTCTGAATTCCCTGAGGAACAAACTGTCCAATTGGAATGGGAGAAATCTGTCTGTGGGAAGTAGAGTAACCCTCATTAATTCGTTAATTGCTAATCTCCCTATTCATTATTTGGCTTTCTTCAAGGCTCCCAAAAAAGTTGTGAAGGATATTATCGCGATTCAACGTCGGTTCTTATGGGCTGGGAACTCAAGCAATAGATTCATTCCTTGGGTTTCATGGAATTCTATTTGTAAATCTAAGGAACATGGTGGTCTTGGAATTAAGCATGTGGGTCGCTTCAATAGCGCTCTGTTGGCAAAAATGGCTTTGGAGATTCCAAACTGGTGGTAATGAAATTTGGAGGAAGACCCTCACAAATAGATACGGCAACCTGAGTATCAAGACGCAAACTTACCCCGACGTAGATATATTGAAAACTGACTCGTTGTGGGTGAAGGATATTATGACAAACGCTTCATACGATCCTCATGCTAATTTCTGCAATTTTACGGTCTGCTCTGTTGGTGAAGGCCACGACGTGGCGTTCTGGCAGTCTACTTGGAATGGTGAATTTCCTCTTAAAGAGAGATTTCAGCGATTGTTTCAGAGTTGTTCAAGGAAGTCGGCGACCGTTCGGGATATGGGATCTTGGGAGGATGGGCAGTGGGCCTAGAAAATTAGGGAATCATTAATTGATTCAGGTTTTCCTCCTGAACCAGACTGGACTGATTATTGTAATATGCTAGAAAATGCATCTGTTATACCCGGCGAGTCCGATAAATGGCGGTGGCTGCTTCATGATTCATTGTCGTTCAAGGTTAGTTTTTTTTATTCAGCCTTAACTTCCTCCTCCTTTGATCAAGATATTGGTTCTGATTGTGCCTCCCATCTTGGAATTGTTTTTGATATTAAACTTTCCTCTTGGAATTGGTTGATCCTAGGAAGGAAGGAGAGCAAGCAGTGTAGCTTGTATGATTGGTTCAAATTTCCTTTCGACTTTTTGTAATTGTTTCTTTTCTTTGTGGTGGTTGTCCTGCTGTTGGTTTGAGATTTCTTTAATCTCTTATTAATAGATTCTGCTTATCAAAAAAAAAAATCATTTTCATAATGGTTGGGTGAGTTCAGTTTTGGTGAGCAGCATAATCCATATCTAGTTCTCAAGTCTGTTTGTGGTGAGGGTCAGTCTAGTATGTGATTCTCGATTTTATTGGTGGTGCTTGGACTGGTAGGTATTTGTTGGTGTTATAGACCTGCTTTATCTATCAATTTATGTGGTGGTCGTAGTCGCTACTGCGAAAATCGGCGCCGGCTGAACAGAAGAGTCGCCACCGTGCGTTATTTATCCCAAAGGAGGGAAAGGAAACGCTCGAAGTAAACCTCACGCAAAGACGGGAAAGGAATGGTCATCGCAACCAAATCCTGGATTCGGGAGTCGATTACGCAAGGGGAAGGTATTAGCACCCCTCACGTTCGTCGTACTCGACGGGATCCACGCTTGTTTTCTATCTAAGGGTATGTTATTCTATCTACTCTGCAGGTCTGGGTTAAAGAAAAGAAAATGACTCGGCAAAGTATCGCACTTTATGCCTACGTATTCCCGTCTGGAACGAGAAATCAGAGTCAACGTAGTTCGCCTACCTATGGGAAAGGAGGGGAAGGTTGCTCGCTAGGATATCGCATCCTATGCCTACGTAATTTCATACAGCATGAAAGATCAGAGCAAACGTAGTTCGGGCTACGGAAGACACAAGCTTGTCTGAGTGTTTTTTTTATCTCCTTATGAAAGGGTTTTTCCTGATTAAGAGTCTAAGCGGACAAAAATGACACTTTGATGTTTGTTATCAGTCTTTTACGCAAGAACTGTCTTTTATGATGTTTGCAATCTCTAACGCACTAGAGACTATGATTTGAGGGTGACTACGTCGTATGTCACCCTAAGGGTGACACACTAAGCAATCAGATTACTGAAGAGTGACCCTCCAACAACCTTTCTCAAATAGCTTAAGGCTCGTAGCATACGGCATCGATCGTCCTTATTACTGTGTTTTGAGTTGTTCTGAGATAGAAGAGAAAGAAGTCTAAAAACCCTAGGGTTAGAAATGGGAATCAAAACTACCCTAATGTTATCATGCATGGATTACAACCTAATGTCTGTCATAATTCCCTCATGCACAGAGGAAATCAGAGATCCTAGGGGATAAATGGAAAATAAACAACAAATATACAGTAAACAGTAAAATGCATGAGATGCAGCAAAACAAGCAAGGCAAGGGAGTCCCACTCAACCTCGAACCTAAGAAAGCAACAGGCAAAGTGAATCAAATTCACTTCAAGCCTAAAGGGCAAGCAGCACAAGCCAACAGACAATACAGAGAAAAACAAAAGATACAGAGGAGGCAGCCCAAGCAGCAGCAACAAACTCCTACAACAAACAACAACAACACGCTCTGAACAGCAAAGTTGAAATGACAGCAAAGGTATTATCTTTGAGCTAGATTCCATCTTCAAGCTTCTTCAATCTTCATCTCCAAGCTTTAGCAGGCACACTCCAAGAAGAGGTTTGTCATCAAGATCAAGTTGCAATGTTGGCATACTTTGTGAAAACCAAAGGAATTCAACAAGAACCAACATCGAAGTGGAAGTGTATCCTCAAAAGTTCTACTCTCTAGGGTATGCCCCACTTCCCTCCTAAGGAGAGATGGAACTTCCCTAAGAGGACTTTGCATCATAGGATAGAATAGAAGCAAACAATGCATTCTATGTTTGATGGAAGAAATGAACTAATTCTACAAAAGCTCTCCCTAAAAGCCTAATTCTACCAACTCCTAAAACAAACTTAAAAGAGAAAGAAAGCTCCACTCCAAGCCCCACTCTTCTAGCCAAAGCATCTTCATCATGTCCAGAAGATCCTCTAAAAAGGAATCCAAAGTCTTCAAGCTCCAAGTCCACCAAACGCTCCAAACAAGGCAAAGCACTCAAGAGAGAACACCGAAAGCAACAATCATTTGCACAACCCAAAAAAAATAGCAAACTAAATTGTAAAATTCTAATAAAATTCCTATGTGAGCATGCATGCTTGAACATTCTAACATTCCAGAATCAGGACCTAAATCAATTTCTAGGTCATCTAAACAATTACTAAATGAAATTTGGTCATGGGAAACCATTATTTGGGAAGGCTCTAAACTACACACCTAAAACAGAATCTAATCAATTTTAAAAATTCTAAGAAAATTCCAGGGGAAACCTATGGATGTCCTCTAAATCATATCGAAAGAATCAGCTCAAAAGCATAAAGAATCAAAGAGAACAAAATTAAACAAACAACAATATCAATTATGCATAACAATGGATATTAGCACAAAAGAAAATTCGTAACTAATTCAAATAAAATCCTAAAAATGCAAACTCAACTCCTACAGTTTCTTAAGACAATCAAGATCTACAGAACAAAAATTCATAATTTTTCGATCATTTTTACTATTTTTAACGCAATTAATCCAAACAGCTATTAAAACAGAAAAAAAAGAACGAAAATGAATTAAACTAAGTTAATGTGCATTGGGCCAGGGGTGCGAACAACAAAATTCCAAAGCAATGTCCGTGTGGGCCTCGCGAGTGGGGGTGGGAACAGTACCCACACGGTACTGTAGCTGTTCCAGCGGTGACATTTTTTCGGTAACTTCCGAGCAACATAACTCCATCGATTCTTAACCGTTTCGCACGAAATTTTAGTCAAACTTGAAGGAAAAAAATCAAGGATTCCAAATATGCTCTTAGATTCCATCAAAACTTCATGATCAAAGAGATATATCATCATCAAGAAAACATACTCATCCAAAAAAGTATCTAATCCTTACTTTCTTGATCCTAATTTCATCTATACATTTTCCAGATCCTAACCACATGAACAATCTAATCTAATTCGTCCTAAAACCATAGAAAAAGTGAATTTCACATACCGGCTTCGGAGCGTCGAAACGGAATAGTTGGAGCTCGTTTTTTCTTGCCAAAAAGTGCAGAAAACCTTTGCTGAAGTTTGTTGGAGAAGATTAAATTATTGATAACTCTTGAAAATGACTTGAATCCAACTTTGATCTCTCACTTTTTCTCTTCCAAACTCCAGTGTCAATCTATGGTTTTTGCACAAATGAATCACCAACTCTTGCTTTGAACCTCTTCACAAGTATATATAGAATGTATTTGAAGACCCTAGAAAGTTCTAGATTGATCCTATAGAATGTATTTGAAGACCCTAGAAAGTTCTAGATTGATCCAATGAGAAAATCAACTTCTCATGTCATGAAAATCTCTTCTTATGCTATGCACATACCATCTCATGTTTTTGCTTGCAATTCACTTGGTTCTAAGTTTAAATTCTCTCCAAATGAGATATTGGAGGTGTATGGATGGAAAAGGAGCCTTGCATTTGCTTGGAAATGAGGTTTTGCAATTGTGCCTTATGGTTCAAGTAACCAATTTACAAAGCAAGTCCTTGAAATAACCCTCAATTCAAAATTGTGGCAATGCCATTGTCTTTAAAATGAATTTTACAATCAAATTGGTATGTCATATGGCTTGTTTGTGACCTCTAACCCAAAATTTGATTTTTTCCACCAAACTTTATTTGACTTATTCCCTTTTTTTTAGGCCATTTTAAGTGACTTTTTTGAAATAAGCCGATCAATCCACCATGATGACTTATTTGACCTAAAAACATCATTTTAAGCACATTCCATGTTGAACAATTTTTCATTTGAGAAGTGGAACATGGAGATTTTGACCTATGCTCAAAAATGACCTGTAATTCAACTTTCCCAAAATACCCCTGGATTGCCAAGACCATAACTTGAATTCTACAAATCCTCCTGAGGACTTCTAGTACTCAAGTTAAAGCTAAAATCAAGATCTACAACTC
This sequence comes from Lathyrus sativus, assembly GCA_963859935.3. Classification (NCBI taxonomy): domain Eukaryota; kingdom Viridiplantae; phylum Streptophyta; class Magnoliopsida; order Fabales; family Fabaceae; genus Lathyrus; species Lathyrus sativus. Next base: position 612,696,240 of record OZ012735.1, on the reverse strand, counting down.
TTATGTTGGCCAAGAATCCATTTGAAAACTCCTTGATGGGCAAAAGTTGCTTGGAAGTTAAGTGACTTTCACAGATAAATTTCAGTATCCTCTGGGGACCCATAACTTGCAAGAACCATAACTTGAGTTCTATAAATCTCCTTGAATACTTCTAGTACTCAAATTAAAGCTATTGAGATGTTCTACAAGTTTCATGTTGGCATTTGAAACTTGCATTTTGACTTATCTGGCTTGGAAGTTAGGCCTGAATTAGGGTTTTTTTACACTGAAACCCTAATCTAGTAACTCCTCTTCTTCTTGATTCCTTTTGATTTCTCCTTGGCACAACACCACACATGTATCCACATACCAATTCATGAATTCCACATACTCCAAGTAGGCCTTGATGCCCTCCAATCAACCATTTGACCTAGGGTTGACCTAGGGTTGACCCAGATGAAACCCTAGTTGACTGCATTCAACTGTAGCTCTAGTACTTATATTAATGATTTGTCTCATCTTCAAAATGACCCTCTAGGTCTTCCATGATCTTTGTACACCTTCCATGGCTCACACACTCATTGATGATCTTCAACATATCCCCCAGATTGGGAGAGAAATCCACTGGTTGACCTTCAAACTTCTCAACGCTTCAACTCATTTCTTGATTACTTGGATGGTCTTAATCTTGAATAAAACCCCTTGATGGGCCTCTTTCTGATGAAAATGGAACTTGATCCCTTGTTAGATGCCTTGTTATGCTATGTTATGCAAATGATTAGACTATGTACATGACTTAGTATGCAAATGACAATGCAATTGAAACATAAACCAAGTGAAATAGGTTGAGCAAATTTTAGGGTGCAACAGCTGCCCCTATTCAAGAGACTTGGACCCGACTGGGTGAAGAGCGAACGACCTTCAAACATTCGAGGTACGAGACGGTTGAATACCAAGAACCCGGAAATTTGCCAACCGCAGAAATAAACTGCACCACTGCTTGGGGAATCCCATCCATCCATTGAACCTGGACGACTTCACTGGGGAAGTACTTCTGTCAACAAACATAACTCTGCCAACGATACAGGAAAAGTGCTCTGCCATCACTACGGGTAATACTACCGCCACCACTGCGGGAAATACTCTGGGAAAATAACACTGTCATCCCTGCGGGTAATACCACCGCCATTGCTACGGATAATACTCTGGGAAAATAACACCGCCATCGCTACGGGAAATACTCCGCCACCACTACGGGAAATAATCTTGTCCTCACTACAGGAGAAGAACACCGCCATCGCTACGGGTAATACTCTGTCATCACTACAGGAAAATAACACCGCCATCGCTACGGTAATACCTCTCTGTCACCACTACAGGGAAATAACACCGCCATCGCTACGGGTAATAACTCTCTGTCACCACTACAGGAAAATAACACCGCCATCGCTACGGGTAATAACTCTCTGTCACCACTACAGGAAAATAACACCGCCATCGCTACGGGTAATAACTCCGCCACCACTACGGGCAATACTCTGTCATCACTACAGGGAAATAACACCGCCATCGCTACGGGTAGACAACACCGCCATCGCTACGGGTAAACAACACCGCCATCGCTACGGGTAATACTCTGCCATCACTACAGGGAAATAACACCGCCATCGCTACGGGTAATAACTCTCTGTCACCACTACAGGAAAATAACACCGCCATCGCTACGGGTAATACTCCGCCATCACTACGGGAAATAACACCGCCATCGCTACGGGTAATAACTCTCTGTCACCACTACAGGAATATGACACCGCCATCGCTACGGGTAATACTCCGCCATCACTACGGGAAAATAACACCGCCATCGCTACGGGTAATATTCTGATTACAGCTTCTCTGCCTATCTTTGCAGTAGCTAACTCCATCAATCAAATGGGTAACACATAATGGTCCAATCTTTCAATCTTTAATGCTGACACTGCAATAAATCTGAGAAGGACTCTACTGGGGATTTTCTGAACTCAAACTGCCAGACACTTACTGCGACATAAGTGGCAACTTTCAAAAATCGATTCACGAAGTCTTTTGACAACGACATAACAACAATTTTGAAGAAATACTCCGCTGGAGGGGTAAGAGAAACTTAAACACGCAACTCTGTGGGGAATAATGACGAGACGAACATTGTCATCACACGTCTGAGGCTTTTAATATTTGGTAACTGATCTGAGCAAGAGCTCTCTCCACCTGCAAGGGAAACAACACTTGGATACCGAAGGTTAACCAACCTGGCCTATGTTTCAAAATACGCATGTTTGACAATGGTGCAATGCTCCGTACAGCACGGATATGCTACGCGTTTTTGGGTAGATGCAAATATGACACTATATGCAAATGCAAATGCAGGCTCAAGCTGCTGGGGAAACTTTGACAAGCTTGCTTCAACACAGCTGTTGAAAGCAAATACCACCATGCTGGGGGATGAACAGGTATCATATAGTCCTCCAACAAAATAAATGCCGGACATACCACCAACTCTGCCGAGGAGATTAAACTTTGATTTCCACTGGGAGGAAAGAACACCTACTGGGGAGAGTAACTCCACTGGGGAAGAATCGACTCTCTTGGGGAAAGTAAACAGACTGAGCAAAAAACGACTCAGCTGGGGAACGAGGAAATCCTTATGGAGGAAACGATGTTGTCCGGGCACAGCTTACAAGCTTGGAGTCACCACTCTGCTGGGGATAATCATCCTGACGAAGGCATGACGACCTGCGAGAAGAAAACCATCTTCTATGGGAATAATCCTTCTGAACCAACTATGACTTGGTTAAACTCTGCGGGAATCCTCTAGGCTGGGGATTAATCGTTCACATACTCGACTCTCTGGGGAGTGCAACCTCTGAAAGGGATACTGATTTTGATTGACTGAGGATATCCTCTGGGGATAAACTGCGACTAGCTGGAGAAATTGATCCCTCTGGGGATGAAATGCGACCTGCATGGGGATTAGCATCATACAAAATCAAGTCTTTCACCACGAACCTCCAGCTGGGGGCCATAAGTTCTGAGCGTCCATTTTAAAGGTGAGAACCCTGCAAAACACAAACGAGACAAGACAAAATCTACACAACCAAATCTATTCAGGTTAGTGTCTGTGATATTACTTCAGTCAATTCGAAGTTTTATCAATTATTGGCAAGGGCCAGCAAAGTTATGCAAATGCAAGTTTATCAAAACATCGGCGTTTTTCCACATACAAAACAGTAAAGCACAAACATCAAGTACTAAATAACATGTTTTATTAATAACAGGCCTCTGAATAGGAAAAGTTTTGTACATCGGATGCAACTCCTGAAAAGAGGAAGTTACGTACACACATACATATATGCACAAGAAGCATAAAAATACAAATACAACTCGAATTTGTACCCATGTCGGCAATATGGTGCAGACAAACATCGTGAGCTGATCCTCTTATGACTCGCCCGATTCTGGCGCTTTCCCGGTATTCAATTTTCGGAAGAGATTGTGTTGGATAAACGAACCCTCAGGTGCTCCCAAACCACTAATCAATGCAGGTATCGAATTCGGACCGCAGTCATTTGCTTTTTAAATCCCTAACTTTTGCGTGAACCGCCCTTTGCGGGTTTTCAATTCACCGGGATACCCTTTTTTGCCGAAGTCGCCCAATGTAGGTTTTCGACTTCGCGGGTGTACATCTTTTCAATTTTATCCCTAACTTTTGCCCGAACCTTTTTATTCTGTTTTTGGTTCACCGGGATGCCCCTTTTTTGCCTGGACTCTCTTTTTACTATCCAGCGGGTCACTTTCAAGCAAAGTATTTTTTAACTGCGTCCGAATTCATAGGAGACGAAAAGTCTTCACCGTCCATGGTGGACAACAACAATGCTCCTCCTGAGAAGACTTTTCTGACAACGTATGGCCCTTCGTAATTAGGGGTCCATTTGCCCCTGTGATCTGTTTGTGGCGGGAGGATCCTCTTCAGCACAAGGTCGCCCGTCTGAAAGCTTCGCGAACATATCTTCTTATCGTATGCTTTCTTCATCCGGCTCTGGTACAACCGACCGTATGCGAGAGAAGCTAGCCTCTTCTCATCCATTAAGCTCAGCTGATTCAGTCTATCTTTTACCCATTCTGCCTCGTCAAGTTGGACATCTCGTAAAACCCTCAAGGAAGGAATCTCAACCTCTAACGGTAACACTGCCTCCATTCTGTATACTAATGAGAAAGGGGTTGCCCCGGTTGATGTGCGTACCGTCGTACGATAACCGTGCAAAGCGAAAGGTAGCATCTCGTGCCAGTCTTTATAAGTCACGACCATCTTCTGAACAATCTTCTTTATGTTCTTATTGGCCGCCTCAACAGCGCCATTCATCTTGGGTCGGTAAGGAGAAGAGTTGTGATGTTCGATCTTAAAATTCTGGCACAGCTCTTTCATCATCTCGTTATTCAAATTCGAACCGTTGCCGGTGATAATCCGCTCAGGGATTCCATATCTGCAGATAATATCTCGTTTGATAAATCTGGCGACTACTTGTTTGGTCACATTGGCATATGACACTGCTTCCACCCACTTGGTGAAGTAATCGATCGCCACCAAGATGAACCGGTGTCCGTTTGATGCCGTAGGCTCGATCTTTCCAATCATATCAATTCCCCACATCGAGAATGGCCACGGTGATGACATCACATTCAGAGGACTTGGGGGTACATGGACCTTGTCCGCATAAATTTGGCATTTATGACACCTCTTTGCAAACTTGAAACAGTCTGTTTCCATAGTTAGCCAATAATAACCTGCCCGCAGCAGTTTTCTCGTCATAGCATGCCCACCAGCATGTGTACCAAATATACCCTCATGTATCTCTTCCATGAGCAACTTCGCCTCCTTCTCATCTACACAGCGTAGCAATACCAAGTCGTGGTTTCTTTTGTATAGGACACCGTCCGGGTTCAGATAGAAATTGCCAGCCAATCTCTTGAGAGTCTTCTGATCATGACTGGATGCCCCAGCCGGATACTCCTTGTTCTTCAGGAAATTCTGGATGTCATAGTACCAGGGTTTATCATCAGATGCTTCGTCAATAGCAAATATGAAGGCAGGTCTGTCAAGCCTAGAGATAACAATCCGGGGAGCCTCGTTCCAGAAGTTAACTTTATACATGGAAGACAACATCGCCAAGGCGTCAGCCATTTGATTTTCTGCCCGCGGTACATGATGCAATTCAACCTTGTCGAAGAAAGGCAACAATCTCCTCGCATAATTCATGTATGGTATCAAATTGGGTTGACGTGTCTCCCATTCTCCTTTAATCTGGTTCACCACTAGAGCCGAGTCTCCGTATACATCCAGATGTTTGATTCGCAAATCAATAGCTTCTTCAAGACCCATGATGCAAGCCTCATATTCAGCTTCATTATTGGTAACCGGAAAGTTCAATCGAGCAGTAAATGGGATGTGCGACCCATGGGGAGTAGTAATGATTGCCCCTATTCCGCTACCATAGGAATTTACAGCTCCATCGAATATTAACTGCCATTTGGAACCCAATTCTGGTCCTTCATCCGGAAATGGTTCTTCACAATCTTTCATCTTTAGGTACATGATATCCTCGTCAGGAAAATCAAACCTCATCGATTGGTAGTCCTCCACAGGCTGCTCCGCAAGGTACTCTGACAACACGCTACCTTTAATAGCCTTCTGAGAAACATATTGAATATCATATTCGGCTAACACCATCTGCCATCGGGCAATTCTTCTGGAGAGTGCTTGCTTCTCGAACACGTATTTGATTGGATCCATCTTTGAAATGAGCAGGGTTGTATGATTTAGCATGTATTGCCTCAAACGTTTGGCGGCCCAAGCTAGCGCACAACACGTTTTCTCGAGCATTGAGTATCTAGACTCACAGTCAGTAAACTTCTTACTCAAATAATAGATCGCATGCTCTTTACCTCCTGTCTCGTCGTGTTGACCGAGAATATAACCCATACTTTCCTCAAGAACCGTCAAATACATAATCAACGGTCTCCCGGCCATTGGGGGTATCAACACAGGAGGTTCCTGCAAGTATTCTTTTATTTTGTCGAACGCCTTTTGATAATTTTCATTCCAAGTCACAACCTGGTCCTTCTTTAACAGCTTGAATTATCAATGGAAAGATCTCCGCGCGTGATAAGGAATCCTAGAAAAGATCGATTGAGACTCCCTCCCCGGTCCCACGAAGATCTCTACGTACTTGTCAAGTCCAGGACAACTGAGATCTTCCGGTCTGCGTGCGTGGGAGCAGCTCAAATAAAGAAGAGTCTGGTCTGAATTCAGGCCCGGCCCGCCCGTCTGCTGCTAGATCCGGGAATGGCGCCAGGCGAGGGCGCCGCTATGGCTCACACGTGGCCGTTAGGTGAGATATGAACCGAGCAATGTAGTTCAATCTCCCTAAAAACCCGCGCACCTCTTTTTCCGTTTTAGGCGTCGGCATTTCTTGTATTGCTTTTATTTTCGCAGGATCAACCTCTATTCCTTTTTCGCTCACGATAAACCCCAACAGTTTACCCGACCTCACCCCGAAGGTGCACTTGTTAGGGTTCAGTCTCAGCCTGAACTTCCTAAGCCTCTTGAACAATTTCAGCAGATTAACCAAATGCTCCTCCTCCGTCTGGGATTTGGCAATCATATCATCAACATAAACATCGATCTCTTTATGCATCATGTCATGAAAGAGAGTCGTCATAGCACGTTGATATGTTTCCCCAGCATTCTTCAAGCCGAAGGGCATCACTTTGTAACAAAATGTTCCCCAGGGAGTAATGAAAGTAGTCTTCTCCATGTCTTCTGGCGCCATTTTGATCTGATTATAGCCTGAGAATCCGTCCATGAAGGAGAATACGGAGAATTGAGCAGTGTTATCAACCAGCACATCGATGTGTGGAAGTGGAAAGTCATCTTTCGGGCTCGCTTTGTTCAAGTCACGGTAGTCTACACACATTCTCACTTTACCGTCTTTCTTTGGCACTGGCACAATATTAGCGACCCATGAGGGATATTTTGTAACAACTAGGAAACCAGCATCCCACTGTTTTTGAACTTCCTCCTTAATCTTCACAGCCATGTCCGGTCTAGTTCTTCGGAGTTTCTGCTTAACCGGCGGGCATTCTTTTTTTAGCGGCAGACGGTGAACAACCATATCCGTATCCAGCCCAGGCATATCCTCGTACGAACAAGCGAATATATCACTGTACTCTTTGAGCATGTCAATCATTCTTCGCTTGACGTCGCTCTGCAGCGCAGCCCCTATACGGATGTTCCTTTCAACCCCTTCCGACCCTAAATTGATAATCTCAATGACCTCCTCATGAGGCAGAATGATTCTTTCTTCTTGTTTCAATAACCAGGTCATCTCTTCTGGTACGTCACCATCTTCAACAATCTCTTCCTTAGCCTGAAATACCGGGTGCTCAAAGTCGAAGTGAGTCATAGGCGATTCATAGATGTCATCTGAAATAGTAATCCTGCAAAGGAAATGGTTAAATGCTTCAAAACGCGTACAAAGCAAATAACCACGTTGCCATTTTATTGTAAAAGATAAAAACAGGAAAAACAGGGATCACAACATTTGTATATGAAAAAACGCCTTTATTCATGATTAAACAATGTACTGTACATAACCAAAATGGCCCTAAGCAAAACCACTATGCCCCGGGTAGGGCACAGGATTATTCAACAATTAAGAAAACAAATCATTACTGTTTAGTTGTCACAGGAACAGTTTCCCGGATAGACCAATTGCAAAGCCCTTGTCCTGGCACGCTTGGCTGGATCCATGCGTCTATATCACAGTCGCTATCTCCTTCCTCGGAATCAGAAACAACATTGATAGTCTCGAAGCTCATTCCACTTGGCGTGATGGTTACCGGCCCTCTGAACCTGGGCGCTCCTGAAGAGGATGCTGATGACGAAGGATGATATCCAAGCCCGAACCTATCATTCTTCACGAGAATCTCCAACACCTGACCCCAGCCCTTGGTCTCTCCTGTCTGCACTAGAGCCTGAGCCTCTTTGTACGATGACACTGCCACGTCTGATATCTTGGGTACTGGAGCTTTGTCTTTAATCTTTATCCCTTCAAATGCTTGACAGGGTGTTTCGTGTATTTCGCTGTCGACCTCCACATATATGAATGAAGACAGATGGCTAACCAGAATATCTTCTTCTCCACAAACGGTGACGACACTATCCCCCACCATATATTTCAACTTTTGGTGCAACGTGGATGTGACTGCTCCGGCGGCATGGATCCATGGTCGTCCAAGAAGACAACTATATGCTGGCTGGATGTCCATTATATAGAATTTAGTTTCAAATACTTCAGGCCCCACCTGCAATGGTAATGTTATTGATTCGAAAACTGACCTCCGTGTCCCATCGAACGCTCTTACCACTAGGTCACTGGGCGTGCAGAGAATCCCTCTGACATCCAACTTCATCATTGCTTTCTTCGGAAGAACATTCAAGGAAGACCCCGTATCCACTAAAACATGGGACATGACCGTGCCCCTGCACTCAACTGAGACGTGCAGCGCCATATTATGCTCTCTTCCTCTTGGAGTCAAATCAAAATCTGTAAAGCCCAAACTGTGCCCTGCATTAACATGCGCCATCACCCCTTCTAATTGATTAACCGAAACATCTTGAGGAACGAATGACGTGTCTAGAATCTTCAGCAACACGTTCCGATGGGCCTCAGAACATAATAGCAGTGACAAGATCGAGATCTTTGATGGCATTTGCTGAAGGTGTTCCACGATTTTGTAATCACTTTTACGGATGAGTCTCATAAACTCTTCCACATCCTTAAGCGATGTTTCCTTTTCCTTTATCTGCGAGGGGCCACTCTCGTCTACCTTGGCTTTCCCCTTTGCCGATCTTTCTGCCTCTACCTCAGGCGATGTGAAGATTCTCCCACTTCTAGTCATACCTCCTGTTCCAACAACATTGTCTACAACCCCAGCTGGTTGTTTATTTACTTCAATTTTCTCACCATCGCAATATACCTCCAACCCGTAAGTCCATGGCACTGCTTTGGTACTTTCAAAAGGGACCAGCCCTGCTTTGGTAATAGTGATTGTCGGCCGCCGTTATTGTTATTGTTTTCCTTGGAATCGTTACTGTAGCAACATCGTTCAGCTCATCACACAATGCCTCCACAGGCTCTTCAACTGCGGTTCTATCAAACTGCAATGTTCCTTCATTCATCAAAGCTTGAATACCCTGTTTCAACTCATTACAGCCCTCTGGCTGTATCCAACAATCCAAGCAAAATTCGTCGCACCTCGGGAATACACCCCCTTTTAACAACCTGCTTTTGATCTCACCTAACGGTGTCTTCAGCTCATTGACATCCGTCACCAGATTCAAATTCTCCTCGGTCAGGATGGCGTTTGCCCCATGATTGGGCATAGGCTGTTGTACTATATTTGGACCTGCTTGTCCGAAGTTGATAGCTTTGCTGTCCAACAAGTCTTGGACCTTATGTTTAAACGCATGACAGCCTTCAATATCATGTCCGGGCGCCCCAGAGTGAAACTTACAGTGTTTACCAGCGTCATAGCCAAACGGAGGATTGCCCGTTAACGGTATCATGGTCCTCTTCTCGACCAACTTTAATCCTAGCAATGTTTGAAGCAGCTCGGCGTACGTGGAAGGAGGCGTTTCAAATACTCGCCTTGGCTTGCCCTCTAGGATTCTGCGTTGGGCGGGGTGTTGACTTTGTTGTTGCTGCTGCGGCTGCTGTTGTTGTTGTTGTGGAAAAGGGATGGTAACACTAGCGACCTGTTGATGCTGAGCATATTGACTTCGTCCTCGGCCTCGGCCCCTGCCTCCGAACACGGCACTAGACTCACCTTGTCACCTACCGCCGAATGCCTTTCTTGCACCTCCTGCGGGGGCAGACTCACCTACGTGGAATCTTCCAACCTTAATACTGTCTTCGACCATCTCACCCATGAGAATCAAATCTGAAAAACTGCTCAATGAAACATTAAACAACTTTTCGTAATATATCCCCGTGAATGTCCCAATGAACATACTATTCATTTCTCTCTCAGCCAACGGAGGATGTACTCTGGCTGCCATATCGCGCCATCTCTGTGCATACTCTTTAAAGCTTTCCTCTTTCTTTTGTGACAAACCTTGCAGTTAAACTCGGTTCGGTGCCAGATCACTATTATATTTATAATGCAGGACGAAAGCATCCGCCAATTGCTTCCAGGTTTTGATTTGAGTGGGCTCCAACCCCATGTACCACTCGAGTGACGGCCCTGATAGGCTGTCTTGAAAGAAATGCATAAGCATCCTTTCATCATCCGAATACGTGGACATCCTTCTGTAATAAGAGCGGACATGCACCTTAGGGCAAGTGTCCCCCTTATACTTGTCGAAGGTGGGAGATTTGAATTTCAGCGGTACCCTCAGCCCAGGCACCAAGCCTATAGTAGTCATGTCTAGTCCGGTAGAATTCTGATTAGCCATACCCTTCACCTGTTCTTCGAGCATTTTAATCCTCTGAGTATTGTCACCGGGTCCTTCAAATCCCATGCCTCTTCCAGAGAAGGCGTCCTCTTGACAGTCTTCGCCCCAGTTCATATTTCCATTTCCGTACCCGTTATAACCAGTGTTGCGACCAAACCCTTGTTGATTAGTCATGGGACCTCGCCCCCCATTACCATAACCCTGCCCGAAACCAGTGTTGACAGGAATCAATCCAGCACCATTTCCACCATAACCCTGGTTAGCGTTACAGAAACCGTCATAGCCGAAGCCCTGAGTGTTGAAGCCGAACTTTCCGCCCTGATTGCCGTACTCAAACCCCTGGTCGTTATAGCCGAACCCATTGTTACCAAAACCATTACAGCCATTATGGTTACCACCGCCCAGATTGGCATCTCCGAATCCAATATTGTTAACAACAGTCTCGTTCCCATTCCCTGTGTTACCGTTGCCAGCGCCAGCGTCATTGTTTACAATCACAATAGGTGGGGTCACCATAGGAGGAACCACAGGTGTAGGGGGCCCATCCTCATGAAGAGTCTCGACATGCACAGAGTTGTGGTCATTGTTGCCATTCCCATTAGCCCGCGTCAGCAGCGGCTGCACCAAAGTCTGGAGATTCTCCTGGCCTTTAGCAATACTCTCCATGGCCTGCATGAACAGGTTCAACTTATCGCGAATTTCCTGCATCTCCACCTGGACTTGATCCATGATTCTCTTGCAGTTATTTCGGGTTGAGTAGCGGTGAACTCTTGGTTCGTCAATCCTGGAAACCTGAAGATGCAGGAAATAAGATACAGATTCACGAATACCGGTTATGCAATACGAATGCGGATGCGAATGTGTAAATATGCTACAGGTTATATTCCCCCAATTCTAGTTTCGGAGAGAAGGCCATTACGACAATGGAGTCCCCATCAAGCAAGCAAGGAATCAGAAAATCCTCATATATAACACATGTTAAGAGGTTGGGTACAAGAGTACAACTGACTACAACTGAAGAGACCTCGGCCAACAAGCCTGGAGATGGTCCAAATACAAGCACAAATAACAAAGGCAAGACAAAGATAAATCAGGCCAGATGGCGGGCTCTGACGTCCTCCAATATACTCATCGTCTCCGAGTGCCCTAGTCGGGAGATCAGCTCCTGTATCAATAAAGCATGCCGCTCGGTAGTGTATCTCAGCTTTTGGGCATCATCCTGGTAGGTTCCTTTGCCAGAACTTTCGTCAGATCTGTACCTCTTGGAACCGGCCTTCTCTTCATAACTTCTCGGCTTCTCGTCACTGTCACTTGCTCTGAGCTCAGCAGTGTTCCTAAGTGATATCTCTTCGGCAATCTTTGCGTCTTGGGCTCTAATTTGTGCCTCTAGCGTGGCAATCTGCAGCTTCAGTTCGTCTTCGCGCTCCTTCCGCTTGGCAAGCGTGGCATTCCACAAAGCTTCCCACTTGCTGAGACAGGCATAAGCCTTGTTTAGAAGTTCCTTCTTGGAAGTAAGTACCTTGCTAACACCGTTTAAGGCTATTCCCACTTTTTCTTTCTTGTTGGTTGCTTCTGTCAGCTCCAATCCCAACCTGTTAATCAATTCAGTCTGTTCCTTCACAGTGAAGGTGGCTTCCTTCTTCTCACGATGTAACTGGAAGATCTCCTTCTCTAACTCCTCATTGGCTTTCTTCAATTCCTCGTTTTCAGCCAACAATTTGTTATATTTCTCACTCTCTTCTGCAGGAGGTACCTCAATCAGTGGAAGATACAGGGGTTCCACAGCAGGATAAGGCATCAGAGAAGTACTAGCTCTCTCGCAGACCCATGCCAAATAAGGATCATAAGCTCTGCTGTTGCTCTTACCGAGCGAGGCTTTACCCCTCCTATGGATGTTAGCCCATGCATGTCTCAATCTGATCAAAACGGCCGTGTCTAATAAGCCTGTGAGATACAGAGATTCCTGTATCTCCTTCTCAATAGGAGCGTCCCTCAAAGCATAACCGAACTGTCGTACCAACAATGAAGGATTATAGTTGATACAGCCTTTCCGTCCAATCAAGGGGACATTCGGAAAGCTACTGCAACTATATATAATGTCAGTACCAAGCATGCTCCGATCAAACCAAATGACGTTCTCAGCAGACAGTCCCATCAACCGGGAAGACCAATCCAAAGTATCAACAGCATCCACAAAAGGTCCTTTCTTCGGAAGATGCCCCTGGAACCACCTGTACAGGAGAGGAAGACAGCAGGAAACATTCTTGCCACGACGTTTCTCATTCTTGTAGTGAATGGAATGATAAACATCGCCCAAGAGAGTAGGAACTGGATTCTTCGAGGCAAGAATCAGGAAGGCATCTGAGTCGACAAAGTCTGGCACATTAGGAAACAAGACAATCCCGTAGATGCAAACAGCTAGTATGGCACTGAAAGCAACCCAACATCCACTCTTCGCGCACTGTGTAGCCTTCTCAACTAGGACAGACAAGTGAAAACCGTAAGCTCCATTCAGCTTGACCAAACCTCCCGGAAACTCAGAAGCGTCTAAGCTGACAATCTCAGTGAGCGTAGCTAACTCAGGCTCAGTATCAACATGTATAAAGGGCATCTGGTCTAACACAGGAACTCCCAACATAGCATAATACTCCTCCAAAGTGGGTGCTAGAATATAGTCTGGAAATAAGAAACATCTCAGCTGCGGCTCATAAAACTGCAACAAAATATATACCCCAGTCGTCTCAAATGCAGAAGGTCTGTACAACAAGCTAAGCAATCTCCCATAAGATACTCTGAACTTAGACCTCACACTCTCATCTGCCAGAGCAACTAAACCCAACAATGAACTGATATCTGGTGAATGCAACCGGTAAGCAACTGTCTTCTTCAGGGACTCCATGTCTGGCTAGAAGATATACTAGAATTAGAGGGGAACGATCACCTGCAACATAAATACATGTTAATGAAATGCAATCATAAAATGCACATGCATATGCAAACAAGGGACCAAGCGCAATGCTGATAAACTGTGTTGCTCTGTACTGAAGCTTGAGAACCATCCAATCTTTATCTCAAACCAAATCAACCACTCAAATGAACCTTGTAACAACATCTCACTGACAGAGATAAACCAGGTATTCTGAGGTCAAAGGTTTCCTGCAAATAAACCTTCCTACCCCTCACAGGTGTGTACTTAACTCGCAGACGAGGTACGGCATCCTATGCGGGTTCAACGTCACAGACTTTCAAGAGCGATGATACGATACCTAGAAGGTGTGGCATCATCATCCCTTGAAGCGGCCTCACTTAGTTGAATCCCAATTGATAGGTTCCCAGAGTCGACAATCCTCGGGTCAGACAACTTGTCGAGCCCTAAGGGCCAGGCAAGAAGCATCAAAGAGAATCTCGTCCGAGTGAGATTTCGCGGCTAACTGGTGCGAGCTAAGCAAGCAGGCTAACCACTACTCTCTCTCTAAATCTATGTGTAACCTCAAGCCCAGGTCCGGCTTATCTCTCAACAGATTATCCCCTTCCCACAGCAGCAATAACAGTATAAAGCTGATAATAAAATGCGGAAAGTAAAGACAGAAAAGTAAATCTACACAACACCCATGACGGGAAAACAAGCACTAGGATTGACTTGCATAGGGGATATTCCTGTCCCCAGCAGAGTCGCCAGTTGTCGCTACTGTGAAAATCGGCGCCGACTGAACAGAAGAGTCGCCACCGTGTGTTATTTATCCCAAAGGAGGGAAAGGAAATGCTCGAAGTAAACCTCACGCAAAGACGGGAAAGGAATGGTCATCGCAACCAAATCCTGGATTCGGGGAGTCGGTTACGCAAGGGGAAGGTATTAGCACCCCTCACGTCCGTCGTACTCGACGGGATCCACGCTTGTTTTCTATCTAAGGGTATGTTATTCTATCTACTCTACAGGTCTGGGTTAAAGAAAAGAAAATGACTCGGCAAAGTATCGCACTTTATGCCTACGTATTCCCGTCTGGAACGAGAAATCAGAGTCAACGTAGTTCGCCTACCTACGGGAAAGGAGGGGAAGGTTGCTCTCTAGGATATCGCATCCTATGCCTACGTACTTTCATACAGCATGAAAGATTAGAGCAAACATAGTTCGGGCTACGGAAGACACAAGCTTGTCTGAGTGTTTTTTTATCTCCTTATGAAAGGGTTTTTCCTGATTAAGAGTCCAAGCGGACAAAAATGACACTTTGATGTTTGTTATCAGTCTTTTACGCAAGAACTGTCTTTTATGATGTTTGCAATCTCTGACGCACTAGAGACTATGATTTGAGGGTGACTACGTCGTATGTCACCCTAAGGGTGACACACTAAGCAATCAGATTACTGAAGAGTGACCCTCCAACAACCTTTCTCAAATAGCTTAAGGCTCGTAGCGTACGGCATCGATCGTCCTTATTACTGTGTTTTGAGTTGTTCTGAGATAGAAGAGAAAGAAGTCTAAAAACCCTGGGGTTAGAAATGGGAATCAAAACTACCCTAATGTTATCATGCATGGATTACAACCTAATGTCTGTCATAATTCCCTCTTGCACAGAGGAAATCAGAGATCCTAGGGGATAAACGGAAAAGAAACAACAAATATACAGTAAACAGTAAAATGCATGAGATGCAGCAAAACAAGCAAGGCAAGGGAGTCCCACTCAACCTCGAACCTAAGAAAGCAACAGGAAAAGTGAATCAAATTCACTTCAAGCCTAAAGGGCAAGCAGCACAAGCCAACAGACAATACAGAGAAAAACAAAAGATACAGAGGAGGCAGCCCAAGTGTTAAAACAGTGGTTGAGTGTCGGGTTTTTGTTATCGTCTCCACAGGGAATATGAAATTTTGCAGCCTTTCTACAGTTGTTAAATTCGTAACTTTGTAGTAACAAAGTGTTTGGTTTTAAAACAATGGTAACTTTTGCATGTGAGTAATAAATGCGGTAAAATAATGATTTGAACGATTTTAATAAATATTGCCAAAGTTAGGGTTCGGTAATCACTTTGCATGCATATTTCCAATCAACATTTAACAAACCCCTTTTAATGATCAATACATCCACAACATCCTCTCAATATGATTATCTCTAACTCATATTGTGAGATTTACCATTTTGATCCATTGTTGATCTCTCACACAATCTATCAAATGACAACTTTAATGTTCAACATTATAAGTGAACAAAACATTTCAAGACTATCTCTAGCTCAAGAAAAGAGAAGGATGAAAACCTAGGTCTAGAGTTGGAAAATATTTCTCAATCATCAACCAACACAAAAGATTGTAAATGAAACAAAGTTTTCACCATATATTAATCATTCAAGAGTTTACAAATGATGATCATCCATACACATACAAAGTTTAATAATCACCTACATCTAACCTTGACAAAAGATGAGTTTAGCTACACATTTTCATGGTAGCTTTAACAAGAAGAAAGGAGAAGATGAAGAACATCCACTTTGAAGAAACAATGAAGGATGTGCTTCCACTTCTCTTGATTACCAAAATAGTAAAGATGAAGAAGAACTCAAGTATTTAGGGTTCTAGAGCTATCCAATAATGTCCTTCTTTTGATTTGGCAAGATCCCCCTCTTTCAAGTACCAAGTATGGGCTAAATAGAGCAACAAATAAAGTAAAAATGATGTGCTGTCTGCGCACATTCGCCTGGCGAAGGCATTCATTCGCCCGGCGAACCAACTTAACATGGCACTTCAAAGTGCCTTTGATCAGCAAACCGCCCTAAGGAATCGTGCATTCGCCAGGCGAATAAACACTCGCCGGGCGAACATTCGCTGGCTTCACTCGCCAGGCGAACTTTGGGTGATTTTGCTACTGGAATCTGCATGAGGAAAGCTACCACTTCTTCGCCAGCACCTTCGCCAGGCGAATGGTAGCGAAGCTTCGCTGGAACCTTCGCCTGGCGAACTTCCTATCCTTTGGGTCTGGGAGTTAAATCTGATTTATTCGCCCCAGTTCGCCTGCACTCGCCTGGCGAATATTCGCTGGCACTCGCTGTGGCTCGCCAGGCGAATGTCTTGATTTGCAACATCTCCCAACTGCTTTGCCTTGATCCCAAGTGCTCTTAATAGTGTCAATCCTGCACACTAACAGCAATATTACAAACATTCTTCGCTTGGATCACATAAAATCAAACTAAACCAATTCAACTACGAAATCAAACATTATTAGATAAAATTGAGTGAAAATACTACCAAAAAGAAACCAAATATCTAATCTAAATGGGATCTAACAACTCTCCCCAACTACCTATTTGCGTGCCCTCAAGCAAAGTATGCCTCTCAAAACAAAATGAGGATTTGCTCAAGACCAATTCAACTCAAGTGAAACTATATGGCTCAAATACACAATATGTGCAACAAGGTCACAAAATATTACATAATTCCACAATAGATAATGTTTAAGAACTAAATTCTAAGAACAAATTTTAAACAATGCTTCAAGCAACAACTAAATCTCATGACAAGTCATTCTAACACTCCACTTCGAAAAAGGATTGAAGCAAAAACACGTGCAAGCGTGGGACAAAAATTCACTCCAATGATGAACAATGCAATACTACATAATTCATAAAATATCTACATATTCACCACAAAATTATGGAAGTTCAAGATCACAAAGGTCTTCAAAGGTTATAGCTTGGCCGGGTTAACAAACAAGGGACATATCTAAAGCCATTGAACGAAATTTCCGATGTAGGAGAGACATTCACTCTTCACTTATTTACACATCTTCAACTTGTTTAACAAGTTCCTCATTTGAAACCCTTCACAACTCATATTTCACAACTAACTTTGTTTTTCAATATTTTTCTACCAAACAAGCAAATATTTTCATATATATATTTATATTTTTTTTCTACACTGTAATCGCAAAAACGAGTGTTTTTTTTTTTTATATTTTCTTTTCAATGCTTGCTTGGTTTCTCAATAGTTGTGAAAACTTGACCACCTTACTTTCATTCTCCCCAACTTGTCTGTTCTCGTCCCCTAAGTGAATGCTCTTACTTACTTTTTTTTTAGCAAAAGAATAATGAATCAAAATCTCCAAGGTTTTAAGAACAAGATTTTTGAACTCTTGCTTTTTAAGCAAGGATTCAACTGTTTAGGCTCAAAATGGTTTACGAATGCTCACAACTCACAGGCATATTTGAATTTAGAACTGGTTGTGCTCAACAGAAACAAGTGCCTTGATCCTCTCAAGAACTTCCACAAAATTATACGAAACAAAAGACAAAGTATGAATTACAAGTATACACAAAATTCACCATTCATCCATAGCATTTGTACATAGAACAAGAAGCTTCTTACATTTGTGGTAAGGGACCTAAATGACATGTCAATTAATAAAGTTGCAAAACGAAACAAAGTTTCAAGAGTTGTTCCTAAACTAACAAGTTCCTCAACATTTTCTAGAATAAAGTCACTAAATGCCTTGTTAACACCTTTGTGGTAACGATACTATCATCGCCGTCCCACTTGAGAGAATTCATGCACAACATTAAACTAAAACTTGAAAACTTAATATCAAAGATTAAATAATTAAAAACTCAAACCAATTAACTAAAAATAAAATGCATAACCATAATAAAAAAAACTGAACACCAATACTGTCGGAAGTACCTTGAAAGGTACAAGTACAACAACATCACAACAAACAAAGTACACTGCAAAATAACCGAATGACTATAACATAAAAAAGGAAACTTCACTTTGTAGCTCAAAGTGAATCAACGAAACAAACGAGCAATCAATCCTCCTCAGACAAATCATACTCATCTCCACCGTCATCATCATTCTCAGCATCATCATCATCATCATCATCATCATCATCATCATCCTCATCAGCATCAGCATCATCCCCAGCATCATCCTCCCCACCAAAACTAGGCCTGTCCACAGGCCATCCAGCGTGTGCAAGGAATTGCTCCCTTGTCATCATAGAGTGGGTGCCGGCGGGGTCGCGAATCTGAAGCTGCAACATCTGCATCGAGTCATGAATATCACACATGGCTCGCTGCTGAGCGGCCATCCAATCCCAGTTATAGTTGCAGACTTCCTGATGGAAAGGGCTAAAAGAAGAATATGCCTGATCAGAAACGGCAGGACCACTGGCCTGTCCACCAGCAGTAGTATCGGCACCAGAACTCGCACCAGCTACGGGTTTGACTCTACAGAACTTATCCACATATTTTTCGTCGATCGCGGCTGGGATAGTAACCTGTCTTCTCTGAGGAATGTCTACCCTAGCTTCAGCACATAAAGACATGATCAGACAAGGAAAAGCTAGCGGGGCATTTTTGCGAGCCGCTATCCCGCCCCGTCCACTAAGCACAACAGCCCGTAATTCATCCGCAATGATGCGGGCAATGTCGATCTGAACGTTCAGCAAAATGGAATGGATAAGATGTGCAATAGGCACGGGCACCGAGCTATGATGGGACCTTGGTACAACATTTGTCAGCACAAACAATAAGATCAGCTGTACCAATGGTTTCATGTCAGCTCTCAAATATCTGACAACAACCCCAGATGAATTGCGCACTGGCTCGCGACCTTCCACTAATAGGTCTCTGGTCATGGCCTCTTGATCACGATGCTTGTTAAGGTCCCGGTGGTAGTCATCAATCTGGCTACCTGTCAATGTCAGAGGGTCACCCAAAACAGCATTAATCGATCGTCGATCGAATCTTACCATAACGCCTCGGACCATTGAGGTCCAACTGAAAACTTCACCATCATCCGGGAGGGCATTTGCATAAAACTCCCGCACTATCTCGACGTTGTATCCGTCAAGTGGAGTCATCACCCGGTGCCACCTCTTTGCCGCGAAAAGAGCCTCAATGGTGCGGTAGTCGCCGGTGTCACTCAGATTAAACCTTTTTTCAGGGACAATGTTCCGCTTCTCAAGAGCTTCGTAACGGGCAGCGTGCGTGGCTCCTCTGAAACGGTCCTGATCGAAACGGATCGGAACCGTGCGAGAGGTGGTGGCCTTCCTTTTTAGAGGGTTGGTCATTCTAGGTCCCATTCTGCAAACACAACACAACAAAACAGCCAACAACACAGCAAACAAACATGTTAAACGAAATAAAACAAATCACAGTAAGAAAAGAAAACATACTGCAGCGTTCGCCTAAGTTCGCCGGGCGAATCCTGGCGAAGCTTCGCTTCCCTTCGCCAGGCGAATGCCAGCGAAGGTGCGAAAATGCACACACAACCAGAACTTCTGCAATGGTTTTATTCTTTAAAACAAGGATGTTCTACCACTATCTCATTACCAGATGTAATTTTGACATGCAATGGCAAATTTCCACAGAAAATCGAAAAGGGTTTAACATGCAAACACTAATTTCCCAATGCAGAAGTTCGAATCCTAAACAAATTTTGAACAAAAATATATTTGCCTAGAAGTACAAGAACAAAACCTAACAAATTACAAATTGAAAAAGGGAAACAAGAACACTTACCTTTTGGATTGCTAGTGATGAATCTGCAGCAAAGGATTGAAAGAAGGTTGGAAGGGATTGTGAGAGTGAGGCAGAAGAAAACCGTTTAGGGTTTCTGATGCAATGAAAAGGTAAAAAGGTTTTTGGGCCCAGGTGGCCCTTTATATTTTTTTTTTCTGATACCGTATATTCGCCAGGCGAATGCCAGCGAAAGCTTGCTAAGGCTCGCTAGGCGAATACTCGCCTTCATTCACCAGGCGAATGCTAGCGAACATGACAGGTTTTGCTTAGTTCCACTGCATTGCCCACTTCACTAGTCCACTTCCAACACTTTCCAAAAATGCATAAAATGACATAAAAAAGGGTAAATACTTACAATGTTGAGGTGCCTCTCAACCAGCGCTTGTTTAACGTCGGATAAGCTCGACGGTCCATGATGCTCACAACGGACCATCAAGAAGATACGCACAGCTGTCTCGGTTCACCTGACCGCCGAGATATATCTTGAGGCGTTGACCATTTACAGTCCAACTGTCTTTCTTTTCCAAATCCTCAATTACCACCGCTCCGAAAGATTTGACTTCTTTGACTCGGAAAGGTCCGGACCACTTGGATTTTAATTTTCCAGGGAAAAGCCTCAACCTGGAATTAAACAACAGCACAAGCTGCCCGGATGCGAATTCTTTCTTGCGGAGCTTTTTGTCGTGGTACTCTTTCACCTTTTCTTTGTACAACCAACTTGAGTGGTATGCGGCATTGCGCATCTCTTCCAGCTCAAGAAGTTGCACTTTCCTTTTATCACCAGCTAGCTCATGATCAAAATTTAAAAATTTTAAAGCCCACAAGGCCTTGTGCTCCATTTCTACCGGTAAATGGCAGGTTTTACCAAAAACCAATTGAAATGGAGTTAGCCCAATTGGAGCTTTATAGGCTGTGCGGTACGCCCACAAAGCTTCATCCAATTTTTGTGACCAATCCTTCCTAGAGTTAGACACAGTTTTTTCCAGAATTTTTTTTATCTCTCTATTTGAGACCTCGGCTTGACCATTAGCCTGTGGGTGATACGGAGTTGTCACCTTATGCGTTACACCGTAATGTTGTAAGACTTTTTCTAACGGTGCATTGCAGAAGTGTGATCCTCCGTCACTTATCAACACTCGAGGGGTACCAAAACGGGAAAAAATATTTCTTTTTAAAAAACTTATTACCGTCTTAGCATCCGCTCTCGGTGAAGCAATCGCCTCAACCCACTTAGACACATAATCAACAGCCACCAATAAGTATTCATTTCCAAAAGATGGTGGGAATGGTCCGACAAAGTCAATGCCCCAGCAATCAAACAACTCCACCTCTTGAATATTTTGAAGAGGCATCTCATCTCTCTTTCCAATACCACCTATCCTTTGGCAACTATCACAATTTTGCGCATGAGCATTTGCGTCTTTAAAAATAGAAGGCCAATAGAATCCCGATTGAAGGACTTTATTCGCCGTTCTTGCCCCATTAAAATGCCCGCCATAAGGCGAATTGTGACAGTGCCATAGGATACTTTGGGCCTCATCACCCGTAACACATCGCCTCAACAAATTATCACCTCCCAGCTTAAACAGGTATGGATCATCCCACACATAGTACTTGGCATCCGATAAGAATTTCCTTTTTTGGTTGGGAGTTAGGTCGAGCGGCACGAAACCACTCGCCTTGTGGTTTGCGAAATCCGCAAACCACGGTCTCACTTGCACTTTAAAAAGTTTTTCGTCTGGAAACTCTTCTCGGATGTCCTGTTCTAAGGTAGTCACCTCAGTGTTGACAAGGCGAGACAAATGGTCTGCTACCACATTTTCAGATCCTTTTTTGTCTTTAATTTCAACATCGAATTCTTGCAATAAAAGGATCCACCGGATAAGCCTTTGCTTAGAATCCGGCTTGGTTAGCAGAAATTTGATCGCCGCATGATCAGTGTAAACAATAACTTTCGAGCCAATGAGATATGACCGAAATTTTTCGAGAGCATACACTATTGCGAGCAATTCTTTTTCTGTTGTGGCGTAATTAACTTGAGCCTCATTAAGAACTTTGCTCGCATAGTGTATGGTATGAAATTTTTTTTCTTTCCGTTGGCCAAGCACCGCTCCGATAGCATAGTCGCTAGCGTCACACATCAGTTCAAAATTGAAATTCCAATTTGGAGCGACTATGATTGGAGCGGTGACTAACTTTTTTTTAATATCTCAAAGGCTTCTAAACATTCATCAGTAAGGAGAAATACCTGGTCTTTGGCGAGCAAATTGCTCAAAGGTCTAGCCACCTTTGAAAAGTCTTTGATGAATCGCCGGTAGAAACCTGCATGCCCTAGAAAGCTTCTGATTCCCTTTAAGTTAGATGGAGGAGGCAATTTCTCTATCACATCTACCTTTGCACGATCCACTTCTAGTCCTTTTGACGAGACTTTGTGGCCGAGAACAATCCCCTCCGTAACCATAAAGTGGCACTTCTCCCAATTTAGCACTAGATTGGTCTTCACACACCTTTCAAGGACAATTTTCAAATTTTCCAAGCATAAACCGAATGATCCTCCAAACACCGAAAAGTCATCCATAAAAACTTCCATTGTCTTCTCTATAAGATCGGCAAAAATGGCTTGCATGCATCTTTGGAAAGTTGCCGGCGCATTACACAATCCAAATGGCATTTTGCGGTAGGCAAATATTCCAAATGGACATGTGAATGCGGTCTTCTCGTGATCGGCCGGGTCAACCGCAATTTGGTTGTATCCGGAATAGCCATCTAGAAAACAATAGAATTCTTGTCCCGAAAGTCTCTCTAGCATTTGGTCCATGAACGGAAGTGGGAAGTGGTCTTTTCTAGTTGCGGTATTTAACCGCCTATAGTCTATGCACATCCTCCACCCCGTTGCTATCTTTGTGGGAATCAAATCATTTTTCTCGTTGCGGATTACGGTAATGCCTCCCTTCTTAGGAACCACATGTACCGGACTCACCCAAGGACTATCCGAGATCGGGTAGATCATTCCCGCATCCAAAAGCTTTACAACTTCTTTCCTAACAACCTCTTTCATTGTAGGATTCAAACGGCGTTGCGGTTGAGCTACCGGCTTGAAATCCTCCTCCATTAAAATTTTGTGCATACAATAAGAAGGACTAATTCCTTTTAGATCGGAAAGAGTCCATCCCATTGCTTCTTGATTTTTCTTCAACACATCAATTAAAAGAGTTTCTTCATGTTTTGACAAGAGGTTGCTAATGATAACCGGCTTCTCCTTGGTTTCATCTAAAAATGCATATTTCAAATTACTTGGTAAGTCCTTCAATTTAATGATTGGCTTTTCATCCTTGTCCTCTTTTTTTAAGACTTCTTCCTCCACTTCCCATGGGTGCAAATCCTTAAGACTATCTAGCTCTCTCAAACATTCATCTAGAGCTTCCTCTTCTTCAAGAGTGAACACTTGAAAGGAGTCATTAAGGGCTAGCTCAATAGGAGTGATGTTGTGAACATGCTTTGCAACTTCATCGGTTGCTTCCTCAATTACGTCAACTCGGAAACTATCATGCTTGTCCTTTGAATGCTTCATTGCTTCAAAAAGGTCAAAAGTGACCTCTTCGTTTTGTACTCTCACTTTCATCAAACCGTCATCTACATCAATCATCATCCGAGCGGTTTTCATGAAAGGCCTTCCAAGAATCAAAGGCGCATCATCATCTTCCTCCATATCGATCACGATAAAATCCACCGGAAAAAAGAACTTGTCCACTTTTACCAACACGTCTTGAGCTACTCCATGAGGATGAGTAGTGGACTTATCGGCTAGTTGTAACGTCATTCGGATGGCTTTAATCTCAATGTTGCCAAGCTTTTTCACAATAGACAAAGGAATAAGATTTATGCTTGACCCCAAATCAATTAATCCTTTTCCCACATAAAAGTCACCAATGGTAACCGGCAATGTGACTCTCCCCGGATCAACTTCCTTTCTTGGTAGAGTACGTTGGATGATGGCGCTACAACTTGCATCTAGTACTATTGTTTCCGGCTCCGTGTACCTCCGCTTTTTCGTAAGTATGTCCTTCATAAATTTGGCATACTTCGGCATTTGTTCCAAAGCTTCGGCGAACGGAATGTTGATTTGCAATTGTTTGAAAATATTCATGAACCGGGCGTAATGCCGTTCATTTTCTCTCTTAGATGGGGAATGAGGATACGGTAAATTTTGAATCGGAGTAGTGCTCACTACCTCCTTCCCTCTAGACACTCTTGCGTTTCTTTCTCTCCGCTTTTTCACTTCATCCACTTTCACTTTCTCACTTTCGTTATTTTCCACTACTTCATTTGTATTGTTTTCAACTTCAACCTTTTTTTCTTTTTCAACTTCACCATTTTTTTCATTATTTTCCATTTCCTCCTCACTCCATTCACCAACCTCTCCATCAAGTTTCTCATCAATTTTTTTCTCCACCTCTCTTTTTTTACTCTCGTCAATCAACTCCCTCCCACTTCTCGTCCTTATCGCCTTACAATGCTCCTTCGGATTTGTTTGCGTATTTGCCGAGAAAGATGGTCCGGCTTGTTGTTCCGCTAATTGCTTAGCGAGTTGCCCAACTTGAGTTTCAATATTTTTTATCGCCGCATCATTACTTTTTTGATTTGCTATAGACATTTGTATGAATTGCGTCAATGTATCTTCTAGCTTAGAAGTTGCAACCGGCGGTTGTTGAGGTGCATACAGATTTTGACGGTTAGAGTTACCACCTCCATAACCTTGGTTATTTTGGTAGTTACTTCTAGATTGGTATCCTTGATTACCTTGATAGTTTTGTTGGTGTTGTTGTTGAGGATGTTGATATGGTTGTTGTTGTTGAGGTTGCCTTTGTTGATAATCTCTTTGGTTTGCCATGTAGTTAACTTCTTCAAATCCGGGAGGCGGACAATATCCGGTATCGTGTTCTCCTTTACAAAGTTCACAACAAGCTATTTGTTTAGCTTTTGATGGTTCTTTCAACCCCTTGATTTGTTGAGTTAAAAGTTCCACTTGTTGTGAAATGAGCTTGTTTTGGGCAAGAATTGCATCATTCGTCCCCAACTCGAGCACTCCCGATTTTCTTTGAGTTACCCCTCGATTATGGTTCCCTTGATGATCATTAAGTGCCATCTTTTCTATAATAGATGTTGCATCATCGGCACTCTTTGACATCAAAGATCCCCCCGCCGTGGCATCCAATAAGGTCTTGTGAACCGAAAGGAGTCCGTTGCGGAAAATATGCACTTGAGTAAGCTCATCGAAACCATGGCCTTTGCACTTCCTTAACATGGACTTGTAGCGCTCCCAGGCTTCGTTTAGCGATTCATTCGCTCCTTGGGAAAATACCGCGATTGCCGTCTTAGCTTCCATGAACCGGTTATGTGGGAAAAACCGTTCAAGGAACTTCTCCTCCAATAAATTCCAGTCCGTCATAATTGTCGTTTATTGATCAAGATACCACTCTTTCGCTTTCCCAATTAGGGAGTGAGGGAATAGTCTCCTGAACAATGACTCTTCATCAGCCTCAGTAGCTCCAGTTGCGCCCGCAATCTCATAGAACTTGGTAAGATGTGTGAATGGGTCCTCGTGGTCTAATCCTGTGAAAGGATTTTGATAGACTAGAGCAAGGATCCCCGTCTTCATCTCCGCTTGTCTTCCATTTTGGAGATTTCGTGCGAACTGAGCCATGTGTCTCGGACTATTTGTACATGGAGTTGAAACTGGAGGTGGTGGTGGTGGTGGTTCTGCCATAACTGGTGTGAAATGTATTGGTGGTGTTGTAGTAGAAGAACTTTCTCCTTGTCTTTGGCTTTGCTTCGCAAGTTGCCTCCTTCGTCTTGTTTTGCTATTCAATCTTCTCGCGGTCCTCTCGATTTCGGGATCAAAAAGGAGTTGGTCCTCGGGAATTTGTCCTCGCATAAACAAGGGCTGCACACTAAACCAAACAAATTACAAGCACAAGTCAAAAATTCAAAGCTAAAAATTCAACAACTATTGCGATGCTTGCAATATCAATTTATATTCCCCGGCAACGGCGCCATTTTGTTAAAACAGTGGTTGAGTGTCGGGTTTTTGTTATCGTCTCCACAGGGAATATGAAATTTTGCAGCCTTTCTACAGTTGTTAAATTCGTAACTTTGTAGTAACAAAGTGTTTGGTTTTAAAACAATGGTAACTTTTGCATGTGAGTAATAAATGCGGTAAAATAATGATTTGAACGGTTTTAATAAATATTGCCAAAGTTAGGGTTCGGTAATCACTTTGCATGCATATTTCCAATCAACATTTAACAAACCCCTTTTAATGATCAATACATCCACAACATCCTCTCAATATGATTATCTCTAACTCATATTGTGAGATTTACCATTTTGATCCATTGTTGATCTCTCACACAATCTATCAAATGACAACTTTAAAGTTCAACATTATAAGTGAACAAAACATTTCAAGACTATCTCTAGCTCAAGAAAAGAGAAGGATGAAAACCTAGGTCTAGAGTTGGAAAATATTTCTCAATCATCAACCAACACAAAAGATTGTAAATGAAACAAAGTTTTCACCATATATTAATCATTCAAGAGTTTACAAATGATGATCATCCATACACATACAAAGTTTAATAATCACCTACATCTAACCTTGACAAAAGATGAGTTTAGCTACACATTTTCATGGTAGCTTTAACAAGAAGAAAGGAGAAGATGAAGAACATCCACTTTGAAGAAACAATGAAGGATGTGCTTCCACTTCTCTTGATTACCAAAATAGTAAAGATGAAGAAGAACTCAAGTATTTAGGGTTCTAGAGCTATCCAATAATGTCCTTCTTTTGATTTGGCAAGATCCCCCTCTTTCAAGTACCAAGTATGGGCTAAATAGAGCAACAAATAAAGTAAAAATGATGTGCTGTCTGCGCACATTCGCCTGGCGAAGGCATTCATTCGCCCGGCGAACCAACATAACATGGCACTTCAAAGTGCCTTTGATCAGCAAACCGCCCTAAGGAATCGTGCATTTGCCAGGCGAATAAACACTCGTCGGGCGAACATTCGCTGGCTTCACTCGCCAGGCGAACTTTGGGTGGTTTTGCTACTGGAATCTGCATGAGGAAAGCTACCACTTCTTCGCCAGCACCTTCGCCAGGCGAATGGTAGCGAAGCTTCGCTGGAACCTTCGCCTGGCGAACTTCCTATCCTTTGGGTCTGGGAGTTAAATCTGATTTATTCGCCCCAGTTCGCCTGCACTCGCCTGGCGAATATTCGCTGGCACTCGCTGTGGCTCGCCAGGCGAATGTCTTGATTTGCAACATCTCCCAACTGCTTTGCCTTGATCCCAAGTGCTCTTAATAGTGTCAATCCTGCACACTAACAGCAATATTACAAACATTCTTCGCTTGGATCGCATAAAATCAAACTAAACCAATTCAACTACGAAATCAAACATTATTAGATAAAATTGAGTGAAAATACTACCAAAAAGAAACCAAATATCTAATCTAAATGGGATCTAACACCAAGCAGCAGCAACAAACTCCTACAACAAACAGCAACAACACGCTCTGAACAGCAAAGTTGAAATGACAGCAAAGGTATTATCTTTGAGCTAGATTCCATATTCAAGCTTCTTCAATATTCATCTCCGAGCTTTAGCAGGCACACTCCAAGAAGAGATTTGTCATCAAGATCAAGTTGCAATGTTGGCATACTTGCTGAAAACCAAAGGAATTCAACAAGAACCAACATCGAAGTGGAAGTGTATCCTCAAAAGTTCTACTCTCTAGGGTATGCCCCACTTCCCTCCTAAGGAGAGATGGAACTTCCCTAAGAGGACTTTGCATCATAGGATAGAATAGAAGCAAACAATGCATTCTATGTTTGATGGAAGAAATGAACTAATTCTACAAAAGCTCTCCCTAAAAGCCTAATTCTACCAACTCCTAAAACAAACTTAAAAGAGAAAGAAAGCTCCACTCCAAGCCCCACTCTTCTAGCCAAAGCATCTTCATCATGTCCAGAAGCTCCTCTAAAAAGGAATCCAAAGTCTTCAAGCTCTAAGTCCACCAAACGCTCTAAACAAGGCAAAGCACTCAAGAGAGAACACCGAAAGCAACAATCATTTGCACAACCCAAAAAAAATAGCAAACTAAATTTTAAAATTCTAATAAAATTCCTATGTTAACATGCATGCTTGAACATTCTAACATTCTAGAATCAGGACCTAAATCAGTTTCTAGGTCATCTAAACAATTACTAAATGAAATTTGGTCATGGGAAACCATTATTTGGGAAGGCTCTAAACTACACACCTAAAACAGAATCTAATCAATTTTAAAAATTCTAAGAAAATTCCAGGGGAAACCTATGGATGTCTTCTAAATCATATCGAAAGAATCAGTTCAAAAGCATAAAGCATCAAAGAGAACAAAATTAAACAAACAGCAATATCAATTATGCATAACAATGGATATTAGCACAAAAGAAAATTCGTAACTAATTCAAATAAAATCCTAAAAATGCAAACTCAACTCCTACAGTTTCTTAGGACAGTCAAGATCTACAGAACAAAAATTCATAATTTTTCTATCATTTTTACTATTTTTAACACAATTAATCCAAACAGCTATTAAAACAGAAAAAAAAGAACGAAAATGAATTAAACTAAGTTAATGTGCATTGGGCCAGGGGTGCGAACAACAGAATTCCAAAGCAATGTCCGTGTGGGCCTCGCGAGTGGGGGTGGGAACAGTACCCGCGCGGTACTGTAGCTGTTCCAGCGGTGACATTTTTTCGGTAACTTCCGAGCAACATAACTCCATCGATTCTTAACCGTTTCGCACGAAATTTTAGTCAAACTTGAAGGAAAAAAATCAAGGATTCCAAATATGCTCTTAGATTCCATCAAAACTCCATGATCAAAGAGATATATCATCATCAAGAAAACATACTCATCCAAAAAAGTCTCTAATCCTTACTTTCTTGATCCTAATTTCATCTATACATTTTCCAGATCCTAACCACATGAACAATCTAATCTAATTCGTCCTAAAACCATAGAAAAAGTGAATTTCACATACCGGCTTCGGAGCGTCGAAACGGAATAGCTGGAGCTCGTTTTTTCTTGCCAAAAAGTGCAGAAAACCTTTGCTGAAGTTTGTTGGAGAAGATTAAATTATTGATAACTCTTGAAAATGACTTGAATCCAACTTTGATCTCTCACTTTTTCTCTTCCAAACTCCAATGTCAATCTATGGTTTTTGCACAAATGAATCACCAACTCTTGCTTTGAACCTCTTCACAAGTATATATAGAATGTATTTGAAGACCCTAGAAAGTTCTAGATTGATCCTATAGAATGTATTTGAAGACCCTAGAAAGTTCTAGATTGATCCAATGAGAAAATCAACTTCTCATGTCATGAAAATCTCTTCTTATGCTATGCACATACCATCTCATGTTTTTGCTTGCAATTCACTTGGTTCTAAGTTTAAATTCTATCCAAATGAGATATTGGAGGTGTATGGATGGAAAAGGAGCCTTGCATTTGCTTGGAAATGAGGTTTTGCAATTGTGCCTTATGGTTCAAGTAACCAATTTACAAAGCAAGTCCTTGAAATAACCCTCAATTCAAAATTGTGGCAATGCCATTGTCTTTAAAATGAATTTTACAATCAAATTGGTATGTCATATGGCTTGTTTGTGACCTCTAACCCAAAATTTGATTTTTTTTCCACCAAACTTTATTTGACTTATTCCCTTTTTTTTAGGCCATTTTAAGTGACTTTTTTGAAATAAGCCGATCAATCCACCATGATGACTTATTTGACCTAAAAACATCATTTTAAGCACATTCCATGTTGAACAATTTTTCATTTGAGAAGTGGAACATGGAGATTTTGACCTATGCTAAAAAATGACCTGTAATTCAACTTTCCCAAAATACCCCTGGATTGCCAAGACCATAACTTGAATTCTACAAATCCTCCTGAGGACTTATAGTACTCAAATTAAAGCTAAGATCAATATATACAACTATTATGTTGGCCAAGAATCCATTTGAAAACTCCTTGATGGGAAAAAGTTGCTTGGAAGTCAAGTGACTTTCACAAATAAATTTCAGTATCCTCTGGGGACCCATAACTTGCAAGAACCATAACTTGAGTTCTATAAATCTCCTAGAAGACTTCTAGTACTCAAATTAAAGCTATTGAGATGTTCTACAAGTTTCATGTTGGCATTTGAAACTTGCATTTTGACTTATCTGGCTTGGAAGTTAGGCCTGAATTAGGGTTTTTTACACTGAAACTCTAATCTAGTAACTCCTCTTCTTCTTGATTCCTTTTGATTTCTCCTTGGCACAACACCACACATGCATCCACATACCAATTCATGAATTACACATACTCCAAGTAGGCCTTGATGCCCTCCGATCAACCATTTGACCTAGGGTTGACCCAGATGAAACCCTAGTTGACTGCATTCAACTGTAGCTCTGGTACTTGTATTAATGATTTGTCTCATCTTCAAAATGACCCTCTAGGTCTTCCATGATCTTTGTACACCTTCCATGGCTCACACACTCATTGATGATCTTCAACATATCCCCTAGATTGGGAGAGAAATCCACTGGTTGACCTTCAAACTTCTCAACGCTTTAACTCATTTCTTGATTACTTGGATGGTCTTGATCTTGAATAAAACCCCTTGATGGGCCTCTTTCTGATGAAAATGGCACTTGATCCCTTGTTAGATGCCTTGTTATGCTATGTTATGCAAATGATTAGACTATGTACATGACTTAGTATGCAAATGACAATGCAATTGAAACATAAACCAAGTGAAATAGGTTGAGCAAATTTTAGGGTGCAACAGTCGTGTTTTTGTTCGCGATGCTTTTGGTCTTGGCTTCTAGTTATGCAGGTAATGGTGTTTGATTTGTAGCCTTGGGCTGATGTAGCTGTTTGTTAGAAGGTGGTGGTGAGTTGGGTTGTTGGGGAATGGATCTATACTTTGAAGCAATGGTTTTCATATTATACGAAAGGGTTGGTATCAAATAGAAGTTATCTGAATGGGTATGGTTTAGTTCCCCTATAATTAGTGGTGGTTCTAGTATACACCATAATCATAAGTAGGAGATCAGATTCAGCATCTTATAGTCATTTTATCAACAAGCTCATTCAGTTTGAGGTCTTCAACATGTGGATGCCGGTTCTGTATCGTTTCTTCATTATTGATGTATCATTTCTTATAGGTTGTTGTTGAACTGCAGGTGTTTTGCTTTTGGCGATATTGTATTTCATTTGGGTGGCTGTCAATGTTGTGGTGGAAATTGTGTTAACTTAGTATAGAGCTTGTTTAGCATCTGTTGGACTCATTGTACCATTGTTGTGGTAGTATGAGTGAGGTGTGGTCATGGTTAAGTTGTTGCAGTTTTCGTGGCTTTGGGTGTTTGGCTGCTGTCCTTTGATTGTTGTTGGTTGTGAGTGGAATGTTTTTGTTTAGTTAGCAGCCTGATAGAGTTTTTGCTCATCTAGATGGGTTATGCAGTTTTTTCAGCATCGTTAGCAGCATGGGCGATTTTAAGACCCGGCTAGGCTGGGCACGTGCCCTGGCTCAGGCCCAAATTTTTTCCTTCTTATATAAAAAATTATGAAAGTTGCGGCGGTTAAAAAGTGATATTACGGCGGTTTAAACCGTCACGATTAACGAAAATGCAGAAAAACATGACAATTTTGAATAAAATTGACTACCACACAAAATGTCATAATATACATTGAATAAAATAGTGTTTTCTTTGTCATTGATAATGACAGTTTTGACCGCCATAAATTAAACATTTTTCACAAATAAAAACATGATTTATTTAAACCTTTTTTATGCAATTAAGCATACATTACATCAATTTTTTTTGATATTATAATATTTAGATTCAACTACACTACAAAAAGTTCAAGAATTGAAAAAAAAAATAAAGTTGCAATTTAGGAAAAAATTAACCAAAAACAACAAAATGAATACTTAGAAGAAATAAAAATTAGCATAAAAGTAACAACTACTAAAATTTTAAAAAATATGTACAGTGTTGTAAAAAAGAAGAAGAAAAGAATAAATTTTATCCTCAAATAATATAAAAATATATTAGGTGTTTGATAAAATGCTTTAATCAATTTCCTATTTATTTTCGCTTCAATTCTTTTACTTCATGATGTTGAATTATTGTTGTTAGTTCCATGGTTCTATGATTGACTAAATTTTCGTAAAACATGATTCTGCACTGATGTTAAGCAAGATGTTATAACATCTCCATCTGTTGTGGTGACAGAACTGCTGTCATGTGTTTTAATCAAGATGTCGAGTTGAATGTCATGACATCCATCTGCTGTGGTGACAGAACTGCTGTCATGTGTTTTAATCAAGATGTCGAGCTGAATGTCATGACATCATTGTCCGGTACAGCAGGAGCTGCTATTTTATATCTCTTGACAGAGGTGTTTTGGTCTGATGAGATCCTGTTGGGTATACTTCATCAGTATGTGCAGGTCAAATAGATTTATTAGGAACAAAGTGCAGATTTAATTGGTGTTCATAAAAAGGATCGTTGAAACTTTTTAGAAAACTATACAATATTTGTTTCTACTGTTATGGAGAAGATTCTGCAGAAGATCAGGAGATCAATTGCTGTTTTGGAGATTGAGATCAATTACAGAGTTTTCTAGATGTCAAGCAGAATGTTGTGACATCAGGATCTGCCATCATAAATGCTGTTTTCTTTTCTGTTAGGTTTCCTCATTTATCTCAGGCTATATTTCAGGAATCTTTCTGGTCAGACTTGATCATGAAAGGAAACGCCTATGGCCTATTTTTCAGCACCTTGAATAGTGAAGATTGGTTTAACTTGGTTAAACCTAATTTCTGCTGCTATTTATGAAGATTGAAATCTTCTCTTCCTGCTGTTATTTTTTACCAACCCATGCCCAGTCTGCATTACTATTTAAGGAGGCGCAGAAGCAAGGGAAAATAGTGACTCACAACAAGAAACATTTGAGTGTAAAATAAGGGTTTAGGGTTTTGAGAGTCTTTTGTGTGTGACCTTGTAAGTCACCCTTTGTATCTTTGGATGCATCGTGGTAGACATGTTTAGGCTGTTATTTGTTAATTGTTAATTGTTCACTCAAAACTTTTAAGCAAGAGTGTATTGTTCTTGATTGAAGCTGTTAAGAAAAATCAAGTATTGTGACTTTGAAGAGTGTCTTCTATAGTCTTCCTTCTTGTATTGAATTATTTATCACGGCTGTGATTGTGGGGAGTGAGAGGTGTCTCTTGTCTAGTGGGTTCTAGGCAGAAATTGCATTGGGTAGAGGTTAAGTGAGGAGTTGTAAATTGGGAGTTTAGATCTGAATTAATTTTGCTAATAGTGGATTTCCTTCCTGGCTTGGTAGCCCTCAAATGTAGGTGATGTTGCACAGAACTGGGTAAACAATTTCCTGTGTTCTTTACTGATTTCATTACTGGTTTACTGCTAAGTTTAATAGTCTGCTCAGTAGTGGATGTCATAACATTCGTTATAACATCGACTGTCTGTTACTATGCATTTACAATTCTGCATAATTTAAATGGTTAGATAAATTGATCTATCAGTCTGCAGATGTTACAACAGATGTCATGACACTGTTAATTTTTAAAGGGATTTAAAATGCACATGTTCTGTCTTTGTTCTGTAGTAGCAGAGATCAATGTCTTAACATCGCATGGGACATCTGAAATCTGCATACCAAAATTTCAATTGTTGTTGTTGATGATTGTTGTTGTTGCAGGCTGTGGTTTATGAATTATGATGTTGAATTGTTGTTATTGTTTGTTTCACTTTATGTTACATGAGGTCCAATACTTCAATTTATGTTCACTTTATATAAATTATCTGGTTCAATTCATGTTAACTAAGAATTTATTTTTTAAATTTAGTTTATAATAACAGTAGTTAGCAAATAAAATTTTGTTTTGTTAACTTGCTGCTAATTTTATGAATCACATGAAATGATGTTACATGTTAGAATCAACCTCAAATTGGATATGGCTATGTTAGTTTTAAAATTCTGTCGAGATCAATTTAACTAAAGATATTTTATTTTGATTGATAACTTTTTATATATTATATATAGGGCTGGAAATGAGTCGAGTCGAGTCGAACTCGCCTCAGCTCAACTCGACTCGTTAAGAATTGGTTCAACTCAAATCTCGGTTCAAGTTTGACACGAGCTCTTTTTTAAGCTCAAACTCGACTCGTTATAAGTTTACGAGCAACTCGGTTCGACTCATTAGATTTTATCTCGTTAGATTCAACTCACTTACTTCATGGACTTAAAAGCCATTTTTTAAAGTCTATTTTTTTTTTACATACTTGACATTTTAAATTAATACTATTTTAAAAGAAAAATATTGAAATAAAAATAAAAGTTATTAGATTAGAATTTAACTTTGTCTCCAAAATCCACTAATTCAAAAATTAATTAATTAATATGATGCTAATTTTATTTGAGTAATTATATTTAGAAATATTTTGCTCACTTGAGAATATAAATTGTACATTAAAACCGTTAGATTAAAATAAAATATAAGGTTAAAATTTATATTAAATCTTTAAACATACTCTTAAAGATAATATACTTCTTCTCGTATATAATCGAGTTGGCTCATGAACCTAACGATTTGAACTATGTATTGTTCAAGTTCAACTCATTTAGTTAACAAACTTAGTTTTTCACTCATATTCAACTCATTAGGTTCATGAACCAAGTTCAATGAACTAATTGTTGAACCGAGTTCCGAACTGTTTTCAAGTTGGTTAGGTTCATTGGCAGCCCTAATTATATACAATGTAAATTTGCGGTCTTTAAATTTTTGCCCAGGCTTCAAAAACTTTCTGGCTTCACCACTGGTTAGCAGTCTCTTGTATTGGGAGCATAAGAGTTGCTTGATTTCCTTGGCTGTTTGGTTTGTTTCTCTACTCGGGTCCCTGGAGTACCGTGTAGTTTGTCTTCTTGCTTGGACAGTTTTAGTGGAAGCTCTTTAGTTATTTTGTTTGTAATTAGATGGATTTGTCATTTGGATAGTTTCTCTTTTAGTTGTTAGTTCAATCTTCCTGGTATTATTGTTAGAGTTGTATGGAAGTTGTTTGTTTCTTGGTGATGTTTGTACCTTCTGTAACTTTAAGCACTGCTTGTGCTGTTCTTATTTATGGTAAATTCTTTTAATTTTTTTTTTTAAAAAGAGTAAGAGAATCCACGCACCTATCATTTTAAAATTTTTGGTGAATATGTGATATGTCTCTCACAAGGTGTAAAAATGCTCCTTCATGTTAACCCTCAAATTGATGACCTAACATTTGACATCAATATGAAGGTATTATTTGGTTATCAAGATGTTCTTGAAGCAATCAAGAATGTTGTTAATTCACTTATAGAAGGTGCATTGGTTGGTGACTACACATCCTCTATAAAAGTTTGGAAAATCTTGAAGAAAAGTTATGAAGGAGCTGATAAGGAAGGAAAAGGTGATGAGGTTACAAACCCAAAAGATACAGCTAGAGTTAATTCAAACGGAGGATAATGAAACCATTAATAAATTTACTACAAAAATCACAAGATTGGTGAATCAAATGAAAGCTTGCGGACAGACAATCATCGAGCAGTATGTGGTTGGTAAAATTTTGAGATCGTTGACGTCAAGATTAAAATATGTAGTAGTTGCCATTGAAGAGTCCAATAATCTTTCAACAATGAGCAAAAATGAGTTGCAAAGTTGTCTCGAGGCTCATGAGCAGAGAATGAAGGAGATGGATGTTGACAAAACAAAGATTAAAGTTCCTTTGCAAGCTCGTTTCGTTGGAAGGACAAGAAAGTGAAAAGAAAGTGGTTCAAGAGTAGAGGTAGAGGAAACTACCACAACAATGGTGAGAGAGACTCCCAAAATTCCAATAATTCAACAA
This sequence comes from Lathyrus sativus, assembly GCA_963859935.3. Lineage (NCBI taxonomy): Eukaryota > Viridiplantae > Streptophyta > Magnoliopsida > Fabales > Fabaceae > Lathyrus > Lathyrus sativus. Next base: position 612,660,203 of record OZ012735.1, on the reverse strand, counting down.
TCCAAAAGAGTGAAAGCATTGACAATAAAGGTGTGGATCAAGCAATTGCAAAGGTGGCAACAATAGAGGAAGAATAGGAAGATGGAGAAATGACAAGAGCAAAATCCAATGTTATAACGACTAAAAGTTTGGACATTTTGCTTGGGAATGTCATACCAACAAGAATAATCCACAAGAAGTTGAAGTAAATTTTACAAGATAAGAAGGTTGTAACACCCCAAATTTATTGAAATATTTATTTAATTTATTTAAATAGAAATATTCGTATTTTTGGTGATTTTCGGTGGTTGGTGTGAATATTGAGAATTATGAATTTTGAGTTATTTATTTAAAAAATAGTATATAATATGAATATATTGGTATTATTATTAATTTAAATAAATGTAAGAGAATTGAGGGCAAAGTGGACTTTTTAGGAGGAGTTAGTGAGGGTGAAATTGGAAAGTCCATTTTAAGGTCCAAAGTTAGGTTTAACAAAAAGGAATTTTGAGAGAATTAGGATTCATTCGTGTTAGACTTAGCTAAAGCCACATGCAGTTAGAGAGTGGCCACATTCATTCATGGTTGGACTTAGCTAAAGCCTTTATGAAGCAATACGAATACAATCTTGACATGGCTCCCAGCCGCATGCAGTTGTAAGGCTTGTCTCAAGAGAACAACACATCCTTCAGAGGGTATGCTCAGATATGGAGAGAACTGGCATCCAGAATGCAACCACCACTTCTAGATAGAGAATTGGTTGACTTGTTCATGGATACTTTGCAAGGCACGTACCTAGATAAAATGATTAATAGTGGGACATTAAACTTCTCTGACTTGGTAATAGTTGGAGAACAGATTGAGAGCGGCTTAAAGAGTGGAAAAATCCAAGACGCCTCAAATAGTCAGGTTAGTGTGACTAAATGCCTCATCAGAGGAAGATGAAATCAATGCATTCATGGCAGATGTTGGGTTTTCTCAGGTTACACCAGTAAAATCTTTTGGTCCTTCATCTTCTCAGCAGTCACCATTTCCAGCGTTGTGCTATCCTAGGGCTTCATCCCAAAGACCTTGGACTGCTCCTCATGCAAATCAACGAGCCTATGGCCGAGGTTATTAAAATCAACACCAAAATAAGAATAGTCCTCACAACAACTTAGAAAAAAGGAATGTTCCTCTTCATCCAGTTTCTATGTCGTACATTCAACTTTTGCCACACCTGGTTCAGAACTCACTGGTGGTTCCCAAGAATCTCAAGCAGTTGCCAGAGCCCTACCCTCCTGGGTACAATCCCTATATGCAGTGCATATATCATGGAGGATCAATAGGGAGCTCAACTGAAGTTTCAAGCCTTCCAATCTAAAGTGCAACAATTGATTGATAACTGGTACATATCCTTTCCAGAAGGAAACTTGGCGGTGCACGTCAACCTTTCCCAAGAATAATTTCGAAGACTTCAAAGGACTTCTCCTCAAGCTAGTGGTTCAGATAGGAAAACATCCTCCGAGCTGGAAATCATTGGATCATTTTTGTCTTTTGCATTGTAGTTTCTTTCATGTTAAACGCTACTTGTTTGTTAAACATTGTTGTTTTGAATGGTAATATTAATGAAGTAATCGTGCATTTTCTAAATTATTTATGTTGCGTTCGCTCTTTTTTTCTTCTCTCTTATATCAAAAAACAAAAAAAATATACATCCATGTTTTTTCCGTTCACTCCACTTTACTATTGTTGTCTTAGTAAAGACTAGAGGAAGGATGGCGAAAACTATCTATAATTGTCGATGGTATGCTTTCGGATAAAACCTTGTCGATGATTTACAAGCATTGCTTCAAATCCACAAACACTAGAAATATAAGGAAGATAATCCCTTGTCAACCCCTTTGAGCCTAGAAGTAGGAGTTTCTTTTCGTATGAAAAAACCCTCACATTTAACCTAGGGCACGGTAGTCATCAGTTAGTTTGGCCGAGCGTTCAAATGTCAATAGGCACTCGAGGATCCATCACCTTTATTTCCTCACTCATTGTGAGGTCAAGGGACGTGAAACCACAATGGTTATCCCTTATCAACCAAGGAATGAGGCGGTCACAACCCTTTTAGAAAAATCAAGACAAGCTAGTGTCACACGATTGGTTCAAAAGAAAAAGGAAAAAAGAAAGAAAGCCCACTAAGTTGATAACTGGAAAACAAATGAATTAGGAAAAAGTTAGGGCATCCCGCTGGACTTCAAAATCAAAAAATTCAAAAAACAGTCAGTTCAGACAAAAATTAGGGAAAAACGAACAAAAGAATAAAAAATGTAAAAAGCGAAAAGGATTACAAAAGAAAAATCCTCGAGCAAGAGCAAGTCGTGTGACTACAGACACCAGAGACACGAAGGGTGACTGTCACTCCAAAAACCTTGTGAATTCCTTAACCATCACTCCTACCATTCAATAAACTTTTTGAAAGGTGAGCGCTTGTGCCGAATTAGTTGAACGTATGACTGGAGAGCATCAAGGAGAATGGGTGGGTTAAAATAAGTTTTGAGCCATAAATCCTTTGTTTCTATAACCGTGAACTAGACCATGATTCAACCCTTAAAAGACCTAATTAAGGCAGGATTTTTTCTAAAAGCATACTATAGCAAGGTTGTGTAAACTGACTCCTACAAGATTTACTAATCTTCTTCTTGCCATATCTTTCATTAGTTGAATCAGCATTGCGTTTAGACTAATGGTCAATTCGTCACACATTATCACATCATTCTAATAATGATTTATTTTTTCAAAATCTGCATGAGCATCATATTAAGATCATCATTTATGGATGAACAAGTTTTAATTCCAAGTCAGTAATTGAAATTGAGGAAATTCCAACAAGGAGCAATCAAAGAGGATTGGATCATTCAACAAAGTTGATCAGAATCAAGTGTACTTTGTAGCCTTATGGATCTGGGGCATTAACATCCAATGAGTATGGAATCAGTTAGTCTAAGACAAGTCCTCAAGCGTCAGTTAATTATGGGGCAAATCATGCAAGAACTGGTTGATCAGTAGTGAATCATCTAGAGACTCTACCAACCAGGGGCAGGCCACCCAAAGGTTCTTTGATTTAGGGAAAGCCCCTTCAATGTTCAATTAGCACGAGTTAAGTCGCTTCAATGCTCATCCTGGGGTAAACTACTTCAAGAGTACATTGAAGTCAACCCCTCCAAGAGTTGGTTAATTAAGGTGAAATCCTTTCATGACTCAAAATTCTAGGGCAAGCCATCTCGAGGTCGTCTCATGGAGAATTGCTTCCAACCTCCTTTCAAGGTGAACCTTCCCAAGGACTAGACTAGGGCAGGTTAAATTACATGGGGGCAAGACTTCTCCTTGATTTCAAGCTACTCAAGCATGTTTTATTTTGTCAGCAACTGTTGAGTTCAGAATGAATGTCAGGGAATCATGTTATCACCCCATCAATAACCTTTGCCTTCTGAAGAAGCCTCACTACAAAGGATCTTCTCTTTATTACCCACCTCAAGGGAATTTCTAGAAACTTTCATGATCATTGCATAAATCACCCTCGTGCCTTAGTCATGTCGCTTCGCTCAAGCATAAAGCATTGCATTCTATCATTGGGTTTTATCCCACAACCTGAATCTGACATCAGAGGGCCTTGTAACCCAACCTTACTCAGCATTTCAAAGTCCAGTTCCCCGTCTGGCAAACCATTTCAAAGTCCAGTTTTTGTCTGGAAAACCATTTTCAAAGTACCAGTTCCCGTCTGGTAAGTGGCACTCAAGTCCAGTTCTTTCCTGGTAAATGTCATCTTTTAAACCAGTTCCTGTCTAGTCACCCATTCTTTAGCCTACCATTCAAACTTCAGTTCTCGTATGATGGTCGATTTTATTTTCACAACCAGTTCCCATCTTGTATCCTATTAAAAGTTAGTTCTCATCTGACAAACCAAACAAGGAGTCAGTTCTCGTCTGACAACTTAACCTTTTGCCACCAGTTCTCGCCTGGTAGTCTACCCCTTTTAAAAACCAGTTCTCGTCTGGTAGTTCACCTTCAAAGTCCAATTGATTGGAAACCAAGAATAAATCCCTAAAAATCAAATCACTATCAATCTGGTCCTACGCCTAACCACATCCCAACCATACATGGCACAAACACCCCCAGTAGCTCACATATCCTCATATCCCCAGCACAAAGCTTGTTTGACTCTTTTCCCCAGTAGAGTTTCTCTCCCCACACGGTACTGGTATATACTCTCCACATCAAGATCAGAAAGTGTTATTTTCTCATGGAGTGGAAGTTTAAGTTGGTTATAACTCCAAAGATAGTTCAGTTTGTCTTTCCCATCAGAGTTGGTTTCAGTTGCAGCACTTCTCTCAGTGGAGTGTCCTTTTGCATGTCATAAGCATCATCATTGCATCCTCATAATATGTAGCATGGAAAATTCAAACATGCATTCGAAGCTTAAGTCATGTTTGATACCCTCTTTTCCAAACCTTTCCCCAATAGAAAGTGGTGTAACTCAGGAGAGATCGTCTACCTTTATCCCCAAGCAGGCGCTCTAACCGATTCGTAGGGTCATAGATTCATCGATCTTACCCTTTGATTATCTTTGTTCCTTAGTGTTTACTGTGAATTTTGGTAAACAACCGCTGGTCTATCAATTTGGGCTAAAATTGACTAACTCGCAGGATCGACCATACTAAATCCTAGAACATGTGCTAAGTAAGTAAGGGATTTTAAGTTAAATTCTACTTTCGACCGGACCATCTCTTAGAAAAGCGAAATCCTTTAAGGGGTAAAGACAATAAATAAGAAAAAAAATCAAGTAATGCGTCGAAAGTAAAGGCAAGAATGTAAAGTGCAATGAGGTAGAACCTTTGAAAAGTAAAGTTGAAATTAAACGGCTTTAAAATAACAACTGTAATGTAAAGGCGAAGAGACTACCGCCAAACTCCATGTTCGACTGTAATTCCTTTGAGAAATAACTGACTTTTGAAGATAAAAATGCAAGTAAGTAAATTGCTTGGAAAATAACTTTAATCAGAACTCCACGTTCGACTAGGGGATCTTTGAAAAGTAAATGTGCAGCAGAATTGTAAAGAGCAGTTTAAATGTAAAACTGAAAGTTTAAAAAGGGCAAGTAAATTGTAAAGATAAATTGCATTGATAAGAAAGGATTTGGTGTTGTATCACGTACATTCTCGTTAACTCGTTTCTCTACACGCGGGTACTCTGATTTGTATGAACTAGTACAAAATGAATGAACACCCCTATTACATAAAATTAACACCTATTTATAGTGCTATAAAATAACTACTACATGGAGGTTGAGACTTCTTAACATGCTCTTTTGGCGCTTCTTTGCTACTCCATCCGCTCACACGTTCTCTTTTGCTTGATTTGAATTTTGAATATTTGGTAGTTCCCTCCAACTTGGCGAAACCGTCTTCATGTTTTCCTAAGCATGGTCTTCGTCGAGCGTTTTCCAACACTTAGCGTTCTTTGGCACCTTGGTCCATCTTTCTTCGACTTGAAGTTTTCCTTGTTTGGGTCGAAAACCTCCCACATACCAGATATTGGTAATTTTGACCTAAGATAGCTCCGGTCTCTACTAGCGTCGAAAATTAGGAGCCAACACTTAGTAGATTCATCTTCCTAGGACTTTGTTATCCCCCTCAGAGTCGTTTAGTGATTATTTTTTCTTCTTTCACCCATCATTCGGGTGTTAGATGTGTTGATCTCAATATTATCATGCTCTTTCAATATGTATCCATGTTTGATTCATTTCATCAATACTTTGTCTGTATTATTATTAGACACTCGTCGTGTTTTTTCAGCACTCGTCCTTGTTTGATTCATTTCATCAATACTTCGTCCATATTGATCTTTCAACATTAGTCTGTGTTTGATTCAGTTTCATCAATACTCGTTTGTATTGATCTTAGACATTCATCATGATCTTTCAACACTCGTCGTGTTTGTTTTAGTTTCATAATACTCGTCCTATTGATATTAGATCTTAGACACTCGTCGTGCTCCTCAATATTCGTTCGTGTTTGATTCATTTCTTCAATACTTCGCCCGTATTGATTTTTAGGCACTTGGCTGTGTTTTATTTTAGTTTCTCCAATACTCGTCCATATTGATCTTAGATTTTAGACACTCTTCTGTGTTTATTTCAGTTTCTTCAATACTCGTTCTATTGATATTAGACACTCGTCTGTGTTTTCCTTCAGTTTCATCAATACTCATCCGTATTGATCTTAGACTTTAGACACCCGTCCTTATTCTACTTCAGTTTCATCAATACTCGTCCATATTGATCTTAGAAAATCATCGCGTTCTGCAACACTCGTCCGTGTTCAGTTTTAGTTTCATCAATACTCGTTCGTATTGATCTTAGATACTCGTCGTGCTCTTTAACACTCGTATATGTTTAGTTCCAGTTTCATTAATACTCATTCGTATTGATCTTAGACACTCGTCGTGCTCTTCAACACTCGTCCGTGTTTTCTTCAGTTTCATTAATACTCATCCGTATTGATCTTAGACACTCTTCGTTCTCACCTTCTTTGGTTTCAAGTGCTTGTCTGGGTTTGTTTCATTCTGCTTTATTACTTCGTTCGTATTGATTTTAGACACTCATCCGTGTTCGTTTCATGTTTTTATACCTCTTATCACCTGTTCCTCAGCAGAGTTGTTTCTCCCTTTTGCAGATTTCAAATTTTATGGTTCTTTTTGTATTTAATCCCCTTCTACCTTGAATGTCTAAAAATCGTTGCTCTTCATACCTTCAGGTTTAAGTTGATTGAATAGAGGCAGCTTTTGCACCCCATAATTTTCCCTCTTATTTCTAACCATAACTGGCTTGTTTTTCACGTTCATGTGCATTTTCCATTAGGTCATAACCTTGAATTCATTCATTTGCATTGAACTCCTAAAGAAGTAGATCAAAGCATTTTTGTATTCATAGGTGATTTATCTAGCTATTGCACTCGAGTTAAGACAAATGTTAAGTTCCTAACATCATGATTATCTTCTTTATCAAGGCTCATCAGATATCAAGGTCATCTTTTTCATGATTGTTTAAGAGGATCAGTGTGCACTCATGGGCAGGAACTTTGTTTCAAGTCAAGTGTGATTATTCAGTCATGATCAAGATTAGATGGAAGTTTGACTTAATCTTGGTTAAACCATCAAGAGTTCACTTCAACTATTATAAAGCAGTGATTTATGAGAAGCTTGGGTTTAAATCAGATTCATCATGGTCCATCAGTCTAAATTATGTTCATATGTGGATTTATTTCCCCGAAGATCGATTCAAACAATTTCAAAGTGTCAGTATTCTTTTCATGTTAATCAGAAATTCAGAGAAATTATGGAAAGATTCAAGATTGATTCAAACGACAATTGTTTCAGTGCAAGTTATTCGATGGTCGAAGAGTAGCTTCATTCATTTTTATCAGAGATATGTGGAAAAGGTTCTAGTTTGGTTTTTGGATTAAATTAAGTCAAGGTATGCATCAATGGAAAATATTGGCAGAGGGTTCATTCAAGTTCATCAACCATTATCCACCTTTCATATCCAAACCAAAACCAATATCCAGATATCCATTACCAAATTTAAATTCTTCATTATCCATTTTCCAAATTTCAAAATCCTTATCTATTTTTTCCATAACTATCTTCCTACTAAAACCATTTTCCCGTATTCAAATCCATATCAAATGTCCATTTCATAACCCATTTCCTAACCATATCCATAAACCAATTCCAAAATCATTTTTCTAACCACTTATCCAAACTCACATCAATATCCATTTTTAATAAAAACAGGTTCCAAACATGTCAAGACATACTTTAATTCTTTCAAAAACAAGTCCAAACATGTCAAGACAAGCTTTAATTCTTTCAAAGACAAGTTCCGAACATGTCAAGACAAGATTTAATTCTTTCCAAATAAGTCTCAAACATGTCTCAGACAGATTTAAATTTTTTCCAAAAAAGTTTCAAACATGTCCCCGACAAATTTGAATTCTTTCCAAAACAAAATATTGCAACACAATTATCAGCATTCAAGTAGCATTTCAACACCAAGTTTCAAGATGGCTATAAAAAGAGAACAACATGTACAATATCAAGGAGGGGACAATATACACGAATTAAAGGAAAGTGAGAACAGAATAGAAGAGAAGAAAGAAGAAGCAATTGCAAACATACCTGAACTACACGCTACCAGAGATAGGAAGTCTGTCGGACTAGCTCCAACCAGGTAAGCTTCCCTCGTTTTTTTTCTTGTTACCAGATGGTTCTTCATGATTTATTTAACAAAAACCCTTCATTTTTCTTAAGCACCCAATGTTTCACTTTTCTCTTAAAGTTTTTCTCACTAGATTGTTTTTTTTGCTAATCTTTTTATCTTAGTTTTTCTTAGAATTTTAATTTTGGTAAAATTACCATTTATTTTTCTGAACTAGAAGTTTGATTGGTATTTAAAATTAATTTTTTAATATTTTGTTCTTACTAGTTATATCCGTTTTTTTAGAAAATTGTGATTAGAATGTTAATTTAGAGTTTATTAAAATATTGAGTCTTTTATTTAAATTTTAATTTGGGAGTTTTTAGTAGAGTTATAACTAGGATTATGATATTATGGTGATTGATTATTCGACGATTTCTCAAGTACGTTGAATAAAAAGTTGTGATTCCCTATGATGAACAACGACTTTGATATTAATGCAAGATATGCTTGTATGATTTGGACAGTCCCTTAAGATATTCCATTAAGTGAGTAGATCCCATCTTGATCACTTAATGTTGAATTAGACATTCGGATTAATCCTTTTCATGATAAAGTTAGGATATGATTTCTTTTCTCAATCTCAACTATAGGACCATTTGGCATGACAACATCTAGGTGTGAGATCCCTTAGATTTTTCTTTTGCTCTTTGCGTCTCTCTCTTTCCCTCTCTCAAGTCAATTCAAAATACTTAATAAATACAATGTGCATAGTGCGTCTCGAGCCTTAAGCACATGGGAAAAGATGAGCAGATGCATTTTTAACCTCATCTTAGGGTACTTTGTGCGTGAGACGTTTGGATTGTTAGCGCAAAGTACTCAATCCTACGTCATAGAATTTAGTGCAATGCACATCTCAAACAAGGTCAATTCACTTCTTTAAAAATCTTAAACAAATTGCAACTCATTTTGTCCCTCGGGATGTTTCATCAAACCTTTTCAGAAAGGGCATGTTACTTCCGTTCTGCTGCAAACAGGCATCGACCTTAACTGCTGGAACGCGAACTTAGCATCGCTCATAAAAGACAATAATCAACCTGTGGTAGGTCGAACTACGATCACTATGATTTCTTCATTCTCATCCGAATGAGGATACATAGGCATAATACGACAACGTCTTGGCGAGCACAATCTCCCCTTTCACCCGTAGTCCTCCGAACTACATTGACTATGACTTTCCCATTGAGCGAGAGAATACGTAGGCATAGGTTTGCGAGATCATATCGAGTCACTTTTTTTCTCCTTTCTGTTTCCGTTTAGCAAGTAGAGATTTAGATAAACACACATTTTGATTAGAACAACAAAAGTGGATCCCGTTGAGTACAACGGACGCGAGGGGGTGCTAATACCTTCTTCTCGCGTAATCAACTCCTGAACCTAGGATTTTGTTGCGAGACCGTGTCTTCTCCCTTTTGAGGTTTCTTCGATTGTTTCCTTTCTCCCATCGGGATAAATAACGTTCGGTGGCGACTCTGTTTTTCTGTCGATCGTTTTTTGCGTTGTGACAAATGGCGAGTCTCATTTTAAGTGTGAGGACATCTTACAAATAACACTCATGATTTGCAAGTATGAGCATCCATATTGGATTAATTCAAGTATTAGATACGTGAGTCATCTCACTTGTAAAGAGATCCATTTTACTTTTTTTTTATAACTGAGAGACTTCTAACTCACGAATTTTTTACCCAAATAACCAATTTTTTCAAATAAACACCGAAAGTAATCTACTTTCCCGCGTATTTCCCAAACTAACTCACTTTCAAAATGTTTTGAAATCTGATTCCTTGAAAACATATTATAAATTGTTTCTTTATGATCAAGAAACACATAAGGGTAGAAAAGATGATAAAAGAAGAAGAACAACAAGGATTGGTTATAATTGTTATTCTTTACTTTCTCTTTAAATCATATTACAAGTACTCAAGAATAACAAATAACTCTCTCACCCTAATTAGGATTTGCCACACTTAAGATGAGAGACTAGTATGCTATTTATAATAAAACCTAACATACTAAACTAATGGGCTTTTTAAAATTATTCATTATAAGCTAACTTAGGGTACAAGCTAACTTAAACAATTGGACATAACAAACAAGCCTAATTCATCATGCTAACAAATCTAGCATTTCTAACAACTGCATGCTTGACCCTACTTCGATTACAACATACACTACTTCGACAATAACAAGTGAACGACCTTCGACTGCATGTTAAACATCAGTCGAATTGTCGAATCAAGAAGCTACATTCGATCATACTAGATTTCTTCATGCAACTTTATCAATTGCATACAGTGGAAAAACTTACAACTAGGCAATGTCTTGGTGATCATATCAGCAGCATTATGATCTGCCGAAACCCTCAGCACTTGGAATTCTCCAAACTTGATTACACCTCTGACAAAATGCAACCTCACATCGATGTACTTGGTTTGCTCATGATAGGCTGAATTCTTTGATAAGTGTATTGCACTTTGACTATCATGTTAAATAGTGATAACTCAACCTTGAAGTTTCAGCTCCTTTGCAAAACCTTCAAGCCACAATGCTTCATTCATAGCTTCATTTAGGGCGATATATTCTGCTTCAGTGGTTGATAAGGCGACAACCTTATGAAGTGTTGCTTTCCAACTGATTGTTGTGCCAAACATACTAAACACATATCCAGAAATAGATTTTCTGGAATCTATACAACCTACATAATCAGAGTCGATATATCCTTCAATTTCTTCTTTACTATCTTCACCTAAGGTTCCACCATAAATTAGGATTCTATTCAAAGACCCATTTATGTACCTTAGAATCCACTTCAATGCTTTCAAGTAAGCCTTTCCAGGATTCGCCATGTACCTGCTTACAAGACTTACTGCATATGCTATGTTGGGTCTAGTACAGACCATAACATACATCAAAAGACCCATTATATTAGCATATGGAATGTTATTAATATAAGCTCTTTCAACATCAGTACTAGGAAATTGATCTATACTCATCTTGATTTAAGGGTTTGTCGGAGTCACAACAGGCTTTGAATTCGACATACCAAACTTTTCGAGAATCTTCCGTAGGTATACCTCTTGAGATAAGCATAATTTTGTCTGGTTTCTATCTCTTCGGATGTCAATCCCAAGAATCATGGACGTATCTCCTAGACCCTTCATGTCGAACTCCTTATTGATTTCAGCCTTCACACTCATTACGTCTTCAACATTGTTGCTTACTATTAGAATATCATCCACATAAAGCAAAAAAAAAAACAAATTAATTACCAGGTCGAAATATAAAGTAAACACAGTGGTTGAATTGACTTCTAATAAAACTTATGTGTGTCATGAACTTGTCGAATCTCTTATTCTACTGTCAAGGAGATTGTTTCGGTCCATATAAAGATATCTTCAGCTTGCACACATAATTTTCCTTCCCCTTTTTGCATACCCTTCAGGTTGTCTCATCAGGATTGTTTCATCTAGATCACCATACAAGAATGCAGTCTTCACACCCGTTTTCTCTAGTTCAAGGTCGAATTGTGCCACTGTGGCAAGCAACATTCGAATGGACATGTGCTTCACAATAGGAGAGAACACATCATTGAATTCGACACCTTCTTTTTGAGTGAAACCCCTAGCGATCAATCTTGCCTTGTATCTCTTCGAAGCCATTCCTTCGATTCCTTCCTTAACTTTGAAAATCCACTTACAACTGACTAACCTAGCTCCAGAAGGTTTCTTGATGAGTTTTCAGGTGTTTTTATCATGAAGAGATTTCATCTCATCATCCATGGTCTTCATCCATTCAGTCTTATTTCAACTCCTCATAGATTCCTTATAGTCTCTAGGTTCTTTGTCTAGAACCTCACTTGTAGAGATTAAGGTATAAGCTATAAGATCTGCATACCCAAGTCTTTGAGGTGGCTTGATGACTCTCCTCAACCTATCTCTTGACAATAGGTAATCATCAACAGTTTCCTCAACTTCCTCAATATCTTCTGCTTCTTCTTTGACTTCATTTGGGATACACAATTTAGCATCAACATGCTCCACCTCAACACAAATCTCTCCTTGTTCCAGCTCTACATCAGCATCATTAGTTTTTTTGAAGGCCATCTCAACTTCATTGAAAATTACATCTCGACGGGTGATACACCTCCTGTGACCTGGCTCTAGGCACCGTATCCTATAAGCTTTGACTTCTTCAGGGTATCCCATGAACATGTATTTCAGAGCTATAGGTTCGACCTTGTATTTCCTGATGTGAGCATAGGCCACGCAACCAAATACTCTCAATTTGTCAAAATCTGGTGCATATCTCGACCAAACTTCTTCAAGTGTTTTCATATCTAACGTAATCGAAGGACATCTTTTTATTAGATATGTTGTTGTCGAAACAGCCCTAGCCCAAAACATCTTCTTTAACCCAGCACTAGTCAACATGCATCTAACTCTTTCCAAAATAGTTCGATTAAACCTTTCCGCCAAACCATTTTGTTGTCGAGTACGTGCAGTAGTTTTGTGCCTTAAAACACCTGAGGCAGCACAAAAGCTGTCGAACGCCTCATTACAAAATTTAAGGCCATTATCGTTCTCAACCTCTTGATCTTTTTGATAGTCTAATTTTTGACCAGAGTCTTCCAACCTTTTAAATTCTCAAAAGTTTCATCATTAGTCTTCTAGATGAATACCCATAACTTTCTAGAATAATTATCAACTATGGATAGAAAATATCTTGCGCCTGAATATGATGGACACCTCCCAGGCCCCCAAAGATCATCATGGATGTAATCAAGGGATCTATGTGTTCTTTTTTTGCCTTTATTGAACTTTACTCTGCAAGATTTTCCAAGTACGCAGGATTCACAAAATTTCAATTTTTTGACTTTTTCTCCACAAGATTTTGTTTCCCCAATTTGATCAGACCCCTTTCACTGACGTGGCCCATGCCAATTTCTGTCTTCGAAAAAGGTTTCGTGGATGTAACATTTATTGAACCACTTACAACTTCAGTCTTAAGGGTATACAAGCCTAGTTTCTTCACACCTCTCAAGATTTCCTTCGACCCCTTCATGACTCTTAGGATACTTTTCTCTCCTTGAAAAAATATCTCTTCTTGTCTAATTCACCAAGAGAAATCAAATTTCTCTTCAAATCAGGTGCATACCTGACTTCAATCAATAGCCTTATTAACTCATCATGGAGCTTGAATCTCACAGATCCAATACCTATAATTTTGCAACCTTTGTTGTTTCCCAACAGTATTGATCCACCATCTTGATCATACAATTCGTAAAACACATTTTTGTTTGGATTCATATGTCAAGTGCAACCTAAATCCATAATCCACTCCTTTCTTGAGTCGCTGCTTGAAAACACAAGAATATCAGATGATTCATAATCATCTTGCACAATGGCTGCATTACCACTATCCTTTTCACCATGATTGTTCAGGCGTTTAGGGCACATTTTTATTGTATGACCCTCCTTCTTACAGTGATAACATTGAATGCCAGATGCATCACCATTATAAGACTTGTGCTGACTTTTATTCTTCTTCTTGTTGAACTTGCCATCTCTCTTTGTCAGTTTCGCCTTAATCGACAAGCCTTCACCATTCGAAGATGGCTCGTGCTTCTTTTTTTTGTTCAAATCTTTTGAATACAGTGCTAACTGAACTCCTTTAAAGGTCATAGACTCTCTTTCATACAAGAGAGTTTCTTTGAAGTGAGCTTGTTATATGAGCAAAGCACACAGTAGCAACAACGCTTGATCTTCATCATCAATCTTGACATCAATATTTTCAAGATCAAGAATCAGCTTGTTAAACATATCCAACTACTCATCTAAAACTTTGTCTTCACTCATCTTGAATGAATACAAAGTTTGCTTCAGGTAGAGGCGATTGACTAACGATTTGGTCATGTACAAACTTTTGAGTTTCACCCATAACCCCGATGCCGTCGTCTCCTTTGAAACCTGTCATAGAACCTTATCACCAAGGCTCAATAAGATGGCGCTATGGGTTTTCTCTACCATGCTTATTCTTTCTTTTTTTCGTTAACGCATCGTCCATGGCTGCAGCTCCGTTCAATGCTTCCAAACAACCCTGTTGAACCAGTAGGACTTTCATCTTCAAGCGCCACAAATCAAAATCGTTCACTCCGGTGAACTTTTCAATCTCATACTTTGTTGAAGGCATCTTCCTCCACGCTCACCACACCATTTTATTGTGAAACGATATCGTCAATAACAGAACAAAGTTATGAGATAAAGATTGAGTTTCTTGAACAAATACAAGAAACCCTATTAAGTTTACAAAAGATAGAGAAGAAGGAAGAAGAAGAATACAGAATTGATTAAAATTATTTTACTATTCACTTTCTCAATAAGGGTTCAAACATTACAAGTGAATACCAACAATTAACCTCTTTCACCCTAATTAGGATTTGCATTACCCTTTTGTTGCACCCCAAAATTTGTCTAACCTTTTCTTACTTGGTTTATGTTTCATTGCATTAGCATACCATTGTTCTAGCATTATCATAAGCATTGCATTAGCATTTATGCAGGGGATCAAGTGTGATATATATCAAGAGGAGTCTATCTAGAGGTTTTATTCAAGCTTGATAAGGTCACCAAAGTCATCAGGAAATGGTTTGTGTTCTCGAGAAGTTTGGATGCTTGTGTGTGGTTCATCTCCTAACTTGGGAGCCAATTGAAGACCATTAATGGGTTGTGAAGCATTGATTATGGATAGAGTATGTGGATAGAGCTCACGGAATTCCTTGAGGGTCATGGTGGAGCTTAGTCAAGTCATTTTTCCAAGTGTGGAAAGTCACAGTTGAGGGTGTTGCAATTAGGGTTTTCATCTGGTTAACCTTGAGTCAACTGTGCAAGTGAAAGAGATTAAGACTCAAATCTAAGTCATGGTGATCATGAGAGGTCGTGTTGGGATACATGAGGTGTTATTCCAAGATCAAATCAAGAAGAATTCAAAGTGTGAGGAGTTGCTAAACTAGGGTTCTCAGGGTAAAATCCCATATTTAGTGCCTAACTTCAAGACCACTTATCTCAAGATACAAGTTTCATCTCAACCTTTGGCCAACATGGAACTTGTATAGCATGTTCGTACCTTTAATTTGAGTACTATAAGTCCTCCATTGGATTTGTAGAACTCAAGTTATAGATTAGACAAGTTACAGGTTACCAGATGAATGTGAAATTTGTCTGCAAAAGTCAACCAACTTGCAGAACATTTTTGACATAGAAGGATGTTTCCCCTCAACTTTTGGCCAACATTAAATTTGTAGGTCTTGATCGTAGCTTTCCAAATTGTACTAGAAGTCCTCCATTTGATTTGTAGAGCTCAAGTTATAAGCTTTGCAAGGCAGGGGTATTTTGGGAAACTTTGATTACAGGTCATAAAATTACAGGTCAAGTTCACCACTTTGCATAACTCAAATGGAATTTTTTTCAACATGAAAGTTGCTACAAATGGGGTCATTTGGTCAACTAAAGCTCAAGTTATCAATGGGCTAGCTCATGGTTGAAGATTGGTGAAGGAGATTTTGTGAAAGGCATGTGAAAATCCAAGTTTGTGATCTTGCCAAACTTTAATCAAATATGGTCATATTTGTGCTTATTTTGAAGGGAAAAAACATTTTAAGAACATTGGCATTATTACAATTTCAACTTGAGACATATTTAATGGTGTATTTCAAGCTTCATTCATGGTTAAGCAACACTTTGGATCTTGGCCATTGAGATTGAAACAAGGGGCGATTATGAGCCATTTATCTTCCTTACATCACAAGGAATTGAATTGAATAAAAAACAAGGAGAATTGGCCATGTATTCATCCACTTCCATGGGCTTCCATAAGCTTGAAAATCCAAAATCCATTTGATCCATTCTCTCACAATTGGGCCCCCAATTTGCATCAAACATCTTCTATAAGTAGTATGGAATACATTCATCAGTTTTTTTTGGAGAATTTAGGTGAAGAAACAAGCAGTTACAGATTGATCAAAGAGAGCTTCAAGCCAAATTCGAATTTCCATTTTATCATCATTTCAAGTCCTTTCAATCATCAAAACACCTTCAGCAGCAATCAGTGAAGGATTCTGCATAGTTTTCTCAAAGGATCATTGGATATTTGAGGCTCACCATATCAATTTTCAGAGGTATAAAGATTTCATCATAACTCCCTAATTATCAATCTTTATGGCATAATTCTTGTGCCATTGCATTGCCCTCGAGTGCTATGTGGATTCTGGTACCTTTGGGAGGATTCTTGTGGAGTTTTCGTGACCTTGACATTTTCTTGGTTGGGTACGATTTGAGGGGTTTATGGGTTATTAGTTCATTTTGATGCCATATTTGTAATCCCTATAAAAAAATAAGCAAATTTGGTTCCAAGATCATGGCGTTTGGTGTAGAAACGAGAGAGATAGGTGTGTGAGAGACTACCGACGTGTTTCCGGCCGCCACTGTTCACAGGACTGGTTTTTCCCTCCTTTCAAATGTTTAAATGGAGAAGACGACTATACAACCCTTGGATCACTTGAGAAACATGGACTCGGTCACTTCATCTAACGCGTATCAGCGCGCCACGTCTCATGTTCACCAAAACGCAGCACTTCAACTTAAGTGCTGAGTGGGCTGAATCTTTGGTTCCTATTCGCACCCTACTTCCAGGCCCAGTCCAGATATAAATTGTTATGTTTTGCTAATTGCCACGCAGTATATTTATTTTTCATGTTTTTCATTATTTTTCTTCATATTTTGCATGCTTTCTTTAGTTGCATAAAAAACTTTTGTGGGGTATGTACCTTCTTTGCTTGTTTCTCTTGGTTCCTTACCATTATTCTCTTGCTATTCATTTGTGGCATAGGTTGTATAATTAGAATATGTCACCCTCTGTCCAATGACCTTGGTGTGTCATTTAAGGAAGTTTTAGGTCCCTCCTTTGGAGGTCTTTAAGGCATGCCTAAAGTGGTGAATCCTTGAGGACTTCCTTTTGTATGATTTTTATGGTTTGCCCTTGTTGCATTTCCTTCTCCTATTCTCTTGAATTATTTCATGATTGGCTTGAGGTTGAGATGAGCTTGTGGAGGCTCCTGCCCCACACTATTTTCCTTCCTCACTTGCATTGCATCTTTGCTTCTATATTTGCATTTCAGGTATGTATTTGTACAATTGTTTCCTTCTTCTTCTTCTTCTTTTGTCTTCCTTCCCTTAGGATTTCCATTCTTTCTTGTTCAAGATAGAATGTGATAGACATTAGGCCTTTAACCATGCATGATAACAATAAGTAGTTCACTCCTAACCTTGACCATAGGATGAACTTTGTATGACAACTTTAGGATTGGATTAGTTCCCCTCTAGTGCGTCCTTTCTCTTCTCATCTTCAAACATCTTTAAAACACTTAATAAAGATTAACGCGTGTTGTACGCTATGAGCCTTAAGCATTTGAGAAATGGTTGTTGGAGAGTTTCTTTTCAACATCTTGGGTGTTTAGTATGGTACCCTTTGGGTGACATGCAACGCATTCACTCTTAAGTCCAAGTCTTTAGTGCGACATGAGTTACAAACAAAAATCAAAACACTTCTTCTAAAAGACTTCAAAAACAAATATCAAACTCTTTTTGTCCTCTTGGACCTTTAATCCTTGGAAACCCTTTTCTTAAGGAGAGTTTTGTTAACTCTCGGTTCTACCGCAAACGGTAAACGCCTAAGTCTCCAAAGATCGAGCTGCATACACCAAACTGCTAGAACCGTTTGTTAACCCTACTCGGGTTAAAACATTTGAACCAAACCTGTGGTCTTGTTAGCCCGAACTACGTTTGCTCTGATCTTTCACGCCGTGTGAAAGTACGTAGGCACGAGATGCGATATCTCGGCGAGCAACCTTCCCCCCGTAACCCGTAGTTAGGCGAACTACGTTGACTCTAATTTCTCGTTCCAGACGGGAATACGTAGGCATATGACTGCTGTGTTTTGCCGAGTCATTTTCTTTTCTTTCAAGCCAGCCTTTTAGCGTAGATAGATAACCAACCCGTCAGATAAACACAACAAGCGTGGATCCCATCGAGTACGATGGACGTGAGGGGTGCTAATACCTTCCCCTTGCGTAACCGACTTCCGAATCCAGACATTGGTTGCGATGACCTTGTCTTATACCTTTTCGTCAGGTTTTTCCGATCGTTTCCTTTCCCTTCCTGTGTGATAAATAACGAAAGGTGGCGACTCTTCTGTTTTGCCGGCACCTTATTTTCGCGGTAGCGACACCTTTACAAAGATGAGAGACTAGTATACTATTTATAATAAAACCTAACATACTAAACTAATGAACTTTTTAACAATTATCTATTACAAACAAACCTAGGTTACAAGCTAACTTAAACAATTGGACATATCAAACAAGCCCAATTCGTCATGCTAACAAATCTAACATTTTCGACAATTGCATGATTGACCCTACTTTGACTACAACATACACTACTTTGACAACAAGTGAACGACCTTCGACTGCATGTTAAACATCTGTCAAACTGTTGAAACAAGAACCTACATTCGATCATATTAGAGTTCGATCAAATATCTCACACAGAGCAAATAAAAAATTCCAACAAAAAGGAGGCGTCAATTCAATTGACGACAATATACAACTCATAAGAGGAGACATCAATCTAATTAACATCAGCGTACAAATACAGTAAAGAAAGTATATTCTTCAATTGCATTGATGTCTCCTTTATGTTGAAATTCTTTATTTATTTAAAAGTGTGTTAGTTTCATAAATACGTTAAAAAATATATTTGTTTGGATAT
This sequence comes from Lathyrus sativus, assembly GCA_963859935.3. NCBI lineage: Eukaryota > Viridiplantae > Streptophyta > Magnoliopsida > Fabales > Fabaceae > Lathyrus > Lathyrus sativus. The sequence continues at coordinate 612,641,114 of OZ012735.1, read as the reverse complement.
TTATTTGAAAAAGTGAGTTATTTGAATTATTTAATAAGTAACTCACACTTGTACATCTTTCATATATGTGTTGTTGAGTCCGACGAACTAGGTTTAATAAATTGAAAAACAAACCAATGTGCATGAAAGAAATTATTTTGATAAGGGTGGACAATTTACTGATGATATTTTTATCTAAAGATAATGATGTTGGTGATGTTTGTAAAACAAGAATGATGAACAAATTAGAATTATTGGCTAAGGATCATATAGTAGTGATTAGATGTGAAAAACAAGGTTGATGAAAAAAGTTGAATTATTAATAAAGTCAAAATATAAATGAATATTATATATATATATATATATATATATATATATATATATATATATATATATATATATATATATATATATATATATATATATATATATATATATATATATATATATATATATATATATATATATATATATATATATATATATATATATATATATTAATGCGTCATCTTGAAGGGAAAATACAGAAAAATTCGCATTTGCTTATACTTGACTCCAACACCACATCATATACATATGGAGATAGCTTTTTGATTAAGCCCATTAAATATAAGTTAGGTTCAATTTGGGTTGGAGTCAGTAATAATAAGTGTGATGAGGAAAATGTATCCTTTACCAGCAAGCATAGAACGTATTCACTTGTCATTATGTTTGGGGTATTATTACTTTTTACACTATTCATTACTAAGCACTTTGCTTAAAAAATAAACTAAATATTACCACAAATATAACATTCAATTGCTTTTAAAAAGTTGTTCACATCCAATTTTAATCAGACAAAAAATTATAAATATGATTGTCACTAATAGTAAATTTCGATTCTTATCCTTATCATATATAATTGTATTATGCTATTTTGTTATTTTAGAATATAAATTAATGATAATTAACTAAATATGGAAACACATGCTTAATTAAGTTGTGTTTAAATTGAATGTCATTTATGTGAAAAAATATCTCTTACAAATAAATACATTACACTAATATCATGTATTTTTATTTGAGAGTTATATTCATTATAACAACTAGCTCCCTACAGGGTAGTTGGTTATATATATATATATATATATATATATATATATATATATATATATATATATATATATATATATATATATATATATATATATATATATATATATATATATATATATATATATATATATATATATATATATATATATATATATATATATATATATATATATATATATATATATTCTTGACATATTCTCTTTTAGAATAATATATTCATTATATAAAAGTTTATTTTTTTCTATTTAAATTGTTTGTTAGAACATATATGTTCTTGACATATTCTCTTTTAGTTTTGATAATAACAAAGGTATTAAATAACAATGATTTATTTAATATGTGTTTTATTTACGCAGGTTCTTATACATAAATAATCAGAATCTGTTTTAGTTAGACATACTTGGAGTTGTTTCATTGCTAACTTCTGGTGGCAGAGTCTGAAAAACAATTACTAGTGTGGTTTGACGAAGACTCTAAACTGAAAGCCTCAGCATTCAAACGAGTTTCTACACTTAGTAATTGTACATCAGCATCTGGTAGTTGCTGATAAAGTTGTGGATTATCCGTACTACTGAAAGCAAACTGTATTATCTTATTAGCCTGTCAATTCGAGTCTACAAGATTGCAAGGCTCAAGAAAAGCTAATATGTTATATGTAAGTATGCTCCCAACGACTTGCAGGTTCTTCAGCTGTTGTCTTCCTTTGATTTGCTTTAGTTGTTGCATTCAGTAGCACTGCCTTCCTGAAATCTCTCTTTGGAACCCATATTTGTTTTTGCTTATACATCTTGGTATTTTAGGGATTAAGTGATAATGGAAGAAAGCTTACTAGAGTTTTTTTATAGACGTGTTACATTTATTGTCTTAAGTTTAATATTATTTAAGTATTGATTAAATTTTATCAGTATTTTAATAATGACTCTTGATAATGTAATCTAGTAGTCTATCCTATTAATATTCTCTGAATAATTATGAGTTTATGCTTGATCTGTTCTAACTGTCGTTTCTGTGTCAGTTTCACTTTGATAGTGTACCTTTAGAAAATCTAAAGAAACTTCTGGAATGTAAATTCATGCTAAAGAAGTATTATTCTGGAAAAAAAAATCATTAATTAAACTAATGGATTATATTTTTTTAACAAAAAAGGGGTACAAGATGTTTTCTAGAATTCATCCCTAGCCATTGCATCTCGTGCCCAGCGGCATCCACTGTTGTTATAGTCAACCTCCTCATCTTCTAAATCAATCACTTCTTCCTCTTTTATGTCTAGAAGAGAGCGGTAGAACTTCTTGTTGACCCTCCTTTTCTTCTTCCTTGACCTCTTCATGCTTTTCCTCTGAGGCTTCAAGGCAGATACTGTTGAACCACCTTTTGAAGGTTGTTCAGGTGCTGCTGAAGTAGCCTCTTCAGAAGCAAGTTGTGTTGAGAGTAGAGGTATAGTTGTAGAGGATTCAGAAGCAGCTCGTCTCTAGGGGATTAGATTTCCAAGCTTGTAGAGCTCTCGGTTGCGTTTGTTATGACAGATGCATTATGAATCTCAGTTGCTGATTCCATATCCTTAGGTTGGTGATTGATGAAAATGACTTAACAGTTGGATGTTTTATAATGTCTTCTGTGGATACCAATAGTCTAAAATTAATCCTTGTTTAATTCTTGGAATAGTAACGACCACTAAGACTTCAAAGCGTGCACCTTACAAACCTTAATGACTCTTATTACTTCATTATTCTTCCTTTTTAGAAATTGGTCCTGTAATGATGATCTAAGTTACATTTATTTGTGATTTATTTTCTCTTTCACTTATTTCCTTTTATTCTTTTTGATGTGAAAAAAGGAGGAGAAATAATAGTAATTATTTAAGTGGAAACTGAACCCATCGAATACTTGTCCTGTACATATTGGTCATTTAATTTCTAGTCATTTATTTTCTGTTACCTTGCCCAAGGCACATTTTTAAATTTCTTGTACATAGGTATAAGGAAGAGCTTACAAACCTCAGACTTAGCCTATCAGACCTAGAAGGAGCTTACAAATCTCATATTATGGTGTTGCCACAGAAAGTTAAAAAGGGAAACATATATTAACTCTCTTGTACATAATGTTAAGAAAGAGCTTACAAACCTCTGACTTAGCCTATAAGACTCAGAAGGAGCTTACAAACCTTGTATTCTGGTGTTGCCAAAAGGAGTTAAAATGTTGCTATCTTAGTGTTCTTAAATATGGAACTAAGGGGGGGGGGGGGGCTTACAAACCTCAACCTTGAAACTTTTTGACTCAAGGGGAGCTTACAAATCTTAGACCCAGATGTTATTAACAAGACTAATTTATTTTTCTTGAAAAATGGTTCTTAATGCTAGAGTAAATTAAACTTAGCTGTGAACTATCAGACTCAGGGGGAGCTTAGAAACCACAAATCCTATTGTTGCAAAGAAAATTAAATGCCATACATTGTCCTTTAAATACTTATGTTTGTCATCATCAAAAAGGGGGATATTGTTAGAACAAGATTTGTTCTTCACATATTCTCCTTTATTTTTTATGATAGCAAAAGTATTAAAAGAACAATGGTTTATTTGATGTGTGTTTTATTTATGCAGGTTCTTGTTCTTGTACACAAATAATCAGAATTTGTTTTACTTAGACAATCTTGGAGTTGCTTCATTGCTAGCTTCTGGTGGCACAGCCTGAAGAACAATTGCTAGTGTGGTTTGACAAAGACTCTGAACTGAAGGCCTTAGTTTTTATACGAGTTTCTACACTTAGAAATTGTATATCAGCATCTGGTACCATTCAGAGTTGGTGATAAAGTTGTGTATCCATACTATTGAAAGCAAGTTGTATTGTCTTATCAGCCTGTCAGCACAAGTCTACAAGATTGCAAGGCTCAAAAAAAGTTGGTATGTTCTACAGAAGTCTGCTTCCAACGACTCTATTAGGAAAAAACCTCTTGAAGACTCAAAGGTTAAACGTGTTACACACTATATTCAAAATCTGTTGTGCATCCATCTTCAATGTCTCTTGTACTATGGAGCAAAAGAAAAGACACTTGATCAAGTCACCTTATCAATGGCTAGTTTCTAGAAAGGCTATATATATGGCTGAAGATTCAAGCTTGAATTTTAACAAGGATTCTTTTGTTGAAGCAGTAGTAAGATCAAGCAATTATCAACTCTATGTAATATGCAGATTTTTTGTTTTAGGTTGTAATTGTAAAAGCCTTACGATTTCTTACCCCTGTATATATTAGAAATCTTAAGTGCTTTAGGTCTTTGTTATGGTAATCTCCCGTACCTCTGATGCTTGCATCATGTACACCTTGTTCTCTATTCTGCTGAGCCTTTGGTGATTTAGATTAAGTCTCCTGCTATGTATTTGAGCAAAAAGTCTTGTCTCATTGGGATTCAAGTAGTAAGTATTGAGCCAAGATGCTTAAGCTACATAAGTCTCATTGCTTAAGTGCTTGAGCTGTGAAAGTCTTATTCAGCTAGTCTGATTGAGCAAGTGGAAAAGTCTCTGTCTAAAGGGAGAGAGCAAGAAGTCTCAAGTGCAGCTTGAGCAATGGAAGTCTCATTCTAGATGGCTAGAAGAGTAGGTGGCTCGGCCAGAGGATGTGAGCAAAGGTTAAGTCTTAGAAATGTACTCTAAGCAAGTGAAGTCTCAGACAGTTGGTTTGAGCAGTTGTAAAAGTTTTATGCAAAAAGTATAAACGATTGTAATCATGAAGTGGTTATAATGAAAAGCTCTTGTGAGGTAAAGGGACTTGACTACTCTCAGTTAGGGGAGGAACCAATATAAATCTTTTGTGTCTTCTGCTCCTATTTTATTTACTTCTGTTGTATCCGCTGCCAAACGAATTAACTTAGAATCTGAACATCAGTTCTAATTCTGAAACTCTGATCAGAAGCTAAATAATAAGAAAACGTGAAACACAATACAGCCCCCCCCCTTTTGTGTACTTTTCACACCTTCATTGTTATGGTATCATCCTGACACTTTTTTTTTGCTTTTTCTTTCTCCACGTCTCTCTCTCTCTCTCTCTCTCTCTCTACTCTCTCTCTCTCTCTCTCTCTCTCTCTCTCTCTCTCTCTCTCTCACTCTCTCTCTCTCTCTCTCTCTCTCTCTCTCTCTCTCTCTCTCTCTCTCTCTCTCTCTCTCTCTACCACCACCAATAATATGTAACTCTTTCATACGCATTATTTTTCATTATTCAATTGCTTTCAAAGATTTTGACTATCTCTTCCTCTCTCTCTCCCTGTCTATGTGGCAATCTTGTATTGATTAGTTTCAGATTTCCTATTATCTCTTCTTTGGTAAAGATAACCAAAAGATATGTTTTATTCTTTATTTCTATAAAGTTATTGCTCTCTCTACATTTCTTACATCTCTCTCTCTCTCTCTCTCTCTCATCTCACTCATCTCTCTCTCACTTCTCTCTCTCTCATCTCTCTCTCTCTCTCTCACTCATCTCTCTCTCTCTCTCTATACTCTCTCTCTCTATCTATCTACTATCTATCTATCTATCTATCTATCTATCTATCTATCTATCTATCTATCTATCTATCTATCTCTTTCTCTCTTCTCTCTCTCTCTCTCTCTCTCTCTCTCATCATCTCTCTCTCGTCTCTCTCTCTCTCACTCTCACTCTCTCTCTCTCTATCTATCTATCTATCTATCTGATCTATCTATCTATCTATCTATCTCTCTCTCTCTCTCTCTCTCTCTCTCTCATCATCTCTCTCTCTCTCTCTCTCTCTCTCTCTCTCTCTCTCTAGTTTTCACTCTCTAAACCACCAAGAAAACCTAGAAAGATTCAAGACCTTCAAAGATTCATCCCAAACTCAACCCAGAAACCAATAAAATATACCTTCATCCTTCATATGCCCAGCAAAACCCAGAAATACCCTACATATCTTTATACCTTCATCATTCCAAAACCCATCAATATTCATCTGATGCTACAAACTATTCAAACGCACCCACAAAAACCTAGAAAAAATCATCACTCTAAACAGACTATATTCATATCAACCCATAAAATGTACCTTACATCTCTCTTTCATTGAAACCCGCATGCAACCACATCTTGTTTTTCACACCAAAAAAACCTATCTTTCTCCTTTCTATATCTAACCCTAAAAGGTACTATTCAAATCCTCATTTTCATCTGTTTTTACCATCAATGGTTGAACACATGTTCCTCAATTTCTCCATAAACTGCCCAAATCCCTATTACATTCACCCTAACAAAAGTCCAACCTTAATCCTTGTCATCCCTTCCTTTATATATTAAAACTACCTTTTCTTGGGCTCGTTCCATGAAGGTTTCTCTTATTTCGAAAGGAAAAAAATTTGATTCATTGATGGTACCTCTCCCTAAACCTAACACAAACAACATTTTCCATGATCCTTGGGTTTCTATAACAACCTTGTTCTTTCTTGGCTCCAACGCTCTATTTTTTAAACAATTGCATAATCAATCATATGGTTCGATAATGCAACTAATGTTTGAGATAGTGTCTGAAATCTATTCTACGAAGGCAACTTATTTCATCTCTTTAATCTCCAAGATGACCTTGTTTGTCTTCAACAAGTTTCCCTTGATGTATCCAACTACTTCACACAATTAACAACCATCTGGGAATAAATTGATAAATATCGTCCCACGCGAGATTGCACTTGCGGAGCTATTATCGATCTTCATAAATTCTGTGACCAGATAAGGGTTTGAAGTTTTGGAAGGGCCTTAATGATCAGTAGTGTCATATTCGCTCACAAATCATGATGATAGAGCCTTTACCCACCCTTGAAAAGACATTTTTGCTTCTTCTTGGTCAAGAAAAACAACTCACCTTAGTTACATCCATTTCTTCCATCTTAGACATTAAAACCCTAGCCTCTCACGTTCAACCTCATAATGGAAGTGGTCATGGTTTATTGAATTCTTCCTTCAGAGGTAAGGTTTATCATAATCATAGCAATGGACATGGTCACACTCAAGGATCTACTTGTTTTTTCATACATTATGGAAGAACCAACCACACTATTGAGAATTGCTTTTCTAGACACGTCTATCCATCGGGTTTTCATCATCGTCCTAGAAACCCCTCGGTTAGATCCACGTCTATAGAAGTTCCCTCCGCCACTCCTTCTTCCAATACTCAAGATCAATACAATCAACTCTTTTATTTCCCCCAACAATACTTTACAAACAATGTTACTCCTCTAACAACACCTTTGGACTCAGATTTTAATTTTGTGATCTCTTCCGTTGGTAATTTCGACATTATCTCTTCACCTTTGGGTAAGAACTTAACACTTAGGATAATTTACACTGGTGCTACATACCATATAACTTATTTCTTATCTAATTTTTCTACTTATAACACTATTTCTCCTTACACAATGAAAATGCCAAATGGGTACACATATGCCATCATCTCTGGGATAGTGATCCTTTCCAAATTTATTACCCTTAAAATTGGTTATTATATACCTTCCTTCACATTTAACCTGATTTCTGGAACTCAACTTACTTTTGCTTCTGATTGTTTTTTAAATTTTCATTTTGATAAATGTTTGATTTTGTAAAATTCGTCCTAGAGAATGATTGGTTTAGCTAAAAGATATGGGGACTTGTATGTTTTAGATGCTCAACCCCCTTCCCGTAGTTCGTATTCTGCTTTTAGCTATCACACTTCTTGTACTTTAGACAATAATTCCACCTTATGGCACCATAGATTAGGACATGCTTCTGGATCTATTCACAAGTGTATATATCTTCAATTTCCCTTCATTCCCTTTAATAAAATTAGCCAATATGACATTTGTCATTTCTCTTAGTGGTAGTTTTTCCTCTAAAATGTTTAACCTTGTCCATGCTGATATTTGGGGACCTTTTTCAACCCTCTCTCTCTATGGGCACAAGTATTTTTTTTAACCCTTGTTGATGATTATAGTTTTTTTACATGGATAGTTTTGATGAAATTAAAAAGTGAAACTCGGAAACATCTTTGTACTTTCATTTTTTCATTGAAAATCAATTTTCCACTTCTTTAAAATTCCTTAGAAGTGCTAATGGTCATGAGTTTTTAATGCATGAGTTTTTTTCAATTTAAGGGCATTCTTCACCAACGTTCTTCTTTTGAATGCCTCTAACAGAGTGGATTAGTTGAAAGTAAACACCAACACATATTGAATGTGGCTAGAGCTCTTTTCTTTCAAGAAAATCATCCTAAAGTTTTTTTTGGCATTTTTCAATATAATATGTTATCCATCTCATAAACTAAATTCCTCCCTCTTTGTTGAAAAATAATTCCCCTTTTCAAAATTTATATAACAAGGCTCCCACTTTATTAGATCTCAAAAGTTTTGGTTGTCTTGCTTTTGCTTCAACTATTCATGCTAATAAAACTAAGTTTGACTTTCATGTTAGAAAGAGTATTTTTCTACGTTATAGAAATGGAACAAAAGGCTATTTATTTTTATATGATTTACACTCACATGAATTTCTAGTTTCCAAAAATGTTATCTTTTAAGAGACTATTCCCTCTTCCACACTACTAAGCCAACCAACACTTCTATCACATCTCACATAGATATAAATGAACCTGACCTTGAACCCCTTATTTACTTTGAACTTACACAACCTCTTTCACCTCCTTCACCCAACCCCTTACATCATTCTCCTCCTCCCACCATGGTTCCTAACTCCAATGACACAAACATTTCTTTCAATCATACTACAACTCCTATTATCCCCTCTTAAATACTCCTCTTCTTGCCTTAAGACTCTCAATCTAGATCATCTGTCTCCCTAGCTACCTTAATGACTACCATTGTGATCTACTTTACAACTAACCTACAGTCAACACTTTATCTCATGGTACTACCTTTCCTCTCTCTCTCTCTATCTCTATCTCTCTCTCTCTCTATCTCTCTCTTGTATTTCGAATTATGATAAATGTTTTTAAAACTATAAAAAAATTATGTTTATCCATCTCTTATATAATTGAACCAAGAACCTATATTCAAGCTTGTAAATTAGATTTTTGGAACAAGGTTATGCAAATTGAATTAGATACTTTAATTTTCACTAAACACTTGGTCCATAGTTTATTTAATTCCTAACAAAAATCCTATAGGATGTAAATGGGAATACAAAATCAAGTATAATGCAGATGGCTCCACTAAAAAGTACAAAACTTATCTAGTTGCCAAAGGTTACACTAAAGTTGAGGGCATTGACTACTTTGACACCTTTTCACCCGTTGTCAAGCTTACCACTATAAGATCTCTCCTTGATTTAGCTTCTATCAAAGGTTGGTTTTTATATTAATTAGACGTTAATAATGATTTATTACATGGTGACTTACATGAAGAAGTATACATGTTTCTTCCAAAAGGATTATCTTTACCTGATTTTGCATCTGGTATTACCAAAGTTTGCAAGCTTCAAAAGTCCATCTATGGACTAAAACAAGCTAACACACAATGGTATGCTAAACTTTCTGACTCTTTACTTTCAATTATTTATAAACACTCTCTGGATTACTACTCTCTTTTTTACTAAACATCAAAATCCTTCTTTTACTGCCTTACTTATATATGTTGATGACATTATACTGGCAGGAAATGATTTTTCTGAAACTCAATTTGTTAAAAATTTTCTTCATGATTGTTTTAAAATTAAGGACCTAGGAACTCTTATATTTTTTCTTGGTATTGAAGTTACCCGATCTTCCAAAGGTATCATGATTAATCAAAGAAAATATACCTTAGAACTTTTGGAAGATGTTGGGCAACTAGCTACCAAACCATCTAAGACTCACTATGATCATTCTCTTAATCACGACCTTATGGAATCTCCTCCCTTTGAGGATGAATATTATATAGGAGACTTATTGGAAGGATTTTATATTTAACAACCACACTACCAGATATAGTCTTTGCAATACAATAACTTAGTCAATATCTTTCAAATTTAAAGTTGTTTACTACAAAGTCAGTGTATGTGTCTTACAATATTTAAACATTGCTCCTGCTAAAAGATTGTTTTATTCTACCATAACTAATTTGTTTTATCTAGCTTTGTAGATTCTAACTAGGCTACTTTTTATGTTTCTTGGAAACCAGTCATTGGTTATGGAGTTTTTTAGGATCGTCATTCATCTCATGGAAATCAAATCGAGCCTTGGCTAGTCTTGTTTGTGAAATTCAATGGCTCCACTACCTATTTAAAAATTTGAATAGATCTTTTAATCAACCCACTTTAGTTTACTGTGACAATAACTCAGTAATATACATAGCTCATAATCTTTCATTCCATGAGAGATCAAAACATATCAAAATAGATTACCATGTCACTAGTGAGAAAAATGAATCCAGTCTTATAAAGCTTTTTCTCATCTAAACTAGGACTCATTTTGCAAATTTTATATGAAACAACTCTACAAACTGGCTTTTGATTCACACATTTGTAATCTTGGACTACTCAATCTCCATAGTCTAGCCTGTGGGGGTGTTGTACAAATAAATACATTACACTAATTATCATGTATTTATATTTGAGAGTTTTATCCTTTATAACAACTATCTCTCTTGTATATAAGGTAGTTGGTTATCTACTGTGCATATATATATTGGGGCTTAAACCCACCATATGAGATATACAAAGTTTATTTTCTTCTCAAATGTGTAAGATTTTGTTTACATTATTAACATCCATCCTATACCCATGTAGTTTTGATGAAGACATAAATTGATGAAGGCTATCAAGGAATAAAGAGTTTTAAAACTCACATGATAAATGCTTGCCAATTTTAAAGCGTAAATTAAGATGTTTGATCATGATAATGATTGATGAAGACAAGGGCGATCAAAGAAGAAATATTGATGGAAAGGTGTTATACTATGATGAAGTGAATCAAGCTAAGAATCAACATCAATAATCATTAATTAAGGTTTATTGCAATTCAAAATATTGTTGGGTGAGAATATGAAAGTAGAAAAAAAAGGTCTAGAGGGGGGTGAATAGACCCTTATCAAAAAATTTAACTGATTTTCCAGAAATAGAATATCAAAAGTTTTTCAAAAGTTCGTGCGAAAGGTTTGAAATGAAAATATGAAGAGTATACTTCTATTGGAACTTGATCACGTTAACGCTTAATGTAACGCCCGTTTTACTTCGATTAAATTCAATTATGACTTTGCTATGTCTCGTTGCGTCGTAGTCGTAGTTGAGTATGTGTTTGGATCGAAGGAAGGAATTGAATCGGTCGAATTGTCGGAAAAATTCTGGTTTTGTCAGAAAACTTCGAAAATTCATATCTCTTGATCCGTAAGTAGGATTTGACCCCCGTTCGAAGCGTTGGAAAGCTAAAAAGATGTTCTATCTGGAAAAAATGAAATTTTTCTGCTATGACGACCGTCATAGGAGTGTGACGACCGTCACACGAGCGAAAACTGCAGTTATGCAGAATTTGAACGTGTTCTGGTGGAATGAGATTTTGTAGCAAAAATATATTCCCGTAGACTCTTTTACCCTCAATTACATCATTTTTGGGAAAGGAAAGACGGAAAAGAGAATTTACGCATTGAGAGAAGTGGAGAGCGAAGAATCATCCATCAGCGAATTCGGAAGATTTCTGCAGAAAAATCACCGTAGAGCAGAAGCGGAATCGGAAAGCGTGGAATTGGCCTCAATTCTAAGGTAAGGGTGGGGTTCAATTCTATAACCGGGAGTATGATCGAATTCATGTAGGGAATCGAGTCATAGGTATAGTTTTCGTTAATCGATAAATATTAAGGAAAAGATTTCCCTAATGGGACAAGATTTCTATGTAGGAATGAATGTGTTATGTAGTTATTAGTGCGATGCTCTAAGGTTTTCCTTATGGGAAAATACGTAGAACGAATATGTTATACGGTTATTCGTACAACGCTCTAATGGTTTTCCCTAATGGGCCAAAAAGGACAGTTACCTGGTTGTGATTGATTTGTAATTAATTGTGTGAGAAAACGCCGTAATGTTGTTATTATGATAATATGCTGAATTCTTAATTGTTGATACGATGTTGTAATGTTCCTTTACATGAATAGTTGGGATGATGAACATATGATGCATATGAAATAGAAATGTTCTGTTATGGACGTTTTGTTGTAGGCTTGATGCCTTGTTTCATAGTCGGTAAGGTTGTGGTCCATAATAGAGGTATTTCATGGCATAGCATATTAGCGATGGCCTGTATTGGCGGCCCTTGTGGCAAATTCTGCGATGGCCTGTATTGGCGGCCCTTAGTGGCAAATTCTGCGATGGCCTGTATTGGCGGCCTTGATGGCAAATTGGTACCACATGCATATATACAGTTGAGTCGCATTGTTGAGTCACATGAAGTTGCATAATTATGTTAGTTGTATATTAATGTTGTTTTACGTGAGGTATGGAATGTTGCAGTTGATGTCGATGATGTTTATGATTTCAAAACTTATAATGTTGTGATGAGTTTCTGGCATGTTTTCTATCATGCTCTATGTTATATTATTGATATCTCACCCTTTTCCGTTGTATGTTACCTCCTCTGGTGGTAATTTGCAGGTAGTCAGGAATAGAGCATAGTTCCCGTTAAGGTGTCGTTGATCGCTCTGATACGTAGCACTCTTGGGGGGATGGACGATCACTGTTATTATTTTAGTCGATGTTATTGTTGATTGAACTTGTTACGATGTTTTATTAAATTGTTTTAAGAGAACATGTTGTATACTTTATCGAACTTCCACCGGAAGTAATGACAAGTTATTTTATGATTAAATGGTTAAGTAATACATTGGTGATTGTTCATCTAATTTCGTGCTACGTATGATAATTGTAAGGTGTTGCATAATGATCATTGTCTGTCAGGTTGAAGTGTAACATCTCTGATGTGAGGAATTTTGCCCGTGTGACGACCGTCACAGGCTCATGACGACCGTCATGCAGTCAATGTTTGCGCTGTTGCGCTTTGTTTGCTATATGAATTGTTGTTTTTCCTGTTATCCGCAAGTTTAGATTTGGGGTGTTACACTTAATCAATCTACAAATACCAATTGATGGTTTTCTGATGATACACAAAGGTATTTGTTTGATTCAGTTGAATATTCCACAAGGAGTGTTTATACAATGATTCAATATCAATGAATTCTAAACCCAATTATTTCTCCGAATTCAATCATAAATTCAGCTCAATTAGCCTTCAATTCTAACAAACCCAACCTTACGTAGTAAATCGCTACCAATGAGTAAATAATAAACTAAATTGGAATTGAAATACCTAAGTATGCAATATCCTATGAAAATAAAATGCAAGAGTAATTGAGAGAAAGTACATCGGGATTTATGGTACTTCGTCATTCGTCCCCACTTTTCCTACGTGCACTCTTCAATGGTTTCCCATTGGAACCTACATTGTTCCTTTTTTTTAATAAATATTGCAAGAGGTCATAAAATCAATAACCCACAATAATGTTGAGAAAAATATATCTCCTATTTGGATCTTGAATTGTATACAACATAATGTCAAACTCTTATACAAATATTTACTCAATTAACACTTCTTGAATCCTCCAGTATCATCAATCTGCTCCAAGCCTTCGTGTGTACCAATCACCCCTTGATCCTACTGATTCCCTGAGCGATGATCTATCCAAATATTTAAGAAGAACTACTCTTTGTCAGTAGCCTTCCATATAGTCACTACCAAGGCAATCTAGAGAGAAGAACCTCCTTCTTTTCACTAGAGTTTGTCAACACCAAGGACAACAACCGCAATCTTGCAAGCTACTTGAAAATCTCACCAAATCCTCAAGAACGATTAGTTTCAAGATGATGTCTCCCTCAATCAATTACAAATCCCTCATTATTAAGATCTAAAATTAAACTTGAGGTTAAAGATTCAAGAGTTTCATTTCAAGAGTTTTGAACTTTCAAAAATAGAGGGTGTTGATTTTCTTCACACAATCACAGTGTAAAAGTTGTATAAAATGTAAAGGTTGTTATAAAATATGTTTGAAATGATGACAAAAATATTTTATATGTGCTTAAAATTAAGCACAAGAATGGATGTAAAAAATCGGTTAGATTTGAATCAAGAGCATTTCATGATTTGAGTCAAATGAGCAAGTGAAGTGGAAGAAAAAGGCAAACTGATTTTGACCCATTTCTCAACTAATTCAAATCAAGTGTATTGTGTGATTTGAATCAGAAATCTTGTGATTCAAATAAAGGGAAAATATAATTCAAATTAATTTAAACATATCCAAAATGGAAATATGGAAAAACTTGTCTGCTTTCAAATCAGATGTAAAGTATGATTCGAATCAAATGAACTAGAGGTGACCCAGATCATTCTGATTTGAATCAAGTGCAACATGTGATTTGAATCACAAAATTGCCAGATTCAAATCAAGTTAAAATTCTGATTCAAGTCAAAGAGTTTGAAAAACTTTTGACTTTCCACTATTCAATTTGATTTGAGTTAGTATATGTACTTGATTCGAACCAAGCACACGGAATCTCAATTTTTCATGGTTTTAAAAGTACTTTGAGATTTTTATTTGCACCTAACATGAATAAATAAAATGCATGGTTCTTATTCCTTTGACTCGTGCAATTGACTAAAATCATCATGATCAAGTTCAAACATAATTATAGGTTTATGCATGACTAAAATCATCATGAATGACTAAAACATAATTATTGCTAAAAAGAAATTGTTCCAAAAATTGATTCAGAGAGGATGTGCAATTATGAATGAGACTCAATAAACAAGAGTAAATGAATACGGAAGCAATAAGACAAGCAACAAAACCATTGTATCAAGGTACTCCCCTTAATGTATTAGGGACATGCAACTACATTCTCCCCCTTTTTGATGTTTGACAAGCTTTCACTTGGAATTGAATTAACTTTGAGCCAAAAGCAAAAATGCTTATGTTCCCCCTAAACCATTGCACACAAACCACGTCATAAAAGGTATAAAACAATTCTATACTCACGTTACAATTTCTCCCTTTTGACAACAACAAAAAGAGATAGATTAAAATGCGTCTAAAAACCTAATAACTAACTACAAACAAATAAGTATATATGTGTCTAATAATGATATACAACAATACAGATCTGATACAAATAATAAGATAGACATGAAACATGCAACAAAATGCAAATAGACACGCAACAACAACACTTAACAGGAAACAATTAAGTGATCAAAACCATTATGTAAAGGAATGCATGAACAAGTATAGAAATGCTCTAATGCACATAATTAGAAACATGCATTTAAAAGACTTAATGCAAATAAGAACAATAAAAAATATTTGCTAGATATGATGAGCAAAATAAAGAAGGTAATAATCAAACCAATGTACAACTCTAGAAAAAAACACATACAATGATATAAAACAGGATACAAGAGTTATAGAGATGTACCAATGTAGTTGGTAAGAGCTATGATTTGCTACAAAATAGTGTTAGTGAAAAATAATATATATATATATATATATATATATATATATATATATATATATATATATATATATATATATATATATATATATATATATATATATATATATATATATATATATATATATATATATATATATATATATATATATATATATATATATATATATATATATATATATATATATATATATATATATATATATATATATATATATATATATATATATATATATATATATATATATATATATATATATATATATATATATATATATATATATATATATATATATATATATATATATATATGGAAAATGAAACTAAACAGAATTCTTATTATATTTAAAGCAAGAAGAGTCTAAGAATCCCAAATCCCTACAAATCTTGTGAAAGGGATCTGAGGACAATGGTTTTGTAATAATGTCCGCAAGATGACTTTTAGTGTCAACGTATTAAAACACAACATCCCCTTTTTCATATGATCTCTAAGAAAATGGTTTCGAATCTCAATGTGCTTTGTTTGACTTATGAAAGTTTCTTCTACGGCTTGCTTGATTTGCGATCCCAAGAAATATGTTATATCTCCCATAAGATACATATTAAGTTCTTCCTGCATCAAACTTGCAAACTTTCGACAAAGTGATGCATTAGTAGACACGAAAATAATATCATTTACATATATCTGAACTAAAAGAATATGATTTTATTTATGTATTATAAATAAAATAGTGTCCACTTTACCATGATTGAATCCTTGTTTCATCAAACATCCACTCAATCTCTCATACCAAGCTTTTAGAGCTCGTTTGAGACCATAAAGGGCTATTTTCAATTTAAAAACACGGTTAGGATTATCATGATCCTAAAAACCTGGGGGTTGTGAGACATACACCTCTTAATTTATATGGCCATTAAGAAAAACATATTTAACATCCATTTGGTAAAGCTTAAAGTCCAGGAGACAAGAAAATGTCAAACGGAGTCTAATCGCTTCTAGACAAGCTTGGAGCATAAGTCTCCTTATAGTCTATTCCTTCAGCTTTGAAAATTCTAGAAAGCACACGATGGATGTTATTCCCAAAGTTATAACATCCACTGTGACATCTGCTACTTAACAGCCAATAATCAGGAATAATAAAAACAGTAAATACACAGCAGTTGTTTACCCATTTTAGTGTCAACAACACCTACATCTGGGGGCTACCAAGCCAGGGAGGAACTTCACTATTAGCATAATTAATTTAGAGTTAAACAACACAGTTTGCACTCCTCACTTAAAACCTACCCAATGACAATTCAGCCTAGAGACACTCTAGACCTGAGTATACCCACTCACTCCCCCTCAATCACACAACAGTGATATCAAACAATTACAGAAGACAATATGAAAAGACACTTCATGCACACCTTGATCTTGCTTCACAACTTTGATCAAGGAACTCACACACTCTTGCTTCACAGCTTTGAGTGAGACACAACCTAGAACCTACCTATCCAATGCAAATCATCCACCAGACAATTGCTTGGAGTACAAGTATTCCTAGACAGAATTCACACGTGAAGACTAGCCTTCTTCACTCACAAGGACTCTGCAATCTGCACTCTATATTCTTCTTCTGTCAAGAGCTACTATTCAGGATTGCATCTTCTGATATTTATAGCAGTTGTCAGTCCTTTTGGGCCTTGGTGCATAAATTAGGTTTTATTCATAACAAACCTATTTTCAATGATCTGCACACTTACCATTTAATTCAGGGATCTTTTAGTTCTCCTAGGGCCTCTAGAAAATCTCTTGATATCCAGCTTGAGCTCCTATTCTGTTTCCTGGTTTATAGCTACCAGGAAAACAAACATGCCCGTTGGATGTCATGCGGTCAGTGTTATGACATTCTGTATGACATTCGGCTTAACTAAGTTAACTTATAGTTAACTTACCCTGCACACACATCATTAAGTATATCCTAACATTCAGTATAACATACATGCACACTCTAAAGTTTTTCCACAAAATGCAGCCAATCAAAAGCACTTACAAACTCCCCCTTTGGCAAATTTTTGGCTAAAACACTCTGTCATTATATTAGAGATTTACACAGCAGAAGACTTATGTCCTGTCATGCAAGATAGTTACTAGCTCAAGCCTCTCTGAGTCCTCACCGTTAGCTCTTACTGTTAGCTCACTCTGTTAGCCATCTGGTAGTTACCACTATAGATGTCATACCTATTTGAGTAACACTCTGGGTTACTCCCCCTCAACCGATGCATCTTACCAGCTGAGCGCATAATCTGCAGATCATTCTGTAGTCTGCTCTGGATGTCTTGACATTCAGGATGACTTCCTGAAGTCACACACACTTGTGCTACTCCCCCTGAAGAGTTGCACAAGACTCTCATTCTGCTCACAACTTGCAGACACACGGTATAGCAACTTCAGCACAAACTGGGAAATTCCTAGTACTTCCTAGTACTAACAGGCATTCTTACACAAGCACAAGCTAGAAATCTACACCCATAGCATCAGTTTATTACTGATAGCCCTAGCATCTGTTATCACACATGCATCTTCAGCATGCATCACCTGTAGTTATACCTGCAAATATGCAAGTCTACTATTGTATGCACAATGGCACATATGCCCAAACATTGTTCTGCCAGCTCTTATCAGCTGTTCTTCCACCTGTTCTTTTATTTCATCTGTTGTACCTGTTGTTGCTATCTTTCTTTCTCTCCCCCTTTTTAGCCATAAATTAAGATCTAACTAATGACTTAACATAGATCAAAAGTGTAACATAATAATTATGAAGTGCACATTAAACTAATTGCTCATAGAGAGCATCACACAACCAGTGCAATTCTTGCTGTCATATAGGTCTAACCAAAAGAAATCAAAACAACAGTTCACGAAACCAACTCAGCAACAATCAGCTTGAGCTTCACAGCACTTCATCAGCATATGTCATTCTTCTTCTTCAAATGCAGAACTGGACCTACCTTTGTCAGATTCTCCATCACTAGTCTCCTCAGCCTCAGGGGATCCATCTTCATCACTGTTCTCTCTCTCTTTCTCTAAATCAGCTGCCTGGCTATCATTCTCTTCTGCACCATCATTTTGCCTATCCTCATCAGTGAACTCAGCATTTTCATTTTGCTCAAGGGTCCTAATTAGTGCTTCAAGAGTTCTTTTCCTCGCATCCAGCTCCTGACATGTTTCCTTTAGTTTGACAATCACTTCTGTTTTTCTTGATGTAGAGTGGGATGTCTCAGCTGATGTTGCAACAATGTCAGGAACATGAGTTCATAGAAACAACTTGGGATGGAATGATAAGGGGCTTTCTCGTTTGCTTGCAACATCACTCTTTTTGAGAATGTTTGGATACTGTTTCAAAATTATGCCACATATGAGTGAAGGGAATGCAATGGGGCCCTTGATGCTATAGCTGCCTGCATGCTTCATAGTTTGATCAAAAACATATTTTCCAAAGTCAAATTTGGCCTTGGTCCCAATAACATAGATGATCTTTCCAAGAACAGTTGCCATAGTAGACTTATGGTTTGTGGGCACCCAATTTGCAGCTCCAATCTTATGCAACATAGCATATTTGACACTCAATTTGCTGGCAACTAGCTTTCCTTTGGATGGCCATCTTTGTACCTAGTTGCCTGTTATCACTTGACACATTTTGTTTTCAGAGACAGTTACATTAGGACGAGCTCTATCTGATCTTCCAAGATACTTATTGATTGTTGTTGGAGAAAAAGTAACACACTCCCCTCTTACATGCACCTTGCCAAACTCTTTAGATTTCCTGTCAGCACATTCCTCTGAGAGATTAACTATGTATTCTTTGACAAGTAACTCATAGCATGGAGAGAATTCACTAACTGCTTTCATCAATCTTGCATCATGAATTAGATTCATGATTTCTTTATTCTCAAGAACATTTTGTCCCAGCTCCCTTTCCACTGCCAGCCTTTTCTGAACAACATACTTCCATCTATTAACACATGAGGGGTAATGAAATGAAATGTTGTCAATTGGAACCTCATAATTTGCTGTCATGCTCGCTGGCTCATTCGCTTAGCAAAGCCCTAGCGAACGCTCGCTAGATGCTTTCTTAGCGAACTCCCTAGTGAAGGCAGACAGTAGCTACTGGAAGTGTTCGCTACCTCACTCGCCTAGCGAGTCCCTAGAGAATGCTCGCTACTAGCTCGCTCAGCGAAGGTGCTGGCGAATGTCTGCGATTTCACAAAACCCTCACTGTTCAGAAATTCCTCAGAAGCTCGAAAATTATCTGATTCTCACCAAACCAGTCCCTGTAGTCTTAGCTTAACATTCTACGACTAAACTACACGACTTATTCCCGATTTCACCCGATAAAACATCAATTCTACCGATTAAATCATTTCCGACCTAAAATGGTAAACTACCCGGAACACCCAACAATCCCTACATAATCACATGCAAGGCTGGAATAACAGAGTTTCACCAATTCATAACAACATAAGCACAATTCATCCATGGCAGCAGCAATCAGAACACAAAACATACAAATCATGTTCATCAAATCCCTATGGGGTTAAGGAATCCCCAACTACCCAATTCATGCAATTACCAATTTTAACCTGATTCTCCCTCCTTACCTCGATTAGTTGCTTCGATTGATGAAGAACCCCCATGAATCCCACAGCCTTGGCCTTCTTCCTCATTCTCTTGTTCTTCCTTCCCCACCTTCTCTCCACTAAACCGTGTTCTTTCTTCCTCTTTACCGTGTTTTCTCTTTCTTGTTCCCCAAAAGCTCCCTAATACCCCTCTTATAACTCTTATTCCTTATTTCTTTTATTCCAATAATAATAATACCAATAATAATAATAATAATAATAATAATAATAATAATAATAATAATATTACTATTAATTATCAAATTATTATCATTATTAATTATATTAATATTAAACTCCAAAGTTATTAAATAATCTCCACAAAAGACACACTGAAAATAGAATAACACCAGAAAGGCTAAATAATTAAAATGGGCGTTACACTTTAGCCCATCAAGGATGCAAATCTGAGTTTCTAACACTACTACCAGAGATACACAATTCAGTTACACATATTGAGATGACATCGTACTCCTAACCATAATTATTCATTTCGATCATCCTGCTCCATCTCATTGAAAGTCTAGCTCATGTTCTTGCAAATATACCATCTGAGTTACATGCTTAACTTTAGGAATACATCATTCCCACTCACGCCTGGAAAGATAACTCATGAATCATGCCGATAAGGTACGGTATAATTGTATACATTAGGTACAACTCTCATGGGGGTCTACCTCTAAGGCCATGTATCTAAGTGAACTATCCAGACGTCATATTATGACTATCCACATATACATAATCGATGCTTTAGCAATATAGTGAACCGATCTTCTCGAGATCTCCACTTAGTAAGACCTTTGCAATTCCACTCCTTATGGCTCTCATTAGTCATAAGAGTGATAAGCTCAAGACTTACATACACTAAATAAAGTTCATATAGGTTGGCTCCCCAAGCGTCTAACTTCCTTGGCATCTCTACAAGTGATCCATTACACAATATACCTTCAAGAATTTCAATTTCAAAAATATCGATCCGAAATGTGTTAAACTTGCAACTCCTGTCCCAAACTTATACATTATGATGATGCACAAAATGAGATTCGGGAGGTTACATATCTGGACGACTCACAATTGATAAATCTTGTCAACTATTAACGATTTCATGTGATGTAGTCTGTTTCATGATCCATACTTAGTTTAGTACCTAAGCTTGGATTGCTCTCGGTTGCTCGCCAAATACTTGGACTCTTAGGGCGCAAAACTTACTGCTCGAAATAAAGAGTGTTATACTCCACAATCATCCCAAAACAAGGAAATCCATTACACATACCTGTGACCAGGATGATGCTGTCACATGCTTCTTAATACTAAGGTATAACTTTCTCCAGTTCACATCATACTCTAGAAATCATTGTATGTGAACAATCATCGACTGCACGCTCCAATCTTAGCCTCAATGAAACCTTAATGATCTCGAAATGCATTTTTTTCAAAATGCAACTCATGACAATAGTAGTATTGCAAGGCTTACATTACTCCTAAACTCTGTTTGCTTATCTCCTAAAGTAATTCTCTTAACTCTAATTATAGAACCATTCTACTAAAACTTACTTGAATCTAAAATAATTGCACCTTCTCTCAACACGAACATCTTTTAACTAATCCTTAGGTAACTCAACATTTCCATAATAGTCTCCCACTAAAACTGAATCTCTGAAAAAACTATCTTGAACCCGATATCCCTTCTAAGACTGGGTATAATTGGTTAATCTTCTACCTTTCGTATGGTACATACATGTTTCACTTGGAATCGGCTGTCATTTTCTCGAGCCTCTTTATATACTTTAGCACTACCTCAGATCCTCAACAAAAATGTTGAATATCTCTCGAGCCTTCAAACATTTGGAAGGTACCATCTCGAATAAACTCCCTGAATTACTCTCGTTCTTCCAAGATGCTCTAAGGGTCTTACAAGCTGAGACACCGGTACACCGCCTCGCTTTCGAGCCTTGTGGCGTACGTGCAACAAAATCATCATTTCTTCCACACTATATGGGATTACCTGTAATAATTTTTCCATACCAGTGGGTCAATCTTGTTATACTAACAGACTCACACATTTCTCAACTTCGACAAATTCATATGATAGAAATCCTTAACTTTCTGACTTATCTAACACTACATGGTTGCACAAACCATGTGTTACTCTTCACTCCCACATTACCTGGGATATAACTCTCACTTCAACTTTAATCGATCTCATCAGTTCTTCTTGCTTTCTAACTCTTGATTTAAACCTACCCTCAAGTCATAAGCTCTAATATGGTTTTAATTATATTATTACACAATCAACACAAACAACAATTCATAATATAGTTCATAGCATACATCATAATATGATTCATAAACATACATAACCAATTCATTACTAATACCTAAACAAGAATCACGACACGAGCATGATTTCATCTCACCAATTGATGAGGTATTATTATACTAACTTTCCAAAATCTCTGACCTCGCATTAATTGGAGCTATCATTCCCGTTTTATGGTGGAAACAGGGGACAATGTGCTTAGCCAACTTAAATCTCATCATATCATACATAAATCACACATGATAAGCGCCTGTCTGATCGTCCTATGGTGGGACTAACCAAAATAAAAGGGAAAAGTATAGTGGAATAACTCATAGAGACTTCTTTTTATGTTATAGTCCTCTATGTTAGCTTTCTCACTTCATTTTGAGTTACGAAACTCATTTACCAACCATTTTAAGCTAATAAAGATTCTATGTTATAACACACTCAATCTCATGTAATTTGACCGATTAATGTTAATATAACGCATACATATCATGGTATAAGTTATAGGACATCCAATGTAGTTTAGAAATGTGAAACAAGTGGTTTTGGCAAATTTAAGGTGGTGCAATCGATTGACTGAGAGGTTCAATCGATTGATGCAATTTTGTCAAACGCAAAAACTGTATTTACAGGTAGTAAAATTGATTAATTGGAGTGTGAAATTGATTTTTATTCTTATTTTGTGCAAATTTTAGCAAGTTCAATAGATTTCCTGATAATGTTAATCGATTGTCGTTTAGAAAAATTCAGTTTTTCTGCATAATTCACTAAACCAGTTGATTTCTCTTCATAATTTTTCCAAACCTGTTCCTTCAAAACACACCCAACTTCATTCCAACTATCCAAATCCCACAAGCCATAAAGTAACATAAGTTCTTGAAATAAAAAATTTTAACATCAAGAAACAACAACAATCAAACGTATTTTCATGATTCTAACAAAACAACACAAAACATGAAAAGATTTTGTTGCACCCTAATTTTGACCATAAGATCCCGCCTCCTTGCTTTCTTTTTTTGCTTGTTATTTTTATATTCGGCTAACCAGTTGGTGCAGGTGCGATAATGACGAGTGTGGGACCCCACAATCAAGTACTTCAAGGCGTAAACATTAGAGGCCCATTATAACTCTCATTGGGTGGCTACATCACGGATTGTGTCATTACTTTCAAAGAGAAAACGAGGATGTTCTTAATGGTGGTCCACGATCAATTCGTTTTAAGATGTTGAGATTGTATGAGATAAGAATACCTTTAAGGAGTCCATGAATCTTGATCCTCATAAGGTCTAAGTGCTCAAACTTTCGGCTATACTAAGATTCGCCCGGTTGCCATTCATTCACAAGTTCCATTTGCAAAGAGTTCTTTTTTTATTATGAGTAATTTTGGTTCACGTCAAAAGCTTCATCATAAAAGGAGTAAATACTCTCTATTGAGGATCCGTTATTGGAAAGCTTATATTAATTCAACAGGTGGGATATATGAAAAGACTTTAATTTGGTATGCGGATAATTGAGGTCATAATTTGCAGGGATGTGTATTTTGAAAGAACTTGCAAATTAGTAAGCAATGCGAATTGTTACTCAAGTAACTAAGTAGCATCATCTTTTGTCATTTTGGAACAAGTGACCATCATACAATTGAAGTTTGAAACACACTGAAAGGTGATAAATGACTACAAGTACAGCCTACTCATATAACTATGCTACTACAAGATGAGGTTTGTTTCCTCTCCATGGACACACTTAGGTGAGCCGACTCAGGACAGCCAAAGTTTTCTCGGCAATGCTGAATCTTCAAAGCTTCTGCCGGCACCGTCGCAACCAAGTTTGTGAGAAAATCTTTATTTCTAGCAGTAATGTCCTACGGGACCACACTTGGCCATCGTTTCTCCGCATTAAACACCTGCAAAAACACAAGAATGAGTGAGGATCTTCATAGCAGCAAGTCACAGCTCTGTTCAAGGAAATAGAAGATCCATCAGTCGTCAACTAATCACGGCAACACGGTGAAACCTGTCAAGACTAACAACAATATTCAGAGAAGGTTATACAAGGAGAAACTCAAACACAGAATCATTATTGGCGTGAATAAAAATGCCATGTACCAGCATGTTACACATACAACTTTACCCTGTTTTGACATACTCACAACAATACTATCACTACATGAAATGAGAGTAAGGTTTGAAGTCATGATTTGTGAAGTACGAGGTCGATTACGCGTAGATTTAAACACGTCTTGAACATTGCATAAATATTACAATTGGTACTTGCATTCCTAAAAGAGATCAAGATTGCTAATGGAAGCTCATCAAACCACCCAAGCCAATAACCTGCCCTATATCTCCAGCCTATTATGGATGTGATTCAGTCGGATGAAACTGGCGCCTCGATTACTGGTGTTGCTCTTTCGTCAACTCTGGATATGATTGATCAAACACAGTCAATGTTGTTGATACTATGGACTTGGTGGCTGATGTTGTAACAAGTTGTAGATTTGAGGTGACGGATCCTGGATCAGAAGAAGTGGTATCGATGAAGATTTTATAAGTTCTCCTAGCATGTATGAAAATTAAAGCATTTGTAATACTTAGTAACCGGCACATTTGCACTATAGTGAACACCTGCTTCCGTATAGTTCATCAAGCAGGAACCAAAGGTGAGTTGTCACATCAGGATAACTCGATATACCATGCATTTGATGAAGACGTTCCTCTTTTGGCCTTAAACTCGATTAATTCAGCTTCAGAACTTGGAGGGCCTTCTATTCACTGTCACCCAAGCATTGTTCTCGGTCTTTATCATCATCTTCGTACAGAACTCAAATTGCAGCTAGAAGTTTTTTCTCTTATGTCATTTTGAGACTTGCACAAAGCAGATATAAGACTTCGTACCAGTAGCAAGAGATAGCCATGGAAGCCCTTGTTGACTCCTGCAGACAAAAGACATTTATGGTTAATATGTATTGCTAACTTTGATAGCAACATAACTTGCAGTAATGTCTTTAAAGACCTTGCTAACTCATTGTCAAGAAGTGCATTCCCTGTAAGCTGTCCATTGTCTGCCATGCATATTCTTGCTTTAGATGGTCTTATCGGTGTTATACGGGGAATAGCTGAAAGGCTGCCACCCCTGCATTCAATGAAGTAATTAGTCTCTCACCATAACAGAATCCAAATGCAAAAGTCAGAAATTCAATTAACAAATTCAAGTGTCGTAAGGAGTACAATACAAAAGGATGATAAACATGAATCTGATGTCGGTGTTGTTGTTTTGGTTGGATCTCTTCTTGAGCAAGCCGAGAGGCTTTGGAATGTGGAATTCACCCCATTAGGATTTCGGAGGGATATGAAGTGGCTTCCAGGATTGCTGTTGAACATCTGGAACCAATTGCTAATAAGTTTGAATTTGGAGAAACTATTTTAGAGCCTCTGATTCAGACTTGTATGACTGTGTTGTCATCCAAAATTGTGAATCGGTGTAAGCGTAGCTTGGCTGAGATTGTTGTCAAAGTTGTTCTTGTTGCTGCTGGTCTAGAGATAAAAGATGTTAACTTGGATCTAATTAAAGTAGAAGGTAAAGTTGGTGGGAAATTGGAGGATACTGAGTTGGCGTATGGAATCATTGTTGACATGGATATGAGCCACCCTCAAAATCCAAAGCAAAAGAGCCCACTGAATTTTTGAAAGAGCATTACTATCCATGGTTTGCACAGTAATATGGTCATGATAAGGCAGACATGGAAATCCTGTTGGTAACCCGTAAATTGAGTGTCCTCGTGGTTGGACAAGATATCTTAAATGCAACTAATGAGGTTGGATCTCAACGCACTGTTCTTACCGATAATTACTGCAGATAAGCAATTTAAGAAAAATCAAAATGCACACTAATAACAGCTCGCCATCTCCAACATCATACAACCTGGGCAGCAGCGTTGTTAATGCAGCTTAAGCACAGATGTGAAAATCCTATGGATGATTCTAATAAGACCTCTGTTGGTTCATCTGCTAATACGAAACCACCGTTAGCTTCTCTCGGGCAATCTTCGATGATTATACCAGCCGACATTTATAGTGGCAATGAGTTACATAGCACAGTCAGTGCCTCATCAAACCCATCATCCATTTGTATGACAATCCCGATATGCTACTGGTGTTCCGTATACAAGCTCCAAAGTCAGAGGTTTAGGACAAGATATTATTCATAACTAATAATATATCTTCTACTACTTTCGAAGCCAAAAACAAAGCATAAGGTTAGGTTCCAGGAGTTAACTGCAGAAAAGTCAGGAAAGGCTTACCAAGTTTCTATGCAGCCTACCCCAGCTTCAATGATGGATTTTCCTAGTACTGATTGACAGTTGGTCTCTACTAGTGATAGAAATAATTATTATAACAACCTGTTGGCAAGTTCCAATTGAGGTAGCTGAGTTAAAAAGCAGGAGGGTGATGTTACAAGATAGTTCAGTACCAGTTCCAAATACTGATTCATCTTCTGATAGAGGGTCTGGAGTGGTTGTTTTGAATGCTCCCGCTATTACCACTAGTGGTCATGATGCTGCAACTCCTAAACCCTCTAGTGTACAGAGCTCACCAGCGGCACGAGATTTGATCGAGAAGAAGTTGCGGGAATCAGGAACACCTGTTGCATCCTCTTCCATTCCTACACCATCAGTGAATCAATTAGTTCAAAAGCAACCAATTCGTGCAACATTATCAACAACAAGAGAATCAATCCCAGTTTAGTCTTCGAATGACATCTCTAAGGACCGTTCAGTTCTCGTTGAATGGTCGCGACGAACCTGTCCACTCCACTACCGTATTCACTTTGGGTTGTCCGTCTACTGGCCCAACTCGTTCGCTTTCTACACCAGTAAAACGCAAATCTCGAATTAGTAAATCCAAAAGAATATTCCCACAAGAAGATTTGAAAATATCCAATCCAAATCCAAACATTGAACCTTGACATATGACTTTTAACGAAATTGATACGGTATCAAAGATTGGATTTTCATTTAATAGATATTTAAGAGATTGGAGCGAGAAAGGAAAGTTTTCAAATTGGTTTGTACCGAAATAGAAAATCCAATCAAGCCTTCAAAGTGTTTTAAATTAGTTTTCAAGGCAATTGATTCTAAAAAAGCCTATATAAGATGAAGAGGAGAAGGAATTCAGGACGGCGGAAAAATCCTATGAGCGTAAACAAAAACTTCGAGTAAAAGAAACTTATCTCAATTGGCAATCATCTCCGGTCACCGCCAACCATCACTGGCGACGCAGATTTGACGGACAAAACCCCCATTTCGCCGACGAGTCATCACCGCTTCACCAAACTTCGGTAAACCCTTACTCGTTTTGAAATTGTTGAACGATTAACGCTTCGAATTTTGTTTCAGGTACAAGAATAGAACGAAACGACAAAGATTGCAATGGAGATTGAAATGGAGGTTGAACATGAGAGAAGATCGAGCGAACGAGTTTGGGATTAGGGTTCCATTGCGTAGCTTCCTGCGTTTTTTTTACTATTCTGTTGTTTTGTTGTTATTCTGATGTATGTATGCACGACCACGGTAGTACCGTGGTCCCTTGTCATTATCACCACACACCTCATGATCACACGGATCACATTGCATGCCCACAGTATATCCGATGCACCTCCACCACGGTATCCAGCGCCTTTTTATTAAACTCTAATTAATCCTTTTTAAAAACCAATAATTTGTTTTAATATATTTTTTAAAACCTTTAATCCTTTAATTAACTTTGGTTTTTTATTAAAATGATAAATCAACCTAATATCTTTTTTAATCTAATTAATCAATTAATCTTTTATAATTAAATTCAACTGAAACCAATTTCATAATTCTATTCCTCTCAACTTTATTAATATTATTAATTTACTTTAATAAAAAAAAATCTTTTATTTTATTAAACATATAACTTATCTTATTATACTTTTAAAATAAAAAAAACTTTTTTTTTCCTAAATAATTTAATTTGTATTAATGGTTAATTATTTTGCCAATTAATTAATTTAACCTTTTTTATTTTAATAACATTTTAATCAAATAAGTATTTATTCACTAAAAAACCTTTTATAAATAAATCACACCTATTTGTTAATTTATTTATTTAAATAAATTCTGAGTATTTAATTAACTTTAAAAAAAAACAAATAATAAAAACTATTTTCATTCTATAATCAACATAATAATAGCCATAACAAAATAATTACTTCTTTTTTATAATAAAGTAAATCATTGTAGTATTTTAGTAAAAACCTTAGAATTTAATCTATATCAACTTCTCGCTTATAAGTCAATTCACCCAAATCAACATAATTCAAACTAAAATCAATTTAACCAATTAAAATCAACTCACAGCGTAAAATACAACCTAATCGTGCACACCCGCATTCACGATTCACTCTTCAGCGTTTTCATGCGTACATGTATGCTTTATTATTTCCGCAATTTATTTTACAAGTAACTTTCATTATCGCAATTTATATTTCCGCCTTGCATTCCGTCCAAAGAAAAAACCTACACATGATTCAACAATTGTGTGTAGTGCACATCATTTGCATCATACTCCCTCTTGATCCTTGATCCCATTCAAGTCGATCTTTTAGGACAGATCCTACCCCATAGGAGGACCTTTGTCTTTACTTTACAACTTAGAATAAACAATTCAACTCAATACAACAATATTCAAACACAATAGAGAAATAGATGTTAATCATCTTAAGCGAGATAGAATCTCCACCCCACATCAATACAATCAATATCGTAGGAACTTTGCCTTAAGAGAGATAGAGGTGTACCTCGTCGATCCATATCCGAGTACTTGAGCCCTTCTCTTAAGACGATGCAAAGACTATTTTCCTACAATTTGTGGCGGTTAAATCTCTCTTAAATGACAACTCATCTCCTTATCCTAAAATCAATCAATCAACTACCTTAAACCCGTAGGAACTTTGATCACAGTCAAAGAACTCCTCAAACCCTTTAGGGGAACCACAGATACTCTGATTCCGCTCCCGTAAGGATATGTAGGCATAAGATGCGACATCTTATCGAGTATACTTAGAAATAAACCCCTAGGTCTTTAACCTTTAAGCAGATAAACACTTAGCAATAAAACAAACATAAAACAAGAGGTTCCTATAGAGTACTACAGAAACTTAGGATGCTAGCACCTTCCCTAAGTTTAACCAACCCCCGAACCTAAAACTCTCTAAACTTTGCATTTGCATTGCATTGTGGGAATTTCGGTCTTTATCCCTTCCTTTGGACAAATCAAAGTTCGGTTGCAAAATAAATTAAAGATTCAAACTAATCAATAGTTTGGTATCCGATTTTCACTGCGACAGAAATGGCGACTTCACTGGGGACCCCTCAGTGGGTTTCCCTATCTTGTTTATTTTGCTTTGTTTATTGTTTATATGTTTGCTTACCTGTTTATTTATATAAATGTTTATCTATTCCTTTTGGGTTGATACCTTTGAGTGGGAAGACAAAGTCCTACACCCGGACTTGAGAGAAATTATGATAGGATGGTGATATGTTCGATGAGGCTTATAGGGAGTGAGTCCCGACTAAGTTGACTCGAGAATCCCGCTTAGTTGAGACCCTTTTGAAAATGATTCGGTTGAACGAGATTAGTCGTGAAAACTTTTACTATTCTCAATTGGAGTCCATGATGCTAAGGACCGTAGTTACCTTTAACCCCACTGTGGCCTTTATTAGGGCGTAGTGCGAGGCTATGAGGGAGTAAGTCCCGAAATAGTGCTACACAATGCTACACTCAAAAGAAGTTCTCTTGAGAATATTATTAATCCCCGAGTTAGTTGGGAAATTGATAATATCCGAAAGATGGGCTGATGAATTTGGGAACCTCTTTAGAACCTTGTTCTACAGGCACAATCCATCTTTAGTCCACGTCCTTTGGGAATGGGTATACCCTTGGCTCCACGCTCGTTGCAAACCTAGGACATTTGTTTGTTTACCTTTGTGTGTCCTTATGTGCTTACTTGTGTTTGCTGCATTCATATAGCATCATATTGCATTGGACTTCATGGGATTTACCTTTGTTTATGAACATTGTAGGGCATTATGGATCCTAACCGAAGAAATACCTTGCGATATACTTTTAAGAGTCCTAAATTGGATGACCTAAGGGAGTTGGGAGCTTTGATTGAAGACCAAGAGAAGTTCAAGAGTAAATATGGGAAGTTACTATCTTTGTTGAGACGTAAGGCAAATGAGGATCTCCTTTCTGCTTTATTACAATTTTATGATCCAATGTACCACTATCAGTTATTACCGATTTTGGAAGAGTACTCCTTTTTGGTGGGTCTACCTATTCTAGAAGAATCTCCTTTTCCTTTCTTGGAAAAGGACCCCGAAGAAAGAGACATCACTAAGGCCCTTTCTCTCAGAGTATCTGATGTCAAGGACAACATGGTTGTTAAAAATGGAACTTTTGGTTTGACTATAGATTTTTTATTCAAGAAGGCCTTATTCTATACTGATTTTACGAATAAGGCTTCGTTAGAGGCAATTTTCGCCTTACTTGTTTATGGGGTGTTTCTTTTTCCGAGTTTTGAAGGGTTTGTTGATCTCAATGCAATTAAGATCTTCATGAAGAACAATCCGGTGCCGACACTATTGGGTAATGCCTATCACTCTATACACCTTCGTGGTGGAGGAATGATTACTTGTTGTGTGCCCTTATTATACAAATGGTTCCTTACACACTTGCCTAAGTATGTTTCCTTTTGGCATCTTAATGATAGGCGTTGGTCAGAAAGGATTATGGCTTTGACTCATTCTGACATTGATTGGTACAGCCGTGAGTATGATGGGATTCTAATCATTGATGGATGTAGGGATTTTGCTAATATACCATTGCTCAGCTTTGGCGGAGGGATCAGTTATAACCCAGTTTTAGCTCGTCGACAATTGGGATATCTGTTGAAGGGACCGCCTAAGAGCATACAAGTTGAGAGCATTTTCTTCGAAGATGACCGAGAACTCCGAGAGAAGATTGTGGAGGCTTGGAAACATTTGCATAAGAAATATAGGAACAGCTTGGGAAGGCCCAACTGTGTGCCTTTAGAACCGTATCTTCAGTGGGTCAGGAACAGGGCAATCAAGCTGAAGATGCCTCCAAGAGAGGAGCCTACTTATATTTTTATGTCTGACGCCGAGAAATTGGGGGTTGCCTTGAGAAAGTCACAACATGAATCAGACGTGTGGAAGAACAAGTATCAAGTATTTGTTGCAGAGAGTAATGAGTTTCAGAAACAGAGTAATGAATTTCAGAAACAGAATGTTGGACTTCAGAGACAGATTGTTGAGCTTCAGGAACATCTGCAGTTGAAGGATGAAGAGTTACTCCCCTACAAGAGAAGGAAGATGTTGGAGGATTTATTTTCCTCCGATTCTCAGTGTACCGTCTGGAAGATGATTGTGGAAAATCTCACCCGTGAGAAGGCTCAGTTGGAGGAGCAGCTCTGATCGCGACTTTCTATGTCTAATACAACCTAACTACAAGTGCACAGTCTATCGCGTAGTAATAATAGATATCGATCCCACAGGGACTCGTAATCAAACTAGTGTTCTCGGGAGTTACTATGTTTAGCTAGGTAGAATATGTTTAAGGGAATAAGATTGTCACTAAAAGGGAAACTAAGACGGTTACTTAGATTCTAATTGATTGAATCGATATGCAGTAATTGTGTTCTTCAGGGATTTGACAAGTTACGGTGTATGAATAATTTTCAGAGTTTATTTAAGCAGAAAATGGTGATTTAAAGACTCTCGCCTCACGATGGTTATTGACGCTAATCATAATTCTAAGGGCCAAGCGTACACTTTCGTATCCCATTCGGGGTTAAAATTATTTTTTGGAAATCTCTAAGTTCTAATTCATTTTAAAGTGCTTTCGCTGTTATTAAAATGAATGACTCGCGTTTACTATCTGATCTTACCGCAGCTTTCGCTTGTTGGTTCGTATCTTAATTAATTTCCCACTTTCGTGGCAAAACTACTTTTAAATAAGTTCTCGCTTTCGCGACGAAGTTTATTCAATAAATTAATTTTAAACACTCAGACCATAAATTACTTTTGAAAAGACAATTTTTCAACCAGTTATTACCAAATCCCTTTCGAATTATTACTACATATCGATTACCTAAATTTAGCTAGACATTGATTTGGGAAAGATAAGACATAAATAAAAACAATA
Source organism: Lathyrus sativus (assembly GCA_963859935.3). NCBI lineage: Eukaryota > Viridiplantae > Streptophyta > Magnoliopsida > Fabales > Fabaceae > Lathyrus > Lathyrus sativus. The sequence continues at coordinate 612,608,320 of OZ012735.1, read as the reverse complement.
AATAATAATTTGCATTATAATAAAACTGGAATTACGATTGAAATGAGAAACCTGTAAATATTCCAATTGGCCTTTGGGCAGATCCTCCACAGATGTTGGCAGGATTCTGGTCTTTATGCCAATTTGATCGTACAATAAAAGTAGAAATTACAGAAGAATGAAAGGAATGCAGAAAAAGTAAAGAGAAATAAATAAGAATATTAAACTGGAAAGGTTTGCTCTGGAAATAAATTTGGCAGCACTTCGTTGTATGAATGCGACTCCCTTTCTAAGGTCCCCTTCTTCCCCTTTTATAGAAATGGAATTCTAACGATTATAATTGGAGAGGGTGGACTTTGAGGCAGAAAAATCAGGGAGTAGTGGTCCACTATTTGGGACTTGGAACTGCTTCTTTAACGTGCAATTGAAGTGGGGCGTTTTTGCCTGTATGACGGTCGTCACAAGGTGTGACGGTCGTCACCCGTGTGACGGTCATCATGGAGCTGTGACGGTCGTCACAGCAGCAAAAACAGCCTTCTGTGCTTTTCATGATGTTTTCACTCTTTTTTCGTCCATATTTCATCTGAGATTGCTTCTTTTCTTCATAATGCCTTGTTTAGACGTGATCATCAAATACCTGCAAAACATCAGACAAATAACACGGAAATAACCCGAAATCGGATCGAAAACAGTTAAACTTTAGTTGAATTATGCATCAAAATATATATACGATTTCGTGTTATCAAACTCCCCTAAGCTTGAATCTTTGCTTGTCCTCAAGTAAAACATGAAAAGACCGGCAAGCACGAGGCAGCTTCTTCGTTCGCAAGGTTGGGAAAAACCGGGATTCTTGGTAAGAACAAAACGAGTACCATGACGACACTGGACTACAAGTCTTCGGAGGTCTTCTTTTTATGCAAACTGGTCCCAGTCATGCTACTGTAACTTGGTGTTAAGGTTCTCGCGGCAAGTTCACCCTGTTTGTTCTAGCGCAATCACATTAAGCCCGTTGTCCATACACTTTCATGGCAAGTCGACCTGTTAGTGAATATGATCTCATTTCTGTTTTTAATCTTCTTCATTGATCATAAGCTTATGTCATTGATTTTTCAATGAGTTTTCGTGCCGTTGGGCTAAATGCTCGGGTGAGGAGCACCTAACTTAGAAGGAAACGTGTCTTATGCTTTTGGGCTATCTAGCTTTCTTTTCATGATTTTTCATCTTTTTGGAGATCATACACTTATTTGCATCGGTCGCTCGCTTAGAAGTGTTTTAGGATGGTGCTGACTGCTAATATAAACTACTTGGGGCTGAGTTTGCGTAGACACTTGAGACTTTGGTACACGTAGGTAGTGGAACTGACTCGCATAAACCGGAGATCTAAGGTGTCAGGACGGTATTGGTTTTGTTAGAACTGTCGTTTCCTCGGAGTTTCAAAACTTGGTTTGAACTCGGGTGCATTCTCGTGGTGCTTTTGCTTTTGAGGAACGAACGAAAAATTTTTGTTTACGTTGAATAACGTGGGGATGTTTGCGTAACGGAAAAAGGATATATAAACGAGCTTTATTTGCTAAAAATAGAAAATGTTTATATAAAAATTACGAAATTCAAAGTACAGTGGAATGGAAATAAAGGCTCCGCTCCCACACTATCTCAATCAGTGTCCCCACTGATTTTGAAGCATGCGAGAGGGAGATACAACTGAAATGAAAGTACAAATAAACTGGAAATATAGTAAACAAATAAGGAAAGATGGATAACTAATCACGTCCGCTGCCTCGGTCACGTCCACGCTGGCGTCCTCTGGCTCTGGCAAGGGCTACTCGGTCCTCATAACTCATAGCTCCTGTGTGGTAGACGGTGTCCTGGAGTCCTTCGACCTGCAAAGTCAGATTCGCCAGGTTCTCAGTAATGGTAGCTTGGCCGGTTTGAAGTTGTTGCATTTGAGTCCGATGCCAAGCTTCGAACTGGTCTGCTCGCTGATTCTGCTGCTGCAGCATAGCGAGTATCTGGGCCTGCTGGTCGAGAGAGCGGCGGAGATCCTCTTCTGTGTAGTCGGGCACTGGATGATGGCGGCGGCAGCGAGAGGATGTACCTTCAGAAGGAGGAGGCTGCGATGCCCCCGGTTGCTCGGACCTGTCCAACTCAGCTTGGATTTCATCGTCAGAACCTTGGGTGTGGTCCTGAGTTGGAACAGCGGCAGCAGGAGGGGCAGTGAGGTCAAATAACCAGTTGGTACGATCCTCTGGGTGTGTGCGGGTGCGTGATGGAAGGATGATGCTTCAGACGGTTTTGCCACGCACTACCGGATGGTACTTGCCGTCAGCTCTGAAGCGGATAAGGTGGGAGGTGTAACACCCCAATTCAACCCCTTACAATAAATAATAAAATCAGAGTTTCAAAATTTCATCCAAACATAAATTGAGGTATCACATATTCATTTTCATCACTTTGCATTATAATGCACATCACAAAAAAATAAAAAGTCGGATATACCGATTCATATCATTAACATCATATAACCATATGAATATTCACAGCACAGCGGATGTATTCACAAAATATACGCATCAACAAGTTATCATCAATACATAAATTCATAAAGTCATAAAATAGTATACATAGACTATCATATCCAAAATAATAACGTCGCCCAAATCCCGAGTGTTACTACTATCAGAGCAGAGCGACTCAAAATAAAGAGACTCGAGCTAATCCACATCATCCTCGCGGATCACCTGCATGTTACCAATATAAAGGCAACGGCGAGACAAGTAAAGGGTGAGATACTCCAAAACATATAATTAAAGGCATGATGAAATATATGAATAGTTTGGAATCATAAATGATATAGGCTTAATAAGGATATATTAACACATATCCAAATCTCACACACTTTAAATCATCATTTAGTGTATAGAATCAACACTTTAATTTCGTCACATACTCGCCATAATCATATCAAAACAAGATATAAACTCCATCGCCATAAATTCATATCGTCGCTTTACCGTCATGTTATATTCATCGCATAATCCTCATGAATTTATCACATCATAATCACTTTATGTTTAACATAAAAATGATCACAAAACAAAGTATCATACAACATCACAATTCATCATAAGTCATCAAATAAAACTCAATGCCAAAAGACTCAAAAATAAACATAACCGACTCCATGAGACACGACTATGTTATGCATGTGGTACCCGTCGCTTTGTCCATAATTAGGGAAATTTGGCATAAAGCCCATCGTCGCTTTGGCATAAAAGCCCTCGTCGCCAATGCAATGTATGTGACTTGACGACACGACATCACAAACACGACACAACAAAAACATCATCATCGCGCATCAAGATTGGCATAAAGCCCACGTCGCCATACTTATCCACATCAAGATAACATATCATCGCATCACATATCATCAAGTATTCATTATAAATAAACCGTCGCAAACATCATGTTTAATCACACCACATCATTATCAAATAATTCACTTCATTCCAAACATGGAAAAATAATCAAACATCAATAATCGTCGCAAAAGTCATTCATAATAATCGGCATTAATCATAATTATCAATGTCGAAATCGGATTGTCCATACGCGACTTAAACCGACTAAAACGCAACCCGTTTAGAATTAACCGTAAATTGGCCTATTTCGGGTCACTCCGTTAAAAACTCGTAATCTCTAAAAACTAACCTCACCACGACGTTCTACACGTCAAAGTTAGCTAGCACGTCAATTTTCGTCCAATTCGGAGTAACTAGCTCCGTCGCCGAAATTGCCGAAATCGAAAAATCAGAACATAATTGGGTTCCAAATTAAATTGGCTAACTTATTTCATATTTGTATTTAATTAATATAATTATTTAATATATTAAGTAATAGAAATAAAACTTTAGCAGAAACAGTTTCTGCTAAGTTTTACTTACTGCATAAATTTTTTTTTTCTTTTTATAACTTTAATATAATTAGTTTTTCTTTTCTAATTTAATTCTTCTTAATTAATTCAATAACAATCTAACAACAACAATAACACCTAAATCAATTCCTCTAACCTCTATCAAATTCACTCAACACAACTCATAAACCCTAAAAATCAATTTTATCCCAAATCAAAATATACCAAATCAAACTCTAACTATAAGCATTGGAAAATCAAACCCCTTACCTTATATACTTGAAATGATTCTTGATGATTCAACCAACCCAAAACCCAAGCTCTGTGTTCTTGTTCTTCTTCTCTTCTCCAAGACCCTCTAGCTCTCTCTAATGCCTCTAAGTGTGTTTTGTGAGTTATGACATAAAACAAGGTGTATTTGGTTTTGTTTAGTAGCAAGACATAATTCAAATTACCAACTGGCCCCTCTTAAAATATACTACTCATAACACTAAATAATATTATTAACCTAAATAATTAAAATAACTCCAAATAATTAAGTATCAGTCCGAATAATATTTTACCGAACCGAACGGAATGAAAACCGGACCGAACAAAATAATTACCGGTCTCTCAAAACAAATACCGGACCGAATAAAATAATTACCGGTCTCTCAAAACAAATACCGGACCGAATAAAATAATTACCGGTCCCTCAAAACAAATACCGGACCGAATAAAATAATTACCGGTCCCTCAAAACAAATACCGGACCGAATAAAATAATTACCGGTCCCTTAAAACAAATACCGGACCGAATAAAATAATTACCGGTCTCTCAAAACAAATACCGGACCGAATAAAATAATTACCGGTCCCTCAAAATAATTATCGGACCGAATAAAATAATTACCGGTCCAAATAATACGTCGCCAAATATATTAACAGATATATCGGTTAGTATAAATATTCTCGTCGCAAAATAAACGTCAAACGGTAACTCGAAAATATTAATATAATATTAAATAAAACGGGGCGTTACAACTCTCCCCCACTTAAAAGAATTTCGTCCTCGAAAATTTACCTGACTCGAAAAGCTCGGGATATGAATCCTGCATCTTGCTTTCCAACTCCCACGTTGCGCTTTCACCAGCTGCTCCTATCCACACAACTTTGACCAAAGAGATCTCCTTACCACGAAGGGTCTTTATCTCTCGATCTTCAATCCTCAACGGCATCGTCTCCACCGTAAGATTGTCTCGAACTTGAATATCATCCATCTCAATCACATGTGAAGGATCCGGAACATACTTCCGAAGTTGCGACACATGAAATACGTCGTGCAAGTTCGAAAGATTCGGCGGTAACGCCACTCGATAAGCCACTTTTCCCACTTTAGTAGTGATTTGGTAAGGACCAATAAAGCGAGGAGTTAACTTCTTCGATTTCAAAGCTCTTCCAACACCGGTTGTAGGAGTAACTCGTAGAAACACATGATCACCCGATTGAAATTCCAAATCTTTCCTTCTTTTATCATGGTAACTCTTTTGCCTACTTTGCGAAATTTTCATCTTTTCTCTAATCATCTTAACCGCCTCGGTTGTCTCTCTAACCAACTCCAGTCCAAGCACCACACTTTCACCCGACTCATGCCAACACAAAGGAGTTCTACACCTCCGACCATACAAAGCCTCGAAAGGTGCCATTCCAATACTCGAGTGAAAACTGTTGTTATAAGTGAACTCGATCAAAGGAATATAAGTATCCCATGAACCACCGTGTTCAAGAATACAAGCCCGCAACAAATCTTCTAAAGATTGAATTGTTCTCTCCGTCTGACCATCGGTTTGAGGATGATAAGTTGAACTTAACCTCAACTTAGAACCCAAAGTTTCTTGCAAGCTTTTCCAAAAATCTGAAGTGAACCTCGGATCTCTATCCGAAACGATACAAAGAGGAATACCATGTAATCTCACTATCACATGCGTATAAATTTCCGCCAACTTTGATACGGGATAAGTGATGTTAATAGGAATAAAGTGAGTCGACTTTGTGAGCCTATCAACGATAACCCATATCGCATCATGTCCTCTTGGTGTATTCGGTAACCCCGTCACGAAATCCATAGAAATGCTATCCCATTTCCATTCCGGAATCTCTAACGGTTGCATCAGCCCAGCAGGTTTCTGATGCTCCACCTTCGACTTTTGACAAGTCAAACAAGCATAAACAAACTGAGCTACTTCTCTTTTCATACCAGACCACCAAAATAACTTCTTCAAATCTTGGTACATTTTGGTCGCTCCGGGATGAATACTCAAATTACTTCGGTGACTTTCTTCTAAAATCATTCTCTTCAAATCCACATCATCAGGAATACAAATCCTGTCACAGAACCTCAACACACCATTCGCATCCAACTTGAAATCATCATTCTCAGTTTGTCCAATACTAACCATCAAGTCAACAAACTTTGCATCTAACTTCTGAGCTTCTCTAATGTTATCAAGGAAATCATTATTGATCTTTAACATCCCCAGAATAACACTCTTCGGCGTCACCTCGATCACAAGACTCATATCTCTAAATTGCTCAATCATTTCCAACTCTTTCACCATCAAAAGTGACATATGCAAAGTCTTGCGACTTAAGGCATCGGCCACCACATTCGCTTTACCAGGATGGTAATTCAATCCAAAGTCATAATCTTTCAACAATTCAAGCCACCGCCTTTGTCTCATATTAAGCTCTTTCTGCTCGAACAAGTACTTCAAACTTTTATGGTCACTAAATACTTCAAATCTAGAACCATAAAGATAATGCCTCCAAATCTTAAGCACAAAAACAACTGCCGCAAGTTCCAAATCGTGAGTAGGATAATTCTTCTCATGAACCTTCAATTGCCTAGAAGCATAAGCAACAACCTTTCCATTCTGCATGAGCACGCCACCTAAACCCATCTTAGAAGCATCACAATAAACAACAAACAGTTTCTCCGGATTAGGCAAAATCAAGATCGGAGCCGTCGTCAACCTTTTCTTCAATTCCATGAAACTTTCTTCACACTTGACATCCCACACAAATGCAGCTCCTTTGCAAGTCAACTTTGTCAAAGGAAGTGCCAACTTTGAAAATCCTTCAATGAATCTTCTATAATAGCCAGCCAAGCCTAAGAAACTTCTAATCTCGGTAACCGACTTAGGAGTTTCCCATCTCAACACCGCATCAACTTTTGAAGGATCCACCGCAATGCCATTACCAGAAATGACATGGCCCAAAAAGCTAACTTCACTTAACCAGAACTCGCACTTTGACAACTTAGCATAAAGCTTCTTCTCTTTCAGAACTTCTAACACAATGCGCAAATGCTCCGCATGTTCTTCTTCCGATTTAGAAAAAATCAGAATGTCATCAATAAAAACCACCACAAAACGATCCAAGTAAGGATGGAAAATACGATTCATGTATTCCATGAATACTCCTGGTGCGTTAGTGACACCGAAAGGCATCACCAAATACTCGTAATGTCCATACCTCGTCCTGAAAGCTGTTTTCTGAACATCTTCTTCTTTCACCCTTATTTGATGGTAACCCGATCTCAAATCAATCTTACTAAACATGCGAGCGCCAACCAATCGGTCCATCAAATCATCAATTCTTGGAAGCGGATATCTATTCTTGATCGTTACTTTGTTCAACTGACGGTAGTCGATGCAAAGTCTCATGCTACCATCCTTCTTTTTCACCAATAACACAGGAGCTCCCCACGGTGACACACTTGGCCTAACAAACTTCTTCTCGAGCAAATCTTCTAATTGGCTCTTCAATTCTGATAACTCGGATGCGGACATCCTGTATGGTGCCATAGAGATAGGTCTGGTACCAGGGACAAGGTCCACAGAAAATTCAACTTCTCTTTCTGGCGGTGCACTAGGAATCTCATCAGGGAATACTTCGGGAAAGTCGCATACCACCGGAAAGTTTACAATCACAGCCTGACTCTCAACAGACAGAGTCTCCATCAACAAAAACATTAACGCCTCTTCCTTCATAAACTCGTTCAACTGCTTCGTTGTTACCAAAGTGGCTCGTTCTTCTTCTTCTAAGGAAGAAAACATCACCGAGTTGTTATAGCAATTGATATGAACATAATTAGATTTCAACCAGTCCATACCTAAGACCACATCCATTTTGACAAGCGGCAACCAAATAAGATTCACAAGGAAATCTCGATCAAAGATTGATAAAGGACAATCTGAACACACAAATGAGGTAGTAATCGTCCCCTTAGCTGGAACCTCTACAATCATATCTCTATTCAAGGAGGATAAAGTAAGACCCAATCTCTTAACACAATCAGCAGCAATAAAACTATGAGTAGCACCAGTATCAATAATAGTAATAAGAGGAATGCTATTAATGAAACTAGTACCTCGAACAAGTCCATCCTCGTTTGCCTTCAGAGCTCCCGACAAAGCAAACACTTTTCCTGAATCATGAGTCCTCTTAGGCTTCTTACATTGAGAACTAATGTGACCCCCCTCGCCGCAATTAAAACAAACCACATCCTTATGCTTGCAATCACGGGTTATATGCCCCACTTCTCCACATCGGAAACATCTCACTTCATTCTCCTTAACCCTCACATCACTTCTACAAACATTAATTTTATGTCCTGCCTTCCCACATTTGTAACAAACAATACCAGCAGGGGCATCTCCCCCACTAGTCCTTCGCCCTTGGACTACTTTTTGCTTCCCTCTTCCAACCGGGGCATCATACGGCTTCCCACGATTTTGTTGACCTTTGTTTCTCTTTTCAGACATGATCTTATAATGGGCATTACTATCCTCTTCAAAGATCCTGCAACTATCAATCAAATCCGCAAAGACGCGAATCTTTTGATAACCCACTGCTTTCTTAATCTCAGGACGTAAGCCATTTTCAAACTTAATGCATTTATAGAACTCAGCATTGGGTCCATCATAATGCGGATAGAATTTAGCCAGCTTGGTGAACTTCGCTGCATAGTCAGTGATCGACAGGTTTCCTTGCTTTAGCTCAAGGAATTCAATCTCCTTTTTTCCTCTTACATCCTCCGGGTAATACTTTCTCAAGAATTCCCTTCGGAATACCTCCCACGAGATCTCTTCTCCAGCAAGCTCTAGCCTCTGACGGGTCTCGACCCACCAGTCGTCAGCTTCCAATGTCAACTTATGTGTACCATAGCGGATTTTCTGAGCAAGGGTACAATCCATCACCCTGAATATCCTCTCTATCTCTTTCAGCCACGCCAGTGCTCCTTCGGGATCATACTTTCCTTCAAAAGTAGGAGGGTTCTCCCTCTGAAAGGTTGCCAAACTACGAGACCCTATATTCTCGTCAGCGTTCGGCGGATTCTGGTACGCCTGAGCCATTGCATGCATAGCTGCAGCAAGTGCCTCATCGTTTCTTCCAGCATTTCTCCCGGCCATCACACTTCTGCTCACCACATAAACAAGGATTATAATTAACAAATAACAATACTTGATTGTTAAACAACTAAAGACTCAACAACTTGGTCGGACAGACCGACCTGCTCTGATACCACTAATGTAACACCCCAATTCAACCCCTTACAATAAATAATAAAATCAGAGTTTCAAAATTTCATCCAAACATAAATTGAGGTATCACATATTCATTTTCATCACTTTGCATTATAATGCACATCACAAAAAAATAAAAAGTCGGATATACCGATTCATATCATTAACATCATATAACCATATGAATATTCACAGCACAGCGGATGTATTCACAAAATATACGCATCAACAAGTTATCATCAATACATAAATTCATAAAGTCATAAAATAGTATACATAGACTATCATATCCAAAATAATAACGTCGCCCAAATCCCGAGTGTTACTACTATCAGAGCAGAGCGACTCAAAATAAAGAGACTCGAGCTAATCCACATCATCCTCGCGGATCACCTGCACGTTACCAATATAAAGGCAACGGCGAGACAAGTAAAGGGTGAGATACTCCAAAACATATAATTAAAGGCATGATGAAATATATGAATAGTTTGGAATCATAAATGATATAGGCTTAATAAGGATATATTAACACATATCCAAATCTCACACACTTTAAATCATCATTTAGTGTATAGAATCAACACTTTAATTTCGTCACATACTCGCCATAATCATATCAAAACAAGATATAAACTCCATCGCCATAAATTCATATCGTCGCTTTACCGTCATGTTATATTCATCGCATAATCCTCATGAATTTATCACATCATAATCACTTTATGTTTAACATAAAAATGATCACAAAACAAAGTATCATACAACATCACAATTCATCATAAGTCATCAAATAAAACTCAATGCCAAAAGACTCAAAAATAAACATAACCGACTCCATGAGACACGACTATGTTATGCATGTGGTACCCGTCGCTTTGTCCATAATTAGGGAAATTTGGCATAAAGCCCATCGTCGCTTTGGCATAAAAGCCCTCGTCGCCAATGCAATGTATGTGACTTGACGACACGACATCACAAACACGACACAACAAAAACATCATCATCGCGCATCAAGATTGGCATAAAGCCCACGTCGCCATACTTATCCACATCAAGATAACATATCATCGCATCACATATCATCAAGTATTCATTATAAATAAACCGTCGCAAACATCATGTTTAATCACACCACATCATTATCAAATAATTCACTTCATTCCAAACATGGAAAAATAATCAAACATCAATAATCGTCGCAAAAGTCATTCATAATAATCGGCATTAATCATAATTATCAATGTCGAAATCGGATTGTCCATACGCGACTTAAACCGACTAAAACGCAACCCGTTTAGAATTAACCGTAAATTGGCCTATTTCGGGTCACTCCGTTAAAAACTCGTAATCTCTAAAAACTAACCTCACCACGACGTTCTACACGTCAAAGTTAGCTAGCACGTCAATTTTCGTCCAATTCGGAGTAACTAGCTCCGTCGCCGAAATTGCCGAAATCGAAAAATCAGAACATAATTGGGTTCCAAATTAAATTGGCTAACTTATTTCATATTTGTATTTAATTAATATAATTATTTAATATATTAAGTAATAGAAATAAAACTTTAGCAGAAACAGTTTCTGCTAAGTTTTACTTACTGCATAAATTTTTTTTTTTTTCTTTTTATAACTTTAATATAATTAGTTTTTCTTTTCTAATTTAATTCTTCTTAATTAATTCAATAACAATCTAACAATAACAATAACACCTAAATCAATTCCTCTAACCTCTATCAAATTCACTCAACACAACTTATAAACCCTAAAAATCAATTTTATCCCAAATCAAAATATACCAAATCAAACTCTAACTATAAGCATTGGAAAATCAAACCCCTTACCTTATATACTTGAAATGATTCTTGATGATTCAACCAACCCAAAACCCAAGCTCTGTGTTCTTGTTCTTCTTCTCTTCTCCAAGACCCTCTAGCTCTCTCTAATGCCTCTAAGTGTGTTTTGTGAGTTATGACATAAAACAAGGTGTATTTGGTTTTGTTTAGTAGCAAGACATAATTCAAATTACCAACTGGCCCCTCTTAAAATATACTACTCATAACACTAAATAATATTATTAACCTAAATAATTAAAATAACTCCAAATAATTAAGTATCAGTCCGAATAATATTTTACCGAACCGAACGGAATGAAAACCGGACCGAACAAAATAATTACCGGTCTCTCAAAACAAATACCGGACCGAATAAAATAATTACCGGTCTCTCAAAACAAATACCGGACCGAATAAAATAATTACCGGTCTCTCAAAACAAATACCGGACCGAATAAAATAATTACCGGTCCCTCAAAACAAATACCGGACCGAATAAAATAATTACCGGTCCCTCAAAACAAATACCGGACCGAATAAAATAATTACCGGTCCCTCAAAACAAATACCGGACCGAATAAAATAATTACCGGTCTCTCAAAACAAATACCGGACCGAATAAAATAATTACCGGTCCCTCAAAATAATTATCGGACCGAATAAAATAATTACCGGTCCGAATAATACGTCGCCAAATATATTAACAGATATATCGGTTAGTATAAATATTCTCGTCACAAAATAAACGTCAAACGGTAACTCGAAAATATTAATATAATATTAAATAAAACGGGGCGTTACAGGAGGCTCTGCAGTGGTCGGTGTCAAGGAACACCGAGGGGATGGAATGGAGGTGCTGGAGGCGGTCGCCAAGGTTCAGCCCAAGTGCAATGGCAGTGACAATCCCGCCAAAGTAAATTGGCTTCGAGCCACGGTTGCAGTTGGCCTGAATGTGAGCCAGCAGGAACGGAGCGGTGTTGACAGGCTCGTTGTTGAAGACGCAATGGAAGAAGAAGAGCTCTTTCGAGTTCACCTTATGGTTGCTGTCTCTGGCGAAAATTGTGTTGCTCAATGCTCGGTGAAAGTACTAGATGGTCGGGTTATGGATATGCATGGCGTGCAGAGAGTCCCAACCATCGGCATTGATGTCGGTCAACTGGTACCACAGTGCGAAAGCTTCGTGCTGGAACTGATCGGTGAGGCGGCGGTGAGCATTGTCGCCTCGAGGTAGCTGTAAGATGGCGGCAATCTAGTTTTGGTTCACCTGATAGTTTGTGCCGAACATCCGGAAGCATGCGGCACCGGAGTGTTGGTTGAGGTCGCCGCTGGATGTGACGTAGGTAAACGAACTCAAGAACTCGAGAGTGAGTTGTTCGTATGTTGGCAGTGGATTGGTGCAGAGATTCCATATGCCTGCTCTTTGAAGCATCCAAGTTACGCCTTCAAGGAGTCCGAGCTCCGTAAGCGACGGAATGTGTGGATAATGAGTCGGCTGGAGCGACCTTTGATGGAATGCGATGTAGTTTGCTCGCTGTCTTTCGCCTAAGTCACCTTCGCTGAAGACAATGTTACTGATATCCGGGGTTTCTGCATTTCTCGCCATTGTTGGAAGATTGAGAGGGTTCTGAAGATTGGGGTTTTTCTGCAAAGTGGGAAGAATTGACAGAAGTGTGGTTGGAAGTTGAGATTGGAGTTGAAATATATGGTGCAATGTGGGGAGAACGAAAATTTGTAGTGGGGTAGGAGTTCTGATGATTGGAAGTTGAAATGAGGGTAGTGGGAGAGAAAACGCAACCCCTGTTATATCAGATAGCAGTTTTGGGTTCGTGACGGTCGTCACTCGCGTGACGCTCGTCAGGGTCCTGTGACGGTCGTCACAGCAGCAAAATCTGCAGAACACAGAATTTTGCTCTGAGGGCGTTCTTGTAGTGACTTTTAGGCCTAGTATTGATATGGCAATGTGTTATAGCAGCCAACAAACAAAGAATAACGTAAAAACAAAATAATTGAATATAGACTATAATTGAAATAACATGAAATTGAAATGATTGTATGTAGTACAGAAAAAACTAGCAATGCGAAAAATCCAAATGATTAAACGAAACTAAACTAAACCAAACTAAACTGAATCTACTACTAAAACTAGTATCTAGTCTTTTCGTGCCTTCAACTCATCGAATTTCCGTGCGTAGTAGTCGAGCTGGTCACAGACTAAGTCCATGAAGACTACCAGTTCGCTGTGTATGCCTGCGATATCATCTTTTACAGTAGTCAGAGTTGCACCAACCTTGTCCAATCAGAGTAGAACAGTATCCATTTTGTCGGTGGTCTCCTCAGGGATAGGCTCAGGATAGGTGTTGTAGTGCGGAGGAGTCATAGGGTCTACTTCAGCTTCGGATACAGCATCCTCATAGTACATATAGTCGTGTGCCTCAGAGATGTGGTCACTGTCATACATATAGTTCTGTGGTGTTGACTGTGGTAAAGGAGGTCCCATAGGCTCGTCGAGTTCATAAAGCCAGTTGTCCTTGTTGTGGATACTTGTCATCTGATGATCAGGCAGTGTAAATAGCTGTACTGGTTTTTCGTTAATGAGGTACTCATACGGTCCAGGTCCCATAGTTCCTAAAATGCGCCTGTTAAAGCAGAATTGTATATTCATGGGTCGGATGGTGCCAAAACGAGTGCTTGCATTTAAGTGGAATCTAAGGCCAAGCTCGTGGGCAATCATTGTCACGAGGCCGCCTATAAGAATAGGTGTCTGTGGTTCCTGCGTGAGGCGTTTGAAATATCTCATCATGAAAGGCACTGCATTTACTGTACGTCCCTAAGAAGCACAAAACATGATGAATAACTCCTCTTTAGATACTGTAGTAATATTTTCTTCTTTCCCAAACAGGGTGTGAGCTAGTATCTTGTGGAAGTATCTGAAAGCTGGGTTATGAATATCATCATTATACATTCTGTCTGGTTCAGGGTGATAGTCGCCTGTGATTCTACCCCAGAATTGGTCGAGTTCAAAATCAAGATCGTCATCTTCTGCACTGATGAACACATGCGGTCCGTTAGGAAATCCTAGGAGGTTAGCTAGTGACATTCGGCTATGGGTTTGGTCCATTCCAAACATTCGAAAGGTAATCAGCTCTGTGTTGGATCCAAAACCATAGTTGGGTATGTATCTGAAAGAACTAAGGAATTCATAGGTAAGATCCTTATAGGTAGCAAAACGTGTTTTCAAAGCAGTGTTCTCCCAACCCAGTTGATTGAACAGGTATTGAATGCTATCCGTGATTCCTAGTTTATCCATGGTAGACTTATCATAATACAGCGTTAAGGCGATTTCTCTTTCAGTTAGTGCTGCAAATCTTGCCTTTTGAGCTAGTCCTCGAAAATGAACCTTTGAGAAGTCGTACTTGGCCATACGCGCAGGTAATTCGTAGAAAACAGAAGGAACGTTTTGAAGACTTTAAAAATCCTGAAAAGTTTAAAACAGGAGTTTGAAGTCAGGATTTTTAAAAACAAAAAGTGGTAGAAACAAAAGACAAAAGAGAAAAATAAAATAAAAATAAAAATATGAAAACAAACGAAAGTAGAAAGTAGTAGTAATTATAAGTTTAGAATTTTTGTTAAATTTTCAAAGTAAAATTTTAAATAAAGAATGAAATACAGTAACGAGGAAAAATGCGGGAAAAGTTGGGTTGCCTCCCAGTAAGCGTTGTTTTTAACGTCTAAAGTCTGACGATAGCTTGGTGATAAGCTATTCGGGTGTTTGAGCTGGAAGCTCAAGCAATGTTATACTGCAGACTTGAGGGTAATCTTCGATGATTATACCAGCCAACATTTATAGTGGCAATGAGTTACATAGCACAGTCAGTGCCTCATCAAACCCATCATCCATTTGCATGACAATCCCGATATGCTACTGGTGTTCCGTATACAAGCTCCAAAGTCAGAGGTTTAGGACAAGATATTGTTCATAACTAATAATATATCTTCTACTACTTTCGAAGCCAAAAACAAAGCATAAGGTTAGGTTCCAGGAGTTAACTGCAGAAAAGTCAGGAAAGGCTTACCAAGTTTCTATGCAGCCTACCCCAGCTTCAATGATGGATTTGCCTGGTACTGATTGACAGTTGGTCTCTACTAGTGATAGAAATAATTATTATAACAAGCTGCTGGCAAGTTCCAATTAAGGTAGCTGAGTTAAAAAGCAGGAGGGTGATGTTACAAGACAGTTCAGTACCAGTTCCAAATACTGATTCATCTTCTGATAGAGGGTCTGGAGTGGTTGTTTTGAATGCTCCCGCTATTACCACTGGTGGTCATGATGCTGCAACTCCTAAACCCTCTAGTGTACAGAGCTCACCAGCGGCACAAGATTTGATCGAGAAGAAGTTGCGGGAATCAGGAACACCTGTTGCATCCCCTTCCATTCCTACACCATCAGTGAATCAATTAGTTCAAAAGCAACCAATTCGTGCAACATTATCAACAACAATAGAATCAATCCCAGTTTAGTCTTCGAATGACATCTCTAAGGACCGTTCAGTTCTCGTTGAATGGCCGCGACGAACCTGTCCACTCCAATACCGTATTCTCTTTGGGCTGTCCGTCTACTGGCCCAACTCGTTCGCTTTCTACACCTGTAAAACGCAAATCTCGAATTAGTAAATCCAGAAGAATATTCCCACAAGAAGATTCGAAAATATCCAATCCAAATCCAAACATTGAACCTGGACATATGAGTTTTAACGAAATTGATACGGTATCAAAGATTGGATTTTCATTTAACAGATACTTAAGAGATTTGAGCGAGAAAGGAAAGTTTTCAAATTGGTTTGTACCGAAATAGAAAATCCAATCAAGCCTTCAAAGTGTTTTAAATCAGTTTTCAAGGCAATTGATTTTAAAAAAATCTATATAAGATGAAGAGGAGAAGGAATTCAGGACGACGGAAAAATCCTATGAGCGTAAACAAAAACTTCGAGTAAAAGAAACTTATCTCAATTGGCAATCATCTCCGGTCACCGACAACCATCACCGGCGCCGCAGATTTGACGGACAAAACCCCCATTTCGCCGCACGAGTCATCACCGCTCCACCAAACTTCGGTAAACCCTTACTCATTTTGAAATTGTTGAACGATTAACGCTTCGAATTTTGTTTCAGGTACAAGAATAGAACGAAACGACAAAGATTGCAATGGAGATTGAAACGGAGGTTGAACGGGAGAGGAGATCGAGCGAACGAGTTTGGGATTAGGGTTCCATTATGTAGCTTCCTACGTTTTTTTTACTATTTTGTTGTTTTGTTGTTATTCTGATGTATGTATGCACGACCACGGTAGTACCGTGGTCCCTTGTCATTATCACCACACACCTCATGATTCACGGATCACATTGCATGCCCACAGTAGATCCGATGCACCTCCACCACGGTATCCAACGCCTTTTTATTAAACTCTAATTAATCCTTTTTAAAAACCAATAATTTGTTTTAATATATTTTTTAAAACCTTTAATCCTTTAATTAACTTTGATTTTTTATTAAAATGATAAATCAACCTAATATTTTTTTTAATCTAATTAATCAATTAATCTTTTATAATTAAATTCAACCGAAACCAATTTCATAATTCTATTCCTCTCAACTTTATTAATATTATTAATTTCCTTTAATAAAAAAACCTTTTATTTTATTAAACATATAACTTATCCTATTATACTTTTAAAATAAAAAAAAATCCTAAATAATTTAATTTGTATTAATAGTTAATTATTTTGCCAATTAATTAATTTAACCTTTTTTATTTTAATAACATTTTAATCAAATAAGTATTTATTCACTAAAAAACTTTTTATAAATAAATCACACCTATTTGTTAATTTATTTATTTAAATAAATTTTGAGTATTTAATTAACTTTTAAAAAAATAAATAATAAAAACTATTTTCATTCTATAATCAACATAATAATAACCATAACAAAATAATTACTTCTTTTTTATAATAAAGTAAATCATTGTAGTATTTTAGTAAAAATCTTAGAATTTAATCTATATCAACTTCTCGCTTATAAGTCAATTCACCCAAATCAATATAATTCAAACTAAAATTAATTTAACCAATTAAAATCAACTCACATCGTAAAATACAACCTAATCGTGCACACCCGCATTCACGATTCACTCTTCAGCGCTTTCATGCGTACATGTATGCTTTATTATTTCCGCAATTTATTTTACAAGCAACTTTCATTATCGCAATTTATATTTCCGCCTTGCATTCCGTCCAAAGAAAAAACCTAGACATGATTCAACAATTGTGTGTAGTGCACATCATTTGCATCATACTCCCTCTTGATCCTTGATCTCATTCAAGTCGATCTTTTAGGACAGATCCTACCCCATAGGAGGACCTTTGTCTTTACTTTACAACTTAGAATAAACAATTCAACTCAATACAACAATATTCAAACACAATAGAGAAATAGATGTTAATCATCTTAAGCGAGATAAAATCTCCACCCCACATCAATACAATCAATATCGTAGGAACTTTGCCTTAAGAGAGATAGAGGCGTACCTCGTCGATCCATATCTGAGTACTTGAGCCCTTCTCTTATGACGATGCAAAGACTATTTTCCTACAATTTGTGGCGGTTAAATCTCTCTTAAAATGACAACTCATCTCCTTCTCCTAAAATCAATCAATCAACTACCTTAAACCCGTAGGAACTTTGACCACAGTCAAAGAACTCCTCAAACCCTTTAGGGGAACTACAGATACTCTGATTCCACTCCCGTAAGGATATGTAGGCATAAGATGCGACATCTTATCGAGTATACTTAGAAATAAACCCCTAGGTCTTTAACCTTTAAGCAGATAAACACTTAGCAATAAAACAAACATAAAACAAGAGGTTCATGTAGAGTACTACAGAAACTTAGGATGCTAGCACCTTCCCTAAGTTTAACCAACCCCCGAACCTAAAACTCTCTAAACCTTGCATTTGCATTGCATTGTGGAAATTTCGGTCTTTATCCCTTCCTTTGGATAAATCAAAGTTCGGTTGCAAAATGAATTAAAGATTCAAACTAATCAATAGTTTGGTATCCGATTTTCACCGCGACAGATTTTACATCAAGCAACATGAAAAACCACGTAATCAACACATGCCCTAACTTCCCCAAGTCATGAAGTCTTCCCCCATGCTAAAATCTAACTAGGAAGATGAAGATGATGAAGAAGATGTAACACACACATATAGTACATGTCTAGAAATACATATTATACATAATTGTAATGTTGGTGCTAAAATACATATCTGCCTAATGGCAACATTGTACATATTTACTATTTAGCTACCTTTTACTATTTAGTAACTTTCATACCTTGAGTATATATTTGAAAATGGATGAGTAAGAGAGAGAGTAGTGGTTAAGAAAAAGATAGAGAAAATGGCACCAAAGGTAGCCAATCCCTCCCCTAAAATTCCAATGCACCAAAAGCAAAAGTAGCCAATCGCTCCACTAAAATTCCAATGCATCCTATAAATAACAGATCAATTGTGATGATTTAAATGTGAAAATTATGATTATTTCTAGTGACACAATTCTCAAAGACTAGGTTTGTCTAGATAATATTATCCAAACAAACTCTTAATTCAATTGACAACCATGTTTAGATTATTTAAATTGATAAGTAACGTTTTTTAGAATTGTGTCTGCTGAAACGGCCTTAATGTTCACTTTTAAACCGCCACAGTTTATCCATACAATACTATTCATACAAACCTACTTTTTGACAATAGTGGCAGCTATAACTGCCATAATATTCACATTTAGCCACAATTTATTAATTTTGTTTGTAGTGTTTTTCTGAATAATAGTGTTAAGATAAACCCATAACTCAATTAAAAATCATATTTAGACATTATGTTTTGCACTTACGATTGTTTGGATAATACAAGCCAAACAAACTGACTCAATTAACAATCATGTTTAGACATTACATTTGTACCTATATCTTTGTCCGGATGATACTATCTAGATAAACCCCTAACTCAATCAATAAACATGTTTAGACATCATATTTTTCAGCTATAAATTTGTCTGAATAATACTATTCAGACTAGGCAAGAGAATATGCTTCCAAAGGCTCCTTGCAGCAGAAAAATAGAGAAACCAAACCCTTGATCAAGTTTACATCAGCTATGCAACTCCATTCAACAAAACCGATATAAAGCTCTAATCCCATACTGGGTGAAGATAGGTAGCAGGCCACAACTAAAGTTCCAACAAAGAAATATAACTGCATCGCAAAACCTTACTGCTCTGGTTCATCATATATGAGATAAAGCGAGGTCTTCTCCACAACGAAGCCATTCTCAAAAACAAAGATAACCTCCACTTTGTTACCAGGTTCCATGCTTAATACTATCCTCTGCCCCTCCTCATCTTTAAGGGAGACTAATGTCTCTCTCTTATAAAGCTGAATGGTAGTCTTTGTGTAGTTCTTTACTAACATGCTTTTAAGGTGTCCATCGGATGCTATGTCATCCGGGGTGGAAGTATAGACAACGCACATCATTGTATTCAAGTTATGCCCTTTGACTTGAGGGACTTGAAAGGTTACAGAAGAACCTTCAGAATTAAAGGTTACCCAACTTGGATAGTTATCACCGGGGAGAAAACATCCACCACTGTCATTGACATCCATGTTCTGTAAAAGTAAAGATAAGTTCAAGTTTTAATTGACAAGTATTTTAATACAACCTTATCAATTAATTCAACAAATAAAATATAATTTTCCTCACAAGGTAACTTATAATATTTTGGATGTTTTGATTTTCGAAGTTACACATAAATATTTGCTTGGCTGGACTCATAAAACAGACTATTAGTCCCACCTGAAATGATAATAATGACAATTTGAAAACTTGAAGGGTGTAAACAGTGTCTACTTCTATAAATAAAGTTCATGCAAAAGATGTCACAAGTCACAACTCTACGTGCCACCAAAAGCAAAAGCAAAACTTACATGCATTATTACTGTGAGACTTGTCCAGTTACTAACTAAGATGGCGTTTCAATGATTTACTTTTAATTTTTCCTCCCATTTTTCAACATGTATTTCAGCTATAATTGTTCTTGTTGTTCTTAAAACTAGCACTTCTTATGCACCACTTAAGGTTTAACATAAAATTTTGCTTATAAAATAACTGGCATTGCAGTTATGTGTTAAAAATCTCACATCAGATGATATATGATCTGAACATATATTTATAAATAGGAATACAATTCTCACTCTACAAATCGGTTTTGTAAGGCTGACTTAAATCAAACCATAATTTTAAGATGGTATCGGAGCCATTTATAATTAAATTAAATAAAACCATGCCAAAAAAAGGTATATCATTAGTAGGAAAGAAAAGGAGTAAAGACGGTAGTTCTTTAACACAATCGCACATAAGTCATGCAAGTTGTCAATTACTAATAGCATAAAAAGGGGATAGAGAGAGGGTGTCAAACCTGTAAAATTTTCTCTTTTAAAAAATTGGTCACTTGGCAATTCATTCCCATTTGAATAAAAAGAGATTTCGAGCAATGTTTTGATCCTGAAACGTTCATTTGACTACAACATTGAATTAGTATAGGAGTGGTACTATTTGATACTTCTGATGTTGATTCCAAATCCTTAGAAACTGTGGCATATAAAGCATCCAAAATTATTTTAGTATGTACAACAAGTTGATCTTTAGATTTGCACTCCACCCAAAGACTTCTAAGACTTGGAAGGTACTTAGAAATTGATGAAAGTTCCTGAGAACTACTATGTGGTACATCTAAAGCAGCAAGAGATGACATGATAGTAGATGTTTGAAATTGGGATGGGAGATTATTTGTTGGTGACATCCAAGACCAAATTATAGATGGAAACACATCACATGAAAATCCTTCATAGCTCCACAGAGGAATATATCCAATGCTTTTGGACCCTATCACTGAAAAGGGAACTTTGGTTGAAGATTCCATTTGTTCTAAATCTTCTTCCAACTTTTCAATCTTTAAACAACCCGAAAGAATGAGAATTTTTAGAGATTTCAACTTATAGATGTTTCTTGGAAGGCTATATAAGCTAATACAATCTTCCAAATTTATTAGAAGAATTTTGTTGAGATGTCCAATGGTAGGAGAAACCTCAGACAACAATGGACAATCTTTGAGTACTAGCTTTTCAAGATTAGGCATGTTTGAAAAGTCAGGGCTTTGTGTGAGATGGTGAGAATGACTAAGATTGAGAATTTTCAATTTCTCCATCCTCTGCAAGAACATAAATTTTATTGATGAACTTAGGGAAGAGACTTCGAAAAGCAAATAGAAAGAATTACAATATATCCCATAAAAACGGAAAAAAATAAATAAAACATTTACGTTAGTATAGAGTAATTTTTTAAACGTTCAACATCAGTGGAAAATCATTGAAACAAGACAAGTATTGTATGAGAATTCTACTGAATTCATAAATTTAAAATTTGAAATTTGAAATGTAAATTTAGAGTTTTTTAATCAAATAGTAAAAAATGCAACCATTTTTGCCCCTTATTTTTGCTATATCAAATTTTTGAACAACATTTAGGTGACAAATTTGCAATTATATGTTTGACCTGCAGTAATTGTAGTAGCTTCCGTGGTGTACACTATCATCCAACTATATGTTGTTAAATGCATAAAAAGTTCCATTATCACAAGGACTAAAAAATTAATTATTTCCGTGAAAGGCCGTGATTTATATATTTAAATTTAAACCAGAAATATGAGAAGTGATAAAATGAAGTGTGAAAAAGTAAAATGAAAAATAATACCAGAGTCTTATTCCATTGAAGTTCCACGTTACTGTTCTCTAATTCGATGGAAACCAAATTTTCTCGATAGAAATTTGTAGGTACGTCACTTAATCCATCCCATGACAGCCATCTCAGATCTCTTGAAACATATTCAAAATCTCCATCAAGTTTTACCTCTACAAGTTGAAGCAGTCTGAGCCTTTTCAACTTACGAAATGCATGGGTTAAAAAACATTTTACATCATTTTCCCTAGGCAGCTTCAAAGCCAATCCCGTAACACTTTTTGTTCCCTATCAAATATAATGGACCAAAAAGCAAAGACACACAAAAAATTAAAGCAACAATGCTGGTATAAAACTTGCCATGAAACCAATCATTTTTTACTAGCTAGAAGTCAGGAAGCACAAAAAGATTCACAACCAAATTAATTTTTGATGACATCGTGATAATCGACAAAACAAATAGATACATAGTACTATAAATGTTCCTTTTAACTTCTTAAGCTTTAGATGTTTTAAATTCAAAATATAAAAAGATAGAAAAGAGAAGTATATTAAGTTCTTACGGTTTGTCTTGATAAAATCTCAATCACATGCTCCTGAAACCACAACCTGCTACGATTTTCAGGTATCCTTGGTGATTCCTCACGAATGATTTCTCTTCCCATACCTCGTAGCAAATCATGCATTCTAATCATGTTCTTGTCATCAACAGTCACAAGGCTACGCTCAACGAGGACACTTATTCCAATTTCTGCAGAAAGTCCACAGTCATTTAATATATGTATAACATCATATCGGTCCATTCCAATAAAGAAACAAGCTATGTCAAGGAACATTTCTTTTTCATCATCATCATTTAAGCCATCATAACTTATTCTTAACTTCTTCTGCACTTGACTATTAGGAATTCTTTTGAGTTTCTCCAGCACAAGTTCCCAATCCGACTTCTTCTTATTAAACAAATTAGATCCAAGGACTTCGAGAGCTAGGGGCAATCCCCCAGAATATTCAACTACATTTTTGGAAATGTTAAGAAATTCATCTGTAGGAGTCACTTGCTTGAATGCATTCCAACTAAAAAGTTCAATTGATTCACTTTCATTCATTATAGTCATTTTGTATATTTGGTCAACTCTCCCTCTAAGTAAGTTCATATCTCTGGTTGTGATGATTATTAAACTCTCTGGGCCAAACCATTGAGGACTTCCACAGAAAGTATTCAATTGCTCTAACGTATTCACATCATCAAGTAGAATAAGTACTTTTTTTTTACTTAGTTTACGCTGTAATGTGTTCATTCCTGACTCAACATGTGGTATTTTCACTGTTGTTTCTTTGAAAATATCAAATAGAAGTTGCTCTTGTAAACCCACTAGTCCATCAATTTTCTCCCCATGTTCCCTAATATTTGCAATGAAGCTCCTACCTTCAAAATTGCGGCCAATTTTATTGTAAATGGCTTTCGCAATAGTTGTTTTGCCAATTCCCCCCATGCCCCATATCCCAAGTAGTCGAACTTTCTTTGATAGAAGAATGGGTTGAAGAAGTTGAATCACATCTTGCACTCGAGATTCAATTCCCACGGGATTGTGTGCAATAAACAAGTCTGACTTGTTGAGCAAATGTGAAACTTTGTCAACAATTCTTTTGATATCCTCACTTTCATTCCTACACAAATAGAACTTATAGATATGTATACACAAATACAAGGTATCTATCTATACATAGAGTAAAACAGTTACCAACCTAGAGTTAAGTATTACAAACCCTGCAATGCTAGCTGCCTCACGAAGTGTGTCTCTCCAACTTACCACCAACTTCTGCGCCTGGTTGATTTCCAGCTCGTTTGTAATTTTGTACAAAAGACGTTGAAAAGCAATTCCAAACTCGCCTCTCTGATGGCGTACTTCAGACGGATCTATATGGTAGAACAATGGCACAACCACTTGTCTTTTGTCTCTGCTACAAGCCATTATGTTTTCCAATTCATCGAGACACCACCGTGAATCGGCGTAATTTGTAGAGAAAACAATTATAGCAATACGAGACTGCTCAATTGCAAGGTGTAATGATAGTGAAATGTGATCTCCTCTTTGAAGGTCATTATCGTCAATAAAAACAGTAATTCCAGCATTCAACAGAGCTGTACAGAGATGTGAAGTGAAGGAAGCACGAGTATCTTCTCCTCGAAAACTTAAGAACACGTCATGGATTTTTAATACGCGTCCAGGATCAGGTTTAGGTTCCATAGTCCCATACAAAACTAGAACACAAAAAGAGAGGAAGAGAGTCAATAACTGTGTGGCTTCAAACTAAATTCATGTAAAATAATGTATTCATCCGGTTCAAAGTTCCTTACCGGTTCAAAGAGAGAAAAGGAGAATGAATAAATGTATGGGTTCAAACTAAAATTGATGCAATGTAGAATTAAATAAAATAATCAATTCACCTTGTTTCTTTGACGGAAATCCCAACTTTGATGAGGATGGAGAAGGATCTTTCTCCATCCTCATGGATCCGAGAATGGCGGAAGAGAATAAGTCCAGGGTGAAACCTTTCTAACAACAGGTTCAAAACTCCAAATTTCAGAAAAATTGAAAAAGGATGGAAATTGGAAAGGAAGAGGATAAGAATTGTGTGAACTTCAAGTCGTCACTGTCTTTGAGTCAACATTGGCGCGGCAGAGATCATAAAAATTCCACACAAAAGCTTAATAGGTGGGTCCAAAATAATTGACATTATTTGGTTTTATTCTATTTTAATCTATTCTTTCACTATAATGTAATACTGCTAATAATATAATGAATCTAACATAAGTATAATAAATACTCCTTATCAAAATAATAAATACTTATTTTAATATTATACTTATTTTAATAACCATTAATAAATACTCCTTATCAAAACTATATTTTGGGTGGACAACAATCCGACACCCACTCAACATCGCTATATCCAAATTAAATATTAATAAAAGGTTGATTTGATTAGAAGGTCGAGTCAAAATTTTGAAAAATTTTAGTTTATATAATTTTTCATGGTCCAAATCGGATGATAATATTTTTTAGGAGTGGTAAAATTGATGGATTGGATGTATATAGATTAGATTGGTAATGAATGGATTAAAATAATTTATTAGTCCATTAAAAATCCACTAAAATTTTCTTAAAATTTTTCAATACAATCTATTCCATTAAAAATAAAATTCATTCAATCTATCTATTAACATTATTAACATATGTTTAATGGATGTATATCCATTCATCCAACTATTTTTTTTTTATTTTAAAAAAATAAAGTATTTTATTTTATTTAAAAAAAATAAAGTATTTTTTTATTTTATCTATTTTATTTTAAAAAAATTGTTTTTAATATATTCATGACAAACATTGAATTTTTTTTTGTATTTTTAAGAAAAAAATTAATATTTTAATTTTTGAAAAATATCAATTTTTTTTCAAAAATAAAAGTCAGTTTTTTTTTATAAAAAAAAATCAGTTTTTTGTTTCGAAAAAAATCAGTTTTTTATTTTGAAAAAAAAAAATTTTTTTTTGAAAAATTAAAGTCGGTTTTTTTTCGGGGGTAAAATTTTTGTTTTTTATTTAAAAAATTTGGTTTTTTGTTTAGGAAAAAAATAGATTTTTTTTCGAAAAATTTGGTTTTTTTCGAAAAAAAATTCAACTTTTTTTTGAAAAAAAATAAATTATTTTCTTTTAAAAAATTTATTTTTAATTATTTTTAAAAAAATTAATCTAATAAAAATAAAAATAATTTTTTGGATTCTTAAAATATGTTGGATGAATTAAATCCATCCATGCATATAAATGGATATATTTAATCCAATTCATTAATTTATTTTTTATGTGGTGGATGAATTGGATGAATTTTTTGATGAATGGATTGGATGGATTTTGTTTTAATGGATTCAATTGTCACCTCTATTAAAGATTTCTCCGACTTCCTAAGCGTCCGACAAGCCTTGGAGACAACTGTTCTGGTACAGCGAAAAGGCTAAATCGCTAAGGCCCAAATTTATGTCAATCCACTTCACATGATCCAAGGGACAAAAGTTACTTCACACAAAATTCAAGGTATAATATTTCAATATCCACTCTTCACTGCACTTATCTTAAATTTTGAACAGATTTGAGCGTTGGAGTGTTAATCTTGTAAGTCCACTATCGCACCACTGTATCAGAAATCAACATTACCAATTCAGAATTCCTCATCTAAAACCTACAACCATGCACCGTAGCAACATGCACCTTATGGTGCATCTAACCATTTTTTAATTAAAGCTTGCTAAAATAGACATTCATAAAAATAAGTGGGTGTATTTTAACAAATTCCTGAAGGGTTTGCTAAAATGCACTCACGTGTTTTTATGAATGTCTATTTTAAAGTGATCTAACCATTTTTTAATTAAAACTTGCTAAAAATAAATTTCCATAAAAACAAATGGATCTACGTTAACAAACCCTATATATATTGTTCATGCTATCATTTAGTAAATTGATCACAAATTTTTAATTTTTATTTACAAATTTCACGATGCTCACATAAAATATAAATAAAATGCACATAATGAAAATAAAATATTCATAAGAGAATTTGTTAAAACAAAAAGCACATAATAACTTTCTTGATAATATAAATCTAATACCTTTCAAATAAAAATATTACTAAAAAAATAGATAAAAATAAATCAAATATTTTTATTCATTTATAAATAAAAATAAAAGCAAATACATGATATTTGCTTAAAAAAATATAAGTTAATTGTCCAAAAATAAATATCGAACTTTCTTCACTTCAATCATCATTTTTTTTTCCTTAAGTCTTCTCATTTTTCAAAGCGGTCATTTTTCTTTTCCTTCCAAACTCCCTAGCAAGTTCTTCGAAAATACTAGCTGTCACTGGCTGTTCGAGTGGAGATTATTATTCGTGTCGCGAATCTTGACCCAATTTCTTTTCCTTTTCTTTTCCATCTTTTCTTTTTAAATTTTTCTGAAATTCGCCGCTGGTTTGGCTTTTAAACCCGTTGTTAGAAAGGTTTTGCCCGCTGCTTTTTGTTTTCTGCAATTTTCCGATCCAATAAAATGGAGAATGAAAATTCTTCTTCATCCTCATCAAAGTTGGGATTTCCATCTATGGAAAAAGGTGACTTGATTATTCTCTTTAATTATAAGTTGCATGAATTTAGTTTGAAGCCATACATTTGTTGATTCCTTTTCTCTCTTTTTTATTTTTAGAAATAGATTATGGCAGGATCCTACACCCGCAAGATTTTGTATACCACAGCATTCCTTCAGCCACTTCATTCGCATCTAAATTCGTGCCAACTATGGAAGAAGGTGATGAATACATTATTTTATTTTATTCCACATTTCATGAATTTAGTTTTAGGCCATACATTTATTGACTCTTTTTCTGTTCTAGTTTTTGAGTGGCATGAGCCGGAACCTGAACTTGAACCCGTATCAAAGATCCATGACGTGTTCATAAGTTTTAGAGGAGAAGATACTCGTGCTACTTTTACTTCACATCTCTATACTGCACTTCACAATGCTGGAATTAAGGTTTTTATTGACGATCATGACCTTCAAAGAGGAGATCACATTTCACCGTCACTATCACTAGCAATCCAACAGTCTCAGATTGCTATAATTGTTTTCTCGATAAATTATGCCGATTCACGATGGTGTCTGGATGAGTTGGTAAAGATAATGGAGTGTCACAGAACCCCAGGACAGGTAGTTGTGCCAGTGTTTTACCATATAGATCCCTCTGAAGTACGTCGTCAGAGTGGCCAGTTTGGAAAAGGCTTTCAACGTCTTTTGAAAAAAATTATGGACGAGATGGAATTCTTTCAGGCATGGAAGTTGGTGATAAGTTGGAGAGCTGCGCTTTTTGAGGCAGCTAACATAGCAGGGTTTGTAATACTAAACTCCAGGTATAATTTTCTTACACAAACTCCCCCTCTACTTTTATATATAATATAAACATGCTTTCATGTATACATATGTACATTTTATGTGTGTAGGAATGAAAGCGATGATATCAAAAGAATTGTTAACAAAGTTTCACATTTGCTAAACAAGACTGACTTGTTCGTTGCCCACAATCCTGTGGGAGTTGAATCTCGAGTGCAAGAAGTGATTCAACTTCTTCAACCCGATCTTCAAACAAAGAAAGTTCAACTACTTGGGATATGGGGCATGGGGGAATTGGCAAAACAACTATTGCAAAAGCCATTTACAATAAAATTGGCTGCCAATTTGAAGGTAGGAGCTTCATTGCAAATATTAGGGAACACGGGGAGAAAAGTGTTGAACTAGTGGGTTTACAAGAGCAACTTCTATTTGATATCTTCAAAGGAACAACAGTGAAGATATCAAATATTGAGTCAGGAATAAACACATTACAGTGTAAATTAAGTAAAAAAAAAGTACTTATTCTACTCGATGATGTGAGTACGTTAGAGCAATTGAATACTTTCTGTGGAAGTTCTCAATGGTTTGGTCCAGGGAGTATAATAATCATCACAACCAGAGATATGAATTTACTTGAAGGGAGAGTTGACAAATTATACAAAATGACTATAATGAACGAAAATGAATCAATTGAGCTTTTTTGTTGGAATGCATTTAAGCAAGCGACTCCTCGAGAAGATTTTGTTAACATTTCCAAAATAATAGTTGAATATTCTGGGGGATTGCCACTAGCTCTCAAAGTCCTTGGATCTAATTTGTTTAATAAGAAGATATCAGAGTGGAAATTTGTGTTGGATAAACTCAAAAGAATTCCTAATTGTGAAGTGCATAAGAAGTTAAGAATAAGTTATGATGACTTAAATGATGATGACGAGAAAGAAATATTCCTTGACATAGCTTGTTTCTTTATTGGGATGGACCGAAATGATGTGATACTTGTATTAAATGACCGTGGACTTTCTGCAGAAATTGGAATACGTGTTCTTGTTGAGCGTAGCCTTGTGACTATTGATGATAAGAACATGATTGGAATGCATGATTTGCTGCGAGATATGGGAAGAGAAATCATTCGTGAGAAATCACCAAGGGTGCCTGAAAAGTGTAGTAGGTTGTGGTTTCAGGAGGATGTCATAAACATTTTATCAAGACAAACTGTAAGAACTTAATATACTATACTTTTTTTTATCTTTTCTATCTTGTTTTTGTCGATTATCACGATATCATTAAAAATTAATTTGGTTCTGAATCTTTGTGTTTTCTGACTTCTAGCTAGTAACAAATGATTTCTTTCATGGCAAATTTTATACATGCATTGTTGTTTTACTTTTTTTAAAATATTTTTTTGTGTTTTATATTTTTGGTCCATTATATTTGACAGGGGAAAAAAAGTGTTATGGGATTGACTTTGAAGTTGTCTAGGGAAAATGCAAAATGTTTTAGCACCAAAGCATTTCAAAAAATGAAAAGGCTCTACTTGCTTCAACTTGCAGAGGTAAAACTTGATGGAGATTTTGAACATGTTTCAAGAAATCTGAGATGGCTGTTATGGGATGGATTAAGTCACATACCTACAAACTTCTATCGAGAAAATTTGGTTTTCATCGAGTTAAAGAACTGCAATGTGGAACTTCAATGGAATAAGACTCTGGTATTGTTTTTCATTTTAGTTTTTCACACTTTATTTTATCACTTCTCATATTTCTGGTTGAAGTTTAAATATATAAATCACAGCCTTTCACGGTAATAATTAATTTTTTAATCTTGTGATAATGGAACTTTTTTAAGCATTTGACAATTAATGTAGTTGGATGATAGTACACCATGAAAGCTACTACAACGACTGCATGCCAAACATATAATTGCAAATTTATCACCTAAATGTTGTGCAAAAACTTTGATATAGCAAAAGGAAGGGGGCAAAAATGGTTGATTTTTTACTATTTGATTAAAAAAAACTCTAAATTTACATTTTAAATTTATGAGCTCAGTAGAATTCTCAGACAATGGTTAATAACTTGTGCAATATTATACGCAGAAATTTACCTTGTTTCAAAGATTTTTCATTGATATTAAACATTTAAAAAATTACTCTACGCTAATGTAAATGTTTTATTTTCCATTCTTATGGTTAGTGATATATTTTAATTCTTTCTATTTGCTTTTTGAAGTCTCTTCCCTAAGTTCATTAATAATATTTATGCCCTTGCAGATGATGGAGAAGCTGAAGATTCTCAATCTTAGTCATTCTCACCATCTCACACAAAGTCCTGACTTTTCAAACATGCCTAATCTTGAAAAGCTAATACTTAAAGATTGTCCATTGTTGTCTGAGGTTTCTCCTAGCATTGGACATCTCAAGAAAATTCTTCTAATAAATTTGGAAGATTGTATTAGCCTATGCAGTCTCCCAAGAAGCATATATAAGTTGGAATCTCTGAAAACTCTCATTCTTTCGGGTTGTTTAAAGATTGAAAAGTTGGAAGATGTAGAACAAATGGAATCTTCAACCAAAGTTCCCTTTTCAGTGATAGGGTCCAAAAGCATTGGATATATTTCTCTGTGGAACTATGAAAGATTTTCATGTGATGTGTTTCCATCTATAATTTGGTCTTGGGTGTCACCAACATATAGTCTCCCCTCCCAATTTCAAACATCTACTATCATGTCATCTCTTGATAGTTCTCAAGAACTATCAACTTTTTCTAACTACCTTCCGAGGCTTCGAAGTCTTTGGGTGGATTTCAAATCTGAAGATCAACTTGCTTTACATGCTAAAATAATTTTGGATGCTTTATGTGTCACAGTTTCTAAGGATTTGGAATCAACTGCAACTACATCACAATTATCAAGCAGTAGTCAAGTGCATGTTTTAGGATCAAAACATTGCTTGAAGTCTCTTTTAATTCAAATGGGAATGAATTGCCAAGTCACTAATTTTCTGAAAAAGAAAATTTTACAGGTTTGACAATCTCTCTCTATCCCCCCTTTTATGATATTAGTCATTGACAACTTACATGACATATGTATCGGTGTATTGAAGAATTATCGTCTTTATTCTTTTTTTTTTCTAAAGATACACTCTCTTTTTTGGTATGGTTTAATTTAATTTAATTTTAAATGGCTCTGATACCATCATAGAGTTGTGGTTTGACTTAACTTAGTCATGCAAAACCGATTCATAAAATGAAGATTACCCTCATTTATAAACATATGTTAAAATTACATCATGTGAGGAGGGATTTTTAACACATAACTGAAATGTCAGTTATTTTATAAGTAAAATTTTCTGTTAAACCTTGAGTGATGCATAAAAAGTGTGAGTGTTAAGAACAACAAGAGCATTCATATTTGAATACTTGTTGAGATGGAAGGGAACATTAAAAGTAAATCATTGGAACCATACCTTAATGAGCAGTCATTTGTTGACATTACAAAATATTTTACAACAGATACTTCTGAGCCATGAGAACACGAGCATGCATCTTCCATGCTAGTTATGTTATATATTGGATATGAGTTTTGCTTTTGGTGGCATGTAGAGTTGTGACATCTTTTGCATGCACTTTGTTTATAGAAATTGACATTGTTAAACCCTTACATTTTTCGATATTTTAGAGATTAATACAATTTGTCATTATTATTATTATTTTAGGTTGGACTAATAGTCTGTTTTATGAGTCCAAGCAAATATGTATGTGTAACTTGGAAAAACATAACATCTAAAATATTATAAGTTACCTTGTGAGGAAAATTATACCTTAATTGTTGAATAAATTGATAAGGTGGTATTAATATACTTGTCTATTAAATTTTTAACTTAGCTTTACTTTTACAGAACATGGATGTCAATGAGAGCGATGGTTGTTTTCTCCCCGGTGATAACTATCCAAATTGGATAACCTTTCATTCTGAAACCTCTTCTGTAACCTTTCAAGTCCCTCGAGTGGAGGAGCGTAACTTGAATACAATGATGTGCATTGTCTATACTTCCACTCCAGACGACATAGCATCCGATGGGCACCTTAAAAGTGTGTTGGTGAAAAATTACACAAAGAGTACCATTCAGCTTTATAAGAGAGAGACATTAGCCCCCCTTGAAGATGAGGAGGGGCGGAGGATAGTATTGAGCATGGGACCTGGTAACAAAGTGGAGGTTGTCTTTGTTTTTGAGAATGGTTTCATTGTGAAGAAGATTGCAGTTTATCTAGTATATGATGAACCGGTTGGTGAAAAACTGGAGCTTACATCAAGTACCTGATCTGAGAGGCATTATTTGTAGAGATGACTAAAATGAAGCTACTGAAGGAGAGTCGAGTGGAATGAATCAATGAAAGAGAAGGATGCAGTGTCAGTGTGACTTCAATCCTAACAGAAAGAAGAAAAGTCGAGTGGAATGAATCAATGAAAGAGAAGGATGCAGTGTCAGTGTGACTTCAATCCTAACAGAAAGAAGAAAAGCCGAGTGGAAGGAATCAATGAAAGAGAAGGATGCAGTGTCAGAGTGACTTCAATCCTAACAGAAAGAAGAAAAGTCGAGTGGAATGAATCAATGAAAGAGAAGGATGCAGTGTCAGTGTGACTTCAATCCTAACATGAAGTAGAAAAGTCGAGTGGAATGAATCAATGAAAGAGAAGGATGCAGTGTCAGTGTTACTTAGAGGTGGAGGTTTTAGCTATTTTTTGTTTTACTGCTTAATTTGTTAGCCTTTTCGTTTGTTTTCGGCATGCTGTTGCTATATTACTTTGTTGGAACTTTAGTTGAGTGGAGTTGCATAGCTGATGTAAACTTCATCAGGGGTTTGGTTTCTCTGTTTATCTGCTGCAAGGAGCCTTTGGAAGCATATTTAGGCTATTTCCCGTTTCTTTCCTTTTGTATTTGATATGGATTTCTTTTGTCAAGTCTTTTGTTTTTCCTTGCCTCGTTGGCTTTGTATTTCTAAACTCTAATTTATTTGATATGAATTTTGATAGATATTTAACAGGCTTATGTGGTAGTTGAGTTACTCACATGAAACGTGGCAACTCTCTCACACATATACACACCAAATGTTGGGACTTAAGATATTCTTAAGTCCAAAAAGTAAGTGATGTGAAGGTGTCTCAACAACACCAGTAAGTGATGTGAAGGTGTCTCAACAACACCATAAGAGTCGACCAAAGGCTCTCGACAGAGTAAGTTAAGAGGTTCAAAAGTAGTTATCAGTGAATTTATTAGCATGGTGGTTGGTTTTCAGCAATTTTGTTATTGAAGACACGTAGAAGTAAGTTAGAGCATCGAATCATACGTAGTGGGGTATGTGTTAGATCATAGGGATCTATTAATTGTTGATTGTTACTTTTATATTAACATATAAGTCGATCTAATTGTATGAGATCAGGGTCACAATTTTCACTCGTTCACTATAAAACTTAAGTATCCAAGTTATAAGAGAAACAATTTATGATAAAAGTATGAGAATGCGCCCACCTTTTAAATTTCTTTTAAGTCTTTTAAAGCAAAGCATTTATTTTATGAAATTTGTTATGCTTTTTGTCTCTTTTATTTCTCGAAAAAAATTATGCATTTACATTCCGTTTGTTTACTTTCAAGCATTTAAGTATCATTCACAAACACTTTTCTTTAAAAATTATCTTTAAGATTTTTTTCTAGTTTAATCTTTTAAGTAAATCAAACTTATGATTGTTTAATAAAAATACCAAGAAATAAAATGACATGCCTAGTGTGACCCTTTTGTGTAAGAAATTTTAACTTGTTTTATCAGAAAAGTGTTGTGTTTTACATTGTTTTGTTATGTTCTTCATACATGAAATATCCTCATTTGTCGAGTGTTTATGCATTTTAGAAGTGGTAAAATTCTTTTAGAAATGACTCGTCCAACTTTCAAAAAATTTCTTCCTCATTGGAGGAATGCTCATAACGTAGAAGAAAAGCCAATAGATCTGACGATTGGCAATGCGGAGACTTCAAAAACCGTTGGAGAAAACCCTACTGTTATAAGTCAAGTATTAGTGTCGTCAATACCACAAAAAGTGGTGGGTTCCCTACCACAAGTAACAAGTGTGCCACTACTCATAGTGCTACACAAAGTTTGATAGGAGACCCAATGCCCTCTTTTCCCTTAAACTTTACGTTACCCCTAAGTGGTAGGGAACTCCTTTATGGCATGTTAACTACGATGATGGCATGCCTATAAATTAGTGCATCCACATATGCAGATAATGTAATGTCTATTTAATCCTCTATTAATCCATACTTAGCATAAGGATTTGCTATTAGAAATCATGGTCGAATGACACAACCACGAGGATGGTTAGGATATATTCCTCCAGTATGTCATCCTTAACCACTAGTTCTGTTCATTCTATGAGGAAATAAATGGATGAGAGTAATCACGAAATGGTTAACATTCTTACACATCAAATAGGGATTACGTTCAATCCTCTAATTCAGAACACCAACCATATTTACCGTAAATTGGCACACTAAATAGGTAGAATTGCTGACTTCTTTGGTGCTCCTCAAACGCCTATTGAGTTGGTGCCTAAAAACCAGATACCACAACATGTAGTACCTGTCGAACAAACCATACCTAGGATAGTCGAAGAAAATGCAGGCCAAAATGACTCTAAGGTAGTATTGGTGCATAGAAACCAGGATGTTGACCAAATAGTTAGAAATGACCAACAAGATTTCTTTGGGAGGCAGAATAATATAACTAATGTGTTTGAACAAATATTGGCCTACAAGCCAAATTTCATTTCAGCACTGTCTGAATGCGTGTTGCAAACTAAATAGTCCAAAGGTTTGAGAATTCCAAAGTTTACTAAATATGTAGGAGACACTAATGAATCGACTGTTGAACATGTCGCTCGATATCTGTTAGAGGCATTGGACTTAGCCAATAATGAAAATTTGAAAATGAAATATTTCCTTGACTCTTTGACTAAGAACTCTTTCACATGGTTCACCATAATTCCCCCACACTCGTTACATAATTGGAGTCAGTTAGAAAGGGCATTCCAGGAGAAGCTTTACATGGGTCACCTGGATATCAGCCTCAAAGAACTAACCAATGTGAGGCAAAAGATGGATGAGTCAATAGATGACTATCTTAACAAGTTTAGGATAATGAAGTCATGGTGTTTCACTCAAGTTCCTGAACTAGTTGCAGGAGGTATGGAATATTCCATTAGGAAAAGTTGAATACCCAATACTTGAGGGACGTGGCCCAACTAGTAGATACAGTTTGACAAGTCGAACGAATGAAAGATGAAAAGGTCAGGTCAAGTAAATATCATTAAAAAAAAGTTGCCTATGTCGAGGTAGATAAAATTGATCAGATATCCGACTTTGAGTGTAATCATTTTGAGTAAAGTGAGGTTAATTTGGCAGAATTAAAACCATGGCGTCTTTATGTTGTAAGGTGATTAAACCTACAGCCTGATAAAATCCTATCGAGCCTATTGTTGCATCTCGAAAAATATGATCCTTCGTGAAGTCGCAGAAAAAAAGTTATTCTAATAGAGTTGCCACCAAACTTTATTTATTCTAATGAAGGAAAAGGAAAATATTGATAAAACCCTTAAAAAGAAAGAAAATGGTCGTCGCGACCAAATTAGAATTCGGGAGTCGATTACGCAAGGGGAATGTATTAGCATCCCTCACGTCCATTGTAATCAACGAGAAATTTTTAGTTAGACGGCGATAGAATGTTAGCTAATGTCAATTATTTTCTTCGAGTGATAAGAGTGTAAAAGGAAAATAAAAGGGGTCGCACAAATGTTTTCATTAGGGTGCTTAACAAGATTGCGAGTCTTGCTCATAAATATCCTCAAGTACAATGAGGAAATCAAATATTCATAGTTCGGCGCAAGACAAAAGATAATTTTAAA
This sequence comes from Lathyrus sativus, assembly GCA_963859935.3. Taxonomy (NCBI): domain Eukaryota; kingdom Viridiplantae; phylum Streptophyta; class Magnoliopsida; order Fabales; family Fabaceae; genus Lathyrus; species Lathyrus sativus. The sequence continues at coordinate 612,572,298 of OZ012735.1, read as the reverse complement.
GTTTTTGTTATAGTTCTTTACGAGACATGAATCTCACTCCTATGTATCTTCAAGTGCGATGCACAACTCAAAGCCACGTATTTCTTGGTAGAAAATGAGTGTTGGTTGGTTGATTTTAGATAACGAATGTTTAGGTCGCATTATATACTCGCGCATGGGAGATTTATCGCTTGTTTTTTTGAAGTAGAATGGATCTTGTTTGATCGCATTCTAGCAGTTTAAACATTTAGTTGTATGCTCGCTAATGGGAGGCTTAAGCTCTTGTTTGTGTCACGGTAATGGACTAAACAATGTTCGTTTGTGAAAAGGTTTCGATCGCACGAGGCGAGAAAAAGATAGGTTTGATTGGTTGGTTTGTTTTAATGAACAAGTACTTAGATTTCATTATAACAGTTCAATGTTGGCTTGCATACTCACGGTGGAGACTTAAGCGCTAGTTTGTATACACATTAGAAAAGATTAAACAATGTTCTTTTGAAAAAGACTTTGTTGATCGCACTGAGACGAGAAAAAAAGTTTGACGTGTTTGAGTGTTTTTAAAGAAATGGTGAATATCTAATGAGAACGAGACGTGAGCCTCGGGACTAATTATTTAGGGTTTGACTGGAATGCTAGACTCCAACAAATTATTCTTTATTCCAAGTTTATGAGATTTGTTTGATGGACAACGAATATTAAACAAGAATAATATGTGTGCCTTGAAATTGATGTTCAAAGGTTCTATTGGAATGTTAGACTCCAACTGTCCCTTCTTTTGTCCAAGTCTATATTAAGTGTCTTAGAAACGAAAGTATGAACAATCGTCTCTCCCAAAACGTGTGCCTCAGGACCAATCACTCGAGGTGTAAGGGAATGCGAGACTTCAAGGCTCATCTTCTTTCGTGTTTGTTTAAGAATAGATTTTTAATTTTATGCTATTTGAGAAAATATTTGATCCGCATTGAATCAATTCAATCAAGTTGAAAAAAAGATCACTTAGAATTGAACTAAGGTTTGCGAAAAGTTCATCTAGAGTTGGACCAAAGGTTTTGTTTATTGAAAATATTTATTCGATTACGCTTATCATTTAATTATCAAGATGATCAATAATGCATAGTTAAGTCATGAGTAAAATGGTGGAAAATTCAAATTTAACTATAATGTGCTCAAAGTCGGTTTGTGCATAATGACAATGTGAGTGAAAGGTCATACCCAAAGATCATAATGCGACAAAGATATCCTATTAATGTACTAAAATTTCGTCGGCATAACGATATAAAAATGTCTAATCCGCGGATCAATGTCCGATTCACACAACACAACACAATGAAATAGAACAACGACCAGCCGCAACACAAAATTATATTTACATTTTTACAAATTACATAGAAACAAAATAGTGGCAATTTAAATATCCAACACACATGTTAGCATAAATTGAATCGAAAACTCAATACGCAAAAATAACAGGTGCACATAGTAATGGGCTTAGGGTCCAATTTTAAAAAATCCAAACAAAACTCAAATAAATATAACAAACAATATAACATATAGTTAATACATATTGATTCCTCTGGACCTTGTTCTGCTACTGGTGCAAGAGGTGCAAGAGTAAGGAGATCTTAGAGGATGACCTTTCTGATGCTCCTCGCTTCCTTTAGGTCAGCGCTGATTACGACTGGCTTTCCTTTACTGCTAAAATTAATGTCTACGAGAAATCATGTGAGAGTGCGACCAACGACAATAACGAATATAACTAAAGACAACTCCGTATTCAGAGCTCCATTTATCTTCTTATAATCTAGAAATCCTATGATGTTCCGTCTTTGCTTCTCGATCAAATAAATTCTAAAGCTTTGATTTTTATATCAAAAACTAATTATTTAATATCTCAATTGGCTTTCCTTTACTGTTAAGATTAATGTCTATGATGAATCATGTGAGAGTGCGACCAACGATAATAACGACTATAACTAAAGACAAATCCGCACTCAGGGCTCCATTTATCTTCTTGCGTCTAAAAATCCTATGATGTTCCATCTTTGCTTCTCGATCAAATAAATTTTAAAGCTTTGGTTTTTATATCAAAAAATGATTATTTATTATCTCAATTTCAATTTTTTTATATCTCATTCTCATACCAATTTAGCATAATCAATTCACCTTGTTTCTTTGACGGAAATCCCAAATTTGATGAGGATGGAGAAGGATCTTCATTCTCCATCTTAATGGATCGGAGAATGGCGAAAGAGAAAAAGGCGAGGGTGAAACCTTTCTAACAACAGGTTCAAAACTCGAAATTTCAGAAAAATTGAAAAAGGATGGAAATTGGAAAGGAAGAGGATAAGAATTGTGTGAACGTCAAGTCGTCATTGTCTTTGAGTTACTAATATAACTAGTAATAAAAAAATTTAATGTTGTCACTAATATAACTAGTAATAAAAATTTTGTGACGCATTATCGTTAAAATTTTGAATTACTAGTAATAAAAATGATAATGCGTCACAAAATTGTTATTACTAGTTATATTAGTGACGCATTAGAAATTCTTTTCTCACGTCTCGTTCTCATTATATATTTACCATTTGTTTAAAACACTCAAACACGTCAAACTTCTTTTCTCGTCTCAGTGCGATCAACAAAGTCTTTTTCAAAATAATATTGTTTAATCCTTTCTAATGTGTATACAAACTAGCGCTTAAGTCTCCACCGTGAGTATGCAAGCCAACATTGAACTGTTATTATGAAATCTAAGTACTTGTTCATTAAAACAAACCAACCAATCAAATCTATCTTTTTCTCGCCTCGTGCGATCAAAACCTTTTCACAAATGAACATTGTTTAGTCCATTTTACTAGCTTAAGTCTAGCTTAAGCCTCCCATGAGCGAGCATACAGCTAAATGTTTAAACTGCTAGAATGCGATCAAACAAGATCCATTTTACTTCAAAAAAAAAACAAGCGATAAATCTCCCATGTGCGAGCATATAATGCGACCTAAACATTCGTTATCTAAAATCAACCAACCAACACTCATTTTCTACCAAGAAATACGTGGCTTTGAGTTGTGCATCGCACCTGAAGATACATAGGAGTGAGATTCATGTCTCGTAAAGAACTATAACAAAAACTTCAAAATTATCTTTTGTATTTCCGAACTATGAAGATTTGATTTCCTCATTGTACTTGAGGATATTTAGGAGCAAGACTCACAATCTTGTCAAGCACCCTAATGAAAACATTTTTGCGACCCGTTTTATTTTCCTTTTACACTCTTATCACTCGAAGAAAACAATTGACATTAGCTAATATTCTATCGCCATCTAAATGAAAATTTCTCGTTGAGTACAATGGATGTGAGGGTTGTTAATACATTCCCCTTGCGTAATCGACTCTTGAATTCTAATTTGGTTGCGACGACCATTTTCTTTTTTTTTTAAGGGTTTTATAAATATTTTCCCTTTCCTTCATTAAAATAAATAAAGTTTGGTGGCAACTCTATTCGAATAACTTTTTTTTCTGCGATTTCGCGAAGGATCGTATTTTTCGAGATGTAACAATAGGCTCGACAGGATTTTATCAGGCTGTAGGTTTAAGCACCTTACAACATAAAGACGCCATGGTTTTAATTCTTCCAAATTAACCTCACTTTCTTCAAAATAATTACACTCAAAGTCGGATACCTGATCAATTTTATCTACCTCGACATAATCAACTTTTTCTTTTTTATGATATTTACTTGACCTGGCCTTTAAAGCTTTCAGACGTTCGACTTGTTAAACTGTATCTACTAGTTGGGCCACGTCCCTCAAGTATTGGGTATTCAACTTCTTCCTAATAGAATATTCCATACCTCCTGCAGCTAGTTCAACTAACTCATGTTCAGGAAATTGAGTAAAACACCATGACTTCATTATCCTAAACTTGTTAAGATAGTAATCAAATGACTCATCCATCTTTTGCCTCACATTGGCTAGTTCTTTGAGGCTGATATTTGGGTGACCCATGTAAAGCTTCTCATGGAATGCCCTTTCTAACTAACTCCAATTATGTATGGAGTGTGGGGGAATTATGGTGAACCATGTGAAGGAGTTCTTGGTCAAAGAGTCAAGGAAATATTTCATTTTCAAATTTTCATTATTGGCTAAGTCCAATGCCTCTAACAGATATCGAGCGACATGTTCAACAATCGATTCATTAGTGTCTCCTACACATTTAGTAAACTTTGGAATTTTAAAACCTTTGGGCAATTTAGTTTGCAACACGTATTCAGACAGTGCTGAAATGAAATTTGGATTGTGGGCCAATATTTGTTCAAACACATTAGTTATATTATTCTGCCTCCCAAAAAAATCGTGTTGGGCATTTTTAACTATTTGGTCAGTATCCTGGTTTCTATGCACCAATACTACCTTATGGTCATTTTGGCCTGCATTTCCTTCGGCTACCCTAGGTATGGTTTGTTCGACAGGTACCACATGTTGTGGTATCTGATTTTTAGGCACCAACTGAATAGGCTTTTGAGGAGCACCAAAGAAGTAAGCTATTCTACCTATTTAGTGTGCCAATTTACGGTAAATATGGTTGGTGTTCTGAATCAGAGGATTGAACATAATCCATATTTGATGTGTAAGAACGTTAACTATTTCGTGATTACTCTCATCCATTTATTTCCTCATAGAATGAAGAGAACTAGTGGTTAAGGATGGCATACCTGGAGGAATATATCCTAACCATCCTTGTGGTTGTGCCATTCGACCATAATTTCTAATAGAAAATCCTTATGCTAAGTATGGATTAAAAGAGGATTAAATAGACATTACATTATCTGCATATTTGGATGCACTAATTTGTAGACATGCCATCATCGTAGTTAACATGTCATAAAGGAGTTCCTTACCACTTAGGGGTAACATAAAGTTTAAGGTAAAAGAGGGCATTGTGTAACACCCATTTTAATTATTTAGTCTTTTGGTGTTATTTTATTTTGGTGTGTCCTTTGTGGGAGAGTGTGTCTGAGCGCGTGGGTGGGTGTCCTTAATTTATAGGAATCATTTAATAAAATGTAGAGTTTAATATTAATATAATATAATTGATAATGATAATAATATAATACTTTATAGTAATGTGGTTATGTTATTAATCTTACTATTATTATTATTATTATTATTATTATTATTATTATTATTATTATTATTATTATTATTATTAGATTAATAAAATGAAATAAGGATTAAAAAGGGGTATTAGAAGAGTTTGGGGAAAAAGGGTAGATTAGAACACGATAAACCAATTTTAGAGAGACGAGTAAAGAGGAAGAACAAGGAGGGAGAGAAGAAGGCTAGGGCTAACGATTCTTCAGGTTCTTCGTCAATCGGAGCATTAATCGAGGTAAGGGGGAGAAATTGATTGAGATTGGTGTTTACATGAAATTGGGTAGAGGGGATTCCTTAACCCCGTAGGGATTTAATGAACATGTTTATTATGTTTATATGTCTTTGATTGTTGTTGATTATGATGAATTTCGTGTGCATGTTGATGTGTTTATGATTGTTGCTGCCATTGATGAATGGGTGCACAAATTGTGTGATTTTGGCGAGGTTCTGAGTAACTTCTGTAGTTCTGTTGATGGACATAGGTGTGGGTTCTGGAGATAAATTGATAGAATAATGACTAGAGTAGTGTGTACTGGTTGTAGTAATGATAGGATGGGAGATGAAAGTAGAGTGATAGGCTTGGAATTGGGCAAGATGACATTGTTGGACAGTGAGGGTTTTGAGAGATCGCAGAAGCTCGCTAGCACCTTCGCTAGGCGAGCTAGTCGCGAGCATTCGCTAGCAGGTTCGCTAGGCGAGTGGGGTAGTGAACCCTTCCAGTAGCTACTGTCTGCCTTCGCTAGGGAGTTCGCTAAGTGAGCAGCTAGCGAGCGTTCGCTAGGGCTTCGCTAAGCGAATGAGCCAGCGAGCGCGACAGAAAAGTGATGTTGTGTTGTTTAGCCTTGTGACCTCGTTTTGTAGTATCCCTTGAGTTGTGACCAGTATAGATATGGTGATTAGTGGTGAAGAGTGTATACTTGGCATTAAAAGGTGAAATTATGTAGTGATTGAAGTTAATTGAAATAAGTATATTGGGGTGTGAGATATGTATGGGGTATGGTGATGGGATCAGGGGGATCGTGTGACTTAAATTAAAATAATTAATTGATGAATAATACGTATGTATGTTGTATGGTGATGTGATCAGGGGATCGTGTGCACCTTGTGTGCTTGAGTTCATTTGTTGTGCATTTGGTGTTATGCATATCATGGTTTTTGGTGGGATGAATCATTGCTTAGGAGGAGTGTGTGTGATTCATCTGTACTCCCTTGTGGAGAATGGTAGGGACAAATCATGGCCAAGGACAGGTGTATGTGATCTATCCGGTGTTCGATTGAATGAACCAATGAGTCGGTACCGCATGCATGGTGTTGAGTTGCATAATTGCATTAGGGTGTGTTGTGTTGGACAGTAGGTCGTGTTTAATGAATGTTGAGTGATGAATTATATGATTACTACCTGTATTTCATGTACTGTATTACGGGATATTTCGATCATGTTTTCTCACCCCTTTGTTGTTGCTGTGGTCTGTGCTTCTTCAGAAGTACAGATAATCTAGGTACTTAGCTAGCTTGGATAGAGGTGTGCGAGTCGAGTCTTAGGATGCTCTGATACGTAGCACGGGACTTGGGCGTTTTCTTTTGATATAGTTGAACTTGTTTTACTTTCCTGTGACGTATCATGTGTTGGTGCATTTTATTAATGAATATTTTCACGTATTGGCGGATGGCCGAGATTGATGAACTGATGACTATTTTCCGCTGCTATGTTTTGAGAACCTTCTAATGAAGAGTATGTCGAGTTATGTGATGTGATATCCCACTTTAGTGGAGAACTCTGATGTTTATTTGAATTAATCGTATTTTATTTTAATTCGGGAAAGTGGGGTGTTACAATTGGTATCAGAGCAGGTCGGTCCGTCCGACCAGTGTAGTTATTGAGTCTGTCCCTAGGATAGAGATTGTGTATCTTTTAACCTGGTGTTGTTATTGTCAAGTAGTATGGCAGGAAGGAATGATGTTGATTTTGCTTCTGCTATGCAAGCGATGGCGCAGGTGGTTGCTAATCAGAACCAAGCTGTGGGTGCGCAATTTGGGGATTTCGCACAGTTTCAGAGTAACAAGCCGCCGACGTTTGAAGGAGGAATTTTGGATCCTGAAGCCGCCGACGTTTGAGAAAATTTTCAGGACAATGGGTTGTAGTGATGAGCAAAAGGTGAGGTTTGGTACTCACATGCTGGAAGGTGAAGCTAAGGCTTGGTGGGACAACAGTCGCCAGAGATGGGTGACTGCAGGAACTGCGATCACTTGGGATGTAGTTCGAAAGGGTTTTCTAGAGAAGCACTTTCCGGAAGACATAGGAAGTGCTGAGGAGGTAGAGTCCCTAGAGCTGAAGCAGGGTAATCTGACCGGAGCAGAGTATGCTGCGAAATTTGAAGAGCTGGTGCAGTATTGTCCTCATTACAATCTGAAGATGTGATGACCTCTAAGTGTTTGAAATTTGAGAATGGGCTGCGTCCGGAAGTTAAGTTGGGGATTGCTTGTCAGAAGATCAGGAATTATCCGGAGCTGGTAAGCAGAAGCAAGATTTACGATAATGATAACAGGGCCAGGATTGCACATTATAAGGTTGTGAATGACCGTAAAGGTAAGCAGAGGTTTGGTGGTACTCCTTACAGTATTCCTGCTAATAAGGGAAAACATAAGGTTGCTACTGATAAGAAGCCCAGAGAGGGGAAAGCATCTGTTGATTTGAAATGTTTTCGGTGCGGCGGCGCGGGTCACCCTGCTAATGAATGTCCTATTGAAGTAAAGAAGTGCTTCAGGTGTGGCAAGCCAAACCATGTAATAGCTTATTGCAGAGCCACTATGCCTACCTGTTATAACTGTGGTGAGAAAGGTCATATCAGTACGCATTGCGAGAAGCCGAAGAAGTCTCAGGCGTCTCAGGCCAGTGGTAAAGTGTTTGTTGCAGTGGGAACTCAAGCTGCCAGTGAAAAACGTTCTATCAAAGGTACTTGTTTCATCAATAATATTCCTTTGACTGCTATTATTGATACGGGTGCAACCCACTCGTTCATTTCTGTTGATTGTGTGAAGAGGTTAGGATTGGTGTCGTCTACTCTTAATCGACGGATGACTATTTAAACTCCCTCTATTGGTTTAGTGACTACTTCTTTAGTGTATTTGAAGTGTCCATTGAATATTTTCGGTAGAGACTTTGGAGTAGATCTGATTTGTCTACCACTTGGTAATTTGGATGTTATTCTGGGTATGAGCTGGTTGGAGTTCAACCGAGTCTACATCGATTGTTTTCGGAAGGTGTTGTTATTTCTTACTCCAGAAGAGGAAGCGTTGGAGGATTCCTTGTCTAATAAGGAATTGAGGACCCTGTTGGAGGACAAAGCTAAGATGTTTGCTTTATTTGCGTCATTGTCTGTTAACAGCAAGACATCAGTGAAAGAGTTGGCAGTGGTGAATGAATTTCCTGAAGTGTTTCCTGATGACATTACAGAATTACCTCCGACGAGGGAAGTTGAATTTAGCATTGACCTTGTTCCTGGTACAAGGCATATATCTATGGCGCCGTACAGGATGTCGGCAGTGGAATTGGCTGAATTGAAATCTCAGATTGGAGAATTGTTGGATAGAAAGTTTATCAGACCGAGTGTATCACCGTGGGGAGCTCCAGTGCTATTGGTAAAGAAGAAGGATGGCAGTATGCGTCTGTGCATCGATTACCGTCAATTGAATAAAGTGACCATTAAGAATAAATATCCTCTTCCAAGGATTGATAATTTGATGGATCAGTTGGTGGGAGCTAGGGTGTTCAGTAAAATCGACTTGAGGTCGGGTTACCATCAGATCAGAGTGAAAGAAGGTGATATTCAGAAGACGGCATTTAGAACTTGATATGAACATTACGAATATGTTGTAATGCCTTTTAGAGTGTCTAATGCTCCAGGAGTGTTTATGGAGTATATGAACCGAATTTTCCATCCTTATTTAGAGCAGTTCATTGTTGTGTTTATTGACGACATATTGATTTATTCTAAGTCTGAGGAAGAACATGCAGGACATTTGAGAATTGCTTTGCAGGTGCTGAAAGATAATAAGATGTTTGCTAAGCTATCACAGTGCGAGTTCTGGTTGAAGACAGTGAGTTTCTTGGGGCATGTAATATCCGGTGATGGTATATCGGTGGACCCATCGAAAGTGAGTGCAGTGTTGCAGTGGGAACCGCCGAAGACAGCGACGGAAATTAGAAGCTTTTTGGGTTTGGCAGGATACTACCGAAGATTTATTGAAGGGTTTTCTAATTTGGCGTTGCCATTGACTCAGTTGACGAGAAAGAATCAAGTTTTCGTGTGGGATGCTTCTTGTGAAGAAAGCTTTGAGGAACTGAAAAAGAAATTGACTACGGCACCGGTGTTAGTGTTGCCGACTCTGAGTGAACCTTTTGTGGTGTACTGTGATGCGTCTAAGATGGGATTAGGCGGAGTTCTTATGCAAGATGGTAAGGTTGTAGCGTATGCTTCGCGGCAACTGAGGGTGCATGAACGGAATTACCCTACTCATGACCTTGAGTTGGCTGCGGTAGTTTGTGTGTTGAAGATCTAGAAGCACTATTTGTATGGTTCGAGGTTTGAGGTGTTTAGTGACCATAAGAGCCTGAAATATCTGTTTGATCAGAAAGAGCTAAATATGAGACAAAGAAGATGGTTGGAATTCTTGAAAGATTATGATTTCAACTTAAGTTATCATCCAGGAAAGGCGAATGTAGTAGCAGACGCCTTGAGCAGGAAAGCAATTCATATGTCGGCTTTAATGGTGAAAGAGATGGAACTAATTGAGCAATTCAGAGATCTGAGCATGGTTTGTGAGACTACGGCCGATGGTGTGATGTTGGGCAAGTTGCAGGTGAATAATGATATCTTGGATTTGATTAAGGAAAGTCAAAAGCTAGATGTGAAGTTAGTAGATTTGATGCCTGGAGTAGAGAGCGACCCCAGTAGTGATTTTAAGTTGGATAGTGCATGTGTGTTGAGATTCAGAGGCAGGATTTGTGTGCAGGATAATGACGAACTGGAGAAGTCAATTCTGAGCGAAAGACATCGTAGTAGTCTGAGTATCCATCTGGGAGCTACGAAGATGTACCATGATTTAAGGAAGTTATTTTGGTGGTCCGGTATGAAAAGAGATATAACTCAATTTGTTTACGCCTGTTTGACATGTCAGAAGTCGAAGGTAGAGCATCAGAGACCTTCTGGATTTATGCAACCGTTGGAAGTTCCGGTTTGGAAATGAGATTGTATCACTATGGATTTTGTTATGGGCTTGCCGAACACGGTGAAAGGATTTGATGCTATTTGGGTAATTGTGGATCGACTTACGAAGTCTGCATATTTTGTGCCGATTAATATCAGTTTTCCGTTGGTGAAGCTGGCAGAGATTTATATTCAGGTAATTGTGAAGCTACATGATGTTCCATCGAGTATCGTGTCGGATAGAGATCCGAGGTTTACTTCAGAATTTTGGAGGAGTTTACAGGAAGCTTTGGGTACTAAGTTGAAGTTGCGTTCAGCTTACCATCCGCAAACTGATGGTCAGTCAGAGAGGACTATTCATTCGCTGGAAGATTTGCTGAGAGCTTGTGTGTTGGAAAAGGGTGGTGTATGGGATATTCATTTACCGTTGATAGAGTTCAAGTACAACAACAATTACCATTCTAGCATCGGAATGGCACCGTTTGAGGCTTTATACGGTAGGAGGTGCAGAACTCCTCTGTGTTGGTATGAAACAGGTGAGAATGTGGTCTTAGGACCAGAAATTGTGCAGCAGACTACTGAGACCATTCAAATGATTCGTGAGAAAATAAAAGCGTCTCAGAGTAGGCAGAAAAGTTACCATGATAACCGAAGGAAGGAAATGGAATTCAATGAAGGTGATCATGTGTTTCTAAGAGTTAACCCAGTGACCGATGTGGGTCGTGCGTTGAAATCCAAGAAGCTGGATCCTAAGTTTATTGAACCGTATCAGATTTTGCAGAGAATTGGTGTTGTAGCTTATAGAGTGGCGTTACCGCCTGAGCTTTCGAATCTACATGACGTGTTTCATGTGTCGCAACTTCGAAAGTATGTCTCAGACCCATCTCATGTGATTCCGAGAGATGAAGTTCAAGTCCGGGAGAATCTTACTGTTGAGACGATGCCGTTGAGGATCGAAGATCGTAAAATGAAACAACTCCGAGGAAAGGAGATATCCTTGGTGAAAGTAGCTTGGGGAGGTGCTACAGGAGGCAGTGTGACCTGGGAATTGGAAAGCAGGATGCGGGAAGCGTATCCGAAATTGTTTCCATCAGGTAATATTCGAGGACGAAAATAATTAAAGTGGGGGAGAGTTGTAACATCCATTTTAATTATTTAGTCTTTTGGTGTTATTTTATTTTGGTGTGTCCTTTGTGGGGGAGTGTGTCTGAGCGCGTGGGTGGGTGTTCTTAATTTATAGGAATCATTTAATAAAATGTAGAGTTTAATGTTAATGTAATATAATTGATAATGATAATAATATAATACTTTATAGTAATGTGGTTATGTTATTAATCTTACTATTATTATTATTATTATTATTATTATTTATATTATTATTATTAGATTAATAAAATGAAATAAGGATTAAAAAGGGGTATTAGAAGAGTTTGGGGAAAAAAGGGAGATTAGAACACGATAAACCAGTTTTAGAGAGAATAGTAAAGAGGAAGAACAAGGAGGGAGAGAAGAAGGCTAGGGCTAACGATTCTTCAGGTTCTTCGTCAATCAGATCACTAATCGAGGTAAGAGGGAGAAACTGATTGGGATTGGTGTTTACATGAAATTGGGTAGAGGGGATTCCTTAACCCCGTAGGGATTTGATGAACATGTTTGTTATGTTGATATGTCTTTGATTGTTGTTGATTATGATGAATTTCGTGTGCATGTTGATGTGTTTATGATTGTTGCTGCCATTGATGAATGGGTGCACAGATTGTGTGATTCTGGCGAAGTTCTGAGTAACTTCTGTAGTTCTATTGATGGACATAGGTGTGGGTTCTGGAGATAAATTGATAGAATAATGACTAGAGTAATGTGTACTGGTTGTAGTAATGATAGGATGGGAGATGGAAGTAGAGTGATAGGCTTGGAATTGAGCAAGATGACATTGTTGGACAATGAGGATTTTGAGAGATCGCAGACGCTCGCTAGCATCTTCGCTAGGCGAGCTAGTAGCGAGCATTCGCTAGCAGGTTCGCTAGGCGAGTGGGGCAGCGAAACCTTCCAGTAGCTACTGTCTGCCTTCGCTAGGGAGGTCGCTAAGCGAGCAGCTAGCGAGCGTTCGCTAGGGCTTCGCTAAGCGAATGAGCCAGCGAGCGTGACAGAAAAGTGACGTTGTGTTGTTTTGCTTTGTGACCTTGTTTTGTAGTATCCCTTGAGTTGTGACCAGTATAGATATGGTGATTAGTGGTGAAGAGTGTATACTTGGCATTAAAAGATTAAATTATGTAGTGATTGAAGTTAATTGAAATAAGTAGATTGGGGTGTGAGATATGTATGGGGTATGGTGATGGGATCAGGGGGATCGTGTGACTTTAATTAAAATAATTAATTGATGAATAATATGTACGTATGATGTATGGTGATGTGATCAGGGGATCGTGTGCACCTTGTGTGCTTGAGTTTATTTGTTGTGCATTTGGTGTTATGCATATCATGGTGTTTGGTGGGACGAATCATTGCTCAGGAAGAGTGTGTGTGATTCATCCGTACTCCCTTGTTGAGAATGGTGGGGACAGATCATGGCCAAGGACGGGTGTATGTGATCTATCCGGGGTTCGATTGAATGAACCAATGAGTCGGTACCGCATGCATGGTGTTGAGTTGCATAATTGCATTAGGGTGTGTTGTGTTGATGTTGGACCGTAGGTCGTGTTTGATGAATTTTGAGTGATGAATTATATGATTACTACCTTTATTTCATGTACTGTATTACCGGATATTTTGATCATGTTTTCTCACCCCTTTGTTGTTGTTGTTGTGGCCTGTGCTTCTTCGGAAGTACAGATAATCCAGGTACTTAGCTAGCTTGGATAGAGGTGTGCGAGTCGAGTCTTAGGATGCTCTGATACGTAGCACAGGACTTGTGCGTTTTCTTTTGATTTAGTTGAACTTGTTTTACTTTCCTGTGACGTATCATGTGTTGGTGCATTTTATTAATGAATATTTTCACGTATTGGCGGATGACCGAGATTGATGAACTGATGACTATTTTCCGCTGCTTTGTTTTGTGAACCTTCTAATGAAAAGTATGTCGAGTTATGTGATGTGATATCCCACTTTAGTGGAGAACTCTGATGTTTATTTGAATTAATCGTATTTTATTTTAATTCGGAAAAGTGGGGTGTTACACATTGGGTCTCCTATCAAACTTTGTGTAGCACTATGAGTAGTGACACACTTGTTACTTGTGGTAGGGAACCCACCACTTTTTGTGGTATTGACGACACTAATACTTGGCTTATAACAATAGGGTTTTTTCCAACAATTTTTGAAGTCTCTGCATAACCAACCGTCGAATCTATTGGCTTTTCGTAAAATAAAAGAGACAAAAAGCATAATAAATTTCATAAAATAAATGCTTTGATTTAAAATACTTCAAAAAATTTAAAAGGTGGACGCATTCTCATACCTTTATCATAAATTGTTTCTCTTATAACTTGAATACTTTAGTTTTATAGAGAATGAAAGAAATTTGTGACCCTGATCTCATACTATTAGATGACTTATATGCTAATATAAAAGTAACAATCGACAATTAATAGATCTCCAGGATCTGACACATATCCCACTACGTATGATTCGACGCTCTAACTTGCTTCTACGTGTCTTCAATAACAAAACTGCTGAAAACCAACCACCATGCTAATAAATTCACTGATAACTACTTTTGAACCTCTTAACTTACTATGTCGAGAGCCTTTGGTGTTATTGAGACACCTTCACATCACTTACTTTTTAGACTTAAGAATATCTTAAGTCCCAACATTTGGTGTGAATATGTGTGAGATAGTTGCCACATTTCATGTGAGTAACTCAACTACCACATGAGCATGTTAAATGTCTATCAAAATTCATATCAAATAAATTAGAGTTTAGAATTACAAAGCCAACAAGGCAAGGAAAAACAAAGAATTCCATATCAAATACAAAAGGAAAGAAAAGGAAATAGCCTAAATATGCTTCCAAAGGCTCCTTGCAGCAGAAAAAAGAGAAACCAAACCCCTGATGAAGTTTACATCAGCTATGCAACTCCACTCAACTAAAGTTCCAACAAAGTAATATAGCAACAGCATGCCGAAAACAAACGAAAAGGCTAACAAATTAAGCAGTAAAACAAAAAATAACTAAAACCTCCACCTCTAAGTAACACTGACACTACATCCTTCTCTTTCATTGATTCATTCCACTCGACTTTTCTTCTTCATGTTAGGATTGAAGTCACGCTGACACTGCATCCTTCTCTTTCATTGATTCATTCCACTCGACTTCTCTTCTTTCTGTTAGGATTGAAGTCATCGACAGACTCTTCTTCAGTAGCTTCATTTTCGTCATCTCTACAAACAATGCCTATCAGATCAGGTACTTGATGTAGCTCCAGTTCTTCACCAACCGGTTCATCATATACTAGATAAACTGCAATCTTCTTCACAATGAAACTATTCTCAAAAACAAAGACAACCTCCACTTTGTTACCGGGTTCCATGCTCAATACTATCCTCCGCCCCTCCTCACTAAAATCATCTTCAAGGGAGGCTAATGTCTCTCTCTTATAAAGCTGAATGGTACTCTTTGTGTAATTTTTCACTAACACACTTTTAAGGTGCCCATCGGATGCTATGCCGTCTAGAGTGCAAGTATAGACAACGCACATCATTGTATTCAAGTTACGCTCTTCCACTTGAGGGACTTGAAAGGTTACAGAAGAGGTTTCAGAATGAAAGGTTATCCAATTTGGATAATTATCACCGGGTAGAAAACAAACATCGCTCTCATTGACATTCATGTTCTGTAAAAGTAAAGCTAAGTTAAAAATGCAAGGGTTTAACAATTAATGTCAATTTCTATAAACAAAGTGCATGCAAGAGATGTCACAACTCTACATGCCACCAAAAGCAAAACTCATATTCATGGATTACTTGTAAATCCAATATATATTATAACTAGCATGGAAGATGCATGCTCGTGTTCTCATGGGTCAGAAGTATCTGTTGTAAAATATTTTGTAATGTCAACAAATTACAGCTCATTAAGGCGTGGTTCCAATGATTTACAAGTATTCAAATATGAATGTTCTTGTTGTTGTTAACACTCGCACTTTTTATGCATCACTAAAGGTTTAACAGAAAATTTTACTTATAAAATAACTGACATTTCAGTTATGTGTTAAAAATCCCTCCTCACGTGATGTGATTTTAACATATGTTTATAAATGAGGGTAATCTTTCTTATGAATCGGTTTTGTATGACTAAGTTAAGTCAAACCACAACTCTATGATGGTATCAGAGCCATTTAAAATTAAATTAAATTAAACCATACCAAAAAATAGAGTGTATCTTTAGGGGGAAAAAAAGAGCAAAGACGATAATTCTTCAATACACCCATACATATGTCATGTAAGTTGTCAATGACTGATATCATAAAAAGGGGTGATAGAGAGATTGTCAAACCTGTAAAATTTTCTTTTTCAGAAAATTAGTGACGTGGCAATTCATTCCCATTTGAATTAAAAGAGACTTCAAGCAATGGTTTGATCCTAAAACATGCACTTGACTACTGCTTGATAATTGTGATGTAGTTGCAGTTGATTCCAAATCCTTAGAAACTGTGACACATAAAGCATCCAAAATTATTTTAGCATGTAAAGCAAGTTGATCTTCAGATTTGAAATCCACCCAAAGACTTCGAAGCCTCGGAAGGTAGTTAGAAAAAGTTGATAGTTCTTGAGAACTATCAAGAGATGACATGATAGTAGATGTTTGAAATTAGGAGGGGAGACTATATGTTGGTGACACCCAAGACCAAATTATAGATGGAAACACATCACATGAAAATCTTTCATAGTTCCACAAAGAAATATATCCAATTTCTGCGTATAATATTGCACAAGTTATTAACATTGTCTGAGAATTCTACTTAGCTCATAAATTTGAAATGTAAATTTAGAGTTTTTTTAATCAAATAGTAAAAAATCAACTATTTTTGCCCCCTTCTTTTTGCTATATCAAAGTTTTTGCACAATATTTAGGTGATAAATTATATGTTTGACATGCAGTAGTTGTAGTAGCTTTCATGGTGTACTATCATCCAACTATATTAATTGTTAAATGCTTAAAAAAGTTCCATTATCACAACCAGATTAAAAAATTAATTATTACCGTGAAAGGCTGTGATTTATATATTTAAATTTCAACCAGAAATATGAGAAGTGATAAAATGAAGTGTGAAAAACTAAAATGAAAAATAATACCAGAGTCTTATTCCATTGAAGTTCCACATTACAGTTCTTTAACTCGATGGAAACCAAATTTTCTTGATAGAAGTTTGTAGGTATGTGACTTAATCCATCCCATAACAGCCATCTCAGATTTCTTGAAACATGTTCAAAATCTTCATCAAGTTTTACCTCTGCAAGTTGAAGCAAGTAGAGCCTTTTCATTTTTTGAAATGCTTTGGTGCTAAAAATTCATAACCAAATTAATTTTTAATAGCGCCCCTAGGCCCACACTCTCGGATCCGGTTCTGGAGCCGGAGCCGGTGTCGCTAGGCGGCGAGGGGTGTTTTTTATGAGACAAGTGACATAAGTCTTGGCACCACCACATATGACTATGTGACACTTTATCCTCTTTGCCTCCTTTGGAAAGTACATTGTTCCAAGGGCCTTATAAATGCTATTTAATTTTACTCCACTTCCAATGTGGGACTAAGCATTTATTGTCAATTAACTATATCACCCACTTTGTCATTTTGGAACAACTTTAATGAAAATAAATCTTCATTATTTCCAACAATCCCCCACTTGTTCTAATAATGACAAAATAATAATTCCAGAAATGAGACATAAGGAGTATTAATACAGTTAAGTATCTTTCGATTTTAAACTTAACCTTAGTAAGGATAACACAAGGTTTAATCGGAACATTAGGTAGCAAAGATTTTAAACCATGAATCCATATGAATAGACCGGTGTTACCTTACACACACTCCTTAAAGATTCTTCCTCTGCATAACTCACTTAGCACTTATTTATGGCCATGTGCTATCCTGTTTCATGAATTTTTTATGAGAGAAACTCCAACTCTCACTTTGAGACGGCACCATCTCAGAATTCACATAGGTGAAGTTCATATAGTATCTGTTTCCAATGGATACGTACCCTCGGTATTGAACTTCATTAAGAGTTTAAAATAAAACTCAACCCTCATTTCCAATGTCAACATAATTACGAAATGTTAGACAATTATCCAAATCAACGACTTGTTATTACCCATTGAAAATCTTAAAGTTAATGTTCTGTTAACTTAAGATTGGGTTGCTGCCGTTGTCGGAACTCTTACTCAAGGAGTTTCAACCCCATACCTCTTGAGGTTGTTTTTACTAAGTCTCTGGCCAGTGGCTTAGTAAACGGATCAGCCAAATTATAGCTTGTTCGTATATACGTAAGTGAAATGATTCCATCCTTAATCAGTTTTCTCACGAACGAATGTCTAAGTCCTATATGCCTAGACTTTCCATTATACACTTCGCTAAATGCTCTTGCCAAAGTGGCCTGACTGTCGCAGTGTTCATTACTTTTGAAACATTGTCTTTAGCCAATGGAACTTCCAAAAGAAGATCCCTCAACCACTCTGCCTCTTGACTAGCGGAAGCGAGAGCCACGAACTCTGATTCCATGGTCGAAAGAGTAATGCATGTTTGTTTCTTGCTCTTCCAAGAAATTGCTCCTCCAGCTAGTGTAAATATCCACCCAGTTGTAGATTTATAATCTCCCACATTAGAGATCCAACTTGCATCGGTATATCCTTCTAATATAGCAGGAAACCTACCATAATGAAGGCCAAGATCTTTGGTTTTCAACAAATAACCAAATATCCTCGTGATTGCCTTCCAATGTTCATTACTTGGATTACTAGTAAATCTACTCATTTTACTAACTGCACACGATATATCGGGTCTAGTACATTGCATTAAGTACATAAGACATCCAATCGCACTTGCATATTCTAATTGAGCCACTGCTCTTCCATCATTCTTTTCAAGTTTGATTACATGATCAAATGGAGTAGTTACTTCCTTGAATTTCAGGTGTTTGAACTTATCAAGCATTTTCTCAATATAATGTGTTTGATTAAGTTCATAACCCCCACTATTTTGCTTAACTTTTATTCCTAAAATTGTGTCAACAAGTCCAAGATCTTTCATCTTGAAAGTGGAAGTTAGAAACCTTTTTGTTTCTAAAATTCCATTAAGTTTATTGCTAATTATTAGCATGTCATCAACATAAAGACACAAAAATATTACAGTGTTATTATACACTTTTGTATATAAACACTTGTCACAAGAATTAGGAATAAATCCATTTGACATTATCGTAGAATCAAACTTTTGATGCCATTGTTTTGGTGCTTGTTTTAAGCCATATAGAGATTTGACAAGTTTGCACACCCTTTGTTCATTTTCAGGAAGGACGTATCCTTCTGGTTGTTCCATGTAGATTTCCTCATTGAGGTCTCCGTTTAGGAATGTTGTTTTAACATCCATTTGATGAACAATCAGATCATTCAAAGATGCTAAAGCAAATAACAACCTTATAGTGGTTGTTCTTGCTACAGGTGCATAAGTGTCAAAATAATCTATACCTTCCTTTTGTCTAAATCCTTTTGCCACTAATCCTGCTTTATAAGTGTTTAATGTACCATCACTATGATATTTCTTTTTAAACACCCACTTGCATCCAATGGGTCTTGATCCCTTTGGTAAATCAACAAGTTCCCAAGTGTGGTTGGACATAATTGAATCCATTTCATCTCGGATAGCATCTTTCCAAAAGGAGGAGTCTCTTGAAGCTATTGCTTCCTTATAAGTTTTAGGATCTTCCCCTACTTGAAGAATTGCCGGAATGCTTTTAATAAAATTTGTACTATTTCCTTCAACCAGATAAAATGAAATGGATTGAGAATCAATTTCGTCTGGTCCTAGGTTCTTTATTTTCCGGACTCTTTTGCTTATCCTAGGTTCGGGTTGTGGTTCAATGATTCGAGATGTGCCTTCAAGTTGTATTTCTACAATCCGAGAAGAGTCTTTTTCACAAGATTCTTTATTTATGGCCGACTCTGATTCTTTATCCTTAGTGATAAGTTTTTCAAAGAATTCTACATCCCGGGATTCAACAATAATATTAGACTCTAAATTTAAAAGTCTATATGCTTTGCTATTTTGTGCATATCCTACAAAGGCACATCTTATCCCTCGAGGACCCAACTTGGTTCTCTTAGGATCCATGTTTTTGTAATATGCCACACACCCCCACACCTTAAAATAGCCAATATTTGGTGTCATGCCCTTCCATACCTCATATGGAGAAATTCCAGTTTTCTTTAAGGGAATTCTATTTATTATGTGACAAGCGGATAATAAGGCTTCGCCCCACAAATTGAAAGGTAGTTCGGAATGCAATAACATGACATTCATCATTTCTTGATATGTTCGATTCTTTCTTTCGGCTATGCCATTTTGTTGTGGTGTTCTAGGTGCCGAACATTCATGTATTATACCGTGTTCTTCACAAAATGCATCAAATTCAGTAGAAAAGTATTCACCGCCCCTATCACTCCTAAGAACTTTTATACTTCTACTTAATTGATTTTCCACTTCTGCTTTATAACTCTTAAAGGCATTAAAAGCCTCATCTTTATGCTTTAAGAGATATACATAAGTGTATCTAGAACAATCATCAATAAATGTAATGAAATATCTATTTCCCCCACGGGTCAACATGCCATTAAATTCGCACAAATCTGAATGTACAAGATCAAGCAGATTTGTATTTCTTTCAACACTTTTAAAAGGTTTCTTAATCATTTTTGATTTAACACATAATTCACATTTATTGAAATCATTGATATTACATGATATCAAGCCAAATTTAATTAGTCTCTTCATTGAACTAATACCAATATGTGCTAGTCTATTGTGCCATAAAGTAACTGAATCAAGCATGTAAGCAGAATTAGAAATTTCATTAATCATGTTATCAGTAATACATAGTTTGATCATTCTTTCAGCGGAATATCCTTTTCCAACAAACACACCATTACGGGTCTAAATAAGTTTGCCCGATTCATACACAGATTTAATACCCGGTTTTCCCAATAAATCCCCACTAACAAGATTCCTATTCATGTCTGGGACATGAAGCACATTAACAAGAGTAACTTTCTTTCCAGAAGTGAAGTTGAGTTCGACCGTTCCGGTTCCAACAACTTTGGATCGTACTTCATTTCCCATTTGTACTTCTTGTCCATCATTTGTCTCAGAATATGTTTTGAATGCAGCCCTGTCATATGAGACATGAACCGTGGCACATGTATCATACCACCAGCCTTGGACTTTGCCTTTGATTGCCATAATTTCGCTCACAGTAGCAATTATATCATCATTAGCATTTACTGCATTGATCTCCTTTTTTGATTTATTTTGCCTGCAATCTCGAGCACAATGTCCAGGTTTTCACATCATTGGCTTTGGAAAGACCCATTTTCCCTCTCCTTCGATTCCTCCTCGATTCGAAGATGTTTCTGGATTTTCTCCAAGGAAAAGTCATCAGAACTGTGCAAGTAACTTAGCAATGATTGCACCAACTTGAAACGTTTCAGGAATGTCTATTTTCACCGCTTTGATTTTTTTCACCAGAACTTGCAATTCGTGCACTTGGGGAATTGATTTTTTTCACCAGGACTTGCAATTCGTGCACTTGGGGAAGTATGGACTTGGATCGAAGCGATCCAATTTGACAAGTTCCTGATTCATAACCTTGATGCTTGAAACAGCAGGTGTCAGATCAGGATTCAAGACGTAGTGAACCTTGAGTGCAGTTCCATCGAAGCGATCCGTCTACAAGCCGCCACTAGCGCCTCTACGCCCACGCCCTCGGATCCGGTGTCAACACCGGCGAGAGGTGTTTTGTATGAGACAAGTGACATAAGTCTTAGCACCACCACATATGACTATGTGGCACTTTATCCTCTTTAGCTCCTTTGAAAAGTACATTGTTCCAAGGGCCTTATAAATGCTATTTAATTTTACTCCACTACCAATGTGGGACTAATCATTTATTGTCAATTAACTATATCACCCACTTTGTGATTTTGGAACAACTTTAATGGAAGTTTGTGTAAGAAAATTATACTTGAAGTTTAGTATTACAAACCCTGCTATGTTAGCTGCCTCAAAAGCGCAGCTCTCCAACTCATCACCAACTTCCATGCATGAAAGAATTCCATCTCGTCCATAATTTTTTTCAAAAGACGTTGAAAGCCTTTTCCAAACTGGTCTCTCTGACGACGCACTTCAGAGGGATCTATATGGTAAAACACTGGCACAACTACCTGTCCTAGGGTTCTGTGACACCCCATTATCTTTACCAACTCATCCAAACACCATTGTGAATCGGCATAATTTATGGAAAAAACAATTATAGCAATCTGAGACTGTTGGATTGCTAGTGATAATGACAGTGAAATGTGATCTCCTATTTAAAGGTGATGATCGTCAATAAAAACCTTAATTCCAGCATTCTGAAGAGCAGTATAGAGATGTGAAGTAAAGGTGGCACGAGTATCTTCTCCTCTAAAACTTAAGAACACATCATGGATCTTTGATACAGGTTCACGTTCAGGTTCCGGCTCATGCCACTCAAAAACTAGAACAGAAAAAGAGTCAATAAATGTATGACCTCAAACTAAATTCATGAAATGTGGAATAAAATAAAATAATAAAATAATGTATTCATCACCTTCTTCCATAGTTGGCACGGATTTAGATCGGTTTCTAAATGAAGAACGTCTGTATCGCTGAAAAATCCTTGCGGGTATAGGTTTCCGCCCATAATCTATTTCTAAAAATAAAAAAAAGAGAGAAAAGGAATAAACAAATGTATGGCTTCAAACTAAATTCATGCAACCTATAGTTAAATAGAATAATCAAGTCACCTTTTTCCATAGATGGAAATCCCAACTTTGATGAGGATGAAGAAGAATTTTCATTCTCCATTTTATTGGATCGGAAAATTGTAGAAAACAAAAAGCGCCGGCAAAACCTTTCTAACAACGGGTTTAAAAGCCAAAGCAGCGGTGAATTTCAGAAAAATTAAAAAAGAAAAGATGGAAAGGAAAAGGAAAAGAAATTGTGTGAAGGTTACTTGGGAGTGCATTACAGACAGCTAGTATTTTCTACGAACTTACTTGGGAGTTAAGAGTAATAATTTCCACTCAAACAGCTGGTGACAGTGCATTACAAGACAGCTAGTATTTTCTAAGAACTTAATTGAGAGTTTGGAAGGAAAAGAAAAATGATAAAAATGAGAAGACTTAAGAAAAAAAAAATGATGATTTAAGTGAAGAAAGTTCGAGATCTATTTTTGGACAATTAACTTATATTTTTTAAAGAAAATATCATGTATTTGTTTTTATTTTTATTTATAAACTAGCGTTTAAACGGGTAATCGTCTGTCCACTTTTTTAATGCATATACATAAAAATATATATGATATTTTTTATTTAATATTAATTTTAAAAAAAAGTTAGGTAGAAAGTTATATAAAAAGTTATGCAAGAGATAATAGTAGTAGTTTTAATAGAAATTATTGTGTAAGTTACGTCTAAGTAAGGGTAAAATTGATTAAAAAAAAAAAACTACACCAAAGATAAATTTTGCCTCTATATATGTTATAGATGAATAAAAATATTTGATTTATTTTTAACTATTTTTTACTAATATTTTTATTTAAAAGTTATTAGATTTATATTATCAAGAAAGTTATTATGTGCTTTTTGTTTTAAGAAATTATCAGATAAATATTTTATTTTCCTTCTGTGCATTTTATTTGTATTTTATGTGAGCATCGTGAAATTTGCAAACAAAAATTAGAAAATTGTGATCAATTTATTAAATGATAGCATGAACAATATATATATAGTGTTTGTTAACATAGATCCACTTGTTTTTATGAATGTCTATTTTAACAAGTTTTAACTAAAAATGGTTAGATTCACCATAAGATGCATGTTGCTAAAATAGACATTCATAAAAATAAGTGAATACATTTTAGCAAATCCTTCAAGGGTTTGTTAAAATACATCCACTTGTTTTTATAAATGTCTATTTTAATAAGATTTAATTAAAAGATGGTTAGGTGTACCTTATGTTGCTAAGGTACATGGTTGTAGGTTTTAGATGAGGAATTCTGAATTGGTAGTGTTGATTTCTGATACAGGGACGTGATGGTGGATTTGCAAGGTTAACACTTCAACGCTTAAGTCAGTTCAAAATTTAAGATAAGTGCAGTGAAAAGTGGATATTGGAATATTGTACCTTGAATTTCGTGTGAAGTAACGTTTATACCTTGGGTCATGTGAAGTGGATTGACATAAATTTGGGCCTTAGCGATTTAGCCTTTTGGCCGGACCAGAACAGTTGTCTCCAAGGCTTGTCGGACGCTTAGGGAGTCGGAGAAGTCTTTAGCGATCGTGGTTGGCCCTATATGAAGTTGTTCACTTCAAACCAAAAGTGAGAACGTTTAGAATCAGTTAAAAAGGTAATGGCGAAAAACGCATAAAATGCATCTTCATCATTGAAACATTCTGTTGATTTTTTCTGACAAGTGGCCTAAAGCAACTAGTTAGGGAGTGTCGTTTGTAACATCCTAAACCCCGACTTTTAATATAAAAGAGAAAATAGTACATGTTTAGGAATGTTACTTCACACAAATCATTTATTTCATAAATATATTTTCAAACTCGTAGCGGAAAACAAATAATCCTCAAAGTATCAATAATATAATTAGTCACCAAATAACGATAAATAAATTTTAGCAAGAAACTCCAAAATAAATAACGCGTCCTTCCCCGGTGTTATAGATTAAAGCAGATAAATACCAACTAAGGGCGGTAAATAAAATAAACAAAGACAACCTCCAAGGTCATCTTCCAACTCACAAGCAACTACTCATGCTGAGTACCTGATTGTCTGTACTTCCGAAGAGTACAGACGCGACAACAACAAACAGGGGGTGAGAGTACACTTACGAGTAGTAATGGTAAAATTTAACAATAGGATGACAAATGTATAGAACAATAAGACTAATACACAACACATACACCAATATAAACACACATATCATTCTCAACATATGTAATGTCATATAATGCACCAACTTTATCACCTATATGCATGTGGTATCATGCTTTTGTGGATATCAAAGGTATGTTACTGATTTCTTCCACGGTCTCCAGTCCCTCACTTGAACCGATGATCCCCACCAAATAGATCTGAGACTCGCCTCTGGACCCTCAACTAGACCAACGATCCCACCAAATAGACTAAGGCCATTAAATGGACTGAAGTCCCACCTAACTCTAATGTATATGCATGCATGAAAATGCTAATAGTCAGACAAAATAGTTCACCCAAACAAATATAAACCACCCATAATTATTCACCAAAATTAAGTTCCGAGTATGAACCATATATTACAAATAAAAGACCACCAAAAATAATCATTGTTCTCAATAATATTTCAATTTAATTATTCCAAAATATCATCTATTATTCTCTTTTTATTTTATTTTCAAACAAAAACTATAAATATTTTTTTGTATTCAAAAAAAGAATTTAATTAAGAAAAATATATAATTATCTCCAGTATTATAGAAAGGTCAAAGAAAAGATCTCCAAACTCGAAAAATGACAAAACGATAAAAAAACGTCTAAAATTTTTTAGACTCACCAGACCGCGCCGCCTCTACCCACTGGACTGTCGTCATTGTTGCCTCTATCTGTGTCGCCGCCAATAATGCATATTAACAATTATAAGAATAAATATGTAAAAACAAAAGTACGAAAATGAAGTAAAATTGTGTATTCTTATTGAATTTCAAGATAAAACTATTAGAACACTATAATACTAATTATTTTCTAAGAAGTAATATAAAATAAAATATTTAATGTAAATAGTGAAGTATTAAAACATCTTCAGTTAAACTCTATGAGATTTATAGAAATGATAAAATATTCATTTTAAAAATCGTAATGTGATACAAAATTTATTGAAGTAACTTAAATAAATTATTTTGTCATAAATTTAATTGTTTTTTATAAGAATAAAAAAGTATGGATTATTGAGAAATTATAGATTTTAATATCATTACAGTAATATATATATATATATATATATATATATATATATATATATATATATATATATATATATATATATATATATATATATATATATATATATATATATATATATATATATATATATATATATATATATATATATATATATATATATATATATATATATATATATATATATATATATATATATATATATATATATATATATATATATATATATATATATATATATATATATATATATATATATATATATATATATATATATATATATATATATATATATATATAAATAAATCTGAATGTTATTATAGAAATTACCGTTTTCAACTATTTTTGAAAAATTACTGTTTTTGATAAAAAATTTATCAGTAATTCACGAAATTCATATATTACATGTAATTTCTACAATAATTAAATGAGATTTTTTCAAATCTCATTTGATTGTCCAAATTATCGATATATTTTATTGATCATTAAACAGTGACCAAATAAAATTTTCTCAAATCTCATTTGTTCACAAATAGTAACAGATCCAATGAAAAAAAAATACAGCCAAATCATACATGTGTGACATAAAAACGCTTTGACCAAAAACCAATTTAACTGAACAAAAAAACGCTTGTCGTTCCTCCTTCTTCCTTCTCAAAGCCCCTCTTTTCATCTCTCAGATGCACTGCTTTATGGAATTTGAGATTTTTTTTCTGTCGTGACCTAACTATCACACTAATTTTAGAATTTATAGTTACAAATTCCATTTGGATATTGTTGCGGTGGAAATAGGATACCAAACTATTAATTAATTTGAATCACAATTCTTAATTCACAACCGCTCTTTGATTTATCCGAAGGAAAAGGTCAAAAGAAGAAAAATCTATTTTTGCATTGTAAACAATGCGGGGAGAGACCTAGGTAAGGGGTTGGTTAAATTTAGGGAAGGTACTAACACCCTAAACTTCTGTAGTACTCTACAGGAACCTTTTGTTTAAAGTATGCTTTTTTATTTATTTTATTATCTGTTTGATATATATATTGCACTAAAGATATAGTGACCTAAAAGAGACCTAAGGGTTAGTCCTAAGTTTACTCGGCAAGACGTCGCATCTTGTGCCTACATATCCTTACGGGAATGGAATCAGAGTAATTGTAGTTTCCCTCGAAAGGGAGGTTAGAAACGTCTTGACTGTGGTCAAGGTTTCAAACGGGAGTAAGCATTTCTTAAGGAAGCGCTTACGTGGAGTCTTGAAACTCCTATTTCTATGTTGACTTTGTTATTGAAAATTAGGGTTAAAATTAAGGATTCCACGGCGGAAAACCCTAAATAGAGCATGACGGCTCTTTGACCTAAAAGCTAGGGTAGAGGGCATTTTCGTCCACGGCGGGACGCCTAGGCTAGTTAGGGTTTGAAACGGTCCAAAGGGTTAAGACTATTGACTCGGCGGTCAAACGGCTAGACCTAATTCCCTCGGAAGGTGATTAGACGGTAAAACATGCAAGCAACAGAATTATTACATGGCAGGCAGAAAAAATATGAAAATAGGGAAAGCAGTAAATGAAAGCATCGCGACCACTCGCGTAAATTACAAATTCCCAAAAAAATGCGAAATAAAACCGCAACCATGGCCTCGCATAAATTACATCCATGGAATAAAATAAATTGAATAAATGAAACGGTTAGTAAGCTGAAACGGACAACCTAATGGGGTTAGATGAAACCGAGACGGCTAAGTCAAGAACTTATTATTTCAGATTTTTATTGAAGACGGAGAGTTAATTTTATGATTTAATTGGAGGAGCCACTCAAATTGTTTACGGAAAATTTTGTTTTGATTCCAATAAAGAAACTCGTTTTGGTTTTTATCGACAAAAATGTTTTTAAATTTATTAGTTTTAATTATAGAAAGGTTTTTTTTTACTTATGGAAAAAAAGTTAAGTTTTAAATTGGAAAAAGGAAAAATTAAGTGTTTTTTTATAAAAGAGAAGTTTTAAATAAAAAAAGAAAATAATTAAGTGTCTTTTATAAAAGAGAAAGTTTGTCCTTTAAAATGAATTTTTTGGTTTTTTATTATAAAAAACTTTAGATTAAGTTACGTGAGGGTTTTGATTTAAGAATTAGATTTTAGTTTAAAATCCTAAGTTACCTAATTATTAAATATAAAAACTTTAACAAGATATAAAGCTACTAACCTAATAATGAAATACAGTAAAGAAAAGAAAAATTAGAAAGAAAAATAAAGATAAATGGAACGGATAAATAGGAAAGGTTGTTTCCAGTTATGACTTCATTGCTGCTTCTAGGTTTCATTTTATCTTCTCCTTCCCCAAATGCATACCGGCGGCCATGGGTGACCAAAACGCGAGCTTCCGTCCGTCTCCGCTTTCGGCTTGCATGTTAGATCCGCCTCATTCTCTGTCCCTGAAACACGGAAAAAAAACCACAAATGATTAATCAATTGCTCACCCTTCGGGGTTCGGAGTGGTTCGTAGTAAGCTTTGTCGAAAAAGGGTCGATGATGCTCCGACTGAGGCCGAGAAGCTTGGCCGGTGTGGATGCTTCAATGGCGTCCGTCGCCGCTTCGATTTGGTTGCATTGCTTCTGATTTCTCTCTTCTGATGACCACTGATGATGGATGATGATGAGGCTCTCTAAGCTTCTGAATCAGCCGTTGACTT
Organism: Lathyrus sativus; assembly: GCA_963859935.3. Taxonomy (NCBI): domain Eukaryota; kingdom Viridiplantae; phylum Streptophyta; class Magnoliopsida; order Fabales; family Fabaceae; genus Lathyrus; species Lathyrus sativus. The sequence continues at coordinate 612,544,042 of OZ012735.1, read as the reverse complement.
TGTTTTCTTTTGATGAGCTTTGAACTCGTTTGGAGGTGATGATGAAGGTTTCTGAACCTCCTTCTCGGACTCTGGCGGCGCCGTTTTATTTCGTCTAAGGTTCGGTAATGTACTTCTTCTTCGTCGCTGCCGTCTTTTTTTTCTAGGGTTCTTGGAACTCTCATGAACTATTTATATTCTTTTATGAATTGATTTGTGGGCCTTTGTGAACTCATTTCCGGAAGGTCGTTACTTACATTTTGCTCGGTTTGTTGGATTGTTTGCTGAGATATTCACGGAGGAAAAATTGCGTTTTGCATGGGCTTGTTTGACTTGGCCGGGTTTTCTGAACTGTTTTGGATTTTTCGGAATTGTTTTATGAACTGGTTCGATTTAATTGACTCGTTTGAATTGGTTTCGGAACTGTTCTCTCTGATTTTTCGGAATTGGTTTGAAGCATTAAGCAAAGAATAACATCCAAGCTTCTGAAGTCTTTCCTTCGTGACAGAATCGAACGGAATTTTCGGAATCCGTAGAAAATATACAAGGTAAAACCAGCTGTATGCCAAAATAAATGGACTTTAATGGGAAATGCCCTAATAAGCTTTCTCGAGAGAGAATTGCCACTTATCGTTGGAAGGGACTTATATGTCAAACTGGATAAGCTCTCCAATAAAGAGACTGCTGCTTATCTGTGGGTAATAGATTGATTGATAAGATAAACTTCTTCATACTTCAAGATCTGGTGCCTTGAAGACGATAAACTTCTTCATACTTCAAGATCTGGTGCCTTGAAGACGATAAAATTCTTCTTTTACTAAAGGGTAAACTGAACATCCTCATACTTCAAGATTCACACTCTTCTGCTCCTTCTTTTACTAAAGGGTAAAATGAACCTCTTCACTTTCAAGGTTTGTTGCTCCATGAATATGATTCGGCTCCTTCTTTTACTAAAGGGTAAAATGAACTTCTTCACTTTCAAGGTTTGTTGCTCCCTGAATATGATTCATCTCCTTCTTTTACTAAAGGGTAAAATGAACTTCTTCACTTTCAAGGTTTGTTGCTCCCTGAATATGATTCAGCTCCTTCTTTTACTAAAGGGTAAAATGAACTTCTTCACTTTCAAGGTTTGTTGCTCCCTGAATATGATTCAACTCCTTCTTTTACTAAAGGGTAAACTGAACTTCCTCATTTTCAAGGTTTGTTGCTCCCTGAATATGATTCAGCTCCTTCTTTTACTAAAGGGTAAAATGAACTTCCTCATTTTCAAGGTTTGTTGCTCCCTGAATATGATTCAGCTCCAAACCCCCCCTTTCTTCAAAACGATACGGAAAATGGAAACCAAGTTGCTCGACGGAGATGGTCATTTACTGTAAGTCATAACGAAGATAGGATCAGCTTCTCAGGTGAGTAATACCGCTTATTTGTAAGAGTGACAATGATTCGGGTGAGAACTGCTTGTAGAGGTGGTGACAGGTAATGTAAATTGTAAAGAAAGTCGTGATGATGGCAAACATCGAGATCACTGCGGGTAATGTAAATTGTAAAGAAAGTCGTGATGATGGCAAACATCGAGACCACTAAGTAGTAACAGCTAATGTAAATTGTCAAGAAAATTGTGATGCGTAATATAATTTGTAAAGAAGGTTGTGTAAGATGTACTGATAGATTTCCCAGGCGAGAATTATCGTATATCCGCAAAGGATTGTAACGACTTTTCTTGAAAGATAGTGCAAAATAAACGCACATCCAGGTATGCTCGGTAACTGACAGGACCGAAGTTCGACCTAGAATTGGGTTAGAAAGAACTGACAAACAAGACTCCATCGAGGAAACAAACTCGAATGGGAACTACCTTATCCTAGCGGGAAAAGGTAACAGAAATAACCATCGTCCACGAGGATTGAACTCGGTGGGGAAACTGGAACACACAAGTATTTTATGCCTAGGGCTGACGATCTACTTGGAGAGAGAGGACAGACCCTAGTTATTCGGAGGTAATGACGACGGAAGACGACAAAGCAACCATGAAAATGCGTATGTCGATGTGTATGAAAATGTCATGTAATTAGTATGCTATGCTTATGCTCACAGCAGATGAGAGAGGAGACATGAGATGAAATACACATCTCAACAGGAATACCCGGAGACCTCTGCAACAGTACCTTTCTCCAGGGATCGGAAAGACTGATGGTAGAACCAAATATGGCTTCAAAGTTCTAACTCTCTGGGGAGAAAATAATCGACTTGGGGATACCATATCATGACTTCCTCATGGGGATACAATACGACCTCATTGGAGAGTACGATATCATGACTTCACTGGAGGGATTGCTATCATGCATCATAATCAACCGAAGAAAATCTTGGGATCAGAGACTTCCGGGGATAAAATAAAGATCTGCTACATGGGGAAGACGTAGAACTGGGCAGCTTTATGAAGATAGTGTAGAGACTTCCTGGGAATAATACCTCGGCTTTCTGGGGAAAAGGTACCTCCGACTGGGGATAAAATATATAAATTTCCCGGGGAGAACTCATCAGACTTACTGGGGAGAATTCACCCTACATCCCTGGGGAAAGACATTTGACTTCTTGGTGAGAACATTTTGTGGAATGCTTCCCGAGGAAAATAACACAACTTCACTGAGGGGCTGATGATCCCACTGTGAATGGGCCTTCGAGAACATGGATCATTTGGAGGATATCGGGAAGCCTCTGCAGCATTGGGAGTCACTGGAGATTTATCGGATGAATCCAAAGTGTTGTCAGCTTAGAGTCTCACTGGGGACTATCACTAGGAGGATGCTGGTAAGATCTTCCCTGTCCTGAGATTCATTGGCTCAGTCCAAAGTATTGTCGGCTTATAGTCTCGCTGGGGACTGTCATTGGCGAAGGTCTAGACATATTTCTGCAACGATGAGATTTACTGGGGAATGAAGACCGTCAGGAGTAAGATCCATCAGGTACATGAAGAATGTCATGACACAAGCTAGTTTTGATCTCCATGGACTTGGTAATAGTCGCCATTTTGAAAAACATGATGCCCCAGAGTATCTGCTTCATGAGGAAAAGTCATCTCCAGAGGATTTTGCAGAGAACATGGAGTCTAATTGCCCCCATTGTTTTCAAACTCTTGGAGAGATTTGGTCGGATCTCGACATAACTGGCTCAGATTGACGGTGTTAGGACTAAGTCTTCAAGAAGTAGCTATTAAGAGAGTCAGTCTTGCATCCATAAATGACTTAGAAACCACCTGCCCCTGTCTAGCAGGATCTTCAAACTCCATTGATTATGTCTATATATAAGTTTTTAAGACATCAGGCAACATTAACACGCATGAAATACTAATTCTGAAACTATCAATGCAACATGTATATTTGTCTTGAAATTTTTTGTTTGTTTTTATTTTAAAAAGATATCGCAATAACCTGTGACTGAAACACTAGCTAGGATATGAGTTTAATTTATAATGCCAATATTAATTTGAGCATAGCTCATAGGAGTCAGGAAACATTATCTTGTCGAGTGAGCTTTCAAAGAAAATCCTACTTCAATTAGGTCTTTTAATGGTTGTATTGTGGCTTGATTCACGGTTTAAGAAACAAAGGATAAAGGCTCAAAGTTATTTGTACCCACCCATTCTTCGTGATGTTCTCCAATCCTAATTCAGTCAATTGGATACGAGCACTCATATCTCAATCGAATTTGATATGGTCGAGAACTCCTCAAGGCTTTGGACATGGCAATCACTCACCTACGTTCTTTTGGTGTTTGGTCACACGACTTTGCTCTTTATTAGGGATTCTTTATTGTAATCCCTTGTTTTTTTTTATTCCCTAACTTTTTCCTGGACGACGCTTTTTGGATTTGACATTGGACTCCAGCGGGGTGCCCCAGTTTTGCCTAAGTCTCCTTCATAAATTTTGACTTAGCGGGCTCTTATATATTTTTTTGAACGAGTCGTGTGACCCTTTTGAAGGCTTGTGACTGCCCCGCTCTTTAAGTAGTCGGGGGATATTTTGACTTTTTAAGACGTTAGGGATAGATTCTCGAAGGTTCGCTCCTCCTTCTTGAAGGTCTAAGCGCTCGATCAGCTTAACTGAAAACTACCCTGCCCTAGGTTAAGATGAGGGTTTTTACTTGGAAACGAAAAAAAAACTCCTACTTCCAGGCTCAAAGGGGGTAAAGAGGGATTACCATCCTTATGTCTCCATTGTTTAGGATTTGAAACAATGCCTTACATTATTAGCAGGTTTCAACCAAAAGCATACGACAAGAGATCCGATGTTTTTGGTTCATCCTCCTCCTCCCAATTCTCTATCAAAGCCAGAGATTGGGCAAAGTTGGCATTATAAGTTCATGAAAAATATTTTTAATGAGTGAAACGAATGGATTTATTCAAGACAAACATATATTGCATTAATTAATCAAAATAAACAAGTTCGTACATGCTAATTATGCTTAATCCACAAAACAAAATATAAATAAACAAAATGAACTATATGACAAGTCCTTCAACAGACGCTTATGAAGTCTTTGTGTTCAAGGCTAGCACAGTAGTAGTGTCTTCTGGCGGAGCTTCAATGAAATGGTGAGTATGATCACTACGAGTCGTCTTGCTTGCCCCAACTATATCTGTCACTACTTCATTATCATTCTGCAAATCTTCATTCATAATAACTTTCCCAGATTCTTTGTCGATCGTGGTCATGTTATCTTGAGGAATGCTGAAATGACACGGCCTAGGCTTCTGAATAACTACCGGCTTCGGCAGATTCACAAGAGAAGTAACTGGCCGAGACATGTTGAAAACCATGAGAGGAGTCCTGACCTTTGGCTGAGGATCATCGAAAGATAATATCTTCTGTTCCAACAAACCTCTGACAATATCCTGCAGAGCATAAAAATTTTCCAAATCATGTCCGGGCGCCCCCTCATGAAATAAACAATGAGCGACGGCAGCGTAATTGGAAGGCAAAGGATTACGAGGTGGACCCATTGCTCGGGTAATAACTAGACCTCGTTGCACTAAGAAAGGATACAACTCATTGAGTGTCATCGGAATCGGCGGACAAGGCTTGTATTGCCTCCTAGTCGGAGCATTTTGGCGAGGCGTTCGGTCCTCTGATGGTTGATTGGCAGAAGCATTGGGCGCTTGCTGACAGTTGATAGGAGTTTGTGCAAACTGATAAACAAGAGATTTTTGATATACCGGATGCTGATAGACCGGAGCCGGTTGCACAGGCCGATAGGTAGGAAACTGCTGACTGAAGAGAGGTGCAATAGTAGCCACATAGGTTGTTGAGCATACTGAACCGGATAACCTTGAACATAATTCTGCTGATGTTGCCAAGGTGGATGAGCAGCCATTTTACGATTGTACCCGTGTGAGGGACTCTTCTGGTGTGTAGCTCTTTTAGGATGATCGAAATTCAGAGTTTTTCACTTTAGAGGACCACCTTGCTGAATTGGTTGAGCAAAAGTAGGAGGCACCAAACTGGATTGACGACTCTGAAGAGGTATATTCTCGGCAGTAACAACTGGTTGAGGGTCTGCCCCAGTATTAGTAGTCTCAGAGGCAACAGTAGGCCGACTATCCATCCTTGCATTAAAAGCCTGTAGCATCTCCATAATCTGCCCCACACTTCCTCGAAGATCCTCGAGTTCATGGTTGACACGGTCGATCTCTTGATTATATTTTTCCATCCTTTTTCAAGCTTGGGCTCTAGTATTGTACTGATGCGGAGGACCCAGGATGACGAAACTGGAAGACGAGAGAACCTCGAATGAGAAACCGGGAGACACATGTAATGCAAGATATGATGCAAAAATGCATAATGCGAATGAAATGATTTCATGGAATTCAAATATTTACGAATATTGCGGGCTACTGAAAGAATTTTATTTATTGATTTGGAAATGGATTACAAATAAATATTCTTAAAAGACAAGTCTTGACAAAAATAGCTAAATAAAAGCTAATAAAGACCCTAAGGAAGCATTATCCACAACTTCGACGAATATGCGGAGAGTCGGAGGAAAATAAATCCTCGTAGATTCTTCTCTTGTAGGAAAGTACCCCTTTATTCTTTGCCCGAAGCTACTTTTGAAGTTCGGCATTCTCACCTTTATTAGTCATATTATCCTTAATGTCAGATACCACTAAGCATATGGCTCTAGCAATGTCTTGATTTTTTAGGATTTTCCTCTAAGACAAGGAAAGGAGATCCATTCAAAATAGGTGACCCCACCAATTGAGAGTATTCCTCCAAAGTAGGAAATAACTGATGATCCGGGAATGGGAAACAAAGATAATTCGGATCCTAGAATTGTATCAAAGTAGAAAGAAGTCCTTCGTCTACTTGAAGTTTCAACAAAAATAACAACTTTCCATATTTGTTTCGGAATCCTTCCTGATCTTGAACCAAAACTCCTAACTTCCTTAGGTCATCCAATTTAAGACCCTTAAAAGAATATTTCAAAGTATTTTTTTCTATTGTAATCCATGGTATCTTGCAATATTCATAAATGAGGTTTGAATTCTATGAAATGTAATGCAATGTGATGCTTTGTAGATGCAATGCACATATACAAAGTCCTAGGTTAAAGGTAGGTGCAAGGAATTAAGGTCTACCTGTCATACCCCAAATTTGTCCTACCTCGGCATTTAATGAATGTCTTACTGCCACATGACTTCTGGCCATGATTCTCTAAGACTTCGTTTATAAAGACTTTATGTGTACTCATTGTGGTAATAATCCCTGACAATTTATGCTGAATTCTTTTGGGAGGAGTGTAACACCCTTTCTACCCCAACACATAATAAGGAAAAATAACACGTAAAATCAGAGTGAATAAATAAATCTCATTAAAAATGCCACGAAAGGGCAAACATTTCTCAAAGTCAACAAAACATGTCACTGCTCCGTAACATACGGGTTTTCTCAAAGTACATCAAAACATCATAAAGAGCGGAACTTAAAATATAACTCAACGTTTTTCTCATAAGAGAAAGTTAGCAAAATAACTCAACGGTATACAATCAACTCAAGGAACCCAACCCGATGTTATATATCAGAGCAAGACCCTCTAGGCTGACCAAAAGACTAAAATACTCAAAAACTTCAAAAGTACTCCTCAACGGCGTCCACAGCTAAACTGCATCATCTGCACGTTACCCACGTGGAGGTAACATTCAAACAGGCAGGGTGAGTAAAACAATTCATAATAATCAATGTATAACAATTAATGCATAAACGACGTCATATTTATATTCAACACATTGATATTCCCCAAATATGCTCAAAGGCTACAACGTCATAATTTATACAAAAAGACTCATAAATGCAATGCGACACTACTCAATGCATGTGGTACCAATCATCACAGCTCGATGGACACTAGGCCATCAACCCTCCATAGATCCCCATCAGTAGGATCGGAGCACGTCACAACACTTCACATCCACACAATGGGATTGGAGTCATAATAATCGAGGTCCTGAACCGAAGTCCGGATGCAAATGAATGTATGATGCACACGTCACAATAATAATCCTCACAATACAGCATAAGGTGCATCATCATTCATCATATTATCACATAATTCATTATTCATCATGTTACCACATAGTTCATCATTCCTCATATTATTTCATTATATTAATTCAATAAATACATCATAGAAATCATCTTAACATCATGTACATCTCACGCAAAACCCACCGTCATAATCACAACAACCCATCACAGAAATCACAGAAGCAAAACATCAAGACATCATTGAACCAGAACATGATTCGTTACTAAAACATATACACCATTGACTTCTCAAACATAATTAGATATAAAAATATTGGGAAAAAATTACATTATCTATCCTATGCTATAGCTCTGTTCATTAGCTTTTCAACGCTTCGAACGGGGGTCAAAACATACTTACGGATCCAAAGTTACGTCCAAAACAATTTCGACCGAAAACATGAACAGTCGTGACGGACAGAAAGACGCTGTTACGCTCCAGAACTGATTTTTACTCAATTATTCTTACGAATCACTCACTCAACGTACCCAAAATATCACTAAAATATTCCTAAGGTTATACAACAATAACAGCACAACTTCTATGGTTTATTAGGCTCATCTGACAACATTTGCAACGCCTAAAACACTATTTCCTGCAATTACTCTGAGTACTTCAGAGTTACTCACATATGAACATTCCTATTCCTACAGGGTCAAACATATCACAATCCAAGGTTTTGGCGGCAAAAATCATTATTTCTCATCTCTACACTCAAAGGGTCAAGAATACTAACCACTAACCTCCAGGGTCTATAGTCAATTTCCTTACAATTGCTCCGAAGACATCGTAATTTCAAATATCAATTATTCTATCCCATATGGGCAGACATATACCGATCTAAGGTTTTGGCCACAAAGGCCTAAGGTTTCCTTTCTCATATCAATATTCAGTGATACATACCATTAGCCATACTCTCAAAGTCTTATCATTATTTTCCCTAATTTTCCCAATTCAACCCAAAATACCTTAAATCATACACTAACCATAAACACATCTAAATGCATACATAGAAAACTATGAAAAGCAATACTCCCCATACCTTAGTCGAATCTGCAGCTTTTCACGATCACTTGGGATTTCTGCTTCCGACCTTTCTTCAGAGCTCTGGCCACAATTCCACTGTTAACACAAAATGAATTTCCTTTTCCTTCCAGAATTCTATTTTGTTAAATCTCACAATTTGAGCTTTTCCCATAATATCCTCACTAACTCCTACAATCGCCCAAATTGCCCTTATTTCCCTTATTTCAATTTAATTAATAATAATACTAATAAATTAATATTATATGCTATTAATTAAATAAATACCCAAAAATGCACATTTTCTTAATAATTCACCAACCACCTGAAAATCACCGAAAACGAATATTCTTAATTAAATAATTAATTAAAATACTCCAATTAAATTTGGGGTGTTACAAGGAGCGCGCCTCCAGCCCCTTTACCCAAACTCATGTGTGTCCTCGTTCTCACGATCAGACAGACATGATATGATCAATAACATAAAGTACATGGTTAGGTCTATCTTGCCACACAGTTTTAGGAAATTTACACCCTATTTCAACTTGATTACAAACTTCTCCTTAAATGTTGTTTAAGCCTCACACTGCAAGTTGCTTATTATGGTCTGCACTTAATTCAAGTTAATTCAAAGATACTTCACATGATGCTTATGGACACGGTCGATTTAGCCTCAGACTTTGTTCGAATTGATTGCAAGCGTCAAGCTATATTTGGATTCTAAATCGGTTTGCAACAAACTTAGATTTAGCTTGCAAATTTTCAAGTCATAATTGGATTACAATTTGGATGCAATTAATCTAGAATATATTTCGATTCGTTTCAAGACATAATCAATTGGTTTCAAGTAGCATTGAACCATATTTTATGATTGGTACTAAAGTAGCGCGGTAGACATAGCCAAAGTTAGATCAATCTCATTTCAAGAAGTTCATAATATACGTAGCATATAAGTGATCAAGTTGTTAAGTGGTTTCGAGTTGTGTTTAATGCCTCTCAATTCGCGTTTTAAGGCCATGATTGTAGTACACCCTCCAAACCATACCAAATTTTATTGCAATTATGATGGAGTCCAAGAGCAACTCATGGTTGGCTGTAGCATACTTGGCTTCGAGATGTTTCAAAATAATTTAGTTTGCTACAAGAAATGCTAAGGTGTAAGCAATGCTATTTATATAGTTTTGAGTCATGGTAGTTTCAAAGCACGCTTGGAAGTCTTGGCAAATCATAATGTTTTCTGCTGGTCCAAGCGTAACAGTTGTTGCTGCACTCATAAACCACGCAATAGTAATAACAACCTTAGTATATTCAAAAGTAATAGGAGTTTTCCCAAACAGAGTTCATTCTTTAATTCGGCCAAATATTCAAGATACAAAAGAGCAGCTTGTACATTTCCGAATAAAATAAGTTGGTGGAACCAAGAAAACTCATGAATAAAAAGAAGAACTCAAACAGACAGGTTTTTTTAGGACAAAGGGGTACAGATGATAAATCCTATGTCTATGTTGTTAGGAGGACATCTCTCTTGCAGTAGCTGCAGCAAGACATTCAACTCTGAAACAGGATTAACTCAGCACACTAAAGCCAAGCATGATGCCCAATCCTGCTAGCGTGTTGCACAGACTCAGTTCAGTCATACCAAGATGAAGAATGTACATGAAAATTGGTGTAAAACACAGAGAGATTAACAGAATTCACTCAGAAAATGCTATCCTACACTCCAATATTCCCTGTATAAATTATGTCTTTTTTCACGTTTGGAAGGCGTTGACTTCGAGCTCCTCATTCTCTCTTCATCTTCATTATCAATTCAATAATTTCCTGCAAGAGAATCAGAGGAAAACACCATTATCACCAAAACTTTTCCTTGTGAGCTAGTTTAACATATATATTAGTGTGGCAGCACAATCCTCAATTCATCAAGATTTGATTTGAGTTAGTGAAGCTACGAGATGGTTACCAAAGAGAATTCCAACTCCTCGACTCAATCAATCATGTCATTGCGAAAATGTCGCTATATCAAGGAGTACTACTACGTGAAGAAAGTGGAGAAGTTGTTGTGGAAATACGGATTGAATTAAGTAAGCCATGAGGAATCATTTCACAAACCATACACTTGAGTCACTCACTGTTTGCAAGCCAGACCACAATTCTCGCACCACGTCAAAGGTGCTGGCAGCGCAAACCTGCATTGATGACAACCATCCATTAATCACAAACTCAATCGTCAAAGATAATATTCAAGTTAAGTCTACAAAATCTGAGCTGACTCTGTTTTAAATTTGTCCATTCTGTCGATACCGAACTGGGGTGAGTGTTGGATTGAGCTGGTGAATCTGATGAAGTTAGTCTGTGCAAAAGAGAGTAGAATATGTTGGCTCAAGTTGAGCTACCCAGGTCTCTTTCTTTAGCAAGCCACAGACACAATACGAAGATTAAGCGCCAGTTTATCATAATGGTTGATTTGCTTGAGGCTTTGCTCGCCTGCAGCTGAATCCTTGTAACTGAACCAATGAAAACAAGGATCAAATACATGGTATGGCATAAGAATTTCAGTGACCACATAATAATGATCATAGAAGGTCTTGTTGTTTTTACCCTGATACTTTGGTAGAAAATTGACAAAGAGAAGTTGGCCTCTGTCCTAATCCCTCAAAACCGATGAGTTACACGACGGCGGACAAAATTCTTGTTTTGGCGCAGGTGTGCATCTTTCCTTCAACATATTTTACATAAGAACGAGTGCCAACAAAAGCAGTTTGAAAGCAACACAAAACAATGACAATTCACCTTCATGGAGTATCAAAATGCTGCTTCACCAGAATGAGAAAATAGTCTTCATCGAGAAGCCACGAAGCTATATACTTCGACAAAATTCCGGCTTGCAAGTCACGCACACCATTTACACCAAACTCTCCTACAGAGGAAAAGCTGACATCTCCTAAAGAGAGTTCTTGAAGAAACAAAAGGCATGACATCTTTGTTAAATGGCATTTTCCTGCAAAAAGAACCAATAAACATTACAAGGTTGTATAGTTGGAAACAAAAGCAGCGCAAGTCAAAATGATTCTTTCGTGACGGTAAAATAACCTGTTTCACTGTTAAAATTCTCAGTAAAAACTCAGGATAAAAAATAGGTATTTCCAGAAACTGCTAACAGACAAAAATCATAAGAAAGGAGTCCGAAATCATACGATTTCTACTCCTATTACCAAAAAGCAACCCTAATTTCACCCCTATATAAACGCATACTGTTCATCCCAAGAGGGGGGGCGGCAGCGGAGACACAGAAGAAAAAAAAACCTAATGTTACCCTGCCAAAATCAATCTCTAAACCCTTACTAAAGCTCGAAATCCTGAAAAGCTTCTTAGAGTTTCACACTAAAACTCTAAGATAATGAGCTTGGCTACTTAATACACTCTTAGAACGCAACATCTTCGGTGAAGAGGGTCAAAGAATGGCGAAGTAAAACAACACATTCGCATACAAAAAGAAAGTTCAGAAATAATACCTCTAGGTTAGTGTGAAATAAAACTTTATTGAGAAACTCCCTTGATGAATGCTCTTTCCACCTCATTTCTTGTGATGATTGATGGCTTGCTACTGATAATATGAACCTTTAATTTCTGAAATGTCTTGAATAATGTTTGTTGATCTTGATATGAAAACATGTTAACCTGGTGTATATGTTTAAAAACTTTGATTCACTTCTAGGTTGTGCTTCTCGGTTCTGGGGTTTAAAAATCAGGGTTAGGAATTTGCAATTTGGATTAGGTTTGGGTTTGCAGAAATGAGAGACAAAGGGTTTGTTTTGTTGCAGAAGAAAGATCGGGTTTTGTGAGTAGAAGAAGAGGGATTAGGTTTGCGTTTTTAGAAGAAGTTTAGGGATTTAGAATGCAAGTCGTTCACATTTGTTTTCAGAATTTGATAACACGAAATCGTATAGATATTTTCATGCATAATTCAACTAAAAGCTAACCGTTTTCGATCCGATTTTGGGTTATTTCCATGTATTTGTCTGATGTTTTTGCAGGTATTCAACGATCACGTCTAAACAAGGCAACATGAAGAAAAGAAGCAATCCCATATGAAATATGGACAAAAAAGGAGTGAAAACACAATGAAAAGCGCAGCAGACAGTTTTTGCTGATGTGACGACCGTCACAGATGCACGACGACCGTCACACGGGTGACGACCGTCACACCTTGTGACGACCGTCATGCAGGCAAAAACGCCCCACTCAGATTACACGTCAAAAGAGCAGTTCCAATTCCCATTAAATGGTCCACTACTCCCTAAATTATCTGCCTCAAGGTCCATCATCCTCAGAGGTAACCGTTGGAATTCCACCTCTATAAAAAGGGAAGCAGGGGACTTCAAAAAGGGAGCTGCATTCATACCACGAAGTGCTGCCAAATTTACTTTCCAGCAAATTTACTTTCAGTTATTATTTGTATCCATTTCTCCAGTTTCATTTGTATCCCTTTCCTTTATTTCCCTTTCCATTCTACTCATTCCCATTTCCGCTCTTCTGTAATTGTTACTACACTATACGATCGAATTGGAACTAAAGATAGAATCCTGTCAACATCTGTGGAGGATCTGCCCAAAGGCCAATTGGCATTATTTACAGGTTTTCATTTTGATCGACTTCTATTTTATCATAATGCAATTTATTATTTATTATTATTATTTATGTTTTGCTTTTCTAAATTCCATGTCTAGCTAAACTTAGGTAATCGATATGTAGTAATAATTCGAATGGGACTTGATAACTCTTGTTTGAAAACTTTCTTTTCACAAAAATAACTTATGGTCTAAGTGTTTAAAATTGATTTACGAAATAAACTTCGTCGCGAAAGAGAGAACTTATTTTAAAGTAGTTTTGCCACGAAAGTGGGAAATTAATTAAGATACGAACCAACAAGCGAAAGCTGCGGTAAGGTCAGATAGCAAACACTAGGCATTTGTTTTAATAACAGCGAAAGCACTTTAAAACGAATTAGAACTTAGAGATTTCCAAAAAGTAATTTAAACCCCGAACGGAACACGAAAGTGTACGTTAGGCCCTTAGGATTATGATTAGCGTCAATAACCATTGTGAGACGAGAGTCTTCAAATCTCCATTTTCTGCTTAAATAAACTGTGAAAACTATTTCATACACCAGTCACTTATCAAGTCCCTGAAGAACATAATTACTATGTATCGATTTAATTAATTAAAAATCCAAACAGTAATCTTAGTTCCCCTTTTAGTGACAACCTTATTCCCTTAAAAAATATTCTACCTAGCTAAACATAGTAACTCCCGAGAACACTAGTTTGATTACGAGTCCCTGTGGGATCGATATCTTTTATTACTACGCGATAGACTGTGCACTTGCAGTTAGTTGTATTAGACATAGAAAGTCGCGATCAGAATTAATAATGGTGAGAAGAACAGATTCATGATAAGGGAGAGTTTTATTAATTTAAATGCTTCAGCTCATAGCTTTAATAGGATATTAATGATTTGTCTCACTATCCCATGTTGACAGCACACGAAAGTTATTGACGTGTTGTTTTCCCATAGTGTTCTTATCCTTTATGATTAATTTGTATTGACAAGCATGATAGTTGCTTTAATGTTGACTGTTAAGATCCCATATAGTTTTTCAATGTTCTCTTTTCCTTCCATACGTGCAACGACTAGGGATAAGAAGTTCAACTTCTTTAATTTCGTGTGGGCTGCAGGGGGCGAATGGGCCATTAGAGACCCCGGCCCATCATCATTTTTTTATAGTTTTTGTGGTAGTTAGTAAGATATAGGGCCATTGGGCCAGTGTTGTTTAATTTTGGTTAGGTTAATTAAATCTAGAAAGGTTAAGTTTAGGAAAATAATTGCATATAATTCAAATTTAATTAATTATGTTAATGACCAATCATAATATTATATCTAAATTATGCTATTTGATTGGTTTATTTTTATTAATTAACTAAATAAGAGAAGTAATTTATTGGAGTATTTTATTATTAATTACCTCAAGTCAATTTATGATATTCTTAATTAAGTCTTAAATAATCTTTTTTTCTATTTTTAAATTAGAGATATTTAGTATTACCTTAATAAATTCCACGAAAGTAGTGGGCTCTTGGAGTCTAGCACTCCTTGGATCCTTAAGCGACCGCTCTCGAGGTGCACGCTTTGAGTTGTGGTCGTTTCGTCTTTCATCCCTAAAACACCCCAACCTTGTTTAAACCTTTCAAAGTAGGCAAACCCTATTTCGAGTGATACGCCTACCCTAGTTTAACCCATCTATGCAAACTTATTCAAACCATTTTTCTTAATTAAATTACGAAAGTGTCGAGTTCTTGGAGTCATGCATTCCTTGAATTCGAGAGTGACAACTATTGAGGTGTACACCTCAGTTAGCGTGTCATTCGAACTTTCGTTCCTAAAACACCTCTTCTAATTACTTGGACGAATATTCACTGTCCAACAAATATATTTCATAATTAATGGAATGAAAAAGATGTCGTTGGGATCTAGCATTCCAACGATATCCCGACTAATTGGTTGCGAGACTGACGTCTCGCTTATCGAATAGTCGTCATTCCTCCTAAACATACAACCCGTCTAACCTCGTTTCTCACCCTCGTGTGATTGAATATAAATTTCCTTCAATTCAAACTCTTTCGCGTCTAAACCGTCCATCAAACACAACTTTCGAAATTGAATGAAAAAGGTATCGTTGGAATCTAGCATTCCAGTAATATCTCGACTAATTGATTGCGAGGCCAACGTCTCGTTTATCGAATAGCCGTCATTCTCCGTCAAAATACCTAACCAAACTCCCCTTTCTCGCTCCCGCGTGATCGAAACCCTAAATACCTATTCAAACCATTTCAACTCTTTTCTCGCCCCCGTGCGATTGAAACTTTCTCAAACACTAACTTCCTCACCCTCGTGCGATTTCCGACTGAAATACACCTTTTACCAAGAACATTGTTTAGTCCTTTCTTCCGCGCATAACAAACTCGTGCTTCAGCCTCCCCTAGCGAGCAGACAAGCCAACGTTTAGCAGTTAGAGTATGACCTAAACTCTCGTTCATTTTCAAACCCTTTTACCGTAGTTAGCCGAACTACGGCTGCTCTGATTTCTCACATCCGTTGAGAATACGTAGGCATAGGATTACGATGATCCTAGCGAGCACTTTTCCATTTTTCCTTCTTTCTCACCTTTAGGTTCCCACACCTTCTACCAAGAACATTGTTTAGTCCTTTCTTCCGCGCATATGAACTCGTGCTTCAGCCTCCCCTAGCGAGCAGACAAGCCAACGTTTAGCAGTTAGAATGCGACCTAAACACTCGTTCGTTCCCATACCAAACCTTTTTACCGTAGTTAGCCGAACTACGGGTGCTCTGATTTCTCACATCCGTTGAGAATACGTAGGCACAAGATTGCAATGATCTTGGCGAGCACAATCCTCCCTTTTCCCGTAGTTCACGAACTACGAATGCTCTGATTTTCCACTTCTTACAAGTGAAGATACGTAGGCACAAGGACCCCAATCCTTGGCGAGCACCCTATCTTAAAACCACCCATTTCCCCCTATAGAAGAAATCTTAGAAGAAAACAAACAAGCGTGGCTAACTTTACTCTCGAATCGAATCAAGAGGTTCTCGTTGAGTACAACGGACATGAGGGGTGCTAATACCTTCCCCTCATGTAATCGACTCCCGAACCTAGAATATTGGTTGCGATGACCATGTTCTTATCTCCTTAAAGGTTTTATCGATATTTTCCTATTCCATCCTTGGAATAAATAAAGTTCGGTGGTGACTCTGTTTCGAACAGTATTTTCCGCGTCCATCGCGAGGATCATATTTTTCGAGGTACAACACTACCCATCCCAATAAGGTATGTACTAAGGTTAGTTGTACCTGCATAACAAGGTTCTAAGAAGTGCCCAAAGTCATCAGCCCATCCTTCGGATATTATCAACTTTCCGACTGACTCGGAGGTCGATAATATTCTCAAGAGAACCTCTTTTGAGTGTAGTATCGCGTAGCAACCATTGTAGGACTACTCCCACATAGTTCCTGCACTACGTCCTAAATAAGGCCAAGGTGGTGTTAAGGTACTACGGTCCCCAGTATCACTGACTCCAGTCAAGAACAGTAAACATTTTCACGACTAACTCGATCAACCAAACCATTTTTAAAAGGGTCTCAACTGAGCGGTGATTCTCGAGTCAACTTGGTCGGGACTCACTCCCGACAAGCCTTGTCGAATATCTCACCTTCCTATAATAAGGTCACTCAAGTCCGGGCTAGGACTTATCTCACAATAACAGATATTCCCATAATATACAATAATATATACATATAATTAATAAAATAAAATATCATACAATAAACAAGCTAGGGGAAACCCTTAAAAATTAGGAGGGTCCCCAGTGAAGTCGCCATTTTCTGTTGCGGTGGAAATAGGATACCAAACTATTAATTAATTTGAATCACAATTCTTAATTCACAACCGCTCTTTGATTTATCTGAAGGAAAAGGTCGAAAGAGGAAAAACCTATTTTTGTATTGTAAACAATGCAGGGAGAGACCTAGGTAAGGGGTTGGTTAAATTTAGGGAAGGTACTAGCACCCTAAACTTCTATAGTACTCTACAGGAACCTTTTGTTTAAAGTATACTTTTTTATTTATTTTATTATCTGTTTGATATATATATTGCACTAAAGATAGAGTGACCTAAAAGAGACCTAAGGGTTAGTCCTAAGTTTACTCGGCAAGACGTCGCATCTTGTGCCTACATATCCTGACGGGAATGGAATCAGAGTAATTGTAGTTCCCCTCAAAAGGGAGGTTAGAAACGTCTTGACTGTGGTCAAGGTTTCAATGGGGAGTAAGCATTTCTTAAGGAAGCGCTTACGTGGAGTCTTGAAACTCCTATTTCTATGTTGACTTTGTTATTGAAAATTAGGGTTAAAATTAGGGATTCCACGGCGGGAAACCCTAAATAGAGCACGGCGGCTCTTTGACCTAAAAGCTAGGGTAGAGGGCATTTTCGTCCACGGCGGGACGCCTAGGCTAATTATGGTTTGAAACGGTCCAAAGGGTTAAGACTATTGACTCGGCGGTCAAACGGCTAGACCTAATTCCCTCGGAAGGTGATTAGACGGTACAACATGCAAGCAACAGAATTATTACATGGCAGGCAGAAAAAATATGAAAATAGGGAAAGCCGTAAAAGAAAGCATCGCGACCACTCGCGTAAATTACAAATTCCAAAAAAAAAAGCGAAATAAAACCGCGACCATGGCCTCGCATAAATTACATCCATGGAATAAAATAAATTGAATAAATGAAACGGTTAGTAAGCTGAAACGGACAACCTAATGGGGTTAGATGAAACCGAGACGGCTAAGTCAAGAACTTATTATTTCGGATTTTTATTGAAGACAGAGAGTTAATTTTATGCTTTAATTGGAGGAACCACTCAAATTGTTTACAGAAAATTTTGTTTTAATTCCAATAAAGAAACTCGTTTTGGTTTTTATCGAAAAAAATGTTTTTAAATTTATTAGTTTTAATTACAAAAAGTTTTTTTTTACTTATGGAAAAAAGTTAAGTTTTAAATTGGAAAAAGGAAAAATTAAGTGTTTTTTTTATAAAAGAGAAGTTTTAAATAAAAAAAAGAAAATAATTAAGTGTCTTTTACAAAAGAGAAAGTTTGTCCTTTAAAATAAACTTTTTGGTTTTTTATTATAAAAAACTTTAGATTAAGTTACGTGAGGGTTTTGATTTAAGAACTAGATTTTAGTTTAAAATCCTAAGTAACCTAATTATTAAATATAAAAACTTTAACAAGATATAAAGCTACTAACCTAATAATGAAATACAGTAAAGAAAATAAAAATTAGAAAGAAAAATAAAGATAAATAGAACGGATAAATAGGAAAGGTTGTTTTCACGTATGACTTCATTGCTGCTTCTAGGTTTCATTTTATCTTCCCCTTCCCCAAATGCATACCGGCGGCCATGGGTGACCAAAACGTGTGCTTCCGTTCGTCTACGCTTTTGGCTTGCATTTTAGATCCGCCTCATTCTCTGTCCCTGAAACACGAAAAAAACCACAAATGATTAATCAATTGCTCACCCTTTGGGGTTCGGAGCGGTTCGTAGTAAGCTTTATCGAAAAAGGGCCGATGATGCTCCAACTGAGGCCGAGAAGCTTGGCCGGCGTGGATGCTTCAATGGCGTCTGCCGCCGCTTCGGTTTGGTTGCATTACTTCCGATTTCTCTCTTCTGATGGCCACTGATGATGGATGATGATGAGGCTCTCTAAGCTTCTGAATCCGCCGCTGACTTTGTTTTCTTTTGATGAGCTTCAGACTCGTTTGGAGGTGATGATGAAGGTTTCTGAACCTCCTTCTCGGACTCTGTCGGCGCCGTTTTATTCTGTCTAAGGTTCGGTAATGTACTTCTTCTTCGTCGCTGCCGTCTTTTTTTTATAGGGTTCTTGGAACTCTCATGAACTATTTATATTCTTTTATGAATTGATTTGTGGGCCTTTGTTAACTCATTTCCGGAAGGTCGTTACTTATATTTTGCTCGGTTTGTTGGATTGTTTGCTGAGATATTCACGGAGGAAAAATTGGGGTTTGCATGGGCTTGTTTGACTTGGCCGGGTTTTCTGAACTGTTTTGGATTTTTCGGAATTGTTTTATGAACTGGTTCGATTCAATTGACTCGTTTGAATTGGTTTCAGAACTGTTCTCTCTGATTTTTCGGAATAGGTTTGAACTGTTTTTTTTTCGGTTTTCCTGACTGGTTTTTTCGGTTTTCTGGACTGGTTTCGCTTTCCGCTTTCACTTCTGATATTGTCTGGATTTTTGCAGATATATGATTCAACTTCGGCTTGGATCTTCTTTTGAGGATTTTCTGATATTGTTTTGGATATCCAAATTGTTTACCTGATAGGATGGATATTTCAAAACTGGAATGGACTTATGTTGGCTCAAAATCTGTTTTCGGCAAAAAATCACTTTTTCGGCATAACTTCTTTTTCGCTCTTTCTCGGCTGTTGTCACTACTGCAAAAATCGAGGCCGGCAATGACAGAAGAGTCGTCATCGTGCGTTATTTATCCCAAGAGAGGGAAAGGAAACTCTCAGAGAAAACCTAACGAAAAGAGGGATAAGATCGGTCATCGCAACCAAATCTTGGGTTCGGGAGTCGGTTACGTAAGGGGAAGGTATTAGCACCCCTCACGTCCGTCGTACTCGACGGGATCCACGCTTGTTGTCTATATAAAAGGGTGATTAAAACTATCTAGCTAAAGGCTTAAGGACAAAATAAAAAGAAGTGACTCGGCAAAGCAACGGTGCTTTGTGCCTACGTATCTCATCTGAAATGAGAAGTCAGAGTCAACGTAGTTCGGCTAACTACGGGTGAAAGGTGGGGAAGGTTGCTCGTCAAGACATCGCGTCTCATGCCTACATACTTTCATCCGGTATGAAAGATCAGAGTAGACATAGTTCGGGCTAACGGGGAACACAGGTTTGTTCAACTGTTTTTTAGGCCCGAGTAGGGTTAACAAGTAATTCTAGCAGTTTGGTGTATGCAGCTCGATCATTGGAGACTTAGGCGTTACCGTTTGCGGTAGAACTAAAATTTAATGACACTCTTTTTATGTGAAAAGATTTTCCTGATTAAGATCCCGAAGGATGAAAAAGGTTTGAAGTGTTTTTGTGTTTTTTAGGAGAAGAAGTGTTTTGATTTGGAGTGTTTATAATACATGTTGTACCAAAGTCTAGAATCTAGGATCGAATGCGTCGCATATCGCCCTAAGGACGTATACTAAACACTCTAGGCATTTGAGAGGTGGCCCCTTAATTACCATTTCCCAAGTATAAGGCTCATGATACAACATCTATTATCTTTATTAAGTGTTTTATGATTGTTTTGAGATGAGAAGAGAAAGGACACCAAAGGGGGACTAAATCCAAACCTAAAGTTGTCATGCAATGGTGATCCTAAGATTGAGATAAGAGAATGCTACCTAATATTATCATGCATAGGATTGAACACCTAATGTCTCTCCTACTCCCATCCTAAACGGAGGGACTAGGAATCCTAGGGGGATCATGGCTAAAGGCCAAGTAAACACTAAATAGATTCACTCGCAAATGAAAAACGAAAAGAAATAAAAGGATGAATTCAAAATGGAAAATAAAATAAAAACATGGAAAATAAAGTAACATATTAAAAATAATAGACAAATTATTTTTTTGGGTTTTTGGATATTTAAAACTATTTTTGTAAATAAATAAAACAAACAAAACAAGTAAAAAATAAAATAAAAATAAAAGAAATGAAAACAAAATGCTAAAAAAAACAAGGAAATGCATCCACCAAGGGTTGAACCCTTGACCTCAAAGATGCAGGCCCAAA
This sequence comes from Lathyrus sativus, assembly GCA_963859935.3. Lineage (NCBI taxonomy): Eukaryota > Viridiplantae > Streptophyta > Magnoliopsida > Fabales > Fabaceae > Lathyrus > Lathyrus sativus. The sequence continues at coordinate 612,523,007 of OZ012735.1, read as the reverse complement.
ATCCAGCCAATCTAGCCAGCGCGCGCGTGTGAAGCTTGAAGGCAAGAGGAACAATAAATGCGAAACATGAAAAATGAAAGGAATTAAAAGGCAAAACGCCCCAAGTTGGGCTCGAACCGGGGACATGGTAGTGAAAGGCAAGGCACTTAACCACTGGGGTGGCGATACAACCAAGTATTAATGCCACCCCATGTATTCATATACCAAACAAGTGTGATTCTCTGGGCAAGGCAAGCTAGTAAGAACACAAGGCAATAGCATGAAAACGAGAACATCGTAACTTAGTCAAAACTCAATCATTTTCAGCAAAATTTAGGTCTATCTTGGGTGAAATTTAACAAGGAATGCAATGGCAGTGTCAGTTTTCCAAGATGATGCATCAAAATTAAAAAACGAATGCAACTGTCATGTGAGTGTGTGATATGCATTTTGAAAAACAAGGATCAAACCAGATGCCTTTAAACTCATGTAATGGCCTGATCAACTTTCAAATATGTAAAACATGGATTATAGATGCCAAGATCAGACAGAAACACATCCAAACAAGATCTGGTATGCAAGTTGCAAAGTAAAGCTTGAAATTGCAATTTGAAAGCCATAACTCAAAACAGAAAGGAACATGATCAGATGGAGATATGCAAAAGTTGCAAATACATGGTTCATGGATTCTTGATGCAAAAATCATACAAAAACAAGTCCAGTAAAACACTGATGTGTAAGTTGCACAAATTGCCTTGGAAATGCATTATGATGGCCATAGCTCAAAACAGAAGGGATCATGCTCAAATGAAAGTGTGAACATCTTATAAACATGTTATCTAATGATTCTAAATGCCTAGATTAAACAGAAACAGTTTCAAACCAAAAGTGGCATGTAAGTTGCAAGAAATGCCTTGAAAATGCAAAATGTAGGCTTCAGTTCATGACAGAAAGAGGTGATGATGAGTGATGCCATGCTCAAGTCACAAATACTATGTTCATGGGGTTTAGGATGTAAAAATCATATAGAGATGCCTCAAACAAAAATCCGGTGAGGGACTGTTAATGATGTGCACAAGCATGCTTAAAATGTTGTTTTGACCAAAAGGTGAAAATTCAATGATGCAGCCTATATAAACTACTTCAAACATCAAATACAAAGTGATTCATGCTCATCAAACAGCTTGCAAGAACTGATCAAGAAGAAACTTCAAGCAAAAATCTGGCATATGGAAATGGTAAAAAGAAGCACCAAAGTTGAAATGTTGTTTGGCAATTTGAAGACAGTTCATGATGCAGCCTATGTATTTATCATACAAAATGATTTATGCACATACCAAATAATGAATTCATAACAAAAATGACAAGAAAGGACAATCAAAACAGTTGGCATATGTGTTGAAAATACAGAACAGAAACTTGATAGCCAATAATGCAAGCATGACAACCACAAACCAAAACAGATGTGCTTGTGATCAAGTAGAGGTGTGCACAAGTTTCAAATGTATAAATCAATGATTCTACATGCAAGGGCTGATCAAAAACAACTTTCAACAGAATTTAGCATGTAAGTGGCAAGAATGGAGCAACAAAGCTTGATATATGGTTTTGAAGAATAAGATCAGTTCAGCATACATACACAATTCAATCACCACATACTAAAGGATTCTCAACTGTCAAAAATATGTATTCAAAGTATCTTGCAAGACCAAAACAGATGGCACATGAATTGAAGGCATAAAAGAGAAACTGGCAGCAGCTTGACCAAAACAGCACACACACACAATCCATACCAAAGCAAATTGATCTTAACATAAACTAAATAAGACATGATTAAAAGATCAAACATCATGACAACAAGTTGGTTATCTAAACATCATGTATACACATATGACTCAATGTACATAACAGCTTGGCAAGATAAGGGCAATTTGGCTTGAGACTGTCCTAGCAGCTAGCATTATATCAAACAAATGCATACACAGCAAAACAATCTATCAAACTAAACATGTTGATTAGTTTTGGTACAACAAACATGAATATAAACCAGTTCCAACAGAAAACCTAGTTCTAGCATGCTAGCCATCACAAACAACAAATTCTACTTACAAGTAAATCAAGATCAACAAAGTTGAAAATAAAGCATAGCAGCAAGGTAATGTCCATAAATTCAGGCATTTTATGACAGCAACATAGGATCCTAATATGACAATGCTGGTACAATCACCAATTAATCTTAATGCTCCTAATGCACACAAAACAAAAAAAAGAAACTCGCAAGTATGACAGAGGCTTAGCTTAACAATATTATCATGACAGTTTGGTGCACAACAAAATGAACATGCCATATTGATGCAAATACTCAAAATATGGACCAATGAGGCTTACAAGCAAAATCAAGGCAGAATGCACACATGATTCACAAAACACCAAGACAGGCACATAGGTTGATTCTAATACATATCAAAACATGAATAGAGCACAAAATGCAAGAAGGGCTTAACATGGTGATAGCAGCACATGAGGTAAAAACAGAGCTGGCAGCAAACTTGACAAAGTTGGAAACAAGGTAGTTATGACAGTTTGGGGTTACAACAGAAAATCATGGCATGTTGATGCAAACATTCAGTTTATGCACCAAGGATGCTCACAAGCCATTTTCAATACAGAATGCAAGCAATGTTTCAAAACATCAACACAATACACATAGGCTCAGGCACAGTTAGCAAATGTAAGCAAGACATGTACAAATCATGATTTCCATACAGCCCTACTATAACGTCAAGTTGAAAACAGTCAGGTTCAAAGAATATCACACTTTCATGTTAGCAAACATAGGCCTCTCACCATCAGCAGTTCAAACCAACCATAAAGACATGCTTAACATGACAAGGGTAAAGATCAAGTTTCAAGACAAAACATTTCATGACAGTCACAAGCATTAAGACAACCCAAAAATGGTATTGGTCATCAACATCACATGAGTCATCCCAAATCCAACAGGGTCAAACATCTTACAAGCACACTCAAAATGAGTCATAAACCAGGTTTGAGCACAAAAAGGATAAAAGTAAGCTAGAAATGAAAAGGACCTATGAGTTGAGAAGGCACATGATTTTGAAAAAATGCAAGAACTGAGATGCTGCAAGCCAAAACCACACATAGTTTTCAATAAAATCAAACATCATATGAACACATATATGAGGGTTTCTAATCAACATTCCATCGAACAGATCAAAACCTAAGAAAGTTGCTGCAACAGAAGCAAATCATCCTTTTTCACAAACAGAAACAAAATCAAAACCGTCCCAAACCCCCATAACAGCTGCCAACATCCTTACATGTTCATATATGACATAAAATGGCACTCAAGAGAGTCTCAAAGTTCAACACATAGCAGCACAACATGCTGATGATGACCATGAGAGCAATATCCATTAATGAACAAACAAACAAAAAGGGACAGATTCATACATAAACTACATGGTATTTAAAACACATTGTAACCACTAATGCACATCAAACAGATTCATGACAGTTTAAAGGAGGATAGTAACTACCAACCTATTGTAGACCTCCAAGCAAGTTTGTGCAGTATGGGAAACCTTGAAGTTACTCCAGCTACTGTCCAACTCTGCTTTGATGAAAATAGCCTTGCTTTGCACTTGAAGAAACGGGATGAACTTGTGACAGAACTCAAAATAAATGAGGATGAGGTTATTTTAGGTTATGGACAGTTGGTACATCATAAACCTAAGGTGTTTGGATGGTTAAAGTGCTCAAAACAGGTCTGAGTAGAGATTTGGTAGATTTTGTGTGTGAAGTCAAACTTTGCTTGGTTGAAAGTTGACTTTTGTGAAAATAAAGTTTTTGGATGGTTTAAAAGCTTGAACACCTCCCACACATCATTTGTGGATTGTGTAGATGTCTTATGGTGATTTTGAGTGAGTGAAAATGGTTTTGGAAGATGTTTTGCTCAAGGCAGATTTTTGAGGTAGTTTTGGAATGATTTCTTCACTTATAAGCAAAGCAATGCAAGATGAGAGATATGGTTTTCTCTTGGTTCTAAGAGTGCTCTGGTGTAAGGAGTGACATAGAGGGAGCCTCTATTTATAGGAAAAATGAAGGGTGATGACAAATTTGTAACTTGGCACTTTTGGAGGGATTTTGAAAAGGTAACTTTGCTTGAGGGTTTGATGCAGCTGCAAAATTCAAATCTTTGGCTCAGCTGATGCATTGCTCAAGTGGTATGGATTCCATAATAGTGATTGGAGTGGCTAGGCAATAGGAGGCTGTTTGCTGCAAGTGTGCAATAAAGTTTCTCTTTCTTCCATTATATGATTAAAATACTCCCACTTGCCTCCAAGTTGCAAGTCTCACTAAACCCCCTTATTTTCTCCATTTCTTCTCTTCAAATCTTCTAAATATCAGATAGAAATAAGATCCAAGGGCTGAGAATAGCTCAAGTGGTCAAAGGGTGAGTTTGAAAAATTGAAATTGTGGGACTCAAGTGTTGAAACATCATCTTGTTGAATTCATAACTCTCAGCTCATAAAGGCTATGGATGAGTTCTAATACATTTTGGAAAGCCCTCATGTAGCCCTACAACTTTCATGTTTTCATGAGTTTTAGATTCCCAAAGGAACTTGGCCAAAAAACCTCTCAAAGTTGCTGAAAAACATGCCTAAAAATGAAATAACTTAGAATTTTTCAAAGTTACTTTTCCCTCTTGTAATGAATTTGGTTATAACTCCAAATCTATGCATTTTTTTGCATATGGACCCCTGTGAGACTTTTGTAGGACTTGCCAAGAGCTTTCCAATGAGCTTTGAACCAACTCAATTGGATGTGTGGTTAAGGAGTTATGGTTTTGCCCCTTTCAAAACCCTCATTTCCCGATTTTTCGATTACTCCTCAATCCTTGATTCAATGGTCATGAAACTTCATGGGCAGGTGCAATATGTCATTAGGAACATTCTTTATTCATATCTTGAGGTAAAATTCCCTATGAGTGAAGAGTTGACTTTTCGGTCAATCGGACGATCGATCGATGACTACCGAATCGATTGTTGGTGTTCCGGGTCTTCTGAGGCCTTGAAACTTCTTGAGTAGACTTCACTAAGCCATATGAACTTCATGGACCATGATCCCTCCATTGGAACAACATTTAAATCAAAATTTAAACTACAGTTGACTTTTTCCCCAAATTTCCTGATTTTCAATTGACTGATCAATTGAAGCTCTTACGATTAAAATTGATGGTCAATCTCTCATCCCCAAACACCTTAGAACATATGTAGGGCCATGGAAACAAATTTGCTTCAAGAAACAAGTTCTATCCTGATTAAAATTGAAACCCTAATTCCAACCTTTTTAACTGCAGCCACTTGCACTTGATATAAACACTTGGATGAGCTCCACAAAGACCCTCAAGGCCTCTAATGAGCTTAAGTGATAATCTCCCTCCATAACCATGAGCTTGTGATCCTCAGATGACCTTCAATTGGCCTTCTAGACAGGAGGTGAACCACATACACTGATTTGCTTTCTCAAAGGGCTTTGACTTGTCTCTGATGATGATAACCACTTGATAACTTGAATACAACCTCTTGATTAGGCTTAGAACTCTTGACAATATCATCTTGTTATACACACATCTCTTGATCCCCTGTAAATGCAAAATGCTATGCAATGCAATATGCTAGAACAATGAAATGAAACATAAACCAAGTAAAGAAGAAGGGTTGGGCAAATTTTGGGGTACAACAGCTGCCCCTATTCAAGCGACTTAGACCTGAATGGATGAAAAGCGAACGACTATCAAACAGTCAAGGCAAAAGACAGTTGAATACAAAAGAACTCGGAAATTTGCCAACCAAAGAAATAACACTAAAAACAAGAATCTCCGGAGATAATTGAACTGATAGTTGCTATCGCGACGACTCATCGATGAACAACTAAGAACACCCTGACTACGCCGTCAGGCACCATAATTAATTGAATAACGTATCTGACCTCACCGTCAGAAAAACACATATATGCGGGGGATAAAAATTCTGACATCAGAACTAGCAAATCAAAGGTCTGACTTTGTCGTCAAGTAACCAAACATCTGATTTTGTCATCAGAAAACCAACCATCTGGCTTCATCGTCAAGTCTTTGTCGAGGATAAACATATTCTGACCTCACCATCAGACCCATCATCTGATTCCGCCATCGGAAACCAAACATCTGGATTTACCGTCAGAGAACAAACATCTAACTTCTTCGTCAGAGAACAAACACCTAACTTCACCGTCAGAGAACAAACATCTAACTTCGTCGTCAGAGAATAAACATCTAACTTCGTCGTCAGAGAACAAACATGTAACTTCGTTGTCAGAGAACAAACATCTAACTTCATCGTCAGAGAACAAACACCTAACTTCACCGTCAGAGAACAAACATCTAACTTCATCGTCAGAGAACAAACACCTAACTTCACCGTCAGAGAACAAACATCTAACTTCGCTGTCAGAGAATAAACATCTAATTTCGTCGTCAGAGAACAAACATCTAACTTCTTCGTCAGAGAACAAACACCTAACTTCACCATCAGAGAACAAACATCTAACTTCGTCGTCAGAGAGCAAACATCTAACTTCTTCGTCAGAGAACAAACATCTAACTTCGTCGTCAGAGAACAAACATCTAACTTCGTCGTCAGAGAACAAACACCTAACTTCACTGTCAGAGAACAAACATCTAACTTCGTCGTCAGAGAACAAACACCTAACTTCACCGTCAGAGAACAAACATCTAACTTCATCGTCAGAGAACAAACATCTAACTTCGTCGTCAGAGAACAAACATCTAACTTCGTCGTCAAAGAACAAACATCTAACTTCGTCGTTAGAGAACCAACATCTAACTTCGTCGTCAGAGAACAAACATCTAACTTCGTTGTCAGAGAACCAATATCCAACGTCACCGTCAGAGAACAAATATCTAACTTCGTCGTTAGAGAACAAACATTTGGAGAAAAGAGCTTCACAAATTGCAGTCCGCATGGGCAGGGATGATAATTACCTGTAGGATACACCAAAAAGCAGAGAGGTGACAACCTGGTTTATGTTTCAGAATGCATATGTTTGAAAATGGCGTAATGCTCCATACGAAATGGAAATGCTACGCATTTGGGTAAATACTATGCACGCATGCAGATGCAACGGAACTGCTCTAGCAAAATAAATGCTAAAGAGAAGGAGCCCACTCCGCTGGGGAAAAGACTAGACATGTCTAGTGCAAACGGACTCATGTTGGGGGATACAAGCCTTGGATTCACTCCACTGCTGGGGAATAGTTCCACATCCACTCCTTAGAAATGATCCTACACTGCTGGAGATAAACTTTCACAAGTACTCAAAATCTTGACTTGTTGGGGAGTAAGCACGTGCCTGCACTCCGTGGGGATTAGAAATGCGTATCGACCAACTGCTGGGGATAATCGTACACCTATGCGCACACCACCATGCAGGGATGAAGAAACCACTTTTAATTGTCGGGGGATAACTCTGGATGGGGAAAACAACTCCATCCATACCTTCTTAGAGACTTGCCCCAGTATCATTCGACGTGCCCCAGTCCAGACTCTAGAACACCTCCTCTCGAAAAGAAAAGCTTGCCATGAAACAACCTCGAGATGGCTTGCCCCTGAATCTGCGACAACTTTTGATAAACTTTGAAAATATGGAGAGGAACAACTTCCCTCATTTCCAATTTTGCCTCAGCTTATGGGATCTCCAGAAAATCTTCCTCTAAAGGAAACCTGCAATGAACTGTACCCTGATGGTATAATATGAACTGCTTCAGCATTTTGAAATTCAAAGAGATATCCCAGATTAACTGCCTTCTGGTCATAAATAGCTTCTGCCTCTTAGGGTGGTATGCCCCTGATTGACTTCGATAGATTTAATCAAATCTCGACCTGATTGCCCCTGATTAACTGACTTTTGGATGGATGACTTTACTGGGGATCACTCGATATAGCTTGCCTCGGCTCAACGGAGTATTCAGGCATTCTACATTTTACCTTGATCAAACTTTCCACTGTGGAAACTTTCCTGTTGTCAAGCGCTTACTCGCAAGTAAAACAAATTGTTCTGCATAAAAGATATATTAAATGCAATGCATATGACAGTTTTGAAATCCAAGTATGTTCACTGGAGAAATTTGTGACATAAAGTGTATGAATTGTTCAAAATGTCAACATGTCAAAATTAATACAACACTGTAAGAGGAATCCTTTTAGGAGTCAGTTTCAATGCGATCTTTACCGAAGTATGCTTTCGAAATAAACCTGCTTCAATTAGGACTTTTGAGGGTTGTAACATGGTCAGGTTCACGACTTGAAGGAAAGGATAAAGGCTCAAAGTTTATTTTAACCCACCCATTCTCCTTGATGTTCTCCGATCCTATGTTCAGCTAATTCAACCCGAGCGCTCACCTCTTAAGGGTTGAATGATAGGAGTAATGGTTCAGGAAACCACTTGTTTTTGAGAGTGACAGTCACTCGCTTTTTGTCTTTGACACTTGGGGTCACACAACTTGTATTTATACGAGGATTTTTCTTTTGTAATCCGTTTCATTTTTTAGCTCTTTTCTTTTCCCTAACTTTTGCCTGGACTGACTCTTTTGAGTTTCTTTTGATTTTAAAGTCCAGCGGGGTGCCCTAATTTTTGCCTAAGCCACTTTCTTTTAAGATTCGACTTAGCGGGCTTTTTCTTCTTCTTTTGCACAAGTCGTGTGACACTGGTTATCTGACTCTTTAGGGAATAATGTGACTGTCTCACTCCTGAAGTTTAACCATTGTGGTTTTTTAGGCACGACCTCTAGGGGTGTGATTGATCCTTGAACGGACACTCCTTTTGCAATTTTGGGTGCTCGGTCAAATCAGCTGACACCTACCCTGCCCCAGGTCAAGATTGAGGGTTTTTCGTCTTTCAGAAAGAAACTCCTATTACTAGGCTCAAAGGGGTTGACAAGGGATTATATTCCTTATATCTCCGGTGTTTAGGGATTTGAAACAATGCATGTACATAATCAGCAGGTTTTATCTTAAAAGCATACAATCGGAAGCTTACACGTCTTTTAGTTTCGTCATCCTCCCCAGATTCCGCTTAAACAAGCGTTTGACATCTAAAAAACAATTAGTGAACATGAATGAAGTTAATCAAAACATGCATATTCATTTCATTATCATTTATCAATTAAAAACAAACAAGTTTTACAAATGAGATATGCACTTTAAACAGGAAAGAAATTACAAACGTAAAGAAATGACAGGATAAAACGAAAATTGCCAGCTTCTTAGAACCGGGCTTCTTATATTTTGACTTGCTGGCGAATCAGCCATCTTTAGCATCATTCGTCAGAGTTAGTCCGACACTTCTCTGATCTGCCTTCAACGGCCCGTTCAAACTGTAGAACCCCTTCATCAATCAAACTCTGAATACCAGTCCTCAACTGATTACAACCATCTAGATGGCATGCACACTCAGTACAGAATTCCCCGCATCCTGGGAACACACCCTTTTTCAGCAATTTCGCCTTTACAAAGATCAATGGCGTCTTCAGCTCGCCGATGTTTGTTATAAAATCCAACCCATCCTCTACCAGAATAGCACCAACCCTAGCCAGCCCATGATTTGGCATAGGGTTCTGCACCACATTAGGCACATCATGAGAGAAATCTATTGCTTTACTATCGATCAAATCTTGCAACTTATTTTTGAAAGCCTTACAGTTGTCAATAGTATGGCCGGGTGCCCCAGAGTGGAACTCGCATCGTGCATTCATATCAAAGTCGGGCGATGGTGTGCCTGTTAGAGGAGCCATAGTCGTCTTTTGGACCAGCTGTAATTATAACAGTGCTTGAAGCACTTGGGAATATGGCATCGATGGTGGATCAAACACTATATCTGCCAGCCTGGGCCGTGTCGGATATCTTCTATACCCCTGCTGGTTTTGCTGATTCTACTGCTACTGCCGTTGTTGTTGTTGTTGTGGTTGTTGGTGTATAGGGATCATAACACTTGCGACCTGTTGTTGATGATATTGATTATGAGGCTGATTTCTCCATCTTCCTTGAAAACTAGATACTGAGTTGGTTTCTCCCTCGTGCCTTCTGCTGCCAAAGACCTTCTTTCCTCCTCCTCTAGCTAAGGATCCTTCGGCGGCTTGAATCTTCCCAATCTTGATACCATTTTCTATGTGTTCCCCTATGAGAATCATGTCGGAGAAACTGCCAGACATACAATTAAGCAGCTTCTTGTAATACATACCAGAGAAGGTGGCCACAAAAAGGTCCATCAGTTCACGTTCCAACATCGGTGGCTGCACCCTAGCTGTAAGCTCCCGCCACCTCTGGGCGTATTCTTTAAAGCACTCACCATTTCTCTAGGAAAGGTTTTGAAGCTGGACCCTGTTTGGAGCAAGGTCGCTATTATACTGATAATGCTTCACAAAAGCCTCTGCCAAGCTTTTCCATCTATTAATCTGAGTGGGCTCCAGTCCCATGTACCACTCAAGTACAGTCCAGACAAACTATCCTGGAAGAAATGTATCAACATCTTTTCATCACTTGAATACACAGACATTCTTCGGTAGTCAGACCGCACGTGAACCCTTGAGCAAGTGTCCCCTTTGTATTTGTCAAAAGTGGGAACCTTGAACTTGGGTGGCACTCTCAAGTCAGGCAACAACCCTAGATTGGCCATGTCTAACCCCATAGAGTTCTGATTGGTAATGCTTTTCATCTGTTTCTCCAACAGTTTAAACCTCCGATCAGTTTCTGCGGGCATCTCAATACCCATATCCTGCATAGAGAATACATCATCTTGATGATCCTCACTCCAGCGATGGTCTCCATTGTCACAACCAGCATAGGCAGGACCATTAGCATTCCGATTAATTGCGGGGCCATATCCAGCATTCCCCAGGCCATTATTGATATTACCTGGACCAAAACCCTCGTTGTAAGCACCAACACCAAAGCCATTATTGCTGGCGTTACCGAAGCCTGCATTACCTAATCCAGCGTTTACGACACCATTGCCGAACCAGTATTCCCAATTCCAGTATTATTATTGCCTCCACCAACATTTCCGTTGGTTTCAACATTTCCATTACCGTTTCCCATTACGTTCCCATTTCCAGTACCATTATCATTGCCATTCCCACCAGCATTGGGGATGACCGACGGTATACCATTATTAACATTCTGATTCTCAACATGAGGTGGGTTGGCAGCTGCCCCTCCATGTAACACACCATTATTATCAACCCGTGCAATTAAAGGTTGCACTAAAGTCTGAAGCTGATCTTGTCCCTTTGCGATGTTCTGCATGACCTCCATGAACTGGGCCATCTGGTCTCGCATCTTCTGCATCTCAACCTAAACTTGTTCCATGATCTTCCTCTGATTTGCTCTAGTCGCGTACCAGTGAGTTGTTCTATCAGCAATCCTGAAGCACACTAGAAGAAGATAGGAGATAAGAAAACAGTTCCGATGCACCTGCAAATGCGAAAAAATGATAAAATGCAGACATGTATATATGCAGCAGGGAGATTTCCCCCCTCGATTCTAATTTCCAGAAGAAAAAGCGACCAAGAAAAACCCTACAGACAAGTGAACAAAATAACAACTCTTCATATAATAACAAACCAAACAACAGTGTGCATACATCAGCTGAGTACAAAATAGAGATGACCTCAATCAACAAGCCTGATGATGGTCGATACATAAGAAAAACAACAAGATACAAACAAAGACAATCAAGTTAAATGCCGAGACCGGAAATCCTCTAGCAGCTTCCGCGTCTCAGGATGATCCGGTCTGGTGAGTAAACCATGTATGAGTAGCTCTCGTCGGTTGATGGTACGCTGTAGACTATCAATATGGTCGTCCCAGGATCCTTCTCCAAAGCATGCTTCAATTCAGCTTCTCTTGGTATCGGCCCTCAACCTACAATCCTTTAGGTCCGCGGTAGCTTGGCTCAATCTATGCTCACTACGATATATGAGAGCTTCTTCCTCTGAGATCTTCTCGTCTTTCACTCTAAGTTGACTCTTTAACTTGGTGATCTGTTGTTTCAGCTTATCCTCTCGCTCCTTGTTGTTAGTGAGCGTGGCGTTCCATACTGATTCAAACTTAGAGATCTCTAAGTAAGCCTTGTCTAGATCCTTCTTTTTGGTAGCAAGCACATCGTAGACAGATTTCAAATCTCGTCCTGCGCGTTCTCTGTCACTAGTCTCTTTTGTCAAATCTGTACCCAGTTTGTTGACGAGCTCAGTTTGTCTCTTGAAGGAATTGACTGCATCAATCTTCTCGCTTCGGAGTTGAATGATTTCTTTCTCCAATTCTTCATTTGCTTTTTTCAACTCTTCTTTCTCCAACAATACCTGATTGTATTTCTAAATGTCCACGGTAGTGGGTTCTTCTATCATGAGTGGATACAAAGGTGCAACTGAAGGAAATGGCATCAAGAACTTCACAGCTCTATCATGAATCCAAGCAAGGTATGGGTCGTAAGCCCGGTTGTTACTCTTTCCCAATAAAGACTTCCCCTTCCTTTGGATGTTATTCCATGCATGTTCAAGTCTTCCTAAAGTCTTACCTTCCAATAAATTGGTGAGATACAGAGATTCCTGTATCTCCTCTTTCCTAGGAGGCTCCCTCAGCGCATACCCAAACTGTCTGACCAATAAAGAAGGGTTATAGTTGATGCAACCTTTCCTTCCGACCAAAGGGATGTTAGGAAATCCACCGTAACTATAAATGATATTTGTACCAAGCATGTCTCGGTCAAACCAAATGATGTTCTCTGCAGATAGACCCATCAACCTCTCCGACCATTTTGAAGTACTAGAAGTGGCAACAAATGGACCTGTCTTAGGCATATGACTGATAAACCAAGCATACAACAGAGGAACACAACAAGCTACATTCTTTCCTCTTCGTTTCTCATTTTTGTAGTGGACAGAATGATAAACATCACCAAGAAGGGTAGGCACTGGATTTTTTGAAGTTAGGATATGGAATGCATCTACATCCACAAAGTCCGGAAGGTTAGGAAACAAGATGATGCCATATATACAAAGAGCCAGGATGGCATTAAACACAATCCAACAACCATCTTTAGCGCACTGCTGAGCTTTCTCAATCAAGCAAGTCAGAGGAAAACCATATACCCCAAGTCTCTGGATCATCTTCCCACTTAACTCTGAAGCCTCAAGATGCAAAATAGTGGCGAGCTCGGCTAGATCAGGCTCAATATCAACATGAACAAATGGCATCCGATTCTGAATGGGTACCCCTAACAGCTCAGAATATTCCTCAAGGGTAGGCGCCAAGACATAGTCAGGAAAGACGAAACATCTTAATTGGGCATCATAGAACTGTAGGAGAGCATAAACACCACTAATCTCATATACGGAAAGCTTACAGACATATCTCAATAACCTCCCATAAGATTTCTTGAAATCTTCCATTACTGCTTTTTCCCCCAAGGAAATCAAACTCAACAAAGTACTAACATCCAGAGTTGGAAACTTGTAGGCCACTGTACTCTTCAAGGGCTCCATAGCAAGGTTACTAGAATTGGGAGAGAAATAAACACCTGCACACAAATACATGTTAATGAAATGCAGATGAAAATGCAAATGCAAATGCAAACAAGGGATCAAGATTGATGTGCTGTTGTTGGAGACGGACTAGCGCTTCGCTTTAGTCACAATCAAACACTGACATTAGGGCCCCTTGATATCAAAATCCAAACTGTAAAGAACCGGGTAGTCTGAAAGCCAAGGTTTCCTGCATAACCCAATCCCTCTCATAGGTATGGACCTATTCACTGACAAGGTTCGGCATCCTATGCGTTCATCAGCGTCACAAACTTTCTAGAAATGATGATATGTTCACCATTTCTGGTTTGGCATCATCATCTCCTGAAGAGGTCTCACTTAGCTGGCTCACAAATGATCGGTTCCCAGAGTCGATAATTCTCAAATCCAAAATCCCAACCGATCCTAAGGATCTGAAGGAAAATCATCAAAGAGAATCTCGTCTGAGTGTGAATTTCATGGGGAACTGTATCTGCTAAGCAAACAGGCCCCCACTAATCTCTACTACTAAAGCTAGGTTCATACTCAAGCCTGGGTCTGGCTTATCACTCATCAGAACTTCCCTCCCACAGCACAACAATAATGATACATGGTGCAAAAAATAAAATGCGGAAAGCAAATAAAGATAAAGCACATATGTACACACCCAAAAATAAACACAAGCGCTAGGATTGACTCGCATAGGGGATATTCCTGTCCCCAGCAGAGTCGGCAGCTGTCGCTACTGCGAAAATCGAGGCCGGCAATGACAGAAGAGTCGCCACCGTGTGTTATTTATCCCAAGAGAGGGAAAGGAAACACTCAGAGAAAACCTAACGAAAAGAGGGATAAGATCAGTCATCGCAACCAAATCTTGGGTTCGGGAGTCGGTTACGTAAGGGGAAGGTATTAGCACCCCTCACGTCCGTCGTACTCGACGGGATCCATGCTTGTTGTCTATCTAAAAGAGTGATTAAAACTATCTAGCTAAAGGCTTAAGGACAAAAGAAAAAGAAGTGACTCGGCAAAGCAACGGTGCTTTGTGCCTACGTATCTCATCTGAAATGATAAGTTAGAGTCAACGTAGTTTGGCTAACTACGGGTGAAAGGTGGGGAAGGTTGCTCGCCAAGACATCGCGTCTCATGCCTACGTACTTTCATCTGGTATGAAAGATCAGAGCAAACGTCGTTCGGGCTAACAGGGAACACATATTTGTTCAACTGTTTTTTAGGCCCGAGTAGGGTTAACAAGTAGTTCTAGCAGTTTGGTGTATGCAGCTCGACCATTGGAGACTTAGGCGTTACCGTTTGCGGTAGAACTAAAAGTTAACGACACTCTTTTTATGTGAAAAGATTTTCCTGATTAAAATCCCGAAGGATGAAAAAGGTTTGAAGTGTTTTTGTGTTTTTTAGGAGAAGAAGTGTTTTAATTTGGAGTGTTTATAATACATGTTGTACCAAAGTCTAGAACCTAGGATCGAATGCGTCGCATATCACCCTAAGGACGTATACTAAACACTCTAGGCATTTGAGAGATGGCCCCTCAATTACCATTTCCCAAGTATGAAGCTCATGACGCAACATCTATTATCTTTATTAAGTGTTTTATGATTGTTTTGAGATGAGAAGAGAAAGGACACTAAAGGGGGACTAAATCCAAACCTAAAGTTGTCATGCAATGGTGATCCTAAGATTGAGATAAGGGAATGCTACCTAATATTATCATGCATAGGATTGAACACCTAATGTCTCTCCTACTCCCATCCTAAACGGAGGGACTAGGAATCCTAGGGGGATCATGGCTAAAGGCCAAGTAAACACTAAATAGAGTCACTCGCAAATGAAAAACGAAAAGAAATAAAAGGATGAATTCAAAATGGAAAATAAAATAAAAACATGGAAAATAAAGTAACATATTAAAAATAATAAACAAATGATTTTTTTTTGGGTTTTTGGATATTTAAAACTATTTTTTTTAAATAAATAAAACAAGTAAAAAATAAAATAAAAATAAAAGAAATGAAAACAAAATGCTAAAAAAAACAAGGAAATGCATCCACCAAGGGTTGAACCCTTGACCTCAAAGATGCAGGCCCAAAATCCAGCCAATCTAGCCAGCGCGCATGTGTGAAGTTTGAAGGCAAGAGGAACAATAAATGCAAAACATGAAAAATGAAAGGAATTAAAAGGAAAAACGCCCCAAGCTGGGCTCGAACCGGGGATATGGTAGTGAAAGGCAAGACACTTAACCACTTAGGTGGCAATACATCCAATTATTAATGCCACCCCATGTATTCATATACCAAACAAGCGTGATTCTCTGGGCAAGGCAAGCTAGCAAGAACACAAGGCAATAGCATTAAAATGAGAACATCGTAACTTAGTCAAAACTCAATTATTTTCAGCAAAATTTAGGTCTATCTTGGGTGAAATTTAACAAGGAATGCAATGGTAGTGTCAGTTTTCCAAGATGATGCATCAAAATTAAAAAACGAATGCAACTGTCATGTGAGTGTGTGATATGCATTTTGAAAACCAAGGATCAGACCAGATGCCTTTAAACTCATGTAATGGCCTGATCAACATTCAAATATGTAAAACATGGATTATAGATGCCAAGATCAGACAGAAACATATCCAAACAAGATCTGGTATGCAAGTTGCAAAGTAAAGCTTGAAATTGCAATTTGAAAGCCATAACTCAAAACATAAAGGAACATGATCAGATGGAGATATGCACAAGTTGCAAATACATGGTTCATGGATTCTTGATGCAAAAATCATACAAAAACAAGTCCAATAAAAAACTGATGTGTAAGTTGCACAAATTGCCTTGGAAATGCATTATGATGGCTGTTGCACCCCAAAATTTGCCCAACATTTCTTTACCTAACTTATGTTTCATTTCATTCACATTAGCATTATCATTTGCATTTCATTGATATGTATGCCGGAGATCAAGAGGTATGATCACCAATCAAGAGCTATACAAGACTATGAAGCTAGCTAGAGAAAGTTATTCAAGTGTTCAGGGGTTGATATCCTTGTCAGAGAAGTTAAAAGATCCTCAGAGAGAGTGATTGAAGCCAAGTGTGTAGGTCTCCTAACTTGAGAGTTGTGGGAAGCCATCGGATGATTCTAGGGACATGAGGTTGGACTTGAGGTCTTGAGAGAGCTCATGAGAAGTGTTGAAGATCACTTTGAGGCCTAGACAGGTCATTCTGCAAGAATAAGAAGCCTCAGCCATGATTGGTGCAGCTAGGGTTTGGCTGGGTCATCATGATTGAAGAGTTTGAGAAGTTTCAAGCTAGGGTTTCTAAGGCTTGACAGTGTAAAATCCCCTAGTTTGACCCCTATCTCCAAGGCAATTTAGCTCAAGATGTGGTTGTCATCTCATCTTGCCCCCAACATGATTGTTGTATAGCATGGTCTTAGCTTTAATTTGAGTGCTAGAAGTCCTTGATAGGATTTGTAGAACTAAAGTTGTGGCTTTGACAAGTTACAAGTCATCTGAGGTATGTGAATTTGGAGCTTGAAAGTTATCCAACTTGCATGACACTTTTGCCTAAGAAGGATGATTCCTATGAACTTTTGGTCAACATGAATGTTGTTCCTTATTCTCTTAGCTTTCCATAGATTACTAGAAGTCCTTGATAGGATTTGTAGAACTCAAGTTATGGCTTTGACAAGTCAAGGGTATTTTGGGTATTTGGACATTATAGGTCATTTATGATCATAGGTCATTTTCACCAACTTAGACACCTCAAATGAAATTTTGTTCAACTTGAAAGTTGCTCAAAATGGGGTTTTAACCTTGACCATGCATCAAGGAGACATTTAAATGGCTCAAAGAAGGATGTGGTTCAAGGAATTTTGAAAAAAGAAGAATTAAAGGCATTTAATGACCAAAAAATTGAAATAATTAATTTTGTGTCCAAACAAGGCAAAATAATAGGTCATTTTGAATGGAAAAGTCATTTTAGGAACTTTGGAAATGTTGGAATTTTGGTTTGAGTCCATTTTCATGCCATTTCATTTCATTTCTTCATGATGAAGCAACATAACCAACTTGAACCATTGGCTTGCAAACAAGGAAGAGAACATAACAAACCAATTCAATATCTCATGAGATGAATTTTCCAAGCATTTTCATGCCCAAAGAGAGCCAGAATCGTGACTGTGCACATGAGACTTTGAAGGAGAAATTGAAATTGCAAAATCTCATTTGGATGGTTACAGAAGTTTCTAGACATTTCCATTGAGTTCTATATAAGATTTGGAGTGTGTTCAGCCATTTTTTGGAAGCATTTGAAGTTGGTAGCAGAGATAGCAAGTGGAAATTCAGAGCTGCAACTCAAGATCGTGTTTGGAGATTAAAGAGGAATCAAGCCAAATTTAGGTGTGCATTAGCTTCAGAGGAAGATTTGGAGTGAGTCTGGATCATTGTGGAGGAGGAATTGAGCAAGAATTGCATCTGTTCTTCATCTGAAACCAGGTTTGTACAAATTGAAATTGTGCTTAATCTATAGGGAGATAGCTAGAAATCTTTATATGGTTAGGTTCTTATCATGACATAGATGGATTCTGGTACAAGAATTTGATGGATAGAGACACTCTAGGGTATGGACCAGTTTCTGTTGAGCCTGATTTCTCAAGATTCTTGATGATACATTCATGATTGGATAGTGGAAATTGATCAGTGAGAAGTGTTGATTAATTTAGGATCATTATCGTTGAGAATTGTGATGATCAAGATTTGGTGGATTTCTGAAAATTCTATCGTGTTTGGAGTTGGAGAAGGAATTAATGAATTTGGAGATTGGATTCGTGTTCAGGATGAAAAATTGAGTAAGATGATGATTTGTTTTGTCATTTTTGATGACCTGAGACGAGCACCTCACTGGAGAAGACGGTGGCGCTGCAGCTCAGGCCACCGTCTGAGAACTCCCTTCATCTCAGTTTGAATTTGGGGACGATGAGCATGAGTCGTGGGATGAGGGTTTGACATTTGACTTAATCCAAGAATGGATGGCCACGATTGGCTCTAAAAGTCTGAAGACTTGGATTTGAATGAAACACACCGTTTCATTAATTGGTTTGGTTTGGGCTTAGTGCACAGATTGATATCCACACCCCCCAATTGGCCCAATCTGTGAAATGAACTGCAATGATTTGCTATTTGATACGCGTATTTTATTATTTTCTTCTTATTTTCTTATTTTTCATCATTTCATGTGGTTTAGAAGATAATTCATAAAAAATAGAATAATAACTCAATTAATTCCAGATTTTTTCCCCTTGATTCATGATTGAATCTAGAATTTTAGGAAATTAAAATATTAGGAATTCATGCATTTGTGATTTTAATTGAATTTTTTGTATTTTAATTGACATTAATTTCATTATGGTTGATACCTTGTTTTGCTGAATTTTGTGTGATCATTTGATGATGATTTTTGAGTTGATTTTTTGTGCATAGCTAGTTTAGACATGTATCCTAACCTTAGATTTTTATCACATTTTTGTGATGAAATTAGGTAGTGTTTTTAAGTTGAAACTTTAGGTGCTCTAGTTTTAGGGTTTAAGCTTAGTACCTCATGATTTAGGATTTATTTCTAGGACTTTGTGGATGATTTAACCTCTGGATTTTGTATGGTAGATTCATGATTGACTTAGGTTCCCATAGTTATTTTTGTAGGATTTTACAATTAGTTTTAGTATTTTAGTTAGGATTAACTTTGGTACTAGGTTTTAGGTGATCCTTACTTGCTAATTCAACTAGAATGATTTCTTTAGTTCCCTTAGATTAGGGTTTTGCTTCTCTTGCTCTTGGATAATGATGAAGACATGTGTGGGCTGCTGAGGAATGCATGGTGGAGCTTGGACTTGAAGTTTGCTCTTCCTTTGGAGTAGTTTTGTTTAGGTGGTGAGATTAGGGTTTGTAAGTAGAGCTTCTAGATAGATTATCTTCTTTCATAAACATGGAAGGTGTTGATCACTTCCATTCTTCCCTATGATGTAAGGTCCCCTTGTGAAGGCCTCATCCCTCCTTTGGTAGGATGTGTGGCTCTTCCCAAGTTGGTAGAACCTGAGAGTTCCTGTCTTTGATGGTGGGGTGTTTAGTGGTGACCTTTGGTCTTCACTTTGCTTTCCACTATCCCAACCTTGCTCTTGTTAGATGAATCTTTCTCCCTTGCTATAGGATGGAGTTCCTTGTTAGAAGATTGAAGATGCTAGAAGTTGCCACTTCCCTGTAGTTGAAGACTGCCATTGGAGCTGAAGCATGAAGACCAAGATGAACAAGTTGACACTTGTGAAGAAAATCCAATTGAGATCAAGTGAAAAGCTGAAGCTTGAAGTTGGAGAACAAGTTGATACTTGTGTTTGGTGCATTGAAAGCTTGAAGAAGCAAGTTGACACTTGCTATTGAAGATGATAGCCTTAAAGAGCAGTTGAAGACTGAAGACTGAGTTGCTGTCAGAGGATTGCTTTGCTATGAAGCTGTGGAGGCTGTTGATCTGCTTTCTTTCCTGTCTGTTTGCTTTCTGTGCAACTGTATTAATGTGACTTGTGTGATTTACTTGATGCATTAGAATAAGTTCATGTTTAGATTATGTTAAGCTAGGAGCATGATTGCATTAGAGATTGAGTTGCTCCCTCTGCTTGTACTCTTATTGTATGGCTTTGCTTGCGGGTATTCGGTAGAGCCCAACTCCCTTGCCTATGTGGTTTGTGATTTGCTTGATGGCATTTTATTTTATTCTTCTGTATGATTGCAGTTATTCATATTTGGCTTGAGGTTGAGATGAGCTTGTGGAGGCTGATGCCCCACACACATTTCCTCCCTCACTTGCATTGCATGCATTTTACAGTCGTTTACTGTTTACTGTTTAAGCTGATGCTTTATCTGTTTCTGTTTGTCATTGACATGATCCCCTAGGAATCTCACTTCCTTTGATAAGGAAGTGATGATTAGAACTTTAGGTTGAAACCTATGCATGATAACTTCTAGGAGTTCCCTGTTTCAAACCTCAACCATAGGATGAATCCTTGGCATGACAACATTAGGACTTGATAGTCTCCCCTTGGTTGAACTCGTTCGTTCTCTCTTCTCATCTCAAAACAAATTAAACTACAGTAATAAAGGTTAACTGATGTCGTATGTTATGAGCCTTAAGCTATATGAGAAAGGGTTGTCGGAGAGTTTCATTTCGACAGCTTGGATGTTTAGTACGACACCCTTTGGGTGACATGCGACGCATTCACTCTCAGGTCATAGTCTCTAGTGCGATATTAGTTGCAGACATCCGTAAAAAACAGTTCTTCCATAAAAGACAGAAAACAAACTTCAAACCTTTTTGCCCCGTGGGCCCATAATTCAAAGGAAGATTTTCTGAAGAAAAGAGTGTCGTTAACTCCCAGTTCTACCGCAAACGGTAACGCCTAAGTCTCCAAGGGTCGGGCTGCGTACACCAAACTGCTGGAACTGTTTGTTAACCCTACTCGAAAAACAGATGAATCTGAATTCCCGTAATCCGTATTATCCCGAACTACGTAAGCTCTGATCTCTCATACCCGTTGAGAGTACGTAGGCACAATACTGACGTATTGGCGAGCCACCTTCCCCGTAACCCGTAGTTAGGCGAACTATGTTGACTCTGATTTCTCATTCTCTGATGGGAATACGTAGGCATAAAGTGCGACGCTTTGCCGAGTCATTTTTCTTTTCTTCTCAGATCAGCCTTGATAGGTAGATAGTAAACAAACCCGTCAGATAAACACAACAAGCGTGGATCCCATCGAGTACGATGAACGTGAGGTGCTAATACCTTCCCCTTGCGTAACCGACTCCCGAACCCAGACAACGATTGCGATGACCTTGTCATATGCCTTTTTCATCAGGTTTTCCCGATCGTTTCCTTTCCCGTTCTGAGGGATAAATAACGAAAGGTGGCGACTCTTCTGTTTTGCCGGCACCTTATTTTCGTGATAGCGACAGCTGGCGACTCTGCTGGGGACTCTGATAGTTTCCTGGGATCCAACGTCCCTTATGCGAGTCAGTTTGGGGATCCAACGTCCCCTGCGAGAGTCAATCCTAGCGCTTGTATGTTTACTTGTTGCGTTGTGTTTACTTATCGCATTTTATTTCCCGCACTTTATTTTCAGTATGATATGATTATCTGTGCTGTTGTGGGAGGGACATTCTGATGAGTGAGAAGCCAGACCCAGGCTTGAGTGTACTTAGCATTAGTTGTGGAAATTAGTGGGCGCGTGCTTGCTTTGCAGGCACTAGTGTCTCATGAAATCCACGCTCAGACAAGGTTCTCCCGGTTGACTTCTTTTTCGGCCCTTTGGGCCTGAGGGGTTGTTGGTTTGGAGGATTGTCGACTCTGGGGACCGATCATTTGGGGTTCAGCTAAGTGAGGCCGCTTCATGAGATGATGATGCTACACCTTCTGGGTATCGTGTCATCATTCTTG
Source organism: Lathyrus sativus (assembly GCA_963859935.3). Classification (NCBI taxonomy): domain Eukaryota; kingdom Viridiplantae; phylum Streptophyta; class Magnoliopsida; order Fabales; family Fabaceae; genus Lathyrus; species Lathyrus sativus. Next base: position 612,500,906 of record OZ012735.1, on the reverse strand, counting down.
AAAGTCTGTGACACTGATGACCGCATAGGATGCCGAACTTGTGTCAGTATAGGTCCATACCTGTGAGCAGGGTCGTGTTTGTTGCAGGAAACCTTAACCTTCAGACTACCTGGTTTTCTTGATAGTAAATCAGTTTTGTTGGTATCAAAGGTTCTCATCATCATATATGTGTTTGTTCTTGACAAAGCAGAGTTATAGTCTGACATCAGGGGTTTCTCCTCATCATCAGATATGTGTGTTCTTGACAGAGCAGATTTATGGTCCGATATCAGGGTTTTCTTCTCATCAGATATAGGGTTGTTCTTGACAGAGCAGTATTGTGGTTTTGTTGATACAGAACCTTCATCTCTTCAACAACACAGTCGTCTTGATCTCCTGCTGCATGATTGCATTTTGCATTGTTTTGCATACTCATTTGCATATCATTAACGTGTGTCTGTGTTGCAGGTACCGTTTCCCCCGGTTCAGGTTTTCTTGCCTTCTATTGTGCTATCATGGGTTCTCTGAGGAAGACTGTGGCCTACAAGCTCCCCACTCCTGACGTTGTTCAGCTATCTAGTTTGATTGCTTTGGCAGATGATTCTGTGAGAGGTGAATTCAGAAAGTCTTATGGGAAATTGCTCAGCTTGGTTCGTAAACCTTCTGTGTTTGAGTTGAATGGGTTGTACGTCTTGCTGCAGTTCTACGATCCTCCTTTGAGATGCTTTACTTTCCCAGACTTTATTCTCGCACCTACACTAGAAGAGTATGCTGATTTGTTAGGTGTGCCTATCAAGAGCCAGATGCCCTTTGTTCATATGGATGCTGAGCCTAATCTGGCTAGTCTAGCTCTTTCGCTTCATCTGGATGCCTCTGAGTTGGTCTTGTCTAGTTGGAACGGGGTTCCCGGTTTCTCCTTGCAGTTCTTAGTGGGAAAGGCCTAGCAGTGTGCCAAAGACGGTTGTTGGATCGTGTTCAACGCTATTCTTGCTCTTTGCATATACGACATCATTCTGTTCCCTAATATGCCTGACTTTGTAGACTTCGACGCCTTTCACATCTTTGCATCAGGGAATCCAGTCCCTACCTTGATTGGAGATGTCTATCATTCCGTCCACTACAAAAACGAGAATAGGAGGGGCACGAATGTCTCATGCTATGTGCCCCTATTCTATAGATGGCTTGATAGTCACCTACCCAAGAAGGGTCCCTTTGCTTCATCTGCAGCCACAACTGAGTGGTCTGAGCGTTTGATGAGTCTATCAGCGGAGGATGTTGCGTGGTTTGATAGAGATAGGTTGGGTACTGATATCATCTTCAGCTGCAGCGGGTTTCCGAATGTGCCTTTGATAAGCAGGAAGGGCTGTATCAACTATAATCCATCTCTGCTGGTCCGACAGTTTGCTTATGCTTTGAGAGCTCCGCCGAAGGATGAAGAGGTGCAGGAATCTCTGTACCTCACTAGTCTTCTAGAGGGGGATATGTTATCTAAGCTTCAACACGCTTGGAATGGTATCAGTAAGTGGGGGAAACCGTTGCTGGGAAAAAGTAATAGTCAAGCCTACGCTCCATATATGACCTGGATCAGAGCCAGAGCAGATATCATAGGGATGTTGTTTCCTCCTGCCAAGCTGGAAAGCCCTCCAGTGATTGAAGAGCCTGCCACCGTGCCTATTCAGCAGTACAATCAGGTGTTAGCTGAGCAAGAGGAGCTGAAGAAGGCGAATGAAGAACTGGAAAAAGAATTGGCTCAGCTCATAAGCGAGAGAAGCGAAGCCGTCCATTCCTTCAAGAGGCAAACAGAGCTGGTAAACAAGTTAGGTATGGATTTGACTAAGCAGTTGGCTGAGCGTGAGCGTTTGGGTCGGGACTTCAAATCTGTCAACGACGTATTGGCCACTAAGAAGCAGCACTTGGATGAAGCGTACCGAATATCCAAGTTTAATCAGCATTGGAAGGCCACCCTAGCCAACGGCAAGGAACGGGAGGATAAACTGAAGCAGCAAATCTCCAAGTTGAAAGCCTAGGTGAAGGCTAGTGAGAAGAGGTTTGATGAAGAAAACGCTCGCAGATATGCCACTGAAGGCCTGCTAAACAAGGCTCTTGCTAACCTGAAGGAGCGCAAACAGACGTCTGAATCCAAGAAGCGGAAGTTAGAAGATTGTTTCGGCGAAGGAGCATGGGAAGACTCAGTTAAAGGTCTTCAATACGCTATTATGCAGAGGGAGTCACTCGTCGAAGGGTTGCTCACTCGGCCTGATCATCTAGAAACGAGGGATCTGTTAGAAGAGTTCCGCGCCCGTGGCCGTGCTTGACTATATTTGTAATCCTTTTGTTTTGATCAGTGTTGTATGCTGACCATCACCAGGCTTGTTGGTCGAGGTCATGCTATTGATTCTGCTTGTACTCAGTGACGTTGTGTACCGCCTTGATGGGCTTTCTTTATATATATGAGATGTTATTTCCATGACTGGACTCGGACTTCTTATTATCAGCACTGACACTCAGGCACTAGGATTGGGGGGGGGGGGGGGGGAAATCTCCCTAACGCACAAACACACGTTTGCCTTTGCATGAAGCATTTGCATAACGAGCACGTTGTCGTTTTTCTAACCCTTTGTGTATACAGGTTGTTCCAGGATTGATCAAAGGCCAATCCACCGCTATCCGACCAGAGCAAATCAAGCTAGAGCAATGGAACAAGTGCAGACTGATGTTCAGGAACTCCGAGAGAGGATGGACCGCTTCATGGAGCTCATGCAAGTGGTTGCCAACGGCCAGGACCAGCTCAGAACATTGGTCCAGCCTCTGATCTCAAGGGTTAACAGCAACAGTGTACTCCATGGTGGGAATGTTCCAACCCCTCCACCTGTTGAAACTCCTCAGGGTGGCATCCCCGTGACCGGGGGGAATGGCAGTGGTAACGACAATGTGATCACTAACATCGGGCTCAATGGTAATACGACTGGCGTCGGTAATGGGAATTTTGAAGCTAATGGCAATGCTGGACTGGGCAACGGCAACGCAGGTGCTAGAAATCTGTATGGGCCTCAGCCATGGCTAGAAGATCGTCAAGAAGATCTGTTCTCACAGAGGAGTGTTGAAGGAGAGCTGACTGCTGAAGCACGTCTGAGGTTTAAGGCACTCGAGGAGAAAATGAGGAATTTCGAGAACCAGAACACTATGGGTGCCGACATGTCTAAATTGGGATTGATTGCTAATTTCAAGGTGCCTCCTAAATTCAAGGTACCCGACTTTGAGAAGTACAAGGGCACCACTTGCCCTCGCGTCCACTTAAGGTCATACTACCGAAAGATGTCCGCTCACTCTGAAGACGAGAAATTGCTGATGCACTTCTTTCAGGATAGCTTGTCTGGGCCATCCTTGGAATGGTACATGAGTTTGGAACCTACCAGTGTGCGCACGTGGAAGGAACTTGCTAAGGCATTCGTGCACCATTACCAGTATAACAGTGACTTGGCTCCGAACCGGGTTCAACTGTAGAACTTGTCGCAGAGGAACAACGAGGGGTTCAAAGAATACGCCCAGCGGTGGCGCAAATTAGCGTCTAGAGTTCAGCCGCCGATGGTTGAACGAGAGCTGGTTGAAATGTTTGTAGCCACTCTCCCAAGGGTTTATTACGAGAAACTAGTCAGCGGTATGTCTGGGAGTTTCTCAGATCTCATCATTACAGGCGAGCACGTTGAAAATGGGATCAAACTGGGGAAAATTCAAGGTGGTGATCTATCCTCATTTGGAGGAGGAAAGAAACCATATGGTAGCAAAAGGCGTGAAGGGGAGACGAGCACCGTGTCTAACGCTCGAAGGAAAGGTAAGGGCCCGCACCAGCAGGTGGCTAGCATAACCATCCCTGCTGTCCAACAACCTGTCATACCCTAAATTTGTCCTACCGATTTTTTTATTTATTTTCACCTTTTTCGATTTTATTTTCTATTTTACATTGCCCGCTTATTTTCGGTTATTTAGACACGTGTCCGCTTACAATTGGTTGATTTTTAAATTTTTATAATTTTTTTTATCCAATAAAGAAATGACATGTGGCCTAAGAATATTTTTGTGAATATTATTTTCTTAAAATTTTTTTTGTTACTAATAATATTTTAGTAATTATTTTTTTCGTTTTTATAAATTTTAGCTTGTTTTTATATTTTTAACATTTATTTAATTGTTAATTGTTAATATTTATTTTATTAATTATTGTTAATATTTTTTATATTTATACAAATGTTAGTTTATATATGTTATTAATATTCATGTTTATATTAATATACAGTTTTTTTGATTATTAGCATTATTATTAGTTATTAATAGTCATGGATTAATTAAGAATAAAGTGATTAGTAAAATTAAGGAAAGAAAAATTAAAAAAAAGGAGAGAGAATCAGAAGTGGAATTGGACGAGGCCCATTGGGCCTATGTTGAAGAAAAAAATGGCTCTGAGTTCTTGTTATAAGAGAGGGAAATTTACTGTTCTAAAAAACCCTAAGACTACTGTTCATGACCTTCTTCTGTAAATCCGCCGCTGTCACTCCCATTTTTTCCTTGTTCTCTTTCGTCCTTAATCATCATCACCGCTGAAAACAGCCAAAACCCTAACCTTCCTACTCCTATTCATCATCCCCAACCTTCTGTAAATCCGCCGCCGTCACCTAACACCCTTTCCTCTATTGAGCTACTAAAACAACCACTGCGTAATACTCAACAACATTGACAAACAAAAGGCTCCAAATTGCCGCAACACCAACGCTACTGAAGTAATTTCGCCATAGCACGACGTTAGGTTCCATCTTTGGTTCAACAACTTGGTTTGAATGTAATGGCTTCGATACTTGCGGGTTGCTTCTATTTCTCTGATGCGAACAGAGGTCTTATTCTGTTACCGTGAAAGAGGGTTAGAGGATCTTTCAAATGTATTTTCTTAGCAGCTGAACTTCTTTCTCGATTTATTCTGGCAACACTGCTTCGTCCATAACAACTACGGTAACTACACGACATCGGTAATCTGCGAATCATTTTGACAAAATTTGTTAAGTTATACTTGTTGTTTCGTTGCGTGAGTTTTTTTTTGGTTATGTTGCAACTTGGACCTTGTAGTATTTCAAATATATGGTAATTTTTATAGCATTAGAGTGTTTGACATGCTCTATTCTTTTTTAGAAATTTCTATTGAACTGTTGAGATGACATTAAAACTTGGGTTGATACTTTGATGTTTATAATACTGTTTTTCCTTGAGTTTTATTGAATTCAGGCTTGTAATACCCCAAATTTTACCCTTTTTTTTTATTTTTATTTTAAATTCTTATTAACTTAATAAATTAACCTTTTTTTTTAGATCTTGTTTTTTTAACTAATAATAATGTAATTAAAATTTTTTTATAACTTTACTAATGTTTTTTATTAACTTTTTTTTTTCTATTTAGTTTATTTATTTAAATCATTTTAAGCTCTTCTTACTAACTTTTAGGATTTAAATTAAAATTTAACTTTTTTTTTTCTTTTCTTCAAGAGTAAATTTTTTTATAACCTTTTTTAATTAATTTCTAACACATTTTTTTAATCAAATTCTATTACCTTTTTAAAATTAAATCTTTTTTCTAAACTTCCTTTTAAAGCTAAATCTTTTTTTTCTAACTTTTTAAAGCTAAATCTTTTTTTCTAACTTTTTTAAAGCTAAATCTTTTTTTTCTAACTTTTTAAAGTTAAATCTTTTTTCTAACTCCTTTTTAAAATTAAATCTTTTTTCTAACCTTTTTTAAAGTTAAATCTATTTCTAACTTTTTTAAAGTTAAATTTTTTTTTCTAATTTTTTTTAAAAAAATCAAATCTTTTTTCTAACTTTTTTAAAAGTTAAATCCTTTTTCTTACTACTTTTTTAAAGTTAAATCTTTTTTCTAACTCTTTTTTAAAATTAAATCTTTTTTCTAACTCTTTTTAAAAATTAAATTTTTTTTCTAACTCTTTTTAAATTAAATCTTTTTTTTCTCTAACTTCTTTTTAAAATTAAATCTTTTTTTTTCTCTAACTTCTTTTTAAAATTAAATCTTTTTTTTCTCTAACTTCTTTTTAAAATTAAATTTTTTTTCTAACTATTTTAAAAATTAAATCTAACCTTTTTTTTATAAATTAAATCTATCCTTTTTTTTTAAAAATTAAATCTAAATCTTTTTGACACCATCCTTTTTCAAATTAAAATTCTAAATTCCTTTTAAAATTAAATTCTAATGCCATTTTATTTTCTTTTTTTAAAATTAAGATGTAAATTCCTTTTAAAATTAAATTCTAACAGTTTTCAAAATAATTCTAACATTTTTTAAAATCAACATTCAAATATTTTTTTATTTTAAAATTCTAACTCATTTTTTTAAACTTAAAATTCTAATTTTTATTTAACTTGAAACTCTTATTTTCTTTGCTAACTTTTTAAATTTAAATCCAACATTTTTTTTATCAAATCCAATCACAATGAATCACATATGGAGCTAAATCAAATCAATCAGAGCATATCATCATCATAAGGAAATCAAATCCAGATATCATCATCACCATCATTGAATCAAATCTGAAATCATCATAAAAATTCATTCAAATCAAATCAGAGATTGAAAAAGATTGAAATATTCAAATCAAATATGAGATTGAAAAAGATTTAAAAATCAAGTATAAAAGGACCCTCAGAAGCAACAAAACGGGGGGATCGACAAGCATCAAAAACTCTTACAGTCTTCATCAAAAGTAACTAACTCTTCTTTTTTTTAATTTCTAATCTTTTTTATATCTTTTTTTCAAAATTTCTACCATTTTTTCTTAATTAAAATTCTAACATTCTAACTCTTTCTTTATTAAAATTCTAACCTTTTCTCTTTTATTTTCAAACTTTTATTTTTATTTTCTAACCTTTTTTTTAAAAACCAAATTTCGAAGTTCTAATTTTTTTGCTAACTTTTAATTCTAACTTTTAATCTATTTTCTTTTTCTTAATCACATTAAAAACTCTAACTTTTCCAAATCTCACAAAAAAACCTAATTCCATTCTAACTCTTTTCTCATTACCTAAATTCTCATCGTCTCAAAACGTTCATCACTTAACTTCTAATTATTGTCAATTCCAATTTTCATCCTTCATTCCTAACAGTATTCTTGATTATCCATGAACCTGTTCACTAATATTTATTTATTTATTTTTGTATTTATTTTTATATTTGTACATAATCTGACATCATCGTTGCTATTTCATATTCCATTATCACTTGTATATTATCGCCATCTTCTTTGCATATTAATTTTCATTGTTTATTAATTTTTCGCTAACATCCTCATTTTTAAGATCCAAATTTCTAACTTTTTTCTTGTTTCGTTAAAATTATAATTTTCTACTTAAATTCCTAACATTCCCGTCTAATTTTTTGTCTAACCCCGTATAATAACAGTCTCGGTTTGTTTTAGTTTTTTGCAGCTGACTAAGTTCAATTGATTTTATTTTCAGTTTAAATATTCAATTATCATATTTGTAACTGCTTACGGGATGTAATTTTGCGAGACAATTGTCGCATTTATCTTTCCGCACTTTATTTTCGGCCGTTGTATGTATATTTAATTTCATCGCATCTTTATAATTAATTTCACTCCTCCGAAGGAATTAGGTCTAGCCGTTTGACAGCCGTGTCAATAGTCCTCACCTTCAACCCTTACACCTTTTCAACCCTAAATTTTCATACATGTCTCGCTGTGGACAAAATTACCATTTTACCCCTAGCATTAGGTCAAAGAGCCGCCGCGCTCATTTTAGGGTTTCCCACCGTGGAATCCCTAATTTAACCCTAATTACAACTTAACATTTCAACGTAGAGATTTGGAGTTTCTACACTCCGCGTAAGCGTGTCCTTAAGACATGTTTATTCCCCTTGAGACCTTGACCACTGTCAAGAAGTCTCTAACCTCCCTTTTGAGGGGAACTACGATTACTCTGATTCCACTCCCGTAAGGATACGTAGGCACAAGATGCGATGTCTTGCCGAGTAAACTTAGAATTAACCCCTTAGGTCTCCTTTCTCACTTTTAATCCTTTGTACATATGCCTTAAGCAAATAAATAAAGCAAATAGTAAACATTTGAACAAAAGGTTCCTGTAGAGTACTACAGAAGTTTAGGGTGCTAGTACCTTCCCTAAATTTAACCAACCCCCGAACCCTAGATCTTTCCCCGCATTGTGTTTACGATGCAAAATAGGTTTTCCCTTTTTGACCTTTTCCTTCGGATAAATCAAAGAGCGGTTGTGAATTGAATTGTGATTCAAACTAATTAATAGTTTGTGATCCTATTTCCACCGCAACAGAAAATGGCGACTTCACTGGGGAGAATCTCTAAACTTTTGAGGGTTATCCCTAACTTGTTCATATTTATTACTATCTGTGTTATTATTCATTTGCATGTATATATTTGTGCTTTGATTGTGGGACTGTTCCTTGTGCTGTGAGATAAGTCCTACGCCCGGACTAGTGACATTATTATAGGATGGGGATATATTCAATGAGGCTTATAGGGAGTGAATCCCGACCAAGCTGATTCGAGAATCACCGCTCAGTTGAGACCTTTTTGAAAATGGTTCGGTTGAACGAGTAATCGTAAAAACTTTTTCCATGGTCGATTGGAGTCTGTGATATTGGGGACCGTAGTACCTTAACACCACCTTGGCCTTATTTAGGACGTAGTGCGGGAGCTATGTGGGAGTAATCCTACAACGGCTGCTACGCGATACTACACTCAAAAGAGGTTCTCTTGAGAATATTATTAACCCCCGAGTCAGTCGGAAGGTTGATAATACCCGAAAGATGGGCTGATGACTTTGGGCACTTTGTAGAACCTTGTTCGACAGGTACAACTAACCTATAGTACACTCCTTTTGGGATGGGTAGACCTTGACTCTGCTCACGTTCCTTTAACTTAGGACTTTGTGCGTTTTCATGCATTGCATCCATAAAGCATCTCATTGCATTGTATTTCATGGAGTTCAAATATCATTTATGGATATCGCGGGATACCATAAATAAATAAAAAAATAAAATGAAAAAACAAGAAAAAGATTTCCTTGGTACCCCACGACATTCGTAAATGTTTGAATTCCATGAAATCTTCATTTGCATTCACATTTTAGCATCATACTTTTGCATTGCACGTGTCTTCCGTTTTCTCATGATCGGTTCTCTCGCCTTCCAGTTTTGTCACCCTGAGTTCTCTGCATTAACACGACCCTTCAAAAGAATGGAAGATCAAAACCAAGAGATCAACCGTGTCAGCCATGAATTAGAAGATCTTCGAGGAAGTGTAGAGCAGATTTTGGAGATGTTAAGAGCTCTTAGTGTGAAGGTGGATGCTCAGTCTACTGTTGTTTCTAAGACTAATACCGTTATGGAACCTCAACCAGCTGTTACTGTCGAGAATGTACCTCCTCACGGTCTTCAATCCGGTTTGGTGCCTCCCAGTGCTCGACCAGTTCGACGAGCTACCCCTCCAAAGTGCAAAACTCCTAACTCCGACCATGGTAAAGGACCTACACGTTCAAAGAACCGCAAAAAGGCTACTCCTCAACCTTTACAATATCAGCAGAGTTATGTTCAAGGTTATCCGTTTCTATATGTTCAACAACCCTATGTAGCTACTGTTGCACCTCCTTTCGATCAGCAATTTCCTGCATGCCAGCCTGTACAGTCAGCTCCGGTATATCAGGCACCAGTTTATCAACAACCTTCCGGTTATTCGCCTATGCAAGTTCCTGTCGACAGTCAACGAGTGCCCAACGCTCCTGTTCACCAGCAATCACAGGATCAGGTTCCTTATCCCCGTAAGAGTCAGTATAAGCCTTGTCCTCCAATTCCGATGACTTTCACTGAGTTATACCCCCATTTGGTACAACAAGGTCTGATTACCACCAGTGCTTTGGGTCCTCCACCTAATCCATTACGTGCAAGTTACAACGCTACCGCTCATTGTTTATTTCATGAGGGTGCGCCCGGCCATGATCTAGAGAATTGCTATGCTCTTAAGAAAGTTGTCAGAAATTTGCTAGAAACGAATAAGTTGTCTTTTGGCGATGCTCAGCTAAAGACCGAGACTCCTCTCAGGGTCCCTCACTTGTCAAGCTTAGATTCTGCAAAGTATGTTGACCTCTCAGCAAATCAGCCGAATCCAGTAATTATTCAAAGGCCTAGCTCGCTTCATTTCAGTAACCCTCAAGATGATATGACCGGGATCAACAAAGAATCCGGGAAAGTTATTTTGAAGCAACGACTGAAAACTGTTGAAGATGTGACCAGCGTAACTGGGGCAAGCCATGACGACTCACAGTGATCATAAGCCAGACGTCCTTTCCATTGAGGCTCCGCCAAAGGAAACTGTTACGTTTGAATGCAAGATTTCATAAACATTTAGAAGGATTTTTTTCGACAGTTCATTTGTTTATTTATATGCATTTCTCTTTGATTAAGCATATTTAGCATGTACGAATTTGTTTATCTTTGATTGATTAATGCAACGCATATGTTTGTCTTGAATAAGTCCATTCGTTTCACTCATTCAAAACATATTTTTCATAAATTATAATGCCAACTTTACCCGATCTCTTGTTCTGATAGAGAATTGGGAGGAGGATGACGAACCTAAAACGTCAGATTTCTTGTCGTATGCTTTCGATTGAAACCCGCTGATGATGTAAGGCATTGTTTCAAATCCCAAACACTGGAGATATAAGGATGTTAATCCCTAGTCAACCCTTTGAGCCTTGAAGTAGGAGTTTTTCTTTCTTTTTAAGAACCTTCATCTTAACCTGGGGCAGGGTAGGTTTCAGTTAAGCCGATCGAGCGCTTAGACTCTCAAAAAGGAAGAGCAAACCTTCGAGAATTTATCCTTAGCATCTTAAGAGGTCCAATACAATGACTATCCCTTAGTTACCTAAGGAGTGGGGAAGTCACGAGCCTTTCAAAAGATTTACACGACTTGCATAAAAGAATATTCAAAAAAAATAAAAGCCCGCTAAGTCAAAACCTATGAAAGAGACTTAGGCAAAACTGGGGCATCCCGCTGGACTCCAAAATCAAATCAAAAGACGTTGTCCAGGCAAAAGTTAGGGAATAAGAACAACAAACCAGTAGTTTTTAGAACCCCTATAAAGAACAAGGTCGTGTGACCAATTGCCAAAAGAAATAGGTGAGTGACTGCCATGTCCAAAGCCTTGATAAGTTCTCGACCATAGCAAATCTGCTTGAGATATGAGCGTTCGTATCCGGTTAACTGAATTAGGATTGGAGAACATCACGAAGAATGGGTGGGTACAAATATAACTTTGAGCCTTTATCCTTTGTTTCTTAAACCGTGAACCGAGCCACGATACAACCTTTAAAAGACCTAATTGAAGTAGGACTTCGGTTGAAAGCATACTTGACAAGATCACGTTTCCTGACTCCTACGAGCTATGCTCAGAAAAAATTCATGTTGGCATTATAATTAAAACTTATATCCCGACTAGTGATTTCGGTCACAAGTTATTGCGATATCTTTTTCAAAACAAAAATTCAAGACAAATATATGTGTGCATTAACAAGCCCAGGATAGGCATTTCAAGCATGACGACTTTGCTTGATATCTTAGAGATTTATACATGGACATAACCCGTGGAACTTGAAGATCCTACTAAACAGGGGCAGGCAGTTTCCCAATTCGCTTACCAACGCGAGTCTGACGTTCTTAAGAGCTATTTCTCAAAGATTTCGTCGTAACACAATTAAATTGTGCCAGTTACGTCGAGACCTGACAAATCTCTCAAAGAGTTTGAGAGCAATGGGGCAACCGGACTCGGTGTTCTCTATAAAATCCTCTTGAGATGACCATACCTCACAACGCAAGTATCCTGGGGCACCGTGTTTTTTGAAGAAACAAATGGCGACTACTATAAGGTCCTTCATGTGGTTTCACAACTTTTCTTCATGCACCCGATGGATTTTACTCACGGCGGCCTTCATTCCCCAGTAAGTCTCAGTGTGCAACAGGCTCCTAAACTATTGCCTCTTCATAGTCCCCAGAGAGACTATAAGTTGACAACTTTTTCTTGGGTAACTCAAAAGTGTCCCTCAGGTTTTCTTCTCCCCATGTGAAGACGTGATACTGTACACCCAAGCAGATTACCTTCTCCCCAGAGAATTCAGAACTTTAAAACCAGATTTGGTTCTACCATTGATCTTTCTTACCCATGATTGACGTATTGGTTGCAGAGAACGCAGGGTATTTCCGTCGAGATGTTTATTTCATCTCTTGTCCCGTCTCTAGTCTGTTTCGTCAGCATACGCAAGGGCATAAGCATCACATGCCTATTTCATTACATATTCATTACATATTCATTACATATTCATTACATATTCATTACATATTCATTACATACTCATTTCATAACATCCTGCATATTTACATACATAGACATCAACATACATTCATATTAACATATGCAGTAACATATGCGTTAGCATTCACAGGTTCATTGTGTTTCCCTATCATTGGTCGTTACCGCCGAGTAACTGGGTTCGTCCATTCTCTCCAAATAGATTGTCAGCCCTAAGCATAAAATACATAAGTGTTTCCAGTTTCCCCACAGAGCTCGATCCTCGTGGATGACGGTTACTTCAGCTATCTTTCCTCGCCAGGATAAGATATCTACCCTTCGGGTTCATTCCCTCGATGGAGTCTTGATTACCAGTCTTCTTTCTAGCTCGATCCTAGATTGAATCTCAGTCTTGTCGGTCGTCAATCCCAACCGGACGTGCATTTATTTTGCACCATCTAAAGGTTTTCACCATACCATGACAGATACGCGACTATCTCGCTTGAGAGGTTTATCACTGTACCCGGACGTGCATTTATTTTGCACTATCTTTCAAGAAAATCAACTACAATCCTTTACAGATACATGCCAGTTCATGCCTGGATAATTTATTATTACAATCCTACATCTTACAGCACCGATATACAACATTTCTCACCTAAAAAGCCGATCCTATCTTCGTTATGACTCGCAGTAAATGGCCATCTCCATGGAGCAGTTGGGCTTCTATTTACCTGTCGTCTGGAAGTATGGGGGGTTTTGAACCAAATCGTATTCAGGAGAGCACGATCTTGAAGTACAGGGAGGTTTGAGCGGAATCATATTCAGGAGAGCACGATTCTGAATTATGAAGAAGTTCATTTATCCTTTAGTAAAAGAAGAAACCAAATCGTATTCAGGAGAGCACGATCTTGAAATACGGGGAGGTTTGAGCCGAATCATATTCAGGAGAGCACGATTCTGAAGTATGAGGATGTTCAGTTAGCCCTTTTCATATTCAGGAGAGCACGATTCTGAGTTATGAGGAAGTTCAATTAGCCCTTTTCATATTCAGGAGAGCACGATTCTGAAGTATGAAGAATTTCATTTACAAGAAAGAGCCGAATCATATTCAGGAGAGCATGATTCTGAGTTATGAGGAAGTTCAATTAGCCCTTTTCATATTCAGGAGAGCACGATTCTGAAGTATGAAGAATTTCATTTACAAGAAAGAGCCGAATCATATTCAGGAGAGCACGATTCTGAAGTATGAGGAAGTTCAGTTAGCCCTTTTCATATTCAGGAGAGCACGATTCTGAAGTATGAAGAATTTCATTTACCCGAAAGAGCCGAATCATATTCAGGAGAGCACGATTCTGAAGTATGAGGAAGTTCAGTTTACCCTTTTCATGTTCAGGAGAGCACGATCTTGAAGCATGGAGAAGTTTATTTATCCTTCAGTAAGAGAAGAATCAGAATCGTATTCCAGGCGCCGACCTTAAATGCGAGAAGATTTATTTATCAGATAAGCAGCAGCCTCTTTATTTGAGTGCTTATCCATTTTTGCACATAAGTCCCTTCCAACGATAAGTGACAGTTATCCCTCGGGAAGCTTATCAGGGCATTTCCCATCAAAGTCCATTTATTTTGGCATACAGTCGGTCTTTACCCTGTATATATGATATGGATTTCTGAAAAGTCCATTCGATCCCATCACGAAGGATAGTTTATAGAAGCTTGGATGTTATTCTTTGCTCAATGCTCCAGCATTCTGTAATCGATCTTACAACCGTGTAGATCCAGTCTTATTGTTAGACATTCCCAAGTGGAGGTCATCTCATAGGTGCCATCTCCATTTAAGGATCTCGTTCTTAAAGTCCATTTATTTTGGCATACAGTCGGTTTTCACCCTGTATATTTGCTACGGATTCCCGAAAAGTCCGTTTGATCCTGTCACGAGGGATAGTTTACAGAAGCTTGGATGTTATTCTTTGCTCAATGCTCCATGCATTCTGTGATCGATCTTGCAGTCGTACATGATCCAGTTTTACTTTTAGATTCTCCAGTGGAGGCCGTCTCATAGGTGCCATCTCCATGTGAGAATCTCATCCCAGATCTAAAAATGACAATTGGTCGTATTCACACCAGTTGACCATCATTTTAGAATTCCCCAGGGTCGTACTGTGTCCCAGCGCGTCGTTTTCCCCAATGTGTTCTTCTCGTAGCGTCTGTCCCTGTGTCGTCGTATTCGTCGTCATTTTCGCATTCACCATTCCAGCATACGCATCATATCATATTCATGGCATCGTCTGCATTAGTCTGGTCCATAGCATTGCATATCGCCGCATATAAGGGCAAAATTTTCGGTTATCTATATTTAAATCCCTCCACCATGATTCCTCGAGTCTCCGCCACTCAAATCATCCGGTGTAGCTATTTAAATAGGGGCAACTGTAATACCCCAAATTTTACCCTTTCTTTTTTATTTTTATTTTAAATTCTTATTAACTTAATAAATTAACCTTTTTTTTTAGATCTTGTTTTTTTAACTAATAATAATGTAATTAAAATTTTTTTATAACTTTACTAATGTTTTTTACTAACTTTTTTTTTCTATTTCGTTTATTTATTTAAATCATTTTAAGCTCTTCTTACTAACTTTTAGGATTTAGATTAAAATTTAACTTTTTTTTTTTCTTTTCTTCAAGAGTAAATTTTTTTATAACCTTTTTTAATTAATTTCTAACACATTTTTTTAATCAAATTCTATTACCTTTTTAAAATTAAATCTTTTTTCTAAACTTCCTTTTAAAGCTAAATCTTTTTTTTCTAACTTTTTAAAGCTAAATC
Source organism: Lathyrus sativus (assembly GCA_963859935.3). Lineage (NCBI taxonomy): Eukaryota > Viridiplantae > Streptophyta > Magnoliopsida > Fabales > Fabaceae > Lathyrus > Lathyrus sativus. The sequence goes on along the minus strand of OZ012735.1, from coordinate 612,485,711 downwards.
TTTTTTTCTAACTTTTTTAAAGCTAAATCTTTTTTTTCTAACTTTTTAAAGTTAAATCTTTTTTCTAACTCCTTTTTAAAATTAAATCTTTTTTCTAACCTTTTTTAAAGTTAAATCTATTTCTAACTTTTTTAAAGTTAAATCTTTTTTTCTAATTTTTTTTAAAAAAATCAAATCTTTTTTCTAACTTTTTTAAAAGTTAAATCCTTTTTCTAACTACTTTTTTAAAGTTAAATCTTTTTTCTAACTCTTTTTTAAAATTAAATCTTTTTTCTAACTCTTTTTAAAAATTAAATTTTTTTTCTAACTCTTTTTAAATTAAATCTTTTTTTTCTCTAACTTCTTTTTAAAATTAAATCTTTTTTTTCTCTAACTTCTTTTTAAAATTAAATCTTTTTTTTTCTCTAACTTCTTTTTAAAATTAAATTTTTTTTCTAACTATTTTAAAAATTAAATCTAACCTTTTTTTTATAAATTAAATCTATCCTTTTTTTTTTAAAATTAAATCTAAATCTTTTTGACACCATCCTTTTTCAAATTAAAATTCTAAATTCCTTTTAAAATTAAATTCTAATGCCATTTTATTTTCTTTTTTAAAATTAAGATCTAAATTCCTTTTAAAATTAAATTCTAACAGTTTTCAAAATAATTCTAACATTTTTTAAAATCAACATTCAAATATTTTTTTATTTTAAAATTCTAACTCATTTTTTTTAAACTTAAAATTCTAATTTTTATTTAACTTGAAACTCTTATTTTCTTTGCTAACTTTTTAAATTTAAATCCAACATTTTTTTTATCAAATCCAATCACAATGAATCACATATGGAGCTAAATCAAATCAATCAGAGCATATCATCATCATAAGGAAATCAAATCCAGATATCATCATCACCATCATTGAATCAAATCTGAAATCATCATAAAAATTCATTCAAATCAAATCAGAGATTGAAAAAGATTGAAATATTCAAATCAAATATGAGATTGAAAAAGATTTAAAAATCAAGTATAAAAGGACCCTCAGAAGCAACAAAACGGGGGGATCGACAAGCATCAAAAACTCTTACAGTCTTCATCAAAAGTAACTAACTCTTCTTTTTTTTAATTTCTAATCTTTTTTATATCTTTTTTTCAAAATTTCTACCATTTTTTCTTAATTAAAATTCTAACATTCTAACTCTTTCTTTATTAAAATTCTAACCTTTTCTCTTTTATTTTCAAACTTTTATTTTTATTTTCTAACCTTTTTTTTAAAAACCAAATTTCGAAGTTCTAATTTTTTTGCTAACTTTTAATTCTAACTTTTAATCTATTTTCTTTTTCTTAATCACATTAAAAACTCTAACTTTTCCAAATCTCACAAAAAAACCTAATTCCATTCTAACTCTTTTCTCATTACCTAAATTCTCATCGTCTCAAAACGTTCATCACTTAACTTCTAATTATTGTCAATTCCAATTTTCATCCTTCATTCCTAACAGTATTCTTGATTATCCATGAACCTGTTCACTAATATTTATTTATTTATTTTTGTATTTATTTTTATATTTGTACATAATCTGACATCATCGTTGCTATTTCATATTCCATTATCACTTGTATATTATCGCCATCTTCTTTGCATATTAATTTTCATTGTTTATTAATTTTTCGCTAACATCCTCATTTTTAAGATCCAAATTTCTAACTTTTTTCTTGTTTCGTTAAAATTATAATTTTCTACTTAAATTCCTAACATTCCCGTCTAATTTTTTGTCTAACCCCGTATAATAACAGTCTCGGTTTGTTTTAGTTTTTTGCAGCTGACTAAGTTCAATTGATTTTATTTTCAGTTTAAATATTCAATTATCATATTTGTAACTGCTTACGGGATGTAATTTTGCGAGACAATTGTCGCATTTATCTTTCCGCACTTTATTTTCGGCCGTTGTATGTATATTTAATTTCATCGCATCTTTATAATTAATTTCACTCCTCCGAAGGAATTAGGTCTAGCCGTTTGACAGCCGTGTCAATAGTCCTCACCTTCAACCCTTACACCTTTTCAACCCTAAATTTTCATACATGTCTCGCTGTGGACAAAATTACCATTTTACCCCTAGCATTAGGTCAAAGAGCCGCCGCGCTCATTTTAGGGTTTCCCACCGTGGAATCCCTAATTTAACCCTAATTACAACTTAACATTTCAACGTAGAGATTTGGAGTTTCTACACTCCGCGTAAGCGTGTCCTTAAGACATGTTTATTCCCCTTGAGACCTTGACCACTGTCAAGAAGTCTCTAACCTCCCTTTTGAGGGGAACTACGATTACTCTGATTCCACTCCCGTAAGGATACGTAGGCACAAGATGCGATGTCTTGCCGAGTAAACTTAGAATTAACCCCTTAGGTCTCCTTTCTCACTTTTAATCCTTTGTACATATACCTTAAGCAAATAAATAAAGCAAATAGTAAACATTTGAACAAAAGGTTCCTGTAGAGTACTACAGAAGTTTAGGGTGCTAGTACCTTCCCTAAATTTAACCAACCCCCGAACCCTAGATCTTTCCCCGCATTGTGTTTACGATGCAAAATAGGTTTTCCCTTTTTGACCTTTTCCTTCGGATAAATCAAAGAGCGGTTGTGAATTGAATTGTGATTCAAACTAATTAATAGTTTGTGATCCTATTTCCACCGCAACAAGGCTACAGATAAAATTGGTTGGTTATTTCATGTCTTGGTTGATTAAATATGATGTATTGTGTTTACCAAGCTGAGTTAAGTTTTTGCAGCACTGTCATGTACATACGTTTTGCGAAACCGTAATTTCCGAGTTGGGTGTATCTATTTTAGTGTCAATTTAAACTCACATGATTTCTGTTGTTTCACGTTGAATACTGTTCTTAGCGGTACGGTGAATTCTTTTTGTGTTGCTACTGTTCGTGTTGGATATATGAGTTTGTTTAGTTTTTTTTTTTAAATTGGTGAAGTTAATGAACAATAGCATGACCCTTTATTTTTTCAAATAAAGTTTGCAATAACTTATTCTTTTTTTCGGATACTGTAACTTTCATATTTCTTTTTATTTAATTTTTTTCTCATTTTAGAACATGTTATATTTCATTTTAGTGGATGAAAGCATGCTGTTATGAAATCTAGAAAAGTTAAGAAGTTAATATGGTGTCTCATTCATGTTAATGGAAGTTGTAGCATTTGTGTGTTTGTGTTTTAATGTTGTCTTATGAATATCTCAAGTTACTTATGGTTGTGCTGTTTGTTTCGCATGGTCTGATTGTTTTTTCTATGATATTTACTAGTGATGATTTTCATAGCATGTTTTTCTTCCATCATGATTTCATGAAATGAGATTGTTACAATTTGAAATTAGAGGAAAGATGAATACTGATGTTTTCTTTGATGTCTCTTTCCATTCGATCTCTTGCCATTTTATTATTAATTCTTAATTTTTAATTTTTGTAAATAGTTTCTTTTTAATTTAAGTTTTATAATTTTAATATATCTTCTCTAAATTTTGATTTTTATATTTTTTTTAAGTTTTGGTTTTTATTTATGTATATAACTTTAGAAATTCTTTAATATTTTATATTAGAGTTTATAGTATACTTTTTCATTTTCTTCTAAGAAGTTTATTCACATTCTTTATTTTTAGAGTTGATCTCATTTTCGCATTTGTTATTGGGCATCGTCCCATTTTCATTTGTTTTGGTCGATGATGACATTTCCGTAATTCATTACCAGTCAAATTATTGATGAATAATGTTGGATCCGAGACCACTTCTTTCTCTCCTCATTTCTTTTCATCTTTCGATTTTATTTTGACTTTTGGTGATCGATGAAGTCTTGTAAGACGAGATCCCACTTGTTTTAGTCCGTGCGACATGATTCAATTGAAGAATGATTCTCAATATCATTTCTCTATCTTGTCTTTGCACGGAAATTAATACGCGACCTCATATAGCTTGACTTCCTTATAAGTCGAGTCACGACGGTCCAGCGTCACATTGGTCCCGATTCAAAGCATCATCAAAGACCAAATACGCTAATATTTTCAAACTATTTTCTTAATTAAATCACGAAAGAATTGAATTCTTGGAGTCGTGCATTCCTTGAATTCGAGAATGATTACAACCGAGGTGTACACCTTGAATAATATGTCATTCGAACTTTCGTTCCTAAAACACTTCCCATAATTATTTGGACAAGTACTTTCACTGTCCAACAAACATATTTTATAATTAATGGAACGAAAAAGGTATCGTTGGGATCTAGCATTCCAACGATATCCCGACTAGTTGGTTACGAGACCGACTAGTTGGGGCGTACGCTTTAGGTTGTGGTTCACTCAACCTTTCGTTTATAAAACACGTGCCCTAATTATTTGGACCAACGGACGTAGAGGGTGCTAATACCTTCCCTCTGCGTAACCGACTCCCGAACCTAGAATGTGGCTGCGATGACCATGTTCTTATCTCCTTAAAGGTTTTATCGATATTTTCCTATTCCATCCTTGGAATGAATAAAGTTCGGTGGCGACTCTATTTCGAACGTATTTTCCGCGTCCATCGCGAGGATCGTATTTTTCGAGGTACGACAGATGGCGACTCTGCTGGGGACATGCATTGCCCTATGCAAGAGAGAGTCAAGCCTAACTTGACTCGATTTGAGAGTGTTAACATTTTCTTGACTGTTTCCTTTGTGTTTATGTTCTCCTGTTGTTTATTTATTCCTTTCTCTTTCTATTATGTGTTATGTATTACATTTGCTTGTTAGATTATGGGAAAACATTGCAAGTAAAGCTCTACACCCGAGATTTGGAAAAAGAAGAGAGAAAACATAGTTTAGAATTGGTAGTAATTAGTGTTAGTCCCCAAGGATTCGCTCCTTGTGTGCCTAGCATGAAAGCTCCTCCAGAATAGACCTTTTCGTAGATCCTATTGTAATGCAGCTAGCCTGTTGCACGATTTGATTCATGAAGGGTCCATGACTATGGGAACCACTCTTAGAACCAGTTTCTATATTGGTGGTCGTGTAGTGTTAGTCTCCGAGGACCCGCTCCTCGTGTGCCTAGCATAAGGACTCCGCTTAGGAGAGACCCTATCGTACTCTCGTTATAATACAGCTAGCCTGTTGCATAATGTTGATGCGATCGGTGTTCGTGATCCCGGGAACCTTATCCATCAACATAAAAGATATCCCGTGAGTGGGCCTGTGGGTAAAGAAAATAGAACTTGCCTAGTATAACCTACCGGTTAGGGCGCTTTGACCTGCTTATATTATCCTGGATCCTGTTTGTGCCTGCATTGCATTTGCATATCATTTCATGTGCATCTCATCTGCATTGCATATCATTCTCTCAGCCAGAAAACTTATCCATCCTTTGTCCATAAACCGCAGTTGATTTCCCAACACCCGTATCGGACTAGAAGCAGCTTTTGGTAGAATCATGAGTTCAGAAGAGCAGAACCAGTTTGCATCAAGAGCAGATGTTGACTTAATGAAGAACCAGTTGGACCAGCTTGTGGATGCTATGTTAGCCTTGGCAAGGAGAGAGAACAACCCTCAATGACCTATAGTCACCGAGAACGACATACCTCGGCCTGTGCGGATCCCTGTTGAAGATCAGGTTATACAAGAGCGTCACACTATTCAGGATGAACATACCTCGTCTCTTGATGCTGTTGAGTACCATAGTTTCGCATTCACTACACCGAATTCCCAAGTGGCAAGCTTGGTGGGGAATGTTGAACGACCTCAGGATGTTGAGTTTGCTGAAAGATGTCGTGTGTTGGAAGAGAAAGTTGAAGCCATGATGGGGCGTGATACTTCTGATCTGAATGCTTTGAATATGTGTTTGGTACCCAGACTTGTGATACCTCCAAAGTTCAAGATGCCAAAATTTGAAAAGTACAAAGGAGATAGCTGTCCAAAGCAACATTTGGTAATGTTTTGAAGAAAGATGACGTTCTATGCTCACAATGACAAACTTATGATTCACTGTTTCCAAGACAGTTTGAGTGGGGCATCATTGAGTTGGTACATGCAGCTAGAGAATAGCCATATCCAGTCATGGTCGGACTTAGCCAACGACTTTGTGAAACAATACCAATACAATCTTGATGTGGCTCCCAACCGCATACAGTTGCAAGGCCTATCTCAAGAGGAAAACGAGTCTTTCAGAGGGTATGCTCAGAGATAGAAAGAGGTAGCTGCTCGCGTCCAACCACCGCTCTTAGACAGGGAATTGGTTGACATGTTCATAGAGTCTTTGCAAGAACCCTATTTGGAAAAGATGATGGGCAATGGGACATCCGACTTCTCTGACTTGGTTTTAGTAGGAGAACGCATCGAGAGCCATCTTAAGAAAGGAAAGGTCCGAGATGTCTCGAACATCCCAACTAGTGAAGGTGAATCAGTTGTTAGCTACCAAGAGGAAGATGAGGATGAAGTCAATACAATCTGGGAAACTCCACAAGCTCCATCCTCAGTGCCTTATCCTCCATACCCAAGCAACTCAACTGTTAAAAGTCAGCAATCCTATGGGTCTACCTGTAGGACTCCGGTCTCTTCACATGGTCAATATCCTCCTATCAATAGAGGTCCCCATTATCAATAGCAGGTTGCACATCAACATGCTCTGCAACGACGACGTTACTATAATCAAAGACCAAAGAGACACTTTGATCCATTACCAATGTCATACAATCACGTGCTACCACGTTTGATTAGTAGTGGACTGATAGTGCCAAAGAGCTTAGATCCTGTGATCCCACCATATCCACCAGGCTTTGACACCAATGTACGATGCGGCTACCATGCTGATGCCATGGGGCATTCGACCGAAGATTGCAAACAGTTCAAGAATAAGGTTCAAGATCTGATCGAGTCCAGGCTAATCAAGTTCACACCTCAAGGACTTCATATCAACATCAAACCTTCATCTGGTCAAGTGAGTTCATCAGTCCATGACATGGAAGAAGCTGCAGAGAGTATATATGAAGAAGGTTATCATACTGGTCTCGATGAGCAAGAAGGGTAGCCCAACAGTGGAGCCAGAGAGAAAAGCCCAGTTCCTCTATACTGGCAATTACCATATTGTTTTTACGCATTTGTAGTTTCTTTTCTGTTATAATGCTACTTGCTTTTAGACATTGTTTCTTATTAATGGTATTGTTAATGTGATAATTATGCATGTTTTTGATCAAATTCATTCGTATTCACTCACATTTTCTCACTTATTGCAAAAAATCACAATTTTTTTTCCACTCCACTTCCTTTATCGCACTGCTGTTTAGCAAAGATTTGAGGGAGGATGACGAAAACGAAATACCCATAATTGCTGATAAGTATGCTTTTGGATAAAATTCCGCCGATGATGTACAGGCATTGTTTCAAATCCCCAAACACTGAAGAGATAAGGAGTTGGTCCCTAGTTAACCACTTCGAGCCTAGAAGTAGGAGTTTCCTTCGGATCTACAAACCCTTACACTTAACCTGGGGCATGGGTAGTTGTTCAGTTAATCCAATCCCGCGCTCGAGACAAAATCCAAAAGATAGGACGGTTGTTTGTCAATGACCAATGACTTGGCAGTCACAAGCCTTTCAAAAAAAAAATCAAAAGCCTGCTAAGTTGAACACCTCAAAAGGGGACTTAGGCAAAAATGAAGGCAATCCCGATGGACTTGAAGAATAAAACCAGTCCATGCAAAAGTTAGGGATCAGAATAAAAATCAAAAGAGGTCCTCAAATCCTCAACAAAAACAAAATAAGATTCAGTGGCCACCCAAATCAAGGGGTTACTAACATCCATCAAAATAAGGTGGCTTCCATTTCAGGCAAACTTTGAACCATCAAGTTTACACCGTCAAGCGCGTGTTAAACTAACTGAATGTAGGTATGAAGGTCATTAAGAAGAAGGGGTGGGTACAAATCAAACTTTGAGCCTTATATCCTTTGTTTCTATAACCGTGAACCGGACCATGTTACAACCCTCAAAAGACCTAATTGAGGTTGGGTTTATTCTGGAAGCATAACTACAACAATGTTGCGTAAACTGACTCCTAAAGATTTGCTAATCGTTTGCATTGGGGTCATATTCTTGCTATATTTTACACACCAGCTAAATTAGCACTGCGTTTGGACTAATAATCCACTCGTCACTCACTTTTACATCATTCCAATAAATGATCTTTTCAAAACTTGCATGAATTTCGCATTAAAATTACCATTTTTGAATAATCAATTCTAATTGCAAATCAGTACTCGACACAATGGAATTCTAACAAAGAGCAATTAAAGAGGAACCTGAACATTCGCTGGTACTGATATGAATCAAGACTACCTCGTGACCTTGTGAATCTGGGGCAAGTCCTTTCGAGGTTTAAATAGAGGCATACTGTTTCAAAATCCAGATACTGGGGCAATCATCGCAGACTATGTCATGGTATAAACCTTTAAGGAAAAATCTTCAAATACCTGCAGACCGAGGAAGACTAGATTGAACAGGGGAAATTCCCTTCTTGCATCCAAGTTGGTCAAGCTGACCATGCCAGACATCAGTAACTGTTGAGTTCACAACAAGCATCAAAAGCCTTGGGGCAGAGCAAAAGCACGATCAACATGCATTGGTTAAGTCGCTACGCTCGCATATTCAACATGCTTTGGTTATGTCGCTACGCTCAACATTTGTAAGCTGTCATGGCACATTGGCTAGAAGTTAAGGTTCTCCCAGGAATAAGCAGCCAACTTCTGCAAGGATCTAACTTGGAGCGCCGAGAACATCCACATCTGTCTTATGAGCATATCATTATCAGATACCGTGTGTCGGGAAGTCAAATACTTTTACCAAATAAAAGTCCAGCCTTGATTGGCAACCAACCAAATAAAAGTCCAACCCTGATTGGCAACCAACTACCAAAGTCCAACCCTGCTTGGCACCCCTCCTAAAAGTCTAATTCATATTGGCAACCAACCAAATAAAGTCCACTTCTGTTGGCATCCCTTAAAACTCAAAAAGTCCATTTGTATTGGCAACCCTTAAAAATCCAACCCCACTTGGCATCTCCTAAAGTCCAATTTGTATTGGCAATCATTAAAAGTCCAACCCCGCTTGGCATCTCTTAAAGTCCAATCCTTTATTGGAAACTACCAAAGTCCACCCCTGTTGGCACCTTCATAAAACTAATCTCCTGCTTGCATTCACATATGCATCATATAATTGACATGTATCATACGCATACATAGCACGATCATTTCCTCTTTCAACCCCCGAGTTGATATGTCTTTATTTTCTCAACCCCCGAGTCGATATTTGCCTTTTCCTCAACCCTCGCGTTGATATTTTGTTTTTCTCGACCCCCGAGTCGATATTTACCTTTTTTTTCAACTCATGAGTTGATATGTCTTTATTTCCTCGACCCCCGAGTCGATATTGCCGTTATTTTCCTCGGCCCCCGAGTCGATATTTGCTTTTCTTATTCAACCCTCGAATTGACTTGTTGTTCTGATTTATTCTTGACCCCCGAGTCGATAATATATTTGTTTTTCTCAACCCCCGAGTTAATGTACCAATATACCCCGTAAATCTTCTTTGCTGCACTTAATCCCAATAATCCTTCGTTGGAAACCAGAAATAAAACCTTACCATAGTCCCGTTACCCAATTGCATTCTCATGCGCATTGCATTTCAACCATTTGCATATGCATCTTATTTCCCTAGCAGTTGCATCTTTTGCATATTTGCGCATCATACAAAGCATGTCATTTCTGTCCCCAGCGACATAGCATAACAGAATCCAGGATCAGTTCACAAGCATCTTGACCGGTCCTCTATCAAAGTCAGCAGGATTTCTCTAAAAAGAGTTAATGTCGCATGTGTGCAAGGAATTCTATCCCCAGCAAGTCATTTTCCAACCATACAGTTGATGATGATGGTTCCCAGCAGTCGTTGCTCTTATTGCTCCCCAAGCAGAGGTTATCCTTAAAAGAGTTTCTTGAAGGCTTTTCCCCTGCAGAGTTTGGACAACGCTTTTCCTCTATCAGGAATTCCACTCAACTATTCCTTAGCAACTTTATCATCCGAGATACTGTTTCGGTATCGCGAAGAACCTTAACGGATAAGGGACTGCTTCGACCACCCGAAGAAATCTCGTTTGTGTTCAGAGATACAACTTTGGTATCGCGAGGAACCTTATTGGATAAAGGGACTGCTTCGACCACCCAGAGAATGTCAGGTTATCTCGTTCATCTATTTTGCATTTTGTCATCCCGTTCTGGTATACCTAATCTCTGCACTTTACTTGTCGGACAAATTTCGGGGTCTTTTTTGTATCTAATTGACTTCCACCCTAAAAATGAACGCCATGCAGTTGTTCATTCTCTCAGGTTCAAGGCAATTAGATATGGGCATCTGTCATACCCTAAATTTGTCCTACCGGTTTTTTTATTTATTTTCACCTTTTTCGATTTTATTTTCTGTTTTACATTGCCCGCTTATTTTCGATTATTTAGACACGTGTCCGCTTATAATTGGTTGATTTTTAAATTTTTATAATTTTTTTTATCCAATAAAGAAATGACATGTGGCCTAAGAACATTTTTGTGAATATTATTTTCTTAAAATTTTTTTTGTTACTAATAATATTTTAGTAATTATTTTTTTCGTTTTTATAAATTTTAGCTTGTTTTTATATTTTTAACATTTATTTGATTGTTAATTGTTAATATTTATTTTAATAATTAATGTTAATATTTTTTATATTTATACAAATGTTAGTTTATATATGTTATTAATATTCATGTTTATATTAATATATAGTTTTTTTTATTATTAGCATTATTATTAGTTATTAATAGTCATGGATTAATTAAGAATAAAGTGATTAGTAAAATTAAGGAAAGAAAAATTAAAAAAAGGAGAGAGAATCAGAAGTGGAATTGGACGAGGCCCATTGGGACTATGCTGAAGAAAAAAATGGCTCTGAGTTCTTGTTATAAGAGAGGGAAATTTACTGTTCTAAAAAACCCTAAGACTACTGTTCATGACCTTCTTCTGTAAATCCGCCGCCGTCACTCCCATTTTTTCCTGTTTCTCTTTCGTCCTTAATCATCATCACCGCTGAAAACAGCCAAAACCCTAACCTTCCTACTCCTATTCATCATCCCCAACCTTCTGTAAATCTGCCGCCGTCACCTAACACCCTTTCCTCTATTGGCTACTAAAACAACCACTGCGTAATACTCAACAACATTGACAAACAAAAGGCTCCAAATTGCCGCAACACCAACGCTACTGAAGTAATTTCGCCATAGCACGACGTTAGGTTCCATCTTTGGTTCAAAAACTTGGTTTGAATGTAATGGCTTCAATACTTGCGGGTTGCTTCTATTTCTCTGATGCGAACAGAGGTCTTATTCTGTTACCGTGAAAGAGGGTTAGAGGATCTTTCAAATGTATTTTCTTAGCAGCTGAACTTCTTTCTCGATTTATTCTGGCAACACTGCTTCGTCCATAACAACTACGGTAACTACACGACATCGGTAATCTGCGAATCATTTTGACAAAATTTGTTAAGTTATACTTGTTGTTTCGTTGCGTGAGTTTTTTTGGTTATGTTGCAACTTGGACCTTGTAGTATTTCAAATATATGGTAATTTTTATAGCATTAGAGTGTTTGACATGCTCTATTCTTTTTTAGAAATTTCTATTGAACTGTTGAGATGACATTAAAACTTGGGTTGATACTTTGATGTTTATAATACTGTTTTTCCTTGAGTTTTATTGAATTCAGGCTACAGATAAAATTGGTTGGTTATTTCATGTCTTGGTTGATTAAATATGATGTATTGTGTTTACCAAGCTGAGTTAAGTTTTTGCAGCACTGTCATGTACATACGTTTTGTGAAACCGTAGTTTCCGAGTTGGGTGTATCTATTTTAGTTTCAATTTAAACTCACATGATTTCTGTTGTTTCACGTTGAATACTGTTCTTAGCGGTACGGTGAATTCTTTTTGTGTTGCTATTGTTCGTGTTGGATATATGAGTTTGTTTAGTTTTTTTTTTAAATTGGTGAAGTTAATGAACAATAGCATGACCCTTTATTTTTTCAAATAAAGTTTGCAATAACTTATTCTTTTTTTCGGATACTGTAACTTTCATATTTCTTTTTATTTAATTTTTTTCTCATTTTAGAACATGTTATATTTTATTTTAGTGGATGAAAGCATGCTGTTATGAAATCTAGAAAAGTTAAGAAGTTAATATGGTGTCTCATTCATGTTAATGGAAGTTGTAGCATATGTGTGTTTGTGTTTTAATGTTGTCTTATGAATATCTCAAGTTACTTATGGTTGTGCTGTTTGTTTCGCATGGTCTGATTGTTTTTTCTATGATATTTACTAGTGATGATTTTCATAGCATGTTTTTCTTCCATCATGATTTCATGAAATGAGATTGTTACAATTTGAAATTAGAGGAAAGATGAATACTGATGTTTTCTTTGATGTCTCTTTCCATTCGATCTCTTGCCATTTTATTATTAATTCTTAATTTTTAATTTTTGTAAATAGTTTCTTTTTAATTTAAGTTTTATAATTTTAATATATCTTCTCTAAATTTTGATTTTTATATTTTTTTAAGTTTTGGTTTTTATTTATGTATATAACTTTAGAAATTCTTTAATATTTTATATTAGAGTTTATAGTATACTTTTTCATTTTCTTCTAAGAAGTTTATTCACATTCTTTATTTTTAGAGTTGATCTCATTTTCGCATTTGTTATTGGGCATTGTCCCATTTTCATTTGTTTTGGTCGATGACGACATTTCCGTAATTCATTACCAGTCAAATTATTGATGAATAATGTTGGATCCGAGACCACTTCTTTCTCTCCTCATTTCTTTTCATCTTTCGATTTTATTTTGACTTTTGGTGATCGATGAAGTCTTGTAAGACGAGATCCCACTTGTTTTAGTCCGTGCGGCATGATTCAATTGGAGAATGATTCTCAATATCATTTCTCTATCTTGTCTTTGCACGGAAATTAATACGCGACCTCATATAGCTTGACTTCCTTATAAGTCGAGTCACGACGGTCCAGCGTCACATTGGTCCCGATTCAAAGCATCATCAAAGACCAAATACGCTAATATTTTCAAACTATTTTCTTAATTAAATCACGAAAGAATTGAATTCTTGGAGTCGTGCATTCCTTGAATTCGAGAATGATTACAACCGAGGTGTACACCTTGAATAATATGTCATTCGAACTTTCGTTCCTAAAACACTTCCCATAATTATTTGGACAAGTACTTTCACTGTCCAACAAACATATTTTATAATTAATGGAACGAAAAAGGTATCGTTGGGATCTAGCATTCCAACGATATCCCGACTAGTTGGTTACGAGACCGACTAGTTGGGGCGTACGCTTTAGGTTGTGGTTCACTCAACCTTTCGTTTATAAAACACGTGCCCTAATTATTTGGACCAATATCGTTATTGTCCATTCAAATACAATTTCATAATCAATTGAATGAAAAAGGTGTTGTTGGGATCTAGCATTCCAACGATATCCCGACTAATTGGTTGCGAGACCGATGTCTCGTTTATCGAGTAGTCGTCATTCTCCCTTAAAATATTCAATCCAACTCTCTTCTCTCACCCTCGTGCGATTGAAACTTTCTCAAACATATTTCGTAATTATTCGAATGAAAAAGGTGTCGTTGGAATCTAGCATTCCAATAATGCCCTGATTAATTGATTGCGAGGCTGACGTCTCGTTTGTCGAATAGTCGTCATTCTCCATCAAATTGTCTAACCAAACTCTCTTTTCTCGCCCCCGTGCGATTGAAACTTAAACACTAAATTCTTCGCCCTCGTGCGATTTCCAACTCAAACATACTTGTTCCAAAGAACATTGTTTAGTTCATTCTTCCGCGCATATGAACTCGTGCTTCAGCCTCCCCTAGCGAGCAGACAAGCCAACGTTTAGTAGTTAGAATGCGACCTAAACACTCGTTCAGTTTCAAACCCTTTTACCGTAGTAGCCGAACTACGGCTTCTCTGATTTCTCATTTATCAATGAGAATACGTAGGCACAAGATTGCGATGATATTGGCGAGCACAAACCCCTCCTTTACCCGTAGTCCCACGAACTATGAATGCTCTGATTTTCCACTTCTTACAAGTGAAGATACGTAGGCACAAGGGCCCCAATCCTTGGCGAGCACCCTATCTTAAAACCACCCATTCCCCCTATAGGAGAAACCTTAGAAGAAAACAAACAAGCGTAACTAACTTTACTCTCGAATCGAATCAAGAGGTTCCCGTTGAGTACAACGGACGTAGAGGGTGCTAATACCTTCCCTTTGCGTAACCGACTCCCGAACCTAGAATGTGGCTGCGATGACCATGTTCTTATCTCCTTAAAGGTTTTATCGATATTTTCCTATTCCATCCTTGGAATGAATAAAGTTCGGTGGCGACTCTATTTCGAACGTATTTTCCGCGTCCATCGCGAGGATCGTATTTTTCGAGGTACGACAGATGGCGACTCTGCTGGGGACATGCATTGCCCTATGCAAGAGAGAGTCAAGCCTAACTTGACTCGATTTGAGAGTGTTAACATTTTCTTGACTGTTTCCTTTGTGTTTATGTTCTCCTGTTGTTTATTTATTCCTTTCTCTTTCTATTATGTGTTATGTATTACATTTGCTTGTTAGATTATGGGAAAACATTGCAAGTAAAGCTCTACACCCGAGATTTAGAAAAAGAAGAGAGAAAACATAGTTTAGAATTGGTAGTAATTAGTGTTAGTCCCCAAGGATTCGCTCCTTGTGTGCCTAGCATGAAAGCTCCTCCAGAATAGACCTTTTCGTAGATCCTATTGTAATGCAGCTAGCCTGTTGCACGATTTGATTCATGAAGGGTCCATGACTATGGGAACCACTCTTAGAACCAGTTTCTATATTGGTGGTCATGTAGTGTTAGTCTCCGAGGACCCGCTCCTCGTGTGCCTAGCATGAGGACTCCGCTCAGGAGAGACCCTATCGTACTCTCGTTATAATACAGCTAGCCTGTTGCATAATGTTGATGCGATCGGTGTTCGTGATCCCGGGAACCTTATCCATCAACATAAAAGATATCCCGTGAGTGGGCCTGTGGGTAAAGAAAATAGAACTTGCCTAGTATAACCTACCGGTTAGGGCGCTTTGACCTGCTTATATTATCCTGGATCCTGTTTGTGCCTGCATTGCATTTGCATATCATTTCATGTGCATCTCATCTGCATTGCATATCATTCTCTCAGCCAGAAAACTTATCCATCCTTTGTCCATAAACCACAGTTGATTTCCCGACACCCGTATCGGACTAGAAGCAGCTTTTGGTAGAATCATGAGTTCAGAAGAGCAGAACCAGTTTGCATCAAGAGCAGATGTTGACTTAATGAAGAACCAGTTGGACCAGCTTGTGGATGCTATGTTAGCCTTGGCAAGGAGAGAGAACAACCCTCAATGACCTATAGTCACCGAGAACGACATACCTCGGCCTGTGCGGATCCATGTTGAAGATCAGGTTATACAAGAGCGTCACACTATTCAGGATGAACATACCTCGTCTCTTGATGCTGTTGAGTACCATAGTTTCGCATTCACTACACCGAATTCCCAAGTGGCAAGCTTGGTGGGGAATGTTGAACGACCTCAGGATGTTGAGTTTGCTGAAAGATGTCGTGTGTTGGAAGAGAAAGTTGAAGCCATGATGGGGCGTGATACTTCTGATCTGAATGCTTTGAATATGTGTTTGGTACCCAGACTTGTGATACCTCCAAAGTTCAAGATGCCAAATTTTGAAAAGTACAAAGGAGATAGCTGTCCAAAGCAACATTTGGTAATGTTTTGCAGAAAGATGACGTTCTATGCTCACAATGACAAACTTATGATTCACTGTTTCCAAGACAGTTTGAGTGGGGCATCATTGAGTTGGTACATGCAGCTAGAGAATAGCCATATCCAGTCATGGTCGGACTTAGCCAACGCCTTTGTGAAACAATACCAATACAATCTTGATGTGGCTCCCAACCGCATACAGTTGCAAGGCCTATCTCAAGAGGAAAACGAGTCTTTCAGAGGGTATGCTCAGAGATGGAAAGAGGTAGCTGCTCGCGTCCAACCACCGCTCTTAGACAGGGAATTGGTTGACATGTTCATAGAGTCTTTGCAAGAACCCTATTTGGAAAAGATGATGGGCAATGGGACATCCGACTTCTCTGACTTGGTTTTAGTAGGAGAACGCATCGAGAGCCATCTTAAGAAAGGAAAGGTCCGAGATGTCTCGAACATCCCAACTAGTGAAGGTGAATCATTGTTAGCTACCAAGAGGAAGATGAGGATGAAGTCAATACAATCTGGGAAACTCCACAAGCTCCATCCTCAGTGCCTTATCCTCCGTACCCAAGCAACTCAACTGTTAAAAGTCAGCAATCCTATGGGTCTACCTGTAGGACTCCGGTCTCTTCACATGGTCAATATCCTCCTATCAATAGAGGTCCCCATTATCAACAGCAGGTTGCACATCAACATGCTCTGCAACGACGATGTTACTATAATCAAAGACCAAAGAGACACTTTGATCCATTACCAATGTCATACAATCACGTGCTACCACGTTTGATTAGTAGTGGACTGATAGTGCCAAAGAGCTTAGATCCTGTGATCCCACCATATCCACCAGGCTTTGACACCAATGTACGATGCGGCTACCATGCTGATGCCATGGGGCATTCGACCGAAGATTGCAAACAGTTCAAGAATAAGGTTCAAGATCTGATCGAGTCCAGGCTAATCAAGTTCACACCTCAAGGACTTTATATCAACATCAAACCTTCATCTGGTCAAGTGAGTTCATCAGTCCATGACATGGAAGAAGCTGCAGAGAGTATATATGAAGAAGGTTATCATACTGGTCTCGATGAGCAAGAAGGGTAGCCCAACAGTGGAGCCAGAGAGAAAAGCCCAGTTCCTCTATACTGGCAATTACCATATTGTTTTTACGCATTTGTAGTTTCTTTTCTGTTATAATACTACTTGCTTTTAGACATTGTTTCTTATTAATGGTATTGTTAATGTGATAATTATGCATGTTTTTGATCAAATTCATTCGTATTCACTCACATTTTCTCACTTATTGCAAAAAATCACAATTTTTTTTCCACTCCACTTCCTTTATCGCACTGCTGTTTAGCAAAGATTTGAGGGAGGATGACGAAAACGAAATACCCATAATTGCTGATAAGTATGCTTTTGGATAAAATTCCGCCGATGATGTACAGGCATTGTTTCAAATCCCCAAACACTGAAGAGATAAGGAGTTGGTCCCTAGTTAACCACTTCGAGCCTAGAAGTAGGAGTTTCCTTCGGATCTACAAACCCTTACACTTAACCTGGGGCATGGGTAGTTGTTCAGTTAATCCAATCCCGCGCTCGAGACAAAATCCAAAAGATAGGACGGTTGTTTGTCAATGACCAATGACTTGGCAGTCACAAGCCTTTCAAAAAAAAAATCAAAAGCCTGCTAAGTTGAACACCTCAAAAGGGGACTTAGGCAAAAATGAAGGCAATCCCGATGGACTTGAAGAATAAAACCAGTCCATGCAAAAGTTAGGGATCAGAATAAAAATCAAAAGAGGTCCTCAAATCCTCAACAAAAACAAAATAAGATTCAGTGGCCACCCAAATCAAGGGGTTACTAACATCCATCAAAATAAGGTGGCTTCCATTTCAGGCAAACTTTGAACCATCAAGTTTACACCGTCAAGCGCGTGTTAAACTAACTGAATGTAGGTATGAAGGTCATTAAGAAGAAGGGGTGGGTACAAATCAAACTTTGAGCCTTATATCCTTTGTTTCTATAACCGTGAACCGGACCATGTTACAACCCTCAAAAGACCTAATTGAGGTTGGGTTTATTCTGGAAGCATAACTACAACAATGTTGCGTAAACTGACTCCTAAAGATTTGCTAATCGTTTGCATTGGGGTCATATTCTTGCTATATTTTACACACCAGCTAAATTAGCACTGCGTTTGGACTAATAATCCACTCGTCACTCACTTTTACATCATTCCAATAAATGATCTTTTCAAAACTTGCATGAATTTCGCATTAAAATTACCATTTTTGAATAATCAATTCTAATTGCAAATCAGTACTCGACACAATGGAATTCTAACAAAGAGCAATTAAAGAGGAACCTGAACATTCGCTGGTACTGATATGAATCAAGACTACCTCGTGACCTTGTGAATCTGGGGCAAGTCCTTTCGAGGTTTAAATAGAGGCATACTGTTTCAAAATCCAGATACTGGGGCAATCATCGCAGACTATGTCATGGTATAAACCTTTAAGGAAAAATCTTCAAATACCTGCAGACCGAGGAAGACTAGATTGAACAGGGGAAATTCCCTTCTTGCATCCAAGTTGGTCAAGCTGACCATGCCAGACATCAGTAACTGTTGAGTTCACAACAAGCATCAAAAGCCTTGGGGCAGAGCAAAAGCACGATCAACATGCATTGGTTAAGTCGCTACGCTCGCATATTCAACATGCTTTGGTTATGTCGCTACGCTCAACATTTGTAAGCCGTCATGGCACATTGGCTAGAAGTTAAGGTTCTCCCAGGAATAAGCAGCCAACTTCTGCAAGGATCTAACTTGGAGCGCCGAGAACATCCACATCTGTCTTATGAGCATATCATTATCAGATACCGTGTGTCGGGAAGTCAAATACTTTTACCAAATAAAAGTCCAGCCTTGATTGGCAACCAACCAAATAAAAGTCCAACCCTGATTGGCAACCAACTACCAAAGTCCAACCCTGCTTGGCACCCCTCCTAAAAGTCTAATTCATATTGGCAACCAACCAAATAAAGTCCACTTCTGTTGGCATCCCTTAAAACTCAAAAAGTCCATTTGTATTGGCAACCCTTAAAAATCCAACCCCACTTGGCATCTCCTAAAGTCCAATTTGTATTGGCAATCATTAAAAGTCCAACCCCGCTTGGCATCTCTTAAAGTCCAATCCTTTATTGGAAACTACCAAAGTCCACCCCTGTTGGCACCTTCATAAAACCAATCTCCTGCTTGCATTCACATATGCATCATATAATTGACATGTATCATACGCATACATTGCACGATCATTTCCTCTTTCAACCCCCGAGTTGATATGTCTTTATTTTCTCAACCCCCAAGTCGATATTTGCCTTTTCCTCAACCCTCGCGTTGATATTTTGTTTTTCTCGACCCCCGAGTCGATATTTACCTTTTTTTTCAACTCATGAGTTGATATGTCTTTATTTCCTTGACCCCCGAGTCGATATTGCCGTTATTTTCCTCGGCCCCCGAGTCGATATTTGCTTTTCTTATTCAACCCTCGAATTGACTTGTTGTTCTGATTTATTCTTGACCCCCGAGTCGATAATATATTTGTTTTTCTCAACCCCCGAGTTAATGTACCAATATACCCCGTAAGTCTTCTTTGCTGCACTTAATCCCAATAATCCTTCGTTGGAAACCAGAAATAAAACCTTACCATAGTCCCGTTACCCAATTGCATTCTCATGCGCATTGCATTTCAACCATTTGCATATGCATCTTATTTCCCTAGCAGTTGCATCTTTTGCATATTTGCACATCATACAAAGCATGTCATTTCTGTCCCCAGCGACATAGCATAACAGAATCCAGGATCAGTTCACAAGCATCTTGACCGGTCCTCTATCAAAGTCAGCAGGATTTCTCTAAAAAGAGTTAATGTCGCATGTGTGCAAGGAATTCTATCCCCAGCAAGTCATTTTCCAACGATACAGTTGATGATGATGGTTCCCAGCAGTCGTTGCTCTTATTGCTCCCCAAGCAGAGGTTATCCTTAAAAGAGTTTCTTGAAGGCTTTTCCCCTGCAGAGTTTGGACAACGCTTTTCCTCTATCAGGAATTCCACTCAACTATTCCTTAGCAACTTTATCATCCGAGATACTGTTTCGGTATCGCGAAGAACCTTAACGGATAAGGGACTGCTTCGACCACCCGAAGAAATCTCGTTTGTGTTCAGAGATACAACTTTGGTATCGCGAGGAACCTTATTGGATAAAGGGACTGCTTCGACCACCCAGAGAATGTCAGGTTATCTCGTTCATCTATTTTGCATTTTGTCATCCCGTTCTGGTATACCTAATCTCTGCACTTTACTTGTCGGACAAATTTCGGGGTCTTTTTTGTATCTAATTGACTTCCACCCTAAAAATGAACGCCATGCAGTTGTTCATTCTCTCAGGTTCAAGGCAATTAGATAGGGGCATCTGTCATACCCTAAATTTGTCCTACCGATTTTTTTTATTTATTTTCACCTTTTTCGATTTTATTTTCTGTTTTACATTGCCCGCTTATTTTCGGTTATTTAGACACGTGTCCGCTTACAATTGGTTGATTTTTAAATTTTTATAATTTTTTTTATCCAATAAAGAAATGACATGTGGCCTAAGAACATTTTTGTGAATATTATTTTCTTAAAATTTTTTTTGTTACTAATAATATTTTAGTAATTATTTTTTTCGTTTTTATAAATTTTAGCTTGTTTTTATATTTTTAACATTTATTTAATTGTTAATTGTTAATATTTATTTTAATAATTATTGTTAATATTTTTTATATTTATACAAATGTTAGTTTATATATGTTATTAATATTCATGTTTATATTAATATATAGTTTTTTTTATTATTAGCATTATTATTAGTTATTAATAGTCATGGATTAATTAAGAATAAAGTGATTAGTAAAATTAAGGAAAGAAAAATTAAAAAAAGGAGAGAGAATCAGAAGTGGAATTGGACGAGGCCCATTGGGACTATGCTGAAGAAAAAAATGGCTCTGAGTTCTTGTTATAAGAGAGGGAAATTTACTGTTCTAAAAAACCCTAAGACTACTGTTCATGACCTTCTTCTGTAAATCCGCCGCCGTCACTCCCATTTTTTCCTGTTTCTCTTTCGTCCTTAATCATCATCACCGCTGAAAACAGCCAAAACCCTAACCTTCCTACTCCTATTCATCATCCCCAACCTTCTGTAAATCTGCCGCCGTCACCTAACACCCTTTCCTCTATTGGCTACTAAAACAACCACTGCGTAATACTCAACAACATTGACAAACAAAAGGCTCCAAATTGCCGCAACACCAACGCTACTGAAGTAATTTCGCCATAGCACGACGTTAGGTTCCATCTTTGGTTCAAAAACTTGGTTTGAATGTAATGGCTTCAATACTTGCGGGTTGCTTCTATTTCTCTGATGCGAACAGAGGTCTTATTCTGTTACCGTGAAAGAGGGTTAGAGGATCTTTCAAATGTATTTTCTTAGCAGCTGAACTTCTTTCTCGATTTATTCTGGCAACACTGCTTCGTCCATAACAACTACGGTAACTACACGACATCGGTAATCTGCGAATCATTTTGACAAAATTTGTTAAGTTATACTTGTTGTTTCGTTGCGTGAGTTTTTTTGGTTATGTTGCAACTTGGACCTTGTAGTATTTCAAATATATGGTAATTTTTATAGCATTAGAGTGTTTGACATGCTCTATTCTTTTTTAGAAATTTCTATTGAACTGTTGAGATGACATTAAAACTTGGGTTGATACTTTGATGTTTATAATACTGTTTTTCCTTGAGTTTTATTGAATTCAGGCTACAGATAAAATTGGTTGGTTATTTCATGTCTTGGTTGATTAAATATGATGTATTGTGTTTACCAAGCTGAGTTAAGTTTTTGCAGCACTGTCATGTACATACGTTTTGCGAAACCGTAGTTTCCGAGTTGGGTGTATCTATTTTAGTTTCAATTTAAACTCACATGATTTCTGTTGTTTCACGTTGAATACTGTTCTTAGCGGTACGGTGAATTCTTTTTGTGTTGCTATTGTTCGTGTTGGATATATGAGTTTGTTTAGTTTTTTTTTTAAATTGGTGAAGTTAATGAACAATAGCATGACCCTTTATTTTTTCAAATAAAGTTTGCAATAACTTATTCTTTTTTTCGGATACTGTAACTTTCATATTTCTTTTTATTTAATTTTTTTCTCATTTTAGAACATGTTATATTTTATTTTAGTGGATGAAAGCATGCTGTTATGAAATCTAGAAAAGTTAAGAAGTTAATATGGTGTCTCATTCATGTTAATGGAAGTTGTAGCATTTGTGTGTTTGTGTTTTAATGTTGTCTTATGAATATCTCAAGTTACTTATGGTTGTGCTGTTTGTTTCGCATGGTCTGATTGTTTTTTCTATGATATTTACTAGTGATGATTTTCATAGCATGTTTTTCTTCCATCATGATTTCATGAAATGAGATTGTTACAATTTGAAATTAGAGGAAAAATGAATACTGATGTTTTCTTTGATGTCTCTTTCCATTCGATCTCTTGCCATTTTATTATTAATTCTTAATTTTTAATTTTTGTAAATAGTTTCTTTTTAATTTAAGTTTTATAATTTTAATATATCTTCTCTAAATTTTGATTTTTATATTTTTTTAAGTTTTGGTTTTTATTTATGTATATAACTTTAGAAATTCTTTAATATTTTATATTAAAGTTTATAGTATACTTTTTCATTTTCTTCTAAGAAGTTTATTCACATTCTTTATTTTTAGAGTTGATCTCATTTTCGCATTTGTTATTGGGCATCGTCCCATTTTCATTTGTTTTGGTCGATGATGACATTTCCGTAATTCATTACCAGTCAAATTATTGATGAATAATGTTGGATCCGAGACCACTTCTTTCTCTCCTCATTTCTTTTCATCTTTCGATTTTATTTTGACTTTTGGTGATCGATGAAGTCTTGTAAGACGAGATCCCACTTGTTTTAGTCCGTGCGACATGATTCAATTGGAGAATGATTCTCAATATCATTTCTCTATCTTGTCTTTGCACGGAAATTAATACGCGACCTCATATAGCTTGACTTCCTTATAAGTCGAGTCACGACGGTCCAGCGTCACATTGGTCCCGATTCAAAGCATCATCAAAGACCAAATACGCTAATATTTTCAAACTATTTTCTTAATTAAATCACGAAAGAATTGAATTCTTGGAGTCGTGCATTCCTTGAATTCGAGAATGATTACAACCGAGGTGTACACCTTGAATAATATGTCATTCGAACTTTCGTTCCTAAAACACTTCCCATAATTATTTGGACAAGTACTTTCACTGTCCAACAAACATATTTTATAATTAATGGAACGAAAAAGGTATCATTGGGATCTAGCATTCCAACGATATCCCGACTAGTTGGTTACGAGACCGACGCCTCGTTTATCGAATAGTCGTCATTCCTCCTAATTTTTCAAACCATCTAATCTCGTTCCTCACCTTCGTGCGATCGAGTCTAAACCCTAGTATGTTTCTAAATCATATGTTAAATTCAAATTATTTTCTTAATTAAACTACGAAAGAATTGAGTTCTTGGAGTCTCGCACTCCTTGAATTCTTGAGTAACCACTCTTGGGGCGTACGCTTTAGGTTGTGGTTCGCTCAACCTTTCGTTTATAAAACACGTGCCCTAATTATTTGGACCAATATCGTTATTGTCCATTCAAATACAATTTCATAATCAATTGAATGAAAAAGGTGTTATTGGGATCTAGCATTCCAACGATATCCCGACTAATTGGTTGCGAGACCGACGTCTCGTTTATCGAGTAGTCGTCATTCTCCCTTAAAATATTCAATCCAACTCTCTTCTCTCGCCCTCGTGTGATTGAGACTTTCTCAAACATATTTCGTAATTATTCGAATGAAAAAGGTTTCAATGGAATCTAGCATTCCAATAATGCCCCGATTAATTGATTGCGAGGCTGCCGTCTCGTTTGTCGAATAGTCGTCATTCTCCATCAAATTGTCTAACCAAACTCTCTTTTCTCGCCCCCGTGCGATTGAAACTTAAACACTAAATTCTTCGCCCTCATGCGATTTCCAACTCAAACATACTTGTTCCAAAGAACATTGTTTAGTTCATTCTTCCGCGCATATGAACTCGTGCTTCAGCCTCCCCTAGCGAGCAGACAAGCCAATGTTTAGCAGTTAGAATGCGACCTAAACACTCGTTCAGTTTCAAACCCTTTTACCGTAGTAGCCGAACTACGACTGCTCTGATTTCTCATTTATCAATGAGAATACGTAGGCACAAGATTGCGATGATCTTGGCGAGCACAAACCCCTCCTTTACCCGTAGTCCCACGAACTACGAATGCTCTGATTTTCCACTTCTTACAAGTGAAGATACGTAGGCACAAGGGCCCCAATCCTTGGCGAGCACCCTATATTAAAACCACCCATTCCCCCTATAGGAGAAACCTTAGAAGAAAACAAACAAGCGTAACTAACTTTACTCTCGAATCGAATCAAGAGGTTCCCGTTGAGTACAATGGACGTAGAGGGTGTTAATACCTTCCCTCTGCGTAACCGACTCCCGAACCTAGAATGTGGCTGCGATGACCATGTTCTTATCTCCTTAAAGGTTTTATCGATATTTTCCTATTCCATCCTTGGAATGAATAAAGTTCGGTGGCGACTCTGTTTCGAACGTATTTTCCGCGTCCATCGCGAGGATCGTATTTTTCGAGGTACGACACAACCCCAGCCACAGCAGCAGCAGCCAAATCAGCAAGGGTACAAAAAGTATCAGAACAGGGCCCCTCTGTCAAGCCGTCACCTTGAGACACCGCCCATGTCTTATGCTCAGCTATTACAAACTCTGCTTCAGTTACAGCTAGTCCAGAAAAGAACCCTGGCTCCCTTGACAGGGGCACCATCGCAGGGTTATGGTGCGAATGCGACATGTGATTTTCACTCAGGGGCACCTGGCCACACGATAGAAAACTGCAAAGCCTTCAAGCACAAGGTGCAAGATATGGTGGATGCTAAGATCATCAATTTCTCAGATAATGTGCCGAATGTCACAAAGAACCCTATGCCGAATCATAGGGGAGGTGGGGTGAATGCCATTATTGAAGAAGAGGGTTTAGATGTGTTGACTGATGTCAAGGATCTAAAGACACCGCTTAGCTTCGTTAAAGCCAAGCTGATGAAGAAAGGCTTCTTTCCGGACTGTGGAGAACTGTGTATGGGCTGTGCGACTCGTCCTGATGGATGTGAACAGTTGATAGAGGGGATTCAAAGTCTGATGACCGAAGGAATCTTGCAGTTAGCCGAAGGGACGAATGTGGATCTGGAGAGGTAATGCTGAAGCAAGATGATGAGGTTGCCACCATCACCATCCCTCGCCAGACGATAACCATTTCTGCACCCAGGCCGCCCATAATTACCATCACGAAGGCCGGGTCGATACCTTTTGAAAGCACCAACGCTGTCCCGTGGCATTATGGGGCAGACATTTACTGTAACGTACAGAAGTTGGAACTAGAACCATCTGGGCGGTCTGTGGATAACCTAGTGGGAATTGGCGGAATCACGCGCAGCGGAAGAGTATTTGCTCCACCTGAGATTGTGGCGGACAAAGCGGACAAAGCTGAAGGAACCGATAAGGGAAAGAGTAAAGTCGTTGAGGAAACCCCTCGTGGGGTAGAGAAGGACTTACTTGTTAAGGACGCTGAAGAGTTCATGAGGCTGATCAAGAAGAGTGACTACAAGATCGTGGATCACCTCCATCAAACACCCTCGAAAATTTCCATCCTGAATTTGTTGCTGTGTTCGGAGTCGCATCGCAACGCACTGTTAAAGGTTTTGAATGCCACGTATGTACCGCAGGAAATCTCGGTCAACCAGTTGGAAGGGGTAGTAGCCCACGTGAATGCTGGAAACAAGTTAGGGTTCACTGACCTGGAGCTGACGCTGAAGGGAAGAAACCACAACAGTGCCCTGCACATCTCGATAGAGTGTAGGGGAACGATTATGTCTCACGTGCTGGTGGACACGGGGTCATCGCTCAATGTTCTTCCAAAGAAGGCATTGATGAAGTTAGATACTCGTGGATTGATTTGCACACCCAGTGATCTGGTTGTGAAGGCGTTCGATGGAACCAAGCGTCATGTCTTTGGAGAGGTAACTCTGCCGATTCAAGTTGGGCCGGAAACTTTTGACGCAGTCTTCTACATCATGGACATCATGCCTGCCTACAGCTGTCTCTTAGGCCGACCATGGATCCACTCTGCTGGCGCCGTGACCTCCACGTTGCACCAGAAGCTCAAGTATGCTGTCGGGGGCAGCATCGTGACTGTATGTGGCGAGGAAGACATAATGGTGAGCCATTTGTCGTCCTTCAAATATGTTGAGATGGATGGGGAAATCCACGAAACCCTATGTCAGGCGTTCGAAGCTGTTAAAGTCAAGGACGTGGCTCCTGTAATGACCGAAAAGCCAGAGATGACTCTCTCTTCCTTCAGGGAAGCCCGAGCTGTTGTTCAAGCCGGATCTACCCCAGGCTGGGGGCAGGTTCTAGAAATACCTAACAAACAGGACAAGTTTGGGTTATGATACTCTCCTGCGGATGAGGCCTCCTCTTCTCACAGTGCGTCGCGAGGTAAAGGGCCGATCCAGTTTACCAGTGGCGGGGTTATATTCGAAAGTGTCAATGCAGTATCTGAAGACGGCGAAGACAACGATTGTGACCTAGACTCTTGGATCCAGCCAAGCAAACCTGGCCAGAGCCTCACCAACTTGTCCATCAGGGATACCATCCAAGTGACAGGCAAAGAGTAATGATTTACTTTCTCCAATCATTGTACAACCCTATGTCCTACCCGGGGCATAGTGGTTTTATTGTCAGGGCCTTGTTTGATTATGTACATGCATTTTACCAATAAATCAAAAGGCGTTCTTCTTCGCATTCAAATATTGAGATCTTTGTTATTCCTGTTTTATATTTGTTTTGAAAAACAATAAGATGGCAATGGGGTTTGTGCTAACTTGCATATCCTTGTTTTAAGCTTAACCCTTGTTATTGCAGGATCCACATAGCAGATGACATCGACTCTAGACCTTCTACGACTCACTTTGACTTCGATTGCCCGATCTATCAAGCCGAAGAAGAGATTGATGAAGACGAAGACCTTCCCGAGGAGTTGGCCCGCTTATTGAAACAAGAAGAGAAAGTTATTCTGCCTCACGAGGAAGAAATTGAGATTGTGAATCTGGGTTCTGAAGAACTGATCAGGAACGTCAAGATAGGGGCTGCATTGCAGAGTGATGTCAAGCAGAGATTGGTCGAGATGCTGAGAGAGTATAGTGACATCTTTGCTTGGTCATACGAAGATATGCCCGGACTTGATACTGACATCGTGGTCCACCACTTGCCGCTGCGAGAAGATTGTCCTCCCGTTAAGCAGAAGCTTAGGAGGACGCGACCAGATATGGCCGTTAAGATCAAAGAAGAAGTGCAAAAGCAGCTTGATGCTGGCTTCTTAGTGGTCACTACTTACCCTCCGTGGGTCGCCAACATAGTGCCTATACCGAAGAAGGACGGTAAGGTGCAAATGTGTGTCGATTATCGGGATTTGAATAGGGCGATCCCTAAAGATGACTTCCCCCTCCATCATATTGATGTGTTGGTCGACAATACAGCTCAGTTCTCTGTATTTTCGTTCATGGATGGCTTCTCCGGCTACAATCAGATCAAGATGGCGCCAGAGGACATGGAGAAAACTACGTTTATTACACCTTGGGGAACATTTTGCTACAAAGTAATGCCTTTCGGTCTGAAGAACGCAGGGGCCACTTACCAACGAGCAATGGTTACTTTGTTTCATGACATGATTCATCATGAGATTGAAGTCTATGTTGATGACATGATTGCGAAGTCCCAAACGGAGGAGGGACATCTGGTCAATTTGCTGAAGCTTTTTGAGAGGCTTAGGAAGTTCAGGTTGAGGCTGAATCCTAACAAGTGTACTTTCGGAGTACGGTCCGGAAAACTACTGGGGTTTATCGTGAGTGAAAGAGGCATTGAGGTTGATCCTGCGAAGATAAAAGCAATACAAGACATGCCAGCGCCAAAAACTGAAAAAGAAGTTCGTGGCTTCCTGGGCAGAATAAACTACATTTCAAGGTTTATCTCCCAGCTCACGGCCACGTGTGAACCGATGTTCAAACTGTTAAAGAAAGATCAGGCGATTATCTGGAACGAGGATTGCCAGAAGGCATTTGATAAGATAAAACAGTATCTACAGGAACCTCCGATCTTGATACCCCCAGTGGCTGGAAGACCTCTAATCATGTACTTGACGATTCTGGAGAATAGTATGGGGTGTGTTCTCGGTCAGCACGACGAGACGGGCAGAAAGGAGCATGCCATTTACTATTTGAGTAAAAAGTTCATAGACTATGAATCTCGTTACTCGATGCTGGAGAAGACGTGTTGTGCACTAGCCTGGGCTGCCAAACATTTACGACAGTACATGCTCAATCACACGACCATGCTAATTTCGAAGATGGATCCAATCAAGTACGTCTTCGAGAAGCAAGCGCTTTCGGGCAGGATTGCCAGATGGCAAATGGTGTTGACAGAATATGACATTCAGTACGTTTCCCAGAAGGCCATCAAGGGCAGCGTATTGTCTGAATACCTTGCTGAACAGCCGATCGAAGATTATCAGCCGATGAAATTTGAATTCCCTGATGAGGATATCATGTTACTCAAGGTGAAAGATTATGATGAACCGTTGCCCGACGAGGGGCCAGATAGGAAATCCCAATGGAAATTAATATTTGACGGGGCGGTAATTCTTACGAAAGTGGCATTGGGGCGATCATCACAACTCCCCATGGATCCCACATCCCGTTTACCGCTAGACTGACGTTTCCGGTCACCAATAACGAAGTGGAGTACGAAGCATGCATCATGGGTCTAGAAGAAGCAATTGATTTGAGAATCAAGAACCTAGATGTATATGGTGACTCGACACTTGTGATTAACCAGATTAAAGGGGAGTGGGAGACTCGTCAATCGAATTTGGTGCCGTACATGAACTATGCCAGAAGGCTGCTTCCGTTCTTTGATCGAGTGGAACTCCATCATGTGCCCAGGGCTGAAAACCAGATGGCTGATGCCTTAGCCATGTTGGCTTCGATGTATAAAGTCAATTTTTGGAATGAAGCCCCAAGAATTGTCCTTTCTCGTCTTGATAGACCTGCATTCGTCTTTGCGATCGAGGAAGCCTCCGATGGCAAGCCATGGTTCCATGATATCCAGACTTTCCTTATGACTAAGGAGTATCCTGCGGGAGTGTCAACCCAGGATAAGAAGACTCTGAGGAGGCTGTCTGGAAACTTTTATCTCAATCCTGATGGAGTTTTGTATAAAAGAAACCACGATCTCGTGCTACTCAGGTGTGTAGACGAGAAAGAAGCGAGTATGCTCATGGAAGAAGTCCATGAAGGCACATTTGGTACGCACGCCGGCGGGCATGCTATGACGAGAAAGATCCTGAGAGCAGGATATTACTGGCTGACGATGGAATCGGATTGCTTCGAATTCGCGAAGAGATGTCATAAATGCCAGATTTATGCTGATAAGATTCATGTGCCGCCATTCCCGTTAAATGTCATGTCCTCCCCGTGGCCGTTCTCCATGTGGGGCATCGACATGATAGGCAAGATCGAGTCCACTGCATCTAACAGTCATCGTTTCATTTTAGTAGCTATCGACTACTTCACCAAGTGGGTGGAGGCAGCCTCATATGCTAAGGTGACCAAGCAGGTGGTGGCTAAATTCATAAAGAGGGACATCATCTGTCGTTACAGAATTCCCGAGCGGATCATTACTGATAATGGTTCGAATCTGAATAACAAGATGATGAAGGAGCTGTGCCAAAATTTCAAGATTGAACACCACAACTCATCTCCTTACCAGCCGAAGATGAATGGTGTCGTTGAAGTGGCAAACAAGAACATTAAGAAGATTGTGCATAAGATGGTTGTGACCTATAAAGACTGGCATGAGATGTTGCCATTTGCACTGCACGGTTATCGTACAACGATACGTACATCAACCGGGGCAACTCCTTTCTCACTGGTGTACGGTATGGAAGTTGTCCTACCGTTAGAAGTGGAGATCCCTTCTTTACGAGTTTTGGTTGACGTGAAACTCGATGAGGTAGAATGGATTAAGAACCGACTAAACCAATTCAGCCTGATGGACGAGAAAAGGTTAGCATCGATTGCATACGGTCGTCTGTACCAGAGCTGAATGAAGAAAGCTTATGACAAGAAGGTGCGTCCTAGAAGCTTTCAGATGGGTGATCTCGTCCTGAAGAAGATTCTTCCTCCACACTCCGATCACCGGGGCAAGTGGACTCCTAATTACGAAGGTTCGTACATCGTCAGAAAGGTCTTCTCGGGAGGAGCCTTGTTGTTATCCACGATGGATGGTGGAGATTTTGCATCCCCGGTGAACGCGGACGCAGTTAAAAAATACTTTGCTTAAAAAACGACCCGCTGGAAAGAAAAAGAATATCCAGGCAAAAATGAGGCATCCCGGCGAACCATAAAAAAGGAAAAAGGTTCGGGCAAAAATTAGGGATATAAAAGAAAAGAATGTACACCCGCAAAGTCGAAAACCTGGAAGGGTGACTTTGGCAAAAAAGGGTATCCCGGTGAATTGAAAACCCGGAAGGGCGATTCAGGCAAAAGTTAGGGATTTGAAAAAGCAAATGACTGCGTTCCGTGTATGGACTTTCATTATTTAGTGGTTTGGAGGACCTGAGGGCCGTTTATCTGAGTCAATCTCTTCTGAAGCTGAAGCGTCAGAGAAGTATCGAAGTCGAGTGGGTCATAGAGGGATCAACTCATGGTGTTGGTCTACGCCGCATTGCTGACATTTGTGTATATACTGATGTATATTTATGTTTTTATGTTTGCGCAGCTTCCTCATTCCAGGAGCTTGCATCTGTTGTAAAACATTTTCACCCATTCAGGGGTTCATCATCAACAAAATATATACTATTCAGCAATTCTGTTTGTTTGTTTAGCATTTATCTGTTTTGTTTGCGAAAAAGAACGCCGATGTTTTTGATAAAATGCGCATACATAAACTTACTGGCCTAGGCCACTAATTGTTGAAACAATGAATTACTTGAACATTGTCACAAGATGATAACCTTGATAGGTCCCTTTGAGAAGGGTATCTTGTCTGTTTGTTTGTGTTGTTGCAGGTATAACATATTCCAGGCAGTACGCCGTATGTTTCCCCAAGCAGGATGATTCCTTCTTCTCCAGCAAGTGTAGCAGCATCTCCCCACGGAGTCTGAACATGAGATCGTAAGCATTGATATGTCTTCCCAAATAGAGAAGATTCTCCCCAATCAGACGTATCCTGAAGGATTGTTGTCTCCCCAGCTGAGTCATACACTGAAGTGTGCGTTCATTCCCCAGCACTGGATCAGAGTGCAGTTCTCGTGAAAGACTATTCGCAAGCGTGCAGCACTCCATAGTTCAAGACTGAAGTCTCCCACGGAGTTGAAACTCCCCACAAAGTTGTACTCTCCCCAGTAAGCAGGATGATTCCTTCTTCCCCAGCCGAGTTTGCAGTTCCCCAAGAGAGCCGAGTCCTTGGAAAGCAGTTGGGGCCATGATTGGTTTTCCCCAGTAGAGTGTTGAATAGCTGATGCTGTATTTCTCCACCGGAGTCGTTATCTCCAGGAAAGTTCTATCCGCGAATGTCGTGCAGTTTATTCTTGCGATTGATATCGTTCCCTCGAGAGTTTGTGGTTTGAATACCTGGTTGAGCGGGTCCAAGTGCTCGAAGAACCTCACTCCCCTACAGCAGTCGTCTGGAGTTCGTTTCCCCAGGAAGAATCCAATTGAGATTGGCGTGACTCCTTCTCCTCGGCAGGATGATTCCTCCTCTCCACCAGAGTGGTTCCTTCTCCTTGACAGGAGGATTCTCCCTTCAGCATTTATTTTGCTGATGGGGTCATAGCAGGTTGCATGATTGCATAGCATTTACCCTAAATGCGTAGCATTTCCACCGTGTGGAGCATTGCGCCATTGACGATCATAAGCATATGAAACATGAGCTAGGTCGTTACTGTTCTTGTTTTGCAGGCGTTCCTCCGCAGAATGGTTCGTTTAAGATGATTCTTAAAATCCCCAGTGAGGTCGTCAGAGTTGGTTGCTCAAGTTGATGCTTAGAGTCCCCGGCAGAGTGTTTGATCAGGATTATTCCTAAAATCTCCAGCAGAGTTATTGGTTCAGGATGATTCTTGAAGTCCCCGACGGAGTTATTTGTCCAAGATGATTCTTGAAGTCCTCGGCGGAGTTGATTCAGTCAGAATGATTTCTGGATCCCTGAAGCAGAGTTACTTGATAGTTCTCCAGAATCCCCAGCGGAGATGTGTCATCCCCAGCAGGTTTTAAAACAGAGAAGTTGAGATTTCCTTGAAAACTTAATGATTGAAATCCGGCAGTAGTGCCAAACTATCAAGACTTACTGACGAAGTCCGACTGCAAGACCGAAGCAGTTCTCCCAGCTGACGCGGAGTGCCCGACGGCGAAAGAATAGATATCCCTATTGGGTTCATGATTGAACGAGGATTCTATTCCCGACTTACTAATGAAGTCCGGGTGAAGCCCGAGATGTTCTTTGAATTCCCGACGGCATAATTAACTTGATTGTTAAAAGTTCCTAATGACCTGATGAGTCCCGAGGAATTCTTCTGCCGCAGTGTCGCAGAATGCCTGACGGTAATATCAACTATGTATCACCAGTTACCGTGTGACCGGTGATCCCATGATGACTTAAGGACGAAGATTTACATCAAAATCAGATGATCATCCTGGCGGAGATTTGAGATTAGACATTTCACCGATTCCCGTGTGACCAATTCCCCAGTAGAGTTGTCGTGCAACTGTCATGCTCAGTTTTTGAAGATGTTCCTGCCAATCCAAGTATTGTTTACCTGTGCGGTTGGCAAATCACCCGTTACCGTGTAACCAGTGATCCCTCGATGATCTGAGGACACAATGATATCAGATAAATCAGAGAATCATCCTGGAGGAGGTTCAGATCAGTATTCTCCAGCTAGTTGCCGTGCAGCTATTATTTCAGTTTCCGAAGATTTGTCCCCATCAGAGTACCGTGTACTTGTGCAGTTGGAAAATTTCCGGGTTTGTTGGTATTCAACCGTCTTCTACCTTGATTGGTTGAGAGCCGTTTGCTTCTCACCCAGTCAGGTCCAAGCCGTTTGAATAGGGGCAGCTGTTGCACCCCAAAATTTGCCCAACATTTCTTTACCTAGCTTATGTTTCATTTCATTCACATTAGCATTATCATTTGCATTTCATTGATATGTATGCTGGAGATTAAGAGGTATGATCACCAATCAAGAGCTATACAATACTATGAAGCTAGCTAGAGAAAGTTATTCAAGTGTTCAGGGGTTGATATCCTTGTCAGAGAAGTTAAAAGATCCTCAGAGAGAGTGATTGAAGCCAAGTGTGTAGGTCTCCTAACTTGAGAGTTGTGGGAAGCCATCCGATGATTCTAGGGTCATGAGGTTGGACTTGAGGTCTTGATAGAGCTCATGAGAAGTGTTGAAGATCACTTTGAGGCCTAGACAGGTCATTGTGCAAGAATAAGAAGCCTCAACCATGATTGGTGCAGCTAGGGTTTGACTGGGTCAACCCTAAGTCAACTGATGATTTGAAGAAGGTTGAGACTTAATTCAAGGGCCATGTGATCATGGATTGATAAATTGAGATGTTATAAGGATGATTCCAAGGTTAGCTCATCATAATTGAAGAGTTTGATAAGTTTCAAGCTAGGGTTTCTAAGGCTTGACAATGTAAAATCCCCTAGTTTGACCCCTATCTCTAAGGCAATTTAGCTCAAGATGTAGTTGTCATCTCATCTTGCCCCCAACATGATTATTGTAGAGCATGGTCTTAGCTTTAATTTGAGTGCTAGAAGTCCTTGATAGGATTTGTAGAACTCAAGTTGTGGCTTTGACAAGTTACAAGTCATCTGAGGTATGTGAATTTGGAGCTTGAAAGTTATCCAACTTGCATGACACTTTTGCCCAAGAAGGATGATTCCTATGAACTTTTGGTCAACATGAATGTTGTTCCTTATTATGTTAGCTTTCCATAGAGTACTATAAGTCCTTGATAGGATTTGTAGAACTCAAGTTATGGCTTTGACAAGTCAAGGGTATTTTGGGTATTTAGACATTATAGGTCATTTATGATGATAGGTCATTTTCACCAACTTAGACACCTCAAATGAAATTTTGTTCAACTTGAAAGTTGCTAAAAATGGGGTTTTAACCTTGACCATGTATCAAGGAGACATTGAAATGGCTCAAAGAAGGATGTGGTTCAAGGAATTTTGAAAAAAGAAGAATTAAAGGCATTTAATGACCAAAAAATTGAAATAATTCATTTTGTGTCCAAACAAGGCAAAATAATAGGTCATTTTGAATGGAAAAGTCATTTTAGGAACTTTGGCAATGTTGGAATTTTGGTTTGAGTCCATTTTCATGCCATTTCATTTCATTTCTTCATGATGAAGCAACATAACCAACTTGAACCATTGGCTTGCAAACAAGGAAGAGAACATAACAAACCAATTCAATATCTCATGAGATGAATTTTCCAAGAATTTTCATGCCCTAAGAGAGCCATAATCGTGACTGTGCACATGAGACTTTGAAGGAGAAATTGAAATTGCAAAATCTCATTTGGAAGGTTATAGAAGTTTCTAGACATTTCCATTGAGTTCTATATAAGATTTGGAGTGTGTTCAACCATTTTTTTGGAAGCATTTGAAGCTGGTAGCAGAGATAGCAAGTGGAAATTCAGAGCTGCAACTCAAGATCGTGTTTGGAGATTGAAGAGAAATCAAGCCAAATTTAGGTGTGCATTAGCTTCAGAGGAAGATTTGGAGTGAGTCTGGATCATTGTGGAGGAGGAATTGAGCAAGAATTGCATCTGTTCTTCATCTTAAACCAGGTTTGTACAAATTGAAATTGTGCTTAATCTATAGGGAGATAGCTAGAAATCTTTATGTGGTTAGGTTCTTATCATGACATAGATGGATTCTGGTACAATAATTTGATGGATAGAGACACTCTAGGGTATGGACCAGTTTCTGTTGAGCCTGATTTCTCAAGATTCTTGATGATACATTCATGATTGGATAGTGGAAATTGATCAGTGAGAAGTGTAGATTAATTTAGGATCATTATTGTTGAGAATTGTGATGATCAAGATTTGGTGGATTTCTGAAAATTCTATCGTGTTTGGAGTTGGAGAAGGAATTAATGAATTTGGAGATTGGATTCGTGTTCAGGATGAAAAATTGAGTAAGATGATGATTTGTTTTGTCATTTTTGATGACCTGAGACGAGCACCTCACAGGAGAAGACGGTGGCGCTGCAGCTCAGGCCACCGTCTGAGAACTCCCTCCATCTCAGTTTGAATTTGGGGACGATGAGCATGAGCCGTGGGATGAGGGTTTGACATTTGACTTAATCCAAGAATGGATGGCCACGATTGGCTCTAAAAGTCTGAAGACTTGGATTTGAATGAAACACACCGTTTCATTAATTGGTTTGGTTTGGGCTTAGTGCACAGATTGATATCCACACCCCCAATTGGCCCAATCTGTGAAATGAACTGCAATGATTTGCTATTTGATACGCGTATTTTATTATTTTCTTCTTATTTTCTTATTTTTCATCATTTCATGTGGTTTAGAAGATAATTCATAAAAAATAGAATAATAACTCAATTAATTCCAGATTTTTTTCCCTTCATTCATGATTGAATCTTGAATTTTAGGAAATTAAAATATTAGGAATTCATGCATTTGTGATTTTAATTGCAGTTTTTGTATTTTAATTGACATTAATTTCATTATGGTTGATACCTTGTTTTGCTGAATTTTGTGTGATCATTTGATGATGATTTTTGAGCTGATTTTTTGTGTGTAGCTAGTTTAGAAATGTATGCTCCCCTTAGATTTTTCTCGCATTTTTGTGATGAAATTAGGTAGTGTTTTTAATTTGAAACTTTAGGTGCTCTAGTTTTAGGGTTTAAGCTTAGTACCTCATGATTTAGGATTTATTTCTAGGACTTTGTGGATGATTTAATCTCTGGATTTTGTATGGTAGATTCATGATTGACTTAGGTTCCCATAGTTATTTTTGTAAGATTTTACAATTGGTTTTAGTATTTTAGTTAGGATTAACTTCGGTACTAGGTTTTAGGTGATCCTAACTTGCTAATTCAACTAGAATGATTTCTTTAGTTCCCTTAGATTAGGGTTTTGCTTCTCTTGCTCTTGGATGATGATGAAGACATGTATGGGCTGCTGAGGAATGCATGATGGAGCTTGGACTTGAAGTTTGCTCTTCCTTTGGAGTAGTTTTGTTTAGGTGGTGAGATTAGGGTTTGTAAGTAGAGCTTCTAGATAGATTCTCTTCTTTCATAAACATGGAAGGTGTTGATCACTTCCATTCTTCCCTATGATGTAAGGTCCACTTGTGAAGGCCTCATCCCTCCTTTGGTAGGATGTGTGGCTCTTCCCAAGTTGGTAGAACCTTTGAGGGTTCCTGTCTTTGATGGTGGGGTGTTTAGTGGTGACCTTTGGTCTTCACTTTGCTTTCCACTATCCCAACCTTGCTCTTGTTAGATGAATCTTTCTCCCTTTCTAGAGGATGGAGTTCCTTGTTAGAAGATTGAAGATGCTAGAAGTTTCCACTTCCCTGTAGTTGAAGACTGCCATTGGAGCCGAAGCTTGAAGACCAAGAAGAACAAGTTGACACTTGTGAAGAAAATCCAATTGAGATCAAGTGAAGAGCTGAAGCTTGAAGTTGGAGAACAAGTTTATACTTGTGTTTGGTGCATTGAAAGCTTGAAGAAGCAAGTTGACACTTGCTATTGAAGATGATAGCCTTGAAGAGCAGTTGAAGACTGAAGACTGAGTTGCTGTCAGAGGATTGCTTTGCTGTGAAGCTGTGGAGGCTGTTGATCTGCTTTCTTTCCTGTCTGTTTGCTTTCTGTGCAACTGTATTGATGTGACTTGTGTGATTTGCTTGATGCATTAGAATAAGTTCATGTTTATATTGTGTTAAGCTAGGATCATGATTGCATTAGAGATTGAGTTGCTCCCTCTGCTTGTATTGTTACTGTATGGCTTTGCTTGCGGGTATTCGGTAGAGCCCATCTCCCTTGCCTATGTGGTTTGTGATTTGCTTGATGGCATTTTATTTTATTCTTCTGTATGATTGCAGTTATTCATATTTGGCTTGAGGTTGAGATGAGCTTGTGGAGGCTGATGCCCCACACACATTTCCTCCCTCACTTGCATTGCATGCATTTTACAGTCGTTTACTGTTTACTGTTTAAGCTGATGCTTTATCTGTTTCTGTTTGTCATTGACATGATCCCCTAGGAATCTCACTTCCTTTGATAAGGAAGTGATGATTAGAACTTTAGGTTGAAACCTATGCATGATAACTTCTAGGAGTTCCCTGTTTCAAACCTCAACCATAGGATGAATCCTTGGCATGACAACATTAGGACTTGATAGTCTCCCCTTGGTTGAACCCGTTCGTTCTCTCTTCTCATCTCAAAACAAATTAAACTACAGTAATAAAGGTTAACTGATGTTGTACGTTACGAGTCTTAAGCTATCTGAGAAAGGGTTGTCGGAGAGTTTCTTTTCGACAGCTTGGATGTTTAGTACGACACCCTTTGGGTGACATGCGACGCATTCACTCTCAGGTCATAGTCTCTAGTGCGATATTAGTTGCAGACATCCGTAAAAAATAGTTCTTTCGTAAAAGACAGAAAACAAACTTCAAACCTTTTTGCCCCGTGGGCCCATAATTCAAAGGAAGCTTTTCTGAAGAAAAGAGTGTCGTTAACTCCCAGTTCTACCGCAAACGGTAACGCCTAAGTCTCCAAAGGTCGGGCTGCATACACCAAACTGCTGGAACTGTTTGTTAACCCTACTCGAAAAACAGATGAATCTGAATTCCCGTAATCCGTATTATCCCAAACTACGTAAGCTCTGATCTCTCATACCCGTAGAGAGTACGTAGGCACAATACTGACGTATTGGCGAGCCACCTTCCCCGTAACCCGTAGTTAGGTGAACTACGTTGACTATGATTTCTCATTCTCTGATGGGAATACGTAGGCATAAAGTGCGACGCTTTGCCGAGTCATTTTTATTTTCTTCTCAGATTAGCCTTGATAGGTAGATAGTAAACAAACCCGTCAGATAAACACAACAAGCGTGGATCCCATCGAGTACGATGGACGTGAGGGGTGCTAATACCTTCCCCTTGCGTAACCGACTCCCGAACCCAGACAACGGTTGCGATGACCTTGTCTTATGCCTTTTTCGTCAGGTTTTTCCGATCGTTTCCTTTCCCGTTCTGAGGGATAAATAACGAAAGGTGGCAACTCTTCTGTTTTGCCGACACCTTATTTTCGCGGTAGCGACAATGGACATAGCTCAAAACAGAAGGGATCATGCTCAAATGAAAGCGTGAACATCTTATAAACATGTTATCTAATGATTCTAAATGCCTAGATTAAACAAAAACAGTTTCAAACCAAAAGTGGCATGTAAGTTGCATGAAATGCCTTGAAAATGCAAAGTGTAAGCTTCAGTTCATCACAGAAAGAGATGATGATGAGTGATGCCATGCTCAAGTCATAAATACTATGTTCATGGGGTTTGGGATGTAAAAATCATATAGAGATTCCTCAAACAAAAATCTGGTGTGGGACTGTTAATGATGTGCACAAGCATGCTTAAAATGCTGTTTTGACCAAAAGGTGAAAATTCAATGATGCAGCCTATATAAACAACTTCAAACATCAAATACAAAGTGATTCATGCTCATCAAACAGCTTGCAAGAACTGATCAAGAAGAAACTTCAAGCAAAAATCTGGCATATGGAAATGGTAAAAAGAAGCACCAAAGTTGAAATGTTGTTTGGCAATTTGAAGACAGTTCATGATGCAACCTATGTATTTATCATACAAAATGATTTATGCACATACCAAATCATGAATTTAGAACAAAAATGACAAGAAAGGACAATCAAAACAGTTGGCATATGTGTTGAAAATACAGAACAAAAACTTGACAGCCAATAATGCAAGCATGACAGCCACAAACCAAAACAGATGTGCTTGTGATCAAGTAGAGGTGTGCACAAGTTTCAAATGTATAAATCAATGGCTCTACATGCAAGGGCTGATAAAAAACAACTTTCAACAGAATTTAGCATGTAAGTGGCAAGAATGGAACAACAAAGCTTGATATATGATTTTGAAGAATAAGATCAGTTCAGCATACATACACAATTCAATCACCACATACTAAAGGATTCTCAACTGTCAAAAACATGTATTCAAAGTATCTTGCAAGACCAAAACAGATGGCACATGAATTGAAGGCATAAAAGAGAAACTGGCAGCAGCTTGACCAAAACAGCACACACACACAATCCATACCAATGCAAATTGATCTTAACACAAACTAAACAAGACATGATTAAAATATCAAACATCATGACAACAAGTTGGTTATCAAAATAGCATGTATACACATATGGCTCAATGTACATAACAACTTGGCAAGATAAGGGCAATTTGGCTTGAGACTGTCCTAGAAGCTAGCATCATATCAAACAAATGCATACACAGGAAAACATTCTATCAAACTAAACATGCTGATTAGTTTTGGTACAACAAACATGAATACAAACCAGTTCCAACAGAAAACCTAGTTCTAGCATGCTAGCCATCACAAACAACAAATTCTACTTACAAGTAAATCAAGACCAGCAAAGTTGAAAATAAAGCATAACAGCAAAGTAATGTCCATAAATTCAGGCATTTTATGACAATAACATATGATCCTAACATGACAATACTGGTACAATCACCAATTAATCTTAATGCTCCTAATGCACACTGTTGTACCCCAAAATTTGCCTAACCTTTTTCTCACTTGGTTTATGTTTCATTGCATTAGCATTGCATTGGTCTAGTATTTGCACAACATAGCATTATTTATTTAGCAGGGGATCAAGTGTGGTTTATATCAAGAGGATCCTATCTAGTGGCCTTATTCAAGCTTGAGAGGTCACCAAAGTCATCAGAGAGTGGGTTGTATTCTTGAGAAGTTTGGTTGCTTGTATAGGGTTCATCTCCTAACCTGAGGACCAATTGAAGACCATCAGGGGGTTGTGAAGCCTTGATCATGGATAGGGTATGTGGATAGATCTCATGGAGTGCATTGAGAGTCATGGTGGAGCTCAGTCAAATCATTATGCTAAGAGTGAAGAGCCACAGTTGGGGGTGTTGCATTTAGGGTTCATCTGAGTAACCTTGAGTCAACTGTGCAATTGGAGGAGATTAAGACTCAATTCTAAGTCTTTGTGATCATGGAAGGATGTGTTGAGATACATGATATGATATTCCAAGATTAATCCAAGAAGAATTCCAAGTGTGAGGAGTTGCTAAACTAGGGTTCTCAGGGTAAAATCCCCTATTTAGTGCCTAACTTCAAGACCACTTATCTCAAGATACAAGTTTCATCTCAACTTTTTGCCAACATGGAACTTGTAGAGAATGTTCTTATCTTTAATTTTAGTACTAGAAGTCCTTGATTGAATTTATAGAACTCAAGTTATGATCCAGACAAGTTACAGGTCATCAGATGAATGTGAAATTTGTCTGCAAAAGTCAACCAACTTCCAAGGAACTTTTGACCTAGAAGAATGTTTCTCCTCAACTTTTGGCCAACATGAAAGTTTTAGGTCTTGGTCTTAGCTTTCCAAATTGTACTAGAAGTCTTTCATCTAATTTTTAGAACTCAAGTTATGAGATTTACAAGTCAAGGGTATTTTGGGAAAGTAAGATTATAGGTCATTTGGCATTATAGGTCATTTTCTCTATCTTGTGAGCTTCAAATGAAGTTTTGTCCAACACAAAACTTGCTCAAAATGGGATTTTAAGGGCAACCATGTATCCATGAGGCATTGATTTGGCTTAGGGTAAGACTTGGTGTGAAGAAATTTGGCAAAAGGGGAATTTAAAGGATTTAAAGGTGAAAATTTCAAAACAATTCACAAGAGCTCAAACAAATGCAAATGAGTACTCATTTTGATCAGAAACACCATTTGGAACACTTTGGCATTAATGGAATTTCAATTTGAGGCTTATTTCATGGTGTTTCAACTTGTTACTTCATGGATAAGTAACACATTCAATCTTGGCCATAGGATACAAACATGGGTGAAATCCTGTCCATTCATTCTCCACAGTTCACAAGCAAGGCATGAGAAGCTTCTTGGAGAAGGAATTGAGTCAGAATCGTGGCTGCCATGTTCATACTTTCAAGAAAAAGTTGAAATTTGGATATCACTGTTTGGGCTTTCCATGGGCCTCTAGAACCTTCCATTCACCTCTATATATGTTCAGAAAGAGATTAGGATCACGGTTGGTGATCATTTGGAGTTGGAGCCATAGATTGCAGTGAGAGTTTCAAGAGCCAAAGTGCAAATCGTGTTTTCAGATTGAGAGCAATTCAAGGAAAATTGAGGTTTCTAATAGCATTATCATTGATCATTGAAGAAATCTGCACAAGAATGGAGCAAGAATCACACCATAACTGCCTCATTTTCAAGCTACAAACCAGGTATGCATTTTTCACGATTGCACTGATTCTAGGTTGATCTAGTTGAAATTGAAATGAGTTTAAGCATTAGGAAGATGACTAGATCGTTTTAGGATAGGTTTTATGAAGTTTGATGACAATTCAAGGTGTGAACAACTTTCTGTTTGGATTCGAATAAACCTGATCCTTGAGTGTTAGCATGATTTAGATAGCTTGGGTTGATCTATGATGGATGAGGAGAAGATCTATGGCCTTAATTGTGAGATTGGTGATGATCAAGATCTTGGTGTATTTTCTGTTGCCTATCGTGTTTTAAAATCTAGGGAGAATTAGAGGAACAGATGGAAGATTTGGAATCAGCGTGAAAAATTGAGTGGAATGGTATAAGGTTTGCCTTATTTCCCTGACCTGCAACTCTGAGCTCGCCGGAAAAGACGGTGGCGTGGCCACCGGAACCACTGCCCTGTGTTTTCCCTCCATCAGAAGTTCAAATGGAGAAGATGAACAAGAACCTTTGGATTGAGTTGAAAAGGAGGACTTAGTCTCCAGATCCAACGAGCGAGATCCATTTTCAGACTTTGGACCTTTGACCAAGCAGCTAAACGCCGCGTTTCATTAATATGACTTGGCAGCTGATGTGGCGCGTGTGTGAGCCTTGGATGAGCATACCCAGTCAATAGATCCAACTATCCTCTTATTTTCTCAGCTTTTATTTTATTTTAGTTCATTTTTGATTTATTTTAATTGCTTTCTCCATTTTTAATTCATAATAATTCCATTTTTTTGATCAGAAAAATATAATAAAAATATGTGCATGCTCTGGATTTTATTTCTGATTTTCTGGTGCTTTTAGATTTTACTTTCATGCAATTTTCAATTTAATGTGATTTTTTGCATTTTCTTTAATTCTTTAATTTTGGCATAATTTTTCATGTTTTTGCTGATTTTTGTTTGATCAATTGGTATAGAATTTGGAATTGAGATTTGGCTAGCTGTTAGTATAGATATGCATGATCCCTTAGGATTTATTTCACAATTTTTAGATAACTTTAGGACTGATTTTGAATTAGATTCCCACGACCTTCCCTTTTAGGGTTTCCATTTGACAGTTTGTGATGTTTGATTTCTCTAGTGCCTTTAAGCATAGTTTTAGTCCCTGGTCTTTCTACTATAGATACCTAACACATGTAGGTTCCCTTATAAAGTTTTATATGATTTTAGAAGTAGTTTTGGTATTTTAAATAGATTTAAAACTTAGGCTAGTTTTAATATGCTTCTAACATGACTTCTCCTTTAGAATGACCTCAATGGTGGCCCATAGCATAAGATAAATTTTCCATTCCTTTTGGATAGTGCTTTAGACATATAGAGGCTTCTGATTGCTTGATTGTGGTGTTTGGTTTTGGTGTTTAGACCTCCTTTTAGTAGCTTTCTAGTAGCTTAATCAATTAGGGTTTAGGAAGAGCTTTAGTTTTGATTTCTCTTTCTTCAAATAAACATGGATTGCCTTGATTGCTTTCCATCCTCATCCAATGATTCAAGGTCCCTATGTGTAAGCCTCATCCCTCCTTTGGAAGGATGTGTGGCATACCACAAAAGGTAGAACCTTTGAGGATGCCTATCTTAGATGTATGGTTGAGTGCCATGATGGATTCCCTTGGTTTCCATCATGCTTCCCATCATCATGCAATCATCTTAATGTTGATTATCATCTCTCTTGGTGGATCATTTGAAGCTTGA
Organism: Lathyrus sativus; assembly: GCA_963859935.3. NCBI lineage: Eukaryota > Viridiplantae > Streptophyta > Magnoliopsida > Fabales > Fabaceae > Lathyrus > Lathyrus sativus. The sequence goes on along the minus strand of OZ012735.1, from coordinate 612,442,256 downwards.
AGATGAAGTCTTCTCTTGAAGATAGCTTGGGCATGGAGATCAACTACAGACTGTTGGATTGTTTTACTGCTGTTAGCCTGCTTTGCTGTTGGTTTGTTGTGTTGTCTGTTGTGTTTGCTTTGTTGTGCTTGTGTGACTGTTTGGTGTGTTGCATTAGACTATGCTTTCATATAGTTTGTTTAGGCCTAAGTGCATTGAAAGGTTGAGGTTGGCTCCCTTTGCTTGTTTGCATAAGAGGATGAGTATGTCTCCCTCTGCTTGTCTGTTACTGTTTGGCTTTGCTTGTTGGCTGAAGGTTGAGTTTGTCTCCCTTGCCTGTGCTTTGTGTTGCCTTTGGCTTGTTTGCTCTAGAAGTTAAGTTTGTCTCCTTCTACTTGTATTGTTGCAATGCATGCATTTTATTTACAGTTATTTCTTTCAGCTTATCTGTTTTGTTGTTGCTTCCTTTGCCATGTTCCCTTAGGAAATCTGACTTCTCTTGTTCAAGAGAAGTTATGACAGACATTAGGGTTCTAACCATGCATGATAACATTAGGTAGCTCCATCCTAACCTCAACCATAGGATCAACTTTGCATGACAACTTTAGGATTGGATTAGTTCCCCTTTAGTGCGTCCTTTCTCTTCTCATCTTCAAACAAATCAAAATACAGTAATAAAGGTTAATTAATGTCGTATGCTACGAGCCTTAAGCTACTTGAGAAAGGGTTGTTGGAGAGTTTCTTTTCAACAGCTTGAATGTTTAGTATGGCACCCTTTGGGTGACATGCGACGCATTCACTCTCAGGTCATAGTCTCTAGTGCGATTTTGGTTGCAAACATCCATAAAAGATACTTCTTCTAAAAGACAGAAAACAAAGATCAAACATCTTTTTGTCCTCTGGGACCTTTAACCCTTGGAAACCATTTTCATAAGGAGAGTTTTATTAACTCCCGATTCTACCGCAAACGGTAAACGCCTAAGTCTCCGTCGAGCGAGTTGCATACACCAACTGCTGGAACCGTCTATTAACCCTACTCGTATAAAAAAGACAAACCTGTGGTCTTGTTAGCCCGAACTACGTTTGCTCTGATCTTTCACGCCGTGTGAAAGTACGTAGGCACGAGATGCGATATCCCAGCGAGAAACCTTACCCTCTTTTCACCCGTAGTTATGCGAACTACGTTGACTCTGATTTCTCGTTCCAGACAGGAATACGTAGGCATAGGACTGTTGTGTTCTACCGAGTCATTTTCTTTTCTTTTCAGACCAGACTTTTAGCGTAGATAGATAAAACTGACCCATCAAATAAACACAACAAGCGTGGATCCCATCGAGTACGATGAACATGAGGGGTGCTAATACCTTTCCCTTGCGTAACCGACTCCCGAACCCAGACATGGTCGCGATGACCTTGTCTTATACCTTTTCGTCAGGTTTTTCTGATCGTTTCCTTTCCCTTTCTGTGGGATAAATAACGAAAGGTGGCGACTCTTCTGTTTTGCCGGCACCTTATTTTTGCAGTAGCGACACACACAAAACAAAAAAAAGAAACTTGCAAGTATGACAGAGGCTTAGCTTAACAATATTATCATGACAGTTTGGTGCACAACAAAATGAACATTCCATATTGATGCAAATACTCTAAATATGGACCAATGAGGCTTACAAGCAAAATCAAGGCAGAATGCACACATGATTCACAAAACACCAAGACAGGCACATAGGCTGATTCTCATACATATCAAAACATGAATAGAGCACAAAATGCAAGAAGGGCTTAACATGGTGATAGCAGCACATGAGGTAAAAACAGAGCTGGCAACAAACTTGACAAAGTTGGAAACAAGGTAGTTATGACAATTTGGGGTTACAACAGAAAATCATGGCATGTTGATGCAAACATTCAGTTTATGCACCAAGGATGCTCACAAGCCATTTTCAATACAGAATGCAAGCAATGTTTCAAAATATCAACACAATACACATAGGCTCAGGCACAGTTAGCAAATGTAAGCAAGACATGTACAAATCATGATTTCCATACATCCATACTATAATGTCAAGTTGAAAACAGTCAGGTTCAAAGAATATCACACTTTCATGTTAGCAAACATAGGCCTCTCACCATCAGCAGTTCAAACCAACCATAAAGACATGCTTAACATGACAAGGGTAAAGGTCAAGTTTCAAGAAAAAACATTTCATGACAGTCACAAGCATTAAGACAGCCCAAAAATGGTATTGGTCATCAACATCACACGAGTCATCCCAAATCCAACAGGGTCAAACATCTTACAAGCACACTCAAAATGAGTCATAAACCAGGTTTGAACACAAAAAGGATTCAAAAGTAATCTAGAAATGAAAAGGACCTATGAGTTGAAAAGGCACATGATTTTGAAAAAATGCAAGAATTGAGATGCTGCAGGCCAAAACCACACATAGTTTTCAATAAAAGCTAACATCATATGGACACATATATGAGGATTTCTAATCAACATTCCATCAAACAGATTAAAACCTAAGAAAGTTGCTGCAGCAGAAGCAAATCATCCTTTTTCACAAACAGAAACAAAATCAAAACCGTCCCAAACCCCCATAACAGCTGCCAACATCCTTACATGTTCATATATGACATAAAATGGCACTCAAGAGAGTCTCAAAGTTCAACACATAGCAGCACAACATGCTGATGATGACCACAAGAGCAATATCCATTAATGAACAAACAAACAAAAAGGGACAGATTCATACATAAACTACATGGTATTCAAAACACATTGTAACCACTAATGCACATCAAACACATTCATGACAGTTTAAAGGAGGATAGTAACTACCAACCTCTTGTAGACCTCCAAGCAAGTTTGTGCAGTATGGAAAACCTTGAAGTTACTCCGGCTACTGTCCAACTCTGCTTTGATGAAAATAGCCTTGCTTTGCACTTGAAGAAATGGGATGAACTTGTGACAGAACTCAAAATAAATGAGGATGAGGTTATTTTAGGTTATGGACAGTTGGTACATCATAAACCTAAGGTGTTTAGATGGTTAAAGTTCTCAAAACAGGTCTGAGTAGAGATTTGGCAGATTTTGTGTGTGAAGTCAAACTTTGCTTGGTTGAAAGTTGACTTTTGTGAAAATGAAGTTTTTGGCTGGTTTAAAAGCGTGAACACCTCCCACACATCATTTGTGGATTGTGTAGATGTCTTATGGTGATTTTGAGTGAATGAAAATGGTTTTGGAAGATGTTTTTCTCAAGGCAGATTTTTGAGGTAGTTTTGGAATGATTTCTTCACTTATAAGCAAAGCAATGCAAGATGAGAGCTATGGTTTTCTCTTGGTTCTAAGAGTGCTCTGGTGTAAGGAGTGACATAGAGGGAGCCTCTATTTATAGGAAAAATGAAGGGTGATGACAGATTTATAACTTGGCACTTTTGGAGGGATTTTGAAAAGGTAACTTTGCTTGAGGGTTTGATGCAGCTGCAAAATTCAAATCTTTGGCTCAACTGATGCATTGCTCAAGTGGTATGGATTCCATAATAGTGATTGGAGTGGCTAGGCAATAGGAGGCTGTTTGCTGCAAGTGTGCAATAAAGTTTCTCTTTCTTCCATTATATGATTAAAATACTCCCACTTGCCTCCAAGTTGCAAGTCTCACTAAACCCCCTTATTTTCTGCATTTCTTCTCTTCAAATCTTCTAAATATCAGATAGAAATAAGATCCAAGGGCTGAGAATAGCTCAAGTGGTCAAAGGGTGAGTTTGAAAAATTGAAATTGTGGGACTCAAGTGTTGAAACATCATCTTGTTGAATTAACTCTCAGCTCATAAGGGCTATGGATGAGTTCTAATACGTTTTGGAAAGCCCTCATGTAGCCCTACAACTTTCATATTTTCATGAGTTTCAGATTCCCAAAGGAACTTGGCCAAAAAACCCCTCAAAGTTGCTGAAAAACATGCCTAAAAATGAAATAACTTAGAATTTTTCTAAGTTACTTTTCCCTCTTGTAATGAATTTGGTCATAACTCCAAATCTATGCATTTTTTGCACATGGACCCCTATGAGACTTTTGTAGGACTTGCCAAGAGCTTTCCAATGAGCTTTGAACCAACTCAATTGGATGTGTGGTTAAGGAGTTATGGTCTTGCCCATTTCAAAACCCTAATTTCCCAATTTTTCGATTACTCCTCAATCCTTGATCCAATGGTCATGAAACTTCATGGGAAGGTGCAATATGTCATTAGGAACATTTTTTATTCATATTTTGAGGTCAAATTCCCTATGAGTAAAGAGTTGACTTTTCGGTCAACCGGATGATCGATCGATGACTACTGAATTGACTGTTGGTGTTCTGGGTCTTCTGAGGCCTTGAAACTTCTTGAATAGACTTCACTAAGCCATATGAACTTCATGGACCATGATCCCTCCATTGGAACAACATTTAAATTAAAATTCAAACTACAGTTGACTTTTCCCCCAAATTTCCTGATTTTCAATTGACTGATCAATTGAAGCTCTTACGATTAAAGTTGATGGTCAATCTCTCATCCCCAAACACCTTAGAACATATGTAGGGCCATGGAAACAAGTTTGCTTCAAGAAACAAGTTCTATCCTGATTAAAATTAAAACCATAATTCCAACCTTTTCAACTGCAGCCACTTGCACTTGATATAAACACTTGGATGAGCTCCACAAAGACCTTCAAGGCCTATAATTAGCTTAAGTGATAATCTCCCTCCATAACCATGAGCTTGTGATCCTCAGATGACCTTCAAATGACCTTCTAGACAGGAGGTGAACCACATACACTGATTTGCTTTCTCAAAGGGCTTTGACTTGTCTCTGATGATGATAACCACTTGATAACTTGAATACAACCTCTTGATTAGGCTTAGAACTCTTGACAATATCATCTTGTTATACACACATCTCTTGATCCCCTGTAAATGCAAAATGCTATGCAATGCAATATGCTAGAACAATGAAATGAAACATAAACTAAGTAAAGAAGAAAGGTTGGGCAAATTTTAGGGTACAACAGCTGTCCCGACTAAAGATAAGAACAAATACTATCTATCGGTACCGAGGTCGAGAATTGGAGTGGGAGCAGGTTGCGACAATTGTCGTGCCCTCCCGACACCCGATGATGACATTGTTCTGAGGGTTGTCCAATTAACCGATTAAGTTTGCTTGTTTTGCTCATTTTGCAGGTTCGGAAGGAAACCGGACGAGTCAGAAAATCGGCGAAATCGGAAGAAAGAATTAGGATCCTTTTTAGAAATTTTATGTTTTTGGATATTTTGTAACTTATCACTTTTTGTAATTTATTATTTATTATTTTTGTAAAAGTTAATTAACTCTAATAAAACTTTTTAATTTTATTTATTGTGAAATATTATTATAAAATGCAACTTTTGTGTAAAAATGTAATTATTGAAAAATGAAATTAGACATTGAAATGAAATTACTTTAAATGAAATGAGATAAAAAGTTTTAAACTAAAATTGAGATAGAATCTTAAATAAAACATTTGAATTGACATGAGATAAAAACTAATAACAATTTAAATGAGATTAATTAGAATGCAATGAGATAAAATTTAAAATGAACATATTGAATTGAAACGAGAGGAAACTAAAATGCAAATACTTGAATGGGAATGAAATGAAACTTTAATTATTTAAAAAATGAGATGAGGATAAGTTAAATCCAATTTTAAAAAGTTAATTTAAACTAGAAAATAAAAATTGAAATGAAACCTCTTGCATATTAATCTATAATTTTCTTAATTTCTGACTAACCTCATTTCCGACACAAATTCCGATTGAACTTCATCAACCAGATCAAATGACCCAAATTTCCTACCCAAATTAAGTTGTGCCTAGTGATAGAAACAGCACCGGCCTTGAACGAAGTAAAACAGCAAAAAGCAGAGAAATCCGATTAACAGTGAACAGAACTAAACTCCGCAATAAAAATTCAAATGTGTCTCTGCTAACTAAATCCAATATCCTGAACCAATTCAGCCCATCATCATGATTAAACAACAATCGTAAACCCGAACATGTAGCGAAATTCCTACTGCTTTAACTTTTAAAAATAAACTGACAGATAGCAGAAGAAACAGAGAAATAACCGCCTGTTAAACAAACTCCGCAGAATGAATTCTTGCACTGACTTGAGCCAAACTAAATGGATATCTCAACTTAATCAAACCCACATGACAAAATAAATGTCTCAGAAACCCACTGGTGACAGAGACTCGGCCCATTGAAATAATTACCGTATCTCGAACATCCTGATGCGAAAATACCATGAATTTCTGTTTATCTTCAAAGAAAATAAAGAACTCGGAGACGGAGGCTCTAATTACTCAAACAAAAATCCTGGCGACGACTCAGCTTCAAGAACTGTCAGCAAACAACCTAGAAATGACCAATTTGCCCTTTTTATAGCCACAGTGTACCAGATGTGATTCCTGCAAAACACCCAGACTACGTAACCTGTTAATAGTTAGCAGATGCAAAAATGAGATGTCATGTGACCTGTCTCGACTAATCTGAGGGTAAAATTTGGGGTATTACAGTTGCCCCTATTTAAATAGCTACACCAGATGGTTTGAGCGACGGGGGCTCGAGAAATCATGGTGGAGGGATTTAAATATAGATAACCGAAAATTTTGCTCTTAGAATCTAATATGATGCGTATGCTGGAATGGTAAATGCAAAGATGCAGACGAACGACGACACAGGGGACAAATATGACGAACGAAACACACTGGGGAATACGACGCACTGGGGATTTCCTTAAAGTGATGACCCACTGGTGACAACACGACCAATGGTCACTTTTAGGAGGATAATGGTAAGAACGGGATCCTTAATGGAGATGGCACCGATGAGACGGCCTCCACTGGGGAATGTTTGAGAGTAAATATTCAACAGGTTTAGGCGTGACTGGCTGATACTCTAAAAGTAAAACTGGGTCTGCACGACTGCAAGATTGATCAACAGAATGCTGGAGCATTGAGCAAAGAATAACATCCAAGCTTCAGAAGCCTTTCCTTCGTGACAGAATCGAACGGAATTTTCGGAATCCGTAGAAAATATACAGGGTAAAACCGGATGTATGCCAAAATAAATGGACTTTAATGGGAAATGCCCTGATAAGCTTTCTCGAGAGAGAATTGCCACTTATCGTTGGAAGGGACTTATATGTCAAATTGGATAAGCTCTCCAATAAAGATACTGCTGCTTATCTGTGGGTAATAGATTGATTGATAAGATAAACTTCTTCATACTTCAAGATCTGGTGCCCTGAAGACGATAAACTTCTTCATACTTCAAGATCTGGTGCCCTGAAGACGATAAACTTCTTCTTTTACTAAAGGGTAAACTAAACTTCCTCATACTTCAAGATTCACACTCTCCTGAATACCATTCTGCTCCTTCTTTTACTAAAGGGTAAAATGAACTTCTTCACCTTCAAGGTTTGTTGCTCCCTGAATATGATTCGGCTTCTTCTTTTACTAAAGGGTAAAATGAACTTCTTCACTTTCAAGGTTTGTTGCTCCCTGAATATGATTCGGCTCCTTCTTTTACTAAAGGGTAAAATGAACTTCTTCACTTTCAAGGTTTGTTGCTCCTAATATTTAATTAAAATATTAAAAAATAAATTAGGGGCGTTACAACGTTGCTTATAGTGCACTCGAGTTTGTTTACATTTTCAAGAGAATTTTGGTCGTTGATTTTGTAACTTCTCTCGGTTGTTCATTTGGGTTGTTTACTCATATTTGCCTATATATAGGGTTTATCGAGTGTGGGAAAAACTTTTTGAAATCCTTGAAAGTTAGTTTCTCTTCAAAAGTGTTTCGCGTTAGCAAGTGTCTTCCTCTCTCCACTCCTGAAAGTATTTACCAAAATAGTTACAATTTTTCGCTTAAAGCTTTTGCCTTTCTCTGTTTCTTTTGCTTCATCAACCATGCCTAACCATGTACCATTCTCTACTCAAGGTTTTACCTTCAACATTTTTTATTATTTGGTCAAGATGAGTGATAACCCTAATCGCATATTTAGTGATTCTTAGAGTGATGTTTCTTCAATTACGAGAATGAGAGCATCTCCTTATTCAAATCTAGTTCCCCTTGCTCATGATCGCATGAGCCATGAAATTATATCCTTGATTGATGATTTTGATTCAAGAAAGGTGTATGGGAATACCTTTTATGAGAGAGATTCTTCTGTGGATTATGTCGAGGCCTTATTCTCATATGATGCATGTGAGGAGACCTTGTGACTTTCCATATGCCCCCTTCTATTTTGTCTACTGCGGAAATACGAGATGCTAAGTTGAAGAGACGACACATTTGGGATTTCATTTAGACTTACCAAATGAGCTACAATTGTGAACCCAATGATGCTGAAATCAATACCCTTATGGAACATAGGGTATACCAGATGTAATTTCTTGGTTCACACTTGGGAGAATTTTAAAATCGATGAGTTGCCCCTGAGATAGGTAACTTGGGTGGAGTCAGACGACAGAGTAAGTATGATTGTAGTTGCCTCTTTCTAAATTTGAGGTTTTGCCTCTTTCTAAATTTGAGGTTTCCATTCTGAATCACTTAAAAGTTGCCCCCTTTTAGACTCATTCAGGGTCTTGATCTTACTTGAATATGTTCTAGTTTTGGATCGATAATCGATCTTGGAAGCCTTCCTTTTAATTTTTCTTCGAATTGTTTTATATTATGCGCACCTCCCAGAATTGCGTTCATGGCTAAGGGTTTATCGCCTTCCATCCGGGTCATAATTGGTTCAGCTTCTTCTCCAACGATTGGGGAGATTTCCTATGGTGTTTCATATTGGTGAAACCTCTTACTCCGGAAGCTCATATGGATTTATGCTTTGACCCGACCGAGTACTCTCGCTTATACAAGAGTAAATTTATGAAGTATTGGTCTTGGCCTCATGTATGTTTCCCAATCAATTCTTATCGCCTCAAATTTTGTCCTTTCTTTGTCAAAGAAGTTACAATGAAGAAGGACTTGAATGCCTTGTACTAGGAACTCAGTTATGAAAATGGATTCGAGCCTGGTGAAGTGTCTTCTTCTATACAGAGGAAGAATAAAATTGGTACCCATGCCATTGTGAGTGAGGTAGGTTGTACGGAGAGGAAAGAGATCTTGTGTGAGGATAGAGTCTATAGTTTTTTTTACATGAGTGACTGTATGTTGCAAACAACACAAATAAATTGCAGTTTTTCTACTCTCATTCCAATGCCAAAGGCATAAAGACTAGTTTTGTAGGTTAGGCTGTCACACCTCCTTCTATAACTTCTGCCCTTACATATATTGTCGATGTTATTTCACCTACCCCTGGGATTGGATAGCTTACAACTTTAGTGGCCACTTGTAGATGCTTTTGATTGGCTGCATTTTGTGGCAAAACATTGGAGTATGTGTGAATGTCATAACTAATGTTATGACATACATGTAGAGTGTTCTACAGGGTAAGTTGAGATAGCTAAGAATAAGTTAAGTTAGATGTCATTATGGATGTTATGACATCAAGCGTGTGATATTAGGGCGCACATCTTAGTTTTCTGGTATCTAGAATGAGGGAGCTCATGCTAGAATTCAGGAAACACTTTAGAAGCTCAGGCGAAATTAAAGATAACATAAAATTCCCCTGACCTAAATGGTAAGGTCGCAGCTTCATGAAGAGAGGTTTATCTTGGGTAAACCTAATTTCTGCACGAAGGCCCAAGGTCTGTTTGCAGCCTATATATGCAGAAGGAGCAATCCTAATCAAGCAGCTCTTGACAGTGTTTTAGAGAGTGTGTATTAAGTGTTTTTGTGAGTGAAGAGTTTTGTTCTTCACGTGTGTATTATGTTTTAGGAATACTTATGAGCCAAGCAATTGTCTGTTGTATGATTGCATTGGTTTAGTATTATTGAGTTGTTTGTTATGAGTGTCACTCCAAGCTTTTAAGCAAGGGTGTTATGTCTCTTGATTAAAGCTGTGAAGCAAGATCAAGGTGTGTTTGAAGTGTGACTTCATTTTCCATTTGTAATTGTGCATTCGTTTATATCACGGTTGTGATTGAGGGGGAGTGAATTGGTAACTCAGATCTAGTGGGTTCTAGGCTGAAGTGTCATTGGGTAGGTCTTGAAGGTAGGAAAACACTTAGAAGGGGGGGTTGAATAAGGGTTTCAAAAAACAATTATGACAATAGAAAAATAACAAGTTATTTTTATCCTGGTTCGTTTGAATTCAAACTACTCTAGTCCACCCGGCCAAGGTGATTTCGCCTCTCTCAAACAAGGACTTAATCCACTAAATCAAAACCTGATTACAGTGATATCACTAAGACAACTATCTTAGTCTTCTCAAGAATTCTGACCATAACTTGGTCTCTCAAGGAATCTTTTTACAAAGAAGAAATACAATGTGTTTAGGTGCTTCTAAAAATCTATTATCACAATTGTGATATTTACACAAAATGAAGAACAAATACAACTAAAGAGTTTGTTGTAGAAAGTGATTGATGTTCTTGTGTTTTTCTTGTATGAGTTTCTACGTTGATTGTATGTTCAAAATGTTCCTTGATTTCTCCTTAGATTTCTTAACCTTGAAGGCTGTTGGAGACTTTTTTATATACACCACTATCTCAAATAGTGTGTAGAAGAAAGTACTGTAGGATGTAGACAGAAAGGACAAATACTTTTCGTCTTGATTTGACATTCCCTTTTTGCCTGAATTCCTGCGCCATACATGAATAAGGAAAGAGCCGTTGGATGTAAGCAAAGAATATGCCAACGAGTCTTTATTGAACAACCTCTTCTTTAGAATGTTTCTCTTATCATCGTTTCTCTCTTATCAGAGTTTCTTTGTCAGAGTTTTGTTCATATCAGAGTTTCTTTCTTATCAGAGTTTGCAGCATAGTGCTTAGCGTGAATGATTGATCAGAGTTGACTTGATTCTCAGAGCCTCTGTAGATGCAGCGTTGAGTTTACACTGAGTCTTCTGAATGCTAAATCTTTATACTTTGCGCTCAGAGTCTTCTGTAGGTAGTGCTTCAGAGTCTTCTGTAGCTGCGCTCAGAGTCTTTTGTGCGTTGCTTCGCTTTAGAGTCTTCTGTGCGTTGCTTTGCTTCAGAGTCCTCTAAGTCTGCGCTTCAGAGTCTTCTAAGTCTGCGCTTCAGAATCTTCTGAGTCTGCGCTTCAGAATCTTCTGCAGCTGCGCTTCTACGCTCATAGCTTTACGTTGTTTAATGATTAGAGTCTTGCGTTGCTTTTATGCTCAGAGGAACTCTTCGTTCAGAGTCATTCTTTGTTTCCAGAGGAATATTTATTTGTTATCTGAAACAAAAACACTTGAACAAAATTAGAGTATATATTTTCTCCATACAAAATTTCATTAATGTTATCATCAAAATAATGAGATATATTAAGAACCAATATGTGTTCTAACAATCTCCCTGTTTTTGATGATGACAAAAACTATAAGAAATTTTGTTCAAAAGCAAAAATATATATCTCCCCCTGAGAGTATGAATCTCCCCCTGAAATGAATACTGCTAGAAAAATAAATACTTCCTTTTCAGCACTTGTATTCTTTTCAGAGTCAGAGCAAGCTTGTAGACTCTCAGAGATTGTTCAGAGTTACTTCTATAGAGTATTACCAGATGAATAGTTATAGCTCTGTGTTGCACCCCAAAATTTGACCAACATTTATTTATCCATCAAGTGTTTGAAGGTTGATACCTTCATCAGAAAGTTCAAGAGATCCTCAGAGGAATTGGTTGAAACAAGGTGGTGTGTTTCATAGCTTGAAGGCTGTGGGTGCTCCTCAGATGATTCTGAGACTTTGAGAATGAACTTGAAGTTTTGAGAAAGCCTATGAGATGTCTTGATAGCCATCATGAATCCCAAAGAAGTCATTGTGCAAAGATTCAGAAGATTCAACCATGAATGGTAGAATTAGGGTTTTGACTGGGTCAATCCTAGATCAGCTGAAAATTTGGAGAAGGTTGAGACCTAATCCAAGGGCCATGAGATCATGGAATGATGTATGGAGATGTTATAAAGATGATTCCTAGACCAACTCATCATGATTGAGGAGTTTGAGAAGTTTTGAGTTAGGGTTTCTGAGGATTGTCAGTGAAAAAACCCTAATTTGATCCTTATCTTCCAGGCAGTTTTAGCTCAAGATGTGATTGATATCTCATCTTCCCCACAACATGAATGTTGTAGAGCTTGTTATTAGCTTTAATTTGAGTTGTGGAAGTCCTTGATAGGAGTTGCAGAGCTCAAGTTATGGTTTTGACAAATTACAGGTCAGCTGAGGTGTGTGAATCTGGGTCCTTGAAAGTCACCCAACTTGCAGACAACGTTTGCCCTAGTAGGATGATTCCTATGATTTCTTGGTCAACATGAATGTTGGAGGGCATCTTCATAGCTTTCTAGAGAGTACTAGAAGTCCTTGATAAGATTTGTAGAACTCAACTTATGGTTTGAACAAGACAGGGGTATTTTGGTCATTTGGCAGTTATAGGTCATTTTAAGCAAAGGCCATATCTCCTATTTCCAAGCCTCAAATGGAAACACTCAAAACATGAAAGTTGTTCAAAATGGCATTTTAAGCCTAGAAAAGAGGTCATGAATTGTTGGAAAAGCTCATAGCATGAAATGACAAAGTTTGGTAAATTTGAACTAAAAAAGGGCTTATAAGTTAATTCAAGTCAAGTTGAAATTTGGTTTGGGAGATCTATGAGTCCAAAGTAGGTCATCCAATATACCATTTTGAATGTAAATGACATTCTAAAAACTTTGGTTTAAACAGAATTTTGATTTGAGGCTCAAAAATGAAGGTTGCTTTGGAAAATTGTTACTTGAATCATAAGGTAACTAAACAAAACTTCACCAAAGGCAAGGAAATGCATGTTTTTCACTCATTCTTTCTCAATATCTCTTGTAAGGAGATTTTGAAGCCAATTTGACAAGCCTAACTCATGAGATATGGTATGATCAACATGTCATTAAAGGAGAAGTTCTATAACTTTCTAGCACTTTCCATGAGTTTCTAGATGATTCTAGGAGTGTCCATGGATTGCTATAAGAAGAGTGAATCACAATTTGGCCAGGGTTGGTGAAAGTTGTTGTGTTCATTGGAGAGAGTGAGAGAGAAAGTGCCATTGTTGGATTTCTTCAAGATCAAGCAAGATTCAATTCCTTCTTCTACAAGCTTCATTCACCTCAACTCTTGCAAACAGAAAGGTGGTCATTATTGGAGGAAGGTTTGGAGAAGGTTTCAAGTGCTGAATCAAGTCCTAACACCCCTCACCATTGGAGTTTGACAGGTTGGTACTTTGATCTGTAGGTCCTTAATTATGTACATTCTGTTAGAATCTTAGGTGTAAGATCATCATGCTAGGTTAGAGGAATGTTTTCTGAGAATTAGAGGAAGATCCATGAGGTTTCGTGGCAGGGTACCATTTTTTGCAAGATTGATAGCAAACTAGTTAGTGTGTATTAATGGATATGATGTGGTTTAGAATGGCTAGGATAACATGTGGAACAGATTTACATCATTAGATTGAAGCTTGGTTAAGGTTGATAGCAGAGAACCATGGTGGAACCCTAACACTCGTGCACTCTGTTAGAACAACACAAGAGGTTTCAGGGAATAATATTGGTATCATTGTGTTCTGGGTGATTAATAGTACAACTTTGCTTTTGGAATTTCTTGATTTCATCCAGCCATCAGTGAGAACGAGTGAGTTGAAGTTCTGGCATGAGATTAGGGTTTTCTGAAAACCCTAGGGTTTATTTGGAGACGATGAAGTCTCACCGTTAGATCGCCCCAGAGCATTGACCATTTCATCTGATCGCACGGCCATGGTTTGAATTCAAAACGGAGGGAAATGTTACAAGTGAAACGCGGCGTTTCACTTAAATGAAAGTCCTGGGCTCAGCAATTCAGTGCTATTGGCACCCCACCAATGGGCCCAATCCAGAATAACGCTTCCAAATACTGCTATTTGCACCGTGTCCATAACCAATTTTCCTTTGATTTTTCTTTGTATTTTCTGAGCGCAGGTGGGCTTACCAGGATTTCTATTTGCACCCCAGGTTCTTGGCCCATCAGGGAAATGAACTGGGCGTGTTTACTTTTGATACCCCCTCCCCTTTATTTCTTATATTCTTTTATTTTAATTTCTTTTATATTCTTTGCATTTTATAAAATTCATAAAAAATCCAAAAATTAACATTTTTCATTTCTTCTTTTTTTCACATATTCATGATCTTGTCCAGAAAATTAATAAAAAATAAAATTCCATTTTATTTTTCTTTTAATATTTTTTAGCATATTATTCTTATAAATGGTATTTTTAATGGTTTTAGTTGATACTTGATTTTGTACAATTTGTTTTAGGACTTTCCCTTAGGATTTTTGAGCCATTCTTTTTGGCATAGTTAGGTATTGAACCCTAGTTCATGTAGGATTTGATTCTTGATTTTTAAATTAAAATTTGGTATAGTTTGATTGTTTGACATTTAGGTGCTCTAATTAGGGTTTTAGGTTGCATAAGTAGATTTGAACCCTTTTGTTTTGGGGTTTATAGGTCAAATTAGTGTATGGGGAATATATGGGTTGAGGGTAAGTATGTATAGAATCCCCTAGAATTTTTCTAGAATATTGTATGGTGTTTTGGTATTTTTAATTGATTTTTGAATGTATGGTTAGTATGTGTGTTGCTTAAAGGCATAGTTTGTATTGTTGTGCTTGTTTTTCTTCTCCTTTGAGTGTGTGAGCTTTGAAGATTTAGTTGAAGACCTTGTGGATCATCATTGAAGCCTTGAAGACCTTGCAAAGGAGTTTAGCTTAGCTTTGGTTTGTTTTGTTTATAGGTTTATAAGTGCATAGGTAGAGCTTTAGATAGAATACTTCCATTCAATAAACAAGGAGTGTCTTGTTCACCTCCTTCCTTCTCTGTGACATAAAGTCCCTTAAGGGTATTCACCTCTCTCCATTGGAGGGATTAGTGACCTTTCCCTATAAGGTAGAACTTTGAGAGAGCCTTTCTTTTGATGTTAAGTCCTTAATGGCATCCTTTGGAAGTCAGTGAGCACTGTAACATCCTCACCTCATCTTGTTGACTGAATCTTGTTTGCTGGAGCATTTGAGCCATTGAAGATAGAAGCTGAAGCTTTGAAGAGGATGATTCCTTGAAGATTATTGAAGTCTGAAGACTTTGTGAAGATCAAGTTGATGCTTGAAGATCCCTGAAGATAGTGAAGCCTGAAGGTGGAGCTGATCAAGAAGCTGAAGCTTAAGGGAAAAGATGAGTTGATACTCATGTTGTAGGGTTGATACCTGGAAAGCAAGTGATCTCTGAAGTCTGAAGACTGAGTAGCTGCTAGAGGAGCTGAAGCTTTCTTCTGTTTTTTCTTTTCTGTATTGTTTGTTTTGTCTGATTTGTCTGTTGCATTAGACTAAGCTCATCTAGAATAAGTTCAGTCTAAGAGCATGAGGGCATCTGCTTGTATTGTTACTGTGTGGCTTTGCTTGCGGGTATTCGGTAGAGCCCAGCTCCCTTGCCCATGTGTTTATTTTGCTTGATAGCATTTCATTTCTTTTATCTGTATGATTGCAGTTTACCGTTTATTGCTTGATAGCATGTTGTTTATTTTTTTCAGTATGATTACTGTTATTTCATGACTGGCTTGAGGTTGAGATGAGCTTGTGGAGGCTGAAGCCCCACACACATTTCCTCCCTCACTTGCATTGCATGCATTTTACCGTTAAAGCTGATGCTTTTGTCTGTTTTGGTGTATCATTGACATGATCCCTTAGGACTCTCATTTCCTTTGATAAGGATTTGATGATAGACTTTTAGGTTGAAACCTATGCATGACAACTTCTAGGAGTTCCCTGTTCAAACCTCAACCATAGGATGAATCCATGGCATGATAACAGTAGGACTTGATAGTCTCCCTCCTAGTCGGGCCTGTTCTCTTCTCATCTCAAAACAGTTTAAGATACAGTAATCATGAATGATTTCTTTCGTACGTTACGAGCCTTAAGCTATCTGAGAAAGGATTGTGGGAGAGTTTCTTTTCCACGGTCTGGATGTTTAGTATGGTACCCTTTGGGTGACATGCGACGCATTCACTCTCAGGTCATAGTCTCTAGTGCGGTTGAAATCGCAAACACAATAAAAAACACTTCTTTCAGGAGATAACCCGTAGTTTCCCGAACTACGTTTGCTCTGATCTTCCATACCGTGCGGAAGTACGTAGGCATAAGATGCGACGTCCTAGCGAGCAACCTTCAACCTTTCCCCGTAACCCTTCGTAGGCCGAACTACGTTGACTCTGATTTCTCATTCTCTGATGAGAATACGTAGGCATAAAGTGCGACGCTTTGCCGAGTCATTTTTCTTTTTCAGCCAGCCTTGATAGGTAGATAGATTATAACCAACCCGTCCAAGTAAACAAACAAGCGAGGATCCCGTCGAGTACGACGGACGTGAGGGGTGCTAATACCTTCCCCTTGCGTAACCGACTCCCGAACCCAAACAATGGTTGCGATGACCTTGTCTTACCCTTATTCGTCAGGTTTTTCCGATCGTTTCCTTTCCCGCTCTGAGGGATAAATAACGAAAGGTGGCGACTCTTCTGTCATGACGACACCTTATTTTCGCGCAAGCGACACTCTGAAACACTGAATATATGATTAGATATATTTTAAAATGTCTGAGTTGCCATTTAGTATCTGTTTATGTGAACTATCAAAATTTCCATTTTCTCCCCCTTTTTGTCATATCAAAAAGTGATTTTAAGAAAATCATTTAAGACACAAAAAAATCAGAGTAAGAAAACAATTATAACAGATAAGCAGAAAAGCAATCAGATGAATTCATTAAAAACTCAAAAGATAACAAAAACAAGCAAAAACATAGATGTGCACAGAAAAGCAACTAAGTTGGACGAGAAGCTATAATCTTCAGAAGCTCAGTTATCTCAGAAGTTTGTGCTTCCTGTTTTTCCATCCAAGTCTTTATCTCAGAAGTAGATTTTTCTTGCTTCACCATCCATGTCTTGATTTCTTCTGTAGTCTTCTCTTACTTTACCATCCATTCCTTAATTTCACTTGTTGCAGCCTCTTGCTAAGCAAGCTTTTCTTTCACATCTTCAGAGACTTTCTTCACATTTGTTGCTTCTAGAATAACCACTGACACAGATGCAGTCTCTAAATCCATATCAGAAGGCTTATCAGATGCAGGAGTGTCTTCAGTGATAGCAGTCTCTGTGATAATTTCTTCAGACTGAGGAACTACACTAATCTTAAGTGCAACAGTTTCTTCAGATGCTGAACACACAACCTTTGTAGGTGTGTTTTCCAGAAACTAAGTAGGAGTTCTGCGTATACCCAGAAGAGAAAATTTCACAGCTTCATAAAAATTCTCTTGAGCATCTGCAGAGCAAGCAGCTTGAAGATTCTCAGCCATAGAGTTGAACCTTCTTCTGAAAGTAGTCCAAAATACTTCAGAATCGTGAGGATTCACTCTATTCAAGCATTTCTCCCTAACAGTAGATAACCACATCTGCATCTCTGTTTCAAAACAATATAACAAAGTTCCAACATCAGATCTAGGTGTGGGTTTAAGGAGAGCCTCTAAGAATGATTTCCTAAAGGTATCAGAAAATGAAGGTTTAAAAGAGTGAGAGGGAATGGGGGTAGGAATGGGAATGGGAGTAGGTGAAGGTGAGGTAGCCTCTGATAGATCATAGTCAGACGAATCAGATGAATCTGACGAGTCAGATGATCCAGATGAAATGGGGTGAACTGTCATAAGAGGTTGGATATCAAGGATCTCATGTTCAGATTCATAGGGAATAGGTTTTAAAGGGTTTGGTTCAGATGGTTGGTTTGGTTCAGAGGGGTGTGGTTCAGAAAGATGAGGTTCAGATATGGTATGTTCAGAAGTGGGGTGAGGTTCAGAAATTTGTGGTTGTGGAATATATGGTTCAGATGTTTGGATTGGAGAGGGAACAAAGTAATGAACATTTTCAGATGAAATGTGTTCAGATGAAATGTGAGGAGGAGAGGGAGTTGGAATAGGTTCATAGGGAGGAGGAGGTGGAACTGTTGGAATTTCTGTTATTGTTTCAAAAATTGTAGATAAGCCAACAGAAGGGTTACCTGATGATCTGGAGCGCTTTGAAGATTTCTCAGAGGGACCTTGATCAGAAGCACTTTGTCCAGAAAACTTCCTCTTAGTGCTCTTAGTCTTTTTCTTTGAAGGACCTTCTTCAGAGCCTTTGCTCTTCTTGCTCCTCTTCCTCATAATTACTTCTATAGCAGGTTCAGAAGCTCTTTTCAACAAATCTGGTGGCATTGGCGTGCCATCTGCCAGACAAGAAGTAATGTAATGATACAGAGCTTCCATTGGATCTTCTGCAGTAAATAGTGGAAAGTCATCTACTGGGACACTTCTTCTGCTTACTTCAGCAGAGTTTATCTTTACTGGATCAGAGGAAAGTGTTTCCACCAATTTCATCCTCTAAAGACTTTTCCCATCCAGAGGCTTTCCCAGAATATTTTCTAATTTTGTTGTCTTACCAGCCTCTGTGAGATGTGCAACCAAGCCATTCTCAGTGAGTACATCAGAGATCAGTCTTCCCATTGGGATCCAGTTTCTGATCTTCTGATGTTTTATTTTGGTGGCTTCTCTGGACATGTTGACGTGGTTCTATAGATGTGCAAACAGCAAATGTGGCAGATCCACTTTGATATTCTTTCCCAAACAATACAGAAAGTACAGCTATTCTGCATTGATGTAATCTGGAAAGTTAGATCCTTTTCTATGGTGAATGCATCCCAGAAAGATCTTTGCCCAGATCTTGTAGGAAGTCTTCAGATCTTTGATCTTGTTTGAGGGTAGCCCAGAAGTGAAAACTTCATTGTAGACATTATCCATGTCTATACGTCCTGCAGGAAGATGAGTAACACCATCTATTTCCTCATACCCAATTAGTTTTCAAATCATCTCTTCAGTGATGATGATCTCTTTTCCCAAAACAGATGAATAGATGAATTTTGGGCAAACCTTTGCATGAATCCAAAATTCCTTCACTAGATGGGGAAACACTGGACCAACCAGCCTATCAAAATACTTGACCCAACCTTGAGAACTTACAGTAGGACGAAGATCAAAGCCGTTCTTCGCAATACAATCGAAATCCACCATAGAGTCGCAAAGAACTTCTAGTTGATCAACCAGTGTAAGAAGCGTTCTCTCTGGTTCTTTGCATGGAACAATACCCATTTCTGATGTAGAAACCTCAACCATTGTTGAAGATAACTTTTGAGAAGAAGATGATGAGGTTGCCATAGCAGAACTTTTGAGATAAACTGATCTTCTTTTAGATTTATGTTTTGAAGAGAAGAGAAAACAATGGAGCAAACCAAAATGCATATAGTGTTTGAAAGAGAGTGAAAGTGTGAGTTGTGTGAGATCGTGGAATATATAGAGATAAAATTTGGGCACAAAAAACGCAAACAACACTAAAAAACATTTAGCAATTAATCACATTTATTAAAATATAAATTAAAAAAAATAATGATTTCAAGCATTTAATGTGAACTGACAAAAGTGGGGGGAAAATGAAAATTTCAATAATTCAAACAGTACCTCAAACGGCGCTTCACTTTGTGCAATCCACCTTTTCAGATTTCATGTGACACGTGTTTGATATCATATGCCTCTGAAGCTTTTTAGGAAATGAAACGTTAGCTAGCGTTCAGATCCTCTGAAGCTTGTTAGTTCAGAGTTTCATAAAATAAATAAGATAACAAAAGAAATTACAGATGCAACACTTCAGAGTATAGACATTAATCATTTTTCATCTGAATAAATTTGCTTCTGAATAATAATTTTATTCTGGACAAAAATACATACTAATATTCTTCAGAATAAATTTAAATCTATCTTCAGCAAGGGGTTTTGTAAAAATATCAGCCCATTGATGGTCTGTATCAACAAAATTTAAACTTAAAATTCCCTTATGAATATAGTCTCTGATAAAATGATGTTGAATTTCTATATGCTTTGCCTTAGAATGTAAAATAGGGTTTTTAGAGAGGCAAATAGCAGAAGTGTTATCACAGAACATAGAAATGTTACTCTCATATATCTGATAGTCTTCTAACTGACTTTTCATCTAGAGCATCTGAGTACTACAACCAGCAACAACAATATATTATGCTTTTGTAGTTGAGAGTGCTATTGTGGGTTGCTTCTTGTTGTACCATAAGATCAGATTGCCTCCTAGAAACTGACAACTTCTAGAAGTACTTTTACATTCAACTCTGTCTCCAGCATAATCAACATCACAGAAGCCAACTAATTTAAATTCATCAGATCTTATGTAACACAAACCCACGTTAGTAGTACCTTTCAGATACCTCAGAATTCTCTTAGCAGCTGTTAAGTGAGATTCTCTAGGATCTGATTGGAATCTAGCACATAGACAAACACTGAAAATAATATCAGGCCTAGAAGCAGTCAAATACAGAAGAGATCCAATCATACCTCTGTAGAGCTTCTGATCTACCTTTTTACTTACCTCTTTTTTTCCCAGAGTGCTAGTTGGATGCATTGGAGTCTTAGCTAACTTGCTCTCTGTCATGTTGAACTTCTTCAGAAGCTCCTTCACATACGTTGTTTGATGTATGTAGGTGCCTTATGGAGTTTGATTGACTTGAATTCCGAGAAAGAATATGAGCTCTCCCATCATGCTCATCTCAAATTCTCCCTGCATAGATTCAGCAAACTCCTTTCCAAGCGTAATATTTGTTGTTCCAAAAATAATATCATCTACTTAAATCTGACAGGTTAAAAATTTTTTCTTAATTGATTTATGGAAGAGAGTAGTATCAACCTTTGATAAAATTATTTTCCAGAAGAAAATTACTCAGCCTCTCATACCAAGCTCTGGGAGCTTGTTTTAAGCCATATAGTGATTTCTTTAATTTAAAAACATGTTATGGAAATTTTTCATTTTCAAATCCAGGTGGTTGATGAACATACACTTCTTCTTCTATTAAACCATTTAAGAAAGCACTTTTAACATCCATCTGATACAGAGTGATGTTATTCTATGCAACAAAGGAAATTAACAAGTGTATAGATTCTAACCTTGCCATAGGAGCGTATGTCTCTCTGTAATCAATGCCTTCTTGCTGACTGTAGCCTTGAGCAACCAGTCTAGCTTTATTTCTGATGACTTCTCCTTACTCATTCAACTTATTTCTGTAGACCCATTTCGTTCCAATAATATTAAATCCTTTTGGTCTTGGAACCAGATCCCATACATCATTCCTTGTGAATTGATTCAGCTCCTCTTGCATAGCAAGTATCCAATCATTGTCTTTCAGAGCTTCATCCACAGAGGTAGGTTCAATAATTGACACCAAACCAAACAATGATGTTCCAGATGATCTGAGAAAGGATCTTGTTCTGATGGAATCATCCTTCTTTCCAATAATCATTTCCTCTGGATGAGAATATTTGATTCTGGAGGGTCCTTTCAGATTGGGTTCTCCAGAAATGGTCAAGTTGTCCAGATGAGCAGCTAAAGGAGTAGCATCTGAAGTAGCTTCTGGTTCTTTGGCTTTAACTCTATCTGCCTCTGATTCTTCAGAGTCTGTGAGAAGGACCTCTCTATCTGCAGAAATTTCAGAATGCTTTGGCTTTTGATTGCCAAGCTTATCATCAAATCTGACATGAATTGATTCCTCCACAATCTGTGTCTCAGTATTGTATACTTTGTAGCCTCTAGAGTGTTCAGAATATCCAATCATAAAACACTTATGTGCTTTAGATTCAAACTTGTTCAGATTTTCTTTAGTATTCAAAATAAAACAAACACGTCCAAAAGGATGGAAATAAGAAATGTTGGGCTTTCTATTACTCCACAATTTATAAGGAGTCTTCTCCATAAGAGGTCTTACATACACTCTGTTCTGAATATAACATGTTTTATTAATTGCTTTTGCCCAAAAGTGTTTAGCCATATTAGTCTCATTGATCATGGTTCTGGCCATTTCTTGCAATGTTCTGTTCTTTCGTTCTACAACTCCATTCTGTTGAGGAGTTCTAGGACAAGAGAAATCATGTGCAATGCCATTTTCTTTAAAATATTTTTCAAAATATTTATTTTCAAATTCACCACCATGATCACTTTTGACTTTGATAATATTAAAATTCTTTTCAATTTGGACTTGATTGCAGAAGTCAAAGAATACAGAATGAGACTCATCCTTGTGTTTCAGGAAATTTACCCATGTCCATCTGCTGTAGTCATCAACTATGACTAATCCATACTTCTTGCCTCTGATGGATGCAGTTTTCACTGGTCCAAACAGATCAATATGAAGTAACTCTAATGGTCTAGAGGTAGAAACAACATTTTTAGTTTTGAAAGAAGATTTTGAAAATTTTCCTTTCTGACATGCTTCACAAAGAGCATCTAAGTTGAACTTCAACTTAGGAAGTCCTCTGACCAGATTGAGCTTGTTAATCTGAGATATGCGTCTTATGCTAACATGACCCAATCTTCTATGCTAGACCCATTTCTCATCATTAACAGACATAAGGCATTTAACATTTTGATTTTTCAGATCTAAAAGATTTATCTTATAAATGTTGTTCTTCCTTTTTCCATTAAAGAGGATTGAACCATCTTTTTGACTAACAGCTTTACAACATTTTTGATTAAAGATTATATCATAACCATTGTCACTTAATTGACTTATGGACAATAAGTTATGTGTTAATCCTTCAACAAGCAGAACATTAGAGATAGAAGGGAGGTTACCATTACCAATTGTTCCAGAGCCAATGATTTTGCCCTTTTGGTTTCCTCCAAACTTCACGTCTCCTCCAGATCTAAGTTCTAGGCTTTGGAACATAGAACTTCTTCCCGTCATATGTCGTGAGCACCAGAGTCCAAGTACCATGATTGGTGTCTTAACTGTGATGCTAAGGACATCTGCAACAAAGATTATTGTCCTTAAGTACCCATATCTTTTTGGGTCCTCTGGGGTTAGTTGGTCTGAAGTTCTGCCTGAACTTCTGTCCCTTAAAAACCTTTGTGTTCTGACGAAGTTTTGGTTTAACAAAACTCTTTGTGTTCTGATGAAGTTTTGGTTTAACAAAACTCTTTGTGTTCTGATCTGTACGTGTGTGCTTGATGTCATTTAGGTGACCATATTTAAAATGAGTGTACAGAGGAGTGTAATTGATGATCAGCTTATCAACAGGTTTTGGATTTAAATCCTTCCCAGAGGGTGATTCATATCCAATTCCTTTTCTGTTATTCCTGCTTACTCCATAGATCATAGAAGCCATTTTGCATCTATCTAGGCCTCTAGACAGGAACCTCTGAAAACTATTGTCGTACTCTTCTAAAATGTTTTTAGAGCAAGACATAGTATCTGATTCAGACTTTTGTTGAGCTTTTCTAATTCAATTTTTATTTGAAAACTGTTTTCTTTTAGCTCAGCAATTTCTGATCTCATCTGATCAGTCTTAGATGCAAGACAACTCTAAAGCTTCTTGTATTTGAGTATGATCTTACTATAGTTTTCAAACATCTCAGATAAGCTTTCAATTAGCTCAGCTCAAGTAAGATCAGAAAATACCTCTTTTGGATCTGATTTTGATCCAGATTCAGATGTTTCTTTGTGCTCATCCACGTCAGCCATCAGTGCCATATTTGCACATTCTTCATCAGATTCTGATGAGGCTTCAGAATCATCTGAGTCATCTCATGTGGCCATCAGGACTTTCTTCTTTTTCTCAAACTTCTTTCTGGGTTTATCCTTCTGAAGTTTGGGACATTCACTTTTGTAGTGTCCTGGATCCTTGCACTCAAAGCACACTACTTTCTTTCCAGATCTTCTGTGACCAAAGGATTCTCCACGTTTTTCCTGGTCTTTTGAAGTTTCTGAATTTCCTCTGCTTATGCTTCCAGAGTTGATTTATCCTTCTGAAAAGTAAGGACGGTTCATCTTCATCTGAGGAAGATTCTCCATAGCTTTCCTCAAGTACCTGAAAAGCTTTTGTGTCAGATTTTTTTATTTGATTTCAAAGAAATAGACTTACCTTTCTTCTGAGGCTCGTCTTCCTCTAGCTCTATCTCATGTCTTCTCAAGGAACTGATGAGTTCCTCCAGGGTGATCTTATTCAGATCCTTTGAAAGCTTCAGCGCTGTGGCTATTGGTCTCCACTTCTTTGGTAGACTTCTGATGATCTTCTTCACATGATCAGAAGTGGAGTATCCTTTATCAAGGACCTTCAATCCAACAGTAAGAATCTGGAATCTTGAAAACATGGTTTCCACATATTCTTCTTCCTCCATATTGAAGGCTTCATATTTCTGATTAAGCATAAGAGCCTTTGTCTCTTTAACCTGAGAGTTTCCTTCATGTGTCATCTTTAATGACTCAAACATGTCATACATTGTTTCTCTGTTTGTGATTTTCTCATAATTATTATGAGAGATAGCGTTTAACATAATTGTTCTAGCCTTGTGATGATTTATGAATTCCTTCTTCTGTTGATCTGTCATTGACTTTCTATCAACCTTTTTGTCTTCACCATCAGTGGAATGACTGTATCCATGAATGACCAAATCCCATAGATCAGCATCATATCCTAGAAAGAAAGTTTCTATTCTATCCTTCCAATAATCAAATTTCTCTCCATCAAACATTGGAGGCTTTGTGTTGATTCTATCTTTATCATCATATTTGTTCAACCTAGAGTTGTTTGTACATTCATCTATAATATATCAAAGATAATAAATCAAGAGTTTTCCCAACTGGATCTTTCTCTGTCACTGTTAAGTGATAGCACTTCAGAGCCGGAGCTCTGATACCAACTAAAGGTAGGAAAACACTTAGAAGGGGGGGTTGAATAAGGGTTTCAAAAAACAATTATGACAATAGAAAAATAAAAAGTTATTTTTATCCTGGTTCGTTTGAACTCAAACTACTCCAGTCCACCCGGCCAAGGTGATTTCGCCTCTCTTTGACGAGGACTTAATCCACTAAATCAAAACCTGATTACAGTGATATCACTAAGACAACTGTCTTAGTCTTCTCAAGAATTTTGACCACAACTTGGTCTCTCAAGGAATCTTTTTACAAAGAAGAAATACAATGTGTTTAGGTGCTTCTAAAAAGCTATTATCACAACTGTGATATTTACACAAAATGAAGAACAAATACAACTAAAGAGTTTGTTGTAGAAAGTGATTGATGTTCTTGTGTTTTTCTTGTATGAGTTTCTATGTTGATTGTATGTTCAAAATGTTCCTTGATTTCTCCTTAGATTTCTTAACCTTGAAGGTTGTTGGAGACTTCTTTATATACACCACTATCTCAAATAGTGTGTAGAAGAAAGTACTGTAGGATGTAGACAGAAAGGACAAATGCTTTTCGTCTTGATTTGACATTCCCTTTTTTCCTGAATTCATGCGCCATACATGAATAAGGAAAGAGCCGTTGGATGTAAGCAAAGAATATGCCAACGAGTCTTTATTGAACAACCTCTTATTTAGAATGTTTCTCTTATCAACGTTTCTCTCATATCAGAGTTTCTTTCTTATCAGAGTTTGCAGCATAATGCTTAGCGTGAATGATTGATCAGAGTTGACTTGATTCTCAGAGCCTCTGTAGATGCAGTGTTGAGTTTACACAGAGTCTTCTGAATGTTGAATCTTTATACTCTGCACTCAGAGTCTTCTGTAGGTAGCGCTTCAGAGTCTTCTGTAGCTGCGCTCAGAGTCTTCTGTGCGTTGCTTCGCTTTAGAGTCTTCTGTGCGTTGCTTCACTTCAGAGTCCTCTAAGTCTGCGCTTCAGAGTCTTCTAAGTCTGTGCTTCAGACTCTTCTGAGTCTGTGCTTCAGAATCTTTTGCAGCTGCACTTCTATGCTCAGAGTTTTACGTTGTTTAATGATCAGAGTCTTGTGTTGCTTTTTATGCTCAGAGGAACTCTTCGTTCAGAGGCATTCTTTGTTTCCAGAGGAATATTTATTTTTTATCTGAAACAAAAATACTTGAACAAAATTATAGTATATATTTTCTCCATACAAAATTTCATTAATGTTATCATCAAAACAATGAGATATATTAAGAACCAGTATGTGTTCTAACAGGTCTTAAGTGAAGAGTGCAAACTGGTTGTTTGACTCTGAATTAATTCTACTAATAGCGAATTTCCTCCCTGACTTGGTAGCCCCCAGATGTAAGTGTGGTTTGCACTGAACTGGGTGAAAAATTACTTGTGTTATTTACTGTTTTCATTTACAGTTTGTCTTTAAGGTTTGTAATCTGTGTTATAGTGGATGTCATAACATCCTTGGAACAACCTCATATCATGGTTCAGCAAAAAGCAAAATTATGTCTCACTATCCACTGCTGAAGCCGAATACATAGCAGCTGGTAGTTGTTGTTCTCGGCTGGTCTGGATGAAGCAAATGTTGATTGAATACAATGTCACTCAAGATGTCATGACATTGTACTGTGACAATTTTAGTGCTATCAATACCTCAAAGAACCCAATCCAGCATAGTAGAACTAAGCACATTGATATAAGACATCACTTCATAAGAGACCTTGTGGAAGACAAAGTAATTTCCTTGGAACATGTGTCCATTGAACTACAACTAGCTGATATGTTTACAAAGGCTCTAGATGCTGCTCAATTTGAGAATCTAAGAGGAAAATTGGGTATTTGCATGTATGAGGACTCATAGCAACTACTGGCACGTGAGAGTTTTAAAATTTTAATACAGCCTACGCCCTTGACCCCTAAAGCTCTCTATTCCACACAAACTTGGTATCTCATTGCGCATACGGTTTTCTCCGCCACTTCTGCTCTTTCAAATCCCTCTCATAGCTTTCAGTTGCCTCTTATCATCAACAAAATGTCATCCCATCAAGGTGCTTCCCAGATAAATGAGCATACTAAAACCTTCGCAGATACGTCTAAGGCTCCATCTTCTCCAACAGGCAAAACCACACACCACGCCCCAGGTAATTCTTCTCCCACCCATGAGGACTTTGCTAAAATGAAGAATAAGGAAGGCTCGATATATATGGACAAATCCATTGAGGAAATCGTCAATAAGATTCTCCAGAAAGGGAGGCCTGTGTATGGTATCTCCATTCCCCTAGCTCGCATGGACCCACCTCACAATTCTGATACTGTTAATGGCTCCAATAGTGCAGTTATTCCAGAGAAAGACTCGTATGATAGTAATGAGGATATCTCATCAGATTCGGATGACAGTGACTCCAGTTCCTCTGAGGAGGAAGATTGATGTGTTGATAGACTGCTGTGTGGCTCAGGATGATGGGTTGCTGCTGGTGTTTGAGCTGATGATATTATGCTGCTGGTTTGAATAGTTTTTTGGTTCCTTGATTAGACTTTTGTGACAGCATGAAATATTTGTGATACTCTTCATGAGCAGTATATTGTAATAACCCCTGGCATCTGTGTTTCCATACTCATTATGATCTATACTATTTAATTAGTTTGAATTAAATTTGTGGCTAAAAAGGGGGAGAAGTGGTAGTAACAACAGGGTTAGATATGTGTTAGATTTGTGCATGTTTCTCACAGGTGGAAGATCAAGTGGAAGACTTGGTTGGTGTGGCTGCTAATGTGCATGTTTGAAGTAAACATGTGTGCTTGCGCTTGCAGGTGTGGTAACAGGATGTTGTTGTTGTGTGAGTTCCTAATATGTGTAGGAATGCATGATAGAATTGTGTGAGTTTTGGCTGAAGCTGCTAAAATGTGTGAGCTCCTAGCTATTGTTAAGAATGTGTGTCTTTGCAGTATGTTAGCAGAATGTGTATGTTGTGCATCTCTTCAGGGGGAGTATCACAGGATGTTCCACAGAAAGTTATGACATATGTAGTTTAGGCTAACAGATGATAGTGTTATACTGTGGAAATGGTGTGCTTCAGGATGTCATCCTGGATGTCTTGACATTCAGAAAAGCCTGTATATTTTTGGTGTGACTGCAGGTTGTGTGCTCAACTGATAAGATATGCATCAGTTGAGGGGGAGTAACCCAGAATGAGTTTAGTTATATGGTGAGTGAGTTTTAGCTAGCTTTCCTGCATAATAAGTTATATGGTGTGAATTCTACTGCTTGTAATCTCTGATATGGTAACAGAGTGTTTTAGCCAAAAATTTGCCAAAGGGGGAGTTTGTAGATGCTTTTGATATGTGTCGCTACTGCGAAAATCGGCGCCGGCTGAACAGAAGAGTCGCCACCGTGCGTTATTTATCCCAAAGGGGGGAAAGGAAACGCTCGAAGTAAACCTAACGCAAAGACGGGAAAGGAATGGTCATCGCAACCAAATCCTGGATTCGGGAGTCGGTTACGCAAGGGGAAGGTATTAGCACCCCTCACGTCCGTCGTACTCGACGGGATCCATGCTTGTTTTCTGTCAAAAGGATTGTTATTCTATCTACTCTACAGGTCTGGGGTTAAAAGAAAATAAACTGACTCGGCAAAGTATCGCACTTTATGCCTACGTATTCCCGTCTGGAACGAGAAATCAGAGTCAACGTAGTTCGCCTACCTACAGGAAAGGAGGGGAAGGTTGCTCGCTAGGATATCGCATCCTATGCCTACGTACTTTCATACAACATGAAAGATCAGAGCAAACGTAGTTCGGGTCACGTACGACACAAGTCTGTCTTGATTGCTTTTATCTCCTTCTGAAAAAGGGTTTTTCTGATTAACAGTCCAGGCGGACAAAAATGACGTTTTGATGAGTTCACATTCTTTTACGGAAGAAGTGTCTTTTATTGTGTTTGAAATATTTATTGTGTTTTTCTGTTTGTTTTGAGAAAGAAGAGACGGAACTCTAACCTATGGTTGCAAAGGGAATCACACACTAACCTAATGTTATCATGCATGGGTTAAGACCTAATGTCTATCATGCTCCTCTCTTGCGCAGAGAGAAATAGAGATCCTAAGGGGATAAGCGGAAACAGAAACAACAAATACAATAAAACAGTAAAATATGCATGAATGCAACAATACAAGCGAGGCAAGGGAGTCCCACTCAACCTCGAACCTAGAAAACAACAGGCAAAAGCGAACAAAATTCGCTTTCAACCTAACAGATTAAATGGAAAACAATACAGTCAGGGAAATTCAAACAATACATCCCAAAAATTATAAACAGCAAAAATAAACAGCAAACAGCAAGCTTCATCAACATCTGTCTTCAAGTCATCTTCAAACATCTACCAGCTTCAAGCAAGCATCAATCTTCATCTTCACAGCCTTCAAGCAAGGTCTCTGTCTTCAATCTTTTAGGGCTTTTCTTCAAGTCTCACTCTCCAAGATGAGTAGCAGTTAACAAGATGAATTGGATGTTAAGCAGTCAATTGCCTACCAAGGGTGGCCTACTGACTATTAACATGATACAGACAGTTTTCTCTCAAAAGTTCTATCTTTTAAATACATTCACTAATCCTTCCAAAGGAAGGAGGTGGGTATTTAAAAGAGACTTTGAATCATAGAGAAATAATGGAGGCAAACAAGACCTTCCATGTTTGTGAATCAAGTTTCTATTCTAGAGCTCTACCTAGCTCCTAGTTCCTATAATCTTCATCAGCTACAAGCAGGCTGCAATCTTCATCAACTCTTGAAATTGATCTTCACTCCTTTATTCTTCAATGGGCTTCATCAACAAAGTCTTCAGCTTAAACCCAAACCCCAAGCAGGCCCAATACCCCACACAATCAAACAATAACCCTAGAAAGGGCACACCATACAATCAATCAATTACAGAAATATACTAATAGTATTAATATAATAGGGGAACTTCCAGCATTTTCTAAGGGATCTATCACTTACCCATAATACCCCTATAGCCCCATCTTCTAATTCAACCTAGAAACCCAAAAAGAAATTATTTTGTTACACCTATGTCATATTCACAACCCTAATTGACTATCCTAATAGTTTCTAACTAAACTACCTAAAATGAGGTCCTAAAAAATGTGGTATAAAAACCATGGGCACCTAATATCCGCATCTAGTTGTACTAAAAAGAATGGGGTGAAAATCCTAAAGGAAGCTCCTAAACTAAATTCAACAATTGGTAGCATCAACTAAAAGAATTAAAGAAAGCAATTAAATGTAAAAATATGCAAAAAATATGAAAATGAAGTAAAATGATAATTTTATGTTTTCATATTTTTCTAGACAGAAAATAGAAAATGGGAAAAAAAGTATCATTAAAAAATAATGTTTTTTCATTTTTATATGAATTTTTAAAGATTAAGAAAATTTGGAGGAAATTTAATAAGAAAAATGATGCAGGGGGTGGAATTTCACAACTAGGTTTCAATAACAAAACAGCAAGCCCAGCCCACACAGAGAAAGGGTGAAACGAGTAACACAGGGGGGCATTAGTAAACTCTGTTTGGGCCTAACGTTAAGCCCATCAACCATACACACTAATAGCAACCGCAGGGGGTTAGGAGAGGAAAATATGGTGTAAGCCTAGCAATGTGCGTCGGGCCCAATGTTAAGCCCATCTCTACAAGCCAAGTCAAAGATCTCAGTAAACAAAACCAAAGCTCTCTCACAAATCTATCTACTGTTCACCAACCATTGTTTCAAACCCTAGCGCTGCTAACACAAACCTCTCTGTCTCCTCTCTCCGAGAAACACTCTGAAGCGAACCTCCTACCCTCTTCATTCCAGATCTCTAACCAGATGCGTTCCTCGATCTAACACTAAGTGAACTCAAACGAAACCTCCAACCAGATCACCCTATCATAACCTAACCTTACGTTACCCTCCCGAAAATCCAAACAGCTTAATCTCTAAATCCATCGTTCAGATACACAAACCCTATATCGATTGAACTAACAGCTAGCTACAGGAACTTGAAAGGATTCAAGACAAACTTGACGGAGTATTGGAGACGAAAAGCTGGTGAAGAAACTTGAGGTGTTGATGCGAAGCGAAGTCCACGAAGAACTCAGGCGTGTCTCTCAGATGACGTTCACAGATCCACGACGGCGGTTACGACAGTCAGCGGGGCTCTTGAGAACTAACGAAGATTTGTTGGCGTTCTTGACCGCTTTGAGATGTTTTCTGGAGAAAGCTCAAGAAGGCGATGAAGACATGATGAACACCATAGCGCTGAGAGAATCATGGAGAACACAAATATTTTTAAAGAATAGTTGATTTCCAGAAAAATTTTATGGATGAACGAAGTACGAATGGCGATGATGATCGATTTCTGAAGAAAGAGTGGAAGATTTGGTGTAGAAAGACGAATTTCGGGTTGTTGGAGTTCTTGGTGATCTGACAAGAAATTGATGAAGGGAGGGTGAATCTGGTGATTTTAGGTTTTCTGGCGGTTTTGGCGATGGCCGGAGTTAGTTGGGGGTGGTGGTTACGGCGGTCACCAGACTTTGCATGTAGTCCGGTGAGGGTTTCCGGTGAGAGAAGGTGTGAAGACAGGTGGCGAGAGGAAGATAGACGCGTGGAGAGAGGGAAGAGAGAGGAAGTTACACGTGGGAATTACGTGGGGCAGGCAGAAGGGTTCAATGTGTGAGGTGGCGGAAGGAAGAGAAAGGCGTGTGGCATTATTTTTATACTGACAAGTGGCACAATGGATTTGGGCTTTCAGCAAATTCTGGATACTTGGCCCATTAACAATTCAGACTAATGAACAATTAACATGATTAATGCCTAATGACTTGGATTGATAATGATTAACACGGATTGGATTAAGGAAAATGATTAATGGAATAAACAGATAAAAATGGATTAATGAATGGTGATTATAAAAGGCGAATGAATTAAAACTGATTAACCTAATATTCTAAAAACAAATAACTATTAAAATGCTACATCTATTTATCTATTTACTAATATCCATATTAACATCTATTCAAAATCTAGAAAAACTTATTAACATCTCTAAAATCTATATTAAACTAATATCTACCAACCTATTAGTATCGATTAGTATCCTAGAAAACAAGCTATAAAATTCTAACCTATTTAAAAATCTAGAAAGATGTATAAAATTCTAAAAGAAAAATGCTATTAAAGCAATTAAAAATCAATAAAAGAGAATGTGAAACCCAACCGAAATAAACGGTAAACCCGGACGCCGAAATCCTCAAAACGACAGCGTAATCCGAAAACACCGGGAAGTGCACCACTTCCCAAAAAATGAAACTCCAATCATCCGAACTGGTCTGAAACGTCCGAAATGTGACAACAGAGCTGTGATCCCGATAACATCAGTATGATTGAGAAAATGCAATGTATGCGGTATGCGAATGCGAATGCAAAATGAGCCGAAACGTAAATCAGGCGCGGGAACCGGTTGGTCAAATTTTAGGGTGCAACAATATGCTGCATTTTGTGGCAAAACATTGGAGTATGTGTGAATGTCATAACTGATGTTATGACATACATGTAGAGTGTTCTGCAGGGTAAGTTGAGACTAAGAGTAAGTTAAGTTGGATGTCATGCTGGATGTTATGACATCAAGCGTGTGACATCAAGGCGCGCAACTTAGTTTTCTGGTATCTAGAATGAGGGAGCTCAGGCTAGAATTCAGGAAACATTTTAGAAGCTCGTGTGAAATTAAAGATAACATAAAATGTCCCTGACCTAAATGGTAAGTGCGCAGCTTCATGAAGAGAGGTTTATCTTGGGTAAACCTAATTTCAGCATGAAGGCCCAAGGATTGTTTGCGGCCTATATATACAGAAGGACCAATCCTAATCAAGCAGCTCTTGATAGTGTTTTAGAAAGTGTGTATTAAGTGTCCTTGTGAGTGAAGTGTTTTGTTCTTCACGTGTGTATTGTGTATTAGGAAAACTTGTGAGACAAGCAATTGTTTGCTGTATGATTGCATTGGTTTAGTATTATTGAGTTGTTTGTTATGTGTGTCACTCCAAGCTTTTAAGCAAGGGTGTTGCGTCTCTTGATCAAAGCTGTGAAGCAAGATCCAGGTGTGTTTGAAGTGTGACTTCATTTTCCATTTGTAATTGTGCATTGGTTTATATCACTGTTGTGATTGAGGGGGAGTGAGTTGGTAACTCAGGTCTAGTGGGTTCTAGGCTGAAGTGTCATTGGGTAGGTCTTAAGTGAAGAGTGCAAACTGGTCATTTGACTCTGAATTAATTCTACTGATAGTGAATTTCCTCCCTGGCTTGGTATCCCCCAGATGTAAGTGTGGTTTGCATTGAACTGGGTGAATAATTACTTATGTTATTTACTGTTTTCATTTACAGTTTGTCTTTAAGGTTTGTAGTCTGTGTTATAGTGTATGTCATAAAATTCGTGATAACATCCACAATTGGGTACCTAGAATTTCACCACTCTATTTAAGAAGGATCACCAACAGTCTCCTACTCCGCTAAAGAGGAGTCGTGATGAGGAGTATCATACTCCTCTAGAGGAGGGTTCTCCTAAACGGACCCGACTGTTTGGGGATGTTGCTTCAAGGTTGGCCACTCCATTCCTCCAATTACATGGTTTTATTCCTTCTCAAATTCCTCGCACTTCTGAGGAAGTTGATGTTGTTTTTTCTACTGAGGACATGTCTTGCATTCAGAATCTTTATGAGGAAGAGAAGATAAAGCTATTTTCTAAGATCACCCTCCACAACTATCGGGCTTCTTCCTTGTTCTCTTTGGTCGTCACTGACAGAGGGTGTGTCCTGGTTGTAAGTAATCCCTCCAAGGAGAGGGGTAATTGAAAGGGAAAGTGTGAAGATATGAAGTGTAAGTGCCCGGCCTTCTAGAAGGAGTTGGCAAACCAATATGGAAAGATCAAGCTTGTCAAGGCTTTGTAAGAAGAGGATAACTCCCATGGATCCTCTTCAACCCTATCCTTCTGAATCGTTGAGATGGAGTGTTGTCTCGTGGCAGAGAGAATGAGGCATCAAAAGAACTCCAATGTTGTTACTGCGGTGGATCGTCGTGCGGAGGAGGCTCGAAAAACTCTTCAGTAGGAAAAGTATACTTATTTTAAGGCTTTGAAAGCTCATGATGATAAGGTGGTCCTTGTAAGGGAGATGTTTTGTCTTGACATTCCTATTCATGTTGAAGGTTTGGGCCCTTTCAAGGCTGCTCCGAACGGGACTTGCAAGGATGATCAAGGTGCATCGTCTCTGGGCACAGAAGCTTAATTATTTTCTCTAGTTTTTTTCCTTTCTCCTTTCATGTAATATTTGCCAAGATTTCATGCCATGGCCAGGACAACGATATTTATATACATATATTTTTACACCAGTACTTTGGAGTTTTATTTAACTTAGTGTACTTGATATGTACTTGTCTCATCTTTATTATCGCCTAGTACCGCGGAAAGGATACTAGTGTCCTAACCTTGAATTTATTAACGAGTTATTATTTAGTCAGGGCTTTGTTTTTGTTCCTGCAATTTAAAATTTGTCTTCCTCGTGGAAGATTTAGATTTTGTCTACCTCGTGGGCAGCGCTGGTGTCCACCGGTCAATCTTAAGTCTGCGCCACTGCACCTACGAGATGTTCCGCTTTGGGTGTGAGAACTATAATACCCCAAATTTTAAATTAATATTTAACTATTAGAGTGGGTATATGTGTGTTGTTTGACTAATTGTGTTATTTTGGGTGAAACGGCTTGGACCCGACTGGGTGAAACGCCCGGAGCCTTCACACATTCGAGGTACAAGACAGTTGAATACTAAGAACCCGGAAATTTGCCAACCGCAGAAATAAACTGCACCACTGCTTGGGGAACATTATCTATAAATCTGATTTCAACATTATCTTGTCAATACTGGAATGAACTTATTGACTTCACTGGGAGAAGTACTTCTGCCAACAAAACGTGACCCTGCCAACGATTCAGGAGAATCACTCTGCCATCACTACGAGAAATCACTCTGCCACCACTGCGGGAAAAATTTGTCATTATTACGGGAAAATGACTCTGCCACCACTGCGGGAAAATAACTCTGTCACCATTACGGGAAATAACTGCGCCTTTGCCACGGGAATTACTCTGCCACATACAGGAAAATAACTCTGCCTCTGCTACGGGAAATACTCTGTCAAATACGGGAAAATAGCTCCGCCTCTGCTACGGGAAATACTCTGTCAGATATAGGAAAATAGCTCCGCCTCTGCTACGGGAAATACTCTGTCAGATACAGGAAAATAGCTCCGCCTCTGCTACGGGAAATACTCTGTTAAACAGAGGAAAAATAGCTCCGCCTCTGCTACGGGAAATACTCTGTCAAACACAGGAAAAATAGCTCCGCCTCTGCTACGGGAAATACTCTGTCAAACACAGGAAAAATAGCTCCGCCTCTGCTACGGGAAATACTCTGTCAAACACAGGAAAAATAGCTCCGCCTCTGCTACGGGAAATACTCTGTCAAACACAGGAAAAATAGCTCCGCCTCTGCTACGGGAAATACTCTGTCAAACACAGGAAAATAGCTCCGCCTCTGCTACGGGAAATACTCTGTCAAATACAGGAAAATAACTCCGCCTCTGCTACGGGAAATACTCTGTCAAATACAGGAAAATAACTCCGCCTCTGCTACGGGAAATACTCTGTCAAATACAGGAAAATAACTCCGCCTCTGCTGCGGGAAATACTCTGTCAAATACAGGAAAATAACTCCGCCTCTGCTACGGGAAATACTCTGTCAAATACAGGAAAATAACTCCACCTCTGCTATGGGAAATACTCTGTCAAATACAGGAAAATAACTCCGCCTCTGCTACGGGTAGATACTCTGCCAAATACAGGTTTTCTGCATATCTTTGCAGCAGCTAGCTCCATCAATCACATGGGTAACACAATATGAGTCTAGTCTTCCAATTTTTAGCGCTGACATGGCAGCAAATCTGAGAAGGACTCTACTGGGGATTTTCTGAATCCACACTGCCGGACAACCTCCAAAAATTGATTCACGAAATCTTTTGATATTGTTATAACAACAATCTCGAAGAAATACTCCGCTGGAGGGGTAAGAGAAACTTAAACAAGCAACTCTGTGGGGAATAATGTCACACTTGACATTATCATTACACGTCTCACGCCGAGATCTTGAATGTTTGGTAATTAATTTGAGCAAGAGCTCTCTCCACCTGCAAGGGAATCAACACTAGAAACAATCGGTTAACCAACCTGGCTTATGTTTCAAAATGCATATGTTTGACAATGGCGTAATGCTCCATTCGACATGGAAATGCTACGCGTTTTTATTTGGTAGATGCAAATATGACGCTATATGCCAATGCAGATGCAGGCTCGAACTGCTGAGATACAGAAAACCGCTTCAGCAAAATAAATGCTTGAAGACCACGCCAACTCCGCTGGGGATAACCGGGTGTCGCAGAATTATTCCAGCAAAATAAATGCTGGAAAAATGAAGCCCGCTTTGCTGAGGAATAACTGAATGCGCCAATCATGATTGGACTTCTGCTGGAGAGTGAACGGGTATCACACGGTATTCTGACAAAACAAATGCCAGGACACACAGCCAACTCTGCCGGGGAGAGTTTTAACCTTCGAGTTCCACTGGGAGGAAAGAAAACACTTGCTAAAAAAAGAACTCCGCAGGGGACGAAACGATTCTCTTGGAGAAAATCAACTGACTCTGCTGGGGGAGAGTAAATGACCCTACTGGGAAGGGTAAACTATCTGAGTACAGCTCACAAGTTGGAAATATTAATCTTCTGAGGCTAAACCTCTCTGCTCGGGATGGGGAATCCTTTTGGGGACACCACACTGTCTGAATACAGCCTTTGATCTCGGAATCATCAATTATGTTGAGAGTAAACGACCCTGCTAGAGAATGTCCTTCGAATAAGCTACGACTAGCTAGGGGATCTGATCCTTCTTCAGTAAGGAACATTGTTATCTCAGAAGCGCGACCTGCGTGGAGATCGAGTCTTTCCGTTACGAGCCTCTGGTCAATACTGCAATCTTTTGATCGTCCACTTCGTATGGTCAAGAACCCTGCAACACCACAAACGAGACAAGACAAGTCTATGCAACCAAATCTATTCAGGTTAGCGTTCGTGACATTATTTTCAGTTAATTCAAAGTTTTAGCAATTATTGGCAAGGTCCAGCGACGTTATACACTTGCTAGTTTTATTAAACCTTGGTGTTTGTCATGTACAAAACAGTAAAGAACCAGCATCAAATACTGAATAACATGTTTTATTGATTGGGCCCCTAAATGGGCAGAGTTTTGTACACGGGATGTAACTCCTGGAAAGAGGAATCTACGCACAACAAATATACAAGTATGCACAAGAAGCATAAATACAATGACAAATCAAATTTGTACACATGTCGGCAACGTGATGCAGACGAACATCATGAGCTGATCCTCCTATGACTCGCCTGACTCTAGTGCTTTTCCCAGTATTCACACTTCTGAAGAGATTGTATCTGATAAACGACCCCTCAGGTATATTCTCCCGCACCAAATGCGCACCGCAGTATCATATTCGGACCGCAGTCATTTTCTTTTCAAATCCCTAACTTTTGCGTGAACCGCCCTTTACGGGTTTTCAGTTCACCGGGATACCCTTTTTTGCCGAAGCCGCCCAGTGTAGGTTTTCAACTTCGCGGGTGTACATTTTTTTCAATTTTATCCCTAATTTTTGCCCGAACCTTTCATTCTGTTTTTGGTTCGCCAGGATGCCCCATTTTTGCCTGGACTCTCTTTTTTTTTTGTCCAGCGGGTCAATTTCAAGCAAAGTATTTTTTAACTGCGTACGAATTCACAGGCAATGTAAAGTCTTTACCTTCCATGGTGGACAACAACAAAGCTCCTCCTGAAAAGACTTTTCTGACAACGTATGGCCCTTCGTAGTTGGGGGTCCACTTGCCCCTGTGATCTGCCTGTGGCGGGAGAATCCTTTTCAGCACAAGGTCGCCTGTCTAAAAGCTCCGAGGATGTATCTTCTTATCATATGCTTTCTTCATTCGGCTCTGGTACAAACGACCATATGCTAGAGAAGCTAACCTCTTCTCATCCATTAAACTCAGCTGGTTCAACCTGTCTTCCACCCATTCTGCCTCGTCTAGTTGGACATCTCGTAATACTCTCAAAAAAGGAATCTCAACTTCCAGTGGTAGCACTGCTTCCATTCCATATACCAACGAAAACGGGGTCGCCCCGGTTGATGTGCGTACCGTCGTATGATAACCGTGCAAAGCGAAAGGTAGCATCTCATGCCAGTCCTTATAGGTCACCACCATCTTCTGAACAATCTTCTTTATGTTCTTATTGGCCGCTTCAACAGCGCCATTCATCTTAGGTCGATAAGGGGAAGAGTTGTGATGCTCGATCTTAAAACTCTGGCACAGCTCCTTCATCATTTTGTTATTCAGGTTTGAACCGTTGTCGGTAATTATCCGCTCGGGGATTCCATATCTGCAAATGATATCTCTCTTGATAAACCTGGCTACCACCTGCTTGGTCACATTAGCATAGGATGCCGCTTCCACCCATTTGGTAAAATAATCGATTGCTACCAGAATGAATCGGTGTCCGTTAGATGCCGTCGGCTCGATCTTTCCAATCATGTCGATTCCCCACATTGAGAACGGCCATGGCGACGACATTACATTCAGAGGACTCGGAGGCACGTGGATCTTATCTGCATAGATCTGGCACTTATGACACTTCTTCGCAAACTTGAAACAATCAGTTTCCATAGTTAGCCAATAATAACCTGCCCGCAGCAGCTTCCTCGTCATAGCATGTCCACCAGCATGCGTACCAAATGTACCCTCATGTATTTCCTCCATGAGCAGCTTCGCCTCTTTCTCGTCTACACAACGTAGTAGCACCAAGTCGTGATTTCTCTTGTATAAAACACCGTCCGGATTCAGATAGAAATTACCCGCCAATCTCCTGAGAGTCTTCTGATCGTGACTGGATGCCCCAGCCGGATACTCTTTGTTTTTTCAGGAAATTAAGGATATCAAAATACCAAGGTTTATCATCAGATGCCTCGTCAATGGCGAATACGAAGGCGGGTCTGTCAAGCTGAGAGATAACAATTCTGGGAGCCTCATTCCAGAAGTTGACTTTATACATGGAAGACAATGTGGCCAGGGCGTCAACCATCTGATTTTCT
The DNA here is from genome assembly GCA_963859935.3 of Lathyrus sativus. Taxonomy (NCBI): domain Eukaryota; kingdom Viridiplantae; phylum Streptophyta; class Magnoliopsida; order Fabales; family Fabaceae; genus Lathyrus; species Lathyrus sativus. The sequence continues at coordinate 612,403,028 of OZ012735.1, read as the reverse complement.
GCTCGCGGTACATGATGTAACTCAACCTTGTCAAAGAAAGGCAACAATCTCCTCGCGTAATTCATGTATGGTATCAAATTAGGCTGACGTGTCTCCCATTCTCCTTTTATTTGATTCACCACCAGAGCTGAGTCTCCGTATACATCCAAATTTTTGATTCGCAAATCAATGGCTTCTTCAAGCCCCATGATACAAGCTTCGTATTCGACTTCATTATTGGTAACCGGGAAAGTCAATCGAGCAGTAAACGGTATGTGCGACCCATGTGAAGTAGTGATGATTGCCCCTATTCCGCTACCGTAGGAGTTTACAGCTCCGTCAAAGATCAGCTGCCATTTGGAACCCAATTCTGGTCCTTCGTCCGGCAACGGTTCTTCACAATCTTTCATCTTTAGGTACATGATATCCTCGTCAGGAAAATCAAACCTCATCGATTGGTAGTCCTCAATAGGCTGCTCTGCCAAATACTCAGATAATACACTCCCTTTTATAGCCTTCTGTGAGACATACTGGATGTCGTATTCAGTCAAAACTATCTGCCAACGGGCAATTCTCCCTGATAATGCCTGCTTTTCGAATACGTATTTGATAGGATCCATCTTCGAGATGAGCATGGTTGTATGGTTCAGCATGTATTGCCTCAAACGCTTGGCGGCCCAGGCTAACGCGCAACAAGTCTTTTCGAGCATTGAATATCGAGATTCACATTCAGTAAACTTCTTACTCAAGTAGTATATTGCATGCTCTTTCCTTCCTGTCTCGTCGTGTTGACCGAGAACACAACCCATACTTCCCTCAAGAACTGTCAAATACATAATCAAGGGTCTCCCTGCCACTGGGGGTATCAAAATAGGAGGCTCTTGCAAATACTGCTTTATTTTATCGAACGCCTTTTGACAATTTTCATTCCATGTTACAGCCTGGTCTTTTTTCAACAGCTTGAATAACAGCTCACACGTAGCTGTTAGGTGAGATATGAACCGAGCGATGTAGTTCAACCTCCCTAAAAACCCGCGCACCTCTTTTTCTGTTTTAGGCGTCGGCATCTCTTGTATTGCTTTTATTTTTGCAGGATCAACCTCTATTCCTTTTTCACTCACGATAAACCCCAGCAGTTTACCCGATCTTACCCCGAAGGTGCATTTATTAGGGTTCAGTCTCAGCCTGAACTTCCTAAGCCTTTTGAATAGCTTCAGCAGATTCACCAAATGTTCTTCCTCCGTCTGGGATTTGGCAATCATATCATCGACATAAACCTCGATCTCCTTATGCATCATATCATGAAAAAGAGTCGTCATTGCACGCTGATATGTTGCCCCAGCATTCTTTAATCCGAAGGGCATCACTTTGTAACAAAATGTTCCCCAAGGCATTATGAAAGTAGTCTTCTCCATGTCTTCTGGCGCCATCTTAATCTGATTGTAGCCCGAGAAGCCATCCATGAAGGAGAATACAGATAATTGAGCAGTGTTGTCAACCAGCACATCGATGTGAGGAAGCGGAAAATCATCTTTCGGGCTCGCTTTGTTCAAATCACGGTAATCTACGCACATTCTCACTTTACCGTCTTTCTTTGGCACTGGAACGATATTAGCGACCCATGAGGGATATTTTGTAACAGCTAGGAAACCAGCATCCCACTGCTTTTGAACCTCCTCCTTAATTTTCACCGCCATATCTGGCCTAGTTCTGCGAAGTTTCTGCTTAACCGGCGGGCATTCTTCTTTTAGCGGCAGGCGGTGCACAACCATATCTGTATCAAGCCCAGGCATGTCTTCATACGACCAAGCGAACACATCACTGTACTCTCTGAGCATTTCAACCAGTCTTCGCCTGACGTCATTCTGCAGCGTGGCTCCTACATGGATGTTCTTTTCAACCCCTTCCGACCCCAGGTTAATAATTTCAATGACCTCCTCGTGAGGCAGAATGACTCGTTCCTCTTGCTTTACCAACCAAGACAACTCTTCAGGAACGTCGCCATCTTCAACAATCTCTTCTTCGGCCTGAAATACCGGGTGCTCAAAGTCGAAATAAGTCATAGGCGGTTCAATGATGTCATCTGAAAATATTATCCTGCAAAAGGAATGGTTAAATGCTTCAAAATATGTATAAAGCGAATAACCACGTTGCCATTTTATTGTAAAACACAAAAATAGGAAAAACAGAGATCGCAATATTTGTACATGAAGAAAACGCCTTTTATTTAATGATTAAACAACGCAATGTACATAACAGCACGACCCTAAGCAAAATCACGATGCCCCGGGTAAGACACCAGATTGTTCAACAATTAAGAAAACAAAGTATTACTGTTTGTGAGTCACAGGAACAATCTCTTGAATAGACCAATTGCATAATCCTTGTCCTGGCACGCTCGGCTGAATCCAGGCATCCATATCGCAGTCACTGTCTCCTTCTTCGGAATCTGAAACAGCGTTGATGGCCTCGTGATACACTCCACTAGCTGTGATTGTTATCGGTCCTTTGAAACGGGGTGCCCCTGCAGCAGGCGTTGATGACGACGGTTGATATCCCAGCCCAAATCTATCCATCTTCACGGGAATATCTAGAACCTTGCCCCAGCCTTTTGTCTCACCAGTCTTTACTAGAGCCTGAGCTTCCTTGTATGACGAGACAGCCACCTCTGACGCTTTACTCAGCCCTGGAACTTTGTCTTGGATGCGCAACCCTTCAAAGGCTTGACAGGGTGTTTCATGAATCTCGCCGTCGACTTCTACAAACTTGAATGATGACAGATGGCTAACCAATATATCTTCTTCTCCACAGACCGTGACCACACTGTCCCCTACCATGTATTTCAGCTTTTGATGCAAGGTAGATGTGACTGCCCCAGCACCATGGATCCAGGGTCGTCCGAGAAGACAGCTGTATGCGGGCTGTATGTCCATAATGTAAAATTCAGTTTCGAAAACCTCCGGCCCCACCTGTAGAGGTAACGTTATGGATCCAAAGAATGTTCTTCGTGTACCATCAAATGCCCTGACCACCAAGTCACTAGGCGTACAAATGATTCCCCTGACGTCCAATTTCATCATTGCTTTCTTTGGCAGCACGTTTAAGGAAGATCCGGTATCTACCAGTACATGAGACATGACTGAGCCCCTACACTCCACTGAGACGTGCAACGCCATGTTATGCTCTCTCCCCTTCGGGGTCAAATCAAAGTCCGTAAATCCCAAGCTATGGCCTGCGTTCACATGCGCCAACACCCCCCTAACTGATTCACAGAAACATCTTGGGGTACGAAGGACGTATCCAGAACTTTCAACAATGCATTTCTATGAGCTTCGGAACATAATAGCAACGACAGTATGGATATCTTTGATGGCGTCTGTTGAAGGTGCTCAACAATCTTATAATCACTCTTACGAATAAGGCGCATAAACTCTTCCACATCCTTCAGCGACGTTTCTTTTTCGTTCCTCTGCACAGGGACATTCTCGTTCATCTTTCCTTTTCCTTTCGCCAGTCGTTCAGCCTCTACCTCAGGCGATATAAAGATTCTCCCACTTCTCGTCATCCCTCCGGTGCCGACGACATTGTCTACAACCTCAACTGGCTGTTTACTAACATCAATTTTCACCCCATCATAGTATGCTTCCAACCCATAGGTCCAGGGTACAGCCTTAGTGCTCTCATAAGGGATTGGTCCTGCCTTGGTGATAGTGATCGGTGGTCGCCTGGCTGGCGTCGTTATAGTTATTGTTTTTCGGGGAATTGTCACGGTAGCTACATCACTTTGCTCATCCGTTAATAACTCTGCATGTTCTTCAACTGCCGTTCTGTCAAATTGTAATGTGCCTCCATCTATTAAGGTCTGAATACCCTTCTTCAATTCATCACAACCCCCAGCCTGGGTCCAACACTCTAAACAATACTCATCGCAGCCCGGATACATACCTCCTTTCAATAATCTGCTCTTTATCTCACACAACGGTGTCTTTAGGTCATCAACATTCATGATCAAGTTCAAACCCTCCTCAGTTAAAATAGCATTTGCCCCATGGTTGGGCATGGGCTTTTGTACTATGTTCGGACCCGCTTGTCCAAAATTGATAGCCTTGCTATCCAACAGATCTTGTACCACATGCTTGAACGCGTGGCAACTCTCTATGTCGTGACCAGGAGCCCCGGAGTGGAATTCACAGTGTTTGCTCGCGTCAAAGCCGTACGGAGGAGTGCCTGTTACTGGCGCCATAGTCCTCTTTTCCACCAAGTTCAAACCTAGTAACATCTATAGCAATTCTGCATACGTTGAAGGAGGCGTTTCAAACACCCTCCTTAGTTTGCCCCCCTGGATTCTACGCTGGGCAGGATGTACCCCCTGTTGTGGCTGCTGCTGCTGTGGTGGTATTGGTTGTTGCTGAAATGGAATGGTGACACTTGCCACCTGCTGCGGCTGATTGTACTGATTTCGACCTCTGCCCCGGCCTCGGCCTCGGCCCCCGAATACTGCACTTGCATCACCTTGCCGGCGACCACCGAAAGCTCTTCTGTTACTGCCAGCTGAAGTGGATTCCTCAACTTGGAATCTTCCCAGTTTAATATTGCTTTCAATTTTCTCACCCATCAAGATTAAGTCTGAGAAACTGCCCAAGGAAATATGAAACAGCTTGTCATAAAACACACCAGTAAATGTTCCTATAAACATATCATTCATTTCTTTGTCATCTAACGGAGGATGAACTCGTGCAGCCAGGTCGCGCCATCTCTGTGCATATTCTTTGAAGCTCTCGTCTTTCTTCTGGGACAACCCCTGCAATTGGACCCGGTTGGGCGCCAAGTCACTGTTGTACTTATAATGAGCCACGAACGCTTCAACCAGCTGCTTCCAAGTCTTTATCTGAGTTGGTTCCAACCCCATGTACCATTAAAGGGAAGGACCAGACAAGCTGTCTTGAAAGAAGTGCATCAGCATCCTTTCATCGTTTGAATAGGCCGACATTCTTCTATAATATGATCTCACATGCACCTTTGGACAGGTATCCCCCTTATATTTGTCGAACGTGGGAGCTTTGAATTTTAGCGGTACCCTCAGGCCAGGCACCAGACCCATTGTGGTCATATCTAAACCAACAGCACTCTGATTCACGACGCCTTTCATCTGCTCCTCGAGCATCTTGATTCTCTGAGAATCATCCATAGGACCTTCAAAACCTCCACCAGAGAAAGCATCTTCTTGCTGATCTTCTAGCCAATTACCGTTCCCATTTCCGTATCCATCGTACCCGTAGTTACGGCCAAATCTAGTCTGATTCATTACAGGGCCTCGCCCCCTGTTACCATACCCCGGAGCGACTCCGGCAGGTCCAAAAGACATTATCCCAACACCATTTCCATTACCGAGTCCGCCATAACCCTGATTAGTAATACCAAATCCATCCTGCCCGAAGCCTTGAGCGTTGAAGCCGTACTTCCCAGCATGATCAAACCCCTGGTCATTAAAGCCAAAACCATTGTTACCGAAGCCATTACCTCCCATATTATCACCACCCAGATTGACATCTCCGAACCTAACGTTGTTGACGACATTCTCGTTACTGATTCCAACGTTACCGTTCCCGGCGGCAGCGCCGTTGTTTATATTGACAGCAGGTATGTTCACCACAGGTGGAGCTACCGGTGTAGGAGTACCATCCCCGTGAATAGTATCAACTCGCACAGAACTATGGTCTTCGTTTCCGTGCCCAGCATTTCTCATCAGTAAAGGCTGCACCAAAGCTTGCAAGTTCTCCTGGCCTTTCACAATGGTCTCCATTGTCTGCATGAATAGCGCCAGCTTCTCACGCATGTCCTGCATTTCATTCTGCATCTGATCCATAACTCTTCTGCAGTTGGTACGAGTGGAGTATCGGTGCGGGCGTTGACTTTCAATCCTGAAAAGACCTGTACGGTGCAGGAAGTGAGATACAGTTCAATAATCACCTGTAATGCAATATGAATGCGAATGCAATGCAATATGTGTCTGTGCATTAGGGAATATCATTCCCCGATTCTAGTGCGAATGTGTCAGTGTGGTGACAGTGACAGCAATGCGAAGTTTGGAGCCGAATCATAAAAAACACCTCATATATTGCAGAGAAACCCATCAAGTCAGGAATACAATATCAATGAGTGTACAATAAGAAGGCATGACCTCAACCAACAATCCTGGTGATGGTCAGCACAATGCAAATAAAGCATACACATTAATACATGAAATGTCAAGTGCTCCCATATGCCTGGTACTCTTCTAATAACCTCTTAGTCTCTGGATGACTTGTTCGGGTAAGCAGACCCTCAACAAGTAGATCCCTTCGCTGGAGAACACGTCGTAAATCACCAGCAGATTCCTCCCATGCCCCTTCTCCGAAGCGATCCTCTAGCTTCCGTTTCTGAGCTACAGCCTCTTTCTTGCTTTCGATGGCCTTGTTCAATGCGTTCTGAAGACTATATCTTGCCATCACCTCCTCTTCATACTTTTTAGTGCTAGCCTTCAACTGTTCTTTGAGTTCAGAAATTTGCTGCTTCAATTTGTCTTCCCTCTTTTTGTTGTTGGTTAGCGTAGCATTCCATGTTTTGTTACAAGAAGAGATTTCCCGGTGGGCGGCATCGAGTGCTTTCTTTTTGGACCCCAACGTATCATGAGAGCTTCTGAATTCTTTCCCCAGGCGTTCACGCTTCTTTTTCTCTTCAGTCAATTCAGCACCTAGCCTGTTTACTAACTCAGTCTGCTGCTGAAAAGAATGCACAGCCTTGTTCTTCTCACTACGCATCTGAGCCAGTTCCTTTTCTAACTCTTCATTAGCCAACAGCAAGGCTTCCTTCTCTTTTACAACTCGCTCATAGACCTCCATAGTAACAGTGGTTGGTTCCTCTGCTGGAATATGAACATGAACTGGTGCAGCTGGAAACGGCATTAGCAACTGCTTTGCTCTCTCTTGGATCCAAACTTTGTAAGGTACATAAGCCTGACAATCATTCTTCCCCAACAGTGGTTTCCCTCTTCTGTTGATACGCATCCAGGCGTGCTGAAGCTTGGCTAGTAATTCTCCGTTCAAATCACCGGTGAAGTACAGAGATTCCTGTACTTCTTCCTCCCTAGGTGGGTTCTTCAATGCGTATCCAAATTGGCGAACAAACAGCGATGGATTATAATTGATGCACCCTTTTCTTCCTATCAAAGGAACATTAGGATATTCGGTGCAGCTGAAAATAAGCTCAGACCCCAGCAAGTCTCGGTCAAACCACTCAATGTCTTCAGAAGATAGCCCCATCAGGCGCTCTGACCAGTCAGCTGTAGTTGCACCATCTACAAAAGGTCCCTTCAGGGGGAGATGGCTCTTAAACCACGTATTCAACAACGACGCACAACAGTAAACAATCTTTCCTCTCCTATTTTCATTTTTGTAGTGCAATGAATGATAGAGATCTCCAATCAAAGTGGGTACAGGGTTGCAAGCAGCAAACAGATGAAAGGCGTCAAAGTCCACAAAGTTGGGTAAATTGGGAAACAACACTATTCCGTAGATGCACAGAGCCAAGATAGCATTAAAGACTATCCAGCCTCCGCTCTTAGCATATTCTTGGGCTTTGCCAACCAGAAAACCAAGGGAGAAGCCTGGAACCCCGAGCCAAGAAGTCACTAATAGTTCAGAAGCGTTCATGTGTAAGGCCTTAGCTAAGTCCTCCAGCTTGGGCTTAGCGTCACAATGGATGAAAGGAACCTTATTTTGCACCGGCAGCTCGATAAACTCTGCGTATTCTTCCATGGTAAGCCCCAAAATAAAGTCAGCAAATGTGAAACATCTCAAGGCAGGGTCATAGAATTGCATCAACGTATACAGCCCATTCATCTCAACAGCAGTTGGCTTGCAAACCAGTCTCAACAGTCTTCCATAACTCATTATGAAACTTCTCTTGACCTCCTCATCAGCAAGGGAAATCAGACCAAGTAGGGGAGTAACGTCAGGTGTAGGTAACTTGTACGCAACTGTCCTTCTCAAACCAGCCATGATAAGCAATCAGAAGTCCGGGCACTAGAATCGGGGAATATGCAAATGCACCTGCAGCACAAACACACGTTAATGAAATGCCCATGATAATGGTTATGCGAACAATGCAATGCAAATAGATGCAACAGGGACCAAATGCCATGGCTGAGAAGCCTGAACCATATCATAAGTCTCAGATAGACTATCCAGAATTCCTCAAACCCTGGTCTTAGACAGACCCAATACAAAGCTTCAACTCTGGTCTCTGATAGACCCCATACAATAACTCTGAATGGTCTCTGACAGACCCCTCAATTGTCCATAAATACCCTGAATCTCAAATCAAGAAACAAACCGGCATCTGAAGGTCTAGTTACCTGCATAGCCCTAAACCCCCTCACAGGTAGGTGTCCTAGTAACTGACAATGGTATGGCATCCTATGTGGTCGTCGGCGTCACAGACTTTCAGGGTTGATGATACGATTTCCAGAAGGAGTGGCATCATCAAATCCTGAAGAGGCCTCACTTAGCCAACTTCCAAATGATCGGTCCCCTGAGTCGACAATTCAACTAACCAACAACCCCTTCGACCCAAAGGGTAGAAAAATAAGTCAACCAGAAGAACCTCGTCCGAGTGTGGATTTTGCGGGACACTAATGCAAGAAAAGCCGGCACGCGCCCACTACTTTTCACTCTAATACTAAGTGCACTCAAGCCCAGGTCCGACTTATCTCTCAATCATAGAACACCCGTCACACCCCAATACATCAATAATAATAATAATATAATGCTGAAAGTAAATGACGTAATGTAAATCCATACAAATTCTTCGATGGGAAAACAAGCGTTAGGATTGACTCGCTTAAGGGACATTGGATCCCAAATGCATAAGGAACTATCGCAGTCCTTAGCAACCAGGGGACGTTGGATCCCCAGCAGAGTCGCCAGTTGTCGCTACTGCGAAAATCGGCACCGGCTGAACAGAAGAGTCGCCACCGTGCGTTATTTATCCCAAAGGGGGGGAAAGGAAACGCTCGAAGTAAACCTAACACAAAGACGGGAAAGGAATGGTCATCGAAACCAAATCCTGGATTCGGGAGTCGTTTACGCAAGGGGAAGGTATTAGCACCCCTCACGTCCGTCGTACTCGACGGGATCCACACTTGTTTTCTGTCGAAAGGATTGTTATTCTATCTACTCTACAGGTCTGGGGTTAAAAGAAAATAAACTGACTCGGCAAAGTATCGCACTTTATGCCTACGTATTCCCGTCTGGAACGAGAAATCAGAGTCAACGTAGTTCGCCTACCTACGGGAAAGGAGGGGAAGGTTGCTCGCTAGGATATCGCATCCTATTGTCGCTACTGCGAAAATCGGCGCCGGCTGAACAGAAGAGTCGCCACCGTGCATTATTTATCCCACGGGAGGGAAAGGAAACGCTTAGAGTAAACCTCGCACAACACGGGAAAGGTATGGTCGTCGCAACCAAAACCTGGGTTCGGGAGTCGGTTACGCAAGGGGAAGGTATTAGCACCCCTCACGTCCGTCGTACTCGACGGGATCCACGCTTGTTTTCGGGTATGGATTGTTATTCTATCTAAACTATAGGTCAAGGGTGAAAAAGAAAATAAAATGAAAATAAAAATGACTCGGCAAAGTATCGCACTTTATGCCTACGTATTCCCGTCTGGAACGAGAAATCAGAGTCAACGTAGTTCGCCTACCTACGGGAAAGGAGGGGAAGGTTGCTCGCTAGGATATCGCATCCCATGCCTACGTACTTTCACACGGCATGAAAGATCAGAGCAAACGTAGTTCGGGCCACGTACGACACAAGTCTGTCTTGGTTGATTTTATTCCTTCTGAAAAAGGGTTTTCTGATTAACGGTCCAAGAGGACAAAAATGACATCTTGATGAGTTCACATTCTTTTACGGAAGAAGTGTCTTTTATTGTGTTTGAAATCTTTATGTGTTTTTCTGTTTGTTTTGAGAAAGAAAGAGACAGAATTCTAACCTACGGTTGCGAAGGGAAACAAACTATCCTAATGTTATCATGCATGGGTTGAGACCTAGTGTCTATCATGCTCCTCTCTTGCACAGAGAGAAACAGAGATCCTACGGGATAGGCAGAAACAGAAACAATAACAGATATATACAGTAAAGCAGTAAAATGCATGGATGCAACAGCACAAGCGAGGCAAGGGAGTCCCACTCAACCTCGAACCTAGAAAACAATAGGCAAAAGTGAACAGGCTTCACTTTCAACCCAGCAGGGTAAACAGCAAACAATACAGTTCAGAAAACCAATCAATACATCAGCAAATGAAAAACAACAGCAAAAGAAACAGCATCAGCAGCTCTGATTCAACATCTGGCTTCAAATAATCTCCATTCAGCTACAGGCTTCAACAAGCATCAATCTCCATCTTCATGGCCTTCAAGCAAGGGCTTTGATCATCTATCTTCCATCTGCAATGGCTTTTCTTCATGCTCAAACCTCCAGGATGAGGGATTAGTCACAAGAGTGAATTGGGTGTTAAGCAATCAGTTGACTACCAAGGGTGGTGAACAGACTGCTCCTAACACAAGAGACATTTTCTCTCAAGAGTTCTATCTCATAAACACTATCACCAAGCCTTCCAAAGGAAGGGGGTGAGTGTATTAGAGAGACTCTGAATCACAGAGAAGAATGGATGCAGACTAGGCAATCCATGTTTGAGAAACAAACTTTCTAATCTAGAGCTCTGCCTAGCTCCTAAACCCTAGTCTCCTCAGCAGCTGCTAGCAAGAACCTCCTCTCCAACTCTGGCAGTTGATCTCCAATCTCTGAATCTCCAATGGTCTTCATCTCCTCAAGTCTTCAGCTTCCCCAGGTCCCCAGACAAACCCAATACCCAAGCAAGCAAGCAATAATCCCCAGAGGGCACACCACACCAGACAATCAGATATACACAGACAGTAATAGCAGTAGGGGAATCCTAACTTTTCTCTAAGGGATCTAATAACTACCCATAGCCCTTATAGTCCCATAACTAATCTATTCAAACCCTAAGTCCTAAGGGAAATGAAATCAAACTTCCTAAGTCATCACCTAAAAACCCTAATTTGTTCATGATGTTCAAGCCTACATTAAGCACCTAAAACTAATTCCTAAAAATGGGAACTAAATTGAATCTACAATTTTAACATCTAATCTAAACAATATAAAAAGAATGAACAAAAAATATGAAAGTATGTAATAGAACAAAAATTATTAAAATGATGCATGAAATGAATCTATTTAAAATGACATTTATTTAGAAAATATGGAAAAAATATGAAATAAAAATAAAATGCAATTTTATTTTCCTATAATATTCTAGACATCCTAAAGAAAATAGTGTAAAAAGAATGAATTAAAATGCATTTTTTATGAATTTATTATGAATTTTTAAAATGAATGCAAAAACATGAAAAGAAAATAATAAAAAGAATAAAGAAATAGCCAGGGGGGTTTGAATAGAAATCACGCCCAGTTAATTATTTGGATGGGCCAGCAGCCAGGGGGTGCGGGTAGCACTTTTACATTAGGCCCAGCTTTAGTCAGAATCATTAAAAATAACAAAGCACGCAGGGGGTGAGAAAAGTATCAGAATCACGTTCAAATTCAAGTGGGCTCATAACTGGGGGGTGGGGATAACAACATCAATCTCAGGCCCGCCCGTTTCAATTAATGAAACGGTGCGTTTAGGGCACCCAGGTCAATTCCCTCCAAAACTCAGCTTAAACCTCAGCCATACGATTACTCCCCAAGTCAAAGGTCCAAGGCAAAACGAATGGACACGATTGTATCTTCTCCAATGGTTCTGTGAATTAGGGTTTAGACTCCATGAATGCCATGCACGAGCCAACCTTCTACCCAACTGTTCTCATTCTACAGGCAATGAATCAACACGATCCCAACATGAAAACTGCTCAGGATCTCTCCCTCCATAATCCTATGGTCTTAATTCAGTCTGAAGTTCACCAAATCATTCAACCCGATGGCATCAAGCTCTGGTCACCATGGAAGTACACTGAGATGCATCATGATAATTCTCCACCAAACCTACCCTAATCTACTCTATGCATAATGGTTATTATCCTGATCTATCAAACTAAGATTATGATGCACTAACCTAAGAGTTCTACCTCCTAACAGTTTCTACCACCTGCTAACAATGGTCTCTATTCAGCCTCAAATTCATCCTAATTACTCTACTAACCACCTAGATCACATCTAAACTAACAAAACTATGCCTAACTAACTGAATCAAGCAATTTGAATGAAAACATACCTGGTGTAAAAGCTTGAAAACAGCTATGGAGACTTGTGGATCTGAGGCTTCCAAGGCTTGGATCTTGATCAATTAACTCAACACTCAATTCTGTATGCAATACTTTGATGATTCCTGGCTTGAATTGTGCTGTCCAATGGAGATTGCAGTTTTGATGTTCTTGAAGAAAGTGCTCGAAAATGGATTCTAACCACCTTGTTCTTGATTGAATTATGATCTATGATGATGAAACAGTATCATGAAGTTGATTTTGATGATGATTGGGTGAAGAATTTGTGAGATTGAAGTGAAATTGTGATGAGAAAAGAATGAGAGAATTTGGGAAATTCTTGGTGAAAATGAAGCCAACCCTTGATCAATCCTCATTTTATGAATATATAGACCCCAATGGTAACTTCTATATCCATCTTGCACATTCCCTTGCCTTCCAACTTTGATCCATTTTGGCTATGTTTCTTCAATTACAAGTAACCAAAGATAACTTTCTTTTTTCCTTCTAAACTCAAAAAAGTGTTTGAACCATTGTTCTTAGAATTGCTTTTCCATTCAAAATCATATATTGGAAGTCTCCATTTGGACTCATAAATCTCCCAAACCATTTTTCACTTTGAATTTCTTTGAATTATAAGCCATTTTAGTTCAACTTTTGACCAATTATGCAACTTCATGTTATGAGCTTCTCCAATAATTTGTGACCTTCTTTCTAGACTTAAAATCCCATTTGGAGCAAGTTTGATGTTGTAAGTTTTTCCATTTGAGGCCTCCTTGTATGAGTTTTGGACATAGGTTAAAATGACCTGTAATTCACAAATGCCCAAAATACCCTTTGCTTGCCAAGACCATAAGTTGAGTTCCACACATCATATGAAGGCATGCCATACCATTCTAGAAAGCTAAGACAATGAGGAACAATTCTTATGTTGACCAAGAATTCATTTGAAATCTCCTTGAGGGGTGAAACTAGCTTGGAAGTCAAGTCACTTTCACAGACAAAATTTCAGATACCTCAGATGACCTGTAACTTGCAAGGACCATAACTTGAGTTCTATAAATCTCCTTGATGTCTTCCACCACTCAAATTAAAGGTATTGAGATCCTCTACAAGTTTCATGTTGGCCAAGAAGCCATTTGAAGCTAGCATTTTGACTTATCTTGCTTGGAAATTTGACCTAAACTAGGGGATTTTACAGAGAAACCCTAATTTAGTAACTCCTCTTCTCCTTGATTTCTCTTGAATTCTCCTTGGCATATCTCCATATCCTTCTTTATATATCCAATGATGAACCCCACATCCCTCCAATAGACTTGAATGCCCCTTTAAGTCAGTCAATTGACCTAGGGTTGACCTAGGGTTGACCCAGATGAAACCCTAGTTGACTGTCTTCAACTATAGCTCTTGTGCTCTCATCAATGACTTGTACCCTTCTCCAAATGTCTTTGTAAGTCTCTCATAATGTCTAGATACTCCTCATGCTCTCCATTCACAGCTCACAACCCTCTTGTTGACCCTCAGATACCCTCAGCTAGGAGATGGGCTCAAGGCTTGATCTGCTGAACTCTTTGCTTTCAAATTCTTTCCTGATGACTTGAATGAGATTGAATTATGATGATAACCTCTTGATAGGCCTCTAGAGATGAGAATAATGATTGGTCCCCTGTTGAATGATTTGCTATGCTTATGCTATGCAGATGGTTAGTCTATGTACACTCTCTATATGCAAATGCTAATGATAATGAAACATAAACCAAAGAATAAGGTTGGGCAAATTTTAGGGTGCAACAGCTGCCCCTATTCAAGCGACTTGGACCCGATTGGGTGAAGAGCCCGGAGCCTTCAGACATTCGCGGTACGAGACGGTTGAATACTAGTGAAACCAGAAATTTGCCAACCGCAAAACTAAATTGCGCTCCTGCTTGAAGAACAACATTCATCAGCTGAATCTGACTGTTACAGCAACCCACTGATCTCGTGTAACCGTGCTGGGGATTGTCTTCATCGTTCTGAAGAGGATTCTGTCATAACAGATTGCTTGCTTGTCCACATCAGGACTCTGCCTGTCATCAATACGAAGAAATCTCAACTAAAACCTGTCCACGTTAGGACTCCATTTGCTGTTAACCCAGAAAAAATCTCGGCAACTCCGCTGGGGATAATTCGTCTGCATTTCCATAAACTGAATCGTCCACGTTAGGAATAAAATTCTTCCACGCTAGGAGTAACACCTGTCCACGTCAGGAATAACATCGTCCACGTTAGGACTAACATCGTCCACGTTAGGACTAACCCTTTCATCTTTCCACGTCAGGAAGCAATCTTCTTTCCACATACGGAGAGCTATATCAATCTGTCCACGTAAGGACTCCAATACCACTCGATATGTCCGCGTCAGGACTCCAGTCTTTCCGAAATCTGTCCACGTCAGGACTAAACTTTCCATCTTTCCAAGTAAGGAATTCAACTTTGGTTCCGAACCTGTCCGCGTCAGGACTCAACTTTTCTTGCGTCTGTCCACGTAAGGACCTCAATTTTCACGTACGGAGTAAATCTTCTTCTTCCACATTAGGAATATCTTCTTTGATCTGTCCGCGTCAGGACTAAAATCTTCCACGTCAGGAATAATCTCTTTCTTTCCACGTCAGGAATCAATCTCGACATGTCCGCGTGAGGACTCCATCTTTCCACGTAAGGAATAAACTCGTCTTTCCATGTAAGGAAACCATTTTTCTTCCACGTAAGGGATGCTCTTGATATGTCCGCGTAAGGACTCTGATCTTTCCACGTAAGGAAATCAACTTTTTCCGATTTGTCCGCGTCAGGACTACATTTTTCCACGTAAGGAATGCCATCTTAATCTGTCCACGTAAGGACTCCACCCTTTCCACGTTAGGAATCACCTCTTTCCACGTAAGGAATCCTCTTCTGATATGTCCGCGTAAGGACTACATCGTCCACGTTAGGACCCACTTCTCCACGTTAGGAATAATAATTTCTTTGATTTGTCCACGTCAGGACACTGATCTCGTCTTGATTTATCCACGTTAGGACTCAGGCATCTTCGACCCGCTGAGGAAATAAGACTTGTCCACGTAAGGACTCGCACCCTTGTCTGATTTGTCCACGTCAGGACCCACGCTTCGCTAACACGAAAAAAGATAACTGCTGAGAGTAAATGGTCCACGTCAGGACACCAACACAAAGAGTAATCAGCTTTTTTGTCAACGTCATGACTTCCCATTCCACTAATTTCGAGAAACCGAATCTGCCCACGATAGGACTAACACAACCCACCAATCCAGGGAAATGAACCTGTCCACGTTAGGACGCCCACTTCAGAAGAAAGCCCGTCAATCTAGGAATAAATTGTCCACGTCAGGACTTAGTTCTCCAATGATCCTCACCCACAAACTTCTTAACACTGACGTGACAGCGACTTTGAGGCGGACTCTACTGGGGATTTCTGGAAACCAACTATCGGACGCCTGCTCTGATAACCGGCGGTGGCCTCTAAAATTCTGATTCATGGAGCCCTTTAATGCTGACGTAACAACAACCTTGAAGGAAACAATCCGCTGGTCGGACTAGAGAAACTTCAACAAAAACTCTGGCGGGGACATAAGTAACTCTGCTTAGGGACAAAGAGAAACTTATCCTGCCGACTCTGTGGGGAGAATAAGAGACATTTGCATAAATGACTCTGTTAGAGACAAAGAGAATCCCATCATGCCAACTCTGTGGGGGAATACTGCCGAAACTGACATTATCATTGGATGTCTCATGCCGAGATCTTGAATGTTTGGTAGCTCATTTGAGCAAGAGCTCTCTTCACCTGAACTATTAGAGTGCAGAAACTGCTTTAGCAAAATGTTGAAGGTAATGCCGACTCCGCCGGGGATAGCCAGATGCTACAGAATTACTCCAGCAAAATAAATGCTGGAAGGGTGAAGTCAACCCTGCTGGGAAATTGGGAACTTAAACCGAGCACCTTGTTGAAGTATCATCCTGCTGGGGAATATAACTCTACTGGGGAGTAGCGAATGTGCCTGGTATGATTGAACTTCTGCTGGCAAGTGAACTGATATCACACAATATCTCTGATAAAATAAATGACAGGACCCACCATCAACTCTGCTTGGGAGAGTCACCATCTTCGAGTTTCACTGGAAGGAAAGAACACTTGCTGAAAAGAGAACTCCGCTGGGGATGGGATGATTCTCTTGGGGAAAATTGACTGACTCCGCTGGGGGAGAGTGCATGACCCTGCGGGGAAAGATGAACCTGTCTGAATACAGCCTTACGATCTCGGAATCGCCCATTCTGTTGAGGACGAATAACTTTCTGGAGCACGTCCTTTGGATAAGCTACGGCTAGCTGGGGAATTCTATCCTTCTTCAGGCAGAACATGCGTGACCTACGTGGGGATCAAGTCTTTCGTTATCGCAATCTTTTGATCATCTTCCTCGTATGGTTATGAAACCTGCAACAACACAAACAAGACAAGGCAAGCCTATGCAATCAAATCAATTCAGGTTAGTGACGTTACACTCAGTTAATTCGAAGCTTTAACAATTGTTGGCAAGGGCCAGGGATGTTATACTCATGCTAGCTTCACTAAACTTAGGCGTTTTATCATGCACAAAACAGTAAAGAACAGGCATCAAGTACTGAATAACATATTTTCATTGATTGGGCCCCTGAATGGGCGGAGTTTTTGTACACGGGATGTAACTCCTGAAATGAGGAAGCTACGCAAAGCAAATACATAAGTATGCACAAGAAGCATGAATATTTTGACAAATTGAATTTTGTACACATGTCGGCAACGGGATGCAGATGAACACCACGAACTGATCCTCCCATGACTCGTCCGACTCTAATACTTTCCCGGTATCCATTTTTCTGAAGAGACTGTATCCGATAACTGACTCCTCAAATATATTCTCCCGCATTGATGCTCATTGAAATATCAAATTCGGACCGCAGTCATTTGCTTTTCAAATCCCTAACTTTTGCGTGAACCGCCCTTTACGGGTTTTCAGTTCACCGGGATACCCTTTTTTGCCGAAGCCGCCCAGTGTAGGTTTTCAACTTCGCGGGTGTACATTTTTTCAATTTTATCCCTAACTTTTGCCCGAACCTTTCATTCTGTTTTTGGTTCGCCAGGATGCCCCATTTTTGCCTGGACTCTCTTTTTTCTGTCCAGCGGGTCTATTTTAAGCAAAGTATTTTTTAACTGCGTCCGAATTCACAGGTGACGCAAAGTCTTCTCCGTCCATGGTGGACAACAACAAAGCTCCTCCTGAAAAGACCTTTCTGACAACATATGGCCCTTCGTAGTTGGGGGTCCACTTGCCCCTGTGATCTGCTTGCGGCGGGAGAATCCTTTTCAGCACAAGGTCGCCCGTCTGAAAGCTTCGCGGAAGTATTTTCTTGTCGTACGCTTTCTTCATTCGTCTTTGGTACAAACGACCGTATGCCAGAGAAGCTAGCCTCTTCTCGTCCATTAAGCTCAGTTGGTTCAATCTATTCGTTACCCATTCTGCCTCGTCCAGCTGAACGTCTCGCAATACCCTCAGAGAAGGGATCTCAACTTCCAATGGTAGTACCGCCTCCATTCCGTATACCAACGAGAACGGAGTTGCCCCGGTTGATGTGCGTATCGTCGTACGATAACCGTGCAAAGCGAAAGATAGCATTTCATGCCAATCCTTATAGGTCACTACCATTTTCTGGACAATCTTCTTGATATTCTTATTGGCCGCTTCGACAGCGCCATTCATCTTGGGTCGGTAAGGGGAGGAGTTGTGATGTTCGATCTTGAAATTCTGACAGAGCTCCTTCATCATTTTGTTGTTCAGGTTAGAACCATTATCCGTGATTATCCGTTCGGGAATCCCATATCGGCAAATGATATCTCTCTTGATGAATCTGGCCACGACTTGCTTCGTTACATTTGCGTAAGATGCCGCTTCCACCCACTTGGTGAAATAATCGATTGCTACTAGGATGAACCGATGCCCGTTAGAAGCCGTCGGCTCGATCTTTCCAATCATATCGATTCCCCACATCGAAAATGGCCACGGAGATGACATCACATTCAGAGGACTCGGAGGCACATGTATCTTGTCAGCATAGATTTGGCACTTGTGGCACTTTCTTGCAAACTTGAAACAATCAGTTTCCATCGTCAACCAAAAATAGCCTGCCCTCAGCAGCTTTCTCGTCATAGCATGTCCGCCAGCATGCGTGCCAAAGGCACCTTCGTGAATTTCCTCCATGAGAAGCTTTGCCTCTTTCTCGTCTACACAACGCAACAACACCAAATCGTGGTTCCTTCTGTATAAGACGCCATCCGGGTTCAAGTAGAAATTACCCGCTAATCTCCTGAGAGTCTTCTGATCGTGACTGGATGCCCCAGCCGGATACTCTTTATTCTTCAGGAAATTAAGGATATCAAAATACCACGGTTTGTCATCAGATGCTTCGTCAATAGCAAATACATAAGCTGGCCTGTCCAACCGAGAGATAGTGATTTGGGGAGCTTCGTTCCAGAAATTGACCTTGTACATGGAAGACAAAGTGGCAAGGGCGTCAGCCATTTGATTTTCCGCCCGCGGCACGTGATGCAACTCAACCTTGTCGAAGAAAGGCAACAATCTCCTTGCATAATTCATGTAATGTATCAAATTGGGCTGACGTGTCTCCCATTCCCCTTTGATCTGATTCACTACCAGAGCTGAGTCTCCGTATACGTCTAGATGCTTGATTCGCAAATCAATGGCTTCTTCAAGCCCCATTATACAAGCTTCGTATTCGGCCTCATTGTTGGTAACGGTGAAGGTCAATCGGGCAGTAAACGGGATGTGCGACCCGTGCGGCGTAGTAATGATTGCCCCTATTCCGCTACCGTAAGCATTCACAGCTCCGTCAAAAATCATCTTCCACTGGGATCCCACCTCTGGTCCCTCGTCTGGCAACGGCTCTTCACAGTCCTTCATCTTTAAGTACATGATATCCTCGTCAGGAAAATCAAATCTCATCGATTGGTAATCTTCAATAGGCTGCTCCGCCAGATACTCAGACAGCACACTCCCCTTTATAGCCTTTTGCGAGACGTATTGAATATCATATTCAGTCAAGACCATCTGCCAACGGGCAATTCTACCTGACAACGCCTGCTTTTCGAATATATATTTGATTGGATCCATCTTCGAGATGAGCATGGTTGTATGATTCAGCATGTACTGCCTCAAACGCTTGGCGGCCCAGGCTAGCGCGCAACAAGTTTTCTCCAGCATTGAATACCGAGATTCACAATCTGTAAATTTCTTACTCAAGTAATAGATCGCATGCTCTTTTCTCCCCGTCTCGTCGTGTTGACCGAGAACACAACCCATGCTTCCCTCAAGAACCGTCAAATACATTATCAAGGGTCTTCCTGCCACTGGGGGTATCAAAATAGGAGGCTCCTGCAAATACTTCTTTATTTTGTCGAACGCCTTTTGACAATTTTCGTTCCACGTTACAGCTTGATCTTTCTTCAACAGCTTGAATAATGGTTCACACGTGGCAGTTAGATGAGATATGAACCGAGCGATGTAGTTCAACCTCCCTAAAAACCCGCGCACCTCTTTCTCTGTTTTAGGCGTCGGCATTTCTTGAATCGCTTTTATTTTAGCAGGATCGACCTCTATTCCCCTTTCGCTTACGATAAACCCCAGCAGTTTACCCGATCTCACCCCGAAGGTGCATTTATTAGGGTTCAGCCTCAGCCTGAACTTCCTAAGTCTTTTAAACAACTTCAACAGATTCACCAGATGCTCTTCCTCCGTCTGGGATTTGGCAATCATATCGTCAACATAAACCTCGATCTCTTTATGCATCATGTCATGGAAAAGAGTCGTCATCGCACGCTGATATGTTGCCCCAGCATTTTTCAAACCAAAGGGCATCACTTTGTAGCAAAATGTTCCCCACGGCGTTATGAAAGTAGTCTTCTCCATATCCTCTGGCGCCATTTTAATCTGATTATAGCCTGAAAAGCCATCCATGAAGGAGAATACGGAGTATTGAGCAGTATTATCAACTAACACGTCAATGTGAGGAAGTGGAAAATCGTCTTTTGGGCTTGCTTTGTTCAAATCTCTATAATCCACGCACATCCGAACCTTGCCATCTTTCTTCGGCACTGGTACGATGTTAGCAACCCATGAAGGATACTTTGTCACAGCCAGGAAACCAGCGTCCCACTGTTTCTGCACCTCCTCTTTGATCTTCATTGCCATATCTGGACGAGTTCTGCGAAGCTTTTGTTTGACCGGTGGGCAATCTTCTTTCAGTGGCAGGCGATGCACAACCATATCCGTATCGAGCCCTGGCATATCTTCATATGACCAAGCGAATACATCATTATACTCTCGGAGCATTTGAATCAGTCTTCGCTTGATATCACTCAGCAGTGCGGCTCCGATACGAATATTCTTCTCAACCCCTTCCGACCCCAAATTGATAATTTCGATAACCTCGTCGTGAGGCAGAATGGCTCTTTCCTCTTGCTTCACTAACCAAGACAGTTCTTCAGGAACGTCGCTATCTTCGACAACCTCTTCTTCGGCCTGGAATACCGGGTGCTTGAAGTCGGGACGAGTCATAGGTGGCTCAAGGATGTCATCTGAAAATGTTATCCTGCAAAAGGAATGGTTAAGTGCTTCAAAATGCGTATAAAGCGAATAACCACGTTGCCATTTTATTGAAAATACAAAACAAGAAAGACAGGGATTACAGTATTTGCACATGAAAAAACGCCATTTATTTAATGATTAACACGCAATGTTTATAACAACACGGCCCTAAGCAAATCCTGATGCCCCGGGCAAGACATCAGATTATTCAACAATTAATAAAGCAAAGCATTACTGTTTAAAAGTCACAGGAACAAACTCCTGAATAGACCAGTTGCACAGTCCTTGTCCTGGCGTGCTTGGCTGAATCCAGGCATCCATATCACAGTCGCTGTCTCCTTCGTCCGACTCCGAAGCAGCATTGACGGTTTCATGACATACTCCTTTGGCAGAGATGGTGATTGACTTTCTGAAACGGGGGGCCCCCACGGAAGGAGTTGATGACGACGGTTGGTACCCCAGCCCGAACCGGTCCATCTTCACAGGAATGTCCAGCACTTTGCCCCAGCCCTTGGCTTCTCCTGCTTCCACTAGAGCTTGAGCTTCCTTATACGATGAAACAGCTATCTCTGGCACTTTGCTCGGCCCAGGACCTTTGTCCTTGATGCGCAAACCTTCGAATGCCTGGCATGGCGTCTCGTGGATCTCCCCGTCGACTTCCACATATTTAAACGAAGATAGATGGCTAACCAGGATGTCTTCTTCTCCGCACACGGTGACTACGCTGTCTCCGACCATATATTTTAACTTCTGATGCAGGGTAGACGTGACTGCCCCTGCCCCATGAATCCAGGGTCTTCCCAGCAAGCAGCTGTACGCAGGCTGTATATCCATGATATAAAACTCAGTTGCAAACACTTCCGGCCCCACTTGCAGAGGCAAGGTAATCGATCCGAAGACTGTTCTCCGCGTGCCGTCAAATGCTCTGACTACCAAATCACTGGGTGTACACAAAATCCCTCGAACATCCAGCTTCATTATCGCCTTCTTGGGCAGCACATTCAAAGACGATCCAGTGTCAACCAATACGTGCGACATTACTGACCCTCTACACTCAACAGATACATGTAATGCCATATTATGATCTCTCCCTTTTGGAGTCAAGTCGAAATCGGTAAAGCCCAGACTGTGGCCTGCATTCACATGTGCCAATACTCCTTCTAACTGGTTTACGGAGACATCCTGGGGTACAAAAGAAGTGTCCAGGACTCTCAGCAAAGCGTTCCTATGGGCTTCCGAACACAACAGCAAAGACAGGATAGATATTTTGGACGGTGTCTGCTGCAGATGCTCCACAATCTTATAATCACTTTTTCGAATTAAGCGCATGAATTCTTCTACATCCTTAGATGCTGCTTCCTTTTCACTTGCTTGCGCTGGAACATTCTCAACCGCTTTCCCTTTTCCTTTCGCTAGTCTTTCGGCCTCCACTTCAGGAGATATAAAGACCCTGCCACTCCTCGTCATGCCTCCTGAGCCAACAACATTATCCACAATCTCCGCTGACTGCTTGTTAACATCAATTTTTATCCCATCACAATACACCTCTAGCCCATATGACCATGGGACTGCTTTCGTGTTCTCATACGGGATTGGCCCGGCCTTAGTTATGGTGATCGGTGGTCGCTGAGCTGGTGCTGCAATAGTGATCGTCTTCCGAGGAATCGTCACCGTGGCCACATTACTCCGATTATCCACTACTGCCCCTGCAGGCTCGTCAGTTGCCGCTCGATCAAACTGCAATATGCCATCATCAATTAAGGCCTGGATGCCTTTCTTCAAATCCTCACACCCCCCAGCTAGGGTCCAACAATCTAAGCAATACTCGTTACATCCCGGGTAAACACCTCCTTGTAACAGTCGGCTCTTTATCTCGCTCAGCGGCGTCTTTAAATCTTCAACATTCATAATCAGATTCAGACCTTCCTCAATTAGAACGGCGTTCGCCCCATGATTAGGCATGGGTTTCTGGACTATATTCGGACCTGCCGTTCCGAAATTGATAGTCTTGTTGTCCAAAAGATCCTGCACAACGTGCTTAAAAGCATGGCAACCTTCTATATCGTGGCCCGGGGCCCCAGAATGAAACTCGCAGTGCCTGCTTGCGTCGTAGCCGAACGGGGGAGCTCCCGTTATCGGCGCCAGAGTTCTTTTCTCTACCAGATTCAATCCCAACAATGTCTGCAACAAATCGGCATATGTAGAGGGAGGCTTCTCAAACACCCTTCTCGGTTTAGTACCCTGGAATCTTCGTTGAGCTTGCTGTGCCCCCTGCTGAGGCTGCTGCTGCTGTGGCATTGGTTGATGTTGAACCGGTTGTTGTTGCTGGATTGGTTGTTGCTGATAGGGGATAGTAACACTCGACACCTGCTGCGGCTGACGATATTGATTTCGTCCCCTGCCTCGGCCTCGGCCTCGGCCTCCAAATACTGCGCTAGCTTCGCCCTGACGGCGCCCACCATAAGCTTTCCTATTACTGCCAGATGCAGTTGATTCCTCGACTTGGAACTTTCCTTGCTTAATGTTACGTTCAATCTTTTCCCCCATTAGAATCAGGTCTGAAAAACTAGCCAGAGACGTATGAAACAGCATATCATGAAACAGCCCTGTGAATGTGCCGACAAACATATCGTTCATTTCCTTATCTTCCACAGGAGGACGGACCCTGGCAGCCATATCGCGCCACCTTTGCGCGTACTCCTTAAAACTCTCCCCCTTCTTCTGCGAAAGCCCGGCCAACTGGACCCGATTGGGCGCCAGGTCGCTGTTATACTTGTAATGGGCTACGAATGCCTCTGCTAATTGCTTCCAAGTCTTGATATCAGTTGGCTCCAACCCCATGTACCACTCTAGGGAAGGGCCCGATAGACTATCCTGAAAGAAATGCATGAGCATTCTTTCATCAGTGGAGTATGCAGACATCTTTCTGTAATAAGCTCGTACATGCACTTTCGGACATGTGTCTCCTTTGTACTTATCGAACGCAGGCGCTTTGAATTTAATTGGCACCCTCAAGCCAGGTACCAAGCCCATGGTTGCCATGTCCAATCCCACAGCACTCTGGTTTAGGACTCCCTTCATCTGCTCTTCCAGCATTCTAATCTTTTGGGAATCATCCATCGGCCCTTCAAAACCTCCTCCGGAGAAGGCGTCTTCCTGCTGATCCTCTTGCCACATACCGTTTCCAGCTCCGTACCCATCGTACGCATTATTACGTCCAGCTCTGATCTGATTCATCCCCGGACCTCGGCCTCTGTTGCCATACCCTTGAACACCTCCAGCAGGACCAAAACCCATAAATCCCGTACCATTTCCGTTTCCAAAGCCTCCGTAACCCTGATTGACCATACCATAACCATCTTGCCCAAAGCCTTGAGCATTAAAGCCATACTTGCCAGTGTTGTCAAATCCCTGATCGTTGAATCCGAACCCAGTATTGACAAAGCCATTGCCTCCTAGATTATTTCCCAAATTGACATCACCCAGCCCAACATTATGGACAGCGGTCTCATTCCCCACTCCGACGTTACCATTCACAGCAGCGGTAGCGTTGTTGACATTAGCGGCAGGTATATTGACCACGGGCGGAGCCACTGGCGTGGGAGTGCCGTCTCCATGAGCAGTATCAACCCGGACAGACTGATGATCGTCATTACCATGACCAGCGTTGCGAGCCAACAGAGGCTGGACCATGGCCTGCAAATTCTCCTGCCCTTTTGCTATAGCCTCCATGGTCTGCATGAAGAGGGCGAGCTTCTCGCGCACATCCTGCATCTCGTTCTGAATTTGGTCCATGACTTTTCGACAGTTGGAGCGTGTAGAATAGCGGTGCGGATGTTGATCTGGAATCCTGTTAAGTACCTGATGCAAAGCAGGAAATAAGACACCATTCAAAGATTACCTGTTATGCAATATGAATATGAATGCAATGCAATGTGTCTGTGCATTAGGGAAGTTCATTCCCCCAGTTCTAGTGCGAAGGTGCCGGTGCAGTGACAGTGCTGACAATAGGAATATCGGAGCTGAATCATAGAAAGCCTCATATATTGCAGGGAGAATCAATAAGCCCAGGGTACAATATCACTGAGAGTACAAAGAAGGCATGACCTCAACCAACAATCCTGGTGATGGTCAGCACTATGCAAATAAAGCATACAAATAACTACATGAAATGATCAAATCCTCCCGAAAGTCTGGTATTCCTCTATCAACTTCTTGGTCTCCGGATGGCTTGGTCGATCAAGCAGCCCTTCAACAAGCTGGTTTCTCCTCTTAAGGACACGGCGCACGTCTTCAGCAGTTTCTTCCCATGTTGCTTCTCCGAAGCAATCTTCTAACTTTCGCTTCTGAGACACTGCTTCATCTCTGGATTTGATTGCCTTGTTCAGTGCATGCTGGACACTATACCGGGTCATCACTTCTTCCTCACACTTCTTGATGCTAGACTTCAGCTTCTCCTCGAGGTCGGAAATTTGCTGCTTCAGTTTATCTTCCCTCTTCTTGTTATTAGTGAGCGTAGCATTCCAAGTCTTATTACAAGAAGATATCTCTCGGTGTGCTGCGTCGAGCGCTTTCTTTTTGGCTTCCAGCATGTCATGGGAGCTTCTGAACTCTTGCCCCAGACGTTCGCGCTTTTTCTTCTCCTCAGTCAACTCAGCTCCTAACCTGTTTACCAGCTCGATCTGTTGTTGAAAAGCATATACGGCCTTGTTTTTCTCGCTGCGTGCCTGGGCTAACTCTTGCTCTAACCTTTCATTAATTTTCAACAAGGCTTCTTTTTCCTTCACAACTTGCTCATAGACCTCTCTAGGAACAGTAGTTGGCTCGGCTACCGGAACGGGAACAAGAATTGGTGCATCTGGAAACGGCATCCTCAATTGACTAGCCCTCTCCTGAATCCAAACTCTATAAGGTGCATAGGCCTGACAGTCGTTCTTTCCTAACAACGGCTTCCCTCTGCGGTGAATACGCGTCCAGGCATGTTGCAACTTGGCCAATAACTCCCCCTTCAAATCTCCTGTGAAGTACAGAGATTCCTGTACTTCTTCCTCCTGAGGTGGATTCTTCAGCGCATATCCGAACTGGCGAATGAATAGAGAAGGGTTGTAATTGATACACCCTTTTCTTCCTATCAGCGGCACATTAGGGTACCCCGAACAACTGAAGATAAGTTCGGATCCCAGCAGATCTCTATCAAACCACTCCATATCTTCCGACGATAGCCTCATCAGACGCTCTGGCCAACCAACTGGAACTGTAGTCTCTGCAGCAGATCCTCTCTTAGGAAGGTGACTCTCAAACCACATACTCAACAAGGGCACACACAGGTGTACATTCTTCCCTCTTCCCTTCTCATTCTTGTAATGCAGTGAGTGGTAGAGATCTCCGAGTAAAGTAGGTACAGGATTACCAGCGGCAAACAAGTAGAAAGCATCGAAGTCCACAAAATCCGGTATATTGGGGAATAGTACTATGCCATAAATGCACAAGGCCAACACAGCATTGAAAGCAACCCAGCACCCGCTCTTAGCGTACTCTTGGGCTTTACCAACTAAGAACTGAAATGAGAAGCCTGGAACTCCACGGGAAACAGTAGTCACAAGTTCAGAAGCATCAACATGCAAGGCTTTTGCCAAATCCTCCGGCTTGGGCTTGGCATCATAATGAATGAATGGAA
The DNA here is from genome assembly GCA_963859935.3 of Lathyrus sativus. Taxonomy (NCBI): domain Eukaryota; kingdom Viridiplantae; phylum Streptophyta; class Magnoliopsida; order Fabales; family Fabaceae; genus Lathyrus; species Lathyrus sativus. The sequence goes on along the minus strand of OZ012735.1, from coordinate 612,376,359 downwards.
CCTGGTTCTGCACGGGCAGCTCAACATACTCAGCGTATTCCTCAAGGGTTGGTCCCATAATAAAGTAAGAGAACGTAAAGCACCTCAAAGCAGGGTCGTAGAATTGCATCAAAGCATACAGCCCATCTAACTCTACCTCTGTAGGTTTGCACACCAATCTCAGTAATCTACCATAGCTCATCCGGAAACTCCTACGAACACCCTCATCAGCAAGAGAGATCAACCCCAGTAAAGGAACAATATCAGGAGTAGGCAATTTGTAAGCAACCGTTCTCCTTAAGCTAGTCATGATCAAACACTCAGAAGTCTGGGCACTAGAACTAGGGAAATGCAAATGCACCTGCAGCACAGACACACGTTAGTGAAATGCAAATGGTAATGGATATGCAGTAATGCAATGCAAGCGACATGCAACAGGGACCAAAGTTGTAGCTGAATAGCCTGAACCCAATCAAGAAAGGTCTCAGATAGACCATCCAGAAGTCCTCAAGCCCTGGTCTCAGATATACCTCAAACAAAGCTCCAATACTGGTCTCTGATAGACCCCATAATCATAACCTGAATGGTCTCTGGCAGACCTCAAATCATTTTTCCCACTGGTCTCTGATAGACCTCAAAACACATCTCCAAATAGTCTCTGACAGACCTCGGAACACACCAACTGGTCTCTGACAGACCTTAGAACACATCTCCACCTGGTCTCTGACAGACCTTAGAACCCTCCATAAATATCCAGGATCCTGATCAAGAAACAAACCGGTGGTCTGAAGGTCTAGTTACCTGCATAACCCTGAATCCCCTCACAGGTGGGTGGCCCTATAACTGGCACAAGGTACGGCATCCTATGCGGTCGTCGGCGTCACAGACTTTCAGGGTTGATGATACGATTCCCAGAAGGAGTGGCATCATCAATTCCTGAAGAGGCCTCACTTAGCCAACTTCCAAATGATCGGTCCCCAGAGTCGACAATCCAACTAACCAGCAACCCACGCCAACCAAAGGAAGGGGCAGGAGGCCAACCAGAGGAACCTCGTCTGAGTGTAGATTTCATGGGACACCGAAGCAAGCAAAGCAAGCGGGCGCCCACTAATTTCTACTCTAATTCTAGGTGCACTCAAGCCCAGGTCCGGCTTATCTCTCAATATCAGAACACCCGTCACACCCCAAGACACAGCAATAATAATCAATATATAAAGCTGAAAATACAAGGTTAGAAATATAAAATAACTCCATACAAAATCCTCGACGGGAAAACAAGCGTTAGGATTGACTCTCTTAAGGGACGTTGGATCCCAAATGCATAAGAACTATCGCAGTCCTTAGCAGCCAGGGGACGTTGGATCCCCAGCAGAGTCGCCAGCTGTCGCTACTGCGAAAATCGGCGCCGGCTGAACAGAAGAGTCGCCACCGTGCATTATTTATCCCACGGGAGGGAAAGGAAACGCTTAGAGTAAACCTCGCACAACACGGGAAAGGTATGGTCGTCGCAACCAAAACCTGGGTTCGGGAGTCGGTTACGCAAGGGGAAGGTATTAGCACCCCTCACGTCCGTCGTACTCGACGGGATCCACGCTTGTTTTCGGGTATGGATTGTTATTCTATCTAAACTATAGGTCAAGGGTGAAAAAGAAAATAAAATGAAAATAAAAATGACTCGGCAAAGTATCGCACTTTATGCCTACGTATTCCCGTCTGGAACGAGAAATCAGAGTCAACGTAGTTCGCCTACCTACGGGAAAGGAGGGGAAGGTTGCTCGCTAGGATATCGCATCCCATGCCTACGTACTTTCACACGGCATGAAAGATCAGAGCAAACGTAGTTCGGGCCACGTACGACACAAGTCTGTCTTGGTTGATTTTATTCCTTCTGAAAAAGGGTTTTCTGATTAACGGTCCAAGAGGACAAAAATGACATCTTGATGAGTTCACATTCTTTTACGGAAGAAGTGTCTTTTATTGTGTTTGAAATCTTTATGTGTTTTTCTGTTTGTTTTGAGAAAGAAAGAGACAGAATTCTAACCTACGGTTGCGAAGGGAAACAAACTATCCTAATGTTATCATGCATGGGTTGAGACCTAGTGTCTATCATGCTCCTCTCTTGCACAGAGAGAAACAGAGATCCTACGGGATAGGCAGAAACAGAAACAATAACAGATATATACAGTAAAGCAGTAAAATGCATGGATGCAACAGCACAAGCGAGGCAAGGGAGTCCCACTCAACCTCGAACCTAGAAAACAATAGGCAAAAGTGAACAGGCTTCACTTTCAACCCAGCAGGGTAAACAGCAAACAATACAGTTCAGAAAACCAATCAATACATCAGCAAATGAAAAACAACAGCAAAAGAAACAGCATCAGCAGCTCTGATTCAACATCTGGCTTCAAATAATCTCCATTCAGCTACAGGCTTCAACAAGCATCAATCTCCATCTTCATGGCCTTCAAGCAAGGGCTTTGATCATCTATCTTCCATCTGCAATGGCTTTTCTTCATGCTCAAACCTCCAGGATGAGGGATTAGTCACAAGAGTGAATTGGGTGTTAAGCAATCAGTTGACTACCAAGGGTGGTGAACAGACTGCTCCTAACACAAGAGACATTTTCTCTCAAGAGTTCTATCTCATAAACACTATCACCAAGCCTTCCAAAGGAAGGGGGTGAGTGTATTAGAGAGACTCTGAATCACAGAGAAGAATGGATGCAGACTAGGCAATCCATGTTTGAGAAACAAACTTTCTAATCTAGAGCTCTGCCTAGCTCCTAAACCCTAGTCTCCTCAGCAGCTGCTAGCAAGAACCTCCTCTCCAACTCTGGCAGTTGATCTCCAATCTCTGAATCTCCAATGGTCTTCATCTCCTCAAGTCTTCAGCTTCCCCAGGTCCCCAGACAAACCCAATACCCAAGCAAGCAAGCAATAATCCCCAGAGGGCACACCACACCAGACAATCAGATATACACAGACAGTAATAGCAGTAGGGGAATCCTAACTTTTCTCTAAGGGATCTAATAACTACCCATAGCCCTTATAGTCCCATAACTAATCTATTCAAACCCTAAGTCCTAAGGGAAATGAAATCAAACTTCCTAAGTCATCACCTAAAAACCCTAATTTGTTCATGATGTTCAAGCCTACATTAAGCACCTAAAACTAATTCCTAAAAATGGGAACTAAATTGAATCTACAAGTTTAACATCTAATCTAAACAATATAAAAAGAATGAACAAAAAATATGAAAGTATGTAATAGAACAAAAATTATTAAAATGATGCATGAAATGAATCTATTTAAAATGACATTTATTTAGAAAATATGGAAAAAATATGAAATAAAAATAAAATGCAATTTTATTTTCCTATAATATTCTAGACATCCTAAAGAAAATAGTGTAAAAAGAATGAATTAAAATGCATTTTTTATGAATTTATTATGAATTTTTAAAATGAATGCAAAAACATGAAAAGAAAATAATAAAAAGAATAAAGAAATAGCCAGGGGGTTTGAATAGAAATCACGCCCAGTTAATTATTTGGATGGGCCAGCAGCCAGGGGGTGCGGGTAGCACTTTTACATTAGGCCCAGCTTTAGTCAGAATCATTAAAAATAACAAAGCACGCAGGGGGTGAGAAAAGTATCAGAATCACGTTCAAATTCAAGTGGGCTCATAACTGGGGGGTGGGGATAACAACATCAATCTCAGGCCCGCCCGTTTCAATTAATGAAACGGTGCGTTTAGGGCACCCAGGTCAATTCCCTCCAAAACTCAGCTTAAACCTCAGCCATACGATTACTCCCCAAGTCAAAGGTCCAAGGCAAAACGAATGGACACGATTGTATCTTCTCCAATGGTTCTGTGAATTAGGGTTTAGACTCCATGAATGCCATGCACGAGCCAACCTTCTACCCAACTGTTCTCATTCTACAGGCAATGAATCAACACGATCCCAACATGAAAACTGCTCAGGATCTCTCCCTCCATAATCCTATGGTCTTAATTCAGTCTGAAGTTCACCAAATCATTCAACCCGATGGCATCAAGCTCTGGTCACCATGGAAGTACACTGAGATGCATCATGATAATTCTCCACCAAACCTACCCTAATCTACTCTATGCATAATGGTTATTATCCTGATCTATCAAACTAAGATTATGATGCACTAACCTAAGAGTTCTACCTCCTAACAGTTTCTACCACCTGCTAACAATGGTCTCTATTCAGCCTCAAATTCATCCTAATTACTCTACTAACCACCTAGATCACATCTAAACTAACAAAACTATGCCTAACTAACTGAATCAAGCAATTTGAATGAAAACATACCTGGTGTAAAAGCTTGAAAACAGCTATGGAGACTTGTGGATCTGAGGCTTCCAAGGCTTGGATCTTGATCAATTAACTCAACACTCAATTCTGTATGCAATACTTTGATGATTCCTGGCTTGAATTGTGCTGTCCAATGGAGATTGCAGTTTTGATGTTCTTGAAGAAAGTGCTCGAAAATGGATTCTAACCACCTTGTTCTTGATTGAATTATGATCTATGATGATGAAACAGTATCATGAAGTTGATTTTGATGATGATTGGGTGAAGAATTTGTGAGATTGAAGTGAAATTGTGATGAGAAAAGAATGAGAGAATTTGGGAAATTCTTGGTGAAAATGAAGCCAACCCTTGATCAATCCTCATTTTATGAATATATAGACCCCAATGGTAACTTCTATATCCATCTTGCACATTCCCTTGCCTTCCAACTTTGATCCATTTTGGCTATGTTTCTTCAATTACAAGTAACCAAAGATAACTTTCTTTTTTCCTTCTAAACTCAAAAAAGTGTTTGAACCATTGTTCTTAGAATTGCTTTTCCATTCAAAATCATATATTGGAAGTCTCCATTTGGACTCATAAATCTCCCAAACCATTTTTCACTTTGAATTTCTTTGAATTATAAGCCATTTTAGTTCAACTTTTGACCAATTATGCAACTTCATGTTATGAGCTTCTCCAATAATTTGTGACCTTCTTTCTAGACTTAAAATCCCATTTGGAGCAAGTTTGATGTTGTAAGTTTTTCCATTTGAGGCCTCCTTGTATGAGTTTTGGACATAGGTTAAAATGACCTGTAATTCACAAATGCCCAAAATACCCTTTGCTTGCCAAGACCATAAGTTGAGTTCCACACATCATATGAAGGCATGCCATACCATTCTAGAAAGCTAAGACAATGAGGAACAATTCTTATGTTGACCAAGAATTCATTTGAAATCTCCTTGAGGGGTGAAACTAGCTTGGAAGTCAAGTCACTTTCACAGACAAAATTTCAGATACCTCAGATGACCTGTAACTTGCAAGGACCATAACTTGAGTTCTATAAATCTCCTTGATGTCTTCCACCACTCAAATTAAAGGTATTGAGATCCTCTACAAGTTTCATGTTGGCCAAGAAGCCATTTGAAGCTAGCATTTTGACTTATCTTGCTTGGAAATTTGACCTAAACTAGGGGATTTTACAGAGAAACCCTAATTTAGTAACTCCTCTTCTCCTTGATTTCTCTTGAATTCTCCTTGGCATATCTCCATATCCTTCTTTATATATCCAATGATGAACCCCACATCCCTCCAATAGACTTGAATGCCCCTTTAAGTCAGTCAATTGACCTAGGGTTGACCCAGATGAAACCCTAGTTGACTGTCTTCAACTATAGCTCTTGTGCTCTCATCAATGACTTGTCCCCTTCTCCAAATGACTTTGTAAGTCTCTCATAATGTCTAGATACTCCTCATGCTCTCCATTCACAGCTCACAACCCTCTTGTTGACCCTCAGATACCCTCAGCTAGGAGATGGGCTCAAGGCTTGATCTGCTGAACTCTTTGCTTTCAAATTCTTTCCTGATGAATTGAATGAGATTGAATTATGATGATAACCTCTTGATAGGCCTCTAGAGATGAGAATAATGATTGGTCCCCTGTTTAATGATTTGCTATGCTTATGCTATGCAGATGGTTAGTCTATGTACACTCTCTATATGCAAATGCTAATGATAATGAAACATAAACCAAAGAATAAGGTTGGGAAAATTTTAGGGTGCAACACCTATGCCTACGTACTTTCATACAACATGAAAGATCAAAGCAAACGTAGTTTGGGTCACGTACGACACAAGTCTGTCTTGATTGCTTTTATCTCCTTCTGAAAAAGGGTTTTTCTGATTAACAGTCCAGGCGGACAAAAATGACGTTTTGATGAGTTCACATTCTTTTACGGAAGAAGTGTCTTTTATTGTGTTTGAAATATTTATTGTGTTTTTCTGTTTGTTTTGAGAAAGAAGAGACGGAACTCTAACCTATGGTTGCAAAGGGAATCACACACTAACCTAATGTTATCATGCATGGGTTAAGACCTAATGTCTATCATGCTCCTCTCTTGCGCAGAGAGAAACAAAGATCCTAAGGGGATAAGCGGAAACAGAAATAGCAGATACAATAAAATAGTAAAATATGCATGAATGCAACAATACAAGCGAGGCAAGGGAGTCCCACTCAACCTCGAACCTAGAAAACAACAGGCAAAAGCGAACAAAATTCGCTTTCAACCTAACAGATTAAATGGCAAACAATACAGTCAGGGAAATTCAAACAATACATCCCAAAAATTATAAACAGCAAAAATAAATAGCAAACAGCAAGCTTCATCAACATCTGTCTTCAAGTCATCTTCAAACATCTACCAGCTTCAAGCAAGCATCAATCTTCATCTTCACAGCCTTCAAGCAAGGTCTCTGTCTTCAATCTTTCAGGGCTTTTCTTCAAGTCTCACTCTCCAAGATGAGTAGCAGTTAACAAGATGAATTGGATGTTAAGCAGTCAATTGCCTACCAAGGGTGCCCTACTGACTGTTAACATGATACATACAATTTTATCTCAAAAGTTCTATCTTTTAAATACATTCACTAATCCTTCCAAAGGAAGGAGGTGGGTATTTAAAAGAGACTTTGAATCATAGAGAAAGAATGGAGGCAAACAAGACCTTCCATGTTTGTGAATCAAGTTTCTATTCTAGAGCTCTACCTAGCTCCTAGTTCCTATAATCTTCATCAGCTACAAGCAGGCTGCAATCTTCATCAACTCTTGAAATTGATCTTCACTCCTTTAGTCTTCAATGGGCTTCATCAACAAAGTCTTCAGCTCAAACCCAAACCCCAAGCAGGCCCAATACCCCACACAATCAAACAATAACCCTAGAAAGGGCACACCATACAATCAATCAATTACAGAAATATACTAATAGTATTAATATAATAGGGGAACTTCTAGCATTTTCTAAGGGATCTATCACTTACCCATAATACCCCTATAGCCCCATCTTCTAATTCAACCTAGAAACCCAAAAAGAAATTATTTTGTTACACCTATGTCATATTCACAACCCTAATTGACTATCCTAATAGTTTCTAACTAAACTACCTAAAATGAGGTCCTAAAAAATGTGGTATAAAAACCATGGGCACCTAATATCCACATCTAGTTGTACTAAAAAGAATGGGGTGAAAATCCTAAAGGAAGCTCCTAAACTAAATTCAACAATTGGTAGCATCAACTAAAAGAATTAAAGAAAGCAATTAAATGTAAAAATATGCAAAAAATAAGAAAATGAAGTAAAATGACAATTTTATGTTTTCATATTTTTCTAGACAGAAAATAGAAAATGGGAAAAAAAAGTCTCATTAAAAAATAATGTTTTTTCATTTTTATATGAATTTTTAAAGATTAAGAAAATTTGGAGGAAATTTAATAAGAAAAATGATGCAGGGGGTGGAATTTCACAGCTAGGTTTCAATAACAAAACAGCAAGCCCAACCCACACAGAGAAAGGGTGAAACGAGTAACACAGGGGGGGGCATTAGTAAACTCTGTTTGGGCCTAACGTTAAGCCCATCAACCAGACACACTAATAGCAACCGCAGGGGGTTAGGAGAGGAAAATATGGTGTAAGCCTAGCAATGTGTGTCGGGCCCAATGTTAAGCCCATCTCTACAAGCCAAGTCAAAGATCTCAGTAAACAAAACCAAAGCTCTCTCACAAATCTATCTACTGTTCACCAACCATTGTTTCAAACCCTAGCGCTGCTAACACAAACCTCTCCGTCTCCTCTCTCCGAGAAACACTCTGAAGCGAACCTCCTACCCTCTTCATTCCAGATCTCTAACCAGATGCGTTCCTCGATCTAACACTAAGTGAACTCAAACGAAACCTCCAACCAGATCACCCTATCATAACCTAACCTTACGTTACCCTCCCGAAAATCCAAACAGCTTAATCTTTAAATCCATCGTTCAGATACACAAACCCTATATCGATTGAACTAACAGCTAGCTACAGGAAATTGAAAGGATTCAAGACAAACCTGACAGAGTATTGGAGACGAAAAGTTGGTGAAGAAACTTGAGGTGTTGATGCGAAGCGAAGTCCACGAAGAACTCAGGCGTGTCTCTCAGATGACGTTCACAGATCCACGGCGGCGGTTACGACAGTCAGCGGGGCTCTTTAGAACTAATAAAGATTTGTTGGCGTTTTTGACCGCTTTGAGATGTTTTCTGGAGAAAGCTCAAGAAGGCGATGAAGACATGATGAACACCATAGCACTGAGAGAATCACGGAGAACACGAATATTTTTAAAGAATAGTTGATTTCCAGAAAAATGTTATGGATGAACGAAGTACGAATGGCGATGATGATCGATTTCTGAAGAAAGAGTGGAAGATTTGGTGTAGAAAGACGAATTTCGGGTTGTTGGAGTTCTTGGCGATCTGACAAGAAATTGATGAAGGGAGGGTGAATCTGGTGATTTTAGGTTTTCCGGTGGTTTTGGCGATGGCCGGAGTTAGTTGGGGGTGGTGGTTACGGCGGTCATCGGACTTTGCATGTAGTCCGGTGAGGGTTTCCGGTGAGAGAAGGTGTGAAGATAGGTGGCGAGAGGAAGATAGACGCGTGGAGAGAGGGAAGAGAGAGGAAGTTACACGTGGGAACTACGTGGGGCAGGCAGAAGGGTTCAATGTGTGAGGTGGCGGAAGGAAGAGAAAGACGTGTGGCATTAATTTTATACTGACAAGTGGCACAATGGATTTGGGCTTTCAGCAAATTCTGGATACTTGGCCCATTAACAATTCAGGCTAATGAACAATTAACATGATTAATGCCTAATGACTTGGATTGATAATGATTAACACGGATTGGATTAAGGAAAATGATTAATGGAATAAACAGATAAAAATGGATTAATGAATGGTGATTATAAAAGGCGAATGAATTAAAACTGATTAACCTAATATTCTAAAAACAAATTAACTATTAAAATGCTACATCTATTTATCTATTTACTAATATCCATATTAAGATCTATTCAAAATCTAGAAAAACTTATTAACATCTATAAAATCTATATTAAACTAATATCTACCAACCTATTAGTATCGATTAGTATCCTAGAAAACAAGCTATAAAATTCTAACCTATTTAAAAATCTAGAAAGATGTATAAAATTCTAAAAGAAAAATGCTATTAAAGCAATTAAAAATCAATAAAAGAGAATGTGAAACCCAACCGAAATAAACGGTAAACCCGGATGCCGAAATCCTCAAAACGACAGCGTAATCCGAAAACACCGGGAAGTGCACCACTTCCCAAAAAATGAAACTCCAATCATCCGAACTGGTCTGAAACGTCCGAAATGTGACAACAGAGCTGTGATCCCGATAACATCAGTATGATTGAGAAAATGCAATGTATGCGGTATACGAATGCGAATGCAAAATGAGCCGAAACGTAAATCAGGCGCGGGAACCGGTTGGTCAAATTTTAGGGTGCAACAATATGCTGCATTTTGTGGCAAAACATTGGAGTATGTGTGAATGTCATAACTGATGTTATGACATACATGTAGAGTGTTCTGCAGGGTAAGTTGAGACTAAGAGTAAGTTAAGTTGGATGTCATGCTAGATGTTATGACATCAAGCGTGTGACATCAAGGCGCGCAACTTAGTTTTCTGGTATCTAGAATGAGGGAGCTCAGGCTAGAATTCAGGAAACATTTTAGAAGCTCATGTGAAATTAAAGATAACATAAAATGTCCCTGACCTAAATGGTAAGTGCGCAGCTTCATGAAGAGAGGTTTATCTTGGGTAAACCTAATTTCAGCATGAAGGCCCAAGGATTGTTTGCGGCCTATATATACAGAAGGACCAATCCTAATCAAGCAGCTCTTGATAGTGTTTTAGAAAGCGTGTATTAAGTGTCCTTGTGAGTGAAGTGTTTTGTTCTTCACGTGTGTATTGTGTATTAGGAAAACTTGTGAGACAAGCAATTGTTTGCTGTATGATTGCATTGGTTTAGTATTATTAAGTTGTTTGTTATGTGTGTCACTTCAAGCTTTTAAGCAAGGGTGCTGCGTCTCTTGATCAAAGTTGTGAAGCAAGATCCAGGTGTGTTTGAAGTGTGACTTCATTTTCCATTTGTAATTGTGCATTGGTTTATATCACTGTTGTGATTGAGGGGGAGTGAGTTGGTAACTCAGGTCTAGTGGGTTCTAGGCTGAAGTGTCATTGGGTAGGTCTTAAGTGAAGAGTGCAAACTGGTCATTTGACTCTGAATTAATTCTACTGATAGTGAATTTCCTCCCTGGCTTGGTATCCCCCAGATGTAAGTGTGGTTTGCATTGAACTGGGTGAACAATTACTTGTGTTATTTACTGTTTTCATTTACAGTTTGTCTTTAAGGTTTGTAGTCTATGTTATAGTGTATGTCATAAAATTCGTGATAACATCCACTGTTGGGTACCTAGAATTTCACCATTCTATTTAAGAAGGATCACCAACAGTCTCCTACTCCGCTAAAGAGGAGTCGTGATGAGGAGTATCATACTCCTCTAGAGGAGGGTTCTCCTAAACGGACCCGACTGTTTGGGGATGTTGCTTCAAGGTTGGCCACTTCATTCCTCCAATTACATGGTTTTATTCCTTCTCAAATTCCTCGCACTTCTGAGGAAGTTGATGTTGTTTTTTCTACTGAGGACATGTCTTGCATTCAGAATCTTTATGAGGAAGAGAAGATAAAGCTATTTTCTAAGATCACCCTCCACAACTATCGGGCTTCTTCCTTGTTCTCTTTGGTCGTCACTGACAGAGGGTGTGTCCTGGTTGTAAGTAATCCCTCCAAGGAGAGGGGTAATTGAAAGGGAAAGTGTGAAGATATGAAGTGTAAGTGCCCGGCCTTCTAGAAGGAGTTGGCAAACCAATATGGAAAGATCAAGCTTGTCAAGGCTTTGTAAGAAGAGGATAACTACCATGGATCCTCTTCAACCCTAGCCTTCTGAATCGTTGAGATGGAGTGTTGTCTCGTGGCAGAGAGAATGAGGCATCAAAAGAACTCCAATGTTGTTACTGCGGTGGATCGTCGTGCGGAGGAGGCTCGAAAAACTCTTCAGTAGGAAAAGTATACTTATTTTAAGGCTTTGAAAGCTCATGATGATAAGGTGGTCCTTGTAAGGGAGATGTTTTGTCTTGACATTCCTATTCATGTTGAAGGTTTGGGCCCTTTCAAGGCTGCTCCGAACGGGACTTGCAAGGATGATCAAGGTGCATCGTCTCTGGGCACAGAAGCTTAATTATTTTCTCTAGTTTTTTTCCTTTCTCCTTTCATGTAATATTTGCCAAGATTTCATGCCATGGCCAGGACAACGATATTTATATACATATATTTTTACACCAGTACTTTGGAGTTTTATTTAACTTAGTGTACTTGATATGTACTTGTCTCATCTTTATTATCGCCTAGTACCGCGGAAAGGATACTAGTGTCCTAACCTTGAATTTATTAACGAGTTATTATTTCGTCAGGGCTTTGTTTTTGTTCCTGCAATTTAAAATTTGTCTTCCTCGTGGAAGATTTAGATTTTGTCTACCTCGTGGGCAGCGCTGGTGTCCACCGGTCAATCTTAAGTCTGCGCCACTGCACCTACGAGATGTTCCGCTTTGGGTGTGAGAACTATAATACCCCAAATTTTAAATTAATATTTAACTATTAGAGTGGGTATATGTGTGTTGTTTGACTAATTGTGTTATTTTGGGTGTTTGGGAGATTTAGGGGTATTTTAGAATTTTTATAATTATTGGGATTGTAGAGTTTGAGAGAAAAACTAAAATAGAATTTATTTAAATAATTAGATATAATTAGATAATTTTTATTATTTAGTAATAATTGAAGGAGATGGAATTACTAAGAATAATTCACATTTTTTAGGATTTTTATTATATATTTTTTTAATTAAATTTTTTATTTAAATAAAATAAAGTATTATATTTTATTTAAAAAAAATATTTTTTGGAATAAAATATGAGCAACAAATTTCTTTGGGAGGTGTGAGTGTGATGGTGTAAGCCCAATTGGCATATGGGATAAAGTTAGGTTATTATATATTCTAAAGTGTGAAGGCATACTAGGTTGACGAGAAAGAAAATTAGAAAAGTTGGAAAGCGGAAAATAGTGGGAGTTGAGATTGCACAAGGCTTTGGGAACCGATCATAGAAAAACGAAAAGTTTCAATTTTGAGGTAAGAGGATTGTTTTACTAATGAGTGATCATATGTATCCAAGATGATGAGGATTCCTTACCCTCCTATCAGCGCCATGGGTGCTTTATATGTTTTCTTTAATTTCTTCTGTTTTGAGTAAAACTCCATTGCATCGATCAAGAAATATTTTTATTCTGCATGTTACTGTGGTTGGCCAAACAGGATTTGAGCAAAACCCTATTGGTGACCAAATGAGATTTAGGATAAATCCCCTATAGTTGTCGTGTTGTGGTGAAAATTGGATATCAAGCTATTAAATTAACTTGAATCTTTAATTCTTTTACAACCGAACTTTAATTTATCCAAAGGAAAGGTCTAAAGAAAGAAAAACCGTTTTCGCGATGTAACGACAACGCTTAAGAGATTCGGGGATCGGGGGTTGGTTATACCTAGGGAATGTGTTAGCACCCTAAGCATCTGTAGTACTCTACAGGAACCTTTTGTTTGATTGCTTGCTAAGTTTGTGAAAATGTATTATGGATTGGGAAAAGGTATAAGTTTAAAACCTAAAGTTATATACGCTAAGTTTGCTCGTAAAGACGTCGCATCTTCTGCCTACGTATCCTAACTAGGATAGAATCAGAGCAATCGTAGTTCACCTCACAAAGGGGAGAAGAACACTTGATTATGATCAAGGTTTAGGGGGGAACAAACATGACAATGTTTGTGCGAAGTTTGACAAAACTCCCTAATCTAAGTTGTAATATTCAAAAGGGGAAGTAAGAAATCATGACAATGATTCTTACACAGAGTTGACAAACTCTTTCCTAGGGTTCTAGTTGAAGAACACTCCTAGTACAATAGGGTTTCTTAGACTTGAAGCAAAGTCTAATGGCTTATAATCTAGGGTTAAAGTGACTTAGCAGAGTCAAGAGAGGGATAATGGATGTATCCATAACATGAGAGTCAAATGGACAGACTTTTCCTTTGGAAGTAGACAGGGGAGGCAACTGGATGAGAGCTAACAAGCTTCATCACTTGGGGGAAGAGAACAACAAGAAAATTAACAACATAATAAAGATGTGTTCATGGTGACAACCATTAAATGAGTATATAAGATTGATAAGCATAAAAATGCATTGATGACAATCAAAGCAGGTAAGCAGAACAGGCACTGTGACAACAGATCGATTTAAATTAAGCTGACAGATGAAGTAACATGAACATGGTATCAATCAAAGATGAAGTTTTAACATGTTGGCTAACATTTAAGGGTATGAATGCAAATAAGTATCACAAAAAAATTACAAGTATATCAAGAGAAAATTTCATCTGCATCTGTCAAAACGAGCACAGAAAGTACACAACTTGCACATAGTCAAAAGAGATAAAAAAAAAACTATGCAAACATGAAAATAAAAAATATGACATGAAATTAGACATCAAGATGAACATAATTCAAAAAGAATGGGTGAAAATGATTAAAATTTAGAGAGATATGATTTTTTGAAGTTGGTATGAAAAATGACAAAATTTAATAAAAGAGTTGCCCTCCTCAGGGGTCGAACTCAGGTTCAAGGCGTGCAAGGCATGATTTGGCATATGGTCTTACCACTGGGGTGGCTATACATCCGTTTGTAAATGCCACCCCCATTAAATTATAAGGGTGAAAATCAAAGCAAGCTGGGCAAATTGGCCAAGGCAAAAATGTGAAATTTTCAAAATACGTTTTGTCGCGTAACTTTTTCAATACTTAACTAAATGGGATGAATTTTTTATCAATCCTGCCTAGAATTCCATGAGGAGCATGATAGTGCAATTGGTTTTCTCAGAATATGCTCACATTTCAAAACTCGACTGAAGATGCATATGATGTTTTTTGAAATGCAATTCTAGATCAACAAGCCATAACAGTTACAACTGGTGGTAGGAATTGGTTTGATCAAACCTTAAACATGCTAATGAAGGTGTCTCAGTAACCATTTTGTCTAAAACCCAACAGGACAAGAACTTGGTATGAAATGCCAATGGTAATGGATGCCTCCAAACATACTGTCAACAGAACTCTTGGTGCCTTACTCATTGATGAATTTCAACAGTCAAAGCTTCAATAATAGGCTAAGATGAGGTAAAAGAAAACATACAATAGCATAATGTAAACAGAATTCACTAACACCAAAACAATGCTAACCCTGCTCCAAACCTTCAATAATAGCATGACCAAAGATAAACTCTGAACCAAAACAAAAGCAAGACCAAAATCAACCCTTAAACTTGCCAAGGGTTAGGTATGCTGGGCTGATGAAACCAAGCCCCCAAGGACAGCTAACAAGCAGGACCAAAAGGTCTTTATAGTAGCACAAAGTTTCAACAGGAATTATAGCAACAACCCATGAGTCCAGATCCAAACACAATAGGCTGAGACCTTGCCATATTCAATCTTAGCAACCTTCTTTAAAACAGAAATTAGCAGTAGGACCAACTATCCTACATATGTTTAACAACTGTTGCTTCTTTACAACAGGCCTACCTAAAACTGATGTGATATTTATGAAATGTAAAACATGAATTATCATTGTAAGTGTAAGCATGAGTTTCAAACAGTTTCAGTCCTACACATACATCATTCACTACTCAACAAGAGGTTTGCATCTCAAATTTGGGGCATAAACCAGCTAGGGACAAAACTGAAGTACAGTTGTAAAATATGGGAATTGAGGTGCAGTTTGGGGTCAAAAGTTTAAACTAGGTGCTTTTGAAGTTATATCATAGCTTGAACAAGTTTCAAACGCGTCTCTTATGAATTTTAAGTGTCAAGATCTAAAAAAACAATTCCAAAAAATATTTTAACATGCCAGCTGCAAGAGTGAAGCTTGAAAGTGCATTTTTGAAATCATGATGCAAGAAAGAGACAATTGAGATCAAATGAGGCTGCACACAAGTTCCAAATATATCATTCATGGTTTCCCAACTATCAAGACCAATCAGAATAGTTTCAATTTAAAGGTGGTATTTAAACTGTAAGGATTTGCTTAAAATGGTTCACAATGCTTGTTTTAAAAAATGGACATGATTCATAGTGCAGTAAACATCTTTAGCCCAGTTATCAATGGTTCTTCAATGCCTTAAATTAGTGAAATCAAAAACAGCTTGCAGGGATTTAAGACACCTAAGGGGTGGAAACCTTCCTCAAAGCAAAACTGACAGTAGGCCTATCAAAACATTCATGACAAAACCTATGCATTTACATACATCCTATATCATAACAAAATGATCTTAAAATGCTGCCAAGCCTGATTTGATGGTTGATTATGGGTTAGAACCTTATGACAGCAAGTGATGCAAAGCAAGATTTTAGGTTTAAAGGTACAATAGGGTGATTTCCAAAACAACCTGGTTCACACCATAACAGAGATACACACCTACCATACTTATGCTGAGGGATGTTTCTTAGGTCAAACTGCAGTCCTAATGCTTTCAAATAAAAATGTCATAAATGAAGGCATCTTGATGCCAGTAGTGCACAGCACACATGGAAAAAACCACAACAGGCCCAAACTACTTAAACCAAACATTCAAACACTTTACAAGCATGAATTTGAGCATGTTCATATTCAGAAGTTAAGCACAAGCACATTGAGGCAAAGTTTGGCATGTGAACACAGAAGAGTAAAGCAAGCTTTATGTCAAAACTTCAAAAATTGTCCTCATGGTATAATGATGAATGAGATGAATTCAATGCACATACCTCTTGTAGACAACTTCAAGCAAGTAAAAGAAACAAGAAAACCAGAGAATCTTCAATCACCTCCTTGTTTTGAACCTTTCTTCCTTTTGAAGCAAAATACCAACCTTGTGACAGTTTGAGAAATAGGTCTCACCAATGATCTCAATGCTTTGGACAGTTGAGATATGATATTTATGAGGTGTTTGAATTGTTAGAACATCAAGAGAATGCCTAGAACAAGTTTTGACTGATTTTGTACATTGTGGTCAAAGTTACTTGGTATGGAAGTTGACTTTTTGAATGGTGAGGTTTTTAAGTGGTCTAAGGTCTTAGGCACCTTCTATATCATATTTAGAGATTGTGTGGATGATTGTTGGGGTGTTTGAATGGGGAGAAATGAATTTGGTAGCAAAACTACCAAGACAGATTTTTGGTGTTTTTGTGAAAATGAGATTTTGTGATTTTTGAGGCAAGGGGTGGAAATAGTGAAAGCTTTCAATTTCTCTGGTTTTTAGAATTGATATTGTGTTCAGAGTGAAGTGGTGAGGGCTCTATTTATAGGCAAGGAAGTGGTTTGGGGCAGATTTGAAGATTTCTTCACTTTGAAGAAAGGTTTTGGATTTTTTGATTAAACCTCCACAAGAGGGTTTTCTTGGCTGATAGGCAAGCTTCATTAGTCAAGAAAATGATGAGTTTTAGAGGGCTAAATGCAGGCTAGAGGTATAGGCTTGTGGCTGGTTCAGAATCACTTTTACACCTCATGCTTGTTTTTCACTTTTGAATGCAAGTTGCAAAGCAACTTGCAAGCCACTTGCTTTGGCTTTGGAGATTTCAAATTTCTGCATAATCCTTGGTTATTTCATGCTACAAACACCTCACATATCAGATACAACATGTTTCACCAGCTGAGTTTGGTAAATTTTGATGAAAGAATGAATTCTTGAATTTTGACAATGTGGGACTAAAGTGAAAAACCACCAACTTGCCATGACCATAACTTTCAGCTCACAAATCCTTTTGAGATGTGCTAGTACTTTTTAGAAAGCCCTCAAATATCTATAAAACATTCATGTTTTAATGAGTTTCAATTTCCCAAAGGAACTTGGCCAAAAAGTCTCCCAAAGTTGCTAAAAAATGAACTTAAAAGTGAAATTTCTCCAAGTCTTTTTCCCTTCTAGAAATGAATTTGATCATAACTCCAAATCTATGCATTTTCTGAGCATGGAACAATAAGGGACTTTTGTAGGACTTGTCAAGAGCTTCCAAATGAGATTTGAACCAACTCAATTGGATGTGTGGTTAGGGAGTTATGGTTTAGCCCCTTTCAAAACCCTAATTTCCCGATTTTTCGATTACTCCTTCATCCTTGGTCCAATGGTCATGAAAATTGATATGCAAGTCTAATATGACATAAGTAACAATTTTGTTTCACAACTTGAAGTCCAATTCCTAAAATTTGGAGAGTTGACTTTTCGGTCAACCGTACGACCGATCGGTGACTACCGAGTCGCGTGTTGATATTCTGGACCTCCTGAGACTTTTGAAACTTCTTGAATGAACTCTATTAAGCTATATGAACTTCATGGATCATAATCTCACTATTAAAACACCTTCCAACATCAAAGTCAAACTACAATTGACTTTTACTGGTCAAAAACCCTAATCGGGTGCCCTGAAATACACTGCTCTGGATTCTGGGGTAACACCCTTAAATTGGATTCTCAATTGTCATTATATGATACCCTTGACCTTGTTTCATAATTGAATGAGCCCAAAACATTGACTAATCACACCCTTGAAGTTTTGATTTTGACTGCACGAAACCCTGATTCATCTGTAATTTGACAAAGACAAACTTGCACTGGGTTAAGGTTAGATAATTCATGAGTATGCTCCTAAAATGATAATGGGAATCTAAGGGGCCAAAATTTGGGGTGCAACATGTCATAATATCATTTGTTGTGTATTGTAATATTATTTGTTATTGATAAACATAGTTGCTATGATATGAGAATATATGTGTTGGTATGAGATGTGTTGTAAAAGAATTTTGGTGTACTTCAATGATGAATTAATAATCGTGAAATTGTGAGTTTTGGTGTATTTGTGTGTTGTAACGTTTTTCCAAATTCGGTAAAATTTTAAGATCAATAATTTATCCCTAATTTTTCCAAAAAGTCAGAAACTCAATTTTTTTTTAAAATTGAACTTTTCGCCATGCACCCTAATAAAAAAACATATATTTAGTCCTTTTATTTTTTTAATAAATTGAAGAAATCAAATATTGATCACTGACACTCTTATTCACAAAGCTAATTAAATTGTTCTCGTTGAGTACATCAGATGTGAGGGGTGTTAATACATTCCCCTCGCGTAACCAACTCTCGAACCGTTGTGGCGACCATTTTATTTTTCTTTTTAGGGTTTTATCGATATTTTCCCTTTCCTTTTGGAATGAATAAACTTTGGTGGTGATATATTATCATCTCGAACGTGCGAGCGCTCGTGGTTCTTTTTTCGTGCTGCGACAACTGGTGACTCTGCTGGGGATGCAGTTTAACTAGAGAGTCAAGCCTAATTTGGTTAACTTTGAAATAAACTGTTGGCATTGTTTATTTGTTTTCTCCCATCTATTTTATTATCTCTTATGTGCTATTGCTGCTATCGGTTCTCATGTTACTATGGAGATTCTTTTATTATTGGCATTGTATGATATAGGCTTTATACCTGATTCTGAGAAGAAACTTAGGATTAAGATGGTGATTATGAAGTATTGGCCCGTGAGATCTATGCCTCGTTGGGATGGTATAAAGAACCAACATAGAATAAACACTCTTGAGGGTATTGTTGTTTGACGAGTAGTCGTCCTGACGGTAATATTCTTGAGTAGGATCCATGACTCTGGGAAATGCGTTTAAAACCATGAAGTTGATGGTTGTGCAAGACTTATTGGGTCCACGCGAAGACCTCACCTAAAGTAGGTTCTCTTGGGTATATTGCTGCCTAACGAGTACTCATTGTGGCAATCACTATGCCAAAAAAGACCTTTAGCAGCGCTTTTTTTGGCCTTTAGCAGCGCTGCCTAAAGTGGCGCTGCTAAAGGTAAAGACAACGCTTTTTTTATAGAAAAAGCGCTGCTAAAGGCCCCCTTTACCAGCACTTTTAGCAGCGCTTTTAAAAGTTTTGCCTATTCCCCATTCCCTTCCCCCCCCCCCCCCCCCCGCCCCTTTAGCAGCGCTTTTATAAAGCGCTTTCTTAGACCCCCCCCCCCCCCCTCCCCCCTTTAGTAGCGCTTTTTGAAAGCGCTTTCTTAGACCCCCCCCCCCCCCCCCCCTTACCCCCCTTTAACAGCGCTTTTTTGCGCCCTGTATATGCCCCTTTAGCAGCGCTTTTTATAAAAGCGCTGTCTATTGTTCACGATTTTAAAATATATTTTTTTTAAATAATCACATTTTTTATATATTTTTCGATAAACCTGCTTATAACAATTACATTTCCTGCTTATATTCAGGACTTTAATTCAACACTTTGGCCTTATATATACATTGTAATTCAACACTTTGGCCTTAATGTAATTCATCACTTTGCCCATAATCATTTTCATACACATAAACCTACTTAAATATATTACAACACAATCTGATCCTCAGAACAACATCACAAATACAATCAATTTACATATAGTTACAAATTCGATAACTTTATAAATATATATGACTTCCAGAAATATTATTATCCCGCATCAATATTGGATGATACATATAACTTATACAATTCTCAACTCAAGAATAAATTGACACCATTCCTCCTTAATTTCTTCCAATCCTGCTTTCGAGTAAGTATCGCACTTGAATTCATCAAAGTACTACATAATATAACAGAACATGCACGATTTAGTTTTAAAACTAATTACTCAGATGAAATATCGGTTAATTATCAAAATGAATCATATAACTTATGAATTGATCCATACCATGATTGGAATATCTATTTGACCAGAATGAATAATTTCCTTCATAAAGCGCAATACAAAATATCTGTAGTCAATCCCATTGCACTGACGAGGACACTGTAAATGGAAAAACCAAACGATCGTGTGTGAGGATATATAGTTTAAATAGTTTTATCAAGTAAAATCACTATAACAGTAAGAAATGTGAAAATATACCTCCACTCTGATCCAGCTAATGTTGTTAGCCTTCATTCTTGGCATTGTTGCTTCTCTTTGCGATCGAAATATTTGTATAGATCTAACATAATATAAATGAATATTTAGAACAATCTCACATAATAAATAAAGATAATTAATCAGAACAGTATATCTCATCACTTACGTATCAACCGTGGTCTTCATATCAGGATATTTTGTTTGATCACCCTCCAATGAATCCAGATAATACACAATTTCTTTCATCGGATTAATCGCGACCAACAACCAATGTCCACTGTAAAATAAGTCAAAAGTTTAGACGGAAATGTTATATAGAATGAAAAAAAAATGAATAATTATAATAAACTAATTTAGAATAAAATCTAACCCATGGCCAGTATTATATGGCAACAAGTAGAACTTTTCTGTATCTGTGGCCATAAATGATTTGACTATGTAATCTCTGACCACATCTGGAGTGCGCTCGATTAACCGTGCGTTGATACAGTTAGCAGGTAAGAATGCAAATCTTGAAGTCAAACCATGTGGGACCAACATTTTGTCATACAATAACCTTAAATAAAAAAATAATCAACATTAGAATATTCATTTAAAAGAGCAAATAATTTGTTCAAGTATTTAATTAAAATTGATTGGAGTACTACCTAATGTAGGAATGCATAACACCAACGCCCAATTCAGAATGTTGGAAAATCTGGTCCAAATCCTCCTTGGCAATTGTTTCGGCATATTCAAAACCGAAAATACCTTCCTGCATAGGTATTTGGCAGATGCCACCCTCAGCCACATCTGTGATTCCTACATATGTTTCAAGGCACAACCTAAATTGAGGTACAAATGCTTTTTTTGAGTCGGCCTTTTTTTTGGGCACCTTGATAGATTCAGGCATTTTACCCTTGCTGGCTTGATGCAACTGTTGATCATGAACCTAAAAGTAATATAAATTCAGTAATTAATGTATAATAAGATCATCATGTAACTGTAATAGTACCTGTTTTGATGCAGCCGAATCGGTTTCCTGCACAATAATTCCCTTTTCTTTTGATTTGGATTTTGTAGGAGTCTAAGATAATCATGTAAATAAGTAAATGTAAATGTAAGAATAACTTTCAGGTATGAATCGTAAAATATTAGAATACTTCATAATGGTGTTCAACCTACCTCATCATCTATGAGAATGAGATTTGTCGGCCATACAACATACGCTCCTATTGCGTCTCCCATCACTGTTGCGTCTGAAACATCATCTGGTATAGGCAACAACGCACCCACCTCTAACGCAATATCAACCGATACTTTCAAAAATCCAGCAGTGAGCGGTTTATGGTGAAGTAAGTCTCCCACAGTGTTATGCACCTTTCCCTTGCCAACCATGCGATAAGTCGGTGACGATAAATATAGCCGATAAGGTGAAATGCCCTAAACAAATAATGATGTCGATTAATGTGTCAACTAAGAAAATTGTGCTAAATTAATTTCAATGTAATATATACAATTACCTTTGGAAGCTTCTGCGGACAATTGATACTAGCTTTGTCACTAGTATCTTTACCCTCTTTACCGCGCCTTTCCGACATGTATCTCTCTTTTTCCTTCTATAATTCACGAATCTGAGCTTTGAATTCCTCCAACGTGTCCATCACTTCTTTATTGCTAGGATTTTTTTTCTTTGGCTGCTTATATAGTTTTGATGGAGTGACACCAAATCCCTTACCCCTTACACGCCCAGAATACTCAGGGATATTTAACACCCGACTCAGTAAGCTCCTGCAATCATCATCCTCAGCTGGAGTTATACTCTGGGAAAGAGTCTCCTGTAATATAGATAAAAGCATATATAAATATATTATACACTTTTGATCAGTTATTGACAAAACTAATGTTGTACTTACACATTGTTCAAATACTTGTTGAACTTATTCCTGAACAACTCCATCTCTTCCCACACGGGCAGCCTTCCACACAACATGGTCCGGAAAAGATGCCACATCACTTTTCTCCTCTTCTAACTACGCATTAAGACGAATAATAAAGCATTCATATTAGCTTACTATTTTTGGTAACTATATCATATTAAAGCATTTATATATACTTACTATTTTTTGTTCTAAGCGTGCATATCCCAAACGCCCTTTTTTGTATGGATATGCGGGTTTTGATGCCCGTTCCCGATTTACGCCACTCACAACCTGAAAAAACAAGTTTAAGTCATATCAGAACTCTTGTGGAAGAAGTATATATACTATACATTGTTCATGATAGGTTGTACTTACTAAAAATTCTTTGGTTCTTCGCTTGGCAACAAATGTCTCCCATTCTTCATCTGAAATGAGATCAGCGTACTTCTTTGGACGCTCCGTGTCGACAAAGTTTCCATCAGAATCTTTAAGAAACTTGTTCGTTAAAAACGCTCTAAATACCCTCAGTCCTTTTCTGGCCAATTGAAGACAATATTTTCTCCTGCCATCATCAATATTAAAAGATATCTGCAAACAAATACACATACATATAACATGTTAGTATAATTAATTTAAAGATGTAATTGTCAACATAATTAAAAATAATCAAATATCATACCTGTATCTCGCTCCAAATTTTATCTTTAGCCGGTTTTAACGAAGGAATTCTCCAATTATCGCAAGTAATCGGAATTTGTGAACGTACAAGTGCTCCAATGTAACTTGTCAGTAATGCACCGTTAGGCTCAACTAATTGATCTCTTTCATTCTAATGCACATCATACTTTACACCTTTACTCTCGCACAGATGATTTTTTTCATAATCGTTATTCCTCTTTTAATATCGCCTTCCATGTCTTTTGTTGTTTCGTTTCCATCATGTGATGTTTCCTCGTTGGTGGCCATTATACCTGTAATTCAGAAAAACCAAAGTATCAAATGAATGACATACAAATATGTATAAATAAGATATATATATATATATATATATATATATATATATATATATATATATATATATATATATATATATATATATATATATATATATATATATATATATATATATATATATATATATATATATATATATATATATATATATATATATATATATATATATATATATATATATATATATATATATATATATATATATATATATATATATATATAAGAAATGTATAAATAAGAAAAACATATACATAATTTTATCTCATTTCTAATATGTAATTTTATTGAATGAGACAATATGTAATTTTATCTCATTTCTAATATGTAATTTTGTTGCATGATATAAATATTTGTACCTTTGTATCTAAGATCTCTTTCTTTTCTTCGTTGGAACGTGGTTTACTTGTCTCTTAACAACACGGACGGATGGATTGATCCAAATTCCCTCGTTATGATCATTTCTAATATATGATTCGTCCGCTCTAATATTTTCATCTGGATCATCTATAACATAAGATTCCTTCTCAACATCACCATCCCCTTTGTCTCCAATGTTATCATCGATTACTTTGTTGGAAAAAAGAACTATAGACCATTTCGTACTTGTTGGGTCAGTGATATAGAACACTTGTTTAGCTTGTGTGGCTAGAATAAAAGGCTCATATTTGTACCCCACCTTATTAAGATCCACTTGCAAAAATCCTTACTTATCCATTCGTATGCCACTATTATTTTCAACCCACTTGCATCCAAAGATAGGAATCTGAAACTTTTCATAATCAAACACCCAAATGCGCTCGATAACCCCAAAATACGACAGATTCACATATTTGAGGTTTAAGTCCTTCACACTTGAAATGTGCATTGCTTCGGCAAGCACGGTGACACCACTATTTTGCATTGTACTCTTATCATCTTGTTCTTTGGTATAAAATGTGTATCCATTAATTGCGTATGCGCTATAAGAAAACACATGCAAACTTGGACCATATGCTAAACATCTCAACCTTTCTGTTATTGAAGCGGGATCAGAATAAAACTTTGAAAAAATATGATCCTTGAACCATGTTATAAAGCTTCGATTGTGCTCACGTACTATCCAATTTTCATTTCGATTCATATTTAAACCTCGGAGAACGTCCTTGTGCGTTTCAACATACGGCTCAACCTCAATGTCATTGTGCAGAACATACAAATGCACTTGCTCCCGTTCATCCCTTGAAACTGTCACAACTTTATTTTTAATTAAGTGTTTACCTACTACTTTTTCAACAACATTAGATTTTGGGAGGCCAATGGATTGAATGTTGGACAAATATTCAGTACAAAACTCAATAGCTTCTTCAACAATGTATCGTTCAACAATACATCCCTCTGGTCGACTTCGGTTTTTCATATACCCTTTCCATATTTTCATATAACGTTCAACAGGGTACATCCATCTCATATAAGTTGGTCCACACAATTGTGTCTCTTTCACAAGATGGACAACTAGATGTACCATTATGTCAAAAAATGATGGAAGAAAATACATTTCAAGCTCACACAAAGTAATAACTATTTCTTTTTGCAATGTTGGTAAGATCGCAGGATCGATCACCTTACTACAAATTGACCTGAAGAAAAAACACAATTTAGTTATTGCGCCTCTCACTTTTTCTGGCAAAATAGAACGTATACCTATTGGTAGAAAATGTTCCATTATAACATGGAAATCATGTGTCTTTAACCTATTTAACTTGAGGTCTTTCATAGAAACAAGTCTTCTAATATCTGAAGAGTATCCTTCTGGAACTTTAACTTCACTCAGAAACTTACACAATATCTTTTTCTCCTTTCTAGATAAAGTATAAGCAGCAGGTGGTAGATATGTGCGATTTCCTTTCTTCAAGGGTTCTAATTCATTTCTTATTTCCATTTCTACCAAGTCATTTCTTGCTTTAAGGCCATCCTTAGACTTTCCTTGTATATTGAGTAACGTACCAATAACACTTTCAAATACTTTTTTTTCAATATGCATAACATCAAGAAAATGTCTTACATACAATGAATTCCAATACGGCAACTCAAACAAAATTGACCTCTTCTTCCACTCAGGCGTGACAAGAGTATGAGCAAAAGGCTTTCCAAACTGAGTACTCACATCTTTCACCTTTTCAAAAATTTGTTCGCCGGTCAATGTAGGTGGAGCTCTACGTTGTTCTGAATTTCCATTGAATGCTTTTCTCCACCCACGGTAGTGATGATTAGAATTCTTAACCAAGAAAGACATTCTTCTGAATAAATTCCAATCGCGTCCAATATGTATTTTCTTCACAGATAGAACACGCACATTAACCTTTAATGCTATACCCCGATAGATTTACGTATGCTGGAAAATCATTAATTGTGCCAAACAACATCGCCCTCAAATTGAAACTTTCTTTCCTATATCCATCATAAACCTCCACACCGTTCTCCCACAAACTCTTTAAGTCTTTGATTAAAGGTGTCAAGTATACTTCTATGTCATTCCCTGGTTGTTTAGGGCCAGAAATTAACATAGATAACATCATGTACTTACGTTTCATACATAGTCATGGAGGTAGGTTATAAATCATAATAATTACAGGCCAGGTGGAATGTGAGATACTTTGCAGACCATGCGGATTCATTCCATCAGTCGATAATGCCAAGCAAGGTTTCTAGCTTCTTCTCTAAAATCAGGATACTCATTATCGATTTTCATCCACTATGGTGAATCTGCCGGATGTTGATACTTCCCATCTATAATTCTATCATCTGCATGCCAAATCAGGTGTTTTGCATCTATTTCACTACGAAACATGCATCTAAATCTCGGAATTATAGGAAAATACCATAAGACTTTTGCTGGTGACAACTTTTTCTTATACCGAGATACATCACATTTAGGACACTCGTTTAATGATGCATATTCATTTCGAAACAAAATGCAATCATTTGGACAAGCATGTATCTTATCCTAGCTCATGCCAATAGAGCATAACATTTTTTTAGCTTCATAGGTTCGATTGGGAAGAACATTATCCTCCGGAAGCATCTCTTGAAGTAGGGCTAACAACTCTATGAAACTTTTATCCGACCATCCATTACCCGCCTTTAAGTTGTACAACTTTAATACTGGAGACAATCTTGTGAAAGTAGTGCAACCTTTATACAACGGTTTCTCTGCATCGCTTACCAACCTCTCAAACATCTTGGGACAATCTTGAAGATCTTCTTCAAGTGCTTCTGCAATCTCTTCGACTCGATCACAATCATATGTATCTCTGCCATTGTCCTTTGAAGCATAGGTCATATTATCCCCGGGTTCGACATTATCGTTACTTATCTCACCATGTAATGTCCAACATGTATAACTTCGATCAATTGCATGTCTCATTAAATGAGATTCCAACTGAACGGCGTCAATTCGACGCCCATAACAGCAACCTAAGCAAGGACATGTGATCCTACTAGGTCCTTTGGCGTGTTCAACAGCAAACTTAACGAATTTCGATACCCCATTCTCGTACTCTTTAGACAATCGATTAGATGACATCCATTTTTTATCCATACTAATTGAGTAGTCTAAACTAAACTAAGAAAGTTAAACAAAAACAGAGAATACATGTAAAGAAATCAATAACTTCTAAGAAAGCTACACAATAGGATGCTTCAAAATGATCACAACCTTGCTCTTCACAGGTAACCCCTATAACAGACAAAATTAATAACATCATCAACATTAAAGAATTCTTGGAACATCAATTGTTGATAAAACTTGCAATAAAATTAATTAATTTGCAATTTATATGGCTAAAGAGGTCATGAATGAATATTACTTGGATACTAACTTTTCATTATTAAATAAGATTCTACATACTAAACTAATTCTTCATATTGTTACCAATTTTCAAATTTGTAAAATTCTTATCTCTTAGCAATAAAATATTTAATCTTAAGATAACCCCAAATATTTTAGTAAATTTAAAATTATGGTTGAGTTTATATTTATCTAAAATTTTATAGATTTCAAGGTTACAAATGGTAATAATATCTAATAACCTCAAACATTTACAAATTTCACCCTCATTTACAATTGTAAACCGTAAATCAATTAAAAGATATTGAAATGATAAAAAAAACATTAAGCATAGAGATTATATAAACAATGAAATATAATTCATCCAAATATATATTGTTATTTGAAAATACAAACATTTCTCCAAATATATATTGTGATTTGAAAATATAAGCATTTCTCGCAACAAACAATATCTTTTGCATATCAACAAACACCCTGTTTACAAAACTCAAGCCAATATCAACAAACTCAAGCCAATAACATTTCTCCAAATATTATGAACTGAGATATACTCAAAGTTAACATAAGTAAACTCATTGTGACATATCAACAAACACCCTGTTTACAAAACTCAAGCCAATATCAAAAGAGTAATTCTCATCAACGGTATCAACAGAAACAAGTCAATAACTCAGAAAAGAAGTAACACTAACATCATTTCTGAAGTAACACTAACATCATATCAAATCATAATCCAGAAAAATTAAATACTAAGACAATAATCCAGAAAAATGAAAAATGAAAAACTTCAAATACCGTAACAATGGCGGAAATGCCCTACAGAATGAACGGACGGAGGCTGTCGAAAACGGAAGGACAAATGGCAGAGAAATGCAATGCAGACTGACTGAACGAAAGAGGGTGACGGTCGGCGGCGGTCAAACAGAGCTTATCAATGGAATCGGTCGGTCGTGGTCGTGGTCGTGGTGAATAGTAACGTTCGCTAGAGGAGAAAGAAGGAAAGAAGTGTATGACTGTTCTGTTTCTTTTAAAAATTCCGGTGGATATTTTAAATTTATTCTAATTATACCTATAGCAGCGCTTTTTAATGGCATTTAGCAACGCTTTTAAAAAGCGCTCTCTAAGGTGTGGCCTAGGCATGACATATAGCAGCACTTTTTAAAAGCACTTTCTTATATACCCCATATAGCAGCGCTTATGGAGAAAGCGTTATCGTATGTTACACCTACAGCAGCACTTTAAAAAAGCGCTTTCTTAGGGCCCCCCTTTAGCAGCGCTTTACAAAAGCTCTTTCTTAGGGTCCCCCTTTAGCAGCGCTTTTCAAAAAGCGTCGTCTAAGGTGTGATATTTTTTCTTTTTTTTTAATGACTCTTTAGCAGCGCTTTTTCAAAAAGCGTTGTCTTTGTATGCGCTGCTAAATGTCAATTCTGCCGTAGTGAATAATATTTCCTAGAAAGATCTATGACTCTATAAACCATATGAAAACCCTAGGGCCTACCTGTGTGGGGATTAGTTTTCAAAGGAAACCTAAAACCGTCTTTTGAGAACCGTTATATCAGGATGATTCCAATACCCACCCATAACATTGCATCAAAAACATGCATAACATGGCATTGCATTTTTTTTTTGCATATCAAAACAAAAACTAATGCATATGCATTCATCAATATACATGCATATTTTTCCAAAAAAAAAGCATTCTAAACTTTGTCAATAACCAGCAAGCTGATCGCTCGACACGCGCATAGAACGTGTAACATGTCTCGAAAACCTATGGATGAACTTCAGCGAGGTTAGGAACTATTGAGAGATAAGGTCAATTAGTTGAAAGTCAAATGGGTTATGTCATGGAAACCCTGCAAACTTTATTGAGAAGAGACGGAAACTCCACACCAATTGTTACAGCAGAAATGGATACCTCTCTACATCCACTTGATGTTACCACAGGTCAACAAAAAGCCCACACGATGACCACTCATTTTCCAGTTAATGTCCTTTCTCCCAGATGTCATCCTCAGTCCTCACCTTCAAGGGCCCCATATCAGCAGCCACTATTTATTCCTCCCCTAAGATCACTGAAATCGGAATCAGAGCGAGAATAATAGTCAAATAGGAGGAATAAAGTTCGCTTCAAATCGATTCATGTGTCATATAAAAAGCTCTACCAACAGTTAATTCAAAATTCATTGGTAACTCCTCGGTCTATCGGTGTTGCACCCCAAAATTTGCCCAACCTTGTTTATCACTTGGTTTATGTTTCACTACATTAGCATAACATAGTTCTAGCATTTGCATATCATTACATTAGTATTTATCAGGGGATCAAGTGTGATATATATCAAAAAAAGCCTAGCCAGAGGTCTTATGAAAGCTTGAGAAGCCATCAAGATCATTAGTCAGAGGGTTGAGTTCCAAAGAAGTTTGATTGCTTGTTGAAGTTCATCTCCTAACCTGGGGAGCATGTTGAAGGTCATCAGAGGTTTGTGAAGCCTGGATATTGATTATGGAATGTGTATAGAGCTCATGGAGTGCCTAGAGGGCCATGGTAGAGCTCAATAAAGTCTTTGTATCAAGTACAAGAGCCATAATGGAAGTGGATGCAACTAGGGTTTCATCTGTGTAATCCTAAGCCAAACTGAGCAAATTGAAGAGGGTCAAAGCCCATTTCTGAGTCTTTAAGATCATGAATTTATGTGTTAAAGCATTTGAGATATTGTTTCAAGTTCAATCAAGAAGAATCAAGAGTGGTTGGAGTTGCTAAGTCAGGGTTCCTAGGGTAAAATCCCCTATTTAGTGCCAAACTTCCAAGCCATGTAAGTCAAGATACAAGTCTCACATGACTTTTACCTCCACATGAATGTTGTAGAGGATGTTCATAGCTTTAATTTGAGTACTAGAAGTCATCCATTGGATTTATAGAACTCAAGTTACAAGCCAGACAAGTTACAGGTCCTCAGATGCATCTGAAATTTATCTGTGAAAATCACCTGACTTCTAAGTTGTTTTTGCCCTAGAAGGAAGTTTTATATGAACTTTTTTTTCCAACATGAAAGTTGCTCCAAATGGAGTCATTTGGTCAACTAAACCTCAAAGTTTCAATGGGCTAGTCCATGGTTGAAGATTGATGAAAGTCATTTTGGTGAAAACATGTGAAAATGCATAGTTTGGTATTTCTTCAAAATTTAATCAAACAAGTCCATATTTGTACTTATTTTGAGTGGAAACCTCATTTTAAGAACAATGGCACTTTTACATTTTTCATTTGAGGCATTTTTTATGACCTATTTCGAGATTTCTTACAATTCAAGTAACATAATAGATCTTGGGCTTGGGCTTAGAAACAAAGGACTATTGTGGGCCTTAAACCTTCCTTATGATGCAAGGAATATAAAAACCAAAGATCAAGGCATTTGAGCTTCTTCTTCCACCATTTTTCCATTTTTTCCCACAATTTTCTACATTTGAAAATTGATTTTTTAATTCCTTTTTCTCTCCACCTTTTTTACCCTTTCTCATTGCAAATACATTCAATATACTCCATATAATTTTTTTCATCAATTTTTGAGAGATAATTGATGCAAAACCATGGTTGTAGCAACATGAAAAAGTGAGCTCCAAGTGCAAAATTGATTTTCATTTCCTCACCAATTCAAACATTTTATTTGATCATAATACCTCTACCAAGGATTATTGAAGGTTTCTACATAATTTTCCAAGGAAATTCGTGCTCCATTGAAGCTCCATAATCCATTTTTCGGAGGTAATGGAAATTCAAGTTTTCTCCATAATTATGAGTCTTTTCCATGCCATTTTTATAGCATTGCATTCCCCTTGAGTAGTACATCGTTTCTGGTAAAGAAAGATCCATTTTTATGACAATTGTGTTCTTGAAAGTTTGAGATTCAAATACGGTTTTTGAGTTAGAGGCAATTTCGATGTAAAATAATGGCGTATTTGAATTCCTCTCGAAAAATCCCACAATTTTCATTTAAGAAGCATTCAATTTGGTTAAGTATGGAGAGAGTTACATGGTCATGAATATTTCCGGCCAACATTTCCAATTTCCGGCCGCCACCGCGCACAGCCCTGGCGTCTTGCTTTTTCCGATCGGTCAAGTGGAGAAGAAGGTGTAATCACCGTCGGATTCGTTCTAAGTCAAAGTTTCTTCCACACATCCAACGCATCTCCTTGCGCCACACACACAGCCCAGTCAGCTTCATTAATCCCAGTGGCGCGCCACCTCAGCCACCACGCCCCATGTACCCCTGTTCGAATCCCAGCCTGCACCTTTCTAATTTATTTCACTTATATTACTTGTTTCTCATACTTATATGCTTCCAATATTCATTTTATTTTCTTCTTCTTTACACGCTGACTTCAAATAATCATAAAAAATAGCATACTTAGTCTTTTTGATCCCCATTTTTTTCTACATTATCTTTAGTATGTTTAGAATTTTTAGAAATAATAATTGTGATTTTTCCATTTTTATTCATTTAATTAGATTTTTTTACATTTGGTGTGTCAAAAGAATAGTAATGCTTGTGCTATCATGTTGTGAATTTTCTTTGACCCATCAAAATTACATATTTTGGCCTAATATTTTGCAGGGATCTTATACACATATTGGGGTATTGTGATATATTTTTAGGGGAATTTTATTTTACCATTTTAATTGGTTTTGGATGCTTTCTTTAACATGCTCCATTTTAACCTTTCCTTTGGTATACATGACATGATTTCATCTTGTTTGACCATTTCCTTGTGGATATTTTTGTTATTCTTCTCACCCCTGGTTTGTGGCTAGATGTAGGGAATTGGATATTTTTATTTGAATTTTTTAGCACCTTTTGCTATTTTTCTCATATTTTTGTATTCAGACTTGTAATATGGACTTTCGAACGGACTTTGGTTTTCTTTCGGCTCCAACGGCCTCGAATTGTTTGTGTGGTGAACTCTAGGGTTCCTATTGCTTGTTATAGACATTATATAGGATGTGTAGATCATTGATTGGCTGGTTTTATCATACATAAATTGCCCATTAGGTTCCATATTCTCATGATAGTGCGTTATGATTCCAAATTGTGGTTTACGTATGTCATTCATAGGTTTTATTGCCTCGCATCTTTATAAATCGCTTGTGCCCAAGATTGTATGTTTAATAGGCCACATTCCATTCATTATGGGCTTGAGGTTGAGATGGTTCTTCCTCCCTCACTTGCATTCCATGTTTACCGTTATGAATCCGCATTTCCTGTATGCTGTTTATTTCATTTGTTTTTTGTTGCTTCCTTTGCCTTTCCCTTAGGATCTCCATTCCTTCTTGTTGAAGATGGAATGTGATAGACACTAGGCTTTAAAACCATGTATGACAACATTAGGGTAGTCTTCCCCTTTTCAAACTTTAACCATAGGACGAACAGTGCATGCTAACATTGAGGGATGTGTAGTTTCCCTTAGAGGTCCGTTTCTCTTCTTTTCTTCAAATCCCATTAACACACTTAATAAGGCTAGTGAATATTGTGTTGTGAGCCTTAAGAATGGGAAGTGATGGTTGGGGGACCACCTCTCAACTGTCTAGAGTGTTTAGTATACGTCCTTAGGACGATATGCGACGCATTCGATTCTGAGTTTGAGACTTCAATACAATGTACACTCCAAAACATTAATCAAAACACTTCTTCATAAAAGACATAAAAACAAACATTCAACTTCTTTTTGTCCTCTTGTACTTTAATCATGAAAAACCATTTTCGCAAAGAGATTTCGTTAAATCTCGGATTAAAAAACAACTGAACAAACATGTGTTCCTTCGTAGCCCGAACTACATTTGCTCTGATATTTCATGCCGTATGAAAGTACGTAGGCACGAGATGCGATATCTCGGCGAGCAACCTTCCCCCCCTTTCACCCGTAGTTAGGCGAACCTACGTTGACTCTGATTTCTCGTTCCAGACGGGAATACGTAGGCATAGAACTGCTGTGTTCTGCCGAGTCATTTTTCTTTTCTTTTCAAACCGACCTTTAGTTAGATAGATAAACACACCCTTTTTAGATAAACAACAAGCGTGGATCCCATCGAGTACGATGGACGTGAGGGGTGCTAATACCTTCCCCTTGCGTAACCGACTCCCGAATCCAGGTTTTGGTTACGATTACCATTCCTTTCCCGTTTTCGTGAGGTTTTCTCTGAGCGTTTCCTTTCTCTCCTTTGGGATAAACAACGCACGGTGGCGACTCTTCTGTCATTGCCGGCACCGATTTTTGCAGTAGCGACAATCGGCCATATGCCAGCATGATACTCTGCATGGTACAACGGGAATGCAACATGCGAGAACCATGAAGGGGAAATAGGACATGTCTTGGATACTTGCATGGTGCTGAAAGCTAAAGTATAACAATTAATCAACAACAAAAGCCTACTCTTCGAAGAGGAACATCCAAAGATAAAATTTGAATACCATACTGGAACAATGGGATACTTTATCAAATAATGCAAGAGTTTTAATATTAAAGTGTAAAAGTTGATCGACATAAGGTCACCAACCCTTAAGAAAGAAGGCTCAAATACATATGTCTTGACTCCTAAGCCATATGGTGAGGAAAACAAGGGGTATCTGAAACCCCTTAGTCTTGTACCATAAGGAGAAGGTTGAACATGTGGCTAATAATATATCATTGTTTCCTTGCGAGAATGCTAAGATAGTGCCATGGAACTACAATACCATAACCTACACAAATGGACGCAAAGAAGAAATGAGAGATAGATCTGAAAGGGTTGCATCCTGTAATAAGGATTAAGGAAAAGAAATTGGAGACCATCATCTTAATTTCAATGAGCATGCTGACCCTAACCTTTAGATGGTTAAAAATGGGCAACAAGTAATACCCAGAGTACCATGCCAACAACCACTACCTCCCAATCCTCAATACTAGCAACCATGGCGAAGACCTCAGAATCAGCAGGCTAAGTTTCTGCATTAGCTTCGACATCAGAATCAACAGGCTTGGAAACCAAACATTCAGCGCTGACCTAAAGGAAGCGAGGAGCATCAGAAAGGTCATCCTCTAAGATCTCCTTACTCTTGCACCATTAGCAGAACATGTTCTCAGAGGAATCAATATGTATTAACTTATTTATTTATATGTTATATTGTTTGTTATATTTATTTGAGTTTTGTTTGGATTTTTTTTAATTGGACCCTAAGCCCATTACTATGTGCACCTGTTATTTTTGCGCATTGAGTTTTCGATTCAATTTATACTAACATGTGTGTTGGATATTTAAATTTCCACTATTTTGTGCTATGTAATTTGTAAAAATGTAAATATAATTTTGTGTTGCTGTTGGTTGTTGTTCTATTTCATTGTGTTGTGTTGTGTGAATCGGGCATTGATCTGCAGATTAGACATTTTTATGTCGTTATGCCGACGAAATTTTGATACATTGATAGGATATTTTTAGTTGGAGTCTAGCATTCCAATAGAACCTTTGAACGTCAATTTCAAGGCACACATATCATTCTTGTTGAATATTCACTGTTTATCAAACAAATCTCTTAAACTTGGAATAAAGAATGATTTGTTGGAGTCTAGCATTCTAGTCAAACCCTAAATAATTAGTCCCGAGGCTCGCGTCTCGTTCTCATTAGATACTCACCATCTGTTTAAAAACACTCAAACAAATCAAACTTATTTTCTCGTCTCAGTGTGATCAACAAAGCCTTTTTCAAAAGAACATTGTTTAATCCTTTCTAATATGTATACAAACTAGCGCTAGTAGCAGAACAAGGTGTCAGAGGAATCAATTTGTATTAACTTATTTATTTATATGTTATATTGTTTGTTATATTTATTTGAGTTTTGTTTGGATTTTTTAAAATTGGACGCTAAGCCCAATACTATGTGCACCTTTTATTTTTGCGTATTGAGTTTTCGATTCAATTTATACTAACATGTGTGTTGGATATTTAAATTGCCACTATTTTGTTTCTATGTAATTTGTAAAAATGTAATTAGTTTTGTGTTGCTGCTGGTCGTTGTTCTATTTCATTGCGTTGTGTTGTGTGAATCTGACATTGATCTGCAGATTAGACATTTTTATGTCGTTATGCCGACGAAATTTTGATACATTGATAAGATATTTTTGCCGCATTATGATCTTTGTGTGTGACCTTTAGCTCATATTGTCATTATGCACAAACTGACATTGAGCACATTATAGTTAAAAAATTTCATTTTTCACCATTTTACTCATGACTTAACTATGCATTATTGATCATCTTGATAATTAAATGATAAGCGTAATCGAATAAACATTTTCAATAAACAAAACCCTTGGTCCAACTCTAGATAAACTTTTCGCAAACCTTAGTTCAATGCTAAGTGATCTTTTTTTCAACTTGATTGAATTGATTCGATGCAGATCAAACATTTTCTCAAATAGCGTAAAATTAAAAATCTATTCTTAAACAAACACAAAAGAAGATGAGCCTTGGAGTCTCGCATTCCCTTACACCTCGAGTGCTTGGTCCTG
This sequence comes from Lathyrus sativus, assembly GCA_963859935.3. Classification (NCBI taxonomy): domain Eukaryota; kingdom Viridiplantae; phylum Streptophyta; class Magnoliopsida; order Fabales; family Fabaceae; genus Lathyrus; species Lathyrus sativus. The sequence goes on along the minus strand of OZ012735.1, from coordinate 612,340,620 downwards.
AGGCACACGTTTTGGAAGAGACGATTGTTCATTCTTTCGTTTCTAAGACACTTAATATAGACTTGGACAAAAGAAGGGACAGTTGGAGTCTAGCATTCCAATAGAACCTTTGAACGTCAATTTCAAGGCACACATATCATTCTTGTTGAATATTCACTGTTCATCAAACAAATCTCATAAACTTGGAATAAAGAATGATTTATTGGAGTCTAGAATTCTAGTCAAACCCCAAATAATTAGTCCCGAGGCTCACGTCTCGTTCTCATTAGATACTCACCATTTGTTTAAAAACACTCAAACACGTCAAACTAATTTTTTCGTCTCAGTGCGATCAACAAAGCCTTTTTAAAAAGAACTTGTTTAATCCTTTCTAATGTGTATACAAACTAGCTCTTAAGTCTCACCCGTGAGTATGCAAGCCAACATTGAACTGTTATAATGAAATCTAAGCACTTGTTCATTAAAACAAACCAACTAATCAAACCTATCTTTTTCTCGCCTTGTGGGATCAAAACCTTTTCACAAACGAACATTGTTTAGTCCATTATCGTGACACAAACAAGAACTTAAGCCTCCTATGAGATAGCATACAACTAAATATTTAAACTACTAGAATGCGACCAAATAAGATCCATTCTACTTCAAAAAAAAACAAACGATAAATCTCCCATGCACGAGCATACAATGCGACCTAAACATTCGTTATCTAAAATCAACCAACCAACACTCATTTTCTACCAAGAAATATGTGGCTTTGAGTTGTGCATTGCGCCTGAAGATACATAGGAGTGAGATTCATGTCTCTTGAGGGAGTTTTACTTAAGTGTCTTAGTGAATCAAAGGCATATTTAGCTCTTTCAACCGTCCATAGTGGGGCATGTGGGGCACACCAGGTAGGCCATAAGATGAAATGGTTGTTGTTTCGACAAGGCATGTATTGGCCCACCATATTAAAAGACTGTATCGAATTCACTAAATGGTGCCAAAAGTGCCAAGTACACGCAGGTATATAACATGTTCCTGCGAGTGAATTACATTATATAGTTAAACCATGGCCCTTTAGGGGCTGGGCTTTGGATTTGGTTGGAGAAATTCGACCGGTGTCATCCAAAAATCAAAAGTACATTTTGGTAGGTATTGACTATTTTACAAAGTGGATCAAAGTTATACCTTTGTCAAATGTCGACCAAGAAGATGTAATTGAGTTCATCAAAAAACATATTATTTATAGATTTGGAATCCCATAAACCATTACAATAGATCAAGGATCAGTGTTTACGCCCTATTATGCTCAAGCTAATGGTCAGGTCGAAGAAGCAAACAAAATAGTGATAGGTCTAATCAAGAAACATGTGGGAAAGAAGCCTAGAAATTGGCACAAGACTTTGGATTAAATGCTTTGGGAATGTCGAACCTCTCCCAAAGATTCGACCAACGCAACTCCGTTTCGATTAACGTTTGGCCATGATGCAGTGTTGCCAGTGGAAATCTTCTTACAATCAACAAGGATCCAAAGACACCATGAGATTCCATCAGAATCCTATTGGAACATGATGTTGGACGAGTTGGTTGATTTTGATGAAGAAAATCTTAATGCCTTAGAATTGTTAAGAAGGCAGAAGAAAAGAGTAAAGAAATCATATTACAAGAAAGTTAAGGTTAAAATGTTTTTTCCATAAGAATTGGCTTGGAAAGTAATTTTGCATGTGGATCGAAAAGATAGAGCCCTAGGTAAGTGATCCCCTAAATGGGAAGGACCTTTTCAAGTCATACAAGTATTTTCTAATGGCGCATATGAGATTGAAGAATTAGATAAAGATAAAAGATTCTTGAAGGTAAATGGGAAATATTTGAAACAATATAAGCCTTCACTTCAAGAAATAAAGATAACCAAACAATAATCATGCGATAAAATAAAGCTAAAGTGGTAAATAAATATGCCAAAATAGCTTAATTCGTTATAGAAAGTGCCACAAAGTGCCACAATGCGACCTAAACATTCGTTATCTAAAATCAACCAACCAACACTCATTTCTACCAAGAAATATGTGGCTTTGAATTGTGCATCACACCTGAAGATACATAGGAGTAAGATTCATGTCTCGTAAAGAATTATAACAAAAACTTTAAAATTATCTTTTGTCTTGCCGAACTATGAATATTTGATTTCCTCATTGTACTTGAGGATATTTAGGAGCAATACTCACAATCTTGTCAAGCACCCTAATGAAAACATTTTTGCGACCCCTTTTATTTTCCTTTTACACTCTTATCACTCAAAGAAAACAATTGACATTAGCTAACATTTTATCACCATCTAACTAAAAAGTTCTCTTTGAGTACAATGGACGTGAGGGATGTTAATACATTTCCCTTGCATAATCGACTCCTGAATTCTAATTTGGTTGCGACAACCATTTTCTTTCTTGTTTAAAGGTTTTATCAATATTTTCCCTTTCCTTCATTGGAATAAATAAAGTTTGGTAGCAACTCTATTCGAATAAATTTTCTTCTGCAACTTCGTGAAGGATCGTATTTTTCGAGATGCAACAATAGGCTCGACATGATTTAATCAAGCTGTAGGTTTAAGCACCTTACCACATAAAGACTCCCTGGTTTTAATTCTGCCAAATTAACCTCACTTTATTCAAAATAATCACACTCAAATTCGGATACCTGATCAATTTTATCTACCTCGACATAGGCAACTTTTTATTTTTTATGATATTTACTTGAATTGTCCTTTTCAGCTTTCAGTCGTTCGACTTGTCAAACTTTATCTACTAGTTGGGCCATGTCCCTCAAGTATTGGGTATCCAACTTCTTCCTAATGGAATATTCCATACCTCCTGCAACTAGTTCAACTAACTCATGTTCAGGAACTTGAGTGAAACTGCATGACTTCATTATCCTAAACTTGTTGAGATAGTCATCTATTGACTCATCCATCTTTTGCCTCACATTAGCTAGTTCTTTCATGTTGATATTCGGGTGACCCATGTAAAGCTTCTCATGGAATGCCCATTCTAACTGACTCCAATTATGTATGCAGTGTGGGGGAATTATGGTGAACCATGTGAAGGAGTTCTTGGCCAAAGTGTCAAGGAAATATTTCATTTTCAAATTTTCATTATTGGCTAAGTCCAATGCCTTTAACAGATATCGAGCGACATGTTCAACAGTCGATTCACTAGTGTCTCCTACACATTTAGTAAACTTTGGGATTTTCAAACCTTTGGGCAATTTAGTTTGCAACACGTATTCAGACAGTGATGAAATGAAATTTGGCTTGTTGGCCAATATTTGTTCGAACACATTAGTTATATTATTCTGCCTTCCAAAAAAATCTTGTTGGGCATTTCTAACTATTTGGTCAGCATCCTGGTTTCTATGCACCAATACTACCTTAGAGCCATTTTGACATGCGTTTCCTTCAGCTACCCTAGGTATGGTTTGTTTGACAGGTACCACATGTTGTGGTATCTGGTTTTTAGGAACCAACTGAGTAGGCGTTTGAGGAGCACCAAAGAAATTAGTTATTCTACCTATTTAGTGTGCCAATTTATGGTAAATATGGTTGGCATTCTGAATCAGAGGATTGAACATATTGCCTATTTGATGTGTAAGAACATTAACCATTTTGTGATTACTCCCGTCCATTTATTTCCTCACAGAATGAAGAGAACTAGTGGTTAAGGATGACATACCTAGAGGAATATATCCTAACCATCCTTGTAGTTGTGCCATTCGACCATGATTTCTAATAGCAAATCCTTATGTTAAGTAAGGATTAATAGAGGATTAAATAGATATTACATTATCTGCATATGTGGATGCACTAATTTGTAGGCATGCCATCATCGTAGTTGATATGCCATAAAGGAGTTCCCTACCACTTAGGGGTAACATAAAGTTTAAGGGAAAAGAGGGCAGTGGGTCTTTTATCAAACTTTGTGTAGCACTATGAGTAGTGGCACACTTGTTACTTGTGGTAGGGAACCCACCACTTTTTGTTGTATTGTCAACACTGATATTTGGCTTATATCAGTAGGGTTTTCTCCAACGGTTTTTACAGTCTATGTATTTCCAACCGTCGAATCTATTGGATTTTCTTCTACATTGTAAGCATTCTTCCGATGAGGAAGAAATTTTTTGGAATTTGGACGAGTAATTTCTGGAAGAGTTTCACCACTTCTAAAATGCATAAACACTCGACAAATGAGGATATTTCATGTATGAAGAAGAAAATAAAACAATGTAAAACACACAACACTTTTCTGATAAAACAAGTTAAAATTTCTTGCACAAAAGGGTCATGTAACACCCCCTTTCTATACCCCCAAATAATCAAATAAATCATTTAGGCACGTATTAAAATTTTCATCAGAGTATAATTAAAAACACGATATAAAAGAGGTGTGTCACATTATACGTAAAATTAACACATACAACACCTGCTCATATAGATATATGCAACAACGGGGCATCTTACACCCACATCTCAATATTTAGAATAAAAGCGCAAACATATAAACATTGATTAATCATCAAACATGTATTCATATATACATCATCCATCAGGATTCATCATCACAAAGCATGTTTACATAAACATTCAATATCCAGATACACATACAATGTATCGCAAAAGAATCATATACAATCCTAACTACCCGGTGCTACATATCAGAGCCAACCGACCAAAAAGAATGAAGCCACGCTTCACAAAAGATCTCCAGCAAATCTAATCTGCAATGCCTCATAGAGTATCATAAAACAGCAGAAGGGTGAGAAATAATATCATAATACAAATGCATATATATATATATATATATATATATATATATATATATATATATATATATATATATATATATATATATATATATATATATATATATATATATATATATATATATATATATATATATATATATATATATATATATATATATATATATATATATATATATATATATATATATATATATATATATATATATATATATATATATATATATATATATATATATATATATATATATATATATATATATATATATATATATATATATATATATATATATATATATATATATATATAGCATACAACTCACTATCTCACATTCTCACCACATCATCATAATTCGCTCATATACATCGCAATGTATAAACATATAAACCATATCCATCATAATTCGCTCACATACATCGCAATGTATAAACATATAAACCATATTCATCATAATTCACTCACATACATCGCAATGTATGAACATATATATATATATATATATATATATATATATATATATATATATATATATATATATATATATATATATATATATATATATATATATATATATATATATATATATATATATATATATATATATATATATATATATATATATATATATATATATATATATATATATATATATATATATATATATATATATATATATATATATATATATATATATATATATATATATATATATATATATATATATATATATATATATATATATATATATATATATATATATATATAACACGAACCATATTTATCATGCATATATTTACAATTCTCATCATTCACTTAAACATAGACATTCATGTTTATTCACCGATGCATCATTATGCAGATGACAAATGCAACTCATAGAGACCGACGCACGACTCTATGAAGATGCAATGCGGTACCGACTCAATCATTCAGCAGATTCTCCTAGGAATCAATTCACTCACACCCTACACGGGCACACAATTACTCAGCAGATTCTCCTAGGAATCATATCGTTCATCAGATTCTCCGAGGAATCACATCACTCAGCAGATTCTCCGAGGAATCAAGTCACTCAGCAGATTCTCCGAGGAATCAAGTCATTCAACAGATTCTCCAAGGAATCAACAGCACAAGAATGTATATCATGATGTTTCATATGCAAAATGACCCCATACACTTCTTGAAATGCATACATATTCATAATGTTTTCATGCATTTTCATCTCATCTAATCTCATACAATCATTATACATCTCAATGTATATTCTATGATATATTCATCATTCATCACAATCATCATGCATTTTTAATCAATTTAAACAATGCATATATTTGCCAAACGGACACAATTCACAATCAATTCATAATCTAGGATTCACGCCATACGGCTACCCACAACATATCAATCAACAACACACAAGCTACTCCGTCAAAAAGAGGTCGATCGCAACCGAACCCCCAAACCAATACATAATGAATCAAAAGGAAAAATTGTGTTGTCATGCTTGCTGGCTTGCTCGCTCAGCGAGCTCCTAGCGCACACTCGCTACAAGTTCGCCTAGCGAACCTGCTCGCGAAGGATGCTTCTGAGCTACTGGAATTGCTCGCTACCTCCTCGCTGGGGCTTCGCCTAGCGAACCCCTCACTACCCCACTCGCTTAGCGAACACGCTAGCGAGCCCTAATTTTGGCTACTGGAATGGTTCGCTAACCACTCGCTTAGCAAACATGCTAGCGAGCGTCTGTGAACTCCAAAACCCTCTCATGTCCAAAATCATCAAATCATCATAAAGCCACCCGATTTAAAACCTACAATTTTTAGTAGTCTTAGCCCGACTATACTCGACTAAACTACACCATTTATTCCCGATTCTAACCGTTAAAACACCGGTTTATATCGATTAATTCAATTTTGATCTAAAATGGAAAATGAGTAAAAACTCTCCAACAATCCAAAACAATCCAACAAAAGCATACATAATCATACACATTGAGAAAATAATAAGATTTCACACCCTTACCTGATTAGACTTCTAGATGTTGATCTTGAGCTATCCAAGCTTTTCCTCTATTTTCTTCTCTTCTCTCTTCTTCCTCTTTCTTTCTCTTCTTTTTCTCTTCCTTCTATTTCTATATCTTTCAAAATATCTATTAATCCATTTTCTCACAAAATATCCAACTTAACATTAAATACTAAATGTCTAAAATACCCTCCAATCTATTTTCCCCGAAAACTCTCAAAATCGGTAAAATAACACAATATGCAACATAACATATTAACACATAAATTCCACAATTTAAAATAATAATCACCCAATTAAATCAAAAAACTCAACAAAATGGGAATAGTCGAAATCGGGGAGTTACAACTCTCCCCCACTTTAGAAATTTTCTTCCTCGAAAATATTACCTGATTCAAACAACTCCGGATACGACTCTCTCATCCCACTCTCTAGCTCCCAAGTCATATTGCCTTCTGAAGCGCCTCCCCACGCTACTCTCACAAGCGCAATATCCTTGCCTCTGAGCTTCTTAACTTCACGGTCCAAAATCCTAATTGGTAACACTTCAACCGTAAGGTTATCTCTTACCTCAACTTCATCCATAGGAATAACATGTGACGGATTCGGAACATACTTCCGAAGTTGCGAAACATGGAACACATAATGTAAATTCGAAATATTCAGAGGCAACGCCACACGGTAAGCCACAACACCAACTCGTGCAGTAATCTGATACAGACCAATAAAACGAGAAGTTAACTTCTTCGACTTCAAAGCACGACCCACACTCGTAACCGGTGTAACTCTCAAAAACACATGGTCGCCTTCTTGAAACTCAAGATATTTTCTTCTCTTGTCATGATAGCTCTTCTGTCTACTTTGAGAGGCTTTCATCTTTTCCCGAATAAACTTCACTTTCTCCATCGTTTGTTGTACCATCTCCGGTCCAACTACCGACTTCTCACCTCATGCCAACACAAAGGTGTTCGACATCTTCGACCATACAAAGCCTCAAATGGTGCCATACCAATACTTGAATGAAAATTGTTATTGTAGGTGAACTCAATCAACGCTAAATAACTATCCCAAGCACCACCTTGCTCTAGTACACAAGCACGCAATAAATCCTCCAACGATTGAATTGTCCTCTCGGTTTGACCATCCGTCTGCGGATGATAAGCCGAACTCAATCTTAACTTAGAACCCAAAGCCTTTTGCAAACTTTCCCATAATCTCGAAGTAAATCTAGGATCTCTATCCGATACAATACTCTTAGGAACTCCATGCAACTTCACAACCACACAAACATAAATATCGGCTAACATCTCCAAAGGATAACTAATATCAATCAGAATGAAGTGAGCAGATTTAGTAAGTCTATCCACGATCACCCAAATAACATTATGACCTCTTTGCGTATTTGGAAATCCCGTAACAAAATCCATTGATATACTATCCCATTTCCACTCTAGAATGTCCAACGGTTGCATCAATCCACTAGGCTTCTGATGTTCCACCTTAGACTTCTGACAAGTCAAGCATGAATACACAAATTGAGCTACATCCCTCTTCAATTCGGACCACCAAAAGATTTTCTTCAAATCTTGATACATCTTATTCGCTCCCGGATGAATACTTAAGTTACTCCGGTGTCCTTCTTCCAATATCATCTTTTTCAACTCCGCATCATCGGGAATACAAATACGACCACGAAATATCAAAACTCCAAAATCATCAACCTTGAAGTCCTCATTCTCCTTCATCATCATATCAACAAACTTCAAATCCAACTTTTGCTTTTCACATACGGTTGCGAGAAAATTATTTGTAACATGCAGCATACCAAGTTTCACACTCCTCGGCGTCATTTCACAAACCAAACTCAAGTCTCTAAAATTCTCCAAAAGTTCCCATTCTCTTATCATTAACGTGGACATATGTACCAACTTCCGACTCAAAGCATCGGCCACCACATTTGCCTTACCCAGATGGTAATTCAAACCAAAATCATAATCCTTCAAAAACTCTAACCATCTTCTTTGTCTCATGTTCAATTCTTTCTGATCAAATAAATACTTCAAACTCTTGTGATCACTAAAAACTTCAAATCTTGCACCATAAAGATAGTGCCTCCAAATTTTCAAAACAAAGACCAGGGTCGCTAACTCCAAATCATGCGTAGGATAATTCTTCTCATTCACTCTCAATTGTCTTGAAGCATAAGCCACAACTTTACCATCTTGCATCAAAACACCGCCTAATCATGATAAAGAAGCATCACAATAAACCACAAATGGTTCCGTCGGATTCGGCAAAATCAAAACCGGCGCCGTCGTCAACCTTCTTTTCAACTCAATGAAACTCTTTTCACAATCAATATCCCAAATAAAAGCCTTCCCTTTACAAGTCAACTGCATTAACGGAAGTGCCAACTTCGAAAATCCTTCGATAAACCTTCGATAATAACCCGCTAAGCCCAAAAAGCTTCGAATCTCCGTAACTGATCTCGGAGCCTCCCATTGCATTACCGCATCAATCTTGGACGGGTCAACACTAATACCACTACCAGAAATAACATGGCCCAGAAAACTCACTTTCGACAACCAAAATTCACATTTCGACAACTTAACATACAATTGCTTCTCTTTCAAAATTTGCAACACAATCCTCAAATTCTCTTCATGCTCCTCTTGAGACTTAGAGTAAATCAAAATGTAGTCGATGAACACAACCACAAAACGATCCAACTGATCATGAAAAATACGATTCATGTATTCCATAAACACACCTGGCGCATTAGAAACTCCGAATGGCATCACAGAAAATTCGTAATGACCATACCGTGTCCTAAAAGCCATCTTTTGAATATCCTCTTCTTTCACACGAATCTGGTGATAACCTGATCTCAAATCAATCTTACTAAAAACATGTGCACCAACTAATTGGTCCATCAAGTCATCAATCCTAGGAAGCGGATACTTGTTCTTAATCGTCACTTTATTCAACTTCCGATAATCAATACATAACTGCATACTTCCATCTTTCTTCTTCACCAACAATACCGGTGCACCCCAAGGAGAAACACTCAGCCTTATAAACCTCTTGTCCAACAAGTCATTTAATTGCTTCTTCAATTCTACCAACTCCGATGCCGACATACAATACGGTGCCATCGAAATTGGTCTAGTTCTCGGAACTAGATCAATAGAAAACTTAACTTCTCTTTCCGACGGTACATCTGTAATATCTTCCGGAAACACATCTGGAAAATCACACACTACTGGAAACACATCTAGATCAACCTTACTCTCTACCGACAAAGATGCAAACAGATCGAACAATTGAGCTCCGTCCACTAAAAGTTTCTTCAACTCTTTAGTGGATAGGTAACTCTCATCCTCGTCATCTTCCAAATAAGGAAACATCACCAACTTGTGATAACAATCTATACGAACTCTATTAAATTGCAACCAGTTCATACCCAAGATTACATTTAATCCCTCCTAAGGCAAACACACTAAATCCATAACGAAGTCCTTACCATACATGGTCAAAGGACAACTTATACACGCCAAAGATGTAGTTACCGACCCCGAAGCGGGAGTCTCAATAACCATATCACCACCACAAGAAGACATACACAAATCCAAATGCTTAGCGCACTCAAAAGAAATGAACGAATGAGTCGCTCCAGTATCAATAATAGCAACTAAAGGCGTATTATTAATATAGCATGTACCTTTAATCAAACGATCTGCACTAGTAGTGTCTGACCCTGCTAATGCAAATACCTTTCCGCCCGCTTGAGCTTGTTTCGGTTTAGTACACTTAGCACTAATGTGACCCACTTCTCCATAATTATAGCACTTCATTACATTCTTCCTGCAATCTGTAGCAGCATGCCCAAGGACTCCACAGTTAGAACATTTCACTTTGGGCTTCCCACACTCAAAAGACTTATGACCCATTTCGCCACACTTGTAGCACTTAATGGATCCAGAACTCCCTCCTCCAGACTTCTTATCAAAGTTTCCCCTATGCTTGCCCTTACCAACAGGTGTCACATAAGGTCCACTTCTAGCTTGTTGCTTTCATTTCCTCTCGTTCAAACTCTTGTAGTGAGTAGAACGAGCCTTGCTATCTTCCTCGAAGATTCTACAACATTCGGTCAAGTCCGAAAACCTTCTTATTCTCTGGTATCCCACCGCTTGCTTAATCTCAGGACGCAAGTCATTCTCATACTTAACACACATAGAGAACTCAGGCGTAACCACATCATAATGAGGATGAAACTTCACAAACTCCACAAACTTAGAAGTATAGTCTACCACAGACATATTGCCTTGCTTCAATTCAAGGAATTCCATCTCCTTCTTTCCCTTCACACTCTCAGGGTAATATTTCCTCAAAAACTCGGTACAAAATAAATCCCAAGTTATTTCTTCGTCATCAACTTCAAGAACTTGACGCATACCGATCCACCAATCTTCGGCTTCTTCCCTCAGCATGTGAGATCCAAGTCTCACCTTATTCCCTTCAGCACAACCCATAACTCGAAAGATTCTTTCAATCTCTTTCAACCAAATCTGAGCACCATCAGGATCGAATCTTCCCTTGAAGACCGGTGGTTGATTCTTTCTGAACTCATCCTTAGCATTCACATTCGGCGCACCCTGCACCGCTCTGGCCATTGCTTCCAACGCAGTAGCCATCGCATCGTCATTTCGACCAGCCATATTCTGATTATTCCCAAAAATAACAACAAGGTTAAACAACCGTTCAACCATCACAACAACAAGATAGACACAACTGACTCAACCAGGCTCTGATACCACTTAATGTAACACCCCTTTTCTATAACCCCAAATAATAAAATAAATCATTTAGGCATGTATTAAAAATTTCATTAGAGTATAATTAAAAACATGGTATAAAAGAGGTGCGTCACATTATACGTAAAATTAACACATACAACACCTGCTCATATAGAGATATGCAACAACGGGGCATCTTACACCCACATCTCAATATTTAGAATAAAAGCGGAAACATCTAAACATTGATTAATCATCAAACATGTATTCATATATACATTATCCATCAGGATTCATCATCACAAAGCATCTTTACATAAGCATTCAATATCCAGATACACATACAATGTATCGCAAAAGAATCATATACAATCCTAACTACCCGGTGCTATATATCAGAGCCAACCGACCAAAAAGAATGAAGTCACGCTTCACAAAAGACCTCCAGCAAATCTAATCTGCAATGCCTCATAGAGCATCATAAAACAGCAAAAGGGTGAGAAATATATATATATATATATATATATATATATATATATATATATATATATATATATATATATATATATATATATATATATATATATATATATATATATATATATATATATATATATATATATATATATATATATATATATATATATATATATATATATATATATATATATATATATATATATATATATATATATATATATATATATGTAGCATACAACTCACATATCTCACATTCTCACCACATCATCATAATCCGCTCATATACATCGCAATGTATAAACATATAAACCATATCCATCATAATTCGCTCACATACATCGCAATGTATAAACATATAAACCATATTCGTCATAATTCACTCACATACATCGCAATGTATGAACATATATATATATATATATATATATATATATATATATATATATATATATATATATATATATATATATATATATATATATATATATATATATATATATATATATATATATATATATATATATATATATATATATATATATATATATATATATATATATATATATATATATATATATATATATATATATATATAACACCAAGCTTATTTATCATGCATATATTCACAATTCTCTTCATTCACTTAAACATAGACATTCATGTTTATTCACCGATGCATCATTATGCAGATGACAAATGCAACTCATAGAGACCGACGCACGACTCTATCCAGATGCAATGCTATACCGACTCAATCATTCAGCAGATTCTCCTAGGAATCAATTCACTCACACCCTACACGGGCACACAATTACTCAGCAGATTCTCCTAGGAATCATATCGTTCATCAGATTCTCCGAGGAATCACATCACTCAGCAGATTCTCCGAGGAATTAAGTCACTCAGCAGATTCTCTGAGAAATCAAGTCATTCAACAGATTCTCCGAGGAATCAACAGTACAAGAATGTATATCATGATGCTTCATATGAAAAATGACCTCATACACTTCTTGAAATGCATACATATTCATAATATTTTCATGCATTTTCATCTCATCTAATCTCATACAATAATTATACATCTCAATGTATATTCTATGATATATTCATCATTCATCACAATCATCATGCATTTTTAATCAATTTAAACAATGCATATATTTGCCAAACGACCATAATCACAATCGATTCATAATCTAGGATTCACGCTATACGGCTACCCACAATATATCAATCAACAACACACAAGCTACTCCGCCAAAAAGAGGTCGATCACAACCGAACCCCCAAACCGAAACAGAATGAATCAAAAGGAAAATTTGTGTTGTCATGCTCGCTGGCTTGCTCGCTTAGGGAGCTCCTAGCAAACACTCGCTACCAGTTCGCCTAGCGAACCTGCTCGCGAAGGATGCTTCTGAGCTACTAGAATTGCTCGTTACCTCCTCGCTGGGGCTTCGCCTAGCGAACCCCTCGCTACCCCACTTGCTTAGCGAACATGCTAGCGAACCCTGATTTTGTCTACTGGAATGGTTCGTTACCCACTCACTTAGCGAACACGCTAGCGAACCTTCGCTACCTGCTCGCCTAGCGAACGTGCTAGCGAGCGTCTGCGAACTCCAAAACCCTCTCATGTCCAAAATCATCAAATCATCATAAAATCACCCGATTTAAAACCTACAAGTTTCAGTAATCTTAGCCCGACTATACTCGACTAAACTACGCCATTTATTCCCGATTCTAACCGTTAAAACACTGGTTTCTATCGATTAATTCAATTTCGACCCAAAATGGAAAATGAGTAAAAACTCTCCAACAATCCAAAACAATCCAACAAAAGCATACATAATCATACACATTGAGAAAATAATAAGATTTCACACCCTTACCTGATTAAATCGACTCCTAGATGTTGATCTTGAGCTATCTAAGCTTTTCCTTTATTTTCTCCTCTTCTCTCTTCTTCCTCTTTCTTTCTCTTCTTTTTATCTTCCTTCTATTTCTATATCTTTCAAAACATCTATTAATCCATTTTCTCACAAAATATCCAACTTAACATTAAATACTAAATGTCTAAAATACCCTCCAATCTATTTTCCCCGAAAACTCTCAAAATCGGTAAAATAGCACAATATGCAACATAACATATTAACACATAAATTCCACAATTTAAAATAATAATCACCCAATTAAATCAAAAGACTCAACAAAATGGGAATAATCGAAATCGGGGCGTTACAGGTCACACTAGGCATACCATTTTATTTCTTGGTATTTTTATTAAACAATCATGAGTTTGGTTCACTTAAAACATTAAGCTAGAAAAACTCTTAAAGATAATTTGTAAAGCAATAAAATAGACAAAAAGAATAATAAATTTCATAAAATAAATGCTTTGATTTAAAAGACTTAAATAAATTTAAAAGGCGGACGCATTCTCATACTTTTATCATAAATTGTTTCTCTTATAACTTGGATACTTTAGTTTTATAGAGAATGAGTGAAATTTGTGACCTTGATCTCATACAATTAGATCGACTTATATGCTAATATAATAGTAACAATCGAAAACTAATAGATCCCCAGGATCTGACACATATTCCACTACGTATGCTTCGAAACTCTAACTTGCTTTTACGTGTCTTCAATAACAAAACTGCTAAAAACCAACCATCATGCTAATAAATTCACTGATAACTACAATTGAACCTCTTAACTTCCTCTGTCGAGAGCCTTTGGTAGACTTTTATAGTGTTGTTGAGATACCTTCACATCACTTACTTTTTGGACTTAAGAATATCTTAAGTCCCCAACATCTGATGAACGTGTCAAACTCGACACATGTCGAAGAGGTGTTTTATGAAACTATTTTTGGGTTCTAGACATGTTTTGAAAAGAGAGTGATGCTAATCTTGTGGATCTTTTCCTGAAACTCCTCCTAAACATTCTTCGTAGGCATTAAAATACCCTGTGTCTCGACTCATATGATAGGTCAATCGAACCATCTTAGTCGACATAGACAGTATGTCGAAGCCTTTCATTGAGTCATTTGTACTTGGAATTTTCCAACGTGGTTATCACCATTCTTTATTGACTTCTTCAGTTAAAATTTTAAGGCTAAAAGCTTCAAAACTGCACTGAATTTCTTTTTTTTTTTGTTTGAAAAAACTAAGACTACATTTTTTTTATCTTGTCTCTAAGATTCTTCTTCAATTCGGAGGCTGATGAGCAAACTTTTGAAATCTTTCTAACCAAAGGGTTGTTTGGTCAATAATAACACCAATTTAAAATTGTTCATCTAATGGGCATACATTTAGTAATAATTTCATGAGCAGTCTTTTGAAGTTCATGATATTGATCCTCCATAAACCTTTCATCTAGTATATGATATTCATTTATCAACTAGCACCATACTTTTTGGCTCTAATCTCTTTGGTATCACACTTCTTTTTTAAAGCCTACTAAACTTATTTTTCAGTATCGTAGTTACAGTAATAATCATACATATCATTTAGAGTCCATTCATTATATAATTTTTACTAAGATAGTGATTATGTTTTCATAAGGCAATTTCTTTCCTTAATTGTAAATCTTTTTCTTTAATTTTCACAGAAGATTCACGAGAATTGATAGTTCATATAAATCCACGAATTTCTTAATGTTAGTTTGTTCCTTTGATCTTGAAGGAACAACAAGAATGTCACTGGTCAAAACATTAACAACCTTTTTTATGGTTAAAAAAAATAGATTTTTTTTCCCCAACGTTTGAAGTGACTTTCCTCAAGCTTGAATTATTAAACTATTGTTTTACGGTTTTGAAAGCATCTTAAAATTGTTGTTTTCGATTTTGAAAAGATATTATCAAAAAAAAAGTAGGATCGATTTGCAGACTAGATCGCTCTCTATAAGATGTTTCGCAAAACTACCTAAATGTGCAAAACATAGGATAAGCACGATGCCTCCATGGTAAAAACAACTCTCTTCAAAATCGATAGGATTTTTAGTCCATAGTGTATAATTGATATAAAAATATATTATATGAGTTACGGAGACCACTCAAATATGGTATCAATATCAAATGAAGGATTTGATTCATTCTTCCCACAATCGTGGAAGTGACCCTTAGAGGCTAGGTTTGCAAGGAAAAAAATATGGGCAATTATTGTTCTAAGGTGAAAAACATTGGTAGTAATTAATGTTGAGAAGAGAATAACATATTTAATAAAAATAAATAGTATTAATTAATTATTTTTTGATTTTGAATACCAAATAATAGTGCATCACCTAAGTTTAAACCCATCCAATTAAATGACATACGCGCTTGCATCCAATTAAATGACATACGCGCTTCCAATTAAATGACATACGCGCTTGTGATGGTTTATAGTGGTACATTCTCTCCCTTTTACAAAACTGTGCATCTCTTAGACACATTTAAGAGGTCATTCTCCACTATATAAGCATTATTAAAATGTGTTATTCTTCCTGATCGTACCTGATCAGAAGGGGATCGATGATCTGTCACGCATCGTTGATCTGGATGCTGCTCACCAAGGTGTTGAAGAGGAGGGGGTGTACCTGAAACACACTCCGATGTCAAAGTAAGTAACGGGCAGAGTGGAAGCAAGTACAGAGAGAAAGTAAGAAGATTAAGTTACATGACTCTCTAGTGAAGAGGGATAGTAAGTCCCCAACGCAGGGCCAACGGTTACCTAGCACTGGACTGGGTTATCAGGCCCAATGTTAGTAACTGCTAGGGCTGACGTGGCGTCGTAAAGACCAGCACGTGGTCTTTGCCCTAGTGTACCTGCTCCGCGCTATCCAAAAGGAGGAAGACCGAATCTCCAGAATGTGGGTAGTTACTTTATGACGTGTCCCCGCGTGAGGGACACGTGGAGGACGTGGGGGAAGGCTCGAGGGCTTCCCGGGTAGGCTGGGTTCTGCCCGACGAGGGAGAGAGATAGGAGGAACTGGTCGCCTGGGAGGTCTTCCCGACAGTTGAGAGCACGTGCTCAACGCAGGGGAAGCGTCGTGTCCGTCAAGACCTTGCTCGTCGCGTGGCCCTATTGGGTTTGTCTTAGCAGGGATTCTGGGCCTGGTTGAGTGTTGGATAAGCCTCGGCCCAGTCTAAAACACCTCCAAAATAGAATTTTAAGGATTTTTTTTTCAAACACACTTTCACACTCATGCATGTGTCTTACAAATTTCAGGTAAACTATTTCTTCAATGTCCAACATCCAATCGATCTCATTATATATTTGTTACAGTTTAAGTGTCATTAAATGAAATTCATATATGCTTTGTCAAGATAAAACTTTAACTAAATTGAAAATATTTTACTAAATTTTCAAAAATATGAAATTTTCGTGTGTATATGTGTGAGATAGTTGCCACATTTCACGTGAGTAACTCAACTACCACATAAGCCTGTTAAATGTCTATCAAAATTCAATCTGAAATGTACATGTGGATGAAAAAGGTGAAAGTAAAATCACAAATGAGATTAAATAAGGAGACAAAAACTAAAGTTTACATCAGGAAAGAAAGGGAAATAGCCTAAATAAGAGAAATCCATATCAAATACAAAAGAAAGAAAAGGGAAATAGCCTAAATATGCTTCCAAAGGCTCCTTGCAGCAGAAAAACAGAGAAACCAAACCCCTGATCAAGTTTACATCAGCTATGCAACTCCACTCAACTAAAGTTCCAACAAAGTAATATAGCAACAGCATGCCGAAAACAAACGAAAAGGCTAACAAATTAAGTAACTAAAACCTCCACCTCTAAGAAACACTGACACTGCATCCTTCTCTTTCATTGATTCATTTCACTCGACTTTTCTTCTTTCTGTTAAGATTGAAGTCTTCTTCAGTAGCTTCATTTTCGTCATCTCTACAAACAATGCCTCTCAGATCAGGTACATGATGTAGCTCCAGTTTTTCACCAACCAGTTCATCATATACTAGATAAACTGCAATCTTCTTCACAATGAAACCATCCTCAAAAACAAAGACAACCTCCACTTTGTTACCGGGTTCCATGCTCAATACTATCCTCCGCCCCTCCTCGTCTTCAAGGGAGGCTAATGTCTCTCTCTTATAAAGCTGAATGGTACTCTTTGTGTAATTTTTCACCAACACACTTTTAAGGTGCCCATCGGATGCTATGTCGTCTGGAGTGGAAGTATAGACAACGCACATCATTGTATTCAAGTTACGCTCTTCCACTTGAGGGACTTGAAAGGTTACAGAAGAGGTTTCAGAACCAAAAAAGGTTATCCAATTTGGATAGTTATCACCGGGGAGAAAACAACCATCGCTCTCATTGACATCCATGTTCTGTAAAAGTAAAGCTAAGTTAAAAATTTAATAGACAAGTATACTAATACCACCTTATCAATTTATTCAACAATTAAGGTATAATTTTCCTCACAGGGTAACTTATAATATTTAGATGTTATGTTTTTCCAAGTTACACATAAACATTTGCTTGGACTCATAAAACAGACTATTAGTCCAACCTAAAATAATAATAATAATGACAAATTGTATCAATCTCTAAAATATCGAAAAATGTAAGGGTTTAACAATGTCAATTTCTATAAACAAAGTGCATGCAAAAGGTGTCACAACTCTACATACCACCAAAAGCAAAACTCATGGGTCAGAAGTATTTGCTGTAAAATATTTTGTAATGTCAACAAATTACAGCTCATTAAGGCGTGGTTCCAATGATTTACTTTTAGTGTTCCCTTCCATCTCAACAAGTATTCAAATATGAAAGTTCTTGTTGTTCTTAACACTCGCACTTCTTATGCATCACTAAAGGTTTAACAGAATAATTTGCTTATAAAATAACTGACATTTCAGTTATGTGTTAAAAATCCCTCCTCACATGATGTGACTTTAACATATTTTTATAAATGAGGGTAATCTTCATCTTATGAATCGGTTTTGTATGACTAAGTTAAGTCAAACCACAACTCTATGATGGTATCAGAGCCATTTAAATTAAACAATATCACAAAAGAGAAAAAAAAAAAAGAGTAAAGACCATAATTCTTCAATAAACCGATACATATGTCATGTAAGTTGTCAATGACTGATATCATAAAAAGGGGGGGATAGAGAGAGATTGTCAAACCTGTAAAATTTTCTCTTTCAGAAAATTAGTGACTTGGCAATTCATTCCCATTTGAACTAAAAGAGACTTCAAGCAATGTATTGATCCTAAAACATGCACTTGACTACTGCTTGATAATTGTGATGTAGTTGCAGTTGATTCCAAATCCTTAGAAACTGTGACATATAAAGCATCCAAAATTATTTTAGCATGTAAAGCAAGTTGATCTTCAGATTTGAAATCCACCCAAAGACTTCGAAGCCTCGGAAGGTAGTTAGAAAAAGTTGATAGTTCTTGAGAACTATCAAGAGATGACATGATAGTAGATGTTTGAAATTGGGAGGGGAGACTATATGTTGGTGACACCCAAGACCAAATTATAGATGAAAACACATCACATGAAAATCTTTCATAGTTCCACAAAGAAATATATCCAATGCTTTTGGACCCTATCACTGAAAAGGGAACTTTGGTTGAAGATTCCATTTGTTCTACATCTTCCAACTTTTCAATCTTTAAACAACCCGAAAGAATGAGAGTTTTCAGAGATTTCAACTTATATATGCTTCTTGGGAGACTGCATAGGCTAATACAATCTTCCAAATTTATTAGAAGAATTTTCTTGAGATGTCCAATGCTAGGAGAAACCTCAGACAACAATGGACAATCTTTAAGTATTAGCTTTTCAAGATTAGGCATGTTTGAAAAGTCAGGACTTTGTGTGAGATGGTGAGAATGACTAAGATTGAGAATCTTCAGCTTCTCCATCATCTGCAAGGGCATAAATATTATTAATGAACTTAGGGAAGAGACTTCAAAAAGCAAATAGAAAGAATTAAAATATATCACTAACCATAAGAATGGAAAATAAAACATTTACAGAGTAATTTTTTAAATGCTTAATATCAATGAAAAATCTTTGAAACAAGGCAAATTTCTGCGTATAATATTGCATAAGTTATTAACCATTGTCTCAGAATTCTACTGAGCTCATAAATTTGAAATGTAAATTTAGAGTTTTTTTAATCAAATAGTAAAAAATCAACTATTTTTGCCCCCTTCTTTTCGCTATCATCCAACTATATTAATTGTTAAATGGTTAAAAAAGTTCCATTATCACAACCAGATTAAAAAATTAATTATTACCGTGAAAGGCTATGATTTATATATTTAAACTTCAACCAAAAATATGAGAAGTGATAAAATGAAGTGTGAAAAACTAAAATGAAAAACAATACCAGAGTCTTATTCCATTGAAGTTCCGCATTGCAGTTCTTTAACTCGATGGAAACCAAATTTTCTCGAAAGAAGTTTGTAGGTATGTGACTTAATCCATCCCATAACAGCCATCTCAGATTTCTTGAAACATGTTCAAAATCTCCATCAAGTTTTACCTCTGCAAGTTGAAGCAAGTAGAGCCTTTTCATTTTTTGAAATGCTTTGGTGCTAAAACATTTTGCATTTTCCCTAGACAACTTCAAAGCCAATCCCATAACACTTTTTTTCCCCTGTCAAATATTATGGACCAAAAATAAAAAACACAAAAATGTTTAAAAAAAATAAAGCAACAATGCATGTATAAAAACTTGCCATGAAAGAAAGCATTTGTTACTAGCTAGAAGTCACAAAACACAAAGATTCATAACCAAATTAATTTTTAATGATATCGTGATAATCAACAAAAACAAGATAGAAAAGATAAAAAAGTATATATAGTATATTAAGTTCTTACCGTTTGTCTTGATAAAATTTCTATGACATCCTTCGGAAACCACAACCTACTCTGCTTTTCAGGCACCCTTGGTGATTCCTCACGAATGATTTCTCTTCCCATATCCCGCAGCAAATCATGCATTCCAATCATGTTCTTGTCATCAATAGTCACAAGGCTACGGTCAACAAGAACCCGTATTCCAATTTCTGCAGAAAGTCCACAATCATTTAATACAAGTATCACATCATTTCGGTCCATCCCAATACAGAAACAAGCTATGTCAAGGAATATTTCTTTCACGTCATCATCATTTAAGTCATCATAACTTATTCTTAACTTCTTATGCACTTGACAATTAGGAATTCTTTTGAGTTTCTCCAACACAAATCCCCACTCTAATAGCTTCTTATTAAACAAATTAGATCCAAGGACTTCGAGAGCTAGTGGCAATCCCCCAGAATATTCAACTATATTTTTGGAAATGTTAGCAAAATCTTCTCGAGGAGTCACTTGCTTAAATGCATTCCAACAAAAAAGCTCAATTGATTCATTTTCGTTCATTATAGTCATTTTGTATAATTTGTCAACTCTCCCTCCAAGTAAGTTCATATCTCTGGTTGTGATGATTATTATACTCCCTGGACCAAACCATTGAGAACTTCCGCAGAAAGTATTCAATTGCTCTAACGTATTCACATCATCGAGTAGAATAAGTACTTTTTTTTTACTTAATTTACACTGTAATGTGTTCATTCCTGACTCAATATTTGGTATCTTCATTGTTGTTCCTTTGAAGATATCAAATAGAAGTTGCTCTTGTAAACCCACTAGTTCAGCACTTTTCTCATTGTGTTCCCTAATATTTGCAATGAAGCTCCTACCTTCAAATTGGCAGCCAATTTTATTGTAAATGGCTTTTGCAATAGTTGTTTTGCCAATTCCCCCCATGCCCCATATCCCAAGTAGTTGAACTTTCTTTGTTTGAAGATCGGGTTGAAGAAGTTGAATCACTTCTTGCACTCGAGATTCAACTCCCACAGGATTGTGGGCAACGAACAAGTCAGTCTTGTTTAGCAAATGTGAAACTTTGTTAACAATTCTTTTGATATCATCGCTTTCATTCCTACACACATAAAATGTACATATGTATACACGAAAGCATGTTTATATTATATATAAAAGTAGAGGGGAAGTTTGTGTAAGAAAATTATACCTGGAGTTTAGTATTACAAACCCTGCTATGTTAGCTGCCTCAAAAAGCGCAGCTCTCCAACTTATCACCAACTTCCATGCCTGAAAGAATTCCATCTCGTTCATAATTTTTTTCAAAAGACGTTGAAAGCCTTCTCCAAACTGGCCTCTCTGACGACGCACTTCAGAGGGATCTATATGGTAAAACACTGGCACAACTAGCTGTCCTAGGGTTCTGTGACACCCCATTATCTTTACCAACTCATCCATACACCATCGTGAATCGGCATAATTTATGGAGAAAACAATTATAGCAATCTGAGACTGTTGGATTGCTAGTGATAATGACGGTGAAATGTGATCTCCTCTTTGAAGGTCATGATCGTCAATAAAAACCTTAATTCCAGCATTCTGAAGAGCAGTATAGAGATGTGAAGTAAAGGTAGCACGAGTATCTTCTCCTCTAAAACTTAAGAACACATCATGGATCTTTGATACGGGATCAAGTTCAGGTTCCGGCTCATGCCACTCAAAAACTAGAACAGAAAAAGAGTCAATATGGCCTCAAACTAAATTCATGAAATGTGGAATAAAATAAAATAATCTATTCATCACCTTCATCCATAGTTGGCACGAATTTAGATCGGTTTGTTAATGAAGCGCTGTAGTAACAACGTCTCTGCCTATAATTTATTTCTAAAAATAAAAAAGAGAGAAAAGGAATCAACAAATGTATGGCTTCAAACTAAATTCATAAAATGTGGAATAAAATAAAATAATGTATTCATCACCTTCTTCCATAGTTGGCACGAATTTAGATGCGGATGAAGTTGGTGAAGGAATGCTGTGGTATACATATTCTTGCGGGTATAGGATCCTGCCATAATCTATTTCTATAAATAAAAAAGAGAGAAAAAAATCAACAAATGTATGGCTTCAAACTAAATTCATGCAACGTATAATTAAATAGAATAATCAACTCACCTTTTTTCATAGATGGAAATCCCAACTTTGATGAGGATGAAGAAGAACTTTCATTCTTCATTTTATTGAATCGGAAAATTGCAGAAAACAAAAAGCAGCGGGCAAAACCTTTCTAACAACGGGTTTAAAAGCCAAAGCAGCGGCGAATTTCAGAAAAAATAAAAAAGAAAAGATGGAAAGGAAAAGGAAAAGAAATTGTGTGAAGGTTAGTGTCTTGGGTCAAGATTCGCGACATGAATAATAATTTCCACTCGAACAGTGCATTACAGACAGCTAGTATTTTCTAAGAACTTACTTAGGGAGTTTGGAAGAAAAAGAAATGACCATCTTTTACATCTATACGTATTTTACACGGTTCATCCATAATATTATAAAATTAAATATATATTTTTTTAAAATATAAAAAATTAATTAATTTTATTTTTAAATTAAATGATACTAATATAAAATTATGTGATTAGCCAACTTCATTAACTAATATTTTACATATTATTAACCAATTTTATTTACTGTTAAAAATTATTTTTAATTCTGAGCATTTATTAACCCATTTCATCAATTCATTAATCAATTTTTTATATCTCAATAACCAATTTTGTTTCATAAGTTAAAAAACTATTCACGAATACTGTTCACGAGTCACTGTTCACGAGTCACTGTTCATGCATCATTCATGATATTGTTTATACTGTTGTAACATTGTTCCGCACTGTTCATGTATTGTTCACCGTATTCGTAAATAGTACATACGGTATAGTGTGTTTTTGGTGTCAACATAGCATTTCTGTTAAAAGGTGGACAACAATCCGACACCCTTCAAAATTGCTATATTCGAATTAAATATTAATGAAACGGTTGGTTTAATTCGGAGGTTGGGGTCAAAATTTTGAAAATTCGAATTTATATAGTTTCTCATGGTTGAAATCGGATGATAATATCTAATCCATCTTAATGCAATTCAAGAGGAACCGAAAATGTGAGTCCATTCTTTTACTTTTAATTTCAATAAGGTTTAACTTATCTTAATAAGTGATGTCAAATCCTATTAATACTTTATATTTGTAGATAGTACACCTGAATGACCAAAACACGTCATAAAATAGACACATATCTCAATGCAATTGAATATGTGGTGCAAAATCAATACTACATCTACAATAAAGTGATACACCATTATCATGCACTATTTCAACTCTTTTCAAGAAATAAATTTAAAACCTTTTATTTTCTCTCATTTCACCCCAATAAATCTTTTATCTTCACTCTCTTTCACTTATTCTCTCTTTCAAAACCACCATTGATGTTGTTGTTCTTCTCTATCAAAGTAAGGTTGTACAACACCGTCTCCATTCTCCATGTGTTTATGCCAACAACAAAAGATGATGTTTATGTCAACAATAAAAGATGCTAGATTTATTCAAAAGTTACCATCTTTACTTCAACGGACTAAGAGTCATTTTGGTTGTTTATGCGCATCATCACTCAAATATACTGACTCGCCATATCCGCTGCTTGAAACGGTCGAAGAATAACTACCTACAGTTTCATTCGGATTTACTATTTTTCATCTGAATTTGATCGTTTTTGACCCCTAGACATAGACAATTCTACCTTATTAAAATTTGTGACGCATTATCAAATTATGCTAAATTGGAATGAAAATGAGATATTAAAAAAATTGAAATTGAGATATTAAATAATCAGTTTTTGATATAAAAACCAAAGCTTTAAAATTTATTTGATCGAGAAGCAAAGATGGAATATCATAGGGTTTCTAGACGCAAGAAGATAAATGGAGCCCTGAGTACGGAGTTGTCTTTAGTTATAGTCGTTATTATCGTTGGCCGCACTCTCACATGATTCCTCATAGACATTAATCTTAGCAATAAAGGAAAGTCAATTGAGATGTTAAATAATTAGTTTTTGATATAAAAACCAAAGCTTTAGAATTTATTTGATCGAGAAGCAAAGACGGAACATCATAGGGTTTCTAGATCGTAAGAAGATAAATGGAGCCCTGAATGCGGAGTTGTCTTTAGTTATATTTGTTATTATCGTTGGTCGTACTCTCACATGATTCCTCGTAGACATTAATCTTGGTAGTAAAGGAAAGCCAATCGTAATCAACGCTGGCCTAAAGGAAGCGAGGAGCATCAGAAAGGTCATCCTCTAAGATCTCCTTACTGTAACGCCCGTTTTATTTCGATTGATTTAATTATGAATTGTTGTCGTGTCTCGTCGTGCCGTAGTCATATTCGAGTGTGTTGGATAAAGATTAGTCGAGAGTTTGGACTGTTAGTGCGAAACGGGAATGAAAGAGCAGAAATGAGATTTTGCTGATGTGACGCTCGTCACGAGCTTGTCACGGTCGTTACGACCGTCATGGATGTCACAGCCGTGATGTTCATCACGTTCGTCACACTAACAAAATGCGTAACGGCATAATGTGATCGTGTCCACGAAAGGCTGAGAAAATGGAACCAACTTATTCCGTATTTCCACTTACTCTCAATTCCGTTTTCATTTGTGGAAAAACATAAACCGAAGAGAAAAAGTAACGTGGTTGAGAGAAGTTGAGAACAGAGAATTATCCATCAGAGAAATTGGAAGATAGTTGCAGAAGAGTCACCGGAGAGCAGAACCGGAACCGGGAGTTAGAGTTGGCCTCAATTCTAAGGTAAGGGTGGGGTTCAATTCTATAACCGTGTGTATGATCGATTTCATGTAGGGAATCGAATCATAGGTATAGTTTCCATTAAATGATAAATATTAGGGACGAAGTTTGTCTGTGTCTGAGGAAAGTTTATCTGTCAGTAGTATTGCATGATATTGTATAGTTGAACCTATAATTAAATATGTGAGTAAAAGTAGTAATGTCGTTCTTGCGAAAACACTTTGAATCCTTAACTGTCGAAAGGATGTTGTTATTGTTCTCGTACATGAACAGGTGGAAAATGATGATTTCTTGAGTTGTATGAAATTGTGATGCTCTGTTATGGACAGGTCGGTTGTAGGCTAAAGGCCTTGTTGTATGGTTGTTATGGTTGTGTTCTAGTCCATAATAGATGCATTTCATGGCATATCATCTTGGTTGGCCTGTATTGGCGTTGGTTGTGCCTGTATTGGCGTTGGTTGTGCCTGTATTGGCGGCCTTTAATGGCAAATAAATTGGTTGTGGAGTATTGCTCCGAATTGGTACCACATGCATGTGCATAGTTGAGTCACATGATGTCGCATCGTTATGTTGGTTGTATATCATTGTTGTATGTATGAGATATGGATTTTCTTACAAATTATTGTCGATAATGTTTGTAAATTTGCAAAGATTATAATGCTGTGATGTGATTCAGACATGATTTCTATCATGTCTTATGTTATAATGTTGATATCTCACCCTTTACGTTGTATGTTACCTCCATTGGTGGTAACTTGCAGGTAACCTGGAATAAGGTGTCACATCGTGTAAGGTGTCGTCGGTCGCTCTGATATGTAGCACTCTTGGGGAGGGATGAACGATTAATTTTGTTATTTAATTGATTTTATTGTTGCTGAATTTTACTAAATACTTTTGTCAAGTTGGTTGCTTTGTCAAAACTAGTTGTTTCGGGAATTGATGCAAGATTATTACTTGCTGAATTTTTATGGAATTCCGATGTAAACCCTTTATTGTTTGTCTTGGTCATTATTGTTGTTCGGAAGTTTATTTAATGGAACGAATGAAATGATAGGTTGTCTTATAATTAAAATACTAAACAGGTTATTGTTGACGGTTCATCCGAATGGTGCTATGTATGTTATTGAATAATTTGATACTTGCATGTTATCTGTTAAGTTGAAAGTGTGACATCTCTGATGCACTCTGGTTTTTGTTGTTATCCGCTGCGTTAGCATTGGGGTGTTACATTAGTGGTATCAGAGCAGGTCGTTCCATTCGACCAAGTTATTGAGTCAGTCGTCGTGTCTAGTAATCGAGTGTCGTTGTTTGTAAGATCTAGCTGTAGTTTGCTGCAGTTTAAGTCGAAATGGCTGGAAGGAATGATGCTGCAATTGCTGCTGCTCTTCAAGCTATAGCTAATGCTATAGAAAATCAGTCGAATCCAGTTGGAGATGCTGGATCTCGCAGTTTGGCAACGTTTCAGCGGGAGAATCCGCTTACCTTTAAGGGTAAGCATGATCCTGATGGTGCACTGGACTGGTTGAAAGAAATGGAGCGAATCTTTCGTGTGATGGATTGCACTCCAGTGCAGAAGGTTCGTTATGGGACTCATATGCTAGAAGTCGAAGCTGATGACTGGTGGCTAGAGACTCGTCCGGTATTGAAAGCTACAGGTGAGGAAATCACTTGGGTTGTGTTCCGTAGGGAATTTCTGAAGAAGTATTATCCGGAAGATGTTCGTGGTAAGAAAGAGATTGATTTTCTCGAGCTGAAGCAAGGAGACAAATCCATTACTGAGTATGATGCGAAGTTCAAAAAGTTGGCTAAGTTTTATCTGCACTACAACGCAGAGACTGCTGAGTTCTCTAAATGTATCAAGTTTGAGAACGGGTTGAAGTCTGAGATCAAGAAAGCAGTTGGGTATCAGAAGATCCGTGTCTTTGATTCATTGGTTGAGAGCTGTAGAATTTATGAAGAAGATAGCAATGCTCATTACAAGCTGTTGAGTGAGAGGAGAGGCAAGTCACATCAAAATCGTGGTAAGCATTATGATCCTTCAGTTGGTAAAGGAAAACAGAGAGCAACTGACGGCAAGAAAACTAGTAGGGGAGATGCTCATGTTGGTATTGTTTGCTACAAGTGTGGGAAACCTGGTCACAAGAGTAATGTGTGTACTTCTGGATCAGTGAGATGTTACCGTTGCAGTGAGCTTGAACATGCTATTTCTGAGTGCAAGTGCAAGGGAATGGTTTATTTCAACTGCGGTGAAGAGGGATGTAACACCCCCTTTCTATACCCCCAAACAAACAATTAAAATCATATAAGCAATTAAGAAAAGTTTCATCAGAGTATAAATTAAAACATGGTATAAAAGAGGCGCATCACATTATCGTCGAAACGAAACATAAATAATACCTACTCATAAAGATATGTAACAAAAGGGGTAAATCTCAACTAAAAACAAAGCATAGCGCTTAAAACCCACATATCAATATTTAGAATAAAGCGGAAACATCTAAACATTGAAATCATGTCATTAACATAAGCATCATATACATCATTCAGATTAATTCAATTCATCAGTTGAGTTTACAAAACATTCCGCAGCAGATACATACACAAATGTATCACAAAAGAATCAAAACAATTCCTAACTACCCCGTGTTACATATCATAGCCATCTGACCAAAAGAAATGAAGACTCACTTCACAAAAGACCTCCAGCATCCTACTTTGCAATGCCTCATAGAGCATTATAAAACAGCAGAAGGGTGAGAAACATTATCATAACAAACAATGCATAAAATTATATATATCATGAAACACAATTATAACATACTCGCAATTCACATTTCTCACCACAACTCATTACAATACATCACAATGTACACGTACATAATCAATCACATTCACCAATTCATGCTTCACAATTCATAGCATTTCACTTAAACATTTACATTTATGTTCATTTCACCAAAACACCATATAAAGATAATAATGCAACTCATAGAGACCGACTCACGACTCTATGCAGATGCAAATGCGGTACTGACTCATTCAGCAGGTTCAATTGAAGAACCAAAATGAAACCATCGCTCGTTACCGAAGTAACTCCCCGTCGGGGCTACGATGTTCACCCATCACTCACACCCCACATGGGCACACGACGTTTCAGGATTGCTCACACCCCACACGGGCATACAATCTGGTTGCTCACACCCCACAAGGGCACACAACTGTTCTACAGATTCTCCATGGAATCAAAAATAAACCATCGCTCACACCCCACAAGGACACACGATCGTTTCTGCAGATCCTCCTAGGGATCAAAGTAACTAAACCATCACTCACACCTCACAAGGGCACACGAGGTTTCTGCAGATCCTACGTAGGATCAGACACACAAGAATGCAATCATGATGCTACACATGCAACACAACTCAATACACTCTTAGAATCCATACATGTTTACAAAACATATTCATGCATTCTTCATATTATACAAGTATATACAAATATACGCATTCACATTAATATCACCATGCATTCCCATTTAATCCAAACAAATGCACAAAATTGTCAAACGACCACATCACACAATCTAGGATTCACGCCATACGGCTACCCACAACACAATATAACTTGGCATGATCGATGCCTTGAACAAGGAAATAATCAAAGTTAAGTCGGAAATCCGACCTCGAATGGAAACATTAAAGAAAACACAACCTGTCACGTTCGCCACCCTGCTCGCTTAGCGAGCTCCTAGCGAGTATTCGCTACTTGTTCGCCTAGCGAACAAGCTCGTGAAGGAAAACAGAAGCCTCTGACTTCGTTCGCTACCTCGCTCGCTCAGCGAACCCCTAGAGAACCTTCGCTACCCCCATTCGCTACCAGCGAACACCACAACATGCATTATGTCCAAGTCTGGGACCGTTCGCTACCTATTCGCTACTGCTCGCTTAGCGAACGTTCGCGACCAGCTCGCCTAGCGAACAGCTAGCGAGTGTCTGCGAACCAGAAATTCCTTACTGTTCAGAATTTCCCAACCTCTCCAAAACCGACCGATTCTCGTCAAATCAGTTCCAATAGCCTTAGTCTATCATACCCTGACTATTCTACATCACTTACATCGGATTCTACCCGATAAAACATTCGTTCTACCGATTAAACTCATTATGCCCTAAAATGAAAAATGAGTAAAACTCTCCCCAATCCAAAACAAAACCAACAAGAACACACATAATCATACACATTGCAAGAATAATAAAGTTTCACACCCTTACCCGATCAATCGAAAGCTTAGAAGTTGATTCTTGATGATTCTAGGTTTTTCTCCTCTTCCTCCTCTTTTCTCTTCTCTTCCTTTCTTTCTCTTCTTTTTCTTTCTTTTTGGTTTCTATTCTCCCTATTCTTTTTCTTTTCCACTTATACTCTTTCTACTCTATTTCTCTCAAAATAACTACTAATCAAGGATTATCTAAAACACCCTCTAATTAATTCCCAAAACTCTCCAAATAATAAAATACCACAACATACACACATAACATATTATCATATAATTCCACAATAAAATAACAATTAACCAATAAATTAAAAGACTCAACAAAATAATGGAAAATTCAGAATCGGGGCGTTAAAAGGGACACCTATGAGATAAGTGTCAGAAGCCTAAGAAGGAACAGACTGGTGGAAGGGTGTTCGCTCTAATTGGGACTCAGACATCCAGCAATGACAGACTCATTGAAGGTACTTGCTTCATTAATAGTACTCCTTTAATTGCTATTATTGATACTGGTGCTTCTCATTGTTTTATTGCTGCTGATTATGTTGAATGTTTGGGTCTTATGTTATCCCACATGAATGGAGAGATGGTAGTTGAGACTCCAGCTAAGGGATCAGTGACTACGTCTCTTATATGTTTGAAATGTCGTCTTTCAATATTTGATAGAGATTTCCTTGTAGACTTAGTCTGTTTACCACTAAGTGGGATAGACGTAATTTTTGGTATGAACTGGCTAGAGCATAACTGCGTTCATATTAATTGCTTTGATAAGTCGGTGAGGTTTTCTAACCCTGAGGAAGAAGGAGCCCGTTTAATGACCACAAAACAGCTGAAGCAGACGTTGCTAAAAGATGCTCAGGTGTTTGTGTTAGTGGCGTCGTTATCCGTTGAGAATCGAGCGAGGATTGATGAGTTAGAAGTCGTCTGTGACTTTTCGGAAGTGTTTCCAGATGAAATTCTTGAAGTTCCTCCGGAATGAGAAGTGGAATTTTCTATTGATCTTGTACCTGGCACCAGACCTGTGTCTATGGCGCTGTACAGGATGTCTGCATCTGAATTGGCCGAGTTGAAGAAACAGTCGGAAGACTTACTCGAGAAGAAGTTCGTTAGACCGAGTGTATCGTTGTGGGGAGCTCCAGTATTATTAGTAAAGAAGAAGGATGGCAATATGAAGTTGTGTATTGATTACCGACAGCTGAATAAAGTGACGATTAAGAATAAATATCCGCTTCCAAGAATTGATGACTTGATGGACCAGTTGGTTGGTGCACGGGTGTTTAGTAAAATTGATTTGAGGTAAGGGTATCACCAGATTATGGTAAAAGATGATGATGTTCAGAAGACTGCATTCCAAACCAGATATGGACACTATGAGTTTACGATAATGCCTTTTGGTGTTACTAATGCGCCGGGAGTTTTTATGGAGTACATGAACTGTATCTTCCATGATTATTTAGATCGGTTTGTGGTAGTATTCATTGATGATATCCTAATTTACTCTAAGTTGAAGGAGGAGCATGTTGAGCACTTGAGATTAGTACTGCAAGTTTTGAAAGAAAGGAAGTTGTATGCGAAACTGTCGAAGTGTGACTTTTGGTTGGAAGAAGTTAGCTTTTTGGGTCATGTTATATCAGGTAGTGGAATTGTTGTAGATCCATCTAAGGTTGATGTTGTGTTGCACTGGGAAACTCCGAAGTCGGCAACTGAGATTAGAAGCTTTTTGGGACTTGTTGGTTATTACATAAGGTTTATTGAAGGCTTTCTAAGTTGGCTCTTCCGTTGACTAAGTTGACTTGTAAAGGGAAGACTTTTGTGTGGAATGCTCAATGCGAAGAGGGTTTTATAGAGTTGAAGAAGAGGTTGACGTCGGCTCCAGTGTTGACCTTGCCTAACACGAAGGAACCGTTTTTTATATACTGCGATGCTTCTAAGTTTGGTTTGGGAGGTATACTCATGCAGAGTAATAAAGTAGTGGCTTATGCTTCGAAACAGTTAAGAATCCATGAGAGGAATTATCCTACGCACGATTTAGAACTTGTTGCTGTTGTGTTAGTGCTGAAGATTTGGAGACATTATTTGTATGGTTCAAGATTCAAAGTGTTCAGTGACCATAAGAGTTTGAAGTACCTGCTTGATCAAAAAGAACTGAACATGAGACAACGAAGGTGGTTGGAGCTGTTAAAAGATTATGATTTTGGTTTAAACTACCATCCGAGAAAAGCTAATGTTGTAGCTGATGCCTTAAGTCGCAAGACTTTGCATATGTCGGCAATGATGGCTAAAGAGTTGGAATTGGTTGAGAAGCTCAGAGATCTGAGTTTAGTTTGCGAAGTGACATCGAAGAGTGTAAAGTTGGGCATGTTAAAGATCAATAATGACTTTCTGGACGACATCAGAGAAGCTCAGAAATTAGACGTGAAGCTGATAGATTTAATGCTTGGAGTAGGACATTCGGAAAGTAATGACTATCAGTTGGATGCGCAAAACATGTTGAAGTTTCGTGGTCGTATTTGTATTCCGGATGATGCAGATGTGAAGAAAGCGATTCTGGAAGAGGGTCACAGAAGTAAGTTGAGTATTCATCCAGGAGCGACTAAAATGTATCGTGATCTGAAGAATCTGTTTTGGTGGCCTGTTATGAAGCGTGATGTAGCACGATTTGTTTATGCATGTTTGACTTGTTAGAAGTCGAAAGTTGAGCATCAGAAACCTGCTAGGTGGATGCAACCGTTAGAAATTCCGGAGTGGAAGTGGGACATCATTTCGATGGATTTTGTAATGGGTTTGCCGAACACTTTGAGAGGATGTGATTCTATTTGGATGATTGTAGATAGGCTTACAAAGTCATCTCACTTTATTCCTATTAACATCACTTTTCCGGTATCGAAGTTGGCAGAGATTTATGTCAGAGTGGTTGTTAAGTTGCATGGTATTTCGTTGTGTATTGTGTCGGATAGAGATCCGAGGTTTACTTCTGAATTTTGGAAGAGTCTGCAAGAGGCATTAGGTTCCAAGTTGAGGTTGAGTTCAGCATACCATCCTCAAACAGATGGTCAGACTGAACGAACTATTCAGTCTTTAGAAGATTTGCTGAAAGCATGTGTTCTCGAGGAAGGTGGTTCGTGGGATACTTATCTTCTGTTGATAGAGTTTACTTATAATAACAGTTACCACTCTAGTATCGGAATGACACCGTTCGAAGCTTTGTATGGTCGAAGATGTAGGACTCCGTTGTGTTGGCATGAATTAGAAGAGAGTGTGGTGCTTGGACTGGAGATTGTTCGAGAGACGACGGATAAGGTGAAGTTAATTCGAGAAAAGATGAAAGCTTCACAGAGTAGGCAGAAAAGTTATCATGATAAGCGCAGAAAGGATTTAGAATTCGAAGCTGGAGATCATGTATTTTTGAGAGTCACGCCTGTGACTGGAGTTGGTAGAGCTTTGAGATCGAAGAAGCTTACCCCTTGTTTTATTGGTCCGTACCAGATATCGGGCAGAGTTGGAAAGGTTGCATATCGAGTGGCATTGCCGCCAAATTTGTCGAATCTGCACGATGTATTTCATGTGTCGCAGCTCCACAAGTACATTTTAGATCCGCCGCATGTCATTCCTATGGACAATGTGCAAGTACGCGTGAATCTTACTGTGGAGACGATGCCAGTGAGAATTGACGATCGGGAGGTGAAGACGTTAAGAGGAAAAGAAATTGCTTTGGTGAAAGTGCTCTGGTTGGGAGTCGCTGGCGAAAGCTTGACGTGGGAACTGGAAAGCAAGATGCGGGAGTCTTATCCAGAGTTGTTTGGTTGAGGTAATTTCGAGGACGAAATTTTTTTAAGTAGGGGAGAGTTGTAACGCCCGTTTTATTTTGATTGATTTAATTATGAATTATTGCCGTGTCTCGTCGTGCCGTCGTCGTATTTGAGTGTGTTGGGTAAAGATTAGTCAGGAGTTTGGACTGTTAGTGCGAAACGGGAATGAAAGAGCAGAAATGAGATTTTGCTGATGTGACGCTCGTCACGAGCTTGTCACGGTCGTTACGACCATCATGTCCCTTACGACCGTCATGGATGTCACGGTCGTGACGTTCATCACGTTCGTCACACTAACAAAATACGTAACGACAGAATGTGATCGTGTCCACGAAAGGCTGAGAAAATGGAACCAACTTATTCTGTATTTTCACTTACTCTCAATTCCGTTTTCATTTGGGGAAAAACATAAACCGAAGAGAAAAAGTAACATGGTTGAGAGAAGTTGAGAACAGAGAATTATCCATCAGAGAAATTGGAAGATAGTTGCAGAAGAGTCACCGGAGAGCAGAACCGGAACTGGGAGTTAGAGTTGGCCTCAATTCTAAGGTTAGGGTGGGGTTCAATTCTATAACCATGGGTATGATCGATTTCATGCGGGGAATCGAATCATAGGTATAGTTTCCATTAAATGATAAATATTAAGGACGAAGTTTGTCTGTGTCTGAGGAAAGTTTATCTGTCAGTAGTATTGCATGATATTGTGTAGTTGAACCTATAATTAAATATGTGAGTAAAAGTAGTAATGTCGTTCTTGCGAAAACACTTTGAATCCTTAATTGTCGAAAGGATGTTGTTATTGTTCTCGTACATGAACAGGTGGAAAATGATGATTTCTTGAGTTGTATGAAATTGTGATGCTCTGTTATGGACAGGTTAGTTGTAGGCTAAAGGCCTTGTTGTATGGTTGTTATGGTTGTGTTTTAGTCCATAATAGATGCATTTCATGGCATATCATCTTGGTTGGTCTGTATTGGCGTTGGTTGTGCCTGTATTAGCGTTGGTTGTACCTGTATTGGCGTTGGTTGTGCCTCTATTGGCGGCCTTTAATGGCAAATAAATTGGTTACGGAGTGTTGCTCCGAATTGGTACCACATGCATGTGCATAGTTGAGTCGCATGATGTCGCATCGTTATGTTGGTTGTATATCATTGTTGTATGTATGAGATATGGATTTTCTTACAAATTATTGTCGATAATGTTTGTAAATTTGCGAAGATTATAACAATGCGATGTGATTCAGACATGATTTCTATCATGCCTTATGTTATAATGTTGATATCTCACCCTTTACATTGTATGTTACCTCCGTTGGTGGTAACTTGCAGGTAACCTGGAATAAGGTGTCGCGTTGTGTAAGGTGTCGTCGGTCGCTCTGATACGTAGCACTCTTGGGGAGGGATGAACGATTAATTTTGTTATTTAATTGATTTTATTGTTGCTGAATTTTACTAAATACTTTTGTCAAGTTGGGGTCTTAGTCAAAACTAGTTGTTTCGGGAATTGATGCAAGATTATTACTTGCTGAATTTTTATGGAATTCCGATGTAAACCCTTTATTGTTCATCTTGGTCATTATTGTTGTTCGGAAGTTTATTTAATGGAATGAATGAAATGATAGGTTGTCTTATAATTAAAATACTAAACAGGTTATTGTTGACGGTTCATCCGAATGGTGCTATGTATGTTATTGAATAATTTGATACTTGCATGTTATCTGTTAAGTTGAAAGTGTGACATCTCTGATGCACTCTGGTTTTTGTTGTTATCCGCTGTGTTAGCATTGGGGTGTTACACTTACTCTTGCACCAGTAGCAGAAAAAAGTCCCAGAGGAATCAATATCTATTAACTTATTTATTTATGTTATATTGTTTGTTATATTTATTTGAGTTTTGTTTGGATTTTTTTTTAAATTGGACCCTAAGCCCATTACTATGTGCACCTGTTATTTTTGCGTATTAAATTTTCGATTCAATTTATACTAACATGTGTGTTGGATATTTAAATTGCCACTATTTTGTTTCTATGTAATTTGTAAAAATGTAAATATAATTTTGTGTTGATGATGGTCGTTGTTCTATTTCATTGTGTTGTGTTGTGTGAATCGGTCATTGATTCGCAGATTAGACATTTTTATGTCGTTATGCCGAAGAAATTTTGGTACATTGATAGGATATTTTTGTCGCATTATGATCTTTGGGTATGACCTTTCTCTCATGTTGTCATTATGCACAAACTGACTTTGAGCACATTATAGTTAAATTTGCATTTTTCACCATTTTACTCATATTTAACTATCACTATGCCAAAAAAGACCTTTAGCAACACTTTTTTTAGCCTTTAGCAGCGTTGCCAAAAGTGGCGCTGCTAAAGGTAAAGACAACGCTTTTCCATAATAATTGTAATTCACATAAACCTGCTTATATATAATTCAACGCAAGCCGATTCTCAGAACAACTTCACAAATACAGTCAATTTACATATAATTACAAAACCGCTAACTTTACAAATACATTCACTACACATATAGCGGCAAAACTACATACGACTTCCAGAAATATAATTATCCCGCATCAATATATACCTTATACAATTCTCAAGTCAAGAATGTATTGACACCATTCCTCTTTAATTTCTTCCAATCCTGCTTTCGAGTAAGTACCACACTTGAATTCATCAAAGTACTATATAATATAACAGAACATGCACGATTTAGTTTTAAAACTAATTACTCAGATGAAATATTGGTTAATTATTAAAATAAATCATATAACTTATAAATTGATCCATACCATGATTGGAATCTCTATTTGACCCGAATGAATAATTTCTTTCATAAACCCCAATACAAAATATCTGCAATCAATCCTATTGCGCTGACGAGGACACTGTAAATGGAAAAAACAAACGGACATTTATCAGGATATATAGTTTAACTAGTTTTTATCAAGTAGAATCACTATAACAGTCAAAATTGTGAAAATATACTTGCACTCTGATCCAGCTAATGTTGTTAGTCTTCCTTTTTGGCATTGTTGCTTCTCTTTGTGATCGGAATATTTGTATAGCTCTAACATAATATAAACGAATATTTAGAACAATCTCACATAATAAATAAAGATAATTATTCAGAACAATATATCTCATCACTTACGTATCAACCATATTCTTCAAATCAAGATATTTTGTTTGATCACCATCCAATGAATCTAGATAATACACTATTTCTTTCATCGGATTAATCGCAACCAACAACCAGTGTCCAATGTAAAATAAGACAAAAGTTTAGACGGAAATG
This sequence comes from Lathyrus sativus, assembly GCA_963859935.3. Taxonomy (NCBI): domain Eukaryota; kingdom Viridiplantae; phylum Streptophyta; class Magnoliopsida; order Fabales; family Fabaceae; genus Lathyrus; species Lathyrus sativus. The sequence continues at coordinate 612,303,474 of OZ012735.1, read as the reverse complement.
TTATATAGAATGGAAAAAAACGAATAATTATAATAAATGAATTTAGAACGAAATCTAACTCATGGCCAACATTATATGGAAAAAAGTACAACTTCTCTGTATCTGCGACTATAAATGCTTGGACTAAGTAATCTCTGACTACATCTGAAGTGTGATTGATTGACCGTGAGTTGATACAACTAGCAAATAAGAATGCGAATCTTGAAGTCAAATCATGCGGGACCAACATCTTGTCATACAAAAACCTTAAATAAAAATATAATCAACATTAGAATATTCATTTAAATCAATTATTTAATTAAAATTGATCGGAGTACCTGATGTAGGAATCCATAACACCAATGCCCAATTCAGAATGTTGGAAAATCTGGTCCAAATCCTCCTTAGCAATTGTTTCAACATATTCATAACCGAAAATACCTTCAGCCATAGGTATTTGACAGATGTCACCCTCAGCCACATCTGTTGTTCCTACATATGTTTGAAGGCACAATCTAAATCGAGGAACAAATGCTTTTTTTGGCTCGGCCTTTTTTTGTTAGGCACCTTGCTAGATTCAGGCATCTTACCCTTGCTGACTTGTTGCAACTGTTGATCATGAACCTAAAAGTCATATAAGTTCAGTAATTAATGTATAATAAGATAATCATGTAACTGTAGTAGTACTTGTTTTTTTGATGCATCTGAATCAGTTTCCCACACAATAATTCCCTTATCTTTTGATTTGGATTTCGTAGGAGTCTAAGATCATCATGTAACTAAGTAAATGTAAATGTAAGAATAACTTTCATGTATGGGTCGTAAAACATTTGAATACTACAAGGTTCATAATGGTGTTTAACCTATCTCATCATCTATGAAAAAGAGATTTGACGGTTCTATTGCGTCTCCCACCACTGTTGCGTCTGAAACATCATCTGGTATATGAAAAAATGCACCCCCTTTAACGCAATATCAACTGATGCTTTCAAAAATCTAGTAGGAAGTGGTTTATGGTGAAGTAAGTCTTCCAAAGTGTTATGCATTTTTTCCTTGTCAACCATGCGATAAGTCGGTGATGAAAAATATAGCCGACAAGATGAAATGCCCTAAACAAATAATGAATATGATTAATGTGTCAATTAAGAAAATTGTGCTAAATTAGTTTCAATGTAATATATACAATTACCTCTGGAAGCTTCTGCGGACAATTGATACTATCTTTGTCACTATTATCTTTACACTCTGGACCGCGCCTTTCTGACATGTATCTCTTTTTGTCCTTTTGTAATTCACGAATCCGAGCTTTCAATTCCTCAAACGTCTTCATCACTTGTTTATTGTTAGGATTTTTATTCTTTGGATGGTTATACAATTTTGTTGGAGTGGCACCAAATCCCTTACCCCTCACACGCCCATAATACTTAGGAATATTTAACACTCGATTCAATACGCTCCTGCATTCATCGTCCTCAGCTGTAGTTATAGTCTGGGATAGAGTCTCCTGAAATATAGATAAAAGCATATATAAATATATTATACACTTTTGAGTTTATGACATAACTAATATTTTACTTATACATTGTTCGAATACTTGTTGAACTTCTTCCTGACGACTCCATCTCTTCTCACATTGGCAGCCTTCCACAAAACATGGTCCGGAAGAGATGTTGCATCACTTTTCTCCTCTTCTAACTACACATTAAGACAGATAATAAAACATTCATATCCCATTATATATACTTACTATTTTTTGTAACTATATCATATTAAAGCATTTATATATACTTACTATTTTTTGTTGTAAGCGTGCATATCTCAAACGCCCTTTTTTGTATGGATACGCGGGTTTTTATGCCCGTTGCCGATTTACGTCACTCAAAACCTGGAAAAAAAAGTTTAAGTTATATCAGAACTCTTGTGGAAGAAGCATATATATTATACATTGTTCATGATAAGTTATAGTTACATGGAATTCTTTGGTTCTTCGCTTGGCAATAAATGTTTCCCATTCTTCATCTGAAATCAGATCAGCATACTTCTTTGGACGCTCTGATTCGAAAAAGTTTCCATCAAAATCTTTAAGAAACTTGTTCGTTAAAAACGTTCTAAATCCTCTTAGTCATTTTCTGGCCAATTGAAGACAATATTTTCTCCCGCAATCATCAATATTAAAAGATCTCTGCAAACAAATAAACATATGTATATTAGTATAATTAATTTAAAGACATAACCGTCGAAATAATTAAAAAATATCAAATATCATACCTGTATCTTGCTCCAAATTTTGTCTTTAGCCGGTTGTAACGAAGGAATTCTCCAATTATCGCAAGTAATTGGAATTTGCGAATGAACAAGTGCTCCAATGTAACTTGTCAGCATCGCACTGTTAGGCTCAATTGATTGATCTGTTTCATTCCAATTCACGTCATACTTTATACCTTTATCTCTTGCACATATGCTTTTTTTCATAATCGTTATTCCTCTTGTAATATCGCCTTCCACGTCTTGTGTTGTTTCGTTTCCATCATGTGATTTTTCCTCGTTGGTGGCCATAATACATGTAATTCAGAAAAACCAAATTATGAAATAAATGACAAATATATATGAAAATAAAAACATATAAACAAGAAATATATAAATAAGAAAAACATATATATACTTTTATTGAATGACATAATATGTAGTTTTATTGAATGAGATGATATGTAATTTTATTGAATGAGACAATATGTAATTTTACAAGTACCTTTGTCACTAACATCTCTTTCTTTTCTTCGTTGGAACGTGGTTTACTTGTCTCTTAACAACACGGACGGATGGATTGATCCAAATTCCCTCGTTATGATCATTTCTAATATATGATTCATCTGCTCTAATATGCTTATCTTGATCATATATAATATAAGATTCCTTCTCACCATCAACATCACCCTGATCTCCAATGTTATCATCGATTACTTTGTTGGAAAAAAGAATTATAGACCATTTGGTACTTGTCGGATCAGTGACATAGAACACTTGTTTAGCTTGCGTGGCTAGAATAAAAGGCTCATCTTTGTACCCCACCTTATTAAGATCCACTTGCAAAAATCCTGACTTATCCATTCGTATGCCACTATTATTTTCAACCCACTTGCATCCAAAGATAGGAATCTGAAACTTCTCATAATCAAACACCCAAATGCGCTCGATAACCCCAAAATACGACAGATTTTCATATTTGGGGTTTAAGTCCTTCACACTTGAAATGTGAATTGCTTCGGCAAGCACGGTGACACCATTATTTTGCATTGTACTTTTATCATCTTGTTCTTTGGTATAAAATATGTATCCATTAATTGCGTATGCGCTATAAGAAAACACATGCAAACTTGGACCATATGCTAAACATTTCAACCTTTATGTTAATGAAGCGGGATCAAAATAAAAATGTGAAAATATGTGATCCTTGAACCATGTTATAAAACTTAGATTGTGCTCACGTACTATCCAATTTTCATTTTTATTCAGATTTAAACCTCGGAGAACGTCCTTGTGCATTTCAACATACGACTCAACCTCAATGTCATTGTGCAGAACATACAAATGCCCTTTCTCCCGTTCATCCCTTGAAACTGTCACAACTTTATTTCCAATTAATTATTTTCCTACTATTTTTTCAACAACATGATATTTTGGGAGGCCAATGGATTGAACTTTGGACAAATATTCAGTACAAAACTCAATCGCTTCTTCAACAATGTATCGTTCAACAATACAATCCTCTGGTCGACTTCGGTTTTTCACATACCCTTTTAATATTTTCATATAACGTTCAATAGGGTACATCCATCTCATATAAGTTGGTCCATCAATTGTGTCTCTTTCACAAGATGAACAACTAGATGTACCATTATATTAAAAAAGGATGGAGGAAAATACATTTCAAGCTCACACAAAGTAATAACTATTTCTTTTTGCAATGTTGGTAAGATCGCAGGATCGATCACCTTACTACAAATTGACTTGAAGAAAAAATACAATTTAGTTATTGCGCTTCTCACTTTTTTTTTGGAAAAATAGAACGTATACCTATTGGTAGAAAGTGTTCCATTATAACATGACAATCATGTGTCTTTAAACTCTTTAACTTGAGGCCTTTCCTAGAAACAAGTCTTCTAATATCTGAAGAGTATCCTTCTGGAACTTTAACTTCACTTAGAAACTTACACAATATCTTTTTCTCCTTTCTAGATAAAGTATAAGCAGAAGGTGGTAGATATGTTCGATTTCCTTTCTTCAAGGGTCCTAATTCATTTCTTATTCCCATCGCTACCAAGTCCTTTCTTGCTTTAAGGCCATCCTTAGACTTTCCTTGTATATTGAGTAACGTACCAATAATACTTTCAAATACATTTTTTTCAATATGCATAACATTAAGAAAATGTCTTACATACAACAACTTCCAGTACGACAACTGATCGGTGGATTTCAGTTGTGTTTACAAACGCTGTTTGTGGTTAATTTCGCAATGTTTTTATCTATTTTTCGAAGCTTTAGTTGTTATTATCTGCATTACTCGTAGTTGTGTGTCTTCGAGTCTTATTTTTAAGTTTATGTTGCTTTTGCCGCTGGTGCGTTTGATTTGGTTTCTTTTAGTGTGTTTTTGGCAGGAATGGATAGCACGACAATCGCACCGCATTCGGAGGCAAAGAAAAGTCGAAAAAGGGAACTCAGAGCTGCAACACGGGTACCCATGTTGCACAACACGGCCCGTGTCATGAAGGACACGGTTGGCAGACACGGGTGGACCAAAGCAGAAGAAAAAAGAAGACTCAAACTTGCAACACGGGTTCCCGTGTCATGCAACACGGCCCGTGTTGCAGCCCTTGGAGAGGAACACGCCCTGAAGAAGTCAGCAGCCTGACACGGCCACCCGTGTTGCACAACATGGCCCGTGTCAGGGCCACTGAAAGTGAAATTTCTCTGTTTTCTGATTTTTTGCTGTCAGACCTATTTTGAAGGGCATTTGAGACATTTCGCGATGTAATTTGAATTTAGATATAAGAGGCACATTTTAGAAAGTAGGGGACATTTTTGGAACTGATATTAGGATTGACAACTGAGAGGAGAGTTCGGCTGGAAACAGAGGATCGATCAAAAGTGGAAGCGATTGATGATCCAAGGATTTCAACTTGCATTGTAATGATCTTCTCCTTTTTAATTCTAATTACTTTTATGTTGACCAAGAACATGAGCAGCTAAACCCCAAGTTGTTAGGGGGTGGTCCTAAGTGCGATGTAATGACTTTTGTTTAATTATTCTATGAGAACTATGTTTTTACCTTGATATATTTTATTTTGCATTATTCTTAATCGTATCCATATTGGAAAGTAGAATTCGAGTCGTGCTTAGGCTTTAGTCTGGAAAGTCAGCCTAACACTTTTGCAAAATAGTATCACGGTCGATATTGCTTAGGAATGAGGATATCCCGTATCACGTATTTTATGGTCGGAACTATTGCTTGATGCTTTTCAGGGACACTGAGGAATTAGTGTACAGAAAAATCATCAAAGGGTTTTCATTAAGGAATTAAGGCAACTAAAGTGGCCAACTGATAATTAAGGTTAATAACTAGTATAGTAGAATAATCATACAGGGTCTTTACTCGCATCGTCTCCACTCCCCTAACACCGTTCTTAGATTGATTCATTAAATCCGTATTTACTTGTTATATTACTCTGCTACCAAACAAACCACTAGACCTTTTGTTCAATTGAATCCTAAAAATTCCGTTAATTACTACGCAGTCCTCGAGATCGATACTTGGGACTTTTCCCTTATTACTACAATTGGTAAAAATAGTACACTTGCTATTTTCCCGATCAAGTTTTTGGCGCCGTTGCCGGGGACTGCCAAATTAACATTGTTTTTAGAATCCAAAAGAAATTTTGTTGCTCTGCGACTAAAATTTTATCATTTACTGCATAACTTTTATCCGCTTGTATTATCTAACGCTTGTCTAATTGTGTATGCGAGGTCAGGCCTCAGCTAAATATTCTTTTGATACAGAACCAGAACGAGCATTACACGAAAGACGGAGATTAGCTAAAGTTAAAAGACTGGAAGAAATAGAGGAAATTATATCCGTGCAGAGCGACTCCGAAGAGAGAGAGAGAGAGACAACACCTGAGACTGTTCAAATGGCTGGAAATCCACCTCAGCCTGAAAGACTGCTAGGAGACTATAGAGGGGCCAATGCTCAACCGAACCGGATGACCATTGTGAATCAACCGGTGAATGTTGCGCATTTTCAGTTACACCCTTTCACCATCCGTCAGTTGGAGAGCAAGCCGTTCGCCGGAAGAATCAACGAAGATGCAAATAAACATCTTCAGAGATTCCTTACAACCACCACCTCGCTGAAGATAGAAGGACATTCCGAAGAGGCAAGAGATTAGTTATGTTCCCGTTCACACTCACTGATGATGCGGAAGAATGGTTTTACTCGCTTCCCGCTGGGAGTATCACAACATGGCAAGAGATGGAAACTGCGTTCCTGAATGAGTATTTCCCTGCCTCAGTGTTCATCCGAAAAAGATATGACATTGTCAACTTAAAGCAAAAAGAAGGAGAATCTTTAGGGGATGCATATAAGCGATTTAAGAGGTGTCTTACAGCATGTCCTACTCATAACATGGACGCCACTGAGCAGATGCAAAACTTTGTGAATGGATTACGACTCAAAACGAAACAGCTCATAGATACTGCTGCCGGTGGCTCAACCAACTTCTCAACGGCCACAGGTATCAGAAGGATCATAGAAGCAATCGCCGCTAACGAGCACCTTGAGTTGTATGATCGCACGGTTAACCAACCGGAAGGTAAGATTGATCTGAAGCTGGCAGACCAGGTTGTTAAAATGGAGGATCAGATCACCGCTGAGGTAGAGAGAAGGTTAAAGAAAATGAATGTGGAAACTCAGGTAGTGGCACAGGTTGAGCCAGTTCAAGCAGCACCTTGTGAAATATGCGGTGGACCACACTTTACAATGCATTGTGTAGCAACTCAAGAGCAAGTGGAACAGATTAATATGCTGAGGCAGAACAATCCTTACGCCAACACATATAATCCTGGTTGGAAAAATCACCCAAACTTCTCATGGAAAGACCAACAAGGAAATGTACAAAAACCTGTTCAAGGCCAACAACCGTATCAACCTCAACCACAACAGTACCAGCAGACACCGTACCAACCTCAATATCAACCACAAGCGCCTCGAAAAGCTGATTGGGAAGTGGCCATTGAGAAAATGGCCGCCTAAAGTTCTCAATTTCAAGAAGAGACAAGGAGTAACTTCAGGAATGCTGGAGCATCCATAAAGAATCTTGAAGTACAAATGAGTCAAATTGCCCAACAGCTAGCAAGTTCACAAGCGCCGGGTACACTTCCAAGTGCCACAGTACCAAATCCGAAGGATCACCACCAAATTAAGGCGGTAGTAACAAGAAGTGGAAAAGCCAAGGAAGTAGGAGAAGAGGAACCGGAACTAAATGATCAGATGATTGAAGTGGAGCTGGAAATTAAAGAGAATGAAATAGTCGAGGAAGAAGTGGTGACACCGGTACCGGTAACTAGAGAAAAAGTGATAGAACCGAAACCGGTGATCAAGCTACCATACCCCTCAAGAAATAAAAAGAAAGGACAGCAAGAGAAGAATTTCGAGAAGTTCCTGGAGCTGTTTAAAAAGTTGGAGCTGAACATTCCGTTGTTGGAGGCACTAGAACAAATGCCCACCTATGCAAAATTCATGAAGGACATCATTGCTAAGAAGCGGACTAGTGAGTCTGAACCTGTTATTCTAACGGAAACTTGTAGTGCTATTTTGCAGGGTCTGAAGATTCCGGTCAAGAAGAAAGACAGTGGAGCTGTTACTATCCCATGCACTTTTGGCGATAGGTCATTCAACAGAGCTTTAATTGATTTGGGAGCAAGTATTAGCCTCATGCCCTTGTCCATCTACAAAAAGTTGGATATCGGTGCAGTTCAAGACACTCGGATGACCCTCCAGTTTGCTGATCATTCAGTTAAGCGGCCATATGGAGTGGTTCAAGATGTACTAGTTAAGGTAGATAAGTTTGTGTTTCCGGTTGATTTTGTGATCCTAGAGATGCCGAAAGATGAAGAAATGCCGTTAATTTTGGGCCGACCATTCTTGGAAACCGGGAGAGTCATGATAGATATGGAAGGCGGCACCCTGACCTTGAAAGTATATGACGAGGAGTTAAAAATTGATGTCAGTAATACCATGAAGCATAAACAGGATCGTGGTACCAGTAGCAACATACAAGTGCTAGAACAAGTCGTAGAGAGCGAACATTTGGAGAGTGTGACCCAACTACCCCTGGAGAGAGTGCTAAGCATGTCAATCTTTAAGAAAGACAAAGAAGTAGATGAGAATGATAGAGAGGTAGTCGAAATGTTGGACACTCGACCATTCCAAAGGGGATCCCGACCACACCGATGGGATGACTTACGGCAACCTATAGCGCTGGAGGGTAATGATGAAAATCCTAAAGGTTCGGAATTGAAACAACTGCCGGAAAATCTCAAATACGTTTTTCTAGACACCAAGGAAAAGTGTCCCGCCATTATCAGCTCTAGTTTGAAAAGTGTCCAAGAGAAACAACTGATTGGGGTTCTTAAAAAATTTAAGAGTGTTATTGGTTGGAAGATCGAAGACTTAAAGGGTATAAGTCCTACAGTTTGCATGCACAAAATCCTTATGGAGAATGACCATAAACCGGTTGTGCAGCCCCAGCAAAGACTGAACCCCGTTATGAAGGAAGTCGTAAGAAAGGAAGTGGTGAAATTGCTGGATGCTGGACTTATCTATCCTATATCAGACAGTTCATGGGTGAGCCCTGTTCACGTGGTGCCTAAGAAAGGAGGTACAACTGTGGTGACTAATGACAAGAATGAGTTGATTCCTATGCGTACCGTCACTGGTTGGAGGGTATGCATTGATTATAGGAGACTTAATTTAGCCACCAGAAAAGATCACTTCCCGTTGCCCTTTATTGATCAGATGTTAGAAAGATTGGCTGGTCACGATTACTATTGCTTTCTAGATGGATACTCCGGATATAACCAAATCGCGGTTGCGCCGGAGGATCAAGAGAAGACAGCTTTCACATGCCCGTACAGAGTTTTTGCTTATAGGAGGATGCCATTCGGGTTATATAATGCTCCGGCCACGTTTCAAAGATGCATGACTTCCATTTTTGCGGATATGCTCGAGAAACATATGGAAGTCTTCATGGATGATTTTTCGGTTTTCGGATCATCATTTGATGATTGTTTAACTAACCTGTCACTTGTTTTGCAGAGATGTCAGGAAAGTAACTTGATCTTGAATTGGGAAAAATGTCATTTCATGGTGAGAGAGGGCATCGTCCTTGGTCACAAAATCTCATACAAAGGGATCGAAGTTGATCAAGCAAAAGTGGAAGTAATATCCAAGTTACCACCACCCGTAAACAAGAAAGGTATCCGAAGCTTCTTGGGTCACGCAGGGTTCTACCGCAGGTTCATAAGAGACTTCTCCAAGATAGATAAACCGTTGACGTCCTTGTTAGTCAAGGAAACGGCGTTTGTGTTCAATAAAGAATGTGCTGATGCATTCGAGAACCTGAAAAATAAGTTAGTGTCAGCACCAATTGTGATAGCCCCAGACTGGTCGCTGCCGTTTGAGATCATGTGTGACGCCAGTGACATTGCAGTAGGGGCTGTATTGGGGCAGCGGAAAGAGAAGCTTTTGCATGTTATTTACTATGCGAGTCACGTTTTGAACCCGACACATATGAATTACGCAACTACCGAGAAGGAGTTGCTAGCGGTGGTGTATGCCTTTGACAAATTTAGGCAATATCTGTTGGGTTCTAAAGTGATTGTTTATACTGACCATGCTGCGTTAAAATATCTTTTTGCTAAACAGGAGTCGAAGCCCAGGCTGCTGAGATGGATCCTTCTTCTCCAAGAATTCGATGTGGAGATTCGGGATAAGAGAGGATGTGAAAATACTGTAGCTGATCACCTCTCGCGAATGTCACCGATTGAAGAAAACGAGGAAAAGCGCCCGATAAAGGATGAGTTTGATGATGAACACATCCTGGTTATTCATGGTGTTCCTTGGTTTGCGGATTACGCCAACTATTTAGTCGGGGGTCTCAACCCGACGATTTTGATTCTAACAGACGGAAAAAGTTTGTTCATGACTGCAGGTTCTACTTATGGGATAACCCGTTTCTTTACAAGAAAGGGGTGGATGGACTGATCAGACGACGCGTTCCGGAAAACGAGCAAAGGAAGGTGCTGGAAGCATGTCATAATTCAGATTATGGATGGCATTTCAGTGGTGACCGCACCGCAGCCAAAGTCCTCCAATCAGGGTTGTATTGGCCGTCTTTGTTCAAGGATGCCCAGAACGTAGTTAAGGAATGCGACATGTAACACCCCCTTTCTATGCCCCCAAATAATACAATTAATCATTTAGGCATAAATTTAAAATTTCATCAGAGTACATTTGCAACATGGCATAAAAGGGAAATATCACATTATTATAAAAATTCCAACCCATACAACACCTGCTCAATAGATATGCAACAACAGAATAACACCCACAAGAAATATTTAGAACAAAGGCGGAAATATCCAAATATTTCATAATTCACCAAACATGTATTCACATATACAATTATCATTCATCATGTTTTACAAAACATATAAACAGCAGATACATACTCAGATGTATCACAAAAGAATCAAAATAAATCCTATTCTACCCGGTGCTACATATCAGAGCCGACCGACCAAAAAGGGAAGAAGCCACGCTTCACAAAAATACTTCCAGCGATCTACTCTGCAATGCCTCGTAGGGCATTAAAAGAAACAACAGAAGGGTGAGAAACGATATCATAATAACAATGCATAAAAACATATATATACATAATACCCAACATACGTCTTTCGCATTCTCACCGCAACTTACCTCGTCATACCGTACATCGCAATGTATTCACATTATCTATTTACAAATAGAACATCATGCATATACAATATGCGTCAACAATGTTTATATCGATTCATAAACACACAAAACATACATAATCATATATTCACACATACATGTGTCTTCAAGCATACCAATCATGCCAATCATCAACAATTCATATAAACATTTACAATTATGTTCATTCACCATACACCATGCAGGATGTCAACATGCAACTCATAGAGACCGACACACGACTCTATGCAAATGCAAATGCGGTACCGACTCATTTCAGCAGGTTCAATTGAAGAACCAAATAACCATCGCTCACACCCCACATATGCATACGAGGTTCTGCAGATTCTACGCGGAATCAAAATAACCATCGTAATATACGAGGTTCTGCAAATCCACCGAGGGATCAATAATTAACCATCGCTCACACCCCACAAGGGCACACGAGGTTCTGCAGATTCACTGAGGAATCAATAATTAACCATCGCTCACACCCCACAAGGGCACACGAGGTTCTGCAGATTCACCGAGGAATCAATCGATACAAGAATGCATACCATGATGCTTCACATGCAACATGACTCATGACACTCTTGAAAATGCACACATGTTTACAAACATACTCATGCATTCTACACATTCATCGCATATATTCATACAACATCATAGATTTTTAATCAGGCTAAACAATGCACATAATTGCCCAAGCGGCCACAATTCATAATCTAGGATTCACGCCATACAGCTACCCACAGCACAACACAACCCAGCATATAACTACTAAATCAAAGAAGGGTCGATCGCAACCGAAACCCCAAGCCACGACAGCACCCCGCAACAGGGAAAATCCATCCTGCTACGTTCGCTACACGTTCGCCTAGCGAGCTGCTAGCGAGCATTCGCTACCTCCTCGCCTAGCGAACTGCTAGCGAGCCAGCACAGAGGCTACAGACTTCGTTCGCTACACCGTTCGCCACAGCGAACCTCCAGCGAGCTCCTCGCTACTCCCTTCGCTGCCAGCGAGGGACATTAAAACCATTATGTCCCAAGTCTGGGACCGTTCGCTGCGCACTCGCCTAGCGAACTACCAGCGACCATTCGCGACCTGCTCGCCTAGCGAACTGCTAGCGAGCGTCTGCGATTTCCACTTCTCCCCGCTGTTCAGAATCCAAAACCACCGATAAAATCACCCGATGAACTCCAACTCATATCCCGCAGCCTTAGTCTAACATATATCGACTAATCTACGTCATCTAATCACGATTCTAACCGTTAGACAACGATTTCTATCGATTAAACCAAATTCAACCTAAAATGGAAAGTGTAGAAAAACTACCAACAATCTAAAACAATCCAACAAAATCATACATGATTATACACATTGATAGAATAATAAAGTTTCACACCCTTACCCGAACAATTGAAAGCTTTGGTGATGATTTCTTGAAGTTCTAGGTTTTTCCTCTTCTTTCTCTCCTCTTTCTCTTCTCTTCCTTTCTTTCCTTTGTTTTTCTATCTCCCTTCCTAACTTTCTCTTTTCCTCTCATATACTCATATTCTCTTTTCTTTCCTCTCAAATTCTTTCCACACACTAATTAATCAATTCACATAAAATATCCACTTAACATAATTACTAATGCCCAAAATACCCTCCGGTCTATTTTTACCCGATACTCTCAAAGTAGGCAAAAATAGCACAGTATGCACAAATAACATATTAACACACAATTCCACATTTAAAGTAATAATTCAATAAATTAAATCAGAAAGGACTCAAAATAAAGGAAATTCAGGATCGGGGCATTACAACTCTCCCCCACTTAGGAATTTTCGTCTTCGAAAATATTACCTGATTCGAACAGCTCAGGATGCGACTCACGCATCTTACTCTCCAATTCCCAAGTCATATTGCCTTCCGCAGCACCCCCCCCCCCTCCCATGCTACTTTTACAAGCGAAATATCCTTGCCTCTTAGGTTCTTAACTTCGCAGTCCAAAATCATAACCGGTAAAACCTCAACCGTAAGATTATCTCTTACCTCCACCTCATCCATAGGAATCACATGTGACGGATCCGGAACATACTTCCGAAGTTGCGAAACATGGAACACATCATGCAAATTCGAAAGACTCGGAGGCAACGCCACACGATAAGCCACCGCACCAACTCGTGCAATAATTTGATACGGACCAATAAAACAAGAAGTCAACTTCTTCGACTTCAAAGCACGACCCACACCCGCAACCGGTGTAACTCTCAAAAACACATGGTCACCTTCTTGAAATTCAAGGTCCTTCCTTCTCTTGTCATGGTAACTCTTTTGCCTATTCTGGGAAGCTTTCATCTTCTCCCGAATAAACTTCACCTTCTCCGTCGTTTGTTGTACCATTTCCAGTCCAACTACCGATCTCTCTCCGGTTTCATGCCAACACAAAGGTGTTCGACATCTCCGACCATACAAAGCCTCAAATGGTGCCATACCAATACTTGCATGAAAACTGTTGTTGTAAGTGAATTCAATCAATGCCAAAAAGCTATCCCAAACACCACCTTGCTCGAGCACACAAGCACGCAACAAGTCCTCTAACGATTGAATCGTCCTCTCAGTTTGGCCATCCGTCTGCGGATGATACGCCGAACTCAATCTCAACTTAGAACCTAAAGCCTTTTGCAAACCCTCCCAAAATCTCGAAGTAAATCTAGGATCTCTATCCGACACGATACTCTTGGGAACTCCATGCAACTTCACAATCACCCGAACATAAATCTCGGCTAACTTTTCCAAAGGATAACTAATATCAATCGGAATAAAGTGAGCAGATTTAGTAAGCCTATCAACAATCACCCAAATAACATTGTGACCTCTTTGCGTATTTGGTAAACCCGTAACAAAATCCATTGATATACTATCCCATTTCCATTCCGGAATATTCAACGGTTGCATCAACCCACTAGGCTTCTGATGTTCCACTTTAGACTTCTGGCAGGTCAAACACAAATACACAAACCGAGCTACATCCCTCTTCAATCCGGACCACCAAAAGATTTTCTTCAAATCTTGATACATCTTATTCGCACCCGGGTGAATACTCAATTTACTCCGGTGTCCTTCCTCCAATATCGTCTTTCTCAAATCCACATCGTCGGGAATACAAATACGACCACGGAATCTCAAAACTCCAAAATTATCAACCTTAAAGTCTTCACTCTCATTCATCATCAAATCCACAAATTTCAAATCCAACTTTTGCTTTTCACGAACGGTAGCTAGAAAATCATTCGTAACATACAACATACCAAGTTTCACACTTCTTGGCGTCATTTCACAAACCAAACTCAAATCTCTAAAACTCTCCAAAAGTTCCCATTCTCTCACCATCAATGTAGACATATGCACTAACTTCCGGCTCAAAGCATCGGCTACAACATTTGCTTTACCCGGATGGTAATTCAAACCAAAGTCATAATCCTTCAAAAACTCTAACCATCTCCTTTGCCTCATATTCAATTCCTTTTGCTCAAATAAATACTTCAAACTCTTGTGGTCGCTAAAAACTTCAAATCTCGCACCATAGAGATGATGTCTCCAAATTTTCAAAACAAAGACCACAACCGCCAATTCCAAATCGTGCGTAGGATAATTCTTCTCATGCACTCTCAATTGCCTTGAAGCATAAGCCACAACTTTACCGTCTTGCATCAAAACACCACCTAAATCGGACAAAGAATCATCACAATAAACCACAAACGCTTCCGTCGGATTTGGCAAAATCAGAACCGGCGCCGTTGTCAACCGTCTCTTAAGTTCAACAAAACTCTTCTCACAATTAATGTCCCAAACAAAAGTCTTTCCCTTACAAGTCAACTGAGTCAATGGAAGATCCAACTTCGAAAATCCCTCAATAAACCTCCGATAATAACCGGCCAAGCCCAAAAAGCTTCGGATCTCCGTAACCGACTTAGGAGCCTCCCATTGCATCACCACATCAATCTTGGACGGATCAACACAAATACCACTACCAGAAATAACATGCCCAAGAAAACTCACTTCCGATAACCAAAACTCGCACTTGGATAACTTAGCATACAATTGCTTCTCCTTCAATACTTGCAACACAACCCGCAAATGCTCTTCATGCTCTTCTTGGGACTTAGAGTAAATCAAAATGTCGTCAATAAACACAACAACGAAACGATCCAACTGCCCATGAAAGATACGATTCATATATTCCATAAACACACCCGGCGCATTATAAACTCCGAATGGCATCACAGAAAATTCATAATGACCATACCGTGTCCTAAAAGCCGTCTTTTGAATATCTTCTCCTTTAACACGAATCTGGTGATAACCTGACCTCAAATCAATTTTACTAAAAACACAGGCACCAACCAATTGGTCCATCAAATCATCAATTCTAGGAAGCGGATACTTATTCTTGATAGTCACCTTGTTCAACTGCCGATAATCAATACACAACCGCATGCTCCCATCTTTCTTCTTTACCAACAATACCGGCGCACCCCAAGGAGAAACACTCGGCCTAACAAATCTCTTTTCCAATAAATCATTCAATTGTCTCTTCAATTCTACCAACTCCGATGCCGACATACGATACGGTGCCATCGAAATCGGTCTAGTATCGGGAACTAGATCAATCGAAAACTCGACTTCCCTTTCTGGCGGTACATCCGTAATGTCCTCCGGAAATACTTCTGGAAAGTCACATACCACTGGAACCAAATCCAATTCAACCTTATTCTCTACCGACAGCGACGCAAACAAACAGAACACTTGAGCTTCATCCGCCAAAAGTTTCTTCAACTCTTTAGTGGATAGAGAACTTTCTTCCTCCTCATCTCCCGAAGATGGAAACCTCACCAACTTGTGATAACAATCAATATGAACTCTATTATACTGCAACCAATTCATACCCAAAATCACATCTAATCCTTCTAATGGCAAACACACCAAGTCCATAATAAAGTCCTTACCATACATGGTCAAGGGACAACTCAAACATACCGAAGACGTAGTTACCAACCCCGAAGCGGGTGTCTCAATAACCATATCACCACCACAAGAAGAAAAACACAAATCCAAACGCTTAGCGCACTCGAACGAAATAAACGAATGAGTCGCTCCGGTATCGATAATAGCAACTAAGGGCATATTATTAATAAAGCATGTACCTTTAATCAACCGATCCGCATTAGTAGTGTCTGCACCCGCTAATGCAAATACCTTCCCGCTTGACGGAGCTTGCTTTGCCTTAGTACACTTCGTACTAATATGACCAACCTCCCCGCAGTTAAAACACTTAATCACATTCCTTCTACATTCAGTTGTAGCATGACCGAGACCACCACAGTTAGCACACTTTTCCCCAGCCTTCTTACACTCAAAAGATTTGTGCCCCTCTTCGCCGCACCTATAGCACTTAACGGGACCAGAACTCCCTCCTCCGGATTTCTTGACAAAGTGTTCCCTATGCTTCCCTTTATCAGCAGGCGTCACATAAGGCCCACTCCTTACTGGTTGCTTCCTTCGCCTCTCATTCAAACTCTTATAGTGAGTAGAACGAGCCCTACTATCCTCTTCGAAAATTCTACAGCATTCGGTTAAGTCCGAAAATCTTCGAATCCTCTGATATCCCACAGCTTGCTTGATCTCCGGGCGCAAGCCGTTCTCGTACTTAATACACTTGGAAAATTCCGCCGCCACCGCATCATAGTGAGGATGGAATTTCACCAACTCCGTAAACTTAGCCGTGTAGTCGACCACAGACATGTTCCCTTGTTTCAATTCTAGAAACTCCATCTCCTTCTTTCCCTTCACACTCTCCGGATAATACTTCCTAAAAAATTAAGTGCGGAACAAATCCCAAGTTATTTCCTCATCATCAACCCCAAGAATTTGTCTTATGCCGACCCACCAGTCATCGGCTTCTTCTCTCAGCATGTGAGACCCAAGTCTCACCTTGTTCCTCTCAGTGCAATTCATAACTCTGAAGATCCTCTCGACCTCCTTCAGCCAAATCTGAGCACCGTCTGGATCAAACCTTCCTTTGAACACCGGCGGTTGATTCTTCCTAAACTCATCGTTAGCATTCACATTCGGTGCACCCTGCACCGCTCGAGCCATAGCTTCCAATGCCGCAGCCATCGCGTTGTCATTACGACCAGCCATATTCCGATTATTCCCAAAAATAACAACAGGGTCAAACAACCGTTCAACCAACAAAACAGCGAGACAGATACAACTGACTCAACACTGGGCTCTGATACCACTTAATGTAACACCCCCTTTCTATGCCCCCAAATAATACAATTAATCATTTAGGCATAAATTTAAAATTTCATCAGAGTACATTTGCAACATGGCATAAAAGAGAAATATCACATTATCATAAAAATTCCAACCCATACAACACCTGCTCAACAGATATGCAACAACGGAATAACACCCACAAGAAATATTTAGAACAAAGGCGGAAATATCCAAATATTTCATAATTCACCAAACATGTATTCACATATACAGTTATCATTCATCATGTTTTACAAAACATATCAACAGCAGATACATACTCAGATGTATCACAAAAGAATCAAAATAAATCCTATTCTACCCGGTGCTACATATCAGAGCCGACCGACCAAAAAGGGAAGAAGCCACGCTTCAAAAAAATACTTCCAGCGATCTACTCTACAATGCCTCGTAGGGCATTAAAAGAAACAACAGAAGGGTGAGAAATGATATCATAATAACAATGCATAAAAACATATATATACATAATACCCAACATACGTCTTTCGCACTCTCACCGCAACTCACCTCGTCATACCGTACATCGCAATGTATTCACATTATCTATTTACAAATAGAACATCATGCATATACAATATGCGTCAACAATGTTTATATCGATTCATAAACACACAAAACATACATAATCATATATTCACACATACATGTGTCTTCAAGCATACCAATCATGCCAATCATCAACAATTCATATAAACATTTACAATTATGTTCATTCACCATACACCATGCAGGATGTCAACATGCAACTCATAGAGACCGACACACGACTCTATGGAGATGCAAATGCGGTACCGACTCATTTCAGCAGGTTCAATTGAAGAACCAAATAACCATCGCTCACACCCCACATGGGCACACGAGGTTCTGCAGATTCTACGCGGAATCAAAATAACCATCGTAATATATGAGGTTCTGCAAATCCACCGAGGGATCAATAATTAACCGTCGCTCACACCCCACAAGGGCACACGAGGTTCTGCAGATTCACCGAGGAATCAATCGACACAAGAATGCATACCATGATGCTTCACATGCAACATGACTCATGACACTCTTGAAAATGCACACATGTTTACAAACATACTCATGCATTCTACACATTCATCGCATATATTCATACAACATCATAGATTTTTAATCAGGCTAAACAATGCACATAATTGCCCAAGCGGCCACAATTCATAATCTAGGATTCACGCCATACGGCTACCCACAGCACAACACAACCCAGCATATAACTACTAAATCAAAGAAGGGTCGATCGCAACCGAAACCCCAAGCCACGACAGCACCCCGCAACAGGGAAAATCCATCCTGCTACGTTCGTTACACGCTCGCCTAGCGAGCTGCTAGCGAGCGTTCGCTACCTCCTCGCCTAGCGAACTGCTAGCGAGCCAGCACAGAGGCTATAGACTTCGTTCGCTACACCGTTCGCCACAGCGAACCTCCAGCGAGCTCCTCGCTACTCCCTTCGCTGCCAGCGAGGGACATTAAAACCATTCTGTCCCAAGTCTGGGACCGTTCGCTGCGCACTCGCCTAGCGAACTACCAGCAACCATTCGCGACCTGCTCGCCTAGCGAACTGCTAGCGAGCGTCTGCGATTTCCACTTCTCCCCGCTGTTCAGAATCCAAAACCACCGATAAAATCACCCGATGAACTCCAACTCATATCCCGCAGCCTTAGTCTAACATATATCGACTAATCTACGTCATCTAATCACGATTCTAACCGTTAGACAACGATTTCTATCGATTAAACCAAATTCAACCTAAAATGGAAAGTTTAGAAAAACTACCAACAATCTAAAACAATCCAACAAAATCATACATGATTATACACATTGATAGAATAATAAAGTTTCACACCCTTACCCGAACAATTGAAAGCTTTGGTGATGATTTCTTGAAGTTCTAGGTTTTTCCTCTTCTTTCTCTCCTCTTTCTCTTCTCTTCCTTTCTTTCCTTTGTTTTTCTATCTCCCTTCCTAACTTTCTCTTTTTCTCTCATATACTCATATTTTCTTTTATTTCCTCTCAAATTCTTTCCACACACTAATTAATTAATCAATTCACATAAAATATCCACTTAACATAATTACTAATGCCCAAAATACCCTCCGGTCTATTTTTACCCGATACTCTCAAAGTAGGCAAAAATAGCACAGTATGCACAAATAACATATTAACACACAATTCCACATTTAAAGTAATAATTCAATTAATTAAATCAGAAAGGACTCAAAATAAAAGAAATTCAGGATCGGGGCGTTACACGACAGATGTCAACGGACTGGAAATATCTCGAAAAGAAATCAGATGCCGCAGAATTCCATGTTATAAGTAGAGTTGTTTGATGTTTGGGGGATTGATTTTATGGGACCATTCCCACCATCATTTGGAAAACACTATATACTGGTAGCAGTTGACTATGTTTTGAAATGGGTAGAAGCAGTGGCACTACCAACCAATGATGCTAAAGTAGTGGTCAGGTTTCTGAAGGAGAACATATTTTCGCGGTTTGGAGTACCAAGGGCCCTTATAAGTGATGAAGGAACTCACTTCCTAAATCATCTCATGGAAAAGTTACTCCTTAAGTATAACGTGAAGCACAAAATATCTACTCCGTACCATCCTCAAACCAACGGGCAAGCCGAGGTGTCAAATCGACAACTCAAACAGATATTAGAGAAAACAGTGCGTGCATCCCGTAAGGATTGGGCAGTAAAACTAGACGACGCTCTCTGGGCGTATCGCACTGCATACAAAACACCCATTGGTATGTCCCCTTACCAACTAGTCTATGGTAAAGCTTGCCATCTGCCTCTGGAGTTAGAACACAAGGCATTATGGGCCTCAAAAGTCCTTAACTTAGACCTCACCAGAGCAGGAGAGTCTAGAACCCTCCAACTCCATGAGCTAGAGGAATTCAGGAACCGGGCATATGAGAATGCAAAAATGTACAAGGATCAAGCAAAGAAATGGCATGATCGACGTATTCAGAAGAAAGAATTTCGGGAAGGACAATTAGTACTGTTGTACAACTCCCGACTGAAACTATTTCCGGGAAAGCTTAAATCAAAATGGTCGGGACCATTCGTAGTACATAAGACGTTTCCGCACGGAGCAGTCGAGCTGAAAAATCCAGCAAATGGAGACATTTTTAAAGTAAATGGTCAGCGTCTGAAACCTTACTACGAGGGACAGCGGAAAGATCGAAAATATGTCGTTCATCTCACATGATACGATGATAGACCGTCGAGCCAGGCGACGTAAAACGAAGCGCTTCGTGGGAGGCAACCCATGTATTTCACATTCACGCTTTCATTTTGTTTTTGTTTTAACAGGTTTTGATCAACTCGCAGTTCATCGGTGAAAGAAGAATGTCGGAGACCAGAGAAGAGGCAAAAGTTGAAAAATAGCACCCTGACACGGGTGGCCGTGTTACACAACACGGGCCGTGTCAGGCCCAGCATGACAGAGATGAGAAATTTGGAAAAATGTGGAGCAGTGGAGCAACACGGGTGCCCGTGTTGTGCAACACGGCCCGTGTTGCAGAGGCGTGACTTTGAAAAAAAATATATGTTACAGGAGGAGCAACACGGCCCGTGTTGCAAGGCGCGTTCAGATTTTTCAATTTTTACCCCGTGGGGCCCACCACTTTAACCCCCACTTATCATTACCCACCACACAATTCATATCATTTTTTCATCTTTCTCCTTCTTCTCCCTCACAAAACCCTTAACCTCCATAACCCTCTCTCCACAAAAGCTTCATTATCTACCACACCCACTCACCGGAACCACTTCCGTCCTTCACAAAAAACATTCTACTCATCATTGTGATTAATTCTATAGTTGCGTTTTTCACTAACAGTGATTTCGAAATTTTTCGAACCATCTGGTTGTTTGTGTTTTGCAGGTTAAGAATGCCTCCTCGTAGAGATACCGGAAAAGCAGTGGCGGAAACTTCGCGCCCCAGAAAGAGAGCACACCGTATGGCGAACCCTCACGACATACTCTTTGAAGACCCGGATCATCAGAAAAAGTACTCTAACATCATCAAGCGTAAGCTCGCGCCCACAAGGTATATCTGTAACACTACGCTTGATAATCTAGGGCTGAGAATAGAGGTCCATAGGATGTTTCACACTCTGGGCATGTTAGAATTTATGCAATTAGAAGCGCCAACTTATGAGCGCATAACTGTTGAATTCTTGAGCACTTTAAAATTTCAGTTGAAGCACAGATGGACAGGGGTGGAGGAAGAATATTATGGTACACTGAGGTTTAGGTTATTTGATACTGACCATAGCCTGACCATAGCCGAGTTGGGAGATATTCTGAAGCTCCCCAATTTTGGTCCCGGAGCCCCTCCGGGAAATTTTAGTGCAGGGGACTTCTGGAAGGCGATTACAGGCAGAACTGATTATGTCGCGAAAGCGGCAAAAGCCTCTTGTATCCATAACCCTTGTTTCAGGTACGCTCAAAAGGGATTGGCATATACACTATTTGGCAGGGGTGACAGCACAGGGGTGGCGACTCAGAGGGAGTTGTACTTCATGTACGACATGGCCAATCACGAACTCATTAATGTAGCTGCCTTTGCAGCTGATCACCTGAAGAGGGTTGCGAATGCACCTTCAGGCGAAATAAGTGTAGGCGGTATGATTACTCAAATCGCGAATCACTTTGGCCACGGTGCTCTCTTGAGAGAGGAACCCACTGTTGCAGGTAAGACAAAAATAGATCTTGCCACACTGACTGCCCAAGGTATGATTCGAGTCTTTGATAATTACTACTCCTTGGTAAGCCGAAACAGTCATCTCCTTGCTTTACCTGCCCCTGACTTTATTAGTATTCAAAATATGAATAACTGGCTATATGAGAGCCCCATGCAGGATGAAGAAGACCAATTTTATGATGGTACAGGTGCAGAATTCTTTGAGCATGAAGGCGATCAGGTAGAAGAAGCGCCTATACCGCCTACTCGATTCTCACCCCATCAGGAATCCGGATCAGTCTCTTGGAGCTTATCTAAAAAAGAATGGGATTGGATGGAGAATGAGATGTGCCATCTCCGAAGTGAGCAGACGAGGCAAGGCGAGGAGCAGACAAGACAAGGGAACGAACAAATCCGACAAGGCAGGTTGATCAGTGAGATGCATGAATGGATGCGGCAGATGATGCTGCGCGACCAACCTCCGCAACCATGAACTCTGTGAGTCCCCTGCTACTAGTGTTCCAACAGTGAGGACACAGTTGAATTCTAGTGTGGGGGTATTTTATTTATGTTTTATTTTATTTGTGTTTTTATGTTATTTGTGTGTTTTCAATTCTGTTGCAGTTATTTGTTTATTTAATTTCCAGTGTTAGTTTGAGAACATGATAGCGATCCACAGGAAGACCCCCCTAACATTGAGCTAATAAAATTAATAATAGTGTTGGTTGGGGAACTGTTTAGTGAAGATGTTGAGTGAGGTGATGAGAAAGTATATAGAATACTCAGAAAAGAACCGTGAGGATGAAATCGGGATAATCTTGAGAGATAGGTAAAAGGCCAACACCCTGGGTTTCCCAAATAGGAACGAGTTCGACGTGTAGATTTGTACCATAGTGCTTTGATATAAGAAGTACCCCTGAGTAGTTTATTTTGACAATCAGGTTCCATAAAAAATAATCGTGTGTGCAAGGGTAATGAAAAATATTGAGTTAAGGCACAAAGAAAAAAAAAACAAACAAAAAGGGGCAATTAGGCGACTAATCCTTCTAAGTTGGGTAACCCTCACCCGGTTATTCAGCCCAACGGCGGTCGAACCTGAAAGCCATTCAAAAAGAATAACAATGCCAGAAAAAGAAAAAAATGTCATTGATAAATCCTGTGCACACGAGGAAAATCATAAAAGCCGTATAGTGATTGTCCGAATGAAAGGGAGGAAAATCGAAAAAGAAGACTTAAGTACAAAGCATAGTTAGAGAGGTTACCCATAGGGAGACTGAGGTCTGTGGTTTACCGCAGTCTAGTGTTTGCATGTTACCTGTTTTGAGGGAAAAGCCGAGATTAATCCTAGGGGACTTGGAATGAGAAGTTCAAGTATGAGTATTATCACCATAACTCACAATTCTATGGACGGTTCCGTTATGAAGAAAAAAAAGATATTAAGTTCGGGTTGGTGAGCTTGTTGCTTGAGGACAAGCAAAAGTTCAAGTTCGGGGGAGTTTGATCGGTGGATTTCAGTTGTGTTTTCAAACGCTGTTTGTGGTTAATTTCGCAATGTTTTTATTTATTTTTCGAAGCTTTAGTTGTTATTATCTGCATTACTCGTAGTTGTGTGTCTTCGAGTCTTATTTTTAAGTTTATGTTGCTTTTGCCGCTGGTGCGTTTGATTTGGTTTCTTTTAGTGTGTTTTTGGCAGGAATGGATAGCACGACAATCGCACCGCATTCGGAGGCAAAGAAAAGTCGAAAAAGGGAACTCAGAGCTGCAACACGGGTACCCATGTTGCACAACACGGCCCGTGTCATGAAGGACACGGTTGGCAGACACGGGTGGACCAAAGCAGAAGAAAAAAGAAGACTCAGACTTGCAACACGGGTGCCCGTGTCATGCAACACGGCCCGTGTTGTAGCCCTTGGAGAGGAACACGCCCTGAAGAAGTCAGCAGCCTGACACGGCCACCCGTGTTGCACAACACGGCCCGTGTCAGGGCCACTGAAAGTGAAATTTCCCTGTTTTCTGATTTTTTGCTGTCAGACCTATTTTGAAGGGCATTTGAGACATTTCGCGATGTAATTTGAATTTAGATATAAGAGGCACATTTTAGAAAGTAGGGGACATTTTTGGAACTGATATTAGGATTGACAATTGAGAGGAGAGTTCGGCTGGAAACAGAGGATCGATCAAAAGCGGAAGCGATTGATGATCCAAGGATTTCAACTTGCATTGTAATGATCTTCTCCTTTTTAATTCTAATTACTTTTATGTTGACCAAGAACATGAGCAGCTAAACTCCAAGTTGTTAGGGGGTGGTCCTAAGTGCGATGTAATGACTTTTGTTTAATTATTCTATGAGAACTATGTTTTTACCTTGATATATTTTATTTTTCATTATTCTTAATCGTATTCATATTGGAAAGTAGAATTCGAGTCGTGCTTAGGCTTTAGTCTGGAAAGTCAGCCTAACACTTTTGCAAAATAGTATCACGGTCGATATTGCTTAGGAATGAGGATATCCCGTATCACGTATTTTATGGTCGGAACTATTGCTTGATGCTTTTCAGGGACACTGAGGAATTAGTGTACATGAAAATCATCAAAGGGTTTTCATTAAGGAATTAAGGCAACTAAAGTGGCCAACTGATAAATTAAGGTTAATAACTAGTATAGTAGAATAATCATACAGGGTCTTTACTCGCATCGTCTCCACTCCCCTAACACCGTTCTTAGATTGATTCATTAAATCCGTATTTACTTGTTATATTACTCTGCTACCAAACAAACCACTAGACCTTTTGTTCAATTGAATCCTAAAAATTCCGTTAATTACTACGCAGTCCTCGAGATCGATACTTGGGACTTTTCCCTTATTACTACAATTGGTAAAAATAGTACACTTGCTATTTTCCCGATCAACAACTCAAACAAAATTGGCCTCTTCTTCCACCCACGCGTGACAAGCGTATGAGCAAAAGGCTTGCCAAACTTAGTACTCACATCTTTCACCTTTTCAAAAATTTATTCACCGGTCAATGTAGGTGGAGCCCTACCTTGTTCTGAATTTCCATTGAATGCTTTTCTCCACCCACGGTAGTGATTATTAGAATTTAAGAATCTACGATGACCAAGAAACACATTCTTCTGACCAAATTCCAATCGCTTCCAATCTGTGTTTTCTTCACAGATAGGACACGCACATTGACTTTTAGTGCTATACCCAAATAGATTTTCATATGCTGGAAAATCATTAATTGTGCCAAACAACATCGCCCTCAAATTGAAACTTTATTTCCTATATCCATCATAAACCTCCACACTGTTCTCCCACAAACTCTTTAAGTCTTCGATTAAAGGTGTCAAGTATACGTCTATGTCATTCCCTGGTTGTTTAAGGCCAAAAATTAACATAAATAACATCATGTACTTAAGCTTCATACATAGCCATGGAGGTAGGTTATAAATCATAATAATTACAGGCCATGTGGAATGTGAAATACTTTCTAGACTATGCAGATTCATTCCATCAGTTGATAATGCCAAGCGAAGTTTTCTAGCTTCTTCTCCAAAATCAGGATACTCATTATCTATTTTCATCCACTATGGAGAATCTGCCGGATGTCGATACTTCCCATATATAATTCTATCATCTGCATGCCAAGTCAAGTGTTTTGCATCTGTTTCACTATGAAACATGCGTCTAAATCTCGGAATTATAGGAAAATACCATAAGACTTTTGCTGGTGACAACTTTTTCTTATACCGAGATACACCGCATTTAGGACACTCGTTTAATGATGCATATTCATTTCGAAACAAAATGCAATCATTTGGACAAGCATGTATCTTATCATAGCTCATGCCAATAGAGCATAACATTTTTTTGGCTTCATAGATTTGATTGGGAAGAACATTATCCTCCGGAAGCATCTCCTTCATAAGGGCTAATAACTCTGTGAAAATTTTATCCGACCATCCATTACGCGCCTTTAAGTTGTACAACTTTAATACCACCGACAATCTTGTGAAAGTAGTGCAACCTTTATACAACAGTTTCTCTGCATCGCTTACCAACCTCTCAAACATCTTGGGACAATCCTGAAGATCTTCTTCAAGTGCTTCTGCAATCTCTTCGACTCGATCACAATCATATGTATCCCTGCCATTGGCATTTGAAGCATACGTCATATTATCCCCCGGTTCGATATTCTTGTTACTTATCTCACCATGTAATGTCCAACATGTATAACTTCGATCAATTCCATGTCTCATTAAATGAGATTCCAACTGAACTGCGTCAATCCGACGCCCATAACAACAACCTAAGCAAGGACATGTGATCTTACTGGGGTCTTTGGCATGTTCAACAACAAACTTAACGAATTTTGATACCCCATTCTCGTACTCTTTTGATAATCGATTAGAAGACATCCATTTTTTATCCATACTAATTAAGTAGGCTAAACTAAACTAAGAAAGCTAAACAAAAACAGCGAATACCTGTAGCACCTGTAGAGAAATCACCAACTTCTAGAACTACACAGTAGGATTCTTGGAAACAATCACAATCTTGCTCTTCACAAGTAACCCCTATAACAGACAAAATTAACATCATCAACATTAAATAATTCTTGGAAACGATCAAAATTAACAGACATAAATAATTCATTTACTTTCATCAACAACATCAACATCATTAACATCAATACTAACAACATCAACAACAACATTATCGTTAGTTAATTCAAGTTTCCATCAACAACAATAACATTAACATATATACGAAAAATAATACATTTGTTTTCATCAACAACATCAACATCATTAACATCAACACTAACAACAATAACATTTTGTTTCCATCAACAATATCAGCAACATCATTAATATCAACACTAAAAACAACAACATTAACATTATTTTTTTTCCATCAACATTATCATTTTAACATCAACAACAACACTAACAACAAAAAAATTAACATCAACACTAACAACAACAACATTAATATTATTTTTTTCCATCAACATTATCATTTTAACATCAACAACAACACTAACAACAACAAAATTAACATCAACACTAACAACAACAACATTAACATTATTTTTTTCCATCAACATTATCATTTTAACATCAACAACAACACTAACAACAACAACATTCTATTTTCACAACTAATACTTCACTAACCTCTAATTCAATTTAATTGCATCCTAACAACCAACTTTAATAGAATTTCTAACTTTGTTAACTCTCTAACAAATTTCTCCATGGAATCCATTAACAGTCACGACTGCCCTAACTTGAAACACTCTTTAATATTCATCAACAATCACATTCTAGAAATCTCTCAATCTCTTTGATTTTCTCTCTCTGCGACTACCTTCATCAATTTACCTATCTACTCTACTCTCTCCAACTCAGAGGCGTTCAACAATAGAACATAGAAATAACAATGTATTCTACAGACTATGCATTAGAAGAAGAAGAAGAAGAATTCATGGCAGAGGACGGTTTGAGATTCGAAGCAAACCTGTAGAACTCGTGACAGAGGAGGTGGAGGACGAAGACGACCGGACGAAACGGAGGACGGCAGAGGAAATGCAGAACACAGTGGAAAGAAATAGAGGACGGCGACGGACAGAGGCGGTCGGACGGAGGCAATGGAGGGAAGTGGTCGATGATGAGTAGGTTTCAGTCGCGAGTGTAGAAGAATGCCAAACACCATGACTGTTCTGTTTATGAAATTTTCTGGGATTTTTTTAATTTATGCTACTTAAACCTATAGCAGCGCTTTATAAAAGTGCTCTCTAAGGTCTGCCTTAGGTAGGACCTATAACAGTGCTTTTATAAAAGCGTTTTCTTTAGTACCCCCTATAGCAGCGCTTTTCTAAAAGCGCTTTCTTAGACTGCCACTTTTAGCAGCACTTTCTTAGACTGCCACCTTTAGCAGCGCTTTTAGAAAGCGCTTTCGTAGGTTACCCCTTCAGCAACGCTTTTCGAAAGCGCTCTCGTAGATTACCCTTATAACAGCGCTTTCGTAAGGCCTACCTTTAGTGGCTTTTTTATAAAGCGCTTTCTATTGTTAGCCATAACTGGCACCTTTAGCAGCGCTTTTCTAAAAGCGCTGTCTAAAGTCTGCTCTTTTTTCTTTCTTTTTTTCATGACTCTTTAGCAGCGCTTTTGCAGAAAGCCCTGTCTTTTCTGCGCTGCCAAAAATCATTTTTGTAGTAGTGTATGCATTATTTATCATCTTGATAATTAAATGATAAGTGTAATCGAATAAACATTTTCAATAAAAAAACCCTTGGTCCAACTCTAGATGAACTTTTCGCAAACCTTAGTTCAATGCTAAGTGATCTTTTTTTCAACTTAATTGAATTGATTCGATGTGGACCAAATATTTTCTCAAATAGCATAAAATTAAAAATCTTTTCTTAAACAAACACGAAAGAAGATGAGCCTTGGAGTCTCGCATTCCCTTACAACTCAAGTGATTGGTCCTGAGGCACACGTTTTGGGAGAGACGATTGTTCATACTTTCATTTCTAAGTCACTTAATATAGACTTGGACAAAAGAAGGGACAGTTGGCGTCTAGCATTCCAATAGAACCTTTGAACGTCAATTTCAAGGCACACATATTATTCTTGTTTAATATTCGTTGTCCATCAAACAAATATCATAAACTTGGAATAAAGAATGATTTGTTGGAGTCTAGCATTCTAGTCAAACCCCAAATAACTAGTCCCGAGGATCATGTCTCGTTCTTATCAGATATTCACCATTTGTTTGAAAAAACTCAAACACGTCAAACTTCTTTTCTCGTCTCAGTGCGATCAACAAAGTCTTTTTCAAAAGAACATTGTTTAATCCTTTCTAATGTGTATACAAACTAGCGTTTAAGTCTCCACCGTGAGTATGCAAGCCAACATTGAACTTTTATATTGAAATCTAAGTACTTGTTCTTTAAAACAAACCAACCAATCAAACCTATCTTGCCTCGTGCGATCGAAACCTTTTCACATATGAACATTGTTTAGTCCATTACCGTGACACAAACAAGAGCTTGAGCCTCCCATGAGAGAGCATACAACTAAATGTTTAAACTGCTAGAATGCGATCAAACAAGATTCATTCTACTTCAAAAAAATAAGTGATAAATCTGCCATGCGCGAGCATACAATGCGACCTAAACATTCATTATCTAAAATCAACCAACCAACACTCATTTTCTACCAAGAAATACGTGGCTTTGAGTTGTGCATCGCACCTGAAGATAAATAGGAGTGAGATTCATGTCTCGTAAAGAACTATAACAAAAACTTTAAAATAATCTTTTGTCTTGCCGAACTATGAAGATTTGATTTCCTCATTGTACTTGAGGATATTTAGGAGCGAGACTCGCAATCTTGTCAAGCACCCTAATGAAAATATCTTTGCGACCCCTTTTATTTTCCTTTTACACACTTATCACTCGAAGAAAACAATTGACATTAACTAACATTCTATCGCCATCCAACTAAAAAATTCTCGTTGAGTACAATGGACGTGAGGGATGTTAACACATTACCTTTGCGTAATTGACTCCCGAATTCTAATTTGGTTGCGACGACCATTTTATTTATTTTTTAAGGGTTTTATCAATATTTTCCCTTTCCTTAATTGGAATAAATAAATTTTGGTGGCAACTCTATTCGAATAACTTTTTTTCTGCGACTTCGCGAAGGATCGTATTTTTCGAGATGCAACAATAGACTCGACAGAATCTTATCAGACTGTAGGTTTAAGCACCTTACAACATAAAGACGCCATGGTTTTAATTCTACCAAATTAACCTCACTTTATTCAAAATAATTACACTCAAAGTCGGATACCTGATCAATTTTATCTACCTCGACATAGGCAATTTTTTCTTTTTTATGATATTTACTTGACTTGGCCTTTTCAGCTTTCAGTCGTTCGACTTGTCAAACTGTATCTACTAGTTGAGCCACTTCCTCATGTATTGGGAATTCAAATTCTTCCTTATGGAATATTCCATACCTCCTGCAACTAGTTCAACTAAATCATGTTCAGAAACTTGAGTGAAACACCATGACTTCATTATCCTAAACCTGTTAAGATAGTCATCTATTGACTCATCCATCTTTTGCCTCACATTGGCTAGTTCTTTGAGGCTGATATTCGGGTGACCCATGTAAAGCTTCTCATGTCATGCCCTTTCTAACTGACTCCAATCATGTATGGAGTGTGGGGGAATTATGGTGTACCATGTGAAGGATGTAACAACCCGATTTTTCATTAATTAATTATTTGCATTAATTAATGGGTTAATGAGAATTATTTAATTGATGGGTAATTAATTAAATGAATTAATTTTGGAGAGAATTAGAAGAGAAAGACATATTAAAAAGGAGAGTGGAAAGAAAAGGGAAAGATAGAAACATAAAGGAAAGAATAGAGAAAGAAGGAGAAAGAGGAGAAAAGAGAAGAAGAAGAGGGAAGGACTTGGAATCATCAAGAACAACTCTCAAGCTTTGGATTAATCAAGGTAAGGGTGTGAAATATCATTATCTTAACAATGTATATGAATATGTTTGCTTGGGTTAGAGTATTGGATGTTTTTCTACAACTTCCATTTTAGGGCATAAATGGATTAATCAGTAGAATCTGAGTTTTCACGGTGGAAAATGAGAATAAGTGGTAGTATTTAGTCGGGGGATGTTAGACTAAGGTTACGGAACTTGTTCGGTGAGAATCGGTTGGTTTGGAGAGTTTGGTGGGAGTTGGACAGTGAGAAATTCTGAGTTCGCAGACATTCGCTAGCGTGTTCGCTGAGCGAGCTGGTAGCGAACGTTCGCTAAGCGAGCTAGTAGCGAGCCAGTAGCGAACGGTCCCAGACTTGGACAAAATGCATTTTATGGTGTTCGCTGGTAGAGAAGGGGGTAGCGAAGGTTCGCTAGGCCTTCGCTGAGTGAGCGGGGTAGCGAACAAAGTCAGTAACTTCTGTTTGCCTTCGTGAGCTTGTTCGCTGGGCGAACAAGTAGCAAATACTCGCTAGGAGCTCGCTAAGCGAGCAGGGTAGCGAACGTAACAGATTGTGTTTTCTTTAATGTTTCCATCCGATGTCGGATTTCCGACTCAATTATGATTATTTTCCTTTGCTCGAGGCATCGATTATGCCGAGATGTATTATACTGTGGGTAGCCTTATGGCGTGAATCCTAGATTGTTGAATTAATTGAATTATGGTCTTTTGACAAATGTGATACATTGTTTAATGTGATTAAAAATGTATTGAGAATGCATGAGAACATATTGTGTATATGTGTGCATTGCTTGAAAGTATATTGATGATATATGTGAATATGTTGTGTGTGCAATCGTTGTTATAATTCTTGAAGAGATGAATTATTTGAATGCATGAGATTAAGATGTCGGTCTTAAGTGCATTTGATTGTTGATTGCATATGCATCATTTAGTCAAGAAGCAATGCTTGCTAGTTTCGTGGAGACTAGTGACTTGTCTCAAGCCTAGACGAGTGGGTTTGAAAGCTTAGAGGTCGGGCTTTTGGTGGGTATAGGTCTAGAAGAGTGGACCCGGTTTAATGTAAACCGAAAAAAGATAACAAGTGTTGGTACCACATGGCATGAGTTTGCATTGAGTTGTATTGAGTCACATTGCATGAAGGTCATTGTTGTATGAAATATGCTTGTGTGTGGAAATCGTGGACTATGTATAATTGCGTGTGTGCATGTTGTGATTGTATAATGAACTACAATGAATTATGGTGAGAAAATGTGGAGTATGTACATTACGTATTGTGTATGCGTATTGTTGCACCCTAATTTTTGACAGTAGGATCCCACCTCTTTTTGCGTTTTTTCCAAGTGTTATTTGACTTTATTTTAATATTTATCGTTCTTACGACTAACCAACTCGTGCAGATTGCAGTAATCCCAAACATAGATATCATTCATTCTCAACTGCAAGGACGTGTTCACTTTGACCTAAAATTCATTAGAGAACTTAAGTTCGGTATGGTGAAATTTCATTTCAGGATTCCAGAAGTTCCCTTTGTGATTCCAAGTTCAAGCACGAGAATTACGTTGTAATATCAAAATCAAAACCATGGAGGAATTCATAAAATTCAAAAGGAGTTCTCAAAAGATTCAAATTAATGCATCACGAAGTTCAAATCAAACTGTGATTCAAGTCGCGAAGCCTTTTTTTCTTCAAATTCATGAGTTTTGTTTACAAGGAATTATTGATATTTTGTTATAAGGCCCACCATGATCATAAGGACCATTACATGTAATTCCAAGTCTCAAGTTTCAAGAACGTCATTCACCATTGCAAATATTCAAGATATCATATGCCAAGATTCATTACTATCATAAAATCCATCTTAAGATGAAGATGAGTTTCGAGAACATCAGGATGCATTTAAATCGTGAGGCAAAGGCTAGTAAGCCAAAACAAGTTCTATTGTTAAGTTTTCATGATACTACAAATTTCCATCAAAACTGGTTACAAGTTATCCCCAATCACCAAGCATAGAAGAGCTTGCAAGTTAAAGAGAATCTACAAAATCCCTTATTGATGCAAATGGTACAACAATCCCAACCTAGAGGTCAGATGCTAAGTGAAAATAACAGTCCCCGTGTTCCCAGACTACCGAACCTCTTGGGGCAGTCTACTGTAGCAATTGGAATTCCCGACGATCTTTTAGGGAGAAACGGAATAGCTAGTAGCAGCAGAGGGCCTTCATTTAATTCTGTTCCACAGAGCTTTTTTTTAATTCCCCAATGAATCAAAGCACCGAAATGTCTGTTACAAACCTTCCTCTCGGTAGCACTCCAGGTATACCTAGTATCACAAACAAAAGCCAATTACATTTATGTTTCCGAAATCGTTGGCAGATGCAATCACGGTTATGGCAAGTGTTAAAGTACAGTAAGGGTCAAAAGAGAAAGGGTTTAAGGTATCGGAAACCATTAATCATGCTGAGAGCCCGCAATTTCCGGCATAATACGATGTTACCTTGCACAGGCAGCGTTCTGGTTTCTTCCCACATAAACCCCCACCTTTGATGCACCAGGTCGTGTTACGAACGATGCTCCAAGATTTATCCTCATTGTGCCTGTGCTTGCACTTAAGATAAAGAAATAGGTGGTTAGAAAGATTGCCACAATTGTTTTACATGACAGTAACAGACTTTCCAAGATAAGGATTTGTACAAGATAACAAACTACACAGAACCAAGCTCACCTGCAAAACGCGTAAAGAGCAATCGCAATGAACCATCGGCTCTTAGTCGACTGCACCAAAAGCCTGCCAATGAAGTCTTGGCACCGTAACTCACTCGCCTAGCACTATTATGAATCTTGTAAGCTGAGATAGAATGCTTATGTCTTCCTCTAAAGTTGCTACGGGAACACTTTCAATTCGGGCTGCTGAACATGCTCAATAAGCTGCTGTTACTATTCTATTAAAACATGGTGCGTGTTACTTGGCTCTCCAACAATCAGAACATATTCCATTATGGCCCTCCCTCTCCATTACTGGATCATCTTCGGAAATCTTGACGTCCCAT
The DNA here is from genome assembly GCA_963859935.3 of Lathyrus sativus. Classification (NCBI taxonomy): domain Eukaryota; kingdom Viridiplantae; phylum Streptophyta; class Magnoliopsida; order Fabales; family Fabaceae; genus Lathyrus; species Lathyrus sativus. The sequence continues at coordinate 612,269,804 of OZ012735.1, read as the reverse complement.
GCTGCAAATAAAGGCTGCAATGCAAATACAGGCTCATTTTTGTCACCGGCAAGTTACATATTCATATTGTAAAAAAAACTGCAAAAAAGGCTGTGGTTGGGATTCGTGAAGTGTTTACAATTGACAGAACCTCAGTCAGTTGACATTTTGCTTCAGCCATCTCCACCATAATTGGAAGCTGCTATAAATAAAGCGCATACATTTAGACTACCCTACAAAAAAGCACGCTATTGAAATGGGGTATGTTGTTATTCCTGAAGCTACTCACTTGCGACCGTATATTCAGCATGCCGTAAGCAGGATATTGGCAGTAAGTAAAATAGCATCCTGTCAATACAATGCAGCATCAAAGAAAAAGGAATCAAAAAGCATAATCTAAAGAAAGGCCCTTAGAGAAACTAAACAGTAACAAGTCTGATCCCATTCATCCTAATTGACCATTGATATACCCTCAAGCTCTGTTGTGAATGGGGGGTCCGCGTGTCTGCTGCACATCTTGCTCTAAAGACGAACTTTTTCACATCCAAGTGCTGCCCCGTGGAGAGAGCATTTGCTGCTAACCGCACCTGCACAATAAAAATGGCATCATCAACGTACCCACAACAATGACAACGACTTCTAACGGCCAGCATTATCAGAATATCAAAGCAAACCATTCTTACAAATGACGATACGGAGGGAGACAAGCGCATTGATAAGTTCTCCAGGCACCATGGCCTCTTCATCAAACAGTTCTGCAAGCAAGAGCTGCTTCGAGCCTTTGACGCAACAACCCGAGACAGCAGCACCCGCACGGACATAACAGAACCGCACTTGTAGGAGTGAACAAAATCATGAGCCAAGAACCTATGCTGAAATCACTATGATAACTGGTGGATTGATGAGTTGGCTTTCACCGATCTGTTCAATCAGCTTCTCCTCCATCACCGGTATCTATAACCTATTACCTTCATCAACAAACCAAAGCATAAGCTGGACATATGCCTCCCAAAGCATTCACAAAGCCACAACAACAAACAATCAAATGGCAGCAACCTACCACTAGCAATTATCAGCTCAACTAAAGCTTGGAAGACCCCAAAACATTCATAGCGGCATCATCAAGACAAGCAGATTCGATATAGTTACAGAAGTTGTTCGAATAAACTCATAGGGGATATACCGTCTGTCTCTCAAAGTCGTTGAACCTACAAATACATAAAAGGAAGACGGTCAATTGACAGCAAACAGGCAACAAAGTATAATAGCAAATCATTGACAATAAGCAACATTAAATCAAGCATTCAAAGAAGTGGACTCGAAATGGAAAGTATTGGAGACAACAAAATAAGTTTTCAAAACCATCCATACATATCATGATTCTGAGAAGGGAAATTCGTAAACCAACAATCCTAAAGTTCGAGACAATTCTGAGACATGTTTAAAGCAAATCCAGGTTGTTTCCAAAACCGTATTCAACATGTTCACGCTAATATGGGAAGAATTTTCTCGTGAAAGTTATTTCAAATCCAGAGCATTCATTTTAAATCAATACTTTGATTTCTTCTGAGCATATAAAAGGGATAACGGGGGATATTGACAAAGGGAACAACTCACAAACAAGAACACCCACAGATTCACAGACCGAATCGATACACACAAACATTGCAAGCCACAATCCACCAATTCACAGAAATCCCTAAAACCACAAAACCATAAGAATTTTATAAGGAACTTATCTGTGAAATTGTCAACCGGAGTTCCTTGAGTTTCCGTCCGCGAGTCTCCATTTTCGTCACCTACCGTTGCGAAGAATCCCCTCATTCTAGCGCCATTTGCATCGAAACCATTCACCACCGCCGATACATTTCACGGTAATCTCCATTTCTTTTGGTTTGGTTAAAAGCGCTAATACACTTCACGTTTCAGGAAGGCCCACAAACAAGGAGATAGACGAAGACGTGAAAGAGAAGATGGGTCGGCGAAACGAAAGAAATGAGAGAGGAGAGGATCGGAGACGGCGAATACCGTTGGGAGGATTAGAGATTAGGTTTTCTTTTTGTTTAATTTGTTGTAATTTTGATATTGTATCCTGTACACCAATCACACACACTGCATCGTACACATTCACACACACCACCGTACGATCCCTTATCAGATCATTATCATGCGTCCATCCCGCTCGCCTACCATACACCTTCGCAGATCACCCACGCACAAACCCGTCTGTTTCCCTAATCCGCCTCCTAACCTCTTCGTTAACCCCTAGTCTCCCCTAATTAAGCTAAGTAATCAATATTTAATCTAATTAATTAATTAATTACATAATCATTAACTTCTTTAAAATTAGTTAACCTAATCAATTCACCTAATTTGAAATTTGACTAACTTTTTAATAACCAATTTATTAACTTAATCTTGTTAATATATCAACTTAATTAATCTTTTTTTTGTCAGTTTTTAATTAATTAATAACCAAACCCCTTTTCTTTTTTAGCTTTTAAATTTAATAGCCTGCTTTACTTTATTTTGATGCAGCAATTAATTTCATTTCAATTTTAATCCCTATTTTAATATAATTCCCTCATATTCTAAAATCATTCCATATTTAGGGTAACCCTCTATTTAGTAGGATAAGTTTAAATTAACTTGTTTTAATTAAAACTTTTTTAACTATCTCTATCATAATAATTAATGAAAAAAACTACTCCTTTTCCTAAAAAAGAATATAAATAGATAATAGTGAATAATAACTTTTAAAACAAATAACTTTTTATAATTTATAAAACCAAAATTTTGATAATATGAGTTTTCTTAAGAAATCTAAACGAATTCCTCTTTAAAATTAACCTCCATGGATTAATCTAGACAACCTAAGTTTAATCTCACCTAAAATCAACCTCGCCTAAAAGCAATCAACGAATTAATCGTGCACACTTCACTACACAGTCACTCTCACGCACTTAGCGCTTTCATGCGTATGTATACTTTATCCTTATCCGCTCTTATTTATCCACAATGCACACACTCACCTAGCGCTTTCATGCGTATGTGCGTGGTTTTATTCTTGCAATTTACCTTTCGCAATTTTACATTATCAATTTATGCATCGCATTCCGTCCAAAGGAAAAACCTAGACATAATTCAACGTTGTGTGTAGTTGCACATCATTTGCATCATATTCCCTTCGATCCTTGATCCCACTCAAGTTGATCGCTTAGGATAGATCCTACCCTATAGGAAGGACCTTGTCTTTGTTTCTCTACAACATAGAAACAAACAATCAACTCATACAAACTTTTCAAACACATTTAGAGAATAGATGTTAATCATCTTAAGTGAGATATAATCTCCACCTCCACAACAATACAAGCAAACATGTAGGAACTTTGCCTTAAGAGTGATAAAGGCATACTTGGCGACCATCCGAGTATTTAAGACCTTTTCTTAAGACGATGCAAAGACCATTTCCTACAACCCCTCTTACATTTGTGGTGGTTACATCTCCCTTAACATGAAGACTCGTCTCTTCTCCTAAACCCAATCAAAACAACTACCCTAAACCCGTAGGAACTTTGACCACAGTCAAAGGACTCCTCTAACCCTTTAGGGGGAACTACAAATACTCTGATTCCACTCCCGTAAGGATATGTAGGCATAAGATGCGACATCTTATCGAGTATACTTAGAAATAAACCACTAGGGTCTCTAATCCTTTAAGCAGATAAACACTTAGCAATAAACAAACATAAAACAAGAGGTTCCTGTAGAAGACTACAGAAACTTAGGATGCTAGTACCTTCCCTAAGTTTAACCAACCCCCGAACCTATAACAATCTAACCTTGCATTTGCATTGCATTGTGGGAATTTCGATCTTTATCCCTTCCTTTGGACAAATCAAAGTTCGGTTGCAAAATTAATTAAAGATTCAAACTAATCAATAGTTTGGTATCCAATTTTCACCGCGACAGAAATGGCGACTTCACTGGGGAATTCTCTAGTGGGTTTCCCTATCTTATTTTATTTTGTTTACTGCTTTATATATCTGCCTACTTGATTAACTGTTTACATGCTTTCTTTTGTATTTCTTTTGGGATTGTTGTCTTTGAGTCTTGAGATAAAGTTCTACACCCAAACTTGAGAGAAATTAAGATAGGATGGTGATATATTCGATGAGGCTTATAGGGAGTGAGTCCCGACTAAGTTGATTCGAGAATCCCGCTTAGTTGAGACCCTTTTGAAAATGGTTCGGTTGAACGAGTTTAGTCGTGAAAACTTTTACTATTCTCAATTGGAGTCCATGATACTAAGGACCGTAGTTACCTTTAACCCCACTTTGGCCTTTATTAGGAAGTAGTGCGAGGCTATGAGGGAGTAAGTCCTGAAATAGTGCTACGCGATGCTACACTCAAAAGAAGTTCTCTTGAGAATATTATTAACCCCCAAGTTAGTTGGGAAGTTGACAATATCCGAAAGATGGGCTAATGACTTTGGGAACCTCTTAGAACCTTGTTCTGCAGGTACAATCCACCTTTAGTCCACGTCCTTTGGGAATGGGTACACCTTTACTCCATACTCGTTGCAAACCTAGGGCGCCCTTTGTTTGTTTATCATTGTGTCCTTATGTGAATACCTGTGTTTATTGCATCATTTAAGCATCATATTACATTAAGTTTCATGGAATTCCTAGTTTATTTATAAACATTACAAAACCAACATAGATTACAAATAGAAAATATTTTTTGAGATATTCTTTTAAGAGTCCTAACTTGGGGTGGCCTAAGGAAGTAGGAGCTCAGATTGAAGAAACTCAAAACTACAAGAGGCTTCCCTCATCATTGAAGAACCCTAGAAGATCAAAAGGTTTTCATCAATATTGAAGATCCGAGGGACTCATTTCTTACTTCCAACAAGAACGAAAGAAGAGATGGAGGATTTATTTTCCTCTATCAAACTACTCTTTAGACGTTGATCATGGACAAGCTTACCTTCAAGGAGATCCAAGTGGAGGAACAAAGCAACAAGCGCGATGAAGGACTTCCTTAGGGCTTTACTAGATTTTATTTAGCTATTATGTTAGGACTCTTATAAGGATATTTATTTGTAACCCGATATATATATATATATATATATATATATATATATATATATATATATATATATATATATATATATATATATATATATATATATATATATATATATATATATATATATATATATATATATATATATATATATATATATATATATATATATATATATATATATATATATATATATATATATATATATATATATATATACATAAAAATATTAAAATGATTTTCTTTGGTACTCTGTAATGTTTATAAGAACTTGAGTTCCATGAAACCTCTCATCCTTACATTCTTGCATTAGCATTATACATTCTCGCATCATGCATTTAACATTAGCATTTGCATGTGTCTCTTCTCTTCTGTGTCCTTATCCGGTTTTCCCTCTTTGTCTTCCAGTTGACATCTTGACCATTCGACCAAGCTCGAAGTATTATTGAAGGATAGTAAAGAGAATAAAGATATGGATTCCACGACTGGTTTCAGAGTTATAACTAATCCGTTATTCGATCTTCCTTCTGATAACGTTGTTCAACAAGTGGATGTTCCTACTCAACCTCATCCTGTGCAAGACAACTTGGTTGTTCAAGCTTCCCAGCCCCTACAAAATGCACCAAATCTTCATAATGTTCATGCTAAGACGAAGATAGACGATCCTAGATTCATAGCAATGGAGAAAGAACTTCGGGATTTCAAAGAGCAATTAAAGATGACAAAAAGAGCTGATACATATGATTTTAATGCTCGTGACTCATGTCTGGTTCCAGGTGTAATTATTCCTCCGAAGTTTAAGATGCCTGTCTTTGAAGTGTACAAGGGTACTAGTTGTCCAAGAGATCATTTGACGATGTTCTGTCGGAAGATAGCTGCTTATGTTGACAACGACGAGTTAATGATTCATTGCTTTCAAGAGAGCTTATCTGGGGCATCCTTGATGTGGTATACGAAGCTACAAAGGAATCGTATTCAGCCTTTTAAAGATTTAGCTAATGCTTTTATAAAGCAGTATAATTATAATTTGGACGTGGCTCCAGACAGTGATCAGCTAGAAGGAATGATTAAGAATGACGATGAATCTTTCAAGGAATATGCCCAACAATGGAAAGAGCTAGCATCTCAAGTTCAGCCACCACTTCTAGAGAAGGATTTAAGCAAGATGTTTCTAAGAACATTGCCAGACTCTTATTATGTTAGAATGGTAGGAGTTGTACCATTGGATTTCTCCAAAATTATAGAAGTCGGAGTAAACATCGAGAATGCGCTCAAAAGTGGAAGAATTCAAGATAATTTGAATAACCAAGATAATGAAGAGATTTCGGTTGATGATCCCCTAGAGAAAGGAAGTGTTGACGTCAATGCAATTCAGGACTCCCCTCAGATCATGTCAGATTCAGTTCCAGTATCTTATCCCCAACATCGATATGCAGCGCCTGCTCAGCGCGAGCAGCGACTACCTCATAAACGAAGATTGACTTCTCCAGATCAACATCAAAATTGATAGGTTCGAAGACGGTTTCAGAATCAGAAGACACCTCTGAGTGTTCCGAAAGAAGAAACTCGTTGGTTTGATCTTATCCTAATGACTTACCGTCAGCTATGGTTATATTTTGCTAAAAACTCAGTGATGACACCCAGAAAGACTAGAATCATGAAATCTCGTCCACCGTGGTTCGACTCAAATGCCAGCTGTGAATTTCATGATGGAGCATTAGGGCATTCGATTGAAGAATGTAAAGTTTTCCAAGGGAAGGTTCAAGATATGATTGATAATGAAGAGCTGACTTTCAAAGGAAGAAGCCCGATCGTGAACGGAACACTGTTATGTTGATCAGCTGTTTGTTTGCTTATTGTTATTTTCTTTGGTTAAAAGCATAATTAGCATGTGAGTACTTGTTTATTTTGAATAAGTAATGCAATAAATGTTTGTCTTGAGGAAACCCATTCGTTTCACTCTTTAAAAATGTTTTTTATAATGCCAAAATCACCCGATTTCTTTCTCACTTCGGTGAAGAATTGGGAGGAGGATGATGAAGTAAAACGTAGGATCTCTCGATGTATGCTTTCGAATAAAACCCTACTGATGATGTAAGGCATTGTTTCAAACCTCCTAAACACCAAATACATAAGGAAGTTAATCCATTTTTAACTCCTTCAAACCTTGATTGAGGATCTGCTTTATTTCTCCCAAACCCTTCCCAACTTCATTTTTAAACCTGGGGCAGGGAAATTTTCAGTCAGCTCGATTGAATACTTAAAATTTCAAAAATTTTGGGTGGGCACAAATAAGCTTTTGACCCTTATTTCTTTTGTTTTACAAAACGTAAACTAAACCTCGATATAACCTTTGAAAGTCCTAATTGAAGTAAGGTTTACTTCGAAAGCATACTCAATGAGATAACGTTTCCTGACTCCTATGAGCTATGCTCAACTATTTATATTGGCTTATAAATTAATTCATGTCCTAACTAGTGACTTTGTCACAAGTGGTTGTGATATCTCTTTTTCAAAACTTCAAGACAGACACATATGTTGCATTAACAGTTTCAGGAATAACATTTCACGCGTGTTAATTCGGCCTGATATCATAGAAAATTACATACAAGCGTCATCATCAAGTGTATCCTATTGGAATTCGAAGACTCTGCTAAACTGGGGCAAGCTTGTTTCCAAATGGTCTGCTCAGGTTTGACTTCACCTTTAGAGCAAGATTGAAGACTCGTCATAATACCGCCAATCAGGGTCCATTATGTCGAGATTCAGAGAATCTCTCTAAAAGTTTGAAAACAGTGGGACGCCTTGTTTTCTGTAAAATCATCTTGGAATAACTTCTTCTTATAACCATGTGACTTGGGGCACTTGAGAAACGAAGGTTATCTTGTTCATAAGCAACACACTATTGTTCAAAAATGGCGACTACCATTACAATTCCTCAATACACAACATTCCTCTTCATGTCCCCAGTAAATTTTAATTCTGGTGGTCATGACAGTTCTTCAATGAAGCTTTTCAATGCAAAAATTCATAATGATTTGCTCAACTTCGCCTCCTCAATGAAGTGGATAATATTTTCATCCTCAGTGGTTTTCTTCTCCAACTTCACCTTCCCAGTGAAGTGGACGTATTTTACTCCCTAATGGACCTTCTACAACGTCGATCCTCTCCAGCGTGAGTCTCTCCAGTAAAGCGGATATTTACCCAGGAAGTTTCCATAGCTATGAGTTTGATCCACCCCTAGTGGATATTTATCCTCGTCTTCAACAGGGTAATCTTTCAGACTTATCAAGTTGTTATATCCCCGAGTGGAGTGTTCTCTACTCCCCCAGTTGAGGTTTTTGAAGCTTTGAAGCAGGATTGAGATCCTATATCTGGTTCTCCGCATATCCCCAATGATACTTCTATCTTTGAAGATTGGTCGGATGTTTATCCCATTTTCAGTCGTTGCTTTCGTTTGTTTTGTCAGCATAAGCATACGCATATCATATAAGTAGATAGCGTAACATTTTCATTTGTGCATCTTTGCGTGTGTGCTCTCCTGTATCTTTGGTCGTGTTTATCCCCAAGTGGTTGGGTGTGTCTTCTCCTTCCAAGAAGAGTTGTCACCCCTAGGCAGAAAAGGCGCAATATTTCTATTTTCCCCACGAAGTTCGATCCTCGTGGAAGACGGTTGCTTTAGTATAATCCCATTCGAGTTCATACCTCTATGGTCGATTCCTACGTGACAGTCTCTTTTCAGTTATTTCCTGAATTGAATTTCGGCCCCTGACAATCACATTGGTGGATATCTCCAAACTGCTGAATATGGATGGAGTATGCATTCATTTTGCACTCTGCTCCCCAAAAAAGGTCCTCATGAAGATAATTATCGAAGATGAATATCTCTCCAACAATATTACAAGACATCTTTCCAACAATCTACATCTGGTTTGCAAGTAACCTCTTTATTTGATCAATCTCTTTATTTGAGCAACTCGTTTTGATCAACATTTTATTCAAAACGACAAATGATAATCTCATCAAGACAGTTCGTCCATCCCCAGCGGTTTTATCAAGATCATCAACTCATGGCATCTCTCCGGAAACCCATCAGATTGTTTTATCAAAGACTTCACAGATGATTTCTCTTTATTTGAGAAACGTTCACCTCAAGAAGTTCACATACTTACAACTACAACAAGATACTCTTCAGAAATTTATTCCCCAGTGAGTTCATTACACAAGTTTACTTCCTTCAAGCGACATCTCCCCGAAGAAGTCGAAGAAGTTTATCACAATCGTCTCTCTTTATTTGAGAAGACATACACTACAATTCAACCGGCCCACATCTCTTCCGAAGATCCCCGGTGAAGCTTTACAAACTACAACTACAAATTCACAGTTTACAAATTACATCTACAAGTTCTACAATCTACAGTCTTCAACGACATATACAATCTACAATGACACTATGGCTCACAGCCGAAAATCTACAACCCCTATGAAGGTGCTCTCACGAGTTTTCATCATTTTTGGGAAGGGACCGAGACCGGCTCATAGCATCCAGACTATGACGTTCGGGGAAGTTCTACATCTACAACAACAATTTACAACTACAGTTTACAACAACAATCATTCAAACATCTTACATTTCCTGGTTAATCTTGACAGTAGATTCCCAGAAGACCTCGACAGTAGGTGGTACCATTTCATTTCCTGGTTAATCTTGACAGTAGATTCCCAGAAGTTCTTGACAATAGATACTTTGACAAAAGCATCCTTACATGCAGTTACAAGTCTCGACAAACCGACTTCTCCAGCTGATATCGTGAAATCATTACATTTGACATATACAATAGATTCCTCAAATGGTTTTTCTCATGAAGTTCTTCATGACATATTTACGAGCACTTTGTAATTGTCAATCTTTCCTCGTGGATCCTCGCTCGTTGAGCGTGTTCTTCCCGTGTGTCGTGTTTAGTTTCCCCCATGTGGCATCTTTTCTTCACAGGATCCTTTTTGTCTTGCATTTTATATCATTGCATGTCATTTGCATTCGGTGGTTTCTTATGGCCAAAAATTCGTGCAATGTTTATATTTAAGTCCCTCCTATCTCGTCGAGACGAAGATTCCAATCTCCATATCTCCGGATAGAAGTAACTTAAATAGGGGCATCTGTTGCACCCTAATTTTTGACAGTAGGATCCCACCTCTTTTTGCGTTTTTTCCAAGTGTTATTTGACTTTATTTTAATATTTATCGTTCTTGCGACTAACCAACTCGTGCAGATTGCAGTAATCCCAAACATAGATATCATTCATTCTCAACTGCAAGGACGTGTTCACTTTGACCTAAAATTCATTAGAGAACTTAAGTTCGGTATGGTGAAATTTCATTTCAAGATTCCAGAAGTTCCCTTTGTGATTCCAAGTTCAAGCACGAGAATTACGTTGTAATATCAAAATCAAAACCATGGAGGAATTCATAAAATTCAAAAGGAGTTCTCAAAAGATTTAAATTAATGCATCACGAAGTTCAAATCAAACTGTGATTCAAGTCGCGAAGCCTTTTTTTCTTCAAATTCATGAGTTTTGTTTACAAGGAATTATTGATATTTCGTTATAAGGCCCACCATGATCATAAGGACCATTACATGTAATTCCAAGTCTCAAGTTTCAAGAACGTCATTCACCATTGCAAATATTCAAGATATCATATGCCAAGATTCATTACTATCATAAAATCCATCTTAAGATGAAGATGAGTTTCGAGAACATCACGATACATTTAAATCGTGAGGCAAAGGCTAGTAAGCCAAAACAAGTTCTATTGTTAAGTTTTCATGATACTACAAATTTCCATCAAAACTGGTTACAAGTTATCCCCAATCACCAAGCATACAAGAGCTTGCAAGTTAAAGAGAATCTACAAAATCCCTTATTGATGCAAATGGTACAACAATCCCAACCTAGAGGTCAGATGCTAAGTGAAAATAACAGTCCCCGTGTTCCCAGACTACCGAACCTCTTGGGGCAGTCTACTGTAGCAATTGGAATTCCCGACGATCTTTTAGGGAGAAACGAAATAGCTAGTAGCAGCAGAGGGCCTTCATTTAATTCTGTTCCACAGAGCTTTTTTTTAATTCCCCAATGAATCAAAGCACCGAAATGTCTGTTACAAACCTTCCTCTCGGTAGCACTCCAGGTATACCTAGTATCACAAACAAAAGCCAATTACATTTATGTTTCCGAAATCGTTGGCAGATGCAATCACGGTTATGGCAAGTGTTAAAGTACAGTAAGGGTCAAAAGAGAAAGGGTTTAAGGTATCGGAAACCATTAATCATGCTGAGAGCCCGCAATTTCCGGCATAATACGATGTTACCTTGCACAGGCAGCGTTCTGGTTTCTTCCCACATAAACCCCCACCTTTGATGCACCAGGTCGTGTTACGAACGACGCTCCAAGATTTATCCTCATTGTGCCTGTGCTTGCACTTAAGACAAAGAAATAGGTGGTTAGGAAGATTGCCACAATTGTTTTACATGACAGTAACAGACTTTCCAAGATAAGGATTTGTACAAGATAACAAACTACACAGAACCAAGCTCACCTGCAAAACGCGTAAAGAGCAATCGCAATGAACCATCGGCTCTTAGTCGACTGCACCAAAAGCCTGCCAATGAAGTCTTGGCACCGTAACTCACTCGCCTAGCACTATTATGAATCTTGTAAGCTGAGATAGAATGCTTATGTCTTCCTCTAAAGTTGCTACGGGAACACTTTCAATTCGGGCTGCTGAACATGCTCAACAAGCTGCTATTACTATTCTATTAAAACATGGTGTGTGTTACTTGGCTCTCCAACAACCAAAACATATTCCATTATGGCCCTCCCTCTCCATTACTGGATCATCTTCGGAAATCTTGACGTCCCATGCTGCAAATAAAGGCTGCAATGCAAATACAGGCTCATTTTTGTCACCGGCAAGTTACATATTCATATTGTAAAAAAAACTGCAAAAAAGGCTGTGGTTGGGATTCGTGAAGTGTTTACAATTGACAGAACCTCAGTCAGTTGACATTTTGCTTCAGCCATCTCCACCATAATTGGAAGCTGCTATAAATAAAGAGCATACATTTAGACTGCCCTACAAAAAAGCACGCTATTGAAATGGGGTATGTTGTTATTCCTGAAGCTACTCACTTGCGACCGTATATTCAGCATGCCGTAAGCAGGATATTGGCAGTAAGTAAAATAGCATCCTGTCAATACAATGCAGCATCAAAGAAAAAGGAATCAAAAAGCATAATCTAAAGAAAGGCCCTTAGAGAAACTAAACAGTAACAAGTCTGATCCCATTCATCCTAATTGACCATTGATATACCCTCAAGCTCTGTTGTGAATGGGGGGTCCGCGTGTCTGCTGCACATCTTGCTCTAAAGATGAACTTTTTCACATCCAGGTGCTGCCCCGTGGAGAGAGCATTTGCTGCTAACCGCACCTGCACAATAAAAATGGCATCATCAACGTACCCACAACAATGACAATGACTTCTAACGGCCAGCATTATCAGAATATCAAAGCAAACCATTCTTACAAATGACGATACGGAGGGCGACAAGCGCATTGATAAGTTCTCCAGGCACCATGGCCTCTTCATCAAACAGTTCTACAAGCAAGAGCTGCTTCGAGCCTTTGACGCAACAACCCGAGACAGCAACACCCGCACGGACATAACAGAACCGCACTTGTAGGAGTGAACAAAATCATGAGCCAAGAACCTATGCTGAAATCACTATGATAACTGGTGGATTGATGAGTTGGCTTTCACCGATCTGTTCAATCAGCTTCTCCTCCATCACCGGTATATATAACCTGTTACCTTCATCAACAAACCAAAGCATAAGCTGGACATATGCCTCCCAAAGCATTCATAAAGCCACAACAACAAACAATCCAATGGCAGCAACCTACCACTAGCAATTATCAGCTCAACTAAAGCTTGGAAGACCCCAAAACATTCATAGCGGCATCATCAAGACAAGCAGATTCGAGATAGTTACAGAAGTTGTTCGAATAAACTCAGAGGGGATATACCGTCTGTCTCTCAAATTCGTTGAACCTACAAATACATAAAAGGAAGACGGTCAATTGACAGCAAACAGGCAACAAAGTATAATAGCAAATCATTGACAATAAGCAACATTAAATCAAGCATTCAAAGAAGTGGACTCGAAATGGAAAGTATTGGAGACAACAAAATAAGTTTTCAAAACCATCCATACATATCATGATTCTGAGAAAGGAAATTCGTAAACCAACAATCCTAAAGTTCGAGACAATTCTGAGACATGTTTAAAGCAAATCCAGGTTGTTTCCAAAACCGTATTCAACATGTTCACGCTAATATGGGAAGAATTTTCTCGTGAAAGTTATTTCAAATCCAGAGCATTCATTTTAAATCAATACTTTGATTTCTTCTGAGCATATAAAAGGTGTTGCGGTGGAAATAGGATCACAAACTATTAATGAGTTTGAATCACAATTCAATTCACAACCGCTCTTTGATTTATCCGAAGGAAAAGGTCAAAAGAGGGAAAACCTATTTTTGCATCGTAAACACAATGCGGGGAGAGACCTAGGTAAGGGGTTGGTTAAGCTTAGGGAAGGTATTAGCACCCTAAACTTCTGTAGTACTCTACAGGAACCTTTTGTTCAATGCTTACTATTTTGCTTTATTATTCTTAAGGTATATGTACAAAGGGATTAAAAGTGAGAAAAGAGACCTAAGGGGTTAATTCTAAGTTTACTCGGCAGGACATCGCATCTTGTGCCTACATATCCTTACGGGAGTGGAATCAGAGTAATCGTAGTTCCCCTCAAAAGGGAGGTTAAAGAACACTCGACTGTGGTCAAGGTCTCAAGGGGAATAAACGCATCTTAAGGACACGCTTACATGGAGTCTTAAACTCCGATCTCTACGTTATGAATTGTTAAGTTGTAATTAGGGTTAAATTAGGGATTCCACGGCGGGAAACCCTAAAATGAGCGCGGCGGCTCTTTGACCTAATGCTAGGGGTAACATGGTAATTTTGCCTGCGGTGAGGCATTTGTGAAAATTAGGGTTTGTAGTTTGTAGTTTTGAGGGTTTGAAATTGAATGTGTGAAATTTGAGGGTTTGAGGACTATTGGCGCGGCGACCAAACAGTTAGACCTAACCTTCGGATGTGTGCAATGTGACAGAAGTATGGTAAATACGTGAGATAATTGAATCATGCAAACAGAGAGATAATGTCCTAATTTAACCATGCAAGCAGAAATTTAAAGGCAGAATTTAAAGCGCGATTGTTAGGATTCACGAGATTACAACCAGGAAATAGTTACAATTATAAATAAATAACGGTAAACATAATAAGCTGCAAAACGAACAAACAACGTTAGTGGGCAGAATTAGATGAATTATCGGACACGCCAGGAAGTGAAATTATGCATATTTTTTGTGGTTTTATTTTATGATGTAAACTTCAATTTAAATAAAAATAGGATTTTTAATATTGATAAATTAATTTAACTTAACCTCAAAAACTATTTTAACCTAATTTTTATTTTTTTTTAAAAAAAGTGGATTTTAATATTGTTTTAGAAAACATTTTAAAATAATTATAATAATTTTAGAAAACAATTTAAAAATAATTATAATAATAAAATAAAGAAAAACTAAATAAAATAAAATAAAAAAAAGGGTTGGGCCGGTAATTGGGTGATCAAACCCCAACCCGGCCTGGTTTGGAGCAACAAAGTCTTTGAGGGAAATCCCAAAAGGGGAACCCTAAATCGCCCGCGGCCGTCTTTTCCTCTTGTTTTCTCTCGTTTCGTTTCTTGTCTTTCTCGATCATCCTTCTCCTGCATGCCAAACGAAAAGAACAATAATCAATCATGTGGCTTACGATTCGATGGGGGTTTTGACGATGATGAGAACATGCGTAGTTCTCTGAGGCTTGATGATGGATCGCGGTCTGATTGCCCGCCGGACGGCGACGACGATCTTCTGTGGTGGCTTGCTCGCGTTGTTCTTCGCTCTAGGGTTTCTTCGCTCCCTCTTCTCCCTTTCGATCTCGCGGCTGCTTTTCGCCCTCTCCCGTTAGGGTTTCACATGAGGTGATGTTGTTCCTTTTATATCTCTCCTCCTTCTGAGTTTTTGGGCCTTTGGATTTCCGTTATTTTTCCTTGTAATCTTGCGATATGATTTGATTTTGTTGAATTTTCTGATGTGATTTGAACTTGCCATTTTTGTCTTGATTGGATTCTGATATGTTCTGATTCGGTTTCCTTTTTGATTTATCCAATGAGGGGTCCAAATTCGACTTGATTTTGGCGGATACGACCTCGAACTATATTTCGACTTCATTTCCAACACTGGATTGGACACAAACTGGTTATCTGGATTTGTTTAATGTTGATATGGATTTAGTCTTTCTGGTACTGATTCAAAACTCAGTTTGACTGATAAGGATATTGTTTCCTTTCTGATGCCACCTGACTCTCTCTTCTTTGCATTTCTCTGTGACAACCATGGATTTATTTATTCTTGAATCGAATTGATCTTTTCAATTTTATGCAGCTTGTGAACTCAAGTTCAACTCGGCCTCTTCGTGGCTAGTCTGAGATCCGTATGCATCCGAGTTTTCGCTCAATGTTGCTTAGAAACATTTACTTGATAGCGGCTGCGAGTTTGGGGCAATGATGTTCGTAGCTGAGCCTCTGCGTTTGCTTTTTGCTTCTCCACCGTGGCCTGCACATTTGGTTGAGGCTTACTTTGAACTGAACTTGATATGCGAAACCAGGTTGCCGTGATGTTCTCTGTTATGTCCTTTGCTTGTTCGTTCGCGGCTATTCAAAACTGATTCAGAACAGCCTTCTGGGCTTATGAACTGATGTTGATGTTCGACCATCTCATTTTTCTGATAAATTCTGGAGCCCTTTATCATTTCTGATATAACGGCCTCATCTTGCTTGAATTTTGCAGATATTCAAACCAACCTTGTTTGGTGTCTGGTTCTTCAATGCCGTTCGGATGCTCCTGATGGTTTTGATTGGATCATTCTTTCGGTTCATCCTGTTGCCGCTATTGATATGCTTTTTACTGATACATCTCTGGTTCTTTCAGAACAAATAATTGTTTCTTTCTGAGCTGATGCGTGGTTTTCCATTCATTTCAGTCATGAACATTGATTTGGGACATATACTCACTTTCCTCTTCTTTTTTCCAGTGAACTGATGCTGATGCTTCGATTGAGTCAAGGTGGCCAAGTGAAGGTTATTGGTGATGATGACCTTAGGGTCTGAGCCAATTGGTTTTGATGCCTTAGTGGTAACGACCTTCGGGTCTGAACTGGTTCCTTTTGGTCTCTCTGATTGGGCTGTGATGCATAGCTGAGTCTCTGCGTTTGGTGCCTTGTTCCACGATGCCCCTAGCAGTGTGAGGTAGTTTGGTCGTGGGATCTTACTGATATGAACTGAGCTTTGATTTGTTTTCGAACGGGCTTGATTCTGATTGTTTGTTGAATCACACTTAGTCTCCTATTCTTGATTGACTTGAACTTGATTTTCTTGCACTTGCTGTTCTGGTTCAGTAGTTTATGAATGATTGGACTTGGTCCTTATGAATATGGGCTGGTTTTATACTTTATGAATTGAATTGTCTGCTCAAGTTTATGTGCAGCTTATGGATTTCGTTGTGAGCTGATACCATCTGATTCATGTATTTCAGGTGACGGAAAACGGTTCAAACCCGCCGGCATCCGGGGTTTGAACCTGAGTTGGCTAGTGTTTTACCTCGGTATTGGCTTGGGAACAAACTTGACATTCATTTGAAAACGACACCATATTTACTTGATAATGTCCCTTTTTGAGTCCATATCTGCGCAAATCCTTTCGGCTCGAACAAGCTTCCTTTATCCCTCTCTCTCTCTCTCTCTCGGCTGTCCCGTACGATAAGAACGATAACCACCTGGTATGACGCCAATGGCACAGATCGGTAACGGGGGTAGGACGCGGCTTCGGTCGTGCCACTCCCGACACTCGATGATGACATTGTTCTGAGAGTGTCAAAAATCGCTTTTAACCCTTTCTGTCATGTTCTGTTTATCTGTTCTCTTCTTTTCAGGTGATCGTGAGGTTCGTGAAGAACTCAAAGAGAAGACCAAATGAAGAATGCTTAGCAGCTTAGGACTTAGAATAGGGTGCCCTTTGTAAACATAAATCTCTTGCAATACTAAATAAGTACCCATGAATCAAATTCAAGAGTTATTTGTCCCCTTCATTTGTAAATTAAGTACTTATGAAATAAAATTCAACAAATACTTATTTACTTCTCAATTGCAATCTTAAATACTTATGAATAACCAATTTTGAAATTATTTATATTTACTTCTTAGTTGTAAATTATAAACACTTATGAATAAAAAATCCACAAATATTTGAATTCACTTCCTAATTGTAAAGTATAAATATTCACGAATGATATTCAAATATACTTAATTTCTCGTCCATGTATTTATTCCTCTCGTGGCCTCGATCTCACTGCCTGATTAAATCTGAGTGAATTAAAACTAAATCCCACTAATTGTATATCAAGAGAACGCGTTATCACCTGAAATGGAACCCCGCCCAGAATGGTCTTGAACCCTAAGCAAATGAACGACCCAAATTTAGATACGCTCCCGGCAATTTTCAATAATAGACCGAGCCAGCTCGATGCCTTGATGATAACCAACTCATATGACAGACAACTGTCCCACGTATCATGGTCTGAACGCCTCGAGGCTTAAAGACCGATTTTCTTTAGGATTGGCCAAAATAGTGTAAAATGACCAAAACGCCCTTGAACTGGATTCCTGCAAAACAAATCAACACTCCATGACTGGTTAGTGATTAGTGGATGCTATGCTATGCGAAATGACTAACTAAATGTAAGGGTAAAATTTGGGGTATTACAAAAGGGATAACGGGGGATATTGACAAAGGGAACAACTCACAAACAAGAACACCCACAGATTCACAGACCGAATCGATACACACAAACATTGCAAACCACAATCCACCAATTCACAGAAATCCCTAAAACCACAAAACCATAAGAATTTTATAAGGAACTTATCTGTGAAATTGTCAACCGGAGTTCCTTGAGTTTCTGTCCGCGAGTCTCCATTTTCGTCACCTACCGTTGCGAAGAATCCCCTCATTCTAGCGCCATTTGCATCGAAACCATTCACCACCGCCGATACATTTCACGGTAATCTCCATTTCTTTTGGTTTGGTTAAAAGCGCTAATACACTTCACCTTTCAGGAAGGCCCACAAACAAGGAGATAGACGAAGACGCGAAAGAGAAGATGGGTCGGCAAAACGAAATAAATGAGAGAGGAGAGGATCGGAGAACGACGCGCTGGGACACAGCACAAACACTGGGGAATCCCAAAATGATGGTCAACTGGTGCGAACACGACCAATTGTCTTTTTTAGAACTGGAACGAGATTCTCAAATGGAGATGGCACCTATGAGACGGCCTCCACTGGGGAATCTAAAAGTAAAACTGGAGCATGTACGACTGCAAGATTGATCACAGAATGCTGGAGCATTGAGCAAAGAATAACATCCAAGCTTCTGTAAACTATCCCTCATGACAAGATCAAACGGACCTCTCAGAAATCCGTATCAAATATACAGGGAAAAAACCGGCTGCATGCCAAAATAAATGGACTTCAAGTGGAAATGCCCTGATAAGCTTCTCGAGGGAGAACTGTCACTTATCGTTGGAAGGGACTTATGTGCCAAAACGGATAAGCACTCCAATAAAGAGGCTGCTGCTTATCTGATAGATAAATCTTCTCATATTTAAGGTTGGTGCCTGGAATATGTTTCAGATTCTTCTTTTACTAAAGGATAAAATAAACTTCTTCATACTTCCGAGGACAGCGCGTCGGGTACGATTCCGCTTCTTCTTTTGCTAAAGGGTAAACTGAACTTCCTCATACTTCAAGATTCATGCTCTCCTGAATATGATTCTGCTCCTTCTTTTACTAAAGGGTAAACTGAACTTCCTCATTTCAAGGTTTGTTGCTCCCTGAATATGATTCGGTTCAAACCTCCCCATACTTCAAGACGACAAGGAAAAATGGAAGCCCAACTGCTCGATGGAGATGGCCATTTGCGTTGCAGAAGAATATTACGATAAGCTTCTTAACCGAGAATTGTCGCGTATCCTGTTGTGTAAGGTTGTGATAAGCTTCTCTGGTAAGAACTGTTGCCGATCGATTGTAAAACGTATGATTGTAGAGTTTTATACCGATAGGCTTCTCAGGTGAGAACAGTCGCATACCGATGCTGTAATATGTAGGATTGTTATATCGATAGGCTTCTCAGGTGAGAACAGTTGAGTACCGATGCTGTAAGATGTACTGATAGATTTTCCAGGCGTGAACTGGCGTGTATCTGTAAAGGATTGTGATTGTTTTTCTTGAAAGATAATGCAAAATAAATGCACATCCGGGTACAGTGATAAGCTTCTCGGACGAGAACAGTCGCATATCTGCCAAGGTATGGTGAAAAGTTTTAAATGGTGCAAAACAAATGCACGTCTGGTTGGGCTCGACGACCGACAAGACCGAGATTCAATCTAGGATCGAGCCAGAGAGAAAAAATGGCAATCAAGACTCCATCGAGGGAATGAACTCGAAGGGTAAATATCTTATCTTGATGAGGAAAGATAGTTGAAATAACCGTCATCCACGAGGGTCGAGCTCTGTGGGGAAACTGGAAACACATATGTATTTTATGCTTAGGGCTGACAATCTATTTGGAGAGAATGGACGAACCCAGTTACTCGGCGGTAACAACCAATGAGAGTGAAACACAATGAACCTGTGAATGCTAACGCATATGTTACTGCATATGTTAAGGTGAATGTATGTTAAATATGCAGGATGTTATGAAATGAGTATGTAATGAGTATGTGAAATGAATATACGAAATAGGCATGTGATGCTTATGCCCTTGCGTATGCTGACGAAACAGACTAGAGACGGGACGAGAGATGAAATAAACATCTCGACGGAGATACCCTGCGTTCTCTGCAACCAATACGTCAATCATGGGTAAGAAAGATCAATGGTAGAACCAAATCTGGTTTCAGAATTCTGACTTCTCTGGGGAGAAGGTAATCTGCTTGGGTGCACAGTATCATGTCTTCACATGGGGAGAAGAAAACCTGAGGGACACTTTCGAGTTACCTAAGAAAAAGTTGTCAGCTTATAGTCTCGCTGGGGACTGTGATGAGGCAATAGTTTAGAAGTGTTTCTGCAACAATGAGATTTTCGAGGAGTGAAGAGATCCTTCAGAAATTTCCACTAGTCAAAGTAATTTCTTATATTTTTCAATTGCATTTTCGAAGAACAGTTTTAAAAATTTTCGAAGCACCTTTCATTTTCAAAATTTAAGAATAAATGGCATTTTGCATAACAATAGAAAACAAGAGCAATGCACCAAGGAATTTAAGTAACAAAATGGTATCTTTTATTAAAGGATGGCAGCTTGCCGAAGGCATAGCTCCACAGATGATTACGCTTTGAAATTGGCAATATAGGAAAAGGTTACATTGAATCCAACGACACCTACTGACGCTAATAACTAAGACTATCAAGAATCTTGCTTTGGACGAGGATGAACGAACTGGAAAATGGATCTCATGCGGAAAGCGTGTCCGCGATGATCGGTGTTTTCTGATGCAATGAAATGCCTTCGTCCCTAACTTTTGCCTGGACCGCCCTTTCGGGTTTTCAATCCACCGGGACGCTCCTTTTTGCCTAAGCCGCCCTTTCGGGTTTTCAACTTAGCGAGCTTTTTATTATTATTACTTTTTCTAACCCTTACTTTTTCCTAAGTCGCCTTTTGCAGGTTTTCGACTTAGCGGGTTTTTAGGCATAATATTTTCGGACTGCATCAGAATTCACGGGATGTGCAAGCTCTTCACCATCCATTGTTGTAAGTATCAGAGACCCTCCGGAGAAAACGGTCTTTACAACAAATGGGCCTTCATAATTGGGCATCCACTTTCCACGCATATCTTTATGCACTGGCAAGATCTTTTTGAGTACGAGCTCTCCTTGACGGAACTCACGGATATGAATCTTCTTATCAAATGCTCTTTTCATCCGTTTCTGATATAATTGCCCATGGCACATAGCTGTCATGCGTTTCTCGTCAATGAGATCCAACTGATCCAGTCTGTCTTGAACCCACTCAGCTTCCTCAAGTTCAGCTTCCATCAACACCCTTAAAGAAGGTATCTCTACTTCGATAGGGAGTACGGCGTCCATTCCATACACCAATGAGAAAGGTGTTGCCCCTGTCGAAGTTCGTACTGAGGTCCTGTATCCATGCAGAGCAAACGGTAACATCTCATGCCAATCTTTGTAAGTCACGACCATCTTTTGCAGGATTTTCTTGATATTCTTATTCGCAGCTTCAACGGCCCCATTCATCTTAGGGCGGTACGGAGAAGAATTGTGATGCGTGATCTTGAAACTGTCACACAACTCCTTCATAGTCTTGTTATTCAGATTGGTGCCATTGTCAGTTATTATCCGACTTGGAATTCCATAACGGCAGATAATTTCTTTCCTGATGAAGCGGGCAACCACTTGTTTAGTCACGTTGGTGTAGGAAACAGCCTCTACCCACTTGGTGAAATAATCAATAGCAACAAGGATAAAACGATGACCATTAGAAGCCTTCGGCTCGATTGCCCCAATCATGTCAATGCCCCACATTGAGAACGGCCATGGTGAAGACAAAACATTCAACGGTGATGGAGGCACATGCATTTTATCAGCGTAAATTTGGCACTTATGGCATTTTCTGGCGTATTGGATGCAGTCAGCTTCCATAGTTAACCAATAATATCCAGCCCTTAACATCTTCTTAGACATAGCATAACCATTGGCATGAGTTCCGAAGGTCCCCTCGTGAATCTCTTGCAGTAACATGTCCGCTTCCCGTTTATCAACACATCTGAGCAAAACCATGTCGTAATTTCTTTTGTATAACACACCATTACTGATAAAGAATTTAGAAGCCAGTCTTCTCAACGTTTTCTTGTCCAGACCGGTAGCACCATCGGGATACTCTTGCTTGACTAGATAGTTCTTGATGTCATGAAACCAAGGCTTTTCATCCACCTCAACCTCTTCAACTACTTGACAATAAGCGGGCTCAACTTTGCGTTCAATATGAATAAGAGGTGCTTCATTAACGAATTTAACTTTCCACATGGATGCTAACATGGCTAAAGCATCAGCAACGTGATTCTCAGATCTAGGAACATGCTCGAACTCTATCTCGTCGAAATATTTAATCAGCTCGACCATGTAGTCCTTGTAAGGGATTAACTTCTCATTCTTCGTTTCCCATTTGCCTTGTACCTGGTAAATAACCAAGGCTGAGTCACCACTTACTTTGAGAAGTTTGATTCGGAGATGAATTGCTGCTTCGAGGCCAAGAATACATGCTTCATACTCTGCGACGTTATTAGTACACTCAAAGTCTAACCTTGCTGTAAACGGAGTGAACCCACCTTTTGGGTTCATCAAAACGACGCCTATACCATGCCCATTGAAATTCGAGGAACCATCAAACATCATCCTCCACCAAAGACCTGGTTCTGGACCTTCGCTCGGATCTGGCTCTTCACAATCTCTCTTAATCAACAAAATATCCTCATCAGGAAAGTCAAACTTAAGAGGTTCATAATCTTCAACTGGCTGATCTGCAAGATAATCCGATAAGATACTACCTTTAATTGCCTTCTGGGGTACGTATTGGATGTCATATTCGGATAACAACATGTGCCAACGGGCTAGCCTCCCCGTTTGAGCAGGTTTTTCAAGAATATACTTGATCGGATCCATTTTAGAAATCAACAATGTGGTATGACAGATCATATATTGCCGGAGGCGCCTAGCGGCCCATGCCAACGCACAACAAGTTTTCTCCAATAGTGAATATCTGTTTTCACAGTCGGTAAACTTCTTGCTCAGATAATAAATCGCATGTTCCTTTCTTCCAGTCTCATCATGTTGCCCAAGCACACAACCCATAGACTTCTCAAGAACAATATGGTACATAAACAACGGTCTTCCGGGTACGGGAGGAATCAGAATAGGGGGTTCTTGCAGATAATTCTTAATTTTCTCAAACGCTTTCTGACAATCAGGGTTCCACTCAACCGTCTGCCCCTTACAAAGCAATTTGAATATCGGCTCACAAGTAGCGGTCATGTTAGAAATAAACCTGGAAATATAATTCAAACGCCCCAGAAAACCTCTAACTTGCGTCTCGGTTTGCGGAACTGGCATATCTTGAATGGCTTGGACTTTGTCAGGATCTACCTCAATCCCTCGTTGACTAACAATAAAACCAAGCAATTTTCCGGATCTGACACCGAAGGTACATTTAGCAGGATTCAACTTCAACTGGTACTTCCTGAGTCGTTCAAACAACTTCACCAAATGGTCTAGATGTTCCTCTTCACTCTGAGATTTGGCTATCATATCGTCCACATACCTCTCGATCTCTTTGTGCATCATATCATGGAAAAGAGTTGTCATAGCGCGTTGGTAAGTTGCCCCTGCGTTCTTCAAACCGAAGGGCATGACTTTGTAGCAAAAGGTCCCCCAAGGAGTACTGAAAGTAGTCTTCTCTCGATCATCGGGATCCATCTTGATCTGATTATAGCCAGAGAAGCCATCCATAAATGAGAACAACGCAAAACTGGTTGTATTGTCTACAAGTGTATCAATATGTGGCAGAGGGAAGTCATCTTTCGGACTTGCTTTGTTCAGATCCCTGTAATCCACACACATCCTAACTTTACCGTCTTTCTTGGGCACTGGCACAATATTGGCAATCCAATCTGGATATTTTGCAACTGCCAAGAAACCTGCATCCAACTGTTTTTTAACCTCATCTCGAATCTTCAAAGCCATGTCGGGTCTCGTTCTTCGAAGCTTTTGTTTGATAGGTGGACAATCTGGCTTAAGTGGCAACTTGTGAACAACGATATCTGTGTCTAGACCAGGCATATCTTGATACGACCATGCAAACACATCAATATATTCTTTTAATAACTCAATCAACCTCCGCTTAACCTCTGTCCCAAGCATTGCACCAATCTTGACCTCTTTCTTGTCTTTATCTGTACCAAGATCAATTAAGTCCACCTGCTCTTTATGCGGTTGAAGCTCTGTGTACTCGTACTCAATCAATTTTGTCAGTTCAGTGGGTACTTCAAAATCTTCTTCACCCTCGTCTTCAGCTTGATAGATGGGTGCATCCCAGTCAGGAGTGTCAATAAAGTCATTGGATCCAACAAGGTTTGCGATGCCTCTGCATGATGGAAGGCTTACCTTATTAAAATGTTCGAAGATATGCAAGATAAGAAATCAAATGCTATTTTTGTTGTTTTATTTTTGAAAAAGATTGCCAACATCATTTTTAAAAGGTGAAAACGAAAAAACGCAAATGAACCAAAATGGAATTGAACGAAATGCATTTATTAATATCCTTTTAAAAGTGAAAGGTGGCCCAACAAAAACGTTCCTATAGCCTTGGGCAGAGCTACGGATTTTTTTATTGGAAAATATAAGTGAAAATGTTAAAAATTACTTTGACAATGGAAAAATGACAGGGATCTCTACGGCCTCCCAGTTGTTCAAAGCTGCATCACCCTTAAACACCAGGTTGCTCAGGTCTTCATCTTCCTCACAGTCACTGACGGCATTGACTTGGAAACCTCCGCTGACAAATACCTCTTGGATAACCTTCAGACGCCCTTTGACAGTTGTGGCAGCTCCATTCTGAGTTGGTTTGTAACCCAACCCAAAGCGATCAGCCTTGGTCTTGACATCAATTACCTCTCCCCAACCTTCCGGGATGCCCCTGTCAATTGTTGATTTGGTACTCTTCAAAGATGCAAAAGATGGATTACCCTGGCCCACTGTCTCTTCGACTTCTAATAGAACAGCGTTGGCAATCTCGAGTGCTTGAAAGGAGATTTCCAAAGCATTCTCATCGGCCTCAATGTAACGGAAAGAAGACAGGTTACTGACCATCAGATCCTCCTCACCGTGTATAATAACTAACTTTTCATCGATCACAAACTTCATCTTTTGATGTAACGTTGAGGTTACTGCCCCAGCGGCATGGATCCACGGCCTTCCAAGTAAACAGCTGTAATTGGGATTAATGTCCATGACTTGAAACGTGATATTAAAAACTTGCGGACCAATCAGGATAGGAAGTTCAACCTCCCCCATTACCGACCGGCGGGAACCATCGAAAGCTTTGACGATCAAGGAAGTAGGTTTCAACACAGTCTCTTTTAAAACCAACTTATCAAGAACCCTCTTGGGTAGAACATTCAAAGAAGAACCGGTGTCCACTAGCACTCTCGCTAAATTGTCCTCCTGACATTTCACTGATATATGTAAAGCACGATTATGATTCGGACCCTCCTTTGGTAACTCTTCGTTGCTGAAACTAAGAGTGTTGCATGCGGTCAGGTTGGCAATCACACTATCAAACCGACTGGTGTTGATATCTTGATCCACATGTGCTTGAGTCAAAACTTTCTGCAAGGCCGTCCTATGAGCGGGTGAACTCATCAACAGAGATAAGATCGAAATCTTGGAAGGAGTTTGATGAAGTTGATTGATAACTTTATAGTCACTTTTCTTGATGATCCTCAAAAACTCAGCATCTTCATCATTCGTAACGGTTCCCTTACCTTTGTCTTTGACAGGCACTGGGATATTAGTTGTTTCCTTAGGTGGAACCTCATTGAAACGGGGAGTGTACACACGGCCACTGCGAGTCATCCGGCTTGCCTCTGTGATATTAGTCACAGTGTCCTTAACTTCTTCATTTGGAATAACCTTCCTAGACTCCTTGTCAATCATCGTCACGTCATATTTCCAAGGTACAACTTTAGGATCACTGAAAGGAAACGGACTTGGTTTTCGAATAATTATAGACTTTGGCTGATTCGTCTCAGGGATAAACGACTTTGGTATATTGAACACGGGATTGGCGGAACTCGCCCCTGACAGATTAAACACTGGTACCTTACCCTTTGATTCAGGCTGATGGAAGACAGGCTCAACCACAACGACTTCATCCTTCTTGGCTTGGCTGGTCACTTGTAAAATACCCTCATTAATCAACCTCTGAACATCATTCTGAACCAACACACAACCCTTAATACTGGCATCACAACTTGCGCATGCAACGTGGGAAGTATCTACTAGACCGGCTTCAAACAGTTTCGAATGGAATATCTTAAGAGGAGTCTTAATCTGAACAACATCAAGGACATAACCTTCCTCAGAATCAGCACTAATGGCATTAACACCCTCATGGTTAGGAAAAGGGTTCTTTTTAACATTCGGTTGAGGATCTTCAAATGACAAAATCTTCTTTTCCAACAGATCCCTGACAAGACTTTTGAGAGCATAACAGTTCTCTAGATCATGACCAGGCGCACCCTCATGAAATAAACAATGAGCAGCGGCGTTGTAATTGGCGGGCAGCGGATTAGGAGGCGGACCCAAAGCTCGAGTAGTAATTAGACCTTGTTTGACTAATGAGGGATACAACTCGGTGAAAGTCATTGGAATCGGCGGACAAGGTTTATACTGTCTCCTGTTCGGACCATTCTGGCGAGGAGCTGGATTCTTTGGCTGTTGATAGGCAGGAGCGCTGGGCGCTTGTTGATAGTTAGGAGGATGATGAACGGGAGATTGTTGCATAGGTTGATACATAGGAACTTATTGATTGAAAGAAGGTGCAACAGCTGCCACATAGGGTTGTTGAGCATATTGAATCGGATACCCTTGAGGTTGAGCATAACCTTGCGGATATTGATAAAATTAGTCTCTTCGTCTACTGGAGGATATAGCGTTAGTTTCGCCTTCTTTCTTCTTCTGAGAGCTGAACGAAGGTTTCTTCGTCTGATCCTTTGAAACACCAAGAGTATTTGTCATTTTACCGCTTTTCATACCCAATTCAATCTTGACACCCACAGCAACGATGTCAGAGAAATTTGAAGTCACACTACCCACCATCCTTTCGTAAAATTCTGGACGAACCGTGTCGACAAACCAATCAGCTAACTCTTTCTCGGTTAAAGGAGGTTCTACTTGCGAGGCAATCTCTCTCCACCTTTGAGCATACTCTTTGAACGATTCAGAATTCTTTTGTGACATACTCAACAATTGTCTTCTGTCAGGAGCCAGATCCATATTGTACTTATAATGTTTGATGAAAGCGTCAGATAAATCTTGGAAATTCTTAATGCGAGATTGGTCCAAAGTTAAGTACCATTTGGAAGAAGCACCCTTCAAACTGTCTTGGAAGCAATGTATCATCAATTTATCATTCTCAACATGGGCAGCCATTTTATGATAGTACATGATCAGATGACTCTTAGGACAAGTGGCACCTTCATAGCGATCGAAGTTCGGAGTTTTGAACTTCGGGGGAATAACCAAACCTGAGACCAAACAAACGTCCCTTGCAGCAGCCCCAAAAATTTGATCGCCTTCTACCTTTCTCAATCTTTGGGCGATAGTGTCTACTTCCTCATGAAGCTTGTCATATTTCTCATAACCTTCAACATTCTCATCAAGATTATCAAAGATGGGCTCATTGAAATACGGTTGCACCCGGGTGTGCACAACGGGTGGTGCAAAGATAGGAGCAACCCTAGAAACTTCAGAAGATAAAGGAACGGCTTATTGAACTGGATGATTAATCGAAACAGTGGCTTGAGGAGGCATAAAACCTGGAGCAAGACCATAAGGTGGGTCCCTTGCTACAGTCACATTTGGTGGAGGGTCCACAGTAATACCAGTAATCTCGGAAACAACAGTGGGCTGGGTATCCATCTTGGCATTCATAACATGCAGTAATTCCATCATACGCCCCATACCCCCTCGAAGGTCTTCAAGCTCGTTGCTAAGGCGATCAATCTCCTTTGTCTGATCCTCCATTCTTTTCCGAGTTTGAGCTCTAGTGTTGTACTGGTGCCGAGGACTCAGGGTGACGAAACTGGAAGGCGAGAGAACCGAACATGAGAAAACGGAAGACACATGCAATGCAAGAAAACATATGATGCTATAATGTAAATGAAGATTTCATGGAATTCAAACATTTACGAACGTCGTGGGGTACCCAGGAAATTTTGATGTTTTTTCCTTATTTTTTTTATTTTTATTTTTATTTTTACTTTTTTTTTTATTCATGGTATCCCGCGATATCCATAAATGATGTTTGAATTCCATGAAATACAATGCAATAGGATGCTTTATGGATGCAACGCACATGAATACACAAAGTCCTAGGTTAAAGGATGTGAGCGGAGTTAAGGTCTACCCATCCCCAAAAGGAGTGTACTATAGGTTAGTTGTACCTGCCGAACAAGGTTCTAAAAGGACTCAAAATCATCGGCCCATCTTTCGGATATTATTAACTTCCCAACTAACTCGGGGGTTAATAATATTCTCAAGAGAACCTCTTTTGAGTGTAGTATCGTGTAGCACTACTTCGGGACTTGCTCCCTTATAGCCTCACACTACGTCCTAATAAAGGCCAAAAGTGGGGTTAAAGGTAACTACGGTCCTTAGTATCACAGACTCCAATTGAGAATAGTAAAAGTTTTCATGACGAAACTCGTTTAACCGAACCATTTTCAAAAGGGTCTCAACTAAGCGGGATTTTCGAATCAACTTAGTAGGGATTCAACTCCCTATAAGCCTCATCGAATATATCCCCATCCTATAATAATGGCACTCAAGTCCAGGCGTAGGACTTATCTCACAACACAAGGAACAGTCCCAAAATCAAAGTACAATGCATACATACAAATGAATATTAAAGCAAATAGTAATAAACATGAACAAATTAGGGGTAACCCTCAAAAGTTTAGATAGTCCCCAGTGAAGTCGCCATTTTCTGTTGCGGTGGAAATAGGATCACAAACTATTAATGAGTTTGAATCGCAATTCAATTCACAACCGCTCTTTGATTTATCCGAAGGAAAAGGTCAAAAGAGGGAAAACCTATTTTTGCATCGTAAACACAATGCGGAGAGAGACCTAGGTAAGGGGTTGGTTAAGCTTAGGAAAGGTATTAGCACCCTAAACTTCTGTAGTACTCTAAAGGAACCTTTTGTTCAATGCTTACTATTTTGCTTTATTATTCTTAAGGTATATGTACAAAGGGATTAAAAGTGAGAAAAGAGACCTAAGGGGTTAATTCTAAGTTTACTCGGCAGGACATCGCATCTTGTGCCTACGTATCCTTACGGGAGTGGAATCAGAGTAATCGTAGTTCCCCTCAAAAGGGAGGTTAAAGAACACTCGATTGTGGTCAAGGTCTCAAGGGGAATAAACGCATCTTAAGGACACGCTTACATGGAGTCTTAAACTCCGATCTCTACGTTATGAATTGTTAAGTTGTAATTAGGGTTAAATTAGGGATTCCACGGCGGGAAACCCTAAAATGAGTGCGGCGGCTCTTTGACCTAATGCTAGGGGTAACATGGTAATTTTGCCTGCGGCGAGGCATTTGTGAAAATTAGGGTTTGTAGTTTGTAGTTTTGAGGGTTTGAAATTGAATGTGTGAAATTTGAGGGTTTGAGGACTATTGGCGCGGCGACCAAACAGTTAGACCTAACCTTCGGATGTGTGCAATGTGACAGAAGTATGGTAAACGCGTGAGATAATTGAATCATGCAAACAGAGAGATAATGTCCTAATTTAACCATGCAAGCAGAAATTTAAAGGCAGAACTTAAAGCGCGATTGTTAGGATTCGCGAGATTACAACCAGGAAACAGTTACAATTATAAATAAATAACGGTAAACATAATAAGCTGCAAAACGAACAAACAACGTTAGTGGGCAGAATTAGATGAATTATCGGACACGCCAGGAAGTGAAATTATGCATATTTTTTGTGGTTTTATTTTATGATGTAAACTTCAATTTAAATAAAAATAGGATTTTTAATATTGATAAATTAATTTAACTTAACCTCAAAAACTATTTTAACCTAATTTTTATTTTTTTTAAAAAAAAGTGGATTTTAATATTGTTTTAGAAAACATTTTAAAATAATTATAATAATTTTAGAAAACAATTTAAAAATAATTATAATAATAAAATAAAGAAAAACTAAATAAAATAAAATAAAAAAAGGGTTGGGCCGGTAATTGGGTGATCAAACCCCAACCCGGCCTGGTTTGGAGCAACAAAGTCTTTGAGGGAAATCCCAAAAGGGGAACCCTAAATCGCCCGCGGCCGTCTTTTCCTCTTGTTTTCTCTCGTTTCGTTTCTTGTCTTTCTCGATCATCCTTCTCCTGCATGCCAAACGAAAAGAACAATAATCAATCATGTGGCTTACGATTCGATGGGGGTTTTGACGATGATGAGAACATGCGTAGTTCTCTGAGGCTTGATGATGGATCGCGGTCTGATTGCCCGCCGGACGGCGACGGCGATCTTCCGTGGTGGCTTGCTCGCGTTGTTCTTCGCTCTAGGGTTTCTTTGCTCCCTCTTCTCCCTTTCGATCTCGCGGCCGCTTTTCGCCCTCTCCCGTTAGGGTTTCACACGAGGTGATGTTGTTCCTTTTATATCTCTCCTCCTTCTGAGTTTTTGGGCCTTTGGATTTCCGTTATTTTTCCTTGTAATCTTGCGATATGATTTGATTTTGTTGAATTTTCTGATGTGATTTGAACTTGCCATTTTTGTCTTGATTGGATTCTGATATGTTCTGATTCGGTTTCCTTTTTGATTTATCCAATGAGGGGTCCAAATTCGACTTGATTTTGGCGGATACGACCTCGAACTATATTTCGATTTCATTTCCAACACTGGATTGGACACAAACTAGTTATCTGGATTTGTTTAATGTTGATATGGATTTAGTCTTTCTGGTACTGATTCAAAACTCAGTTTGACTGATAAGGATATTGTTTCCTTTCTGATGCCACCTGACTCTCTCTTCTTTGCATTTCTCTGTGACAACCATGGATTTATTTATTCTTGAATCGAATTGATCTTTTCAATTTTATGCAGCTTGTGAACTCAAATTCAACTCGGCCTCTTCGTGGCTAGTCTGAGATCTGTATGCATCCGGGTTTTCGCTCAATGTTGCTTCGAAACATTTACTTGATAGCGGCTGCGAGTTTGGGGCAATGATGTTCGTAGCTGAGCCTCTGCGTTTGCATTTTGCTTCTCCACCATGGCCTGCACATTTGGTTGAGGCTTACTTTGAACTAAACTTGATATGCGAAACCAGGTTGCCGTGATGTTCTCTGTTATGTCCTTTGCTTGTTCGTTTGCGGCTATTCAAAACTGATTCAGAACAGCCTTCTGGGCTTATGAACTGATGTTGATGTTCGACCATCTCATTTTTCTGATAAATTCTGGAGCCCTTTATCATTTCTGATATAACGGCCTCATCTTGCTTGAATTTTGCAGATATTCAAACCAACCTTGTTTGGTGTCTGGTTCTTCAATGCCGTTCGGATGCTCCTGATGGTTTTGATTGGATCATTCTTTCGGTTCATCCTGTTGCCGCTATTGATATGCTTTTTACTGATACATCTTTGGTTCTTTCAGAACAAATAACTGTTTCTTTCTGAGCTGATGCGTGGTTTTCCATTCATTTCGGTCATGAACATTGATTTGGGACATATACTCACTTTCCTCTTCTTTTTTCCAGTGAACTGATGCTGATGCTTCGATTGAGTCAAGGTGGCCAAGTGAAGGTTATTGGCGATGATGACCTTAGGGTCTGAGCCAATTGGTTTTGATGCCTTAGTGGTAACGACCTTCGGGTCTGAACTGGTTCCTTTTGGTCTCTCTGATTGGGCTGTGATGCATAGCTGAGCCTCTGCGTTTGGTGCCTTGTTCCACGATGCCCCTAGCAGTGTGAGGTAGTTTGGTCGTGGGATCTTACTGATATGAACTGAGCTTTGATTTGTTTTCGAACGGGCTTGATTCTGATTGTTTGTTGAATCACACTTAGTCTCCTATTCTTGATTGACTTGAACTTGATTTTCTTGCACTTGCTGTTCTGGTTCAGTAGTTTATGAATGATTGGACTTGGTCCTTATGAATATGGGCTGGTTTTATACTTTATGAATTGAATTGTCTGCTCAAGTTTATGTGCAGCTTATGGATTTCGTTGTGAGCTGATACCATTTGATTCATGTATTTCAGGTGACGGAAAACGGTTCAGACCCGCCGGCATCCGGGTTTGAACCTGAGTTGGCTAGTGTTTTACCTCGGTATTGGCTTGGGAACAAACTTGACATTCATTTGAAAACGACACCATATTTACTTGATAATGTCCCTTTTTGAGTCCATATCTGCGCAAATCCTTTCGGCTCGAACAAGCTTCCTTTATCCCTCTCTCTCTCTCGGCTGTCCCGTACGATAAGAACGATAACCACCTGGTCTGACGCCAATGGCACAGATCGGTAACGGGGGTAGGACGCGGCTTCGGTCGTGCCACTCCCGGCACTCGATGATGACATTGTTCTGAGAGTGTCAAAAATCACTTTTAACCCTTTCTGTCATGTTCTGTTTATCTGTTCTCTTCTTTTCAGGTGATCGTGAGCTTCGTGAAGAACTCAAAGAGAAGACCAAATGAAGAATGCTTAGCAGCTTAGGACTTAGAATAGGGTGCCCTTTGTAAACATAAATCTCTTGTAATACTAAATAAGTACCCATGAATCAAATTCAAGAGTTATTTGTCCCCTTCATTTGTAAATTAAGTACTTATGAAATAAAATTCAACAAATACTTATTTACTTCTCAATTGCAATCTTAAATACTTATGAATAACCAATTTTGAAATTATTTATATTTACTTCTTAGTTGTAAATTATAAACACTTATGAATAAAAAATCCACAAATATTTGAATTCACTTCCTAATTGTAAAGTATAAATATTCGCGAATGATATTCAAATATACTTAATTTCTCGTCCATGTATTTATTCCTCTCGTGGCCTCGATCTCACTGCCTGATTAAATCTGAGTGAATTCAAACTAAATCCCACTCATTGTATATCAAGAGAACGCGTTATCACCTGAAATGGAACCCCGCCCAGAATGGTCTTGAACCCTAAGCAAATGAACGACCCAAATTTAGATACGCTCCCGGCAATTTTCAATAATAGACCGAGCCAGCTCGATGCCTTGATGATAACCAACTCATATGACAGACAACTGTCCCACGTATCATGGTCTGAACGCCTCGAGGCTTAAAGACCGATTTTCTTCAGGATTGGCCAAAATAGTGTAAAATGACCAAAACGCCCTTGAACTGGATTCCTGCAAAACAAATCAACACTCCATGACTGGTTAGTGATTAGTGGATGCTATGCTATGCGAAATGACTAACTAAATGTAAGGGTAAAATTTGGGGTATTACAAAAGGGATAACGGGGGATATTGACAAAGGGAACAACTCACAAACAAGAACACCCACAGATTCACAGACCGAATCGATACACACAAACATTGCAAACCACAATCCACCAATTCACAGAAATCCCTAAAACCACAAAACCATAAGAATTTTATAAGGAACTTATCTGTGAAATTGTCAACCGGAGTTCCTTGAGTTTCCGTCTGCGAGTCTCCATTTTCGTCACCTACCGTTGCGAAGAATCCCCTCATTCTAGCGCCATTTGCATCGAAACCATTCACCACCGCCGATACATTTCACGGTAATCTCCATTTCTTTTGGTTTGGTTAAAAGCGCTAATACACTTCACCTTTCAGGAAGGCCCACAAACAAGGAGATAGACGAAGACGCGAAAGAGAAGATGGGTCGGCAAAACGAAAGAAATGAGAGAGGAGAGGATCGGAGACGGCGAATACCGTTGGGAGGATTAGAGATTAGGTTTTCTTTTTGTTTAATTTGTTGTAATTTTGATATTGTATCCTGTACACCAATCACACACACTGCATCGTACACATTCACACACACCACCGTACGATCCCTTATCAGATCATTATCATGCGTCCATCCCGCTCGCCTACCATACACCTTCGCAGATCACCCACGCACAAACTCGTCTGTTTCCCTAATCTGCCTCCTAACCTCTTCGTTAACCCCTAGTCTCCCCTAATTAAGCTAAGTAATCAATATTTAATCTAATTAATTAATTAATTACATAATCATTAACTTCTTTAAAATTAGTTAACCTAATCAATTCACCTAATTTGAAATTTGACTAACTTTTTAATAACCAATTTATTAACTTAATCTTGTTAATATATCAACTTAATTAATCTTTTTTTTGTCAGTTTTTAATTAATTAATAACCAAACCCCTTTTCTTTTTTAGCTTTTAAATTTAATAGCCTGCTTTACTTTATTTTTATGCAGCAATTAATTTCATTTCAATTTTAATCCCTATTTTAATATAATTCCCTCATATTCTAAAATCATTCCATATTTAGGGTAACCCTCTATTTAGTAGGATAAGTTTAAATTAACTTGTTTTAATTAAAACTTTTTTAACTATCTCTATCATAATAATTAATGAAAAAAACTACTCCTTTTCCTAAAAAA
The DNA here is from genome assembly GCA_963859935.3 of Lathyrus sativus. Classification (NCBI taxonomy): domain Eukaryota; kingdom Viridiplantae; phylum Streptophyta; class Magnoliopsida; order Fabales; family Fabaceae; genus Lathyrus; species Lathyrus sativus. Next base: position 612,235,046 of record OZ012735.1, on the reverse strand, counting down.
GAATATAAATAGATAATAGTCAATAATAACTTTTAAAACAAATAACTTTTTATAATTTATAAAACCAAAATTTTGATAATATGAGTTTTCTTAAGAAATCTAAACGAATTCCTCTTTAAAATTAACCTCCATGGATTAATCTAGACAACCTAAGTTTAATCTCACCTAAAATCAACCTCGCCTAAAAGCAATCAACGAATTAATCGTGCACACTTCACTACACAGTCACTCTCACGCACTTAGCGCTTTCATGCGTATGTATACTTTATCCTTATCCGCTCTTATTTATCCACAATGCACACACTCACCTAGCGCTCTCATGCGTATGTGCATGGTTTTATTCTTGCAATTTACCTTCCGCAATTTTACATTATCAATTTATGCATCGCATTCCGTCCAAAGGAAAAACCTAGACATAATTCAACGTTGTGTGTAGTTGCACATCATTTGAATCATATTCCCTTCGATCCTTGATCCCACTCAAGTTGATCGCTTAGGATAGATCCTACCCTATAGGAAGGACCTTGTCTTTATTTCTCTACAACATAGAAACAAACAATCAACTCATACAAACTTTTCAAACACATTTAGAGAATAGATGTTAATCATCTTAAGTGAGATATAATCTCCACCTCCACAACAATACAACCAAACATGTAGGAACTTTGCCTTAAGAGTGATAAAGGCATACTTAGCGACCATCCGAGTATTTAAGACCTTTTCTTAAGACGATGCAAAGACCATTTCCTACAACCCCTCTTACATTTGTGGTGGTTACATCTCCCTTAACTTGAAGACTCGTCTCTTCTCCTAAAACCAATCAAAACAACTACCCTAAACCCGTAGGAACTTTGACCACAGTCAAAGGACTCCTCTAACCCTTTAGGGGGAACTACAAATACTCTGATTCCACTCCCGTAAGGATATGTAGGCATAAGATGCGACATCTTATCAAGTATACTTAGAAATAAACCACTAGGGTCTCTAATCCTTTAAGCAGATAAACACTTAGCAATAAACAAACATAAAACAAGAGGTTCCTGTAGAATACTACAGAAACTTAGGATGCTAGTACCTTCCCTAAGTTTAACCAACCCCCGAACCTATAACAATCTAACCTTGCATTTGCATTGCATTGTGGGAATTTCGATCTTTATCCCTTCCTTTGGACAAATCAAAGTTCGGTTGCAAAATGAATTAAAGATTCAAACTAATCAATCGTTTGGTATCCAATTTTCACCGCGACACGTATATAATTATATGCATTGATTATTATGATAATATTTCTCACCCTTCTGCTGTTTTATAATGCTCTATGAGGCATTGCAGATTAGGTTGTTGGAGGTTTCTTTTGGCGAAGTATAGTTTCATTCTTTTGAGTCGGTTGCTCTGATAATGTAACATCGGGTAGCTAGGCTTGTAGAGTATTCTTTTGTGATACATTGTATATGTATCAGCTGATGATGTTTTGTAAAACATGAATGATATTGTGAACCAAACTTGATGATGTGTATTTCTATGATATCATGTCTTAAGTAATTCAATGTTCTAGTCCTTCGCTTTAATTAAAACATTGATATGTGGGTTTTAAGAGCTATGCTTGGTTTTTAGTTGAAATTTACCCCTTTTGTTACATATCTCTATGAGCAGGTGTTGTTTATGTTTTCGTTTCGTGGATAATGTGATGCGCCTCTTTTATACCTGTTGCACCCCAAATTTTGACCCCTTAGATCCTCATCATCATTGTAGGATCATGTTAATTGGATTAACTAACCCTAACCCATTTCAAGTTTATCTTTGTTAAGATGCAGATGAATTAGGGTTCCGTACCGTCAAAATCGAGATTTCGGTGGTCTGATCAATCAATGTTTTGGATTGATTCAACTTAAAATAAGTCTCCACATCATCAAGAATACAAAATTGGATCAAGCATGGATTCAATTTGAGGTGGTCACCCGGAAATTGAGAACAATGTAGTTCAAGACGCCCGATTAGGGTTTTTCGATCAGGAAAAGTCAACTGTAGTTTGACCTTTGGTTTAAAGAGTATTTAAATGGTGGGATTTTGATCCATTAAGCTCCTATGGCTTAGTAAAGTCCATTCAAATATTTTCAAGTCCTCAGGATGTCCGGATCATCGACAGTCGACTCGGTAGTCACCGATTGATCGAACGTTTGACCGAAAAGTCAACTCTTCAACAATAAGGAATTTGACTTCAAGGTGTGAATCAAAAATATTCCTTATATCATATTACACCTCCCCATAAAATTTCATGACCATTGGATCAAGGATTAAGAAGTAATTGCAAAAATCGGGAATTAGGGTTTCGAAAGGGGCAAGACCATAACTCCTCAACCACACATCCAAATGAAGTGGTTCAAAGCTCATTGAAAAGCTCTTGACAAATCCTACAAAAGCCTCACAGTGGTCCATGATCAAAAAATGCATAGAATTGGAGTTATGACAAGATTCATTTTAGGAAGGTAAATAACTTAGAAAAATTCTAAGTAATTTAGCCTTTTTAAGTGGTTTTTTCAGCAACTTGGAGGGGTTTTTCAACCTAGTTCCATCAAGAATTTGGAAATTCGCAAAACATGAAAGTTATAGAGCTATTTAAGGGCTTTCCAAATTATGGTAGAACTCCTCAATAGCATGTGTGAGCAGGGAGTTATGCACTATGGAAGTTAGGGCTGTCAACACTTGAAACCACACTCCAACACTTCCCAAAAGTCAGTTTTTCACAACTTGAGATCTCCTCAGCCCTTGGATCATGATTCAATACAATATTCAGATGTGTAGAGGAAAGGAAATGCAGAAAATGTAAGGTTTGGAGAGAGAGAGAGAGGTAGGTTGCAACTTGGCATTATTTTAATCAAATGTGTAAGAAGGAGAGAGAAACTTTTCATGCCAAGACTGTGCAGCTGGCTCACCCTACCTTCATAGATCATATCAGTCACTTCATGTCCATCTCCACTTGAGTTTTCTGATCTCTTTTGAACTATGGAGCTGATAGGAGAAGATTTTGCAAGATTCACTTGAAAAATCTCATGAAAATCCCTCCAAAAGGGGTAAAAGACCAAGGCTGCCCTCACTCTTGTTTTGGCTATAAATAGAGGCCTCTTCCATGAGTTTAGACACCAGAGCAATCTCCAAAACCTAGAGAAACAATAGCTCTCATTTCCTTAAGAATCTCAAATTTCAAAACCTCCGTTTTTCACCAAAAAGTTGTCTTGAGCAAAACTCTGCAAAAGATCAGTTCTACCATCTCCAAGACCCTCAAAACAATATACACAATATCTAAACATTGTGTAGAAGGTGTCCATACATTCAAACCACTCAAAAATCTCATTTTCACAAAAGTCAACCTTCACACCTTAATAGTTTGACTTTCTTCCACTTTGAAAGCCAAATCCTCACTCAAAGCTTTTCCTACCATTATAACACTTCTAACACCTCCTATACATCATATTTCATGTGTCCAAGCCCTAAAAAACCAGCTGGAAATCACATAACTCCAACTGTCTTGAAAAGTGGATTGTTGCTTCAAGAGGAAGCAAGCATTATCTCTTTGCAAAGGAAGGAGGATCTCTGGGTTTCTAAGCTTTTTAGCTTGCTCAAGACTTGTCTACAAGAGGCATGTGACATTCAAATTCCTCATTAATCATATATTATCATGTTTTGTCATTTTGATTTGATTTTGGTAAAAATGTAGTCTTGCTGCCCCACTTTAGTTCTTTGTCAAGAACTCTAGTTTCATGGTCATGTTACTTGCTTTCATTAATGTGTTCTCATTTATAAATGATATGTGGATAATGTGTTACAAGATTGTGCTTTGATATCATGTATAGCCTACTTGTGAAGATTTTGGTCTATGTGGTAGTTTTAGGATTCCAACATTGAAATGTGGTGTATAACCCTAGAATTGTCAAACCTAGTTCATTCGTGAGATGTGGATAACTTGTAAGTTACTCATAGGATCCCCCTGCCTTTGATCATGTTTGGATCAATATGGCTCTTGTTTTGGCTCTTATGTTATTTTGGTGTCATATTGCTTATCACTACCATGAGTTGTGTATTGGTTTGCTTGTGCTTGCTATTTTTGTATCTCAAATCATTAGTCAATGTTTATGAAAGCTTACCTGCCTATTTGAATTGGTTGAGTGTGAGAACTTGAGGTTTGCCATTAGGGCCTGTCATGAAATCTTGTGTTTTTTTGTCAAATGTGGTTTTACATACCATTTCTGGTTGGATCAGTTTGTTGCTTGATTTTAAAATTGTGGACTCATTTGTTTACCTATTTTGAGGGTGTGTGTGGTGCCTATGTGCTCAAAAACTTCTTAAATGTTCAAACCGACTTGTCATTGCTTCACCTACATTTCAAACCTCAATGATGCCAAACATGTACCACATTCTGTTTCAATTGAGCTCTACATGATTTATGTGCATGGAATCATTGTCCTATCTATTTGAAACTTGTGTGTGCTAGCAAAACTTCCAAACTGTCATTGAATGTACCTGCTGCATATTTAAGTTGTTGTTTCCATATGTCATGAGCTTCAAATGTGACATTTTGTTTGGTGTTGTTTTAATCTACTTCTTGAGCACAGTATCATTCTTTATCATATTTATAATGTGTGTGATATTTGTTTCCACTTAAACTTCACAATTTGAAAGACACCACCTGCTGCTACATCAATTCACCAAAACTGTTTCACATTTCAACAATATACCAAAATTTTGTTCCAACTGCTATGAGCTTGATTTCAATGCATGACCACTCTCCTTATCATATTTATGATGTGTGCACATTGGTTAGTTGAGTTGTTCTGGCCTGTTTTCACAATTGCACTTATACACTAAATCTGCCACAACATACCAAAGTTGCTTTTCTATTTTTATATGCATGATCTTTGAGTTGTAACTCATCCATATGCTTGATCCTAATGTGTGTAGATGATTGGTTTGATCCATGATTGCCTGCATTTGCATTTCACCCTCAAACTGCACTTTTAAGCTAGAATTTACCATGAATATGCCAATTTCTTGTTTACTTGCAATATGCCTAGTTGTTGAATTGTAACTCATTCCTTGATGCATTTATGATGTGTGTGTGTGTGTAATGTTTGTCAACATGAGGCCATTGATTCATAACTGGGCCAGTTTGTGCCATTTTGCTGCCAACTGTTTTGAAAACTACTGCACACACTTCACTTTTTTCTGGCTTGATTGGTTTTGGGCCAGTCCATATAACATTAGACCTCTAATAGAATTTGGAACTTAATTGTGCATGAATCAATCATTTTTGTATGCCTCATTTCTCTGTCATAACAGCCCTGCCTCATTATGTTTGATTTAAATGCAACTTGGTATCTATATTCTTGTTGTATGCATTTCATAACAACCTTAAGTGCTAGACTCATTTGTTATCATATTTAAGAATTGTATGTGGCATCCCTTGCATCTCAATCTACTCCAATTCAGTTTTGGCTTCAAATATTGCATTTATGAGTGTTTTAGCAGTTGATGGTTGAATTTCATTTCCATAATGTTTGTGAACATTTTTGAAGCATAGACACATTTCATATGATGTTTTGAAGGTGTAGATAAGTTCTGCTCATCCCATTTATGCTTGTTACTTGATTTGGTCTCAACTTGCATCTTTCCCCATTTTTCACTTGGCATAGCTGAACAGTTGTTTTTTTGTGTTGATATCTAACATTGTGATGTTCATATGTGTGTTACTCATTGCATTTCCTATATGTTGGTTGAGACCTCATGGTATTCATGTTAAATCTTCCCATTCTGTCTTGACAGTGCCAGCTTTCCTTGGATTCCTTTTGCAATTCATGTGCCAATTACATGTTTGTTGATTTTTGCTTGAACCTTAAGTATTCTACACTTCTGTTATGATGTATGTGTTGTGTATGCAGTGCCATTTGCTTGAATTTGAGCCCACAGTTGTTTGTAGTTTTCATAATGCATCTCAATTGCCAAATTTGCAAGTTGCATCGTGTTTTTATTTCAAGGCATTGTTTCAAAATTCCAATTGCACCATCTTGTTCCTTGTTTAAAAACAGTCAGGTTTGACTATAATTTCATCAAAAATGATTGAGAATTGATAGAGTTTGATCCTTCACGTATTGCCTTTGTTCTTGGTTTTATACTTGCCCATAATTTCCATGAAAGCTTGCCTTATATGTTTTTAGGGGTGGCTAAATCAACGGATGTATAGCCACCCCAGTGGTAGAAACCTTGCTTGTTCACACACCTTTCACTTGCCAAACTAGGGTTCGATCCTTGGATCAACCCTTTTGTTGTTTTTATTTTTTCCATTATGAATGAATGTCATTTTCTTTTCTTCTTCCATTTCCTGGTCAGCGCGCGCATGTGTAGCCTAGTGGTTGGTTCCTTGTGTTTGTGAACTGAGGGGCGTGGGTTCAACTCCCAGCATGACCCTTTCTCCTTTTTTATTTTGCTTGTATTTATTTTATTGTCATAAATCACTTCAACTTCAAAAAATCATATCTTTGTCATTTTTCATCATTTTGAACTCATTCTTTTTACAACATGCTTGTTTTAATGTCTATTTTCATATGATGTAAAAATATTGCAAGTTGTTCTCAATTATAATGTCTTTTGTCTATGTGAACTTTAGTGCTTTGTTAAGATCGTTATCCTACATACTGTTGAATTCCCTTTGAACATGCTTGAATTTTCCTGTGAGATCTTTGCTTCCCTTGTTAGTTAATATGCTAGGGTTTACTCTCCTTTGGTTGTCACCATAATCCCATGATTTTTTCCTCCTAAATTATGAGGTTAAACTAATTTACTTGTGTTTGATTGTCATCAAATACATATTGTTGTTACACTTGATATATCTTGAAATTATAACATGTTTACTTTCAAATTGTGATTTTTTTACACGGTTGTAACTTTCATCTTTTCCAATCTTTGTTAAGATATGCTGTCACCTTTGTTAAGATCCCTTTCCATCTTTGTTACGATGTTTCCCCATCTTTGTTAAGATTTGTTCTTGGTTGTGACCATCTGTCTTAATTAAAATCATTAATATTGTAATACTTGCTTTGGTTGTGACCATTTATCGTGATTGAAATCTTTGCCTGATATTGTAATATCTTAAATGCTTGCTTTGGTTGTAACCATTCATCCTGATTTAGATCCTTGCTTATTATAATATGCTTGGTCATTCTTGGTTGTAACAATATCCCTTATATTCATCATGTGTAAATGTTTATGCTTTGTTAAGTTTACTTTCCCCAAGTGATGGAACTCTTTAGTTCTCATCCAAGTTGCGTCATCTTTTCCCTTCCAAAGGAAAGTCTCTCTATTGACCCTTGGGTCATAGATAGCTCATTAAACTCATAGGTCTGGATAGAACCTTCCCCTCCTTTTGGTCTGGATAGAACCAATAGGATTTACACTCATAGGTCTGGATAGAACCTTCTCCCCCTTTTGGTCTGGATAGAACCAATAGGATTTAAACATCATAGGTCTGGATAGAACCTTCCCCCTTTTGGTCTGGATAGAACCAATAGGATACCCTCATAGGTCTGGATAGAACCTTCCCCTCCTTTTGGTCTGGATAGAACCAATAGGATTTAAACTCATAGGTATGGATAGAACCTTCACCCTCTTTTGGTCTGGAAAGAACCAATGGATCCTTATTCTGTAGTTCGGGCCTGAACTACGACCGCTCTGATTTCTCATTGGACAATGAGAACACGTAGGCACAAGATGTGATATCTTGACGAGCAACCTTCCCCCTTTCTCCCACCTTTTGGTCTGGATAGAACCAATTGGTCTCACAACGTAGAACTTTAGGATAGAGTTTGGTTAACTATATGTAAGAATCATGGATATGATTACTTACTTCCCTTTCTTGAGAGTTCAACATAGATCTAGAGAGTTTTGTGAAACTCTACACAAGCATGGATATGTTTGTTCCCCTTTGAACCTTGATCATAATCAAGTGTTCTTCAACCCTAGTGAGGTGAACTACGATTGCTCTGATTCTATCCTAGTTAGGATACGTAGGCAGAGGACGCGACGTCTTTACGAGCAAACTTAGAAACTATCTTTAGGTTTTAACCTACACCTTTACCCAATCCCAATCCATAGCAAACATTTAGCAAACTTAGCATGCAAAAAAACAAAAGGTTCCTGTAGAGTACTACAGATGTTTAGGATGTGAGATACCTACCCTATGCATAACCAACCCCCGATCCCCGAATCTCTTAGCGTTGTTGTTACATCGCGCAAAAGGTTCTTTCTTTCTTTAGACCTTTCATTTGGATAAATTAAAGTCCGGTTGTGAATTTTAAGAATTAAAGATTCAAGTTAATCAATAGCTTGGTATCGCGATTCTCACCGCAACAGAAATGGCGACTTCACTGGGGAAGAAACTTAAACTTGAGGGTTTAGCCTAATTTGTTTAAATCGCATGCTATATTTGTAAATATTTGCTTAACATGTATATTTGTCAATATATTTGTTTAAATTGTTAGGTATTGGGTGCTTTGAGTAGTGAGACGGTCCTATACCCGAACTTGAGTGCACTTATGATAGGATGGTGGTATATTCAAGAAGGCTTATAGCGGAGTTGATTCCCGACCAATCTAACTTGAGAAACCACCGCTCAGTGTAGGCCCTCTTGAAAGTTTAGTGTTGTTGATCGACTATTCGTGAAAACAATGCTACTTTCGACGAAAGAGCCCATGACACTGTGAACTTTTAGAATACATTCTACCCCACTTTGGCCTTATTAGGACGTAGTGCGATGGCTATAAGGAAGTATTTCCAAAGTAGTTGATACACGATACTACACTCGGGCGAGAATCTCTGGAGAATATTATCGATTACCGAGTGATTTGGGAAATTGATAATATCCGAAAGATGGGTTGTTGACCTTGGGAACTTTGTTAAGAACCCGTTCGGTAGGTACAAATTAACCCATAGTACAAATCCTTGGGGATGGGTAGACCTTTGATTCCTTGCTTTGATCTTGAGCCTAGGAGGTCTTTGTGTATGCATTGTATTTGTGAATACTTGCCTTTATGTTATGTGTGCATCATCTCATCATATCACCATAAACATATCATGTCGCAACTAGTTTTGTAAAACTCAGTCGATCTCTGGTATTTTTAAAAGTTGTAACGTTTCCAACGATTGATGAAATGAGGGTTTTGACCTAGTCAATCTTCTGAGTTTTGTAAAACCAGTTTGCTTTTACATTGCATTTGCATTTGCATTTGCATTTCTCAGCCTTACGTCGCTTTTGATCAGAGATAGAGAAGGGATACCTAGCATATATCCGAGACAAATGGCAACAATGGAGGGACTTTTGAAAGCTCAGGAAATGCTGAAGGAGGACATCAGAATTCTCAAGTGTTAGATGAATTGGGTTCTAGAGACATTGCAGAACATGATGAAAAAGGAAGGTCACCTTGACCATGTGACGTCCAGAGAAACTAGGGACGCATTATCTCGGATGATTCCTCCAACTCAAGGACATTATCGGTATCAACCACCAGATAACCGTCAATCGCGTCAGCACGCCCAACAAAAACCAAGGAAACCAGAAAGTCCATTTCCAATGTCACACAATCTGATTTTGCCAGACTTGATCCAAGGCGAATTGATAATACCAAAGGAGCGGAAACCAGTAATTCCTCTTTACCCTCTGAACCGTGGTACCAACTCTAAATGGGACTATCATACTGTGGCACTAGGGCGTTTAACTGAAGTCTCTCACCAGTCGGTGTTTGTTCCTCCTCAAGGTTCTCAAAGCCGAAGATTGAACAAGAAAAATCATGTCAGGAAAAATAAGACTTGCGGTAAACCAACTCCAGTACCGTTAAGCAAACTTTACCCGCTACTGATTCAGAACTCACTAGTGACTCCACGGTTATCCAATCCTGTGCCAGGACCATGGCATAATGCAAACCTAAACTGTGAATTTCACAAAGTAGCTGAAGGACACAACTTAGATGCATGTATAACATTGGGTTATCTTGTACAAGAGCTAATCATTGACAAACACTTGATCCTCGAGGAAGACCACCCAGAAGTAGAATGTGGATATCATATTGGGACAACAGGGCACCTAGTTGAAGAGTGTGAAGGTTTTAAACTGAGACTGCAAGAGTTGCTGAAACCTCACGAGGATAAATCAAATGACAGTGCTGCGATTCCTAAATCCAAAGGCAAAGGACCTGTGAGACCCCTCATAATTCTATATCACAATGAGCAAGTGGTGGTTGAAGGTGTTTCCCCACATGGGCCTAAATTTTGAAATTTGTTTTGTCAATTTCAATTCCCTAAGACTGGCAGTTGTAGACTGTTTCAGCATTTTGTTGTGTTTTCTTTGCATTTGAATTGCTTGTAAGCTGTTGTTCATTTTGAATTGGCAAGATTAATGAAATGTTTGTGCATCTTTTGATTAAGTCCATTCATTTCACTCTTTCTCTTTCCTTTCATCGTTATAACGAAAAATGCAAAAATTTCTTTTGATTACTAAACTGTTGTTTAAAGCAAAGATTGGGGAGGATGATGAAAATTATATCCATAACTGTTGTCGATATGCTTTCAATTTAACTTTACCGATGATGTAAGGCATTGTTTTAATCTCTAAACACTGGAGAAATAAGGAAGATAATCCCTCGTTAACCACTTCGAGCCTAGAAGTAGGAGTTTTCTTTCTTTACAAAAACAAAAACCTTAAATTTCAAACCTGGGGGCGGGTAGTTCTCAGTTAACTTGAAGATATGTGCATACAAGACACTTTTCATATAAAGGTGGTGCACCTAGGTTTTTCTTCGTACACAACAAGACAAGTGTCGAAGATGCTTTTCAGCATAAAAGATGATGATGGTTCGCCGTAGCCATTAAACTGGGTAGTCACCTCCTTTCTTGAAAGAAAAAAGAGAAGAAGAAAAAAGAAAATCGAAAAGCCCACTAAGTCGAAACCTATGAAGGAGACTTAGGAAAAAATGGGGCATCCCATTGACTGTATATTCGAACAAAGAAGTTCAGACAAAAGTCAGGGATAAAAAGAGAGGAATTTTGTAAGATTCTTCACTCTAAAAATCCTCAAATAGCAAAAAGCTATCAAATACTGCAAGGGAGTTGTGACTACCCTAGGTTTGTAAACCATCACCAACTATCATCAGTTCAATTCTTAAGTCTGTAAGAACCTGAATGTGTAGTTAACTGAGCGTAGGATTGGAGTTCATCATGGAGAGTGGGTGGGACAAATAACTTTGAGCCTTTATCCTTTGTTTCATGAACCGTGAACCAAGCCACGTTACAACCCTTAAAAGACCTAATTGAGGTAAGGTTGTTTTAAAAGCATGTTACAGCAAGGTTGGATAACCTGACTCCTAATGATCTTTGTTTGTGTGTGTTAATCACTTTATCCATCATTTGCAAGATGATTGGATCACTTTCACTTTGATCACTTAATCACTCCATCGTGTGTGTTTTCATCAAAAAATGTTTTTCAAAAGATTGCATGAATTTTACATTGAAAATTGCCAATTTTTTAATGAACATCATTGCGTGCAAAACAATCCAATATCAAAGGAATCCCAACAAGCGCTGTCAGCTAGGGAATTTGACTTGATAAAGGAAGCTCAGCCTAGGGCAATCAATTTAAAGGATTTGTTAATCATTTGTTGCAATGTTCAGCTAATCAGAGCCGACCAGATCAATATCAGATGAAGCTCTCAATGAACAGTTTAGTCTGGGGCAAATCTTTTGCAGTTACCAGCTAGCAGGGGCAAGTTTGTTACCCAGTCGTTACTTCCACAGTCTGAGGACTTTGTTGTAACAAACACCGTTAAACTGGGGCAATCACGTCGAGATTTGAAAATCTCTTTAAGTGTTTGAAGACATTAAAGCGTCTTTATGCCAGTTCTTTTGTAAAAGCATCCTTATGACTTCTTCTCATAGACCATGTAATCTGGGGCATAAAAGGTTTGAAGATTGTTCGTCGCAAGAACCGTAGCTCACTTGAGGAGGATTTATTATCATAATGGGGCATAAATATTTTGTTCTCATGGTACCTTTTTCCAAGCTCTCCAGTTAAGTTGTTACTTCAGTTTATCTGGGAATCTCTCGGTGTGATTTTCCTTCAGCAAAGAATTCAAGCTCATGATGGTAATCCAAGTAAAGTCCTGACGTTTCGGCCTAAGAAGATTACTCTCTCCCAAAGAAGGTGGTAATCTTGAAGTGGAATTATTGTTCTTCATGATCATCCCTTTGATGTCCAATTTTGGTGAAGTTGGTTAGGTCTCCGTGTCGAGATGTTTATTTCATCTCCTGTTTTGTTTTGTCTGTTTTGTCAGCATAAACATAAGCATATGCATAACATCCGTGCATTTTTGCTATCTCTGGTTGTTACCTGTTCCTGTTTCACTTTGGTTCCTTCCTCAGTGATTGGGTGTGTTGTCTCTCTCTAATAGAGCGGTCAGCCCTTAAGCACAAAATGTCCATCCCTTTCTCAATTCCCCACAGAGTTTAATCCTCATGGATGATGGTTGCTTCAGTTATCTTTTTCCATGATTGGATAAGGTAAGTCACCATTCGAGTTCATTTCTCAATGGTTGGAGTCTTGTTTGACAGTTTCTTTCTAGTTATATTCTAGATTGAACTTTGGTCCCTGTCGGTCGCCGAACCTACCTGGACGTGCATTTATTTTGCACTATCTATCAAGAAGAACATCTTACATTGCAATACAATAAGTGGCAGTCTCTGTAGAAAATCTTATCAATTTATCCGTATCCCCAGATAAGTGGCGGTCTCTTAAGAGAAGCTTATCATTCTTCAGCGATAAATGGCAGTCTCTTCGGAGAAGTTTAATCGTCTTCAGCGGTGAGTGGAAATCTCTTGGGAGAATCTTAACCTTCATCAACGATAAATGGCAGTCTCTTCGGAGAAGTTTAATCGTCTTCAACGATAAATGGCAGTCTCTTTGGAGAAGTTTAATCGTATTCAGCGGTGAGTGGCAATCTCTTGGGAGAAGCTTAACCGTCTTCAACGATAAATGGCAGTCTCTTTAGAGAAGTTTAATCATCTTCAGCGATAAATGGCAGTCTCTTCGGAGAAGTTTAATCGTCTTCAGCGATAAATGGCAGTCTCTTCGGAGAAGTTTAATCGTCTTCAGCGGTGAGTGGCAATCTCTTGGGAGAAGCTTAACCTTCCTCAACGATAAATGGCAGTCTCTTTGGAGAAGTTTAATCATCTTCAACGATAAATGGCAGTCTCTTCGGAGAAGTTTAATCGTCTTCAGCGGTGAGTGGCAATCTCTTGGGAGAAGCTTAACCGTCTTCAACGATAAATGGCAGTCTCTTCGGAGAAGTTTAATCGTCTTCAGCGATAAATGGCAGTCTCTTCGGAGAAGTTTAATCGTCTTCAGCGATAAATGGCAGTCTCTTTGGAGAAGTTTAATCGTCTTCAGCGGTGAGTGGCAATCTCTTGGGAGAAGCTTAACCTTCATCAACGATAAATGGCAGTCTCTTGGAGAAGTTTAATCGTCTTCAGCGATAAATGGCAATCTCTTCGGAGAAGTTTAATCGTCTTCAGCGGTAAGTGGCAATCTCTTGGAAGGAGCTTAACCTTCATCAACGATAAGTGGCAGTCTCTGTAGAGAAGCTTATTCATCCTCAACGATAAGTGGCAGTCTCTTTAGAGAAGCTTATCATTCTTCAACGATAAATAACAGTCTCATTTGAGAAGTTTATCTTAAGGATGTCGACGCACGGTTGTGACCAGCATTGTTTGAAAATCCAGTGGATTCTGGTATAAGTAATTTGGTGGTGACCAATCATATTTCAAGTAAGGCCCGTTGGTAATTGACATTATGAAAATCCATGGACAACAAATACTGACAATTTGGTTGTGTATCAGTCCAAACTAAGTCACAATTGTTTCTATCCCAAGCTCAGGTTTCGTACCTTTGGAGATGTATTGTTGGATTCCAAGCACAGGTTTTGTACCTTTGGAAGATGTTTGTTTCTATCCTAATCAGGTTGTGTACCTTTGGAGATAGATGTTTGTTTCCATCCCAAGCTCAGGTTTTGTACCTTTGGAGATGTAATGTTTGATTCCAAGCACAGGTTTTGTACCTTTGGAAGAAGTTTGTTCTATCCCAAGCTCAGGTTTCGTACCTTTGGAGATATATTGTTTGATTCCAAGCACAGGTTTTGTACCTTTGGAAGAAGTTTGTTCTATCCCAAGCTCAGGTTTCGTACCTTTGGAGATATATTGTTTGATTCCAAGCACAGGTTTTGTACCTTTGGAAGAAGTTTGTTCTATCCTAAGTATAGGTTTTGTACCTTTGGAAGATGTTTGTTGCCACCCCGAGCACAAGTTGTATACCTTTGGAGATGTATACTTTGGATCTCGAGTTCAGAAATTCCCAGAGACTAAAGTGGTTGCATTTGCATGAAGTGTTCTTTATCTTAAGGTTTTGAGGGTATTAGTTTTTTATCCTAAAGTTTTGAGGGTCTTCGTCCAGTCTTAATATGTTGAGGGTTGTGTCTCTACTGTATCCTAATGCTTTGAGGATATTAGCTTTTGTTCCTAAGGTATTGAGGGATATATTTGTGCTTCCTGGTTGAAGACCTGGTCGTCACCAAACTCTTTGAAAATCCAGTTCTTTCTAAATCCAGTTACTGGCATTGCTTGAAAATTTAATCGTTATTAGTCGGTTGTTATCAATTTCCCCAGTTGAAGTCTTGTATTTTATCAATGTGCTTGGAAACCCCAATTGTAATTGGAACTTTGGATTGGTCATCACCATCATCCCCAGGGAGTCTAGTGAAAACTAACCCCACTTGAAACTTTTTGTTGTTCTGGTCGTCACCGGTTTCCCCATTGAAGCTTTTGCTTTCCCAGTCAAGTCTCAGAGAACTAGTGGATACTAGCTTCCCCGGGGCGTCCAGTCTTGTTTTTAACCTTTTCCTGAAGATCCCGTTTGAACTCTTCATTATAGGAAATTTCTCATCCGGTTATCCCCAGTGAGGTTCGTGTCTCCGTTCCGTCTTCTCCCCGGTGAAGATTTGCTTTCCCAGTGGATTTTTTCCCCAGCGAAGTTTTCCCCAGTGGATTTCTTCCCCGGGGAGGTTTGCGTTTCTTTTCTTTCGTTTCCCCAGTGAAGAATTGCCTTCTTCCCCAGCGGTGTGTCTCCTTTTCCCCAATGAAGATGTGTCTTCCCTGGTGGAATTTGTGTCCCCTGTGTGAAAGATTCCCTTGAACAACATCTTTAGTCATGTTTGAATTATCTTGCTTAAATTGCCTCGGATCTTTCCCCAGTGTGTTGAGTCCCTCGTGAGTGGTTACTCGTCGTATTGCCGTTCTTTTATATTTGCTCGTGTGTCTGCATATGTCTTGCATTCAAGCATCATAAAACATCATTTAGAACTCATTGCATTTCGGTATTGGTCCTTTTGCATACCATCGGATCTAAGGGACAAAATTTCTGGTTTGCTATATTTAAATACCTTTCACTACGATTCAATGAGGATTGTCATTTCTCATTGCCATCTAGTGAAGATATTTAAATAGGGGCAACTGTTGCACCCCAAATTTTGACCCCTTAGATCCTCATCATCATTGTATGATCATGTTCATTTGATTAACTAACCTTAACCCATTTCAAGTTTATCTTTGTTAAGATGCAGATGAATTAGGGTTCTGTACCGTCAAAATCGAGATTTCGGTGGTCTAATCAATCAATGTTTTGGATTGATTCAACTTCAAATAAGTCTCCACATCATCAAAAATACAACATTGGATCAAGTATGGATTCTATTTGAGGTGGTCACCCGAAAATTGAGAACAGTGTAGTTTAAGACGCCCGATTAGGGTTTTCCGATCAGGAAAAGTCAACTGTAGTTTGACCTTTGGTTTAAAGAGTATTTCAATGGTGGGATTTTGATCCATTAAGCTCCTATGGCTTAGTAAAGTCCATTCAAAGATTTTCAAGTCCTCAGTGTTGCACCCTAAAATTTGCTCAACCTTATTCACTTGGTTTATGTTTCAATATCATTAGCATTTGCATATAGAGTCATGTACATAGCCTAACCATCTGCATAGCATAAGCATAGCAAGTCATTCAACAGGGGATCAAGCATTATTCTCATCTCTAGAGGCCTATCCAGAGGTTATTATCCTAATTCAATCTCATTCAAGTCATCAAGAAAGAATTTGAAAGCAGGGAGTTCAGTGGATCAAGCATTGAGTATATCTCCTAACTGAGGGTGTCTGAGGATCAACAAGGGAGTTATGAGTTGTGAATTGAGATCATGGGAAGTATCTAGACATCTTGTAGGACTTATAAAGTCATTTGGAGAAGAAAACAAGTTGTTGAGGTGAGCACAAGAGCTGCAGTGGAAGACAGTCAACTAAGGTTTCATCTGGGTCAACCCTGGGTCAACCCTAGGTCAATTGATTGATTTAAGGGCATTCAGGTCTATTGAAGGGATGTGGGGTTCATCATTTTACATGGAGAACAAGGATATGTTGTTATGCTAAGAAGAAATCAAGAGAAATCAAGGAGAAGAGGAGTTTCTAAATTAGGGTTTCTGTGTAAAAATCCCCTAATTTAGGTCAAATTTCCAAGCAAGATAAGTCAAAATGCAAGCTTCAAATGGATCCTTGGCCAAAATGAAACTTGTAGAGGATCTCAAGAACTTTAATTTGAGTGGTGGAAGACATCAAGGAGATTTATAGAACTCAAGTTATGGTCCTTGCAAGTTACAGGTCATCTGAGGTATCTGAAATTTTGTCTGTGAAAGTGACTTGCCTTCCAAGCCATTTTCACCCCTCAAGGAGATTTCAAATGAACTTCTGGTCAACATAAGAATTGTTCCTTATTGTCTTAGCTTTCTAGAATGGTATAGTATGCCTTCATATGATGTGTGGAACTCAACTTATGGTCTTGGCAAGCAAAGGGTATTTTGGTCATTTGTGAATTACAGGTCATTTTAACCTATGTCCAAAACTCATACAAGGAGGCCTCAAATGGAAAAACTTACAACATCAATCTTGCTCCAAATGACATTTTGAGTCTATAAAAGTGACCATGAGAGATTGGAAAAGTTCATAGCACAAGGTTTCAAAATTGTTGAATTTAATGAAGAAAAATGGCTTAAAAAATGAGATTTTTCATATCTTGGCCAAATGATGCAAAATTATAGGTCATTTTGAATGGAAAGGGCATTTTAAAGACATTGGCTAAAGTGGAATTTTGAGTTTAGTTCATAATTTGAGAGTTATTCATGGTTGCTTGAATTGAAAGTTACATAAACCAAATTGAAAGGGAAAAGTGTAAGGGAAACTTCTCCAAGCTTCTAGGAAGTTCTAATCCCATCTATATATTCATGCAAGTTGGTTCATGCAAGGGTTGGTGCTCCCATTTGTTCAAAAACCTCAATTTTCATTCATTTTCCCATTCTTGCATAAGCTTCTCAAACTCTCACAAATCTCTCAAAACTCTCACATCTTTGGATTGAATCTTCATCATCATCATTCAAACACTAGGATTCATATCAAGAAGTGGTTGAATTGATCAAGAATTGTACCAATTATCTTCTTCACTCCAAGTTGCACTTTCATCAAAACTCCATTAAAACTTCCTCCATCATTCTGATTTCTGTTATCATCATCATCCACCATCATCATGGAGTAATTAGCACAAGAACTTGGATAGAATTTGTGGTTGTTTAAAGAGATTCAAGTTGAAACTCCAATTTGCATGAAGAATGGAATAGAGTAATTCACAAGGATTCAGCAAGAATCACTGCAAACAGAAGCATACACATTCATTAGAGATCATTTTCAGCAAGTGTCAAAGGTTGAATTGGAGCCTAACCACCATTGCCATTACCAATTGCAAGGTATGTAAACTTCTTCGAATCTCACTACTCAGGCTGTTATAGATCATGTGGTTAGGATAGGAGTGTTTAGAGACCATAGGGGAATGATTCTTGAAATTTAGGGATAGCTTTATGGAGATCCATGACAGGTTACCATTTCTGTTAGCTTCAAGAATAAGCTGTGTACTGGACTATAATCAACATGAGGAGGTATAGAATAATGAGGAAAGTATGTAGATTAACTGTAGATCATCAGGATTGAATTCTGGCAAAGTTGGCATCAGGCAAGCATGTTATACCCTGGGTTTCATGCCCTCTGTTTGGAGTCTACAAAGAGAATTAGAGAAAATTAGGACCAGGCATGGATTCCTTGGGTTTTATAGATTATTTTAGGGCTTGGAATTGTTCATTTTCATCAAGAGAGCATGGAGAAAGATTGGATGGAATTTTCGTGCATGGAGCTCATGGCTGAAACCCTAGACGGATGGAGGAAGAAGACAACTCGTATGCCCTTGGATCTGGTGAGGAGGTTTGACTTGACCACGAATCGGACGGTCCACGTTTAACCTGAGTTTTGGTGGGAAGTTTCAAAAGTTAAAACGCACCGTTTCACTTATTGGGGGGATTGGGCTCAGATAGCTATCCGCACCCCCCAATTTGATGGGCCCAATGCGCTGAACTTGTTTTTCTTACTATTCTCACCCCTTCAGCTATTTCTTTATATTTTCTTTTTTATTTTCTTTTCATTTTTCATCCATTTTTAAAAATTCATAATAAATAGAAAAATCATCATTTTTTAATTCATTCTTTTTGCATATTTTTCTTTAGGATGTCAAGAAAATTATAAAAAATAAAAATGGCATTTTATTTTTTATTTGATATTTTTCCCATATTTTACAAATAAATAACATTTTACATAATTTCATTTCATACATGATTTTGTTAATTTTTGTTCTATTAGATACTTTAATATTTTTTGTCCATTCTTTTTAGGTTGTTTAGTTTAGACATTAAACTTGTAGATGCAATTTAGTTCCCATCTTTAGAAATTAAATTTAGGTGCTTAGTGTAGGTGTGAACAACATGAACAAATTAGGGTTTTTAGGTGATGACTTAGGAGAATCAATTCATTTCCCTCAGGACTTAGGGTTTGAATAGTTTAGTTATGGGACTATAGGGGCTATGGGTAGTTATTAGATCCCCTTAGAAAAAGTCAGGATTCCCCTACTGCTATTAATGTACTGTATATCTGATTGACTGGTGTGGTGTGCCCTCTGGGGATTATTGCTTGCTTGTGTGGGTATTGGGATTGCCTGGGGACTTGGGAGAGCTGAAGACTTGAGGAGATGAAAGCCATTGAAGATCCAGAGATTGAAGATCAACTTCCAGAGTTGAAGAGGAGATTCTTGCTAGCAGATGCTGAGGAGACTAGGGTTTAGGAGCTAGGCAGAGCTCTAGGTTAGAAAGTTTGTTTCTCAAACATGGATTGCCTTGTCTGCATCCATTCTTCTCTGTGATTCAAAGTCTCTCTAAGACACTCACCCCCTTCCTTTGGAAGGCTTGGTGATAGTGTCTAAGAGATAGAACTCTTGAGAGAAAAATGTCATATGTGTTAGAAGCAGTCTGTTCACCACCTCTGGTAGTCAACTGATTGCTTAGCACCCAATTCACTCTTGTGACTGATCCCTCATCCTGGAGGTTTGAACTTGAAGAAAAGCCATTGCAGATGGAAGACTGATGATCAAAGCCCTTACCTGAAGGCCATGAAAATGGAGATTGATGCTTGTTGAAGCCTGTAACTGATTGGAGATTGCTTGAAGCCAGATGTTGATTCAGAGCTGCTGATGCTGTTTTTTATTGCTGTATTTCATTGCTGATGTATTGATTGGTTTTCTGGACTGTATTGTTTGCTGTTTACTCTGTTGGGTTGAAAGTGAAGTCTGTTCACTTTTGCCTATTGTTTTCTAGGTTCGAGGTTGAGTGGGACTCCCTTGCCTCGCTTGTACTGTTGCATCCATGCATTTTACCGTTTTACTGTATATATCTGATATTGTTTCTGTTTCTGCCTATCCCTTAGGATCTCTGTTTCTCTCTGGGCAAGAGAGGAGCATGATAGACACTAGGTCTTAACCCATGCATGATAACATTAGGTTAGTTTATTTCCCTTCGCAACCGTAGGTTAGAGTTCTGTCTCTTTCTTTCTCAAAACAAACAGAAAAACACATAAAGATTTCTAACACAATAAAAGACACTTCTTCGTAAAAGAATGTGAACTCATCAAAGCGTCATTTTTGTCCGCTTGGACTGCTAATCAGAAAAACCTTTTTCAGAAGGAATAAAATCAATCAAGACAAGCCTGTGTCGTACGTGGCCCGAACTACGTTTGCTCTGATCTTTCATGCCGTGTGAAAGTACGTAGGCATAGGATGCGATACCCTAGCGAGCAACCTTCCCCTCCTTTCCCGTAGGTAGGCGAACTACGTTGACTCTGATTTCTCGTTCCAGGCGGGAATACGTAGGCATAAAGTGCGATACTTTGCCGAGTCACTTTTATTTTCATTTTATTTTCTTTTTAACCCTTGACCTATAGTTTAGATAGAATAACAATCCATACCCGAAAACAAGCGTGGATCCCGTCGAGTACGATGGACGTGAGGGGTGCTAATACCTTCCCCTTGCGTAACCGACTCCCGAACCCAGGTTTTGGTTGCGATGACCATACCTTTTCCGTGTTGTGCGAGGTTTACTCTGAGCGTTTCCTTTCCCTCCCATGGGATAAATAACGCACGGTGGCGACTCTTCTGTTCAGCCGGCGCCGATTTTCGCAGTAGCGACACTCAGGATGTCCGGATCATCGACAGTCGACTCGGTAGTCACCGATTGATCGAACGTTTGACCAAAAAGTCAACTCTTCAACAATAAGGAATTTGACTTCAAGGTGTGAATCAAAAATATTCCTTATATCATATTACACCTCCCCATAAAATTTCATGACCATTGGATCAAGGATTAAGAAGTAATTGCAAAAATCGGGAATTAGGATTTCGAAAGGGGCAAGACCATAACTCCTCAACCACACATCCAAATGAAGTGGTTCAAAGCTCATTGAAAAGCTCTCGGCAAATCCTACAAAAGCCTCAAATTGGTCCATGATCAAAAAATGCATAGAATTGGAGTTATGACAAGATTCATTTTAGGAAGGTAAATAACTTAGAAAAATTCTAAGTAATTTAGCCTTTTTAAGTGGTTTTTTCAGCAACTTGGAGGGGTTTTTCAACCTAGTTCCATCAAGAATTTGGAAATTCGGAAAACATGAAAGTTATAGAGCTATTTAAGGGTTTTCCAAATTGTGGTAGAACTCCTCAATAGCATGTGTGAGCAAGGAGTTATGCACTATGGAAGTTAGGGTTGTCAACACTTGAAACCACATTCCAACACTTCCCAAAAGTCAGTTTTTCACAACTTGAGATCTCCTCAGCCCTTGGATCATGATTCAATACAATATTCAGATGTGTAGAGGAAAGTAAATGCAGAAAATGTAAGGTTTGGAGAGAGAGAGAGAGAGAGAGAGAGAGAGAGAGAGAGAGAGAGAGAGAGAGAGAGAGAGAGAGAGAGAGAGAGAGAGAGAGAGGTAGGTTGCAACTTGGCATTATTTCAATCAAATGTGTAAGAAGGAGAGAGAAACTTTTCATGTCAAGACTGTGCAGCTGGCTCACCCTACCTTCATAGATCATCTCAGTTACTTCATGTCCATCTCCACTTGAGTTTTTTGATCTCTTTTGAACTATGGAGCTGATAGGAGAAGATTTTGCAAGATTCACTTGAAAAATCTCATGAAAATCCCTCCAAAAGGGGTAAAAGACCAAGGTTGCCCTCACTCTTGTTTTGGCTATAAATAGAGGCCTCTTCCATGAGTTTAGACACCAGAGAAATCTCCAAAACCCAGAGAAACAATAACTCTCATTTCCTTAAGAATCTCAAATTTCAAAACCTCTGTTTTTCACCAAAAAGCTGTCTTGAGCAAAACTCTGCAAAAGATCAGTTCTACCATCTCCAAGACCCTCAAAACAATATACACAATCTCTAAACATTGTGTAGAAGGTGTCCATACATTCAAACCACTCAAAAATCTCATTTTCACAAAAGTCAACCTTCACACCTTAATAGTTTGACTTTCTTCCACTTTGAAAGACAAATCCTCACTCAAAGCTTTTCCTACCATTCTAACACTCCTAACACCTCCTATACATCATATTTCAAGTGTCCAAGCCCTAAAAAACCAGCTGGAAATCACACAACTCCAACTGTCTTGAAAAGTGGATTGTTGCTTCAAGAGGAAGCAATCATTATCTCTTTGCAAAGGAAGGAGGATCTCTGGGTTTCTAAGCTTTTTAGCTTGCTCAAGACTTGTCTGCAAGAGGTATGTGACATTCAAATTCGTCATTATCATACATTATCATGTTTTGTCATTTTGAGTTGATTTTGGTAAAAATGTAGTCTTGCTGCCCCACTTTAGTTCTTTGTCAAGAACTCTAGTTTCATGGTCATGTTACTTGCTTTCATTAATGTGTTCTCATTTGTAAATGATATGTGGATAATGTGTTACAAGATTTTGCTTTGATATCATGTATAGCCTACTTGTGAAGATTTTGGTCTATGTGGTAGTTTTAGGATTCCAACATTGAAATGTGGTGTATAACCCTAGAACTGTCAAACCTAGTTCATTAGTGAGATGTGGATAACTTGTAAGTTACTCATAGGATCCCCCTGCCTTTGATCATGTTTGGATGAATATGGCTCTTGTTTTGGCTCTTATGCTATTTTGGTGTCATATTGCTTATCACTACCATGAGTTGTGTATTGGTTTGCTTGTGCTTGCTATTTTTGTATCTCAAATCATTGGTCAATGTTTATGAAAGCTTACCTGCCTATTTGAATTGGTTGAGTGTGAGAACTTGAGGTTTGCCATTAGGGCCTGTCATGAAATCTTGTGTTTTTGCTGTCAAATGTGGTTTTACATACCATTTCTGGTTGGATCAGTTTGTTGCTTGATTTTAAAATTGTGGACTCATTTGTTTACCTATTTTGAGGGTGTGTGTGGTGCCTATGTGCTCAAAAACTTCTTAAATGTTCAAACTGACTTGTCATTGCTTCACCTACATTTGAAACCTCAATGATGCCAAACATGTACCACATTCTGTTTCAATTGAGCTCTACATGATTTATGTGCATGGAATTATTGTCCTATCTATTTGAAACTTGTGTGTGCTAGCAAAACTTCCAAACTGTCATTGAATGTACCTGCTGCATATTTAAGTTGTTGTTTCCATATGTCATGAGCTTCAAATGTGACATTTTGTTTGGTGTTGTTTTAATCTACTTCTTGAGCACAATATCATTCCTTATCATATTTATAATGTGTGTGTGATATTTGTTTCCACTTAAACCTCACAATTTGAAAGACACCACCTGCTGCTACATCAATTTACCAAAATTGTTTCACATTTCAACAATATACCAAAATTTTGTTCCAACTGCTATGAGCTTGATTTCAATGCATGACCACTCTCCTTATCATATTTATGATGTGTGCACATTGGTTAGTTGAGCTGTTCTGGCCTGTTTTCACAATTGCACTTATACACTAAATCTGCCACAACATACCAAAGTTGCTTTTCTATTTTTATATGCATGATCTTTGAGTTGTGACTCATCCATATGCTTGATCCTAATGTGTGTAGATGATTGGTTTGATCCATGATTGCCTGCATTTGCATTTCACCCTCAAACTGCACTTTTAAGCTAGAATTTACCATGAATATGCCAATTTCTTGTTTACTTGCAATATGCCTAGTTGCTGAATTGTAACTCATTCCTTGATGCATTTATGATGTGTGTGTGTGTCTGTGTGTGTGTGTGTGTGTGTGTGTAATGTTTGTCAACATGAGGCCATTGATTCATAACTGGGCCAGTTTGTGCCATTTTGCTGCCAACTGTTTTGAAAACTACTGCACACACTTCACTTTTTTCTGGCTTGATTGGTTTTGGGCCAGTCCATATAACATTGGACCTCTAATAGAATTTGGAACTTGTATGTGCATGAATCAATCATTTTTGTATGCCTCATTTCTCTGTCATAACAGCCCTGCCTCATTATGTTTGATTTAAATGCAACTTGGTATCTATATTCTTGTTGTATGCATTTCATAACAACCTTAAGTGCTAGACTCATTTGTTATCATATTTAAGAATTGTATGTGGCATCCCTTGCATCTCAATCTACTCCAATTCAGTTTTGGCTTCAAATATTGCATTTATGAGTGTTTTAGCAGTTGATGGTTGAATTTAATTTCCATAATGTTTGTGAACATTTTTGAAGCATAGACACATTTCATATGATGTTTTGAAGGTGTAGATAAGTTCTGCTCATCCCATTTATGCTTGTTACTTGATTTGGTCTCAACTTGCATCTTTCCCCATTTTTCACTTGGCATAGCTGAACAATTGTTTTTTTGTGTTGATATCTAACATTGTGATGTTCATATGTGTGTTACTCATTGCATTTCCTATATGTTGGTTGAGACCTCATGGTATTCATGTTCAATCTTCCCATTCTGTCTTGACAGTGGCAGCTTTCCTTGGATTCCTTTTGCAATTCATGTGCCAATTACATGTTTGTTGATTTTTGCTTGAACCTTAAGTATTCTACACTTCTGTTATGATGTATGTGTTGTGTATGCAGTGCCATTTGCTTGAATTTGAGCCCACAGTTGTTTGTAGTTTTCATAATGCATCTCAATTGCCAAATTTGCAAGTTGCATCGTGTTTTTATTTCAAGGCATTGTTTCAAAATTCCAATTGCACCATCTTGTTCCTTGTTTAAAAACAGTCAGGTTTGACTATAATTTCATCAAAAATGATTGAGAATTGATAGAGTTTGATCCTTCACGTATTGCCTTTGTTCTTGGTTTTATACTTGTCCATAATTTCCATGAAAGCTTGCCTTATATGTTTTTAGGGGTGGCTAAATCAACGGATGTATAGCCACCCCAGTGGTAGAAACCTTGCTTGTTCACACACCTTTCACTTGCCAAACTAGGGTTCGATCCTTGGATCAACCCTTTTGTTGTTTTTATTTTTTCCATTATGAATGAATGTCATTTTCTTTTCTTCTTCCATTTCCTGGTCAGCGCGCACATGTGTAGCCTAGTGGTTGGTTTCTTGTGTTTGTGAACTGAGGGGCGTGGGTTCAACTCCCAGCATGACCCTTTCTCCTTTTTTATTTTGCTTGTATTTGTTTTATTGTCATAAATCACTTCAACTTCAAAAAAATCATATCTTTGTCATTTTTCATCATTTTGAACTCATTCTTTTTACAACATGTTTGTTTTAATGTCTATTTTCATATGATGTAAAAATATTGCAAGTTGTTCTCAATTATAATGTCTTTTGTCTATGTGAACTTTAGTGCTTTGTTAAGATCGCTATCCTACATACTGTTGAATTCCTTTTGAACATGCTTGAATTTTCCTGTGAGATCTTTGCTTCCCTTGTTAGTTAATATGCTAGGGTTTACTCTCCTTTGGTTGTCACCATAGTCCCATGATTTTTTCCTCCTAAATTATGAGTTTAAACTAATTTACTTGTGTTTGATTGTCATCAAATACATATTGTTGTTACACTTGATATATCTTGAAATTATAACATGTTTACTTTCAAATTGTGATTTGTTTACACGGTTGTAACTTTCATATTTTCCAATCTTTGTTAAGATATGCTGTCACCTTTGTTAAGATCCCTTTCCATCTTTGTTACGATGTTTCCCCATCTTTGTTAAGATTTGTTATTGGTTGTGACCATCTGTCTTAATTGAAATCATTAATATTGTAATACTTTCTTTGGTTGTGACCATTTATCGTGATTGAAATCTT